>OW388304.1:1867500-4545000 GCA_936450465.1 Gibbula magus
TCGTGTCCTTGGGTCCAATACGTTGCACTGTTGGGTATGAGTCCCACATTTTGAAAAGTCTGAATATTACATCACACTTCAAACCTCGAGTTGTATCTACCCCTTCCAGTCTCAGATTGGCCAACAAGGATCTGGGTCACCCATCTAGTGGTAAACTGCACTCACAATTGCTGAGCTTGAGAGGATGACAGTGAACTGAGTCATGTGGAATAACTGCAATTTGTATTCGATGTATGTTTAATAGATACAGTATGAGAATCTTTACCCAATCATTTATATTCTCATACAAAAATCAAATATCTTTAAAAAATTTCGATGTAAAGTCATCAATAAAAAAAATGCTTGCTTGACAAGAGTCATGACTGAGATCTTATCTGTTGAAAGGCAATGAAGCAGTTTGGTGTATCGATATACTACGTCGGATAATCAGCTGATGTTATCTAGATGTGTGTTCAGGACTGATATCGATTACCTTCAAACGTTATTAGTTAGTCGTGACCAAGTTTCTATCTAAATGCATATGGAGATCCAACAATCTCTCAACAATTATTCAATTGTTTGGGAAAGAAAATCAATTATTCAATCTGAAGTTAGATTAAATTTGTTATTGATTTTTGCACATGTTGTAATCAACAAGTATCAAGTGAAAACTTACTTTATTTGTCTGAAATGTTAGCTAAAGTATTGATGATTACCGAATTTAGGTTGGTATGTATGTAGAAAAACAAGCTACCCGGTAATATTGAACAAAATCTTTTAGTCGTGGAAATGATCAGCTGCCTCGAGTCAGCTGCCACCTGTCTTTATAGCTGCCTGATATTGATTTCAATTGTGACCTGAAATCTGATCACGAGTGTAAATAATAGGCCTACCCAAGACTGTTTTTGCCTGTTAATTGACAAACAAGGATCTTAATTATTATCAAAGATGACACGCTACATCCAGAGACAGCTGCGCACTTGTATTTACGACTGTTATCGTTTTTCTTATTTGCTTGAAATTTTAGCTTAATGTTAGTGGTGACCGAATTTCTATTTCCATCTATTAAAAGAACAAAATTGTCAAATTGCCTCGATCTTTGTTTGTGTGTCAACCAGCTCACATCTCATACCTAATTAGCAAGTAATGTTAGCGCTAATTGGACTAATTCATAGTGACATGGGTACGTCCTATTTTGGTCTGTTTGTCTGTCTTCATTATTGACTGGTCATGACTTGTAGTTGTTCATTTTATCTTTTTGTGTGTGATCATTTGTGATGTTCTGTTTTCTCACCAATTTGCTTGCTGTTGCTAATTACTCTTTTGTTGATTCCCATATATCTCGACATACAATATTATTCAATAGAATGATATGATGTATTTGAATCCCTGTTGTTTGTTTTTTAGCTCTGTTGATGTAAAGCAAATTCCAGAAAAGGCAATAAATTATTATTATTATTATTATACAAACTTATTTTGGCTCTTTACCTAGTTGAAATGTGCATAACCTTATCTAATTGTGTGTCTTTAAGAATAAAAACTTTTTAACACTTCAACGGTTTAGTGCCAAAACATACTGAGCAGCCAATCACATGTAAATATTTGAATTCACATCGTTTATAACATTGCAAATATCATATTACTAACATGAATTATCTTAATTGTTAAATACAAACTAATTATTAATATGATAAAAAAATTTATACTAACTACATGTAGAACAGGCAGTCGACCATAACTTTTCGAAATTTGATTGGCTACATGTTGGACTTCAATTTAAAATTAGAACTATGATAATTCTGTCATGATGCTAATTTTCAAACACAGTATGTTTTCTCCTAATTAAATATATAGGTTAATGATTCAAATGAAATCCATTGTTTAATATCCAGTGAGTTATTACTGGATGATTTATGACCAATAATTCCCAGAGCTTGATAAAGGCTGCCCTATATGGAGCAATAAGTGGCGACATCTGTACGAGTTCCCACAACGGTTAAAAAACAAACACACTCTCTTCAATGATTCTCTCATTGAACACACTAGGGAACTGGCAATACATTTAATATTGTGTTGGAGAGCTGATAATGAAGTATTTTATTTATCGACAGAAGTTCTGTTTATCTTCAAATTCACCTGACTTACTTTAAAGGATATTAACATAAATATAAGTCATTAAAAAACTGTAGGAACTGTGTTTTTTAGCTCATTAGGCCTGAAAGGCCATATGGGCTTATGGCATGGGCCGTCGTCCGTCAGTCATCCGTAAACTTTTCACATTTTCGACTTCTCCTCAAGAAACCTTGCACCTTGAGGATCAAAGTTTGTTCATTTGGGTGTGGCGAGCTTTATTAGCGCAATTTTTTGACAAAGGAAGCTGAATTTTTCAGAATAACATCTTTATAACATGTAGACCTTAGTTTGTTGATTTGGTCAAAATCCCTTCTCAAACATGACAGGATTTTAAACTCCAGGAACTAGTATTAAAGGCTTGGAAGCTCAAATTTGGAGAATATCATCTTTCTATGATGGAGACTAAGACTTGTACCGGTAAGTTCCGTGGTTCTATTCCCAGTGATAAAGATTTTAAAGCTATTATAGAATTCAGTTTTTTTCTCCTACCCCAGGGGAGAGCCAACAAGTGGTGTCAGTGCATAGGATTGCATAACTGAATGTCAAAAGATGTAATAAGATACCAGGGGAACTGGAGTATTGGGTTCCAGTAGAGTAAGCAGGGGTGAATTTGTAGCTCATCAGGCCATCCGTCCATCCGTCCGTCCATCCGTAAACTTTTTGTTTTTTCGACTTTTTCTCCAGAACAGATTACTCTATAGAGCTAAAATGTTGTGTACAGACTCCTTGGCCAATGGGGATTCTAAATTGTAGATTTCGTGACCCTGTGACCTCAAATGTGAGTCACAGGGGTCATGACCTAAAAACCTATTTTCATCTTCTTCTCAAGTATGAAAAGCTCTAGAAAGCTGAAATATTGTGTACAGACTCCTTGACCAAATTGGGGTCACAATCTAAAATCTTATTATTTGTTTATATTGAAACAAGTGTGAATTTTGTTATTGCCTGAGTGAGATTATTTTGTATTTGCACAAGTTTTGTCAACGTCATATGGCACACTTTCGAGTGTTATAATTTCATTATTACCCATACTAATCCATTCAATTCACGTAAAATTAGTCAAGAAACAGTCCACTTCTCTTGCGGCCACAAGCTACAGTGATGTCACAGATGACAAAGTACGTGAAGTCGCAGTGTGCACATGTGCTCCTATCAATAATATTACCTCAGATATTTTCAACCATATGGGTAATGAAAGAAAATATTCTTTTTACGTATTTTTTTGTAAAAAAAGTTTTGACTTTACAGAAAGTTGTTTATTATCTGAATATGAAACATCAACTGAAGAAAACACAAATAAGAAGAGGTAATGTGATGTGAATTAGTTGCAAATTAAATCCAGTTATCGACCATAATTGGCAGATAACGAACTGTTGTTTGTCTCCGGATGATCAATGTTTGCCATTAATGTCGTCTGGTGATATAATTGTTCAGCCCACCAGGGGAACAAACCTTGACCAATAATGTACTGTAATACACAAACAACCTCTTTTTCATATTTGTGTGTCATGTTGTGTCTGTCATTTTGTGTGTCATATTAATTGTCATGTGTATCATTTTTACATTCAGTCCCCCCACTGATTGTGTTGAAGCGGCTGAGATGTCACTTTTTATTGAGATTGTAAACTGATGATGTTGAAACTTGAAACTTTTATTCACTCAAGGCTACAGCTTAAGGTACCAAATAAGGTTTACAAGAGTTGATATAATATAAATATATTGACAATGCATTGTATTATCTTAATTTACTTAGCAAGTGGTGGCAGAATATGGACAATTTTATTAGAGTATTATATTTTTTTGTTTGAAATAAAGAAATCATATTAAATATTGAAGGCGTTGCAGAATATACTTTTGGAATACACTTTTCCCATAATTTGTTGAAATTATGACAACGGAAAAGGTTGATAAGTTTAGAAAACAAATATGGTACTGTATACCATATACTCAACTCTATACATAATAACAATACCTGTGATGTTGACTAAGTCTGAAGGGAATAACCTCTGTGGGAAGAGAATATACACAAGAGTATGTTGTGTATTTTGTATGGATGTATCAACAAGTTCTATAAAGTGGGGGTATATTATAGCGGTCATTCCGTCCGTCATTCTGTCCGGTAAATTTTTTCAAAAGACCATGACCATACTCTTTATCGAATGAAATCAAATGAATGAAATTTAACATGTAGGTAGTTCAGATGATACTCTTCATCGAGTCAAAGTCCAGTTCCGATATATTATTTTTACAGAGTCATAGCCCTTTAATCCCAAATTGAACTTAGTACCAAAAGAGCAGTGATGCTCCAATTGGGACACGTTTTCTCGGCAACTATTACATCCATCTGAATTAAATTTAACATGTAGGTAGTTCAGATGAAACTCTTCATCGAGTCAAAGTCCAGTTCCGATATATTATTTTTACAGAGTTATAGCCCTTTAATCCCAAATTGAACTTAGTACCAAAAGAGCTGTGATGCTCCAATTGGGACATGTTTTCTCGGCAACTATTACATCCATCTGAATTAAATTTAACATGTAGGTAGTCCAGATGAAACACTTCGAGTTCAAAGTGCAGTTCCGAAATATTATTTATTATTTATTGCCCTTGAATCTGTAATTGAAATTGGTACAAATTACCGCTGTGATGCTCGAATGGGAACAATTAAGTTATGAATTAAGAATGAAATTTTGTGATAACAAAGCCAGTTCCAAAAATATTTTAGACAATATTACGATGCTTGAATCTGTTTTTTAAACATTGTACTCTTGACATCTATAATGCTCAATGGACGGAGGCGGCGGGGGTATGTGAGCCATGCTCACTTTTTTCTTGTTTGATAAGTGTATGAAACGTATGGTATACATCTATGTATATCTACTTATGTACGTGTTAACTGTAGCTAGCTGGAGACTAACAACACACTCCCCAGTTAGTTCGAGCGAAGTCGACAGCTGAGACACACACCCACACACACTGACCTAAATATGACTAGAATTTCTTGTTATTTCAAGGAATCAACCTGGATGTGGTTGCATAGCAACATATTTTTAAAAACTCCTTCTAATATATGACAATTATTTTGAACAGAAATGGACAAGCTAACAGGGTATCATTATCAGATGAAGAGAAGAAATAAAAAACTGTCATAAATCAATAGTAGTTAGAAATTTGAACATTTGGGATCTAAGAATGTGATTCATGTAGTATCATGTATTCTGTTCTCTGTTTTAGACTAATATAGACACAGCATCATGCGGTCTTGTAGTGTCTCAAGTTTAAAATTGAGGGAAAGTGATCAGAAATACCTGCCACATAGATAGTGAAAGCATTTATGCATGTATGTCTTTCAGCCTTGGGAGCTGTGCCACGTTTTATCTATCTGAGGTACTGCACTTAATGTAAAATTAATTAGCTTCATGTGTAGTGAACTCTTTGGCTGAATGGTGAAGCTGCTAGGGTATCCAGTGCTGGGTTTGAATCTAGCATGAACAAGCTCAAGAATTTTGCACTGTTGTAGACAGTGGGATCTCAATGAAAACAAATGTTACAAAGGAAAAAGATGTGAGTGTTAAAGTAAAAGGTATGAATAACAATAATGACAATTTTAGCGCCTATATATCCAGAGATTTTTCTCTCACTCATTGGACGTTGTAAATCAATATATCTTTAAAAGTAAAATAGAATGAGTATCAGGCATTTGAGATCTTTATGCAAGATTCATCACAAAGTTTTATTGTTTGGAACTTTGTGGTTGTCACCAAGGGTTATTATAGTTATAGTTATAGAAGTGTCCTCTCACGTTACTGTCCACTGTTAGGTTCACAAGGGGGGGGGGGGGGGGGGGGGGGGGGGGAAGGGGGGGGAAGGGGTTAACACAGAGGAGAATTGATAGCTGATATCGACAAGACCGTAGCTGCTGAAGAATTGATGACATGTTGCTAATATTGATTCGTCGATCTCAGATTAAGGCTTCTCATAGTATTTTGTAATAGTACACAGCACTTAGAGCTGTATTGATATTCTAATGGAAGGTCTTCGATTATTCCACATCTGGTCTTAGTGAAATTGGAGGGTTTCGGAAACAATTTGTCTTTGAAAGTGACTATTTCTGTATTTCTCTGAGAACTCGGGAGATTATGACTGAGTGTTTACGTCGTATTGAGAAGTAAGAGACTCCGTTCTGGTAACTTGCCAGACATGAATGAGGTACTATGTTATTACATTGTGGGTACTATGTTATGTTATTAATATAGTGTACTATATTATTACATATAGGGTACATGTTATTTCATAGAGGGTACTATGTTATGTTATTACATAGAGGGTACTATGTTATGTTATTACATAGAGGGTACTATGTTATGTTATTACATAGAGGGTACTATATTATTACATAGAGGGTACTATGTTATGTTATTACATAGAGGGTACTATGTTATGTTATTACATAGAGGGTACTATATTATTACATAGAGGGTACTATGTTATGTTATTACATAGAGGGTACTATGTTATTACATAGAGGGTACTATGTTATGTTATTTCATAGAGGGTACTATGTTATGTTATTACATAGAGGGTACTACGTTATTACATAGAGGGTACTATGTTATGTTATTACATAGAGGGTACTATGTTATGTTACAACACAAGTGCTCAATGTCTCACATGAAAACAAGGGATATACTGCAGGGGATGAATATAATATTCTATTTATTAACAAAATTATTGAATTGAAGGAAATATCTACATATTTTAGTTTCCATATATACAGCCCAAGCTACCATCTAAGTACAAGAAGGTTATGTTATACATTGTGGTCATATCCGGTTGTTTATGGAATTTTGGTAAATAAAGTATTATACTCAACACCATTTCATTGACACTAGTTGTTATATATATGACATCCGTGCAGTTGCCCTTGATATTACATGCAATGTGTACCCACCCCTGGTCGGTCGGTATAGTAATGAGGGGGTTATGTTCACAGCTCAATGTTGAAATATTCACACGCAAGCCAGTGAACAGGAGAGCGGGAGACAGATAAAAGACTCTCGTGAATAATTTACAGCCAATCAACAAGCACATCACTCAGAGCAAGTGTTGTATCGAAGCCAGGTGCAGAGTTTGTGTTCTGGCTATGGTTACAGTTAACCATATTAACCCTTAACATGCGGGCGACGGAATTATCCGGGAGGCTCATAGAGAAAAATGTTAGAACCCTTGGCGAGACCCGTACGTTGGACTTAGTGCATTTACCGGGTCAGTAATAATTATATTTGCCCCCCAGGCGAAATGCGAGACGAAGTGTGTCCGTACATCGCCACATGAAAACTTGTTTACATACATCTCGCAGATAGCCACGATAACGAGTCTGTGTGAATGTCCGGTCGAAATATCAAGTAAAATTCACACCAAATTGCGTGTGCATTGTTGACCCGTAACGCATTGATAATTAGCTTTACAAAAGGCCAATTTTGTCGGGCTTAGCCCCCGAAGCATTAATTCGCTTGAGGCTATTTTCACCCACGTGTTTGTATTGCCTCGGGTTTGCCTCGCCCGAGACTGCTATCTGCCTCGCATCTCGCGAGACGGGGGGAAAAAATCGCTAACTCGCCTTACTCCCGCACTTCATATCATGTGAGCGAATAGTTTGTTTTCAAAAAAAAATACGGCAAAATAAAGGGGAAACAATGGACTACATTCCCATATAAAATTAGAAAATCTCAAAAAAATAATAAAGACACAGCAAGCGCCGTGAAAAAGGTCATGTTTACACTTCATAAATTTTGAAACAATCGGCGATTTTCACAACTTCTAAAACATTTATCACGGCTAAAATACTGAATGAATTTTCATAATTTTTATATCACAATAAACCGAAAATAATAATCTTTTATTCTATATAAAATGCGCAGATTTATTCACAGAAATAAAGATACAATTTTACCTTTCTCAGAGGCATGTGAAACCAAACGGCACACAAACTAATCAACATATTTTCATCAGTTATGGTTCGAGGTTAGCGTTTATTTGAAAAGTCAAACAACATAACCATATTTGGGTTGACATGTGCTTATTTGTCAACTGGTTCGAGATTATGATTTCTTGGAAAAGTGCGATGAACGACCGTTTGCAATGCCGCATACATGTTGTAAGTATTGACGATTTTATAGGTGGAAATAAAGACAAACTTTACATAGCTATAGAATTATAACCAAAGGTCGCATTCTAATAATTTTTATATCATTGTGAAGCTAGACATCTTGTCTTCAATTCCGTATATAAATGGAATTTTTTTCGTTTCGTATTTATGATGTTACGAGGCCCGAATTAAAGACAATCTTTCGAAAGTAATAGAATAAAAACGAAAAAACATAGAAAATTCATTCAAAGTTTCGGGTGTGAATTAGCCATTTGTGTACGGGTGTCGCTACTTGAATTTGTATTGAACGCCCGTATATAGTCCTTATTCGCCATGTAGATGCGGTATATTTCGTAAAAACGGTACCGGAATCGCCGCCTGGAAATTCCGCCAGCAGAGCTCGTTAGTGAATAAGCTCAAACTACTGCTGCGAGCTGCGAGCCTGTAAATTCCGCCACAGGGGCTAAAAATGGTAAAATATATATACGCAACGTAAGGGTTAAAGTTAAATCTCATTTCTGCTTCGGGAACTTTAAGTCATAAAACATATACCTATCACTGTAGCATCTTTGTGGTTGTGAGCTGTTTAAATCTCTTTGCAAACTTCTTTGCTTTTACGTAATTAAACTGCATCAGAAAGATAACATCAGTTTGACGCCAACATGATTCTGTCCTATTATTAGAATAACCTATTTCTCTAAGGTTGACCTGATTTGTTAATAGAGTTATGTTAAATACTGCCATATTATGAAGGCATTCAGTTATATGTAATATTATGTGGAGCAATATGATGCAGTGTTTCTGTCACAGATTTTATCAAACAATGTCCTTTGATCTATGCGTTGCCATTGATACGAAACCGTAATATTTGAAAATTTCATTGCCTCAATTTCTACATTGGAATCACCAAATTACAATCACAATTAGAATGCATAAGTTTATATAATCTCTATCAACGTTCTCCTACCACAGAGGTTTCTCGTCTCCGTTCTCTCATAATTCCCTGATGGTATGACATTTTGTTATCTTTACTATTAATGTCACACTTTCTTCTACCATACCAACAAAATCACCATTACCATTTTGTAATACAGTGTTTCACAAGTATAGAACACAGCAAATACATTGTTTAACACGTATCCACATTGTTACACTATGTGTAAGCTTGTTCCAAGATGTAAGAGTTCCCTCCCCGGTGTATACCAGCCTACTGGCTGTGTTGATGACCTCTGATATTCATGCATTATAATGAATCAATCAATAGGCCGGTACACCCAGATACATCGCAATAATTCCATCAGTACATGCCCATCTTCACTGTCCGTGTAGATTGTCAGCTTGCGCAAGACAGCATGGAATGGACAGCGGCTATGGAGTCGATATTGTCAGACATGGTATGTGGGTCAGGCTGGAGAAACAAAGAACAATTGATTAACTCTGTCTGTAGAGAGTTGTTCAACAACTTCCTTCTCCATGCAGTGTAGATGTTTTGGTCAGGTTGTTTCAGTTATTCATTGATGATTTAGTAATTAGGCATCTTTGCACTTATTTTGGGGATTTTGTTTTTATTACAAAAATTGTTTTTATTATTTTGACTTGGCTTAAATATCTTGTATGAACTTTCTCTGACTTCATATCTGAGAGTCACTTTCTGTCATTTCATGAATGTTTTTGAAACTCAACAATCGTTTTATGACGTCACAGACGACAAAATACTAAGTGAAACAATGATTGATAGGCGTGATATGTGCAAATGTTCAACTTCATGGGTAATATAGGCTATTATAGAATTGTCGGACTAAAAACGGTTCTTTCATATCATATACTCCAAGATCTGAATTTGTTTTCTCTTTGTGTTTGATATATATTTAAAGACCAGAAGTTTGTTAGAATATTTGAAACAATCTCTTGAAGAAGTTTTTAAATCATTCTTGATTGTTGAAGATACTGTTATAAATAACAGAAACCTTGATGGAAGTTGCCATGGTAACGGAAACCTACCAAACAAATCACAGGAAAATCAATGGCTTCATTTAATTGGAGAAGAAATGGTGGAAATAATTGCTGGTGTTACATCAACTGTTGAAAGGATTCAGCATTGTAGGCTGTTTATGTAGTGCTCATACTTTAATACTGGGGAAGCTTTGTACGTTGATTGTTAATACTGGGGAGCTTTGTACGTTGATTGTTCATGCATGGTGACAAGATGATTAAGAAATGCAGTTCTGAATTAAGCTTTCATTATTTTATAGTCTTCTAAAACATCTTCATATTGTCATTCAAAATTTGTTGTCCTGACATTTGCAATTAAATAAAACCATCTTGCGTGTTTCTTGTTGGACGTTTTTAGCTCATCAAGCCTTTTCACAACGTAGGAACGTGTACGCCTGGAAATTGTTACTGAACGGAAGTGAACGAATTTCTCTGCGAGAGGTCAGTTTACAAATGTGCATTTGGTGTAATATTTTGTTGGATAAATCGGTTTTGAGGTATTTATGAGAAAAAATGTTTCGGCCTGTAAAATGGTAGACACCGGTGAATCCGTAGACGAAAGATAATGTCATTATGTGCCCTCAGTCGACTGTTACATCACAATTTAGGAGTCGAATGTCGCATGTGATACTTACATGTGTTTGATATTACCTTGCTTTCAGAAAATCCATAAAAAATACTCATATATATTTTACCATGTTGTGAAACATCCATGTATGGACATATATGAGAAATATTGAGACTAATTATTGGGGGTGGTGGACGAATTACAGCCACTTGGTGTTTACTTTAAGAAACATGTTCACCACGATATTATACCAGCAGTCATTGAATGTAAATATCTCAGTAATTATTCTTTGGATTTTGACAAAATTTTCTAGTTTGGATAAATATGTATCAGCCTTTTTGGACATAAACTTGAAAAAATTGTATGTTTGTTTTAAAACAATATATATCGACCGCCTTTGTGTGCAAATATATTTTTTCGGCATGCAGCCACACATAAAACTGTCTTTTTTAAACTAGTTCTGCTCAGCTTCTCATTTCTAAAACACTTTGTGTTTACTAATGTCTACTATTTTACAGCCTGAAATATCTTTTGTCATAAGTACCTTAAAACCGATTTATCAAACAAATTCCTACATCAAATGCACAAAAACAAACTGGACTCTCGCAGAGAAATTCGTTCACTTCCATTGAGTAACATTTCTAGGCGTACACTTTCCTACGGTGTGCTTTTAGTCTGAATGTCTTGAAACGGTTAGGGTTGATGGGGTATTTTGAGGAGGATAGGGTTGATGGGGTACTTCTGAAGGGTAGGGTTGGTGGGGTACTTCTGAAGGGTAGGGTTGGTGGGGTACTTCTGAAGGGTAGGGTTGATGGGGTACTTCTGAAGGTTTGGGTTGGTGGGGTACTTGGGAAGGATAGGGTTGGTGGGGTACTTCGGAAGGATAGGGTTGGTGGGGGTACTTCTGAAGGATAGGGTTGGTGGGGTACTTTGGAAGGATAGGGTTGGTGGCTTACCTCTGAAGGGTAGGGTTGGTGGGGTACTTCTGAAGGGTAGGGTTGGTGGGGTACTTCTGAAGGGTAGGGTTGATGGGGTACTTCTGAAGGGTAAGGTTGGTGGGTTACTTCTGAAGGGTAGGGTTGATGGGGTACTTCTGAAGGGTAGGGTTGGTGGGGTACTTCTGAAGGGTAGGGTTGATGGGGTACTTCTGAAGGGTAGGGTTGGTGGGGTACTTGGGAAGGATAGGGTTGGTGGGGTACTTCTGAAGGGTAGGGTTGGTGGGGTACTTCTGAAGGGTAGGGTTGGTGGGGTACTTCTGAAGGGTAGGGTTGGTGGGGTACTTCTGAAGGGTAGGGTTGGTGGGGTACTCTTGAAGGGTAGGGTTGTTGGGGTACTTCTGAAGGGTAGGGTTGGTGGGTTACTTGGGAAGGGTAGGGTTGGTGGGGTACTTCTGAAGGGTAGGGTTGATGGGGTACTTCTTAAGGGTAGGGTTGGTGGGGTACTTGGGAAGGATAGGGTTGGTTGGGTACTTGGGAAGGATAGGGTTGGTGGGGGTTCCTCTGAAGGATAGGGTTGGTGGGGTACTTTGGAAGGATAGGGTTGGTGGGGTACTTCTGAAGGGTAGGGTTGGTGGCTTACCTCTGAAGGGTAGGGTTGGTGGGGTACTTCTGAAGGGTAGGGTTGGTGGGGTACTTCTGAAGGGTAGGGTTGATGGGGTACTTCTGAAGGGTAGGGTTGTTGGGTTACTTCTGAAGGGTAGGGTTGATGGGGTACTTCTGAAGGGTAGGGTTGGTGGGGTACTTCTGAAGGGTAGGGTTGATGGGGTACTTCTGAAGGGTAGGGTTGGTGGGGTACTTGGGAAGGATAGGGTTGGTGGGGTACTTCTGAAGGATAGGGTTGGTGGGGTACTTCTGAAGGGTAGGGTTGGTGGGGTACTTCTGAAGGGTAGGGTTGGTGGGGTACTCTTGAAGGGTAGGGTTGTTGGGGTACTTCTGAAGGGTAGGGTTGGTGGGTTACTTGGGAAGGGTAGGGTTGGTGGGGTACTTCTGAAGGGTAGGGTTGATGGGGTACTTCTGAAGGGTAGGGTTGGTGGGGTACTTGGGAAGGATAGGGTTGGTGGGGTACTTCTGAAGGATAGGGTTGGTGGGGTACTTCTGAAGGGTAGGGTTGGTGGGGTACTTCTGAAGGGTAGGGTTGGTGGGGTACTTCTGAAGGGTAGGGTTGGTGGGGTACTCTTGAAGGGTAGGGTTGTTGGGGTACTTCTGAAGGGTAGGGTTGGTGGGTTACTTGGGAAGGGTAGGGTTGGTGGGGTACTTCTGAAGGGAAGGGTTGATGGGGTACTTCTTAAGGGTAGGGTTGGTGGGGTACTTGGGAAGGATAGGGTTGGTGGGGTACTTGGGAAGGATAGGGTTGGTGGGGGTTCTTCTGAAGGATAGGGTTGGTGGGGTACTTTGGAAGGATAGGGTTGGTGGGGTACTTCTGAAGGGTAGGGTTGGTGGCTTACCTCTGAAGGGTAGGGTTGGTGGGGTACTTCTGAAGGGTAGGGTTGGTGGGGTACTTCTGAAGGGTAGGGTTGATGGGGTACTTCTGAAGGGTAGGGTTGTTGGGTTACTTCTGAAGGGTAGGGTTGATGGGGTACTTCTGAAGGGTAGGGTTGGTGGGGTACTTCTGAAGGGTAGGGTTGATGGGGTACTTCTGAAGGGTAGGGTTGGTGGGGTACTTGGGAAGGATAGGGTTGGTGGGGTACTTCTGAAGGATAGGGTTGGTGGGGTACTTCTGAAGGGTAGGGTTGGTGGGGTACTTCTGAAGGGTAGGGTTGGTGGGGTACTTCTGAAGGGTAGGGTTGGTGGGGTACTCTTGAAGGGTAGGGTTGTTGGGGTACTTCTGAAGGGTAGGGTTGGTGGGTTACTTGGGAAGGGTAGGGTTGGTGGGGTACTTCTGAAGGGTAGGGTTGATGGGGTACTTCTTAAGGGTAGGGTTGGTGGGGTACTTGGGAAGGATAGAGTTTGGTGGGGTACTTCTGAAGGGTAGGGTTGGTGGGGTACTCTTGAAGGGTAGGGTTGTTGGGGTACTTCTGAAGGGTAGGGTTGGTGGGTTACTTGGGAAGGGTAGGGTTGGTGGGGTACTTCTGAAGGGTAGGGTTGATGGGGTACTTCTTAAGGGTAGGGTTGGTGGGGTACTTGGGAAGGATAGGGTTGGTGGGGTACTTGGGAAGGATAGGGTTGGTGGGGGTTCTTCTGCAGGATAGGGTTGGTGGGGTACTTTGGAAGGATAGGGTTGGTGGCTTATCTCTGAAGGGTAGGGTTAGTGGGGTACTTCTGAAGGGTAGGGTTGGTGGGGTACTTCTGAAGGGTAGGGTTGATGGGGTACTTCTGAAGGGTAGGGTTGATGGGGTACTTCTGAAGGGTAGGGTTGATGGGGTTCTTCTGAAGGGTAGGGTTGATGGGGTACTTCTGAAGGGTAGGGTTGGTGGGGTACTTCCGAAGGGTAGGGTTGGTGGGTTAATTGGGAAGGGTAGGGTTGATGGGGTACTTCTGAAGGGTAGGGTTGGTGGGGTACTTGGGAAGGGTAGGGTTGGTGGGTTACTTGGGAAGGGTAGGGTTGATGGGGTACTTCTGAAGGGTAGGGTTGATGGGGTACTTCTGAAGGGTAGGGTTGGTGGGGTACTTCTGAAGGGTAGGGTTGGTGGGGTACTTCTGAAGGGTAGGGTTGTCGGGGTACTTCCAGAGGGTAGGGTTGGTGGGTTACTTGGGAAGGGTAGGGTTGATGGGGTACTTCTGAAGGGTAGGGTTGATGGGGTACTTCTGAAGGGTAGGGTTGGTGGGGTACTTCTGAAAGGTAGGGTTGATGGGGTACTTCTGAAGGGTGGGGTTGATGGGGTACTTCTGAAGGGTAGGGTTGATGGGGTACTTCTGAAGGGTAGGGTTGGTGGGGTACTTCTGAAGGGTAGGGTTGATGGGGTACTTCTGAAGGGTAGGGTTGGTGGGGTACTTCTGAAGGGTAGGGTTGGTGGGGTACTTCTGAAGGGTAGGGTTGGTGGGGTACTCTTGAAGGGTAGGGTTGTTGGGGTACTTCTGAAGGGTAGGGTTGGTGGGTTACTTGGGAAGGGTAGGGTTGGTGGGGTACTTCTGAAGGGTAGGGTTGATGGGGTACTTCTTAAGGGTAGGGTTGGTGGGGTACTTGGGAAGGATAGGGTTGGTGGGGTACTTGGGAAGGATAGGGTTGGTGGGGGTTCTTCTGCAGGATAGGGTTGGTGGGGTACTTTGGAAGGATAGGGTTGGTGGCTTATCTCTGAAGGGTAGGGTTAGTGGGGTACTTCTGAAGGGTAGGGTTGGTGGGGTACTTCTGAAGGGTAGGGTTGATGGGGTACTTCTGAAGGGTAGGGTTGATGGGGTACTTCTGAAGGGTAGGGTTGATGGGGTTCTTCTGAAGGGTAGGGTTGATGGGGTACTTCTGAAGGGTAGGGTTGGTGGGGTACTTCCGAAGGGTAGGGTTGGTGGGTTAATTGGGAAGGGTAGGGTTGATGGGGTACTTCTGAAGGGTAGGGTTGGTGGGGTACTTGGGAAGGGTAGGGTTGGTGGGTTACTTGGGAAGGGTAGGGTTGATGGGGTACTTCTGAAGGGTAGGGTTGATGGGGTACTTCTGAAGGGTAGGGTTGGTGGGGTACTTCTGAAGGGTAGGGTTGGTGGGGTACTTCTGAAGGGTAGGGTTGTCGGGGTACTTCCAGAGGGTAGGGTTGGTGGGTTACTTGGGAAGGGTAGGGTTGATGGGGTACTTCTGAAGGGTAGGGTTGATGGGGTACTTCTGAAGGGTAGGGTTGGTGGGGTACTTCTGAAAGGTAGGGTTGATGGGGTACTTCTGAAGGGAGGGGTTGATGGGGTACTTCTGAAGGGTAGGGTTGATGGGGTACTTCTGAAGGGTAGGGTTGGTGGGGTACTTCTGAAGGGTAGGGTTGATGGGGTACTTCTGAAGGGTAGGGTTGGTGGGGTACTTCTGAAGGGTAGGGTTGATGGGGTACTTCTGAAGGGTAGGGTTGGTGGGGTACTTCTGAAGGGTAGGGTTGATGGGGTACTTTGAGGAGGATAGGGTTGGTGGGTATCAGGAAAAAGAATGTATTGAGATTTTTTTTATTATAGGCCTTATACCTTATTAGCAGTAAGTGTTCCTTATGAAACATTTGTATTAAATGCTCAAAGACAATTGCAAAACGTATCTTTGAGATTGCTAAGCTGTGAATTTGTAGGATGACTTTGAATACTGTGAGATATCCAATTACTAGAGTGCCCTTGAGGTGTTGATATAGATTATCCGTGGCTAATTGGATGATGTGAGATACATGGGACTCCTGATTAGGAGATCCCTCCAGCAACCCCATGTAGACTCTGTCTCCTCTTCTTCTGATTCCCTCTTTCCTAAGTCTGTCTGTCCGTCTGTCTGTCTGTACATCCATCATGTCTTCCCATTCTTCCGTCTGTCTGTCTGTCTTTCTGTCTGTTTGTCCTTCTATCACTCCTTCTGTCTTCTGTCTGTCTGTCTCTCCTTCTGTCTGCTGTCTGTCTGTCCCTCTGTCTGTCCATCTGAGTGCAGTTGAAGATTATTTAAGATGATGTGACACCTACACACTAGGTCCCTAAAGAGTCCTGTATAGACTTTTCTTTCTGTCCTTCCTCCCTTCTCTCTTCTCCCACCCACACACTCAATCAGTCCCGAGGGTCTACTTTATTACCCTCACACTCCCTCTTCAAACAACTCTCTAATAGCAATTAGACACTGCCTAGAGGCACCAATATAATCCCTCCAAACTCCACGACTGACCAAGATTTCCATGATGCTCCAGCTCACCTTATGTATTTATCGACCAAAGAACCATGCAGCTGACGATTTAGGTGGCACAGTTATGTATACATATTTATTTAAGACAATCAGTGACGGATCCAGGAATTTTGAAAGGGATGGATCCGGACCCGCCGCTTACAAATTTCTGATGAATCTTTGAAACAAGAAGCAAAAATAGGCATATTGGAATAAGATAAAGTCATGATTTAAAAAATTATATACAGCTACATTTCTATTATATATATATCTACTCATAAAAATCATCCCTTCTTAACACTTCAATACACTAGCTGGAGGAGAAGCTTGGGGAGGGAATTTTCGTCAATAAGCTTCCATGCTTAATTGTGCCCAGGAATAGTTGCTACCTATTGAGCATGTGTACGTAAATAGCTGAACCTAGCTGAACAGGAGGTAGGATGAGAAAGTCAGTTAAATCGGTTTCCTTACCCTGTATGTCTCTGCCGTTGACCTCATTAACTCAGTGCTTCATTGACAAGTTTGAATTATTTATCTATAACAAATTTTAATAGCTTAAACAGACTTTAACAATTTGTGTCTAAACATTCTAAGTGGCCAATTTACATGACATGAGTTAATAAATAACATCAGCATTCGGTCAGAGTAAGACCAAATAAAAATAGTCAAATGATTCTCGGGCAGTGGAGCATCACTTTTATTTGTGCAGCATTTTATAGTCATCTAAAAAAATTAATCAAGAGTTTGCCGCATCATTTTTCCTTCAACCCAAAATCCATTCGTCCACCAGTTATATATATCATTCGTTATTTATGTATTTACTATTATCCTTTAATCGTTGCATTATACACACAAATATCTAAGATGGTCACCGATTCAGCACAGTCTCCTGTTTACCTCAACCCAGAGCCTCTCTCAGATACTTTTATTGAAATTGACAATAATTCAAGATGGCCGCTAATCTGATATGTTAGCAAATAGACATGTTTGATCATAAAATAATGATGGAATTACACAAATATGTGTCACAGCTCACTCTCCGATCTAATTATAAAGATATATAAACCACGACTATTTTGCTGGCGTCCGTAATACCTTCTACGATCAGAGGCAGGGTAATTTCATTACATCGGCCCTTATGATTTGTTTTTGTGTTCGCTCTCGTTTCATCATGGTGCAGTTTCGACATGACTTGATTAGGTTCTCATAATATAATTAGAACAAAGACTGAACGCCCACAGACAGAACAACTGGGGAGGGAATGAAAGGTTGGTTCGAACAGTAGCTTCTTCTTGGTGTCTAAACGCTTTCATAGGTCTAGTGTGGGTCCGTTTATTAGACACGACAGTCTTGCAGACCAGTGCAAATAGGTTGCCTATGAGAAAAATAGCTAAGGTTATTTGCTAATAGTTGAGATGAAACATTATCACTTTTTAGCTCATCATCTCCAGTACGAAATGTTCTAGAAAGCTGAAATGTTGTGTACAGACTTCTTAAGACAATGGGGATTTTAAATAATTTCGTAGAATTGGTGATCCTGTGACCCCAAATATTGGTCGCAGGGGTCTTAACCTAAAAAAACCTTTTTTTTTATTTTCTTCTCCAGTATCAAAAGTAATAGACGGTGAAATGAGTGTACAGGCTCCTTGGCCAATGGAAAATTTTAATTATGTAACATATTTAGTTTCTTGCTCCTCAAGCATGGCATCCATATATACGTAAACATTTTGCTAGAGAGCTGAAATTTATGCACAGACCCCTTGGCCAATTGGGATTCTAAATAGTAGATTTGGTGATATAACGGTATATATAACAGTTTATATTGCAAGTACTGAATCATGGGGATGCTTTCATTACTATTTGACATACCATAAAATTATGGTGATGAATTATTTTTAGTTATGCTTGAATAGAAAATTAGAAAAAACTATAAACCCAATTGATTTGTTTTGACTATGTGACCTTTCAGTTACACTCGTTTTATGTGATCAAAAATATTTTGGGAAAATTTTTGCATCTTTATTTGTTTAAATATTTTACAGAAAGGTTTTGAAGCAAAGAATTCAAAATTGTTTAAAGAAATAAAAATAAAAAATGTAACTTTTACACCGTATAGTAAAACATAATGGAACTTTCACCCAAATTAACTTGAATAAAGTTAGATTATTGAGTCATGAAACAAACATTTTAGAATTTGTTGTGATTAACGCTGACAATAAGGATAACCTTTAATAGGAGTTATGATTATGTGACTTTTACATGATTAGTTCATCTTAATGCGACGACGTTGAGTGTTAGAAGCAGCTGTTTTCCTCACACTTACATGCACTAGCACTTTGTGCAGGGTTAACTTCATGCACTGACGGTGAGGAAAACAACATTTAGCTTAATCTAACCAGAAAATATATTGATTGCATTTGAAAGTGTTCCACTAATGGAGTTTCAAGAATGCGGCGGAAGATTGTTATTTGAGTTTCATTGTGGAGAGGATGGTGATGATGATGAAATACTGTTTTACAACATCGTTAGTATTTATTTAACATTTTTCTCAACGATGATGGTTTAATAATGATTGCTAATATCAAAATGGAAAAATTATTCCTTTTTCAAATCAGAAGGTAACTTTGATAATTCAACTTTGCCATATATAGTGTTCATGACAGGAATTGTATACAATAAGGGTAAAAGAATTATAATCTAGAACGCCAGTTTCACAGGGGGAACAGAAATCATTCCCAAATAAAAACTACTATGAAACTTTTATTGAACAATATTTAGAAAAAGTATACTGATATCCAAGAATTTGATGATTATTTCGGGTACTTAGTAAGAGAAATTTGGCGAGAGTTCTGCGTTACAGCTAAAGCTGCTTGTACAAAACTACAATGAAACTTTTATTGAATAAATATTTTGAAAAAGATTTATTAATATTAAGCAGCTCCGACTTAGTCAGTTTTTGCGCAGTTTCCGTCGCCACCGCTGCCGCCGCGTTTTGTATTGGCTATAACTTTTTTCCTAGAAGGTTTTGAGAACTCATATACATAACTTCTTACTTATACCCCTGGGGAATTTTTTTGACATGATCACATTCAAGGTCAAAGGTCAAGGTCACAAGTTCTACATCAATCCTTTTAAACATGATAACTTCAAACTTTTTTGTGCTATCAGGCTCTTATTTGGTATATTTGAACTATGGAGAAAGACCAAGATTTGAAAAGGTTTTCGCTAAAATCTGTCAACGGTCAAGGTCACAGTTTAGGTCACAACTGAAGCATGCTTTTGTGAATATGCCATATTTTAACTATGAACACTGAGTGATTGTTATACACAATGAAAAATGATCATTGATGGTGTGACCTTGAAGGTCAAAGGTAAAGGTCAGGAGATATTGGTTAAGGCCACGTTAATCCTTTGATCAAATTTTGAAATAAGAAGAAGGTTTCAAGAACAACTTGTGAAAAGTTACCCCAGTGATGATTAGTTATAACTCGAATAATGAACAAGTTTTTGTTAAAAAGAATTCCCATTTTATTGATGCTGACGAGAAGGCGGAACAGGGAAATGTGAGACCCTAAGTTTCGGGGCTGCTCTGCTTTTTGGAGGAAGACATTCGGAGGAAGATCTTTCAGTATGACTGCTGCTGCCAAATGGAACGACCTACCAGAATCATTAAAGACCTCTGACTCTCTTCCCTCATTCAAATCCCACCTGAAGACCCATCTCTTCAATGCATTACTCTGAACTGTGACTGTGACCCCAAATGCACTTTGAGCGTGCTAAATGTGTGGAAAAGCGCTATTTAAATGGAACTATTATTATGTCCGCAAACGCTCATCTAACTATTTACTAAAATCCAATAATTTTATGATTTATTTCAGGGACTTAGAGAAAATGGATTCAGGTTAAAATTCTGCTTTACAGCTCAAGCTCCTGTGTCCAGGAACTGTAACAGCTCTTTACTAGCGAAAGAAGCATTGATAGTGTCTCTAGCTAGAAGCAGTGATAGTGTTTTGTGGCAACGATTGGAATCCCAGATAAACGCTGAAGCATTGATTGTCTGTACCGCCGTGAATAGGATGGTATTGATTGTGCACTATTTGTTTTCCTCCCTGATATCAAGATATCAATAGGTTATTACTCTCTTATCTTATGTTAACTATTATCAGTGAATGGATGTTGAGAACTACAAATCTTGGCAATCATATGGAAATTTGTGTTGTTGGATTACACATACCATAATGTAATATGTTTCGCTGATCTGGTCATATGGGACCATATAACATCATATGTGCATTGTATGAAATAAGTGAAAATATTGAAACAGGGCTGGGGGTTCACCTAGGTCTCCATACAAAGTTACATGCAGAATTCGTCAACAGGTGTGTGTGGGGGGGGGGGGGGGGGGGGGGTGATCCTTAAAATATATTTGTTTAGCTAAGTATCCTAAGCTGTTATCTGGATGACTACGGTAGGATAGTATGGAACCATTTGTGCTCTAACAGTGACATCTTGCATTCATGAAGGTTCAAGGGGGCTTAACCTAGTTTCCCTTGTGCCAAGTCATCAGTGATGAACCGCGATAACAGTGATATAAAAGTGAGGAGGGACAGGAAATCAAATTCCCTTGACTAGCAGACCTAGAATACTTCATGTGATTTGTGATTTGTGGGTCAATTATCAATTATATGTTAGTGAACAGAAGCAAGAATTTGGAGAATACAAATGAAAAATGCAAAATGTGATGAAACATAGGTGTGTTACAGCAGTGTGTGAAATAAGCGTGTAAAGAAGCCAGCCCATATGTTATTTGTTTAATTTAAATGACAAAATTATCAAAATAATTTCCAAAAGTCACCAGATTGCGGGTTGTAGGACGGGACTTGTTTCATACACTGGTTACTGCTGGAATAGAAGCATGCTGGCAAAGTTTTTTTGTTTTTTTGATTTCTAAGGAATATGATTTATATGTTTTGGTCTGACAAGGAAAATAAAAAAAAATAATTCATTTTGATTCAAGATGGAAACATCAATCTATTTTAACCTGAAGTGAGAGAGTGGATGAGTTATTCTTTAATTTCACTTGGGTAATTCGGCGGCGAGACCTGAATATGTGCCTTATATAAAAATATATTTTTATTTTTAAATACATTTGGAAAAGGGGAGTATGAAAAGCAATTAAGGAAGTGAGTAGAAATCTCTCCGACGAAAACAGCACATCTAGCTGAACTTAGAAATGAGTAGAAATCTCTCTGACAAAAACAGCACATCTAGTTGAACTTAGAAATGAGTAGAAATCTCTCTGACGAAAACAGCACATCTAGCTGAACTTAGCGTGTCAATATCACAAAATGCTCCAATTATGTGATTTTGATATGCCGTTTCCAAAGTTTAATAAATCAAAGGTTACTATTGAGCAACAAAAGCATTGGCATTTAGACTGTATTTGTTTATTTGGACAAATTATACTGTATTTGTATTCCAAGGCATCATGTGATTTGTTTGGATTATAATAACATTCAGTGATTGTTTAGGCAGCTACAGAAACCGACACTTTGCCCCTCATTTTATTGTGTACATAGATCTCTCTACTCCAGCCTTCAGCATTCTCTCTCCATAGAGGTTACTCAAGTCAATTCTTCCTACATAACCTCTGTTACATTCTCTCTCCATAGAGGTTACTCAAGTCAATTCTTCCTACATAACCTCTGTTACATTCTCTCTCCACAGAGGTTACTCAAGTCAATTCTTCCTACATAACCTCTGTTACAAATGGTCCTTAATCCTTGCTTCTAGTAAACCCCAGGAGTGAGGTGAGGTGAGGTGAGTTAGGGTTTAAAGCCGCTTTCAAGATTATTTCACTTATATCGCGGCTGCTAGTATTACGGCAGGGAGAAAGCCCGCAACGCCATGTGGCTATGCATTGCGGTGAAACCTGCGAGCAACGGCTGGAACTAGCGAACCATGGGTGGTACTACGCTGAAATTCAGTGTAGCATTGCACCCAAACCTTACTGCGTGTAGAACAGTTCTCTACTGCAGACAAAGTTGCCGTGCCCCTGGCGACCCCAGGAGTGAGTATTAGCAACACTGATAATGTAATGTAAATTTCCCTCGGGATAATAGAGTTATCTTATTTTATCTTATCTTATCTTATCTTATCTTATCCTTGTCTCCAATCAATCAAGAATAGCATCTCGGACTGACATATGTCTTGTATGAAATATGTGCACATCATACAGGTGATTTAAGGCCTGTTGTTTCCTCAAGGGTTACGTTATCTGACCAAATGCTCGGTTTGAAAAGCTTGCTGATTGCACAACTTACTTTGGATCAGGATTCTCTAAATATAATCAAGAAAACACTGCACTTGTAACAGAGGTTCAACTTCCAAACGCAAGGCATAACTCTTGCCAGCCTGCATTACTGGCTGATTTAAGCCTTGCGGTATTTCCCTCGCTTTGTTGTGCCTAGATAGTGAATCGCTGCACCAGAAATGCATAGCGGGTGTGGATTTCTAAGCACAGATTTCTTAAGGAAATACTGCAAGGCCTAAATCAGCCAGTAATGGAGACTGGCAAGAGTTATGCCTTGCATTGGGAAGTTGACAGAGGTTATGTTGTGAGCATTTACTTGAGTAACCCGTGGGGAGACAGTTCAGAGGATACAAATTCTTCTGAGTCCTGACACCAATTATCCATATGAAACTGTAACCTGGTAACTATTGTTTCAAGCTGCTACTGTTTTGAGGTTTCTTAAAATTTTCATTAAAATTGACAAAATAACATTTTTGGGTTGGCTGCTTTTCAAGCTGATTTCATACACGGAAATATCTCCATTTCAGCGAGAGTCCTTACCCCTTTGTTCAGAGTTATCTCCATTTCAGCGAGAGTCCTTACCCCTTTGTTCAGAGTTATCTCCATTTCAGCGAGAGTCCTTACCCCTTTGTTCAGAGTTATCTCCGTTTCAGCGAGAGTCCTTACCCCTTTGTTCAGAGTTATCTCCATTTCAGCGAGAGTCCTTACCCCTTTGTTCAGAGTTATCTCCATTTCAGCGAGAGTCCTTACCCCTTTGTTCAGAGTTATCTCCATTTCAGCGAGAGTCCTTACCCCTTTGTTCAGAGTTATCTCCATTTCAGCGAGAGTCCTCACCCCTTTGTTCAGAGTTATCTCCATTTCAGCGAGAGTCCTTACCCCTTTGTTCAGAGTTATCTCCATTTCAGCGAGAGTCCTTACCCCTTTGTTCAGAGTTATCTCCATTTCAGCGAGAGTCGTTACCCCTTTGTTCAGAGTTATCTCCATTTCAGCGAGAGTCCTTACCCCTTTGTTCAGAGTTATCTCCATTTCAGCGAGAGTCCTTACCCCTTTGTTCAGAGTTATCTCCATTTCAGCGAGAGTACCTACCCCTTTGTTCAGAGTTATCTCCATTTCAGCGAGAGTACCTACCCCTTTGTTCAGAGTTATCTCCATTTCAGCGAGAGTCGTTACCCCTTTGTTCAGAGTTATCTCCATTTCAGCGAGAGTCCTTACCCCTTTGTTCAGAGTTATCTCCATTTCAGCGAGAGTACTCCTTTGTTCAGAGTTATCTCCATTTCAGCGAGAGTACTCCTTTGTTCAGAGTTATCTCCATTTCAGCGAGAGTACTCCTTTGTTCAGAGTTATCTCCATTGAAGTAGAATCTGATTTAAACTTGATTGTGTTTCAGACTTTGGGTGTGGCGGTCAAAAGTCCAAACAGAACAATCGACAGCGCGGTCAGTGGACTACGTCATGCCTTCGCGAATGTTCTTCAGTGGCCAATGGAAAATATACGAGTTGATCGCATCAGCGTAAGTATATTATAAATTTTTTAACTGATCCGAACCAAACCAGACCACTGTCAAATATAACTTCACTCGCCATCTGAACTTTCCTTATTCTCTCTTTTCCTTTCATTTTCTCTCTATCTCTCTTGTCACTTACATATACAGTCAGGCCTCGATAATCCGAACGCTTCCGTTTTCCATAAAAAACGTTCGGGTAGTGAAATGTTTTGGACTACTGAAATGAACCAAACAAGATGGAGTTGATTACTTTTGAATCTAGAGACAGACAAGAATGTATTTAGAATATCAAATGACTTTGACACACTGGATATTTATAACTATCGCACAAAATGAGAAATTTCAATATATTACAGTCACAAACTACTGACACACAATGTAAAACATTACAATTTATTAACCCTTAACTTGCGGGTCCCGTAATTATCCGGGAGGCTCATAGAGAAAAATGTTAGAACCCTTGGCGAGACCCGTACGTTGGACTTAGTGCTTTTACCGGGTCAGTAATAATTATATTTGCCCCCCAGGCGAAATGCGAGACGAAGTGTGTCCGTATATCGCCACATGAAAACTTGTTTACATACATCTCGCAGATAGCCACGATAACGAGTCTGTGTGAATGTCCGGTCGAAATATCAAGTAAAATTCACACCAAATTGCGTGTGCATTGTTGACCCGTAACGCATTGATAATTAGCTTTACAAAAGGCCAATTTTGTCGGGCTTAGCCCCCGAAGCATTAATTCGCTTGAGGCTATTTTCACCCACGTGTTTGTATTGCCTCGGGTTTGCCTCGCCCGAGACTGCTATCTGCCTCGCATCTCGCGAGACGGGGAAAAAAATCGCTAACTCGCCTTACTCCCGCACTTCATATCATGTGAGCGAATTGTTTGTTTTCAAAAAAAAATACGGCAAAATAAAGGGGAAACAATGGACTACATTCCCATATAAAATTAGAAAATCTCAAAAAAATAATAAAGACACAGCAAGCGCCGTGAAAAAGGTCATGTTTACACTTCATAAATTTTGAAACAATCGGCGATTTTCACAACTTCTAAAACATTTATCACGGCTAAAATACTGAATGCATTTTCATAATTTTTATATCACAATAAACCGAAAAGAATAATCTTTTATTCTATATAAAATGCGCAGATTTATTCACAGAAATAAAGATACAATTTTACCTTTCTGAGAGGCATGTGAAACCAAACGGCACACAAACTAATCAACATATGTTCATCAGTTATGGTTCGAGGTTAGCGTTTATTTGAAAAGTCAAACAACATAACCATATTTGGGTTGACATGTGCTTATTTGTCAACTGGTTCGAGATTATGATTTCTTGGAAAAGTGCGATGAACGACCGTTTGCAATGCCGCATACATGTTGTAAGTATTGACGATTTTATAGGTGGAAATAAAGACAAACTTTACATAGCTATAGAATTATAACCAAAGGTCGCATTCTAATAATTATTATATCATTGTGAAGCTAGACATCTTGTCTTCAATTCCGTATATAAATGGATTTTTTTTCGTTAGGTATTTATGATGTTACGAGGCCCGAATTAAAGACAATCTTTCGAAAGTAATAGAATAAAAACGAAAAATCATAGAAAATTCATTCAAAGTTTCGGGTGTGAATTAGCCATTTGTGTACGGGTGTCGCTACTTGAATTTGTATTGAACGCCCGTATATAGTCCTTATTCGCCATGTAGATGCGGTATATTTCGTAAAAACGGTACCAGAATCGCCGCCTGGAAATTCCGCCAGCAGAGCTCGTTAGTGCCTAAGCTCAAACTACTGCTGCGAGCTGCGAGCCTGTAAATTCCGCCACAGGGGCTAAAAATGGTAAAATATATATACGCAACGTAAGGGTTAAAATCACAAACTACTGACACGCTCAACTTCTGTGTCAATCCACTGCCATTGAAGTTTATCGATCCAATCAGTGTGATGATCGCTTGTCACCGGATTAATGGAGCAGAACTAGTTGTAATTAACTAATCCGTTACGGCTAATTGGCGTTCGGATTCGGAAACGGAATCAACGGATTAATGAATCAACATTTACTGAGTTTGTAAAGAGATTAGTTTCGTTACAGTTTGCTACCGTTCAGACACTGCGAGATTTGGATTATCGGTGGCCTGACAATTGCGGTTTGACTGTAGTTAGAATAAATGCTGTAAATAATTTTGGAAGTGAACGGTTATTGATATACGGTACATCTGTATGCATGTAAATGTATTACCTCTGTAATAAAAATACAAAAATGAAAAAAAAGTTTTTGAACAATGTTTCTTCATTATCATGTATAAAGTGCTTTACTGCCCTTTGCTTTTCATCTTAAGTAAATGTATAGGTGCAGAATTATTTCACAATATAAAATGTAAAGCAATCAAAATAGACACCCAAGGTAATATGTTAAACTGAAATATTTTTGAATCATATATTGATAATATGTATGTTCTTTAAATGTATGTGAAGTTATGTTTCCGCAGACACACTCGAACTGTTACTTTAATCCCTTTGTTATGTTTCCGCAGACACACTCGAACTGTTACTTTAATCCCTTTGTTATGTCTCCGCAGACACACTCGAACTGTTCCTTTAATCCCTTTGTTATGTTTCCGCAGACACACTCGAACTGTTACTTTAATCCCTTTGTTATGTCTCCACAGACACACTCGAACTGTTACTTTAATCCCTTTGTTATGTCTCCACAGACACACTCGAACTGTTACTTTAATCCCTTTGTTATGTTTCGGCAGACACACTCGAACTGTTACTTTAATCCCTTTGTTATGTCTCCACAGACACACTCGAACTGTTACTTTAATCCCTTTGTTATGTCTCCGCAGACACACTCGAACTGTTACTTTAATCCCTTTGTTATATTTCCGCAGACACACTCGAACTGTTACTTTAATCCCTTTGTTATGTCTCCAAAGACACACTCGAACTGTTACTTTAATACCTTTGTTATGTCTCCACAGACACACTCGAACTGTTACTTTAATCCCTTTGTTATGTCTCCACAGACACACTCGAACTGTTACTTTAATCCCTTTGTTATGTCTCCACAGACACACTCGAACTGTTACTTTAATCCCTTTGTTATGTCTCCACAGACACACTCGAACTGTTACTTTAATTCCTTTGTTATGTTTCTTCTTCCAGCTGGCCGGCAACGTAATCAGCCTCTACTTCCTTCAGACAGGAAGTGTTGACGATTTCTTCCAAACCTCGGACCTCATCCCTGCCAGACAGGTCATCAAACCCGGGATGCTCACCGCTATTCAGAAGGAGGCGCCCAAACTCAACATCACCAACATCTTCGAGGATGTAAGTACCGTATATTGATTTAAACATATTTTATTCATGAAGAAGTTTACATGCAATATGGATTGGCTTATGTAAGTGGCTTATGTATATTCTTCAATTATCACCTGCCTTCAGCAATTACAGGGTTAAATTTAGTTAACAAACTTCTGATAATCTCCCTTCTTTGGAGCAACCTACTATAACATTTACATTTAATACTTTTATTTACAAGTTGTCAACTACATTTTTATTTGATTGAGGGGTCATGTGACAGATGATTTTAGATAATAGTCTTGTTTGTTTCTTACGATGACAGCACCTGGGTCACTATCAAGAGTTGTTCCCCCTGCCCATCTGGTCACAGCCCTACTTCCCATACGTCATCGCAGGGGCGGCCATCTTGCTTCTCCTTCTCATCATACTCATCGTGAGTATTCTCGTGCCATTTTCTATTTTATACTTATCTTGTTACTACAGTATCTCCCTATTTATAAATGTTGGAATGTTGTAGTTGTTAAAGAAAATTACATGACTCAATTTTGTGGTAAAAGGCTTGAAATATGACAATTCAGTCTGAGATTCTGTGGCCATTAAGGCAAAATCCATATGTCAATTTTCTCATTGTCAACTCCACAAGGTGGTTGAAGCTAATGAATTTCAATGTTGCCACTTATGTTGAAAAGACATTCGGATGGAGATCCTGTCATTGGGAGACATCCCTTCTTAGGGTAATGAGTCATCGTACATGAAACCTATTTTCAGATTTACATCTGTTGCTGTAGAGGAATGTCATTTGTATACAGTCAGGCCTCGATAATCCAAACGCTTTCGTTTTTCATAAAAAACGTTTGGATAGGGAAATGTTCAGACTACATTACAATTTATTAAAATCGCAAACTACTGACACGCTCAACTCCTGTGTCAATCCACTGTCATTGAAGTGTGATGATCGCTTGTCAAGGCGATTAACCGCACACTTTTGATGAACCGCCGGATTAATGAAGCAGAAATAGTTGTAATTAACTAATCCGTTACAGCTATTTTGTGTTCGGATTCAGAAACGGAATCAACGGATTATTGAATGAACATTTAAAGAGTTTATATAGAGATTAGTTTGGTTACAGCTTGCTACCGTTCGGACACTGTGGGATTCGGATTATCGGTGGTCGGACTATCGCAGCTTGACTGTATACCAAAGGCAATAGACATTGGTTATTGGTAGACATTGTAATATTTCTTCTTAGTGTAATGAGTCATTGCATACATAATTTATTTTCAGATTTACATCTGTTGCTGTAGAAAGAACGATAAAAAGGATAAGCTGGAGGATCCCCCGGTCCCGAGTCAGCAGATATTTTACCCGACGATCAAACCGGACCTGAAGGACCCGCTCACGATACAGCCGGAGGGCAGCAGTCCTGTGTACGTCGCTAAGGGCTGTATGACTCCCATACCTGCCCAGCCAGTCAGGGTCAAGGCCAAGGGACTTCTGGAGAGGTGGGTCCTGCCCCGTGTTCAAGATCATTAGTTCATCGTATGTGCTGCTTATACATAACCATTGAAGCGCTGGAGGATTCTTAGTAGCACTAGTGATCTTGAAAATAGGGCTGAAATTATCAAGGATATTTGTGTGGGGCAAGAATTCACCCTTCAAACTTATTCTTAGGTAGGGGGGTTTAGGTGAGGTGAGGTGAGTTGGGGTTTAACGGCGCTTTCAAGAGTATTCCATTTATATTGTGGCTGCTAGTATTATGGCAGGGAGAAAGCCTGCAACACCATGTGGCTATGCATTGCGGTGAAACCTGCGAGCATCGGCTGGAAATGCGAACCATGGGGGCTACTACTCTGAAATTCAGTGTAGCATTGCATCCAAACCTTACTGCATGTAGAACAGTTCTCTACTGCAGACAAAGTTGACGTGCCCCTGGCAGGATTCGAACCCCAGACCTTTTGAATCAAAAGTTTTGATCCAAGCCAAACGCGCTAACCACTGTATTATCCCTACCTGGTAGGGGGGGCTGAGAGGGCAGTAGTTGTTCATATGCAGAATTTCTGCAATTTATTTAACAAAATAAGTGAACATTAGATTTGACAAATTTGAATCTCATTTTATTACCCTTCTTTATTTATTTAAAACAATTGTATTCTGCGACTTCGTAAAACAAATTCAATAAACTGATAATAATAGAGGAAGGAAGGCTGACAGCTTGAACAGTTGCTTCTCTGAGTGATATCTGCTTTGTGCCTTTCTTAAATTGTGAAATTTAAATTGACAAAATTACATAAGCTTGCTTATTTTCAAACTTAATTATGTTACTAAGAGGAAATCATTATGACAGTCATAATTAATTTCTTAGAGAATTGTGCCCCAGTCCTTGTGTATGCTTCTTTATTTAGAGAGATGAATCCCTCATCAAAGCATGGTCAGCTTGTAGTTTTTAATCAAGTAATTTCATTGATGTAACAGTTTTATAAATACAATTTATTAACTTAAGTGATGCTACAGTTTTGTATGATCCTCTGGTTACAGTCGGCGAGGTTCCAGTGCATCTCTGACAATTGATCTCAATCCATCTCCAGAACTGGCACGCTGGGACGGAACTCCACCCAAAGAGAGGTCAGATGATTTAAAGGGGTTGTAGCACGTTTTCTCACGGAAATAAAGAAATCTCACAAAATGGAAAAGAAATGCTACCAATTGCAAAACAATTGTCCTCAATCAATAAATAGAATTCTATGGTTTGGTTAAGCAGCGCGGATCCATTTGCCAATCCTCGATTTATTAAAAGGTGTTCACATGCACTTAAATAGAAGCTAGCAGTTTTCGTTTTATATATGACACCGTTTTCTACGATTTCTGTTTTAACCCTTAACATGCGGGTCCCGGAATTATCCGGGCGGGCTATAAGCGATTCCGAGGTACCTCAATACGGATCCCGGATCGCTTACTTAGAAGAATTCACGGCTGTCTAAGTACTTTTCTATCCCCCATACCGGGTCCCGAGTCGATTGTTTCCGCGACTCGCTGCATGAGAATGGCTGTATTTATGCCTCGCAGCCCGCAATGAGAATAAAGCTTTGTTCAGTGTCTGGTCAGAACGTCCAGCAAAATTCACACCAATTTGCTTGTGCATTGTTGACCTGTAACACATCGATAATTAGATTTACAAAAGGCCAATTTTGTCCTGCTTCGCTCCGATGGCTACACTGCCCGGCGGCTAATTATCACCTAAGTGTCTGCACTGCCCCGGGGTGAGATAGGCCCGTACAAGTTTATCTGTCTCGCATCCCGCCACATGGGCAGATAGCCTATGCTTATCTGTCTCGCATCTCGCCACATGGGCAGATAGCCTCTAATTACGGGAAGATATTGCGATAAGCTACCTTTCTCTCGCACTTCGTATCATATGAACCAATTGGTTGTTTTCAATTTTTTTTATACCAAAATAAAGAGGAAAGAATGCCCTTTATTCCCATATAAAAATCGCAATTGCGCTAACATAACTGAAAATACAGCAATCGCACAGAGATAGGCGACTTTCGCACTTTTGAATTTTGATACATGTGGCGCATTTACCCCAACATGCCTCGGCGCTCTATTTCTAAGAAACTACTTGGGATATTTTCATAATTTTTTTATCAGTATATAGATAAAAGAATTGTCTTCAATTCCATATAAAATACGTGTATTTTCGGCAATAACTTTTGATGCGCCAGGTGTCGCACAGAAGGTGATTTTCGGCTTTGAATAAGTGGCGCTCTTAGCATATACCATCATTACGGGCTTTATAACTTGTGAACCGCAAGTCCGATTTTTATAATTTTTACATCATTGTAAAGAGAAAAACATTGTCTTCAATTCCATGTATAATGCGCATGTTTTCGGGAAGAACTCTGCATGCGCGAAGCGCCGCGCCAAAAGGTATAATTTTTGCACTTCATAACTTTTGAACCGCAAGTCCGATTTTTATAATTTTTACATCATTGTAAAGAGGAAAAGATTGTCTTTAATTCCAGATATAATGCGCATGTTTTTGGGAAGAACTATGCATGCACGAAGCGCCGCAATATTGATGTACACATAAGTGAAGAAGTATGATAATATATAACTAAAATACTGTTCTTTTGATACGCAAATATAGAGCTTTATAAACGATGAACAACTGTCATGACGGAATTTTGTTTCCAGTTTTGGAGAAAAAAAATATAACATAAAAGCGAAAATATATTTGAGTACGGGACCCGCCGCTCGGGGAAAAGCCTTTTCGTGGGAATATTTTCTCAGGAAAATATTTCACTTTTCGGAGTTTCTAAAAATGCGTGAACATTTTTGTTACTGATGCCATTTGCGAAAGGTTTTTATTTCTAAAATTCAAATGCGAGGGCGCACCTTTCCAAACCATTTGAATTGAATTTATTATTTTATCTTTTACATTATTGAATAAAAGACGTTTCATTCAATAAGATTTGAAGAATTATTTATAAGTGTAGCGGACTGAACTGAGCAGATGGAAAATTTGATTCCTCACCACTTTTATTACCAAAGTTCTTTTGTATCACAATTACTTTTTTAGGTATTAGTTTTTTCGTGAGCAGGGGAATTTCCGACGGGATTCGCCATGACATAATGAGAAAAAATTCCCATGAACATGGGCGTGGTCCGTCATCTTCGGGACCGACCCACAAGTATAAATATCTACCGGAGGGTGCGCGGACCCCCCAGCTTTTGGTCGCCACCCCCCAAACTTTTTGTGCAAATTATTTTTTATTTTCTACTTTGAAATAAAGGTTCGTGTCATTCCGAGGTATGAAGGTTTCTGCTATATATGTCGAGAGGGCATGGGAACTGATTCCCAATAGAATCCGGGGTTCGTCCCATAGGATTGTTCCTCGGAGTCTCTCGTTCTCAAAAGAAAACATGGGAAACCTGTCCCGCGATTGAATCCGGGGTCCGCCGCGGAAGACGGGGACGGGAATTCCCGGAGAGCATGGGAGTATGCTCCCATGGGTCTGGGCTCCGCCTCAAGAGACCGCTCCTTGGATGCTCTGCTTCTCGAAAAGAGAAGTCATTCGGCAACTGACAACCCGAGCTTCCCTGACATAGTAGTTTATTTTCCGGGCCTCGCGCCCGGTGCTACACGTCGCCGAGGAAATCAGAAAATGGTCCGTTTGACATATGCGTCGGAAAAATCGGGGCGATGTCAGAAGCCGTCGGCGCCGTCGGCGCTTGCGGCGCAGTCGGCCTAGATGCGCCGGGAGGTTCTGAAACTGGCAAATGAACGTCCATGAAGCTCACATTCATTATCTCTGTATGTTTATTGTCTCTAATCACATGTTATATGTTGCATACATCTAACGCATTTTCAATCATTTACAGGTTGAAGCAGAATGCTGCGCGGACGTGGACGCAAGGCCCTGCGACGGCCTAGGGCGTTGCATACTAGGACACGCAGCTTTGAAGCCGTTTCAAGCGACGACGACTTCATCAACGAGATCCATGCTGATGAAGCCTCTGATATGGAGTCAACTGACAGTGATGGTAGCAGTGGTTTAGACAGTGATAATGCATATGATCGGGACACTGTAATAGATAGTGAACATGGTGACACAGATGGTCTGAGTGATATAGAGACAGAGATTGCCAGAAAGATTCTAGCCGCCGGTAATTCCACCGAAGAAGACTTTAGTGGTTTTGAGGAGGAGTTTGCCGAAATACCACAATATAATCAAGATAATTCACAGACGTTTGATGAGGGGGTGGATGGTCCGCGGCCATGTGTAAACTTGCCTTTCACTGGTCAAACTGGGTTGCGCCAGTTCATAGAACTTCCTGAGAACCCTGAACCTATTGACTTTTTCATTTTGTTTATACATAATGATGACTATGAGGATATGGCAACGGAAACCAATAGATATTTCAAACAAGCAATGGAGGACAAAATTCTAAGACCCCGTTCAAGAATGCAACAGTGGCAAGACACTAATGCAGAAGAGATGAAGGTATTTGTAGCCATGACAATTGCCATGTCATTGGTTGTGCAGAGAAACTTTGCTGATTACTGGTCAACAAGTGATGATACCTCAACGCCTTTCTTCGCCAAGTGCATGCCCCGAGACAGGTTTTGGCTTCTTATAACCTACCTACACTTGGCTGACAACAGGAGGATGCTGGGCCGTAACACCCCGTGCTTTTCACCAATAAATAAACTGGGACACTTGTATAACCGGATAGTTCACCGTTTTTCAAGAGTGTATAAACCGCATCAAAACATTTCAGGCGACGAGGGCATGGTGCCCTGGAAAGGTAACTCATCTTTCAAAGTTTATCTTCCCGACAAGCCTAAGAAGTATGGGATAAAGGCTTTCATGTTGTGTGACTCGCACAACGGATACGTTTGCAAGTTCAAACTCTACACTGGAAAAACGAATGAACCGGTTTCTGAAGGTGGCAAAACTTATGATGTAGTCATGGACTTGGTGAACGACTACGTTGGACAGGGGCATCACATCTTTATGGACAACTACTATTCGTCCACAAATCTGTACATAAATTTATGGGAGCGGGGAATCGGTGCCACGGGGACGTTGAGAGCCAATCGAAAGGGACTTCCTGATTCAGTCAAGAAACCTAAAAAGAAAGCCAAGCAATAGGACATGACAGTTTCTCACAACGATGGCCTACTCGTTCTTCGCTACGAAGATAGAAAATCAGTGCTTCTCATGTCTACTGTTGAAGATACACAACTTGAACAAACAGGGAAGAAGAACCGGGCAACAGGGGAACCAGTTCTCAAGCCGCGCATTGTAACAGCGTACAACAAGTACATGGGAGGTGTTGATCGGGCCGACCAGATGTTGTCGTACACGCCGTTCCGAGTGAAGACCCTGAAGTGGTGGAAACGGGTTTGGTTTCACGTTCTCAACGTTGCCTTGTTGAACTCTTACATCGTTTATAAAGAATATAGCAAAGATAAACCTCTAAAAACAAGTCGGGAATACAGGAAGGCTTTGGCGCAACATATAGTAACATTTGCGGACAAGGAACAAGTTCCATCACTTTGCAGACGTCCCCGTGGTCGGCCGAGCACGAGCGACGAGAGTGTCACTCGTCTTCATGGACGTCACTTTCCGACGAAGATTGAGCCTGTCGGAAGGAAGAAAAACGTCACAAGGATGTGTGTGGTATGCTCTAAGGCAAAACGCGCCGTCCTCGCAAAACAGATTGAAGAAGGCAATGGGCCAGCAAGGAAGAAAAAACGAGTAGGCAGAGAGTCTTCTTATGAATGTACAGATTGTAATGTTTCTCTGTGCGCCGCACCATGCTTCAAACTGTACCACACCGCCACTGACTATTCCAGGGCTTATATCACTGCCACGGAAAAAGAAAGAAATGAAGAAGGGAATGAAGAAGAAGAAAATTGAAAGTAAAGAGAGCCGAAGTGTGGACAACCAGTATATACACATTATATACATACCTTGTTAGGTCCCTAAAGCTGTTCTGCGCACAACCGCAGGTAAATATTTTGTATATTTGTAAATAAATGCATTGTAATTTCATTGTAATACATGTCATTGCAAATAAAATATTTTTTATTTTATCAAAGAGACAGAGAAAGTGAATGCGAGCTTTCATTGGAAGTTCAGCCAGAACCGCATCATAAAAAACACCCATAAATGCTGAACCGAGTGGCCGATTTTCATAAAACTTACATGGGGAAAGATTCGGCTTTGATTCAATATAAAATTTACACATGCGCACAAAAAACTAAAGTTGCGGCACGTGCCCCGATATGCGCGATAGTCAAAAAGAGGGTACCTTCATTTGGCACGCTATAGCTTCCGAACGAAGTTGCGCATTTTTTTTCTTTTTACATCATCGTAAAGAGCAATAAATTGTCTTCAATTCCATGTATCATATGTATATGCGCAGCGAAAAATAAACATGCGGCAAGTGATGCGCCAGATGTCGCAAAAAGTTAGTTTTTCAAAAAGGAATTTTCTAAGTACTGGGGGTGCCTTCCTTACGCTCTTCATATATTGCGAACCATTTGACATATTCCAATAATTTTTATATCATTGTAAAGAGGAATAAATTGTCTTCAAGTACATACGTGTTTCACATGCGAGCGAAAAAAATTACGATTTTATAAAGCTGGAAATAAAGACAAACTTTACACCGCGCAACATGTATTGCGCCGCGGTGATAAGTGTATGCTGTGCTCATTAGTACCCATTAGTTCCACGCTTGCTCGGCTCTGGCACCCTCGAGGAGGTCTCGAGGAGGTCTCGAGGAGGTAACGGTACTGTAATTAGCACAGTCCCGGGGGGACCAAGCAGTGCCAGTAACTTGGTGCGCGTCGGGACGCATTCACGTGGTACTGTCGGGGTTGCGTCACTCTCCTTTGGTTGGTTATATTTTCTGAACCATAAGTCGTATTCTAATAATTTTTATGTCATTGTAAAGAGGAATAAACTGTCTCCAAGCACATATAAATTTCCCAATATGCGCGCTCAGGAGTTTTGATTTCATAAAGCTGGAAATAAAGACAAACTTTAGATGACAATAGAATTATAACCATAGGTCGCATTCTAATATTTTTTATATCATTGTAAAGACAAACATCTGGTCTTCAAGTCCATATAAAAATTTCAGTAGCGCGCTCCAAAGTCATGATGTTATAAGGCCCGAATTAAAGACAATCTTTACAAAGTAATAGAAAAGTAAAGAAAAATCGTAAAAAAATAATTCAAAGATGCGGGTATAAAGCAACCATTTGTGTACGGGTGCCGCGACTTGAATTTGTATTCAACGCCCGTATATAGCCCGTATTCGCAATGTAGATGCGGTATATTTCGTAAAAACGGTACCGGAATCGCCGCCTGGAAATTCCGCCAGCAGAGCTCGTTAGTGCCTAGCTCAAACTACTGCTGCGAGCTGCGAGCCTGTAAATTCCGCCACAGGGGCTAAAAAGGGTAAAATATATATACGCAACGTAAGGGTTAATCGGGTGACTTAATGGACTGTATTACCCTCTGAAGTACACACATACTGCATAAACTTTTATTATAAATGGCAAATTTGAATATATTAAGCATGCTACAGTGCCTTTAATGTCTTGAATTTTAGAAACGTTTTATGTTGGAAAAACACAATTTTGATTTAGAACCAAATCATATCTACTCGATACATTACTGGTGAAGTGAATGATAGAGTCATTATGTCAAGTATTGTAACCTAAGGTCTTCATGTGCCAGTTGTTTAATGATTTACATTAGCAATTAATAGTTATGATTAATTTTTAGTGTAAATGTTCCCTAGCGATTGCAGTGCCCTTGTCCTTAACGACCGGAGAGACGTACGGAAGTTGTAAAATAGTTTATACTGGCTGTCATCCCCTTGATGTTGTTCAGAGTTTGACATATTCTTTCATATTTATTTACGTCAATTTTCAGACATTTATTTATCTTTCAGCAATGGAACTGAATTTTTATTGACAGCAGGCAACAGACTAAGCCGGCGAGATTTACGAAACTCTGTTAAACACCCAAAAGCTTTATATGAGGAATTCTGGGTAAGTCAAAGACAGCATGGGTAGAAACTTCATTACGGGACTTTCTAACCTATTGTAAATATGGTTAAGATGACGATGGATAAATAAGTTGCTGTTTTTATAGTGAATAATTTTGGTTGCAAAAATGTTTGTGAATCCATGTCATCTAAAGTATAAGCTTTTCTTGTACATGTAAGGGTATTAAATTGTTTAAAATTGTTTGACAGGAAATTCCCACCAACCACACAGAAAAGGTGTCAGTAGCAGGCTCAGGAATGAAAAACAGATACAAGACGATCATACCAAGTGAGTGGTCGTGCTTTATATTCTTTAGGTATTGCTGTATGAAATAACATGTTATTCTACTGAGTGAATTACCACCTTCAGTCTTATGATGTCTAAGTAATGTAGCAGAAGTGAAAATACAATTTTCAACATCCGGGGGGATTCGAACCCGGGACCTCAGGGTGAAAGTCAGACACTCTACCAACTGAGCTAAAGGGACTAGTCCAAGCTAGTAGGAACGCTATTGACCTCACCCTGCCACAGTAACAATAGCATGGCGACATAAGATGACCATGGAAAGCAAGGCGATCTTGGAAACTCTATTCATATATGAATGTCATTTACGAGCTATGCATTACTTGTTAAATCTAATAAATAGAAACTTTTATATTTCTTAGATACTAAGCACCACTAGTGAAAATATAAATTTTTACTTCACTTGGTGAGATATGTACATGGTAATTGACGAGAAATGTCAAATAACTTCTGCCCCTAGATTCTATATGAGGTGCATTGTGTCACAGCTTATAAATATTAACCCCTTTTCCCCCTGGGTTATATACTGGGTTGTAGTTGAGAATATTGTAATATTGTTGTCCTCTACAGACGAGCACAGCCGAGTGATCCTGCCGGACGGAGAGCGAGATCCTCTGTCCTCCTATATCAACGCCAACTATATACGCGTATGTACAGTTGTCTTGTATTTACTTGAAATAATGTTTTGTAACAGATCTGTTTATTATAACTTGCAGTTAATCACTAAAGAGGATACTGTATGCTAAGTAAACATGTAAAGAATTTTAGAGATGTATTTTGTAAAGTAGGTTTAGAATGTTGTTGGTACAAAGTGATTACAACTTGCAGATAATTTGTACACATCTATATATACACGTGTTTAAAGACTACATATTTATCTACTATCCGATGCCAGGGTTACGAGGGTGAAGGTCGAGCATACATAGCGACCCAGGGTCCGATGGCTCACACGATCGTGGACTTCTGGAGACTCGTGTGGTACGAGAGGGTGCCCATCATCGTCATGATCACAAAACTTAGAGAAAAACACAAGGTGCGAATCTGAGAAACTAATAAGAAGCATGATTTGTAAATATGTTAGTGTTAGTGAAGACCTAGTAACTTTCTATCCAAACTGGCAGCATCTGTTTGCAATTCTAGAAACTGTTTCAAGATAATATTTAATACCTCTCTATTTTCAGTTGCATGCATTTTAAGGATTGTCAAAATGTTAACTGCCTAATAGTAGATTAGTTAAATGTTCTTCTCATGATATGTCATGTTAATGATTGTTATTTCATCATTTCAGCAAAAGTGTGAAAACTACCTCCCTGAAAACTACGGAATATTTGGTGACATTGAAGTAACAGTAGACCGTGTCATAGAGAGAAACGGTTACGAAATACGGCACCTATATTTACGGGTAAAAATACTTGCAGTCCAATTCTTTTTTAATTTTCGAAAAAATTATGCCCGAAGATAAAGCTAACTGTGACAGAGACAGCATAAAGAGAGACAAGATAATTATACTTTGTCGAAATCTGAAGTAAGATTTTATGCAAGAATCAATTAACAGTTGGTGCACAACTCTAAAGATTGAAGAGAAGCACTTAATTTTGATACAAATCATATACGCTATGATTCCATGATGATTACATGAGACGTTATTTATTTTCTTAATTATTGAATTGAGGAGAGATGTCACTGTTTCAACAAATATGGAATTTATGATACTAAATTCGTCCCATGTTACATATCCTGGGATGTTACACAATACACAGCAATTCTGATAACGTTGCAGTCACATGGCGAGAACCGGACAGTGATCCAGTTCTGGTACACAGCCTGGCCGGACCACAAACCCCCGACCTCTCCCTGTCAGCTGCTGGAGCTTGTCAAGGAGGTTGAGCTGCGTCGATACAAGTCGGACGGGGTCACACCCCGGGGTCCGGTCCTCGTCCACTGCAGGTATTGTATTATTCTCTTGTCAAGACATCGTCTACACAGAATACAGAATTGTATATCAATTAAGCCGTTTCCTTTCTTCATTACCTTAACTTTTAGAACGCTTATCAAACAAATGAGGTATGTTTTAATTGTTTTAATCATTTGAGTACCTGCTGGATGGGGTTTTGACTACGGCACAGTTATTGTACATCGTTTAATATCATCAATACAAGACAAAAATATATATATCTTAAATTCTCTAATAATAAATATAGAAGATTTTGAATGTCACCTTCATGTTCTGTAATGAATACTGTATGTTGACAGTGCTGGTATTGGGCGGACAGGCTGCTTTGTAGCGGCGAGTATCGGCATCCGTCAGCTGAGAGAAGAGCACTCGGTCGATGTGCTCGGTATAGTCTGCAGCATGCGGCTAGACAGGTACACTTCTTTACTATTGGTTCCACTGCTTCAACAGATAATAGCCTTGAAACATGGTCAATCTGATAAGTTGTTCTGTTTTGGTTGAAAGTTTCCATAGAAATATAAAAATTTAACTTATTTTAATCATGCAGTAAGTGCTCCTCAAACTTATGTTCAAGAATATTCAAGAATGCTAATAATGATAAGTCCCCTGATGAAGGGGAGCTTAATTATGATGTTTAAGCATGTGTATATCATTGGATATGTTTGCTATAAAGCACGATCTGGTCAGACTACTGGCTTGAGAACATGTGGCATCAGTTTGAGGGGGTGAAGGGGGACACTTTACACTTGAATTTGTTCTGGGGGGAGAATTAGGGAGGTTCTTGTTACAGAGATGAAAAAACAACATAAGAAAAATACTGAAATGTTTCTTAAAGGATGGATGAAATGACATATGGTCAAAATCGGATTCATTAAAATGGGATGTCAATTTGACAATTGCTCGATTTTAAATTTCTGAAATCGGTCCATAAATTACTTATATACGGCTTTTTAAAAAACCGCCTGATTTAGCCCCGGCGACCAGAATGAAAGTCTGCGAGGGTGTGACCCGTGAAGGGATGACTTCTGTGACGTATATGGAGGAATTTGATTTTCAGCGATAGTCACAATTCAACGTAATTTCGCAACATTTTGATTGTTAATTTCACAAAGATATCTTCAATAAACCAACTTAAATTTCCCATATATCGAATGTTTAGATATCCAACTAGGTAATTCCGCAGATGACAATTACACAATTATTACATAAACATGTCTTTTTGGCGATGTAATACACCTCATAAATTCATTTAGCGGCAGTGATAATTATCATTAATTAATTAACGAGTCATCGGCGGAGAAGCTATCTAGCCGCCCCGTCTATCGCTTATCACAGTCACGCCTCAGTGAGCATTTTCAAAAGGTTTCGCCGAACAAATTGCGATAGTGTTAAAATGGGTGAATTAAAATCGTCTTAATTATCAATTGCAAGTGTATATTGTCTCGATTTTATGCTCAATTGATTCCGATATACAATATACGTAGAGGTAATCATCTGTCATTCTTTAGAAAAATGCATTTCATCTATCCTTTAAATTGCAAAGTAATTACATGAGTTATATTACTACTCAAAGAACAAATAAAGGATTATGGCCTAACACCTCAAGTTGTACCAACATCCTGTAAAACACTGAAATCATTAAAAAAAACTGAAGATTCTCATGACGTTGTTTATACTCCTGATGAAGTCAACTTTCTTATTCCCTGTTACAGAGGTGGTATGATCCAGACGCACGAGCAGTACGAGTTTATACACCAGATGCTGTGCCAGTACGAGAAGGATCTGGAGGACCCGTATCTCACCGAGTGACGCGGGATACGGGGAGCAGTGCAGTATGGGATATCACACCAGTAATTACGCATTGTCTGTCTACAAGAGGAGCAGTTTGATGAACCTTACCGTTTCAAAGGTCAATTGTGGAAGGTCAAAGTTGACAGTTGACTGGACTGTTGACTATTGATTGTGATGTGTCAATCTCTGTTGATTGTGAAGAAGAAAGAGTTATCTCCCTTGAAACTGGATTTGAAAGTGAGGCTGTGAGAATATAGTTCAAGATGTAATATCAGATGTTTGGAAGTTTCACTGACGGCAAACCTGTGGCTACTCAAGACCTGATGTATTGAGTACAAAGAATGAGGCTGTGACTTAGTTAGATGCAGTTAGAGTGGATAATCATATCTATGTGTGTGGGAACATCTTACTTTAGAAAGTGAGTCTACTCTATGACTGATGTTTAAAGTGATATGTGAATGTCAAATGTTTATACAAATTCTAGTACGGACACTAGAGGTTTTGGTCAGTCTGGGCTGTGACTATATATATATATATATATAATTGTGAGTGTAGATGCTGTGTCTTCTGGGATGGAACAGTGATAATATATTGTTGGAGGCTGTGGCGTGTAAACATATAGAAGACATATAGAGATGAATCAGAAGTTTATACACCTGATCGGGAATGCGAGTCTGTGACGTCATATTGGTACATAGATGTTCTAGACATTGCTATATATGAGATAGATATATATATCTTTTGGAAGAATACATATATATATATATATATATATATCTGATTTAGAAACAGATCTTGTAAACAAGGAAATTGTGCAAGTGACTTGTGAGAACTTTACTTACAAATAGATGGACACAGATGTTTTAGAAGTGACATCTCCTGGTTCTGAAGTGACGTCTCCTGGTTCTGAAGTGACGTCTTCTGGTTCTGAAGTAACATCTACTGGTTTTGAAATAGCGTCTCCTGGTTCTGAAGTGACGTCTTCTGGTTCTGAAGTAACATCTCCTGGTTCTGAAGTGACGTCTTCTGGTTCTGAAGTAACATCTCCTGGTTCTGAAGTGACGTCTTCTGGTTCTGAAGTAACATCTCCTGGTTCTGAAGTAACATCTCCTGGTTCTGAATTGACGTCTTCTGGTTCTGAAGTAACAATTACTCTTCTAGAACTGAAGTGACGTCATCTGGTTCAGGAGAAAGATAGTACCGTATATAAGTTAGTCAGGGAAATGTATTAACATGTCTGAGAGACAATATGGGCGCCAGTGATTCTGTTGTAACACAGTGTTCTCTGTATGTTCAAATACGTTCTATCGGAGCATGTGCAGTGAAGTTATGTAAAAGTTGGTAACCATGGTGATTCAGACATGATGAGTAAAGAACGAAAAACAGAATTCTAAAATCCCTTGTTATGTCACTAAGTTTTATTTCTTATGAAATGTTGGCTTCACAAAGCTTCATTTATGAAATTCATCATAGTAGGTGAGAGAATCTTACCAGATTCTAAGGAGATGACCAAGTCTTGAAAATCGTGTAAAAAATTCCCAGCTTTAATTATTTTAAGAGCTTATATTAATTTCATGTACTTCTCACTTTACAAATGCTAATTTCTTTATTTTGGTGACATTATCCTAGATGTTTAATGTTGACACTATAAGATCTTAGAAAATGTACTCTTGTATACTTTTCTCAACCAGAGTAACTACATGTGAAAACCCTGACAAATACAGTTCAGTAAAGATTTCTTCCAAAGAAGAAATGTTTATATGAACAAATTTCAAATACGTTTTGAAGTGTGACTATGGCCCTTTTAAAGAAGACGCTCACACAAGCTGCAATAAAACTTCCCTTCTTTTTTACTAACTGTACAAAGTTTGCATGTAATTTTAAATACTTTTCTATGACTTTAATACTGGCCTTTAAATGTTGCTTTTTAATTGAAATTGTAATGTATCTATAACCAATCACATATCCCTGTTTCTTAGTTTTAAACAATTTTGAGTTTTGTTCTTTACTTATCATTTCAATTCATTTATTTAAGTGTGCGATAGAAACAAGAACGCTGATCGAGCATTCGTTGTGATTGTGAAATATTTATTGTGTGAGTTTGTTACTATCGTGAAACTGCTGAAAAAGTATGTAATGCTTGTTGAGTTTTAGCTTCTTGAACATTACAAGTCAGCCAGATTCTTCTATGAGCAAACTTCAGGTAAATTTTTTGAATTTAATTGTTTAAGAGAGACATTTGTCAAGCCCTGTCATAAATTTTTCATCTTTGCTTACAATAATTGAAATATTATTGCTATTATGCAGTTATTATGGTGAAGCAGAAAATAATTACATCAATAACCACAGGTAACTTTATTAGAACAAAATAAAATGGAAACTGAATGATTATCTACAAGATTCGTTCAGCTAAATTAACTATCAACTGCTTTCATGAAGAATTTCCATCAGGCATCAGTTATCTATAAAAGCTACAATTAATATTCAAATTAAATAAATTTCAAAAACATTAATTCAGAAATAAACTATCATATCCTGTTGTTAATCCGTAAAGTATTAATAGCATTGTTTTAATTACAGCGAAGGTTGCTAATGTTGTCGCTGTGAACGCTGTGAACTGTGATGTGTGATAAGAGTTTTAAAGATCAGTGGATTATTGAATTAACAATTCTATAAAACATAATATTAACATTATCGAAGATGGGTACAGAAAGTTGTTGTATTGTAAAGAGATCAGTGGATTATCCAATTAACAATTTAGGAATGGGAATACTTTCTCGAAGCGGCACCCTCGAAGCAATGCATATTGATTCAATCCTCATACCACAAGTTTATAACGTGTCCGACTGCATTGTCTTGATTTCAGCAAGGTTCATAATAAAAGTAAAGGAAATCAAATAAATGTTCTAAATTACACTCAATTATTAATGAAAGGTAAACTTTAGGTCCAATAAGTTTGCATAGCACCAGAAAACTGCTCATAGGGACTTTGTTATACACATACTCTCTTGAAGATAAGTCTCGCCAGCGGAGATTGGGAACACGTGAAACTGGTGTCGTCATGTACGGAGGCCAGATGTTTGTTCCTGCTTTTTGGAAAGAACCAAAGCATCCTATCGCATTGTCTTGATTACTGCAGTTGTGTATAATGCGTCTACCGTGTCTACTACATCTACTGCGATTAATGCTCCTACTGTATATATAGAGAAGCTGGCTACACTGTTGCCGTGTTGACGAGAGAGCGTGTGCAGCTAGTAACTTGTCGGTATCGTTGTGCTCTCCGTGTGGTTGCCTCCCAAACATTGTCCACGTGTAACTATGTATATAGCAATACTCTGCATGTTTTCGTTTGTAAGTTTATCCGTATTTTGTCCGTTAATTGTAAGTGTTTCTTCACGAATCGCACAAGAACATCCAATCTTATTAAGATTTAGACAATATGCTTGATTCTCGCTGAATATGATCTGAGGAAGGTGCCATGGTGACGATGGAAATAACCTTTGTGATTGTGTTGTGCTTTTCAGGAGGTACACCCTGTCCTATGAACATTATTGTCACTTGTTGACATAACTGACTAATGTGTTTTCATCTTTATGAAGGTGGTCAAACTTCAGACAGAAGTAAGTAAGCTGTGATTATTTGCCTTGTTTTAATTCTGTTATGGTCTTACTGATGATCAGCTTGAAATTAATGCTAGTTGACTCACAAAACGTCAGCCCTGTGTGCCTGTATCACAATTCCTGACCCACTTTCAAGAGAGTTTCCTCATAGCAGTTGGAAAACTTTATTTCTATACAAGACTCAATGTTAAGTGTGAATGTATTTTTGAGAAAAATGTTATTATAAAAAAAAGTTTAGTTTAGTTAAAGCCCAGTTGAAGTTCTTATTTCAAGCGAGTAACTGAAATTGCAATCAGGCTACCGGATTTTACCTCAAATTTTATCCCTGTAATTGGCCTCTCACATGCTCAACACCGAACCAATGGTAGCTTCCTTAGATGGTATGTTGACGATAACAAGCATTAGATCTTTATGTTAATTTGTTTGGATTAAATTCAAAATGGCACTTGCAAACCAAACCTGGGAATTCAGTGTATGTTTCTGATGTTTTATTGTGGTCACATTTGCTGGAAATCAACAGGCAACGTCAAGATATTTTGTATCTGTGTACTTTTGTTTTGAAAATGTTTGAGAGTAAAAAAGGCCAATCAAAATCAAAATGGCTGTGATGTACAAAGACAAATGTGTGTTCTTTAGTTTTTAATACTTGAAGAGGGAAAGGTTTGATAAGCGTACATATAAAATTATTTAAATTTCATATTTTTGTTTGATTTTAAAATAATGAGTTCATGAATGGCATGAATTTGTATGACATCCAAATAAACAATTGTGTTTATTAACATTTATTTTTCAAATTGTATTCAGAAAAGGTTTTTTAAGTGTATAAATTTTATGGAGTGAAAAGATTCTTTAAAATGTAACATTGTAAATAGATGTCATCAGAATTAATGTTGATTGACCATTTAGGCATGTATGTTGTATACTTTTGTGTTATTTATAACAATAAAAATATGCTTTAAATCTTTAGTGTCAAGACCATTCTTTACTTTGTCAAAACTTAAAAAATAAAAAATGAATCAACAAATCATTATCAAGTTATATTAATTAGTAGAAAAAGAATGGCTTTATCACAATATCTGTTTCATAGTTAGCAATGTTCTTAAAGTCTTGTGCAAATTAAGGAAGTACCGAAGTTAAAAGCCATATCAATTTGTAGTTTAGAAAAACAAAAATGATTTGCAGATGTCCTTTTACTGAACATTCTTTCAATTTATTTGAAATATGGTTACATATAATTATTTTGTAAACTATTACATCAGACATATGTTTAGTCCTATTTACTCCCATTATCAGACAAGAATACATTTTTAGTGGCATTGAGTGTTTGACTTTTCAGAGTTATTTCCCTTGTGACATTGAGAACTTCTCTTCTATCTACTTCTTAAACATAATCTTGGATTGTATGACATTTTGAGAATCTTTTTTAATCACATTTCACTTTAAGTTCACATTTTTCTTTGACAATTATTTGTTAATAAGTGCATTGTTTACAATTGTTTTGCGATTGTTGTTATTGTAACTATTTGTAAACGTTGAGTTGTTGGTTTGGTTTGAATTTGAATGTTGTTATTACCATGTTGTACTTCGTAGTCATTCACTGTTTATCAGGCATTTCATTCGTCAATCAAACAATTAGTGGACTATTCTAAATCTTGTACACTTACTCATGTTACACAGTATGAGAAAGGACCTCAGAGTGTTGTCGTATTTAGGATAAGTTCAAGGAAATTATTTCAACAATCTGTGAAGTTACAAAAGCTTAGTGTTGAGTTTTATCACAATCAATTTGTTTGTCTATTAAAAGCACAAGTACTGGTACGTTAAATATTTTAAAATCAATTTTAAGAGTGTAATGTTAATAGCACTAATGTTGTTTATTGTTATGTTGACAAGTAAAAAGAATAATTGTAAGTTGAATGTCTACAAAATTTATGTGTTGAAGAAATAAAACATTACATTTTCGACCTTCATTTATCAGCAAGTTCTGTTGATATTTTTCACTTCTTAGGATGATTTAGATTAAAATCTAAAAGTATGTTAACATGTATTTATTATCTCCTGCCGCGTGTTTAGCACGAAGCGGGGGATATAGTATTCGGCTGATCCGTACGAAATGGAATAACTCAAATATTATTCACTGGATTCTTTTCATATTTTGCATATGGGTTCTTCATGGGGAGAGTAATGTTCCTACTGCAGTTTACAACCTTGACCTTCATTTCAAGGTCACAACAAGTGTTTGCCACTAACATGGCAATGTCCCCCGCCATTAACATTGAGTTTAGTAAGACACATCATTTGGTCAAGTGTCATAGTCACCTTGAAAGTAGGGTCAAGGTCACCAAAATCGACTGGTGTCTGCATCATCCCCCAATGTAGACTGAAACCAACTTTGCCAACTTTGGGTGCTTGGGTTCATGAGATATTGCGTTAACAAGAGTTTGAAAAGTGGTCAAACCATTGTGGTGACCTTGAAAATAAGGTAAAGGTAATCAAAATCGACTGGCTTCTGCGTAAACCGCAAATATAGGCTGTCCGTAAATATTAAGACATTATGCCTAACCGGTCATGAGATATCACGTTAACAAGAGACAATAAAGTGGTCGAAGTGTCGTGGTGACCTTGGAAATATGGTCAAGGTCACCAAAATGGACTGGTAACTGCGTCATCCCCCAATGTAGCCTGGCACCAAATTTGAAGACTTTGGATAAAATTAATGCTTCATGAGATATTGCGTTAACAAGAAATGTGACGTACGGACGCCGCTGAATACATAGTCCCCCCTTCCGCGTTGCCAACTTGTCAACGGATATCTCAAGAACCATTCACTGGATTCTCTTCATATCTTACACATAGCTTTCCCAAGGAAAGACAAAGGGCTGATTAGATTTTGGTGACCATTATTCTCAAGGTCACAGCAGAACTTTGAATATTTTGACATGTAAATGTATATGTAAAGCTTGTCAGCGGGATATCTCAAGAAACATTCACCGGAATTCCATCATATCTTACACAAAACACCTCCTAGGGAAGACAAATGGCCGATAGATTTTGGTGACCTTGACATTATTCTCAAGGTCACAGCAGAACTTTGAATTTGTCGACATGTTAAGCTTGTCAGGGAATTGATATCACAAGAACTGTTCTTTGGATTCTCATCATAATCTTATACTAGTGGTTCTTTTAGGGAAAATTCAGGGCCCAGTCGATTTTGCTGATCTTGAGATTATTTTTCAATTTTGAAGTATAATTTGTGGCGGGGGATCATGTCACCTAAGTCACAACTACTTGTTGAGATTGCTTTTAGCCCTTCTATGCGGAACTGTGATAAACAAAATATTTAATAAACAAATATTTGTAAATGACAAATTTCTAAAGATCAGTCCATTCAAATACTCATATTTATCATTCAACACCAACTGGTTACTGGTATAATAAATTAATTAATTATATTCTCATTACAAACATGCTCTCAACAACTGTACAACGGTTGGTTGTATCATTGCGTTCTCAGACGTAACTCCTATTTACTTGTATGCTAATTTTCAAAAGGTGGGTGCCGAAAGAGTTCCACATAGAAAATCAAATAGAAGACGTACTTTACAGCTGAGATTATTTCAAAGCTTGCAGGCGACATATATATTCCGTTTTATGATACTTATTAGGAACATTAACTTACCTTATGAGTCATAACTTGCACAGTCTCAAACTAGCTAATTTAAGTCTTGCAGCATTTTTAAACTTTCCTGTGCTAGCATTGCAGAGCACCTTCATGTACAGCTCGCCACTACATTAGCACAGGAAGTTTATATTGTATTAATGAATGGAATTGTGGGTCAAATGGCCTTGAAAACAATAAAATATTGAATTGAATTGAAAGTTAAGGAAATGCTGCAAGGCTTTCATTAGCCAGTGATGGAGGCTGGCCCAAGTTACGCATTCAGGATGGGAAGTTGTAAATTAATATATAAGTGAATAATGTCATAATTTGCATGATGTCATATCTACGTAATAGCACGGCCATCCACATGATGTCATATCTACGTAATAGCACGGCCATGCACTGTGCTTCTTTAGATTTTGTCAGGTGTTTGTGTCAAGTGATTATCTGTAATCCCCGATTGTTGAGTTGTTAAATATCAGTTGTACCTACCTACCTACCTACCTATCTACATTGTATATTACAGAGGTCTGTGATACTCACACGTTGGACACAATGATTACTTTACTCGTTGTAACCTGGTGATTTATGGCGATTTGTGAAATACATTGTCATCACTAACTCTGTGTCTGTTGTTCATCAAGGTTCTGTAGCTCATCAAGCAGTGTTCGAGAGAAACGTTGAGGTGAGGTTTAATATTAGACACAGCTGCTAGTATTATTGCAGGAAGAAAACCTGCAACCCATGGTGGCTATGCATTGCATCGGCTGGAACTAGTGAACCATGGGTGGTACTGCAATGAAATTTAACACAAAATGTCTGCTTCATTGAGAGACGACACCCGGCACCTCGACAGACTCTCAGAAGCTTCAGTGGAAATAAAAATACACCCTCTATTGATATTTCATCTGAAAACTCTATTCGAGACCTGGCACTTTCTTCTTGCTTTATCCCCATTGCTTATTGGAGGGGGATTTGGATTTTAATGTCTTCCCAGCCGAAAGCCATCCTGCTCCCCTGATTGTGATACAAACTTCTGCCTCATTATGAATTAACCAGCTAACAAAATTACATTAAATTGAGCAATAACAGCAAATGCCGAGATGAGGGAAACGATTGCGGTCATCAAATTTCAAATAATGACAAATACATGCTATATATAGCGATGTGTAGCAAGCTTCAGTGATACGAGGCGACAGCTGCCTGCACAATCAGGGGTTGTAGAATCCTTGAAGATACAAGTATCAGCTGGAAGTAGCAGACAATTCACCAAACTTTGATGTAGTTTTGCATATTATACTAACATAATATAGATACTAACAACTATAAAACAAATAACGGAGTCACTTTGTAGTGAAGGATGAAATTTCATTTCAGCACCATGAAACAAAAGCAGGGAAAATATCATATTGCATAGAGTAAATAAGCTCTTTTTTATACAGCTGTACGAAATAATAATAAAATAAATCTGTGTGCATCTCATGTAGATAAATGTACATATATGTATGTACAGTAATATGGCACCTTTAAATGCAACAACATAAAATGCCAAGTAGATGTCAAAACAAATCTATCAATTACATAAATCAAATGACATTTCATATAAACGGTGTAAAATAGGCTTCAACAAAGTGAGAGATTTTAAAGATACACCAATATCTACCTGGTGGATCAACACCCAAATAGGTAGATATAAATATTCAAACACTTCCATGGTGTTAGAACTTTATATCAGATGGTATGTTTGCTGTAATGTATATAACATTCCCTTGTTATAGCAGACATTGTGTAACATTGTTATCTTGGTGGTCAAGGAGACATCATGTCGGTGCACATGGCATATGATTTCATTTATTGCCAGTTTGGTGAGAAGTCAACCTCCTTCAAGGTTGGACCATTACAAAATAAACCTCTAACCTTAATGTCACGATATCTGTCGTACTTCAGTAGTCTGTTTCAAGAGATTGGAGTCACACAGCAAGGGAAAGTCTTGAAGTTAAATCTCAATTGTTTGAATCTGTATTGTCCAGTTTGGAGGTAGGCCCACCACAAATGACAGTCTGGGGTTTGAATCTGCATTGTCTAGAAGTCCAGTTTGGAAGTCGGCCCACCACAGGCGACAGTCTGGGGTTTGAATCTGCATTGTCTAGAAGTCCAGTTTAGAGGTTGGCCCACCACAAGCGAGTCTGGGGTTTGAATCTGTGTTGTCTAGAATTCCAGTTTGGAGGTCGGCCCACCACAAGCGAGTCTGGGGTTTGAATCTGCATTGTCTAGAAGTCCAGTTTGGAGGTCGGCCAACAACAAGTGAGTCCGGGGTTTGAATCTGCATTGTCTAGAAGTCCAGTTTGGAGGTCGGCCCACCACAAGTGACAGTCTGGGGTTTGAATCTCGGAGCCGGATCCTCCTGGTTCCTGCTTGCTGTTTCCGACAACTCAGGTGGTAGGTGAAGCTTCTGAACACAAAGATGAAACAATAATTACAGATGACTTCCAGGTTGATAACAATTATTATTTCAAATGGTGATTAGAAAAGATATGAATAAACAACATATGTGAGCTCGAAAAGTTTAGGCAAGTGTTCAGTTTTACCGACTAACCTCAATGGTGAACTTCTTCCTGCGGAGTTTGAAGGCGAGGTCGAGCGTGTCCGGCATGTGAGAGACGAGCGAGTTGAGACGAGGCAGCTGCCGCAAGTGGAGCAAACCTATCATAACGATAATTAAACAAGAATAATAACAAAAATAACAATAGCTCTTTAATTGTTGGATCTATGGTAGAAAACCCACAGATGACCACAGATGACCAACTCTAAACAACTGAAATTAGCTGAAAATTGCCATCACAGTACAAAATAAATTTGTTCAAAAAGTCTTGTGTTCTTGACACCCAACGGTTGTCTTACCTGCAGATAAGCAGACAATCACCAACCAACGTACCAAGCTACATTGTTTTAATATTTACCGCTTCAAATATTCATATATTCATATTAATAAGTGCAGCAGTCTTTAGTAATAAGAGATTCTCAGCTTAAAGCCTCGACTGAAAAATATTGATTATTATTTTGAACCAAGATTATACCCCTTTTCAAAGTATGGCTGGGGTATAATCTGGGAGCTCCCAAAATCTACCTGGATATACTTTGAAGGGGGGTATATTTTCAGACTTTACACCGGGTCCACTAAAGGATGCTTGGTGATACTGCTAATGAAAATTCAATAGAAAAGGTACAAACAGGGGAACGTACCAAACAAATGGAAAAAACACACCAAGGGTTAACATAGGAGGGCACTGTGACATCATCAACAGTTACCTCATTTTAGTATTTTAGAAGTAACCATCTGCCTGATTTTTGTCTGTGGAAGCTGTCCGGATTGGTGGCGAAAAGTCACATTAAAAGTCCTCCAATGTTACCCCTGGGTCTTGTTTTTTTCCGTTTCGTTACACGGTGTGGACCTTTAAGTAGAAAGCTTACCATGATATTCACGGTAGGCAGGATTCTTTTCCTTTGATGATCCGGCAAAACTCTCCAGGTGAACCACTGTATCACATAACCGCTCCAATCCGTCGACAAAACTTCTTTCCTGCAAGTTTTAAAGATTACTTGGAGATACAGAAGTAAATTCAAAGGGTGAAGCTGAAACTGACTTTTGTAGCACTGTAACGGAAATGACTCTATCTATACCTGCCCCCCTATTTTCAAAGCTCTATTAGCGCTTAGATAGTCGTAGGTGCCATACATTAACATTGACTTACTACTATCTTAACACTAAGACAGCTTCGAAGATATGGGCCCTGGTTTGTAAGTGTAGCCTAATACCATGGAAACAAATTGGCTATTTTTAGAACACAAATTTCCATATCTCAATGAAAACATATAAGTTTGTCCTTAACAATACGTTAATTATATACAGAGTAATTAAACTTTCATGAAGAAATGATTTTATTAATAGACCTACCTGGAAGAGATGAGAAGGCACAGTAAGGAGGCAGCAAGCATACGCAGATCGTAACTTGGTGCGTAGTGCATACAGGAAGCGCGGGAGGGAGTGGTCGACGCCCCCTTCACTGGACACGCCCCCACTCTCCCCCCACTGGGGAGACCCGAGTGAGTGCACCGCTGGAACAGCAGTTTGTTGATCGTTAAGATAACTACTTAATTAATTTGTAGATTAGAACCTAGAAAGCATTATTCAATTGTGATGACGTGTAACTGTTATGGGGCGATAAGCACATAGGAAACCATTAGATAATTCAGGTCAACCTGATTATAATCAACCCTGTTACGAGGAATGAAACATGCTTGTTTGATGGCTTCCTCTCCAAAGGGTCTGTGGATGCCCTGTATATGTTGTGTACCAGTAAAGTGCAGACAAAACCAAGTCATTAGCAGGTAAATCACACCATAGCTTTCTAAATAATCGCCATTTTGAGCGCATCAAATCATTCATTACATTCTTAATGCCATGAAAACAGAATGGCCGTCTGGAATTATTTGCCTCTAGCTTCTTGCAAAAAAAGCTTTTATTAGAATCAGGAAGCATTGTGATTGGTTAACTGAAATTGTGTCAGAACCTGTGACTGTACAGGCATCATCAGACCATTTGGAGATGTTACCCAGAACAATAAGTATTCATATCTCGGTAGATGCACTATTTTGCACTTTTGCAAGTTAAGTCACAGGCAATAATTAACACAACTGTTAAAATGTAACATATTCAGAAACACTCAAGTATTGGGTAAGCCTGACATCATAGACCCATCTAATGACAAGTACAGCACACAGACCTATCCTGAGTACGTTCCTCTTGTCACACGGAGAGTCGGTGCTGAAGCTGCCGGTCTGTATCCTCTTCTCGATCTCCTGGAGGAGGCGGCAGTACCGCGGGTTCATGTAGGTGCCGGGGGAGTTACAGTCTGGGCTGCAGGATAGTAATATAATACAAGGATGTTAAATTTCGGATGGATGGATTGGTGACGGAGTAATTGGAGGATGAACGAAGATGTAACCTGCTCTCGATCACGGGTCATATAGGCAACAGGACAGGTACGAGTTCAGGTGATTCAACTAATGTCTTTGTTCTGAGTAAGGTTGCTTGGATAACTAGAATAGCTGTGTAGCCACCTTCCACCTGGATTGTAGGCGTTGGGTGCTAAATAAATAATATTGCCCACATCCAGGTACAGTAACTTTAGTAAATATATTTAGGACATGTGTTTGCCACTAACATGGCAATGTCCCCTGCCTCCAATGTTGAGTCATGTAAAACACATTTTCTAATATTGCATTTCAGGTAAAAAATGTCATTATGACATCAAATGTGAAGATTTTGGGTGCTAAGGTTCATGACATTGCATTAGCAAGAATGTGATCACAGTGTTATGCACTAAAATATGACTGGTGTCTGCATAATTCCCTAGTGACAGATGTCACCAAATTTCAGGATAATGGATGCTAAGAGGCTGAAAGACAGTCAAAGTACCATGGTGACCTTGAAAATAAGGTCAAGGTCACCCAAATTGACTGGTGTCTGTATAGTGAAAACACTGGGTGCAACGGTTCATGAGATATTGTGTTAACAAGAGTTCGAAAAGTGGTCAAAGTGTTGTGGTGACCTTGAAAATAAGGTCAAGGTCAGCAAAATCGACTGGTGTCTGCGTAATCTGCCATTGTAGCCTGGCACTAAATTTGAAGACTTTGGGTCCATCAAGTAATGATAAACCATGTTAACAAGAGTTTGAAAAGTGGTCAAAGTGTCGTGGTGTCTGCGTCTTCCCACAATGTAGGCTGACACCAAATTTGAAGACTTTGGATGCAATGCTTCATGAGATATCGGGTAAACAAGAAATGTGATGTGCGTACGGACGGAAGCCGCTGAATACATATTCCCCCGTGCCGTGTTGCGGCGGGGGACAAAAAGGGATTTTCATACATAAGTTTTCAGATTAATATTGTATCTTGTAGTAAATTTAAATATTGACTAATATCTAAAACTTCTTTAGGTTGTTTTTAATTGGTGGGTGTACACATTGCATCAGGTGAAAAAGATGATTTTGAAACTTTGTTAAGACACACTTATGAATGATTTATATTATTTATTATAATATTTGGGTGAGAAAAAAAACACAAAGAGAGGTTGATTAGGTAAATGAAGGAATGAATTATATGATGCAACACTGAGAAATACTTCGATGAACCAGCATGTCTAAGCACAGCAACATGATGTTTTACTTACAAAGCCAATCACAGCAGGCTTCATGTTAATAGTGCACGGACACTCATAAAATATCCTCTACAAAAGGTTCCAAACTCGTACCAGTTGAAGTCCGACTCAGACAGTGTGTTGACGTCGTCCTGTCCGCTCTCCTCCTGGGTCATACACCTGGTCAAATCGTAGTAATGACCAAACTTGACCAGTGCCTGGTTCGACTGAAACAAGAAAACAGGATCCCTTCTAACAAGATGTTCTCAAGTCAAACAAAAATAACTTTAGTTGATAAAATATGTCAACATAATTATTCCACAACAATACTTTCAGTTTGAATGTAATCTCCTAAAATGGATTCATTCATAGTTTAGTTTGAGTTTTAGTTTCAATGCCCAATCAATGCAGTACACTAGACCAAACCCCCGGATAAAACAATAAGGACATCAATACTGTTTATCTAAGTGCCCAAGACGTTTCTAACGTTAATTGCCGACCAATCACATGACGTCACCTGAACTCGAGGCTTGTTCTGGTACCTCCAGGCTATCGTCATGGAGTCAGGGTCTGTCTCGTCTGGTGGCGGATCTTTCGGTTCGTCTGTGATAGGGGCAGGCAACTCCTGCAGCATATTCATACATTGTTCATTTATAGTTCAATACTTATTGGTGGTCTTTTAGAGTAACTTTAGATTTACAATTTAAAGAGATATGCAGGTAAAAACAAGGCTTTCATTCAAAAAGGCTTCTAGTTTAAAGTGGATATACTGTACCCTCACTACTTACGGTAGTTGAAATTTAATACTACTAAGGCAAAAGTTTGAGAGAGTAGAATTTTTTAACAAGAAAAAGTGAGCATGGCCCACATACCCCAGCCATCCGCTATCCGTCCATAGAGCATTATAGATGTCAAGGGTACTATGTTTAAAAACAGATTCAAGCATCATAATATTGTCCAAAATATTTTTGGGAACTGGCTTTGTTATTAAAAAATTTCATTCACCCAGAAAAAATATTTTTCAGGTAACTTAATTGTTCCAATTAGGGCATCACAGTGGTAATTTGTATCAAGTTCAATTACAGATTCAAGGGCCATAACTCTGTAAAAAAAATAATATTTCGGAACTGGACTTTGAACTCGTTGAGGAGTATCATCTAGACTACCTACATGTCAAATTTTATTCACCTAGATGTAATAGTTAATGAGAAAATTTGTCCCAATTGGAGCATCACAGCTCTTTTGCCACTAAGTTTAATTTCGGATTCAATGGCCATAACTCCATAAAAAATTGAATAACTTGATAAAGAGTATGGTCATGAGTACTCACAACCAAAATTTCATTCACCTAGGTTCAATAGTTTCCGAGAAAACTTGTCCGGATTGAACACAATAAAACTAAGTCCAAAAAGTGACGTGTCCATGGAAACGACAAGAAAGAAAACTGAAAATTGTCTGTGCGTGATGGGAAGAACATGCTTAACAACTGTACAAAGTCTGGTTGATGTACCTTTGACGGTTTTGGAGAAAATTTACCAGAAGGAAGGACAGACGGACGGATGGAATGACCACTATATACCCCCGCTTACTTCGTAGCGGGGGTATAATAATGTCCAATATGTAAGAACTTACATGTCAAGGGTTTATCACCAGCTGGTATAACTTAATACACAGACAAAAATACTGGTCAACGGAGATAACTACAGATTAACAACACAAGTACATTGATTCATCAGGGGATACAAAGTGCAGGTCTGAGGTTCGAAGATTATGTTTTGAAGAAATAGACAGGGCTCAAGAGCGTTATCTGGACAGGAGGCAGTGTGTCAGTATCCAAGCAGAAAAACAGTTTAGCTTTATGATGTCCTCATACTGTCCACTGTCAATGCAACTTATCTAATGATGGGGCGAAGGATGAGGATGTCACAGGAGAGTGAACTCCCTACATTTGACCAATATTTGTAAGGGTTAATTTGACTAAATATAATATTGTTAAATATAGGTTACCTTGACGAGAGACTCAGGGTCAGTGTCCAGACTTGCGAGGAGAGCTGTTTGACCGGTCACTACAGCTTCGGCCACAAAGTACTTCACCATCAAGTTAGCATAGCTGCCGTACGTGTCCTCCTCTACATACAGTGAAACATAACCAGCGTCATATGTATCATAGCTGCCGTACGTGTCCTCCTCTACATACAGTGAAACATAACCAGAGTCATACGTATCATAGCTGCCGTACGTGTCCTCCTCTACATACAGTGAAACATAACCAGCATCATATGTATCATAGCTGCCGTACGTGTCCTCCTCTACATACAGTGAAACATAACCAGCGTCATATGTATCATAGCTGCCGTACGTGTCCTCCTCTACATACAGTGAAACATAACCAGCGTCATATGTATCATAGCTGCCGTACGTGTCCTCCTCTACATACAGTGAAACATAACCAGCGTCATATGTATCATAGCTGCCGTACGTGGCCTCCTCTACATACAGTGAAACATAACCAGCGTCATATGTATCATAGCTGCCGTACGTGTCCTCCTCTACATACAGTGAAACATAACCAGCGTCATATGTATCATAGCTGCCGTACGTGTCCTCCTTTACATACAGTGAAACATAACCAGCGTCATATGTATCATAGCTGCCGTACGTGTCCTCCTCTAATTACAGTGAAACATAACCAGCGTCATACGTATCATAGCTGCCGTACGTGTCCTCCTCTAATTACAGTGAAACATAACCAGCGTCATATGTATCATAGCTGCCGTACGTGTCCTCCTCTACATACAGTGAAACATAACCAGAGTCATATGTAGCATAGCTGCCGTACGTGTCCTCCTCTACATACAGTGAAACATAACCAGCGTCATATGTATCATAGCTGCCGTACGTGTCCTCCTCTACATACAGTGAAACATAACCAGAGTCATATGTAGCATAGCTGCCGTACGTGTCCTCCTCTACATACAGTGAAACATAACCAGCGTCATACGTATCATAGCTGCCGTACGTGTCCTCCTCTACATACAGTGAAACATAACCAGCGTCATATGTATCATAGCTGCCGTACGTGTCCTCCTTTACATACAGTGAAACATAACCAGCGTCATATGTATCATAGCTGCCGTACGTGTCCTCCTCTAATTACAGTGAAACATAACCAGCGTCATATACATCATAGCTGCAGTACGTGTCCTCCTCTACATACAGTGAAACATAACCAGCATCATATGTAGCATAGCTGCCGTACGTGTCCTCCTCTACATACAGTGAAACATAACCAGCGTCATATGTATCATAGCTGCCGTACGTGTCCTCCTCTACATACAGTGAAACATAACCAGCGTCATATGTATCATAGCTGCCGTACGTGTCCTCCTCTACATACAGTGAAACATAACCAGCGTCATATGTATCATAGCTGCCGTACGTGTCCTCCTCTAATTACAGTGAAACATAACCAGCGTCATATACATCATAGCTGCAGTACGTGTCCTCCTCTACATACAGTGAAACATAACCAGCGTCATACGTATCATAGCTGCCGTACGTGTCCTCCTCTACATACAGTGAAACATAACCAGCGTCATATGTAGCATAGCTGCCGTACGTGTCCTCCTCTACATACAGTGAAACATAACCAGAGTCATACGTAGCATAGCTGCCGTACGTGTCCTCCTCTACATACAGTGAAACATAACCAGCGTCATATGTATCATAGCTGCCGTACGTGTCCTCCTCTACATACAGTGAAACATAACCAGCGTCATATGTATCATAGCTGCCGTACGTGTCCTCCTCTACATACAGTGAAACATAACCAGCATCATATGTATCATAGCTGCCGTACGTGTCCTCCTCTACATACAGTGAAACATAACCAGCGTCATATGTATCATAGCTGCCGTACGTGTCCTCCTCTACATACAGTGAAACATAACCAGCATCATATGTATCATAGCTGCCGTACGGGTCCTCCTCTACATACAGTGAAACATAACCAGCGTCATATGTATCATAGCTGCCGTACGTGTCCTCCTCTACATACAGTGAAACATAACCAGAGTCATATGTAGCATAGCTGCCGTACGTGTCCTCCTCTACATACAGTGAAACATAACCAGCGTCATACGTATCATAGCTGCAGTACGTGTCCTCCTCTACATACAGTGAAACATAACCAGAGTCATATGTATCATAGCTGCCGTACGTGTCCTCCTCTACATACAGTGAAACATAACCAGCGTCATATGTATCATAGCTGCCGTACGTGTCCTCCTCTACATACAGTGAAACATAACCAGCATCATATGTATCATAGCTGCCGTACGTGTCCTCCTCTACATACAGTGAAACATAACCAGCGTCATATGTATCATAGCTGCCGTACGTGTCCTCCTCTACATACAGTGAAACATAACCAGCGTCATATGTATCATAGCTGCCGTACGTGTCCTCTACATACAGTGAAACATAACCAGCGTCATATGTATCATAGCTGCCGTACGTGTCCTCCTCTACATACAGTGAAACATAACCAGCGTCATATGTATCATAGCTGCCGTACGTGTCCTCCTCTACATACAGTGAAACATAACCAGCGTCATACGTATCATAGCTGCAGTACGTGTCCTCCTCTACATACAGTGAAACATAACCAGCGTCATATGTATCATAGCTGCCGTACGTGTCCTCCTCTACATACAGTGAAACATAACCAGCATCATATGTATCATAGCTGCCGTACGTGTCCTCCTCTACATACAGTGAAACATAACCAGCATCATATGTATCATAGCTGCCGTACGTGTCCTCCTCTACATACAGTGAAACATAACCAGCGTCATATGTATCATAGCTGCCGTACGTGTCCTCCTCTACATACAGTGAAACATAACCAGAGTCATATGTAGCATAGCTGCCGTACGTGTCCTCCTCTACATACAGTGAAACATAACCAGCGTCATATGTATCATAGCTGCCGTACGTGTCCTCCTCTACATACAGTGAAACATAACCAGCGTCATATGTATCATAGCTGCCGTACGTGTCCTCCTCTACATACAGTGAAACATAACCAGAGTCATATGTAGCATAGCTGCCGTACGTGTCCTCCTCTACATACAGTGAAACATAACCAGCGTCATATGTATCATAGCTGCCGTACGTGTCCTCCTCTACATACAGTGAAACATAACAAGAGTCATATGTAGCATAGCTGCCGTACGTGTCCTCCTCTACATACAGTGAAACATAACCAGCGTCATATGTATCATAGCTGCCGTACGTGTCCTCCTCTACATACAGTGAAACATAACCAGCGTCATACGTATCATAGCTGCCGTAGGTGTCCTCCTCTACATACAGTGAAACATAACCAGCATCATATGTATCATAGCTGCCGTACCTGTCCTCCTCTACATACAGTGAAACATAACCAGCGTCATATACATCATAGCTGCCGTACGTGTCCTCCTCTACATACAGTGAAACATAACCAGAGTCATATGTATCATAGCTGCCGTACATGTCCTCCTCTACATACAGTGAAACATAACCAGCGTCATATGTATCATAGCTGCCGTACGTGTCCTCCTCTACATACAGTGAAACATAACCAGCGTCATATGTATCATAGCTGCCGTACGTGTCCTCTACATACAGTGAAACATAACCAGCGTCATATGTATCATAGCTGCCGTACGTGTCCTCCTCTACATACAGTGAAACATAACCAGCGTCATATGTATCATAGCTGCCGTACGTGTCCTCCTCTACATACAGTGAAACATAACCAGAGTCATATGTATCATAGCTGCCGTACGTGTCCTCCTCTACATACAGTGAAACATAACCAGCATCATATGTATCATAGCTGCCATACGTGTCCTCCTCTACATACAGTGAAACATAACCAGCGTCATATGTATCAAAGCTGCCGTACGTGTCCTCCTCTACATACAGTGAAACATAACCAGCGTCATATGTATCATAGCTGCCGTACGTGTCCTCCTCTACATACAGTGAAACATAACCAGCGTCATATGTATCATAGCTGCCGTACGTGTCCTCCTCTACATACAGTGAAACATAACCAGCGTCATATACATCATAGCTGCCGTACGTGTCCTCCTCTACATACAGTGAAACATAACCAGCGTCATATGTATCATAGCTGCCGTACATGTCCTCCTCTACATACAGTGAAACATAACCAGCGTCATATGTATCATAGCTGCCGTACGTGTCCTCCTCAACATGCAGTGAAACATAACCAGCGTCATATGTATCATAGCTGCCGTACGTGTCCTCCTCTACATGCAGTGAAACATAACCAGCGTCATATGTATCATAGCTGCCGTACGTGTCCTCCTCTACATACAGTGAAACATAACCAGCGTCATATGTATCATAGCTGCCGTACGTGTCCTCCTCTACATACAGTGAAACATAACCAGCGTCATATGTATCATAGCTGCCGTACGTGTCCTCCTCTACATACAGTGAAACATAACCAGCGTCATACGTATCATAGCTGCCGTACGTGTCCTCCTCTACATACAGTGAAACATAACCAGCGTCATATGTATCATAGCTGCCGTACGTGTCCTCCTCTACATACAGTGAAACATAACCAGCGTCATATGTATCATAGCTGCCGTACGTGTCCTCCTCTACATACAGTGAAACATAACCAGCGTCATATACATCATAGCTGCCGTACGTGTCCTCCTCTACATACAGTGAAACATAACCAGCGTCATATACATCATAGCTGCCGTACGTGTCCTCCTCTACATACAGTGAAACATAACCAGCGTCATATGTATCATAGCTGCCGTACGTGTCCTCCTCTACATACAGTGAAACATAACCAGCGTCATATGTATCATAGCTGCCGTACGTGTCCTCCTCTACATACAGTGAAACATAACCAGCGTCATATGTATCATAGCTGCCGTCAAGTCCTCCTCTACATACAGTGAAACATAACCAGCGTCATACGTATCATAGCTGCCGTACGTGTCCTCTACATACAGTGAAACATAACCAGCGTCATATGTATCATAGCTGCCGTACGTGTCCTCCTCTACATACAGTGAAACATAACCAGCGTCATATGTATCATAGCTGCCGTACGTGTCCTCCTCTACATACAGTGAAACATAACCAGCGTCATACGTATCATAGCTGCCGTACGTGTCCTCCTCTACATACAGTGAAACATAACCAGCGTCATATACATCATAGCTGCCGTACGTGTCCTCCTCTACATACAGTGAAACATAACCAGCGTCATATGTAGCATAGCTGCCGTACGTGTCCTCCTCTACATACAGTGAAACATAACCAGCGTCATACGTATCATAGCTGCCGTACGTGTCCTCTACATACAGTGAAACATAACCAGCGTCATATGTATCATAGCTGCCGTACGTGTCCTCCTCTACATACAGTGAAACATAACCAGCGTCATATGTATCATAGCTGCCGTACGTGTCCTCCTCTACATACAGTGAAACATAACCAGCGTCACATGTATCATAGCTGCCGTAAGTGTCCTCCTCTACATACAGTGAAACATAACCAGCGTCCTATGTATCATAGCTGCCGTATGTGTCCTCCTCTACATACAGTGAAACATAACCAGCGTCACATGTATCATAGCTGCCGTATGTGTCCTCCTCTACATACAGTGAAACATAACCAGCGTCCTATGTATCATAGCTGCCGTATGTGTCCTCCTCTACATACAGTGAAACATAACCAGCGTCACATGTATCATAGCTGCCGTACGTGTCCTCCTCTACATACAGTGAAACATAACCAGCGTCACATGTATCATAGCTGCCGTACGTGTCCTCCTCTACATACAGTGAAACATAACCAGCGTCACATGTATCATAGCTGCCGTACGTGTCCTCCTCTACATACAGTGAAACATAACCAGCGTCACATGTATCATAGCTGCCGTATGTGTCCTCCTCTACATACAGTGAAACATAACCAGCGTCCTATGTATCATAGATGCCGTATGTGTCCTCCTCTACATACAGTGAAACATAACCAGCGTCATATGTATCATAGCTGCCGTACGTGTCCTCCTCTACATACAGTGAATCATAACCAGCGTCATATGTATCATAGCTGCCGTACGTGTCCTCCTCTACATACAGTGAAACATAACCAGCGTCATATGTATCATAGCTGCCGTACGTGTCCTCCTCTACATACAGTGAAACATAACCAGCGTCATATGTATCATAGCTGCTGTACGTGTCCTCCTCTACATACAGTGAAACATAACCAGCGTCATATGTATCATAGCTGCCGTACGTGTCCTCCTCTACATAGCTGCCGTATGTGTCCTCCTCTACATACAGTGAAACATAACCAGCGTCATATGTATCATAGCTGCCGTATGTGTCCTCCTCTACATACAGTGAAACATAACCAGCGTCATATGTATCATAGCTGCCGTACGTGTCCTCCTCTACATACAGTGAAACATAACCAGCGTCATATGTATCATAGCTGCCGTACGTGTCCTCCTCTACATACAGTGAAACATAACCAGCGTCATATGTATCATAGCTGCCGTACGTGTCCTCCTCTACATACAGTGAAACATAACCAGCGTCATATTTATCATAGCTGCCGTACGTGTCCTCCTCTACATACAGTGAAACATAACCAGCGTCATATGTATCATAGCTGCCGTACGTGTCCTCCTCTACATACAGTGAAACATAACCAGCGTCATATGTATCATAGCTGCCGTACGTGTCCTCCTCTACATACAGTGAAACATAACCAGCGTCATATGTATCATAGCTGCCGTACGTGTCCTCCTCTACATACAGTGAAACATAACCAGCGTCATATGTATCATAGCTGCCGTACGTGTCCTCCTCTACATACAGTGAAACATAACCAGCGTCATATGTATCATAGCTGCCGTACGTGTCCTCCTCTACATACAGTGAAACATAACCAGCGTCATATGTATCATAGCTGCCGTACGTGTCCTCCTCTACATACAGTGAAACATAACCAGCGTCATATGTATCATAGCTGCCGTACGTGTCCTCCTCTACATACAGTGAAACATAACCAGCGTCATATGTATCATAGCTGCCGTACGTGTCCTCCTCTACATACAGTGAAACATAACCAGCGTCATATGTATCATAGCTGCCGTACGTGTCCTCCTCTACATACAGTGAAACATAACCAGCGTCATATGTATCATAGCTGCCGTACATGTCCTCCTCTACATACAGTGAAACATAACCAGCGTCATATGTATCATAGCTGCCGTACGTGTCCTCCTCTACATACAGTGAAACATAACCAGCGTCATATGTATCATAGCTGCCGTACATGTCCTCCTCTACATACAGTGAAACATAACCAGCGTCATATGTATCATAGCTGCCGTACGTGTCCTCCTCTACATGCAGTGAAACATAACCAGCGTCATATGTATCATAGCTGCCGTACGTGTCCTCCTCTACATACAGTGAAACATAACCAGCGTCATATGTATCATAGCTGCCGTACGTGTCCTCCTCTACATACAGTGAAACATAACCAGCGTCATATGTATCATAGCTGCCGTACGTGTCCTCCTCTACATACAGTGAAACATAACCAGCGTCATATGTATCATAGCTGCCGTACGTGTCCTCCTCTACATACAGTGAAACATAACCAGCGTCATATGTATCATAGCTGCCGTACGTGTCCTCCTCTACATACAGTGAAACATAACCAGCGTCATATGTATCATAGCTGCCGTACGTGTCCTCCTCTACATACAGTGAAACATAACCAGCGTCATATGTATCATAGCTGCCGTACGTGTCCTCCTCTACATACAGTGAAACATAACCAGCGTCATATGTATCATAGCTGCCGTACGTGTCCTCCTCTACATACAGTGAAACATAACCAGCGTCATATGTATCATAGCTGCCGTACGTGTCCTCCTCTACATACAGTGAAACATAACCAGCGTCATACGTATCATAGCTGCCGTACGTGTCCTCCTCTACATACAGTGAAACATAACCAGCGTCATATACATCATAGCTGCCGTACGTGTCCTCCTCTACATACAGTGAAACATAACCAGCGTCATATGTAGCATAGCTGCCGTACGTGTCCTCCTCTACATACAGTGAAACATAACCAGCGTCATACGTATCATAGCTGCCGTACGTGTCCTCAACATACAGTGAAACATAACCAGCGTCATATGTATCATAGCTGCCGTACGTGTCCTCCTCTACATACAGTGAAACATAACCAGCGTCATATGTATCATAGCTGCCGTACGTGTCCTCCTCTACATACAGTGAAACATAACCAGCGTCATATGTATCATAGCTGCCGTACGTGTCCTCCTCTACATACAGTGAAACATAACCAGCGTCATACGTATCATAGCTGCCGTACGTGTCCTCCTCTACATACAGTGAAACATAACCAGCGTCATATGTATCATAGCTGCCGTAAGTGTCCTCCTCTACATACAGTGAAACATAACCAGCGTCCTATGTATCATAGCTGCCGTATGTGTCCTCCTCTACATACAGTGAAACATAACCAGCGTCACATGTATCATAGCTGCCGTATGTGTCCTCCTCTACATACAGTGAAACATAACCAGCATCCTATGTATCATAGCTGCCGTATGTGTCCTCCTCTACATACAGTGAAACATAACCAGCGTCACATGTATCATAGCTGCCGTACGTGTCCTCCTCTACATACAGTGAAACATAACCAGCGTCACATGTATCATAGCTGCCGTACGTGTCCTCCTCTACATACAGTGAAACATAACCAGCGTCACATGTATCATAGCTGCCGTACGTGTCCTCCTCTACATACGGTGAAACATAACCAGCGTCACATGTATCATAGCTGCCGTATGTGTCCTCCTCTACATACAGTGAAACATAACCAGCGTCCTATGTATCATAGCTGCCGTATGTGTCCTCCTCTACATACAGTGAAACATAACCAGCGTCATATACATCATAGCTGCCGTACGTGTCCTCCTCTACATACAGTGAAACATAACCAGCGTCATATGTATCATAGCTGCCGTACGTGTCCTCCTCTACATACAGTGAAACATAACCAGCGTCACATGTATCATAGCTGCCGTACGTGTCCTCCTCTACATACAGTGAAACATAACCAGCGTCATACGTATCATAGCTGCCGTACGTGTCCTCCTCTACATACAGTGAAACATAACCAGCGTCATACGTATCATAGCTGTCGTACGTGTCCTCCTCTACATACAGTGAAACATAACCAGCGTCATATGTATCATAGCTGCCGTACGTGTCCTCCTCTACATGCAGTGAAACATAACCAGCGTCATATGTATCATAGCTGCCGTACGTGTCCTCCTCTACATGCAGTGAAACATAACCAGCGTCATATGTATCATAGCTGCCGTACGTGTCCTCCTCTACATGCAGTGAAACATAACCAGCGTCATATGTATCATAGCTGCCGTACGTGTCCTCCTCTACATACAGTGAAACATAACCAGCGTCATATGTATCATAGCTGCCGTACGTGTCCTCCTCTACATGCAGTGAAACATAACCAGCGTCATATGTATCATAGCTGCCGTACGTGTCCTCCTCTACATACAGTGAAACATAACCAGCGTCACATGTATCATAGCTGCCGTACGTGTCCTCCTTTACATACAGTGAAACATAACCAGCGTCACATGTATCATAGCTGCCGTATGTGTCCTCCTCTACATACAGTGAAACATAACCAGCGTCATATACATCATAGCTGCCGTACGTGTCCTCCTCTACATACAGTGAAACATAACCAGCGTCATATGTATCATAGCTGCCGTACGTGTCCTCCTCTACATACAGTGAAACATAACCAGCGTCACATGTATCATAGCTGCCGTACGTGTCCTCCTCTACATACAGTGAAACATAACCAGCGTCATATACATCATAGCTGCCGTACGTAACCTCCTCTACATACAGTGAAACATAACCAGCGTCATATGTATCATAGCTGCAGTACGTGTCCTCCTCTACATACAGTGAAACATAACCAGCGTCATATGTATCATAGCTGCCGTACGTGTCCTCCTCTACATACAGTGAAACATAACCAGCGTCACATGTATCATAGCTGCCGTACGTGTCCTCCTCTACATACAGTGAAACATAACCAGCGTCATACGTATCATAGCTGCCGTACGTGTCCTCCTCTACATACAGTGAAACATAACCAGCGTCATACGTATCATAGCTGTCGTACGTGTCCTCCTCTACATACAGTGAAACATAACCAGCGTCATATGTATCATAGCTTCCGTACGTGTCCTCCTCTACATGCAGTGAAACATAACCAGCGTCATATGTATCATAGCTGCCGTACGTGTCCTCCTCTACATGCAGTGAAACATAACCAGCGTCATATGTATCATAGCTGCCGTACGTGTCCTCCTCTACATGCAGTGAAACATAACCAGCGTCATATGTATCATAGCTGCCGTACGTGTCCTCCTCTACATACAGTGAAACATAACCAGCGTCATATGTATCATAGCTGCCGTACGTGTCCTCCTCTACATGCAGTGAAACATAACCAGCGTCATATGTATCATAGCTGCCGTACGTGTCCTCCTCTACATACAGTGAAACATAACCAGCGTCACATGTATCATAGCTGCCGTACGTGTCCTCCTTTACATACAGTGAAACATAACCAGCGTCACATGTATCATAGCTGCCGTATGTGTCCTCCTCTACATACAGTGAAACATAACCAGCGTCATATACATCATAGCTGCCGTACGTGTCCTCCTCTACATACAGTGAAACATAACCAGCGTCACATGTATCATAGCTGCCGTACGTGTCCTCCTCTACATACAGTGAAACATAACCAGCGTCACATGTATCATAGCTGCCGTACGTGTCCTCCTCTACATACAGTGAAACATAACCAGCGTCATATGTATCATAGCTGCCGTACGTGTCCTCCTCTACATACAGTGAAACATAACCAGCGTCATATGTATCATAGCTGCCGTACGTGTCCTCCTCTACATACAGTGAAACATAACCAGCGTCATACGTCTTATAGCTGCCGTATGTGTCCTCCTCTACATACAGTGAAACATAACCAGCGTCACATGTATCATAGCTGCCGTACGTGTCCTCCTCTACATACAGTGAAACATAACCAGCGTCATATGTATCATAGCTGCCGTACGTGTCCTCCTCTACATACAGTGAATCATAACCAGCGTCATATGTATCATAGCTGCCGTACGTGTCCTCCTCTACATACAGTGAAACATAACCAGCGTCATATGTATCATAGCTGCCGTACGTGTCCTCCTCTACATACAGTGAAACATAACCAGCGTCATATGTATCATAGCTGCCGTACGTGTCCTCCTCTACATACAGTGAAACATAACCAGTGTCATATGTATCATAGCTGCCGTACGTGTCCTCCTCTACATACAGTGAAACATAACCAGCGTCATATGTATCATAGCTGCCGTACGTGTCCTCCTCTACATACAGTGAAACATAACCAGCGTCATATGTATCATAGCTGCCGTATGTGTCCTCCTCTACATACAGTGAAACATAACCAGCGTCATATGTATCATAGCTGCTGTACGTGTCCTCCTCTACATACAGTGAAACATAACCAGCGTCATATGTATCATAGCTGCCGTACGTGTCCTCCTCTACATAGCTGCCGTATGTGTCCTCCTCTACATACAGTGAAACATAACCAGCGTCATATGTATCATAGCTGCCGTATGTGTCCTCCTCTACATACAGTGAAACATAACCAGCGTCATATGTATCATAGCTGCCGTACGTGTCCTCCTCTACATACAGTGAAACATAACCAGCGTCATATGTATCATAGCTGCCGTACGTGTCCTCCTCTACATACAGTGAAACATAACCAGCGTCATATGTATCATAGCTGCCGTATGTGTCCTCCTCTACATAGCTGCCGTACGTGTCCTCCTCTACATACAGTGAAACATAACCAGCGTCACATGTATCATAGCTGCCGTACGTGTCCTCCTCTACATACAGTGAAACATAACCAGCGTCACATGTATCATAGCTGCCGTACGTGTCCTCCTCTACATACGGTGAAACATAACCAGCGTCGTATGTATCATAGCTGCTGTACATGTCCTCCTCTACATACGGTGAAACATAACCAGCGTCATATGTATCATAGCTGCCGTACGTGTCCTCCTCTACATACGGTGAAACATAACCAGCGTCATATGTATCATAGCTGCCGTACGTGTCCTCCTCTACATACAGTGAAACATAACCAGCGTCATATGTATCATAGCTGCCGTACGTGTCCTCCTCTACATACAGTGAAACATAACCAGCGTCATATGTATCATAGCTGCCGTACGTGTCCTCCTCTACATACAGTGAAACATAACCAGCGTCATATGTATCATAGCTGCCGTACGTGTCCTCCTCTACATACAGTGAAACATAACCAGTGTCATATGTATCATAGCTGCCGTACGTGTCCTCCTCTACATACAGTGAAACATAACCAGCGTCATATGTATCATAGCTGCCGTACGTGTCCTCCTCTACATACAGTGAAACATAACCAGCGTCATATGTATCATAGCTGCCGTACGTGTCCTCCTCTACATACAGTGAAACATAACCAGTGTCATATGTATCATAGCTGCCGTACGTGTCCTCCTCTACATACAGTGAAACATAACCAGCGTCATATGTATCATAGCTGCCGTACGTGTCCTCCTCTACATACAGTGAAACATAACCAGCGTCATATGTAGCATAGCTGCCGTACGTGTCCTCCTCTACATACAGTGAAACATAACCAGCGTCATATGTATCATAGCTGCCGTACGTGTCCTCCTCTACATACAGTGAAACATAACCAGCGTCATATGTATCATAGCTGCCGTACGTGTCCTCCTCTACATACAGTGAAACATAACCAGCGTCATATGTATCATAGCTGCCGTACGTGTCCTCCTCTACATACAGTGAAACATAACCAGCGTCATATGTATCATAGCTGCCGTACGTGTCCTCCTCTACATACAGTGAAACATAACCAGCGTCATATGTATCATAGCTGCCGTACGTGTCCTCCTCTACATACAGTGAAACATAACCAGCGTCATATGTATCATAGCTGCCGTACGTGTCCTCCTCTACATACAGTGAAACATAACCAGAGTCATACGTATCATAGCTGCCGTACGTGTCCTCCTCTACATACAGTGAAACATAACCAGTGTCATATGTATCATAGCTGCCGTACGTGTCCTCCTCTACATACAGTGAAACATAACCAGTGTCATATGTAGCATAGCTGCCGTACGTGTCCTCCTCTACATACAGTGAAACATAACCAGCGTCATATGTATCATAGCTGCCGTACGTGTCCTCCTCTACATACAGTGAAACATAACCAGCGTCATATGTATCATAGCTGCCGTACGTGTCCTCCTCTACATACAGTGAAACATAACCAGCGTCATATGTATCATAGCTGCCGTACGTGTCCTCCTCTACATACAGTGAAACATAACCAGCGTCATATGTATCATAGCTGCCGTACGTGTCCTCCTCTACATACAGTGAAACATAACCAGCGTCATATGTATCATAGCTGCCGTACGTGTCCTCCTCTACATACAGTGAAACATAACCAGCGTCATACGTATCATAGCTGCCGTACGTGTCCTCCTCTACATACAGTGAAACATAACCAGTGTCATATGTAGCATAGCTGCCGTACGTGTCCTCCTCTACATACAGTGAAACATAACCAGCGTCATACGTATCATAGCTGCCGTACGTGTCCTCCTCTACATACAGTGAAACATAACCAGCGTCATACGTATCATAGCTGCCGTACGTGTCCTCCTCTACATACAGTGAAACATAACCAGCGTCATATGTATCATAGCTGCCGTACGTGTCCTCCTCTACATACAGTGAAACATAACCAGCATCATATGTATCATAGCTGCCGTACGTGTCCTCCTCTACATACAGTGAAACATAACCAGCGTCATATGTATCATAGCTGCCGTACGTGTCCTCCTCTACATACGGTGAAACATAACCAGCGTCATATGTATCATAGCTGCCGTACGTGTCCTCCTCTACATACAGTGAAACATAACCAGCGTCATACGTATCATAGCTGCCGTACGTGTACTCCTCTACATACAGTGAAACATAACCAGCGTCATATGTATCATAGCTGCCGTACGTGTCCTCCTCTACATACAGTGAAACATAACCAGCGTCATATGTATCATAGCTGCCGTACGTGTCCTCCTCTACATACAGTGAAACATAACCAGCGTCATATGTATCATGTCTTTGTAGATGTCAGGTTATGTGACGTTTGTTACATCATAAACTAATTGAATGTGACGTCACTGAAATGGATTGTTGTAAGTTAGGAGGGTTTCTTGCAGAAAATTTTACAATTTAAATAAAATGGTTAATAAAGTAAGCATAGCTATTGTCTGTGGTGTTAATGATTACATTTAAATTTCATTGCTGGAAATGTTAAGAATACAACTTACTATAATTATCATAGTGTAAAAGTTTCAAATAGGCTAGGAGACAACATAGGGAATTTACCCAGAAATAATTTTTTTTAATGATAACATTTTGCAACAACAGTTTATAACTGCTAATATGTCGAGAATTATACCAATCACTTTTGATGGAGCTCATTCTATGTTATGTCATAAACTAATGTGTGACGTCACTGAAGTGGATTGTTGAAAGAGAGGAGGGTTGAGTGCAGAATATTTTTATAATTAAATAAAATGGGTAATAAAGTATAGCTGTTGTTTGTGGTGTTACCTACATAAAATTTTAATTTCTTTGAAACGTTAAGAATACAACTTACTTTAATTATCAAAGTGTAAAAGTTTTAAATAGGAAATATTTACCCAGAAATAAGATTTTTAATGATAACATTTTGCAACAACAGTTTATAACTGCCAATATATCGAGAGATTTATGGATTACTTTTGATTGAGCTCACTTTGGTCTCTGATAACACTGACATAATGTCCATTTAATATGATAATTTGTCAATTTGTTTAGACAATTACAACCACAAATGGTTAAATGTTGAGAAATATTTGCTCACCAATGAGTAGCACTGTTCCAACAGCCAAACCTCCACCTGCACAGAGAGTTTCTTTCTTTAAAATGAGGCTCAAATAGTGTAATAATATTAATAATATTTATTTTGGAAGTGTAGACCTTCCAGCCCATATTTCACAATATATACAACATGAGTCGTTAAGTTTGCCGTACATGTGATGTGATACATGCATACAATTACATAATGTACCTGTATTTCTACACATACAACATAAAGAACTAGTTGAAATAGATCATTTTAACATATAAAAGATATTTTTCTTGCTGAAGTAACGATTTTGGTTGAGAATTAAATTCCAGTTTTCCTTATGCGTATTCCAATTTCTCAAATAGTTTTAAAATACCGTACTAACCGTTGAGATTGCTGAACGATATATATATACCTATACATTGTTATTACACTTTGTGTCACATGATTCCCATTGATGCGACTTCATCATGGTTTACATATAACGTCACAATATCAGCAGCGCTGTCACAATGGATTGTGTCCCATTTATCAACTAGTTGATACAACTAAATCAGCGAGTAATAAATAAAATACTAAACTCAGTCAGTTAATTGAACTTGTGAACGGTGTATGTATTAAACTCACTTTCACACATTGAAAACCATTTACCACCAAACCACTCACTCGTTTCATAAATATGTTATAAAACGGGACATAGTAAGTCCAACAATTCATGGATAATCAACTTCTTTCTTCACCATTTGTAATGTTTTGATAAATTACAAATACCGTTATAATTCATGGATAATCAACTTCTTTCTTCACCATTTGTAATATTTTGATAAATTACAAATACCGTTATAATTCATACGATATTCAACTTCTTTCTTCACCATTTGTAATATTTTGATAAATTACAAATACCGTTATAATTCATACGATATTCAACTTCTCCAATCACTGGTTCTGATGTTTTGTATTACATTCCCAATCATCCAACAAACAGTGAAACTAGAGGTTGATATCGACCCTGATGGTGTTATCAGATCCTACATTTGCAATAGCGATAGACTATTGTGACCAAATATTGCAACAGACTATAAAACAACAATCTATTCCAAACAGAAAACTTAATTCCGCTGTGACTCGAAATGTCGAATGTCAAGGTCGGTAAAATCAATGGAGTCCTGCGTCTTCCCTGAAAGAACCTTTGTGTAAGACAAGAAGAGAATGCAGTGAACGGTACTTGAAATATCACGCTCCATGCATCTTCCTTTGCTAAAATATTCAAAGTTTTGCTGTGACCTTAAAATAATATTGGGGTCACCAAAATCAAATTACCTTGCCTAGTGTACACCGTGTCATTGTTTCTTGAGATAAACTGCTGACAACAGTAACATGGCAGTCTTTATTTGACCTCTAAATGAAGGTCATGATCTCAAAACTTCATGGGACCCACACTCTCACTGAGGCGAACCGAGGGATTAGTTTGTTGATTAGTTCAGATCTACGGATGTATAAGGAAAATTTTTTATCCCTCACTTCACCCTAAACATACCGAGTTGGATATTACATTTATGACATAGTTCTCTGATATTCTATCAATGAAGTTTTACCCCAACTGTAAATACACAGAATCTTCTCTTCTGTTTTAATTCAAACACATGTCATAACAAACAAGACACAAACACAACCATCAATTATCATCAGTCTTTTTATTTCACTTGTAAAATTGAACCATCATGTGTGGTAAATAAACAGATTCCTATGAACACGATGAAAGTTGAACAATCTTTCATTCTAAAATGTTTCGAATTTCATCACTCGTTAGTCGTTACACAGCGGGAAGCACCTGTTTCAATGATTTTATGTGAAAATACAGAACAAGTAACAAACTTAACAGTTCTGTGTAAAAATAAGAATCACTTTCCTATAACTTATGTAAACCTGTATTGTTGGTGCTCTCCAGAACAAAGTTTAGCTGAAAATGAAATCACATGCAACGACCATGATGATGATGATATAACGTAATGATGCAACAACTGTAAATTCCTCTCATTTAGGCTCTGTGAGCTGGTGGCACTACTGCATCATACTCTTGTCCATGTCCCTCCATATACATAAACAATGTAGCTCCCTAATTACTTTATAACATTGGAAAATATATAATTTTATTATACGACGAGTAATGAAATACTGGGATTTATTATATGACCATCAATGACCTGTCTATCAAGATACAGTGAAAATAACTTATATTTATATAACTGTGGCGTCATAAAAACAATGGCTGACGTAGCGAATTGGCTAATGACATCACATTGTTACTGAAACATGAAAATGATCCTGTTTTGGCTTTATTACAAGGTTAACATCATAAAATAAATAGAATATCTCTCAATTCTTGACAAATACCATGTTTATCTCATCTCGTGAGGAAGAAAAGTATTTATTTTCACTCATTGCTGCGCCACTTGTGTAAATATAAACTTTCTACCTCACTCGATAAGATAAACATGGTATTAGTCAAGAAAAGACAGATATCCTCTATGGCTGATATGCGAAGATGCTATCAAAATGGACAAACAATGAAAGATGAATGAAGTTGTTATCTTATCAATATCCTACAACATTTCAAGGATTTCATTTCAGAAAATAAATTAAATTTCTCCATGGTGCTATATATCCTGGAATGTCACAGACAATGATTGACAAAGTTTGTAAAGAACTTCACTGCAGATGGTCACTCCCTGTCACTTATTTCCTCAACTAATAATTAACCTTCTGACCGCCTATCTGTTCTAAATGTTTCTGAGTTTGGTGACTTATGGCACCTACAGCAGGGGGAGGGTTAAGTGTTACATTTCACTAACAACTCAAGGTATTGATATAACAAATTTCATTAATGATTTGCTTTTCCTGAACTTGCCTCCTAAAGTCTAACAGTTTTGGGCACATCAAAAAGTGTTAGTTTCTTCAAAATACATTTCAAGTATTTTGACTTTTTGTCATAAAGTTCTAAATTTACTTTGAATGACATTGAAAAAAGGTATCACTGACATTCCAGACCAATGGACCTTTGATAATCAATTACTCCTGTGAAAGTTGATTCTTTATACGACGAATAGTAAAACTAACAGAGACATTAATCAGCATGCCAGTTGTGAATTTCAGTGCTAAGTAATACAAGACAATGTCAACTTGGAAGGACAGGTTGTGGATTCTGATGATTCTTTGTCAATGATTTGCGTAGCTTCCTATTCCTTAAGCAGTCCTTGAAATGAAAGCAGTCCTACAGATCGAACACTATCAGTTTCAACTCATAGCAGGTGGTTGCTGATCTTGATGGTAATCTCGTCGATGGTCTGTGTCGCCTCGTACTCCTCCCAGATGGTCTCCAGTTTCGACTGCAAGGACTTGGGGTTCTGTCTCCTACTTGCTCTCACCTCCTCGTCCGTCATCACGTGACACGTGGCCGGGGAGATGGTTTCTGATTGGTTGTGCAGGAGGCGGATCAGCTGGTAGAAGTGACACTGTGTGCAGCGAGCTCGGTGACTCAGTCGCTTTCGCCAAGCTGTTGATAACAAAAGGGAATGAGTGAATAAATTAATGTTTAACACAACTTGGGAAAAATTACAGTCATTACCAGTGATGATAAAGAATAGAAACAAATTAATCGACTGTCTCTTGATATTCTGGAGTTGCTTGTCTTTTGCCAGTGATTAATCCTAGATTTTCATGTTGACCTTTGACAGATTTTAGTGAAAATCTTTTCAAATCATGGCTATTCTGCATATAAGAGCCTGATAGCACAAATATTTTTCCAATTAAATATTGTGTTTACAATGAATTTTTTTTAGCAATTTCAGAACTCGCGACCTTGACCTTTGACCTTGATTGTGAAAGATTGATAGCAGCCCCGTCTAAGTCAGGGCTGCTAAAAAACAAATTCCATAAGTAATCACCATCAGAATCCTCCATGACGTGCACCAGAGCTTGCACCACCGTCCACTTGGGAACCCCCCACTCGGAGTTTAGTATCCACATGTCGTCAACAAAGTTGAGGAGCCCGCGGACGGATGCGTCCTCGCCTTGTGACCGGAGAAACATGAACTCTGCGACGACGTGTTCCGGGTGCAGGTACGGGAGAGCTTTTAGTTTCCGCACGTAGCCGTTGAACTCTTGGTTGTTGACGTACTCATCCTATGGGAGGAATCGACAGCATTGAATTGGAATTGTGTATTTCCATACCAAATTTGTCATAATTGTATGATTAGTTGTAAAAATATAACCCAGACAGGATTATTTAAAAAAATTTGGCCCCAAAATGCAAAATGTTGAAAAATGTTTCAAAATTGTATTCTCTTAATACATACTTCAACATTTCCATGACAAATTTATCTAGAAAAAGGTGATTAATAAGTAATGAGCTGGATCAGATGACTCGATGCCACTCTCTCATAAAGGTCAAACATTTAAAAAATTTCAGATACAAGACACCAGCCGTTATAGCCATGTTGAACTAAACACTGTGACTGAAACTGAGTTTGTAAACACTGATAAGAATCCTACCTCTAGGTTCATGGCCTTGAGTTTCTGCTGTATTCCTTGCTTGAATAAGTATGGACATCCCTGTATTGTGACATTGGGGTAGACGCCTGCCAGTGTTTTCCACAGACCCTTCACATACCCTGCCACAATCTTCTCCACCTTCGCGTTATCTAGCCGACTCGTCACCGCCGCTACAACCTGTAACACAGGGTTATAGATATAATTCATGGGGAAATTGATTAAAACTAACATGATTCCTGTTTTTTATTCTCAAGTTACTATAACATTATTATTTTATTTCCCCTTTCCATAGTCAGACTCCCTAGCTTGACCCCAGGTTTTACCTCAGCCACAATTCCCAATTAGTAAATCTGTTAACATCTAACAATATCAATATAAACCAGGAGTCACTCAGGTCATTATCTCCTCTGAGAAAACCAAGTCTCCTTTACGGGTCTCGCCTATATGAATGTACTATTTCCATCCCAGACTAAACCAGGATCTGCATGCTAAGGGTCAATATTGAAGGCTGGATAGTGTGTTGGATAGAACAGACTTCAGATAAGACTTCTTCATCGAAAACTAGACATACGAAGCTGGTATACATAAACTGGTAACTGATAAACAAAGATTGATTTTTTTAAGCAGTTAATATTACGAAAATTTGACCATCTTAAAAACTTACTGCTTTATAGTCTTGTTCTCGATGATTGGACATGACGCAATGTACTATGGGAGTTTGTCTGACTTCCTTGTGTCCCTCCCGGATTAGGAACACGCTGAAGGTGAGGATGTGGGTGAACGGGTGTTTGATGAGGAAGTTGCTCTCACTCACATACCAGGTGGCAGCACTAGTTAGAACCTGTAGGAGTGGCGGACTTGCGAACACGAGGTGCCGGAAATTGTCCACCCTCAGGTCAGCCATACAGAAGTCTGACGAATCTACCAACTGGAGAAAACATATAATCTGAGATAATAATTTTAGAATGGGATGATGAATTTTGTGTCAATATGGTATTGATGTGTCTACCAAATGTTTTATAAATAGGCCAATCAAAATTGTTGTGTAGAAAAGAGCACAGCTCACATACCCCTGCTTCCAAATATAGTTTGACTTAATTGAAAATAGGGAAGGCACCTTTATGGGAAAGGCTAACCTCTGTGTAAAGATGAATGAATATGGAATGTACAGTTCCAGAGATAACTGTTAACTGTTAACAAGATATCATGGCTAACATGTGTAGAAAGTGTGGTGAAGCTAGCATGTTTAGTTTGGGAGATATGCTACACACAAAATGACTTCCTTAAAGAGTCACTGTTTTGGTTATGTTTCCATGGAAACCGCAAGAAATAAAATTTAAAAATCGCCCTAACCCTCAAAAGACACAACTAGAGATCATGGCTAACATGTGTAGAAAGTGTGGTGAAGCTAGCATGTTTAGTTTAAGAAATATGCTCTACACGGACTGACAGATGGACAGAAAGAACGCTATATATCCCTGCTTACGCTGTAAGTCAGGGTTATAATTACTCGGTTTACGGATTATAGGGGAGGGAAAATTTGGCAACCTTATGATTTGGGAGTGATTCAGAGTAAAATCATGGTAGAAGGACCCATAACGAACAAAATTAATTGTTCTCGTCTAGCAAGTTATAAGGTGGATTTCTGTTTGCTGAATAAAAATTTGCTGTGGTGCGTTTGTTAAATCAACCTTTATCTAATGAATTCATCAGTTCTAAACTCTTCCTGTGTACAGTATATGCATTTCATTTTGCGAGTAATCTAGCTTCAGATCTCACCTCAAAATCCAGATTTTTGGGTTCGTCCGGGAGAGTAAGTCTCCTGAAGTGGCTGGCCTTGTGCGCCATAGAGGCTACTTTAGGGAGCTTCGAGCTGGCTCCGTTGAGCAAATCCCGGTTGTAGACTTCCTTCACAATCTGACTCGCGGACTTAAATGGTTCAGCCATAACACGCTTCTTTACCTGATGTGAAAAACATGTATGATTATATTTTATGAGTTAAGGATGTATTTTTAAACTATTTAGTTAAATGCAGTTAAACTTACTTCATAATCTGCAGATTTAAATGGTTAACAAGAGAGTATTTTCAGAGTATCCGCTCATTTTGTTATTGTGCAGAACGTGAAATGAGAAAAACGCTTTTTTACTAAATTAAATTATTTTTAGAAATAAAAAATATACATATATCCCTAGGTTATCCACAGAGTAACAAATATTTCATCATTAGACTGATCAGCAATGTTTTGTCATACAAGTGTAAAGCTTTTCACACTTGCAGCACTGAGGAATGACATCACTTTTCACTATTTAAATTTCTTTTAATGAATGTGCACAAGTCTTTGCCAAATTGTCAATTATATGGCATTAAAATATTACCCTAAATAATGTGTTTCAAATGGATTGTGTTTCACTCATAATGTATTAATAACACTTACATGTGAAAACAGGATTGTCCCCTTGAAAATGATAGAACCTCTAACACACAATATTCACAAATGAAGTTATATAGTTTTTCTCTTTCTTTATCTTCATCAGTTAAATTTATGTCACACAAATAAGATATTCAGAAGGTATTTTAAGTTGGGTAACTTGTTCCCAATAATAAAATTGAAAAATAAAATATATTTTAACAATTCCTTACCTCTAAACTGAGCTCCACAGATCTCTTAGATGCGATTTTGTCGGCATCGTGATTGTGTTTGTGAATACCTCGAACAAACGAGGAAGTTTTGCCATCTTCATACTGCATCATACTGGCTGGACATCGGTTGCCCTTCCCGCGGATAGTGCACGTCCAGAATGTAGCGTCACTGCGTTTTAACTGTCAAAATGGTAGAAAGTCAAAATCACAGTTCAGTAAAAATACATCTAGAACCAAAATTTGAGGTGAGATTTATCACCACTCTATGCAGAAAAGAGGGAAGATTTTGAAAAAGTAGGAGTTGAAAAGTAGTTCTTTCAAAGGTAGGGACAAATTTTCAATGTACAATGCGTGATAACCCAAATATGATTTAAATTTATAAAGGGCTTTTTTAAAAATCATTTTCAGCGTGCACCTCGCATCCTAGATTGGACACTGAAAACAGGAGTCAATACACTACAGGGCCTGGAAAATTTGCATATAGACTGCTTGATTTGTCAAACTATAAGCCCTGATTGCCAGTAATAAACTGAAAATGTCTGAATGTGGAAGTTTTTACACTTGGGGTTAAAAATAGACACCAGTTTTCTTTTTTCAAATTCAAAAGATTAATATTAACCCTCATTGCATAAGAAAAGCCATCGGAGTCGAAGAGCATTGCTCGTCCTCTCTTTGTTCCCCCTTCAACAATGGAGCATTGCACCAGTCTTCCTGACCCTGGTTTGAGAGCGTCTCTCCTCATATTCCGAGCAGCTTTCTTCTTCTCAGAAACTGGTCTCAACAGTTTTCCTTTATATCGCTGACCAAACGCTGTCATTTTCTTTCTCTCTGGAGGATGGTTGTGTACAAGTTTTCTTTCAAATTGGTCTCCATTTTGAAAAACCTTTGCTGCGCATGGCTTCAGCTTGCCCCGAATTGAGCAGGTCCAGTGGGTTCTTTCCCCTTTCTGATCCTATAATTTAGAAAGATTTTAACTTTTAAAAACAATCAAATTAGACCAAGTAGGTCTGAAATTAGGTTGAAATTTGTCTTGTTTGTAGTACAGTAGTATAGATATGATGTTGTGAGCATCAGGATAATTTAACCATGGAAATATACACTTTCTTGACATTGTTAACAAAATAGAGCCATGGGCTCTGTAGTTCATCAGAAATTGCATGATTTAATATCACAGATTGACAACTTAGTGAGTGAATTGTTTAACAATTGCTCAAATCAGAATAAAAGATTTATATTATGTTATTATAACTGCTTCAAATATATGTCAACATAAGATTTCAACATCATAGTGCTTTTTGTTCATTTTAAGTAGTTGCTAAAGTGGCTTGATCCCTTAGGTGCAATGTATCTCCCCACAAAATTTTAGCTTAGGGGGGTGCACGACTTCTGGAGAAGCTTAAAATGTGAAAAGTTTACAGTCAGTAAAGACGACGCCTTACGCCCAAACGGACGGACGCCTGTCCATTCCATAAGCCCATCTGGCCTTGCAGGCCAATGAGCTAAAACATAAAAAATAGAGCCATGAGCTCTGTAGCTGATCAGGATTTCATTGATTCATGTGATCCACATTTGGAGTAACAGGGTCACCAATCCTACAATTAAGAATCACCTTTGACCAAAGAGTCTCTACACAACATTTCACCTTTCTAGAGCTTTACATACTTGAGATAAAGACGAAAATAGGTTTTTGGGTCATGACCCGTGACCTAGATTGGGGTCACAGGGTCACAAAATCTATAATATAGAATCCCCATTGGCCAAGGAGTCTGCACACAACTTTTCAGCTCTCTAGACCTTTGGGAACTGGAGAAGAAGATGAAAATAGGTTTTTAAGGATGCGACCCCTGTGACCCAATTTGGGGTCTCACTGTCACGAAATCTACAATTTAGAATCCCCATTGGCCAAGGAGTCTGCACACAACTTTTCAACTCTCTAGACCTTTTGAAACTGGAGAAGAAGATGAAATAAATTTTTAAGGATGTGACCCCTGTGACCCCATATGGGGTCATGGGGTCACGAAATCTACAATTTAGAATCCCCATTGACCAAGGAGTCTGCACACAAATTTTCAACTCTCTAGACCTTTTGAAACTGGAGAAGAAGATGAAAATAAAATTTTAAGGATGTGACCCCATATGGGGTCATGGGGTCACGAAATCTACAATTTATAATCCCCATTGGCCAAGGAGTCTGCACACAAATTTTCAGCTCTGTGGAGTCATTGGTTCTGGAGAAGAAGTTGAAAAGCGAAAAGTTTACGGATGGACGGCCGGCCGGACACCAGACACCATGCCATGCCATAAGCCCATCGGGCCTTTCAGGGCTGATGAGCTAAAAATACTACATAAATAATTGGGTTAACATTAAAATAATAATCACATAACAAGTTTAATTCTTTGTTATATCGATCAGTGCTATTATAGATTATAAATATTTCTTAAGCACTCACAATTATTTACACTATAAAATTTAATTAACAAATAAAAAAACATCATCATACCCGAATACAATAAGAGTAGCCGTCACTTGTAAACAGTTTCGGTTTTCCTCTTATCGTCCCCTCTTCCACTACAGTGAAGTGAATTTCGTTACTCTTTTCAGCTTTTGGTATCTTGTCAGGATCTGTTTCACTGTCTACTTGGGAACATTTCTCAATATTTCTCTTGGAACGTCTTTGATTGTCTCCTGCTTCACTTTTCTCTGCTTCTGCCTCGGTATCTGCATCACTTTTTTCTTCTACTTTAGCGATGTTCTCGATCTCGGATGACCGATCTTCATCTAGTTTTGACATCTTCACGAACTAACCTTACGCTCTACGATATAGTTACAAGGATACCATTCCCTCAAATTACACCAATGTTGCAAACGAAACACCGATCTCCCTTGAAGGGGTGGACATGTCTCGTGCACTTTTCGCACAACGAAAAGCGTACGAACCCGTATGTTGTACTATGACGAAACATCCGGTTAAAATCACGAGCACCGTTACCGATAAAAACATCGCGATTACAAGAGAGAAATCAACAAAGAGTTGTTACCTAATACATTGTCAAGGGATGGAATCCCGCTTGATATTAAAAGCTGGTTGTTGTATAATGATGGCTTTGTTCCTGGGATCTGAGGGATTTTTACACGTGTTTTCTTCTGAAAGCTTGTTGATGCTGCCATCTTGAAATATTAATTATAAGCGATAAACCATTTAGTGGCTACATTTAAAACAATCGATAATACAGACAAATCATTTGCTTAAATTATGATACCTTAAGTACACGAATATATATATATACGCAAGTAAAATTTAATAAAATGTTCAGTTCTTCTTCAATAGATTACTAGAAAGATACAATATTTATCGGTTAGTATCATCTACTTAATATATTACTATCTCAACAACAGTATATATATCTCAAAGTGGAAGCGTTTTCAACTGAATTATTGACACCCTTTCCACCAACGATTTCAATAAATAATTTTAATTCTTTGTTACCCTAAATCTTATTGATAGAAATACTTAATGTGATCCATACATACGTTTGATCGACTTTTAGACATCATTTTAAAAAGTTTAATTTTTAATCATAATGTCAAATTCTCAATATACCAAAATATCAGATTGGGTGTTTTTAATGTAATATATATAGAGTCCCTGGTTTAAGCTTAGGAATATGTGCTGTCCGTTATTGTTGTTATATCTATACATTGTCAAACAAGCGGTGAACTGGTGCTTTTTGATATTACGAATTTGTAAAAAAATGAGAGAAAAATAATAATATAGAAAATACTGAGATTATGTTTCAGACCATTACGTGAAAGTGAATGAAGTTAAATGAAATAAGAGGTACTTTTTGCAATTAGAGACATGTTCAGAAAAAAGTTTTATTTTGATTATAAGTGAGACACTATTATGAAGTTCAGGGTTCATTTGGTTATCTAACTTCAAAACTATTTGGACTTATTATCTGTTGAGAAATGTAAAACCACAGCTAGGCGCCAGACGTGATTATTTCATGTGTAGGCCTATATGCAGCCATGCATTATGAAATAATAATCAATATTTTGGCTCAAACTTTTTGTAAAGACATGATATAGTATTTAACATGAATATATATATATATATATATATATATATATATATATATATATATATATATATATATATATATATATATATATATATATATATATATATATATTGTTTTTACCAAACTTTTACCAACTTTTACCAACTTTGCTTTCCTATATTCCAAAATTGTTATGATATTTCAAAATTAAAAATACATTTGAGAAAACCCATTATTATCTCTTTTAGGAAAATGACGAATGCCAATATCCATCTGAAGCTTTAAAACACAAATCAAAAGTAAAAGTCGTTGATAGGAAAGTGGTATAAACCTGAAAAGCAAGTGCTCGTAACTTCTCGAGATTGTGTTCGAATTATCTACGAAATATGAAAAAAAGGTAAAAACTACCATTTTAATCAACAGTGCCTAATATGATTACATCTTTTTTTCACATTCAACTAATTTTAAGACATCAATTGATGCTAAAGCCTAATATCGTTTACAAACGTAACGTAAGCAGACGACGGCACGCGCTTAGCAGACGATCTTTACTTCTTCCGGTTCAGTTCAGCTGTTTTTTCTTGTTTTGTGTTTATCGTGTTAGTTTTTGAGTGAATGACACAAGCTAAAAGTAAGTATCAATAATTCGTTATTTGATATTTAATGGATAATACCTCCCCTTCTCTTGGTAAACATTTTCTAAATAAAAAAGTTAAAACTTAATTAATATCAATATGATAGATCTGCAGTATTTCACTTTTAATTTGATGTGGAGTTGAGCACCATTTGGATTCGATATTAATTTACCTACTCACTTTTCAACTTTGTACTCAGATTTGTGCAATCAAAATTTCTTTAGCCAATTTAAAGTAAGAACATTATTATATGTTATCATTGAACATATTGAATAATCTTAATGTTTTTTTTTACCACTTTTCTTCAAAATAATGACTTGGACAGATTGAGGCAGTTTGCAATGTTTTAATTCTGTGTTTTACATTTTGATTAAAATTGCTTTTTAATCTATTTTAAAATCAAAACTTAAAATTGTGAAATATCATTTCATATTTTGAGTAGTTAACATTGCAGTTTATCTATTTTAATTGTGAACATAATATTGGCTTATCAACATTTGGCATTCCACAAGACTAATTTCAGGAACAAATTATTAGTATTAGTAACCAGTGTTTGGGAAACACACCTTTGACAATGGACCATTTTAAGGGCTTTAAGTCATTTTCGGAATTTTAAATGGGGCATTCCCCTCTGTAGCAATAGTAAAAATAAAAATTTTAATGGGCTATTTTTTCAACCAGTCACTGAGTGTGTAAAATGGCCCATGGCCCCTACCTTTCCCAATCCCTGAGTAACTATTGAGAATTTGCAAGTAAAAGTACAGTTGTAAAGTTTTGATTAGGCCTATATATTAGCATTAATGTTAAAAAAATGTGATTATCAAAGACAAAGGCAAATTAATGCATGGTTCATATTTGATCTTTTCTGTTTTGCTAGGTATGGACATCAAGGCTTATATGTCATCAAAAAAGCCAAGGAGATCAATCAGATTGGAGGGGAAAATTCAAGTTTTCGAAAAAGAAAGGGTCATCAAAGAGAATCCTCTTGGATATTTTGATGTTTTGCCGATTGAGTTGAAGTTCTATATTTTGAAGTTTTGTTCAGGTGAGTAATATAAATGAAAAAAAAATGTGAATAAAAAGTAATTGAAATTTATATGACTGCTGAATGTAATCTTTTAATATTTTAATGAAAAGAGTATTAATTAAAAAGAAATTCATTTAAAAGATAAGATTTGTTTGTGCGAAATAGGAACCATTCCCGTTAGTGATATGGGACTGACAGCACACTGTCACATGTTCATGGTCACTATAACTCCTTTTACTTCTCCAGATTAAAATGCAATTCAGGGATTGGGAAAGACACCTTTGACAATGGGCCATTTAAGGGCTTTCAGTCATTTTCGGAATTTTAAATGGGCCATTCCCCTTTGTAGCAATAGTAAAATAAAAAATTTTAATGGGCTATTTTTTCGACCAATGTGCAAAATGGCCCATAGCCCCTACCTTTCCCAATCCCTGGCAATTATATGTATGACAAACCAGTATCTGATTAAATGATAAAAACTAGTAGATGTGACATTGTGTTTTGCATAATATTTTATCGATAGTGACGAGGAACATTGCCATATTTGTAGCAAACACTTGTTTTGACTTATTTTTAGTTATTGATTTGAGCCTGCTGACAATCGCATCCAAAGCCATGAGGAATCTCATCGAGGGGTACAGAGTGACAAGACCTCTTGGACGACATCTTCTTGAACTGCCCAGTCCTCATATAGTGCTACCATTGGATAAACAGAGCGAATACTTCAAGAAGTATCAAAGAATAGGTACAGTATACTGAAATCTTTTTCTCTTTCAAGCATTAAAGAATTTAGCCGATGAGGATTATAATTTTACATTTTGTGCCACAGGGGTCATGACCTAAAAACTGATTTTCATCATCTGCAAAAGTAAAAGTCCAAGAAAGCTAAATTCATGCGTACAGGCTTCATAGCCAATGAGGATTCTAAACTGCAGGGTTTAAATTTAGCACTGGTAGTCCAAATTACTAGTTTGAATATTATGAAATAATGATTCATGTAGAATATGCATTTGGTTACCTGAAATGGCTTTAGACTAGCAATTAAGGATTTTTAACTGGTCCTTTATTTTGTAATTTTCAACCCCTAAATTGTCAATTTTGTGATCTTGTTGTCCTGAATAAGGGCCACAGGGGTAATCGACCTAAAAACCTATCTTCATTTTCGTCTCCAGAATTAAAACCGTAGTTTACATACTCCCTGGCCAATTTAAAAAAGACAAACTGTTAGGGTATATTAATTGAATATTTAAAATGTGTCTGAAGGACTGACATGTTACATGTTATAATACAAATACGGATAAATGTTTTGTATTCACAATTAAATGTATGATTGAAAACTTTACTGTGATGCATGAATCTTATGATTTTGTATTTCAGGTCTCTTGATGAAAAGATCTTCCTGCTTGTACGCTACAAAAGAAAGGCTGAAGTTTGTTAATGATTTCTTATCAAGGGTAAACAACCTTTTAGCCCTTTCAATAACTACTGACTGTGCATAGCTTTGTGCATTTGCAGTATTTCATTGGAGATTTCTGAATTCATAACATCATTTGTTACAACAATTTGTAAAAATCATAGAATAATTGGATAATGACTTTGTTTTACTCCAAGTTTACTTACACCTGCAAGACCTCAGGGGTGACATTTTAATAGTTGGTGATAATAATTGCTATTAGAAAACATTGTGAAAAATGAAAATACAGAATGTTCATTTTAGCAGGAGGTATTCAGGAAATCAAAATTTAGCACATGTATTATCTGACCTGATCCCTGATCAGTCAAATGAATCCCATTACATTAGTTACAATTATTATGAAGAAAGTTAATGGAAAATGACCCTTATTCTTTTCCTCAGTGTCTGTTGACAGGGGCAGATAAGTATCAGACCTCTTGACAACAATGTATAGATGTCTTGTTTTTAAGTAAAAATGTTAAAAACAGCACATAACATACCCCGTAGTAACTTGATATTGACATTACAGATGATGTGCTGCAACTCCAAGATGTGTAATAACTCCCTGGGGTGTTTGTCGTTGACAAGTTTCGGTCACTTCTTCCACACTGTGATAGCGGGCTGGGATGACAGTGAATGTCAGAGAGCCTACGATACGATCTGCCACCACACCTGCATCATCAAGACCCTCAATGCAATCGTAACTTCAAATGCTGGTGAGCATAATGCAGGGCTCGACAAATACAGTGATCAATTGGCCAAAGGCCAGTGAAATTGTTATTTGACCAGTAGTTTTTATTTTCTATTAACCGACCTGGCCAGTAACATTTTCAGACATGACCTACATGATTACTTAGCTCATGTTTAATTAAACTTTCAGAGATAATATTGTTGAACTATTCATATTGTACAAAGCCAGTCTGCTTTACAAAAAATAACTTTGAAATGCATAATAATGTTTATTTGAGACAACAAAAGTCTAAAAAGCGCTAAAAGCATTATTTCAGTAAATTTACTAAGGATGCATAATAAAGATTGTTTGCTAAGCATATATACAGGGGGTAAAGTGAACTCATATTAAGCATGGTCATTTGGTGTTTTCTCTGGCCACAAAAATTATATTTTGGCCAGTAAATATTTGTTAGCACTGGCCAATGGGACTAGTAACTATAAGTCCAAAAGAGTTTATTTGTGGAGCCCTGCATAAAGTAATGTAAATCCTTCAAGTTAACCCTTTACTTGGTGAATAATGAATCAGTGCTGAAATATCCTGAGTGATTGACTTACACGAATATGACTTATTTATTTTTAAAAAATGGAATTTTGCTTCTAAAGGTTATAACTTGGAACAAGAAACAAGATGTCGTCTGTTTCTACGAAGAGTGTTTTTGGACGCCTGTCCCACAGCGCAAGACAAAGCTTTCTGGCTCAGCAGGATTCTCAAACCCTGGCCGATGGTTCACCAGGCCAAGATACTTTATTTGCTCTATGGTGCTGAAACTGAAAGTGATGGTGTGCATTATTTGAATTCTGTAGAAATTTGATATTATCTTCATAAATTTGGATTGTTATGTTTCAGTGATGTAATCTTGAACATTTATTTTTTTTGCAATTTGGAAAAATACCGAACTCTAAATAAAGCATTGCTGGTAAATTATTGCTATTTTGTAAAAAAAAAAAGAAGAAAAAAGAAGGCACCAGCATGTGGCCTAAGAACAAATAGGTAGCTATTGACCACCTCAAGGCAGTCTGCCTTTATATGTAACTTATTGTTAGGCACAAAATAATTTTACAAACAAACAAATGATAATTTATGAAAACAATTTTTCAACATAGAGTTACTCTATTATTCAAGTAATGTTTACTGTACAAGAACAAAATTGCATATTTTAGTCCTTTAAAACTTTAGAGCAGTTTGCTTGGAAGCTTTCAGATGTCCAGAATATATAGTCACTTTAAATGGTGCATTTGATAAATTTGATTTAATCAAGACTTCTTACCATTGGCATCAAATGTGTTTCAAGTGCAATAAATTTAATCATTCCAATTTTCTAAAACGAGTCCATTTTCCTACAGGTGAAATCCTCTGGTACGAGATGTGTGAGAATACTCCTTCCACCGCCGAAGAATCAGCTCTTCACTTTGGAGGAATGGCAAATGCAGTCCAGATATTGAACCAACACAGCAAAGAGTGGTCAGAAGATGATATTATCAGTGTAGTGGATGAACTCACAAGTAAATTTTGTTAAAAATATATGACATTTTAGCTCATCTGGCCTGAAAGGCCCGATGGGTTTATGGCATGGCATGGTGTCCGGCGCCGTCGGTAAACTTTTCGCATTTTCGTCTAGGTCTTCTAGGGAGCTGAAATTTTGTGTGAAGACTCCTTGGCTAATGGGGATTCTAAATTGTAGATATGGTGACCCCTGTGACCTCAATTGGGGTCACAGGGGTCACAACCTGAAAAACCTATTTTCAACTTCTTCTCCAGTTCCAAAAGGTCTAGAGAGCTGAAAAGTTGTGTACAGACTCATGTACAGAATCCTTGGCCAAATGGGCTTCTAGATTGTAGATTTCGTAATCCTGCGATCCCAAATATAGGTCACAGAGGTCATGAACTGAAAGCTATTTTCATCTTGAGATTTTATGTGCTCTTCTATTTGTCGTACCTTTCACCAAAAAGTTGACATTTTGAATTAGTTAATGTATATAAAGCCTGATGAGCTACAGAGCAAGGGCCTCTATTTTTATCATTTGGGGCCTTGTTAAGTAAGAAATGTATATAGAATAAAAATTAGATATTTATTAACTTAAGAAACAATCATGTTAAAACACGATACCCATGGCAAACAGTGTGTTTGTAAACATACAAGTATTCTTAAATCAACATGATTTACAAGTCACTCTAAGTTTATATCATGTAGGAGATGCATTTACCATTACAAGCTTAACTATAAAGTCTTTAAAGGGAAAAATCTATCACCAATCTATCGGCAGCATCTGCCATCTTAGTTTCTTGGCATTACGTGAAATGAAACTATAATTAACCAAATATTACACTTTTTAAATAATAAAACATATACAATGGTAGAATATACACATATTAACACATGACATATTATAAAACTAATGAACAATATGCTATTGTGGCCGTTGCGAAGTTTTCCCCACTAGCAGCACCTATGCATGGCTTCAGTTCTTATTGTTTTTATTTTTCAACAAATATGCACTTGTCTTTATCAAGTATTAAAATATAAAGTAATCAAAATATTAATTTCATATATATATATCTATCAATTTGACTGTGTTTTAATCATGTATTAATATCATAAATGTGTGAACGGTAATATCCTCTCGAATTTCGATTCCACAAAAAATACTTTGATAGAACCTCCTTTTAATAAATTAGTAAATTACTATTTAGGATACAATATTTGAGGGGGCACTATCAAAGAAGTATTTTTATTGGGCATAACATCCTAGTAAGTAGTTGTGAGTGCATGTCTATTTTGAGGCAATTGTGTTTGCTGTAATATACATTCTTCCTTCCTTCAAAAAAGGCACCACAATAGTGCAATTATTTACAGTTGTTTTGAGGAGGGGGTCTCAACATTGGGGCACTTAGATTGATTTGTTTTATTATGATTCAGGTTACCCAGATGAATGGTTAGCAGAAAATGTCTCACACCTTTTACTCATGTGCGGAGACCAAGTCACATCAAAACTGCTCATCAGCAAAGCAATCAACGGCAGGATAATCGAACTGTGCAGCATAACAACCTCTTTCTGTTTGGTAAGTATGTTTTCAGGTTTCAGAGAAAGGCCAACACATGATGTTATTGCCTAATCGATGATCTATTTGTCACCCTGAAACATTTTCTCAACTTAAAAGGAAAGAAGTTTTCAGGCATTTTCTGCAGTCACACCTCTTCAAGGCTTGATAGTCTATTTTAGACATGTTGTATGTTGCATGTTGCAGGTGTGTGTAAAGAACAGCTTCAGTCTGAGCTATGTGATCACAATGCTACAGAACATTCTACGAGTGATGGAGAACCCCAAGGACCGTATCAGCTTCATCAACGGAATGATGGACATGTTCAAGGAGCTCATTCTTGACATGCATGAATACACAGAAACAGGTACTGTGACCGCTGTCACTATGCAGTTCCAAAAAGAAAAGTGGATAACTAGAAATAATGTCTTTTAATTTGGGATTTCAAATATTGGAATATTGTCCTAAAATTTTTGAACAATTAATCATTTCCTGAAATGTATGTGAAAGAATTCAGAAATAGTTGTATAATTGTCATTTGACCTTGGCTTAAAAAATAAACATAGAGATCAGCTTAGGAAAATATCAATTTCCAGTTTCTTATTTCAAATTCAGAAATATGGAGCCATTTTACCCATCAGTGTTCAAATCATATGAAAAGTTTCCTTCATGTGGTACATTTGAGTCAGTTTTGAAACTAATTATACCCCCGCCTTACAGGGTAATCGGGGGTATACATTATATATAGCGTTCGTTCTGTCCGTCTGTCCGTCCGTCACAAAACTTTGTGCAGAGTATATTTCTCAAACTACACATGCTAACTTCACCAAACTTGCTACACATGTAAACCATGATCTCTAGTTGTGCCTTTTGAGGGTTAGATCAATTTCTTAATGGTTTTTTTTCCAGTTTCCATGGAAACATGACCAAACAGTAACTCTGTAAGGAAGTCATTTTGTGCAGAGCATGTATCTCCCAAACTAAGCATGCTAGCTTCACCAAACTTGCTAGACTTCTTAGCCATGATCTCTAGTTTGTCTTTTGAGGGTTAGATCGATTTCTGAATTTTATTTTTTGCGGTTTCCATGGAAACATGACCAAAACAGTGACTCAATAAGGAAGTTATTTTGTGTGGAACTGTTTTCCTAAAATAAACATTCTAGCTGCATCAAACTTCATACACATGTCGACCATGATGCCTAGATGTGTCTTTTGAGGGTTATACCTATTTCTGAATTTTATTTTTGGCAGTTTCATGGAAACATGGTTTAACAGTTATCTCTGGAATTGCACATTCGCTATTCATTCAACTTTACACACAGGTTAGTCATTTCCAAAGTTGTGCCTTTCCTATTTTCACTTATGGCAAACTATATTTGGTCGCGGAGGTATGTGAGCTGTGCTCGCTTCTACACTTGTTCCTCTTTGTAAGGTCTAAAAAATAAACGAATCCTTTTTAAACACTTGTAATTTTGATGCTTTTTCCTTGTTTCCAGGTGAAGGTCACGAGGGAGAATTATTCTACTTGGTCAGCGCACTCACTGAATTCACAAAGCGTGTTGTTCATGTTACGTTCAAGGGTCTCCTAGCATGATCTGTGATTAGAAATGGTCTTCGGACCAGTGTGAACGAAGTATGAGGTTATGAGTGAATGTGAATTGAGTGTTTAGCTATGCCTGTGATGTGATGATGACCTGTGATATCAATTGTTAAGATACCGGTATATTCAGGAAGTGGACTTACATTGAAACTGTGTAAGGTGATAGAATCACAGAAATAATATATTCTTCATTGTCCAATTATTGATGCATACTGTGATAGTATTTATGTTCATGAGGTACATTTTAAGATCAACTTCTTAAATATACCTTTTGCAACGGTTGAATTTTCATGCAGTGATCATACTTAATATTGTTGGGTTGATAATAATTGGCTCATAACATATTTGTAGGGAAGAATGAAATAGTATATATCTGCAAGGAATATGATATTATTGTAAGTCATTTGTCCATTTTGCCAAGTCACACACTGCTCTATTTTCAAAATCTAAAAGATAAAGTGGTGGCCAAACTATCTTTCACTGGTTATAGTTCATTGCAATGAAAAATTTGTTACGGTTTAAAATTCATTTTAAAGTAGGATTAAATTGTACTTAAAGCTTTGTTAAAAAGTCATATTTATTCCCTGAATTTCGCTATCATTAATAAAAAATTGCATGTTGTTTCAAAGTAAGAATGTACAATGTTATTGTTACAATGCAAATGATTTTGCTTTCTATGTATTAGTTTTTTAATTAAATATAAATTCAATTCATAACTCTAAGCTTTAAGTGGCAAACTAATTTAATTGGCTGGAATTTGTTTGTATTTAAAGGGCTAATACCAAAATTTTTTCATGTGAAACATTTATAATAGTTGAGCTAATGCAAAGAATTATCTCTGTCGTATAGAATCACTCGCATCAAGAAAGATTTTACTGAACTATTAGACCTGTTGAGTAGGTCTTCCAATGTAAGCAGTAGAATGTAAACGTGAAAATTGATCTCGTTGTTTATAACAGGGTCGAAATACAACTTTCTGTCATGTTGGGAAGATATGATCTAATATTTGAACCCGTCTCATTTGTTGTTCTGCAGTATATTTAATGAAGAGCTAAGAAACTGTCATTGTCATCAAATATTTGTACGTTACTTATTACTATGCAAAATTATACATGTATGTATTTACATACCACAATGTGATACTGTTTGTTGTTTATTTTCTGTGATACAGAAAAAGTGCCATTATGTGATACCAATTTTGTTCTCAGGATTTGATGTTTTGTCCTGAATATTATGTGCCAAATAAATATGAATATTTATTGTGTTTTTATTGATCTATTATCCGAGTGAAGGATGAAATTTTTAATTCTAAAACTTCACTATGGTGATTTATGTTTGGGGTAGTATTCTCTCTAAGCTCCATGGGGCTATAAAATTGCATGGGCCATTGATCATAAATTTCACCTTTTGCGACTTGTCCTCTAGAACTGTAATTGCACTCCGAAATAGGACATTTTGTTGAGATGGGCCTTGTAAGTCTTTTTCTTAGAGATAATGCATAACGTTTTACCAGATGAGGTACAGAGCGAAAGGCCCCTTTTTATCCCACCGGTATGTAATACCGTAGGATATAGTCCTCTCCCTGTCCGTCGGTCCGTCCGTAATCATTTCGTTTCCGGAGCAGAACTAAAAAAACGTTCATGATATCTTTCTGAAACTTTCCATGTGTATTACCCACCTACTGAAGTGGTGCCTTTTGATATTTTCAGATTTCTGAAGTTTTGTTTTTTTTGTTTCCATAGAAACGTTTTGGATTTGGACTTTGTTCAGAGATAGTTTGTTTCCTTAGCACAACTCCAAAACTCTTCATCATATCTTCCTAAAACTTTGCATGTGTATTACCCACTAACTGAAGTGGTGCCTTTTGATATTTTAAGATTTTTTTTTTTTTTTCGTTTCCACAGAAACATGTTGAATTTGGACTTTGTTCAGAGATAGGTCTGCTTCCTGAGCAGAACTCTAAAGCCCTGAAACTCAGCATGTGTATTACCAACTAAATGAAGTAGTAGATATGCAATTATCTGTCAAAGATGTGTTTTACAAATTATGTGGGACCGGTGGGATATGTCATCTTCTGATGACTCTTGTTAAACCTTTGTAGATATTTTCATCCACCACAACAAAGTGGAAGGGGTCATGATCTAAAAAAACCTATGTTCATCTTTTCCAGTACCAAAAGGTCTAGAAAGGTAACATGTGTACAGACTCTTTGGCCCATAAGGATTCTAAATTGTAGATTTGGTGATCCAAAATAGGGTCACAGGGGTCACAATCTGAATCTTTTCTTCTTATCCAGTACAAAAAGGTTCCAGAACGACCAAATATTGTATCCAGACTCCTTTGCAAATGGTGATTTTAAATTGTAGATTTGGTGACCCTGTGACTCCATATATGGGTCACAAGGGTCATGACCTATAAAAACCTGTATTCATCTTCTTCTCCAGTACAAAAAGTCCTAGAAATGTTGTGTACCGACTGCTAGGTCAGTGGGATTCTGATACAATTATTACAGAATTGCTGACCCTGTGACTTAAAGGGAGACACTTCGGGCGAATTCTGACCGCCGCTAACGAGCCCATTACGTATTTGATTTTATGGCCAACACGGTCACGTGACTCAAACTGGGCTTCTGCCGAGCGAGCTCGTCAATGTCAAGGCGGGGGATTTCCCCTTTCGACACGCGATCGCTGATTGGCTGTTTCATCTCACTGAACACCGACATGTACACCTTGTCCTGAGTTTTTCACGCTTCTGATGTCGTATTTGAAGAGTAAATGTTTATACATTCTATAAATATTATTAGTAATGACAATATTCAACATCTTGAAACGAAATTAATAGAAATATTTTCAACTCGAAATTATTTGACAGGTTGTTGATACAATCTTTCGGAATCTACTTCTACATTCAAACTTCACATACGGGATTAAATGTAAATGTAAGAACACGTATATATTACTTTAACGGCATGTATTTCAAGATGCCGTTAAAAGATGTCAAACAGGGTTACAGGTACACACACACATTTATCATTGCTAAACTGCATGTAATGTTCGTCCAGGATTGTGATTTCAACAAGTTTGTTACAATATTTCATAGAGAAAGTCGTCGTTTACCAAGTTTCTGAATACCAATAAATAATAATATAATTTAAATGCTACTAAATGATTTCATAAAATGCATTAGAGAGGTAATATTACGACATCGATTTCCTGAAAAGATGTGTGCGTGTTTGGTGAATATCATGGTTACGACTCACATTTCATTCAACGTTTCTTTGTTGCTGTCACGTTTGATATCAGTGACAAAGTATATCCAAAAGTGTAAGAACATAAACATAAAAGGTTATTTTAATTCAAGTTTGTCGATCAAAATATTGTTTAGACCCCTATATGATGCAATGCAATGCAAACCATTTTCACTTGCTATATGAGTTTTATGAAATTTATTTCATGTATAAATGCATGAACTGGATTGGTCAACAACTGAACAAACTCACTGAATTTTACATGCAAATTGTTGCACTGTACTTGCACACATATACATTATGATTATTGTGTTCATAAATTTATCATCATTTAAACATGATGTATAAATGTGAACCATGCATGCGTTGTTGATTGGCATTTACAAAAGTCATCTAGACTTGTTTTCCAATTCATTTCTTCTCATTGAATAAAATACAATTAAACAACATTGTGATTATACACATTTATAGACAACGAACAAGATCGAATGGAATCATTTTTGTTACCAAACTTACTGTACATCTTGTAAATGAAAACGACACGGATCGGTAAATACGCTGATAGAATTTACTTGCCGCTCCATATACAAATGATCAGTTTCGCGTACCATATAGACGCTTCTTCAAGATCAAAGAGGGGAGAAGTGTTGTTACAGCAAATAAGTTTACGTAATTAAGCAGAACAAAGTCAAATAAGCTTAGTATAGGTGAGAAAAAGGGAGGAGCCTCGAGTGTAATTATTATGTTTTTACAGTTAACAAGTTTACTGGACCGGTTCTATTACACAACAACTGGCATCTCGGTGACCGGCATGTCAATAGACATGTTAATTGTCAAATGTTCGGTCTTGGTGACACAATGCTGATCATGACAACAAATACACATTAATGCGACATTCAGTCTAGATATTGTCAGCCAATCAAAGTTAGGAATATTTATTCGACCAATGGAATTTAGGAATAGGATGATAGTTTTGTATTTTGTTTGTTTGACACTCATTTGAATAAAACCATATCATTGGACGATTACTAACGGTCACTATCTCTGAACGCAGACGTAAAAACGTCAGTCCAATAACAATTAGGCAACTTAGGGTGTTATACGACGATGTGCATGGATTACCAAGCTCACAGGTTCGTTATTCTAATCACACATTGTAGATTGCTATTCGCATGCGAAATATTTGCAAAATAATCACAATTGTATTTTGGTTATATTTACAAAAATGATATAATTGGCCTGTACGTCGTGTGTATGTTTTTTCTATACTTTCATATATGTATAAGACGCTCGCATCCGTTGAGTATCGCGCTTGTACGGCAAGTAGTGGCGAGTAGGCCTCTGCGCAATGAAAACACCGCTGAGTAGAGGGAGCGCTGATTGAGATTTCCGCCTCGCTGTGAGTTAATTAATTAATGCCTTCCACAGCTAAATTCGCCGAAGTGTATACCTTTAAAACAGGTCACAGGGGTCATTACCTAAAATAACTATTTTCATCTTCTTCCAAAGAACATATAGGCCAGGACCATTAGACATGAGGTGGAAGAAAATAGTAGAAAGCTGATTTTCTCTGAATACCTAAAAAATATTGTCCTTATATCAATGGCACAAAGTTCTGCAAATTCTAGCTGGTGGCTTTTTCAAAATGGCCGCCATTTCCAAGATGGCCGCCGGCGTTTTTGTAAACTAATGAATTATTTTTATTTTTAAGCATGAGCAAGATGACCTGCAGCATGAAACAGTGGGATCATTTCTGTGATTGCATCGAGATGCAAATTCCAATTTCTTGTGCGTTCAGCTCGGATTTAAAGTAGAATTGATACTTGCTTAACATATGCAGTCCAGAGTTTGCTACCTACACGCATTTGCAGCAGATTTTGAACACATTCTTCATCTATGACTGTATCAGTAGAACGTTCTCCATTCAGCAGGGATTGGTGGACATGTCTGAGCAGAGTGACACCCATACATCCAGGTGTTTCTTACAGAGAAGGCATGATGACATGGAAAAAGAAATGGGCACGTTGGGCTCAGGCATATGCATGACCACTTATCAGATGAATTACACTGTTTGGAGCAAAGAAAGTTGCCCACAAATCTTTCAACCCACTGCCTCCCATCACATATCCAATCGACCTCATATATGACATCAGTAAATGAATAGCTCCAAGGTGAATAATAATCTTGTTCAGCTTTGAAGATTTCACAATTTCAACTGCTCTGAAATACAGAAGTAGATCAAATGGCAAATGCATGTTTTTCGGCCAATTGTAGTGCAAAACACAGGTCAGAGTGGATGGTGTCGGGCCGGTAATGATCTTCATTTACAAAAGGCAAACTAGTGATTTTACTCTTCTCATGATTGTCAACTTAGACTGCACACTACATTAAGCTGTAACAGAAGTGATTGTGAGATCACCTCCAGTGGGAATCGAACCCGGGACCAGTAGCCCCGTAGGAAGCCAGTAGGAACACTTTCATCTCACCTTGCCACATACACCCCCTCCACAAAGTGACTCGTCCTCGAGTCAAGCTTTTTGGAGTTAGCAAACACCTCAGTTTGACGTACCCAGGGTGTTGTGAGCACTAGGGAGTTGCGACAAAACTTCAAGGTTGTTCTTCTTGAACCACTGAACCACTGAAGCAACTCCTGTTGAGTGTGCATTTTTCAAAACTCAATAATGGATACACTAATTACCCTATTAAACTATGCATTTTTGGATTCCATTTGAAGAGGGCTTTCATTTGATATATGATATGACATGGTAAACTTAAACATAAAAATAATTTAACAATTTACCGAAACGCCCGGCGGCCATCTTGGAAATGGTGGCCATTTTGAAAAAGCCACCGGCTAGAAATTGCAGAACTGTGCTATTGATATAAGTAAGATATTTTTAAGGTCTTCAGAAAAAATTCAGCTTTCTACTATTTTTTTCCGGGTTGTCCATATCTTTTGACTAATGGTCCTGGCCTATAGGGACTTGAAATTTGTTATACCTGTAATAAATTTTTCGGGTTAATGTACATTTTGAAATTTATTTAGTTTATTGTTAAAGGGACACTGCATCGAGGATAAAAATGAGTGTCATCTACATCTTACTAAGCTGTGAGTTACGCTTTACTTCACTGTCTACATGCAGTAGTTTTTATTACCAATTACGTCAATTGTCTGAAATTTGGTGTCTGTGACTTGTTAGCAGACATGTTAATCAGCATAGGTAGATTACACATGATCTGAGTTTTATTCTTGACGTGGTGTCCCTTTAAAGGCGTAATGAGCTACAGAGCCAATGGATCCATTTAAAACAAAATTTAAGATTTGTTTCCATAGTAACAATTTAGACTTTGTCTAATCGAAGGGTAGGGTTTGTTTCCGTAGCAGATCTCTAAAACTACTTGAAACTGCAATGCTGTATACAGACTTTTTGGCCAAAATGGTTTCTAACATACTGATTTGGTTATCCTGTGACCTCAAAAATGGGGGTCACAGGGGTCACAACCTCAAAAACCTTTTTTCATCCTCTTCTCCAGTTCAAAAAGGTCTAGAGAGCTGAAAAGCTGTGTGCAGTCTCATTGGCTAATGAGGATTCTAAATTGTAGATTTTGTGACACCGTGACCTCAATTGGGGTCACAGGGGTCACAACCTAAAAAAAACCTATTGAAGTGAGCTTTAAACAGTACTCTTTGAGATGTTATGTGCTCTTCTGTCAATATAAAAAAGTCAGGACTAATTTATTGGAAGTAATCCAAAAAAGGTCCTGAGAGTGAGAAATCTCATATTTTGTGTGAGTTCTAACACGTGTTTTGAGAAAATGGTTGTAGAGATAGAGAAGTTGAGACTAAGAATTCAGGGTCTTAAAAAACTATGTAATATTTATTTTGTAAAACCATCTTTTCGTAACGTTTATCATATTTCATGTAAGTATTTATTAATATGTTATTAATATTTAAATCCTGATGAGCTACAGAACCAGTGACTCGTATTTTGTCTTATGCACGTCTTCAACCTAAGATACTACGTCATACAAAAATCGATGAGCTCGTATTTCATATGGGTCTGTTAATGCTTTCACAAAACAGTCATAGACACATTTGAAAATAACTGTGTACACGGATATAGCAACGTTACAGTCACTTGACTGTTGATAAGGTTTATACCATCTGGATGTGTGCTGGGGAGACTTGAAACAGTCACTTGACCAAGTTCCTAGTTGAATCACTGGAATTGTCTAATTTTGAGTAGGGATGAGGGGATATATATTGCCTTGCATTTTCATTTTGGTAAGAGTCAATTTACTTATCAAAAGATTCATTACTGTTGCAATATTATGACAGATGTTAGCTTTTACTTACAAATATATTTCAGTTTTAAAAATCTGAATTTATAATAAAATTGTTTCAAAGTTTTTTGACTTGTAAATTCCTACAAAAAAATTGACATCACCAAACACTCAGAGAGACGACTTGTTCTATAAGTCTTCTTCCTTTTCATTCTGTATTTTACCTACCGACCAAAGCAAAGTTTTTCAATGCAACCCCTCGAAGAAAGGACAAAGAGAAGACAACACACTAAACAACACATTTAATCATCAATTACTCATAGAATGTTGATGGAATTCGTTGACTGCAACGTCATCAATACAACTAGCATGATCACAGAGGGGAAACTATGAAAATAAATAGTAATCAATTACACATCTACAGTACTCATTTATGGTATTCCCTTACACAATTCATAGTATTAATATAAAAGTATTCATTTACACCACTTATAGTATTCATTCACACCATTTATGATATTCATTTACACTATGTATTGTATCCATTTACACCATCTATAGTATTCCTTTATGGTATTCCCTTACACAATTTATAGTGTTAGAATAAATAGTATTCATTTACACCATCTATAGTATTTATATACATTATCTTTAGTATTCATTTACACTATCTATAGTGTTCATTTACACCATATATAGTATTCCTTTACACCATGCATAGTATTCATTTACACCATCTATAGTGTTCATTTACACCATATGTAGTATTCATTTACACATCTAAAGTATTCATTTACACCATCTATAGTATTCATTTACACCATCTATAGTGTTCATTTACAGATCTATATTCATTTACATCATCTAATGTGTTCATTTACACATCTATAGTGTTCATTTACACCATCTATAGTATTCATTTACACCATCTATAGTGTTCATTTACACCATCTATAGCGTTCATTTACACCATCTATAGTATTCATTTACACCATATATAGTATTCATTTACACCATCTATAGTGTTCATTAACACCAATTATAGTGTTCATTTACACCATCTATAGTATTCATTTACACCATATATAGTATCCATTTACACAATCTATAGTATTCATTTACACCATCTATATTCATTTAAATCATATATAGTATTCATTTACACCATCTATAGTATCCATTAACACCATATATAGTATTCATATACATCATCTATAGTGTTCATTTACACCATCTATAGTATTCATTTACACCATATATTGTGTTCATTTACACCATCTATAGTGTTCATTTACACCATCTATAGTATCCATTTACACCATCTATAGTGTTCATTTACACCATCTATAGTATTCATTTACACCATATATAGTGTTCATTTACACCATCTATAGTGTTCATTTACACCATCTATAGTGTTCATTTACACCTTCTATAGTGTTCATTTAAACCATCTATAGTTTTCATTTACACTATCTATAGTGTTCATTTACACCATGTACAGTATTCATTTACACCATCGACGGTATTCATTTACACCATATATAGTATTCATTTACACCATCTATAGTATTCATTTACACATCTATATTCATTTACACCATCTATAGTATCCATTTACACCATCTACAGTATTCATTTACACCATCTATAGTATTCATTTACACCATCTATAGTGTTCATTTACACCATCTATAGTATTCATTTACACCATCTATAGTATTCATTTACACCATCTATAGTGTTCATTTACACCATCTATAGTGTTCATTTACACCATCTACAGTATTCATTTACACCATCTATAGTGTTCATTTACACCATCTATAGTGTTCATTTACACCATCTACAGTATTCATTTACACCATCTATTGTGTTCATTTACACCATCTACAGTATCCATTTACACCATCTATAGTATTCGTTTACACCATATATGGTATTCATTTACACCATCTATAATGTTCATTTACACCATCTATAGTATTCATTTACACCATATATAGTATTCATTTACACCATCTATAGTGTTCATTTACACCATCTATAGTATCTATTTACACCATCTATAGTATCCATTTACACCATATATAGTATTCATTTACACCATCTATAGTGTTCATTAACACCATCTATAGTATTCATTTACACCATATATAATATTCATTTACACATCTATATAGTATTCATTTACACATCTATGTTCATTTACATCATTCATAGTGTTCATTTACACCATCTATAGTATTCATTTACACCATCTATAGTATTCATTTACACATCTATATTCATTTACAACATCCATAGTATTCATTTATACCATCTATAGTATTCATTTACACCATTATAGTGTTCATTTACACCATCTATAGTGTTCATTTACACCATCTATAGTATCCATTTACACTATCTATAGTGTTCATTTACACCATCTATAGTATTCATTTACACCATCTATAGTATTCATTTACACCATTTATAGTGTTCATTTACACCATATATAGTGTTCATTTACACCATCTATAGTGTTCATTTACACCATCTATAGTGTTCATTTACATCATCTATAGTGTTCATTTACACCATCTATAGTGTTAATTTACACCATGTACAGTATTCATTTACACCATCTACGGTATTCATTTACACCATATATAGTATTCATTTACACATCTATATTCATTTACACCATCTATAGTATTCATTTACACCATCTATAGTGTTCATTCACACCATCTATAGTGTTCATTTACACCATCTACGGTATTCATTTACACATCTATATTCATTTACACCATCTACAGTATTCATTTACACCATATATAGTATTCATTTACACCATCTATAGTGTTCATTTACACCATCTATAGTATCCATTTACATCATCTATAGTGTTCATTTACACCATCTATAGTGTTCATTCACACCATCTATAGTGTTCATTTACACCATCTATAGTGTTCATTTACACCATCTATAGTGTTCATTCACACCATCTATAGTGTTCATTTACACCATCTATAGTATTCATTTACACCATCTACGGTATTCATGTACACCATCTACGGTATTCATTTACATCATCTACGGTATTCATTTACACCATTATAGTATTGATATATCCTTATGATTCCATTTTATCTAAAACATAACTTCCACATGAACTCACGTATATTGTATAATGCAGGTCATGTTGTGTATACTTCTATATGTTTGAGTGGATTTGCGCTCATAAAATAATATTTAAAAAAAATTCTAGGTGTAAGCAGGGACCTTATATAGAATAATGATCTATATATTTAAGGTCCCTGGTGTAAGTATACACATATAAGTAAATGTCGTTATTTGAGTTTCTGTGTATAGTTCGAAATCATTTATAAGTTTAGAATTGAAAAAAAACCGACCGCGTGTTCATTTAAAAACAAATCAATTAAATACCATTTGGTTATTGAAATAAATTATGACACCGATGAAGAATAGATATTCGATTTGCTATCAATCAATCAATCATAAATATGTTCGATATGAAGTTTTATAGATAAAGGTGGACAATCATTTACACATTTGTATATATAATTAAAGGTACATCCATTGTGTTGTTGAGGGTCACATATTCAAAACGTTATAAATGATGTTACTTTATCGAGAAGTACCGACTGTTACCAAAACACCATTTTGATGATAGTCGACTTAGAATTTTGACGATATGAAGGTAAAAGTAGTGATTTCTGATCGAAAACCGGACAATACACTGCGTGTGGCGCGCGCTAATGAGCAAACGTAATTTTGGAATCTTATTTATAACAGACACAATGATAAATTTGGGTTGATTATGTTTAATAGGTCATATAACTACTATGCATGTAAATGGGGCGTGCAGTTTCGGTTTCTTCACATGCATAATGATGTAACTCGATTTTAATTGGAAACTAGTAATTATGATATTTTTGGTGATTTGGGAAGAATATGCAAGCTGAATTTGTTTGCCTTGTAAACACCACATATGGTGAGTGGGAACGTATTAAAGCCTAATAAAATTTTATGAAACACAATGGATGCACCTTTAATCTACCTTTATTGAAGAAATAACCCAACAGAAAAGGAAAATATCATCTCTTAGTTTAACCTAATTTTGGTGTAAAGTGTTTTGTGTAATATAACCACACATGCATAATTCAGCTTCATATATATATAAGAGAAATAAGTTTCGATTCGTCGATTATATTAATACTATAATATATAATGGAGTTATCCATTCAAAGAAGATTTTAATTTTGACTTAAACAAATAAATTCACTAATTGAGAAAAAAAATGGTTTATCAAATTTTTGGCAGTATATAATTGCTATAGATGGTAAACACATTGCGATCAGTATATGCTGTATATGTCATTTATTACTAATCCCAGCTAGGGAATTTTAAATGCATGTAACACAAGGTCCATGTTTATACTAAACTGATTTCAATATTTCACCAATGGATAGCCTAGTTTTATTTATGTTGTCATGCCATATCAAATAAAGAATTAAATAAGCCGGCTTATCATTAAGCGTAAATGCGTAAACAGGCATTATATTATTAAAAATAAATTTTATAGATAATTAATTTAAGGCACGATTAAAAATATATTTATAAATATATTGCGACAGAATATAACAGGAGGCGTGTAAAAAGACAGACAAGGCCTTAATTGGAATACCGAGATTTGATATAGCAAGCGTTGATTGACTGTTTCTATAAATACGCTTGATTCTAGTAGCTAAGATATTTCATTTGACGTCACTCAGCCCTGTTGTGGGAAATTTGGGAGCAGAAAATGATGATTTCTATGACATGAGACTATCTGTACAACTAATTGTAACAATAGATCTCCTTGTACGAAAATGAGTATTCTTCTACATATTTAGAGCTAAAAAAAATATGTTTGTTATATGTTATGACACTTAAACTTTCAATATAAATAAGTGCACTGCAAAATAAAAGCCAGAATATGTCGTTAACAGAACGAACCGAATAAGAACCTGGATAATGTAATACTAGTTGCAAAGAAAGTAGTTTCTGTGATGCCAATGACCAATAACAGAATTGATCAGAAAAACTAGACAGCTTATTATGAGGTTCTAGCAAACGTTATTGACAATCTATCGGCGACTGGTCTATTTTCAGTCTAGGTAGGGAACTTATCTTGTATGTACCAGGTGAATTTCAGTGCTCTGTCTAAACACTCGGAGCTCTCGTGATGGACGAGGGCAACCTGCGCATCGTCCAGTCGGGTTCGGAAGCAGACCTAACCAAAGTGCTGGAAGCCTTTAATACGGAGGTGAGTCGATCACATCTAATCGAAATTTATTATTTTTTCTGTTTATTTAAGCCCTCTTGTTGCACTTACAAATGCACACAAGCTGGCGATGTCTCTCCCTCCGGCTAAAACCTAAATATTGCTTGTGAACAGAGTTGTGTCATGCTTCTGTAGTCTCCTGTGTAATTTGGTCACAGGTGTTGTGGTTGCTGTGTTTACATTGACATCTTATTCAGACAGATCTACATATATACATATTGATATTCTGTATAGCTTGTCTAGTATTATCTACCATTGTTCAAGGGTTGTCTGTTGTGGGTTGTTTAATCCTGTTCACATATTGTAATAAATATCATCAATGTTTAACAATGTTATGAGTGTAGAACACTGTTACAGAAAATTGTCATATCAACACCCTGAAACTGTTAATGTCATGGTTATACAGTATCTTTGTAAAAATAGATTTTAGTGAAAAAACACATTCAAGATATTTTATTTTGTCACAAATTTGTGGAAATATTTCTGTCTGTTTGTCATCGCAAATGGCTGTGATACTGCCCAACTCCCAAGCGGCATTAATCACTCACTCACCCATTCTGTTTGTTCATTTATCCTATAAATGAATGATGATGATTTTGATATAAACACTCCATTTGAATTTTTTAAAGCTGAAATGTAGGCTTTATGTATTCACAAAAATATAGTCTCACCATTACCCCTTTAAAGAACACTTACAAATAGCATAGTTTAGTAAGTTTAGGTTAGATTGGGATTGGAAATGATACATCATGAAATCAGTGCAGTATTACTCATGGTTTGTCAGTACCAGGTTTCACTGCAGTGAATAGCAATGGTTGTTGCATGCCCTCCCCCTGTAAGTGGTGGAAGAGATATTTGTGCAAAAATATACATAAAATACTTTCTGGCATTGATTCTTTTATCAAAGTAATGCAAAAAAGGTAAAATATTCTTAACATCTTTGAATTAAGTTTATGTAATAAAATAATTGTTGTGTCATTTCATTTTACCAAGTAGATATGACATTTGAAATTGTATCTCTTGTTACCAAAGAGACGTGGAATTTAGGGTGATTCATGAATTTTTTACAGGTTAAGTTTTTGCTTCATTGAATAGTTTAATCTCGATAAATTGATTATATATCAGACATTAAACATACTGCTACAAATATTGTAGAACAATATATGAAGAGCCAAGAAATAGTAATTCTCATACTTTAAAAAAAGAACTTCCAGGTTCGTCTTTTGGATCAAAGTTGAAATGTCCGACTGGCAAAAATTCGAATCTGCAACCCTGGTTGACATACTGTTAAATGTATTAATGGAAACTGTTTTGATACTTATGGCATGAATTCAAAGCAGAAAGCCTACAACACCATTGTGGTTATGCATGGACATGAAACCTGCAAGTATTTGCTGAAACTAGAAATAGATCAGTGAAGAGGAAATAAAAATGCATTTGTATTAATGTTCTTTTTGTTTCTTTTTATCATTTATAGTAAGGTTTGTGCCTTCATTACTTCAAGATTTAATTTTCCCTTTTTTCAGAATGCCCAGAAATTCAGCTTCGCAAATGTCACGAGTGACTTCAAACAGGTAAGAACTTGAATTGTCTCAAACTCTATAATATGAAATGAAAACAATCATACTTACCGGTACTCACATTCCTCATCATCTTATCTTCTAGAATGCTCATAATTCACAACAATCTCTGTGATCTGCTCTTTATTAGAATCTGAAGAGATTAAATAATGAACTTGATTAATACTGTACAGAGCATCACAGGAGACAATTATTCTTCCAGTGAATAAATCAAGCCACTGTACACTAAGCTAACAGCAATATAATTACAGGTTACAGTATGTAATCAAGTGTAAGACTACAGCTAAATTGTTGATGCATAACTTTGTGCAGGCTATGTATGAAATCAGCTTGAACAGTAACCAGTCTGAAAGTATGATTTTGTCAATTTAAATGAAGAGAGTAAAGAGAAAAGACAAAAAGTTCTTGATGAACAAGTACCAGACTCCGATCATTCTGATGAGGCTAACTCAGAGTTGCTTTTTGAGGCCAACTTCTCTCTGCAAGGCAGAACTCCCATCAGTCTCCATCACTGGCAAATTTAAGCCTTGCTGCATTTCCATAACTTTTCTGTGCTAGCAAATAAGAGCAGCGCACCTCTATGCAAGCTCAGAAAAATGAAATGTGACATGGGTTAAATTAGCCAGTAATGTGAGTTAGTTAGCCAGTGATGGAGACAGTGCAAGTTAGGCCTTTGCTGAGGGAAGTTATTCCGAAGTGGCTAGTCTTCAAGCTTATTCCAGATGTTACTGTCACATGACCTATACCCCGAAGATGCTATCCATCTTCATATCCTTTATTCACACATCTATCTATCTCTCTGCAGCAATTCGTGCAGGCCATCACGGGTCGTCTGAAGGGCGCGCTGTCGGCCAAGAGTCAGATCCTGTGTCTGCAGGCGCTGCGCATCTTCTCGCGGGAGAAGGAGCGGATGGAGGTGCTGACCACGGACGACATGTTGGACCTGCTCATCAGACTGTCCGGCCTCCAGTTCTACGCCGACCAGAAGAGCGAGAGCATCACCATCCAGAACGGGGACCAGGAAGGTGGGTCATGGTGCAGGTTTATAGAGGAGAAGTCAACATATCTTTTTAAAAAACAGGGAAGCAGGTTTGGAATATTTTAAACCATAAGTGTAGGGACTCGGATGTTTGTTTGAGAATATATGATAGTTTATTTTTAGAAGACAACTTCACAGAAGACAATTATTCGTTAAAATTTAGGAATTATTGCCTTGTTGGGTGCTCAGCATTATAAGGATAGCTTTGTCTGGGAGTGCACTGAAGCTGTGTACTTGTGTAATCATTAAGAGTTTTTATAATCTAAAGAAGTTAATCTTGTATGACTCTAGTTGCTGCTCTCTCTCTCTTGCAGTGATGGTTGAGAGCCAGAAGTGTCTCTGTAACCTCATCTTCAACAGCACCGCCGCTCAGCGATACTGCAGGTTCGTCTTAGTTTTGATGACTTTAGAACATGTTTTTAAAAAATATTCATGAACCTTTGTGTGACACTTAATTCTAGAAAAGATAACATGATTTCCTGCACTTGCGCAACCAAACTTGAGAACTCGTCCAGTAGTCCGACCATGTCTATGCTGTTAGTTGGTTCCATGAACTGTAGTTTGACCGTCTAGCGTTCAACTGACTTGCTTGTTAACAATCATTAGCCATTGCCAGCGATTCACAGCAGACAGAATAAACTGTGATCACCTTCCTTGCTACACTGATGTGATCAGCAAACAACGACAGTCTTACTCTCTATTCACAAAGGGGCGGGATAGCGCAGTGGTTAACGTGGGTGGCTTCGGATCAAGAGGTCCAGGGTTTGAATCCCGACAGGAGCACGTCAACTTTGTCTGCAGCAGAGAACTGTCCTACACGCAGTACGGTTTTGGTGCAATGCTACTCTGAATTTCAGTGTAGTGCCACCCATGGTTTGCTAGTTCAAACTGGAATGCATAGCCACACAACATTGCAGGCTTTCTCCCTGCAATAATACTAGCAGCCAAAAAACAAGTGATATACTCTTGAAAGCGGCGTTAAACCCCAACTTACCTCACGTCTAGATACAAAATGTCTTGTTTCCTATTTGTTCCATATAATTAAAAATTAACATATCCTGTTTTCCAGCGGTAAAGGATGTATTGTTGGTTTGGTGCAGAGACTGAAAACATACGGAGATCCGGACCTCAAGTATGAAATCAAGGTAACAATACCGATGGAGGATGTAACTAAACAACTGACTCTGTCAAATTTGATTATATATTGAACATCAATAGTTAGGGATATATACAAATATTAGAAATTTTAAAGAATGTGAACTTTTAATTTTCACTCCGATTAAATATCAATAATAACAATTCCAATACCCCTTATGTATTTTTTCCAGTGTATTACCAAGAGTGTCTTAAACATTAAGGCTTTTAGTATTATGAGAAAATTAGGTCACAAATCAATTTGATTTGTCATTTCTAAATAACTTTGTTATTCCAGTTCTTTGACATGAGGATGTTGTTTCTGTTGACCGCTCTGCCTACCTGTATTCAAACAAGGTGAGAAACTCGTTACAGGTGTTGTATTTTACTTTCAGTTCTTCATGTTAGACCATGCTTTTCTTTCTTTTTATACTTTTTCATTTGGAACCAAAAAACAACAGTAGAAAAATTAAAAGGTAATTTTAGAAAATTATGTATGTCTGTTCCAAAAATAACGTTGTCCATATTATGTGTTACATGTGATACCTGCCCTGATCAATAATAGAGCAGCTCTCCATCACCACAACTCTGAGTGGGGGACTATTTTCAACTCCTCAACACTATACTATTATATACTTTACTACAGTCAAGCCGTGATAATCCGGCCTCCGATAATCCGAATCTCGCAGTTTCCGAACAGTAGATAGATTTAACCAAACTAATCTCTTTAGTAGTCCTCAGTACTCAGTAGTCCGAACATTTCACTATCCGAACGTTTTTGATGAAAAACGGAAGCGTTCGGATTATCGAGGCCTGACTGTATATGTATATCATGAACCGTTGCTTGAATTCAGTAGACACCAGTCTATTTCCATTATATTGGCAGCCTACATTGAGGGATAATGCAGACACCAGTTGACCTTGGTGACCATGACTAGTCTATCCCACTAACTTTAGTTGGGGAGGGGGATAGCCCAGGGGTTAGTTCGCATGGCTTCGGATCAAGAGGTCTGGAGTTTGAATCCTGCCAGGGGCACAGCAACTTTGTCTGCAGTGTTCTACATGCAATAAGGTTTGGGTGCAATAATACACTGAATTTCAGTGAAATACCAACCATGGTTCGCTAGTTCCAGCCGATGCTCACTGGTTTCACCGCAATACATAGCTATATGGTGTTGCAGGCTTTCTCCCAGCAATAATACAAGCAGCCATGATATAAGTGAAATACTCTTGAAAGCGGGGTTAAACCACTCTAGCATCTTTCCTTCTACAAGGTTGACTGTTCTCTCTCCTTAGACCAAAGATCCGGTACGAGCTGCACGGGTTCACGTACTTGATGGAGGTACTGGACCTGACTCTGCGTGCGGCGGAAGAGAGACGGGCGGGGCTCGGGGACCAGGATGTAGATCTGTGTAGCGAGATCCTCAAGATCCTCTTCAACCTCACCGTCGCCGTCGAGAAGAAATCGGCGGATGAGGTTTGTTTATATTCCTGGAAACTGTTTCATTCTCAACATGAGTGGGTTATGACCGAGCAGCCAGTTACCCGCTCAATGTTAAAACTAAAACTATTGAAAGTGGAAGTGAGGACAATCTTCTGAGTGGCAAACTTACAAAAAAACACAACTATTTAACAAACAAGAAAACCTAGATTGCCACTGTGGATATGCTATTCCAAAATATTCTAGGGCATGCAGGGTTCACATTTAATGTCTTACTCTTCGAAAACCTGGTACGGAATGGTATTACTTTTCAAACAGGCACATTTTGATAAGAGCCTCTTAATTAAGGTGGCAATATCACTCACTCACAAAGTCAACCCTTCCAAGTCTAAGAATAGCCAGTTTGTGTAGTAGACTCCCCATACAGGGAAAACTTCATGTGATGAATAGAGATTATAACCCGAGGAATTGTCATATGACTTTTATGAAAAAAGTGCTATAGTGACATCACAAACAATCATTTTATGACATCACATATGAAGAAATATGGGAAGTCGCGATGAAACAATGGTTGATAGGCAAATGTGATATGTGCACATTTACTCATATCAATAATATTAACTCGGTTATTTTCAACCATATGGGTAATAAAGATCATTATGCAATGTTATGTAATGGCCCACTGTTGTTGCCCCCAGGAGGAGGAGGCGCACTTCATGCGGCTGGTGAGTGTGCTGAGGGATCTGCTCATGTGCACCACGCTGTCCAAGGATAAACAGGAGGAGCTACACAGGTACACCGATATACTCGCAGTTGGAACACAACTCACGACAACCCCATTATTCTACATATCATATTTCCTCAAATACAACCCTGGGGCTCGAAATATATGTACACGTACATGTAGAAGCACATCCTCAATATTCAATACTGATGTGTCATCCAGTGTGTTTTCAAATTTGCCAAACGTTATAAATTGTTGTTCTTTTATCGAGAAATTTCCTCTGTTCATGAAATTAATTTATTATTTATTCAATTTTGTATCGTTATGATATAGAGGTGAAAGAAGTGATTTTTTAATGGAAACTGATTCATTCATCCCTATTTATCCATATGGAATGTGCTGGCGACATTATCATAGTTACCATTATTGAAATAATGAATAATCACTAAACAATCTATTGACAGTCACACAGTCAACTTGCTCATCAACATCCCAGTTGACTTCTATGAAGAGCTCCTCACACCACTGAATGAGAGTGATGTGCGTGGAGTTGAGAACAAGGAAGTAGAATATGACGGCAAGAATATGGAAGCCATCATCGTCCTGATCGACTTCCTCAGCAGAAGACTCGACAGGGTAGGAACAGGATTTCATTTGTTTTCTGTTGGATGTTTAAATGATTTTGTATTTTCTGTTAGGTTATAAGTGTTCATATGTAATGAAGCTTATTAACTTCAGATCTGTTAATCTTCATTACCCATAAGACAACACATAACCGATGTGATAACATTGTTGTTCACCAGGACAATATGATGTTACATAGTAGTTCTTCAGGTCTAACATCCTGTCTGTGATAGTGTTAAACAATAGAATGTAGCAGGATATTGCGCCTTCAGCTGGGGTCTATTGTAAATACAACATTCAAAATATTTTTGATTTTAGACAAAGTGTTTATTTTCATTAAAATAATATTTCCAGCCCTCGAAGAGTCTTAAGGAAAGCCTTGCCCCCATTCTTCACTGTCTGTGTGAAGCTTGCCGACACAATCGCTCAATAAGGAAATTCTGCAGAACAAGGGTAAGGACATTTCTCTCTTTGTTCTTTGTTGGAGTGGTTTTCCTTTCTGAAGCAATGTTCACTGAAAAGTACAGAAAATGTAAATGACACTTAAAACGTAAGTTTGTTTATATATTCAACAAAAAAGAATTGAGCATTGAAATAATGAAGTATTTAAAGGTTCATATTATCAATGTCAAGATAGTTCTTAATATTTCAAGATGGTCCCTAAATTTATGTGTTGAGTATATGATGAGGTGGTCATTCCTCTGTTACGCATTGTGAAGTTAAATATTAAGTTCTAAATGGCCACAAAGTATCTGATTTTAATTCTGTGTGACCAGATTCTGCCGCCGCTGCGTGACGAGGTGAAGAGACTGCCGGAAGAAGGCGAGTCCTTGAGGAACAGGCTGTGCAAGCTTCTCACCTCCCCCATCACAGAGGTTAAAGATCTCGTTGCTCACTTCATGTTCGTCCTGTGTAAAGAGAATGGTAAGTGACAAGGCCAACATTCTGTTTGATTTATTCATTTTCATCTTCTTTGAAAAAGTAAGAAATGTTTTTTGTAGGCCGGGACATGCTCATAGTATTTACAACACCTGATCATGTCATCATTAACTTTTATTCACAATTTATTATTAATTTTGCGATTTTGAATTTTGAATAATTGCGGAAACGTTCCCTCTAGATTGTCTTACCAATGTCATCTACGACAGGAGGTTTTGTAGTTTGCATTATTTATTCCTCCAGAGTTACCTCCCTTCGGTTATCCAACTGCTGACTGTTTGGAATTCATACTTTGATCTGTCTCCTGGGAGACAATACAACTGTCTACGTTGATCAGGGTTCATACACATTTGCCAGTTTGAAATCTTATCTTATTAGATATATGACATTTGACGATTCTCTGGAGTTAATGAATTAATTTATCTTCGTCCTTCGTCAATCTATCAAGGATTGAAGGAGGATGCATTTAGTGGACCATCTCTATCCATTTTCCAAATTAGTCCTACAATTTGTTTCTTCTTTTCATGCGTGTATTCTAAATTTGTTTTTTGTGTATCCTTATGTATGTCTTATGTTGTAATGTTTAACAACAAGTTACAAATTATTGCTAGGGGCAGTAGGGAGTTGATTTTAATTGTGAACTGAAGACAGTTTGTTGAAATGTGACAATTATTGTTCTCAAATGTTTTTGACCCATAAATGTTTGTCATGTGTTTTTCATTGTACAACATGATAAAGAATGAACCAACATCACAATAGTTGCACATTTATTCATTTTCATTTCTGTTCCAGTGAACCGGATGATCAAGTACACAGGCTACGGGAACTGTGCAGGTCTGCTGGCCCAGTTCGGACTCTTGAAGTTGGACCAGGCACAGGTCAGGGGAGACTACTCTAGCGACTCGGAGGAGTCGGAAACGGAAGAGTACACAGATCTCAAGGAACAGTACGTGTTGACTTTGATCATGATTTAAGATATATTATTTGTAAGTCATGAAGTTCCTAAAGTTAAATCTTTATATGGTTGGGGATCAAGAACTTTGGGGTCCGATTTGTGCCAAGGGCTCGGAATTTTGTAAGCTGGAGAGACTTGTTCTACACGCAGTAAGATTTGGGTGCAATGCTACACCGAAGTTCAGCACAGTGCCACCCATGGTTGCTATTTTCAGCCGATGGTGGTTGATTTCACTGCAATGTATAGCGACAATTGTGTTGCAGGCTTTCTCCCTGCAATAATACTAGCAGCTTTGATATGAGTGAAATACTCTTGGAAGCAACTCATCTCTAGTATAGAAAGATACCATATATCCTTAATTAGATGCCTGCCTCAAATAGACGCCCTTGCACACCTGCCTTAATTAAAAGCCAGGTAAATTTATATTCTACAATAGCTACCCCCTACCACAATCGTCCGTCTGTACAAGCCTCATTGTGAAATAAACGCTTGGTTTGAATAGAAGCCTGCCTCAAATAGACACCCATGGTACAGACGGTTTGAAAAAAAATGGAAGCCCAGCATCAAATTAAGGATTTATGGTATATACCAACTAACACTGGGCATTATCTTGCCCGCAGAGTGAACCCGGTGACGGGTCGGTGGGAGGAGAGCAAGTCGAACCCGATGGAGGACATGACGGAGGAGCAGAAGGAGTTCGAGGCCATGAAGCTGGTGGAGGCCATGGACAAACTGCACAGGTCGGTTAGATGAGTCCCCGTCCTGTTGATTCATTAAAGTATTTAACATCTTTTAGGCCATGGACAAACTGCACAGGTCGGTTAGATGAGTCCCCGTCCTGTTGATTCATTAAAGTATTTAACATCTTTTAGGCCATGGACAAACTGCACAGGTCGGTTAGATGAGTCCCGTCCTGTTGATTCATTAAAGTATTTAACATCTTTAGGCCATGGACAAACTGCACAGGTCGGTTAGATGAGTCCCCGTCCTGTTGATTCATTAGAGTATTTAACATCTTTAGGCCATGGACAAACTGCACAGGTCGGTTAGATGAGTCCCCGTCCTGTTGATTCATTAGAGTATTTAACATCTTTAGGCCATGGACAAACTGCACAGGTCGGTTAGATGAGTCCCCGTCCTGTTGATTCATTAAAGTATTTAACATCTTTTAGGCCATGGACAAACTGCACAGGTCGGTTGGATGAGTCCCCGTCCTGTTAATTCATTAGAGTATTTAACATCTTTTAGGCCATGGACAAACTGCACAGGTCGGTTAGATGAGTCCCCTTCCTGTTAATTCATTAGAGTATTTAACATCTTTTAGGCCATGGACAAACTGCACAGGTCGGTTAGATGAGTCCCCTTCCTGTTGATTCATTAAAGTATTTAACATCTTTTAGGCCATGGACAAACTGCACAGGTCGGTTAGATGAGTCCCCTTCCTGTTAATTCATTAGAGTATTTAACATCTTTTAGGCCATGGACAAACTGCACAGGTCGGTTAGATGAGTCCCCTTCCTGTTGATTCATTAAAGTATTTAACATCTTTTAGGCCATGGACAAACTGCACAGGTCGGTTAGATGAGTCCCCTTCCTGTTAATTCATTAGAGTATTTAACATCTTTTAGGCCATGGACAAACTGCACAGGTCGGTTAGATGAGTCCCCTTCCTGTTGATTCATTAAAGTATTTAACATCTTTTAGGCCATGGACAAACTGCACAGGTCGGTTAGATGAGTCCCCTTCCTGTTAATTCATTAGAGTATTTAACATCTTTTAGGCCATGGACAAACTGCACAGGTCGGTTAGATGAGTCCCCTTCCTGTTGATTCATTAAAGTATTTAACATCTTTTAGGCCATGGACAAACTGCACAGGTCGGTTAGATGAGTCCCCTTCCTGTTAATTCATTAGAGTATTTAACATCTTTTAGGCCATGGACAAACTGCACAGGTCGGTTAGATGAGTCCCCTTCCTGTTGATTCATTAAAGTATTTAACATCTTTTAGGCCATGGACAAACTGCACAGGTCGGTTAGATAAGTCCCCGTCCTGTTAATTAGCAACTCCGACTAATCCTGTTGATTCATTAAAGTATTTAACATCTTTTAGGCCATGGACAAACTGCACAGGTCGGTTAGATGAGTCCCCTTCCTGTTGATTCATTAAAGTATTTAACATCTTTTAGGCCATGGACAAACTGCACAGGTCGGTTAGATGAGTCCCCTTCCTGTTGATTCATTAAAGTATTTAACATCTTTTAGGCCATGGACAAACTGCACAGGTCGGTTAGATGAGTCCCCTTCCTGTTGATTCATTAAAGTATTTAACATCTTTTAGGCCATGGACAAACTGCACAGGTCGGTTAGATGAGTCCCCTTCCTGTTGATTCATTAAAGTATTTAACATCTTTTAGGCCATGGACAAACTGCACAGGTCGGTTAGATGAGTCCCCTTCCTGTTGATTCATTAAAGTATTTAACATCTTTTAGGCCATGGACAAACTGCACAGGTCGGTTAGATGAGTCCCCTTCCTGTTGATTCATTAAAGTATTTAACATCTTTTAGGCCATGGACAAACTGCACAGGTCGGTTAGATGAGTCCCCTTCCTGTTGATTCATTAAAGTATTTAACATCTTTTAGGCCATGGACAAACTGCACAGGTCGGTTAGATAAGTCCCCGTCCTGTTGATTCATTAAAGTATTTAACATCTTTTAGGCCATGGACAAACTGCACAGGTCGGTTAGATAAGTCCTGTCCTGTTAATTCATTAAAGTATTTAACATCTTTTAGGCCATGGACAAACTGCACAGGTCGGTTAGATAAGTCCCCGTCCTGTTGATTCATTAAAGTATTTAACATCTTTTAGGCCATGGACAAACTGCACAGGTCGGTTAGATGAGTCCCCTTCCTGTTAATTCATTAAAGTATTTAACATCTTTTAGGCCATGGACAAACTGCACAGGTCGGTTAGATAAGTCCTGTCCTGTTAATTCATTAAAGTATTTAACATCTTTTAGGCCATGGACAAACTGCACAGGTCGGTTAGATAAGTCCCCGTCCTGTTGATTCATTAAAGTATTTAACATCTTTTAGGCCATGGACAAACTGCACAGGTCGGTTAGATAAGTCCCCTTCCTGTTAATTCATTAAAGTATTTAACATCTTTTAGGCCATGGACAAACTGCACAGGTCGGTTAGATAAGTCCCCGTCCTGTTGATTCATTAAAGTATTTAACATCTTTTAGGTTATAGACAAACTGCACAGGTCGGTTAGATGAGTCCCCGTCCTGTTAATTCATTAAAGTATTTAACATCTTTTAGGTTATAGACAAACTGCACAGGTCGGTTAGATAAGTCCCCGTCCTGTTAATTCATTAAAGTATTTAACATCTTTTAGGTTATAGACAAACTGCACAGGTCGGTTAGATGAGTCCCCTTCCTGTTAATTCATTAAAGTATTTAACATCTTTTAGGCTATAGACAAACTGCACAGGTCGGTTAGATGAGTCCCCTTCCTGTTAATTCATTAAAGTATTTAACATCTTTTAGGCCATGGACAAACTGCACAGGTCGGTTAGATAAGGCCCCTTCCTGTTAATTCATTAAAGTATTTAACATCTTTTAGGCTATAGACAAACTGCACAGGTCGGTTAGATGAGTCCCCTTCCTGTTAATTCATTAGAGTATTTAACATCTTTTAGGCTATAGACAAACTGCACAGGTCGGTTAGATAAGGCCCCTTCCTGTTAATTCATTAAAGTATTTAACATCTTTTAGGTTATAGACAAACTGCACAGGTCGGTTAGATAAGTCCCCGTCCTGTTAATTCATTAGAGTATTTAACATCTTTTAGGCTATAGACAAACTGCACAGGTCGGTTAGATAAGTCCCCTTCCTGTTAATTCATTAAAGTATTTAACATCTTTTAGGCTATAGACAAACTGCACAGGTCGGTTAGATAAGTCCCCTTCCTGTTAATTCATTAGAGTATTTAACATCTTTTAGGCTATAGACAAAGTGCACAGGTCAGTAAGATGAGTCCCCGTCCTGTTAATTCATTAAAGTATTTAACATCTTTTAGGTTATAGACAAACTGCACAGGTCGGTTAGATAAGTCCCCGTCCTGTTAATTCATTAGAGTATTTAACATCTTTTAGGTTATAGACAAACTGCACAGGTCGGTTAGAGAAGTCCCCTTCCTGTTAATTCATTAGAGTATTTAACATCTTTTAGGTTATAGACAAAGTGCACAGGTCGGTTAGATAAGTCCCCGTCCTGTTAATTCATAAAAGTATTTAACATCTTTTAGGTTATAGACAAACTGCACAGGTCGGTTAGATAAATCCCCTTCCTGTTAATTCATTAGAGTATTTAACATCTTTTAGGTTATAGACAAACTGCACAGGTCGGTTAGATAAGTCCCCGTCCTGTTAATTCATTAAAGTATTTAACATCTTTTAGGCTATAGACAAACTGCACAGGTCGGTTAGATAAGTCCCCTTCCTGTTGATTCATTAAAGTATTTAACATCTTTTAGGCTATAGACAAACTGCACAGGTCGGTTAGATAAGTCCCCGTCCTGTTAATTCATTAAAGTATTTAACATCTTTTAGGCCATGGACAAACTGCACAGGTCGGTTAGATGAGTCCCCTTCCTGTTAATTCATTAGAGTATTTAACATCTTTTAGGCCATGGACAAACTGCACAGGTCGATTAGATGAGTCCCCTTCCTGTTGATTCATTAAAGTATTTAACATCTTTTAGGCCATGGACAAACTGCACAGGTCGGTTAGATAAGTCCCCGTCCTGTTAATTAGCAACTCCGACTAATCCTGTTGATTCATTAAAGTATTTAACATCTTTTAGGCCATGGACAAACTGCACAGGTCGGTTAGATGAGTCCCCTTCCTGTTGATTCATTAAAGTATTTAACATCTTTTAGGCCATGGACAAACTGCACAGGTCGGTTAGATGAGTCCCCTTCCTGTTGATTCATTAAAGTATTTAACATCTTTTAGGCCATGGACAAACTGCACAGGTCGGTTAGATGAGTCCCCTTCCTGTTGATTCATTAAAGTATTTAACATCTTTTAGGCCATGGACAAACTGCACAGGTCGGTTAGATGAGTCCCCTTCCTGTTGATTCATTAAAGTATTTAACATCTTTTAGGCCATGGACAAACTGCACAGGTCGGTTAGATGAGTCCCCTTCCTGTTGATTCATTAAAGTATTTAACATCTTTTAGGCCATGGACAAACTGCACAGGTCGGTTAGATGAGTCCCCTTCCTGTTTATTCATTAGAGTATTTAACATCTTTTAGGCCATGGACAAACTGCACAGGTCGGTTAGATGAGTCCCCTTCCTGTTGATTCATTAAAGTATTTAACATCTTTTAGGCCATGGACAAACTGCACAGGTCGGTTAGATGAGTCCCCTTCCTGTTGATTCATTAAAGTATTTAACATCTTTTAGGCCATGGACAAACTGCACAGGTCGGTTAGATGAGTCCCCTTCCTGTTGATTCATTAAAGTATTTAACATCTTTTAGGCCATGGACAAACTGCACAGGTCGGTTAGATAAGTCCCCGTCCTGTTGATTCATTAAAGTATTTAACATCTTTTAGGCCATGGACAAACTGCACAGGTCGGTTAGATAAGTCCTGTCCTGTTAATTCATTAAAGTATTTAACATCTTTTAGGCCATGGACAAACTGCACAGGTCGGTTAGATAAGTCCCCGTCCTGTTGATTCATTAAAGTATTTAACATCTTTTAGGCCATGGACAAACTGCACAGGTCGGTTAGATGAGTCCCCTTCCTGTTAATTCATTAAAGTATTTAACATCTTTTAGGCTATAGACAAACTGCACAGGTCGGTTAGATAAGTCCTGTCCTGTTAATTCATTAAAGTATTTAACATCTTTTAGGCCATGGACAAACTGCACAGGTCGGTTAGATAAGTCCCCGTCCTGTTGATTCATTAAAGTATTTAACATCTTTTAGGCCATGGACATACTGCACAGGTCGGTTAGATAAGTCCCCTTCCTGTTAATTCATTAAAGTATTTAACATCTTTTAGGCCATGGACAAACTGCACAGGTCGGTTAGATAAGTCCCCGTCCTGTTGATTCATTAAAGTATTTAACATCTTTTAGGTTATAGACAAACTGCACAGGTCGGTTAGATGAGTCCCCGTCCTGTTAATTCATTAAAGTATTTAACATCTTTTAGGTTATAGACAAACTGCACAGGTCGGTTAGATAAGTCCCCGTCCTGTTAATTCATTAAAGTATTTAACATCTTTTAGGTTATAGACAAACTGCACAGGTCGGTTAGATGAGTCCCCTTCCTGTTAATTCATTAAAGTATTTAACATCTTTTAGGCTATAGACAAACTGCACAGGTCGGTTAGATGAGTCCCCTTCCTGTTAATTCATTAAAGTATTTAACATCTTTTAGGCCATGGACAAACTGCACAGGTCGGTTAGATAAGGCCCCTTCCTGTTAATTCATTAAAGTATTTAACATCTTTTAGGCTATAGACAAACTGCACAGGTCGGTTAGATGAGTCCCCTTCCTGTTAATTCATTAAAGTATTTAACATCTTTTAGGCTATAGACAAACTGCACAGGTCGGTTAGATAAGGCCCCTTCCTGTTAATTCATTAAAGTATTTAACATCTTTTAGGTTATAGACAAACTGCACAGGTCGGTTAGATAAGTCCCCGTCCTGTTAATTCATTAGAGTATTTAACATCTTTTAGGCTATAGACAAACTGCACAGGTCGGTTAGATAAGTCCCCTTCCTGTTAATTCATTAAAGTATTTAACATCTTTTAGGCTATAGACAAACTGCACAGGTCGGTTAGATAAGTCCCCTTCCTGTTAATTCATTAGAGTATTTAACATCTTTTAGGCTATAGACAAAGTGCACAGGTCAGTAAGATGAGTCCCCGTCCTGTTAATTCATTAAAGTATTTAACATCTTTTAGGTTATAGACAAACTGCACAGGTCGGTTAGATAAGTCCCCGTCCTGTTAATTCATTAGAGTATTTAACATCTTTTAGGTTATAGACAAACTGCACAGGTCGGTTAGAGAAGTCCCCTTCCTGTTAATTCATTAGAGTATTTAACATCTTTTAGGTTATAGACAAAGTGCACAGGTCGGTTAGATAAGTCCCCGTCCTGTTAATTCATAAAAGTATTTAACATCTTTTAGGTTATAGACAAACTGCACAGGTCGGTTAGATAAATCCCCTTCCTGTTAATTCATTAGAGTATTTAACATCTTTTAGGTTATAGACAAACTGCACAGGTCGGTTAGATAAGTCCCCGTCCTGTTAATTCATTAAAGTATTTAACATCTTTTAGGCTATAGACAAACTGCACAGGTCGGTTAGATAAGTCCCCTTCCTGTTGATTCATTAAAGTATTTAACATCTTTTAGGCTATAGACAAACTGCACAGGTCGGTTAGATAAGTCCCCGTCCTGTTAATTCATTAAAGTATTTAACATCTTTTAGGCTATAGACAAACTGCACAGGTCGGTTAGATAAGTCCCCTTCCTGTTGATTCATTAAAGTATTTAACATCTTTTAGGCTATAGACAAACTGCACAGGTCGGTTAGATAAGTCCCCTTCCTGTTAATTCATTAAAGTATTTAACATCTTTTAGGCTATAGACAAACTGCACAGGTCGGTTAGATAAGTCCCCTTCCTGTTAATTCATTAAAGTATTTAACATCTTTTAGGCTATAGACAAAGTGCACAGGTCGGTTAGATAAGTCCCCTTCCTGTTAATTCATTAAAGTATTTAACATCTTTTAGGCTATAGACAAAGTGCACAGGTCGGTTAGATAAGTCCCCTTCCTGTTAATTCATTAAAGTATTTAACATCTTTTAGGTTATAGACAAAGTGCACAGGTCGGTAAGATATGTCCCCTTCCTGTTAATTCATTAGAGTATTTAACATCTTTTAGGCTATAGACAAACTGCACAGGTCGGTTAGATAAGTCCCCTTCCTGTTAATTCATTAGAGTATTTAACATCTTTTAGGTTATAGACAAACTGCACAGGTCGGTTAGATAAGTCCCCTTCCTGTTCATTCATTAGAGTATTTAACATCTTTTAGGTTATAGACAAACTGCACAGGTCGGTTAGATAAGTCCCCTTCCTGTTAATTCATTAGAGTATTTAACATCTTTTAGGTTATAGACAAACTGCACAGGTCGGTTAGATAAGTCCCCTTCCTGTTAATTCATTAGAGTATTTAACATCTTTTAGGTTATAGACAAACTGCACAGGTCGGTTAGATAAGTCCCCTTCCTGTTAATTCATTAGAGTATTTAACATCTTTTAGGTTATAGACAAACTGCACAGGTCGGTTAGATAAGTCCCCTTCCTGTTAATTCATTAAAGTATTTAACATCTTTTAGGCTATAGACAAAGTGCACAGGTCGGTTAGATAAGTCCCCGTCCTGTTAATTCATTAAAGTATTTAACATCTTTTAGGTTATAGACAAACTGCACAGGTCGGTTAGAGAAGTCCCCGTCCTGTTAATTCATTAGAGTATTTAACATCTTTTAGGTTATAGACAAACTGCACATGTCGATTAGATAAGTCCCCGTCCTGTTAATTCATTAGAGTATTTAACATCTTTTAGGTTATAGACAAACTGCACATGTCGGTTAGATAAGTCCCCGTCCTGTTAATTCATTAGAGTATTTAACATCTTTTAGGTTATAGACAAACTGCACAGGTCGGTTAGAGAAGTCCCCTTCCTGTTAATTCATTAGAGTATTTAACATCTTTTAGGCTATAGACAAAGTGCACAGGTCGGTTAGAGAAGTCCCCTTCCTGTTAATTCATTAGAGTATTTAACATCTTTTAGGCTATAGACAAAGTGCACAGGTCGGTTAGAGAAGTCCCCTTCCTGTTAATTCATTAGAGTATTTAACATCTTTTAGGCTATAGACAAAGTGCACAGGTCGGTTAGAGAAGTCCCCTTCCTGTTAATTCATTAGAGTATTTAACATCTTTTAGGCTATAGACAAAGTGCACAGGTCTGTTAGATAAGTCCCCTTCCTGTTAATTCTTAGAGTATTTAACATCTTTTAGGCTATAGACAAAGTGCACAGGTCAGTTAGATAAGTCCCCTTCCTGTTAATTCTTAGAGTATTTAACATCTTTTAGTTTATAGACAAAGTGCACATGTCAGATGTGGGAAGTCTTTTTTTGAGCAAAACCTCCAGTTTGCTATAATTCAGATAAGATAAGTTAGGAATAAAATGCAGAAATAAAAGCAATGGAAAAACTGCACAGGTCAGTTATATACATCCCCGAAATCTTTGATTGAGACAAGATAAGTTGGTTAACACCTGTTAATGCAATAAAATTAGTTAACACCTGTTAATGCAATAAAATTAGTTAACACCTGTTAATGCAATAAAATTAGTTAACACCTGTTGATTAAAAAATGCTCTCTTTAGCCCATGGCCAATTCAGGAATATTTCCTTCACAAATTGTTATGATTTCTGTAAAATTGTCTCCAAGGTCCTTTCTCCAGGTCATGGCTGGAGTTGATGCTATCTTTAATTTTATTGTCCCCCGCCGCAACGCGGAACGTGGGACTATGAATTCAGCGGCGTCCGTCCGTCCGTACGTCCGTCTGTACGTCACATTTCTTGTTTACGCGATATCTTATGAAGCGTTGCATCCAAAGTCTTCAAATTTGATGTCTGCCTACATTGTGGGAAGACGCAGACACCAGTCATTTTTGGTGACCTTGGCCTTATTTTCAAGGTCACCATGACACTTTGACCACTTTTTGAACTCTTGTTTACGCGATATCTCATGAGGTGTTGCATCCAAAGTCTTCAAATTTGGTGTCAGCCTACATTGGGGGATAACACACACACATTTTGGTGACCTTGTTTTCAAGGTCACCACAACACTTTGACCACTTTTAGAACTCTTATTAACACGGTATATCATGAACCCAAGCACCCAAAGTCTTAAAATTTGCTGATCATCATGGCACTTTTTACCAGTAATGCAATATATAAAGTAGCTCCAATGTTGTGTCTTACTAACTCAATGTCACTGGCGGGGGACATTGCCATGTTAGTGGTAAACACTTGTTTTTTTTTTATCTTAATCTTGCTGTATCACTACCTTGGTTCGTTACTTACACAATAAAATTTAGTTGATGTATGTTTCTGTTTCTGTTCATATTTCTGTTATATTCCAGACACGGTATCATCCAGCCGAGTCGTATCGGGGCGGACGGTCGACCAGAGCCCGTGTCCCACATCCTGGAGTTGTCGGAGAGTGGGGGCGCGACCGCCGCCAACCAGCCAGACTCGGACTGAACCCCTGCTCCGCCCCATCCTCGTGCTGCTCTCAACGTGTTGTCACATACCATCCCCATTCAGTGCGTGAAATAGTCTCAATAGTTGGTCTTCGATCAACATTTGCCTGCCCAGCAAATCACTTGCCAATAGAAAGATTCATCTGTGGTTACCATCTGTTTCAGTGAATGAAAAGATCTTAAACAATGTAGTCAGTCCATCAGGCTTGCCTAGAAGGTCACTTGCCAATAGAAATTTTCATTGGTGATAAAAATAAGTAACCTGCTTTTTACAATATCATCTTAAAAATACGATCATGATATATAGCCTGAGAGACAAGACCTTTCAGATTTATTGGCGTGATAGAATTTCAGCGGGCTATCAGCTATTTCACACACTCGTCCCATTGCAACCTAAGTACAAATTTAATTTTTCATGTCAATAAAATCAAACATGTTTGTTGACCTAGACACTTTGATGTTAATCCTTTACCTGTGGGATCTGAAATATTACACATAGAATATGCTCACATAATGAAAGCTGTAGTCATATTCCTTCTCATATCTCATTTAAATCAGATGGAATGTAACACTTGAACTGACTTGGGTGACGTACAAAACACCCATTCAATGCCATTTGTAAGAAGACCTCTGATTGGCTGAATGTATTGAAGGTGAACGACCACTGTGAAGTTTACCTGATATGACCTCTGTGGGGTTTTAACAATCAATGAGTGATTTAAATGAGAAAGCTTCCTTCACAAAGTGGGGCAACTACATTTGTCTGATTACATGTTTAGATAAATGAATTTGATAGCCACACCCAAAATATTACTGTATCCACAGGGAGGGGTTGATATCCAAGTTGCTATGTATGTAAATGTTTGAGGAAAGCCTATCAATGACCCAAGTTTTATCTCTTGTGTCCAGCGAGTCATAACTTGTGCTAGTCTCCATTACCGGCTTATTTAAGCCTTACTACATTTCCTTAAATTATTCTGTGCTAGCATAGCTGCGTGCTGTACCTGAATTTCATGGTTCGTGCTGCTACATTGGCACAGAAAGTTAAGGAAATGCAGCAAGACTTAAAGGGAAACTGCGTCGAGGATAAAAATGAGTCTCATCTTTATCTCACTAAGCTGATTAGAGTGTCTGCTAATGAGTTACGGTTCACTTCACTGTCTACATGCAGTAGTTTTTATGACCAATAACGTCAATTGTCTGAAATTCGGTGTCTGTGACTTATTAGCAGACATGTTAATCAGCATAGTAGATACATATAATCTTATTTTTATTCTCGACGCGGTGTCCCTTTAAATTAGCGAGTGATAGGGACTGGCATAAGTTATGACTCGCGAGAGAATTTATGTGTAATATGAGCTTGTTAAATGATTTAAACGGGTGAAGTGAAATGTCACTTTGTTGCATGTGTATCAGTTGGTTGATGATTAAATTGTATAAACTTTTCAAGAAGATTAATTGGATTTAGTTCTTTAAAAGTTGAGATGTTTTTCGGCGCCATAAATTTTATTTACAAATCACCAAGATGTTAGAAATTGCACTTGGTTTTCCTTTGATATCTTGATAATAACAAAACAATTACGGTATCGAAAGGAAACCATTTTGTATCTTTTTTTCCTGACTTACCTTCAAAGAGATGCATTTTATTCTTGTACTGGAAACTGTGAAATTTGATTTTCTGGAAAATAATGAATGGTTTGGTAACAGCGGATGTCGTTTTTAGGATACTGTATTATTAATTCTTAATGATGATTATATTCATCAAAAACTGAAATCAAAATGTCTAATGGCAATCGTATTCAACCTAGTTAGTTAATTACCTGAGACATATCCTTCTTTAAAGAGATACTTACTATTACAATTCTATGACCGACACAGCAGGGCAGTTTGCCTTTAATTAATGCTTGTAAGGTGTGTTTGTTTAGTTTTCCTTTGATTTTCTGCAATCGGTCAACTGATTTCCGATAGGTCAATTTTCCATTTGGACAAACTGGATTCACAATCGGACATGTCCGGCAAATAGATCGATTTCTGCATCTTTGCTTACTAAGAATTGTCATTTGAGTTTAATGAAACACGACCATTCAGACTTATTGTAATGGTCGACTACTAGTGCAGGAGAAACATTTGTCTCCTTAGTTCGGGAGAGATTAACTGCGCCACATGCTAGAAAAAAATAATAATAATCGAATAAACAGGACAAATGCTAAATTTTCAATTTATTAATGAAATAAATTTTATTCATATTGGATGTATAAGTAAGTATAACATGCATGCATTTATATTATGGGGCCATATATATTGCTTTTGTTGTATGATTTATGTTGTTTGTTAAACATACAAGTTGTTTTCGTTGTTTTTTTTTGTAAAAAAAATACAATTGTTCTGATTCTGTCATAAGTTATTTGTGATTAAAGGTCGATGATATTTAGTCTTTCAACTTGATTATACTTGATAGAAATTCTTGGGCAAACAATCAAGTTCTGCAAATGAACTGTTGACACTATCTTTGGAATGATAATACATTGTATTTATCTTTGTAGATTTTAATAACTGTTCCAATTACATCTTTGAATACTTAGATCAAAAATACATAATAAAAAAGCAAAATTTGATTTAAGATTTATTGTCATACATTATGTTTTCATGTTGAATATGATTGTTTGTTTTGTATGGACATATATATTCCACATCCTGTCCGTATTCCCCGGAGTGGTGTTTGATATGGAGGTGCTGACAGTGTTGATATCTTGGATCTGGCTCTTGTACAGTACATTGTAGATTTCACACGTTGAATCTCACTAGAAACATGTAACGAGGGATTGTCCTGTTCTCTGCCCGACTTAAGAAAACACTAATTAAAAGAGTCAAGCCATCTTCTAGGTTCATAATGTTCTAAAGCTGTCCCTTACAGTTCTTGTTGGTCAATTGTCCTATTAATCTTGTTCGGACACATTATTTCCCCTGACAGATGAAATATTTAAAGGAGGCGCTTTGAAGATTATCCAGTGAAAGGAGAGGGCCAATTTAAATTGAATCAGGTCATCCCAGTTCATCATTTATATACACTATCTGGTATAACAAAGGCAATGGTTTATGATTTACTGTTTTCACCCTATTGGGCCGCTTGAATTTGTGAAAGGAGGCTTTTATTTGGTCTATAATGGGAATTTGAAACATATGATAAATTATGATCAACCAAAACACTCCCAGCTTATCTGTAATAGAATAGAATTTTAGAAAACCATTTCACATATCAGTTCATGTTTATATTATTCAAGTAAATAGTTAAAGGAAAATATTCTTCATATTTGCATTTATCAGTGTTGACAGGTTGATCCTGTGAATTTTTGTCTCCATTTTAATTCCATCAGAGATCTCCAAAGAACAAATCTTTTTACCAGGTTTGTTCTCTTCTCTGATTGGTTAAAATGTTGAGGACATTTACCGGACACAGTGCAGCAAAAAATGATAAATGTGAGATAAGATTTGAATTAGTTTATTTGTGAAAAAATAAATCTAGATCTAAAACTTTTATTGAGAAAAAAGTTATTTTAATTCAGCAGAGAAATGATCAAATCAATGTTTTTAACACTAGGAGATTGTTATAATTAAAACCGTTTGAAATGATTTTGTACATAGCTCCATATTTTTGGACCATGACACCACGAGATGGTGTCAAGATTTGAGGAACAAAATGGTCGCTTGTCGCGTATAGATTTCGTGACACTCAGAATTGATTGGTGTTATTTTCAACATGCGTGTGCGTACATGTTGTTATCTACTCCACAAAGCCTATATCACTGTCTCTTGCCAAACTTTGTATGATAATTGTCCATATATATTGTTTGACATCTTCCTGATCCCATTTTGTATGCTACCTTTTCTTCAGAACTGGCTTTACCTTCTGAAAGCCACCCCCTGTTTTCTGTTATGTACTTATTCATTGCTGTATGTATATCTGATGCTATTGTTTGTGTACATGTGTCTTTCTAGCTAATTTATGTGCGGCTGTTGTCTAAGTACTTTTGAGAGTTAATGGTGGCCGCATATTAATATTCCATGTGATGTGCCACGACCATGACTCCTCTTTAATTTTCCAGATTGGGGTGATGTCTAAAATAATTAAAATGTGCAACTTCAGTGTATGAAATGATTCGCCATCCTGAAAATGTTGTTTTGTCATTTAAGTTTGTAAAATCTCAGAAAATTTTCGAAAACTTACCAGCTCGAACCGAAAGTAAGATTGACCAGCACAGGAGATAGATATAGGACGGGTTTAGTTTCATACACTGATAATATATATGAAAATCAGAAACAAAATGGAATTTGCTCAAAACTTTTTTCCAGATACATTCTGAATTGAAAATCAAGAACTCTAGGACTTTGTTTGATATTTATTAATAATACTTATTGAGAAACTTGATAATGAGATATGAATGGAACAAATGAATGTGAATTTTACTCGAAGAAATTAAAAAAATAATAATTGAAATGTTTAGGCATGAATGAATAATAACATATCATTGATTTAGACTTTACCTTTTGGTCTCACTGACATCTTATAATCTTGTGTCATCCCATAACATGTGTTAATTTGAAGCACAGTGAAAAAATAATTTACTTGAAAACAAGATATAACAAAAGTACGTCTGTGTGAATGAAAAGTATTTTATCTGGTAATGGTCCAGTAAGGACTCTGTCTAAATAATGATGTTTTCATTGATAAAACTTATTAATTTAGTGTCCATGTAAATTAGTATAAATTTGACATATTAGAACATAAGTGTGTACATGCAAGCTCCAAAGATTTCCTATTTGATTTCTTCTGAAATGTTGAAGATTTTGATGAACCGTCTTTCAATGGTATATCTTTTGAAGAAATCTGATCTAAAGTTCTCTAGAACTTCCTGGATATTGATTATATTGAATGTTGTTGAAACCAAAATTACTACAATTTTCAGTTTTGTTCTTTGATTTGAAAAGCTTGAGAGAATTATTTCTTTTCATATGAAATCAAAATGTTTCATTTACACATTTCTTAGAATATTTTGACAAATTTTTCTCATCTTACTTTTGTGAAGACATAATTATTTTGTATGACACTGGTTTACAGTACTGGTCCTGTGTTCTTGTATATTCAATAAATAGCTTTTAAGGTAGACAATAAACCAATATTGAGATAAAGTTGGCTTTGTGTTTTACATTTTTGAGAACTTCATTATACTCCTTTTCCCACTCCCAGGTCAACATCAAAATTGTAAATCAACTTTGAGAACCATTACCCACGAAAGTCGAAGGGCGAGTGTCTTTAGCTCCTCCAGATTTGGAGATTTGCAGTTGGGTTTGACTGGATATTAAAAAAGTTACTACAGCAAGTAAATTAAAGGTGGATAAGTCTATTTGGGAGGAAGAATTGTCCTACAAGGTGAAGCAGTTAGTGTTCATCAATGTCTATGGAGTGTGCTCCAAGGAGAGTTCTTGTATGTTCCTCCAGCTTCATGGAGTCCAGCATTACGTAGATATCTACACCAAACGTGCCCAGGATGGAGAGCAACAGAGTATCTTGTCTATCACTTATACACTGATCACAGCATTCATGTAACAGATGCTGAGGCAGACTCTGATATTCTACAGAACTGATAATTGGCAGGTTTTATATGTTCGACAATCACTTTAACTATAAAGATGACGGGAATTTCTACATCATCTACATTCCTCATGCACAACCATTCATGAGCAGACAATGTACCATTTGGGTTATATGTATAGTCAATACCTCTTATATCCCACAACGAACAATTCCTCATTCCATACTATTTCATATCAACAATATTTCAAAATACATGAATTCCAAAATCTCTCAATCCAAAAGATTTTACATACCATAATGTCTTTTATGCCAACAATATGATATTCCATAATGTATTTTATACCAACAATATTAAATTCCAAAATGTCTTTTATGCAAACAATATTAAATTCCAAAATGTCTTCTATGCCAACAATATGACATTCCATAATGTATCCCATACCACGAATATTATATTCCATAATGTCTTTTATATCAACAGTATCAAATTCCATAATGCATCATACCAATAATTTTGTTTAGCTCATCTGGCATGAAAGGCCCGATGGGCTTATGGCACGGCATGGTGTCCGGCGTCCGTCCGTCCATCCGTCCGTCTGTCTTTAAACTTTTCGCATTTTCATCTTCTTCCCCAGAACCACTTGGTCTAGGCAGCTTAAATTTTGTGTGCAGACTCCTTGGGTAATGGGGATTCTAAATTGTAGATTTCATAACCCCGTGACCTCAAATGGGGTCACAGGGGTCTCAACTCCAAAAACCTATTTTCATCTTCTCCAGTTTCAAAAGGTCTAGAGTGCTGAAAAGTTGTTTGCAGACTCCTTGGCTAATGGGGATTCTAAATTGTAGATTTCGTGATCCTGCTACCCCAAACATAGGTCACAGACGTCATGACCTGAAAAGCTATTTCATCTAGAGATTTGATGTGCTCTTTAAAGGGAGGTAATTTAAAGGACACAATTAATGAATTTAAAGTGCTTCCTATGTGTTATACCTCTCATCTAGAAGTTGACATTTTAAATTAGTTAATGTATATAAAGCCTGATGAGCTACAGAGCCCATGGCTCTATGTTTTCATTCCATTATGTATTTTATACCAACCATATGACATTCCAAAATGTCTTTTATACCAACAATATTACATTCCATAATGTCGCCTACAACAAAATGACATTCCACAATGTCTCTCATACCAACAAAATGACATTCCATAATCTCTCAATCATACCAACAAAATGACATTCCATAATGTCTCTCATACCAACAAAATGACATTCCATAATGTCTCTCATACCAACAAAATGACATTCCATAATGTCTCTCATACCAACATAAGACATTCCATGATGTCTCTCATACCAACAATATGACATTCCATAATGTCTCTCATACCAACATATGACATTCCATAATGTCTCTCATACCAACAATATGACATTCCATAATCTCTCAATCATACCAACAAAATGACATTCCATAATGTCTCATACCAACAAAATGACATTCCATAATGTCTCTCATACCAACAAAATGACATTCCATAATGTCTCTTATACCAACAAAATGACATTCCATAATGTCTCTTATACCAACAATATGACATTCCATAATCTCTCAATCATACCAACAAAATGACATTCCATAATGCCTCTCATACCAGCATATGACATTCCATAATGTCTCCCATACCAACAATATGACATTCCATAATGTCTCCCATACCAACAAAATGACATTCCATAATCTCTCAATCATTCCAACAAAATGACATTCCATAATGTCTCTCATACCAACATATGACATTCCATAATCTCTCAATCATACCAACAATATGACATTCCATAATGTCTCTCATACCAACATATGACATTCCATAATCTCTCAATCATACCAACATATGACATTCCATAATGTCTCTCATACCAACAATATGACATTCCATAATGTCTCTCATACCAACAATATGACATTCCATAATGTCTCTTATACCAACAATATGACATTCCATAATGTCTCTCATACCAACAATTTTTTGCGATTTTTAGCTCATCAGGCCTGAATAAATATTTTTTTAGAGTTATTATAAACTTCACGTTTGTCCCATTGCACTAATAGGCAACAACAGGCTGGACTGGGATATTAGTAAGTATTGCATAGTGTAGACATTGTGATTGGGAGGATCACCTTTTCTTCAATATCTTTGCAGGAACTGTGATACTTGGACAACCAATTAAATCAAACTTTAGTGCCTCGTCATGTTTTTTGGGAGATTTTTCAGGGCGAGGGATTGTGAATTATGTTTAGTCTAACACTTACACTCTGAAAACACTATCTCTCCCCCTCCTTTCCCCCCTCCCTAGTATGCAGAGGGGGGGGGGGGGGGGGGGGGGGGCCTCAAAGTTCAAATCTAACATAAAAAGCAATTAAATTGTGCCTACACCTACATACATTTAAAATTGACATCGCAAATACAGTACAGTACATGGATTTATTTTGGGTAAAATACGGTACCGGTAGTTTGCCTACTGACGCAAGTGTACTTTGCACGTGCGAGTGATGCAGAAGCCACGTGACGAAGGTAACGTGGTAAGGTGGTATGCATGTGTTTGTCATTCGATGTCTTCGCACAGTAGAGAGCAGCAATCTTCAGTCAATCATGGACCTTCCTACGGATTCTCCCTCGCACAACTCGGAGCAGTCGGAAGTCACCAAAACGATCAAGGAGAAGGAATCAGTTGAAGGTTACGAAACGTTTCAATTATTTAAAAAATACATGGATTGTAAATTGAAGGTCATTAAACCCGACATCATGGAGGAGAGTGAAGAAGGATCTTTGTTCGCACGTAAAGATTCAGACCTTCCAGATTTCAGATTCAAAGGCAACCATCTCAAATACAAATTCAACGCAAATTGTTTGGATAAGATAGAGTGTGCATTCAGGAATATAAGAACAAAACGAACGCTGATTGTGTCGGTATCCTACAGGAGTTGTCCAGTGGTATTTCCAGGAGGAACACGCATATTCCTCTTGCAGATCCTTCACCTTCTGGTCGGGCGGTTGTGGCTGAACTTGGAGGAGACGACATAGCGTCCGGTTCGGAATAAGAACGTAGGTTCAAGAAAGCTGAGAACAAAGCCCTGCGAAAACGACGTGCGTACGACCTCGTTCCGGCCCAGAGGAAGATTCAGCAATGCTTCCGCAAGTACTACTGTGTCTTCTGCTGCCATGGTTGACTGAGGCTCCCCGTGACTCTTGGTCAGAACCAGCCCTTTCGTCCACCAGTCAGGCGAGACCCTACCCTAACCAGCATTGCTACTTTTGCGGCGGGTTTGGCCACTGGATGGTATCCTGTCCCCTGACGGGCCCTGGCAGCTTCACAGCGTGCAGCACAGTCAGTCTGCACCGACCAAGGCCAGTCCAACACTGTAGTCAAGCAGTACAACACTGCAGTCAAGCAGTACAACACTGTAGTCAAGCAATACAACACTGTAGTCAAGCAGTACAACACTGCAGTCAAGCAGTACAACACTGCAGTCAAGCAGTACAACACTGTAGTCAAGCAGTACAACACTGTAGTCAAGCAGTCCAACACTGTAGTCAAGCAGTCCAACACTGTAGCCAAGCAGTCCAACACTGTAGTCAAGCAGTACAACACTGCAGTCAAGCAGTACAACACTGTAGTCAAGCAGTACAACACTGCAGTCAAGCAGTACAACACTTGTTGCAGGTAATTGACCTTCTGTACTAGCCATTTACATACGTTTTACATGGAACAGTCTGTACCGCTCCTAGGAGTATTTTCAAATGTTTCAGGTGGAGTTTCTGAAAGTCCCCCTCTAGTCGACAGTCGTGGACGCTCAACTCTTACAGAAAGACGTTACTTCTGCCCCACATGACGTTGACATTAATAGTTCATCAGGCTTTGGGAGTATTCACTCAGAATTAGAGAGCGTCCAGATTAGGTCATATGAGTTCGAATCTCGGTCTACTTATGTGGTGAAAGGTAGTTTGAAAAACGCATGTTTCTTTTTATTGGCTGATACTGGGGCTCCACAGTTTGTGATATACACTATTACTGGTGGTTATGTCATACCGTTCGTTGATAATCCTATTCCTTTTCACTCTCGAAATAACCATTCCGCTCTGAGGAAAGGATCGTTTGTCATTGAGGCCATTGAAGAGTTATTAAGAAACTCCTGTATTATTGAGCATAACACTCCTCTTTCAGTTGTCAACCCTCTCTCGGTAGCTACACAGCGTTCAGGCAAGCAGAGGTTAATACTTGACTTAAGATTTGTTAATCAGTTTGTGTATAAAAGGAAAATTGTTTTTGTGGCATAATCATCCCCGTCAGCCCAACTGGCAGCCCCAGAAAGTCGGCATCACGAGCTTCAACCTACATACATGGATGTTATCACAGACTCATTTCTATACCAGGGCTTAACATCTCAGACTACCGAGGCCGTATCTCGGGATATCAGACCTTCCACAGCCCAGTTATAAAACTTCAAATGGAACAGATTTCTCAACCTCAAAGGCTACAGATCAGCCATTCCCTCGGTGTGCGACCTGCAAGGCCTTCACACTGGATCAGGCACCACCTTGAACAAGTTGATAACATCTTTTCGTCTCCAGGACATCGCATCGCCTTCTAGACTCACGTGCAAAAGAAACGTTCCCCAAATATTTGTATTTGTCATTTCCTAACTAAAAAATGACAGTGAACATAACTCAGTCGCAGGAACAGTGAAATGTGAATAATCTTTTTGTTATTTTAACATAATTTCCTCCGTCTTTCATTCGTGATTGCTTCAGCATTGGGTCATAATTTTGTTAAATGTTGACCTAAGTGGGAAAAGGACGTGTAGCATATTTTAATTTGCACGGGGTGCTTTTGCAACGACCCTACATACCCAGTAACCACACAACGTTGTGTGGAAGTTGTGTGGTGTTTTTTTCACAACGTTACCTACACACAACGTTGTGACAACGTTGCTTTGCAACATTCATCTAATTTGTTCACGTATTCAAAATGATCTTATAAGAAAGGACATTATAATACCACATATAATATAAACATATGTATTTAGGATTTACCAGTCCATCACCTTGATAGATTTTCACTGTTGTACTTCTAAGTTCTGCGAAACTTGGTCAGTGAGTGGCTCTATACATTCTCTCCGATGTTTGATGTTGGAGGGCAGACGGTAGAGTAGGTCTGGGTAATTCCGCTCACCTTTGGACGCAATACCATGTAGATGTATTACATTTGAACAGAGATATTTAGTTTTACTTCAACTTCAACATATACAACTGAACTTCACGTACTGTAACTGTTTTACTGAAAATAGTTTATTTTAATAGTAAAAGAATGGGAACGGTGTAGTACGTAAGAAGGCTAATTCCGCTCGGTACAGGCAGAGTTTTAGCAACCGAGCGGAATTACCCTCAATTACTCTGTTATTTTACGAATAATTCCCATGTTCCACGCTCATCCTTGTTTCAAACAATACAAATGTCTGCTGCAAATTAATAAACCGTACATCTGAGCTTGTTTTGTTTGTGAGGTGTAATAACATTGAATGATAATTAGATTATAAACATATGTTTACTAGTCCCTTCAACTTCGAATTACAGAGGTTATACTGTAAAAGGATTGAGGACCTTATACACAAGATTTACAAACTTGCAAAGTTTACATCAGTGCTGCTCACCATGCTCACACAGTTAGAAGGGTTTAGTGCAATAATATCATTGTGGCAACAGATACAAAATAACGTCTTTCTTTTACAGGTGAAATGTTTGGCGATGTTCAGACAGAAACTGTGAGAAAGACAGTGCGAAAGATCCTTTTATAATTATAATCATCCGGCCGGGTTCGAATACATTGAAAAGAATTAAAGCAAAAAGGAGCTGGAGAATATGACCATCCGCACAACACATCAGTTAACAACAGTAGTAATAGTAACATAAGTGACACTGTTCACAGTTAGCCGCAACTGTTTTAGAAGTGAATTTAATTTGTACCATTGCAGGTGTAATAACAATTGGTAATTAAACTGTTATCCATTATTCATCGAAATATTATATTTACAGATGGAACTTTCTATCCCACCCAATACCTGACTGCTGAAGTGTGTAGGAGGCGATTAGTGAAGCAATTAAAGGTGCATCCATTGTGTTTCATAAAATTTTATTTTGCTTTAATACGTTCCAACTCACCACATGTGCTGTTTACAATACAGATAACTTCACCCAGCTTGCATATTTATCCACAATCGCCAAATATATCATAATTACTAGTTTCCATTTAAAATCGAGTTACATCATTATGCATGTGCAGAAACCGAAACAGCATGTCCCATTTAGATGCACAGCAGTTATGTGACCTATTAAACATAATCAACTCAAATTTGTCTTTTTTGTCTGTTATAAATAAGATTCCAAAATTACGTTTGACTCATTGACGCGCGCCACATGCCGTGCATTGTCGAGTTTTCGATCAGAAATCGCTACTTTTACCTTCATATCGTCAATACGCTAGGTCTACTATCGTCAAAATAGTAGTTTTCTGTAACAGTCGGTACTTCTCGATAAAATAACACTATTTATAACGTTTGCAATATGTGACCCCCAACAACAAAATGGATGTACCTTTAAGCATTTCCCTTTCAATGATAGAAAAGGGAGTATGACATGACTTTTTCAATTTAATTTTGTTTCACATAAGCTTATCATTTTACAAGAAATACATTCGTAATATCTTTGTTTAACTGATTTATCATACACTATTTAAATCTCTTATGAAATAAAATATTTGTTATGTTTTGTAGCGTTGTATGAAGGTAAAACAGTATTTTAATAATAAGAAAAATAATTAGGGGAACAAACAGGCTATTGCACAGAGTATTCATAGAGTATGTTTTATTTGCAGGAGAAACAGCAAAAGAAAAAAGTGCCAGCGACAAGGATTAGGAAAATGCCCTGCCATCGCCAACTACATGACATCACAATGTCATGACATCACAATGTCATGACATCATAACCATCTTGTCATATCGCCATGACATCACCAAAGTGCTGTTTGAAGTTGTTATTTATTTAAAATGTATTGAAAAATGATGTTTGTTGATAAAACAAAATTCCATTTGTTTTCGGATATGAACTTACTTTGATAGTAGTGAAAATATTTAACTTTTAATCATGTTGATATATTTGATATCAAAAGACGTGAGGGTGAGATTCTAAATAACCATATCCTATTCAACTTTATAAACCACAGTAAATAATTAAGCTAACTTTTAGTCTAATTTAAACAGTATGATGTATAACCACTATGGGAAAGGGGTGATGGGTTTTTAATCACTTTGAATTTTGTCATTGCGAGCAGTCATAACAATTTGTGGATTTATACGATTGAACGCAGTATAATTTAAGAGAAATGTTTTTGTAAATGAAATACAAGTTTGCGACTCTTCAACTTGTCTTTGTTTTAAGAAAAAGAGATTCCATTGATTTAACATTGACTAACGAAGATTGTATACTGACACACTTTGAAAGCTAAACAAAAGTTCTTTCTTTACCGAAAAGAAACCTGAGGTTGCCAGAATGTAAAACATCAGTATTGGACCGATTTTGTTTGTTAAATATTTGAAGTTGTAACTTGCTTATGTTTGTTGTTTCTCTTCCAAAGTGTGTCTGTATATAAGATTATGAAAGTGATGCCTGCAGTTAAAGAGAAACATGAGGAATTCAGCTTCGAAAAGACTTGAAACGGGTAGACGAGGACTGACAGAGAGCCACTCTCAAGGTTACACATTATTTTACCTGTGGTAGTACCTGATATACAGGTGCTAATAAATAATGAATGTTGCATTCTAGTTGTGAGCAGGTATGTTCACTACGTTGCACCAAGGTTGTGTGTAGGTTTCTTTACAACGTACGTTGCACCAAGGTTGTGTGTGTAGGTTTCTTTACAACGTTATTTTACAACGTTGTCACAACGTCAACACAACCATACACTTTAACGTTGTGACAACGTTATTTTACAACGTTGCCACAACCAAATTACAACGTTGTCGCAACGTTGTCACAACGTCATTTTGTTTGCTGGGTATGACCTTCACCTAAAACAACGGTCCTTGTCTTTTATGTCTCATTTCACTGCTTTGAATTGCTAGCAAGTGTTTACGGTTGTTATTTGACGAGTCAGTCAAACACGAGATGGTCAGAACATGGTTAGCCTGTAGGTCAACTGACCGCGGAGGAATGATTTGAATACTTGACAGGTTCTCTGGTTAGGTTGCGCTGCTCAACCTTTGTAGGCGCGAGACCGCGATAGTCCCAGTTGCCAGTTGTCTGCGCATGTGCTACTATTTCTGAATTGTTATTCATTGATATAATGATATCCACTTACAAGCGAACTCAGCAAAAGGGCGAACTGTGTCCATTATATTGGTATACATGTTGGGGGCTAGCCTACATTTGAACAGATATAATGGCGTGGGTATGAATAACATATCTGCGGTTGTCTGCTTCGGTTATGTGCATATCAGTACATTTTCATTGTAGACAAGTTTTAACACCAGCCCTAGACATGTATATAGATACAAGTTGAAAACAACTTGGACTTAGGGGAAGTACAACATGTCGCGAATGAAACTGGAAAACTATGACATCTCTCTGAAAACTGGGTTTGTTTTAGAGGACCCTTTGGTAAGTAAATGTATTTTGTATCAACACAGAAGGAAAGTAAATGTAGGCTATATATCAACATAGAAGGTAGGTAATCGTCTGTGATAGTCTATAGACGTTTGTTGTTTTGTTTCATGACACTTAACATCAGCTAAATTCAGTGTCTTGTGGAAGGGGATTGTGTATTTTACATTGCATCACCGCTTCAGTAAACACAGGAACGTATATTGTCAAAACAGGGGACTAAAAAACCGTGTGTGTGTTATGGTGTATCGTCAGTGGAGGACATTTCACCCCTGCGGTATTTTCTATTTCAATATACACTTTACGTAATAGGACCCGGACCGGTGTTGGCTGTCAAATAATGAAACGTTTTAACCTGCGTAGAAAACTCCCGCCTACCCGACCGAGACGGTCTGTTGTCAGATCGGGTGGTAATATTTCAAAAGCAGCCTGTCCGGTGGTCGGGTAGATATTTTGCTCTGAACGCAACATATTTTCACAATAACAGGCAGGGTAATCTTTCATCACTCTGAGGTGTAACGGTATCGTAAAACATTAAGTCAAAACTACGATAAACATCGAATCTGAACGCTGTTTGTAAACTATTTGCAATGCCGTGTATACCGATTTATATATACCGATGTTTTATTTTTTTTTTTTTTCCGGTCTGACCAATTGTCACATCGATCGTGAGATGGGCAGAAAAACTCAAAAATAATTCAATGAAACTGGTAACATATCGTTGATATGAAATTTACTTAAGAAATATTTAACGTATCTGATTTACTCCGATTTGATCTGATTATTATATAAAGTGCTAAAGATGTCCAACATATTTTAGTATGTTAATACCTCCGTCCTTGTATTCTACAAACTCTTGTTCTTTGTCAATTGCAATTTCAACACAAACCGGTTTAACAATTCTGTTATTAAAGGCGCTGTAGGACGTTTTTTGCATGTTATGTTTTTCAACTTTGCAATTTATTATCAAAGTTTATACAATTTAATGTAACGTTCGAGGGTAAAAGATCTCATTAAACGACCAGATAAGCCGTATCCATAGAAAACGGCTATCCGTATTCTAAGAAAATGATGCGACGCATAAAGCGACAGTGGCGTGGAACTCTTCAGTGTGAGAGGTAGATTTGTAGGAGAATTTGATTATCGGATAGCAAGATGGTTGACCTTTCCACCATTGTTCCATACTTAAAACTATACTCTGAATGTTTAGGTTCTGGTACATAAGTCAGATCACTTGAACTACATTCGAGCGGCCAAGTGAACACATTAAAATGGCCCCTCGATGGCTTAACCGAACCATGTACATTTGTTTTGAACTCTTTTTACTGAACTAGGAGTATTATGTAGCCATTGGGAACACTTGTTTATTTTTTGTGAGATCACTTTATTTGAATACGAAAATCGTGATACAGCGCCTTTAAAGTTATGACCACTGACTCGCTCATTTCAGACAGACAGTACCTGTTTTCTTACATCAACTCCTTCAATGATTTATGAACAACAATTAGTTAATCACGTCATATTTTCGATTTACTGCTCCAAAACTGTTGCACCCCTGCTAAAACAATTAGACGACTTCTTCACCGAAACCATTCTCTTCCCACAGAGGTTAGTCCCTACAGTTTTCCGGTTCTACCCTCTGTTACATTACGCTTGAAATAGAGAACAGAACCAAAGTCCCCTGGCGGTGGAAAGAGCAATCTCTTAACCTATCATTGCTTCTTAACCAATGAGAACTCATGTTCAATTTGACATGTCGAAAGGGTAACTTCATAAATCGACGCATTTTACTCTGAAGGGTCTTGCTCATTAGCATATGTCATTCGAATATGTCTGATGTAAATAAAGCAAATGAACTGTTTTGGGTATTTGTCTCTGATTTGGTTTTCTTTCTTTATAATTATGTTTATGATTGAGAGTTTTCACAAAATCAAAAAGCATAATTCGAGGAAAACACAGAAAACACAGTAAAACGAGAAAACGTTTGCCTTACGTTTATGACGTGTCATTGGCAAATGTCACTTTTACAACGGCGTCGTTGATTGCACAACTAGATTCAATTGCAACCAATCAGAACACTACCTTCCTGCACACATTATCGAGCGTAATGTAACAGAGGGTAGAACCGGAAAACTGTAGGGACTAACCTCTGTGGGAAGAGAATGCACCGAAACCAGTTGACATCAATTTTTTTCAGAATAATCGTTTTTCATTTGGTCTTGACCCCTTAAATATACCCAGCGCCATTTAAAATGCAATACCTAATTCGAGAATATTTCTAGTAAATCTTTTTTTTTTGGCTTTCCTATGTGAAGGCACATAGTTGACACTTGGACTTGAATTCGTGGAGTTCTTGGTAATGAACTTTGTTCGTGCAAATGCAACCCTTTCAGCCCACGATTTTTATCAGCACCATTTCACCCGTTTTCACGTGCATTCCCTGCACTCTGGCCCTTTAACTACAGATGAACATTTGAACATGTACCACTTTGGAAAAATGCCACGCCTTTCATAAGACAACGGGCACAGAGCTATCTGAGTATGCTGGAACAGGGCGCTTCACAGGTAGACGTTGCCAGACACTTCCATGTCCATCCATCCACCATTGCTCGTCTCCGACAACGTTTCCACACCACTGGAAGAGTAATAGATCGACCCCGACCTGGTGCGCCACCTGTAACCACCGCTGTTCAAGCTCGTCATATCCGACTACAGCACTTGCACAATAGGTTTCAAGCAGCTATTGCTACTGCAAGAGGAACTGTTGGAACACGGCAATGTCAGATCAGTCCTCAAACGGTGGGAAGGCGCCATGCTGCTTTTGGGTTACGCTGCCGTCGACCTTACCTTCATCGACTTGCCAGACAGCAATGGGCCGCAAATCAGGATCAGGATTATCTGAACAACACACCATGGCGCAACGTTATCTTCCCGGGTGAATCCCCGATTTAACCTCAGTTATTCTGAAGGTATCTACCGACGTCGACACGAACGCTTTGCGTGTAACTGTGTGCATGAAAGGGATCGTTTCGGGGGAGGTGGAGTCATGGTTTTGGGTAGTGTCAACGTCAACTTCTGGTCCCAGTGGTGATCCATTGCAACCTCGATGCTCAAAGTTATGTTGACACCATCCTTTGTCCGGATTTGATTCCATTGCTAGTCGACATGGCGTCTCCGTCAACATTGTTGTTTTAACATGACCTAGCCCCACCCCACACTGCCAGATTGGCGAGACTTTCTGAACAATCATCATGTCGTTGTTATGGATTAGCCCGCATTGTCTCCCGACATGAACCCCATTGAACACCTTTGGGATGGACTTGGACGTCGGGTTCGAACTCAAGTCGTCCCACCAAGAACTGTTGCAGAGTTGACACAACTACTCCAGAATCAGTGGCAAGCGATCCCAAAAGGTGTATTGAGACATCTGTGCCAGTCCATGCCTCGGCGACTTCAGGAATGTGTTAGAGCTCAGGGTTGACATACGCGCTATTGGCTTCAGCTTACCCCTGCCTCGAGTCTCTGACGTTTCAGTTTTGTGCATTTGAATTGAAATGAATTCTTTCCTGACATTATCCATAAAATGAACATTTGTTAAACATTGTTGCAGCAAGTAAACTTTGAATCAGAAATTGATGACTTTGAGTGTATGAACATGACAGTGTGTCCAAACTGAATACTTTAACTTCGACCCAGGACACTAGTAATATGAGGAAGCTCACATTTTGAAAAAATAGCTATAGATTTTTGAGACTAAGATTTGCTCTACTCAAAAAATAATGGATGCGACAGGGGTTTGTTTTAAAAAGGTACATCCCTTCAATGACTTTGGTCAATGTTTTCATATTGATGTCAACATCTAAAATGTTAATTTAGATCTTTAATATTAGATAATAAAAGCATGTGATGATCTACAGAGCCAATGTCTCTTAGGTTTATGTAATGGATGACGCCCTCATCCTCATGCTCTAGGGAGGTAAAGACCTCTCTTTGCTAGAACGTCCGAGGATGAGGGCGTTATCTATTTTATATATTGACAAACAAAGGCTAATGTGAGTGCAGTTGTCTAAAGTATTTACTACAGGTGATCCAAGTAAAGTAAAGCAAACATAAAATATCATCGAAGTTCTCCGATTGCAGAATGCAGTTCACCAATCGACCCTTCCCTGTTAAATGGGCCTTGATGTATATAAGGTTGAATATAGCTTTGTAGCAAGCAGTATAGTGTCGAGGATGTGTCGTGATGTTGAAGTGCGAGTCATCCCTAAATAGAATTTAACTGCATTTACGGATCATCTTCCGCACGCAAGATGGAATTTATAAGAATACGAATCTTCTGACTGTTAATGTTACAGAATTACCAGTGTGTAGTTGTCAAGGTTTGATCTGCTACAAAGCCACTGACTCTATCTTTAAAGTTTTCTTGTTTTCCTTACGTATTTTGACACAAGAAGAGTCGGCATCGTATTATTAGTTATTTGTTAGTTTCTATTTATTTGCCAGACGAGTTTGCCGGCATACTTCGAGCCATGGAACCGGATATCGAGAGAGGTTGTGACACTGATGGAGGAGGACAAGCTCAGAGGGGAGGTTCTACAGGTAAACACGTGATCTCAATAGGGAGGTTCTACAGGTAAACACGTGGTCTCATTAGGGAGGTTCCACAGGTAAACACGTGGTCTCATTAGGGAGGTTTTACAGGTAAACACGTGGTCTCATTAGGGAGGTTCTGCAGGTAAACACGTGGTCTCATTAGGGAGGTTCTTCGGTAAACACGTGGTCTCATTAGGGAGGTCCTACAGGTAAACACGTAGTCTCATAAGGGAGGCTCTACAGGTAAACACGTGGTCTCATTAGGGAGGTTCTACAGGTAAACACGTGGTCTCATTAGGGAGGTTCTACAGGTAAACACGTGGTCTCATTAGGGAGGTTCTACAGGTAAACACGTGGTCTCATTAGGGAGGTTCTACAGGTAAACACGTGGTCTCATTAGGGAGGTTCTACAGGTAAACACGTGGTCTCATTAGGGAGGTTCTACAGGTAAACACGTGGTCTCATTAGGGAGGTTCTACAGGTAAACAGGTGGTCTCATTAGGGAGGTTCTACAGGTAAACACGTGGTCTCATTAGGGAGGTTCTACAGGTAAACACGTGGTCTCATTAGGGAGGTTCTACAGGTAAACAGGTGGTCTCATTAGGGAGGTTCTACAGGTAAACACGTGGTCTCATTAGGGAGGTTCTACAGGTAAACACGTGGTCTCATTAGGGAGGTTCTACAGGTAAACACGTGGTCTCATTAGGGAGGTTCTACAGGTAAACACGTAGTCTCATTAGGGAGGTTCTACAGGTAAACACGTGGTCTCATTAGGGAGGTTCTACAGGTAAACTCGTGGTCTCATTAGGGAGGTTCTACAGGTAAACACGTGGTCTCATTAGGAAGATTCTATAGATAAACACGTGCTCTCATTAGGGAGGTTCTATAGATAAACACGTGCTCTCATTAGGGAGGTTCTATAGGTAAACACGTGGTCACATTAGGGAGGTTCTACAGGTAAACACATGGTCTCATTAGGGAGGTTCTACAGGTAAACACGTGGTCTCATTAGGGAGGTTCTATAGATAAACACGTGCTCTCATTAGGGAGGTTCTACATGTAAACACGTGGTCTCATTAGGGAGGTTCTACAGGTAAACACGTGGTCTCATTAGGGAGGTTCTGCAGGTAAACACGTGGTCTCATTAGGGAGGTTCTGCAGGTAAACACGTGGTCTCATTAGGGAGGTTCTGCAGGTAAACACGTGGTCTCATTAGGGAGGTTCTACAGGTAAACACGTGGTCTCATTAGGGAGGTTCTACAGGTAAACACGTGGTCTCATTAAGGAGGTTCTACAGGTTAACACGTGGTCTCATTAGGGAGGTTCTGCAGGTAAACACGTCGTCTCATTAGGGAGGTTCTACAGGTAAACACGTGGTCTCATTAGGGAGGTTCTACAGGTAAACAGGTGGTCTCATTAGGGAGGTTCTACAGGTAAACACGTGGTCTCATTAGGGAGGTTCTACAGGTAAACACGTAGTCTCATTAGGGAGGTTCTACAGGTAAACACGTGGTCTCATTAGGGAGGTTCTACAGGTAAACTCGTGGTCTCATTAGGGAGGTTCTACAGGTAAACACGTGGTCTCATTAGGAAGATTCTATAGATAAACACGTGCTCTCATTAGGGAGGTTCTATAGATAAACACGTGCTCTCATTAGGGAGGTTCTATAGGTAAACACGTGGTCACATTAGGGAGGTTCTACAGGTAAACACATGGTCTCATTAGGGAGGTTCTACAGGTAAACACGTGGTCTCATTAGGGAGGTTCTATAGATAAACACGTGCTCTCATTAGGGAGGTTCTACATGTAAACACGTGGTCTCATTAGGGAGGTTCTACAGGTAAACACGTGGTCTCATTAGGGAGGTTCTGCAGGTAAACACGTGGTCTCATTAGGGAGGTTCTGCAGGTAAACACGTGGTCTCATTAGGGAGGTTCTGCAGGTAAACACGTGGTCTCATTAGGGAGGTTCTACAGGTAAACACGTGGTCTCATTAGGGAGGTTCTACAGGTAAACACGTGGTCTCATTAAGGAGGTTCTACAGGTTAACACGTGGTCTCATTAGGGAGGTTCTGCAGGTAAACACGTGGTCTCATTAGGGAGGTTCTACAGGTAAACACGTGGTCTCATTAGGGAGGTTCTACAGGTAAACAGGTGGTCTCATTAGGGAGGTTCTACAGGTAAACACGTGGTCTCATTAGGGAGGTTCTACAGGTAAACACGTGGTCTCATTAGGGAGGTTCTACAGGTAAACACGTAGTCTCATTAGGGAGGTTCTACAGGTAAACACGTGGTCTCATTAGGGAGGTTCTACAGGTAAACTCGTGGTCTCATTAGGGAGGTTCTACAGGTAAACACGTGGTCTCATTAGGAAGATTCTATAGATAAACACGTGCTCTCATTAGGGAGGTTCTATAGATAAACACGTGCTCTCATTAGGGAGGTTCTATAGGTAAACACGTGGTCACATTAGGGAGGTTCTACAGGTAAACACATGGTCTCATTAGGGAGGTTCTACAGGTAAACACGTGGTCTCATTAGGGAGGTTCTGCAGGTAAACACGTGGTCTCATTAGGGAGGTTCTGCAGGTAAACACGTGGTCTCATTAGGGAGGTTCTGCAGGTAAACACGTGGTCTCATTAGGGAGGTTCTACAGGTAAACACGTGGTCTCATTAGGGAGGTTCTACAGGTAAACACGTGGTCTCATTAAGGAGGTTCTACAGGTTAACACGTGGTCTCATTAGGGAGGTTCTGCAGGTAAACACGTGGTCTCATTGAGAGGTTCTATAGGTAAACAAGTGGTCACATTAGGGAGGTTCTACAGGTAAACACATGGTCTCATTAGGGAGGTTCTACAGGTAAACACGTGGTCTCATTAGGGAGGTTCTACAGGTAAACACGTGGTCTCATTAGGAAGATTCTATAGATAAACACGTGCTCTCATTAGGGAGGTTCTATAGATAAACACGTGCTCTCATTAGGGAGATTCTATAGGTAAACACGTGGTCACATTAGGGAGGTTCTACGGGTAAACACATGGTCTCATTAGGGAGGTTCTACAGGTAAACACGTGGTCTCATTAGGGAGGTTCTATAGATAAACACGTGCTCTCATTAGGGAGGTTCTACAGGTAAACACGTGGTCTCATTAGGGAGGTTCTACAGGTAAACACGTGGTCTCATTAGGGAGGTTCTACAGGTAAACACGTGGTCTCATTAGGGAGGTTCTACAGGTAAACACGTGGTCTCATTAGGGAGGTTCTACAGGTAAACACATGGTCTCATTAGGGAGGTTCTACAGGTAAACACGTGGTCTCAATAGGGAGGTTCTATAGATAAACACGTGCTCTCATTAGGGAGGTTCTACAGGTAAACACGTGGTCTCATTAGGGAGGTTCTGCAGGTAAACACGTGGTCTCATTAGGGAGGTTCTTCGGTAAACACGTGGTCTCATTAGGGAGGTTCTACAGGTAAACACGTGGTCTCATTAGGGAGGTTCTGCAGGTAAACACGTGGTCTCATTAGGGAGGTTCTGCAGGTAAACACGTGGTCTCATTAGGGAGGTTCTGCAGGTAAACACGTGGTCTCATTAGGGAGGTTCTACAGGTAAACACGTGGTCTCATTAGGGAGGTTCTACAGGTAAACACGTGGTCTCATTAAGGAGGTTCTACAGGTTAACACGTGGTCTCATTAGGGAGGTTCTGCAGGTAAACACGTGGTCTCATTGAGAGGTTCTATAGGTAAACAAGTGATCACATTAGGGAGGTTCTACAGGTAAACACATGGTCTCATTAGGGAGGTTCTACAGGTAAACACGTGGTCTCATTAGGGAGGTTCTACAGGTAAACACGTGGTCTCATTAGGAAGATTCTATAGATAAACACGTGCTCTCATTAGGGAGGTTCTATAGATAAACACGTGCTCTCATTAGGGAGATTCTATAGGTAAACACGTGGTCACATTAGGGAGGTTCTACGGGTAAACACATGGTCTCATTAGGGAGGTTCTACAGGTAAACACGTGGTCTCATTAGGGAGGTTCTATAGATAAACACGTGCTCTCATTAGGGAGGTTCTACAGGTAAACACGTGGTCTCATTAGGGAGGTTCTACAGGTAAACACGTGGTCTCATTAGGGAGGTTCTACAGGTAAACACGTGGTCTCATTAGGGAGGTTCTACAGGTAAACACATGGTCTCATTAGGGAGGTTCTACAGGTAAACACGTGGTCTCATTAGGGAGGTTCTATAGATAAACACGTGCTCTCATTAGGGAGGTTCTACAGGTAAACACGTGGTCTCATTAGGGAGGTTCTACAGGTAAACACGTGGTCTCATTAGGGAGGTTCTGCAGGTAAACACGTGGTCTCATTAGGGAGGTTCTGCAGGTAAACACGTGGTCTCATTAGGGAGAATCTTCGGGTAAACATGTGGTCCCATTGGGGAGGTTCTACGGGTAAACACGTGCTTTCATTTGGGATGGTTCTACAGGTAAACACGTGGTCTCATTAGGAGGTTCTACAGGTAATCAAGTGGTCTCATTGGGACGGTTCTACAGGTAAACACGTGGTTCCATTGGGATGTTCTACAGGTAATCACGTGGTCTCATTAGGAGTTTCTACAGGTAATCATGTGGTCTCATTGGGACGTTTTTACGGGTTAACACGTGGTTTCATTGGAACACTACTGTTAGTTTTATTTTGTCGTATGAATATTACAATTACGTATCTTCCACGGACAAGCAATCAATGAAAATACTAGTTAAACTATTTGGGTATTGGATATTCATTCAGAATTCGCTGTGCATTCTGTAGTGTTGCTGCATGAAATCTTCTATGCGTCTGACGATAAATATGTTTAAGTATAGTATGTGATTTTTAATAGGGGTTCCTATTTCCAGATGCCGGTGTTGGACTTCACCCGTCTGGAGGGAGACAAGGAGATTAAACTAGCCCACCGCCAGCTGGGGGTCATCACTAACTGCTATCTGTGGTGCAAGGGGCGGGACCCAGATCAAGTACCCAAGGTAGTTTAACAACGTTATACCTAGTGGTTGGCCTCATTTATTATCGAATGTTGATAATTGGCCTAACCCTACGTTTCACCGATGAAGGTTATTTTCTCAGAGTAAAATTCCAACGCTGTTATTGTCGGAGCGAAATTTGACATATTTTAGTTAAATCATTTGTCAACAATTTCGGTCTGTATTACTCTAATGACACCTCTACATCACAGATATATTTGAATAACGAAACAAACTCATAAAAACGGATTACAAATTTTTATCACTAATTGTCAAAAATTGTTGAAAAAGAGGATGAAATTTTTAAAACCAGTTACTCCCTTATTTACGTGATAAAAGAAAGATGTTTTGATCTGTGAAAGACACCTTGGTAACAACATTTTTGTTTTCGTCCTCGGTAGTTTCGGCGCAGGAACAGTAGTTATTTGGGTAAAAAAAACCCAGCACTATTGCAAATTCAGTCGTAATTCCTTTAAAAGTCAACAATAATAGTCTTTCACTGAATGAATTAGTACTATCTTTATGCCTTTAGTGTTTAATTCAATACAGTTATCCTAACATTGCCACCGTATCACATTTTAGGTATGAATGTAGTGGGTGCAACACTTTTTTTGGCTATGAATATTATGTTTTTAAGCTTATTATGGGAAACACTATTTCCAACGATCTTTTGGAAATTTTGAATATGCAATATTAAAATCCAGAAACAAGGAGTAGGGAAATAATCTTCTATGACGAAATTGTATCATTGAGTCAGCAAATCGGTTTATCCCACAATCTCATTTCTCAAAACATTTAAAACCCTACTGAAAAGGAGCCATGAGGCAATGTTGCACTATAGAACCACATGGATACAAAGTGGGCGCCCTAGAGGGATGGAGCACGAAGATGAAGAATTTGACAAGTTAAACAAGATGTGTGAGGTGGACCAGAAACTGTTTGGGCGCTTCTAAGACGCGGTGGTAAAAAGCAAGACATATCGTGCCTGATAGTTAAGGACACACACGTGAGACAACATGCCGAGAGGCAATTTTCAAGTCATTCCCCAACAAGGCTAAAATACACAAAACCAGTTTGGTTTTTGTAATTTGCTTATATATATATATATATATATATATATATATATATATATATATATATATATATATATATGTCTGTCTGCTCTCTTCAATTTAATCCTCTACTCGGGGCATATTCCAACAGCATGAACAAGAGGAATTATTGTTCCAATGGTAAATCCAGGATGTGTACCGATTCTTACAGAGGTGTTACCCTCCTACCAGCTATCTTTAAAGTCTTCGAATTAGTCTTATCAAGACGACTCCCTCAAATAACAGACTCAATAAGCTTCCCCAACAACCAACAGTATGGATTTCAAAAGGGAATGTCCTCAATTCACACCTCATTCATTGTACAAGAAAAAGCGTATCACTACACTGAACGCTCTGACTCAGTCCATGTTGCTTTTCTGGATAGCTCAAAAGCCTTTGATGCGGTCTATCAGCCTGGTCTGCTACTCAAACTCTTCCACATGGAAATACCAAATCACGTATGGACAGTGATAGACCACATCTATAGCGGTATGAAGAGTTGTGTACTCGCAAACAATGAGAAATCTGGATGGTTTGACCTGCAAAGAGGAGTGCGACAAGGAAGCATACTGTCTGCAAAAGAGTATCTCCTGTACATTGACGAGCTATTACAAGACCTAGCCAAATCTAAGAAAAGGATCTATGATATTTGATGTCAGTATAACAGCCCCGACACAGGCGGATGATATCACCTCTATAGCCCCAACTACAGTAAATCTCCAGAACATGGTTTCCACATGTGAAGAATATAGTGGAAAGTGGCGCTTCACATTCTCACCAACAAAGAGTATAGTTCTCACCTTTGGACCCATCAAGGCAGCCAAATTGTCAATAAAATTGTACAGTAAAGTGATTCCAACCACCAGAGAAATAAAGCATGTTGGCATCTTACTCTCTTCAGACTACAACTCTAGGAACCGGACACTTGAAGCTTGCTCCAAGACGAAGTCATCGACCATGGCACTGCTTAAATCCCATGGTCAGCTCCAGCTTTATCAGATCTGGCTGCACCCCAAAGGCCGTATTTGGTTGCGAGCTCTGGTCTGGGATAAGTAAAGCTGAGCTCCTCACCCTGGAACGGGCCCAAAGAGTTGCCCTCAAATTGTTCCAAGGTCTTCCTCGGAGTACACGAACGGATATATACATTGCCTTACTTGGATGGACCTCGCTTGAATCGGAGATCTCTGTACCAGCAAAGCAGGTTTTGTCCCACGACGAATCTTAGCAACGAGACTAGCTCTACTGAATCAACAATGCACCCAGAAGACTCTTGTTGCAGACATTAAACTCATCATAGCTAAGTACAAACTCGACACCTTCCTGAATTAGTTTTACATTAACCACCACCAGCGTACAGTGTAGTGATATGTTGTTTCTTGTACAAGGAATGAGGTGTGAATTGAGGACATTCCCTTTTGAAATCTTAGATATATATATATATATATATATATATATATATATATATATATATAAGGACACTTTTGTATAAATCTTAGGTTTTACCCAAATGCCTCGCCGTTCCCTTTTGGGGCATATACAAGACATACGACATCATGCCCATCCTAACCTACAGCGATGTGGCACTCAACGTCTGTGTCCGAAAGGATGAAAACAGGTGCGTGTTTGTGCATTTTTAAACTTTATTTATTTGTGAATGAACTTTACAATGTTGTGCAAATATCCTATGTGCTGGATGAACGTATGACCCGCAGGCATTATGTATAACAATATCCGATTTCCGCGGGAAATGCCCACGGGCCCAAATATTTAAATAATACCCAAGGGTCATGTTTATCCAATTTATAAACCGACAGAAACAGCGGACAAATGAGAGTTTTAAAAAATAACCTGGGGGACATATTGATAGCTCTGTGTAGGAGTTTCATTCCTGATGGTTCCCATTTGTGAAACGTCTCGCGCGATCGCATCTGCACTTACAAACCTCCAGTGACGTCACACCACTATACTGCCTATAACATTATACTCAATATTTCCTATGTGAATGTACCGTTTGGATTGTAACGTAATTTCCCTCTACCCCGGGCAATTATCTTAATAATGCCCCTCTTCAAATATATTTTTTAAAGACCAAGATGTTAAGTATAAGATGTCTTATTTTATTGCAAAACAATTGTTAATTCAAACATCAATCTGCAAATGTTTTTCCAATAGCCCATCTCGAACCCGAAACCCCCATATACCTGCACAGCAAATGCAGCGATGATACCACTGTGCTACAGGGACTATGCTGATAAGGTTGTTTCCTAAGTTCTTCTTATACCTACGGCCTTTCACTCAAGGGGGATATGTTACGGACGACTCCTTTTGTTTTTCACGTTATTAATTAGAATACGTGAAACATACAATTTAACCATGGGGCGGTTTGTAAGCTTAATAAAACATGCCAAAGGGTGTTTATGAGATTTAAAACCCGTACCCTCGAGGAAAAAACACTCGGGGCTCGTGTTTATCCCTCGGGTTGCGGGTTTTAAATGTTTGTCATGTTTATCCTATACATACAGCCACGATACACTGAATTGTTATTGCAAATTAATCACATAAAGCAAAAGAGTCGTCCTTAAAATATCGCCATTAGTTTGAGGCCACATGTATAAAAGGAACTTAATGACAAAGCAACATCTTTCATTTGAAGAGGGCATTATTAAAGGTTAGATACCATGCCCTATGGACACATTCGGAATTATGAAAATGCGATTTCACTTTGACAATTGCTCGATTTTAAATATCTGAAATCGGCCCATAAACTACTTATATTAAAAACCGCCTTCTTTAGCACCGGCGGCCAGAATGAAAATCTGTGGGGGGTGTGGGCCCTGAAGCGATTCCTTCTGTGACGTCACTGAAGACATCTCATTATCGGCGATAGTCATAATTCAACGTAATTTCGCAACATTTTGATTGTTAATTTCACAATCAAATATTCAATAAAATAACTTAAATGTTCCATATATCGAATGTTAAGATATCGAACTAGTGTACTTCCGAATAATCATTGCTGCATAAAAAGGTGTTTTGGGCGATTTAACACACCTCATAAATTCATCTAGCGGTAGTGATAATCATAATTAATTAATTAATGAGTATCCGTGGACAGTCACGCCTCAACGATTGTCCTCAAAGCGGAACGCCGCGCTGATTGCGGAATTGTTAAAATGGGTAAATTAAAATCGTCTAAATAATCAATTGCAAGTGTAAATTGTCTCAATTTTATGCTCAATTGATTCCGATCTATAATGTACGTAGAGGTAATAATCTTTCATTCTTGAGAAAAATGCATTACACGTGAAATTTAAGATAATTGCCCTGGGCAGAACTACATTATTAAGATAATTGCCCGAGGAAGCGAGATTGTATCAGATATGAGGGAAATTACGAGAAAACTTGTTCCCGAAGAACTGTAGAGAGACTTTACTGGAGGTTTATAAGTTTCTATCGTATATACATTGTCTTTTTTCAGGATTTGTTGTACAATTTATACCAATCTTTCACACAGTGTTTAAAGTGCTTACTTATCACATTTTAGAAACATTATCGTTATAACGTGGACCAGTTTAAGATTAATCAATAGGTTAACAATTGTCAACCTTAAAATTTCGAATTTTCTGAGGAAAGTCGTCATATGAATATGGCAGTATTAATTGTATAACATGGTGTATTTATATTTGCATTATTGTTGTTTGCAGACCATACGATATTGAGTAAGTATATATACAAGTATACCTTGTTTTATTTCTTTTAACTACGACTGACTACGAGCCCATGTTTACATCGTAATGGTTGACGAAAGCAACATTTAATAAAGTGATGCCAAATATTTTCTTTAAAAAGACTTGTAAAGTAATTTCTCGGCACGTGCACCTTCATATGATGGTAACGAACAAAGTAACTGTCGCGTATACGTATCTGTAGATAATGAACAAATGTAACACTGTTGCCTTGAGGTTCACACTATCTGCAATAGTACTTACCCTTGTAATTGTACTATTGTCCAATTCTGAACAAAACGGTTCGAATCCCTTAAGGGTCTTGTTTCGAAAAAGTCAAGAATTTTAGCTAATAGAGATATTCTTAAAATGATTGTAAGATTGCTGTTCTCATTGTTTTATGTCATTCTTGTTACCATAGCAACATCGCCCCTTTCACGAACTTTCCTGGAGGCGATATCCATTACTGGTTCGTAACATTCAACATGCAAGTTGAACTCAGATTCGCAGCAGCAACAACGGTAGTCTATTTTGTCTTATCGATGGTTAACAACGAGCGCATCTTTTATGTGTTTCATTACTAAATGCTATTAAAATATATATGTTTAGTTCCCTCGGTTATTTTACGAGCGCTTGTAAATCTTACATCTAAACATCTCGATGTCGGTCTGTACCAAAAATCTAACCTTGGCCATAACTTGATTTGGAGAGTGATAGGTTTTGAAACTTCACATGTGACCTTTGAGACGATATTATAATTTTGTTTACCTTGTGGCCTTGACCTTGGAGCAAAAACTATTTTTCGGAATGTGATACGCTTTTTAGCTCATCTGGCCTTATGGCATGGCATGGCAACACCGTCCATCCGTCCGTCTGTAAACTTATTGCGTTTTCGTCTTCTTCTCCTGAAATTGTCTGTGTACAGACTCCTTGGCCAATGGGGATTCTAAATTGTAATTGTATTTGGGGTCAAGGGGTCACGACCTTAAAAACCTATTTTCATCTTCTTCTCCACTTCCAAAAGGTCTAGAGAGGTGAACAGTTGTGTGCAGACTCCTTGGTTAACTCCACGACTCCAAGTAGGGCCACGGCAAGGTGAAAACGTATCGAGACAACTCTACCCGTTTTTACCTTGCCTTCAACGATAGCAAATGAAACGTAGCACCGACATCTATTATGATCACGAGTTAAGCCCCTTACCACTTGTTTACATACAGCCAATGAAATCGCCGTTTACATTCGGTACCAATTCATCAAACATGCGACGCTCGATATAGTTGTAGAGGATATACAAGTCATTGTGATGGGGATTGAAGCAGCAGAACTGAGAAAGTTGGCTAAATACTTGGAAAATTTTAGAAAAGATTTGTCTCCATTTAGTAGGTAGCAACGTATCGCTACAAACGCAAGAGGTTACTGCCGCGGAAGTTTAATTTGCAAACCGTCTTCTGATTAGCCTATCCGATTAGCCTGCAATACACTAAAATCTTCACACAGATGCGAGGGTTAAAGTCAAGGGCGGAAAGAGAAGATTTGGAAATATTTTCATTACACCCGTGACGTAGTGAAGACGCCTCCTCTCCAGTACATAAAGCTCTAGAAAGCTGAAGTGTTGGGTACAGACTCCTTGGCCAATAGGGATTCTAAATTGTAGATTTGGTGACCCTGTGACCCCAAATGTGGGTTACAGGGGTCATGATCTTAAAAGCTATTTTCAACTTCTTCTCCAGTCCCATTGACTCTTAGAGAGCTGAAATGTTATGTGCAGACTCCTTGGCTGAAGGGGATTCTAAATAAGGGTCACAGGGGTCATTACTTAAAAAGCTATTTTCATCTTCTTCTCCAGTCCTAAAAGCTCTAGAAAGCTGAAATGTTATGTACACACTCTTTGGCCAATGGGGATTCTAAATTATAGAATTGGTGAACCTGTGACCCCAAATATGGGCCACAGCGTAAATAACCTGTTGTAATAAGATTTGAACTCTGAGATTTTATGTGTGCTTAATTGAATAAAAGTAATCCTTTATAAAAGACCTGATGGAGGGTCATCTCATTTTGTTTTCACTTCAGAGTCCTAAGATATGATTTAGAAATGCAGAAATTGAGAAAAGAAAGTTACATTGCAGAAAGAAAGAAAGTTATCTAATTCAATAGGAATGTGAAATATATGTTTATGACATTTACTTGTTGTTGTTAGATAAGAGGAAGATTTCTAAATAATTGTCAGAAAATATAATGGAAATTATGTGTCTGTAGCTGAGATGTTTTCCTATGTTTTGGTAAAGATTTCAGAATTAATCGACAAACAATAGATTAATAAAACTTATTCTCAGCAGCTAAGCAACACGTAAGTCTATTGGAATAACGTTACATGTACGTAATAATGTACCAACGAGTCTAAGCCTTAAATGAATCGTAAGTTCATAGTTTCTACATTTGCTAATTTTGATTTCAGAGATATATGATATTTCAGGGAAATTACGTCTTGTTTTAAGATTTAAGAACTCTTATTCCGTATGTTTGATGTACAGGCTATTCAGGATATTCTGGACGGGGTTGATGAGCAGGACGAGGAGAAGATAACTCGCTCTCTAGAACAGATAACAGACGTCGTGGGGGACCTGAAGAATTCCAACCATATAATGACTGGTCAGTGATGAGTAGATATTATAAGAGTGATTTGGTATAATCTTTGAATTTAGTCTTGTTTCTTGGAGTGATAGTTCATCGGATCTATAAGTGTACGACAGACTTTCGGTATATTCATAGTTTTATCTGGCGTCTGACGTCCGTAACCTTTACCACTTGTTCTACCACTATTACAACCATAAGGTAGAATGTTAAATTGACTTAACAGCAAAATGCACAATTTACATCTGCCCATCAACAAACGTCCATTAGTTGGCAGGCATTGGTCGTCCTTCTTTCGTAAACCAGTTTTCCTCTCCTCCATGCAGACAGATCCAATGTTTGGATGGATTTATTGTATTGTAACTTCACATCCACAATCTTCAAGAATACAAAACCGAATAAGAGACAGAGTCGCAAATGCCTCTATAATTGTTTCGAATCTGAAATATATAAAATTGAAATATCCTGGAATATTTGGACTAGAAGTAATGAAATCAGAGTCTGACGTAAACATTTTAAAAAGATCTTTACGATCTGTTGTTGTTTGTTGTGTGGTATAATATTTGAATTTAGTTTCACACAGAGCAGAAAAGCCATTGCTTATTTTCCGTCTGTCGTATTACCAAGTTACTTGGCAGTATTGTGTCTTGTTGGATTATTGACTGCAAACAACCAACCACTAGTTCGAAATACACCTTCATTCATGACGTTACGTTGCAGCTGTTTATACAGTAACATTCCGGATTTCATGAAAAAGAGTGTTTCCTCTTTCAGAAAACATTCCCACCGAATCGTTTATGAACACACTTGCCATTTTCTTCTCCGGGTAAGATCTCCTTTTACATTAAAGCTTGTTGTTTATTCAGATTATCTCGAAGACCTATGGCAGTCTTTATCATTAGCATTTCCATAGACACGACAACAGATGGTGTGTAATGGACTGAAAGGAAACTATGTTTATGAAGCTATAATTGTAATAGAGTCAAGATATGCTATGTAAGACGTTTTTGAAATGAGTTCTTGATATTTATTATATTCCTTTTGAGAACGTAAAACATTTTGGACTTTCGCATATCATTAAATTTTTGCATGTCATTTATTTGTTATTCAATTCATGATGTCCGAAACACACACTGTTTAAACCGCATGAGGGATGTGACTTATTCCAGATACGAAGACCCTCCCCTGTTTGACGGACTGGTGTTTGAGGGGGTGAGCGAGGAGCCCTTCAAGGTAAAGTAGACGATGTGAACCCTGTCAACCATTGTAGATTATATCAACATATTGTAGATGGTATCAACCCATTGGGTTTTGACGCAAAGCAAATTCCCTTATTGGGCAATAAAGTATTATTAAAATTATTATTATTATTATTATTATTATTATTAACGTGACTAGTTGTGAAATGATATGATAGATATTATGTGTAACGTGATCAGATGCGAAATGATATGACGGATATCAAGTGACGTGATGTATTATGCTTTTACATGCATTGTATAAATGTGTATATATTGTTTTCACGAAGTGTACTATAGGCCTGTGAAATGACATACTTGGTGATTGCTACCCCGTGTATACAGGCGAAGGGTGCAGATGCTGGACAGGGCTGCACCATCAAACTCCTGGACGTTCTGCTCAGCATCGAGCATGGAACAGGTATTGGTGCACTTGGAACAGTTTGCTTTCCAGCCGGTTTGGTCGTCATCGTAGGGGCGTAGAACGCTTAAAAATAGCATTCAATGATATCTATCTATCTATCTATCTGTCTGTCTGTCTGTCTATATATCTATCTATCTATCTATCCTATGTTTTGTTTATACAATGACCAGGAGCTAACGTATCTATCTATCTATCTATCTATCTATCCTATGTTTTATTTATACAATGACCAGGAGCTAACGTATCTATCTATCTATCTATCTATCTATCTATCTATCTATCTATCTATCTATCTATCTATCTATCCTATGTTTTGTTTATACAATGACCAGGAGCTAACGGAATTTGCAAGCGCTTTCAGCGATGTTGATCCACGTTGTCTTCTTTAGGTTCTATGGTATTGTAAGTGAGCAGTATGAAGTGCATGTGTCGCTTAAACGTAGCATTAAATGGTACGAATAACTGTATATCCTACTCTGTTACTGTCAACTACATTACTGCGTTATATCTGTCTGTCTGTCTGTCTGTCTGTCTGTCTGTGTGTATAATAGCTATGTTGAACCACAGGTCGAGCTGAACACACTCAGTACAAGAAGCTGTTCATCCAGCCCAAACACAGGCAGTTCCTGAAGGACGTACAGAACAGACCTGTTCCACTCCGGCACTTCGGTGAAGTAGAATTATAATAGTTTATTATGCGTGCTCTGTATAAAGAATTGATATTAAAATATACATTCTTATTTATTGCAATCGGATAAATTCTATGAGGTGCAATATTAGCTTTGTTGTGATTGAGTATTCATTGTTCTTTATGGGGGAATCACGAAAATAAACCTACGGAAAATATAATACGATTACCCTGGTTGTACGTGGTCATTTGACTGCTCTAAACTGTACATTATAAGTTGTATGCTTCTCACGAGGGTAATACGGTCTCATGTACCATCTTTGTACCAGTGTCGCCCGAGCTGACACAAAGATGGTACATGAGACCGTATTACCCGAGGTAATTACATGTATACATACATACATACATGCATAGAGACAGACATACATAACATCGTTACATACATCACATACATACATTACATACACGATTACTCTGGTTGTACGTGGTCATTTGACTGCTCTAAACTGTACATACATGCATACATACATACAGACATACATTACATACATGCATACATTACATACATACATACATACATTACATACATACATACATTACATACATACATACATACATTACATACATACATACATACATTACATACATACATACATACATACATTACATACATACATACATTACATACATACATACATACGTTACATACATACATACATACATACATTACATCGTACATACATACATTACATACATACATACATTACATACATACAGACATACATTACATACATGCATACATTACATACATACATACATTACATACATACATACATACATTACATACATACATACATTACATACATACATACATACATACATACATACATTACATACATCCATACATACGTTACACGTGGTACATACGGTCGGTACACACGATACACACGGTACACACATACAAAGAAACTGTTGTTTCCCTCTATCACTGGATGTCACTCGTAACGACACCTTTTATACCTCAGCTCCATTTGGAGTATGCACGTTTGCAGAACATTAGGTTAAAGCAACATGCTCATCATTACGAGGTACCCATTCATAGGGGTTAACTAGGATACATAGTCACATTTTTCCCAAGGAAACTGCACGTTGCTGTACCTGCAACTAGGTGTATTCACGTATATAAACCATGTACCTGATGTAGAGTTTGAAGGGTTGATTCCCTGTCAGCTCTATATTCGTTACTTGGTATGATGGTATTATAACTTTGAACCTTTAGTAACTTGAAAGGTGGTCCGTTGTATTCTCCTCAGCGATATGACAATAACAATACACCTATAATGCACTATAAAGAGGGGCTCATATTATTACTATTACTGCAAGACCACCTGTCCTAAAATATACAACAAACCTTTTCAAATGCTGTTCTTCAGATTTGTTCGATTTTTGGTAAAATGCAACCCTGCAGATTTCTATAAAAAGCTTGCTATGATATTATGAGTCAAGAGTTTAATTGTCTAACTTGCATTGTATTTTATTGCAGTGAGATCGAGCTCCAACAAGGAAATGAAGGACGCGTTTAACAATCTGGTTGAAGCGCTCGTACAATTCCGATCCTACCACGTTCGTCTCGTAACAAAGTGAGTCTTATTAAAGGGGCAGTAGCACTTTTTTTCGCTCAAATAAGTTGATGTATTTGAAGAATAATGTCACCAATTGTAAACGTCCTTCTCTCTTCGGAAAATCAAGTGAAAAATAAGTGTACATAGTTCAATAAAGCCATGGGAATCGATTTTAGAACGTGTTAAAATGGCTGCCATGCATTTTTTGCTTTTATACGCCGTTATTACCACTGCAGATAATTGGTTTGTGTTATGAGATGTAAATATAAATGACATTCACTAACATTATAAATGGGGAATTAAAAACAATATGCGTATTTGTGCGTCGGGCCGATTGCTGTCCATGCTAGCAATATCTGCAACTCTATAATGTCTGCTTCTGATAGAGACATGGATGAATTTGTACCTCAGCGATCACTGGTTCCTCATTTATTTGTTCCCTTGACATCGTACACGTCATTCTCTTCCCACATAAATTACTCCCTTCAGATTTCCTATAATCCTAACTGCTGTTCTAAACTGACGGACAGAAGAAAGTATAACACTCACTTGTTTTCGATTAATTCAATATTTTAAAGAAATGAGATGCATTTGATTATGACACGATACAATAACACCTTTCGGCAGTAGTAGAATGACTTAATTAGTGACAGTTTTATTTTTTAACTAAAATATCATTATTTAAAGTAGACAGGGGTAAGAAATCAAATTAACACCAACATGACCCCTACCATGTTCAAAATGTTGTAAATGTGTGCAGGACGAAGCCGATTTATTGATTTTCTTACAGAGTATGTGTTATATGTCGATGAACAGTTGTGTTTTATCAAAATGAATTAATTTGGGGTAGTTTCACAATTTAAATTTTAATTAAATTAAATTACAAATGTTTGCCGCTTGTTTTCGGTAAGGACGCGATGCGCCTGTATGGACGGCACCTCTCTATATGTTGCGAGTAATGATAGTTGCAGGCAGCGTTAAGTAAAGCTTTAAGAGTTAATTTATTGATAGGAGCACGTGTGTACACATCACGTTTGTCCAGCAACCATTGTTTTACCGCGACTCCCCTTATCGCGGAAAACGATTGTTCATGACGTCACTGTAGCTTGCCATCGCAAGAGAAGTGTGCCGTTTGCTGATTATATTTACGCGAATCTAATGGAATAGAATGGGTAATAAAGACATTATTACATTCAAAAGGCTGTCATATGACTTTTACGAAACTCGTGCAAATTTGTGTATAACCCTCGCTCTTGTTCGACAATACAAACAATTACACTAATTTCGTAATTCCTCGGCTAATAATTGTCCCCCGCCGCAACGCGGAACGGGGGACTATGTATTCAGCGGCGTCCGTACGTCCGTCCGTACGTAAGTACGTCACATTTCTTGTTAACGCGATATCTCATGAAGCGTTGCATCCAAAGACTTCAAATTTGGTGTCGGCCTACATTGTTGGAAGACGCAGACACCAGTCGATTTTGGTGACATTGAACCTATTTTCAAGGTCACCGCGACACTTCGACACTTTTCGAACTCTTCTTAACGCGATATATCATGATTGGATGGACCCAAAGTCTTCATATTTGATGCCAGAATACATTGGGGGATGACGCAGACACTAGTCGATTTTGGTGACCTTTACCTTAATTTCAAGGTCATCACAAAACTTTGACCACTTTTTGAACCCTTGTTAAGGCAATATCTCATGAACCCAATCACCCAAAGTCTTCAAATTTGCTGAACATCATGACAATTTTTACCAGTAATGCAATATATGAAGTAGCTCCTTTTGACCAACTGATGTCTTACGAAACTCAATGTTGGAGGCCGGGGACATTGCCATGTTAGCGGCAAACACTTGTTTATATATGTATTGGTCTGAGATATCGAGATATGCGTCGTATATTGTTAACTTTCTGTATTCTCACATCTCTAGTTTCAAACAAGGAAATCAATAACAATTGTTTCTTCCACAGATATTTCATTCAGGCTGTAAACAAAACAAGCGATTCGGAACAGCTAAAGATGATGAAACCTGTCAAAGACAGTGAGTGACAATTGAATAAAGTTGATTTTGAACTATCTATAAATGATACACATCAAGGTCAAATCCCTAAACAATTAATTCAGTTCAACATGTGTTGTGCAAATGGCGTGGTAAATAAAAAGCCAACAAGCATAGACACATTAATTGATGATTCAAATATCAATAAATAAATACAATTATTTAAATTAACTGTTTACAATGAACAAACACATTATGCTAATTTATTATTATAGGTTCAGCCTTGTTCACCACTGTTTCAGATGCGATGTCCTATCTGAAGGGAATGAGAGACGACACAAAACAAGGGAAAATATCAACTTAGTCATCTCTTTGTTCTGCAGACCCAAACCAAAGCTGACATCTCAGATCTTAATAATGATCTAATATCTTGATTTGGCACTAGGGAAATGTAATATACTAGCTTAAGTGATCTTTGTATAGCGCTGAGCATCATAATCCGTAATTGGGAGTAATTAATTTATCCTAAATTAATTATTCAGAGAAACTCTACCAAAATCATACATGGTAAATTCAAAGGTTCCCCAGTGACAGTAAAAAATCTAGGTTTTGCATGCAAATGTTGCTGTTTAAAGATCGGATGTACTCATGTGATTAAAGTTGTCCATTACATGATATATGAAATTCCCGGTTAAATAATCAGTGGCATTAACCAAAGATATGTTGTTGTTATAAAATTTGTGTTCAAGATCATATGTAAAACGCCACCCATAAGCAAAGGGGTGATAAGCTGACAGTGTTCACGACGACGTATAGACCTCAACATTTCGTTCCTTACAGAGAAACAAACCATCTGCCTCTTAATCGTCCTGAAAAGTTATTGGAACGAGTACTCTCGGTGTGGTTGGACATGCTCACTGTTATAGTAACTAAAACAGTGGGTGTCATTTGTGCTATTCAGTGAACATTCCACTTGTTTGATATTGTCTTCTCACAACGTCTGCATATACAGAATATTAGAATCTAACTACGACGGGCAGCTCATTGTAACAGATAATATTAATGAGCTTGTAATAGCTGCTTATCAGTGCTCTACGTATTGCTTAAGAATAAAGCAGTTTTTTAATATTAACTTTTGTTCTGATTTAATTCATGCTATGTAAATTACATCCAGTGGACTTAATAACTATGATTTATATTTTTATATTTCATTTGATCTACTGATAACCAGTTTAGTGTTAATTCTAATGATAGTGACTCATTAAATATTTTGTCGTCACTATTAATATGTGTATATTTATGTAGATATTTCAATTATGAAATGAGATGAGACTTTATTAAACTGACAGTCTATCTGTCTGATAACCATTGTTTCGTATTCACAGAAACCTCAGGAAATTTGAGAGTGTCCAATCAATCAATATGAACAATTGATGTGTGTTTTGTTAACAGTCGTGGTCATGAATCAATACCAAAGTTTGTTTCTAATGTCATTTGTATTTCTAGGTATATGTATACGCATGCCTGATCTCTTGTATACAATCTTTATAATTATAATAAAAAGTTAATTGGCAACTGTCTCTTCCTTGTTTAAAAGAAATAGCTCCAGCTTTCTCTTGAGATTTTGTCAGTATCAAATCATGTCATGAGCATGTGACGTTGATCTTCCTGAACGTGATCGGTCGTGCACCATCCCAGTTGTCTGGAACCTTTCCTAAAGGCTACATCAAACCTCACGAATTGGTAAACTCTCCTGCACCCATGCAATCGCCCTTGCTTGGTCGAACTCAAGGGGTGTCTCATTGTGCACCGACAAAATCATTAATTAATGACCCTCTGTTTAAGTGCCCAAATGTGTATACCCATTTACACAAATGCTTCATAAGGAACATGTAATGCACATGCATGGTTGCGCATGTGTTCTCGGTTCCTGCCCAGGCTAAAGATAATGATCTCAGCAAAGAGCATTTGAGTAAAATTTTGGCTCTTCTGTTATGCTGCTAAACGAAACCAATATGGCAGCCATCGACCTTAAAACTGTTTTTTTTGATTCCCACAACTTTGCTTGAACGATAGATATTGCGTTATAGCTGGAAGCCAAAATCATTAGAAATTGAACAGTATCAAAATATCAGGCGTTCCCATTCTTCTTTGAATAAGCATATGAATGAAGCCAGGACCTGTTTGTTTGTCATTCAGCAGGAAAATCGCACAAGGCAAGTGGTTAATTGCAAACCCTAAAGTTAAGTAAATATTAATATTTAAAATAATATTAAATATTGGTAAAATAGTGAAATTTGATATGTCTACGAGTTACTCACGAGTCGCATATGACTAACATACAACATCCACGACTAACACACGACAAAATAAGGAGGAACTCCTGACAGACCCCAGACCTACAGACAACACACCAAAGAAACTTACGACTCATCCAAACTTCTTTACGATTTAGACTTACGGCTTCACGCCTCGGACAAGGACTCTTTCCCGACCCAGCCGAACTCACTCACGACTCATCACAACCCACATACAACAAACTGACGACTCATCACAACCCACATACAACAAACTGACGAATCATCACAACCCAGATACAACAAACTGACGACTCATCACAACCCACATACAACAAACTGACGACTCATCACAACCCACAAACAACAAACTGACGACTCATCACAACCCAGATACAACAAACTGACGACTCATCACAACCCACATACAACAAACTGACGACTCATCACAACCCACATACAACAAACTGACGACTCATCACAACCCACAAACAACAAACTGACGACTCATCACAACCCACATACAACCAAGTGACGACTCATCACAACCCACATACAACAAAGTGACGACTCATCACAACCCACATACAACAAACTGACGACTCATCACAACCCACATACAACAAACTGACGACTCATCACAACCCACAAACAACAAACTGACGACTCATCACAACCCACATATAACTAACTGACGACTCATCACAACCCACATACAACAAACTGACGACTCATCACAACCCACATACAACAAACTGACGACTAATCACAACCCACATACAACAAACTGACGACTCATCACAACCCACATACAACAAACTTACGAGTCAAAAACAACTCATTTACAATGCAATCAGCAAGAAGTGGCGATTTTAGATCCGACTAGGGTGTATACATAGGGTGGACAACAGCCGACTACTCATTTCCCTAGGTTTTCAAGGGTAACAGATGAACGTTTTAAAGGTATGTTGGCTTTTGCAAAATTACTTTTCGACTAGAGAGAGATAACTAGAGAGAGATAAAGCTGTCGTGACGAGAAGTCATATAAGCAAACGGACCCAAAGAAAGAAAAGATTCTGGGTTCGTCCTCGGTTGAGAGTTGAAAGAAGACTAAACATAGGAACTATGAACTGCTGGAGTAGTTGCGTTTTGAGACAGGGTATATACATTTCATTGTCCTATATTACCGAAAATAGGTGTGTGCATTCCCATAATGACTGATAAAATGTCCAGTGTAATCATATTGGTTTAAACCATATTTGTTACCGGTCGAAACAAATATGAACCTTCCATGATTAAATAAAACGTGAATGAGTTTTTGAAAAATCACGACTCCAACAAAATTTGCCTGACCGACTTTTCAAGACTCTTCTACAATCAACTACACTGGCTTCATTACGAGTCACTGACATCTTCCTGCCTGCGACGGCTCGTAGCTCAGTGACATGGGGGTAAAGTTGTGGATCTGTTGCATCTGAAGGTTCAAATAAACTGATATGGTGCACACGATGTAGTATAGAATTAAACAAATGCTTGTTTAAATTTTCATTTCATAACATCCCCACCACATAAATGTCCTGGAACCATACGATGCAGTTTTGCTATTGTTATATTAATTAGTACATGTTTTATTTTCCTTTCTTCCAATATGAATGCTTCTAATGTGTTTGACAAGGATACCTCGCCAGAGACCGTGACTCGCTAATCAGCTCATCGTTCATTATTGATGCCAGTTTGAGATCCTATGCTCTTGAATGTCCACAAACGTAAGAAAGTATAACACTCACTTGTTTTCGATTAATTCAATATTTTAAAGAAATGAGATGCATTTGATAATGACACGATACAATGACACCTTTCGGCAGTAGTTTGAATGACTTAATTGGTGACTTTTATTTTTTAACTAAAATATCATTATTAAAGTAGACAGGGGAAAGAAATCAAATTGACACCAACATGACCCCTACCATGTTCAAAATGTTGTAAATGTGTGCAGGACGAAGCACATTAATTGATTTGCATATAGAGTATGTGTTATATGTCGATGAACAGTTGTGTTTTATCAAAATTAATTTGGGGGAGTTTCAAAATTTAAAATTTAAATTTTAATAAAAAAAAAATTGAAACCGCGTAGAGGTATTCTTTGACTAGTTTAATGTTTTGTACTAATTTCACAAACTAGTCCGTTTTTTAATACGACGTCGAACACTCGAGATATTTGACTTTGAAAATTATAATACGATAAATACAACTGAGCCATATACTTTCTTTTGCCCGTCAGTGTATTTCCCTGTTGATATCCGACTTATTGTGCTTTGGCATATTCAACTTTTCCGAGTAGAACCAATTCAAATATATTTCCATTGCATCCCAATAAGCTCACATAAGTGTGAAATCCTATATGCCTTAGGCCCATAGTTCAATTCTATCATTGAAGCTTTGCACAAGAGGCTGGTCAAAAATTTCGTGTGACATAGTTTCTTGCTGCTTGTTTGGTGATGAACACAGTGTATTGTAGAACTAGGACAGATAATTGGAATTCATATCAAGCACTGACAGATACACTCAGATGCTGGTCTTAGATGGTGTCAGTGATAGGTTGACTGGATTATGCCTGGTCAGTTTGACAAAAAAGGACAAAGTAGCCAAACACCCTTTCACAGAATGTCATTATTGGTTGTTGGATTATTCCTATCTATGCGAGTCGTTGACGGGTCCAGGTGGCTCTGAAAGCCAGAAGCTGAAGACTGCATGCTAATAATCGCCCTGTCTACAAATTCATCTCCTTTGCATGTAGATCCATCTCGAAAATAAAACCCCTCACCTTTTCTCTATGCATATTTCTTAGAGCTTTTCTTCTGACAACGTCTCATACACAGAATCCACACCAAGAAAGCAGGTGATTTTTAAAATTTCAAACACGTTAGAGGTAGTTGCGCATTAACTTTTTATTATAAAGATTGTATACAAGAGATCAGGTATGCACGTACATATACATATACATAAACATATACATATACATAGAAATGGCATTAGAAAACAAACTTTGGTATTGATTCATTGAAATAAAACAGACATCAAAAGTTAACTTTGATTGATTGAACACTGAGGTTGCTCTGAATACAAACAATGGTAATAGTTACACTGATTATCAAGAGATCAAAGACATATTAAATTAAAAAATACAATAAATCCAGTAAATGGGATGTGGATGTACTTTCCACGACTAAAAGCAAATACACTTTCCTTAAAACAATAGTCTGAGGTATGAGAAGCAGTCATTACAAGACCATTACTTATTGTATGTTGAACGTAGTCAGCGAGTCTATAGTCTGTATATAACCCTCAAGAGACGTTGCGACAAGTCATAATGATACATCCTGAGGATTCACCGAATAGCAACAATGACACCGTTGCTATTTCAATCATTAAAACAGTGAGCATGGCCAATCTTACCGAGAGTACCCGTCCCAATACCAATCAGGAATGATTGATAGGTAAGCCTCTATGTGGGAGGAACACACAGATGCTTAGGTCTCTTGGGTCATGGATTGTGTTTCACGTAAATTCTTGCAGACAATGTTTAGAACAAGAACAGCAACAACAGCAACCCGTCTTCGGTTGATGCTATCAATTAATCGAACGAGGTTTTCACATATCATGCAGTGTAGCTTCCAGTACTATATATGGCCGATCTTTGAACAGCAATGTTTGCACTTTACCACCTTTGATGATATAAGATAATTGTTTATAATATATATCTTAGATCATTGTTTATAATTTATATCTTAGATCATTGTTTATAATATATATCTTAAATCATTGTTTATAATATATAATAAAGAGGATATCTATACCGCACTAAATCCACAACAGAAAGGGCCATACGCAAAGCGCTGCACACATTATTACCCTAGTATTGTTAAAGAGTTTCTCTAATAATTAATATATGATTTATTAATAACTCCCAATCATTATCATGAGCAACGTTATACAAATATAACAAATATCCCTGACTATTATAAAATGAAATGATATCCTAGATCATTTAAGACGATTTAGGCGACACTTAGGCGAGAGGCTAGTTTCGGTTTGGGTAGAACGCTGTTATGACGAAGTTGATATTTTCCCTTGCTTCGTGTCGTCTCTCATTCCCTTCAGATAGGAAATCGCATCTGAAACAGTGGTGAACAAGGCTGAACACGTGTTTGATCATTGTAAACGGTTTGAACGGTTTAACTAATCAGACAACGATTACAATGCACTTTCGAATGGTCGAAGTTTAAACACCAGGGCTCTGTTCCATAAGAGTGAGCGCTTATAATCGCTCAATGAGCGCTCAGTGTAGCGCTCATTCTCTCCTGAACGACACGGTGCGGTGCCTCGAAGTTTGCTCGCTTTGCTACGTAGCGCTACATTGAGCAATCGCGTTCAAGAGCGGTTTAAAAATAATCGCTCATTGAGCGATTACTTTTAAACGCTTATTAACCCCCGGGTGAAACCCAATGAGGTTTATGTCGTGGCGCATCCCGCCTGTCCGTCCGTCCGTCCGTCCGTCCATCCGTCTGTCCGTCCGTCCCGAAAAGGGTACTTGTGTTCTGAAATCAACTCCTCCCACAGTTTTGGACCAATCTTTCTGAAACTTTACACATGCTTTGGATATACATCGCTGATACGCATGGCTTTTTAAAAATATTTTCAGAGTTATGGCCCTTGACTTAGTGCGCTCAGCTTTCCAATATCACACTGGCAGTACCTTTTAATTTGTCAGCATTTGAACAATTTATGTTTCCAATGTCACACCCTGAAGTTTTAACCTTGACCATGTGGCCTTAAACTTGATGTAGGATCCATTTTGTGAGAAACTTAACCATGGCCATAATTTTTGATTGAATGGTGATAGGCCTTCGATACTTGACATGCTGATTTATGTTTAATAGGTCGTGAAATTACCCTTACAATAAACTGTTGATTTGGAGGATAAGGAACCCGAGGGTTCTTGTGCTCTCAGAGCACTCTTGTTGAACATGGCCCAGATGTGAATAACAAAAGTTGATTAACTGTTTGCGAGGCATTCTAGAAATTCGTGTGATGAAGAAAACGAGGATATATATGCTTAATAACGCTATAGGGATCTATACCGAAACATCGCCATTGTTAAATAAAGAAGTTGATCATCCACATATATCCTCGTCTTCTGTAAAAGTTGACTGATTGTTGACACATTTCTCCTCACCGATGTAGCTCTACTTGTTGTCTACTTATATACCTCACCTGCACCAACACATAGTCATTGAATTTATTGTTTTGGAATTGGAAATTTACCTTGCTATTTATGAGTGATTATATATATATGTCACACCCAAATTCAAATTCAGCTTTATTCTATTGTCTTTATTCTATTGTCACTCACTGTCTTTCACGGGTTTCATCATCGGTAAATGTTCCGGGTCGGTTGATTTGTTTATACCCAGAATGAAATATCTGTGGAAGTAACAACAGTGTTATTAATTTCCCTGCTTGGAAACTAGAGGTGTACCGATATAGAAAATATCTCTATATCTCATTCGATAGATAAATGTCACAGTATTTTTATTTTATTTTTTGTGTTGTAAAAAACGCCCAATTTAATTTGACCAAACCATTAAATGAACAATTTGAAATAACATTTCTTGTGTCATGAAAACGTATAGTGATAAAGAAATAAAGATACGTATTCCGTTAGATTAGTATCACGATAATCGATATATCGACACAGCTTTATTGAACAGATGATGAACAGAACAGAACACTCACTTTCCTACGAGACGCATGTGGTAACACCGGAATTGTACGAGCGCTTCAACCAGATTGTTAAACGCGTCCTTTATTTCCTGGTTGGAGCTCGACCTCACTGAAATAAAATATAGTTCAAAGAACCAAACCCTAGACTTTACTCATTCCATTCAGACAAAACGAAACTCTCGGGGATACAGTTTACCTTAATTCACACAGGGCCACTGGAGTTTCTTTCTATATTTTTCCAGCATTTGAAACAAGAGTTATCAGAAGATGACATATCCCACGGGTTCCACATAATTTGTAAAACACATCTTTGAAATATGATTATAAATGTTTAAAATGAGGGTTATATCGGAGTATTTTTTGTGAAAATGAAATTCGAGAGGATATTCCTGTTTACACATATACTCATGGTAAAACTGGTTGACACCCCCTAATATTTATAGTAATGAAATGTTATATAAACAACGTAACGTGCCATTTGCTATTTCTCCACTTGTACTTTAAAATACCAAAGAAAGGGAAATATCAGAAAAATTAAATTTAGTCAAAAGAGTTCATTCCTTGTGTCTTGAGATCTTGGCATTGGTACATTGTTACAGTGTTTGAGTGTTCTCATTTCGGTTATAATAAATAAGTAAAAGATGCATTTGAAAAAAATATTCTACTGAATATAACACATTATCTATAATCTCAACTTGATGCCTTCATTTCTAGAAAACTCTCGATGGTACAACAAGGGGCACAGTATTTGATAACATTTATACATAAAGCCAATATGACAGGGTAACATTATGCATAGGCTATACAATAAATAGACGGAGTCATGGTTGCTTACGGATCAAATGCACCACCACAGTAATCGTATTATATTTTCGTGATTTCCCCATCGAGAACAAGGAATAGTTAAGTTAATCACAACAAAGCTAATATTGCACCTCATGCAGTTTATCCGACTAGAGTTAATAATAATGTATATTTAAATATCAGTTCTTACAGAGCACGCATAATAAACTATTATAATTCTACTTCACCGAAGTGCCGGAGTGGAACAGGTCTGTTCTGTACGTCCTTCAGGAACTGCCTGTGTTTGGGCTGGATGAACAGCTTCTTGTACTGCGTGTGTTCAGCTCGACCTGTGGTTCAACATATCTATCGTACACACAGACAGACAGACAGACAGACAGACATATATAATACAGGAATGTAGTTGACAGTATGGACTGAATTCACAATACAAAATCGCTTCTTTCCACACGAGACATGGCATGGTAGAATATCTGAGCACCCTTAATTGCTTTCTACAGATTGGCCTGCCTTGTAGAATTTTGTCGGTGTTCACAAAGAGTGTCCCGACAGGCAAATGTAAATTTTAACTTGAATTTACTGTTTGGGAAAGCTGAATCCAACTCTTACTCGACTGTATCATACTATAGATATTAATGATTAGTTAGTACATGTGTACATGTAGCCTACTTTAATACATATTAATACTGACATGTCTTTATAAACAATCACATGATGACGAATAGTATGATGCCACATATAATGCCACAAGGGGGCGCTAAAACAATTGCTCTAATGACTTGCTATTTAGAAACCTAATGAGATTCAGGAGACATTTATCCGCACAATAATACCAAATTAAAGCCAAAAAAATGGTATTTTATATCACACCTATTTTCATACTGCTCACTGATAATTGCACAGAAAGCTTATAACAACATGGAACTATATCGTCGGCCCACAAAACAATTGACATCAAACAGCCATCAAGCAGCTAGAACTATGATTATTAGCATACTATACATACACTGTACATTGTGCGGTTTCGAAGTACATTGGTGTTGTCTATTGCCATCAACGTATTGAATTTATGAAAATAGGGATATGTATAATAGTTCACAGGGATATAAAACGTGGTAAGATTGTTATAGGCAGAACGCATTAAAAGAAAAATGTATTCAATCTCAATCTGAACATCCGTACACATGCGGCATGTAGGATCAACATACATTTTTTACTATTTGAACACACCCATGATACACGGCCTTATATTATTACACACCCGTGATACACGCCCTTGATACACGCCCTTGATACACTCCCTTGATACACGGCCTTGATACACGCCCTTGATACACGGCCTTGATCCACACGGCCTTGATCCACACCCGTGATACACGCCCTTGATACACGCCCTTGATACACGATCTTGATACACGCCCTTGATACATGCCCTTGGTACACTCCCTTGATACACGCCCTTGATACACGCCCTTGATACACGCCCTTGATACGCGCCCGTGATACACTCCCTTGATACACTCCCTTGATACACGCCCTTGATCCACACGGCCTTGATCCACACGGCCTTGATCCACTCCCTTGATACTCTCCCTTGATACACTCCCTTGATACACGCCCTTGATACACTCCCTTTATACACTCCCTTGATACACGCCCTTGGTAAATGCCCTTGGTACACGCCCTTAATTCACGCCCTTGGTACACGCTCCCTTGATACACGCCCTTGATACACGCCCGTGATACATGCCCTTGATACACGCCCTTGATACACGCCCTGGGTACACGCCCGTGATACCCTCCATGGGTACACGCCCTGGGTACACGCCCGTGATACACGCCCGTGATACACGACTTGATACACGCCCGTGATACACGACTTGATACACTCCCTTGATACACGCCCTTGATAAACGCCCTTGATACACGCCCTTGATACACGCCCTTGGTACACGCCCTTGATATACGCCCGTGATACACGCCCTTGATACACGCCCTTGATACCCGCCCGTGATACACGCCCGTGATACACGACTTGAATCACGTCCGTGATACACGACTTGATACACTCCCTTGATACACGCCCTTGATACACGTCCGTGATACACGACTTGATACACTCCCTTGATACACGCCCTTGATAAACGCCCTTGATACACGCCCTTGATACACGCCCTTGGTACAATCCCTTGATATACGCCCGTGATACACTCCCTTGATACACGCCCGTGATACACGCCCTTGATACCCGCCCTTGATACACGCCCTTGGTACAATCCCTTGATATACGCCCGTGATACACTCCCTTGGTACACGCCCATGGTACACGCCCATGGTACACGCCCGTGGTACACGCCCGTGGTACACGCCCGTGATAAACCCCCCTGGTACACGCCCGTGATAAACCCCCGTGGTACACGCCCGTGATACACGCCCTTGATAGAACTCAGCAAATTGTTAAAGTGTAGCAATACGTGTTTCATGCTCGATGTTGAGCAGAGCGTCCAGTAGTTTGATGGTGCAACTCTGTCCAGCGTCTGAACCATTCGACTGCAAATCAACATTGAAATTATAAAAATCATGGGATATACCTTAACCATAACACTTGGATAATTATATATTGACCTAAGCATTCATTTAACTTTAGGAGTGCTTACGACGGAAGAACTGAGCGGAGTAACCTTCTGTGGGAAGGAACTGACATAACATATACTAGTTACGTATATGCACATATCTGTTTTGATTGAAACAAAGAGCTTGCAGCGTACAGACAGTTTCAGAGAGAGCTCTTGGCTGCTGTTCTTCTTTGATGCCAAAACATAACCTATTCGTTTAGTTCATAACGTCAACAGCAGGTTGACACCAACTACCACGTCTGACACCATCAACAATGGGTTGACACCATCTACAATTAGTTGTCACCATCTATTGTTGTCACGATCTAGAATCGGTTGACACAATCTAGAATGCGTTGACACCATCTAGAATCATTTGACACAAACTAGAATCGGTTGACACAATCTAGAATGCGTTGACATGATTGGCAATGGGTTGATACCATATTGATTAATCTACAATGGATTGTCAGTAGTTATAATAGCCCAGATCAGTCTCTCAAATCCTATGCAAATCTACTATAGGCTTGTTGGCGAAAAAACTGCTTCGATAACTGCTTCGATGATGATAAGCATAAGATAAGAATGTAACTTAATTAAATTGGGCTTGCCATTTCATACAATAGAGAAACTTAATTATGTTTACATAAGATAAGGGTTCATATATATATAACTGTGATATATAAGTAATATTCACAACCTTTGCTACGGTCAACTATGACGGAATACCAGTGGATAATAATGGCATTTCCGCCATTAAGACATAGACATCATTTTGATGCAGAGATTATTTTGAAGAATGCAGACAAATGGTTTACCAATGAATCAGAGTGTAAACAACATCTAAGACGATATATTCAATCAAATCCCATCGATATTCCAGATTCCTGGGGAACAGCAAGTTTATATATTTATTCCAGAAAGCAGATTCGTTTGTGATTTATTATAAATCATGACAGAAGAAAGAAAACGTCTAATTATTGTAGATGAAGTCCAAGAATCAGAGAGCATATCATATACCTTGGAACGTCTCCTCACGACAGCTTATGCACTGGTTTTAACGGAGGACATGCTTTCATCATCACCATCTTTTGGATTAATACATCATTCAGACTTCGAGAGCAACTTTCAACAATATTTCAATAAGTTAGATGAGAGTATCGTTTTAGCGAAGTGGAGAGACTATATATCAGAGAACGAGTATTTAAGAGACATTTCACCATTGTATTTCTTGAAGTATGAATGTCGAGACTACAGAGACGTTACCTTTAAGACTAGTACATGGATCAGTGATCTGAAAGTGTTGGTTCACAAAATGATATTATTGCATGAACGTTTTACTAATAATACAAATGGAAGTGCGACGGGACGAGGCGAGGCAGTATGAAAAAGAATACTATAACCCGAGGAATCCTGGTGCTTTTGCCGGACTTCAGAAATTCTATTCATCTTTCAAACGAAAACATTCGGATGTGAAAAAGTACAGTGTGACCAGGTGGATAAATTCGCAGTCGGCATATGCCACGAATAAATTACCAAAGAGAAGGTTTAGAAGAAACCGTGTAATAACCAGCGGTGTAAATGTTCAAGCTGACGCCGATTTATGTGACGTATCTAATATAGCAAGTTTCAATGATGGGGTCAAGTTTCTTCTCATTGTGATAGATTGCTTTTCAAGATATGTTTGGATCGAACCAATGAACGATAAATCTGGAGCAAGTTCAAGCAGAGCTATGAGATCATTATTCCAATCTATGAACGAAAGACCTCCATACATCATCAGAACAGATAAAGGTACAGAGTTTAAAAATAGTAAAATTCACTCTGTATTCAAAGAGTTTAACGTAAAACACATAGTTACTCAGAATGAAGACATTAAGGCGAATTATGCGGAAAGATTTATTCGTACTCTGAAAGGAATGCTGTATCGTTACTTTACCTATAAAAGGTCATACCGTTTCATCGATGTTCTTTCGGATTTTGTTTACAACTATAATCATAGAGACCATAGCAGTTTGAAGGGCAGAAAACCAGCTGATATTGACAAGGAAAATGAAGCAGAAGTTTGGATGGATATTTACAAGGATGGGTTCGGTAATGAACGCCCTGCAACAACCGTGTATAAATTCAAAGTTGGTTCTTACGTTAGAGTATCGTTGTCAAAGAGAGTGTTCGAGAAGGGTTATGAATCAAAGTGGAGTGCAGAAGTGTTTAAAATTTCATCTAGAAACAGAAAGGGAGGCATTGCGGTGTATAATTTAGAAGATCTACAATCCGACCTTATAGAGGGATCATTCTATGAAAGCGAACTTCAAAGATTTCCTCAAAACCCTGATGATACATTATGGCATATAGAAAAAATTATCAAGAGGAGAACTGTTGGCACTAAGAACCGTAAAGTGAAGCAAGTCTTAGTTAAATGGGATGGTTTTCCCGATAAGTTCAATCAGTGGATCGACGCGAATGAAGTGACAACAAGAACGCCATCATGAACAACACTGAGGAATGGATCATAGCCAGTAGTGGAAATTTTGTAACTTATTTTCCTGACAATCAACCTCACAAGTTTTCTATTCATTTGAAACAACCCGTGTCTCTCGATGGTTATTGGACTATAACATTAAGAGAGTTTTATGCCACGAGGGAACGGAAAAAACCAGGGTCCGGAGGCAAGAAGGAAAAAAGAACTGCAGTTTCTGATATGTTATACATTTATTGCTCTTTATGTGAACCTGTTATAGTTGAAGGAGAAAGACAGCCGCTGTTACGGAGAGTACGTCCTAGTTCCGGTGTCACAATATACGATCATGTATTTCTCGAATCCTATGATATACCAATGAGAATAATGAATGGAACAATTCATCGGATTGACGTATACATAACGGATGTATCAGGCGAGTTAGCAACATTTCTCACAGGAGTTTCATCTCTTACACTGCAATTGAGACGTTATCCCTACGTCAAGTGAGTTAAGTCAAGAAGTGAACCATCATGAACAAGGAGGAAGAACTTTACGTGCCTGAGTCGAGTGTATGGAGGAAATACTACAACGATCTCGTTCAGGGGAAGACTAAACAAGGAGACGGTATTAGTGGTGTTTCCACATTTTCTAATTTATCTTTTCATCCTTTGATGACTCAAAGTAATTCATCACGTGATATTTATGCTAACGTGGCGTCTACGCATGATCAGGTTCAAGATATAAAACTCATCAGCCCTAGTGAACAATCAGTGGAACAAGCTAAATCTGAGATAATACGGAACCCGGAAGCTGTCTCTACAGTGGCATTGACTTCAACATCAGAAGAGGTAATGAGTAGGAATGGGAGGAAAACGAATAAGAAGAAGAGACGAGGTCAGATTGGTGGCAGTGCCAAGAAGACCTCGGTAAGGAGAAGAGTTTCCTCCAAGAAGAAGAAGGAGAAGAGAACCGGCAGTAAGAAAGCATTTGCAAAAATAGTAAGAAGACAACAGACAAGCAGGAACAGGAAGATAAGACCTCATAGTTTCACGACAGATATTTTTAAAAAGTAAAACCTCCACACGAAAACCATGTCTATGTTGTCATCGGATAAGGCCTATTTTAGCGAAACCCAGCCCTCAGATTTGGAGTTGTTTAGTCTCCCACCCACGCAAACGGCTGTAGAGAGAACCTACTTACAGGAATGTCGTCCCATAAGTTCTGCGACAGAATCTGTGATCGAATTTAGTCTTAGCGGTCAGAATGGCTTAGAATATCTCGACTTGAGGAGATCATCGATTTATGTCAAAGGCAAAATTGTTCATGCAGACGGCACAGACACAGCTGCTGATGAAAAATGCGGTCCCGTGAATTTGCTTCTCCATGCTCTGTTCAATCAAATTGATGTCTGGTTACAAGGAAAACTGATTAGCTCTACATCAAACCATTACCCGTACAAAGCTATGATACAGACGCTTTTGTACTCGAATGAGAATGACGGGAATAACAAGTTGTCCAGTCAGATGTTTTACAAGGACACTCAGGAACATTTTGACGAATCTGATCCCTTGGGAACGAATGATGGTTTAACGCAACGATATGCTTTTAGCGCCGGTTCTAAGACATTTGACATGGAAGGTCCTTTACTTCATGACCTGTTTCAAATTAATCGTTACATACTCAATCAAGTAGACGTGCAAGTGAAACTCTACAGATCCAGTCCGGAGTTCTACCTAATGGCTAATGATGCTACGAAGAAGTATAAACTGCATATAGAAGACATAGTGCTGAAAATTAATAAAGTCTGTTTGAATCCAGGTATAATCTATGGTCACAGTGAAGCCCTCTCGAAGACAACAGCAAAATATCCCTACAAGAGAACTGAGGTAAAAATGTTTTCCATTCCGAAGGGACAGATATCTTTCGTTTGGGATAACATCTTTCAAGGCATTCGACCAAACAAAGTGGTATTTGGATTTGCTGCCGCAGATGCCATCACCGGAACCTTCAAGAAGAATCCATTTCGATTCACCAATTTCGGGTTAAATCAGATGGCTTTAGTTTCAGGAGGTCAGATAGTGGGAGAGTCAGGAGCAATGAAATTGAACTTTTCAAAAGCTGATGGTCAGACATTCGTATCGGCTTACAACAATCTGTTCCGCGCTACGGGGACCTGGCTCAATGAAAAGGATCACTCTGGATCAGTATGCTTCTCTAGACAAGAGTTTGATGATGGCTACACGCTATTTGCCTTCCATTTGGAACCAGTGTTCGGACCAAACGATGACCGATTAATCTTGAATCTACAACGTCAAGGAAGTCTTCGTCTGGAAGCTCAATTTGCCACAGCATTGTCAGAGACAGTAGTATGTGTGTGCTATGCAGAATTCGGATCCATTTTTGAAATAGAAAAGAGTAGGAACATCATTGTACCCTCGTGATGAACACGGATCAATTAGAGTGCATCTTAACCTGTGATACCGTATTACACTCGCATGTACTAGGCATATTTGCAATAGATCAATTGAACACTCGATTAGCACAGCGTATGATGTCTGCTGGTGGAAGCAGTAGTAGTGCTTTAATAGTCAATACTGATCCAACGTACAAGAAGGGTCAACACTGGTTTTGCATTATATTAGATAAAAGAAAAAATGAAGTGGAACTTTTTGACAGTCTTGGGGAAGAGAGGACGCCATTGAAGAAAGGTACTATTCAAAATTTTTTGAACAAGATTACCCGAGAAGGAAATGTGACATACTTGACTAACCAGCATGCACTGCAACAGCAGATGAGCAGAACCTGTGGACATTGGGTGGTGTATTATTTACATTTGAGACTGAGAGGATGGACAATGTTGACAATTCTTAAACCATTTTCTGATGTTGCTTCGACTTGTAATGATCAGTACGTCTATCAATATATAATGAGACGATATTCAATGAGTTTCAGTTCGCACAGAAAGCTTCATTGAAGACGGTTTTGATTGTGTGATAAATACAGCGTGAACTGCTCCACAACGATGGACAACGACAAAGACGATGGGAGGATATTATTACCATTCATTTCACCTTGCAATATCTTCATTTCGGGTCAAACGCAGAGCGGAAAAAGTTTTTTTACCAAAAAACTGTTCGATTACGGGAATGTTATGTTTGAGAAACCAGTGAAGAAAACACTTCTGTGTTATAGTATGTGGCAACAACTTTACGACAAGATGGAAGAGGATGCAAAAGCAAATCAGAGTAAATGTTTAGACTTTCACAAAGGTTTACCCACGGAAGAATATGTTTTAAAATGGGCCAACAGTGATGACCTGTACTCACCCGTTTCTCTATGACGTAAAATAATTCCAAATGCTAGATTCACCTTAAAGGACCGCTCTTCTCGATCGAAAATGTAACTTAGATGGCTTTTGAAATCCGGAGATTCATCCGGATTTAAAGGAAAGTTATAGGTGTGCATAATTTTTTCTCTTCTCTTTTTCTTCTTTTTGTCCTCTTGCTCGCGATCTTTCGCCACTCCTCCTTCTCCTCTTCCTGCTTTGACGATATCATGCTTGCGAAGAATAATCGTTCTATGATTATCGTACACTTCCTTGAACGGTTCATCAATGAGACGTTCGTTTTCTCCATTCCATGGCAGTTTGACATGTGGCTTGTCGTGCCAAGGATACTCTTGCAAATTTGTCCCGACGCCCCCAGCCCCGGCCCCCGTATGCGTTGTGGACTGTTTGTGATGCCATAACAATTTACGGTTGTCAAAAGTCCGCTTACACAGACGACATGTATAGCTAGTTGGTTTCTTTCTGACTCGAGGTCGAGAAAGACAACGATTTTCATGTAAACGTAAATTCCTTACGGAAGCAAATCGTTTCTTTTTACAATATGTACAAGCAGTGCATTTTGAAACAGGTACAGGTACCTTACATCTTCCAGTATGGTTATTGAACAGTGTACGGTTAGGAAACCTCTGATAACAAACGACACATTGAAAATGATTATGAGATATCCGTGTACAAAGTTTGAAGTGTCTATTGAAAGCTGTCCTATTCAAAAAGGCTACACGGCATATATTACATTTATAATGTCCTTCCACTCCCTTCAGTGTTAACATAAGGTGCAGTATGTTTGGCGCGTGTTGAACATTAGTCTACTGAACACAAGCTCAATTTTAATGCCATGTCAACTGGAGTTTGATGCAATATTGAGTATTATTCATTTACTATCTGCATAAGGAGTAGTCAACATTACACGCTAGACACTCCAGTTTCTATTCCCAATATAGGAATAACATACAGAAAATACCCAAAAGTAGGATTTTTAAAATGTTTCAATTTGTATCCCACATTCAAGCGAGAAGGGGAAAATGACTGTTTAAATAATCACACTAGTAAAGTCGATTGGTTTGATGCAGTGGTGCTGTTAGTGACAAGGCAGGCACATCGACGTGTTAGTATATATGTTTTACCGCATTGACAGCAACTCTCGCACTTACAGTTAATAGAGAAGTAAGTGCATAGTTCACAAATAGCATAATCCGATCTGAGAGAAGGGCCGTACAAACACTTGCACTTTGATTGGCGGAGAGCCTTTGTTTTTCCATAGTATGGACACATTTCATCTAAATGGTATCTTCTTATACAATCACAATACGTGGCTAGATTCTCTCTACAGAACTGGCACAAGGATTCTTCACAGAGACAAGAGTTTGCACCGCACAAAGAACACTCGCTGAAACACGAACATGTTGTCACTGGGGAATTACAAATTGAACATCGCTCGATGTGTGTGTCCGTGCTACACATCATAATAATTTGAAAGTGGAGTTATACGAAACCTGTACTGTGCATCCTTTTAGTAATTCAACAGAAGTATATAATACATATACTGGTTATTTCATTTCGTTTTGTTTTTTGAAAGATCAAATGGACTTGCACTCCGTTTCTTTCTATTAAGAACGCTGTTATTGGCATTATTATTAATCATGTGTTCCCTTATCTATGTAATTTATAAACATTGAAGACAGGTCTCCAAAGCGAGGTCTCTAAATTTGCTATGGATGTCCATCCTTTTAATTAAGGTTAGACAAGTGTAAACCAATTCTCTGTACACCCTTGATAGGACACATTTCACTGTCGTTAGGTGAGGGACATTTACTCTTATTTTCTATATACCATATATGGTACCGCATATTTCACTCGTTGGTCACATAATGTGACGTATATAGGGTAATGATACATCGGAACTTTTTCTAAATCTTGTTCTCGGAAGACAATTTATTTCAAAACACGAATTAAAGGATTATATTGTCGTAATGAATACTTTAATGTGAATTTGTAGATAACGAGTATGTTGCCTTTAAGATGAGAACGATTTTATGGGTGCACTTTTTCATGTGCTGTTATCAGCAACACTCCTTATATAGTAAAACTATCTGTGAGCTCCATATATGGTGTATGTATACAACACGAGGGGAAAACGTCTTGTTATTGAACAAGAGAAGGAATGTTTAATAAAGTTAATCATATCATTTGTATACTTACTAATCTAACAACATTTTATCAGTTTTATTAAGTTTTTGCTTGATAGTGTACTTGTATAAATACAAGACTCCATCTTTCCTCTCAGTTAATCGTCCCAGAGAACTGTCTATCTTTTTACATTCAGTGAATATGTCTTCATCAGGTCAGAAACGTAAGAGCTGTGATGACCGCAACACCACCGAGACAGGAATGGAAGAAGATGGGAGTCAGGACGATACCTTTAACACAGCTTCTACGTCGCATGACGATGGGAAACGACCTCGCCACGACGACGGGGATGACGATACGGCCTCGTTATCTTCAAACGACGATGAAGATATCGACATCAACAGTGACAGCACGGCAGATGAAAGCGACAGCGCACTAACCTACGAGTTTCGCATTAACGAGTGGGTGACAATCAAGAGGACATCGGCGGCGTCGATCAAAGTGAAAGTGGTGACCTCCAAGAAAGGAGCAGGAGGGAAAACTATACTCATAAGAAAAGAGAATGCGGATGGAAAAATTAAACAGATGAAGTTCAGTCCTTACGTACTGAAAAAAGTAAGTGAGAAACAATATGTATCCTTGACTCAGCAAAGTCAATGGCTCTCAAAAACATCTAAGCGGAATGTCTTTTCATTAATGTATATCAGTCAAATTTGAAATGCTAGACAACAAACATTGTTTTATTTTAAGTGACAGGATGATATGGATATTTTATACATATATTTTATAGTGGAAACATTAACCAGTACGTGCTGTGAAACTACTCTTAGTTTGCTACACCAAATTCCAAATCAATGATTTAATGCAATTTTTCCCCCCTTCAAAACCGATTTTTATAGGTATTTTGTCATGTACGGTCATCCGTAGAACTGACATATTTAGCTTTCAGATTGACGGAATCCTGTAGCAAAATATAATATATTTGTTACTGCAGATGTCAGATAACTTTTTAAGTACATACATTTTTCAGAGGAATTATTTCAATCCTGCTTAATTATTTTGAATAGTTTGTTTTTTGTTTTGTTTTTGTTGTTGTGTGTGTTTTATAATTACAAGTATTTTCATACGTGAATACACACAACCTGTATTGCATTACGTTTTACAACATATTGAGTGAATTCAACATTCAACATTCAACGTTATGCTTCTGTTATCAGATTAAACATTACACATTTACTTTAAACAAGCTTTATAGACCATCAGTCAAAACTGATATGTTAATTTTGATGACATTTGTTTGTAAATACAGATCAACACATAGTCGTTCAAACCCCGTCAAAAAAAAATATAAAAAATTCAGCAAGATATATGAATACATTGTCACTGAAAATATATAGTGTGAACAATCGTAGTGCACTACTGTAACGCAAAATCATTCTGTATTGCAAAATATTGGCATAATGATAATATTTTGCTCGGCTTTACTGTCCAGCAAGAGATCGTGGAACAATGTTAATGTATTTTTTTTTATTAAGCTAGCAAGTGATTCAACAGTCGACTTCTCAGGCTTGATAAGCTTAATGCTACGAATGATTTTTCATTTTTAAACAAATATGTTGAGTTGTATTCATCATTGTATCTTTATTCTTTATTTAGATTTTTATCTATTTATTTATTTGTTCTTTCTTTTCAGTTAGTCGCCAAGCAGGTACAGATAAAAGCAGGCTTGGCTCAAGTCATTAAAGAGTTCAGAAAGGAAAAGGAAGCGAAGAGGGCGTCGCAAATAATTGTCACAAAAAAGCCCTGCTTCAAGGCCACTTTTATGAAACTGTCGGGATACTGGTATATCGACATTCGTCGATATTCCGGAGAGACATGCTCTGTTTTTGACAGAGACAACGGAATCTGTTTGGCCGAGACAGATTTCCAGAAAGTGTGCTCTTGTTTATCAGCAATGATGCCATCCCTCGTCTGAGGAACCATTAGATGGAAGACACGGGTGGCAGAGGGACGATGTCGACAACCACTACTGCTGCTGCTACTACTACTACTGCTGCTGCTGCTGCTGCTGTTTGTACTACTATTGCTGCTGGTAATATACCGCAATGGGATCAACGTTATTTCACATGCGTTCTATGCGGTGCATTATTCATTGAACTGAAAGACTTTGAAACGCACATAGCGCTTTGTCGCTCTTCAAAGGGAGTGGAAGGACATTATAAATGTAATATATGCCGTGTAGCCTTTTTGAATAGGACAGCTTTCAATAGACACTTCAAACTTTGTACACGGATATCTCATAATCATTTTCAATGTGTCGTTTGTTATCAGAGGTTTCCTAACCGTACACTGTTCAATAACCATACTGGAAGATGTAAGGTACCTGTACCTGTTTCAAAATGCACTGCTTGTACATATTGTAAAAAGAAACGATTTGCTTCCGTAAGGAATTTACGTTTACATGAAAATCGTTGTCTTTCTCGACCTCGAGTCAGAAAGAAACCAACTAGCTATACATGTCGTCTGTGTAAGCGGACTTTTGACAACCGTAAATTGTTATGGCATCACAAACAGTCCACAACGCATACGGGGGCCGGGGCCGGGGGCGTCGGGACAAATTTGCAAGAGTATCCTTGGCACGACAAGCCACATGTCAAACTGCCATGGAATGGAGAAAACGAACGTCTCATTGATGAACCGTTCAAGGAAGTGTACGATAATCATAGAACGATTATTCTTCGCAAGCATGATATCGTCAAAGCAGGAAGAGGAGAAGGAGGAGTGGCGAAAGATCGCGAGCAAGAGGACAAAAAGAAGAAAAAGAGAAGAGAAAAAATTATGCACACCTATAACTTTCCTTTAAATCCGGATGAATCTCCGGATTTCAAAAGCCATCTAAGTTACATTTTCGATCGAGAAGAGCGGTCCTTTAAGGTGAATCTAGCATTTGGAATTATTTTACGTCATAGAGAAACGGGTGAGTACAGATACTTCATTGCTCATCGCAATAGCCCGATGTTCACTACTCCCATGATGATATCGAATACAAAGTCTTTGCAAAGAGTAGTAGGAAAGATCAAAAGAAAAGATATTGAAGATCATGTGACAAGAGATCGAGAAAACACCAAATGGATTCCTGTTTTCGTGACAAATGTAGAATATTTTATCTACTTGACATCGTACGTTCTGGGTGAGATTGAAAAGCCATTACCTTTGTGGATGAAATGCAATAAAAACATTATGCTTACTGGAACTAGACACAACGATTCTTTATGCGCTTTCCGCTGCTTAGCTCTACATCAGATGCTATTGGAAAGACTTGCCCCTGAACGCCGCCGTTTACTGAGTAAAGTCGGTAAAAAAGGTAACTTTCTATTGGAACACAGAACTCAAAAGTTATTTCAGAAATGGAAACGCATCAGCCGAATAGTGCATCACAGGAGTAAAAAAAGGGGCTGGGGGAAGACTTTCAAAGGACTTATGATACCCGAGGATATCCCATTATTTGAAAAATGTTTCCAGGTTAAGGTCAATATATTTTCGTTACAAGATCACGGTCACTCATGTATACCAATTTATCTATCTAAGAAAAAAAACGAAGCATCTTCTGCATCAAGAAAAATCCTGAACATGAATGCTTATGAAGGTCACTTATCCTACATTCCAAAGTTAACGGTTTATGCTCATAAATATAAGTGTAGAAGATGTGACATGTGTTTTAAGACAGCAAGAGACTGCCGACGTCACGAACAGAGTGCTTCTTGTATCAAACGAAATAGCATCAGATTTCCAGGCAAATATTTCGTTCCAAGTCAAAATATTTTCGAGGAGCTCGAAAATTGTTACAGTATATTTGTCCCCAATGATGATAGGTATTATAAGTTTTTTGCAGTATTTGCTTTTGAGGAAACAAGAGGGAGAAGATGAGAAAAACACCAACTGGGTAGCACGTCATAAGCCTGTTTCAATATCGGTCTGTTCCAATGTTCCCGGTTTCCGGGAACCTAGATGTTTCGTAGAAGCCTATGATACAGCGAAACTCCTCAAAGACGTCATAAACTACCTCCAAGAAATTAGCAATGTTGCTCGAAAACAAACAGAAGCAAAATTGCAGCAAGCTTTCCTCGCTTTGGACGAAGAGGAACAGAAGAAAGGAACAGTTACAGTTGAGGGAGACGTAGGTCACGAGAATTTGTCCGAAGATATTGACGAGAAAGAGACGAAAGAGTGCAAAAAACATTACAGACACATAAAAATCCTGAGAGAAAGATTGCAAAACTACTGTCGACAGTTGCCTGTGTTGGGATTTAATTCTGCCAGATATGATTTGAATTTATGGAAGGGGCATTTAGCAAGAGCTATGGGAATAATCAATTCAAAAAATTCGTTTGTCGTGAAAAAAAACAATCAGTACATATGCATGACCAATGAGAATCTCAAACTGCTCGACGTGTCACAATATTTGCCCCCGGGAACGTCCTACGCCAAATTATTAAAGACTTTCAAAGTTGAACAAACAAAAGGTTGGTTCCCGTACGAATATCTGGACAGTGAAGAAAAACTGATGGAACCGAGCCTACCCCCTGCAACGGCATTTTGGTCCGATTTGAAAAAAAGCAACATACTGGGAGAAGATGCACGTTCCATAGAACAAAATTATAGACTTTTGCAGGTAATTTGGTGTCGGGAGAACATGACCTGTTTAAAAGATCTGTTGATTTGGTACAACAATTTAGATACCTCGCCCTTTGTCGTTGCTGTGGAAAGTCTTCAAGAACTCTATCGAAAAGAAGTAAATTTTTGTTTGTTCAAAGAATCCCTCTCGGTTCCCGGTGTAGCCCGAAAACTATTATTTGACACAGCTGTCAGAGATCGATCAAATTTTGCACTGTTTGACTATGCGAACAGAGATCTGTACGAGATCGTCAAAGATGGTATCTGTGGAGGACTTTCGATATTGTTTTCCCGTTATCACAAGGCCGGATCCACTCGCATCAGAGGAAATGATGAAAAACTTTGCACTAATTGTGTTGGTTATGATTGCAATGCTTTATATTTGAGCTGCATCTCTCAAGACATGCCGGTCTCTCAGTACATTAGATGGTTGCCCAAGGAAGAGGACAAATTTCATTTCTTTCCAGAAAAGATGGAGAAATACACTATCGCTTACGATTGGCTCGATTGGGAGAGTCGGCAAAGAGGCAATATTCATATTTTGCATAAAATAAATGCTGGAAAAGAGAAGCGAGTTGGACCGTATTTCGTTGATGGTTACGATGATGTCTCTCGTACTTGCTTTGACTTCTATGGATGTTACTTCCACTCTCACACGTGCTTAATTCCTAACAAAAGACGAGAAGAAAGGTATCAACAAACATTAGATAGAGAGACTTTCATAAAAAATCGTGGCTACAATCTTGTCACTATGTGGGAATGCACTTTCAAATCCATGTGTGAAAATAACTCTCGTTTACAAAACTTTCGACAGGAAAAGAGGAGACAATACATATTTCTGTCCCAATACGAGAGAGGAAAACGTGACGGTGTAACCACGGAAACTCTACTTGACTCGGTGAGAAATGATGACTTCTTTGGCATGTTGTTGGTAGACATTCAAGTACCAGATAATCTGTATGCAAAGTTTGAGGAATTCTCTCCCCTATTCGCTACCTGTAAGGTACCTTTCTCTAAATTCGGGAGACATATGCAGGACTACGTTGAAGAGCATGATCTATCTACAAAGGACAGAGTCCTTCTCGTTGGAGGCATGAAGGCCGAAAAACTCTTACTGGCCACTCCACTACTTAGATGGTATCTTCAACACGGACTCGTGGTAACGAAGGTTTACCAGGCTGTAGAGTATGCCAGAAAGAAATGTTTTGAGGAGTTTACCAGAAAAGTTACTACCAGCAGACGAAAGGCTGACTGCGACGCTGATTACGCTGTTATGGGTGACGTTTGGAAGCTCATAGGGAATTCGGGATACGGAAGTTTGTTGTTGGATAAGAGCAAACATCAAAACTGTCGATACATTCAGGGTGAAGATAAGGCAATGTTAGAAGTGAATTCTCCGAGATTTGTCTCTCTGACTTCTTTAGATGATGATGATGATGATGATGATGATGATGATAATGATGATGATGATCATCATCATCATTACGAATTACTTTCATTGAAGAAGTCAATTACAATGAACTTGCCCATTCAACTCGGATTTTTCATCTTAAATTATGCAAAACAAAGAATGCTGGAGTTCTATTACGATTTCCTTTTGGAGTATGTAGATCGTGAGAATTTTGAGCTGTGCCAGATGGATACTGACTCTATATACCTAGCCATCTCTGGAGGAAGAACTTTAGCGGAAATTATAAAACCAGAGAAAGAACCCGATTTTAATCGGATGTTATACGGTTTCTGTCATCAAGAAGAAATCAGTTCTGACGCAAAAATACATTTTCTTCCAAGAGAATGTTGTGAGACACACACAGCCATGGACAAGCGTTGTCCTGGACTGTTCAAGAAGGAAGCAGAGGGTCCAGAGATGATTTCTCTCAGCAGCAAGTGTTACTGTATGCGTAAAAATGATTCCATGATGAAAATAAGTTCGAAGGGTTTGAATAAAGAAAACTTAACAGACTCCATGACGGTGTATAAATCTGTGCTGGCGGATGGTAATTCGCGAGGTGTTAGAAATGTAGGTTTCAGGGCTCGAAACAACACGGTGTACACTTACAATCAGGCCCGATTGGGGTTATCGTATTTCTATGTTAAGCGTGAAATACAGAGCGACGGTGTCAGTACTAAACCACTGGATCTCACGCTCATTCCAATACAACGTCACTGAGAGCAGTATTGAGCCTACCTGTGGAGGTCCTCATCACCTTTGTCCTTGATGTAAAATGTAGATAGTTTTGTTTTATAGTATTACATACTACTCATAAGTTAACGCTATCATTATATTCATATAATATTATTATTTATATATTCATATTTTAATTGGTGTAGGTACAAATAATCTGATGAAATGTTTGTGTAATCAGGTTGTGGTTGGTAATGTAACTACTACTGTATTGCTCTTGTACCGTGTATTTTAAGAATAAATGAGTAAATAACCTTTGTTAGACCTTCTTCATATCTCATTCTTCATCTCATGACAAGAAACCAACAACATCAAATGAAGATAACACCACTTTTATTATCATCATATAAGAATATACATGAAAGAATATAACAAGTATTATAAAAACCAATCAGTTAAAAAACAGAAGCATAATGTGAAGTTACAACAGACAGGATAATGTCGCATTTCATTTTTGTTTGTTTGCTTTCTATTTACAAATCCTCAGCACAGAATAAACAATCTTTTTCCTTCACCAATAAAACATCTACTTGAACTGGACTCGTTGGGCAAAGATCAAACAATATACTGAGTTAATAATTATACCACATCATTTGCTTTTTACAACTAGAAAAACCAGTCAGTTTAAGACGTTTTCTCTGATTCTTGTTGATTAATGATCGTTCGTTTTCATCGCCCTCCAGAGATGATACAGCCTTCTCATCATCCTCTCTGTCTTCCTTATCCTCTGCAGTGTGTTTTTGTAAAGCCTCTTGTTCGTCCTCTTTCTGTTGCTGTTGCTTCTGCTGTTCTACTTGAATAAGACGTTCATATTTTTGTTTTGGAATGAGCACCAACTCTTGTGCCATTGTCAACTTTATTCTTCTTCTTCTTCTTCGTCTTGGTCTTCCGCTGATTCGTCTTCTCCTGATGTATCGTTTGAAAATACTTCTTTGTATGGAAAATCTTGTAATAGACTAATGATAGAAGGTAAAAGTTTCCGTATCTGAATTAACAAAATGCGTGTTCTCACTCTTGACACTCTCCGATCAGCGATACGACGTAAATGATTCTTCCAACGTTGCAACTGCGTTTTATCTCGAGAGGAAAGAGCCACATTACCTTGAAGAATGTTGAGGCATATTTCGCTAAGCACGTCCATTTGTTTCTGAGACATCGTCATTAATATGGATTTTCTCTGTTTGTCCGAGACGGCTGCATCACCGACGAATTGCAAAAAGGAATGCATTTCCTGTAATAACTTCATGCCCATAGTTCTTCAGGACTGAGAGAAGACAGTTACGACTTCACCAGGGAATATATTGGTTCGAAACTGATACCTCTTATCCGTTCTGCCCGATAAGTCGATCATCAAATAACCATGAGGTTTTGCATCAGTTGCTTTTATAAACATATCCTGGAAAAATGCTGTCTTGCCTGGAAGAATCTGTCTTGCCAAATTAATTACTTGCAAACAGTCTCGTTGATTTTTAAACAGAACTAGATAATGTGAATTTAGACTGATCGTTCTCCCGTACTTACCGAAAGAGTTCGTAGGAAAGAGTGTTTGACTTAACAGACAAACTGATATGTTGGCGTGGTGTCCAGTCATGGTAAATAACTTACATGCTGATAGGTCTCTGCAGACCTCGTGGATCATATCGTCAAGTATTATCAATTTATGACAAGTGTCTTCATCACTGTTGGCCCATTTTAAAACATATTCTTCCGTGGGTAAACCTTTGTGAAAGTCTAAACATTTACTCTGATTTGCTTTTGCATCCTCTTCCATCTTGTCGTAAAGTTTTTGCCACATACTATAACACAGAAGTGTTTTCTTCACTGGTTTCTCAAACATAACATTCCCGTAATCGAACAGTTTTTTGGTAAAAAAACTTTTTCCGCTCTGCGTTTGACCCGAAATGAAGATATTGCAAGGTGAAATGAATGGTAATAATATCCTCCCATCGTCTTTGTCGTTGTCCATCGTTGTGGAGCAGTTCACGCTGTATTTATCACACAATCAAAACCGTCTTCAATGAAGCTTTCTGTGCGAACTGAAACACATTGAATATCGTCTCATTATATATTGATAGACGTACTGATCATTACAAGTCGAAGCAACATCAGAAAATGGTTTAAGAATTGTCAACATTGTCCATCCTCTCAGTCTCAAATGTAAATAATACACCACCCAATGTCCACAGGTTCTGCTCATCTGCTGTTGCAGTGCATGCTGGTTAGTCAAGTATGTCACATTTCCTTCTCGGGTAATCTTGTTCAAAAAATTTTGAATAGTACCTTTCTTCAATGGCGTCCTCTCTTCCCCAAGACTGTCAAAAAGTTCCACTTCATTTTTTCTTTTATCTAATATAATGCAAAACCAGTGTTGACCCTTCTTGTACGTTGGATCAGTATTGACTATTAAAGCACTACTACTGCTTCCACCAGCAGACATCATACGCTGTGCTAATCGAGTGTTCAATTGATCTATTGCAAATATGCCTAGTACATGCGAGTGTAATACGGTATCACAGGTTAAGATGCACTCTAATTGATCCGTGTTCATCACGAGGGTACAATGATGTTCCTACTCTTTTCTATTTCAAAAATGGATCCGAATTCTGCATAGCACACACATACTACTGTCTCTGACAATGCTGTGGCAAATTGAGCTTCCAGACGAAGACTTCCTTGACGTTGTAGATTCAAGATTAATCGGTCATCGTTTGGTCCGAACACTGGTTCCAAATGGAAGGCAAATAGCGTGTAGCCATCATCAAACTCTTGTCTAGAGAAGCATACTGATCCAGAGTGATCCTTTTCATTGAGCCAGGTCCCCGTAGCGCGGAACAGATTGTTGTAAGCCGATACGAATGTCTGACCATCAGCTTTTGAAAAGTTCAATTTCATTGCTCCTGACTCTCCCACTATCTGACCTCCTGAAACTAAAGCCATCTGATTTAACCCGAAATTGGTGAATCGAAATGGATTCTTCTTGAAGGTTCCGGTGATGGCATCTGCGGCAGCAAATCCAAATACCACTTTGTTTGGTCGAATGCCTTGAAAGATGTTATCCCAAACGAAAGATATCTGTCCCTTCGGAATGGAAAACATTTTTACCTCAGTTCTCTTGTAGGGATATTTTGCTGTTGTCTTCGAGAGGGCTTCACTGTGACCATAGATTATACCTGGATTCAAACAGACTTTATTAATTTTCAGCACTATGTCTTCTATATGCAGTTTATACTTCTTCGTAGCATCATTAGCCATTAGGTAGAACTCCGGACTGGATCTGTAGAGTTTCACTTGCACGTCTACTTGATTGAGTATGTAACGATTAATTTGAAACAGGTCATGAAGTAAAGGACCTTCCATGTCAAATGTCTTAGAACCGGCGCTAAAAGCATATCGTTGCGTTAAACCATCATTCGTTCCCAAGGGATCAGATTCGTCAAAATGTTCCTGAGTGTCCTTGTAAAACATCTGACTGGACAACTTGTTATTCCCGTCATTCTCATTCGAGTACAAAAGCGTCCGTATCATAGCTTTGTACGGGTAATGGTTTGATGTAGAGCTAATCAGTTTTCCTTGTAACCAGACATCAATTTGATTGAACAGAGCATGGAGAAGCAAATTCACGGGACCGCATTTTTCATCAGCAGCTGTGTCTGTGCCGTCTGCATGAACAATTTTGCCTTTGACATAAATCGATGATCTCCTCAAGTCGAGATATTCTAAGCCATTCTGACCGCTAAGACTAAATTCGATCACAGATTCTGTCGCAGAACTTATGGGACGACATTCCTGTAAGTAGGTTCTCTCTACAGCCGTTTGCGTGGGTGGGAGACTAAACAACTCCAAATCTGAGGGCTGGGTTTCGCTAAAATAGGCCTTATCCGATGACAACATAGACATGGTTTTCGTGTGGAGGTTTTACTTTTTAAAAATATCTGTCGTGAAACTATGAGGTCTTATCTTCCTGTTCCTGCTTGTCTGTTGTCTTCTTACTATTTTTGCAAATGCTTTCTTACTGCCGGTTCTCTTCTCCTTCTTCTTCTTGGAGGAAACTCTTCTCCTTACCGAGGTCTTCTTGGCACTGCCACCAATCTGACCTCGTCTCTTCTTCTTATTCGTTTTCCTCCCATTCCTACTCATTACCTCTTCTGATGTTGAAGTCAATGCCACTGTAGAGACAGCTTCCGGGTTCCGTATTATCTCAGATTTAGCTTGTTCCACTGATTGTTCACTAGGGCTGATGAGTTTTATATCTTGAACCTGATCATGCGTAGACGCCACGTTAGCATAAATATCACGTGATGAATTACTTTGAGTCATCAAAGGATGAAAAGATAAATTAGAAAATGTGGAAACACCACTAATACCGTCTCCTTGTTTAGTCTTCCCCTGAACGAGATCGTTGTAGTATTTCCTCCATACACTCGACTCAGGCACGTAAAGTTCTTCCTCCTTGTTCATGATGGTTCACTTCTTGACTTAACTCACTTGACGTAGGGATAACGTCTCAATTGCAGTGTAAGAGATGAAACTCCTGTGAGAAATGTTGCTAACTCGCCTGATACATCCGTTATGTATACGTCAATCCGATGAATTGTTCCATTCATTATTCTCATTGGTATATCATAGGATTCGAGAAATACATGATCGTATATTGTGACACCGGAACTAGGACGTACTCTCCGTAACAGCGGCTGTCTTTCTCCTTCAACTATAACAGGTTCACATAAAGAGCAATAAATGTATAACATATCAGAAACTGCAGTTCTTTTTTCCTTCTTGCCTCCGGACCCTGGTTTTTTCCGTTCCCTGTGGCATAAAACTCTCTTAATGTTATAGTCCAATAACCATCGAGAGACACGGGTTGTTTCAAATGAATAGAAAACTTGTGAGGTTGATTGTCAGGAAAATAAGTTACAAAATTTCCACTACTGGCTATGATCCATTCCTCAGTGTTGTTCATGATGGCGTTCTTGTTGTCACTTCATTCGCGTCGATCCACTGATTGAACTTATCGGGAAAACCATCCCATTTAACTAAGACTTGCTTCACTTTACGGTTCTTAGTGCCAACAGTTCTCCTCTTGATAATTTTTTCTATATGCCATAATGTATCATCAGGGTTTTGAGGAAATCTTTGAAGTTCGCTTTCATAGAATGATCCCTCTATAAGGTCGGATTGTAGATCTTCTAAATTATACACCGCAATGCCTCCCTTTCTGTTTCTAGATGAAATTTTAAACACTTCTGCACTCCACTTTGATTCATAACCCTTCTCGAACACTCTCTTTGACAACGATACTCTAACGTAAGAACCAACTTTGAATTTATACACGGTTGTTGCAGGGCGTTCATTACCGAACCCATCCTTGTAAATATCCATCCAAACTTCTGCTTCATTTTCCTTGTCAATATCAGCTGGTTTTCTGCCCTTCAAACTGCTATGGTCTCTATGATTATAGTTGTAAACAAAATCCGAAAGAACATCGATGAAACGGTATGACCTTTTATAGGTAAAGTAACGATACAGCATTCCTTTCAGAGTACGAATAAATCTTTCCGCATAATTCGCCTTAATGTCTTCATTCTGAGTAACTATGTGTTTTACGTTAAACTCTTTGAATACAGAGTGAATTTTACTATTTTTAAACTCTGTACCTTTATCTGTTCTGATGATGTATGGAGGTCTTTCGTTCATAGATTGGAATAATGATCTCATAGCTCTGCTTGAACTTGCTCCAGATTTATCGTTCATTGGTTCGATCCAAACATATCTTGAAAAGCAATCTATCACAATGAGAAGAAACTTGACCCCATCATTGAAACTTGCTATATTAGATACGTCACATAAATCGGCGTCAGCTTGAACATTTACACCGCTGGCTATTACACGGTTTCTTCTAAACCTTCTCTTTGGTAATTTATTCGTGGCATATGCCGACTGCGAATTTATCCACCTGGTCACACTGTACTTTTTCACATCCGAATGTTTTCGTTTGAAAGATGAATAGAATTTCTGAAGTCCGGCAAAAGCACCAGGATTCCTCGGGTTATAGTATTCTTTTTCATACTGCCTCGCCTCGTCCCGTCGCACTTCCATTTGTATTATTAGTAAAACGTTCATGCAATAATATCATTTTGTGAACCAACACTTTCAGATCACTGATCCATGTACTAGTCTTAAAGGTAACGTCTCTGTAGTCTCGACATTCATACTTCAAGAAATACAATGGTGAAATGTCTCTTAAATACTCGTTCTCTGATATATAGTCTCTCCACTTCGCTAAAACGATACTCTCATCTAACTTATTGAAATATTGTTGAAAGTTGCTCTCGAAGTCTGAATGATGTATTAATCCAAAAGATGGTGATGATGAAAGCATGTCCTCCGTTAAAACCAGTGCATAAGCTGTCGTGAGGAGACGTTCCAAGGTATATGATATGCTCTCTGATTCTTGGACTTCATCTACAATAATTAGACGTTTTCTTTCTTCTGTCATGATTTATAATAAATCACAAACGAATCTGCTTTCTGGAATAAATATATAAACTTGCTGTTCCCCAGGAATCTGGAATATCGATGGGATTTGATTGAATATATCGTCTTAGATGTTGTTTACACTCTGATTCATTGGTAAACCATTTGTCTGCATTCTTCAAAATAATCTCTGCATCAAAATGATGTCTATGTCTTAATGGCGGAAATGCCATTATTATCCACTGGTATTCCGTCATAGTTGACCGTAGCAAAGGTTGTGAATATTACTTATATATCACAGTTATATATATATGAACCCTTATCTTATGTAAACATAATTAAGTTTCTCTATTGTATGAAATGGCAAGCCCAATTTAATTAAGTTACATTCTTATCTTATGCTTATCATCATCGAAGCAGTTATCGAAGCAGTTTTTTCGCCAACAAGCCTATAGTAGATTTGCATAGGATTTGAGAGACTGATCTGGGCTATTATAACTACTATTGTCACATTCTACAATTGTTTTTCACCATTTGCAATAGGTTGGGTACCATCTGCAATGGGTTGACACCATCTATATAGGTTGTCACCATCTACAATGAGTTAAAACCATCTACCATTGGTTGACGCCATTTGCTATGGATTGACACCACCTGCAAGGGATTAACTGACACCATCTATAGTGGGTTGAAACCATCTACAATGGGTTGACAGGGTTGACATCGTCTACTTTACCTTGAAGGGCTCCTCGCTCACCCCCTCAAACACCAGTCCGTCAAACAGGGGAGGGTCATCGTATCTGGAATAAGTCACATCCCTCATGTGGTTTTACTAGTATTGTATCTCGTACATCATGAATTGAATAACTAATCAATGACAACACAACCATGACGAGGTGTGTGATCTGCGAGGCTATTAAAAACAGAAATTATTCAAACATTGAAGGAGAAAAACACTTCTTAATATTTTGGAAGATGAATCTTGAAGAGAAACTATTCTCAAACAAGTATTCCTGAAGTCTAAAGTCTGAAGTCTGAAGTCTGAAGTCTTCGAAAGGAAAATATTAAACATTCCGAATTCATTTCTGAAAAGGTATTTCATGATGGCCGTATTACAATTATCTTCCTCTATTACAATTTAAAAAAAAAAAATTTAGCTTTTTATTCCCATGTATAACGCCCTTGATACACGCCCTTGAAGATAAGGACAGTAACAGATAAGCACTTCAAGATAATCCGAATATCTGATAAATAACAAAAAAGCTTTTTAAAAAAAGCAGATCTTACCCGGCGAAGAAGGGAGCAATGTTTTTCATGAACGATTCTGTTGGCAGGTTATCTGTAAGAGGACTCGCTGTTAATACTTCAAAACGGGTATTGGAAAGGTGGTAGTAAATATATTTGCTGGTAAATAATTTATTGTCACACTAACAAATTTACAGGAATCACAACTAAGCATAGGCAAACCTGTAATATTACTGCATAATCAGTTCAGGTGTTAATTTAATTGTTTGAAAATAATAACTTCATATGGCAGGATTCAAGATGGCGGTGAGTGTACCTCCTCCTATGTTATATAGCTATAGTTAGGGTCTTGCGCCTGTGGATTCAATCTGTATGCACATTTGTTGTATCCCTCAACAACAGCTGTTAGTAGCTATTAGTATGTTTGGTACCCTATTTGATAATCTGTATTGTTAATCTGATTAAATGTGTGCTTTATTCAATGGAATTTGTAATATAAGGCTTGTTTGCTGTCATTTTCTGGTTTTCTCTGGGGACTTCATTATCTGATTTGCTAATCGTAACCTAGAGTTCCAAACGTCTGGTCGGATTCTATTACTTCTATATTTTACGATTAATTTGTTACTTTCTATATTTCATGATGCAATATAAACGGGAGTGTGACGTAGCAATCCATCTTTAACTCTTTCCTTCATCTTCAAATTCCTCCTTTTTCTTCAAGATGCCCTCCTTACAGGAAATATATGAGATAGCTTTAAAGATAGCGTATGTGAATGAATCCTTCACACAGGGATGTTTCCACGGGGCACCTGTGCATTGCCTGGTTTATTCCCGTTGTTTTACTCAAATAGATGCTGTGCATGGCCTGGTTTATTCCCGGTGTTTTACTCAAATAGATGCTGTGCATGGCCTGGTTTATTCCCGGTGTTTTACTCAAATAGATGCTGTGCATGGCCTGGTTTATTCCCGGTGTTTTACTCAAATAGATGCTGTGCATGGCCTGGTTTATTCCCGGTGTTTTACTCAAATAGATGCTGTGCATGGCCTGGTTTATTCCCGGTGTTTTACTCAAATAGATGCTGTGCATGGCCTGGTTTATTCCCGGTGTTTTACTCAAATAGATGCTGTGCACTATGGCGGTCATTGCAACACATTTCATCGCCCTCGTCATCTATTTATAACTGCTACGTCAACTTGCATCACCCCCGTTTGCTATTTATAACTGTTACATCAACTAAGGTCATGCTATAATTCTTGTGCGATTTGATGAACTAAAATATTTTGTTATTGGCTGTGACGTGGTATAGAATATTGAAAGATAATATGATGACAACATTCTGAAATATTATTTCAGACGGACATGTGGTGTTGACCTCGTTACACCCTTTACCCTTTTTATAGACTAAGGGGCTGGATCGTCGACTTCATATGCTTTCGTGTCGCTAGTTTTTCGACAATACAAGCCCCTGTGGGCCAGTCGAGCTTAATCATTCAATCTCTGGGATACAATAGGTTTAGAGGTGATAAACGTTACGGACGCCAGACGCCAGATGACAAATTGCACCACAGATTATACCAAAAGTCCCTCGGGTATTATAAGACCCGGACGAACTATCACTCCAAGACACCAGCCTGGATTCAAAGATTATACCAAATCACTCTTATAATATCTACTCATCACTGACCAGTCATGATATGGTTGGAATTCTTCAGGTCCCCCACGACTTCTGTTATGTGTTCTAGAGAGCGAGTTATCTTCTCCTCGTCCTGCTCATCAACCCCGTCCAGAATATCCTGGATAGCCTACAGATACAAATAGTGTTCATGATTATTTTAAACTTTGAAACTAGGCATAGTTCCCCTTAAGGATCGTAGACATTCGACCAAGCTTAAGCAATGCTCACGGTATGCACATACGATTAGCTAGTACATTGAGCACTGATAGACCGTCTTGCTTGCAAATTTTATGAAAAGGATAAAAAGGAAAGGACATCAAAAAATCCTTAACAGTACTGAAGTGACAGAATGGACATTTATTAATTTATTCCATTATATTATAGTTATAAGATGATTACAACAACCACTTCTTAACATCTTGGTTTGGAAGATGTTTTGAGCAAATTCAATGTTAAGGTCTTCCGGGAATTAAAAATCCATTGCACACGCTCGTAAAAGAACCGAAAGAACTAAGTATCGCGTATGACTGTCAATCACGAATTGTTGTAAATTAACGGTCCCTCATAGCGGAAGTTAACGACTACTCCCTACCCCTAGTCATTTTGGGATGATCTATCATGGGCGAAAGCCCTGTTTTATTCTTGAAGGTTTAAAACTTAATTAATTGAACAATCTTTAAAGTTTGCAGTGACCCCGATATACCACACTAATCATATGTGTTTTAATAGCAATTTAGAAGGTCGTAATAAACAAAATAACAAGATGTTAACCAATGGTAGGACAACTTAGGCTTAATACCGGTGCTGCTGCTGCGAATCTGAGTTCAATTTGCACGCCGAAGATGAAGAACCAGTAATAGGTATCGCCTCCAGGAAAGTTCACGGTAGGGGCGATGTTGCTATGGTAACAAAAATAACATAAAACAATGAGAACAGCCAGCATAATATCATTATATAAGAATATTTGTAGTAGTACAACTTCTTGGTTTTTTTTGGGATGGCATGTCACATTTGTTCATTATCTCATGGCATGTTACATTTGTTCATTATCGCATGGCATGTCCCATTTGTTCACTATCTTATGACATGTTACATGTGTTCACTATCTTATGGCATGTTACATTTGTTCACTATCTCATGGCATGTTTTACAGAGAGTTATTCTGTTTATGACCAACACAAAGAATGTGATTGTGCCGAAAATATCTTGAAGAAGTCTTAAACAAAAATATTTTACATCACTTCTTTGAATTTATTTTTGTCAATCATGTAATACAAACATAGGCTCGTAGTTAAGAAAAATGAAATAAAAAAGATATAAATATACTTACTCAAGATCGTATGGTCTGCAAACAACAACAATGCAAATATATATTCAATTGATCGCGATATGAATATAAAATATGCTATTCATTTTGTCGTAGTCACAGAACAAATATTGATATTTTAAGTTGACCGTATTAAAACTACTGCTTAAACTTAAACCCCTTCCTGTAATTCTATAATAATAAATTAAATAATGTTTTAAATTGTGATTTGTATATACTATGTGAAAGTTTGTTTAAATTGTATAATACGAATCCTGAAAAATACATTGTGTAAACGATGAAAACATAACATGATATTTGTACACACACTCGTGTTCAGTAGCTGACTAAAATCCAAACAGGATTATGTTGAGTGCACAACACCGACAGTATAAGCAGCGGGGAACCGTACCTGCAATACATGGTGTTAGTACAAGATGGTTTTGAGCTGACATCTGAAATAATGTTTTCACAAAACACGCACCTGCTTTCATCTTTACGGGCAACGCCGTTGAGGAATAGATCGCTGTAGTTGAGGATGGGCATGATATCATATGTCTTGTATATACCCCACAAGGGAACGGCGAGGCACTTTGGTAAAACCTAAGGATTTATACATAAGTTTCATTTCTATAATGATTCACGTACTAACCTTTCTGAAATGTGGCGATGCTGAATGATCTCGATATGTCCTTCAACCAAATACGTTATCGTCAACATGTTAAGGAACACTCAGTTTGGATTTTTAATAGTCCATGTAAATATAGAATAACATTTTTATGAAACGAGTGAATGGTTTGGTAATTTAACGAGCGAATACCGATGGACCGAGTTTTGTATTTCATTTATTACTCAATGATGTAAATAGCGCTGAATTGCAAAATAATGTTTTTTTAGTAATGCTCAGTTGCAAATAGGTCACCCAATATTGCAGTCGCACGGTTAACATAGTAACGTCAACCAAAAACGACTATGACGTCACACGCCGATTATGAGGTTACGGCAGCACGTGGTGGTATCACATGTACACACGTGTGTTACCAACTCATTGTTATGTAATAAGTGATCTCACCACGGTTGAGTAATAAATCAAGTTACATGTACTTCCAAACATCGACACGGAGTGTTCCTTAACATGTTGACAATAATTTGCTTTCGCTCGTTAAGATAGCAAACCATTCACTCGTTTCATAAACATGTTATCAAATGGGGCATCGTTATGTATAGTATTCCATATGTAAACCACCTATGTAATGTAATGGAACCACGTGTTATTGATTGAAGATGGCACATTCATGGTTAATTTCAAAGCAATGATAAACCAAAGTCACTCTTTACCAGACAGCAGTTGTTGATTGACAGAGAGAAGTGATTTCAGTTTACTATACACGCAGTGTTCGTTGTTTCAATGAAGAACTAGACTACCTTGGGTACTTGATCTGGGTCCCGCCCCTTGCACCACAGATAGCAGTTAGTGATGACCCCCAGCTGACAGTGGGCTAGTTTGATCTCCTTGTCTCCCTCCAGACGGGTGCAGTCCAACACCGGCATCTGGAAATAGGAACCCCAATCAAAAAGCAAATACTTAAACCTTTTTATCTTAAGACGCATAGAAGACTACATGCAGCAACACTACATATACTATATATAATTCTGAATGAATATCCAATACCCAAATAGTTTAGCTAGTATTTTCATTGATTGCTTGTCCGTGGAAGATACGTCAGTGTAATGTTCATACATTATAAAACTAACAGTATTGTTTCAATGAAACCACGTGTTTACCTGCAAAACATCCCAAATGAGACCACGTGTTTACCTGTAGAACCGTCCCAATGAAACTTGTGTTTACCTGTAAGAACTTCCCAAATGAGACCACGTGTTTACCTGTAGAACCTCCCAAATGAGATCAGGTGTTTACCTGAATTAAGAACCTCCCCATGGGACCACGTGTTAACCTGTAGAACCTCCCCATGAGACCACATGTTTACCTGTAGAACCGTCCCAATAAGACCACGTGTTTACCTGTAGAACCTCCCCATGAGACTACATGTTTACCTGTATAACCTCCCTAATGAGACCACGTGTTTACCTGTAGAACCGCCCCAATAAGATCACGTGTTTAACTGCAGAACCTCTCAATGAGACCAAGTGTTTACCTTCAGAACCTCCCTAATGAGACCACGTGTTTACCTGTAGAACCTCCCTAATGAGACCACGTGTTTACCCGTAGAACCTCCCTAATGAGACCACGTGTTTACCTGTAGAACCTCCCTAATGAGACCACGTGTTTACCTGTAGAACCTCCCTAATGAGACCACGTGTTTACCTGTAGAACCTCCCCTCTGAGCGTGTTCTCTTCCATCAGTGTCACAACCTCCCTCGATATCCGGTTCCATGGCTCGAAGTATGCCGGCAAACTGATCTGGAAAACAGATAGAGAAGAAAAGCTGAACATCACGGCACAATTAAAGGCAGTTAAAATTCATTAAAATGAAGGAATACACACACACACACACACACATACACACACGCACACACACACACAATGTCAGCGCTAACTATGTGTGTGCAGCGGTTCTAAAGTTTACGGACGCCGGATGAAGGACAGACGGACGCCGGACGATGCCATAACCAAAGCTGGCCTTTCAGGCTCTCTTTAGCGCATCATTTGCAAGATTACTTATCTAAAGTAGACAAAGAAACATTGACATGTATTAACAGGTACCCATAATTATTTCGAATGCAGTTAAAAGTATTTTTAAGGGAAGACTCACATTTTAACCCCCTTAACCTCACCCCTTCCACCCTCCTCAAGTTACACACCCAGGCTGCTCTGTACTGTATTGCAATACCCCAATTACAACAGCCACTGACTAATTGGACTCTCTACTATGTATGTCCAATTGAAGCTAATTTGTTAATCGCTACTCAATCTTTATTTTTGGTACTACAAATATGAAATTAAGCTGTGTTGAAAAAGCATTACATTGTGATGAAAGTTAAGAAAGAAATATATCCCTCAAAGGGGTCAAATTCCGTTGTCCGTCCGTTGTCCGTAAACTTTTCTCATTGTCGACTTCCAGAACCGCAACATGGCCAAAGCTGACATTTTGTGGGGAGTTACCTTGCTCTTAGGATAATAGTTTGTTCACTTGGTACCCACCCGCCTCACACATGGGCGTAACAGACATTAATAGTAAAACTAATCAACTAACTTTTTCACCGAAACCAATTGACATAATAATCTTTGTTACATGGAGACTAAAGTTTGTACATTTGGAATTGTTCCCCCCCCCCTCAAATATGAGCATGACAGGGGGTTCCATCGTAAAATCTTTAAGCGACTTTTTCCCAAGAACCAGTAATGCTAGAAAGCTCAAATTTTGGGAATAAGACCCTTGAACGATGGAAACTAAAATTATCCTAAACCAACAAATAATTTAGGGATATGATTTATTGATTATCTGCAAATAGAACAGATCATATTATTCAAGTCGCGATATTGACAAACTATCAACCCCACCGCTTATAGTTAGGATAGTTTAGTCTACCATCTTATTATCAGATTCCTCTTTCTTATGAATTCATAACAAGCTCGTGTTTTCTTTTTTCAATCCGTATTTACTGAAGTAATTTCATGTGTGCTTTGCAGTTGAATATATTTAGCTTGTGTCGCGATATGGTGACAAGGGTTTATGGTTGAATATCACTTGTGTCGCGGTATGGTGACAAGGGTTTATGGTTTAATATCACTTGTGTCGCTGTATGGTGACAAGGGTTTATGGTTGAATATCGCTTGTGTCGCGGTATGGTGACAAGGGTTTATGGTTGAATATCACTTGTGTCGTGGTATGGTGACAAGGGTTTATGGTTGAATATCGCTTGTGTCGCGGTATGGTGACAAGGGTTTATGGTTGAATATCGCTTGTGTCGCGGTATGGTGATAAGGGTTTATGATTGAATATCGCTTGTGTAGCAGTATGATGTCCAGGTTGTGTCACCATGACGAGTAGCCATTGCCGGGTTCTGAGCAACTACTGGCAAATACTAGAGTATTCACACCTAAACTGTTTGACCAGATAGTGAGAGCTCGAGAAGCAGATGGGTTGCGTCTTTGTTTGTCTGCGCTGAATGGCTTTGAGCTGTGGTGCACAACAGATTATTGTTAAGTTAAAGTGATTACATCATGCTGACGAAACAAATACATGTGCAATACCAGGCAGATATTTCATCACATAAATAAACCTTTACTGTGTAATGGTAGGCAAATATTTCATCACTTACATCAATCTTTCCTCTAACGTTTGAAATAAAAATAATTCACAAACCTGAATACTGAATTTCAAACAATATCCCCAAACAGTTTCGTTCGACCTGCCTTCCCGTGTCATACCGCGACTTTGTGTCACAAAGCACACATGGAATTACTTCTGCAAATACGCATTGAACAAAGAATATACAACTGTGGCTGTACATGTCATTCATGTAGACTAACATTAAATCCCTGAAACAACCTTTGGTTTTTATAAATTTATAACGGAGAGGAATATGTAATAACTGTATGGAAAGGAGTTATCTGGACAAAGCGGGACCATAAACTCGGCTTCTGTTATAATTAAGAGCGACTACTCAATCAAATACATGTATGAGAAAGGCTAACATGAATTTCCTTGCTAAACTGACAAATCGTTTCTTAATAACTATAGTACTGTTCATGAAACATGTATAATTACAACAAGTGTTCTGACAGCATAGCAAAAAGCCATGTGCCCTTTTGATGCACAATCTATCCTCTAAATAAACTGTCACCATATAAGGGTGATTTACGAAAGATCAGCTCTTACAATCTTGATCTGCATTCAATAACAGATGTCTTTGACTATCTTGTAAATTAAGGATCGTCTGGTGACAATAGAGACACATCCCAGCAGGTTCAAGTGTTATGACATCAGTATGTGATAAACCATCCTCTTCTCACAGAGGCTACTCCCTTCAGATTATATATATATAAATAAAATACTTCAGACGACACTTGCTGTAGATATCATTTTAATGATGACTGGATGGGTCGCATTTCTCCACTTCTTTGTCATTCTGCAATTCGAGGTGTGAACCATAATGCCGTTGGGCATAATCCTCCAGTTCGGGTTGAGTGATCCCTCTCTGTTCTTCAGTTTCAACTGGAGGTACGTCGTCGGTAATCAGTCCAATGAAGCGAGACATCTCTAAAACCTGAGAGAAAATCGTAACAGAAGACCACTTGCAGTTCCAAACAGAGACAAATATATGGATCAAACTGATTATCATCACTACAAATCAGATGGGTCCTTCTCAATAGAGGGGATGAATCAGTCCCCAGTGTTATCATCAACTGAGGACTAAGACCAGACCAACACAAGTGCAACCGACCAGACCACTGTGTCACCAACAGAAACAACAAACATTGACTTTGATAACACCTCTTTAGATTCTTCTCCAAACAACATGAAAAACGGTCTTTGGAGTAAATTTGATTTTATAAGAAGAACTTTTTCAAGAAGCACAAAATCGTATACTCCCCGAAACTACATGTTTGCTAGAAATGTCAATTATGCAATTGAAACAAATGATCAATTCATTGACTGTGGGCCAGGATGTGAGACGTGCAATTACTCAAATTTTAATCCCTCGTAAATTGTTTATTGTGTGCTAATCAAGCTAACCACTTGTCACTTACCAATCAATCAACGTCTATTGCACATTGTTTAAGCTACCTATATATTCGCCATGTTGAAAATGATCCACACTGTTGAAAAGACTTGTAAACAAGTCGAAATGCAACGCATCCAGTCATCATTAAAATGAAATCTACAGCAAGTGTCGTCTGAAGTATTTTATTTTTATATACATTTACTTCACGTGAGACCTTCCTCAACTTTTTCATATCTATTATCCACGTGGAAAGACTGAAGATGACACAAGCTAAGGACATCATGAAGGCGATTAAGAAGCTGAAGAGGAGCAATGAAAAAGTGAACAAAAACATTTCTCGGGAACTGTGTTTATTGAAACAACAGGTTTTAGAGATGTCTCGCTTCATTGGACTGATTACCGACGACGTACCTCCAGTTGAAACTGAAGAACAGAGAGGGATCACTCAACCCGAACTGGAGGATTATGCCCAGAGGCATTATGGTTCACACCTCGAATTGCAGAATGACAAAGAAGTGGAGTATGAAGCTTTTCAAACCCGAAAAGCAATGATCAAGACATGGCAACGGAAGCTAAATGAAAGAAAGCAGGCCTACTATAATGCTGTTCGAACTAAACGGACTGCAGAAATATACAGTGACTTTCTAGAAATGCCAAACCCTTACATACCGAATAAATTTCTGGAAAAGGGAAATGGATTTACATCAGATGAGCTGAGGAAGCAATTTTCCATACATCAAGTGGAAAAGGAGATCCACCATCTTCTGAATGAACATGTAAGATAGACAGACAGACAGACAGACAGACAGACAGACAGATATTTTATTAAAGTCTCGCCTCGCGATCGATAAAATACAGGTACAATATGTACATAAAAATATGCGAGCCACCCAAAAATGGGTTATGAGAGACTATATACAGTTAAATGACAATTAAAAGTTTACATAAAATTGCAATATAAATCGAATCACATAAACCAGGTAAGAAGATAGTGTGTAAGTAAGAGTTATAAATAAAATACATCTTGGGTGTGCAGTACAATTAAAATGTAATATATAAAACACAATAAATCCATAAAATATATACATATGTGTAAATGGTAAAATACTTAACTATGGTATAAATAGGCATTGCGAGCAGTTAAAATAGCTTTGCAGGTCTTGGCACTAATTAAAATCAATTCAGGTGAGAAGAGAATAAAACCCACTTTCTGTATGTCGCTAAAATCAAAGAAGTTGGGACACTCTTGGGCACACTGTGCGTACAGGTCACATCTATCGTCTTCATATAGTGGACAGTGAAGGAGGACATGTGTCTCGTCCTCAACGGCGTCTCTACATACAGGGCATGTCCTTTCTTCTACAGGCGTGTTCGTGTAACGTCCAGTCTCAATCTTCAAGGGGGCTACTCCACATCTGAACCTTGACAGGGCGCTTCTTTGGCTTCTATTAATGACACGTTTTACATAGGGTTCAGTTTCATAAGTGTTCTTAAAAGTACAATACGTGCGTAACTTGTTTCCTTGTCCTCGATTGGTGTTGGTTATTTCCTGTTTCCATCTTGTTAAAAACTGGTTAAAAACGGCATCCTCTATAGAACTTGAAACGTACCTCTCATGGTATCTGAGGTTTAGGGATGTAAAGTGTCCCATTCCCAGCTGGTTGAATTTGTTGATAATCCTGTATATTTGATTTCGTTTACGTCTGGTTGCCCATTGGTGAGTCCATGTGAATATGTGGTGAGTTAGTCTTTCAGGATCGATGTTTCTGAGTCGCATGTAGAGGCGCGTCACACATCCCCACTGCCGAACTGTCGGGGGGACCCAACCCATATCTCCGCTCACTGCGTTGTTAGGGGCGAAACGTCGAAGGCCGAGGAAAAGCGCATAGCTCTGTTCTGTACTGCCTCTGTATATGACATGTTGTATGTTCCCCAAATACTGGCGCTGTATGCGAGCACTGACCACACCATAGAATTATATAACTTTGTAAAAGTGTCCAGCTGCATTCCACCTAAAATTTTAAACTTTGAGATGAGCAGTCCAAGAGCTCTGCTGGCTGATATAGCCGATGCTTTCGCCATACGATTAAAATCCAAGTGCTCTGTTAAAAGAATTCCAAGGTAGTTATAAAAATCTGTAATTTCTAAAACTTCATCTCCACAAGTAAAAATAGCAGGGGTCCGAGGTGTCGATACTGGCCTAAAGTGGACGATGTTGGACTTCCCGTTGTTAACTGTCATAGAATTAGTTCCACACCAGCTATTGAGACAGTCTAGCAAAAGATTCAAATCACTCTCGGATTCGGCCAGTAGAACTAGGTCGCCGGCATAAGCGAGCACTCCAACAGTCTTGTCATTAATGATAACTCCGATAGATAATTCATTTATCAAGGTTAAAAGATCATTGATGTAAATATTAAAAAGTAGAGGTGACAGTAAACATCCTTGTTTTAGTCCACATTGTACATCGAACCATGACGATTGTCTGCCGTTCAATCTCACACAGCATTCAACAGTTTTGTAAAGGGAAGTAATAGCATTAAACATTTTACCTTTTATGTTTGCTTCAAGTAATTTTAAGCACATTGTAGAGCGATCAATACAGTCATATGCCTTCCGAAGATCGATGAATGCTGTAAAAGTCGATTTCTTCATAGATTTTCGTGTTTCTATAATCGAGGTGAGCGACGAAACGTGTTCAGCGGTTGATCGACCTCTTCTAAAACCATTTTGGCTGTCCTCTAAAATATTTCCCTCTTCAACGTAACTTGATAGTCTTGTATTCAAGACAGAGCAATAAAGCTTATAGGATGCACTAGTAATAGTAAATCCCCTATAAGATAGCGGGTCTCTCGGGTCTTCCATCTGTGATTTAGGAATTGGGTTTATTATCCCTTTGGTCCAGCTTACAGGAATTTGTCCAGTGTTAAAACAAACTGTAAAAAGTTTATGTAAGTACAATATACATATATGGTTGTTAAAAACTTCAAGTGGTATATTATCGAATCCACATGCTTTTCCTTTCTTAGCATTAGTCACTGCAGCTCGTACTTCGTCCACTGTAATAGGTCCACAGATATCAGATTGTTCATTATCATTGACGCGTGCTAAAAGATTGGAGTCATTGATGTTACAGTTCAATAGCTCTGAGTAACTTGTCTTCCACTTGTGTAACACTGCTTCCGGATCACTACTAATTGTCCCATCCTCCAATCTCACCTCCATGGGGATCCTATTTCTTCTCTCACAGCCGACTCCTATGTTCCCTATTTTCCTCCAAAACTGTCCTACGTCCGAAGTACTCAGGTCCTCTAGTTCGGTAATAGTTTTCTTGTTACTGTCTCTCTTGGCCCTTTTACATTTCTTATCGAATTCATTCCTTCTACTAACATATATGCTTTTAAAATATGGCTTCCTTGCTCCTTTACTCTTACGCCATTGTCGTTCAGCGACGCATAGACCATTCCATAGAACTGTTAGATCTTCCCTCCACCATTTCTTCTTCGTTTTACGTCGCTTATTCCCACCCGATGCGTCATGTATGATAATTCTTGCCGGTAATTGTTCCTTCATCTCATCATTAATAATATTTACAAACTCATCATATGCGTTGTCTAATGTGGATTGACAGTTCGTAGAATTTTCCAGTTCTAAAATAATATTGGTTATATCAGCTTGACACTTCCTAGAAGATAAAAACGAATCGGTGAGCACAGACTTTGTGCTGTAAGTGATGTTATCACCTGAAAATGAGGTAACAGCTGTGTCCTTCACACTAACGTCCACTGTCCACCGTAGAAGAGAATGATCCAGTTTGAGAATAGCCGAGGGGTCAACCACACCCACATGAGTGCTTATCAAGTCACTTGGTCTAATCACCTGAAAACCACTAAAATTATCTAAACATTCATATGCACACAAACAGTAATCGACCACAGATTTACCACGACTGGAAATAAAGGTAAAATCATCTAAATCCCCACATCGGCCATTCAACATACAGTAGTTTACATTAATTAAAAAGTCAATAAACAATTGTCCGTGCGAATTCACAACATTGTCAATGACGTTTCTTTTAGGTATAGTGTCTACACCTTCCACATAATCAAGTAATTGTCCACATCTGCTATTATAGTCACCACACATATAAGTTATACCAGGATGATGATATTCGTGTACCTGTAGTAATAAAGTGTCAAAGAAATTAGCAGCATCCACCTGTCGAGTAGAGTTTTCAGGTGATAGATAGCACACACACGCTACCACAACAGTCTTTGAACTATTTTTGTCAATTATTTGTATCCATAAAATACCTTCATGAACATTGTCAATGACATTCACATTAAAAACATTAAAAAGTTCATTTTTTTATATATTAAAAAGCCGACCCCACCGGATCCGTGTTTTGCATTGACGTGTAGAGCAGTTCGATTATGTCCAATCCATTGATACCCTTCAAGTGTAAGTTTATCTTCTCCAACTAAATGAGTTTCTACTATACCTATCACATCTATATCACTCTCAATCAAACACAATTCACGTACTCTATAGTTTTCAGAAAGTGGGTTCACATTCCAACCTGCCACGTTCAAGAACCCGCAGGTTACCTATCTATACCGCTGATTGGTTGTAGAGTTATCACAGCCTCTGCCCCCGTGACGTGTTGTCTGCTGATTGGTGTGATGCGTGCTATCACGTGCTCCATGTTGATAAACATTACCACGTGTTTCTCGGCTATCAGCTGGGCGTGTATCCCGTCCCCAAGCTCCTTCGTCGTCGTTGTCATGGTCGGCCCTCTGGCGGGTGTAGTTCCTGTAGGCTTCCCTCCTGGGTCTCTCTGGGTCTCTCTGCCCTGTACAGCTTGCCACTCCCTGTCATCCTTATGTTGTCACCCATCGCCTCCGAGATTACTTTCATGTTTGATTCGAAGACACGTTGTTGGAAAGGTTTGTCGCTCATGATGTACACGTTGCTGTAGTTGCGACTTTCCCTGAGATATTTCTTTGCATCGAGTATGACCTTCTTATCCTCCTGTGACACACACTTTGCTATGATCACCCCTGGGTACCTGTTGTTGTGGGAAACCTTCCTCTCAGCAGATTCAACCTACATGTGTCTAAGTTTGAGTCCATCTCTCATCAAACCATTCACCTTCGAGATCACATTTTCACTTTCAGATTCAGGGAGATTACGTATCACAATGTTCATATGCATGTCCTCAGATTTCGCTACACTAGAGTAGCTTCGTTTCACCTCTGCAATGTCTCGTTTTAGCTGTTGACTCGTGTGTGAGTGCGAGTCTCGAATCTGGGTCAAATCATTGTTTATGTCCGTGATCTTACTACCTATTTCCGATCTGATTTCACCAACCTCTGAATCAATCATGTTCCTCATCTTATCCATCATTTTATTTTCTAATGATTGGAATTTAGAATCTAAATATCTTGTTAAATCTTGAATTGCATACCAAACATCGGCTATAGTTTTCGTGCACTCACGTCCATTTTCACGATCATGTTGTTTATCATTTACTTTTTGTGTATTATTCTGATCGCATGTCTCACCTCTTTGCTTTTTGAAACTTGTCGTGTCATCGTTCATGTGATCCTCCTCACTATAACTCCGTTTTCTCCCGTCAACTAAGGTGTTTTCACTTCTTGACATGGGGGACGCCATTACAGCATTCACGAAATCCTGTGAGTCTATCTCGTCCATCGAAGAAAGTTGAAATACAGATTTCTGTGTTGCGATCCGGGCTTGGAAAGTTCATAAAACTATCCTCTGTACCTTCGCAAACACCTTGGTATGTAGATATTCGTCTCAATGAGTTAGATGAGCAGAAAATTAAAACTTTTCATGAGCGATTGAAATGTCGTGTTACCTGTACGCCCTACTTTCCATCCTCTACCTAAGATATGTAAGATATGTGCAAACATACCATAGGATAGACGAATACATGTCAGACGTAATTACAAATGTCTCCAGTGATTCCTTGCAGGATAAACTGTTGGAAATCTGGAAGAATGACATTATAAGGGAAGAAAATAAAAGTGTTAAATTGTGGATGAAAAAAGAAGATTGGTTATTAAATCTGCCTTTGGCAAGACAATCAAATGTACAGAAGAAGAAAAGAAACACTGTATACAACGGAAGTAAGCAGGTCGGAAACCACAGAGTTCGCAAGGAGAGAGAAAATCGTAACAGAAGACCACTTGCAGTTCCAAACAGAGACAAATATATGGATCAAACTGATTATCATCACTACAAATCAGATGGGTCCTTCTCAATAGAGGGGATGAATCAGTCCCCAGTGTTATCATCAACTGAGGACTTAGACCAGACCAACACAAGTGCAACCGACCAGACCACTGTGTCACCAACAGAAACAACAAACATTGACTTTGATAACACCTCTTTAGATTCTTCTCCAAACAACATGAAAAAAGGTCTTTGGAGTAAATTTGATTTTATAAGAAGAACTTTTTCAAGAAGCACAAAATCGTATACTCCCCGAAACTACATGTTTGCTATAAATGTCAATTATGCAATTGAAACAAATGATCAATTCATTGACTGTGGGCCAGGATGTGAGACGTGCAATTACTCAAATTTTAATCCCTCGTAAATTGTTTATTGTGTGCTAATCAAGCTAACCACTTGTCACTTACCAATCAATCAACGTCTATTGTACATTGTTTAAGCTACCTATATATTCGCCATGTTGAAAATGCTCCACACTGTTGAAAAGACTTGTAAACAAGTCGAAATGCGACGCATCCAGTCATCATTAAAATGATATCTACAGCAAGTGTCGTCTGAAGTATTTTATTTTTATATACATTTACTTCACGTGAGACCTTCCTCAACTTTTTCATACGGTTTGAGCACTTTATGCAAATGAGTGGGACTTTCTTAAACTGCTTTGTTGCGTTGATAACGTTGCATAGCTGAAAGCCCAACCAGGTTTCACACACACCATATTGATGGGGTCCTAAAGACCGAAACAGCTGGCTGTCCATGGTTATCTCTGCTCAGGGATAGTTCACTCATCCAGTTTTGAAATAAATGAGGAGTATTTCATCACGTTCAAGTTTCTGTAATGGAGAATGCATGAGGAGCAGTGGATTCGTTAACAATAATCAACGAGCTCCATCTTAATCCATTTATGACGTCACGAAACATGCATATGTAATTATTTTACATTTGAAACAATAAATTTCAATTACGGGACACCAAAATCAATAATTTGGCAAATGTCGGTGCTCATCCATCGGACATTGTACAAGTAGCTACGACCCTCACGAAATGGATTCTTCCACGCTCGTGCAGCGCAAAACTTCGACAGCTAAAACTCTGCCTTTCCATGCCGTCTCCTTGCGTTACAAGTCTTGAATGGAACGCGGGATTCTTACTGACAAACAATCCTAAGGTTTCTAAGAGCGTCTTGTAGTCTATAATGGCTAGGAGCGCTGACTACCAAACAGAGGGTTGCATGTTCGAATCCAGGTTCCATAGTTGAGATATTTTAAGATCCTATCCAGATAGCCATTACTTAAAATGTCAAAAACCTAACACCCCTCCTGACTGGGACAGTCAATTACCAATAGATTCTTAAATAATAATCAACCGATAACGCAATAGAGTGACGTCATGACCATGGATTAAATTTGTGAAACGATTTATTCTTAGAACAGTAGAATTTCATAACAGTAACGCTGTTTCAGGACTTGCTGTAAAAGAAAGTGTCTCCCGACCATGGATTAAATTTGTGAAACGATTTATTCTTAGAACAGTAAACTTTCATAACAGTAACGCTGTTTCAGGATTTGCTGTACAAGAAAGTGTCTCCCGAGCAGGGATGATGATATTAACGACGGCTCATTCGGAATTTTGTTTACAAAATTCTCTTCAATACAGATAGCTTATACTATTCTATATGTAGAAATGAAGCAATATTTGACAATTACTTTCACGCATGTAAATAAAATCTTACTCGTATTCTGAGAAAGCTGTGGGTATATGTCACTCATTGATTTAGTATTTTGGATGTATATCTAAATAGTTCACGGGTAATTATATAACTTACGCAGATACACATCTTATCTCGAACCCTGCCTGCTTCTTATCCAATGAACTCACATCTTTTGCCGGCTACATTGACCGAGTAACTTCAACGATCTTAGTATAAGGCTGTAAAGGGATTGCTAATTAGCATATGTCCTTCGAATATGTCTGATTTAAATAACACAATTAAAATATTTTCGGTTTTTGTCTCTGATTTGATGTTCTTTATTTACAAGCATGTTTATGATGAATTGTTTTCACAAAATGAAATAGCATATTTCGAGGCAATCACATTAAAAGAGAAAACGTTTACGTTTCTGTTTCAAAAATAGCATTATGACGTGTCATTGGCAAATGTCACTTTTACAACGACGTCGCTGATTGTACAACTACATTCAAATGCAACCATTCAGGACACTCCATTTCTTGCCGAGAAAGTCATCATATATAACCTCTGTGGGAAGAGAATGATCGGAAATATGAAGCGAGTAACCTCTGTGGGAAGAGAATGATCGGAAATATGAAGGGAGTAACCTCTGTGGGAAGAGAACGATCGGAAATCTGAAGGGAGTAACCTCTGTGGGAAGAGAACGATCGGAAATATGAAGGGAGTAACCTCTTTGGGAAGAGAATAATCGGAAATATGAAGAGAGTAACCTCAGTGGGAAGAGAATGATCGGAAATCTGAAGAGAGTAACCTCTGTGGGAAGAGAATGATCGGAAATATGAAGGGAGTAACCTCTGTGGGAAGAGAATGATCGGAAATCTGAAGAGAGTAACCTCTGTGGGAAGAGAATGATCCTAAATCTGAAGAGAGTAACCTCTGTGGGAAGAGAATGATCGGAAATATGAAGGGAGTAACCTCTGTTGGAAGAGAATGGTCGGAAATATGAAGGGAGTAACCTCTGTTGGAAGAGAATGATCGGAAATATGAATGGAGTAACCTATGTGGGAAGAGAATGATCGGAAATATGAAGGAAGTAACCTCTGTGGGAAGAGAATGATCGGAAATATGAAGGGAGTAACCTCTGTGGGAAGAGAATGATCGGAAATATGAAGGGAGTAACCTCTGTGGGAAGAGAATGATCGGAAATATGAAGGGAGTAACCTCTGTGGGAAGAGAATGATCCTAAATCTGAAGGGAGTAACCTCTGTGGGAAGAGAATGATCGGAAATATGAAGGGAGTAACCTATGTGGGAAGAAAATGATCGGAAATATGAAGGGAGTAACCTCTGTGGGAAGAGAATGATCGGAAATCTGAAGGGAGTAACCTCTGTGGGAAGAGAATGATCGGAAATATGAAGGGAGTAACCTCTGTGGGAAGAGAATGATCGGAAATCTGAAGAGAGTAACCTCTGTGGGAAGAGAATGATCCTAAATCTGAAGAGAGTAACCTCTGTGGGAAGAGAACGATCGGAAATATGAATGGAGTAACCTATGTGGGAAGAGAATGATCGGAAATATGAAGGGAGTAACCTCTGTGGGAAGAGAATGATCGGAAATCTGAAGAGAGTAACCTCTGTGGGAAGAGAATGATCGGAAATCTGAAGGGAGTAACCTCTGTGGGAAGAGAATGATCGGAAATATGAAGGGAGTAACCTCTGTGGGAAGAGAATGATCGGAAATATGAAGGGAGTAACCTCTGTGGGAAGAGAATGATCCTAAATCTGAAGAGAGTAACCTCTGTGGGAAGAGAATGATCGGAAATATGAATGGAGTAACCTCTGTGAGAAGAAAATGATCGGAAATATGAAGGGAGTAACCTCTGTGGGAAGAGAATGATCGGAAATATGAAGGGAGTAACCTCTGTGGGAAGAGAATGATCGGAAATATGAAGGGAGTAACCTATGTGGGAAGAGAATGATCGGAAATATGAAGGAAGTAACCTCTGTGGGAAGAGAATGATCGGAAATATGAACGGAGTAACCTCTGTGGGAAGAGAATGATCGGAAATCTGAAGGGAGTAACCTCTGTGGGAAGAGAATGATCGGAAATATGAAGGGAGTAACCTCTGTTGGAAGAGAATGATCGGAAATATGAAGGGAGTAACCTATGTGGGAAGAGAATGATCGGAAATATGAAGGAAGTAACCTCTGTGGGAAGAGAATGATCGGAAATATGAAGGGAGTAACCTCTGTGGGAAGAGAATGATCGGAAATCTGAAGGGAGTAACCTCTGTGGGAAGAGAATGATCGGAAATCTGAAGGGAGTAACCTCAGTGGGAAGAGAATGATCGGAAATATGAAGGGAGTAACCTCTGTTGGAAGAGAATGATCCTAAATCTGAAGAGAGTAACCTCTGTGGGAAGAGAATGATCGGAAATATGAAGGGAGTAACCTCTGTTGGAAGAGAATGATCCTAAATCTGAAGAGAGTAACCTCTGTGGGAAGAGAATGATCGGAAATCTGAAGGGAGTAACCTCAGTGGGAAGAGAATGATCGGAAATATGAAGGGAGTAACCTCAGTGGGAAGAGAATGATCCTAAATCTGAAGAGAGTAACCTCTGTGGGAAGAGAATGATCGGAAATATGAATGGAGTAACCTCTGTGAGAAGAAAATGATCGGAAATATGAAGGGAGTAACCTCTGTGGGAAGAGAATGATCGGAAATATGAAGGGAGTAACCTCTGTGGGAAGAGAATGATCGGAAATATGAAGGGAGTAACCTCTGTGGGAAGAGAATGATCCTAAATCTGAAGAGAGTAACCTCTGTGGGAAGAGAATGATCGGAAATCTGAAGGGAGTAACCTCTGTGGGAAGAGAATGATCGGAAATATGAAGGGAGTAACCTCTGTTGGAAGAGAATGATCCTAAATCTGAAGAGAGTAACCTCTGTGGGAAGAGAATGATCGGAAATCTGAAGGGAGTAACCTCAGTGGGAAGAGAATGATCGGAAATATGAAGGGAGTAACCTCAGTGGGAAGAGAATGATCCTAAATCTGAAGAGAGTAACCTCTGTGGGAAGAGAATGATCGGAAATATGAATGGAGTAACCTCTGTGAGAAGAAAATGATCGGAAATATGAAGGGAGTAACCTCTGTGGGAAGAGAATGATCGGAAATATGAAGGGAGTAACCTCTGTGGGAAGAGAATGATCGGAAATATGAAGGGAGTAACCTATGTGGGAAGAGAATGATCGGAAATATGAAGGGAGTAACCTCTGTGGGAAGAGAATGATCGGAAATATGAAGGGAGTAACCTCTGTGGGAAGAGAATGATCGGAAATATGAAGGGAGTAACCTCTGTGGGAAGAGAATGATCGGAAATATGAAGGGAGTAACCTCTGTGGGAAGAGAATGATCGGAAATCTGAAGGGAGTAACCTCTGTGGGAAGAGAATGATCAGAAATATGAAGGGAGTAACCTCTGTGGGAAGAGAATGATCGGAAATATGAAGGGAGTAACCTCTGTGGGAAGAGAATGATCGGAAATATGAAGGGAGTAACCTCTGTGGGAAGAGAATGATCGGAAATATGAAGGGAGTAACCTCTGTGGGAAGAGAATGATCGGAAATATGAAGGGAGTAACCTCTGTGGGAAGAGAATGATCGGAAATATGAAGGGAGTAACCTCTGTGGGAAGAGAATGATCGGAAATATGAAGGGAGTAACCTCTGTGGGAAGAGAATGATCAGAAATATGAAGGGAGTAACCTCTGTGGGAAGAGAATGATCGGAAATATGAAGGGAGTAACCTCTGTGGGAAGAGAATGATCGGAAATATGAAGGGAGTAACCTCTGTGGGAAGAGAATGATCGGAAATCTGAAGGGCGTAACCTCTGTGGGAAGAGAATGATCGGAAATATGAAGGGAGTAATCTCTGTGGGAAGAGAATGATCGGAAATCTGAAGGGAGTAACCTCTGTGGGAAGAGAATGATCAGAAAAATGAAGGGAGTAACCTCTGTGGGAAGAGAATGATCGGAAATATGAAGGGAGTAACCTCTGTGGGAAGAGAATGATCGGAAATATGAAGGGAGTAACCTCTGTTGGAAGAGAATGATCCTAAATCTGAAGAGAGTAACCTCTGTGGGAAGAGAATGATCGGAAATCTGAAGGGAGTAACCTCAGTGGGAAGAGAATGATCGGAAATATGAAGGGAGTAACCTCAGTGGGAAGAGAATGATCCTAAATCTGAAGAGAGTAACCTCTGTGGGAAGAGAATGATCGGAAATATGAATGGAGTAACCTCTGTGAGAAGAAAATGATCGGAAATATGAAGGGAGTAACCTCTGTGGGAAGAGAATGATCGGAAATATGAAGGGAGTAACCTCTGTGGGAAGAGAATGATCGGAAATATGAAGGGAGTAACCTATGTGGGAAGAGAATGATCGGAAATATGAAGGGAGTAACCTCTGTGGGAAGAGAATGATCGGAAATATGAAGGGAGTAACCTCTGTGGGAAGAGAATGATCGGAAATATGAAGGGAGTAACCTCTGTGGGAAGAGAATGATCGGAAATATGAAGGGAGTAACCTCTGTGGGAAGAGAATGATCGGAAATCTGAAGGGAGTAACCTCTGTGGGAAGAGAATGATCAGAAATATGAAGGGAGTAACCTCTGTGGGAAGAGAATGATCGGAAATATGAAGGGAGTAACCTCTGTGGGAAGAGAATGATCGGAAATATGAAGGGAGTAACCTCTGTGGGAAGAGAATGATCGGAAATATGAAGGGAGTAACCTCTGTGGGAAGAGAATGATCGGAAATATGAAGGGAGTAACCTCTGTGGGAAGAGAATGATCGGAAATATGAAGGGAGTAACCTCTGTGGGAAGAGAATGATCGGAAATATGAAGGGAGTAACCTCTGTGGGAAGAGAATGATCAGAAATATGAAGGGAGTAACCTCTGTGGGAAGAGAATGATCGGAAATATGAAGGGAGTAACCTCTGTGGGAAGAGAATGATCGGAAATATGAAGGGAGTAACCTCTGTGGGAAGAGAATGATCGGAAATCTGAAGGGCGTAACCTCTGTGGGAAGAGAATGATCGGAAATATGAAGGGAGTAACCTCTGTGGGAAGAGAATGATCGGAAATCTGAAGGGAGTAACCTCTGTGGGAAGAGAATGATCAGAAATATGAAGGGAGTAACCTCTGTGGGAAGAGAATGATCGGAAATATGAAGGGAGTAACCTATGTGGGAAGAGAATGATCAGAAATATGAAGGGAGTAACCTATGTGGGAAGAGAATGATCGGAAATATGAAGGGAGTAACCTCTGTGGGAAGAGAATGATCGGAAATATGAAGGGAGTAACCTCTGTGGGAAGAGAATGATCGGAAATATGAAGGGAGTAACCTCTGTGGGAAGAGAATGATCGGAAATATGAAGGGAGTAACCTCTGTGGGAAGAGAATGATCGGAAATATGAAGGGAGTAACCTCTGTGGGAAGAGAATGATCGGAAATCTGAAGGGAGTAACCTCTGTGGGAAGAGAATGATCGGAAATATGAATGGAGTAACCTCTGTGAGAAGAAAATGATCGGAAATATGAAGGGAGTAACCTCTGTGGGAAGAGAATGATCGGAAATATGAAGGGAGTAACCTCTGTGGGAAGAGAATGATCGGAAATATGAAGGGAGTAACCTCTGTGGGAAGAGAATGATCCTAAATCTGAAGAGAGTAACCTCTGTGGGAAGAGAATGATCGGAAATATGAAGGGAGTAACCTCTGTGGGAAGAGAATGATCGGAAATATGAAGGTAGTAACCTCTGTTGGAAGAGAATGATCCTAAATCTGAAGAGAGTAACCTCTGTGGGAAGAGAATGATCGGAAATCTGAAGGGAGTAACCTCAGTGGGAAGAGAATGATCGGAAATATGAAGGGAGTAACCTCAGTGGGAAGAGAATGATCCTAAATCTGAAGAGAGTAACCTCTGTGGGAAGAGAATGATCGGAAATATGAATGGAGTAACCTCTGTGAGAAGAAAATGATCGGAAATATGAAGAGAGTAACCTCTGTGGGAAGAGAATGATCGGAAATATGAAGGGAGTAACCTCTGTGGGAAGAGAATGATCGGAAATATGAAGGGAGTAACCTCAGTGGGAAGAAAATGATCGGAAATATGAAGGGAGTAACCTCTGTGGGAAGAGAATGATCCTAAATCTGAAGGGAGTGAGCTCTGTGGGAAGAGAATGATCGGAAATATGAAGGGAGTAACCTCTGTGGGAAGAGAATGATCAGAAATATGAAGGGAGTAACCTCTGTGGGAAGAGAATGATCGGAAATCTGAAGGGAGTAACCTCAGTGGGAAGAGAATGATCGGAAATATGAAGGGAGTAACCTCAGTGGGAAGAGAATGATCCTAAATCTGAAGAGAGTAACCTCTGTGGGAAGAGAATGATCGGAAATATGAATGGAGTAACCTCTGTGAGAAGAAAATGATCGGAAATATGAAGGGAGTAACCTCTGTGGGAAGAGAATGATCGGAAATATGAAGGGAGTAACCTCTGTGGGAAGAGAATGATCGGAAATATGAAGGGAGAAACCTCTGTGGGAAGAGAATGATCGGAAATATGAAGGGAGTAACCTCTGTGGGAAGAGAATGATCGGAAATATGAAGGGAGTAACCTATGTGGGAAGAGAATGATCGGAAATATGAATGGAGTAACCTCTGTGAGAAGAAAATGATCGGAAATATGAAGGGAGTAACCTATGTGGGAAGAGAATGATCGGAAATATGAAGGGAGTAACCTCTGTGGGAAGAGAATGATCCTAAATCTGAAGAGAGTAACCTCTGTGGGAAGAGAATGATCGGAAATATGAAGGGAGTAACCTCTGTGGGAAGAGAATGATCCTAAATCTGAAGGGAATAACCTCTGTGGGAAGAGAATGATCGGAAATCTGAAGGGAGTAACCTCTGTGGGAAGAGAATGATCGGAAATATGAAGGGAGTAACCTCTGTGGGAAGAGAATGATCGGAAATATGAAGGGAGTAACCTCTGTGGGAAGAGAATGATCGGAAATATGAAGGGAGTAACCTCTGTGGGAAGAGAATGATCAGAAATATGAAGGGAGTAACCGCTGTGGGAAGAGAATGATCGGAAATATGAAGGGAGTAACCTCTGTGGGAAGAGAATGATCGTAAATATGAAGGGAGTAACCTCTGTGGGAAGAGAATGATCAGAAATATGAAGGGAGTAACCTCTGTGGGAAGAGAATGATCCTAAATCTGAAGAGAGTAACCTCTGTAGGAAGAGAATGATCGGAAATATGAAGGAAGTAACCTCTGTGGGAAGAGAATGATCGGAAATATGAAGGGAGTAACCTCTGTGGGAAGAGAATGATCGGAAATATGAAGGGAGTAACCTCTGTGGGAAGAGAATGATCGGAAATATGAAGGGAGTAACCTCTGTGGGAAGAGAATGATCAGAAATATGAAGGGAGTAACCTCTGTGGGAAGAGAATGATCGGAAATATGAAGGGAGTAACCTCTGTGGGAAGAGAATGATCGGAAATATGAAGGGAGTAACCTCTGTGGGAAGAGAATGATCGGAAATCTGAAGGGCGTAACCTCTGTGGGAAGAGAATGATCGGAAATATGAAGGGAGTAACCTCTGTGGGAAGAGAATGATCGGAAATCTGAAGGGAGTAACCTCTGTGGGAAGAGAATGATCAGAAATATGAAGGGAGTAACCTCTGTGGGAAGAGAATGATCGGAAATATGAAGGGAGTAACCTATGTGGGAAGAGAATGATCGGAAATATGAAGGGAGTAACCTCTGTGGGAAGAGAATGATCGGAAATATGAAGGGAGTAACCTCTGTGGGAAGAGAATGATCGGAAATATGAAGGGAGTAACCTCTGTGGGAAGAGAATGATCGGAAATATGAAGGGAGTAACCTCTGTGGGAAGAGAATGATCGGAAATCTGAAGGGTGTAACCTCTGTGGGAAGAGAATGATCGGAAATATGAATGGAGTAACCTCTGTGAGAAGAAAATGATCGGAAATATGAAGGGAGTAACCTCTGTGGGAAGAGAATGATCGGAAATATGAAGGGAGTAACCTCTGTGGGAAGAGAATGATCGGAAATATGAAGGGAGTAACCTCTGTGGGAAGAGAATGATCCTAAATCTGAAGAGAGTAACCTCTGTGGGAAGAGAATGATCGGAAATATGAAGGGAGTAACCTCTGTGGGAAGATAATGATCGGAAATATGAAGGGAGTAACCTCTGTTGGAAGAGAATGATCCTAAATCTGAAGAGAGTAACCTCTGTGGGAAGAGAATGATCGGAAATCTGAAGGGAGTAACCTCAGTGGGAAGAGAATGATCGGAAATATGAAGGGAGTAACCTCAGTGGGAAGAGAATGATCCTAAATCTGAAGAGAGTAACCTCTGTGGGAAGAGAATGATCGGAAATATGAATGGAGTAACCTCTGTGAGAAGAAAATGATCGGAAATATGAAGAGAGTAACCTCTGTGGGAAGAGAATGATCGGAAATATGAAGGGAGTAACCTCTGTGGGAAGAGAATGATCAGAAATATGAAGGGAGTAACCTCTGTGGGAAGAGAATGATCGGAAATCTGAAGGGAGTAACCTCAGTGGGAAGAGAATGATCGGAAATATGAAGGGAGTAACCTCAGTGGGAAGAGAATGATCCTAAATCTGAAGAGAGTAACCTCTGTGGGAAGAGAATGATCGGAAATATGAATGGAGTAACCTCTGTGAGAAGAAAATGATCGGAAATATGAAGGGAGTAACCTCTGTGGGAAGAGAATGATCGGAAATATGAAGGGAGTAACCTCTGTGGGAAGAGAATGATCGGAAATATGAAGGGAGAAACCTCTGTGGGAAGAGAATGATCGGAAATATGAAGGGAGTAACCTCTGTGGGAAGAGAATGATCGGAAATATGAAGGGAGTAACCTATGTGGGAAGAGAATGATCGGAAATATGAATGGAGTAACCTCTGTGAGAAGAAAATGATCGGAAATATGAAGGGAGTAACCTATGTGGGAAGAGAATGATCGGAAATATGAAGGGAGTAACCTCTGTGGGAAGAGAATGATCCTAAATCTGAAGAGAGTAACCTCTGTGGGAAGAGAATGATCGGAAATATGAAGGGAGTAACCTCTGTGGGAAGAGAATGATCCTAAATCTGAAGGGAGTAACCTCTGTGGGAAGAGAATGATCGGAAATCTGAAGGGAGTAACCTCTGTGGGAAGAGAATGATCGGAAATATGAAGGGAGTAACCTCTGTGGGAAGAGAATGATCGGAAATATGAAGGGAGTAACCTCTGTGGGAAGAGAATGATCGGAAATATGAAGGGAGTAACCTCTGTGGGAAGAGAATGATCAGAAATATGAAGGGAGTAACCGCTGTGGGAAGAGAATGATCGGAAATATGAAGGGAGTAACCTCTGTGGGAAGAGAATGATCGTAAATATGAAGGGAGTAACCTCTGTGGGAAGAGAATGATCAGAAATATGAAGGGAGTAACCTCTGTGGGAAGAGAATGATCCTAAATCTGAAGAGAGTAACCTCTGTAGGAAGAGAATGATCGGAAATATGAAGGAAGTAACCTCTGTGGGAAGAGAATGATCGGAAATATGAAGGGAGTAACCTATGTGGGAAGAGAATGATCGGAAATATGAAGGAAGTAACCTCTGTGGGAAGAGAATGATCGGAAATATGAACGGAGTAACCTCTGTGGGAAGAGAATGATCGGAAATCTGAAGGGAGTAACCTCTGTGGGAAGAGAATGATCGAAAATATGAATGGAGTAACCTCTGTGGGAAGAGAATGATCGGAAATATGAACGGAGTAACCTCAGTGGGAAGAGAATGATCCTAAATCTGAAGGGAGTAACCTCTGTGGGAAGAGAATGATCGGAAATATGAAGGGAGTAACCTCTGTGGGAAGAGAATGATCGGAAATCTGAAGGGAGTAACCTCTGTGGGAAGAGAATGATCGGAAATATGAAGGGAGTAACCTCTGTTGGAAGAGAATGATCGGAAATATGAAGGGAGTAACCTCAGTGGGAAGAGAATGATCGGAAATATGAAGGGAGTAACCTCTGTGGGAAGAGAATGATCCTAAATCTGAAGGGAATAACCTCTGTGGGAAGAGAATGATCGGAAATCTGAAGGGAGTAACCTCTGTGGGAAGAGAATGATCGGAAATATGAAGGGAGTAACCTCTGTGGGAAGAGAATGATCGGAAATATGAAGGGAGTAACCTCTGTGGGAAGAGAATGATCGGAAATATGAAGGGAGTAACCTCTGTGGGAAGAGAATGATCGGAAATATGAAGGGAGTAACCTCTGTGGGAAGAGAATGATCGGAAATATGAAGGGAGTAACCTCTGTGGGAAGAGAATGATCGGAAATATGAAGGGAGTAACCTCTGTGGGAAGAGAATGATCGGAAATCTGAAGGGAGTAACCTCTGTGGGAAGAGAATGATCGGGAATCTGAAGGGCGTAACCTCTGTGGGAAGAGAATGATCGGAAATCTGAAGGGAGTGAGCTCTGTGGGAAGAGAATGATCGGAAATATGAAGGGAGTAACCTCTGTGGGAAGAGAATGATCGGAAATATGAAGGGAGTAACCTCTGTGGGAAGAGAATGATCCTAAATCTGAAGGGAATAACCTCTGTGGGAAGAGAATGATCGGAAATCTGAAGGGAGTGAGCTCTGTGGGAAGAGAACAATTGGAAATATGAAGGGAGTAACCTCTGTGGGAAGAGAATGATCGGAAATATGAAGGGAGTAACCTCTGTGGGAAGAGAATGATCGGAAATATGAAGGGAGTAACCTCTGTGGGAAGAGAATGATCGGAAATATGAAGGGAGTAACCTCTGTGGGAAGAGAACAATTGGAAATATGAAGGGAGTAACCTCTGTGGGAAGAGAATGATCGGAAATATGAAGGGAGTAACCTCTGTGGGAAGAGAATGATCGGAAATATGAAGGAAGTAACCTCTGTGGGAAGAGAATGATCGGAAATATGAAGGGAGTAACCTCTGTGGGAAGAGAACAATTGGAAATATGAAGGGAGTAACCTCTGTGGGAAGAGAATGATCGGAAATATGAAGGGAGTAACCTCTGTGGGAAGAGAATGATCGGAAATATGAAGGGAGTAACCTCTGTGGGAAGAGAATGATCGGAAATATGAAGGGAGTAACCTCTGTGGGAAGAGAATGATCCTAAATCTGAAGGGAATAACCTCTGTGGGAAGAGAATGATCGGAAATCTGAAGGGAGTGAGCTCTGTGGGAAGAGAACAATTGGAAATATGAAGGGAGTAACCTCTTTTGGAGGAGAATGATCGGAAATATGAAGGGAGTAACCTCTGTGGGAAGAGAATGATCGGAAATATGAAGGGAGTAACCTCTGTGGGAAGAGAACAATTGGAAATATGAAGGGAGTAACCTCTTTTGGAGGAGAATGATCGGGAATCTGAAGGGAGTAACCTCTGTGCTGCCAACAAGTCTGTCAGGTCCTTGCTAGTGCTTACATTGTATATTGAAACGCAGGCTAAAAATGTCCCCGAGTGAAGGTACCATACCCATGTACAAGTAGGTCACCCAGTTACACACAGAACCGATCTCAGTCGTGGTCTGAAACATGTTCAACTAATTTTATTTGTATATATAAAGGTCTAGAAAGCACTATTTCTTTCTGCATATATCTCAGCACAGAAATGTGTATTGTCAAAACAAGTCCCTGACTGAGTGTATAGACAGGTATGTAATATAGGGGCTTGATCATCGATCGCAGCCCCCATACCCACACAAACACACACACACTACCCTAGATCCGCAGTGTGCACTACACAAGACAAGGTGACAGTGAATATACTGCTAAACGAATATAAATGCTGTGTCAAGTGGTAAAACAACAAACGTCTATCACAGATTGTTTACTTACCATCTCTTTTGATGTATACATTTACTTACCAAAGGGTCCTCTAAAACAAACCCAGTTTTCAGAGAAATGTCATAATCTTCCAGTTTCATTCGAGACATGTTGTAGGCTATCTGAGCCATTGAGGAATTGTTTTTATCGTTTATACATGTCTGGGGCTGGTTTAAAAAACCCGTCAGCGGTGAACATGTTAGATATTCACCGCGCCGAAGCATTCAGTCGTAGGTATTTTTATTTTAAAGCCACACCTTGGTTCTGGTAACATGTAGACTAGCCCCTTACCAATACAAAGGACAAAGTTTGCCCTGTACGTGTAAATAACGGCTGAGTTCGTCTGTAAGTGGCTATGACACATGCGCAGATCATTCCCAACTTGGATCATGCTTTCTCCGTGTTCAGATAGACTGTTGTTGATCCATGTCCTGACGATCAAGTGATTCACAAGATGACAATCGTTAACCATTGCTAGCGATTCAAAGTGAAATCAGCCACAAGAGCTAAAGGTAAAGGCCAGGGTCATAACAAAGGTCGTCTCAAAAGCAACATGTACACATTGTAATATGATAGACGAACAAATAGTTCTGTTGTTTCTTTTCAACTGATTGTAAAGACGTTTAAACATGTATCATTTATTGGTCTTTGCTGGGAGAAAGGCATTAAAAGGTTTGTGTCATTATCACTAATTCATTAGAGGTGAGTTGAGGTAGGGTTTAAGGAGGTTCCTTACCATTGTTTCTGAGCATCCTCAGTTGTCAGTTTCAGATAGGCATATTGTAGCCACATAGCCTTGTAGCCTTAGCGTACATTTTCAGTAACAGTGTTCGTCAATCACATTAATAACTGTCGAAAAATATTATACTAAAATCATTGTATTATAATTTCGCAATATAGTATTTGTTTTATGATCAAGAGATACATTTTGTTATTTTTCTCTATAATATATCTAAAGGGGAAAAGATCTTGCATACAGAGGTAGAGTTATCTCCCTTTGCAACTGAAAACTTACAATTTCTCAAGGGGTTTTTCAAGTTATTTTTCAAGTTAGCCTGGATACATTTGATTTGTTAGGGTAAATTGTGTTGTTGAATAGTATTTCTTTTAAATATTGACTTTTCAAGCAAATCGTGAGATTAATTGACATAAATAATAATGTTTAACAGAAAACAATAATAATTTGTAAAATTTCAATTTTAGGTAAAAAGCTACAAAATAACAATAAAATTACATTTTGTCTTGCATAAACGTGCAACCATAACCCTTTTATTAAATTAAGGGTATAATTATGAAATATTGTTTTATCATGATGATAGTGTGAAATGATAATGAAAAGTATTTATTTTTTTGCGCACCCCCACCTACATCGGGAGCTCATATTTAAAAAACGAGCCCGGTGACCCCTATGACCCTCTAGAAATGGATTTAGCATATCTTTTTCATGTATGTAGAGAAACTTTAGCACTTTCTTGAGATTTTTTAAAATGGTAAGGAACCTCCTTAACGCCGTTATTATATATTACGATTGTTAGTATTATTGCAGGGAGAAAGCCCGAAACAGCGTGGTAGCTTTGCATTGCAGTGTAATTTGGGAAATGGAGCCCTTGACCATACTCTCAAGCAATCTAAATACATTGAAATTAGTACTGCAAATACAGTCTCGGAAACATAGATTGAACATGATTTTCTAATTTATGTGTTTTACTGACGTGTGACTTGAAATTGGTATGCTCGAAATGTTTCATCTATGCGATTTAGCTAAAGAAAAAAGTACAGCTTAGCAATTCATGAATGGGCGTAATATATATTGTGTGATTTAATCGACTGTCTAACACTATATACAACAATCGATATAAATTAATTTAGATTTATTCACAAGAGGCATGCTATTGTATGAATAATTATATCTCTATGCTTCCACAGTCTATTCATGTCTCTGGGACAGGTCAAAGAGTTCCGAAATCACATCTTGTGAGAATCTTGATTCGACATCTGTGTACCTGCATTGGTAGCGATACGATTAGTAAAATGCCTGTATCTACACAGACACAGAAACATGGTGACAACTGATTGGTAATAATGATAATAAAGGTGGATGTATAATTACATTACAGTGTGCTAATTAACATATTTCTTAATGAGCTAGCCTTATTTTATATGCTTCGTTGGGAGGCAGTTTAGAATTTGTAGAGATGAAGAAAACCAAGATGTATAGATGGTCAACTTCTTGTTGCAACGTTTAAGTGCAGATACTAAAACAGTTATCAAGCAAGTGGTAATTATAGAAGTTGGTTATTTAACTAAGTTACATGATATCCTTACATTGTACTTGAAAATTGGATTACTGACGATTTATAGACTTTAATGAAGGTGTGATTGACATTTTAATATAAATGAAATTCATGATTAATATATTTTACACGAGATGGGTGTGTAGAGTGGAAGTGCGCTCACTTATGTCAGAGTCTGAATCGTGAAGACATCTCGCCACAGTGTGAAACCACGGACTTAAAGTCCGTGGTGAAACGTTTCAGTATCAGTAATAACTAGATTAGCAGAACAGCCCCGGAACTCATGGCCTTGCCGTTCTCCACAGCCACAATAAAACGGCAGTCTGATTAAAATCGACGGTTTTCCGTGGAAATTTTTTTGCAAAATAGTGCATCTACCGGGATACGAACTCGGTAGTAGATTCCACGCCAAACCGCCTGAAAACACCCCGTAGACTGGCGTGTTCGAGCGCAATGTCAGGTAGCCAATCAAAAAAGCCCAACAAATGCTAGGGGCAGATAACTCCAATCAGTTATCCTTTGATCTGTTCCGAATGCTTTCAAAACAGTGACCGTTTAAAAACTACGTTGTGATTGGTCAGCTATTTGACTGGGCTTTGGCTGTGCTAAACTGGTTCGGAACATGCGCCTATACGGGGTGTTCTCAGACCTTGTGGCGAGGAATCTACAGAACCTGTTCGTATCCCGGTAGATGCATAATTTTGCAAATTTTATTCCTCGGAACAAGGTCGATTTTAATCAGACTGAATAAAACGGGCAAATCTTTTAACAACAATTTTGAATCATCACTTAGGTAACTTTACACAAGTTTGTTTTTAAAACCTATTTCTGATTTCCAAATTGGATCAAAGGGTTAACATGGCCATAACCAATATTTCATGTCCTTGCCCTTTGACCTTTGACTTTCAAGGTCACACAATCAATGGTCACTAATCACTGAGTAAAACAATCATGTAATGATTCAATGTATTAGTAGTAAATGTAAGGTATATTCACAAATGCATGCAAGTCGTGACCTCGCTGTGACCTTGACCTTAGACGGATTTGAGCGAAAACCTTTTCAAATCTTTGTCTTTCTCCATAATTAATATATACCAAATACGATCCTGATAACACAAATATTTTTCAAGTGAAGTGTTTACAAGGATTTTTGTACTGATTTCAAAACTCGTGACATGTCAAAACAAATTCCCCAGGGGTATAAGTATGAAGTTATGTACATGAGTATAAAACCTTATTGGAAAAACGTTTTAGCAAATACAAAATGTGGCGACGGCGATTGAAACTACACAAACACCGAGAGCAGTACAGACTTGGTCAGGGCTGCTAACTGGAGGACAGGGGACAATGTGAGACACTCTACCAGCTGGATTTAAAGGGTTTGCTTGCACAGGTTGAAACGTTTTGTGACCCAAACATAGACGTTATCGACTTGAAATGGACAGGGCGTCACCAGGGATGCGTTTATGAAAATGATTTAGACATTAAATGTTTTCCCAGCAATCGCGAATATCCTTCATAAATGGACTGGATGTTGGTGGGTCAATAGGTTTATTTCACATAAACCTTTCCTCTCCCGTCCTCCTTTCCGAACACTAAGAGTTTCACAGCAGCCGAAAACTTTGAGAAAGGGTGTTGACTGAAGGCAGCGGTAATTAAAGGGGCTTGAATGAGGTTGACCTAGTTTGTCTACCTGAGAAGGTAAACAGGTATCTGAACGTGCAGTAACGCCAGTCCAACAGGTAAGGGATAAGATAGATTATACCTTTTCATGTGTTCTTACCCAAGCGGGCAAAGATATGCCGGGTATCAAAGTTTTCATAATGGTCATGGGAATTACAGTTTTTCTAAATATAACTTGCATTTTGATTGGTTGACGGATCTACTTTACGCCCATTCATGAATTGCTAAGCTGTACTTTTTTCTTTAGCTAAATCGCATAGATGAAACATTTCGAGCATACCAATTTCAAGTCACACGTCAGTAAAACACATAAATTAGAAAATCATGTTCAATCTATGTTTCCGAGACTGTATTTGCAGTACTAAACTTGCAAGGTGAAGCAGCATGCAAGAGCAGCTGGCTGCACGGCCGTTAAGTCATTGCTTTATGACGTCATTAACCATGACGTCATTTGGTGACGTAATGAATTGTTTTACACTCCTATCAAGCAATCCAACAGCGATTGTCAGTTCACGTTTTCATAAATTTTATCTCATTCTGCGACATTGCATGCAAGATAAACGAGTTGTTTACTATGTCAGTAAACCATTTTGGGAATAAAATTCAACTATTACTTTAGAATCTTTCTAAAAATAGAGTTGCAAACTATTTACATGTGCGCATCTTGAAGGTGCGAGAGAGTTGATGAATGGCGTATGAGTACAATTTAGTATAATCAAAGATTCGCGTCTTGTTTTTCGATTTTACGCATTAAAATGATCTTGGGTAAGAGAAATAATAACCAACTCGGTGCTCGGACTTACAGCTTATCTGTACCTCATGAATTATTAAAGCTCTGAGTTTATCACAATAATTAACTATGATTGTTCTTATACATTTGTATCATGTAACTCTCAGGTGTTGGGGATCGAGAGAGTTATAGAGTTATAGAATTATAGAGAGAGTTATAGAGAGAATATATAGTCGTGTATACAAGGTTTTCGACATACGGCTAAGAACTAATGGTGTTGCTACTACTGCAAAAACAAACGATTTGGGTTCGTCCTTGATTGAGAGTTGAAGGAAGAATTAGCATGGGAAACTATGATAACCTGTTGAGGAGCTGTAGACAGGATATATTCAGTTCATTGTCCTATATTTCCAAAAGCAAGTGTGTGGAAGGGGATAATTTTTTAAGCGTTGCACCCCTTTAAGGACTATGATAAAATTCCATCGTTACTGTATTGGTGTAAAGAATTCGAAAATATTCGTTCAGTGAGTCAGAAAGACGTTTGTGATCGATCTAGTTCTGTTATCAACAACCGGATGTTTCAGTCCCATATGTATTTAAAGTTTGACAGAGTATGACATATGTTCCACACACAGAGACTATTTCAAAACGTATAAGTGAGCACATAAAATCTCTGTGGTGGGTAACATTCAAGCTCACATTGGTCTTAATCATATCTAGAATGTCCAGTCGAAAAGTTCGAACCTCACCAGATATGAAAATAAAGCCATAGGCCCTGTAGCTTATCAGGCATTTAGGCTTTAAACAAAAACTAAATAAATGTCAAAATGTATAGAACTGGTCTTTACTTGATGGTCATTTTTTTTGGGGGGGGGGGGGGGGGGGGGGGGGGGGGGGGGGGGGAATGGTTACCAAATCTAAATTAAGAATCCTCATTGACTAAGGATCAATGTTTTAGCTTTCTAGAGCGTTTGGTACTGGAGAAGAAAATGAGAATAGGTTTGTTGTTCATGACACCTGGTACCCATATTTGGGGGTCAAAGGGCTACAATCCCCATTGGCCAAGGAGTCTGTACACAATGTTTCAGCTATCTAGCGTTAGTGAGACTGTTCCCATCTCTCCTAATCTCAACTACGCTCCATGCCTCCACTCTCCACCTATTATCAGTCGGCAATGGCTCATGAAAGTTTCTTCTATTCTATTCTATTTTTCTTTTCCATTTTTTAACTTTAATATTGGGAAAGATTCTCAGCATAGGAATAGGAATGTCCATAAAATGCAAACGAAAGTCCACTAAGATTAATGGAAAAAGAAGGTGACTCAACCGACCCCTGGAACAAGCATGCCCGAAGCATGCATGCACGTGCAAATTGGAACAAGGTGTGTTTGTGATGTCATGCTTTCATATGATGTGGGATATTCAATATTGTGCTTGAAATGTCAACAAGTTTCAATCTCATGATGTTTCCATTGCATTCCATTAAGGTGACATAATTGTGAAATCCTCTATGCCGATGCTTCTCTATCACTGACGCTTTGCACAAGAGGCTGATCAAAAGTTTCGTGTGACATCATTTCTCACTGCTTGTTAGGTGATGAACACAGCTAGTAGAAGAAGTAAGTTGAAGACTGCTTGTAAATAATTCCTCTGTCTATAAATTTATCTGCTTTGCATGTGGATCGGTCTCGAAAAAAAAATCCCTCACCTTTTTTTCTATGCATACATGTATATTTCTTAGAGCTTTTCTTCTGAAAACACAGAATCGACACCAAAAACGCAGGTGCTTTTTATTACAAACAAGTTAGAAGTAGTTGCATATTAACTTTTTATTATAAAGATTGTATACAAGAGATCAGGTATGAACATACATATACATATACATATACATATATAAAAACAAATATGGCATTAGAAACAAACTTTGGTATTGATTCATTGAAATAAAACAGACATCAAAAGTTAACTTTGATTGATTGAACACTGAGGTTGCTCTGAATACAAAACAATGGTAATAGTTATCCTGATTATCAATAGATCAAAGACATTTAAAAAAACAAACTTCGTTAGTAAGTCCACTAAATGGCATGTGGATCTTTTCACGACTAAAAGCAAATACACTTTTACATAAATTACAAAATTGGGAAGCAGTAATTACAAGACCATTACCCATTGTATGTTGAACGTATTTATCGAGTCTATAGTCTGTATATAACTCTCAAGAGACGTTGTGACAAGTCAGTATGAAACATATCGAGGATTCACCAAATCCCAACAATGACACACATTGCTGTTTCCATGATAAAACAGTGAGCGTGTCCAAACTTACCGAGAGAACCCGTCCCAATACCAATCAGGAATGATTGATAGGTAAGCCTCTATGTGAGAGGAGCACACAGATGCTGAGGTCTCTTGGAGTCATGGATTGCGTTTCACGTAAATTCTTGCAGACAATGTTTAGAAGAAGAAGAACAACAGCAGCAGAAGAAACAAGGGCAACACAGCTTTTGTTGATGCCATGAATTAATAATACGAGACTATCAAACTGTGCAGCTTTCATAACATGAGTATGGCCGATCTGAGAACAGCGATGTTTCCGTGAGCAAACTAAAAGATTTTCGTTCACTGTTTAACCTTTGAAATGTTTCTCTAATAGTTAATATATGATTTATTAATTAATCACAATCACGGATTAACATGATAAACAATACAAAGATCCCTGAATGAAGTATATAAAGAACTAATGCCTTAGATCATGAAAGATAAAATTAAGGCGAGAGGCTAGTTGCGGTTTGGGTAGTACACTGAGATGACTAAGTTGATATTTTCCCTTGTTTTGTGTCGTCTCTCATTCCCTTCAGATAGGACATCGCATCTGAAACAGTGGTGGACAAAGCTGAATTCTCAAGAAATAAATTGATAAAATGTTTTTGAACAGTGTAACAAGGTTGAGACATACAAAATAAAATATTTAATTAACTGTAACTAATTAGACAATGATTCCAATGCCCTCTCGAATCGTCGAAATGTAAACACAATATGAGCATAATTTTCTTTTGAAAAACAAGGTTGATTTACTGTTTGTGAAATTGGTGTGAAGAAGACAAGGATATATGTTTGTTGGCTCCTTATATACTCGTCACTCGTAACTTGTTTTATTGAATTTATATAGGAATTGGAATTTTTCCTTGATATTTATGAGTGGCATCATATATATAAAATTCAAAATCGGCTTTAATCTATTTTCACTCACTGTCTTTCACGGGTTTCATCATCGGTAAATGTTCCGGGTCGGTTGTTTTGTTTATACCCAGAATGAAATATCTGTGGAAGTAACTACAGTTGTTATTAATTTCCCTGGTTGAAAACTAGAGGTGTACCGATATAGACATTAACAATATGACACAAATCTCTATATCTCAGAACAATACCATTCAATACGATAAAGGTCACAATATTTTGTATAAAAATATGTTTTTAACCAAACCCTCAGTTGAGCATTTTGAGAATGAACAATTCTCGTGCAATTTCCGAAATCACGAAAATGAAAGCGTATCCTAATGACGATCCGTACTTTGTTAGATTAGTATCACGATAATCGATATAGACATGTGTCATACAATGGATGGTGTTCTCGTCAGGATAAAGTCAACGTAAAAAACTCTATATATCAACCGAGTTTAATTGAACAGAACTCACTTTGCTACGAGACGCATGTGGTAGCATCGGAATTGTATGAGCGCTTCAACCAAATTGTCAAACGCGTCCTTCATCCCCTGGTTGGAGCTAGACTTCACTGAAATTAAATAAAAGTTAGACAATTAAACACTTACTTTATTCACTGCATTATTATGACATAGACACGGAACCTTCAGGGATGCCGTTTACATCAAAGGTGCACCAAGTGTGTGTTGTGCCTCACACCATTTTGATGATAGTCGACATAGGATCTTGACGCTATGATGGTTAAAGTGGAGATTTCTGTTCGAAAACAGGACAATGGACCACGACGCTCGCTAAATAGTCAAACGTACTATTAGAATCTTACTTACAACAGACAAAATGACAAATTTGGGTTGATAAGATTACATAAGTTAACTAACGTGAATGTAAACGGGACGTGTATAGTTTCGGTGTCTGCACATGCACGATGGTGTTGCTCGCCTTTAACTGGAAGCTAGTAATTGTGATGTATTTAAATATCGGGGGTGAATATGCAAGTTCAGCGAATTTATTTGCACTGTCAACAGCACATACGGTGAGTTGAACGTTTTAAAGCCAAATAATGTTTTTTGAAACACAATGGATGCAATTCACACAAGGACAACATTTGAAACAAAACGAAAATATTCCTAGGATAGGGTGTCTTCACTAAATTGAACAATATTAGTTTCAATTTAGCGCATTATTAACAACTCAACTCAAACTTTTTATTTCTCAAAATCCACTCTCGATGTACAACAGATACATCATTTGATAATGTTAACAAAGGCAAGATGGTCGGGTACAAGTATGCATAAGCTATAGAATATGTCGAGTTTTGTCCAAATACAGTAATTAATAATGTATATTTAAATATCAGTTCTTTATACGCATGATAAACTATTATAATACTACTTCACCGAAATCCCGAAGTGGAACAGGTCTGTTCTGTACGTCCTTCAGGAACTGCCTGTGTTTGGGCTGGATGAACAGCTTCTTGTACTGAGTGTGTTCAGCTCGACCTGTGGTTCAACATATCTATCGTACACACAGACAGACAGACAGATATAATACAGGAATGTAGTTGACAGTAGTAGAGTAGGATATACATATATTCGTACCATGTAATGCCACTTTTAAGCGATAGATGCAGTTCAATTCATACTGCACATAATATCAAGACAATATAGATTAGTTTCGCTGAAAGCGCTTGAGACTTAAAACATCCATAAGACCCTGGTCCTTTTATTAACAAAATATAGGATCTAGATATATTTATACCATTTAATGCTACGTTCATGGTACAGACACACATATTATATCCAGGAATCATTATGAACGACTAGGGCGCTGGTGTTGTCTATTGACATCAAAGTATTAAATATATCACACTGTCAGGAATATATAACGTGCGAAGATGGTTAGACATAGCAGAACACATTAAAAAACAATACTCAATATGAACACCCGTACACATGCAGCATTTCGGATCAACAAACATTTATACCATTTGATAGGGGCAGTAGCACGTTTTTTTGCAAAATATATTTTTTCAAATTTCCCGTTTATAATGATAGTTTATGTCATTTAAATTAATTTTAGAGGGTAAAACATCTTATTACACAAACCAATTATCTGTAGTGGTAAAAACTATGTTGTGTATAAAGTAAAAATTGCATGGCGGCCATTTTATTGTGAACACAATTTATTATTTTGTATTACAAAAACGATTCCCATGGCTTTACCAAAACATGTACACTCATTTTAAACTTTATTTTCCGAAGAGAGAAGGATGTTTTACTATTGGTGAAATTATTTTTAAAATACATTTCATCAACTTATTTGAGCGAAAAAACGTGCTACTGCCCCTTTAATACACGCCCTTGATACACGCCCTACAACGACGAATGATTGCTCAGTAAACTGTTCTAAGTGCACCAATACCTGTTTCATGCTCGATGCTGAGCAGAGCGTCCAGGAGTTTGATGGTGCAACCCTGTCCAGCATCCGCTCCCTTCGCCTGTATACACGTGGTGGGAACTTTCAGAGAATGTCATTTCACAAATCAACATATACAGAAATCATGGAATATACCTTAACCATAAGCATTGAATATAAATATTGATCTAAGCAAACATTTAAACTAGGGGAGTCTTAAACTAACTTGTAAGATTAAATAGGATACATTTGTGTAGTCTTTAACACATCTACCCCTTCTTCACTCAGTCACAAGTAGTGGTCAACTATTATCTGCGTGTCCTACATTTTCATTAAATAATTACAGCATTATTCATAACACCATTATCTTCACAGACAGGTTACCACACACAGTTCTGCTATGGAGTGGCACAATAGATCAAGGTACTTATATCTGCTTTGTGTGAAATAGAGCTTTGGGCTACAGCGCACAAACAGCTTAAATGAGTGTTTTTTGTAACCTATTCGTTTATTCCATAGCATCAACAAACTACAATTGGTTGATACCATCTATCACGGTTGCCACCATCTATCATGGTTGCCACAATCTACAATTGGTTGTCACCATCTATTGATGTAACCATCTACAATGGGTTGACATCATCCACAATGGCTGAACACCATCTACAATGGGTGGAAACCATTCACAATGGGTTGACATCATCTACAATGGATTGAGACCAACTACAATGGGTGGAAACCAGCTACAATGGGTCGACAACATCTACAATGGATTGACATAATCTACAATGGGTTGACACCACCTACAATGGTTGGACACCATCTACAATCGGTTGACACCATCTTCAATGGGGGGAAACCACCTACAATGGGATGACACCATTTACAATGGATGGACACCATCTACAATGGGATGACACCATTTACAATGGATTGACACCATCTACAATTGATTGACACCATCTACAATGAATGGACATCGTCTACAATGGGATAACACCATCTACAGTGGGTTGACAACATCTACAATGGGATAACACCATCTACAATGGGTTGACAACATCTACAATGGGTTGACAACATCTACAATGGGTTGACAACGTCTACAATGGGATAACACCATCTACAACGGGTTGACACCATCTACAATAGGTTGACGCCATTTACAATTAGTCGATATTACGGCAACTACATTGTACTTTACCTTGAAGGGCTCCTCGCTCACTCCCTCAAACACCAGTCCGTCAAACAGGGGAGGGTCTTCGTATCTGGAATAAGCCACATCCTTCATGTGGTTTTAACATTGTGTATTTCGGAAATCATGAATTGAATAACAAATCAATGGCATGCAAGAGTTTAACTCATCGTGTTTACTGGTATGCGTGATTATAAATTTAGAAGCAATCGCGAAATGTTTTACGTCCTCAAAAGGAATATAATGAACATTCAGAGCTCATTTCCCAAAACGTCTGACATATCATATCTTTGCTCTATTACAAGTATAGCGTCATGAACATAGTTTGCTTTCATTCCAGTACACAACATCTCTTGTCGTTCTTGTAGTCTATGGACATGCTTAAAAGGACCATGACAGATGGGGACTTCAAGTTAATCTGAATAACTCATGGAGAAACAACAAGCTTTAAAGATAGATCTTACCCGGCGAAGAAAGGAGCAAGTATTTTCGCAAACGATTCGGTTGCCAGGTTATCTGAAAGAGGACGCATTGTTATTTCAAAAATTTAATACGGGTATATTGGAAAGTGATATTAAAATATTTGCCGCTAAAAACTTTTTGTCACATCATTCTGACTAAACAATTTACAAGAATCACAACTAAACATTGGCAAGCCTGTAATATTACTGCATAAGCAGCATTTAATGTATGGTATAATTCAGTTAGTATATTATCACTAACTATTGATTGCAAATAATATAATGTTATTAATTAAGTATTTCCGTATTGGCCCAGTTACAGGTCCGAGGTCCGTTACGGACCGAGGACCTGTTACTCGGCCAATACAGAACTACTTAATTAATGACAATTCTATTAATTAACTTCTTTTCATTCTATTTGCACAACACTAGACATCTCATTTATATTGAAATAATAATTATAAACAAGATTGATGAACAAATAGCACGGGTCAAAGTTGTGCAACTTCGCATGCTCAGACTCATATTGGCCCAGTTTGTCTCGTATTGGCCCAGTTTTCCCCGTATTGGCCCAGTTTCCCCGTATTGGCCCAGTTGTCGAATCATATGGTGTAGGCCGTAAATGCTGTGTACATGCCAAAACATTGATAGTTAATTAATAATCGTGGGTATGAAGTATGAAGTGAGAAGGAAGTACGACAAAATGAAATCTAAGCAATGGAAGTTGTGATATAATGATACTCAATTCGAGTACTATACCACACACACAACATAAACCTGACGGACACTCAGTGTGTCATCGTAACCAGATGTGAAGAGTTACCAAGGCTGTTATTTTATTGAGATATACTGACTGGTGTCGAAAAGGGCCCTTTTAGTGCCAATCTATTCAGTAAAGTGACAATATGAAGAAGTTTAGTCGTGATTATGACCCATTAAGCCCATTTCTATTCTTATTTTTCACAATTGAATTGATAACCCATATTGAAAGTAATTTTGAGTATGGGATACAACTACATCCAGATATAGTACATATTTTCTTATTGCTTTTTGCAGACGATATCGTGCTATTCTCTAGCTCTGTAGCAGGTTTACAAAGAATCATCAGAGAACTAGAGACTTATTGTGACAATTTCAAGTTAACAGTAAATAGAAGCAAAACCAAAGTAGAAGTGTTTAAAGGGCGGGGGGGGGGGGGGGGGGGGGGGGGGGGGGGGGGGGGGGGGGGGGGCGTTTATCAAAGAAAGAAACATGGTGATTCAAAGGTAAAGAATTAGACTCTGCCAGTTCATACAAATATTTGGGATTATTTTTTAGTAATTGTTTATCTTGGACAATGCATGTTAATTACGCTTCCATACAAGCACAAAAGGTAATGCTTGGTATCTTTAAGCAACTTAATGTACTGGGAGATTTAAATATAAGTTCATATTTTAAGATATTCGATGCAAAAATAAAGCCTATTTTATCATACGGGGCTGAAATATGGAGCTTTGATTATTACAAAGAAATCGAAAAAGTACAATTGAAAGCCTGTAAAAGGTTTCTGGGTGTTAAATACAATACTCCTAATATAATGGTTTATGGTGAATGTGGTAGATATCCATGCAGCTATTTACAAATATTAAAGCGACAAAGTATTGGTTGAAACTATTGAATATGCCTTCATATCGACTTCCAAAAACATGCTATAATATGATGATGTTGTATGATAAAAATGGGCAAAAGAACTGGGTGACTTCTGTTAGAAAATTGTATTCACAGAAGGCTTCGGTTTTGTATGGATAAACCAATATGTTGAATCAGATGATAAGTTTATTTTTGAACTAACAAGCAGATTAAAAGACATACATTTACAAGAATGGCTGGAAAAGATATCACTTTCTGGTAAATGTTTTTATTACAAAACGTTTAAATCTACTCTTGAAACCGAAATCCATCTTTCATGTGTAAATGAAAAAAGTTGAGGACAGCTTTAAGCAGAATGAGATGTTCTTCACATGATTTATTTGTAGAAAGTGGAAGATTCAACTCAGTCCAAAGAGAACATCGAATTTGCAGACTTTGTGATCTTAATGAAATAGAAGATGAATACCACTTTGTATTAATTTGCCCTGTTTACGATTCCCTGAGAAAATTGTATATTAAAACATATTATATTGTCCATCCAAACATTTATAAATTCACAGAAATATTGAATACCAAAAATAATGCACTTCTTCAAAATTTGTCGATGTTTATTTATCATGCAATGTTATTTAGAACAGAATATATGTCAAAAAACAATATAAGTTACAAGTAACCAGTATCATCTTCATGTGTGTTACACGTGCGTGTATTTTCAATGATGTAAATGTATTGTACTACAGGCCTGTGGCCTTTCAGTACCGGAAATAAATTGAATTGAATTGACCGAAGACCGGAAAATGTTCCACGGATGTCGCACATCAATTGAACAAACGTAATTTTGAAGCAAACAAAGAGACAGTTATGGTTGATATTGTTCAAAGGATCATATAAATGGTAAGATATACTTGTATATGGGGCGCATGAATTCGGTTTCTCATCATCTCATTAAGCCCTTCATAGATTGTCATAGAAAACAAGTTACATTGTTGAGATAATCTGGACGTAAATCAGTACAATTTATATTTTTGCATGGATCTAATGTGTTTTTAAAACTATATTTACTTTCCGTTAGTTATTGACAAATGAGAATGTTAACGCTCTTCCGCGACACACAAAACGATTGGTTGAGTTCAACATGAACAAAAGCTGCTGATTTGCCTTGATACTTATATACATATGAACCCATCAAATAGCGTATGTGAATGAATCCTTCACACAGGGATGTTTCCACGGTAACCTTGCTAGTTGTGCATGGCCTGGTTTATTCCCGGTGTTTTACTCTAATAGATGCCGTGCACTATGGCGGTCATTGCAACACATTTCATTGCCCTCATCATCTATTTATAACTGCTACGTCAACTTGCATCACCCCTCGTTTTCTATTTATAACTGTTACATCAACTTAGGTCATGCTATTATTCTTCTGCGATTTGATGAACTAAGAATGTTTTTTATTGGCTATGACGTGGTATAGAATATTGATAATATGATGACAACACTCTGAAATATAATTTCAAACGGACACGTGCTGTTGACCTCGTTACACCCCTCTACTGTTAATAAAATAAGGGCTAGATCGTCGACTTAACATGCTTTCGTGTCGCTAGTTTTTCGACAATACAAGCCCATGTGGGCCAGTCGAGCTTAATCATTCAACCTCAGGGATACAATATGTTTAGAGGTGACAAACGTTACGGACGCCAGACGCCATATGCCATATGCCAAATATACACCACAGATTATACCAAAAGTCCCTCGGATATTATAAGACCCGGATGAACTATCACTCCGAGACACCAGTCTGTATTTAAAGCTTACACCAAAGCACTCTTATAATATCTACTCATCACTGACCAGTCATTATATGGTTGGAATTCTTCAGGTCCCCCACGACTTCTGTTATCTGTTCTAGAGAGCGAGTTATCTTCTCCTCGTCTTGCTCATCCACCCCGTCAAGAATATCCTGGATAGCCTACAGATACAAATAGTTACATGATTATTTTAAACTTTTAAACTAGGCATAGTTCCCCTTAACGACCGTAGACCTTCGACCAAACTTAAGCAACGCACGCGGTTTGAATATACGATTAGCTTGCAAATTTTATGAAAAGGATAAAAAGGAAATGACATAAAAAGCCTTTACAGTACTGGTGTTGTCAGAATGGATATTTATTAATTTATTTCATTATGTTATAGTTATAAGATGATTACAACAACCACTTGTTAACATCTTGGTTTGGAAGAAACCAGATTTGATGTTTAGAGCAAATTCAATGTTAAGGTCTTCTGGGAATTAAAAATCCATTGCACACGCTCGTAAAAGAACCGAAAGAACTAAGTATCGCGTATGACTGTCAATCAGTATTGTCATAAATATATGGTCCCTCAGAGAGGAAGTTAACGACTACTCCCTTGGGATGATTTGTCATGGGCGAAAGGCTTGTTTTATTCTTGAAGATTAAAAACTAAATTAATTGAAATCATCTGTAAAGGCTGCAGTTACCCCGATATACCACACTAATCATGCCAGCATATGTGTTTTAATAGCAATTTAGAAGGTCGTAGTAAACAAAATAATGTTAACCAATGGTAGGACACAATAAACTAAATACCGGTGCTGCTGCTGCGAATCTGAGTTCAACTTGCACAACGAAGATGAAGAACCAGTAATAGATTTCGCCTCCAGGAAAGTTCACGGTAGAGGCGATGTTGCTATCGTAATAAAACATAACATAAAACATGAGATCATTCTATACTTCTATAAGAATATTTGTATCAGTACAATTCTTGCATTTTTTTTAGAGACGGCCTTTGCAGGAGTCATTTGTTCGCTATCTTATTACGGGATTTATTTGTTCACTATCGTACGGCATGTTACATTTGTTCGCTATCTTATGTCATGTTACATTTGTTCTTTATCCTATAGTATTTTACAATTGTTCTCTATCTTATTACGGGATTTATTTGTTCACTATCGTACGGCATGTTACATTTGTTCACTATCTTATGTCATGTTACATTTGTTCACTATCTCATGGCATGTTACATTTGTTCACTATCTTATGTCATGTTACATTTGTTCACTATCTTATGGCATGTTGCATTTGTTCACTTTCTCATGGCATGTTACAATTGTTCACTATCTTATGGCATGTCACATTTGTTCACTATCTTATGACATGTTACATTTGTTCATTATCTTATGGCATGTTACATTTGTTCACTATCTTATGTCATGTTACATTTGTTCACTATCTCATGGCATGTTATATTTGTTCACTATCTTACGGCATGTTACATTTGTTCACTATCTTATGTCATGTTACATTTGTTCACTATCTCATGGCATGTCACACTTGTTCACTATCTTATGGCATGTTGCATTTGTTCACTATCTTATGGCATGTTGCATTTGTTCACTATCTTATGTCATGTTGCATTTGTTCACTATCTTATGTCATGTTGCATTTGTTCACTATCTTATGTCATGTTGCATTTGTTCACTATCTTATGTCATGTTGCATTTGTTCACTATCTCATGGCATGTTACATACGTTCACTATCTTAAGGCATGTTACATTTGTTCACTATCTTATGTCATGTCACACTTGTTCACTATCTTATGGCATGTTACATTTGTTCACTATCTCATGGCATGTTGCATTTTTTCACTATCTTACGGCATGTTGCATGTGTTCACTATCTTATGTCATGTTGCATTTGTTCACTATCTTATGTCATGTTGCATTTGTTCACTATCTTATGTCATGTTGCATTTGTTCACTATCTTATGTCATGTTGCATTTGTTCACTATCTTATGTCATGTTGCATTTGTTCACTATCTCATGGCATGTTACATACGTTCACTATCTTAAGGCATGTTACATTTGTTCACTATCTTATGTCATGTCACACTTGTTCACTATCTTATGGCATGTTACATTTGTTCACTATCTCATGGCATGTTGCATTTGTTCACTATCTTACGGCATGTTGCATGTGTTCACTATCTTATGTCATGTTGCATTTGTTCACTATCTTATGTAATGTTACATTTGTTCACTATCTCATGGCATGTTATATTTGTTCACTATCTTACGGCATGTTACATTTGTTCACTATCTTATGTCATGTTACATTTGTTCACTATCTCATGGCATGTTGCATTTGTTCACTATCTTATGTCATGTTACATTTGTTCACTATCTTATGGCATGTTGCATTTGTTCACTATCTCATGGCATGTTACAATTGTTCACTATCTTATGGCATGTTACTTTTGTTCACTATCTTATGGCATGTTACATTTGTTCACTATCTCATGGCATGTTACATTTGTTCACTATCTTATGGCATGTTACATTTGTTCACTATCTTATGGCATGTTACATTTGTTCACTATCTTATGTCATGTTGCATTTGTTCACTATCTTACGGCATGTTACATTTGTTCACTATCTTATGTCATGTCACACTTGTTCACTATCTTATGGCATGTTGCATTCGTTCACTATCTTATGGCATGTTGCATTTGTTCACTATCTTATGTCATGTTGCATTTGTTCACTATCTTATGTCATGTTGCATTTGTTCACTATCTTATGTCATGTTGCATTTGTTCACTATCTTATGTCATGTTGCATTTGTTCACTATCTCATGGCATGTTACATACGTTCACTATCTTAAGGCATGTTACATTTGTTCACTATCTTATGTCATGTCACACTTGTTCACTATCTTATGGCATGTTACATTTGTTCACTATCTCATGGCATGTTGCATTTGTTCACTATCTTATGGCATGTTGCATGTGTTCACTATCTTATGTCATGTTGCATTTGTTCACTATCTTATGTAATGCTACATTTGTTCACTATCTCATGGCATGTTACATTTGTTCACTATCTTAAGGCATGTTACATTTGTTCACTATCTTATGTCATGTCACACTTGTTCACTATCTTATGGCATGTTACATTTGTTCACTATCTTATGGCATGTTGCATTTGTTCACTATCTTATGTCATGTTGCATTTGTTCACTATCTTACGGCATGTTACATTTGTTCACTATCTTATGTCATGTCACACTTGTTCACTATCTTATGGCATGTTGCATTTGTTCACTATCTTATGGCATGTTGCATTTGTTCACTATCTTATGTAATGTTGCATTTGTTCACTATCTTATGTCATGTTGCATTTGTTCACTATCTTATGTCATGTTGCATTTGTTCACTATCTTATGTCATGTTGCATTTGTTCACTATCTCATGGCATGTTACATACGTTCACTATCTTAAGGCATGTTACATTTGTTCACTATCTTATGTCATGTCACACTTGTTCACTATCTTATGGCATGTTACATTTGTTCACTATCTCATGGCATGTTGCATTTGTTCACTATCTTACGGCATGTTGCATGTGTTCACTATCTTATGTCATGTTGCATTTGTTCACTATCTTATGTAATGTTACATTTGTTCACTATCTCATGGCATGTTACATTTGTTCACTATCTTAAGGCATGTTACATTTGTTCACTATCTTATGTCATGTCACACTTGTTCACTATCTTATGGCATGTTGTATTTGTTCACTATTTTATGGCATGTTGCATTTGTTCACTATCTTATGTCATGTTGCATTTGTTCACTATCTTATGTCATGTTGCATTTGTTCACTATCTTATGTCATGTTGCATTTGTTCACTATCTTATGTCATGTTGCATTTGTTCACTATCTTATGTCATGTCACACTTGTTCACTATCTTATGGCATGTTACATTTGTTCACTATCTCATGGCTGTTGCATTTGTTCACTATCTTACGGCATGTTACATTTGTTCACTATCTCATGACATGTTGCATTTGTTCACTATCTTACGGCATGTCACATTTGTTCACTAGTATCTTATGTCATGTTACATTTGTTCACTATCTTATGGCAGGTTGCATTTGTTCACTATCTTATGGTATGTTGCATTTGTTCACTATCTTATGGCATGTTACATTTGTTCACTATCTTTTGGCATGTTACATTTGTTCACTATCTTATGTCATGTTGCATTTGTTCACTATCTTACGGCATGTTACATTTGTTCACTATCTTATGGCATGTTGCATTTGTTCACTATCTTATGTCATGTTGCATTTGTTCACTATCTTATGTCATGTTGCATTTGTTCATTATCTTATGGCATGTCACATTTGTTCACTATCTTATGACATGTTACATTTGTTCATTATCTTATGGCATGTTACATTTGTTCACTATCTTATGTCATGTTACATTTGTTCACTATCTCATGGCATGTTATATTTGTTCACTATCTTAAGGCATGTTACATTTGTTCACTTTCTCATGGCATGTTACATTTGTTCACTATCTTATGGCATGTTACTTTTGTTCACTATCTTATGTCATGTCACATTTGTTCACTATCGTATGTCATGTTGCATTTGTTCACTATCTTATGGCATGTTGCATTTGTTCACTATCTTATGTCATGTTACATTTGTTCACTATCTTATGTCATGTTGCATTTGTTCACTATCTTATGTCATGTTGCATTTGTTCACTATCTTATGGCATGTTGCATTTGTTCACTATCTTATGTCATGTTGCATTTGTTCACTATCTTATGTCATGTTGCATTTGTTCACTATCTTACGGCATGTTACATTTGTTCACTATCTTATGTCATGTTACATTTGTTCACGATCTTATGGCATGTTACATTTGTTCACTATCTTATGTCATGTTACATTTGTTCACTATCTCATGGCATGTTATATTTGTTCACTATCTTACGGCATGTTACATTTGTTCACTATCTTATGTCATGTTACATTTGTTCACTATCTCATGGCATGTTACATATTTTACTATCTTACGGCATGTCACATTTGTTCGCTAGTATCTTATATCATGTTACATTTGTTCACTATCTTATGGCATGTTTTTCTGGGAGTTATTCTGTTAATGACCAACATAAAGAAAGTGAACATGATGAGAAAGTATTTTACAAGTCCTTTAAACGAATAATTTAATACAAACATAGGCGCGTAGTTAAAAGAAATGAATCATATACTTACTCAAGATCGTATGGTCTGCAAACAACAACAATACAAACACATATTCAATTGATCGAGATACGAATACAACATATGCAATTCCTTTTGTCGTAGTAATTTTGTTTTCTTTTCATAAACAAATATTGAAATTTGACCTTTTTACACCTACTGCTAAAACTTAACTTAAACTTAAACTTAAACTCCTTCCTGTAAGTCTATAATAATAGATTAAATAATGTTTCAAATTGGGATTTATATACAATATGTGAAAGGTTCGTTTAAATTGTATAATACGAATCCTGAAAGAGACAATGTATAAACAATGGAAATATAACATGATATCTGTACACATACTCGTGTTCAGTAGCCGGCTAAACATTACAAATTGTTTCCATAAACAAATATTGAAATTTGAAGTTGACCATTTTGAAACTATTGCTTAAACTTAAACTCCTTCCTGTAATTCTATAATAATAAATTAGATAATGTTTTAACTTGTGATTTGTATATACTACGTGAAAGTTCGTTTAAATTGTATAACGAATCCTGAAAAAGACAATGTGTAAACGATGAAAACATAACATGATATTTGTACACACACTCGTGTTCAGTAGCTGACTAAAATCCAAACAGGATTATGCTGAGTGCACAACACCGACAGTATAAGCAGCGGGGAACCGTACCTGCAATACGAGGTGTTAGTACAAGAAGGTTTTGAGCTGACATCTGAAATAATGTTTTCACAAAACACGCACCTGCTTTCATCTTTACGGGCAATGCCGTTGAGGAATAGATCGCTGTAGTTGAGGATGGGCATGATATCATATGTCTTGTATATACCCCACAAGGGAACGGCGAGGCACTTTGGTAAAACCTAAGGATTTATACATAAGTTTCATTTCTATAATGATTCATGTAAATTTACTAACGTTTCTGAAATGTGGCGATGCTGAATGATCTGGAAATGTTCTTCAACTAAATACGTTATCGACAACATGTTAAGGAACACTCAGTTTGGATTTTTGGAAGAACATATAAATGTAGAATACTAAATAGTCCCGTTTGATAACATGTTTATGAAACGAGTGAATTGTTTGGTATTTTAACGAGCGAAAGCGAGTTAAATACCGATGCCATTCACGAGTTTCATGTCATCAAACGGGACCGAGTTTAGTATTTTATTTATTACTCAATGATGTAAATAACGCTAAATTTCAAGAAACTGTTTTTAAGTGACGCTCAGTTGCAAATAGGTCATCCACAAGAGGTCACCGGCTAACATGGTGACGTCAACCAAAAACGACTATGACGTCACGCGCCGATTATGACGTTACGGCAGCACGCGGTGGTATCACACAAGTAATCTCATCTACTGAGTGATTTCACCACGGTTGGGTAATAAATCAAGTTACCTGTACTTCGAAACAGTGTTCCTTAACATGTTGACAATAAACTCGCTTTCGCTAGTTAAAATACCAAACCATTCACTCGTTTCATAAACATGTTATCAAACGGAATATCACTTAGTATTCTATATGTAAACCACCTACAATGTATGTGATGTAATAGAACCACGTGTTATACGTGGTAACACATGGCAATGCTTAAAGCAATGATAAACCAAAGTCACTCTTTACCAGACAGCAGAGACAGAGAGAAGTGATTTCAGTTTACTATACATGCAGTTAACGTTTCACGTATCTTTAAGTGTTCGTTGAATAACTAGACTACCTTCGGTACTTGATCTGGATCCCGCCCCTTGTACCACAGATAGCAGTTAGTGATGACCCCCAGCTGGCAGTGGGCTAGTTTGATCTCCTTGTCTCCCTCCAGACGGTTGAAGTCCAACACCGGCATCTGGTAAGAGGAAGTAAAGACACAAAGCAACTTTAAAAACTTTTTTTGACAGACTAAAGGAAGACCTCATGCAACAACACTGCCGAGTGCAATGAATTCTGAATGAATAACCAATAGCCAAAGAGTTGACTTAATGTGTTCCTTTAGTACTCGCCCGTGGAAGAAACTACAGTGCAAAATTGTAGAACCGTCCCAATGAGACCACGTTTTTACCTGTAGAAACATCCCAATGAGACCACGTGTTTACATGTAGACCCTCCCAAATGAGACCACGTGTTTACCTGTAGAACCTCCCTAATGAGACAACGTGTTTACCTGTAGAACCTCCCAAATGAGACCATGTGGTTACCTGTAGAACCTCCCAAATGAGACAACGTGTTTACCTTTAGAACCTCCCTAATGAGACCACGTGTTTATCTGCAGAACCTCCCTAATGAGACCACGTATTTACCTGTAGAACCGCCCAAATGAGATCACGTGTTTACCTGTAGAACCTCCCTAACGAATAAACGTGTTTACCTGCAGAACCTCCCTAATGAGACCACCTGTTTACCTGCAGAACCTCCCTAATGAGACCGCGTGTTTACCTGCAGAACCTCCTTAATGAGACCACCTGTTTACCTGTAGAACCTCCCTAATGAGACCACATGTTTACCTGCAGAACCTCCCTAATGAGACCACGTGTTTACCTGCAGAACCTCCCTAGTGAGACCACGTGTTTACCTGTAGAAACGTCCCAATGAGACCACGTGTCTACCTGTAGAACCTCCTTAAAGAGACCACGTGTTTACCTGTAGAACCCAACAAATGAGACCACGTGTTTACCTGTAGAACCTCCCTGATGAGACCACGTGTTTACCTGTAGAACCTCCCTAATTAAATCACGTGTTTACCTGCAGAACCTCCCAAATGAGACCACGTGTTTACCTGCAGAACCTCCCAAATGAGACCACGTGTTTACCTGTAGAACCTCCCTAATGAGACCACGTGTTTACCTGTAGAACCTCCCTAATGAGACCACGTGTTTACCTGTAGAACCTCCCTAGTGAGACCACGTGTTTACCTGTAGAACCTCCCTAGTGAGACCACGTGTTTACCTGTAGAACCTCCCTAATGAGACCACGTGTTTACCTGCAGAACCTCCCTAATGAGACCACCTGGTTACCTGTAGAACCTTCCTAATGAGACCACCTTGTTACCTGTAGAACCTCCCTAATGAGACCACGTGTTTACCTGCAGAACCTCCCTAATGAGACCACATGTTTACCTGTAGAACCTCCCTAATGAGACCACGTGTTTACCTGCAGAACCTCCCTAATGAGACCACGTATTTACCTGTAGAACCTCCCTAATGAGACCACGTGTTTACCTGTAGAACCTCCCTAATGAGACCACGTGTTTACCTGTAGAACCTCCCTAATGAGACCACGTGTTTACCTGCAGAACCTTCCTAATGAGACCACGCGTTTACCCGTAGAACCTCCGTAATGAGACCACGTGTTTACCTGTAGAACCTCCCTAATGAGACCACGTATTTACCTGTAGAACCTCCCTAATGAGACCACGTGTTTACCTGCAGAACCTTCCTAATGAGACCACGCGTTTACCCGTAGAACCTCCGTAATGAGACCACGTGTTTACCTGTAGAACCTCCCTAATGAGACCACGTGTTTACCTGTAGAACCTCCCTAATGAGACCACGTGTTTACCTGTAGAACCTCCCTAATGAGACCACGTGTTTACCTGTAGAACCTCCCTAATGAGACCACGTGTTTACCTGTAGAACCTCCCCTCTGAGCGTGTCCTCCTCCATCAGTGTCACAACCTCCCTCGATATCCGGTTCCATGGCTCGAAGTATGCCGGCAAACTCGTCTGGCAAATAGATGGAGAATAAAAGCTGAACATCACGGCACCGAGTCTTACTGTGTCCAAAAATGTAAATACATCAAAAAACTTTTTTTAAATATAGCATTTGGCTCTGTAGCACATCAGCTTCTTGCATACTGTATAATCTAAGGTAATTTTAACACAGAAACCAAAGGTCACAAAAATCAGTTAAAATTCTTTAAAAGTAGGAATACACATTCAGTATCAGGGCACAAACATATAACATGATTGAGTGAAGCAAACCATCAGCTTTTTGCTGTAAAATTCACCCTGTCCACTTCCCAACACAATGTCAGCTTTGTGGGTGCAGCGGTTCTAGAGGAGAAAATGTTAACAGTTTACGGATGCTGTAACGTATATTTTTTTATTTTATCATTTAAGCTTCGATCAACCATTTCTGCCATGTTGTGAGTAAATGTTATTCCAAATTTTTTAAAGGAAGTTTGTGTCCAGTCTAGTTTCCAGAAAGGTTTTAAATATCTTTTTGAACCTATCCCCATCACTTTAATTTTAGGCCTGAAAATTCTGAATATGATTCTAGGTTTGAAGGGCCTTTTGAAGACTTTTTTCGGTTCCGTCAAGTATTAAAGAAGTATCGCCGGCGTCAATTACAGTGTTATAATTCTTGTGCGATCTGATGCACCAAGTATTAGGCTTTGTAACTGGGTCAGTAGTAGCTGACAGGATATTTTAAGCGATTTTATATTATTCTTTTTCAAGAGATTTTTAAAATCAATTTGGTGGGCTATAAACATGGTTCATGTTAGCAGTACGGTAATATTTACAACTTTGAAAACTCATACCTTTGTCATTACCCGATCGATGTTTATGTTTGATGGCTTATTTTGAAAACATTATCCCTTTTCTTCAAGATGCCCTTCTTACAGGGAATATATGATATAGCTTTATAGATAGCGTATGTGAATGAATCCTTCACACATGGATGTTCCCACGGGTCATCTTGTTGGGTGTGCATGGCCTGATTTGTTCCTGGTGTACCCAGTGTTCGACTGAAATAGATGCCCGAGCCCTATGGCGGTCATTGCAACACATTTCACCCGCATCATCTATTTCTTACTGCTACGTCAACTTACGTCATGTTATAATTATTGTGCGATGTGATGAACCAAGATACAAATGAATTCACTTTGACGTGGTATTTAATATTGAATGATAATATGATCACAACATTCTGAAATGTATTTTCAAACGGACATGGGGTGTTGACCTCGTTACATCCCTTTACTTTTTTTTATAATATAAGGACTGGATCGTTGACTTTATATGCTTTCTAATCGCCAGTGTTTCGACAATACAAGCCCCTGTTGCTCAAACGAAAGTGTTTTGGGGATATCGTTTGAAATTCAATATTCAGGTTTATGAAAACGTTAGAGGAAAGATTGGTGTAAGTGATGAACTAACTGCCTGGCATTGCACAGTAAAGTGTGTTTTTTGTGATGAAATATTTGCCTGGCATTGCACAGAAAAGGTTATTGTTTGTGATGAAATATTTGCCTGGCATTGCACAGTAAAGGTTGTTTTATGTGATGAAATATTTGCCTGGCATTGCACAGTAAAGGTTGTTTTTTGTGATAAAATATTTGCCTGGCATTGCACAAGGTTTAGCCTTGCCAACATGGCACAATCACTTATAAGATAAAAAGACGGATGCAGCGCGGCGATAGGTTTGGATAGTGTCAAAGAGGAAAGAAGGACCGGAAACCGTCGGAATCTGTCTCACTTTGTTCAGAGCATTTTGATCCGTTATATTAAAACAGTTTTATAAATAAGTGATAGTTAGTCTTAGAGTACTCGTAATTAACAGTCCTTTATTAAGATATAACTTATACATGCCTTCTTATGGGTTGTGTCACCCTCAGTTACCCAGGGTTTTATATATGCTCCAGCGGAGAGTAACGGAGCATATATAAAACCCTGCTGGGTACCACCGAGGATGGTAATGTGTAGGCCGTGCTCTGACTGTGAAACTTGGTACAGTTGTATAATTGTTTGTCATTGACTTATAACTGTAATAGATTAATTTCAATTAATATGGTCAACGTGGCAGATCAAATGGCATTGTCAGACACACACAAAAAATGTCCTGGTTATAAATCATTTGAAAACTATAGTGATATTCAACGCTAAAATGATATCTGTCGCTTATATTACACCCCACCACCCCCACTTACTAAATTCTAAATCTTGCCCCAACTTTTGAACCCTTCCTACGTCTATGTTGGATCCCGTTTTTTAAAATATATTTACTAAATGCATTTCCACTGATTGTATATGTTCACAATATCACAACAAATGATTATTGCAAAAATAATAAGTTTCAGTGTTCAATCCTTGTGGGTGCTTGGTTTGTGTACTTGTGATAGGAGAACACGTAACTGTCTAGCAAGTCAAGTTCAAATAATTACTGTCTGCAAGGTAAAACTAGTAGAAAGCACACGTAGAAAGTGACTCAAAGTCAAAGATAGGATAGGATAGGATCTTTATAGGATAATCTCCTTCTTGCACGCGATGAACTTCGAAATCTATCTGACTATCCGATTTTCATTATAATTAGGGCGACAAAGATTGACAGATTTAAATTAATGTCATTTATTTATTTTACATCTAATAGATATTAATTGACATATTTTAGAAATTTTCTTTTCATGAAAGCATATAGTAAATTTACTTTTGCTAACATGCGTATATTACTACAATAAGCAATATTGCATATGTGCAAAGTTCGCCGTATAAACAGGGCTTTACACTACGTTATTACAGGCTTCTAATATCGCGAGTTCCTTATTATCGTGTTAGTCAGGTTTTCGTGACTACCAAATCTCTCACATAGCTATGTTTAGATCTTACTGTCTATCTTACTTGATTAGGATTGAACAGTGGTTTGTACATTAGATCTAAATAATAATAATATTTAATATCAATACGTTTTTAAAGCAAGCATGATTTAAATAATCGAGAATCAAGATGGTTCATTTTGTCCCGTGCAACTGGTAACTTCAGCGGTACAGTATATATACGAATAATGCAGTATACTTTGTAGTATCATATTTTAATAAACTACATATACGTTGTTGACACCCATGTTATCTACATGTAGACAATAACTATTTAATGCACGGCATAATCCACTACTAATTGTGAAATTGTAACGTTAGAGTTTGCCAGTCCCTACGTAAGAATCTGTATTTCAAACTCTCTCACTGTTTACTTCTGAAAGCTCATCCTCACTTGATTCATGATGTTCAATTCAATGTTGATTCACAATAGGTTCATACTGATAAGGACGGATCTTATTTATGTCAGATGGTTGAAAATCAAGCTACCATCGCTATTCGAGGAAGCCATAACAACACTATGAACGTAGAAAAATACACTGCCTCAGCGCGCGGGATAGCATCTTTGACGTCATATCACGATACTGCTGCCAGCCTGATTAACTCTCGGGGATTTCCGGAAAACGACAAGCACCGAAAACTTTTTTCAACGTTTCTACATAAAATTCGCATTTTAATAATATTTTTGACACACTTTGTCTTAAACAACACAAACAGTTACCAGTTATATTTCAAAAAGTCAATACTAATATTTAACAGTTACCGTTTTTGTAATTCAAATATTTTTCAATCATGTTAAGTGACAAGTTGAGCTGCATTTACTAACTTAAGAGTTGTAATATCTAGTGTTGTATATGAGCATCACGTCTACATTGCATATACATTATTTCAGGTTACTGCTGCAACGAAATTGTTCTAAATGATCCGGTTAAGATTTAGTATGTAACTTCGTACTGGATATCGCTCGGACTCTGTGTTACATTACAACGTTTCAGTGAAACAACCCTTCAGCCTCCATCCTCTAACAAACACTCCAAAAAGGTAAATAAGTTTATGTCAATTTCCACCATTCTTTATATCGCTCTTTATAACTGCTGAATATTATATTTTCATATCATGGGCGAAAACAAAATATAAAATAATTTAGTTATATTTTCAAACATTGGCAACATGGTTTGATGCATGCAACCATTTCACTTAATTTCGTGATGTAAATGAAATACACTTGACTTCACATCACTTGCTTTAGTTACATGTTAACATTCTTCTTTTAGGAAGATCAAGGTCCTGAACATGGAAGACCCCATCGACGGAAGCGACTATTTCCTTCGGAAAGGAAACACCGCAATTCAATTTTTAAACTAATAATTGTTTTATTGTATATTTTCAACACAAATGAAACAATCAGTTGGCATTGTTTGTTGTTTTAAATAAAAGTCTGTGAATCAGTTTTATGAGCATGATAACCGAACGCAACCAGACAAGAATACATCTATCAGGATATAAGTGTACTACACGTGGCCACAATGCAACATATGATTGGACGAAAGCATTTGACTGTGCTCTAACAATTCATAACGGAGATGGATTTGTAATAAATCATTGAAGAAAGATCAGGACAAAGCGGGGGCGGTAGGTTTCGGCTTCGGTAACAATTAATAGCTATTACTCAATCAATGATGGGACAGGCTAACATGAATGTCCTAGCTTAACTATCAAACGTTCCTTTATAACTAGTACTATTGTAATGTTCACGAAACATTTATAATTACAACAAGTCTTCTAACAGTACAACAACCCCGCCATGTGTCCTCTTTTCCTCTAAATAAACAGTTAAGATGTACGAGTGAGTTACGATTCTATCAGCTCTTACAATCTTGATCTGCACTTAAGATGGGATGTCTGTGGCCATCTTGTGAATAAAGGATCGTCTTGCTACAATGGAGACACATGTCTCAGTGTTAAAGGTCCATCACTGACCAGTCATAAATTATGGTCAAGGTTGTGCCCAGCAGGGTCAAGCGTTATGACATAAGTATGTGATACACCATCCTCAAATAAATGAGGAGTATTTCATCACGTTCAAGATTCTATATGTCAGACGATTTATTCTTAGAACAGTAGAAGTTCATGGTGGGAACGTTGTTTCAGGGCTTGCTGTAAAAGAAGGTGCAATCTGAAAAGATTTATTCAATACAGATTGCTTATATTATTCACTATGTAGAACTGAAACAATATTTGACAATTACGTTCACGTATGTAAATATAATCTGACTCGTATTCTGAAGAAGCTGTGCGTATCTGTCACTCATTGATTTAGTATTTTATTTGGTCAGGTCAAAATGTGCAAACTTCAATACATAAATCTAAAACCATTTATCGAATTGTCCCCCAAAAACATTACTCAAATATATCCAAAGGCAGCACGTGTAAAGTTTCAGATTTGGGAGGAGGGGGGGGGGGGGGGGATTGATTTCAAAACACTATATCTAGGTACCCTTTACTGGACGGAGGGACGAATTAACTGACCCGTGTCATAAACCCCCTCCATATCAGTTTCACCGCGGGGTTTAAAACGTTCCATTCTTTGACGGCCAACAAGCCAATACCGTCTGTCACGGTCCAAGCCAGTAGGCCTACTTACATTGTATATTGAAATACAATAAAGCGCAGTCCCCGAGTGAAGGTACCATACCCATGTTAAAGTACAAGTACAAGTAGGTCACCCAGTTAGGTCACTGACAGAACCAACCTCAGTCGTGGTCAACAATATGTTCAACTTATTTTATTTGTATATTTAAAGGTCCAGAGAGCACTATTTGTCTGTATATAAACATTGCGCCACTGCATATATCTTAACACATGATGTGTATTGTCGAAAACAAGTCCTAATACACTAGTGAGGGTATAAAAAGGTGATTGCAGATTCGTTCGTCCGTTGTTTTGAAAATATACTGTTCACTAATGTTGAAAGGGGGTTCACAACCCTCCCACACCAACACACACAGTGAGCTGCCCCTGCGGTGTACAATACACAAGACACGTCCAGGTGACAGTGAATATACTGCTAACTGATTATAAATGCGGTGACATGTAATAAAAAACAACAAACATCTATCACAGTTCCGTTACTTACCTTTTATGTCGATGTATACATTTACTTACCAAAGGATCCTCTAAAACAAATCCAGTTTTCAGAGAAACGTCATAATCTTCCAGTTTCATTCGCGACATGTTGTATCTGAACGCCTGACGAGTTGTTTCTAACTTTTTATATATACATGTATGGGGCTGGTTAAAAAAACCCGTCTGCGGTGAACATGTAAGATATTCACTAAGCTGACGCAGTCAGTCGTAGGTATTTCATTTTAAATCCAAGTCTTGTTTCTGTTCACATGTAGGCCTACCCCTAACATGTATACCAATATAAAGGCAAAGTTCGCCCTGTACGTGTAAATAACGGCTGAGTTCGCCTGGTCAATGAAGAACAATTCAGAAATTGTAGCACATGCGCAGACCCTTGCCAACTTGGACCATTGCTGTTAAACACCGTTGTTGAAGGTAAAGGCCAGGGTAAGGTCATCTCAAGGCTCGTCTCATAAGCAACATGTGAAAATTCTAATATGATACACGAAGAAAATACAAATAATGTTAAACATGTACACAAGCATTATTCTACCATTATTTTGAAACGGAATCATCTAAAAGGCATTGAACAATACGCATTCATGCATGCATATATTCATAGAATTGTATCATTATCATGCATCCATAAGAGCAAATCGGTGTCTCTAATTATAAGCATACATCAAGTGAGAAGTAAGTTGATTAATAATTATCTGAACTATATATCTTATTTGTCACGCGATAACACGAGTACGGCACACTACTGTCATTGTGCCATTTAATCATCATCTCTCCACAAAACAAACCAAGGTAAGTGTCCTTATCCATGACATGTACCCCAGCCTCTCAACACAATATATAAGTATAATGGTGAAATTGGTAACAATCGTAGTGTAGTGAGTGAAGCACACGTAAATATCACCGTGTTTGGCGTTCTCCACATGTTTCTTTTGTTAAATCACTTTTTGCCTTACAGTTAAAGGGACACTGTGTCGAGGATAACATGAGTCTCATCTTTATCTCACTAAGCTGATTAGAGTGTCTGCTAACGAGTTACGCTTCACTTCACTGTCTACATGCAGTAGTTGCTATTACCAATTACGTCAATTGTCTGAAATTTGGTGTCTGTGACTTGTTAGAAAACATGTTAATTAGCATAAGTAGATACACATGCTCTGATTTTTATCCTCGACGCGGTGTCCCTTTAAATGTTATATGCGTGTTAAGTCAATACAATATGTAAAAAGTTTGATACGTTTGGCAAATAAAAAAAAATCCTTAAAATATTTTATTCAATGTGATCATTTGAACTGAAGACGTTGGTTATTTTCATCTTATATATATGATGTATTGCATACTATGAAGTATTGTTCTTGAAAAAGTGAAAATTGGAAAATGGAGCCCTTGATCATATTCTAAAGCATTATAAATAAATTGAAATTGAAATTTTTATATTGTGTAATATAGTCGACTGTATAACAAAGAACTATTTATATAAAGTAATTTAGATTGATTCAAGAGAGGCATGTTATAATTGTATTGTATTGTATTGTATTGTATTGTATTGTATTGTATTGTATTGTCTCTATGCTTCCACAGTCTTCTGGGACAGGTCAAAAGAGTTCCGAAATCAAAGCTTGTACAAATCTAGACTCGGCATTTGTGTACCTTCATTGATATCGATACGATTAGTTTAATGCCTTTATCTATACAAAAATGTATTAGGAAACCAGGTGACAACTGATTGATAATCATGATAAATACAGATGAGTGTATAATTACATTACAGTGTGCTAATTAACTAATTTGATGAAGAAAAACCAAGATACATGTATGGATAGTCAACTTCTTGATGCAATGAATGCAGCGTTTCGGTGTAGATACTGATACCGTTATCAAGCAAGTCATGTTGCTAAATATGGGTATTTACCTTTGTTACTTGATATCCTTAAATTGCACTTGAAATTTGGATACGTTTTATTACTGACGATTTAATAGTCTTTAATTATGATATAACAGACATTTTGATATAAATGAAATTCGTGATCGATACATTTTACACATTGGACATTTACGAGTAACAAGATTTATGTCACCAATTTTATCACACATGGGCCGTGTTCAAGAGAGGTTTCAAAGTAATCGCTCAATTGGCGATTACTTTTAAACCTCTCTTGAACGCGATTGCTCAATGTAGTGCTACGAAGCAAAGAGAGCGAACTTTGAGGTTTTGCACCGTGTCGTTCAGGAGAGATTGAGCGCTACCTGAGCGCTACTTGAGCGCTACATTGAGCGATTAAAAGCGCTCGCTGTTATGGAACGGAGCCCAGTAGTAAGAGATGGGTATGTATGGGTAGGGTCGTGAATATAATTAGAGGACAGGGGACACTGTGAGACACTCTACCAGCTGGATTTAAAGGGTTTGCTACGCACAGGTTGAAACGTTCTGTGACCCACCCATAGACGTTATCGACTTGAACTGGACAGGGCGTCACCAGGGCTGCGTTTATATGAGAATGATTTAGATCAACTGTATCATAGTTGACATTGAATGTTTTCCCAGGGGTCGCGAATATCCTTTATACTTAGACTGGATGTTGGTGGGTCAGTAGGTTTATTTCACATAAACCTTTCCTCTCCCGTCCTCCTTTCCGAACACTGAGTATTTCGCGGCCGCCGAAAACTTTGAGAAAGCGTGTTGACCGAACGCAGCGGTAATTAGAGGGGCTTGAATGAGGTTGACCTAGTTTGTCTTCCTGAGAAGGTAAACAGGTATCTGAACGTGCAGTAACGCCAGTCCAACAGGTAAGGGACAGATAGATTATACTTTTTCATGTGTTATGTAACTCTCAGGTGTTGGGGATCGAGAGAGTCATAGAGAGAGTTATAGAGAGAATAGATAGTCGTGTTTACATGGTTGTCGCCTCTATTTCGACATACAGCGGAGAACTAATGGTGTTGCCACTACTGCATTTATTCGTGGGCCCAGAGTAATTTACAGGTAAAACCTGCTTTGTTGACTGAGAAAAATAAGTAATTGAATGGATCAGATTCATATGACAGTATTCTGCCAGGTATTGGCGAGATACAGGTAGAACAATGGTGCATGTAATTGATAAATGCTTGCTGTTTCTATGTAAACGTATTGATTGTGCTGCTTTTAGTACATGTGTACGGGATTAAAATATGCCCCACAAACGTCATGATCATTACGATTCGCTGAACAAACATAGTCCTTGAAACATCATTGAATCACCGCTGTTTCTCATTCGGGTACTCGGTCTTGCGAAATTCTGCTGAGTCATGTGTCTATGAATGACCAATCACCTGGGGTAGGTGGACATCTTCTCTCCCGGGTCTTTGTATACACGTACACCTGAACCGTTGATACTGGTCCTCCAACACCGGCTAGGTGGAGCACATGCCGAGGGGCTTTACTGTTAACGTAGTTCACGCTCCATTGAAGAAGGTACTTTATCTTGAATATAACCACGTAGTGAGAGGGGCAGGATAAATGTAATACCGTCAATAACCAGTAACACGTATTAATCAAACTTGTCATCGAGTAATATTGACTTTACGTATATTTATGATTAGCAATCATTGTGCCCTTGCTTTGGATAGAATCATTTAGCAGGAATATAACTGACAGCCTCATTTCTATAAAGGCATTTTCGTTATTGTCACCATTGAAACGATCAAATGTCTGTATTACTATCATTGAATTTCTTGCCCACAAAACTAATTTATTACAACATATCTTTATTATTACAGTAATGATCTGTTTTCTATATTCTAGACACTATGAATACAGAGAAGGGCATGTCGTACTCCGACCCCTCCGCCGCACCCCCGGGGTACGGGGTACAGCCACCCACCTACAATCAGATGGCCAACCAGCCCACACAGTCGCGTGAGTTTACTTATAAGATAATGTAATATAAAAACAAATTTTGGATTGGTTCTGGTTCGTGTATACAAATGTAAAGTCCACTCTGCTATTTATATAGTGTACAACGATGTTCTTTTGTCTCCGTCAGGTTTAGAAAATGAAAGATATAAAAACAAATAAAGACATTACAATACAAACTTTACAACCATCTTTCGAGTATATTTAATATCTGATTGCTTTGGACGGAGGGTAGACAATCTATACGAACACATGTGAATACATTGAATGGATCTACTCCAGTCCTGTTGTTCGAGTGATGCCTCCACGTACAAGTGAGATTGACATATGCTGCTGGAATGGCAGTAAATGCAAACCAATTGCACTTATTGTCAGAGTGTGTATCCGTTGTTGTTATAAAGGGGCTGTAGCACGTATTTTGCAAAATTTTATTTTTTTCAAATTTCCCATTTATGATGATAGTTTATGTAATTGATATTTACTAGAGATGGTAAAACACAAACCAATTATCCGTAGTGGTCATAACGGTTTTGCGCATAAAGCAAAAGTGGCATGGTGGCTATTTTAATTTGATTAAACCACCCCCTACAAAGTCGTATAGTGTAAAAGAAAAGAAAACTAACTCTACAAGTGAAAATTAAAATCTTAAAAACGCTTGCGTTATCAACTTTAGTCCATATTTTTTCTGTATTGCCATCACCACCAACAGAATTTCTGAACCAACTGACCAATATTATGTACAGTTTCATGTGGGATGGTAAAAAGGATAAAATAAAGAGAGCTACTTTATGTAGAAAATATGAAGAAGGTGGACTTAGAATGACAGATGTCAGATCCTTAAGCTTTATTATTGCACTAAAACTATCATGCCTCAGGAGGTATATTAATAAAAACACAATTCACAATCCAAGTTTATTCCCTTTTAATAAGATATTTGTTTTGGGTGCACATATTGATAAACACATAGCGGTCGATAATCCTATTTGAAGTGAAGTCTTGACTTTGTGGAGTAAATACTATAAACAACAGCATGTAGTCAATATTTATCATATAGAAGAAATATTAGCTGAACCATTACTGTTGAATCATCAGTTTAGAAACAGTAATCTCTTGATTGAAAGTTGGTTCAATAGAGGTATTCATACAATTAGGGATATTTGGAGTGATAATGACATTTTGCCTTTTAGTGAAATACAAACACTCTATCGCATCTAAGGAACCATTCTTGATTACAACAGAACCATTCTAGATATCCCCAAAATGTGGAAAAACACCCTTTTATCCCATTCAAAGTGTACACAAAACCTCTCCTTGAGCCAAATTCTTCAAGAACTACTTTCTCAATGGAAGGTTAGTAGAGTCTTCTACGATAAACTCATAGCTAATGCCAGCCCACTAAACGTTTGTCAAAAATGGCAGAATGAACTTGATACACATATATCATGGATAAATGTGTTTAAAAAGTACAGAAACTGTACTAAGGATGTCAAACTTTTAGATTTTCAGTACAGATTTATAAATAGAGCAATTTACACTAGAAGAGAGCTGTTGCAAATGAAAATAATAGATTTAAATATTTGCTTTTTTTGTGATTCTGAACCAGAAAGTGTTGAGCATGTTTTCATAAAATGCACTCATGTAAATATATTTTGGAAGAAAATTAAACGTTTTATAAACAGTCACCTTATAGACTGTGATATTACCATATCAGATCTAGATATTTGTTTTGTAACAGCTCAGCTAGTCTATTAGCATAACATATCATTCTATTAGCAAAAAAATATATCCATATCTCAAGTATTAAACTAAAATAAATTATCCATAGAAGGTTTTGTAAATATCGTCAAGGATGTATTTAAAGTGGAAAAAAATCATTGCATATAAAAACAATGCCCTGCCTTCTTCTTTTACTACTAAATGGAAAACTTTTGTCAATATCTTCCAGATATAATGGTTAGACATTTTGTCCATATTTTATGTGCGCTTCATCGACCTTGCGCGAACTCTGTATTGAACGACACTTGTATATTGTACACATGGAGTCTGATTACAATCAACCTTGTTCCGAGGAATACAATTTGCAAAATAATATATCTAACGGGATACGAACAGGTTCTGTAGATTCCTCGCCACAAGGACGGTTTGGCGTGGACCCTACGACTGATATGAGTTCGTATCCCGGTAAATGCACTATTTTGCAATTTTTATTCCACGGAAAACCGTCGATTTTAATCAGACTGTGTACACATGCTGAACTTGGGAGAAATGAATAAAAACATTTGAAAAAAAAGAGTAGTATAGTGTCTGTCACTATATTGCCATAGTAACCAGGGTATATAGTATAACACTATGTTACCATAGTAACCATGGTATATTGTTTGTCACTATGTTACCACAGTAACCAGAGTATATTGTCTGTCACTATATTACCGGAGTTAACGCACCTCCAATCAACCCTACGCCACAGTACGGTTCTGAAGTCAAATAGTACACTAGATGTTAAATGTTATTGAGTTTAGTGAAATGACAAGAAAGAACTTAATCCGTGACATCTCATCTATCTCCAGAGTACATGCAAGCATCGCCCCACCAGCCGGGCGCCACCTTCCGTTACCGCAGTCGACCCGCCTTCATCACGTGCCAGCACTGTGGGGCTAACGTGACCACCCAGCTGAACCACAAGGTGGGGACATTCACCTGGCTCTCATCCGGCCTGGTCTGTCTTGTCGGGTACGTCTTCCTTTCTTTCAATTTACGACAATGGAGATGCGTTTCATATGTTGGGCAGTGTTAGTTATTGTATCTGCACTGATCGTGTGTGCTTCGTTTGATGCTCTGCTACGAGACTGACATATTATCAATAACAGAGTAAGTTGTAAACTGCTTCAAGTTACTACAAATCCAACTTCCAAACGCAAGGCATAACTCTTACCAGTTTGCATTACTGGCTGATTTAACCCTTGCGGTATTTCCCTCGATTTGCTGTGTGAAGACAGTGAATCGCTGCACCAGAAATGCATAGAGGGCCTGGATTTCTAAACACAGATTTTGTAAGGAAATACTGCAAGGCCTAAATCAGCCAGTAATGGAGACTGGCAAGAGTTATGCCTTGCATTGGGAAGTTGCTACAAATCGTGCCAAACGAGATGGAAATCGACATGATATCCGACCAAAACCCAGGAAGAAATCAGGATGTTTGCGGAACATACACATTTCTTTAAGATATTTTTTGCAATATTTTATAAAATAGTAAGTTTCTTAAGAACAGGAAGATTTTCTGGATAACAACTTCTTTGATGTGAAAATACCCGACGTTTCGGAGAATATGCTCACTCTTTCATCAGGTGGAATGTAAGGAAATAACAAAATGTGATCAGTTTCTAATAAATTAAGTCGAAAGAAAATTCGTCGGTGCTCCAGTAACGAAGCTTCGATCTCCAAGTTCCCATTACTAGTTTGGCTTCGTGCTTTGCTTTCCTGCTTTGTCATTTCTTATGTAATGTATATTGTATATTCAAGCCCTAACCATGTCATTATCTATTCGCAGTCTGGCTGCTGGTTGCTGCCTGATACCCTTCTGTCTGGATGTATGTAAAGACGCGGAACACATTTGCCCCAACTGCCAGAAACTTGTAGGCATCTTCAAACAGATAACGTAAACAGAAGCAACTACAGATGCTCATGAAGCATCCTATAGAGGACTTGCCCAGTTTAATGTCGATTTACTTACAGAGTGAATTCAAGTTGAAGAGCCATACGATAGTCTATAATACACCAACCAACACTAACATTTATTGAAAGATGTGATAAGAAGCCCTTCTTAGATGCACTAACGACGTACTCTATTTCGGTTATCCTTTGAATGAAATGTCACTCAAGAGCCTAGTTTATGAATGTAGGAAGCAACTTACAATGTATGGTTTTTAACATGTTCTTGATTTAAAATGTTTCGTTGGAAAAGGATTTCACCCAAATTTTATATGTCGAACCAGCGACCTTTATTACCTTTATCAGATCTCCCTGGTCAAAGAACTCTCTCACTAAGAACATTAGTTTTGTGTGCTAACCTTTGAACAAATATGACAGAAGTATTCGCCAGATACTGTTGATTGCTAGCACTTTCTATGTGAAGGAATTTTGAATAGTTCTAATGTTTAAGCTTCAAACCAAATATGTAAATAATAAACCAGATATAACAAATAAAGTTCATTATTTGTATGTAATTGATGTTATGTACTTATACAAAATATTAATGATATATGAATATGTATGACAACTTAAACTGGGCCATTTTCTCATTACAAAACCCCGAAACGATCGATTCAAACCTGTATGTTGTTGTACATAGTTAATTATGATAAATATGAGCCCTAGGATGTTGACTATCATCCAATATTATACATTTTATTTTGCCAGGTACCTTTGATGAGAAAATTAACACTAGATGACAACGGTATACTAATTATGACGATACTGAAATGTCATGTACGAAAAGCAAAGAATGATATAATTAATCTTAGTCGTTATGATATGCCATTTATCTCTTTTATGTGATCTGTATTTTATCTATTGGCTGTTTACACCCTTTTTACATGTTTTATGTTTTCTTTTAAACTAACTACCATTTGAATTTACACACCTCCCTGTATAAAGATTGTAAAAGCATATATATATGATTAAACCATGTAGGCATGGTTATAGTACGGTATACCTCGATCATCATTTATTCTAATGTTTACGCAACTTTTATTTGAATCTATATAAGAGTTTATTAATTGAAAATTATTGTCTAAATTTTATCAAGAAAGTCCTTTGTATCAAACTTTTTTTTGTCGTAGGGAACACTATTTGAAGGATGTTGTTGGTTAGTTTAGATCGTAACATTCTTAAACAGGACACAATCTCTTGTTGTCGTACTATCAACTTACTTACTTTGGTTAACTATACCCAAAATGTCCTTTCTGTAAGATGTATATATAACCAGCTCTGGGCTCTGTTCCATAACATCCATAACAGCGAGCGCTAAATAATCGCTCATTGAGCGCTACATTAAACCTCTCTTGAACGCGATTGCTCAATGTAGCGCTACGTAGCAAGGCGAGCAAACTTCGAGGGATTTGCACTGCGTCGTCCAAGAGAGAAAGAGCGTTACTTGAGCCCTACTTGAGCGCTACATTGAGCGATCAATGAGCAATGTAAGCGCTCGCTGTTATTGAACGGAGTCCTGGTGTTTATTGTGATGTTTTAACGTGTGCATTTGGCAATCATGACACGATTCTACGAGAGATTATGAAATCTATGTGAAATCAGTTGCATCTATACAATGCATTGTTGACTTTATGGATACTCTCCGGGAATGATTTATGGAAATTGTGTTCGCTATATCTTTCTAATAAAATATATTTACAATTTTCGTGCTTCGTGTCTATATTTGGATACAAATTGTGCATTGCCGTACAATACCTTAAAAGTGAACCAGAAGGTTGATCTCATGAATTACCAGAGTGGCAGACTGGACTTAAACTGTGAAACGGTTATACATTTTATATTTAGTTACATCATTGCAAGTCAGTCGTTCGTTCACAATAATTCTTAATTATTTTGTCAATTTATGGCCATTTGAATATTAATATGTACATATATTTGATTGTACCTGCATCTGCTCCTGTACCAGGTACCCAACGTGGAGAACATATACACAGTGTGAAAGTGTTCAGGGTGACACAATTTACCCCGTGAGACTGGGAATCAACCTAAATCTAAGAATATCCAATATCCGTGACACCAGCTACTGTCAAGACAAATGTTCCTGTTTTTCACTGAGAGTGGTCACCTGGATTACTCACAGAAGCACATGACCACGTGACCATTCAGCCTGACCATGTCCAATACATATATTTCGCAAGAGAGGAAGTCTCACATGCTTGATGTACCTGAACTCATAGCATATAGCCCGGCAATACAACCACGTGAAAGGGTTGACGTTATAAGCATCTGTGTTGGAACATACGAACATGCTGGTACAATTCAATGGCGAGCGATTAAAACAATTCATGACAACTTACTCCACACACGTAACATAACGTTCTCATTGCGTAATATACCTTCCGACCTTTGAATCAAGAATGTAAAATGCATAAGTCTCCATTGGTGTCTGAAATGACATGGAACAATTCTTAGTGTTAATTGATTAATTTTGATGAAAAGTATGGTGGTCAAAGGTTAGTTTCATCGTGGTCATGTAAACACGATCTATAGATAACATTCGCTTAACCAGTCATGTGTTAAATTCAAGAAATTATCCCTGGCATGTAGTGAAAATAAAGTTTTAATACCAGGGGCTCATGTAACCTTTCAACCTGAAATGAGGGATTAAAGGTATGTTGCAATGTGTATATATATACTCTCTGATTCATAGCAGCCTGACCATGGCACATGCACATATTTCGCAAGAGAGGAAGACTCACATGCTTGATGTACCTGAACTCCTATAGTATTTAGTCCGGCAATACAAACACGTGAAAGGGTTTCGCACATGCCATCAAGGGGGTGACGTGAGAGATAAGAAACCTGAAATGGGTCAAGATAGTAACCACATGTAGGTAGGTAGGTAGGTAACTATAAATACGTTCAGATATATCAACATGAGATCACATTGTTCAGGGTACAGTGTGGTACCGGTTCTCCTTCCATCAGACTATAAGGAATAAGGTAAACAGAGTAATATACTTTCACCTAGCAGTTCAAAGAACATGTTTGAAAACTGCGTATTTCATTTATTTTATTTAAAAGATATATTTGAAGATATTGAATGTTCATATCATTAATGCAAAATGAGGAACACCCTTCAGATTTCCTGTCAGCCAAAATATACGTTAGTTGAATAACAATTTGTTGGTGTGGTCTTGATGGTTTAAATCTATGTTTGTGCTGAAGGTACAGTATAAGTGAATCATGCATAACAATACTTGCTTTTATGAGGATCGTTCTTCTGTAAGTTGCCTTTAGTCAATATTTCATAAAAGGGCGACTGTCAAATAATTCAATGTAATTGTCCTCAGCAGGATGCTAGAACCAGATTATAGTTTCTTCACCTGTTCCTTACAACTACCAGAATCAGCCTCTGGGTAATAACTATCTTATCCAACGACATATCGAGCTACTCACGTTGTACCGTTTTGAACATATGATAAGGCGTTATATAAATAGTCACTTATTTATCTATTTATTTTTTGTCAGGATATGAGCTCAAAGAAGGTGGCCCCTACCGCACCCCCGAACGCCCCTCCCCCTGCGTACACCCCGGGGGTTTGGACGGGGGGTCAGCAACACCCTGGATACAACCAGTACCTGGGCTACTCCACAGACTCAGGTGAGAGCTGCTGCCAGTGTGGTGGAAGCAGGAGAAGGTACAAGAGTTAACTTTTACCAATGAGGCTTAAAGCTTGAGTTTGGATTAAGGTCTCTTCCTTGCCATGATCTATGCTTATAAATCATCACTTTAAATACACGTCGAATTCATTCGATCATATGACATACGAGGGGCGTTCAATAAGTGATGCAAGCGGGGCATTGGTGTTTACATAAACAGTTGGTTTTATATATAAGTTGCAACACTTATTGAACGCCCCTCGTATGTAATGAAAGTAAACGTTCACAGTGCAGTCATATCATTAGTTAAGTAGTAACCAAGGTTCAGAAGTATCTTTCCTTTTCGAATTAATTTTGTCGACGATACAATACATCTGCATTCCAGACGTTGGTATGTTGAAGAAGACACGGAATATATGGATGATTAACCTCTTTATGCAACAAAGGCGACGTTTCGTATAGATCGTTATATTGTTATTAAGCATGATAACGGTATAAGGATCTATAACGAAACGTCGCCATTGCTTAATAAAGAAGTTGATCACCCATATATAGTACCTTGTCTTCTTCATTGAATACATGTAGTGCAAACAATTCAAGTGTTCCAAATGTCCCCCCAGCGTTCGTACAGTTACCCCAGGGTCCCCAGCCTGGTTCCACGTTCCGGTACAGAACGAGCCCGGCTCTGATCACCTGTCAACACTGCAGCAACACGGTTACCACCAATCTCAGGTATAAGACAGGACTCCTCACCTGGGCGGCTTCTGGCATCGTCTTTCTAGTAGGGTGAGTTGCAGAGCTTTATATTAGCAGTCATATCATTTCAAACAATACTACAGCAAAGTATTATTATAATAAACGTTGATTGTTTGGGGCTGCATATTGATTAGTAATAATAATTGGACATGTTTTGCATTTCTATCACATAGACTACGGTTTGACGATAGTGTTGCTGTGACTCAAAACGTCCCATCTGTGTACCAGTGTTATTTATATATGTGACCCTATCAGTAATAGTTATCACAATATTCATCCTATGATGATGTTAAACAATGGGTAGTTATATCCTGAGAATCATGTTACAGAGGAGTGCTCTGCTGCTGTCTGATTCCATTCTGCATCCGGGCAACTAAGGATGTTGAGCATACGTGTCCAATCTGCAAGAAAATGGTCGGACAGTTCCGGCAGATGTCGTAAAGAAGGGTGCCTCCATTAGGACGTTTCTTTCTGAGAGCATTGACACGATGGTTTGGGAAGGAAGATCAACTCATGTGTTTCCATGTGTGGCTGTGAATTGTACTGCTAAACCAGCAAGGTTACAAAGTGACAGCAAAGATTTGCTTGATGATTTCTCTAAACAAAGAGGAAGGAGGCATTAGTCGTCTGTTCTCACATGTAGCCAGGGCGGGATGACGCTGTGGTGAGCGCGTTCGACTTCGGATCAAGCGAGATACAGAGTCGAAAGGAAACGTGACTACATGACATTGCACAACTGATGGCTTTCAGTGTCTGTATAGTGTTCCTTCACATTTCTCCGTCAACCGCCTCTTGAGACCACAACGCATATGAACTATCTTGGGTTCTGATGATGAAGAATGGAGAACTATTTCATGGACATATAACTTCTTTATTCTGTGTATGCGACATTTCGACATTGATACTGATATCCCTTATAGTGCACTATCGATGGCGCTGATAATGAAACTAATGATGATACTGGTGTTGATGTTGATGATGATGATACTCATGATGTTGATGATTATTTCCTTGTGATATAAACATTTGTGTACAAATAGCATATATATTTCAAGAATTTCTGTTATGTTCTAAAATTTGAGATGTAATCTTGTAAATATCATCCTCGTACGAAGAAATAAAAACATTTGTTAATAAATTCCGGGATTTGTTCTAAGTTAGGTTCACTCTTATATGTTGGCGTTGCATTGTAGCACATGTCCTCTCAGATTTAAAGTAGAAACCCCCTTCAATAAATGCTCGCCATTCACTTTTGTAATTTTATCACTTTAATGAGGAGGATATTTTACATACATTCTAGTCAAGAAAAATGAATGTTGTCATCAAGAAATGCTCTTTTGATTGTAAACAGCGACGTACTGGCAAACGAACACGTGTTAAGCATACTATAAGCACATTAATACACAGAACAGACCAAAACACATTAACAAACACTTGCTTTAGTCTCCATTAGTCTGTTCTTCTCTTTTTATATACGTAGACATGAGACTTGATATTTCACTGAAATAAAATACTAATGCAAGGTGGCATTTACAAAAAATACCAATTGAGCACAATTATCAGTTTTTAGAATAAAACATTATTTACTACGAAATCACGTTATTGAATACGTAGTGGCAACCTATTTAATGCATATATAAATAGAACATGAACTGACAAACAATATGCTCATTACATTTTTACAAATGAACAACAAATATTAAATGGTAACCAGAAATGTTAATGAGAATTAGTTCTATGGATAGTCAACTTCTTTATTGCTAGAAATTGCAATAAATAAGTTGATTAATATTTATCCATACAATCTTTTATAATGCCTCTCAAAGAACAAGCTAGTATTATTATCATTTATGACACTGGTATATATTAAAAATATAAAAGTTTATATCAAACCTACAACATACTAGTAATCAAATATTTCGGAGTAATCCCCTGCATTATTTTATTGAAAGTTTTGTTAAACACTCGTCAGTCCCAACATCTGTTACATTTAACGCTGGTTGAATTTCCATTTGATTTACTCGTCCACATCATTCTTAATAGCCTGCAATAGGCCAGACTGTAGATTGTAACTTTTCATATGTGAAAAGTCAATAAATGCTTTCTGTAGTTTTAAAGAGTGCAAACCAGATGTGTATAGATATCGACAAGTCAATGCAGAATGAACCCTCATACACAGCTGTGTCTATAGAGTCTGTTCCTCTATATATCTCAGTACAAATGTTATGAATGTTAAATAAAATGTTAATAAAATGACAATAAATGCGATGACAATGAATCTTTCTCTATCCAATAATTCATTCTCAAACTTACCACGTCAGAAGTTTATGCTTGGCATAGATATACAAGGAGTCAAATTTTGACAATTCAAATTTAATTAATTTTCGAATAAAAGTTTTCATATCGATTGAATGAGAACAAATGCATCACAAGTACGTTGAATGAAGATAAAAGGAAATAAGATGACATTCATGATGAATGTTTGACTCAGTTGATCTCTTACTGGTTGTTTACAAGAGAAAATATAAAACTGTAGTTTGACAAGATTGATCCCTGATCACTTCAAAGAACTGCTGAAACTGTGTACTATGAGGTATATCACTAGATTATGCTATGGAACATTCAACTGTTTTCTTATTAAGCTAAAATGCAAAATGATCGGTCTAGAATTCGCGTTCATACGATGCTTCAAAGACAACACCATTACATGATATTTTCTCTAAAATACACTAGGAGGTGAACCAACCTTCGGGATGCAGATGTGTTACATTTATGTTTTAACGTCAATAAACGTAGATTTTAGTAATCAGTTATAAAATGACGCTTTATCTGTGAATGATGTAATTTGAAAGATATAAGAACTAATTACGTTTAAGACATTTATAAACTTCCGGGCAAAAGAAAGTTTTCACCTAAGTTTATTTCGATTAATTCAATATTTAAAAGAAATCAGATGTATTTGACTATGCCACGATACAATAATACTTATCTGCAGTAGTTTGAATGACTTTGTTGGTGACTGAGGTTAAATTTTAGTTCAAATATCTTTTTGTAATGAAGATAGGGTTAAGAATGAAATTTTCACCAACATGACCCCTGCCCTGTTTAAAATGTTTTAAATGTGTGCAGAATCAGGCACATTTATTTATTTTCACATAGGATATGTCTTATATGTCGATGAACAGTTGTGTATCATCAACAATAATTTAAAAACAAAATTAAACTTAAAATTTCATTTTAAAAAAATCAATTAAAAAACATGTAGAAGTATTCTTTGACTGCAAACTAAACACCTCTACTTATCAGTTTTGGATTATGATATCGAAAACTTGAGATATTTGCAATTGAAAATCATATATATGATAAAATAAACTGAGGTGAGTACTTTCTTTTGCCCGGTAGTTTACAAATACAAGTTTAATAGGATATTGAAATATGTTGCTAGCTCAGATCTAGATTGGCTTTTCTAGAGGTTGTCTTGTTTATATTTATGATGAAGATAAAGTAAACAAAGTATATTATTGCAATGGAAAACGCTGAAAGTAGTTGCCCTCCGTTGTATACAGTGAAATGTCGATATTGCATTTTGCAGCTTGTTGATGTATAACACTCACGTGACTATAGATCACCTGACCTTCATATCTTACCTGTACAGGTATATACAGTTGGAGTATTGAGACGAGGGTAAACCTTTACATAAACACAGGTAAGTAACTCTATCACGCCCTTCTGACTACACATGTTATATTATAATGTTATAATGCTATGATGTAAGGATGACTGTTTGTATATTAGGATACAATCCACACGGCAAGGAAACGATATGGGTGAGTGATATCAAACCTTCAGTCAGACACAGGTAAACCGACTTTTGTGTGTGTGTGTGTGTGTGTGTTTGGTGTGTGTGTGTGTGTTTGGTGTGTGTGTGTGTTTGGTGTGTGTGTGTGTGTGTGTGCGCGTGTGTGTGTGTGTGTGTGTGCGTGTGTGTGTGTGTGTGTGTGCGTGTGTGTTTGTGTGTGTGTGTGTGTGAAGACTAATATCATTATAGTAAATTTAACTGTCCCCTTTCCTATTGTTGTCTACATACATTTTGTATGACAATGACAATAACCGGATGGATGATAAGGCGTCTAAAATACTCCACTTGACAGACGGCCACTACACTACGCTGAACTAAACCGAGTAATTGCCGAAACTAAATATAAATTCCCGGCTAATCTAACCTAGCTAAGAGTGTTAACGCTCCGAGAATCGAATGACGTAAGAGATCGATTTAACCTACCTAACCTGCGAACCCTACACAACCAACCATAGCTAAATTACAGTGATAGAATCGAACCCTACACAACCAGCCATAGCTTAATTACAGTGATAGAATCGAACCCTACACAACCAGCCATAGATAAGTTACAGTGATAGAATCGAACCCTACACAACCAGCCATAGATAAGTTACAGTGATAGAATCGAACCCTACACAACCAGCCATAGCTAAGTTACAGTGATAGAATCGAACCCTACACAACCAGCCATAGATAAGTTACAGTGATAGAATCGAACCCTACACAACCAGCCATAGCTACACAACCAGCCATAGATAAGTTACAGTGATAGAATCGAACCCTACACAACCAGCCATAGATAAGTTACAGTGATAGAATCGAACCCTACACAACCAGCCATAGCTACACAACCAGCCATAGATAAGTTACAGTGATAGAATCGAACCCTACACAACCAGCCATAGATAAGTTACAGTGATAGAATCGAACCCTACACAACCAGCCATAGATAAGTTACAGTGATAGAATCGAACCCTACACAACCAGCCATAGATAAGTTACAGTGATAGAATCGAACCCTACACAACCAGCCATAGCTAAGTTACAGTGATAGAATCGAACCCTACACAACCAGCCATAGCTAAGTTAGAGTGATAGAATCGAACCCTACACAACCAGCCATAGATAAGTTACAGTGATAGAATCGAACCCTACACAACCAGCCATAGCTAAGTTACAGTGATAGAATCGAACCCTACACAACCAGCCATAGATAAATTACAGTGATAGAATCGAACCCTACACAACCAGCCATAGCTAAGTTACAGTGATAGAATCGAACCCTACACAACCAGCCATAGCTAAGTTAGAGTGATAGAATCGAACCCTACACAACCAGCCATAGATAAGTTACAGTGATAGAATCGAACCCTACACAACCAGCCATAGCTACACAACCAGCCATAGATAAGTTACAGTGATAGAATCGAACCCTACACAACCAGCCATAGATAAGTTGCAGTGATAGAATCGAACCCTACACAACCAGCCATAGCTAAGTTACAGTGATAGAATCGAACCCTACACAACCAGCCATAGATAAGTTACAGTGATAGAATCGAACCCTACACAACCAGCCATAGCTAAGTTACAGTGATAGAATCGAACCCTACACAACCAGCCATAGCTAAGTTAGAGTGATAGAATCGAACCCTACACAACCAGCCATAGATAAGTTAGAGTGATAGAATCGAACCCTACACAACCAGCCATAGCTAAGTTACAGTGATAGAATCGAACCCTACACAACCAGCCATAGATAAATTACAGTGATAGAATCGAACCCTACACAACCAGCCATAGCTAAGTTACAGTGATAGAATCGAACCCTACACAACCAGCCATAGCTAAGTTACAGTGATAGAATCGAACCCTACACAACCAGCCATAGATAAGTTACAGTGATAGAATCGAACCCTACACAACCAGCCATAGCTACACAACCAGCCATAGATAAGTTACAGTGATAGAATCGAACCCTACACAACCAGCCATAGATAAGTTACAGTGATAGAATCGAACCCTACACAACCAGCCATAGCTACACAACCAGCCATAGATAAGTTACAGTGATAGAATCGAACCCTACACAACCAGCCATAGATAAGTTACAGTGATAGAATCGAACCCTACACAACCAGCCATAGATAAGTTACAGTGATAGAATCGAACCCTACACAACCAGCCATAGATAAGTTACAGTGATAGAATCGAACCCTACACAACCAGCCATAGCTAAGTTACAGTGATAGAATCGAACCCTACACAACCAGCCATAGCTAAGTTAGAGTGATAGAATCGAACCCTACACAACCAGCCATAGATAAGTTAGAGTGATAGAATCAAACCCTACACAACCAGCCATAGCTAAGTTACAGTGATAGAATCGAACCCTACACAACCAGCCATAGATAAGTTACAGTGATAGAATCGAACCCTACACAACCAGCCATAGCTACACAACCAGCCATAGATAAGTTACAGTGATAGAATCGAACCCTACACAACCAGCCATAGATAAGTTACAGTGATAGAATCGAACCCTACACAACCAGCCATAGCTAAGTTACAGTGATAGAATCGAACCCTACACAACCAGCCATAGATAAGTTACAGTGATAGAATCGAACCCTACACAACCAGCCATAGCTAAGTTACAGTGATAGAATCGAACCCTACACAACCAGCCATAGCTAAGTTACAGTGATAGAATCGAACCCTACACAACCAGCCATAGATAAGTTACAGTGATAGAATCGAACCCTACACAACCAGCCATAGCTAAGTTACAGTGATAGAATCGAACCCTACACAACCAGCCATAGATAAATTACAGTGATAGAATCGAACCCTACACAACCAGCCATAGCTAAGTTACAGTGATAGAATCGAACCCTACACAACCAGCCATAGCTAAGTTAGAGTGATAGAATCGAACCCTACACAACCAGCCATAGATAAGTTAGAGTGATAGAATCGAACCCTACACAACCAGCTATAGCTAAGTTACAGTGATAGAATCGAACCCTACACAACCAGCCATAGCTAAGTTACAGTGATAGAATCGAACCCTACACAACCAGCCATAGCTAAGTTAGAGTGATAGAATCGAACCCTACACAACCAGCCATAGCTAAGTTACAGTGATAGAATCGAACCCTACACAACCAGCCATAGCTAAGTTACAGTGATAGAATCGAATCCTACACAACCAGCCATAGATAAATTACAGTGATAGAATCGAACCCTACACAACCAGCCATAGCTAAGTTACAGTGATAGAATCGAACCCTACACAACCAGCCATAGCTACACAACCAGCCATAGATAAGTTACAGTGATAGAATCGAACCCTACACAACCAGCCATAGATAAGTTTCAGTGATAGAATCGAACCCTACACAACCAGCCATAGCTAATTTCAATAAAGTTTAACAAATAAAAGGAAACCGGTTGGCTAGTAAACATGGGTCTATCAGCCGACACAATCTGACACTATTATCATGACAACATAGTTATTGTTATCTGGTTATCATTTCACACACTCATGACATTATTGGTGTCCAGATTGAGTACAGGTACGTGACGTGTTTTTGTTGATATATACACGAACTAGAAATATCCATCAGGCTCGAATTGTGCCTTGGTTGATATTTGTGTATATATATATACATTGAGTCCTTATATATATTATGATAATGATTGTCATCTGAAGTATTAAGCTATAGTTTGATGAAGCTATTCGTTATTAAAGTCGTTAAAAATTATCATGATGGTCAAAAGAAGTTCAGGCACGTGTGCATACGGTATATCGTATATATCCGTATTGCCTCATTGGTTGTCAAAGATTATAAAGTTACATAATCTGGATTTAGTGGGTATACATGTACGTGTACCGATGGGTATGGGTAGTGTATGCACATGGATTTTATATATGGATATTTGAAAACCACAGGGTTTAAACATAGTGTACTTACCATAGAAGGATTGGAAACAAAGTAACAAACCTCGGATACCCGGTCTTGGTATATAACAAGTGTATTTACTCGTATACATAGTTACTACACAGATTGTGAACACGAGTAAAGTAAACAGAGACAAAGTTATAACTGATATAATACTTAGTTTGTAAACTGTTAAAATCATAATTTATTTCCTGATTCAATTGCTTAATAAATTCATTTGTCCTTTTCTTAATTCAAGGAAAGCTAAATTTATGGATAACATCTTCTATATAGCTAGCTGTAGGTGGATTGATCCCAGAACGTCGTACATGTTGTTATCAGAAACGTTGCTTTTCTAACTTTTCCATTCTATCAATCAAAATAACTATTAAATGCCCTCCAAAGATGTTTGTTTCGTTTGCATTGCAGGATGAGTAACGAGAAAGTGAGTGGGGGGCCGCCCCAGGATGCGCCCCCTCCCTACAATCCATCCCAGAACACCCCGGTCATGTACTCTCAGCAGCCCAACTATCAGACCCAGCAGGGTGAGGGTTAACCTGGTTTAGATAACACGTTCTGAATATCAATACTTCAGGCATGAACTCCCTTGAAAATATTGTATAAGCAGAAGAAGGTTAAATTGTCGAAAATTCGCCTAAATCTCCGTTCAAACAGATAAGACTAGGTTGTGACGTCATAGAATAAAATACGTCAAAGCAGTGCTCATGACATCACGTCACAGTGGTGAAATATTGCCTGTGGCACTGCATGATATATATCAACACTGGTATGTTTGATCATGCTTTACATTCGACAAATCACTATTTAAGTTAACATCTTTTATTCCTGTGAAAATAACATGATATGGAGGTAGATATATAATGTTCATATTATGAAGATGTTAAAAAGTTGAACATATGCCAAAATATGGGTTAGAAATATACGTTCAAACACATACACAGGTCACCTGCAGTTTTCGGAAGTATTGACGTCATAGAATAAAATAGGCGTCGTAACAGTGTTCATGACGTATTTTGTTCTCTGAGTTAAGGTCTCTCGTTGCAGTGATAATGGGTCAGCAGATGGCTCCCAGCCCTGGCTCCATGTTCGTGTACCGGAACTCACCTGCGCTCATCATCTGTCAACACTGCAACGCTTCCGTCACTACCCGACTCACCTGTGAGTCCGGTCTGCTCACTTGGGCCGCCTGTGGGGTGGTTGCCCTGTTCGGGTAGGTGGTCCGCGCCCTGTTCGGGTAGGTCATCCGCGCCCTGTTCGGGTAGGTCATCCGCGCCCTGTTCGGGTAGGTGGACACGTCGTGAGAAAATGTTGTGATGATTTAATGAGTTATTATGGAAACAAACAGAAAACAAGATTTTCAGGAAAACAATTCTTTATTGTGCAGATACACGGACGTTTCGAGTATATGGAATGTGGAGTATAACTGGATAGGGTACATTTATAATAAATAGGACATATTTAATTTAGAAGGACTTTTAATTTTGCAACATCTTGTTTTATTACAAAATATCTTTCGTAGAGTCAACTCAATTCTTAACAGGGTTGGGTGCAAAAAGTAATCACGGTCGAGGATAACATGCTTGCCATGTATTTTACCTGGAAGTTTTGAATGTACATGTATTGTAGCTTTGAAATGTGTTGGATGTCTGTAGACTTACTACACCCATAGTGATAACTGGATGAGTGTCAAAGGTAGTAGAATATATTACTGGACATGATACGTGAGTATAGGGATAATATAGTACTTGGTTCACAATGGTAAACAAAGTCGATGTTGACAATACTAGCACTCTATCGTGTTTTTTTTAAGTTTTAGAAGTCAAACCCTTAAATCTGTATCAATCGTTTCCCCCATTAACCTGTGATACCTTTACCATAATCCAGGTACGATACATCGTCTAAACATACCCTGTTAACCTGTGATACATGTAGCATAAATTGCAAAACACCACTTGAACGCAACTGGACTCGGTTGAATAATTGTGCTCAATGTTTTGAAGCCATGACCCATTTCTTAAAGAATCGAGACATGTGACAGTCACAAGGCCGGAATGAGAAATGAATATATTTCGCAATGCTACCGTGAACATATTGATAGATCTCGCTCGTTAGTCTTTAAGTATTGCAAAATAATGATGCATTTTCAATCTACGTTTGGCCAAAAAGTAATAATTTGTAAATAGCGGTACGTATCAAAAGATGGGATGGCTATACCAAATCAACATTCTAAGGAAGATCTTGCATTTGCATATATGTATTCATATATTAAAGAAGGAAATTATCAACCGGAGTACATCGTTGAGAGAAATAAACATGGGTGAATCATTCAATTATCTCGTATTTCGCTTCCAGCGGTATTTTCGGCTGCTGTCTGATCCCGTTCTGTATCGACGCCACCAAGGACGTGGTTCACAACTGCCCCAACTGTGGTAAGATGGTGGGCAAGTTCAGACAGATGAGCTGAGGTGGTCAAGGGCGCTGTTCTTTCATTGCAACCATGTCTTCCAATAACTCTACAATTGCTCACTATCTGAATGACATGTATTTCTTATTCTAAAATGACCTGTAGTCCAGCCCCCCAAGATGTGTCATCGTTATCATTTCTATAAAGGATTCCAATAATTACACAATTGTTACAATCTTACATTTGTTCACTCGCTTGCATCTAATTCTACAATTGTCCCGCAGATCTCATATAATCTGTTCCTCTTCATCATTGGATACACGAACTCTACTTACATTACGTACAAATTATTTATAATAGACAAAAAGGAGATCAGACGTCTGTAAATGTTATTATTATTATGTTATTTGTACGTAATGAAATTAAATATTGTAACATTAAATTAGAGGATTCTTCTTAAAATATCATCACTTCTTATATTTATTTGTTGAAAATTGTTCGTTGGCTTACATGTGTATATAATTGTTTTCTATGATTTGTATTAATACATGATATTTTTGCAATAACATTTTCATATACGAGAACTTTATGACTAACTTAATAAACGTAATATTTCATATATATCTATATGTTTCTTGTGTTTGTCTTATTAACCATATATCAACTATGCTATCATGTTCTGATTTGATTAATAGTTGGAAAATACGAAATGTCTCGGCCTTGTCATTTCAAAGAGCTATCAAGTTGTAATGGTTAACTGCGAGGCATGGGAGTACATGTAGGTTTATGCTATGGAAGATGCAATCGTCACCTCTGAAGTGGAAACACAAATAACGCTTCTTTAGCTCCATGCTACAATGCCTCAAATACTCCATTAATAACATGATGTTGGCACTTATATACGCAATTAGGTGAACAGCCTTATGGGATGCAGCTGTATTTCCTGTAGAAAATACCTATTGAAAACATGAACTGCCAATGTTTCTCAATGTAATCAGATATACATCTAAAGAAAGATAATAAGTTAAATATTTATATTTCGCCCTGTTCCACAGAGTGCAATGTAGCTTCAGTGCCTTACTAAGAGAAACAACACGGTATGAGACCTTGCCACAAATTTCTGGCAGTAACGGAGATTCGAACTACGGACTTTGGTGGTAAAATGTTAAATGCTTTAAAGGGTATTTATGAGTCAGTTAAATCATGTGTGAGATTTAATTCAAATACAACTGAATACTTCGAGTGTCCATTCGGTTTAAGACGAGGATGTATGCTTAGTCCAATGCTCTTTTCATTATTCATTAATGAATTGTCTATAGAGATATTACAAAATGGAAAACATGGTATTCAAATGTTCCCTGATATGATTCAAATACTGATGTTACTTTTTGCTGACGATGTAATATTAATTTCAGACACACAATGTGGCCTTCAGTGCCAATTAAATATTTTAGCTTCTTATACTAAGAAATGGGGATTAACTGTGAATATGGAAAAATCAAACATTGTTATCTTTAGGAAGGGTGGAAGGTTATCGAAGAACGATGTGTGGTTCTTAAATGATGTACAAATGAAAATTGTTAATAGCTATAAATATTTGGGATTTTTATTCACTTGTAATCTCAGTATGACAAAAGCACTTGATGATCTTTCCTTACGAGCCAAGAAAGCTCTTACAGAAATAAGTGTTAACTTGAGAAAACTTGGAATTCTTTCGCCTGATGTATTCTTTAAAATATTTGATAGTCAAATACAACCAATGCTTTTGTGTGCTTCAGAAGTTTGGGGCGTCAAAAGATATGAAAATATTGAAAAAATTCATTTATCTGCCTGTAAGATTTTTTTAAATGTCGGTCCACAAACACCTAATGCGATTGTGTATGGTGAATGTGGTAGATACCCATTATATATTAATTCTGCTGTGCGCAGTTTAAACTATTGGATGAAGATTTTGTATATGCATGAAGATCGTTTACCTAAGAAATCTTATAATACGTCACCCCATTTGGATGATATCGGCCATAAAACTTGGGCCTCAGAAATTAGAAATATGCTTTTTTCTCATGGATTTGGTTTCGTTTGGATTTCGCAAAGTATAGGAGATAGGGTACAATTTATCAATATTTTTAAAATACGGGCAAAAGATATGTTTTTTCAAAAATGGAACTCTACACTGAATAACAGTACCAGATATGATACATATAGAGAAATTAAAAGTCTACTTACACCGGAGAAATATTTATTTGAAATAGTGGATTTAAAATTTCGTAAAAGCATTGTTAAATTACGATCGGGGCTGTTACGTTTAAAGGTTAATGAGGGTAGATAGCAGAAAATTGATAGGTTGTCTAGAATTTGTCCAATTTGTAATGAAGGAATAGAAGACGAATTTCATTTTATTTCTGTGTGTCCATATTATAATGATTTAAGAAAAATATATCTGCCAAGTATTAGAAATGTAAACATGTATACATTTAAACAAATTCTTACTACTAACGATAACTACATGTTGAAAAAATTAAGCCACTATGTTTATTATGCCTATGAAAAACGATGTAAAAAGCTAAATGAAATTTCTTGCGATTAATTATTATGTTCATGTTATCTACTTCTCGTAAGTTGTGCGTATTATTACTTAATATTATTTTTGTATACGAAATATGTGTTTCCATGTACCTGTATTTGGGCCTATATACTTGAATAAAGTTGAAGAAGAAGAGGAACCAGCCGGCGGTTCAACAAAATGAAGCGCTTCGTAGCGCTCATTGATCGCTCAATGTAGCGCTCAATGAGCGCTTCTTCTCTCTTGAACGACACAGTGCAAATTCCTCAAAGTTTGCTCGCTTCGCTACGTAGCGCTACATTGAGCAATCGCGTTCAAGAGAGGATTAAAAGTAATCTCTCATTGAGCGATTACTTTGAAACCTATCTCAGTCTGATTAAAATCGACCTTGTTCCGAGGAATAAAATTTGCAAAATTTTGCATCTGCCGGGATACGAACAGGTTCTGTAGATTCCTCGCCACAAGGTCTGAGAACACCCCGTATAGGCGTGTGTTCAGAACCAGTTTAGCGCAGCCAAAACCCAGTCAAATAGTTGACCAATCACATCATAGTATTTAAACGGTTGCGGTTTTGAAAGCATTCGGAACAGACAAAAAGATAGCTGTTTAGAGTTATCTGCCCCTAGTTTCTCGCACCGAAAGCATTTGTTGGGCATCTTTTGATTGGCTAGCTGAATTGTGCCCGAACACGCTAGTGTACGGGGTGCTTTCAGACGGTTTGGCGTGGAAACCCACGAACGAGTTCGTATCCCGGCAGATGCACTATTTTGCATTTTTTATTCCACGGAAAACCGTCGATTTTAATCAGACTGAAACCTATCTTGAACACGGCCCAGGGCTCTGTTCCATAACATCCATAACAGCGAGCGCTTAATAATCGCTCATTTAGCGATTACTTTGAAACCTATCTTGAACACGGCCCAGGGCTCTGTTCCATAACATCCATAACAGCGAGCGCTTAATAATCGCTCATTGAGCGCTACATTAAACCTCTCTTGAACGCGAATACTCAATGTAGCGCTACGTAGCGAAGCGAGCAAATTTCGAGGACTTTTCACTGTGTCGTTCAAGAGAGAGTGAGCGCTACTTGAGAGCTACATTAAGCGATCAATGAGCAATTTAAGCGCTCGCTGTTATTGAACGGAACCCAGGGCCTATGGTATGAGAAGCTAGCAATCTAAGCACTGCACCACTGTGCCAGGTTATTTCCCTTTATTCAGTGTCAGGCTTAGAAATAAGTAAATCTATGCAACTTCGCTGTCCTTCTTTCGCAGTGTTTTATTAAGCCATACCTTACCTGCATTTCCTAAACAAAACCTATTGATCCGAAGCCGAACGCGCTAACCACTGCGCTATACCGCCAATTTAGGTTCACAGTTCGAATGGTTGAAAGCAATAACCCAACCAATCTCATTAAAATAATATCTTTGATTCGTTCCTAAGGCTAGACCTATTTTGGTTATAACTAAATTGTTAACGTTTAATCTTGGGAACGAATCAAAGATAGGATTTTAATGAGATTGTAACCAAACTGATAGTTTAGTAGTTTTCTATCAAAACCCTGAAGAATCAGTTAGTGTATTATGTTTTAAACTAAAAGATAAAAAAACATTCCGCGTTCATTTTAAGTTCAAGAAGTTATTTTCCACCCTGCTGAACATAAAACACAACAAAAATATTGTTAAAAAATGTATAATAGAATTGATGTCATGTCACTGTATTCAGAAGAGAATAAAAGAGTTAATCAGACAATAGATGAATACAATGCGTTATAATAATGTGAATATGTGAATATAATAAACATAGGTTAGAACAAAGGAAATATTAAACACAATAGATAACACACTATGGATATTGGTGGCAATTTGTATTCTGATCAAATCGTAAAAATAGAAAATAGATACAACATCACAGAGTAGAACACATAGAAAACAGGTACAGAGTCGCACAATGGTCACTTATTGGTACATAAACAATTATACATACTGTTAGTTTAAGTATTATTAACAAATAATGATTGATTAAGTAACAGGTGTTTAGGTAATCGAAGACACTGGAATCAAAACTGATAGGAAGCTGATGCGCACTTAACTGAAATGACTTGAGCAGGACATACGTAGAAAAGTTAAGCCAGACCTTGTATATATTCATCGTCAGCGCATAGAAAGTGTTCCTTTTTTTATTTGCGCAACATAATTTTGCTACAACCTGCTTGCATCTTCAGCGATACCTTTACCTGTGCGTAGATTTATGGACCGTGCAGCCCAGGTATCATATTTACATTGTGAGTAAGCATTACATAAATGTAACTGATATTTGTAGTGTTCGGTTCTGGTCCGCTAAAGTGCGAAGTATAATATGACAAGGTATAGGTGTAAAACATGCATATAAATTCAATTTTAATTAACAGATCATCATTATTAATAAAACACAAGAAACTTACGAAATGTATTAAGAGAGAAACATTGCACCCATAGCCTGCGTGGTTATGTCAGGATGACAGGAGCCAGTCAAACTTGTCTCTCAATCAAAATTCAGTTCTTCAAAACAAACAAAAACTTTAATAAAGGAATGCTTTTCTAAAAGTTGATAGTTATGTTCCCTTATTCACAAATAAGACTCATTTATCTAATCTATTCCCATAGACGTTTATCAAGTCATTTATTCTCACATAACCCCTGTTACAACCTAAACGCATACTTGACGAGCATCCTGAAAGATTAAGGTAAGATCAAAGTAAAGTGTACAATCGGTCTGTTCCTTTAGTTCATTCAACTATGCAATACTCACATATTTCTACAAGATGATGTTTTATCAGAAAGAAATACGGCCGGTATCCATATTGAAAATTCTCACCACAAGGTGATGTTGAGGGAATGTGGACCAAATATCACATAGATTACGTGGGAAGAAATAAATTGGGTAAACTCTATGGGAAGAGAATGTATCCTGAACATCCAGCAGATCACATCGGATATAATTTTAAAAAAAAATGTAAACGATATGAATCTTAATCTTACCTTATCAAATAACAGGTAACATGATCATGCACGAGGGATCGACTAAGAAAAAAGGCAAAGAGAACTCAGAATGACTCTGACGTTATAAAGTACAAAAAACAGCGTAATAAAGTTAACAACATGAAATGTTGGGCGAAAGAACATTTTTATTCGAACCTTGATGAATTTCTATTTGAACTCTATGGCGAAAATAAATCATCATACTGGAAAATGTTGCGCAGTTTGATAAAGACGTCAAGTTCTGCTTCCTCCATTCCCGCTTTAAAGAGAAATGTTAATGAATCAGCATTTTCTGATGTTGATAAAGCTAACATGTCAAATGAATATTTCGAGTCAATATCTAATCTGAAAGATGCAGATAGTACTGATCTACCACAGTTCGCCAAGCGTACAGATGCTACATTAGAGACCATCAAAATAGAAGAGAAAGAAGTTTCAGATGTCATTCAATGTTTAATTCTTAAGAAGGCTGCTGGACCAGACCAGATAAGTCATCAGTTACTGAGAAAAACGGTTAACTCTATAAGCTCAGTCCTATGTATATTGTTTAACATGTCTCTTGATTTGTGTGTTTATCCTAGCCAATGGAAATATGCAAATGTTCTGCCTTTATTTAAGAAAGGTGATCATTCACTTGTATCTAATTATCGCCCGATTTCACTTATTAGTTGTGTTGGTAAACTGTTTGAAAGAGTGGTATTTAGGCATGTTTATAATTATTTTGTGTCAAACAATTTGTTATACAAATATCAGTGTGGTTTCCGCAGAGGACATTCAACTGTTCAACAACTTGTAGAAATATATAATCAAATTTGTACTTCGCTTGATAACAAGGAATATTATTGTATGGTATTTTGTGATGTATCAAAGGCATTTGATAGAGTTTGGCATAGAGGGCTTATGCTTAAATTGCAGATGTATGGAGTACAGGGAAAGCTGCTTGATTGGTTTTATAGTTATGTAAGCGATCGCAATCAATCAGTTTTTGTTCATGGGGCGTTATCTAAGCCAATAGTGTTGAAGGCAGGAGTTCCCCAGGGATCAGTTTTAGGCCCCTTTCTCTTTATTGTGTATGTAAATGAGATAGCAGATAAACTATATTGTATAAGCCGGCTTTTCGCCGATGATACTTCGCTTGGGACCATATCAAAGGAAAAAAACAATTGATGGAAAGAGTTATGAATGAAAATCTCGAACTTTTAAGCAATTGGGCAAACGACTGGTTAATTTCTTATAATCCCGAGAAAACAGAGGCTATGCTATTTACATTGAAAGATAACGATCAAGACATTAACTTGAACTTTGACGGCTGCGGTATTAAAACAGTTAATTGTCATAAGCATCTGGGTTTAACATTTTCATCTAATGGGAGTTGGCACCATCATATTGAACACATTGTCAAAAAGACCTCTAAAATGATAGGAGCATTTCGGAAATTAAAGTTTCTACTTAATAGAACAACACTATCTAAAATATATACTGTTTTTATAAGACCACACTTTGAGTATGCATGTGAAGTATGGGATGGATGTTTGATTGAACAAGCTGATAAATTAGAAAAACTTCAACTTGAAGCGGCCCGAATAGTAACTGGTCTTCCAAGATATGCCTCTGCGAGTTCTTTATACTACGTAACAGGGTGGGATTTTCTTTCAGGAAGAAGAAGGAGATGTAAATTAACATTATTTTATAAAATACAGAAAGGTCTTGCGCCAGCTTTTCTTCAGGATTTACTCACGCCTTTAGTGGGCAACATTACACGATATGGATTAAGAAATTCCAATAATTATAGCCAACCTTATACACGACTCAAGTACTCAATATCATCGTTTATTCCATCATCAATTAAATTATGGAACAACATTCCTTTAGCAATAAGAGACTGTGATCATGTTGCCTCATTTAAATCCAATATTCAAGTCAAAGTAAAATGTGCACCTGTATACTTTTCTTACGGAATTAGAAAACTAAATATCTTACATACAAAACTAAGATATATGAAGCTCACTTAATTACGATTTATTTAAAATAAGTGTAAGAAATAATGCATGTTGTCAATGTGGCCCCAACTGTGAAAATGTATTTCATTATTTCCTTGAATGTCCTTTGTATATTACTCAAAGACAAAATATGTTTATTTCATTAGATAATATTGTCAGAAACAGATCTTTAATTAATATTAGTTTTCTTTTACATGGCAATGCAGGTCTCTCTATTTGTGAAAATCAGAATGTTTTCAAATTTGTACATATCTACATTTCTCAAACTAAACGTTTTCTCTGACTTCTTTTGCACATATCCTGACTGCCTGTCCGTCTCTTGTTGCATATTGTTGTGAGAAGAATCATGTAATTATCTGGAGAGGGCTTTTCTAAGTTGGATAACTTGTGCCCAATCCATTGATCCAATGAATAAAATATGTTTCAATCAATCAACCTTTGTTGGTAGCAAAATGTAATCTTCAAGACCAAACATTGGTTTTATACAATCATATATTTTTCCTTTGGATGATAACGTCTTTTCATATTGCCACTGTGTTATAAACTGATCAGTTAAGATTTGTTCAACTTTACAGAGGAGCCAATTTTTATTAACATAATTTTGATTATACCAAATATATGACAAACCACAATCATATAAAATCGTTTTTACATAATTTATCCAGGGTGGCTGGTATTCAGTACTATTTTCAACTGCTAATAATTTAGAATACACTTTGAAAGTTTATTACTGTTTTCACAATTTAAAAGTTTACACCAAAAAGATAAAACTCTCTTTTTAATAATAATACCCAGGGGCAATCGTCCCGTTTCGCCATATAACATATACGCTGGTGTAGTTTTTCTTAAATTGAATACCTTTTTCATAAACAATCTATGGACTAGTTCTAATTTATCAGAGTTACAGGCACCCCACACCTCACAACCATATAATAATATTGGAACAATCATATGATCGAATGCTTTAAACAGACAATCTTGTGGTAAATGTAGTTTTCTAGCTTTTGATAACAACCAAAACATTGCTTTCAGGCCTTGATCTCTTAACGCTGTTATTGCAACATTAAACTTCCTATTCTTATGAAACATTATTCCAAGATAAGTATAACTAACAAAAATATTTAAAGTAACATCACCAAAATAATATTTTCGAAAATTCACCCTTGCGGTTCAAGATCCAAATACAACAACTTGAGTTTTCTTAATATTCACATTTAACTTCCACTTGATACAATATTCTCGAAAAACATTGATATTATGCTGCAACTTGTCCGGGCTATCAGCAAATAAAACCATGTCATCGGCGTACATCAATGCGAAAATCTTTACAAATCCATAGATATCTTCTATTTCAATACCACTGCTATCATTAGAGGCCAAATATGACTCAACGTCATTTATAAACAATGAAAAAAGTAAAGGTGACAAATTTTCTCCCTGACGTACGCCCTTACAACAGTCAAAATATGAAGAGTCATTTCCACCCGATGAAACACATGACTTAATATTATCATACATATGACAAATAATTTTTAAAATTTTCCCTGAAATCCCATTATTGATAAGTTTTTGCCAAAGACCCACACGCCATACATTATCAAAAGCTTTTTGAAAATCTATGAAAACACTATAGAACTTTTTCTTCTTAGATTTAGGTATATCAATTAATCCATTTAAAACAAAAATATTGTCGCCAGGCAACCAAAACAGCAATGTTGTTACTGGTGTTAATGACAGAGATAAAATAGTTTACCTGTGGGTAATAGAAGTTGTGAGGGGGTGAATATCACTGTACTGTGTATGTCAACCCCGGACTGTTGTACAGAGCAAGGAACGGGCCGTGTGCAAAACTGAAAACGGGAAGTCGACAATCATGACAATGTGAGGGATTGGACGAGCTGGAGGATGATGTGTAACATGATCGTGCGGTCTGCAGGGAATGCTGTGTAATGTCTGACATGAAATTGGTGTATGTGAATTGTATGATTACATAGTGTTGAATGATAACGTAGATGGTGTTATGTATATTTAAGCACATAACGAACTCACTGCAGAAAGGACATTATGAGTATGTGAACATACGTCATATATTTGTGACGATAACATCAAATATAAAATGTCATGTACTTGAATGACAAAACGTACATTTCAAGTGTAAGTTGTTCCGTGCGTAATATTAACTACAAGGATTGTGAATAACAAAACCCTGGCTGACAAGTTTATATTTGTTCATTTTTGTACATGTCCAACGATTGTTAATGACAGATCCGTCCCGTTGAGAAAGACAATTAAGCCATTACTTGATTACCGTTAACCCAATTTACAAGTCGTGAGTTTATGAATATATAGATATGACCACAAGCACGTCTTACTGTCTGATAGTTGTACAGACTACTGGGAGAACTATCCCCAGACGGTGCACGACAAGGGCCTGTTTTATGTCCTGTTTCTTCCTTCGACTCACGCCGACATTACAGATGTCACAGACACCATGCATCTGCATCTCCCGGGGATGAGAGATGCTCACCTTGTTTTATATAGGGGGTTGTTTGTTGGAATAGTTTGAGACGAAATAAAACCTGAGTATTAACAAAATTTATAAAACAACATAAGTCCAAAATGTTAATGATTGTACTATGTATGTATATAAATGTACTGAGGTTTGAGTCGTAGTTGTTGTAGTAATTCATAAGAGGCTTTTGACATTTAAATTAAGAATTGATGATATATGGAAATTGAAGAAGTAAAATTTATTTTCGACATGAAGTACCTTCTTGGATTTTAACTCGTTGACGCATTACAGACGTCGTAAAACTGATATAAATAAATGTATATCAATAGTACCATGTTGTGTTAATAAAGTCGCAGAGACTGTAGTAACACAACACAGAACTGTCGATCTAAATGATTTAGATTTACATTGAAAACAAGTCAATAAGACCTTTTCGACTCTCTTATCTGCTCCAGCTACAATGTACAGAGGATCCGAAACGACGATTTGTAAAAGCTGAACTTTTCAGAAACATGATTCAGTTGGCTTCTGGAGAAATTATATTTTCTTTGATGCAGTTGTGTTTAACACTCGTGGATAAAATATCTTGTACTTGCGTTTTGACGGTTGAATATGTATGTCTTTTCTTTTTGGCAAACGCATTTGCAGCTGAATGAAGACGTGAAAGCATGGACGTTGATTTGTTCCTATATTATCTTCACTTGTTCAATTGTCTGTGACGTTCATACCTTATTCATTAAATATATCACTTGTTCAATTGTCTGTGACGTTCACACCTTATTCATTAAATATATCACAGCTCCAAGATAAGTCGTTATCCTTTCTGGTGAAATATAGATACATGTCTGAAAGTAGTGGTACATCAAATAGTACCAAAACACTTAAAGAGTACATGTCGACCTTAAATAACACACTTGAATAGATTTACTTTAATTTATTTTACTCTAATCCCAAATGGAAACCCTAAACATTCAATTGTCGTGGATTACTCAACATCAAAAGTTTATAAGTCACAAGATATTTTCACACTTTACTATAACAAGCATTCACGACACACAGACTCCAAATAGCATCGATTAGAACGATTGTAACTTCTGTCCACCACATTGTAACTCACAAAAGAGAACAGTCAGAAGCAATGACTTATACAAAAGTATATAACTCGACTGTAGTGATGTCCCGTTCTGTGCAACATGTGGTCTGTGTACGCTGTTCAACCCTCCAGTATGTATTGTGCGTGGACTGTACTGCTATTTGACGTCATGTGCCTGTTGATATCACAGTATTATATTTGAGTCAATCCTCTTTGTAACACTGTATTGGAGGTGTCCTATTGTAACGGATGTTCCATTGAAAACAAAAGTCATTATTCAATAATCGGTTAACAGATATTTATGGGCAAAATGTTTAAGGGAGGAGGCAAAATTAATCAAGCGACCTTGTCCAAGTCTAGAAGAAAGTATTCATGTAATCATCACAGGAACAGAATTGCATAAGAATAACACTTACTTTCTACTTGGTCGGAACAATCTGGCTATTTTTTTTAATTGGGAGGGAACATTTGCGATTCTGAGTAGCAGTATTTCTCTTCTAAATTTGTCAAACGTGGTAAGAAAATCCATAAACCAACTAAATAAAATTATTTTCGCCTTTAGACTAAACTAAATTACTCAAAAATTTAAACTTTTAATTGTTCCATTATATTAACATATATTCAGAAATTATTGATTTATAAACAGACAATGGAAAAGGTTTTTAATTGTAAGCAGGCAATGACAAACATTTCCCCTTTACAGTCTACACTGCATATATCCTTAACACAGTGAACATGAAACCATGTCTCTGAAGGGATATTAGATGTGTTATACATCAGACGAGTATGCTGGATAACAATTTCATTACTGAGAACATATACTAGAATGTCCTTGTTTCTTCATTCTACCTGACGAAAGAGTATGCATATATATAAATGACAAACACAACTATTCAATAATAGCCAATTATTATTTATTAGACAATACGCAATTGTAAATAATGATATATGCTGCTATGCTGACGTGCATGAATACTCGACATAAGAAGCAATAGTCAGAGTATTGCAGTACACTGCATATATCATCACATTACTGTTCATGCTTATTAGCAAAAGAAGTTATCAATTTACCCTGACAAACAAAGTAAAGCAAGTCATAAGATGCACAGGTTATACTAATACCACAAGCCATTATACTAATACCACAACCATTATACTAATACCACAACCATTATACTAATACCACAAGCCATTATCTCTGACTGCTAACAATGACCAATTAATTCTTTCAATTCACGCAACCATAATTTTGAGATGTCTTTCTTCAGTGAAGTTAAATTTAAACATACAAGGTTTTTATAGTATAAATATGAAGAAAAATTATGACATTATATTATGAGTTTTATTAATATATATCATCATAAAGTACGTTTAAATTCCCTTTAAACTGTAATACAATTATACGATAAGTTGGAAATAGAGCTGTAATTGTTAAAGCATTGAGGATTGTCACAAACAAACAAACAATGTCATGGTGATACACTCCATTCCCTCAAACTGCTCCTTTAAGAACAGAGGTTATGATTGGAAATCGGAAGGTATTAACTCCTGTGGGAAGAAAACGGTTTTGATAAAGATGAAACTTTTTATTTCATGTGCAATGTGCCATACTAACTTTGCATTTAACTTAATGTGTATTCTAATAAAATAAATAACAGCATAATCATTACCTTTTATATCATCTTCAATATGGCAATTAGAAATAAATGCATTTGAAAAAAACCAAGCTCTAAATAACAAGCAGTTCAATGCGATAAAACAAATTATACACGATTATACCGAACAGATATTTCCACACCCCTAATATCGTTTTCTTTTTCTGTACATTTTCAGGTGACATAATTTGGAAATACAATAAAAAGCATAAAACTTAACGAATACCAAAACAAACATTTGATTACACATAAAGGGTCTCGAAATAACAACAGTTTTCTTGAGAAGAACGAACTGAGGTCATAAAGAATACTACATTTCTCATCCTTCTGGGTTAATTTGGTTTATGTTTTTATATACAGATATTAAATAATAAATATAGTGCATCGATGTAAGGGATAAAGGCAATTTTTGGTAGTTTGGTTATATGTATTATCGTTAAAAAAGGGACTGGAAGTTTAATGTCTGTCTTGAGAGATGTTTTGGTGTGTGAATGTCAACTTGGTATCACACATTTTGTTACAATAAATCAATTCTTAAGTTTGTAGTGTGGTTTCTCTTCTAAGACAATAGTTTTTTTAAGTAAAAATTCAGTACCTTCACATTTTCCCTCACATTTTCATAAATTGTGCATTTGGTGGATTTTTTTCAGTAAATGAGTCGCTAAATAACCAATTGTTATGTCTGTGGTGATAAATCGTTCAATTTATCCTAACAATCCCAGAGCACCACATTTCAGTTTACAAACTAGGGTGTTGCTTAATTAACTTTCCAAGTATATATGTAAGATTAAAGGTGTACCACTTGCACTTATGAACACACTGAGAAGTGGAGACGGAACCTGGTGGTATAAAGTGTGTTGGTTTATTACTAATTTTTTTCTGCATGTCATCATAGTAGAAGCAGACAAAGGTGTTGCAGTTCAACATTCAAGAAAATCAGAAGTAGATGTTGATGAGTATGGTAAGAAGTTAGTTTTTATTGGTCCTTTTTCTCCTCGGCACATCGAAGAGCGTTCCTCTGCACTGCTGATCTCATCTTCATCACTTTCATTATTGTGGAGACAGGTGCTCGTACAGCGCCAAGCATCTGTGAAATGAATTAACGAATAATACCTGGTAACCCTCAACGGTACTCGAACATTATGCTAATAGGTGACAATATATATGTTATTACCCACGTGGTACTTCATAAAGGGGTTTCACATATGTGTCATCACACCTTCAAGTAATTTGATTGGCTAGCGATAACTTTGACATTGCCTGGACAACTTTATTCATTCATAACAATTCAAGTAATTTACGAAGATACTTATAAAATATATCTCATTCTCAGTTACTTCATGAAATCGTACTCACCGCAATGATTGATTTTAATGAATAATTAACAAATATATCATGCCGAGAGGAGAGCTAATAGGTACATATACATCAAGAGTTTTTGCTCTCTGTCATACTGTTGAGATTGATATAGCAACGAAACGCTTTTCTCAGACTCTCGATTAAAACGTGTTCGTAAGGGTACACAGTAACTTTATACTAACATAAAAAAATTAAACTAAAGGAAAGTCGATGTTCATCTATAACTTACTTTTAATGGGGTTGTTTTAACTTTTTTCACATTTCGACGATGAGAAACAAGCAAATGGCGACCGCCATGACATGACTTTAGAAGATGAGAGTTCTCTACTCAAAGGACGGATAACTCTCATCTCCTGTCCTCGAGCAGGGAGATTTTATATTGCATATGTCTCCTTCAGAATGACTGGTTTCGTCATACCGAACGACGTCATTATTCATAGAATGGTTTGATTTTAAAAGTCACCAAGCCGCCCGACAACAACACCCTCGACCCAGTCACCAAGCCTTCCCGACAACAACACCCTCGACCCAGTCACCAAGCCACCCCGACAACAACAAACACCCTCTATCCCGTCACCAAGCCTCCCCGACAACACCAGCCTCGACCCCGTCACAAGCCTCCCCGACAACAGTCTCGACCCAGTAACCAAGCCTACCCGACAACAACACCCTCGACCCAGTCATCAAGCCTCCCCGACAACAACTAACACCCTCAACCCAGTCGCCAAGCCTCCCCAACAACAACACCCGCGACCGTCACCAAGCCTCCCCGACAACAACGACACCCTTCACCCAGTCACCAAGCCTCACCGACAACAACGACACCCTCGAGCCAGTCACCATCCGTCTCCGTCAATCTACACTATATAGAACCAACCAGCCAACTCATAAATCGACTCATATAGCAAGAGGCAGAAGCTAACGTCACCTTCCAAAAAGGCCAGGACCTACTGCAGGCCACTGGCAGACCTACTACGTAGCCAGGCTGAATGTGAGTGCGGGGCACCTACGTTCGCAAATTATGGAGACCACTGACAATCAGAATTAAAAAGAAGTAAGCGTCCGTCATCGCTGACCAACCAGACCACAACATCAACTGGAGCAACATCAAGGTCCTAGAGAGGAACCAGGCCAACTACAAAGTACGGAAATATCTCAAAGCCATACATATTGAGAAGATTGCCTAAACCTTCAACAGAGATGAAAGATGCTACATCAAAATGCCTACCATCACTTGCTACATTAATTACTGCATATTCATATTTTTTATGTACATTATTTGCCACATATTCATATTTTCTATGTATATCATCGTCGACCAAGGCGTCCTCTGTTATTGTTTCAAATCCTTGTCATTAGAACAAAAGTAGTGATCCTCTGGTCACTGCTAGTTCCATCACGTCATCTATTGGCGGGATTGGAACACAATTCCTTTCGATTGAACTGTTTTTCTACTGAGATAAACTTGTCTGTTCCTGCAAGTATTCTAACACAGGACCTTTTCATCCAGGTGGAACACATTTACCAGCCAACTACCCACCGCCCTTACTTGCTTCAGGGTAGGCTAACATGAGTCTATGAGTCAGAAGTTTACCATCAGTCTATGAGTCTATAAACTTGCCATGATTTTCTGAGTACAACAGCTTATAATGTATCTATGGACAAAGAAGCTTACCAGAAGTTTATAACCCCAGCATCCTACCGGAAGCCCACAATCTTACCATGAGTCCAAAAGCTTACCATGAGCCAACATCTTACCACGAACCACAATGCTTATCATGAATCTCTGAGCACAAAAGCTTACCATGAGCTAAAATGCTTACCATGAGCCTATGAGTCCAGAAGCCGTTGGTGGAGTTTACGATGCCCAGGGTGCCGAGTGCAGACTTTACGTACTGGGTCGGATTTGGAACAAACAAGTTGGACTTCCTCATACTATTCATCTTGGTGGCCACATAGCCGGGCTTTACACACTGAAATATGGAGTATGTCTGCCTACACCGTGTCGCATCTAGAAATTTGCGATAATATCGAGGTCTTTCAAAATATGTATTTTTTATCTCAATTTTAAAGAAAGTTTAATGAGATGAGCTATATTCAGCAGAGTAAATGTTTTCAAAAGATTCCCCAAAAATATGATCTGTTGCTAGAAGTATGTCTGACAATCCATTCTTAATTCACAGAAGATAATGTTTACATTTTAGCCAAAACCGCTTTGATTTTGACTCATATTTTGACTTCATGTTTTTCAAACAATATACTGTCGAATTCTTTGAGACAACCATTTCGTCTGGCTGAGTTTCAGTACTCTACCAAGCATTACTGTATCAAGGTTCTCTTGAAGGCATTGCATTTCTTTCTTGACGAAGTTCGAAGTGTCACAAGTGTATTCATCTGTCCTAGTTGTATGTAAATGTGCCAATGAAAACAACTACCATTTCATATATATTTGAACGATATATATTTATAAAGCTTGTAAAATGTGAACAAAAACTCTTCAAAAACTATTTTCTTACTCCTTATACATGTATTTTCTAGTTAGATGGAGAATACCTTCATATAACAACAATGACATATTTGCTGACCTGGAAAGTGACTCCTCTGTTGGCGTACTCGTACTGTAGACACCGTGTGACGTAGTCCATATACAGCTGTAACACAGCAGCAGTAAAGGGGGGTAAGAACAACCCCCCCCCCCCCCCCCCCCCCCCCCATTATCAAGTCATAACTCTCGCAGGTCTCCATCACTTGCTAATTTAAACCTTGTTACATTTCCTTTACTTGTCTGTGGTACCCTAGCAGAGCACACTGTGAAATTCAGGAACTGCACCAAGGCTTAAAGACGCCAATGATGGCGATTTGCACGATTTATGACTTGGGTGATGAGGAGATTGCAGATTCCTGACAGGCTAACCATTTAAAGGGTGTCACATTTACAAACTTCAGACTTCATATTATGTTTTATGAGTCAGAAAGCTTTTATTAAATAGAAGATAGCCCATACCCATATTAAAGGGAACTGGATATCAAGAACAATTGTTGAATGTTTGATCCCAGAACGGTAGAAGGCATCAAGTACCTGCCTATACAATTTCGGTTTTAGAGAGAAGTAAAAATGCCAAACAATTCTAAAATGCCCGAGCCATGGTATAGGCAACATTTTATCCGATAATCTTAATCATTTCATAATCATCATATAATTAATAACTTGTGTACATCCGTAAAGTATTGTATAAGTATAAGAGAACTTGTCAAAGCGCACTCATTATACCCCAGTTTCAACATTGGTCTACGAAAAAGAGGCAAAATAGTAAAAGTCAGAACTTACCACATTAACTATATGCAGTCCATAACACTCAAAGCAGAACTAAATAATTAAGATCTAGGTACCATGGTTGACATGTGGAAGATTTATCATGGAGCTAACATCTTTATTTGGGGATATGCTTCAGACAACGTGCCTCCCTCCCTCACAGAGTCACTGTTCACGTCATCGAAACCTCCAAAACTAATTTCATATATATGCTTGTAAATTTATCAAATCATCGTGATTTCTTCAGAAATTGTATTTGTACTTATTATAAGTTTCATATAAGTAGTTGCCCATGCAGTGACCAGCTTCATATGAGACATGGTCTTAATTAGTTTGATAAAGAAACTACTACCGCATTATTGGCCACTGCATAGGACAATAATAAAGATGCTTTGTGATTAAAACTTCAGAAAAGTGTTACTAGATGAAAAGGAGTGATTGCTCCTATGAACTGCACCACCTTGCTAGCTCCGTACAGGGTTAACAAGGGCACCAGGATTTCCGATGAAATGGACGAGATGTTGATTATATAACCACGGCGACGATCAAGCATGCTGGGAAGAACGATCTTCGTCATCTGAAAGAAAAATACTTTCTTTTATCAAGAAATCGTTGTAGATTGGAGTGTAACATAACTTCACAAATAAATCGTTGCAGATTATGGTGCAATATTAAATTTATATCTAAATTCTTTCTTGCTAAACGCTTATTAGTTATTTATACTTAATTTTATATAATTCAGTCTCTGCATTTGGAAGATAAATCATATGATATTTGTATAAGTGAAATTCTCGTTAGAAGCACTTGGCTTAGCCCCTGGAATAGCCTATATACTCTGTATTGTGTATTAACTGAACTCACCATCAGCATGGAGACGAGGTTACAGTTGACCATGTTGGTTGTAAGCTGAAAATAAACCAATGGTAAGATATATATTCCAAAATTACCATGAAACAATTCATTAAGAGTTGTAGGTAAAAGATCACCTTACACATGACTAGATGTGACTCTGCCGCCAATAATGATATACTTAATGAATGACAATTTTAGAAATTCATCTCTTTTCAATTTATTAATAAATGAAAATAAAGTTATCAATTTCGTTGACATTTGAATTATTACCAAAATGTGGGAACGGACAACACAAAGTTTTGAATCGACATTTTCTGGCTTGAACCAAATGTGCTCATATTCGTATTGGGCCAGTTTGTCAAGTGTTTGTCCAGGTTGACACGTGTTGGACCAGTTTGAATCGTATTGACCCAGTTTGTCTCGTATTGGTCCAGTGTGTCTCGTATTGGCGCAGTTTGTCTCGTATTGGCCCAGTTTGTCTCGTATTGGCCTATTTTGTAACGTTTTGGCCCTATTTGTATTGTATTGGCCCAGTTTGACTCGTATTGGCCCAGTTTGTCTCGTATTGGCCTAGTTTGTCTCGTATTGGTCGAGTTTGTCACGTGTAAGTCAAGTTCGTCTCGTTTTGATCCAGTTTGTGTCCTTTCGCCCTTGTTTGTCGCGCGTTGGCCCAGTTTATCACGAATTAGCCTAGTATGACTTGTATTGTCCCAGTTTGACTCGTTCTGTCCCAGTTTGACTCGTTCTGTCCCAGTTTGTCTCGTATTGTCCCAGTTTTTTCCCTGTATTGTCCCAGTGTGTCTCGTATTGGTCCATGTTGTCTCGTATTGGCCCAGTTTGTCCCGTATTGTCCCAGTGTGTCTCGTATTGGTCCATGTTGTCTCGTATTGGCCCAGTTTGTCTCGCATTGGCCCAGTTTGTCACGTGTTGGCCCAGTTTGTCTCGTGTAAGTCCAGTTTGACTCGTATTGGCCTTGTTTGTCACGTGTTAGCCTAGTTTGACTCGTATTGGCCTTGTTTGTCTCGTGTAAGTCCAGTTTGACTCGTATTGGCCTTGTTTGGCTCGTGTAAGTCCAGTTTGACTCGTATTGGCCTTGTTTGTCTCGTGTAAGTCCAGTTTGACTCGTATTGGCCTTGTTTGTCACGTGTTAGCCTAGTTGGACTCGTATTGGCCCAGTTTGACTCGTATTCGCCCAGTTTGTCTCATAGTCGCCCCGTAATGACAGTAAACACTGTATACATGCAATACGGTTGGCGATTAATTAACAACGTCTGTTCAGAACGTTCTCTGTGTTACCTGTAGAGTGTCCGGAATATCCAAAAAGTACATCGGATAGTCGTAGCAGATCCCAACATTGTTAACTGAAACAAAAATATACTATAATGTTTTTAATTAGTATTTCTGTATAAGACGAGTAACAAGCGTGAGCACCGTTGTATTACCACGAGACGAAGTCGAGAGCAAATACACTGGACCGAGGACCTGTAGCTCGGTCAATAAGGAAATAATTAATTGATGACAGTTTTATCTCTTTAACCTCTTTTCATTCTATTTGCACAATAGTAAACATCTCATTTCCATTGAAATCATAATTATCATCAATAATGATAGTCAATTAATAAGACATGATTAACGTACTGTCGGTCAGATATAATACAGCTGACAGTTATTAACTACTGATTTAAGAAGGAAAAAACCCCATCTTTTATACATATAGTTGTTGTTTTTAAATCATGCCATTAACATTTTTGAAGATTATAATTTTCAGTTGTGAGATTGTGAGTTCTCTGTAAAAAAGCGAGTTTTCCTGTGGCAGGTTCAAATCTCAATGTGTACGAACCCAGGACTCCGATCTCAAGTCCCTTCAAGTCGTGTTGTATCCTGTCGTAGATATCGGCACGGGTGAAGTCGGCGGCGATCACTCTCGTCTCTACCTTATACTGGCTCTCTGTAACATGTTTAGAGTTCATTACATCTCTACCTTATACTGTACTGTACTGTACCTACCTTATACTTAAATCTTTCTTATTACGTTTCAATGAAAATAGTGTACATCTCCGAGCAACATATCTGCTATTTGACTTGCAATGCCGTGATGTCATATCATGTGATTGTGGCGTCATCATGTTTATGACGTCATATCATTGTGATAATATTACAGACTTCATCTGACCTTACAGACTTCATCCGACCGTACAGACTTCATCTGACCATACAGACTTCATCTGACCTTACAGACTTCATCTTACCTTACAGACTTCATCTGACCTTACAAACTTCATCTGACCGTACAGACTTCATCTGACCATACAGACTTCATCTGACCTTACAGACTTCATCTGACCTTACAGACTTCATCTGACCTTACAGACGTCATCTGACCATACAGACTTCATCTGACCTTACAGACTTCATCTGACCTTACAGACTTCATCTGACCTTACAGTCTTCATCTGACCATACAGACTTCATCTGACCATACAGACTTCATCTGACCTTACAGACTTCATCTGACCTTACAGACTTCATCTGACCATACAGACTTCATCTGACCTTACATACTTCATCTGACCTTACAGACTTCATCTGACCTTACAGACTTCATCTGACCATACAGACTTCATCTGACCTTACAGACTTCATCTGACCTTACAGACTTCATCTGACCATACAGACTTCATCTGACCATACATACTTCATCTGACCTTACAGACTTCATCTGACCATACAGCCTTCATCTGACCTTACAGACTTCATCTGACCTTACAGACTTCATCCGACCTTATATACTTCATCTGACCTTACAGACTTCATCTGACCGTACAGACTTCATCTGACCTTACAGACTTCATCTGACCATACAGACTTCATCTGACCATACAGACTTCATCTGACCTTACAGACTTCATCTGACCTTACAGACTTCATCCGACCTTACAGACTTCATCCGACCTTACAGACTTCATCCGACCTTACAGACTTCATCTGACCTTACAGACTTCATCCGACCATACAGACTTCATCCAACCTTACAGACTTCATCTGACCGTATACGACTGTTTTATTGGGACAACTTTAATGGCGGTTTCTTCTTATTTATGTCAAAAGATTGTTCATGTTTGCTCTACAGTAAGTAAATAACATCGCGGCTCCACACCTATCTCTCTGGCCAGACTGTCCAGCTTCTCCTGGGTTCGACTGATGAGGACAACGTTGAGACCTTTCTCTGCAAGCTGAAAACATATGTCATTATATAGCACGTAATTATATAAACCTAGGTAATTTATATCATGGCTTTTAATTAGAGGTGTGCCAATGCAATAATTATAAGATATGATTGTAATCGATACTTATACTAGCAGCCGCGATATAAGTGAAATATTCTTGAAAGCAGCGTTAAACCCCAACTCACCTCACCTCACCTCCTACTAAAATGATTTTATACTCATTAGCTCTTCAACTCATCAGTATTGGCAGGAAATATTATCTAAGTTTGAAGATCTAAACAAAAAATTTCTCAGTTTTACCTCCCAACAAAATGTCAGCTTTGAGGGTGAGGTAGTTTTGGAAGAGTCGAAAACGTGAACAGAGTATGGACTACGGAACGACGGACGATGGTCCATACTATAAGACCATCTACAACTTCTGGCCTGATGAGCTAACACATCTATAATGAAAATATCTAATGTCAATGATACGTATTACGATCCTGTCGTTTGATACTATATAACTGACAGTTGGTCCTTTATGACTGACATTTGGTCCTATATGACTGACATTTGGTCCTATATGACTGACATTTGGTCCTATATGACTGCAAGGTTTTCCTTTATGACTGTCATTTGGTTATATATGACTGACATTTTGTCCTATATAATTGACATTTGGTCCTTTATGACTGACAGTTGGTCCTATATGACTGCCATTTGGTCCTTTATGACTGCCATTTGGTTATATATGACTGCCAGTTGGTCCAATATAACTGTCATTTGGTCCTTGATGACCTCCATTTGGTCCTATATGACTGACATTTGGTCCTAAAAGACTGTCATTTTGTCCTATATGACTGTAATTTTGTCCTATATGACTGTCATTTGGTCCTGTACGGCTGACAGTTGGTCCTTTATGACTGACAGTTGGTCCTTTAAGACTGACAGTTGGTCCTCTTTATGACTGATATTTGGTCCTTTATGACTGACATTTGGTCCTATATGACTGACATTTGGTCCTATATGACTGAAATTTGGTCCTTTATGACTGCCATTTGGTCCTATATGACTGCCATTTGGTCCTTTATGACTGTCATTTGGTCATATATGGCTGACATTTGGTCCTATATGACTGTCATTTGGTCATATATGACTGTCATTTGGTCATATATGGCTGACATTTGGTCCTATATCACTGACATTTGGTCCCTTATGACTGACAGTTGGTCCCATATGACTGCCATTTGGTCCTTTATGACTGCCATTTGGTTATATATGACTGCCAGTTGGTCCAATATAACTGTCATTTGGTCCTATATGACTGACATTTGGTCCTATATGACTGAAATTTGGTCCTATATGACTGAAATTTGGTCCTATATGACTGACATTTGGTCCTATATGACTGAAATTTGGTCCTTTATGACTGCCATTTGGTCCTATATGACTGCCATTTGGTCCTTTATGACTGTCATTTGGTCATATATGGCTGACATTTGGTCCTTTATGACTGACAGTTGGTCCTTTATGACTGCCATTTGGTCCTTTATGACTGCCATTTGGTTATATATGACTGCCAGTTGGTCCAATATAACTGTCATTTGGTCCCTGATGACCTCCATTTGGCCCTATATGACTGCCAGTTGGTCCAATATAACTGTCATTTGGTCCTTGATGACCTCCATTTGGTCCTTGATGACCTCCATTTGGTCCTTTATGACTGACATTTGGTCCTATATGACTGACATTTGGTCCTATATGACTGAAATTTGGTCCTTTATGACTGCCATTTGGTCCTATATGACTGCCATTTGGTCCTTTATGACTGTCATTTGGTCATATATGGCTGACTTTCTGTCCTATATGACTGTCAGTTGATCATATATGACTGTCATTTGGTCATATATGGCTGACATTTGGTCCTATATCACTGACATTTGGTCCTTTATGACTGACAGTTGGTCCTATATGACTGCCATTTGATCCTTTATGACTGCCATTTGGTTATATATGACTGCCAGTTGGTCCAATATAACTGTCATTTGGTCCTTGATGACCTCCATTTGGTCCTTTATGACTGTCATTTGGTCCAATATAACTGTCATTTGGTCCTTGATGTCCTCCATTTGGTCCTATATGACTGACAGTTGGTCCTCTTTATGACTGACATTTGGTCCTATATGACTGAAATTTGGTCCTATATGACTGACATTTGGTCCTATATGACTGAAATTTGGTCCTTTATGACTGACTTTCTGTCCTATATGACCTCCATTTGGTCCTATATGACTAACATTTCGTCCTATATGACTAACATTTGGTCCTATATGACTGCCAGTTGGTCCTATATGACTGACAGTTGGTCCTATATGACTGCCATTTGGTCCTTTATGACTGCCATTTGGTTATATATGACTGCCAGTTGGTCCAATATAACTGTCATTTGGTCCTTGATGACCTCCATTTGGTCCTATATGACTGCCAGTTGGTCCAATATAACTGTCATTTGGTCCTTGATGACCTCCATTTGGTCTTATATGACTGACAGTTGGTCCTTAATGACTGACATTTGGTCCTATATGACTGTCATTGGGTCCTTTATGACTGCCATTTGGTTATATATGACTGCCAGTTGGTCCAATATAACTGTCATTTGGTCCTTGATTACCTCCATTTGGTCCTTTATGACTGCCAGTTGGTCCAATATAACTGTCATTTGGTCCTTGATGACCCCCATTTGGTCTTATATGACTAACATTTGGTCCTATATGACTAACATTTGGTCCTATATGACTGTCATTTGGTCCTTTATGACTGACTTTCTGTCCTATATGACCTCCATTTGGTCCTATATGACTAACATTTGGTCCTATATGACTAACATTTGGTCCTATATGACTGCCAGTTGGTCCTATATGACTGACATTTGGTCGTATATGACTGACATTTGGTCCTTTATGACTAACATTTGGTCCTATATGAGTGACATTTGGTCCTATATGACTAACATTTGGTCCTATATGACTGACATTTGGTCATATATGACTCAAGGCTCCAGGTTATTATTTTCACCAAGGAGTATTTCACTCATCAAAATAAAAGATTGAGGAGTAAAATTACTAAATGAAAAAAGTCAATGGGTATTTCACTCATCAAAATAAAAAGTGAGGAGTAAAATTAAATATAAAAAGCTAAGAGTATTTCATACTTTCCACGTTTATTAACATTCAGTGTCTTCACCTCATAGGTGTTCAAATAGTCATTGGTTATTTGGCCAGTACATGTACCGAAACATACTTTTTTTTTCAATATATTTATGTATACTACCGTCTGAAATCACATCATATGCTTTAATTGTACAATATGTTGAATATACTTCTAAAATTTAATGAATCAACTTTCTGTTTCAGTCACTACAAAATGTAATAAAGAAAACCCCATAACATTTATGAATTTAATCAATTAATTATTAATTAAACATTATTAGACTGACAAAATTTCATTCTTGAAAAGTTCACTCAATATAAATTGATACATTTTTTAAAGTACAATTAATGTTTGAATTTTTGTATAAGCATGAAAGCTTCTTATTCTTATCATATATTATCTAACAATGTTCCTGCCCTGAATGTGTTGTTCTCAAAAGAAATAGAAACACTTAGTACAGATTTCTGTCTTCAATAACTGAATAGCACATCGTCTGTATCTAATGTCGCTCAAAATATTCACTGACAATTCCCATCTTTATATGTTTATATAATAATTTCTAAGGTTATCAACACTGAGTTTAAACAGATGTCAAAACAGTAAACACAGACCACAAGAAAACCGGGTGGAGAGCCTGTCATTTCTAAACAAATGCCGATAACTGGTTACAGATAAGTGCACGTTTGCGCTATATGATAACATTCATCAGACGGTGCCTAGTTTAGAGGAAGACAAGAGGAGCCTCCCTTTCGTTTTGGTTAGCGTTTCCGATAATTTTGAGGGACTGTTATTGTTAATCGGCAGTTGGGGCAATTAGCATTTAAATATATATTTTGATACGTAAATAAATAAGTTATTGGGAAGTGAAATACGCTTTTAAGTTGACAGATGTACCATGAAATTTATCAGTCCTTTGACCTTGCTAACATAACACTATTTTGACAGTCACGCATGTAAACAAAATCGGACTCGTATTCTGGGAGATTTGTGCGTATCTTTCACTCATTGATTTCATTTTTCATGCGTATATCTGAATTATCCATGCGTATTCTACGCAAATACGCATCTTATGTGGACCCCTGTGACTGAAACTATGTGAGTCAGAGTTCTCTCCATATAGACAAGTAAGGATCTATGATGCATGTATGTATGAATATATATATATAATTGATAAAAAGAAATTATTTTACTAAGTAACATTCTTCAGACTAAAGGTCAAGCGAATGTGGTTTTAAAAGAGAAAACATCACCTCACTCTTAATTATTATTTTGGGAAATCAAAGACAAAATAGTTGAAAATTACTCCCCTTCATATGCATTTATTAAAATCTGACATCAAGTACTAAGCTAGGATGTAAATGACATCAACTACTAAGCTAGGATGTAATGACATCAAATACTAAGCTAGGATGTAAATGACATCAAATACTAAGCTAGGATGTAAATGACATCAAATACTAAGCTAGGATGTAAATGACATCAAATACTAAGCTAGGATGTGAATGACATCAAATACTAAGCTAGGATGTAAATGACATCAAATACTAAGCTAGGATGTGAATGACATCAAATACTAAGCTAGGATGTAAATGACATCAAATACTAATCTAGGATGTGAATGACATCAAATACTAAGCTAGGATGTAAATGACATCAAATACTAAGCTAGGATGTAAATACACCTTACCTGTTCTGCATACGCCTTCCCGATACCATCTGTGCTGCCTGTTATAACTGGAAAAGAAATTTACTTTAGTCTAGTATCTTGTTAGTTTATAGAATTATTAATACGATAGACAGGAACATTATAGCTGTTACTGTTATTACCTTAAGAACAGATATAAGCGCCTTAACCATATTATGTATCTATTTTAACTTTTAAACGAGATGTAAAGTATCAAAGGACATGTCATTACAAAGCTTGGTTCAACTATGTGTGATTCTTTCCAAAAGAACGCGTCACCATTGGAGTATTATAGCTGGCATTGTGACCAATGTAATTACAACTTCACGGGCCATAACTCGATAAGAAACATAATTTCGAAATTGGCTTTTAAAGTCCAATAAGTTTATCATCACGACTACCAGCTCACAAAACTCCATTCATTCACATGTATATTTTCCGAGAAAACGTGTCCCCATCGGAGCATCTAAGCCGTTATTCATGCCAAGTTCAAGAACAGGTTATTACTAAATGCAGAAATAGAGCAACTGTACTTTCTCTAATGGCAATAAGTAGAGCTAAGCATAATAAATGTAAACAGCCCAAATGGTGTATTCCGTCCTCGGGCCGAAGTTGTCTGCCCTTGAATATGACCCATTTTAACATAAGCGTTTTTCAGCTCCAACACTCTAACAAAAAAAAACTTCTGTAAAATTTGTTTATTGCAACATGTTCGCCACGGGGTTACCACTTTATTTACAATTCATTTTGATAAGATTAACCATATAAAAGTTGATATTTAGGGCACAATATGAACATTTGGCAAGAGTTTAAATTTTTGCCATTTTATATATTTTTGTAATATATTGTCTTTGGAGAATTGTGGTTTGTAAATCAATAAAAGCTAAGAACAAAGCTAATGTTAAAGCCGATAGAACAATATTATCAGTAAAAGGGTAAGTGTCTGAACATACCTCATGAATAAAGACATATAAACAACAAAAGTTTTGTGTTTTGCAATGAAAGTGTTCAATGTTAAAAAAAACGAATAAAATTAGGGGTTTTTTTGCGCAAAATTTTTCGGCGTTAAATTCGAATATACATGGAGTTACGGAATTGTGTAATTTTAGATTTTTTTTTATCAAAATTATTGTATTTTAAAAATCGTGTGCTACTCTGCGAACATGTCTTTAAAAATTTATGATTTCAACTGGCAAGGTTTGAGTAAAAAAAAAAAATGGTGCTCATATTTGTGGTTTTAATGTTCCTTTAAATGGTCATAAATAAAAAATATTGTACTCTGATGTCAGTTTTTTCTCTGTAAATTCCACGTTTTCAGATTCAGGCGGTACCTTATTGTTGTTTGTTTAACATATGGACTCTTCAAACCTTATAATAAACATGTGTGACACATGAGCATCTGTACTAGCTATACTACAAAGCATTCCTCATCTATACTAGCTATACTACAAAGCTTTCCTCACCTGCCCATTGTCCTGCTTTCCTCACATCAGCTGACAAACCCAAGATTGACCCGATGAAATAATCTCTCACAAATCTTAAAATACCAAGAACTGTCTTCAGGGCGATATATGACAAAGTTATGGCTCCAAGAGTAGTGAAATAAGCACCGCAGTCGCCCAGCGAATCCTGTAACTTCAACAGTAACGACATTTTGTTTCAGTGAAAGGTCGAAGTAACGTGATCACGTCTGTTCGGGAGAGGAAGCTAGGGCCCCTATATAAGAGCGATCAGTGGTTCGAGACCAACGTAGCAGGATGCTTGCATAATACATGCAGCGGCTCATGACGACCTATTCTTAATACCCTGAAAATGCTGTAGTGATGCCTGGTTTGAATGGCTTTATCAGAGATGATAGACGGTTACCTTCTTTATATGTTACATAGGTAGGTAGATACACGTTATTGTACATTTAGGGTCTGGCGCATGTGATTATAACCTCCCCTTAAACATGACGAGAGCGATGCTATTAAGGGTTTATGTCCAAATACTCAGACAGTCGACAGGCGAATTGCGTAAGGTAATGTTGAATCATCGTCGTCTAGAAATATCTTTAAATGAAAACTGAAAAGTGATATCGTCGAGTTTAATGCTTGTTTAAGATAAACACACTGCGAGAAAACCAAGCTTGAAAACTACCCGCTGATTAACGACTCAAAACGCACGTGAAATTTAAATTTTCAAGTTTCAACACAAAAACATGAGAACATAAAAGTTTATGTTAATACGTATCCTGTTCTTGAAGATCTCAGCATACAGCTGGATCAGATTTATAACCCTTTAAATGCCATTAAGTATCAACGAACTGCATTATAGTAACTGCAGATTTTATTAAAAATAGAGCCATGGACACTGTAGACGATCAGGGTTTATATTGCTCTATGTTGACGACTGAACTAGATTGTTCTCCAGATAAATCCATTGGCATGACCTTGAACAATCCCATGGGCAATCACATTGTTCAGTTTCAGTGCAAATAAAACCATGACTTGAAACTTACTCAGGTCCAAAGGGACGCGAAGTATTTTTCATAGTTCCTTGAATTTCTCTTATTGAAACCACGGAAAAATGTACTGAAAATATAGAAAACCAGGTATAAAACACAAAACTCATTCATATCACGCGATGTTCAAACATGGCTACGTGTAACATGCCAAAGGGTGTATTAATATATAAAATATATAAATATTTAAAACCAGCAACCTGAGGGATAAAAAGACGGGGTGTCAGCCCAGGAACCAAGTTCGAATTTGCCCCACTTACGATAAATATTTTTCATTTCATTTATTATAACTTTGAAAATTAAGATCATTCCAAAATAACAATAATTTTAACTGAAATACTTATTAAGGAGGCATTATTTTGTGTCATTTTACCGTGAGAATAGCACGATGTTCATTTGCATATGTCAATACGCATTGTTAAAGAACAGTTGTGTGTATTGGCATGGTAAACACCCTGCATTAGGAATACACAAAATACATTGTTTTATTCCCAATGCAGGACATTGACTATCCCAAAACAAACTCTCACGAGAACCTCAATGTTTGTACTGAGGTTTGTGTTACAGCAGTCGTAGTAACTCATAAGAGGCAACTTGAATTATTTGCAAGCATGGGTTACTTACACACGTCATTTTTTACTTAAACTCAAACACAAGAGTGTCAAACTCGCTTTTTCAAAATTGTATTTGGCGAGAAAGTTTGTAATATAAGTTTAAAATTGATGAATTTATGAAACTTTGTTGACGCATCATTACAGTAGGACGTCAGAAAATAAGCTGATCTAAAAAATAAGTTTAAAGTGCTACAATAACTCAATACAGAACTGTTAATCTAAAAGCATTTCGCTTGAAAACAAGCCAAGCAGACCTTTAGACTCTGCTAATATCCTTGGTACGACGATATTTAAAGGCATGTTTTCAGAAAGATGATTAGAGTATTTAATTTCTTTTCATGGTTTATAGTTGCCTTCTGGAGAAATGCTGTTACTCTGATGGAACACTCCTGGATATAAAATGTCGTATTGTCGTTGTAACTGCTTTATATGTTTTGCTTTCCCATTTGTAGCTTGGCGATATCGTGTCAACATTAACGTTAATTATGTTGATTCACTATGTTACAAGTTTCGAATTGACAAGATATTTTCACACTTTACTATGACACGCATTCTCGACACACACTCTCCTAATTGCATCGATTTGAACCCTTGTTATTTCTGTCCATCACATTGTAACTCATTAAACAGAAACATCAGAAGTAATGAGTAATACAAAAGTACATGAATCGATTCTAGTGATAGCTGTTCTGTGCCACAAGTACACAGTGCACTGGGCACGGTCGCCCAACCCTCCAGTATGCATTGTGTCGATGGACTGTGGACTGAACTGCGCTGTTAATGCAGCTTCCATTGTCAGGAATACCGAAATTTTGCCCGTATCTTTTGTTTCAGATCCGTGCTGGCAATGATAAATCTCCTTAAAACATATTTGATAATGTTATTGCTTTTTCTGCAGGATATGCAGGTCCTAATGTTCACAAATAAGTTCTAATTTTTTGGCAATAAGAACCCACAAGTAGAGGTATATTAAGTGTTATACTTTGCACATCTTGTTGTAATGTATTGTTTTAAAGCATTGTCATCACCAGTGTAATGTCATAACATTGCGATGTCATCAGCTTTTTAGTTAATTTATCAGATGACATTTCTTGTTTATGTATTTATCCTTGTGAAAATGCTTATGAATTTTGTTTTATTGAATGTAAACTTTATCATCATGAAAGAAATTATTTATTCTAGAGAATTCTAGGAGTTAGACCAACAATAGAAACAATTTGGAAAGAAAATGTCAGTCTTACCAGGGAAGAAATATGTTACTTTTTAAACATAGATACAAAATACAAGATACTAGATAAATGCTAGATTGTGATTTTTTTCAGCCATTTAGCATGTATGTTTATTGTATTACTAAAATGTAAAATATGTATTTATTCATAATTGTAATATCTTTATAAAGTCCGAGGGATTGAGGCAAAGTCAATGAAGTATTCAGGTAATCAACACAAGCACAAAATTGCATGAAAATAACACTCTAATTATTCTCTTAGTTCGTCGGAAAAATATGTCAATATTTATAATGGGAGGGAAATGTTGGAAACATTGTGTTTGTGAAGGGTTCTGAGCAGCATTTCTTTATTCAACATGCATTAAACATACGGTATAGGACCATCCGTAGTGAAACTTAATAATTATCTTCTATGTGAGAGATATACCTATTCCGTTCCGAGTGTATCGAATGATACCCTACACTTTTACCCGAGGCGCAAGCCCAGTAAGGCTCCACGGGGAAAAGTGTAGGGTATCATTTGGTACACGAGAAAAGTATGGGTATATACCCAACTTACGGTCGAATGTTAACGGATAATATTTCATAATATTTCTAAACAAATACAGCTGTAAACAAGCTTGTGTATGAAATGCACAACCCAAATGGGGCCTCATCTGTGACAACTCCCGGTACGCTCAGCCTGGCTGCGTTGTATGGTTACCCATGTTTAGGGCTCGAAATCTAATTGATATGGCCCGATGCCGGAATTGTCAATACAGACGCACGTGCATCTTGCTGAAATATACAGCTAACGCCATAAACTGCATTGTCAATGTCAACATGGCCAAAGTTTAGAGAAACCAGAAGCAACTATGAGTATGTTAAGACATTTCGCACTCAAAATTAAATAAAATTCTTTTATAAAAAGAAATACAGAAAATTATCACGCATTATAAGAACCTTATTCATTTGGTCACGAACAAATGTACAAAGTGGCCCCGTGGCGTAACGGTTAGTTCGTTCGGCCAGAAAGCAAGCGGACACAGGTTCGATCCCAGGTGTCTTATATGTTCATATTATATAACATTTTATAAAGTACCATCACTTAGATTTGGAAATTTAGAAAATTGACTCCATTTATTTCTCAGTTGTTAAAAAGTGTAGGTATATCATAAAACGTGTAGGTATATCAGAAAAAGAGTAGGTGTATCGGGTAATACACGTACACTTGTAACAAAAGAAACCATAGCAACGAGACCGGAAGTGGGGTATAAATGAGAAGAATTCATCATTTCTCAAGATGCAAGGTAAATATGGCACACTCTTGAAGAAGATACATCAATCAATATCCAGATTCTTCTTAGTCTTCGCCCACAATGAACTGACGATTACTCAACAATCTAAACCTTTGGTTCATAATATTTATAGATTTGGTTTTTTCAAAAGATGCATGCTCATTTTTGCATGTTTTATTTGGATCTAAAATGTACCAAATTAAAAATAGGTGCTAGTTTAGGTCATATCTTCTTACTCGAGTTCATATTCACCCCCAAATGCTTAATATATCAAATATTTATATGTTCAATGAAATGAAAAAGGAAGGCTCTCATACATGTGTAGAAGCCGACAAGTATGGCTCTACCTCACGTATGAAGTTGTTACAAGACCTATTAAACACTATAGAAGCAAATCTGACTTCCTATCTACTTTATTAAAGTTTCCAAAATAACGTTTGACTGAATTGCATTGTCCGGTTTTCGATCAAGACCACGACTTTGAATGGTTGTATTTTCGTTAATCTGAACTGATTGACCTTAAACTGGGTATTAGTTAAAGTTAATAATTATCAATTGAATAACACAAATTATATAACATTGGACATATACGTAACCTCACCAACATGATGATGCCTGATGATGATGATTTAATTGTAAGCAGACAATGAAATGCATTTCTCCTTTTCAGTCAATATTGCATTTATTTTCAACATCCAGCGATACTTTCAACACAGTACATTAAATCAAGTCGTTGAATGTCCCTTAGAAGTGAAATACATCAGTGATAAGATTTGTCTGGATAACAACTTCATTTTTGAGAACAAGTACATGCTTATTCCTTCATTCTAATAAGTTGTTATCCATAATATCTTGCTTTCTTCACTACATGTACATTATTATTCCTTCATTCTAAGAAGTTGTTATCCATAATATCTTGCTTTCTTCACTACATGTACATTATTATTCCTTCATTCTAAGAAGTTGTTATCCAGAATGTCTTGCTTTCTTCACTACATGTACATTATTATTCCTTCATTCTAAGAAGTTGTTATCCAGAATATCTTGCTTTCTACACTACATGTACATTATTATTCCTTCATTTTAAGAAGTTGTTATACATAATATCTGGCTTTCTTCACTACATGTACATTATTATTCCTTCATTCTAAGAAGTTGTTATCCAGAATGTCTTGCTTTTTTCACTACATGTACATTATTCTTCATAACTTACACGGTCGTTGTAGATGAGGTGAGTTGAGGTTTATCGCTGCTTTCGAGAGTATTTCACTTATCACGACTGCTTGTATTATTACAGAGAGAACGCCCGCGATAGTATGTGGCCATGTATTGGGTGGAACCTGCGAGCATCGGCTGGAACTAGCGGGATTTGAACCCCGGGCCTTTTGATCTGAAGCCGAACGCGCTAACCACTGCGCTATCCCGCCTCTTCGATCGTTTGACATTTCCAAACTGAAGAGAGTATTAGCACCAATAAGTGAACTATCTCTAGATATCTAAATGGACAAACAACACAAACGAGTTTTCTATTCAATAGTAGCAAATTATTTTTATTAGTCAATACACAGAGTAAGTTGTAAACTCACGTGCAAAAGAAACATCCACATACAAAATACAAGATATTTCAATCCACGGGCGATAAATGCGACTGAAACACCGTTACATCACGTCTTCAGAACCCAACAATACTAAATATGAATTTTCAAAACATTATCTATTCATAACTCTGAGAAACACAAGTTTTAAGAAATGGTCGTTTTGGAATCTCCTTAACTAGACGAGATAGAAGCCTCAAAAAGCCAGTTTCGACTTGTTTTGTGACGTCCTACAGTAATGACGCGTCAACAAATTTAAATCAAAGAAGGATATTTTTGTGGAGGATATCTTTAATTAATTAAATTTCTACTTTTTCAATGTTTTAAACTTAAATACCTAATTCTGTGGGCCAAAAACCTCTTTAAAAAACGATTTTAGCACCCCATGTCTATTTGAACAGATGTAAAAATAAAAATTGCATACTCTGATGTATGAAATTGTGAATACTTCTATACAAAACATGTGGCTACCAAATACATTCAACATCTACTTTCTCCGCCATCAATATTTCATTTTATACTGTTTTCAGAATGTAGGGACGTTTCTTTTGCACGTGAGTTTACATAAAGAAATATGCTGCTGTAATTGTCTGACTTCAGAGTGGTGAGGTATGGTGAATAATTCATCACATTACTTCTGCTGTTCATTTATCAATTTACCCTGACAAACAAACACATTGAATTCAAATGTACATTGGGTTAATGCCAAAAGCCATTATCTCTGACTGCTAACAATGAACAATTATATATTTCAAAACACGCCAATTTTATTTTTGAGATGTCTTTCTTCAGTAAATTTGAATATTAACGTTTTATAGTTTTAATATGAACAAAACATATAAAATCATATTATATCAATATGTATAATTATAATTTTAGTTTTGTCGAAATGGTGTTTCAAAATCAGGTGTTTCAGATTGCTTTCTTTAAAAGGTGGTTGTCTTTGCTAAGAAACCATGGACTCACATCTAATTTGAAACAAACACTGACTTGGTCAATGCCTTATATATACACTGAGCAAAAAAATTCAGAACAATTTGATTTTTTGTTTATTTTGACATTAATTTTCGAAGTTGGAATTTTTAAATTTTAGCCCATTCTACAACCACTGCTTCAAGGTCGCATTTCAAAATGTCCTTTGTCAGCAACAAGCCGTATGAGCTCGCTAACGCCGTTGTTCATTTTTTTCTTATCGCAGTGACGTTCATCAGAATATTATTCATAATCATGTTTTAATGACACATTTTCAAAGATGGGGAAATCAAATGGTCCTTAACGTTTCTGACTCAGCATATATGCTTAAATGTAATGAAATACATGAAATAATGAAATAAGCTGAGAAAAGAGTTTTAAAGGTTAAAGTATAAAGCATTGTCACAAACAACACACATCTAATGGTGATACACTCTCTTTCCACCAACAACTCGTATTAGAACAGATGTTACATTTGGAAACGCATTCTCTTCCCACAGAGGTCACTCACTTCAGATTTCTGGCCTAACCTCTGTTCTATATCGCTTGAAATCGAGGACTCAAGGAAAATTCCCTACCGTTGGGAATAGGAATTTCTTGCTGTATCCCTGCTTTTTAATCACTGAACACTTATCTTTCAGCGGCCATGTCGACCGAGTGACTTCTAACATCTTGGCATTTGACTCTTAAGGGTCTTGCTCATTAGCATATGTCCTTCGAATATGTCTGATGTAAATAACACAAATGAACTATTTGGGGTATTTGTCTCTGATGCGGTCGTCTTTATTTATAAGCATGTTTATAATCAATAGTTTTCACAACATCAAATAGCATATTTCGGGGAAAACACATTAAACGAGAAAACGTTTATCTTACGTTTATTTTATCATTATACATGTCATTGGCAAATGTCACTTTTACAACGGCATCGCTGATTGCACAAATAGAATTTGCAACCAATCAGGACAATCCATTTCTGCCCTCGACTTCAAGTCATAAAGAACAGAGGTTAGGATCGAAAATCTGAAGGGAGTAACCTCTGTGGGAAGAGAATGTTGAAAATGTGGAGGAGTAACTTCGGTTGGAAGAGGATGATTTTAATAAAGATGCAACTCTTTATTTCATGTGCAATGTACTACACTAACAAATGAACTAGTATGTTCTCTATAATAAATATCAGCATAGTCATTAGATTTAAATTATATCATTTTCAATATGACATTGAAAAATAAATACATTTGAAATAACAACTCTAAATAACAAGGACTTCAGTGCGATAAAAATAAATAAATTAAGATTCATACACATCTGTCATATCGTTTTTTTCTGTACATTTCCAGATGACATAAAAGGAAACTCAATAAAAGCCAATAAAAAAGTCTGATAGAAGACCATATTTCTCATCAATTTGGATTATGTTTCACATATCTATGAGAATTGTTTTGGAGTATATCTACATGTAAAACTAAATCTTATCAACAACATGAGGGGGCACTGAATAAGTGAGTATGGTAAAAAATAAGTTTCTATTGGTCCTTCTTCTTCTCCTGACGTCGGAGAGCGTTTTTCCTCACTGGTGAACTCGTCTTCATAATGTTCATAGCTGCAGAGACTGGTGAAAGCCACAAACCAAGAGTCTGTGAAATGAATTAGTGGTTAATGCTTGTTAATCCTAAAAGGTACATCTTTCCCCACCCTATTCAGTACACAATGGGTCTCAAAGGCCCACTCATACATTATGGTAAAAGATGACAGTATATTCGTATACTGGACAAAGTGAGGTATTTGTGAACTAACAACATGACTGTGGTTCACTTTGATGCAATAATTGATGAAAAATGAATGTATGGATTTCTTTATTTTCTCCAATGATAATCGATTATTACATGAACATTAATCAATTACATACCTGTACAAATCATGTTTACAACATACATTAATAACAATATTGACAACAATGGTATTTCAGATAATATATTTAGATTATAGGAGCGCAATGCTTTCTGATGATGTTGCATCGAGCCCGGGTACGTCTAAAACAGTGAAAGTGCATCTCCATCATCTAAAAGTTCAATATGCTCATATACACGTTACTATTTGAAGCTATGATAAGAGTTATAAGAGTTAGGGTCGCTGACGTCGACCGCCATTGATGTACTGATCGCTGGCTTGTTTACACTGTAGCGTCAAGCTCATATTATATGGAAATCAACAGAAAGAGTTAAATAAAACATGATGAAATGATCAAATAACCTTAAACTGTTTGGGCAAATGAAAAAGCTGTCCAATTTAAGATTTTATTTATCGACAGAACGTATATTTCTTACTACTGTGCCAGAAATCTTCAAAATTGAACCTTTAAAACAAAATTAAGCAATGACATCCTAAAATAAAAGTCAGTATATTTATATAAAATAACTACATGAACACGTTTATGAAAATAATAATTTTGAATTTAAGATTACAATTATTCATATATGAAAGGAGAATACATAAATACTTTGATTATCGCCCTATTTGCTATTTGCATGGAATTAATGACAATTATTTTCTCTTTATGATTATGAAAACAGAATAAATATGCACAACTTTGTTAAGAAGTTTCAAAAGGAAAGCCACTCTGTCCTTTCGCGATTTCTTTTTTCTGTCAACTCATTTGTTGCATATTTATTTCTTGCTGCGTAAATAAAAAATATACATTGAATTGAAGATAACTATTTTGTATTTACAAAGAAGCAAAACTAATAAAAAGAAATTTAAAATAATTTGGGCTAGGCATACATTTGGTTGCCGTTTTTTTTCTCAAAAGAGACCCTACATCTTATCTAAAATGATTTATGTTTTAAGCCTGAGGAGTATCCGAAAGTATTTTTGAGTGCTTGCCCAGAATTATCTTTCAGCTAAAATTTAAATATACAGCGTCGGAAAAAAAGAGGAAATTTATTGGAATTGTCTACATATATACATATTCTCAACTGATGGCAGAATGAAAGTGCATATGGATCTATTTGTTTTAAAATGTATTGTTTTTGTTTTAAGTCATGGGGATGTTTTATCTAGCAATATGTAACGCCATGCATCGTAGTTTGTTAGTTATTTCTAAAAAGTCAAAGACGTCTGTTTCTTAATATAATATAGACAATGTCGATAAAATAAATGTTTTTCAAATGATATGGAAATTCTTGTACATAGACATACGCATTACGTACATATGTGAACGTAAAACCATTACACAAAGAAAGTATACGACAAATTGTCAAGACTAATCTAAATAAATATTTCGCAAATAATGTACCAGGCATAACCCTCGAATCTGTACTTGTAACGTCCGAAATATATATTTGATATTCTAGCCAGCATACCCTTACAAAGTCCTGACAAAGAATGCGTATATATATATATATATATATATATATATATATATATATATATATATATACACACACACACTCACACACAACTTCTTTATTGCAACGATATATGTTTGATAATACTCATAACTAGGTCTTTATCAAAAAGAATATCGGATCTCGATATTAACGTAGACATATATAACTTATTAAGACCAAAATACAACTAATCATCTTTTTATAGCGCTCTTAGCGCTTGGATTTTCAAAACTTCTATTAATTTTTCATGAAGTATACACTATGAGTAATAAATGTATATGAAATCAGGATATCATGGGAATGTATGTATGCAGTCTATGATGGTTGGCTTCCACTTCACACTAGCACCTTAATGGCGGAAAGTCACGTGACACCAAGATGGAGACGCCAATGTCATTGGAAATATAAACGTCTATAAATCTAGTTCATCAAATAGAGTTGAATAGAATTTATTTCTTTTGCATATTAAAAATTCGCAGTGAAAAACTATATTGAAGTCGTTATCAAAGCAGTGCTTATTACAGAGTGTACAGTCCTTTGAAACTTTTTTGCTTTTGAACTTAGTAGTTCATTTAGTTGAATTGGGCTTTATGTTCTTGGTTAAAGTCTACCAGATTGTAGTGTCTGTACTTACTCAAACCGTGACGAATTCTTGCATATCTAGACATGTCCTCTCTTATAGAGATTTTGATGGAAAAATGCCAGCTTTTACATAATGTATTTGAGCAAATCATACTTTTGTGCTGTACATAATAGAGTGTTGCAACAAGACATGCAACATATTTTTGGGTATACTATCATACCAATAAATAAATGTAAAACCCACACAACATTTGCAAAATTTCATAAACCATAGAAACTTGTAGGTAGAATAATTTTTTTCATATATTGACACAGGTAGTTGAACGTAAATCAGTTTTGTTAAGACCAAGTGAGCGTAGGGAATTTATAGTTTGTCTTGCCTTTTGATAGTTAGAAAACACTTTACAAGCCAAGAGAGTAGAATAGCACCATATTTTACCGATTGACTTAAATTTATAAAGGTGTTGCAAAAGAAGAATGAAATATCAGGGCATAGTTGTTTTCCTTTCCGAAAAAGTACAACAATGCTTTTAGATGCACTGTATGTTAAGCACCATCGAGAAGCCTATTCAGAAAAAGTATTTAAGTGAACTTTGGTGCCTAGATGCGGCGGTATCATCTGCTTACAAGACTGAAGGTACATCAATACCATATACATATATACCATTGTTACCAGATCTTAGTTCTGTCAGTAAATCATTTATAAAGCCAAGGAAAAAACCCAAGAAAGGACTCTTCCCTGTCCAACGCCTCTTTTGACAAAAGTACCAGAACTATTTCCGTCATACATCACAAAGGAAGATCTACAGGTATAACTGTCCCACATTTTACCCGTTATACCTAGATTGTGGAATTTAAGAAACGGCCACCCTGCCTAATACGGTCAATAGCTTTCTCATTATTGAATATATGTTAAACATTTTAAGCATAAACGCTCACCTTACTGCACCATGTTCTTTTATAAATTCAAATTGTAGTGGGGCTTGAAAGCAATTATTGCACACGCTCCCAAGTTATTATGTGTTGATATTCGACGCTATATTACAGTTGAAATTTTCTAAACAACTTTCAGCCAATGACATACGTTGTCTTTGTATCTTTACAATTCTAATGACCAATGAACAGAGCTGTAGCAAATTATGAAGCACGTGACACTGTGGGTAATCCGAAATAATTGGCACAAACAGATGTGGAATTTGATTTTTCTGTATTTGTTATATCAACAGAATTTCTCTTTATTTTGCCATTAGAAACTTTAATAAACTTGTTTACTTTATATTAATATTCCGCTAAATGAGCGCTTTCGTACTAATTCAGTACATGATTCTGCATTCCAGAATCGGAAACCACAATCCATTTTGATAATAACTGACCTACTACCGGAATATTACTGTGCGTACCAAGCTGCGCTTTATAAGGATAAGGATAAGGATCTGTTTGTTGTACTTTTGAACATGTCTTCCGCTCTGATTCTGTCATACCATATTTTCTCACTGCAGCATTTCTTTGTAATCAAAGTTCGAAATACATCAATGAACAGTTCGGTTTAAAACTTTTGTCAATGTACTTAACAACTTAAATTAGCCAAATACGAAATCATTCTATTCCTCTCCATCACTTTCCGTCACGGTAGATTCTACACCAAGACGTTTGATTGTAGCCTACATAGACAGATTTTAAAGTTTCCATTCTGCGACGTAAATCTATAGAATATGTTTGCCACTCATTTTCCCCTTATAATTAAACCACTGGGGGCCTACCTTCATGGATATTACAGACAGCTGCGAATGCAATTGTAACATGAGGAAATTCAAGTGTAGAACGCAAATTAAAAAAAAAGATTCGAGGAGAGCAGGTCTTCAGCCAACTCCAGTGAGAAGAGTTATGGGTTCGATTCCCTCTGTATTCTGTTTTGAAAGTTTTAAACTTTTTTTCCGGATCGAATCATAGGTAAGGCCTTCGCGAAAATCCAGAGTATACGATCCGATAAATCTATAATCGCTAATTTATCGGAGCGTACCGTATTTCCTCTTATAGGGACCGAGCCTCAAATAGGATAAAAACGAGCCGGGCCTCCAAGAAGGGGCCCGATTTATATCGCATCAATTATTACTCCCTATCAGATACATTTCTACTTAAATGTTCCCAGGCACTAAGAAGTTTAGAGTACAACATTAAATCCGGTATACATGAAATGGCGAGGACTTTGTGTTACTCTCAGAAATTTAAGTCAGTTATCAGAGGTTATCACGTTTATTGGTCAAACCTAAAAATAAAATAAGGGCCGGGCCTCAAATAAGAGCCGGGCCTCCAATACGCGCCGGGGGTAAGAGCCCTTAAATGTTAATTAGGGCCCGGGCCCCTATAAGAGGAAATACGGTATACTCTGGATTACCGAGCATGTAGGTAAGGTTGAAATCTAAACAGTTGCTAGGCTATATTTTAAAAATCGGTTAAACCTTAAAACTCCAAAATTGGTGGTAATATTAAACTTACAGAGAGGATATTATCAGACATGCGTTAACCATGAAAAGAGACGTCTGATTAAAGATTTTACCGGATGGAGAAAGCTTGCACATTCACGTGCATGAGGTCAGGCGTAGGCTACTCTGTTTGGATTTGATTTCGCATAGGTTAAATATGAAATTAAATAAGGTTAAACAGCATGTTTTCATGTTATCAAGTTATCCAATTAATCATTCATGGGTTTATTGTAATGGTAGGCCTAATTATAAAACAGTACTTACAGTCATTTCTTAAACTTAAAGGGACACTCCGTCTGTTATTGTAGTAACATAGGTCAAAAGTTACCAAGGGTGTTCTTTTATGACTGTTGTCGAAAATTACCCTTTTCGTGCCAATCTGTTCAGTATAGTTACATTATTTAGATATTTAGTCTTGATTATGATCGAAAACCGGACAATATTCCGCGACTATCGCGCGTCAATTGTTCAAACGTAATTTTGAAAACTTATAGGTAGCAGACAAAGGAACAGATATTGGTTGGTACTGTTCAATGGAACATATAATTGCCATACATGTAAATGGACCGCATGAATTGGGCTTCTCATCGTGTATTAAGCAGCTGCTCGAGTTTCATTGAAAACAAGTTATTGTCAAATATTTGGCGTTAGGGGATACATATGCAAGTCGAGTGAGATGATTTGGACGTAAATCAGGGCCGTGTTAAAGAGAAGTTTCAAAGTAATCGCTCAATGTAGCGGTACGTAGCAAGGCGAGCAAACATCGAGGAATTTGCACTGTATCGTTCAAGAGAGAATGAGCGCTACTTTAGCGCTACATTGAGCGATCAATGAGCAATTTCAGCGCTCGTTGTTATGGAACGGAGCCCTGGACACATGATATTTGTGTATGTATCAAATCTAAATAAAAGTTCATGAAAAACACGGAGTGTCCCTTTGAGACTCCCACTAGACTAGCAAACACCCAGGCAAGACCCTCGTCATGCATTGTCCACCCGCCTGTACATCGAGCACCGATATTCACCAAAAATCACCACCTCATGTTCCATTCACTAGATCTACTCAGTTGCCCCCCAAGCTTGCCTTTTTAAAGGCTTTTCTTGTTAGTAATGCCTTTAAACATTCTAGACGTGAGAGTAATAGTTGATCTAAATGTTTCCATAAACAAGAGGTAAGCGTGATTCCTCTGTAATATTTGGGATCCCTTTCCTTTGTAAAGTTGCACAATCATACCCAATCTTAAGATATTGGGAAAATACACAGTTTTCATATTACTGATCTATTAACGCGTCACGCGGATAATATGTTCAATTTTCATGTGATCCGATCCAGGTGATTTGTTATGACTAAGTTTTGCCTTTGATGAGTCCGCACGGGTATTAATATTGTTATATATGGTATGCTAGATTGTCGATTTTTGACTGCGGGCATCTTAGCTAATGCTGTTACGATGTAAGATGTAATAAATGCTGTAAAATGTAATAACTGAGGTAAATTGTAATATAGACGCGGTAAGATGTGATAACGCTGTAAATTGTAATAAAAATGCTGTAAAATGTAATAACTGAGGTAAATTGTAATATAGACGCGGTAAGATGTGATAAATGCTGTAAATTGTAAAAAAATGCTGTAAAATGTAATAAAGATTAGTGCCATAAATTGAAATAAGGTGGTGCGGTAAAATGTTACTAAAAAGCACAGCTGAAAACAATACGTCCTAAATAAAAAAATTCGATCTCTTACACCTATCCACATATAAATAAATAAAGGGATGTACCGCACCCAAACACTCCTCGTTCCGGGCCGAAATCTGGCGTGGGAAATACCGAAAACAAGGTCGGTAGCATACATAATTAAAGCCAAATAAATTCCCTTTCGATTGAATGTCAAATTATCAAAATAGGTTCATTTTTGGCCGAGCTACATTGATTGAAACTCCAGGACATCTGAATGTTCTGGCAGACAGCTTGTCTAGTCCGAATCAGATTCAGTACACAGAGTGGACACTTCATCCAACCTCCTTCAAGATGGTGGCGGACTTATGGGAAGCTCCGATGGTAGACCTGTTTGCGACCAGTCTCAACTTAGTTTTTTATTTTTGTCATATGTTTGTAAACAAACAAGGAAGTGCAGTTCTGTTATTGTCTTTGTGACCCTATCATTACCCTTTTATATTTCAATTGTATTTCATGTGAAAATCTGATTGTTAAACACATTAATTGTCTGACTAATACTACAAGTTTAATAATAATCTGACTGGTTTGTGTTTCCTTTGCTGGTTTCATCTGGGGACTTCACTGGTAATTTCACTAATTGTAACACCATAAAGCAGCAGTATTGCAGGAGACACATTTCAAACTAAACAAAATGCAAACGTAGCCAATCAAACATTAGTTCATATGTAAGTTAAGTGATAACATGACTAATATATGCCAGTGAGGAATATCCAAGACTAGTATCCTAAGTCAATGAGTACGTGACAGACGTATGCGCAAAAATTGCAGCGTCAAGAGAGGTATGTGTACTTCGCCCAATGGTAATACAATGAATACGAAATAAAATTCAACAAAAGTACATATAGGAGTACCCATGTCAAAGGAATAATTATAAAAAAGATTAACAAGATGCAGAAACGTATAAGCAGTAAAAGTACATGAAAATGAAGTATATGTAAGCGAAATGTTTTCCAGAAAGCGTGCACGTGAAGTATATGAAGTTAGATACATGGAAATGAAGTATATCGAAGGAAAATATGTGTAAAACAAATCTATGTACATGAAGTATATTCAAAGGAAATAAATGCAACAGAAGTAAAATCCTAAGCAGTATACTTTCGAGTAGAATATAGAATATAGAATATAGAATATAGAATAAAATGCAATAATCTGATATTTGTTCCATTTACAACGCATGCTAAGGCACATTAGATTTGTGTTTAAGCACCAAAAGGCACCAAAAGCAAATTCAAGCATGCACAAACATTATGTTGAGCAGAGTTTAGACAATATATGTTTATGTTATAAGGTAAAACATCTCATTACCCGACCCGATACGCGGTATCCATAGAAAACGGTTTTCGGTATTAGAAGAAAATGGTGCGACGTATAAAGCGACAATGTTGTAGAACTCGTCAGTTTGAGAGGTAGATGTGCTGGTCTCGTGCGATTGTGAGAGTTGACAGCAAGATGGTTTACCATTCCATCATTGTAACTCATACTACTCTACTCTGAGTGTTAAGGTATCGCTACACCAGTCAGATCATTTGAACTACCTTAGAGAAGTCATTTTAACGTGAACACCATACAATTGCCGCTCTATGGGAAGTGGACTCGCATGGCTTAACCGAACCATGAACATTAGATTTTGAACTCTTTTCATAGATCCAGGGGTATTATTTAGCCATTGGTAACACTTATTTACTTTTTTGTAATATCATTTTGTTTCAGTTAGAACATGATACGGCCCTTTAAGGTTTTAAGGGTGTTAGAATGAAACCCATGGTCTTTAAAAAATCATAACTTTATGATATTTGATAATTGCATTTGGGGAACTTACCGGTATTAGTCAGATAAATGTCAATTTAAAATCTGAAGCTCCCTGTATCAAAATAAAATCATATGTGATTTACTCTAGAGTGACTACCATCTTTACGAAACATCCTGTTTCTCAAATGCGTTGCCTCTGATTTATTTTGTCTAAATTATTTCCTACATTCTTCATCTGGGTATATCAATTGTGCACGAATCCTTCAAAACTTACATCAAAATAAATTTCACAATACAGATTGTTTTAGAATATGGTTATTGTAGACACATTGATAGTCCTATCAGCAATTCATTGTAGTAGTAATGTAATGTAGTGTAGTGTAGTGTAGTGTAGTGTAGTGTAGTGTAGTGTAGTGTAATGTAGTGTAGTGTAATGTAGTGTAGTGTAGTGTAGTGTAGTGTAGGTTAGTGTAATGTTGTGTAGTGTAGTGTAGTGCAATGTAGTGTATTGTAGTGTAGTGTAATGTTGTGTAGTGTAATGTAGTGTAGTGTAGTGTAGTGTAGTGTTGTGTTGTGTAGTGTAATGTAGTGTAGTGTAGTGTAGTGTAGTGTAATGTAGTGTAGTGTAATGTAATGTAGTGTAGTGTAGTGTAGTGTAATGTTGTGTAGTGTAATGTAGTGTAGTGTTGTGTGGTGTAGTGTAATGTAGTGTAGTGTAGTGTAATGTAGTGTAGTGTAATGTAATGTAGTGTAGTTTAGTGTAATGTTGTGTAGTGTAGTGTTGTGTAGTGTAGTGTAGTGTAGTGTAATGTAGTGTAGTGTAGTGTAATGTTGTGTAGTGTAGTGTAGTGTAATGTTGTGTAGTGTAGTGTAATGTAGTGTAGTGTAGTGTAATGTTGTGTAGTGTAGTGTAGTTTAGTGAAGTGTAATGTTGTGTAGTGTAATGTAGTGTAGTGTAATGTAGTGTTGTGTGGTGTAGTGTAATGTAGTGTAGTGTAATGTAGTGTAGTGTAATGTAATGTAGTGTAGTTTAATGTAATGTAGTGTAGTGTAATGTTGTGTAGTGTAGTGTTGTGTAGTGTAGTGTAGTGTTGTGTAATGTTGTGTAGTGTAGTGTAATGTTGTGTAGTGTAGTGTAGTGTTATGTTGTGTAGTGTAGTGTAGTTTAGTGTAGTTTAGTGTAGTGTAATGTTGTGTAGTGTAGTGTAGTGTAGTGTAATGTAGTGTAGTGTAGTGTAATGTTGTGTAGTGTAGTGTAGTTTAGTGAAGTGTAATGTTGTGTAGTGTAGTGTAGTGTAGTGTAGTGTAGTGTAGTGCAGTGTAGTGTAATGTAGTGTTGTGTGGTGTAGTGTAGTGTAGTGTAGTGTAATGTAGTATTGTGTAGTGTAGTGTAGTGTAGTGTAATGTAGTGTAGTGTAATGTAGTGTTGTGTGGTGTAGTGTAATGTAGTGTAGTGTAGTGTAGTGTAGTGTAATGTAGTGTAGTGTAATGTAATGTAGTGTAGTTTAATGTAATGTAGTGTAGTGTAATGTTGTGTAGTGTAGTGTTGTGTAGTGTAGTGTAGTGTTGTGTAGTGTAGTGTAGTGTTGTGTAATGTTGTGTAGTGTAGTGTAATGTTGTGTAGTGTAGTGTTATGTTGTGTAGTGTAGTGTAGTTTAGTGTAGTGTAATGTTGTGTAGTGTAGTGTAGTGTAGTGTAGTGTAATGTAGTGTAGTGTAGTGTAATGTTGTGTAGTGTAGTGTAGTGTAGTTTAGTGAAGTGTAATGTTGTGTAGTGTAGTGCAGTGTAGTGTAATGTAGTGTTGTGTGGTGTAGTGTAGTGTAGTGTAATGTAGTATTGTGTAGTGTAGTGTAGTGTAGTGAAGTGTAGTGTAGTGTAATGTAGTGTAGTGTAGTGTAGTTTAGTGTAATGTAGTGTGGTGTAGTGTAGTGTAGTGTAGTGTAGTGTAGTGTAGTGTAGTGTAGTGTAGTGTAGGGAAGGGTAAGGTAGGAGGATACGACTGTATGTTCGAACCCGCTCAAACATGATCATTTTGTATTTTGGATATTTCTCGATTGAGTACACACTTATCTTAGAGTAATCTGTAATTTAATTGAAGTTGTTAATGAAATTGTAAAATCGCCTACGAGATCAAATGAAAGATTAAAATTTAACTTAATTAGAGTCAATTTTTACATGGGTGAAAACGTGTCATAATAGTATTACGTCAAGTACAATGGTGATAAGTCGTCTTGTGACGAGTCTTGTTATTCAAAATAGATGTAACTACCCCTAGACCGTTAAATCGTTGATTCTGGTAAAACAAAGTGAACAAGTATTTTGAGAGTTCATGAACGTATTGAGTACAAAATGAGTACAACTAAGTACCGTGAAAGTTGTTTAGTATATCAGTATTACTCGGATTTAATCAATGTTCCTGAATGCATATTATATCACATTATGTTATATAACATTACTAGGGATAGTTATTGATATTGTATCATATGTTTTGCTAGATACACCACGTAATTTATATTCCAGGTAAGTAAACTTAACGTCATGAAAACTATGACTGCAGACATTCTAAACTTTTACCGTTAAAATGACCCCCATGGGAAGACGGATACAGGGCAGTATGTTTCCTGTAAGTAACAGAAAACAAAGTTAACGATATCATGGGTTGCCGGAACTACTTCATTCATCTTTCTAACTTTTCCCGACTGGTAACTTGGGAAACTGTCTTCATGTTTTATTTGTTTCCTGTAGTCGAAATAAGAGTTTTCATACATGTGCCGACGTATCAAATGTCGGAGGAAGCAGTTAAATTGTCCTAAAATATTAAAAAAAAATAGTGATTACTTATTTACTATATAACAACGGAAAGCTTCAAGAGCGACGGCTTTCGTTCGAATCCAATTCGTCAAGGGCACGAGCAGTTATGACGTCACAGTGTTAAATGTAGCGTCATAGGGGTTTTCGGTTTGAGCCGACTTGCTTTTGAGCTTCGCAGACCTCTTAATATGAAGTTTGTTATTACTGAATTAGCAGAAATACAAAACTTTCAACTTCAACCACATCTATCTTTATTTGTGAAAAACATTTTCTCAAGGGAACATTTTAATTGCGCGCAGTAAACATGGATTTGTACGATCCATGTAGTGAAATCACGTCACATGCGTATGGATATGGAAATTCAGCTCCTCGGGTCCTTTTGCCTTTTAATATTCGCATTTTTTCTTTTATTTATAAAATCGATTCGAACGGCCATATTAAGGTGTTCGCATTAAAATGACTGCTCGAAGGTAATTGAAGTGATCTGACTGATGTAAAACACTAAGCACTCAAGAGCGGAGTTTTAAGTATGGTACAATGATTGAATGGTTAACCATCTTGCTGTCTGAACTCATATATTTTCAGGAGACACACAACTCTGTCTCTCACACTAAAAAGTTCCACACCACTTTTACTTTATACGTCCCACCGTTTTCTTCGTGAAGGGATAACGGTTTTCTGTGGATACGGCTTAACGATGGTGTAATGAGATGTTTTACCCATTTCAACGTACCAATATATTGTATAAACCTTAATGATATATGGCTAAGTTGAGTAAATGTGTTATGCAAAAAATGTGCTTCATCGCCTTTAATGAGTATGGAACGAGCGAAGTTAGTTTCTATTGGTCCTTCTTCTCTGCTGATCTCTTCTTCAAAAATGTCATAACTGCGGAGACTGGTAAGAGGCACATGCCAAGATTCTGTGAAATGAATTACTGGTTAATGCTTGTTTATCCTCAAAGGTACATTTCCCCTATCCTACTCAGTGCACAGTTGGTCTCAAAGGCCCACTCATACATAATGCTAATAGATGACAAAATATATTCATGTCCAGGACATGAGGTATTTGTGAACAAACACCATGACTATGGATAAATTTGATGCAACTTAGGTAGGTTTATAATAATAATAATAGGCTCTGATAGGGCGGCTGCAGGAGAAGTGGGTTTGTTTCAAATACACGCTGGTGTTGAGTTGCTTGTTAATTCCGTGTTGCCTGTTTCTTATTCCATAGTGAAATGCATTCGAGGATGTTGGGCGTTTTGATATTGGAGAAGATTGTTATGAGTCATCGGAATGGTATCGGAAGGATGAGAAAGGTATAATTCCTGAACCAGCAGGCGGGTTTGACGGTAGAGAACTGGATGCCGATTTTTTTCTAGGTCGTGCATGTCACCCAATCCAAGGCCCGGAATCATCGCCACCCTGACTCGGTGTGCTAAACACATTTTCTCAACACCTCATTCCCTGACTATGGAGGTAGACCACCTCAGATACGTTTATCACAACTTTAATAACTACTCTAACCTGCATCTGCCTTCCTCGACCAGATCATCAACAACATCCTCGACCAGATCATCAACAACATCCTCGACCAGATCATCAACAACATCCTCGACAAGATCATCAACAACACTCTCGACCAGATCATCAACAACATCCTCGACCAGATCATCAACAACATCCTCGACCAGATCATCAACAACATCCTCGACCAGATCATCAACAACACTCTCGACCAGATCATCAACAACATCCTCGACCAGATCATCAACAACATCCTCGACCAGATCATCAACAACATCCTCGACCAGATCATCAACAACATCCTCGACCAGATCATCAACAACATCCTCGACCAGATCATCAACAACATCCTCGACAAGATCATCAACAACATCCTCGACAAGATCATCAACAACACTCTCGACCAGATCATCAACAACATCCTCGACCAGATCATCAACAACATCCTCGACCAGATCATCAACAACATCCTCGACCAGATCATCAACAACATCCTCGACCAGATCATCAACAACACTCTCGACCAGATCATCAACAACATCCTCGACCAGATCATCAACAACATCCTCGACCAGATCATCAACAACATCCTCGACCAGATCATCAACAACATCCTCGACCAGATCATCAACAACATCCTCGACCAGATCATCAACAACATCCTCGACCAGATCATCAACAACATCCTCGACCAGATCATCAACAACATCCTCGACCAGATCATCAACAACATCCTCGACCAGATCATCAACAACATCCTCGACCAGATCATCAACAACATCCTCGACCAGATCATCAACAACATCCTCGACCCAGTCACCAAGCCGCCCCGACAACAAGCAGCCCCCTCAATCTACACTACGTAGGACCAACCAGCTACCACATTCAACGACTCCTAAAACAAATGGCAAACGTTGATGCCACCTTCCAAAAAGGCCAGATCCTACTGCCGGCCACTGGCGGACCCAAATATCCAAGAAGCCAGACACCCTGGAGTAGTGTACCAGGTAGATAGAATGTGAGTGCGGGGCACAGGTCTACGTTGGCGAATTACCGACACCACCGACCTTCAGGTAGGAGGGCGAGGAGGGCGAGTAGGAGTTGGTAATGGTGTAAATGGGCGATTAACAAATCATAGATAAAGTGACTGTCTGTTCACTGCTAGTTTCAATCACTTCATCTATTGGCGGGATCGTTACACATTACCCTTTGATTGAACTGTTTTTCTACTGTGATAAACTGCTCAGCTCCTGCAAGCATCAAATACAGGACCTTTCATCAAAGTTGAACACATTTACCAGTAAGCTATCCGATTCCTAAACCCAATACCCACACAAAAGCTGAGAACGAATCTATGAGCAAAGAATGTTACAAGCATACCATGTGTTTATAAGCCCAGAAGCTTGCCGTGAGCCCACATTCGTACCGTGAGTCACAATGCTTACCATGAATCTACGAGCCCAAAATTTGCCATGAGCCCAAAAGCTTAGCATGAGCCCAAAAGCTTAGCATGAGCCCAAAAGCTTACCATTAGCCCAAAGCTTACCATTAGCCTAAAAACTTACCATAAGTCTATGAGTCCAGAAGCCGTTTGTGGAGTTTGCGATGCCCAGAGTGCCGAGTGCAGACTTGACGTACTGGGTCGGGTTTGGAACAAACAGGTTGGACTTACGCAAACCAGTCAACTTGGTGGCCACATAACCAGGCTTTACACTCTGAAATCGAATCCGAAATATCAAGGTCAAGCAAAATATGTATTTTTATCTCAATTTTAAAGAAAATTTAATGAAATGAGTTATATTCAGCAGAGTAAATGTTTTCAAAAGATTCCAAAAATCTGTTCTGTTGTGGAATATGTCAGAAACCCATCTTAAATCACATCTTAAGTCAATTTGATTTTGACTCTGATAAAAAAAAACTTTTTCACAGTTGTCTCCCTTTGTCGACCAACTTCATGTTTTTCATACATATTAGAGACAACATTCTTCTGGTTGAGGTTCTGTACACTCATAAGCATTTCTGTATCAAGGCTCTCTTCAGAGCATTAAACTTTCCTTTCGAAGTTCCAAGTGTATCCACCTATCCTAGTTGTTGATAAATTTGCCAATGAACAGTATTTTACACATAAAATATATATTTTACCAAATATTTATAAAGCTTGAAAAATGTTAACAAAAACTAGTACACTGCCTACTGTACGAACTTGTTAATAATATTTTCTAACTCCTTATACCTTTTAGTAAAAGTACAAGATTTCATTTAACAACAATGACATATTTGCTGACCTGGAAAGTGACTCCTCTGTTGGCGTACTCGTACTGTAGACACCGTGTGGCGTAGTCCATATACAGCTGTAACACAGCAGTATTAAAGGGGGGTAAGAAGTTCTTCTGCAAGTCATAACTCTCAATCACTTGCTAATTAACACCTTTCATTCCTGACAGGCTCACATTTAAAGGTGGACATATGTACACACTTCAGACTTCATATCGTAAAGACGTTGTAGAAAGACGGTTTAAGTAAAGGGCCACTCTCGATAATCCAGAGTATACGCTCCGATAAATCGACTCTATATACTCTTGACATATCCATGGCTCGGCCCGATAACTTTATTACCTCCCTTGGCTCGCCTGTCTTTTCTTCGTCATGAAATGTTCGAACTTCTGAAATTTATTTTGATTGAGCGAACTCCAACGAAGGGATCCGAAATGCCACATTGAAAAAGAAAACAAATGATAGTCAAAACTACAAAGCAGGACGAAACTCGCACTTGGAAGCTGATCTGGTTCATGACACAATCCTATCGGGTACAAACACCCGATCGGGATAATAAATAAATTTGACAGGCATCATGACACTTTGCAACATACCATTCAGTCGATTGAGCTTACATACTACTCCTTCCGTAAGTCAAATGTAAATAATTATAAACGTTCCGGTCGAATCGATGACGCACTTTTCTATATCTTGATCGCAAATATATTTTCCAAGTTTAATGAACAAGAACACATCGGTCACTTCAAAGTGCTTTCAGTGTATTGTGTTATGTGTATGAATATTCATATATATATTTCATCTTATACTCTAACTCAGAGTGAACCTACTGCAGCAAAAGCTTAGCTTCTGCTGGCGTTCTTTTAATTGAGTGATTAGCTTGAATCTTGAAATGTCTTTATCTAACGGTAAGGGGCTTGGGTATTTAGGGTAAACTATCAGCTTGTAGTCTTCACTGGGTAGTTTATTAAGGTATAGCTCTGGGTTATGAATCAGTTGTTGTTGGTATTGAGATTGTGTACACCAGGTCGGTGGTAAACCTTGTCGATCATTATATTTTGTACGTTGTTTAGCTCTATATAATTTGTTAGTCTGCCAGATAATTTTTGTATTCTTATATATCGAACATAGTTGAATTTACTACTGATGTAATAAGCTCATTCTACATTTTATTAAAATCCCTTTTAAAATTGTTGTATGATATCTTTTTAAATTCTTGTTATGTGGTAGATTGGGGTATTGCTCATTATACCTTCTATCTGACACATGTAATTGAATAAACTTTTCGGCGCTAAAGCGAGAAAATACACCATCAGAGTCGCTCCATCTGTTTAACGGAGGTGTGTCACTTTAGCAGTCTTTTGATTGGTACGCTCAACTTCCCAGCGTAGACCCCTGGTTTGATGAAATACCAGCCAAGGGATGTAATAAAGTTATCCGGCCGAGCCATGGATGCGTCCTGAGTATATAGAGTAGATTTATCGGAGCGTGTATTCTGGATTATCGAGAATGGTAAAGGGCTAGTCCATGCCAGTATTTAAAGGGGGTATACATCACGACCAAATGTTTTGTTTGTATGTAATCCCAGAATGGTAAAAGGTATCGGATGCCTACCAACATTTGGTATGAGCAACAATTTGGTCTGATAATGTAACTATTTCTTACAATGAATCATATGTGCGGAACAAAGAAAGTATAAGAAGTATACTTTATCAGTGCAAGAGGATGTTTTAGCACAGCTCAATCAATATGACCCAATTTCAACATTCAACTAAGAGAAAGTTTCAAAATAGTAAAGGATACATTAATGTATAGTCCTTTGTAAGGACCTACTGCTGCAGTTTTATTGAAGCAGAGTGTGACGTTTCTTGGATACACTTCAGAAAGGACAGTATCAAGTCTATAGATATGGCACACCGGACATACATCATTCAGGTCTAGGTACCATGGTAGCCATTTGTATAATATATTCTGGAGCTAACATCTTTAATTGGGGAAATATGCTTCAGACAACATGCTTCCCACAAGGTCACTGTCGACGTCATCGAAACCTCCAAAATATATTGGCCTGAAGAAGTGGGTACATAATGTACCGATTGAAAACGTTAGCCAAACTTAATTCAACTTCATCTTTTTTATTTTGATATATGTGACCATAGAGTTTGAACATTTCTTGTGTTATTTCTAAAAATATATATATATAGAAAAACAGTTTAAAACATCTTCCAACTCCCAGGTCTCATATAGAAAAAGTAAAATGTTCGAAGAAATTACGATGATTTAATCAGATTCACAAGCATGCTTTCGACCATTAGGGGTATCATTACTTTCATTCACCTGATGAGACCCGTAATGGTCGAAAGCATGCTTGTGAATCTGATTAAATCATCGTAATTTCTTCGAACATTTTATTTTTTCTATATATATATATATACACACACACACACAGAGTAGAAGACGGATATATTGCTAGAAGCTATGTCTGATGAACTGAACCATAACTAGGTATCATGGTTGACATGGATATGATTCATCATGGAGCCTTTATTTGGGGAGATATGCTTCAGACAACATGTCTCTCTCACAGTCACCGAAACTGCCAAAAATAAACTCATTTATTACCTACGAGGGCAATCATATCGGGGTTCATATTTTTCATAAGATACCCTAGGGCAACATATCACTTTGTCATGGTGACGTGACGTCATAAACAATGCTATGACGTCACGTTTCGTCTATGACGTTGCGTTCTAAATCCGGCGAAGGTGGGTCGCCAGCCTATGGTTGAACGTGGATTTTAGTGTATTTTCATTATTTCAGGACATCGGTAATAAACAGAATATTATATTCGTGTCTATGTCATACTATATTTACTACACTCGTGCCTGAATATCGGTATATCCCTCGCTCTCGCTCGGGAAATACTAATATTCAGGCACTCGTGTCGTAAACATAGTATGACATAGACACTCATATAATATCCTCTATTTATAGGTCTAACCCCAAAAAGGCAAATCATTATATAAATGACATGAACAGCGCACCTTGCTGGCAGCGTAAAGAATTAACAATGGCACCAGGCGTTCCGATGAAGTGGACGAGATGTTGACGATATAACCACGGCGACGTTCCAGCATGGGTGGAAGAACAATCTTCGTCATCTGAAAGAAGATATTGGGCGTTACTTCCCTTTACCAATATATCGTTCATCGCTCAACACAAATGTTAGTATAACATTATTCTACTTTCGCTTAAAGTGTTTTAGTTGTTCAGTGTATACAATTCAGTCATGAAATTTGGAAGATCAACAATATGTTATTAGAATAAATAGAATTATCTTTATATGTAAACGTAAAAGGTCGACGACTCCCCCCTCCCAGCCCTCGCCCGTGACAAAGTCTGGATAATACTCTGTATTGTATATTAACTGGACTCACCATCAGCATGGAGACGAGGTTACAGTGGAGCATGCTGGTCGTTAACTGGAAACAAAACAATGGTAACATATATATTCCAAAATCACCAAGAAAATCAAATCATTAGGTTTTGTAGATTAACGTCACCTTACACATGACAAATGGAAAATACGTTTTCTCAAATAAATAGCTTCGAATCTTGATTTCAACTTCATCAAATTACTTTGTCTGTTATCTCAAATATGTATATCAACTTTAATAAAACTATGACTTAGTCATCAAGTTTCAATTATAATGTATTATAGACATGCAGTAATAGAATTAATGTTCCTTATTACGACATGGAGTCAGTTAAAGGTAACATGATGTAAACTACTACAGTGACGTCACCCTATCTCAGCAAAAATGAGTATCTTCAATCTGGAAACCAACTGGAAACTGGGTTATTTGGGTATCTTCTTGGTATCCATCCACTGCAACTAAGCAACGTAGCTTCCAACTAGAATCCATTTTGGATTCAATGATATTAAATTGCTTCATAAATGGAAACCAATAGTAAAATATGGTTATTGTGTTTCCTGTTGGTTCCCATTTCTGGAAATTGCAAATATTGTTTCCATTAAAATAGAAACCAACATGAAACTATAAAGAATAATTTCAATTCGGTTTCCATTCCTGGAAATTCACCTAATGTTTCCAGAAAACGAAAACCAACATGAAACCATAACGTGTAGTTCATGTTAGTTTCCATTCCTGAAATTTGCAAGTACTGATTCCATTGAATTGAAATCAACATGAAACCATTAAATGGAGGTTTCATGTTGGTTTATATTCCTGATTTCTTTTTCAGTGATCCCATTTTTTTAAACCAACATGAAACTATCATGTGTAGTTGTTATGGCGGTTTCCATTCCTGACATTTTGATAACTCCAATGAATGGAAATTTACAATAAACCAATACACTGAAACCCGGTTGAAACCTACAATAAACCTAATCCTGGAAACTAGGTTGCAACACTCAATAAACCTGAACATTGAAAACAAGTTGAAACCAAATTGAAACCAAGTTGAAACCAATTGTAAACTAAGAAATATGGTTACCAAGTTGAAACCAAGTGCAAACTATAACATGGAAACTGAGTTGAAACCGACAAGAAAGTTATGTCCACTTCGGTAATGGGTAATTAATCACATTGGATGGATACCATCCAGATACTGGTGCAAAATTGAGTTTCAGTCTTGGCAGAATCCACAATGAAACTGTTAAACACTGTCTGGATACCACGTGGAAATACTGGTTTCCTGTTAGTTTCAGTGTTCCAGAAACCAGCTCATTTTGCTGTCTCTACAGTTGATTCTAAGCCGGGAATCAACTGTAGAAATTTAAGGCGAGCTGCACATGCATTTTGCTTGAGGCGCTCTGTTCAAAACACGTGGCTTTCGTAACAAAACTCTATCACAAAATACCATGCTTTATTCAAAATCTTACAACATCTTATCAAACTCGTACTTCATAGCCATGAATAATCTGCGAGTAACGTGTTACATTTCTCCATTTGAACGTTGGTCTATAATCAAAGGTTGTTTACATCAGAGGTTTGGCAAAATCTAGAAGTCCGTCGTGCAGGCTGTCATAAGATTATGCATATCCATTTGTTGGAAAATGGTCACAACTAAAAATATTGTATCCGATATTCATCTTTTTCCCCACAATAATGATTCTGAATGTTAGTTATTGAAAATCTGTTTTAAACACTCCATGAGGTATCTCTCCCATTTAAATCCAGTATTTATCACACTGATTCGGTGTGATGGTGATATGCTCCTTTTGTGTTTTCTGCACGTAATTGGAAAACAAACATGATTAAAAAAAACAAGGAAAATTTGAAATTAGATTGAAATGATATTTGTTTGCTAATATTTCACTATTAACGAAATCAGAGCTTCATATTACAGTTTACTTGTTCAGAAAATTATTCAAAATAAGATCGATTCCTATGCCAGTGTTCCAAGAGGTCATTAAGACTTGTATTGGTTAGAAATTATAGTCTTAAAAATACTTATAAACTGACTGTAACAACTATTTGCAAAACATCAAACTTGTTTGAAAAGTCATATATTGATAAGCGGAAAAAAGTATTTTATACATAAATCTATTTTCACCGAATTTCAGAAAGCTCCCAACACGTATGAAATATCACTGATGTAGAAGTACACATTTGAAGGGACTATTGCATGCCAATTGATTTAAAATATAAATAATGCACCGATTATGCACACCTCTCGATATTGCAAACGATCTACCCTCAGGTAATGTGTTATATTAGTGATCTGGAAAATATGTACATATTCAGATTTTAGATTTTAAAAGACCGGAAGTAATTATTGCAATGTTGCATTAAAAAGACGCAATATCAGCAATACTTTAAAATTGCACACAACCCCGTAGACCAAAAACGTTAATGTAACAAATTAACGTCCCAGTTTGCACATCAGTGACTATTTGTGATTTCCCTGAGTGACTTCGGTTGTTGTCAACTTTTTAAATATTGACTGAAAGTCAATTGTATTGAATAATAAGTATTTTATTGCACCGACAGGAAGCTAAAGTGAGTTATATGCCCTCGTATGACATAGAATAGCTCATATGAATACGAAAAGCGTACACTTGTGCCTTTACATTTTGTAACTCAGATTATCTTGTAACACCGCTCTAAATGATGACTAACCTCCAGTTTTCCACCATTTAGCAACTCAAATCTGTCCATCTCGAGGGTTCCTTTAGTCATGTGCTTACCAATCATCTTAATCATGGGTAACCTCCACTTTTCCACCATTTAGCAGTAGTACATAGATGTATCTGAGTTGGCGAGAGGTTGCAGTCATAGTTAGATACCAATGTTTTTGGCGACCAAGGGTGTCAACTTATAAGCTGACCTCAATGTCCTGAGCTCGGAGCCTGTGTTGATTTCTGTGTTATCAGGGTCTGGCCGTCTTTCTCCCGAGATGATAAACTTGTCCTATTGGTGCAGGTATGTAATAAATTGTGGATACATTTCTTTAAAAGCTATCCATGTTAACTTCTTAAGTTTATCCTCTATCAGTTTTTCAGTGAGACCTCTTTTCAAATAAAGTTGTCTTGTTTATTTATCTCAAGTACACTTTTATACATTTGTCTTATTCCTTGCTCCTCAAAATCATCTGCTTTCTGTGGTTTATTAGCATGGTTTGTAACACTATCATTATCATTGGCATCAGTAGCAGTTCCCATTCGGGACACTGTTTATCATGTGAATGTCTCTGTAAGTTGGGAGTTTTACTGAATCTTTTTTACAATCCCCCATTTGATGTGGCTTTTTCACAGTATTGAAATATTCTTCCAATTAAGCCAGATGACCCTATTGAATACGATTGTTCGGGACAAGATTTTACAAATCATGAGTGTCTTGGAACACTAGTACTAAACCATTATTATCACATGGAGGCATGGCTGAGAGGTACTTTCTACACGTTGGCTCTCTTTGAAGATTTTGCTCCAAATGAATCTTCTGGGATGTGGTATCTTGTGATACTGAAGCATTTGAACAGAGCTGATCAGAGTTGTGATTAAATGGTTTAAGGTCGATCACAAAATACCCATAATGTTTTTGAGTAGCCAACTGAATTGGTTCATGAAATATTTGTAATTTCCGGGATACAAGTGCATTGCTTAAGTAATGATAAGTTGTTTGTCAACAAGATTTTTAAAAAGGATCAAATAGTGACAATTTCGACGTTGAGTGGGTTCCTCATTATGGTACCAGTTGTGAGTGATGGCTATCACAGAGAGACTCCTATGGTGACTCCCTTCGGTTAAAATATGGTTAATACGGGGATCCTGACTCATTAAGTCCTCCAACACCATTACATTCATTGTTCATTCTCTCTAGAAACTGTTTTTTTCTAGAAGAAGTAGGCCCAGAAACCACCATCGAAAAGGGATGTTATAGCCTAAATTCTTCTATCAAATTATGGGTGCATGAGGAGGAGGGGGCAATGAGCCGGTGGCAGTTCAATTGGGGCGACGGTTATTACGATGAATGCTGGATTTTGTGGACTTCTTTGGTTGCCTGTATATTTATCTGTGGCTGTCAACATGTTTGTGTGTCCCAACATCACATCTTTTCTCGAAAATGGTCTATGACAAACTGGACAAATCGACATGTTGACAGTTCAATGGTTTATTTCTAACTAACTTTATTATTTAGTGTGGCACTTAATATCACTTGCAAGTAGTGTTTTCTTGGGCCTCCTCTCAGTTTGATTTCTTTTGACCGTTTTAAATTTGCCTGTACTCTTTTCTCCTGAGCTTGAGGTTGCTCAACGAGTTGTTGTGAAGGGGAGACAAAGTTGATTTTGGGTTTCTGGAAAGAAAGCATGGTCCACTCCTGTTCTTTTCGTTACCTTTCTTCCAAAACTTTATGCCATTCTGGATTGTAGAGCTCCAATGTTCTTTCGCCACCAAGCATGACAAAATTATAAGGTTTCAGTTTACCTGGACTGCCAACATATTAACGAATTCATTTCTTTGTGTCTGGTGCAAGCAGTTTATACTGCTGTCTCATGATGTTCACAGTTGTGGAGTTCTTGAACAAATGAGCTTAGTCATTATCTCCACCTATTATATAGGTTCTTTTAACCTGCAGCTCTGTCCCACAGTTATCTCATAGTCATAACTTCCTGTCTAACATCCATATAAATGATGACTAACCTCCTGTTTTAAAACCATTTAGCAACTCGAATGTATCCAATGTATGATACACGTGCACCTGAACACGAGACTTGTTCTACAGGCAAACAACAATAATTTCATGATGCTCGTGTATATCAAAATGAAATGAACAACGCACGTGCAGCCACATATTGCATGACCCAGAGAGTTACATAGACACGTGACACGTGAATGGTTGACGTCACTGTGACGAATATGTTTTGTAACACAGAAGTTATTATACAAACAAGATGTGTTTGTTAAACACGGATGCCACCGGATTTACCAAAGTTATGGCCAAGGTTAAAGTTTTCTGAATATTGTCCATTGCGGCAAGGTCAAGATCTAAAAGACAAATACGATGATCTCATCTGAAGGTCTCTTCACAAGGTATGCACATGCCAAGTATGAAAGCCCTAGCTCTGAGCAATCTAAAGTTATGGCCAAGGTTAAAGTTTTTGTGGACAAACACACAGACAGACAGACAGACAGACGGACAGGTGAAAAACAATATACCCCCGGAATCTCCGATTCGGGGTCATAAAAATTAAAAATTACTTCAAATATATGCAATATATATTGATGTAAACCGATGATGCAGTTTATGTAGAAGGAAAAGTTTGGTTTTCGTTAATTCTAAGCCTGGAATAAACTGTTTCTTGTTGTTTCTCCATTACACAATTACCAGCCGCCCACATACAATACATTATCCAAGTCAGTCAACTACACTGTATGGTATTATTTCCATATAGGCAGAGTTACCGAACCCTTGAACTGGCACGGGACGAAGTCGACGGCCTGTACAGTAGGACCTAGGACCTCGATGTAACACGACCAATTCTGAACTACTTCATATAAACAATTTAAATAATTTGCATATTTTCAATCTCTTTGCGCAACAGGTACGTACCTGTAGAGTGTCCGGGATCTCCAGGAAGTACATTGGATAGTCGTAGCACATTCCAACATTGTTAACTGAAACACAAAACGTACTTAAATGTTATTTATTTAGTATTTCTGTATTAGCCTAGATACAGGTCCAAGGCATGAGACCGCGGACCTGTAGCTCGGTCTATACGGAAATAATGATGATGGTTTTATCAATTAACCTTTTTTCATTGTATTTGCACAATAGTAAACATTTCATTTCCATTGATTTCATAATTATGAACAAGATTGGTGAACATTTAGCAGGGGTCAAAGTTGTTTAGTGATAACTTCGGGCGTTTGACAGCGATGGCTCAGACTCGTACTTGCCCAGTTTGTCTCGTATTGGCCTAGTTCACTCGAATTAGCCCAGTTTCCTCGTATTGGCCCTGATTTTCCTTCATAAATACTGTACACAAGCTAAACCATTGATAGTTAATTATTAAAATATGATAAATGTATACGGTCAAACAAAAACCAACCGACAGTTACAAAACTACTGATTTTAGAGAAAAGCCATCTTTTAAACAGGTAATTTATAACTAATTTGATATTCACTTTTTTTAAAGATTTTACTTTTCAATAATCGGATTATAAGCTGTACGTCAAAAAGAGAATAAATCTATGATAAGTTCAAATATCAATGTGTACGAACTCAGGACTCCGATCTCAAGTCCCTGAAGGTCTTGCTGTATCCTGTCGTAGATGTCGGTACGGGTGAAGTCGGCGGCGATCACTCTCGTTTCTACCTTATACTGGCTCTCTGTAATCATTATGTATATCATTATGTCAAATTTATTTTTGGTTCTGTATTATTAATGTATGTAAAGGATTTAAAAGTGCGCGTATGTTTGTCGTTGTAGATATATCAAGACACATGTGACGAACATGAACACAACCGAGTGGGACATCAGCTCCGCTTGAAAGTGCTCGTAAAATCTCTAAGCAGTACAGTTTTAAAGTGATGAGAGCGAAACTAATAAGCAAGTTATGATTTTTGGGGGAATAGCAATTCTTGAAAAGAAGTTGGTTAAAGGTTTTACTGATACAGCTGATGCCTGGCGGACAAACGTCAATCACATTAGCTCATCTGACGTTATAGGGCTGTTTTATTTTGGAAAATTTTAATAACTGTTTATTCTTATGCATGTCAAAACATTGTTCATGTTTCCTATACAGCAAGAACAACATACATCAATGCTACACACTCTCCATAGATTTCGCTTGGACTGATTCTTTGGCAACAGAGGGTTCCAGTGTCGATTTTCATTCGAACTTTTTAATTTGATTTTAACGTTTCTTTCATACGGTATTGCATTTTAGTAGGCTTGACAATATTACGATATTTAAACTGCATTCATTATTAGAAAAAGAAGTGCATAGCAAATTCCAAATTTCAGCCCCGCCACTCCCGAAATTAGTGCTACGGGCCTGATAAGAAGAGAAACATCGCGGCTCCCTACCTATCTCTCTGGCCAGACTGTCCAGCTTCTCCTGGGTTCGACTGATGAGGACAACGTTGAGACCTTTCTCTGCAAGCTGAAAACACAATTATATGTCATAAGTATTAATTAATTTAAGTAGTTGTAATTAGAGATAAGTTGTAATTAGAGGTGTCCCGATGCAATAATTATGATGTGTGACTGGAATCGATACTTCATCATACTCTGCTATTGTCAGATATTTGTTTAGAAAAGCAGACTTATAGCCTACAGCAAACAGTGGCGTATATTAAGGAGATAAACCTACTGTGTTTTTAATTTTTTGTGAGTCTAACGTAGATTCGATACCGACTTTTATCATTCGTAGCCGATAGCGTCAGCGTATTTTAAACGTGTTTCTTTGACACTGTGGAGGGAAACTGAGTGATGCGGTAATCGGTTGAACCCATTTTTATTCAGGTATGACGCATCACATCACGTTTTCGATGCGGTAGAAATTGAATAAACAGTGAAATTAAAAATTCATTCATATTCAAATATATGATGATTAAGTGACAACATAGATTTTAATCAAATAGAACATACAGGTTGGTAAATCTTAAAGTTTCTCCACCTTGAAAGCTTTCCTCCACCACTTGTCAAATTGACGCGACTATTTCCTGTGACGTCATAATTAATTGAGCTTTTGACGTTATTGTATCCGAACCGAAACTGGTTCGTTCACGGCTTATCGCGGTCTTGATCGACTACTGTAGTTTCACTGTTTAAAACATCGGTCCAAATTAGAACTATTTTCCAAAACAGATACACAGATAAAATTGCGTAGAAGGGAAACATGATGGAAACCGTAAAGTGAAGATAACTGATTTACCCATGTTATTTCAATGACATAGTTTGGCCTAGAATCTTTCGTCATCATGTATCCAAACGCGCCGTTCACAAAAATCGTGTTCGAACCTCCGTTCGGCCATAAAATAAACCAATCAAAAACAAGGATTTTAAAATGTCATGGTAGAATTAACAATCCTACTAAAAATGATTTGTTCGAACCATTAGGGCTGCTCGATTTGACACAGGTTTTCCTTGCCGGTTTGCCGGCAGCGTAGCAAATGAAGTGACCCGGCGAAAACAAACATGGAGGCGTCCGTGAACGCTGTCGTTTCAATTCTTAAAAATCAAATTTTGTTTGATGAATTCACATTAAAAATCTATAGTGATATTAAATGTAATGTTTTAAAAAGAAACAATTATTTCTAATTGCATTAAGACAGGGTTTTAAAGGAGTACAAAACACAATAATACATCTATAACCAACAGTCTAATGAGATGTTTTGGTATTAACTATACTTATAGTGTTTCTATCCAAGGTTCAAGTTCAGCCTGTGTTTTCAATGTCCCCATACCTCATGAAATAGATCTAAAACTCAACCGTTTACTGCCATGTATTTCCATTTGGCTCTACATAACTGCCATAAGATCCTACATGACTGACATTTTGTCCTAAATGACTGACATTTTGTCCTAAATGACTGACATTTGGTCCTACATGACTGACATTTGGTCCTACATGACTGCCGTTTGGTCCTACATAATGGCTATTTGGTCCTACATAACTGACATTTGGTCCTACATAACTGACATTTGGTCCTACATAACTGCTATTTGGTCCTACATAACTGCTATTTGGTCCTACATAACTGCTATTTGGTCCTAAATGACTGCTATTTGACTCTACATGACTGCCATAAGATCCTATATGACTGACATTTGGTCCTACATAACTGTTATTTGGTCCTCCATAACTGCTATTTGGTCCTACATGATTGCTATTTGGTCCTAAATGACTGCTATTTGGTCCTACATGACTGCTATTTGGTCCTACATAACTGCTATTTGGTCCTACATGACTGACATTTGGTCCTAAATAAATGCTATTTGGTCCTACATGACTGCTATTTGGCTCTACATGACTGCCATAAGATCCTACATGACTGACATTTGGTCCTACATAACTGCTATTTGGTCCTACTTGACTGACATTTGGTCCTACATAATTGCTATTTGGTCCTACATAACTGACATTTGGTCCTACATGACTGCTATTTGGTCCTACATAATTGCTATTTGATCCTACATGACTGACATTTGGTCCTACATGACTGACATTTGGTCCTACATAACTGCTTTTTGGTCCTACATAACTGCTATTTGGTCCTACATGACTGCTATTTGGTCCTACATAACTGCTATTTGGCTCTACATGACTGCCATAAGATCCTACATGACTGACAATTGGTCCTACATAACTGCTATTTGGCCCTACATGACTGCCATAAAATCCTACATGACTGACATTTGGTCCTACATAACTGCTATTTGGTCCTACATAACTGCTATTTGGTCCTACATAACTGCAATTTGGTCCTACATGACTGCTATTTGGCTCGACATGACTGCCATAAGATCCTATATGACTGACATTTGGTCCTACATAACTGTTATTTGGTCCCTCATAACTGCTATTTGGTCCTACATGATTGCTATTTGGTCCTAAATGACTGCTATTTGGTCCTACATGACTGCTATTTGGCCCTACATGACTGCCATAAAATCCTACATGACTGACATTTGGTCCTACATAACTGCTATTTGGTCCTACATAACTGCTATTTGGTCCTACATAACTGCTAGTTGGTCCTACATAACTGACATTTGGTCCTACATAACTGACAGTTTGTCCTACATAACTGCTATTTGGTCCTACATAATTGCTATTTGGTCCTACATAACTGCCCTTTGGTCCTACATAACTGCTATTTGGTACTACATGACTGCTATTAGGTCCTACATGACTGCCGTTTGGTCCTATATGACTGCTATTTGGTCCTACATGACTGCTATTTGGTCCTACATAACTGCCCTTTGGTCCTACATAACTGCTATTTGGTCCTACTTGACTGCTATTAGGTACTACATAACTGCTATTTGGTCCTACATGCAGGACTGCTATTTGGTCCTACGTAACTGCTATTAGGTCCTACATGAAGTAGACTATTTGGTCCTACATGACTGCTATTTGGTCCTACATGACTGCTATTTGGTCCTACATAACTGCTATTTGGTCCTACATAACTGCCCTTTGGTCCTACATAACTGCTCTTTGGTCCTACATGACTGCTTTTCCGTCCTACATAACTGCCCTTTGGTCCTACATAAAGTAGACTATTTGGTCCTACATGACTGCAGCTGCTATTTGGTCCTACATTACTGCTATTTGGTCCTACATAACTGGCGTTTGGTCCTACATCATGGCTATTTGGTCCTATATGATTGTTTGTTTGTCCTACATAACTGCCGTTTGGTCCTACATAACTGCTATTTGGTCCTACATAACTGCTATTTGGTCCTACATGACTGTTATTTGGTCCTACATAACTGCACTTTGGTCCTACATAACAGCTATTTGGTCTTACTTGATTGCTATTTGGTCCTACATAATTGCTATTTGGTCCTACATGACTGCTATTTGGTCCTACATAACTGCCCTTTGGTCCTACATAACTGCTATTTGGTCCTACATGACTGCTATTAGGTCCTACATGACTGCCGTTTGGTCCTACATAACTGCTATTTGGTCCTACATGACTGACATTTGGTCCTACATAACTGCTATTTGGTCCTACATAACTGCCCTTTGGTCCTACATAACTGCTATATGGTCCTACATGACTGCTATTAGGTCCTACATGACTGCCGTTTGGTCCTACATAACTGCTATTTGGTCCTACATGACTGCTATTTGGTCCTACATGACTGCTATTTGGTCCTACATAACTGCCCTTTGGTCCTACATAACTGCTATTTGGTCCTACATGACTGCTATTCCGTCCTACATAACTGCCCTTTGGTCCTACATAAAGTAGACTATTTGGTCCTACATGACTGCAGCTGCTATTTGGTCCTACATGACTGCGTTTGGTCATACATGACGGCTTTTTGGTCCTACATGACTGCCTTTTGGTCCTACATAACTACTTTTCGGTCCTACATGACTGCTATTTGGTCCTACATAACTGCCGTTTGGTCCTACATAACTGCTATTTGGTCCTATATGACTGCTTTTTGGTCCTACATAACTGCTATTTGGTCCTACATGACTGCTTTTTGGTCCTACATGACTGCGATTTGGTCCTACATGACTGCTATTTGGTCCTATATGATTGTTTGTTTGTCCTACATAACTGCCGTTTGGTCCTACATAACTGCTATTTGGTCCTACATAACTGCACTTTGGTCCTACATAACAGCTATTTGGTCTTACTTGATTGCTATTTGGTCCTACATAATTGCTTTTTTGTCCTACATGACTGCTATTTGGTCCTACATAACTGCCCTTTGGTCCTACATAACTGCTATTTGGTCCTACATGACTGCTATTAGGTCCTACATGACTGCCGTTTGGTCCTACATAACTGCTATTTGGTCCTACATGACTGCTATTTGGTCCTACATGACTGCTATTTGGTCCTACATAACTGCCCTTTGGTCCTACATAACTGCTATTTGGTCCTACATGACTGCTATTCCGTCCTACATAACTGCCCTTTGGTCCTACATAAAGTAGACTATTTGGTCCTACATGACTGCAGCTGCTATTTGGTCCTACATGACTGCGTTTGGTCCTACATGACGGCTTTTTGGTCCTACATGACTGCCTTTTGGTCCTACATAACTACTTTTTGGTCCTACATTACTGCTATTTGGTCCTACATAACTGCCGTTTGGTGCTACATAACTGCTATTTGGTCCTATATGACTGCTTTTTGGTCCTACATAACTGCTATTTGGTCCTACATGACTGCTTTTTGGTCCTACATGACTGCGATTTGGTCCTACATGACTGCTATTTGGTCCTATATGATTGTTTGTTTGTCCTACATAACTGCCGTTTGGTCCTACATAACTGCTATTTGGTCCTACATAACTGCTATTTGGTCCTACATGACTGTTATTTGGTCCTACATAACTGCACTTTGGTCCTACATAACAGCTATTTGGTCTTACTTGATTGCTATTTGGTCCTACATAATTGCTATTTGGTCCTACATGACTGCTATTTGGTCCTACATAACTGCCCTTTGGTCCTACATAACTGCTATTTGGTCCTACATGACTGCTATTAGGTCCTACATGACTGCCGTTTGGTCCTACATAACTGCTATTTGGTCCTACATGACTGCTATTTAGTCCTACATGACTGCTATTTGGTCCTACATAACTGCCCTTTGGTCCTACATAACTGCTATTTGGTCCTACATGACTGCTATTCCGTCCAACATAACTGCCCTTTGGTCCTACATAAAGTAGACTATTTGGTCCTACATGACTGCAGCTGCTATTTGGTCCTACATGACTGCGTTTGGTCCTACATGACGGCTTTTTGGTCCTACATGACTGCCTTTTGGTCCTACATAACTACTTTTTGGTCCTACATTACTGCTATTTGGTCCTACATAACTGCCGTTTGGTCCTACATAACTGCTATTTGGTCCTATATGACTGCTTTTTGGTCCTACATGACTGCGATTTGGTCCTACATGACTGCTATTTGGTCCTACATAACTGCCCTTTGGTCCTACATAACTGCTATTTGGTCCTACTTGATTGCTATTTGGTCCTACGTGACTGCTATTTGGTCCTTTAGACTGCTATATGGTCCTACATGACTGCCGTTTTGTCCTACATGACTGCCGTTTGGTCCTACATAACTGCTATTTGGTCCTACATGACTGCTATTTGGTCCTACATGACTGCTATTCGATCCTATATAACTGCTATTTGGTCCTACATAACTGCTATTTGGTCCTACATGACTGCTATTCGATCCTATATGACTGCTATTTGGTCCTAAATGACAGCCGTGTTGTCCTACATAACTGCTATTTTGTCCTATATAACAGCCGTTTGGTCCTACATAACTGCTATTTGGTCCTACATAACTGCTATTTGGTCCTACATGACTGCCGTTTGGACCTACATGACTGCTATTTGGTCCTACATGACTGACATTTGGTCCTACATAACTGCCGTTTGGTCCTATACGACTGCTTTTTGGTCCTACATAACTGCTATTTGGTCCTATACGACTGCTTTTTGGTCCTACATAACTGCTATTTGGTCTTACATGACTGCTATTTGGTCTTACATGACTTCCGTTTGGTCCTACATAACTGACATTTGGTCCTACATAACTGCTATTTGGTCCTACATAACTGCTATTTGGTCCTATATAACTGCCGTTTGGTCCTACATAACTGCTATTTGGTCCTACATAACCTCTATTTGGTCCTACATGACTGCTATTCGATCCTACATGACTGCTATTTGGTCCTACATGACTGCCGTTTTGTCCTACATAACTGCTATTTTGTCCTATATAACAGCCGTTTGGTCCTACATAACCGCTATTTGGTCCTACATAACTGCTATTTGGTCCTATATGATTGTTTGTTTGTCCTACATAACTGCCGTTTGGTCCTACATAACTGCTATTTGGTCCTACATAACTGCTATTTGGTCCTACATGACTGTTATTTGGTCCTACATAACTGCACTTTGGTCCTACATAACAGCTATTTGGTCTTACTTGATTGCTATTTGGTCCTACATAATTGCTATTTGGTCCTACATGACTGCTATTTGGTCCTACATAACTGCCCTTTGGTCCTACATAACTGCTATTTGGTCCTACATGACTGCTATTAGGTCCTACATGACTGCCGTTTGGTCCTACATAACTGCTATTTGGTCCTACATGACTGCTATTTGGTCCTACATGACTGCTATTTGGTCCTACATAACTGCCCTTTGGTCCTACATAACTGCTATTTGGTCCTACATGACTGCTATTCCGTCCTACATAACTGCCCTTTGGTCCTACATACAGTAGACTATTTGGTCCTACATGACTGCAGCTGCTATTTGGTCCTACATGACTGCGTTTGGTCCTACATGACGGCTTTTTGGTCCTACATGACTGCCTTTTGGTCCTACATAACTACTTTTTGGTCCTACATTACTGCTATTTGGTCCTACATAACTGCCGTTTGGTCCTACATAACTGCTATTTGGTCCTATATGACTGCTTTTTGGTCCTACATAACTGCTATTTGGTCCTACATGACTGCTTTTTGGTCCTACATGACTGCGATTTGGTCCTACATGACTGCTATTTGGTCCTACATAACTGCCCTTTGGTCCTACATAACTGCTATTTGGTCCTACTTGATTGCTATTTGGTCCTACGTGACTGCTATTTGGTCCTTTAGACTGCTATATGGTCCTACATGACTGCCGTTTTGTCCTACATGACTGCCGTTTGGTCCTACATAACTGCTATTTGGTCCTACATGACTGCTATTTGGTCCTACATGACTGCTATTCGATCCTACATAACTGCTATTTGGTCCTACGTAACTGCTATTTGGTCCTACATGACTGCTATTCGATCCTATATGACTGCTATTTGGTCCTAAATGACAGCCGTGTTGTCCTACATAACTGCTATTTTGTCCTATATAACAGCCGTTTGGTCCTACTTAACTGCTATTTGGTCCTACATAACTGCTATTTGGTCCTACATGACTGCCGTTTGGTCCTACATGACTGCTATTTGGTCCTACATGACTGACATTTGGTCCTACATAACTGCCGTTTGGTCCTATACGACTGCTTTTTGGTCCTACATAACTGCTATTTGGTCCTATACGACTGCTTTTTGGTCCTACATAACTGCTATTTGGTCTTACATGACTGCTATTTGGTCTTACATGACTTCCGTTTGGTCCTACATAACTGACATTTGGTCCTACATAACTGTTATTTGGTCCTACATAACTGCTATTTGGTCCTATATAACTGCCGTTTGGTCCTACATAACTGCTATTTGGTCCTACATAACCTCTATTTGGTCCTACATGACTGCTATTCGATCCTACATGACTGCTATTTGGTCCTACATGACTGCCGTTTTGTCCTACATAACTGCTATTTTGTCCTATATAACAGCCGTTTGGTCCTACATAACCGCTATTTGGTCCTACATAACTGCTATTTGGTCCTATATGACTGCTATTTGGTCCTACATGACTGCCGTTTGGTCCTACATAACTGCTATTTGGTCCTACATGACTGCTATTTGGTCCTACATGACTTCTATTTGGTCCTACATGACTGCTTTTTGGTCCTACATAACTGCTATTTGGTCCTACATAACTGCTATTTGGTCCTACATAACTGCCGTTTGGTCCTACATAACTGCTATTTGGTCCTACATGACTGCCGTTTTGTCCTACATAACTGCCCTTTGGTCCTACATAAGTGCTATTTGGTCCTACATAACTGCTTTTTGGTCCTACATGACTGCGATTTGGACTTACATAACTGCCGTTCGGTCCTACATAACTGCTATTTGGTCCTACATACCTGCTATTTGGTCCTACATAACTGCTATTTGGTCCTAAATAACTGCTATTTGGTCCTACATGACTGCTATTTGGTCCTACATAACTGCCGTTTGGTCCTACATAACTGCTATTTGGTCCTACATAACTGCTGTTTGTGAGTCAGAGCATTATTGTCACTTACAACATTGTTCAGACTGAAGGTCAAGCAAATATGGTTTTAAAATATTGTTTTAAAAGAGAAAAGTCATTTCACTTTTAGTAATGTTTTGGGTAAGTCAGAGACAAAAGGTTGAAAGTGGGTCTTCTTGATGTGTATTTATTCAAATCTGACGGCGAACAATCAAATGATAATGTGGACACTTTACCTGTTCTGTATACGCCTTCCCGATACCATCTGTGCAGCCTGTTATAACTGCAATAGACAATAACTTTCTGTAGTTTAGGATCATATAAATTCAAAGAATAATATGATGGACCGGTCCAAGCGCCAATAACTTTTTTGAAACAATTTCTAGTGTTTTATCAAATTTTACTTCCAATAACAACATTTATTTGTCATCTTTGTAAATGTTTATGATGAAGAGAATGTTTATGCCATTTTAGATGTAAACTATCAATTGTGGTTCGATAACATTAAACAAAAGTGCAAATTTCAACATATACACCAGATAAGAAGGGAACAATTCTGGTAACACCACAGACAGCACGATAACACGTGAGACATTCAACTGTGAATTGTGTCCAAGAAAAATATATAAAGCATTTGACACGTACACATTTCAGTAGTATCATTCTATAATATCGATGAACATGTATGCCATTTCTAAAGTATGTCTTTGATGTATTGGATACAACTGGTAAGAATCAGATCTTTGAAGGGCATTTAGAAGTGGTATACATAAAAACAGGAAGATTTTCTGGTTAACAACTTCTTTAATGTGCAAATACAGGACGTTTCGGAGTACATACTCATTCTTTCATCTGATGAAGGAGTATAGCAGCATGAAGTAAACTGACTTGCAAAAGAAACGCAACCAAACCATTGTTGGTCCCAAATCAAACAAACTCATATTATAATAGTATGTATCGAAAATACATACAATTGGAAGGGTATTTCGGTAAAAATAACCATTAATTGACATGACGTAAAGGGTCAATTGTCCAGTTTTCGATCATCAGGATTTTTAGAATATTGAATATAATAAGCTTAATGGTGTAAGAAGACTTACAGACACATGAGGAAAAGGCCAAGTCTCTTTTGTTAATGGCGAGGTTGGAATTGCAAAAGTTGTTCAATGGGTGACAAGTCAGTCTTTCTACGGCGTGGATAGCTTTTGTTTTCCACTCCGTGGCTTGTACGCAATGCTGTCAGTTCGTCTGTAAAATTTAGGGAGTCTGGCTATTGTACATTTGGTGCAATCCATGATTAGGCAACTTGGTGAAGCGTCACTCCAACCTGCAGGATGCAAATTGTTCTCTCTTTTTCTGTAGCACTTTAAAAAGCCATGTTCGTCGCTTGCAATCGAATATTTTAATGCAAAACCTCCATTCTGTTGATGTTTTGTACTCAATTTTAATTTGGTTAACTTTGTACACCACCTGAAAGTTTTGACCAATAAGTTCATTTTTCTCGAAAATTACTACGAAAACTTACATTTGCGTACAATGAATGTACAGGTTACATTTAGAAGACATGTTTAAAGTGTTTTCAATCGGTAGGCCTCGTTCCTCGAAAAATAATAACCTTTTGTATTCTGGTGGCGTTTCTTTTGCAAGTCAGTTTATAATTCAACACTGAAATCAACCATACATTTGAGGATACACTTAAGTCTTTAGGAAGTAACACTAGGTTGATATCATCTTGTCTAGTAATGAAACAACATTATTAATGAAACAATGGTTGCTAGGCAAACGTGATATATGCACATGTGCTCATATAAATTATATTAAATCGGTTATTTTCAACCATACATAATATAGGTTACTATATTATCTTATTAGAACAATTTGTCTGTGGTGTAACCTTGTTTGATTGTAACATCAGGGACGGAAACACAAAATACACTGGCCCAAAAAAGAAACGCATAACAGAAAAATCAGAGTTTATTGTCATGTGTTTACAGCATAATTGCACACTAAATATGGAATGTACAACAACCAAATTTTTCACAGCATTAAATGCATGTCTCCTCCACTAAATGCAGTCATTTAATCCTCCTGTGGACGTCTGTGATTGTGACATCACTGTGACGAAGTCAGTACCGGGTGCTACAACCACGAGCATGGATCACTGCTCTGCATCGCCTGGGCATGGATTGAATGAGTCGTCGAATCTGGCGTTGTGGAATTCTTCCCCACTCATCCAGCAGTGCGTGGGTCAGTTCTTGAAGCGTCTGCGGTGGATGTTGTCGACGTCGTACCCGTCTATCCAACAAATCCCACAAATGCTCGATTGGGTTCAAGTCTGGAGATTTGGAGGGCCATGGCAGTACATTCACATTGCTGTTGGCAAGATAATCCATGGTAACACGCGCAGTATGCGGTCTGGCATTGTCCTGTTGAAAAATTTCACGTCTGACGTCAATTGCGGGAAGAAGGTGGCGTTGCAGGATTTCGTCTCGATAGCGTACAGCAGTTAAATTTCCTTGCACGTGAACCAAATTTGTCCTACCATTAAAGGATATGCTTGCCCACATCATTACACTCCCTCCACCGTATGCATCGATTGCACGGATACAGTGTTGAGCGTAACGTTCATTTCTCCGTCTATAGACCCTCATCCTACCATCGTGGCGATAGAGCATGAACCGCGACTCATCGCTGAACCAGATTCTTCTCCAATGCACTAGAGTCCATGGGCGAACGTTTCTGCTCCATCGCAGACGTGCACGACGATGATGGCGTTGCAAAGATGGCGCTGTATATGGTCGCATAGGACGTATCCCATGTTGACGAAGGCGATTGATGATGGTCTGCGCTGATACTCTACGAAGTCCAGGAATGTTGTTGGCTGTGTAGGTGGCACTGACTGTCCTGTTGCGAAGATGCATCACCCGGATGTATCGGTCCTGCGCCGGAGTTGTCACCCTTGGCCTGCCGGATCTCGGTCGATCTCTCGTGGAGTTGTGGACTGTGTAGCGGTGCCAGAGACGATATATGGTACTCTGAGTAACGTTGAAGTGCCTGGCTACTGCTGACTGACTTTCGCCAGTTTCTAGACGTCCAATGGCCTGGTTTCTGCACTCTTCATTAAGTCTTGGCATCTTTAGAGTCGTGTATACGGAGCATCTGAGAGTGATTCGCAATGGGACCACCCAGGTTTTATACCCATCGGTATCAAGCCTAAGTACCCGTATTTGCACGTGCAACATACTTTAGGATTTTTCTCCATGCACATTTTTTCAGGTTGGATTCAAGCTGCTGCGTTTTGGCGGCAATTCACAATTGTTTGTGTCCAAGTGCAAGAAATTGTTGTAAAAACTATAGTCTAACTTTAACAGTAACTTTTACAAAATTTCAAGCCTTAATTTTAAAAATATCATACTTTGAAAAACACATTTTCGCTATGCGTTTCTTTTTCTGGCCAGTATACATAAAATGATAAACTTTTTTGTAATAATTTTTGCGGTGATTTTGTAATGTAATGATTGCTCCCTAACTCAAATTTGAATAAGCTGATTCTTTTAAAGTTCTTAAGCATTCACGGAAAACATCAACATTCGGAATGAATCATTTTTGCTCCAATGCATATCACTAAGAACATCATGAAAACCTCATCAGGGCCTTTGTAGCAGTAGCACGTTTTTTCGCTCAAATATGTCGATGAAATGTATTTGAAAAATAATTTCACCAATCGTAAAACACCCTTCTCTCTTCGGGAAATCAATTGAAAAATGAGTGTGCATGGCTCAGTAAAGCCGTGGGAATCGTTTTTGTCATTCCAAATAATAAAATGTATTCACAATAAAACGGCCGCCATGCAAGTTTTGCTTTATACGCATCATCGTTATTACTACTACGGATAATTTGGTTTGTGTAATAATATGTTTTACCCTCTAATGTAAATTTAAATGGCACAAATTATCATTATAAACGGGAAATTTGAAAAAAATACATTTTGCAAAAAACGTGCTACTGCCCCTTTAAGACCTCATTGCATCAGGTTTTTAATGGCGGCATCAGTTAAATCATTGCCTACTTTTGCATCTGGTAACACCAGAGACATAGACAGGGACATGGGACAGGAGCATTTCGGTATTAAAAAGTACCCAAATAATATTTGTTTTAACAAACAATGTAGAATGTAAAGTCACATATGCATGAAAACATCTAACTAAATACATAACCGTAAATAATATGTATACTTCTCAAGCTGTTTAAATAACAGTTGGTGTTTGGGACAGCAAATATTATATTTTTTATAATAAGTTTAATCTTATATTATTATAAATAGTATATCTCTTAAGTGTCCATTTAAAGCCTCACGCTGCGCGTCCGACTTTAAATTAAATTTAGAGATATAATAATGCCGTTACATGCCGCTGATTTTCAAACACATTATGCTTATCTCCTAAATAAACTTACACTGATATGGTAATAGGTGTCAGAGGGGTGTTCCAAATATCACTGTTATAGTCTATCGGATGGCTATTTAAAAAATATAACTGCCCTCTCCGCCCATCTTTTTGGTTGTTACGACCCTACCTGTGTGTAACCCAAGCCGTAAAAGGTACAAGTGCACGCTTTTCGCATTCAAATAAGCTATTTTAGGTCATACGATGGCATATAAACTCACTTTATCTTCCTTCCGTGCAATAAAACACTTATTATTCTTTACAATTGACCTGCAGTCAATAATTAAATAGTTGAGACGGCTGAAGTCACTCAGGGATATTACGAATAGTAAGAGTCGCTGATGTGCAAAATGGGAAATATAGATTGTAGGATCGTAGATCGTTTGTAACATCGAGAGATCTGCATTATCCGTGCATTATTCATATTTTAAAACAATTGGCGTGACATATTGCCTTTAAAGATAGGAAGTTATAATTATGTAGAATGAACATGTTTGCTTTTATTTTTCCAAAAAGTTACAATGAGATTTGTGAGAATAAGAGAATTATAAATAGGTTATGATGTATTTTGGTGACGGGGAAGGGGATGAGGGTTGAATTGATTGTTTCGCCTTCCCCCTAAAAATGAATGATATAGAAATTTGCGAAGCCTCTCGATCTGCATGTGATTATGTGGATAAAAGCTACAATCAGGTTTTTAATGTTTTTGAATTGTGGTTCGAAAACCGATAAAGCTAACAATTTTAAATCAGATGGAACAATATAAAGCTGTTTGTTTAACTTATATGTATCAAGTTGTTTAATTGTCATTTGAGGGTAGAACAATTACCGTTTGCTTTTCTGATCATTTTAAAAGGTTCATGTTCTCATAGCTGTGCCTGTTATCGATATGGTGATGAATAAAATATTAGTGTTTTGTTTACAGACTTGTTTTATATTGACATGTTTTAAGATAAAAACGATACAGTTTCTTTCTTCTGTAAATTTGTGTGTATGCGATTAAACTGTTCAATGTTAAACAGATAAAACTATTTTCCGCATGTTGCATTTTAATATACATTGAGTCACCGAATAGCGTGTTTTAGTTTTTTGGTCAGAATTATTCGAAATTTTCAAAGTCTTATATGATACTTTCATCCAATTTGCACGCGTCTTTAAAATTTTATTAATTCAACTGGCAGGATTTGAGTAAAAAAAATAAGATGAGTCTGGAAGAAAACATGGTGCTCATATTTGTGGTTATAATGTATCTTAAAATATTCATTTGACCAAACAAAATGACCTGATGTCACTTTTTTTTCTAAATGTCACGTTTCCAGACTCTAGAATGATCCTGTAATTCACTTTCGGTGATTTTTGTAGTATTTGTTGTTGTTGGTATAACATATGGGGTTTTCAAACCTTGTTATAAGCATGTGTTTGTATGATTTTATCGTGTTTTCAAAATCACATGAGCATCTATAGCTATACTACAAAGCATTCCTCACCTGCCCATTGTCCTGCTTTCCTCACATCAGCTGACAAACCCATGATCGGCCCGATGAAATAATCTCTCACAAATCTGAAAATACCAAGAGCTGTCTTCAGGGCGATACACGAGAAAGTTATGGCTCCAAGAGCAGTGACATATACACCCCAGTCACCGAGTGAGTCCTGTAACTTCATCAGTATCGACATGCTGCCCCGGTGAACGGTCCGAGTAACGTGATCACGTCTGGTCGAGACAGACGAAGGGCCCAGGTGTAAGCGCAACCAGTGGTTCGAGACCACACAACATTAATTGACACAACACCCGTGGCTGAAATGGAACAGTCCTTTTAAGTGCTCTCGGCTCAGTTTGCCCTGCTTGTAGTGATAAATATGGGGATTCATTTGAAAGTGATCTCTTCCTCTTTGAAAGTTCCTGATAGTAAACTTTGAAGCAACACCTCACTTGACATGATGTAAATGTTCATATTCCAATAAATCTGTTTTCTGATTGTCACTTTTGCATTGCCCGTGTGTTCGGCTCTGTCAGTCAATATACTAAATACACGTGCGTACCATGATTTCTCCATGTATGCAGAGAGAGCGGATGCATGTACACATTTCTGAAATTATTGTTTCGAGAGTTTCGAACAGGGTAACATTAGCATTACACGAAAACGGTTCGTAATGATGTTAAAGCGTATACTGTTCATGAAAAGCTCAGCATGCGGCGATATTTCAGGCTGAGTGAACTAACATATCTCTGTGTTTACTGTATCCGCTGTATTGGACACTTGCTGGATCACATTTATTGAAGGTGCATCCTTTGTGTTTCATAAAAAATGTTTGGGCTTTAATACGTTTGCGACTCACCATATGTGCTGTTTACAGTGCAAATAAATTCACTCGGCTTGCATATTCACCCCGAATCACCAAATATATCAAAATTACTAGCTTCCAATTAAAATTGAGTAACATCATTATGCATGTGTAGAAACCGGAACTACACGTCCCATTTACATGCACAGTAGTTATATGATCTATTTAACATGATCAACCCAAATTTATCAGTTTGTCTGGTATAGATAAGATTCCAAAATTACGTTTGACTCATTGGCGCGCGCCACACGAGGTTCATTGTCCGATCAGAAATCACTACTTTTACCTTCATATAGTCAATATACTATGTCGACTAAGATCAAAACGGCAATTTTCGGCAACAATCAGTACTTCCCGAGAACATTACACAATTTATTACGTTAAGCATATGTTACCCCAAACACAATGGATGTACCTTTACGTGCCATTACGTATCTAATTGCAATAAAGAAGCTACAATGTTTGCGATCCAACTAAAAGTAATAAAAATAGAGCCACGTATAGTCTGTAGCTCATCGGGGTTTATACATTTTCTGATGTTGAAGACTGTAATAGATTGTTCTCCAAATAAAGTACAATCCCTTGACATGATCTTGAAATATCACATGGTCACAAAATAATTGCAGTGTCAGTGGACCATAAGGGACATGACATTTTTTCATAGTAACTTGGATTTCTTCCATTGAGACCACAGAAAACTGTACTGAAAATACGGAAAAACTAGTATAAAACACGATAAACTAACAATTAAACACGAAATACACTGAAAAGTAAAAACTGATTCATGAAATTCTAAGAAACTACCTTCTTTACCAAAATGGGCATTAAAATGAATTGTAAAAGACTTCTTCCTTGATTTAAATTGATTGGATTGCTATTTTTCTGATATGACTCACATATTTTTGGGGGTCTATTTTTAATCTTCAACGTGTGTTATGTACATACAGAAAAAGTTAAATGAAATTATTGTACAATTGTCTTTTATATTTCAGCTGTGTGATTTTAGCTATTTTGTTATTATTTTAGTTAACACATCGATGCAAGAAATGCCAGTGGCAATGGTTCGTACCTCATTTATTTCTTCTGAACCATCGGACATTTTTGGCTTAAATTACATTTTCATTGTAAAAAAAAAACGATTGTCTTCAATTTGAGATATCGGTGGGTTCATGGTCGCTACCCCTGTCACGTGTTCATTTCTATTCTAAACCCTGGGCAGGTTGATCACCTTTGAAGAGAGGCCCCGGTCTTTACTATCGGTTATCAGGAATATTACAGCTATAGTTCTAACTGCTGTGTCGCACATGGTCGATATCGACAAGGTAACGTATTTAGGTGTATTGCTAAGGGTAGCGTAATTTGAAGGGAAAATATAAACACGTGTGACAGTAACATGACTTAACACACTTTAGCTAAGTTAATGTGGGGTCGAAGACCGGTCTCAACAGGCTCACGCTGGATAGTAGTATTGCAAGGAGAAAATCCTCAATATCCCTGTTGCTATTGATTGTAGGAAACCCTGCGAGTGTTTACTGGATTTAGCGAAGCAGTGCTACCGACTTAATTTCAGTGTAGCAGTTCAAGCGAACCTTTTACACCGAGGTAGTCCAAAATATATTGTAAAACGACCTCGAACGGGACAGAAACGGGTAAGTTTTGTGTATAACTTTCCATACTCACTGTACCGAAAGTGATGCTGGTAACGTACGTTACCGATATCCCAAAATGGCGGAAGGCAAGATCGCTTCGCGAGTATTTAACACGAATGAACAGTTTTCAGTGTGTATATGATCAACCTTAGTCAGTCTGGTTAAAACCGACGGTATTCCGCGGAAAAAATGTGCAAAATAGTGTATCTACCGGGATACGAACTCATATCGTTCGGAGATTTCCACGCCAAACCGTCTGGAAACAGTCCGTAGACTAGCGTGTTCGAGCGCAATTCAGGTAGCCAATCAAAAGATGCCCAACAAATGCTTTCGGTGCGAGAAGATAGGGGCAGGTAACTCCAAACAGCTATCCTTGGGCCTGTTCCGAATGCTTTCAAAACAGTGACCGTTTTAAAACTACGTTGTGATTGGTCAGCTATTTGACTGGGCTTTGGCTGTTCTAAACTGGTTCGGAATATGCGCCTATACGGGGTGTTCTCAGACCTTGTGGCGAGGAATCTACAGAACCTGTTCGTATCCCGGTAGATATATTATTTTGCAAATTTTATTCTTCGGAACAATGTCGATTTTAATCAGACTGAACCTTAGTTTGCACACACATGAACATTGATGGTGTGAATAAATTTGATGCACTGAATCTACATATTAATGTCCACGTCATGAAGAATACGTAATTTTAAAATCACGATGTCACCAGCGAGTTTGACACAAGATGTTGGTAACGATGAATGGAGTATGTTGGTAACGTCGGTAAAGTGTTGTTAGTTCGGTTGTAAATACGATACTACGAGACCTGTCAAAGTCCTTTGAGAGGGGGGTCTACTTCTGTACGTGCTAGTATCACTAATCTAAACATTTCTATTTATCCTACTGCAGGAAAAGCTGACCAAAAAAATTCATCCATGGAAGTGTTTTTTTTACTTCAAAAGAAATGTAATTGTCATGTACGTTGTATGTAAATTGTATGTAAATTTCATGTAATTCCAACAACTAATGATTTACGATCTTTTATAAAGCCCGTTTATAGAGGGTAAGGATAAGTACGAGTATATGAGTTAAACTTTATATTAAAATTGTTGTTCTTACATACTGTATTGTCCATTTTTAAAAACAGCTGTTTACAAATAATTTACGGGCCGATTTTAAAAATTATAGTAATTGTCAAATTGAAACCCCTTCTCAAAGAATCCCGAAAGTGATCCATGGGTACGACATGTAACCTTTAAGAACAATTAATTTTATTTGGAACGAATTGACATGAGATAGCAACTGAAAGGGGCGTACTGTGGTCGAGTTACATCTGTCTGTGGACGGGATGGACGGGTGAAAACTGAGCTCAAATGTATTACAATTGATTTTCCGACTGCATAACGTCCTTACTCGTCAGATCGAAGTACGGTAAATCAGTTCGAAGTACGGCATGTCCAACGTTCTGGAGCAACCTTCCGTGTTTAGTACGTCCGAGCCAGTTCATAAAGTTCGCAAACAGTTGCGTCCATTCCATTCTCGGAGAGTCTCGAGTCCGTTCTAAAAAAATCAGGAACGTAGTGAGAACGGGTTTGGTATAAAGGGGGTATAAGTTTCATTTGGACCATCTTTCTGCAGGCAAGTTGTCAAGCTCCTGGCAGGATTCGAACCCGGGAATTATGGATCAGAAAAGCGCAAGTACCCGAAACACAGCGCTCCCCATCCCGACACCACACTGAAAGGGTGGGTATGCCTGGGTCCACAGTTCGAATGGTTGAGTGCAATAAACCAACTGATTGAATAGTTTCTTATCATAGCCCAGAAGTATAATAGTGTATTACGTTTTTTTCTCTCCAAATAACATCAAACACCTGTTCCGTTTTATTCAATGATGCAAAAGATTGGTTTGACTGTTTTTGCAACAAATAAAACTCAAGAAGAATAATTTTTAAATTATTTATAAAAAGGGAATTGATTCCATGTCATTGCATTTAGGAAATAAGTAAAGGAGTAAATCAGAAACAGTAGAAGATTAAAAGTCTTATTTCATTTTACATAAAAGCACAAAAAGCGAATATAACAAAATAGATGTAGAAAAAAGAAAATACACAAAATGGATCACAACTTATAGATATTGCAATCTGTATTCTTATCATCCTGTCGATTTACAAATATATGCGATATACAAGTAGAAATTCATTAGGAGGTAACAGATAGAAAACAGTTACAGAACTAGAGGTCACTAATTGGTAAATACAAATTGGTATTAACATAAACATTACGTTTTATCGTTACAGGTGTTTAAGCAATGGTCGACACTGGAGTCAAAATTGAGGCTTCGATATATAATAAAGCATATATATTGTAATAACATACGCAACGGATTAAAGATTAAAACAGTGTTTTGGCTAAAAAGAAAAACAAGAGCGATTAAAACGTGTCTCAATCGAACTGATTCGTTAAAAAAATACACTTTCAGATGGAATGTTATTTGTTGATTGTTAGTACCGTTCTCACACCGGCGAAATACGACTCATGTATCCTGAACACCTGACAACCACGTGGTAACACCTGGAAACATCAAAGCTGAGAAATTGTAAATCCGTAAAAGAACACCAATATTGAGTGTTATCTGGCAGAGCTAACTTCAAGAATGGATATCGTCGGTTCACATAGCGAACAGTGTAATATCGGAGTAGCCATATATTTCAAGTCAATATATATATATATATCTTATGTAGCCATTGCTTCATTGAAATACTGTACTAATTTAATGTACAGTGGCAGATTGGAACTTGAATAAGAAGATCATTATCCAACATAAACGTTCAATGCTATACCACTTATATAATAAGGGAGTACATTCAAAAAGTGATTTCAGATCTTTGGATAGAACGTTGTATCAGTACGAAGTGGAGAGTGTGGAGGATACGAGTCTGATTTTCAGTTGTCGCCATGGTGGAGGGGGGATCTAGCTGAGCTGTCTGTGTTTACCCACGGTCTGTTTGCAGTTGGGACAGGAGTGGACCACGTCCTTACATGCGTCCACACAGAATGGGATCAGACAACATCCAAACCAGCATCTGAATAGTGGATAGAAATTGTTAATATATAAATATATCGACGAAGTTAACTGTTCATGGTTTATATGTTATATTATTCATTCATCAGACTTCTTCATAAAAGTTCATTTCCAACCGGTTTGGCAACATAGTGATCATCAGGATAACGTGTGTGTTGCTACTGATATAACAAGGGAGGTAATTCATGACGTTATATGAATACGGCTATACCACACGTCGCATTTACTGTATATTCGTTATAGCGGTGTACAATACTATACATACAACGCACGTGGTATGAAGTCTAACGCAGAAGTTTAAGCTAAGGCAATTAAAACGAGAAAAGCTTCATTCTGATAGTTGCCAAGCCAAATACATATACAGTACCGTTCAATTTTAATGGCAAACTGAAAAACAAACCGAAATAGTAAGCTATTTCAAATGGTGGTTTGTACTAGTGTTTCACTTGGTTCTTTTTTATTTAAAATACAAAAGTTAAGATAAGGTAATATCGCAAAACATACCGGTCCTACATTTAAAGGAAAATTACATTTATAACAGTAAAACAGGATATCTTTCTACAATGCAGACACGGATGATATCAGTGACGGGTACTATTGAAAACATAGTAATATGATAATTTATGGGCGCTTCATCAAAGCTGTATGCCTGTTTCTGTGTAACCCGCATCAAATACATATGTTGAAACTGACTATAATGTGGGCCACGGCCTAATCAAAAAGAAATTGTCTGTCTGCAACTATTGGTTGTTTATCATAGAAAGTATTCAGAATTTGGTATTTCTCCAAAGTTGATCGTATTTTTCGATTTATATGACAGTGAATAGTTTGTTCTCATAACTATATTTTGCATATCATGTTTGCTTGATAAAACCTTAAGGACCTATGTAAACAAGTTGATCTTCCATAAACGATTATGTTCATGTATATTGTGTAGTTGGGCTTAACTTCTTTTACAAAGGACAGTCAGTTTGACATTCCTGAACTACAGCTGCATATTTAACGTTTGCTCTCCTGGTGTGTTTCAGTGCATATATCTTGTAATTGTGTATGTCATTGAAGCATCGTAACAACACGAATATGAATCCTAACATTTTACATGTACGTTCGAAAAAAGACAGTTGAATGTTCCATAACATGCTCTAATTTTACATAATAAGTAAACCGTAACAGTGTTGACAACTCGTTGAAGTGACCAGGGGTCAATCCAAAACTACAGGTTTTTTTTTTCATATTTGCAAAATATCCACATGTGATCAGCTGCGTCAAACACCGAAATTATATTTCCTCTTAATCTTATTCAATATACTTATGATACTTTTTTCTCTCCTTTAATCGCTATGGAAACTTTTATTTACAAATCAAGAAATTTGAATGTTAATCAATTTCATTATGCCAAATTTCGAAAATGTGTTACATTGACCTGTAAATTAGCGAATGATTAACGTACACATGGATACGGGGTGACCCTTTGTTATTTGTAAATGAAGTAAGGTTGTTGAAGTCACAATGGAAGCCAATTTACATGATATTACCAGGAGCTGTATATAAGTCACTGATTTACATACACACTGGTAAACACGTAGGTGAACAAACTTTCGGGATACGGCTGTATGTCACGTTCTGGGTCGGAACTAATTGAAATGAGGAACTAAACATAGTAGACGGAAGTGATTAAGACAGGACAGTACACTCTGATTTCGTCAGCTAATCTTTATCTTACGGTGTCGTTTGCCTTTCACTGAACGATGGCGTCAATAAATGTACAACTGAGAAGGAAAATTATGTAAATGTTGATAATACCGAGAATTGAGGAAATTAGTTTTCTAAATATAATATACATGTTTATTCATTAAAATCTTCCAATAAAACCAGGAGTGAAGTAAACAGGACCGACGGATACTTTGATTCAACCGTGAATGGAACCACTGACTAGTAACACGAAAGGATAAAGCTGGCATATGGAGACGAATAAATATAGAATACGGGATGAACTGGACAATTCTCTCTGACATAAGGCACAAATGCAGTTTAGTTGTCAATTTGCTTGAACTGAAAGGCCCATAAGAAACCCAAAATACATACATGGGTTGGTAGGTGAGTTTGAAATTGGGGGAAGGGGGGGGGGGGGGGGGGGGGGGGGGGGGGGGGGGGGGGGGGGGGCACGTTTAGATGCAGCTGTGTCATCTACCACTACCTTCTACAAGATGGCGTTGACAACGATCCGGTCTAACCCAGGAACTGCAAAAGGAATGACAATATGGAATCTAACATATAGGTAGCAGGTCTCTATTAACCTACCGCCAATGACGTCGATGATTCAGATATAATGAGAGGAAGCAGCATCGAGATAAACCGATAACTAGAATATGTCTTGGCACGTATCTACATACGTAAGACAGCACGCTGCATCTGTGGCATAAGGCAACTAGAACCTACCCGAACAAGCAGATGACGCCGACAATGATCCACGTGAGGAGTCCAGTCTCGTAGGACACCGAGGTGGTGACGGTGGCGTTACAGAACTGACACACGATGGTGGCAGGATGGGTGTGGTATCGGTTTAGCCCCCCGGGTTGGGCTCCCACAGGCTGCTGTACTATTACCGCTGTGCACAGGAGAAAAGAAGTTTAATGCTTAAGTGCATGATGTTTCATGATGGAAATCACAAAACGAAAAATATGTTTTGGACAGTTCAAGAGATCGAGAATGAAACATAACGACATGATAGAGAAATGATGAAACTGATCAGTTGACAAGTGAAGTTACCAGCTGGTTACCCATCCCTATTTATAGCATGTATCTTGTCAGCCGATGAAATCTTGCCATCTGAAATGTGATGGTCGCTCATCGGTCTCCTCATCCGGGCACTCCATAATGGCTCAATGTACGGGTGGCCATTTGTAGAGATACAAGGCAGATGCTAGTAGACAACCAGGGAACCGAAGATTAGTGGATATAATTCCCTAGATGGAGCAGAATGTACAAGAACTTACTACTGGTAGTCGTGGGAGTCCCATAAGCCATGGGTTGTCCCCCGGGTGGTGGGTATCCCTGCTGGGGGTAAGGCTGGTTGTATTGGGGCGCGCCTCCGGGGTAGGGCTGGCCAGGAGGGGGAGCCCCGTAAGGAGGGGGTTGAGAGTCGGGGGGAGGTCCTCCTAAATTCTTCTCATCCGCCATTGTGGACTGTTAGATCTGAAACAATCGATTAACTGATGACATGACGGTAAAGTATGATTTGAACTGTTAGATGTTACATCCATTGCGTTGTTTGGGGTCACATATGCCAAACGTTAGAAATTGTTTTATTTTATCGAGGAGGACTGACTTTTGCCGAAAATTGCCGTTTAATGATAGTCGAGTCAATTTACCATCGATATAAAAGTAAAAGTATCTATTTCTGATCGATAATGCACCCCGTTCGGTGCGCGTCAAGTTATCAAAAGCACTTTTGAAACTTATTTATAACGGACAAAAAGACAAGTTTGGGTTGATAATTATTAATCGATCTTATAACTACTTTGCATGTACATGGGGCGTGTAGTTTCGGTTTCTGCACATGTATAATGATTGGAAAATAAATTGGCGGTAAAGGATCAAATGATAGTCAACCTCATGGAAGATGTTCACAAAGCAATATCAGATTGACGCATAAGTCACGCACATATATACTCATGGAACATATAAGCAACGGGTCCATTGACAAAACTGATATCATCAGTTGTCAGTGAATCCCCAACAACAATGAACATTATACAAGACTGAAACCCGATTTATAAACTGTTTTCCTCATTCATTTTCACTCAACTGTAACCATTTTCCTGTTTGTACTTTTTGTTGCTTTCAACGACATGTGTGTCTTCATTCTTCTACATGCATGACTGTTATCTAACTGGGATATCATCCATTCTAAACTTAATGTCGAGGTCACGGTGGCCAAATGGGTAAGCTATTAGTGCAGTCAGTACTGGCACTTGGTAGCTTAGGGTGTGGGTTCGAATCCCTCAAGGGACTCGTCGCTGGTAAAAGTACATGAATATGTACTATTACAGATAGTGTGCTGCCATACATAACAACGGTGCAGTTGTTAATATATATATATACTTATATGTATGTCTGTTTTTAGTATGATTAGTACGACTAAACATCAGGTCATATTCGAGAAAGAGAGAGAGAGAGAGAGAGAGAGAGAGAGAGAGAGAGAGAGAGAGAGAGAGAGAGAGAGAGAGAGAGAGAGAGAGAGAGAGAGAGAGAGAGAGAGAGAGAGAGAGAGAGAGAGAGAGAGAGAGAGAGAGAGAGAGAGAGAAAATATCTTGTTAGCTAGCAGCAACTAACTTACGTTGGAATAAGACATATAATGAAGCTCACCCACTGTCAATATCCAATGTTCATATAAGGCCTGTGTCATGGAGACTATTTAAGGTATGATAAGAAGAAAGGTGAACGAATGAATGATTGAATCATCATTTATTTGTAGAGCGCCTGTCTTCCAGATTAAATTGACTGCTCAGCGGCGCTTGTTGAAGTGGTCGGAGAAAAGATTTTGAGATGGCTATAAAAAGAGTCTTTTGTTGGACAGTTTCTGATCTCGAGTGGAAGAGCGTTCCAAAGTTTCGGAGCAGCAAAGCTCAGAGCCATATATGCATTTCTTTGTTTTTGTTCTTGGAATTTGAATCAGTTTCTCATCAGCTGATCTTATAAATCTCTTGTTGGATGATGGAGCTGCAGAACGGTATGGCATGATGTGGCAAGAAGAGGCCATGACGTGATGCTTTGTGTCGCAGAGCATATAGAGAAAAACAGACCTTATCAAACTGTTTACAGGTTCGCTATCATTATTAGTTGACATGTCCATCTTACCTAGACTAAAACTGCAATTGAAATTTAATTGAAACACCTAATTAAACATAAAGAACATAGCAGAAGTATATTAAGGATATTATGCACCACTTTATAAGCGTTTACTTGACCTTTATACAGCATGCAGACGTTCATATGAACTAGTTTACTGTAGTCCAGGCGAGGCGTTTGGTACGTTTTGACTTTCATATAGAAACATAATGTTATGCAAGTTTACTTTGTAAATCAGTATAAGTAAATACACATATTTAAACCGACTACAGACGAATCACACCTGGGAATGTTGCTGAACGAAATGCATATTGATCTATAGACGACGATGAATGACGAATGCGCGTTCACCAATGCCTCAGCTTGTGGACACTATATATAGCGACACGTTCATAATGACGTCACGGCCCAGTGAACCTGATCAGAGGCCACTACCAGGGATTGCCTGTGACCATGACCTTCCAGCGAATGACAACATTTTCTTGCCTGGCGAGCGAGCCGGAGTCTAGTAAACATACCTACAGGTACACCAGTCCTGCATGGACATGGGCTTTGTTCACTATAGGGCGTTATCCTAAAGCAGTCAACCAGTAGAAATGTCCTTTATTAGGCAACTAGATAAACGAGATTAGTATACCTAGATATTTTCACCAAAGATAACTGTACACAAACAACACAGATTCGTGTTATCAGTAACACGGAAACCAAAACAGTACAGTTGTTACCTAGTGTTAATGAAGGAGACACAATGGTTTACCTGTTGAAAGTAGAAGGCGGGTTTATCGATGTACGTCCACTCACTCTCCACCATTTGTTGTACAGTCAGAGGAGAGGGCCGTGTGCAAAAGTGAACGGGGCCGCGTAGCGAGTGACGGATAGTATGTGCAGTACGTGTGTTTGTACATTGACATTGGATCTACAAGACGTGTTTGTAATTGCTTTGTCGAATTACTTAAAATGTGATATTATTTATTTCTAACCATAGCATATTAATGTGAATTTTTTAAAGAAGTAAGCCTACATGTAAGTGCACGACAAAATAGAATGCATATAAAAAATAAATCATAGCAAATTAACGTGATGGAAGCATTTAAGAAGTAGGTGTACATGTAAATGAACGAGGAAATACACTGACTGGCAAGGGAAAGTATATCTTCTTTTTCAACAAAGTCAAACACAAAATATTTCTGCCGCATAAAGTCGATTTTGACTGTTTGTGATGAGGATATATATACAAAATATCAGTCATGAAATTATGATACTTTATATTTCATATCTGTTTAAACACACATGGGGTGCCGAATTTCTTTTTTTCCCAAAGTTTTCTTTACGCAATCTTTCGTATTTAAGGTAAATGTTTAAAAACATGGAAATTATGTTAGTACAAGATGTTGTCGGCATAATATAACTTCTTGCACTTTAAATCAATGACGCATTGTTGCGGTAGGATGTCACCAAACAACAAGAAAGTCATATTTCACTCTTCTATCTCGTCTGGTTAAGGAGATTCTATATCGACATTTTTTAAAAAGCCGCGTTTTTTACAAAGATGAATAGATACTCATTTTAAAACTTTAAGCTCAAGATTAAGTAAGTTTGTTTTTAAAGACATGTTGTAATAATGTTTTAGTCGTGTGCATCAGTCGTTGTTTAAAATATCTTGCGTAGTTGTACCTTTACTTTCTATTGCCCGTGAGTGTAGAATGAAGATAAACAACAGACCCATTGGCCCTGTACCTCCCAAGGCTTTGATTACCTTTTAAAACTTAAAATCAAGCACACAAAAAAAATAATAGTGACGGTTACAATTGAAATTATTCATTTCAAAGCATAGTGAAGCCTATAAAATAACCTAACGCTCCGCTCGATTGGTAAAAGAACCAAACTAAAACCAGCAACTGAATATCGAAAAATCCTTCAAAAACTCCGAACTTACTTCCTACAGACGCACAAATACCCATTCTATCGGAAACTTACAATGTCAAAAGTTGTTATTGTGTTTTAAACGAATCACCGACGAAAATCGACAAATCGCCTAAGGATTTCATTGTAGCAACTCGTGTGTATGACGTCACATCGCTTACGAAGGTTATGCTACACTGAGGGGCCGCTGAAAACTGTTTGAAGAATGAGATAATGAGCAGGCCAAATTTACTCACTTTGAACCACGATATCTGGCTAAGTAGGTGACGCTTCGAAATAATAGTTAGTGTTTTGTTTACTTGAAAGTATTGTCTATATGAATAAACGAATTAACATCGAACAAAACTGAGAGGTTCTATTATCTTTAATATCTCAGATCGAAGACATAAATAAAACCAAAATTACAATTAATAACCTGCATTATTCAATTATCAATGTAGATCTACTCACGATTACAACAATTAGTGTTTTTTGTTATACACCTGAGTGACAATCTCTGAAGCATGAACAATCACACATTTTCAAAATGCATGATGATCAAGTCCGGTGATTGTAATGACCATGGTAGACATTGATTTCATTCGTAGTTTTCCAGTCTTTTATGGAACGAGGCTCTTGATGAGAATCACTAAATACATTTTTCATTTTTAGAAACATATTCACATTTGGCAATAAAACGCAATTTCTTCGAAAACAGATACCCACTTTTCACTGTAGATATTACCATCAATTGGAGTCGCTTTGCTGCAAGTCAGGGCACCTGGCCTGTTTTGCGTCCTCTAACAGAAATGTCGTGACGTTCCCCTAGAATAATGTGACTCTCTTAATACCTTTACACCAATAGTTTTATTTTTTCCGTGAACACATGTCGAACAACATGACACTTTATTGATAATGTGTCTTGAATTTACTTCCTAACAAATATTTCCCTGAAATCTACTTTACAGACATGTCTGTTGAACAGCCCCTTTAGTTACGTTAGCTGGTAATGCCTCATTTACAATGCAATATAATATCTACATGTGGCCATCTTCTGTTGTTTATACAAGTTCCTAAAATCGCAATGTTTTGTAAAATTTGAAAATGTTGCATTGACTCCTCTGGACAGCATTTCCAAGTTAAAGTTGAATTAATTAAGGACATTGGACTTGTTTACACGAGCTAGACGGCGAGAGCTGCTCCCCTACATGTACATAAACCGGACGGGCGGTTACTCTTGAAATTTGATCACTCATTAAGTTGTGCATCAAGTATTTTAACTTGACCCAGCTACAATGTATATTGTTGACGCTACATCGTTAGCAACACAGTGTATAAGTTTCCCTGATGATCACTATGTTGTGAAACCGGTCGGAAATAATGTTATATGAAAGGTTATCTTCAGTATGTCATTTAAAATAAGTTTATACATGTAAAGTTCACAATTAGAAGGTTGCCTAGCTCTCATGTAGTAAATATGGAAAAAATATTGGATTTAGAGGTAGAAATCATGCATTTTATAGACGAGCGATTTCAACTACACAGCCTCTTCAAGCCATACATAACGGATATATATATTTATCATACAATGGATGGTGTACTCGGCAGGATAAAGGCAACGGATATTTTCGGTATCCGTTGGGGTCATATACGGATAAAGATGCAAATTACAGAGGTCAAGTGTCGGAACTTCTTTTGAAAATGACGTCACAAGCATCAACATTTCGAACGCTGGAATAACTGTAACAGTTGTAATAGCGTAATAGCTTCGTGTAAATATACATACTTCATTTCATATAGAACTACAATAATTTGAGAAATGACAAAACAAACATAGTGCAATGCATATTACGGAAAAGAAATATTATGATCAAGCAGTGCCAAAACATGTTCATCACGAGTTGAAAACTACGGAGTAAACACTTTATAAATACTCACAGGTAACAAAGGCAGTTTGAGTCACATATGCATTTATCGAACGCCAATCTTCACTGTTCCATAATGTGACTTTTGTAAAGGGGGTTTTAGGATTTCGCTACCAAACATTCAGTTTAGCTCTCCGTGTGATGTGTGAGTCGCCATTTGCAACCGGGGGGAAGGGAAGCAACTCTCGCCCCCTCAAGATGGACTCCCCTACACTCATGATTACACGAAAGGTTCGAATTCGCTGTCCTCACCTGAACTATTTTTCATTTGAAAAACGTATTTTAAAACGTATAAAAACATTGAAAATTAAGATCATGCCAAAAATAACAATTATTTTCATTGAATGCATACTTTAGGAGGCGTTATTTTGTGTCATTTTACTGTGAGAATAGCACGCAGTTCATTTGCATATATCAATACGCGTAAATATCCTGCATTAGGAACAAACATAATGTATTTAGCTCGCCAAGGCTCGAAAAATACAATGTTTATTCACAGGGGGTAAGCACTGTCCACCCCAAAACGGAAGTTGTTAGTTTCCAACGACCCTTTTCCCGGTGGACAGTACTTGGATGGTTGGACCAAGACACGTTTTCGGTGAGATTTTTTCACTTTTATTGAACTTTTGATTTATATATTTGTTTCGATTTATCGCCTTAATGTTCCAAATGTCTTAAATCAATCAAATTTCTGCATGTCATGCTGTAAAAACTGATTTAGTTAGGATTTCACAGAAGTGTCAAATTACGCGGTAAGTCAGCAAGTGAAATTGTGGATTCTTGACCAGGTTCTGGGCTAAAACGGCGCGATATTTATAAATTTGACGTTAATTTCAAAGCTAATATGTTATTTTACGACGAATGTTTTAATTTAGCTGTCATAACCTGTGTATTTTTCAAGTTATCGTGCATAATGCAAACTGTACATGCCCGGGGTCGTTATGTTATTACTGTCCAGAGTGTTGACATTTTTATTCTTTTGACTGTCTAGGTTGTTGATGTTCTAACTGATTGAGTATTGTTTTGTTTTCTTACAGAAATGACGATATGATGTGGATCTGCATAATGTCGGCCATTTTCCATTGCTACTATTGTCACTTGATGACAGATTTCCAAGCTGTTATTCACCATATGATCAAAGAGCACCCACAGGAGAAAATAAAAGTACGCCAGTGGATACAGGATACTACTGGTGGCAAGCTGCGCCTTCAGTCCAAATCTTTTGGAAACGTCGTCCCTAATGAACTAAAGCGTGACGGTAAAATTTGTATACCAAACAGTAAAACCTCGACTTTATTAATTGAAGATGAAAGCCCACCTGAGAAGAAGTTAAAAACTGACAATGACAAGTTATTGACAAACACTACCTCAGAAAATGTGCAACCTATAAACACTTCTGATGAAAACGAAGACATACTTTCTGAAATGAAAGAACTTCTCCCGGGTGTTATCTCAAGTCTAAAGGAATCGGGTCGATTGGATTCATGGTTAAAATATAATCGATTATTGCATGCAGGGAAATTTCCGCTAAATAACATCGCATACATGTTGTTTGAAGATGTGGTAGAGTGGTATTCATTGGAAAATACTTCCAGAATGCGATACAGGAAGGAGATAAAACAATTTTGGAGAATAGGACAAAAACTATTTCACCGCAAATTCCTTCGGTTTATGAGCGGTGTTAAGAATACAGGTCAGTTTGATGCAGATGCATCCAGCGTTGTGTCACTAAAGCCTGAAGATTCCAAAATCAACTTTGCTGTCCCATCAAGACGTGTTCTCGATAAACTAGAGAGTACTTTTAAGGAAGCCGAGGGACCAGGAATATTCAATCAGGTTCTGGCTAAAGTCTCTGAAAGTGTCCGTGGTACTGCTTTGAAGTTGTGTGTTGACGGCAAGAAAATAAATGCTGGAACATTAGGTCAGAAACATGGAGATATTGACCTATTTGGTTACGAGAACAGTCCCAGTCTCAAGGAAAGGCACGAAAGGCTTTCACGTGAAATTGCATTGATAAAAGATGCTGCTGAAGAGGTTGAAAATGAACAAATCTCAAACAACATAGAGTATGCAAATGACCTTTCAGGCACGTTCAAATGTACTTTATCTGAAAAAGTACAATCAGTGATAACAATACTGTCTTTGAGATTGAAAGAGTTGCGTGAAATGAAAATAGGTAAGGTCACAGCTCTCAATAAATTCAAACAACTTGCAACGGGTGACTGGAAGCAATCAAACTATCTGTATGTAATCAGTGCTATACAGTCTACTCTATATCAAATAAATGATTCCATAGATGGAACTGTTGCTTTATTGAACAAACTCGGTAGCATTGCCAGTCAACTGAACAATGTTCAACATCTATTTTGTACTGAAAACCGAGTGTGCCTTGCTGAGCAGCAAAATTATGTTTGTCTCACTGGTGGCCAATCTATCCAAGACGACCAATCAATTGTGGAACCTGAACTTGTAAAACAACGTTCTGAGTTGTGGTTTCAGATTCGCAAAGAGGCTAAGGTGACTGGCAGTACAATGAACAAAGCCTTAGGATTAGATACTCTCAAATCGCAGACTCAACACTTTGACAATGTTGTCAATAATGTACCAACACCTGAACCATCAGCGTTTGTTAAGGAGAGAATGGACAATGGATCTGCCAACGAAATACATGCCATTGCAACTCTTGTTTCCAAATTCATGCCGGTTTTTCATCCACAGATTACCTATGTAGAAGAGGGTTGTTATGTTATACAACATGGATACAAGCCGTTTGCTGTTATCAGCCCAGATGGAAGTGGGCGAAAACTGAATTGTTCAGAAAACACAGACCTAGGACATCCAATTCTTGCTGTGGAAGCGAAGTGTCCCTTTCCCGGGAAACAATATACAACAGACATTTATTACAAACTACCGAAGTATTATGTTCCCCAGGTTTTGAGCGAGATGAAAGCTATGGATGCAAAGGAGCTTCTCTCCATTTGTTACTCAAAGGAGACTAGCAGTTTCTTCAGAGTGACGTTTAGTGAAGAATTGTGGAATTGTATATGGCTAGAACTCATTACTTTATATGGTCAAGATAATCCAATAAGACCAAAGTCAAAATCAGAAAATTTGAAGAAGTTGAGAGAAAGTGTCAATTCTTTTGTTGATCAAAATGTGGAATTCGTGGCTGAGATGTCCTCAGTAGAAGCTAAGGAATGTGAGCATTCCGAACAGACCTCTGGTCATTACTTCCATACTGAAAAAAGAAACTCCACAAACACAGAATTAGTTGAAATTTCATACATCCTTCAATTGCTGGCAACGTCTGAAAAATGCATTTATGATGTCTATGAACTGTGTCGGACCAGGGCTGTAGAAGTATTAGTATTTCTCATTGCAGATTTGAATCGTTTCTACAAAGAAGAGATGCCCCATGCGATACCTGTAGCCTATGGCCTAAAAGGGTACAGCTTGAATGTGGAATCTCTGAGATCAATGCTACTGGACATTTTGCAACGATGCCATGACCTCGGCATGTATGTAGCAGTCGTGTCGTTTGATGGTCAGTGGTCTAGAATAACTGTACGATCTGCATCTGGTAAACCATTAACATTGTTACAATTGCAGAAAGATGTGTGGGCAGAGGCAACAAAAGAGTCTAAGAGCTCTATTTTGAAGATATTGTTCAGCTTGAATGTCGTACCCGTTGTTAGCTCTCTGGAAGAATTGAAACCATTTGCTGATGTTGTGGAAACTGTTACCAGGGAGAGGAAGACTCAGATGATCGTTGGTTCAGTGACAGGAAATAATAAGCCTTATCAAATGAACAAGGAACTACACAATTCCCTCAAAAACATGGCATTTAGTAAAGGATCAAGCAGTGAAAAAGATCAAGATGACGAAAGGTCCACTGCCAACGTGAACATATTAGACACAATTGCCCCAAATAACAATGTCATACTTGATGATGATATAGTTGAGCAGGCAACCAGCATGAGTGCAGACACTGCCATTGCCAGCCAAGTCCCGGAACCAAATATGGCCATTGATTTAGACATGGAACTTAATGAAGACTCAATGACTGCAGACATTTTACTCAAAGACCCTCAACTTTTGGAAATGTTGAATGAACTAAAAGATGACGCAAAGGTGAAAAGAAAATGGGAAAATGTATGTTTTTCAAAATTTAAAGACAACATCAAATCGGAAGAGTTACTAAAGAAGTATTTGACAAAGGCTGAATTGCAAATATGTTTCAAATCGATGAAACCATACCTGAAGAAAGAAAATGTGTCTTTTTCACTATCTTGGCCTAAAGACAGATTGGTAGAACTGTTTGTGTCTTTGCAAAAACACAACTATAAAAACCTTGAGGAAAACAAATCTAGGCGGAAACGGCTACCACCTTTGAAGAAATTATGTCAGAATGTCATCCGGCGCTTCCCAAAGCACTTTCTTAATATCATTTATGCATACCACATTTTCCCACCGAGACTTTATTGTTGGCGAAAACATGCTCTATACAAAGATAACATGAGAATCATAGGTGTCTCAGAACCTATCTGTTGGTATTCCCTGCTACATTTTGGAAATGTAGCAGATTAAGCAACATATTTGGATGGGTGGTGTTTGTCTGATAGGTCATATATCTAGTATTCATTTAAATGGGACCTGTAATTTCGGCTTCGGGAGATACTTATCACCTTTTTCGGAAACAAGAAATTGCAATATATTTGACGTTTGGGCATGAATATGCAAGCAAAGTGATTAAATTTGAGCTAGCATAAGTGTATGTGATATTTTGGAACGTATTAAAGTAAAACTTACTTTATGTCACTTTAACATTGTTGTTTTACGTGAAGATGACTGTCAGTCAATTATTGTATACTGAACAGTAAAAGAAATTTTCGAACCTCAATGTACATAACCTGGAGAGGACACATTAGGTCGGCTAATAAAAGATGCATTAACGCAGATTGTACCGGGTACAGATAATAATAATAATATATTGCATTTGATAGTGCGCCACATCCACCCAAGTGAGTGCTCTGTGCGCCGGTCATCCCAGTTCTGTGTAATGATATTCACATAAAATCATTTCGAATGATCTCATGCAATAGTAATAAAAAAAATTATTTGTTTGTATACGGGCGCTTTGCGCATATCTTGGAACAGTATGTGTTCAACACGTTGCATAACTCCTGTTACGTACCATCTTCCTACGCAGAGCCTAAAAGGCCAGTTTCCAAACTGTCATTTTATGCCTTGCTGCAGAGACTTTACTTTTCTGTGCTGCTATAGTGCCCCTACAGAGTAGAGAGCAAGCACAGAAAACTCAAGGCTATGCAGCAAGGCATAAAATGACAGTTTGGAAACTGGCCTTTTAGGCTCTGCGTAGGAAGATGGTTACGTACATGTGAGGCGGGTTTTCGGAACGAATGATGCCGAAAATTATCCTGAAATCAAGCATTTCTCCACAGTGAACACCAGATCACATATAAACGATTCTTGTAGGTACTTTTTATGTACTAAAGTATCAAATTACAACAGACTATTGACATAAATTCAAACTTTTAATATCACAAACATGAAAAAGTGGCACCAGTGCAATGTAGAGAACACAAAACTTTATATCTGAACACAATAAAACATTGTCATGGACACAGTCATGAGGACAAATTACTACAGCGAATCGTCATCAAAGTATCGAGAATTTGTTGTATGTAAATTATTATCAAAAGCAAGGCTCTTAACACGATAAAGTAGGAACCGAAAGAACATATAATATGTTCCCACATTTAATAAACACAGATTAAATAATGTCAGAGCATCGAGAGGTATCACAAATTTGGAAGATAAATTAAAAAAGTTCTTTGGCACAACAAATAAATTGTCATCAAAAGAAATAAAAACGTTCTTTTTCGTCTCCATTAATCTCAGAGCATCGAACAATTTAAAGTATCCAACGTGGAAGGTAAATCAGTAAGTTCTTTGGCACAACACAATAGTTTGTTTCCATTACTTTCAACACAAAATGTGATATCACAAACTTTGAAGGAAAATAAACGATCAGCACACTATTATGCTTGTAACAACCATTAACTATTCAGTGTGAGCATGCTCTCTGTGCCACCTGAGGGAAGATCGCCATTTGTAGGATTTATTACACGTTTTACAGCGATATAACACATCCTTGTGCATCTTGATGTGTTCTTTCATGTAGGACTTGGAGAAGGTTTCACTGCAATGAGGGCATGTTTCGAATTTTAGTTTGGGGCATCCATTTCTCACGTGTCTGCCAAGGTCTTTTTTACTACTGTAGCTTGCTCCACAATTGCTACAAACTTCAGGGCGAAGATTATGGTGCTTGTTAATGTGGCCCTGAAATCCCCACAACTGTTGAAAACCCTTCTCACATATTTGGCACTTAAAACGCCATTCATTATTGTGAATGCTCTTTACGTGCATGGACAATCCGTATTTAGACTTAAATGATTTCCCACATCCATCGCACAAAAGCTTCTTTTTTGGGGTACTGGCCAGTAGCCCACTAGTGTTGAATGAAATTGACGACTCGTCTAATGGTGAAATCTCCATTTTCTGAAATCATAATATAATTCATTAAGAGTAATGATAGGACTGAAAAAATCCGGCATCAACAGTGACTTATATCACTGTTCGTGATAATGATAACATTCTGATAGTTATACACGTGGGACCTTTTATGATGGTATACGATATTTCTTTAATTGGTGCGCGTTAATGATTAAATCAGATTAGATTACTGTAATGTATGGATAAGAGGCCGAGTGTGTTTATGAAGAACCAACCCGAATGGGACCAAAAGTCGTTACTTAAAAGCGCAAAATCTCTCTATTAAAAATGTTCGCAATATATTTTCTTTAACAGATGAAAAAACAAATTGATTACATTCCCATTAAATATTTTAGGGCTTATTTTAGTAAAATACATAAAATTTCCACTTCAACTTCTCATAAGGGAACTTCAAAATATGTAAAAGCATAATTTGTAATCCATGTTTAGACCAACAACCTAGACAGTCTACGAAGCAAAAACCTGGACAGGACGCGGTTCACTCGAATCAACAACCTCTGACATGTACAGTTTGCATTATGCACGATAACTTAAAAAATAAACGGGTTATAACACTTATATTAAGATATTAGTCGTAAAATTACATATTAGCTTTACAATCCACTGCAGATCAAACATATTGCAACATTAAAGCCCAGAACTGAGTAAATGACACCACAAGTTCGTTTCCTGACCTAATCGCGTGATTTGACATTCCTTAAAAATCCTAACTAAATCAGTTTTTACAGCATGACATGCAGAAATTTGATTGATTTAAGACATTTGGAACATTAAGGCGATAAATCGAAACAAATATATAAATCAAAAGTTCAATAAAAGTGAAAAAATCTCACCGAAAACGTGTCTTGGTCCAACCATCCAAGTACTGTCCACCGGGAAAAGGGTCGTTGGAAACTAACAACTTCCGTTTTGGGGTGGACAGTGCTTACCCCCTGTGTTATTCCTAATGCAGGATATTGACCATCCCAAAACATACTCTTACGATAACCTCTATATATTACCCATTGCTTCACAGTGGTTGTTGTGTGGCATAATTATTACAGAGGAACATGTACTTCAGACAAAAATATTAAATGTACAATTGTTAAATTTTATATCATTCTGTATATTTGATATACTGATATATTGTACATAATATTTACGAAATGCAATGCGATTACCAAACTTATTGTTGACGCGAGTGATTACAGTTACTTCGCCTCCAAGTACATGTTTAACTGCAATGACACGACTGGAGGAATTCAAGCAGGACTAACTTGTCATAAACTAGGTATGGTGTATAGCTTGTACACAGCTGTTTACGTTAGGTATATTCTTAATTACTGCAATTATCTCTATAAGCTAAATGTTATGTGAAGGCAGCGGTTATCGGTATGTATTATATACAAGTAAGATATGCTGGAATTATTGAATAGAACAAGTTTGCAGAAGAGCGCGATTATATGAATCTGATAGTGGTAGCATCCATCCATGATTCGTCTATCTTTCCATCCACTCATCCATTCGTCTATCTTTCCATCCACTCATCCAACAATCCATTCGTCTATCTTTCCATCCACTCATCCATTCGTCTATCTTTCCATCCACTCATCCAACAATCCATTCGTCTATCTTTCCATCGACTCACCCAGCAATCCATTCGTCTATCTTTCCATTCACTCATCCAACAACCCATTCGTCTATCTTTCCATCCACTCATCCAGGAACCCATTCGTCTATCTTTCCATCCACTCATCCAGGAACCCATTCGTCTATCTTTCCATCCATTCATCCAACAATCCATTCGTCTATCTTTCCATCCACTCATCCAACAATCCATTCGTCTATCTTTCCATCCACTCATCCAACAATCCATTCGTCTATCTTTCCATCGACTCACCCAGCAATCCATTCGTCTATCTTTCCATTCACTCATCCAACAATCCATTCGTCTATCTTTCCATCCACTCATCCAGGAACCCATTCGCCTATCTTTCCATCCACTCATCCAACAATCCATTCGTCTATCTTTCCATCCACTCATCCAACAATTCATTCGTCTATATTTCTATCCATCTCCCTCTATTTCTAATGTATTTAAAAGAGGATACTAACAGACCTTCCATTTAATACAATTTTTATCAAATGAGTAAATGCTTTGATACAAAATCATGCACGAGTTTAATAAAATTGCCATTATATTGAAGGAACTTTAGTATTCTCTTTTCTACATGCCCACATTAATCAAGTGAAATTGGCGACAGTGTTAAGAAATTAAGAATTCCTCGAGTAATGTACAATTGTGACGTCAAACGCTAATTTAATATTGCATTATTAATTTTACAATGCAACATCTTCCACGGGCGACTAATAACATATTTTATCATACATTACTAACCATGGATAAAAGGACTGGACATGACCCATCGCAACTTCCAAACGCAACGCATAACTCTTGCTAGTCTGCATTACTGGCCGATTTAAGCCTTGCGGTATTTTCCTGGCCTTCTTGTGCCTAGATAGTGGATCGCTGCACCAGAAATGCATAGTGGGCCTTGATTTCTAAGCACAGCTTTCTTAAGGAAATACTGCAAGGCCTAAATCAGCCAGTAACGGAGACTGGCAAGAGTTATGCCTTGCATTGGAAAGTTGGACCCATCGGTATTTTTATCCAGTGAAAGTAAATAAGATAACCCCTAATCTGCGGGGTGCCAAATGGCACTTTAATCGCTATTTATTAAGCTTATAATTCGAATTAGTAAGCTTAATAAAACACGATTACATTCCCGTTGAGCTCCCAATACCTACTTACATACAAATTAGCATCATTTACAAACAAATCGGCAAGGATAACACGAATTTAATGAAAGCGACATAAGATGCAATGTTACGCGGACTGATATAAGGTTACACAAACTACATGTAGCATTTCTCTGTAGTCGACTGATGAACAAGTCACACGAGGTAAATAACTTTTGCACACGACCCTTAAACGGCTCTTATCGCTTGAGGCGAGACGTTTCGTTTTTCAGGAAGTTGTCAATCGGAAGGGATCGGATTGTTACCTCTTGTTTCGTTTTAACAGGTAAGTCGTCATGAACAGTTACAACTTTAATATTTTATAACTGTTTTGCCATTCGAGCAATATCAGTTACATTAGAATTTGTCATACATGTACTTCAACCTTACAAATTAAAGGTACAGCTGTAACTATATCTATATATCGACTGATATGGCTGACTTGATAACGTCGCAAATGTCAACATACCTTGGTTAGATATATACAATGCGCTATATCAAATATAGTTGATACTTCAGTGGGTAGAGATTATTCACACATTTAAAGGCTTTACTTGGTATGATACATACTGTTTGCTTCACTATGCGTTAATGAATGATATATCGAGGGTAGAAAGAGCTGTATTTTACTTCCGCAGTTGATCTCTGTTCGATTGATATACAAGGCGACTTCCAAACGTTTACTATATATACCTTCGAATATTTCAATATTTCTTTAAATATGTTATTCAGGTTATTTGAACAGGAAATATGGAGAGTATACAGTTTACAATTATTTTATTTTTTCTGTTTTTTAGTCTAAGAGTTTTAACTTCATGGTGATTGTTTTGTCTCTGGTAAAGCAAGAACACGTTTCACCAATAGAGACTGAGTTGACGGTATGGTTAAATGGAAGCCCAGCTCGTGTATGACAATATCCTGCACACAGGCACTCGGCCACGTGAGCGACACATTCTCTTGTCAGAATAGTTTATGTTGTTATGCATTCGTGCATGCAGCTTCCATACAAGGGACCGACTCCAAATGCTAGCATGCCATATTTCAAAAAATCTCTTCCCAAAATATGTATTGGAGAGATGTCGTTGAAGAAGCGGTGCCAACTTGAAGCGATGCATATGATGTTGTTTAAACCGCCATTTTAGATCGGATTATTTCTTGGAAGATGATAACATGGGTATGGGGTATCTTTATTATAGTCAGGATTTCAGTTGTCATGATGTATTAGGATTATTTCAGCAATATAAAATGTACACGTCTGTCACAAGTACTGTGCCAAAATGCCGATAAATCGTCGGCTTTCAAAAACATATGTTCTCATTTACTTGTACTTGTTTCCGGAAAAAAACAACATTAAAAAAATGAAAACGTACGGGTCAGTAACAAGACGACAGTAAAGCACTGAAGATAGAGATCATCTGGATAGGAATGACGTTATCTTTAGGTTGAATGTTATATGTTCAAAAGATGACTATTCTAGAAAAAAAACTTTGAAAGATTTTCTCAAGTTTACATGATGCGTAACATATGATGGAGATTTGGTGAAGAACATGAGTTTTGAAGATGTTGTTGTCTTATGCACGAGTGGAAACAGACATTGTTTGTTAAGCGTACAGTCGGGCATTTTCAATAATGCATTTTCCCCACACAACAAACATGCATTCATTATACATATCCCAACACATTAAACATGATGTATTTCATCATACTGATACGATATACTTAGACTCATAATAAAATACGCAAATCATTCACTATTGTCACCCTTCAGTTTTTGGTTGCTTTGACCAGATGTAACTATGTTGAATGCTTATATATAGAGTTGATTATTGCATTACAAATTCGATAACTACAATTGTTATATATAACAAACACACGCACACATAAATTGAACCACTCACTGCAACTGCTCTGTGAACACACCATGCAAATACCAACATCAATACGTTGCATTGTCACATGCTTAACGCACTACTCAATATTGAATGTGCTTAAATCGTAGAGGCTAAATACATTGGTTCTGTCAATATATTTCAAAATAACGATTTCGTAGTCTATATGTATATATTTAAATGAAGTGACAACTTAGCTTATGTGTGTACACATTGTAACATCAAGTTTGTAAACGTTATGGACTGCTCGGTTTTTATTAAGGTGACAACATTAAATTAGAAGCAAGTAAATATCGACATCTGAGGTGAGTGTGCTGATTGATTGTCCTTTCCGACACATTACCGAGAGACCTGTATTGCATGTAAATATCTACATCTGAGGTGAGTGTGCTGATTGATTGTCCCTTCCGACACATTACCGAGAGACATATATTGCATGTCCGTATTTCGCAATAGTGTATTGAATTGTATTGTTATCCACACCACGTGAACGTGAATCACGGCCGTCTATGACGTCACAGACGCTGATAGGGTTGCTATGTACACAGGGGAGAGTGACCGGGTTCGATACATGCCCTCGTTAATATGAATGATTAATAAACAAAGCCCAGATGGTATCCGTCGCTTATCAGTATGACCAAGTTCATATTTCTGACGGGTTATGGTTATTTACCTTTCTCTCGTGTTGTTCACACGTTTAAAAGGACGTCAAACAAGACAAGACAATACAGAAATATCATTTTGCTTCTTGTCACAAGAGAAACCTGACAACAGCACTTGTTTTATCTATTAACACTATCCAATCACAAGGCAAATTATACTTAATATTTTTCAAAAATGATGGTTTGCATCGTGTCTTTTGGACTCTCGTTTAGTTCTCGAAGTAGAAATATCATATAAAGATATAAAGTTAGGTAACATTGTAAAAATGAAAATGAAAAATAACGTTGAGAAATGATGAGAAACGGATATTCAGATTGAATGGTCACACTGAATGTAAAGTGAATGAAACATTGAAATTTAGAAGTGGAAACGTAATACAAAACAAAAACAATAGTTTCCTGATAACGTCTTTATTGTAAATGCACACGTTTCGAAGTATATGCTTACTCCTTCATCAGTGGATCATGGAGAATACCAAGTAGGATACATATTCATAATGGTAAAAGTTGTGAGGAACTCAACCACAGTGATCATAATAATTTACATGGCAACGGTTTGCAATGAAGTCCACTAATCTTTATCTTTTCAAGAAAGAAAATAATGTTTCTCTCCAATTTAATATGGTAAGTATTGGTTCTGTTATCGTAAGCCTGTTCAGCATAACGAACTTTTCTTCTTCTCGTGTTGCTCAGTCTGTGTCGCAGATCATTGATATGAAACATTAAGGGAACCGATCAAGTATAGAATATTGACTTTCAAAAGTATCTCAAATTCCTTTCGGAGATAAAATGTCAGTCAAATATACTTTGTTTCTGTCCCCAGAGATATTCCATGGCCGACGAGAAAACACCCGGGGGCCCACCCCCCGCACACACAGACGCCCCACCCCCCGCCTACACTGCAGGTGCCCCCAGTAGCGGGTACCAGTCCCAGGGTGCCAACTACCCCCCTCAAGGCGGCTACCCTCCCCAACCGGGTGCAGGGTATCCCCAACAACAGGGGGGCTACCCGCCGCAGGGTGGGTACCAGGCAGGACAAACCAGTGAGTATATATAGAGAGTTTTAATCTTTACGCACAAGGCAAACATACAAAGTGTTCATACATGTTGATACATTATAAAGGTCGAGGCTCTAAGAAGCTACAAGAGTAGGAGATCGGGTTAAAGGGGCACGTACTGAACAGTATAATGTATTTAACGATTTCATTGAAAACATTGTTATTTCGAATAAATCAAAGGAATCACGGTTTAATTCAAGATCGAATGTATGAAGAATATATGCAAATGAAGCGCTGATTATCAGTGATTACAACACGTGTTGACTGTGCGTTTATGAAACTGATACATAACTTAAATTACCTTCTTTCCGAGGTTTAGTTTCAATCTGAACAGTTTCGTTATCACAAAAGCAAATAAACTTTACTCTAATAGTCTCTTTGCTTCACAGTGTGTTGCAATTAATATTATGAGACAAGGCTTCAACAGCCCCCCTGTTTTGTAGCACATTATGAGTGGACGAGGAAGCTGTAAGAAAGTACTTTTAGCTCTCGATCCCCTAACCTTTTCGAACATTTCTGTGTGTGAGGGATTTTATGTGCGTTTCTTTTAGGAACACACACAGCTGCAATTTAAAAAGCCTCTATACCAGCCTGACGTGGCAGTAATGTCTGGCTCGATGTGCCGATAGAACCAGTCTCCGGCCATGCGAACAATTTTAACAGTGTTATCTATTTTTATGACTTAATATTACAAATGTATACAGACAGAAGTTTTATTTGTAATATCGGCCTCATGGCCTATAATACAGTCATATTTAAATACATTTCATTGAACAGTGGTTGCAAATGTATACTAGCTAAGTGACCATCTCTCCTGCAGCGGTAGTGGTCAATCAGCCTGGTATGGGAGCAGTGCCTGGCTCGACCTTCCGGTATGGTCAGTCTCCAGCCATGGTGATATGTCAGCACTGTCAGGCTACAGTGACTACGACCACGTCATATGAAACTGGACTTCTCACCTGGGCGGCTGCTGGCATGATATGTCTCTTCATGTACGTACCATGTTATATTATGTCTCTTCGTGTACGTACCATGTTATATTATGCCTCTTCATGTACATACACTGTTGTATTATGTCTCTTCATGTACGTACCATGTTGTGTTACGTCTCTTCATGTACGTACCATGTTGTGTTATGTCTCTACATGGACGTACCATGTTATGTTATGTCTCTTCATGTACGTACCATGTTGTGTTACGTCTCTTCGTGTACGTACCATGTTGTATTATGTTTCTTCATGTACGTACCATGTTGTGTTATGTATCTTCATGTACGTACCATGTTGTGTAACGTCTCTTCATGTACGTACCATGTTGTGTTATGTCTCTTCATGGACGTACCATGTTGTGTTATGTCTCTTCATGTACGTACCATGTTGTGTTATGTCTCTTCATGTACGTACCATGTTGTGTTACGTCTCTTCGTGTACGTACCATGTTGTATTATGTCTCTTCATGTACGTACCATGTTGTGTTATGTCTCTTCATGTACGTACCATGTTGTGTTACGTCTCTTCGTGTACGTACCATGTTGTATTATGTCTCTTCATGTACGTACCATGTTGTGTTATGTCTCTTCATGTACGTACCATGTTATGTTATGTCTCTTCATGTACGTACCATGTTGTGTTACGTCTCTTCGTGTACGTACCATGTTGTATTATGTCTCTTCATGTACGTACCATGTTGTGTTATGTATCTTCATGTACGTACCATGTTGTGTAACGTCTCTTCATGTACGTACCATGTTGTGTTATGTCTCTTCATGGACGTACCATGTTGTGTTATGTCTCTTCATGTACGTACCATGTTGTGTTATGTCTCTTCATGTACGTACCATGTTGTGTTACGTCTCTTCGTGTACGTACGATGTTGTGTTACGTCTCTTCATGTACGTACCATGTTGTATTATGTCTCTTCATGTACGTACCATGTTGTATTATGTCTCTTCATGGACGTACCATGTTGTGTTACGTCTCTTCGTGTACGTACCATGTTGTGTAATGTCTCTTCATGTACGTACCATGTTGTATATATATATAACCTCATTATATACTCAGGGGATATACATACTGTGTTTGAAACTCAGCGGCATATATATGGTAATTATAATGGTCCTAAATTGTATGTAAAGTCGCAAACTAAATGGTTTAAATGTCGCTTTTGCTTCATTCCTTTCCCATTGGAAACACGTAAACTGACATTGTTTCTTTAGCTCTTCATGTTATATGAACTTTTTATGATGTGGGCACTCCAAACAGAGGTTGCCATACTAGTTCCCCTGTCAATCTGTGTTTTCAATACGAAGGGCTAAATATTTCATTCTATTCCAATTCCATTTTAGTTATGAAAGTTGACACAATAACCTCTGAACATGCTGACTATTTGCCTGCAGGTGCTGGTTGGGGTGCTGCCTCATCCCCTTCTGTGTCGACGCCTCGAAAGACGTGGTCCACACGTGCCCAAACTGCAAACAACTGGTGGGCAAATTCAGGCACTTCAACTGAACATATCTGGACACTTCGTGGAACACCAATCTTATTATATCAACTGATCAGACTTCAGTGTGACGTGGTGACGGATTTCACTAGGATGTGAACAGTTTCCGTTATTCTCATTGAAGAAACTGTGAAATATCATTTCACATCTTGGGCATACGGTGGTGCCAACAAATTTCAGAAATTTAACTGAGCAATGTTGAATATATCATGAAATCAAAGACTCGTTTAGTTTCAATGAACATAAATTGATATAACATGGAACCAACATCTTCAGGAATTTGTTCTTCGAAAAACGCGAAAACCTACCTTTGTTTCATATGTGTGAAGTCATTATCGCCAATGAGAAAAGGGAAATAAGAGTAAAATACGATTAAATAATCAACAGAATACAATGTTCATTAAAACTATCATTTAACAAGTTGAAACATTCTATGAATGTCGAACTGAATATAAATGAAATATAAAATGTCTTAACCCTGTTTTAGTATATATATATATGTATGGATTTTATCTGTGCTCAGCTCATTGAAACTGTTTTCAATACTACCTGAAGTCGACATGATTTACGTGACATATGTGACTGTATATATTTTTATTTTCAATAATTTAAAAATAAATGTATTTATAAATAACATCCAACCTGCTTATCTTTCCTCGATTGCCTACACGTTTTACCGTCCGTCCAACCTGGCAACTGCATCATCTATACTCCTGCTGCTTCGCCGCGTCATGTATCAGTATTTGGACAGGTCGCAATACTGCAGAAGCTTACTTTGTTGATCTATCATTTAATGAGGCTTCTATTCTATACCTGAATGTACCCACCTGCCTGTCACTACAACCGGCTGATGACAAATGTTTCCCAGAGTCAGGTAAGGGTTGTCTCCCTTACATGTTGAACTCAAAGACGAATCGCCGCAGCATTACTGTATAACCGTTGACGTCTTTGTGACACAGCTCTGTATTTAAAATTAGTTTCTATCATACGCTATAGTCATGATAGTGTGTCTCTGTATACATGAATAGTTATGCAGTCTGTCGGACAATAGGATACCCAGCGCTCTGTGATCCTTTATATCAGAGAGCCAAACAATAGAAACATTACACATTCAACAGAAATCTTCATTTAGACTGACAGAAAGAAGAGGAGGAGAACACTATTTTATTAACGTATCACATGATGTTATCAAAGCAAATGAATAATTCACAAAACTAGTAAAAACAACATCCAGGCAATGAGACACGAGATTCGTATAATATTTAAAATATAGTATAATAAAACTAGTGACATTGCTAAAATGTCGTGATGGCCGATCTGGTACAAACACATGTGTTAACTACCTATAATGTTTGCACATTTTAGGTCTATTAAACATTAAAAAGAGTCCTCGACAAATAGTTCCAAATATCGTGCCTTATGTCAGAATAGAAACTGCAACTAGTAACAAAATGGACTTCGTCCTCAATATCATTACAATCACAACATTTATAAATTCTTTGATTAAGTGGCACTTAGGTTTTTGAAAATCTTCCAACTTTAATTTCTAGGAGTAAAGTTCCACATCTTAATTTATTCAAAATACTACGTTGGGATCTGTCCATTTTAGTGAATACATATTTTTCATCAGTGGGAGCAATTTTAAAAAGTCTGTAAGTTCTTAATTTGTTTCCGTTGCACTGCCCATTAACATTCCAAATCTGACTGTGCCAAGGTTCATCATCTAAATTTTGCAGCCATAATTTGTAGTTTAAAAATCAAAATCAGAAATATTGAATAAGTCACAAACAGGTAAATTCCAAGAGTTTATAAATGAAATAACATTATTATACCAAGATTTTCTAAATTTTGATGACCATCTATGCAGGTTACAGCATTTCGTTCAGATGATCTATGTAAGCGACGCCTAAAGCGAAGAATGGTTATATTTTGTTTACATTGTTGTGAAAACCAGCCCAATTCTCCTCGTACAGCTAAATTTGGCGTTTTACGACAAACTGACAAATAAAATGATTAAAGCCTTGTTGAGAATGGATAGCGTAAAGACCAGGATAATTCAACTCTAACATAAAGAATTCCTCAGCGCTCGTACTATGGCTCTTTATATTTTCATATATATCAGAACAATTCTTATTTTCAAACTGACGTATTTGTCAAACGTAGTGTTTTTGTCACATACATTACACGTACAATGTATATGCAGCCGATACAATATATGAATGGGACAACCGTGACAACTATAAGGCATTAAGGATGTCCGTTCCTTCCTGTTGAAGTTCAAAAATGAAATATGATTAAGTAAAGATTTTTTCTCATCTTTATTTACTTCATGATATTCTACATCATCTACATACTTTTAAAAAACAAATGAAATAAAGAAAATGTGACTTTAGAACCTCTAAAAAGTGCTTAAACAGCATAAATAGCCTAAATTTGACTAAAAGAGGGGTTTTCAGGTACATTTTGTGTCAAAGCTTAAAAAAAACCCACACTACCATTTATATTTTTTCATGAAACTTTGTAACATATCAAAAAAGTAAAAAAAAGTTTAATAGTAGAAATGTAGTATTTTAAAGTTTTTAGCAGTTTTTTTTCTCATTTTCCCATGTTAAAATTGTACCTCACCCAACTATCTTACAGGTGTCATATCTCGAAAAAACCCACACTACCCCCTATTTTTTAATGCTGGTTTTCCAATCATATACTTTGATCTTTTAAAAAATATAAGTTAGAAAAAAAGTTTAATACCATAAATTTGAGGAGCGAACATCTTTAAAACGAGAGATGCTGTATACATAAATTACACCTTTCGATATTGTTTTGCATAGTTTGGTTTGCTTTCATAAGTTAAATAAATAAGCTTGTATAATGGCTATAAAATGAACATTTTGTTCATTCATGCAGAGTTCGTAATACATGCAGTATCTAGATTTTCCATCTATCCATTCTATATATATACATGTAATCAGATAACTATTCTACATAGATGCAATGAAGACGTATCCGTGGAGTAATGTTACATATTCGTTTAATTAGTGTGCACAATATCAATTCTAATACAAAACATGTATCTCAATGTATCATCTCTAACAATGGTCAATTCAAAATATCAAACAAATAAAAGCGGTTTAAAAAACAAGCATTTTTTTTACGCAAAGATGCATTAAAAAGTCTGTATATATTTTAATAAATTCACGAGATATCATTATAGATAACACGTTATGAATCATCAACAAGTATGTGAAGCAAAATATTTACATTTCGTACATATGGTATATTAGATTCATTCTTCTGTTAAAGCACATAGTTCATATAGCTTCACACATGAGTTCTTACACAGGTACGTCCCAGGATAGAAGACTGCAACATGTAGCAGGTCCCTCTAACTATGAACCGTGTCCCCGAGTAAAGCGTTGCTGAAGTTCTACTGCAGTGTCCAGCCGTGTTGAGGATCACACTGACTCCGAGTTGACCTCACCTGCAATATTTTGCACACGACCCCCACAGCCGCGACGGGTGACCTATTTTACCTGTGTGTTATATATAACGACCGGACGCAGGACAGGTGAGTTTGATTATTACTTCCATTATATTTACATGTATATTTTTGTATTTTTACGCTATCAAATAGCTGATTGAAAGAAAGTACACTGAACTGAAAATCAGTGTTCAACAGCGCAGTTGAGGTGTATCTACTGTTACAGTACTATGAATAGTAATGGATGTCAACTTCCGGTGAAGAACTGGCTTTGTTTACAAAGCATTCAAACTATAACATCCATTATGCAAGCTCTATACAGTATGGAGATGTCATATGGCACAGTATCTCTCTATATAGCAACAGCCATCGAGAGACAAACATCAGCAAATCCACAATGCTAACGCCCACATACAGTACTACACTCGGTACCCACTGCCTGGGGTATTTGGCGGGTCAACTAATCGCGAACACATTAGTATTATTGTGTTCTATCCAAGAGTCACATTGCATTTTACCTGTGCCATTTAAGACGATTAAAATAATAACAAGATCTTTTCTGTATGTTATAATAAAGTGATGCTACACTGAATACATGCTATGTTTTCTATCGACACGGATCACTGCACACGATGAAAAGCGTAAAGGATTACCACGCGGTCATGGTCGACGAATATAATCTTTAAAGATTCAGACTAAACATCATCCCGCGTCTAAAAGTAATATTTACTTAAGCGTGCACGTATTTAATAACATGGTGATGCATTCAGTATTGCAGTATATACAGGTTTCTATTGTTGACTAGCTCTCACTATCAAAAGTCCTAAATTCATCAACATTTAAAAATTATATACTAAAGTATTCATTACACGTACACACTATATACCGTGCACATTGATAGTCGTACGTCAGTTACTGTGTAGAAGTCGTACGTCAGTCACTGTCATTCAATCTGTATGCATATCTTACCATGTGCTGGATGTGCTATAATGGGACACAATCTAAATGCATTACTTCACATCGTCGACTTCAGTCGTACTAACGGAGATATAAATACACTGCCTATTTACATTTATTTATGTATGACTTGATCTAAACATTTAAGTTTGCCAAATATCTATCCATTTCTCTTTCTCCCTACTCAGGCCTGCACATATATTTAAGAAATCACTGTAACCATCATGGTTTCACTGGGCAAGTGACGACGACGATGATGATGATGATGATAAAACTATGTTAAAACACTTCTTTAAAGGGACGGTAGGACGTTTTTCGCTGAAATAAGTTGATGCAATATATTTTATTTAAAAAGAAATGTCACCAATAGTAAAACACCACTTTCTCTTCGAAAACTCAAGTTAAAAATGTGTGTACATGGTTCCGTAAAGCCATGGGAATCGTTTTTGTCATTCGAAAAAGTAAAAAGTAATAAAATGGCCGCCATGCAATTTTTGCTTTACGGATAATTGGTTTGTATAATAAGATGTTTTAGCCTCTAAAGTAAATATAAATGACATAAACCATCATTATAAATGGGAAATTTGAAAATAATAAAATATGCCAAAAAAAACGTGCTACTGTCCCTTTAACGTCAGCTTTAACATTAAAGGGGCAGTAGCACGTTTTTTGCAAATTTTATTTTTTCAAATTTCCCAATTATAATGATAGTTTATGTTATTTATATTTACTTTAAAGGGTAAAACATCTAATTACACAAACCAATTATCCGTAGTGGTAATAACGGTGTTGCGCATAAAGCAAAAATTGCATGGCGCGCGGCCATTTTATTGTGAACACATTTTTTTTATTTCGAATGACAAAAACGATTCCCATAGCTTTGCGGAACCAAGTGCACTCATTTTTCAACATGATTTTCAAAAGAGAAAAGGTTGTTTTACTATATTGGTGACATTATTTTCAAATACATTTCATCGACTTATTTCAGAAAAAAAATTGCTACTGCCCCTTTAAAGTCTTTTCACTGACGTGGTGCAAGTGACACTAGACGCTATAAATGAACTCGAAACTATTGTACATTGTCCATAGATTTACAATGTACATGCATACATGTTGCTCCGAACAATGCTGTTGCGGTTGATATGGGCTGGGACCCTCCCTCGGTGCGTCAGTGGGGATCAGTGACTCGACATTATATGCATCTCAGGAGAATGGACCAACAACGCCTAAAAAAGATATACAAGTGGAGTCACGACTGGGCAATTTAGACGAAAAACCAAACTGGACCCTCCGAATACATAAGAAATTACAAGAATCTGGCCTCGATCACGTTGTACCATTAGACAGGTTATACGGAAGTATACACGTTGAAGACACCATAAAGAACAAGGTTTTTCAACATTTTAAAGAAAATTGGAGGAAAGAAGTTTCATAAAGGACGGAAAGAAAGGAATTGTGGAAACAAACTAAGAACCTAAAACACTTTCAAGCAATGCTACATAACAGGGAGCTCCTATATCGAGAAAATACTGGTCAGCTTTAGCTAAGTTCAGGAGTGGCGTGGCTCCCCTCAAACTAGAAAGTGGACGCTACACGAACACACCAATATATTAGAGAATATGTCCGGTTTGTCATGATGGTGTAGAAGAAGAAGAACACGTGTTATTAAGATGTCACCTGTATGAAACTGAACGTAGAGAATTGATGTTAAAATGTTGTAATATTGAAGAACATTTCCCAAATTTTGATGATCCTCGTAAAGTTAGTTTTATCTACCTAAGCTGTAATATATTCATGTGCCAAAACCTGCTTTGGCATTTTAACGAAAAGAAATTACTTCTTATATTCTTAATTCCTGTTTACTTTTTATAGTTTATATTTTATGTACATTTTAACTGTATTTTACTATTGTTTTTTAAGTCTCTCATAACCCTATACAGGGTGGCTCGTTACTTTTTATACATCATCTTTAACTTTTGTGATATGGGTTTTATTAGAATGTATATATAGTTTATAGTTATGTATGCATCGATTGTGATGAGGTGAGACTATAAAAAAATATATGTCTGTCAGTCTGTTACGGCAAAATAGAGAACCTGAACATGTTGTATACTTAATTTTTCTTTCGAAAAGCAAATACAATGTCCTATATTTTTGAAACTGTAGACATAATTATCATGTACGTGATTCTTTTACGATTCATCTCAATATCCACGCTACTGTGTAGTGTGCATCAAACCATTTTGAGTATTTCAGAGTATGTTAATGGAGTCACATACGACATACGCTTTCAATATTGTTATTTTATTGAGCAGTACGGACTGTTGCTGAAAACTACCCTTTTAATGCTTAACTGTTCCGTAAAATTACGATATATTACAATAAAGTATCATTAGTAGAAACATTATTTGAAATGGTGTCATTTCTGTTCAATTTGAGAATAACATGCGTAACATTAAACAATTCAAACTCTCTATCTAACTGATCGTATCCCTTGTTAACATTAGTTCAAATAGTGACATAAAAAGTCTTCAACTTACCAAAATATATAAGACGAGTAATTCAATCCTGTCATAAAAAAAACTGTACCCGTTCATAATTCATTCCAAATTGTGACATTAAATGGCTTGTACTTTAAGTTATCACTATTAGAACATAAAATGAAAGAATGAAATGAAATGAAATGAAAGTATTGTATCCGTTATTGATTCAAACATATATGTCATTATCTATTTCCTTATCAAACCTATTCCAAATGGGCTCATTTAACCTAAATCAAGCTCGAGTTAACCACTGTACACTGGACAAACAAGTCTAACCCGTTCACGAAGTTGAAACCCCCTTTCTTCAGATTTAGTGGAGGCTATCTACAAACTTTTGGTGGCCACTATATTATACATTTAAATGTGACAAGATTGAATTGATGTTTACAAGCCTTTTAATAATAGATTATGCTTAATTAACGTTGCCAATACCAGGGGTTTAAGTTGATATTACACTAGTAAGTGTAATATAATGTTAACAGTAGTATGTAAATAAATATATGTTATCGCAATAGGAGAACAATCGGGCTTTCTGATTTTGTGTTCCGGACTTTGATATCTGAATAACCATTATTTTTCCGCATTTCAGGATAATCTCCAGCTATGAGTGACGACGGACGCCACACACCCCGGCAGCCTGTTCCCCCAGACACCATGGTCCCCCTCGTCGACAACCCCGGACAACTCTACCCCCCAGCCAGGGACCACTCACGTGACCATCGCTCATCCAATCAGGACCTGCGCAGTGACAGGCGCTCTGATAGTTATCGTGTTAGTGATGCCCCGGCTCCTACAAGTAGGTTTGATATAACTTGCGACTTTTCTCTACCGCCAATAAAGGTATCTCTGTTTAAATTATAGACAAAATATTTCAGCTGTGTTTGATTTAACACCACTAGGGTCGAGTCGACGCATGCGCTTTCATGTTTCAAATCAAACGCATTGAACAAGACTGGAGTGTTGGCTCAAAGTATCAACATTCACCTCAGCTATTTACACTAACCGTTACATTTTACGTTGAAAAAATATAACTAATCTTAATATAAACCCGTATCTGTGTAATGTAATATTTCACTCATAATGTGTATGTCTGGAGGAATCTTGAAGAGAAATCTGCACTACCCATAATGCACCCAGTTCTCCAATGTCGAGTTGGCCGAGAACAAATCATGATCTGCACACTCGATACGCAAATCAAACGCAGCCATGGGTTATGCAAATCTCTTCAAATAAATAATAAATGTGACCTTACAATGCTCCAATATTATTGTTTAACAGGAAATTAACATTTCCTAACACTAAATGCAAGAAATATTTTACAAAATACAATCGCAAAAATATACAATGATGTTTTTGGTGCTTCTTTGAAATTACATATATTTTCAGCTGTTGTAAAACGATTGATTGCATAGAAGGATAAAATATATGAGACAAGGAAGTTTTGCCGTTTCTTCTTATGACCATTTCGGCAACAGTAGTGTGTGCCATGATGAAACTCATCAATATATTTATATATACTTTTAAACTTGTTGTATTTATTATTAGTAGATAGTTGTAATGATAATAAAATACAACACAAAGGTTATTTGGAGGTAATGGGCGCAGTTTATTTTGGCAAATACACAAAGTAAAGGAAGTCTAGGGACAATAAGGTAAATAATAGGGTTACCGACCATAAGGTTATAATGGCAGCCCTTGAGACAAATGCTAGATGATAACATGTGAGGGGTTCACATCAACAAGTCACAGCGTAGCACGGGACGGGTAATCCCACAAGGGAACCGCATTGATAGGATGCCCCCCAAGCAAGAGCACCGACCTCCGAGGCCGTCACATCGATAGGCCGGACTCAAACAAGGACCTACGAGGCTGTCACGTCGATAGGCCCAACTTAAGCATAAGCAAACCCATGAGCACCGACCTCCGAGGCCGTCACATCGATAGGCCGGACTCAAACAAGGACCTACGAGGCCGTCACATCGATAGGCCCAACTTAAGCATAAGTAAAGCCATGAGCACCGACCTCCGAGGCCGTCACATCGACAGGCCGGACTCAAACAAGGACCTACGAGGCCGTCACATCGACAGGTCTACAGTAGGAAATGAACAAATCCTACACATAAAGCAGTATGAGAGATATAGATGTACCCTGGTAGTATTTGCAAATATATGAGAGGCAGCACCAGCAGGAGTTTCACACTGACTGGTGTTACATAAAAAGATTAGGTTAAATAGTAGAGGAATAAGCAGGAAGGGTATCTCATTACCTGCTAATTACCAGTTGTGTTAAACACGTGGAGTTTTGCGGGTAACACGGCAAAGAGCTCCTTTAAATTTATTGTAAGTAAGGAGAAGGAGTTAAAATATACTACCAGAGATGCATTTGGTCCCCAGACTCCCTGCCAAAATTTCTTGTCTATACAAGAAAGCCCCACAAATTGCATCAATGGAAATAAGCTTTAAATTTAAAGGAAGGCTTTGAAAGCATTGGTTAATGTAGCTAAGTACAAGTCATTGCCACTGTCTGACAAATGGGTACCATCCACCGCTGGGTCTCTGTAAAGGCCCAAATCTTTACTTGAAATACTATGTTTGATTAAAGAACCCCCTTTTTTGCATATGGCCAATGCAGCATACCTATTGACTCGTTTCCGCTTCCGCTCAATTGCGGCACCATTTACTGCTCCACGCCAATGCGTTCTCTGGAGCATATCAGACCAAACTAATTTCGTGCTCGGCATGAGACTTGAAATGGTTTGGACATCACTTTCGATCACATCACATAAAGATTTACCGGATTGTTCAACGAGGTCATTGGATCCCAGTTGTATCACGAGGAATGCTGGCGGCACATGTCTCTGTAGTCTCTGCCTGATGTATGGGACTAGATTATGCCATTTCATCCCTCTTCTGCCGATCCATGTAATGCCGTACTCGTCTAGTGCGAGGTTCACGCCGCCAGGTGTCGAAGCTGTTCGTCTATGCGCCCAGTAGACTATGGAAGAGCCAATAACCCAGATATCTGCAAATATAAAGTGTTAGCATAACCGTATTCGAATAGATGACCTAAATAATTCTAATGTATGTCCGGACTGCTTGCGACCGCCATCTTCCCCATTCCATTATGGTCTGTTCCGGTATTCCTTGTAATGCAGCTGTTGTTGCAGCGCCGATCCGAAAGGAGTGTGACTTGTAGAATTCAGTTGATTCGCCGATAAATCTCAGTGACTTTGCCAAAACTGCCCTGAACTGATATTGCGTGACCGGGTTGGTATTGAAATGAATGAACAGTTGAGGTGATGAAGTTTTGGGCCTACAATCCAAATAGGCTTGTAGTCTTGAGACTGGACAAACATTGTTGGCATGTTCCACGAGGTGTATTTTGGTAAACTGACCGGTCTGGTCGGTTTTGGAAAATCTTATTTGCAAAGTGATACCATTTTTTCGCAATTGAACATCTGAGAGCATTAAACATGTACCTCTTCCGGGCTTCGCTGAGACAAGTTCGCTTATTCTCAAAAAGCCAAAAAATGCAATTGTAAACATTGACTGAAATAGACATGCTTCAAAGGATGATGAACATATTTTGGGCAGCGCATGTACCAGCCTATCAAGGAGGCTGATTGTAATTGGAGCTCTGCTGTCGTGAGAGGGGTTCCGAGTTTTCATACCTTTAAGGATTTTTCGAACAATAAAATTGTCTGTTGGATCCGGCATCATCCTTAGTTTATGTTCACGACCCAATGCTGACAGGTGTTGTGACATTGTAGCTGATGAAAATCCGTTAAGTGAAAGGTAACCTAAATACCTTGTAAGGTGTTGAAGTGGAATCGGCCATAGGTCGTCTAAACTGGTGTTGACGCAGAAAGTTTTATAGGAGTTTAACGCCGACTCGTAAGCCCTTCTTGTATTCTCCGACACTGAGCACATTAGTAGCCTGTGAGCTTCTGCATCCATAGATTCATGAGTGAGGCTGGTATTGTTGTGGGTTTGTTCTCTGCTGTTGGCGCCACTTTCCGAAATCTCTGGAAATCAAACCTTGACAGTGAATCAGCAATCAAATTAATTCTTCCAGGTATGTATTTGGCTTTAAGAAAAAGGTTGAGCTTAAGGCATCTGAGAACGATCGTTCTAACTAACACCATCACTCGCTTTGATTTAGTGGTCATACTATTCAAAATGGTGACTACGGCTTGATTGTCAGAGTTAAAGACAACTTTATTATTTCGGAGCCTATCACCCCACAAATGTAGAGCAATCATGATAGGAAAAAGTTCAAGAAATGTAATATCTGTCATAAAGCCACTGTCGATCCAGACTACAGGCCACTTTTCACAAGCCCACTTGCCTTCAAAAAAGATACCAAAACCTGTGTTGACACCACCCGCACTATCTGTGAAAAGGTGAATGTTGTCACTGTCCTTCCAGAGCCTGTCATAGAAAACTGTAATGCCATTATGATTTTCCAAGAAATCTTGCCATGTTAGGATATCGTCCCTTAGTTCCTTTGTTACTCGTATTCTGTGATGAGATTTTTTAATCCCGCATGTTGAATCAATGAAGCGGCGACTGAATGCCCGACCCATTGGTATGGCCTTACATAGAAAATTCAATGTTCCTATTAAAGACTGCATTTCTTGTAATGTTACTTTTCTCCTTGTGAGAAAACATTTCAATAATTGAATGCATTTGTCCAACTTTTCTTTGGGAATTCTGACCAACATGTGTTCAGTGTCTATTTCTAAACCGAGATAGGTTATTCTTGTGCAGGGGAGTACTGTCTTATCCTTGGCTACAGGTATGCTTAGTGTTTCACAGATATCAAGAAATATAGTTAATGCGTGAAGACAGTCATTCTGTTCCGATTCGCCACCAAAAAGGAAGTCATCCAAATAATGAAGTAGGTGCCCAGATGTCATATTTATTTCAACCGCCCACTGTAAAAATGTAGCAAATTTTTCAAATAGGGCACAACTTATCTTGCAGCCAAACGGGAGACACATATCCACATAGTATTTGTCCATGAATTTTATACCAAGCAGATCAAAGTCAGAGAATGTAACGGGAATAAGCCTGAAAGCACTTTTAATATCAGCCTTTGCTAAAAGACAATTTTCCCCCAAATCCTGAACCATTTCGATCGCACGATCGAAACTTGTGTACTTGACCGAGGCCAATTTATCGTCAATATAGCTGTTAATTGAGTCCCCCTCCGGATGTGATAGGTGGTGTATCATTCGAAATTCGCCGGGTTCTTTTTTGGGGACCAGGCCGATAGGTGATACCCTTAAATGAGGGATAGGTGGTGTGGTGAAGGGACCTGCCATTCTACCTGCAATTATTTCTTTATTTAGTTTTTCCATTATAATTTCTCTGTTTTGCTCAGCTGACTTAAGATTTGTAAACTCCTGACGACTCCGGGGTCCTTGATAGTTCAGAGAAAATCCCCATTTAAAACCTGTTATCAATTCTTTAGCCGTTTCTTGCAGTGGATAATCTGACAGTAGGGATTGTAAAACGGTTAATTGAATTGGCGAATGACCTTTACTGGGAAGATGTTTGCTGAAAGTTGTTGCGCTGGTGTGGCCTTGTTGTGCGAAACTTGCATGTTTTGAGTGGATGGGGATGGCTACATTGGATGCATGTGTGTGCATATTTGCAAGCTTGTTTTGTACATGTGCGATAATTGAAATCCCAGCATGGTCTGCGTCCCTGTCGTGGTACGTTTGTAACTTTCGACAATTGCTGTGATTGTTGTGGGGTGACTGTGTGTGACTGCATAAACATTAACCAGTAATCTGGATATATCCTAGACCATGAAGTTTGTGGATTGCGGGCTTGTCTAATTCGAAAGTGTTGGTCATATGCTCTCCATCCGAAACCTCCATACTTTTTGGCTGCCCACCTGATTGTATACATGTACTTTATCATGTCCTGGTGTTTGTCAGGAAATCTTTCAAGGTAGACACTCATATACACGAGATAACAAGTTGTCCAATCTTCAATATTGCTAATGTTTACAGTTTTTCGGACAACTTCTATTCCACCCATACTGTTCATTGTCATAATCCCCATGTGATTATTTTCCGAATATTCCGATTGGGTCGATTTGAGAATCGTAGCAAAATCAATATATTCTGAGTTCCATATCTTTTCTTTTACAGACTGCGGCAAATTATCACTCACTTTGTCATCTACGCACCACAACGAAGGGGTAGAGGTTAATGTTTGTACATCTGACGTGCAAACGTTCGAAAGGTTAGAGTGCTGAACGTCTAAGCCTGAATTACCATGAGTTGGGTGCGTGGGTAAAGTTTGGTCAATTTCAGTTTGATTTTGTATTGCCGTGTCCAAATTACTAGAAGTGTTTTGAGTATGGTTAGAGTGGCTAACATCTAAACCTATTTCGTTGCGTGAATTAAAGTTGACAGATGGAATAGAAGAATGAGAAATGTTGTCACCTGATCTCGGCGACCTGATATCGCCCGCCATTTTGCTTTGCTTGTCTCGTCTGTCGTTCACTTGCCGCGCCAGGGATTCGATGGTTTCAGCGTCCGAACCTCTAGTTCTGGGTCGTTTAGACTTCGTCCCGGTCTCCCTGGATGCTGTCTTCGTCTTCGGCATAACTGAACTATGCAGTACTATCTTATTTTCAAAATGGAAACAAACCACTACACGCTGAAAGAAGTTGCGGCGTTGACAGACGATTTGAAAAGGAAGAGCGCAAACACGCGTTACGGTTTATATAGATGAAAAGGGGGATAACTCCCGTGGACCCAGTGTAGTGCTTACCGCTAATAACTAAATTTATCATGGTATTTACTGGCTGATAAATTGAATTATATATACATAATATATTTTAATCATTTTAGCGCCTAAGCGCTTTTAGTCATTTAGACGTACTTTGGTGTTTCATAGGCCATTGTTGGCAGGGCAGCGTGCTCTACATATTGTTTTAATACCTGTCTCATGTATGTACGTTGTGTGACACTTAAATAAAATATTCTTCTTCTTCTTCTTCTTCTTCTTCTTCTTCTTCTTTTTCTTTTTCTTCTTCTTCTTCTTCTTCTTCTTCTTCTTCTTCTTCTTCTTCTTCTTCTTCTTCTTCTTCTTCTTCTTCTTCTTCTTCTTCTTCTTCTTCTTCTTCTTCTTCTTCTTCTTCTTCTTCTTCTTCTATAATGGTGTTTCTCTAACAACCGTTCCAGCTGTAATGATGCAGCCGACTGCCGCATGCCCCGGAAACTCAGCGCGGTACAGACAGAAGCCTGTGCTCATCGTGTGTCAGTATTGCCAGGCCACAGTGACCACCACAGTAGAGGATGTCAGGGGTATGCTGCAGTATATCCTGTGTGCCATGATGTGCTGCGTGGGGTGAGTTCAAGTATTATGTGAAGGATAAAAACCGACTCCGAGGTTGTGTTTGAAGAAGTAAGTCTTCAGCGGCGAGAACTTTATTGAAGGCCTAACGCGACAATATGAATTTGTCTTATTATATTATTTACTGTTATACAAGACCAAATTCGTCGCACAACTTTGGTTTTGAGACATAAAATGTAATGAATTTCAAATATAAAAGTCCAACTTATTGCTATTGCCTTCACCCGTCCAGAATAAAAACAACTGACAACAACAGAAAAACTGATGAATACGTAATTTATGAAAATGTACTGACTGTATTTGCATTTACAATAGAAAGTAACACCATGAAATGTAAGCACAAACCGAGGTATATACGATTCTCTATTCCAGGTGCTGGCTGGGCTGCTGTATACTACCTCTCTACGTCAACGACCTGAAGGATGTGCATCACACGTGTCCCAACTGCGGCAAGTCCTCCGGCAAATTTGTTCACATTGGATGAACTCTTCAACCACCCGGCTGTCTGTAATACCGAGGTACTGGGGTGATCTGGCACTGGAGTGGACCAACCTCCCCTGCAAGGCCTAACTCGCGCCAGTCTTTATCACTGGCTAATTTAAGCCTTCCTGCATTTCGCGCCAGTCTTTATCACTGGCTAATTTAAGCCTTCCTGCATCTCGCGCCCGTCTTTACCACTGGCTAATTTAAGCCTTCCTGCATTTCGTCACCCTCGTGGAATGATTTGTCAGTTGACGTAGTTCCGTAAATACTTTACTCACATTCTCTCCCCACAGAGATTACTCAAGTCATTTCTTCATACATACCCTGAAACAATTCTTTCCTCCCGGTATAATCCTTATTGAAGATAGTAACACGTTTGAACAAATTGACGCTGTTTCAAAGTGAGTATTTGTCAAAGTTGTGTTATTAGATATGAGACGAGAGCTACCTTCGTGAGTATGGACTGATCTCTAGTTGATACCAAACTGATTAAAGCGAACATTTTATGTTCTGCGCTTCTCCCAGGCATTTACATTCTGTATGATCTGTACGTAGATCCGTGCCATTATACAGGACTATGTAACTATGTATCTGTTGTTCTCATGACCCTCATGTTTAACTATGTCAAGAAAGAAATTTATTTGATGTAACGTCTTTTAATTGCAAATAACAATTTGGGCGTGAATGTATTGGATAGAGTTCCCGGAGAGGCGTTATAATGAGGGGCCAGGTCGGCGTTACAGTGAGGTGCTAGATGAAATACATGCTTTTATTTCGTGTAATCAACCATGCTGTACATAAATGGGTATATTGTTTGGTTTAGTTTGATATGTTTACCTTTAATTGAACTTCACAATACTCATGTAAAATATGCTCATAATAAAATGAACTGTGACGACTACCTCAATTTATATTTTATATTCATCAGACCTGATATCTTTGTTACATGGAGATTACAGTTTGTTCATTTGGTCTTGACTCCCCCTCAAAAAGGGGCCAGCAGGGAGTCCTCCCTAAAATATTTAAACCACTTCTTCTCAAGAACAAGTAATGTTAGGAAGATACACGTTTGGCAAAATGATTGTATCCCTATATCAGGCAATTTTGCAAGTGTGATTTCTCATCCATCAAGAACTCAAGAACATCAAGAAAAGGCATTTTAACATGATTTGAGAACACATTTCTGAGATTAAGTAACATTGAGTGTGAGTTGTAGAGATATATGTTGTAGAACTAAGAAGTGTCTGTACATGAATGTTCTCAATTTGATCAACAAAAAGAAGGAACGGTCTACTTTATTGTTAAATATAGTAAAATAGAGACATCGTTTCTTGTATGATTTCATCTACACAACGTCACGGCCGTACGCGTAACGAACAAATTTCCAAGACATCACGGCTGATTTTTGCTTTGCTAAGATTTTAGCGTACTGCACGCTAGTCGGATAGACCAATCAGAAGACATCTTTCAAAATGAACTCCCGATGTCAACAACTTAAGATAGAGGCAGTGACCTGTCACGTTTGCAGCGATACGTTGCCACTTACTAAACGAAGACAGATTTTGAATTAACATATTTCAAGTATTTATTCAACTGTCTCAAGTCCTGTGCTACAATCCCTATCATAATGGCATTGTCCGAGTAGACCGATACGCTTTTCGCTTGTAAATAACACACTTGGTCTATAATTAAAATAGAAAACACCTTTCCTAATTAGTACAATTTCTCCGCTAATTTTGATACATTAAAATTTAGTGTGTGTATTTCAATAAGATACATGTTTGTCATGTTTGGTTTCCCTGTATATTAACATACTCGATGGCTTTCTTAATACAATAGTGCAAACTTGACTTCGATTTGCAACATCGATAGGATCAGCTTCAACAGGGCAGTATGAAATCAGCAATCAAACATACCTGGTATATTTGATTGCTGAATTAATTCTCATAAAACGGTTAACCATTTGCAGTTTGATAGCTTTCCAATGTCAAATTACACAACCATTGGTAATTGTAGGCAGGCAAACGTTTGTGAATATTTGAATCAATTTATGAGTGTGACAGCATCATCGCTACTCGACAGTACTGCAGGTTTACATTGGCTGTATGTAAGAAGCTGGCAAGGGACGTAACTCGTGATCACAAAAGATGTCGCTGCTTCTGTTTTACAGTTTCTGATATTGATGAGGGCAAGATAAAAAACGGGCGGAGTTAATCTTCTTTCACCTTGGCGTAGGAAGATGGTATGGTTTCAATTAACATTTTGAACATGTGAAATAATAGGTTTATAACATATATGAATGAATCGTCATCAAACATTCAATTCAAGTGCTTCGCGATCATTAGAAGAAGTAGAAAAATATCTCTAGGGAGTGATCTCTTCAACTCGTTAGCATCCAATCCTTTGTTGGACCTGAATACCTGACAATTACCAAAACAATAACGACCGTATAGCCATATACATTTCGCAGTGATTATTCTTAAAGTTATCATCTTTGTTGTGTTTACTGTTCTGGTGCTGATTGTTTCCTGATGACCCATCACGAAGCATCCTAACTACACATGATGTGTGCAACTGTTTGATTAGGCATTGCCTGTCCTGGATGTCTGACTGGCTTCCATTCAGTATGCAAACTTTTCACCTTCAAATAATATTATTGACGATGTTCAATAAGATAAAAAGAAAAAAACAAAACAAAAAAAACAACTTCTAACCATTTTTTGTAAAATTGCAAATTTGAATTGAGTGAATCTCGTTGTAGAAATAGATCAATAAACAGATTGAAAACCGTAATGTCCATTTCATATGTTGAATTCAACCCAAGTTTCTTTTCTGCATCAAATATTACATGATGACATGTTGCTTCGGATTGAATACATATTTAGCAATACAGTTTGAAGAGTTGTATTCCCTACATATCTCCTTTTGTTTTGTACACATGCACAGATACCGTCCCAACAATAAACACGTCGATATTCTTAAAATGTATGTTCTGATGTCAAACATATCAACACCAGTTGAAAAAAGTCCGAGGCCTCTCGTGGATATTTAAAAAAAATATAATAGGTGTTGATATATTCTTGACCTACAGTTTATACAGAATGTGAGGCTGTTGATATATTCTTGACCTACAGTTTATACAGAATGTGAGGCTGTTGATATATACTTGACCTACAGTTTATACAGAATTTGAGGCTGTTGATATATACTTGACCTACAGTTTATACAGAATTTGAGGCTGTTGATATATACTTGACCTACAGTTTATACAGAATTTGAGGCTGTTGATATATACTTGACCTACAGTTTATACAGAATTTGAGGCTGTTGATATATACTTGACCTACAGTTTATACAGAATTTGAGGCTGTTGATATATACTTGACCTACAGTTTATACAGAATTTGAGGCTGTTGATATATACTTGACCTACAGTTTATACAGAATTTGAGGCTGTTGATATATACTTGACCTACAGTTTATACAGAATTTGAGGCTGTTGATATATACTTGACCTACAGTTTATACAGAATTTGAGGCTGTTGATATATACTTGACCTACAGTTTATACAGAATTTGAGGCTGTTGATATATACTTGACCTACAGTTTATAGGTGTTGATATATACTTGACCTACAGTTTATAGGTGTTGATATATACTTGACCTACAGTTTATAGGTTTTGATATATACTTGACCTACAGTTTATACAGAATTTGAGGCTCAGTAGCCAATAGTACAGGTGAATTTTCATTAAAGCAAGTTGGTCACGTGACTTTAAAGACGATTTTACATGACATTCCATAAGGTACATCAATTGTTTTATAAGTATGGCCAAATTTTGGATAACATAAGCATTTTAAGCATTAAGAAGATTTTACATCGTTTGTTGGTTTGTTGTAACTTATTCCTGCATTCGGAGAAGGCTTCACAGACTAAGCTATCCATCTTCAGTTTGGCCAGAAGAACAGTATGAACATCTTCATGTTCTTGTGTATACCACTTCTAAATGCCCTTCAAAGACCAGTATGAACAGTGTACATTGTATGTTCAGAGTATAATTATCTTTTCTAAAACATTGATTTTTTAAGCAATGTAGAGATATTCTATATTTACAGAAGCTTCTTGAAAGTGTTTATCATTATGGATACAGATGTATTTTGCAGGCCAAAAAACTGATTTATTATAGCTGAAGAAGGTGGATTCAAACTAACAGTCTAACAGTCTCACAAAATGCTTCTAGAATATTCAGTTGTTGCTGCAGACCATAAACCATACATGAAAAATAACTATATCGTCTGCAAACGACAGTAAATTTTTACTTGACATCCTTTTGTATGTAACTTAAATAATTATTTCTTACGATCGACAACATCGAACGCTTTCCTAAAATCGATGAAAGCGCAATAATTTTGGTTTAGCCAGCTATTTCGTTCATAGTGATAGATATACAGTCACCCTTCATTAGTCTTTAGTGAATACTTTACTGTATCTTAACATGCTTTCAGTAATCTATAAGATGGCATATTAAATATCTTCAACCAGTATCTTATTACTTTCATTTTTTATTCTATGTGTAATGTCGGAAATCTGTCACAATCACTGTTGATCATTATATTTTAAGTAGATGTAGTAACATTCATACCAAGACATCTGTCAGTACAAAATCATCTATCATTTCTAGTATATCAAATGTTTGGAGCCGGCAAATCTCGGAACCGTATAGAAGAATTTGGATAATCTTAGCATAAAATCTAATGAAGGAATTATGTGACATACCGCCTAAAATATAAATATATCTCATAACCCCAATCAGTATTTTATTTGATTGTGTGGATGCATTTCAAGCAAACAGGGACCATGATTGGTGGGTTTTTTCTTATAATAAACTACAAAAGTAAGTACTCACCTCAGTTGGTTTCGATTAATTCAATATTTAAAAGAAATCAGATGATTCTGACTATGCCATGATACAATAATACTTATCTGAAGTAGTGTGAATGAATTAATAAGTCCTAAAATAGGAAAGCTGGACTTACCAATTGGTAGAAGAAGTTTGGAACAGAACTTCCAATGCAAAATGTATTTTAACAAGTTAAAGAAATACTATTTTGGACATTGGTACGCACCAGAGCATACAATAACACATCATCAAGCAAAAGCCGTCTCCGTCGACTAATATATCCCCATTGTGAAGACTATTTTCCATGAAAAGGTTGCTGTGACCTTATAGGGGCAGGATGGTATTCTTGTAAAGGATGCTGTGACCTTATAGGGGCAGGATGGTATTCTTGTAAAGATTATTGGGACCTCAAAGGAGCGAGTTGATATTCTTGTAAAGTTTGCTGCCACTTCAAAGGAGCAGGATGGTGTTCTTGTAAAGTTTGCTGCCACTTCAAAGGATCAGGATGGTGTTCTTGCAAAGTTTGCTGCTACTTCAGAGAAGCAGGATGGTGTTCTGGTAATGTTTGTTGCCACTTCATAGGAGCAGGATGGTGTTCTTGTAAACTTTGCTGCCACTTCATAGAAGCAGGATGGTGTTCTTGTAAAGTTTGTTGCCACTTCATAGAAGCAGGATGGTGTTCTTGTAATGTCTGTTGCCACTTCATAGGAGCAGGATGGTGTTCTTGTAAACTTTGCTACCACTTCAAAGGAACAGGATAGTGTTCTAGTAAACTTTGCTGCCACTTCAAAGGAACAGGATGGTTTTCTAGTAAACTTCGCTGCTCCTTTCAAGGAGCAGGATGGTGTTCTTGCAAAGTTTGCTGCTACTTCAGAGAAGCAGGATGGTGTTCTTGTAAACTTTGCTGCCACTTCATAGAAGCAGGATGGTGTTCTGGTAAAGTTTGTTGCCACTTCATAGAAGCAGGATGGTGTTCTTGTAATGTCTGTTGCCACTTCATAGGAGCAGGATGGTGTTCTTGTAAACTTTGCTACCACTTCAAAGGAACATGATGGTGTTCTAGTAAATTTTGCTGCCACTTCAAAGGAACAGGATGGTGTTCTAGCTAACTTCGCTGCTCCTTCAAAGGAGCAGGATGGTGTTCTTGTAAACTTTGCTGCCACTTCATAGAAGCAGGATGGTGTTCTTGTAAACTTTGCTGCCACTTCAAAGGAGCAGAATGGTGTTCTTGTAATGTTTGTTGCCACTTCATAGGAGCAGGATGCTGTTCTTGTAAACTTTGCTGCCACTTCAAAGGAGGAGGATGGTGTTCTTGTAAAGTTTGTTGCAATTTCATAGGAGCAGGATGGTGTTCTTTTAAACTTTGTTGCCACTTCAAAGGAGGAGGATGGTGTTCTTTTAAAGTTTGTTGCCACTTCAAAGGAGCAGAATGGTGTTCTAGTAAACTTTGCTGCCACTTCAAATAAGCAGAATGTTGTTCTAGTAAATGTTGCTGCCACTTCAAAGGAACAGGACGGTGTTCTTGTAAAGTTTGTTGCCACTTCAAAGGAGCAGGATGGTGTTCTTGTAAACTTTGCTGCCACTTCATAGATGCAGGATAGTGTTCATGTAAACTTTGCTGCCGCTTCATACATGCAGGATGGTGTTCTTGTAAACTTTGCTGCCACATCATAAAGGCAGGATGGTGTTCTTGTAAACTTTGTTGCCACTTCATAGAAGCATGATGGTGTTCTTGTAATGTTTGTTGCCTCTTCAAAGGAGGAGGGTGGTATTCTTGTAAACTTTGCTGCCACTTCGAAGGAACAGGATGGTGTTCTAATAAACTTTGCTGCCATTTCAAAGGAACAGGGTGGTGTTCTAGTAAACTTTGCTTAGCCTTCAAAGGAGCAGGATGGTGATCTTGTAAACTTTGCTGCCACTTCATAGAAGCAGGATGGTGTTCTAGTAAACTTTGCTGCCACTTCACAGGAGAAGGATGATGTTCTAGTAATGTTTGTTGTCACTTCATAGAAGGAGGATGGTGTTCTTGTAAACTTTGCTGCCACTTCATAGAAGCAGGATGGTGTTCTTGTAATGTCTGTTGCCACTTAATAGGAGCAGGATTGTGTTCTTGTAAACTTTGCTGCCACTTCAAAAGAACAGAATGGTGTTCTTGTAAAGTATGTTGCCACTTCAAAGGAGCAGGATGGTGTTCTTGTAAACTTTGCTGCCGCTTCATACATGCAGGATGGTGTTCTTGTAAACTTTGCTGCCACTTCAAAGGAGCAGGATGGTGTTCTTGTTAACTTTACTGCCACTTCAAAGGAGCAGGATGGTGTTCTTGTAAACTTTGCTGCCACTTCGAAGGAACAGGATGGTGTTCTTGTAATGTTTGCTGCCCCTTCATAGGAGCAGGATGGTGTTCTGGTAATGTTTGTTGCCACTTCAAAGGAGCAGGATGGTGTTCTTGTAAACTTTGCTGCCACTTCAAAGGAGCAGGATGGTGTTCTTGTAATGGTTGCTGCCCCTTCATAGAAGCAGGATGGTGTTCTTTTAAACTTTGCTGCCACTTCATAGAAGCAGGATGCTGTTCTTGTAAACTTTGCTGCAACTTCATAGAAACAGGATGGTGTTCTTGTAAACTTTGATGCCTCTTCAAACGAGCAGGATGGTGTTCTTTTAATGTTTGTTGCAACTTCAAAGGAGCAGGATGGTGTTCTTGTAAACTTTGCTGCCACTTCATAGAAGCAGGATGGTGTTCTGGTAAAGTTTGTTGCCACTTCATAGAAGCAGGATGGTGTTCTTGTAAACTTTGCTGCCACTTCAAAGGAACATGATGGTGTTCTAGTAAATTTTGCTGCCACTTCAAAGGAACAGGATGGTGTTCTAGCTAACTTCGCTGCTCCTTCAAAGGAGCAGGATGGTGTTCTTGTAATCTTTGCTGCCACTTCATAGAAGCAGGATGGTGTTCTTGTAAACTTTGCTGCCACTTCAAAGGAGCAGAATGGTGTTCTTGTAATGTTTGTTGCCACTTCATAGGAGCAGGATGCTGTTCTTGTAAACTTTGCTGCCTCTTCAAAGGAGGAGGATGGTGTTCTTGTAAAGTTTGTTGCCATTTCATAGGAGCAGGATGATGTTCTTTTAAACTTTGTTGCCACTTCAAAGGAGGAGGATGGTGTTCTTTTAAAGTTTGTTGCCACTTCAAAGGAGGAGGATGGTGTTCTTTTAAAGTTTGTTGCCACTTCAAAGGAGCAGAATGGTGTTCTAGTAAACTTTGCTGCCACTTAAAATTAGCAGAATGTTGTTCTAGTAAATGTTGCTGCCACTTCAAAGGAACAGGACGGTGTTCTTGTAAAGTTTGTTGCCACTTCATAGATGCAGGATGGTGTTCTTGTAAACTTTGCTGCCACATCATAAAGGCAGGATGGTGTTCTTGTAAACTTTGTTGCCACTTCATAGAAGCATGATGGTGTTCTTGTAATGTTTGTTGCCTCTTCAAAGGAGGAGGGTGGTATTCTTGTAAACTTTGCTGCCACTTCGAAGGAACAGGATGGTGTTCTAATAAACTTTGCTGCCACTTCAAAGGAACAGGGTGGTGTTCTAGTAAACTTTGCTTAGCCTTCAAAGGAGCAGGATGGTGATCTTGTAAACTTTGCTGCCACTTCATAGAAGCAGGATGGTGTTCTAGTAAACTTTGCTGCCACTTCACAGGAGAAGGATGATGTTCTAGTAATGTTTGTTGTCACTTCATAGAAGGAGGATGGTGTTCTTGTAAACTTTGCTGCCACTTCATAGAAGCAGGATGGTGTTCTTGTAATGTCTGTTGCCACTTAATAGGAGCAGGATTGTGTTCTTGTAAACTTTGCTGCCACTTCAAAAGAACAGAATGGTGTTCTTGTAAAGTATGTTGCCACTTCAAAGGAGCAGGATGGTGTTCTTGTAAACTTTGCTGCCGCTTCATACATGCAGGATGGTGTTCTTGTAAACTTTGCTGCCACTTCAAAGGAGCAGGATGGTGTTCTTGTTAACTTTACTGCCACTTCAAAGGAGCAGGATGGTGTTCTTGTAAACTTTGCTGCCACTTCGAAGGAACAGGATTGTGTTCTTGTAATGTTTGCTGCCCCTTCATAGGAGCAGGATGGTGTTCTGGTAATGTTTGTTGCCACTTCAAAGGAGCAGGATGGTGTTCTTGTAAACTTTGCTGCCACTTCAAAGGAGCAGGATGGTGTTCTTGTAATGGTTGCTGCCCCTTCATAGAAGCAGGATGGTGTTCTTTTAAACTTTGCTGCCACTTCATAGAAGCAGGATGCTGTTCTTCTAAACTTTGCTGCAACTTCATAGAAACAGGATGGTGTTCTTGTAAACTTTGCTGCCTCTTCAAACGAGCAGGATGGTGTTCTTTTAATGTTTGTTGCAACTTCAAAGGAGCAGGATGGTGTTCTTGTAAACTTTGCTGCCACTTCATAGAAGCAGGATGGTGTTCTGGTAAAGTTTGTTGCCACTTCATAGAAGCAGGATGGTGTTCTTGTAAACTTTGCTGCCACTTCAAAGGAACATGATGGTGTTCTAGTAAATTTTGCTGCCACTTCAAAGGAACAGGATGGTGTTCTAGCTAACTTCGCTGCTCCTTCAAAGGAGCAGGATGGTGTTCTTGTAATCTTTGCTGCCACTTCATAGAAGCAGGATGGTGTTCTTGTAAACTTTGCTGCCACTTCAAAGGAGCAGAATGGTGTTCTTGTAATGTTTGTTGCCACTTCATAGGAGCAGGATGCTGTTCTTGTAAACTTTGCTGCCTCTTCAAAGGAGGAGGATGGTGTTCTTGTAAAGTTTGTTGCCATTTCATAGGAGCAGGATGGTGTTCTTTTAAACTTTGTTGCCACTTCAAAGGAGGAGGATGGTGTTCTTTTAAAGTTTGTTGCCACTTCAAAGGAGGAGGATGGTGTTCTTTTAAAGTTTGTTGCCACTTCAAAGGAGTAGAATGGTGTTCTAGTAAACTTTGCTGCCACTTAAAATTAGCAGAATGTTGTTCTAGTAAATGTTGCTGCCACTTCAAAGGAACAGGACGGTGTTCTTGTAAAGTTTGTTGCCACTTCATAGATGCAGGATGGTGTTCTTGTAAACTTTGCTGCCACATCATAAAGGCAGGATGGTGTTCTTGTTAACTTTGTTGCCACTTCATAGAAGCAGGATGGTGTTCTTGTAATGTTTGTTGCCTCTTCAAAGGAGGAGAATTGTATTCTTGTAAACTTTGCTGCCACTTCGAAGGAACAGGATGGTGTTCTAATAAACTTTGCTGCCACTTCAAAGGAACAGGGTGGTGTTCTAGTAAACTTTGCTTAGCCTTCAAAGGAGCAGGATGGTGATCTTGTAAACTTTGCTGCCACTTCATAGAAGCAGGATGGTGTTCTTGTAAACTTTGTTGCCACTTCAAAGGAGCAGGATGATGTTCTAGTAATGTTTGTTGCCACTTCATAGAAGGAGGATGGTGTTCTTGTAAACTTTGCTGCCACTTCATTGGAGCAGGATAGTGTTCTTGTAATGTTTGTTGCCACTTCATAGGAGCAGGATGGTGTTCTTGTAAACTTTGCTGCCACTTCATAGGAGCAGGATGGTGTTCTTGTAAACTTTGCAGCCTCTTCAAAGGAGCAGGATGGTATTCTTGTAAACGTTGCTGCAACTTCGAAGGAACAGGATGGTGTTCTAAGAAACTTTGCTGCCACTTCAAAGGAACAGGGTGTTGTTCTAGTAAACTTTGCTGAGCCTTCAAAAGAGCAGGATGGTGTTCTTGTAAACTTTGCTGCCATTTCATAGAAGCAGGATGGTGTTCTTGTAAACTTTGCTGCCACTTCAAAGGAGCAGGATGGTGATCATGAAATGTTTGCTGCCACTTCAAAGGAGCAGGGCGGTGGTCTGGTAAAGTTTGTTGCCACTTTATAGGAGCAGGATTGTGTTCTTGTAAACTTTGCTGCCACTTCAAAAGAACAGAATGGTGTTCTTGTAAAGTATGTTGCCACTTCAAAGGAGCAGGATGGTGTTCTTGTAAACTTTGCTGCCGCTTCATACATGCAGGATGGTGTTCTTGTAAACTTTGCTGCCACTTCAAAGGAGCAGGATGGTGTTCTTGTTAACTTTACTGCCACTTCAAAGGAGCAGGATGGTGTTCTTGTAAACTTTGCTGCCACTTCGAAGGAACAGGATGGTGTTCTTGTAATGTTTGCTGCCCCTTCATAGGAGCAGGATGGTGTTCTGGTAATGTTTGTTGCCACTTCAAAGGAGCAGGATGGTGTTCTTGTAAACTTTGCTGCCACTTCAAAGGAGCAGGATGGTGTTCTTGTAATGGTTGCTGCCCCTTCATAGAAGCAGGATGGTGTTCTTTTAAACTTTGCTGCCACTTCATAGAAGCAGGATGCTGTTCTTGTAAACTTTGCTGCAACTTCATAGAAACAGGATGGTGTTCTTGTAAACTTTGCTGCCTCTTCAAACGAGCAGGATGGTGTTCTTTTAATGTTTGTTGCAACTTCAAAGGAGGAGGATGGTGTTCTTGTAAAGTTTGTTGCCACTTCATAGGAACAAGATTGTGTTCTTGTAAACTTTGCTGCCACTTCATAGAAGCAGGATGGTGTTCTTGTAAACTTTGTTGCCACTTCAAAGGAGCAGGATGATGTTCTAGTAATGTTTGTTGCCACTTCATAGAAGGAGGATGGTGTTCTTGTAAACTTTGCTGCCACTTCATTGGAGCAGGATAGTGTTCTTGTAATGTTTGTTGCCACTTCATAGGAGCAGGATGGTGTTCTTGTAAACTTTGCTGCCACTTCATAGGAGCAGGATGGTGTTCTTGTAAACTTTGCTGCCTCTTCAAAGGAGCAGGATGGTATTCTTGTAAACGTTGCTGCAACTTCGAAGGAACAGGATGGTGTTCTAAGAAACTTTGCTGCCACTTCAAAGGAACAGGGTGTTGTTCTAGTAAACTTTGCTGAGCCTTCAAAAGAGCAGGATGGTGTTCTTGTAAACTTTGCTGCCACTTCATAGAAGCAGGATGGTGTTCTTGTAAACTTTGCTGCCACTTCAAAGGAGCAGGATGGTGATCATGAAATGTTTGCTGCCACTTCAAAGGAGCAGGGCGGTGGTCTGGTAAAGTTTGTTGCCACTTTATAGGAGCAGGATTGTGTTCTTGTAAACTTTGCTGCCACTTCAAAAGAACAGAATGGTGTTCTTGTAAAGTTTGTTGCCACTTCAAAGGAGCAGGATGGTGTTCTTGTAAACTTTGCTGCCGCTTCATACATGCAGGATGGTGTTCTTGTAAACTTTGCTGCCACTTCAAAGGAGCAGGATGGTGTTCTTGTTAACTTTACTGCCACTTCAAAGGAGCAGGATGGTGTTCTTGTAAACTTTGCTGCCACTTCGAAGGAACAGGATGGTGTTCTTGTAATGTTTGCTGCCCCTTCATAGGAGCAGGATGGTGTTCTGGTAATGTTTGTTGCCACTTCAAAGGAGCAGGATGGTGTTCTTGTAAACTTTGCTGCCACTTCAAAGGAGCAGGATGGTGTTCTTGTAATGGTTGCTGCCCCTTCATAGAAGCAGGATGGTGTTCTTTTAAACTTTGCTGCCACTTCATAGAAGCAGGATGCTGTTCTTGTAAACTTTGCTGCAACTTCATAGAAACAGGATGGTGTTCTTGTAAACTTTGCTGCCTCTTCAAACGAGCAGGATGGTGTTCTTTTAATGTTTGTTGCAACTTCAAAGGAGGAGGATGGTGTTCTTGTAAAGTTTGTTGCCACTTCATAGGAACAAGATTGTGTTCTTGTAAAGTTTGTTGCCACTTCAAAGGAGCAGGATGGTGTTCTTGTAAACTTTGCTGCCACTTCAAAGGAGCAGGATGGTGTTCTTGTAATGGTTGCTGCCCCTTCATAGAAGCAGGATGGTGTTCTTTTAAACTTTGCTGCCACTTCATAGAAGCAGGATGCTGTTCTTGTAAACTTTGCTGCAACTTCATAGAAACAGGATGGTGTTCTTGTAAACTTTGCTGCCTCTTCAAACGAGCAGGATGGTGTTCTTTTAATGTTTGTTGCAACTTCAAAGGAGGAGGATGGTGTTCTTGTAAAGTTTGTTGCCACTTCATAGGAACAAGATTGTGTTCTTGTAAAGTTTGTTGCCACTTCAAAGGAGCAGGATGGTGTTGTTGTAAACTTTGCTGCCACTGCAAAGGAGCAGGATGGTGTTCTTGTTATGTTTGCTGCCACTTCAAATATACAGGATTGCGTTCTTGTAAACTTTGCTGCCACTTCAAAGGAGCAGGATGGTATTCTTGTAATGTTTGCTGCCCCTTCATAGAAGCAGGATGGTGTTCTTTTCAACTTTGCTGCCACTTCAAATGAGCAGGATTGTGTTCTTGTAAACTTTGCTGCCACTTCAAAGGAGCAGGATGGTATTCCTGTAATGTTTGTTGCCACTTAATAGAAACATGATGGTGTTCTTGCATACTTTGCTGCCACTTCATAGAAGCAGGATGGTATTCTTGTAATGTTTGCTGCCCCTTCATAGAAGCAGGATGGTGTTCTTTTAAACTTTGCTGCAACTTCATAGAAGCAGGATGCTGTTCTTGTAAACTTTGCTGCAACTTCATAGAAGCAGGATGCTGTTCTTGTAAACATTGCTGCAACTTCATAGAAGCAGGATGCTGTTCTTTTAAACTTTGCTGCAACTTCATAGAAGCAGGATGCTGTTCTTGTAAACTTTGCTGCCTCTTCAAAGGAGCAGGATTGTGTTCTTGTAAACTTTGCTGCCACTTCAGAGAAGCAGGATTATTTTCAAGCAAATATTTCCAGCATGGGAACCTGCACGTTAAAGCTGTCAAATCAGTATCTTGAGAGAGAGGTTCACTAGATTATCTTAGTACTCTTAACCAAAACTTCCCCATGGGAAGATGCAAGGTATACTGGTTTTGATGACCTATCACTACTTTTCATGGTGCCATAAAAGCATTGCAATGTTCAGCACTAAAATTCAGTTTCTGACATCCAATGTTTTTTTTTCAGCCACAACTTACTGCGTGTAGAACCACCTTACAATAAGGATACAATACACGTAAGTTGTTTGTGTAAGGAATTATCAGGATGGTGTTCTGGTAATGTTTGTTGCCACTTCAAAGGAGCAGGATGGTGTTCTTGTAAACTTTGCTGCCACTTCAAAGGAGCAGGATGGTGTTCTTGTAATGGTTGCTGCCCCTTCATAGAAGCAGGATGGTGTTCTTTTAAACTTTGCTGCCACTTCATAGAAGCAGGATGCTGTTCTTGTAAACTTTGCTGCAACTTCATAGAAACAGGATGGTGTTCTTGTAAACTTTGCTGCCTCTTCAAACGAGCAGGATGGTGTTCTTTTAATGTTTGTTGCAACTTCAAAGGAGGAGGATGGTGTTCTTGTAAAGTTTGTTGCCACTTCATAGGAACAAGATTGTGTTCTTGTAAACTTTGCTGCCACTTCATAGAAGCAGGATGGTGTTCTTGTAAACTTTGTTGCCACTTCAAAGGAGCAGGATGATGTTCTAGTAATGTTTGTTGCCACTTCATAGAAGGAGGATGGTGTTCTTGTAAACTTTGCTGCCACTTCATTGGAGCAGGATAGTGTTCTTGTAATGTTTGTTGCCACTTCATAGGAGCAGGATGGTGTTCTTGTAAACTTTGCTGCCACTTCATAGGAGCAGGATGGTGTTCTTGTAAACTTTGCTGCCTCTTCAAAGGAGCAGGATGGTATTCTTGTAAACGTTGCTGCAACTTCGAAGGAACAGGATGGTGTTCTAAGAAACTTTGCTGCCACTTCAAAGGAACAGGGTGTTGTTCTAGTAAACTTTGCTGAGCCTTCAAAAGAGCAGGATGGTGTTCTTGTAAACTTTGCTGCCATTTCATAGAAGCAGGATGGTGTTCTTGTAAACTTTGCTGCCACTTCAAAGGAGCAGGATGGTGATCATGAAATGTTTGCTGCCACTTCAAAGGAGCAGGGCGGTGGTCTGGTAAAGTTTGTTGCCACTTTATAGGAGCAGGATTGTGTTCTTGTAAACTTTGCTGCCACTTCAAAAGAACAGAATGGTGTTCTTGTAAAGTATGTTGCCACTTCAAAGGAGCAGGATGGTGTTCTTGTAAACTTTGCTGCCGCTTCATACATGCAGGATGGTGTTCTTGTAAACTTTGCTGCCACTTCAAAGGAGCAGGATGGTGTTCTTGTTAACTTTACTGCCACTTCAAAGGAGCAGGATGGTGTTCTTGTAAACTTTGCTGCCACTTCGAAGGAACAGGATGGTGTTCTTGTAATGTTTGCTGCCCCTTCATAGGAGCAGGATGGTGTTCTGGTAATGTTTGTTGCCACTTCAAAGGAGCAGGATGGTGTTCTTGTAAACTTTGCTGCCACTTCAAAGGAGCAGGATGGTGTTCTTGTAATGGTTGCTGCCCCTTCATAGAAGCAGGATGGTGTTCTTTTAAACTTTGCTGCCACTTCATAGAAGCAGGATGCTGTTCTTGTAAACTTTGCTGCCACTTCATAGAAGCAGGATGGTGTTCTTGTAAACTTTGCTGCCTCTTCAAACGAGCAGGATGGTGTTCTTTTAATGTTTGTTGCAACTTCAAAGGAGGAGGATGGTGTTCTTGTAAAGTTTGTTGCCACTTCATAGGAACAAGATTGTGTTCTTGTAAAGTTTGTTGCCACTTCAAAGGAGCAGGATGGTGTTCTTGTAAACTTTGCTGCCACTTCAAAGGAGCAGGATGGTGTTCTTGTAATGGTTGCTGCCCCTTCATAGAAGCAGGATGGTGTTCTTTTAAACTTTGCTGCCACTTCATAGAAGCAGGATGCTGTTCTTGTAAACTTTGCTGCAACTTCATAGAAACAGGATGGTGTTCTTGTAAACTTTGCTGCCTCTTCAAACGAGCAGGATGGTGTTCTTTTAATGTTTGTTGCAACTTCAAAGGAGGAGGATGGTGTTCTTGTAAAGTTTGTTGCCACTTCATAGGAACAAGATTGTGTTCTTGTAAAGTTTGTTGCCACTTCAAAGGAGCAGGATGGTGTTGTTGTAAACTTTGCTGCCACTGCAAAGGAGCAGGATGGTGTTCTTGTTATGTTTGCTGCCACTTCAAATATACAGGATTGCGTTCTTGTAAACTTTGCTGCCACTTCAAAGGAGCAGGATGGTATTCTTGTAATGTTTGCTGCCCCTTCATAGAAGCAGGATGGTGTTCTTTTCAACTTTGCTGCCACTTCAAATGAGCAGGATTGTGTTCTTGTAAACTTTGCTGCCACTTCAAAGGAGCAGGATGGTATTCCTGTAATGTTTGTTGCCACTTAATAGAAACATGATGGTGTTCTTGCATACTTTGCTGCCACTTCATAGAAGCAGGATGGTATTCTTGTAATGTTTGCTGCCCCTTCATAGAAGCAGGATGGTGTTCTTTTAAACTTTGCTGCAACTTCATAGAAGCAGGATGCTGTTCTTGTAAACTTTGCTGCAACTTCATAGAAGCAGGATGCTGTTCTTGTAAACATTGCTGCAACTTCATAGAAGCAGGATGCTGTTCTTTTAAACTTTGCTGCAACTTCATAGAAGCAGGATGCTGTTCTTGTAAACTTTGCTGCCTCTTCAAAGGAGCAGGATTGTGTTCTTGTAAACTTTGCTGCCACTTCAGAGAAGCAGGATTATTTTCAAGCAAATATTTCCAGCATGGGAACCTGCACGTTAAAGCTGTCAAATCAGTATCTTGAGAGAGAGGTTCACTAGATTATCTTAGTACTCTTAACCAAAACTTCCCCATGGGAAGATGCAAGGTATACTGGTTTTGATGACCTATCACTACTTTTCATGGTGCCATAAAAGCATTGCAATGTTCAGCACTAAAATTCAGTTTCTGACATCCAATGTTTTTTTTTCAGCCACAACTTACTGCGTGTAGAACCACCTTACAATAAGGATACAATACACGTAAGTTGTTTGTGTAAGGAATTATCACCAGGCAATTTCATCATTGTATTGTACATTGTATGAGTAGTATATACCTAAATGTTTGTTTCAGAAATGTATGTATAACTAACTAAATTATGTCAACCGAAACGTTTATTCTAAAATATTAGATATGTTAACAGTTAAAACTACATGCAAGGTAAATGTCATTACTGTTAAACCTAAGGTAGGACGCCTTGGATTGCAACCCAGATAAGATAAGATAAGAGATAAGATAAGACTTTATTATCCCGAAGGAAATTCTGGTTACATCGTAAAATACATATAACAGAACAAAACATAAAATCACAACATATCACATGACAACGAGCACTAAGATCATAAATGAATAGATAAGAGCACTAAAATAAATTAAGGATAAGATATGGCTTGTAATGATTGTTAAAATTACAGAATTTAACAAATTACAGATGTTTAAATTACAGTAGTTTAACGTGATAAAAAATACATAATGATTAACTGTTGTTAAAAGATTTAATACCGGCAGGAATAAAAGAATTGCGGAACCTGTTTGTTCTAGCTATCGGCATGCGCAGACGACGTCCTGATGGGAGAAATTTGAAATCGTAATGGAGAGCATGAGAGCTGTCATTTACAATTTTGTGCACCTTTTTAACAATTTGCTGCTCGTACAGCTGGCCGATAGATATTATTGAATCCGTCCCAATGATTTTGCGTGCTGTGTTAACAATTTTGTTCAATTTAGTTTTGTTTTGAACAGACAGGTTACCAAACCAACAAAGTAGGTTAAAACTTAAAACACTTTGTATAAATGTTTTGTAAAACAACACCATGAGAGAACAATCAATTCTAAAAGTATTTAAACGACGTAAGAAATACAATCTCTGCTGGCCTTTTTTGAACAGGTAATCAACATTATCATTCCAAGTAAGCTTACAGTCAATGAAAGTGCCTAAATATTTGTATTTGTTTACAATTTCGATTTCTTCATTGTTGATTGAAATAGGATCCGAAGAGATAGAAGATTTGCGGAAGTCAATGATAATTTCTTTCGTTTTTTTGGTATTCAAAATCAAAAAGTTATCTTTACACCAATTTGTAAAATTTGCAATCTCATTTCTGTAAGAAAGGTCAGCAGACTTTAAAAGTGAAACAATAGCTGCATCATCGGCAAATTTAATAATGAAACAGTTAGCTGCTTTACCTATACAGTCATTTGTATAAATGATGAACAATATGGGTGAGAGTACACATCCCTGTGGAGCTCCTGTGGACAGATTGGTAACAGAGGAACTGATGCCGTTAACAGTAACACATTGAGGTCGGATGTAATAGGATTAGCCTTTAAGGTATATGAATGAATAACAGTTGGAAGTGCATTTAGAATAATGATCGAACTCTTGAGTCGTAAAATATCGCCGTTGGTGAAAAGCCGTAGATAATAGAGGCTTACAACCTCTCATCTTTCATCACAACCACCTCGGTGTCGTGGTTCATTCCTTACGATTTGTTTTTACCTTTGTTTGGTTTTAAACGTTCATGGTATCTTAAACAGGACAGCTTTTCTTCAAAACTTTAAGATAATCTTATTGGTGTGTGGTTTCATGTCATAGATACTTTGGAGTTAAAAATGAGATGTTTTTACAGCATTCTGATATGTTTCTTCAGTGAACGTTGTCTGTGAAAACCTAACAAGGGCATCCATAACGAATTAAGTGATTTTCATACATTTTTAATACAAGTCTTGAGTATGTATACAGATTTAAAATATACACGGTGTGTATCAAAAAGTATCAAAATAAATTAGATGTTATCTTAACTTGCGTTGTTTAAAAAATGGAAAAGAATGTTAACACAGACTGCATGTTTCAAAACTATTAATTAAGTTTACCTTATTTTTAAACTTAAGACTTGTTACAACTTACAACTTGTACATATGTCAGACAGACAGACAGACAAACATATGTATATTTTGCATTTTGCCCCAAATACAGAGACAGTGTACTTATGTTGAAGTGATTAATCAATTTCTGTTAATACTTGTGTTAATACAACATGTTGATAAAGATAAGAACATGGATATCCGTTCATTAATGTTTATTTCTTAAGACTTTTAGAGAGAAAATAAGAACATCTTTTCTAATAGAACATTCTATACTTCATATCGTAAAAATCTTATCTTATCAAATCGTATATACATGTAGTTTGCATGAAAAATAAAGTATTTTAAAAAAAATAAACGAACATGAAAAAGTTATATATAAAGAAAGAAGAATCATGATAAAACTTTGTTCTATAAAAAATATATGTTTTTTGCACAAATGTACCAAAAGCAGATTAATGTCATGTACATTGCTGTCTACGATCTAAAACAGCTGTTTGGAGGTATGTAATACATTACTGACCATCGGAACAATCAACATAAAACTGTCATAATAATCATATTAACGTTTTCTTACTTTCATAATTTAAATCCGGATTGGATGGTTTGTTTCAAAATATATTTTAGAATATTATTGTCACTTAATAAATGAATAAACGATCGTGATGTCAACGATCGTGATTAGCCATTTAAATTACTGACAAAATGAATTGGTCAAGAGCAACTTCATTATCAAAGTTTAGATCCACAGAATCCCAACTAAAACCTTCAGCTTCAGTATGAGTCGACGAGCTAGTTACAGGAGCCGACTTCCTTCTGGCAGTTTGGGCAAGTGTGGACAAACTTCTCCATGTTCCGACCCAACAAGAAACAGATTCCAAGTGGCAAACTGAAACAAAACATGACCAGATTATAACGCGAAGTACATCGCTTTCTTCATTGGTTGCTATTCAAATTAAAAGAATTGATACTGCGGTTAAGCTTACATCTGACATCAATGGTAATATCACGATTAATGGTAGGAGGTATTGGGTGCTTAGATTTTGAACTTTGGTCAATGGTTATGGAGGTAGCACGTCAGTATTACTAGAGGGTTCACGCGCACATAGTGCTAGAGTTGTTCTCTGGTAGTGGTTGTACGTGGCGGTACGTGGCGGTACGTGGTGGAATGGATTTGTACGTGGTGGTACGTGGTGGAACGTGGTGGAACAGTTTTGTACGTGGTGGTGCGTGGTGGTACGTGGTGGTACGTGGTGGTACGTGGTGGTACGTGGTGGTACGTGGTGGTAAGTGGTGGTACGGATTTGAACGTGGTGGAACGGATTTGTTCGTGTAGGTACCTGGTGGTACGTGGTGGAACGGATTTGTACGTAGTGGTACGTGGTGGAACGTGGTGGTCATGCTCGTACGTGGTGGTGCGTGAAAGTACGTGGTGGCCGTGGTGGTACGGGGTGATACGAGGTGGTACTTGCTGGTACGGAGTCGTACGTGGTGGTATGGAGCCTGTACAATACGTGGATCAGTTTACCGCTACCACGGGACGACCGGATGACCCGTTTAATCCTTGGTAAACTGAGAGCATGAATTGAGAGACTTTATTATGGTGTCACCATGGAAAAGTTGATTTATTCAAAATGTGCCTCTGTTCACATTTTCAGTACCTCAGTGTTCAAATTGGTACCTGGTAAAATGCTGTATTGAAAGCGCTCTTCTAGTGACATGTATATCACTTTTGGTTAGACTAGGGCTGGTAGCGCCTTCAGCATGCACTAGTGGATGGACAAATGCGCCATATATATATATATATATATATATATATATATATATATATATAATTTATCGCTATACGATAAGTTCCAATTCAAAATACGATATGTCATGTTTTTGGAATGTTATCATGGACGGACAAGGATACGTACCAGATCAACAATATCAGGATCATCATGCATATGCCCAGTCCATCGGCCTCGGTGTCCACCTTGGTGACGACTTTAGTATGGCAGTACTGACATGTGATTGGGAGCGGGGCTCTCGCGTAGTGCACGTGTGCTCCGTTTGGATGTAGCAGGATGATTCTGTTGCAGTTTCCGGCAACTCTCCTGGCCTCGTTTGCGTTAACCAGGAACTCTCTTGGAACTAGAGGAAATAAAATGCTTTCTGACATAAATCTTTCAGATTGAACAAACACTATCTACAAATAATGATGGAACAATTGTTACAAAAACATCATGTAAATATGTTAAGTATGATCACAAATGATAGGGCTACTTCCTGTTCTCTTCGTAAAACACAGAGTTTGGAGGAAAACAAACTTTGTCTTAAACAACATCCTTTTTAATTTACAGAAAAATATAAACGAATTAACAGAAAACTATCTAGATTGATTCGACCCGCTGGTGAAGCCATAGGTACTGCAGGGTTATCATTGAAATCCTAGGAAGGGGTCACCTTGAGTTGGAGGAAGAGTCCCAGGAAGAGGTTGCTGCGACCTCACGGGAGCAGGAGGGTATCCTTGAGCAGGAGGGTATCCTTGAGCAGGAGGGTATCCTTGAGCAGGAGGGTATCCTTGAGCAGGAGGGTATCCTTGTGCAGGATGCTGCGGACCTGTTGGAATCACATTGGGGAAATCATTTACTTAAAGAGATCATGTGTATCTACCTTTGCTGATTAACATGTCTGCTAAAAAGTCACAGACACCGAATTTCAGATGAAGAAAGATGAGACTCATTTTTATCCTCGACGCGGTGTCCCTTTAAGATCTCCCTTTGATATGTGTAGACCGGTGTATACATTAAGTAACAGCTTTTAACATTTATGTGTAAATAAATATACTTATCCTATATTACATGGATATTTCTGTATATTTGAAACTACATTGAAATCTCCGGGAACAAAAGTCAAAGTTACATACTTTCATTTCGTTCATAATGCAATCAAATGCACACTGAAAGGCATAGACAATAGAATCGTAAAATGAAATACCATGTAAACCAGTCAGATTTATTCATTCAAGAAAACTTTCAGAGATTAATGGAAGTATATACTTTGATTAGTCAGCGTTTTATTACCATAGTTTTAATGCAGTCATTGCAGTGAATACAATAATGTGTGTTTCCTTAACATAGCCTCAGGGTTGTAACAATGCATTGAATTTCCTTTGAGTATACACTGACTGATATAGTAAACAGTCAACACAATCCTAATAATAAACGCCGTTAAACAATAAAATTCAATGCTGGACGTTTTGAATATCAAATATGCGCCCAGTTGAGTGTTTATCAGAGTATATATCCAAATACATCTAGATACTGTAATAATAGTAGCAAAAACAACTCTGAGGTGCTTTTGAAAGTAGTACATAACTCTGGTGTGGGGTTTACAAGGAAATGAGTTGATTTGTTCTCACCCGGTATGCTCGGCTGTTGAATAGCTGAAGGATATTGAATATTTGAAGGCTGTTGAATATTTGACGGATGTTGAATGGGCACAGTTGTGTACGGCGGTGGTGCATCAGTCGCTGAAAATTTACCTGCTTTAAACAATCGTTCTTTACGATATAAAACATTGTGAACATTTATTTACAGGAAGATTTGACTACAACTTTTAAATTTGAAATTAATGTTGCTTAATAGAATGAGTCCTATTATTGAAACGATATAATTGGTGCTGCAAAGAAACTAGGTGACAAATTAAGTGTGGAGAATTAAGCCTTATAGCGTCTCATGTTTTTTAAAAGAATGATAGCATTTCCTATTACAAGTAGAACGTCAAGGGTTTGATATGTAAAATTTATTAATTAGTTTAGGAGTGAACATGAACATTGAAATGCGCTTACGAGTTTGATTTGAAGCCATCTTGAACAAAGCTGAATCTCTTCACCCGATTCCTAAAACATACACAAGCCATATATATTAAATCGTTCACCCGTCCAAGTGTACCTACAGCAAACAAACAAATCTCACCGATAGGAAGGGAAGTTAAATTCAACACATAAACTTGTCAGTCCTTCTGGTTTTTGTTGTGATTTATTGTCCCCCACTACTTCGTGTGCTGGTCCTATGCTCTGGTTCAGTCATGACTACATGTTTGTTTACTGCAAATATTACCTTAAAGGCACTGTAGCACGATTTTCACTCGAAATTAGGTGCACAAATATGTATATATATATATATATATATATATATATATATATATATATATATATGTGTGTGTGTGTGTGTGTGTGTGTGTGTGTGTGTGTGTTACGAATGGCTGCATAATAGTCCCAAATCAATTAACAAAATATTTCTAAAACGAATGTACATGTTTCGGATTAGCCATACGAGCCTATTTCCCATCGAGTAACAATTTTAATGTGTTTTCATATTAAAATGGCCGCTCGAAGGTATTTCAAGTGATCTGACTGATGCAGCGATACCTAAACACTCAGAGTTTTAAATATGGTACAATGATTGAAATTCAATGGCAAACCGTCATGCTGTCTGAACTCTCAAATTCTTATGAGACCTACAAATCTGCCTCTTACACTGAAGAGTTCCACACCACTATCGCTTTATACGATGCACTATTTTCTTCGAATACGGAAGGCTACTGCTTATCGGGTCGTGTAGTGAGATGTTTATCCCCGTTGTCGTACCGATATATTGTGTAAACTTTAATAACAAGTGACAGAGTTGGAAAAAAACATAAAACATCAAAAACATGCCACAGCAGCTTTAAAGAACATATTTGTTTGTTTACTGCATATACAACCTTAAAGAAGATATCTGGTTGTCGTATAGAATTGTCTCAGACACTAGTTTGATCACTGACTACATTGGACAGACAACTGGATTCTAAACTGTTTAAAGTGTCAAAATACAAACCTGTTAATTTTTCACGCATTGCAGTTTTGACTATTACATTTAATGATACCGGGACAAACGTCTTGGGTTGCCCTGACACAATCTGGGTCATTTCAACCCGGATGTTATTGGAATGTATGAATATAGCGAATATATGTACAGGTAGTCAGTCACGTGACGAATCGCCATGGGGGTAAAACTTGGAGCACAACACATCACAATGTTATGCAGTAATGGAATGCAATTTATTTGTAAGCTCTGTTTTTTTTATTATAAAAGTCCAAAACGTCCATTATTAGTCCCTTTTTCCACAATAAAGGACATCTAGGCCATGCATTTAGTAGTGGTGGTTTAGGCCATGCATGTAGTAGTGGTGGTTTAGGCCATGCATTTAGTAGTGGTGGTTTAGGCCATGCATTTAGTAGTGGTGGTTTAGGCCATGCATTTAGTAGTGGTGGTTTAGGCCATGCATTTAGTAGTGGTGGTTTAGGCCATGCATTTAGTAGTGGTGGTTTAGGCCATGCATTTAGTAGTGGTGGTTTAGGCCATGCATTTAGTAGTGGTGGTTTAGGCCATGCATTTAGTAGTGGTGGTTTAGGCCATGCATTTAGTAGTGGTGGTTTAGGCCATGCATTTAGTAGTGGTGGTTTAGGCCATGCATTTAGTAGTGGTGGTTTAGAGGCTGAGCATTGATCAAACACTTAATCAGATCAACGAGGTAATTGATTACAAATTAGAGGAAATAAAAAAAAGAAAACACAGTGGGCTATGCTCAATATCCTGTTGTCTCGTTTTGGATGTCAGAAGATCATGGGTCGTACATGCATCTAAATTGGAGATACCCTATACAATGAGAGAAGACATTTTGAAATTATGGTTGATTTCTTAAAATGAAAATTTAACCTTTTCAAAGGATTCACGTTGAAAAATCGTTACTGCTGTATACTTAAATATATACTATTTGTTTTACTCCATTTCGATAAGTATCGATAAACAGTATATCTATATGGTAAAGGTAAAACAAACGTTTATCATATTACCTTAGTATCAAAACAACGTATATGAACTCCTCCAACAACGTCCCAAATGCAGGTACAGACTCCCACAATGCAACGGCCCAATAAGATACAATGAAAGCTGAGCAGACACACTATCGCGCATTTTCAAGCAGGTAGAGCGAGGTCATGTTTGTTTCCGACCTGATTGGCTACAATCGTCCAGGGGAATCCCCCTCAAATGTGATGCATACTGAAAGGACCAGGAAGTAGAGTTGAGAATAACGTTTCTGAATCTACCCGTCCTCAAGGGTTGGGTGATTTTGAACAAAGCTTTCTTCCTTGTGGTCATTTAGTCCCGTGAATATTTACAGTATTTACAATTTTATGTTCTTAGCATTGACTAGGTTGAACAGATGTTTTTCAAACTTTCAACAATAAAATTCCCTTTAAGATAATGTTTGGTATTCCAAAGGAAAGGAGGGGGTTCATCATCGACAGTGTTTATTTAAGACACTCCAATGCAGTGCTTATTTAAGACAACCCAATTCCCCTACACTTTTGTACCCAAACATTTGTAATCACCAAGAAAACGACGAATGGAATAGGTGTGATTAACAGTGCTACTGGTTTGCTGGTTTGCTGGTTTGCGAGTCCACAAGCTGCATTTGGGGGGAACAAAATATGCTCACGTCGAAAAGAAACTTGACCCCTAACAAAACTGTGTACAGATCAATGACCGCATGCCACTAAAGATCGTTTTAGTTTCAACATAAATCTGTTGACAAGCAAATCACAAACGTCAATGGCATTTTATTGAACATTTCATCATGTTATGACTGTTTTACTCTGACAAAGATTTTCAGATTGGTGAAAAACATCGTCAGTAGCGAGTGTTTCCTCTTGGCACTCTGATACACGCAAACGGTCGATGACGGCATTGTGAATTATCTGCTATTCCTCCCCCAGTACTTGGATCAACTGTCCACGTGTGTGTGGAGGTGGCACAGTGATCGAGGTGGTCCCAGAGGTACTCTGCAATCGGTGACATATCAGATCGAGGTGGTCCCAGAGGTACTCTGAAATCGGTGACATGTCAGATTGAGGTGGTCCCAGAGGTACTCTGCAATCGGTGACATGTCAGATCGAGGTGGTCCCAGAGGTGCTCTGCAATCGGTGACATGTCAGACCGTGGAGGTCAGGGCAAATGGTTGACACTGTCGATGGATGAAGTCCTTACGAATCGACCAACACGAGGCCTCAAAACCTGGTCGATGTAGCGTTGACTGTCAGTGGTTCATCAAACACTACTAGTCTATTGGCCTGGTCAACTGCAATGCCTACCCAGATCGTTACACTACTTCCGACGAAATATTCAGTTTCGTGAATGCAACAGGGAGCCATCCGTTCGCCCACTTCTTCCATCATTCTGGAACAGACTTACTTTATTCCGACAGGAGTGCCGCGTCGCACTTAACGTAAACTCATGACGTTCACCGTAATATCTGCTGGTGATGTGCATGGGTTAGCAAAGTTCCTATGTACAGTCTGTAGTTCATGATGCCGAAGGAACAGAGACGTCTGTCCACTGTCTGTCAACTAACGCGATGACTCAACGTCATTGCTGTCGATGATGTTGACGCCAGGAAGCGGTGTCGATGGTGGACATTACGGATTTACAGGTCTTCCAAAGCTGTTGTTATGCGAGTTCCTCCTGGTCTTGGCTGGTCCATTGTCTGTCGAGTTCTGTTCCGGAAACGAAATTCTAAGTTACATTTCCATGGAAACGGTAAAAAAAAATAACTCGAAGAAGTTGAAAACCCCAAAAGGCACATCTACACATGATGAATGTTCCACACATCAAGTTTCGTTGAGATATGTCTTATGGTTTTCGAGTTCTGCTCCGGAAACGAAATTCTAAGTTACATTTCCATGGAAACGGTAAAAAAAAATAACTCGAAGAAGTTGAAAACCCCAAAAGGCACATCTACACATGATGATTGTTCCACACACCAAGTTTCGTTGAGATATGTCTTATAGTTTTCGAGTTCTGTTCCGGAAACAAAATTTAAAGTTACATTTCCATGGAAACGGTAAAAAAAAATAACTCGAAGAAGTTGAAAACCCCAAAAGGCACATCTACACATGATGATTGTCACACACCAAGTTTCGTTGAGATATGTCTTATAGTTTTCGAATTCTATTCCGGAAACGAAATTCTAAGTTACATTTCTATGGAAACGCTAAAAAAATAACTCAAAGAAGTTGAAAACTCCAAAAGGCACATCTACACATGATGATTGTTCCACACACCAAGTTTTGTTGAGATATGTCTTATAGTTTTCGAGTTCTGTTCCAGAAACGAAATTCTAAGTTACATTTCCATGGAAACGATGAAAAAAAATAACTCGAAGAAGTTGAAAACCCCAAAAGGCACATCTGCACATGATGATTGTTCCACACAACAAGTTTCGATGAGATATGTCTTATAGTTTTCGAGTTCTGTTCCGGAAACAAAATTCTGAGTTACATTTCCATGGAAACGGTAAAAATAAATAACTCGAAGAAGTTGAAAACCCCAAAAGGCACATCTGCACATGATGAATGTTCCACACACCAAGTTTCGTTGAGATATGTCTTATAGTTTTCGAGTTCTGTTTCAGAAACGAAATTCTAAGTTACATTTCCATGGAAACGGTAAAAAAAATAACTCGAAGAAGTTGAAAACCCCAAAAGGCACATCTACACATGCTGATTGTTCCACACACCAAGTTTCGTTGAGATATGTCTTATAGTTTTCGAATTCTGTTCCGGAAACAAAATTTAAAGTTATATTTCCGTGGAAACGGTAACAAAAAAATAACTCGAAGAAGTTGAAAACCCCAAAAGACACATCTACACATGATGATTGTTTCACACACCAAGTTTCGTTGAGATATGTCTTATAGTTTTCGAGTTCTGTTCCGGAAACGAAATTCTAAGTTACATTTCTATGGAAACGCTAAAAAAAAAACTCAAAGAAATTGAAAACCCTAAAAGGCACATCTGCACATGATGAATGTTCCACACACCAAGTTTCGTTGAGATATGTCTTATAGTTTTCGAATTCTATTCCGGAAACGGAATTCTAAGTTACATTTCTATGGAAACGCTAAAAAAAATAACTCAAAGAAGTTGAAAACCCCAAAAGGCACATCTACACATGATGATTGTTCCACACACCAAGTTTTGTTGAGATATGTCTTATAGTTTTCGAGTTCTGTTCCAGAAACGAAATTCTAAGTTACATTTCCATGGAAACGATGAAAAAAAATAACTCGAAGAAGTTGAAAACCCCAAAAGGCACATCTGCACATGATGATTGTTCCACACAACAAGTTTCGATGAGATATGTCTTATAGTTTTCGAGTTCTGTTCCGGAAACAAAATTCTGAGTTACATTTCCATGGAAACGGTAAAAATAAATAACTCGAAGAAGTTGAAAACCCCAAAAGGCACATCTGCACATGATGAATGTTCCACACACCAAGTTTCGTTGAGATATGTCTTATAGTTTTCGAGTTCTGTTTCAGAAACGAAATTCTAAGTTACATTTCCATGGAAACGGTAAAAAAAAATAACTCGAAGAAGTTGAAAACCCCAAAAGGCACATCTACACATGCTGATTGTTCCACACACCAAGTTTCGTTGAGATATGTCTTATAGTTTTCGAATTCTGTTCCGGAAACAAAATTTAAAGTTATATTTCCGTGGAAACGGTAACAAAAAAATAACTCGAAGAAGTTGAAAACCCCAAAAGGCACATCTACACATGATGATTGTTTCACACACCAAGTTTCGTTGAGATATGTCTTATAGTTTTCGAGTTCTGTTCCGGAAACGAAATTCTAAGTTACATTTCTATGGAAACGCTAAAAAAAAAACTCAAAGAAATTGAAAACCCCAAAAGGCACATCTGCACATGATGAATGTTCCACACACCAAGTTTCGTTGAGATATGTCTAATAGTTTTCGAGTTCTGTTTCGGAAACAAAATTTAAAGTTACATTTCCATGGAAACGGTAAAAAGAATAACTCGAAGAAGTTGAAAACCCCAAAAGGCACATCTACACATGATGATTGTCACACACCAAGTTTCGTTGAGATATGTCTTATAGTTTTCGAATTCTATTCCGGAAACGAAATTCTAAGTTACATTTCTATGGAAACGCTAAAAAAAATAACTCAAAGAAGTTGAAAACCCCAAAAGGCACATCTACACATGATGATTGTTCCACACACCAAGTTTTGTTGAGATATGTCTTATAGTTTTCGAGTTCTGTTCCAGAAACGAAATTCTAAGTTACATTTCCATGGAAACGAAGAAAAAAAATAACTCGAAGAAGTTGAAAACCCCAAAAGGCACATCTGCACATGATGATTGTTCCACACAACAAGTTTCGATGAGATATGTCTTATAGTTTTCGAGTTCTGTTCCGGAAACAAAATTCTGAGTTACATTTCCATGGAAACGGTAAAAATAAATAACTCGAAGAAGTTGAAAACCCCAAAAGGCACATCTGCACATGATGAATGTTCAACACACCAAGTTTCGTTGAGATATGTCTTATAGTTTTCGAGTTCTGTTTCAGAAACGAAATTCTAAGTTACATTTCCATGGAAACGGTAAAAAAAAATAACTCGAAGAAGTTGAAAACCCCAAAAGGCACATCTACACATGCTGATTGTTCCACACACCAAGTTTCGTTGAGATATGTCTTATAGTTTTCGAATTCTGTTCCGGAAACAAAATTTAAAGTTATATTTCCGTGGAAACGGTAACAAAAAAAACTAAAAGAAATTGAAAACCCCAAAAGGCACATCTGCACATGATGAATGTTCCACACACCAAGTTTCGTTGAGATATGTCTTATAGTTTTCGAGTTCTGTTTCGGAAACAAAATTTAAAGTTACATTTCCATGGAAACGGTAAAAAGAATAACTCGAAGAAGTTGAAAACCCAAAAAGGCACATCTACACATGCCGATTGTTCCACACACCAAGTTTCGTTGAGATATGTCTAATAGTTTTCGAGTTCTGTTCCGGAAACGAAATTCTAAGTTGCATTTCTATGGAAACGCTAAAAAAAAAAAAACTCAAAGTAGTTGAAAACCCAAAAAGGCACATCTGCACATGATGAATGTTCCACACAACAAGTTTCGTTGAGATATGTCTTATAGTTTTCGAGTTCTGTTTCAGAAACGAAAATCTAAGTTACATTTCCATGGAAACGGTAACAAAATATAACTCGAAGAAGTTGAAAACCCCAAAAGGCACATCAACACATGATGATTGTTCCACACACTAAGTTTCGTTGAGATATGTCTTATAGTTTTCGAGTTCTGTTCCGGAAAAGAAATTCTAAGTTACATTTCCATGGAATCGATCAAAAAGAATAACTCGAAGAAGTTGAAAACCCAAGAAGGCACAACTGCACATGATGATTGTTCCACACACCAAGTTTCGTTGAGATATGTCTAATAGTGTTCGAGTTCTGTTCCGGAAACGAAATTCTAAGTAACATTTCTATGGAAACGCTAAAAAAAAAAACTCAAAGAAGTTGAAAACCCCAAAAGGCACATCTGCACATGATGAATGTTCCACACAACAAGTTTCGTTGAGATATGTCTTATAGTTTTCGAGTTCTGTTTCAGAAACGAAAATCTAAGTTACATTTCCATGGAAACGGTAAAAAAATATAACTCGAAGAAGTTGAAAACCCCAAAAGGCACATCTACACATGATGATTGTTCCACCAACCAAGTTTCGTTGAGATATGTCTTATAGTTTTCGAGTTCTGTTTCGGAAACAAAAGTTAAAGTTACATTTCCATGGAAACGGTAAAAAGAATAACTCGAAGAAGTTGAACACCCAAAAAGGCACATCTACACATGCCGATTGTTCCACACACCAAGTTTCGTTGAGATATGTCTTATAGTTTTCGAGTTCTGTTCCGGAAACAAAATTTAAAGTTACATTTCCATGGAAACGGTAAAAAAAAATAACTCGAAGAAGTTGAAAACCCCAAAAGGCACATCTACACATGATGATGGTCACACATCAAGTTTCGTTGAGATATGTCTTATAGTTTTCGAATTCTGTTTCGAAAACAAAATTTAAAGTTACATTTCCATGGAAACGGTAAAAAGAATAACTCGAAGAAGTTGAAAACCCCAAAAGGCACATCTACACATGATGATTGTTCCACCAACCAAGTTTCGTTGAGATATGTCTTATAGTTTTCGAGTTCTGTTCCGGAAACAAATTTAAAGTTACATTTCCATGGAAACGCTAAAAAAAATAACTCAAAGAAGTTGAAAACCCCAAAAGGCACATCTACACATGATGATTGTTTCACACACCAAGTTTCGTTGAGATATGTCTTATAGTTTTCGAGTTCTGTTCCGGAAACAAAATTTAAAGTTACATTTCCATGGAAACGGTATAAAGAATAACTCGAAGAAGTTGAAAACCCCAAAAGGCACATCTGCACATGATGAATGTTCCACACAACAAGTTTCGTTGAGATATGTCTTATAGTTTTCGAGTTCTGTTTCAGAAGCGAAAATCTAAGTTACATTTCCATGGAAACGGTAAAAAAATATAACTCGAAGAAGTTGAAAACCCCAAAAGGCACATCTACACATGCCGATTGTTCCACACACCAAGTTTCGTTAAGATATGTCTAATAGTTTTCGAGTTCTGTTCCGGAAACGAAATTCTAAGTTACATTTCTATGGAAACGGTAAAAAAAAATAACTCAAAGAAGTTGAAAACCCCAAAAGGCACATCTACACATGATGATTGTTTTACACACCAAGTTTCGTTGAGATATGTCTTATAGTTTTCGAGTTCTGTTCCGGAAACAAAATTTAAAGTTACATTTCCATGGAAACGGTATAAAGAATAACTCGAAGAAGTTGAAAACCCCAAAAGGCACATCTACACATGATGAATGTTCCACACAACAAGTTTCGTTGAGATATGTCTTATAGTTTTCGAGTTCTGTTTCAGAAGCGAAAATCTAAGTTACATTTCCATGGAAACGGTAAAAAAATATAACTCGAAGAAGTTGAAAACCCCAAAAGGCACATCTAAAAATGATGATTGTTCCACACACCAAGTTTCGTTGAGATATGTCTTATAGTTTTCGAGTTCTGTTCCGGAAACAAATTTAAAGTTACATTTCCATGGAAACGCTAAAAAAAAATAACTCAAAGAAGTTGAAAACCCCAAAAGGCACATCTACACATGATGATTGTTTCACACACCAAGTTTCGTTGAGATATGTCTTATAGTTTTCGAGTTCTGTTCCGGAAACAAAATTTAAAGTTACATTTCCATGGAAACGGTATAAAGAATAACTCGAAGAAGTTGAAAACCCCAAAAGGCACATCTGCACATGATGAATGTTCCACACAACAAGTTTCGTTGAGATATGTCTTATAGTTTTCGAGTTCTGTTTCAGAAGCGAAAATCTAAGTTACATTTCCATGGAAACGGTAAAAAAATATAACTCGAAGAAGTTGAAAACCCCAAAAGGCACATCTACACATGCCGATTGTTCCACACACCAAGTTTCGTTAAGATATGTCTAATAGTTTTCGAGTTCTGTTCCGGAAACGAAATTCTAAGTTACATTTCTATGGAAACGCTAAAAACAAATAACTCAAAGAAGTTGAAAACCCCAAAAGGCACATCTGCACATGATGAATGTTCCACACAACAAGTTTCGTTGAGATATGTCTTATAGTTTTCGAGTTCTGTTTCGAAAACAAAATTTAAAGTTACATTTCCATGGAAACGGTAAAAACAAATAACTCGAAGAAGTTGAAAACCCCAAAAGGCACATCTGCACATGATGATTGTTCCACACAACAAGTTTCGTTGAGATATGTCTTATAGTTTTCGAGTTCTGTTCCGGAAACAAAATTCTGAGTTACATTTCCATGGTAACGGTAAAAATAAATAACTCGAAGAAGTTGAAAACCCCAAAAGGCACATCTGCACATGATGAATGTTCCACACACCAAGTTTCGTTGAGATATGTCTTATAGTTTTCGAGTTCTGTTTCAGAAACGAAATTCTAAGTTACATTTCCATGGAAACGGTAAAAAAAAAACTCGAAGAAGTTGAAAACCCCAAAAGGCACATCCACACATGATGATTGTTCCACACACCAAGTTTCGTTGAGATATGTCTTATGGTTTTCGAGTTCTGCTCCGGAAACGAAATTCTAAGTTACATTTCCATGGAAACGGTAAAAAAAAATAACTCGAAGAAGTTGAAAACCCCAAAAGGCACATCTACACATGATGATTGTTCCACACAACAAGTTTCGTTGAGATATGTCTTATAGTTTTCGAGTTCTGTTTCGGAAACAAAATTTAAAGTTACATTTCCATGGAAACGGTAAAAAAAAATACTCGAAGAAGTTGAAAACCCCAAAAGGCACATCTACACATGATGATTGTTTCACACACCAAGTTTCGTTGAGATATATCTTATAGTTTTCGAGTTCTGCTCCGAAAACAAAATCGGGACGGACGGACGGACGGACCGAAAGGAAGCTAAAGTGAGTTTATATACCATCGTATGACCGAAAATAGCTTATTTGAATGCGAAAAGCGTGCACTTGTGTCTTTAATGATTTGAGACAAACATGTTCCAACGGTGTCATGAGTTTTTGGTTGCTCTTGCCGGTCATCAAATGCATAGTTTTCTTGTGTAACCAGTATTTATAAGTTTAAGTGTACATTCGTATTCTTGATATCTGAAATGTCCTGTTCTCATGAAAACTTAAATTCGAGGATTTATAAAAGTCTGAAATATTAAATAAGTTTATGTTCCGACGAAACTTAATTTAGAAACATTTAGTTTTACAGTGATATGCCAACGTGAATAAATATAATTTATTTCACTATCCAGATTCTTAACTGAAAGACACGAAACAAAGACACAGGAAACATGTTTTGATTCATTTTCGTCCTGACAGAAGGTGAAATACACGCCATGATATTTTGCCCAGTTTATAATGATTTAAAAAAGAACTCTTTAATGTATGCCAGGAGAAAATGCGATATGTTATAATAACTAAATGTCTGCTGAAAGGAAATGTTATACTTAAATGAGCAATCCTAAAATAACCTTTGACTCTGCCAGAAGCTGCCACTCAACGATTACATAGTTTATGCAAGTGACTCAGTGATATGTAAATATGTTCAAAGTCCTATTTTATATATATTAAAAGCTTTTATCTATTTATTTTTTCATGTATAGGCATGTATAGGTATGTATTTTTGCAATAGTTTCTCTCATAAACCGCTGAGCAATAGGTTGTTTTTTTGTGAGACAAAACAAAATATTCTGTCTGTCTGTCTTCGACATTTTGACATTGAGAGTGCGTTCTTCCATCATTTGATGCAGCAATTGAGTGTACCTGCGTCCTTCCTTCCTTCCTTCTCACGTGGAAACCAGAAGTGGGAATGTCGCCTCTGTCTTTACGTAGAGTCCCCTCAATATTGACCAGTTTGTATTAGACATCAATTTATTTGATATAACTTGCCATGTTCTCCCTACAGAGGTTCCTCAAAGTTCAGACTAACTAAGTTGAACTGACCTTTAGATCTGTGGGAAGAGAAAGAACTCGTACCTGGCAACAACATAAGAAATATGTTTAGAGTGTAAATGTATGTATGGTGATTCTTTGGGCAAATCGTATGACGTGAAAGATAATCAATTATTTTAGATAAAATATAAAACCAGAAAATTATTTGTAAATGATTTTATTATCTATAGATGTTACACGCTTCTAACACCAGTATACAATAAACTGTCATGTCGACATAGAAAGTGTTGTACATTCATAAGAAATATAGAGATTTTCAGTAAGTTATCAGATCAGAGTAAACTCCAGTACAAATACAATGTACAAGTTCTTCACTTGCATTTGCTCCAACATGAAGCTGATTTCCATAAGATTCAAAATGGACGGAGAGAATATAGTTTATGATATCAAATCAATTTAATGAAATAAGTCAAAGTTGAATTACTGGCATAAAGTGTTCCAGTGATAACTAAAAAGCAGCACAACACGGCGTGTGATTTGTATAGCCTGCACATTTACAGAATTTAAAATAATATCATCACATATTTACAAATGCAAATTCGGTTATTCGTAATATCATGCATAAATACACTCTTGATTCAGGTATAGTGGTCGATACATATGTTTAGGATAAACTCAGATTTGATTTTAATATCAAGAAATATTTTGAAAATGTAGATCAGGATAAATAACAATTCGATCAAATTGAGCAATATTAGAAATTATTCATTGCTTTTCAGCGTAGAAACAAATACTGGTTCTATTTATTCACAATTAAATGTCTGGATATTCAGAACAGATATACCACACTGTACATTAGGTCAACAGAGGGGACAGATATACCACACTGTACATCAAGTCAACAGAGGGGGACAGACAGTGGTGATACGTCGCATAGTATGCAAGTAGTCGTGAGAGTTGTGTTTTAAATGATAAATAAAAAATAGAATGTTTACAAAAAATGAAAAGGCTCATAAAAAATTATACAGACAAAGTGTATTAAAGTAAAAGTAAACATGTAACATATCGAAACTTAAACAAATCAGTCACCAAATTATTTTAAATTTAAAACGAATTAATTTATCACAGATTTCTTTATAAGAAACACACATAGAAAATATCTATATTTGGTTAGATAAATAAAGCAGGATATGGACTGACACATCAACAAGAAAAACTGTCAATTAACATTTCCTAATTTCGACTTCTCTCTCATAATAAGAGCCCGATTGAGCTTGTGGTGACTGGCGAAATATGAAGAGTTATTTCCCTTCACTCAGCATTGAACAGCAGTTGTTTCCCTTGAGTGGTCTAGAGTCGTCGGTAGGAGCCGACATGCGCCCTGCAGTTAGGGCAGTTGTGGATCACGTCCTTACATCCGTCGATACAGAAGGGGATCAGACAGCAGCCCGCCCAGCATCTGTAGGGCAGAGAATAGAGAATACTACACGACATCCCATAAAATACCACTGTTATCAAACGAGGAAATGATAAGTATAAAACGAGCTTATTATCAACTCAATCACGAGTTTTCAGAAAAGTGCTTCACATGGAAAGGAGTTTAGTGTTCTGCTAATTACTCGTCCATAAAAATAAAGTGCAATGGCCGACATCTAGTGCAAGAGCTGGAAACCAATAAGACGGCAGTATCTACATTATGACGTCATAACAACCTTCTGCGATGTCGTTCATCGATATTATTACTCGAGGAAGTGTGCAATATGATGTTACGAACTGATTTTGAAATTGTATATTGCCCGAGCGAGAGCGATGGTTATACACATATTTGTACGAGTTTCGTAAATGTCATGAGGAAAACTTCCTCGGGTTATAGTACATGTATTTATGTATGGTAATTTCTTTATTACCCATTCTATTCCATTTGAATCGCGTGAAAATAGTAAGAAAACGACCCACTTCTAGTATATTGCAATAACTGCAACGGAAGAGTATTAACAACGAGATAATATATGCCTAAACCCATAACAGAGCGATTTCCAGTTTTATCAATTCATCGTCAATTATATTACTTGATCATAAAACGTGTCTTTATGAACATGTGTATGGAAAGATTAAACAAGGTCATATATGTCCAAACTTTGAACAGCAGTGTCGGCCTCGTTGCTGTGTTTCTTTACATGCATTTGGACAGCGGACAGTTGCATACATTTGTTCGGCCGATAGTTAATCCTGATTGGTTGTAAACAAATTCAGATGTGCAAGCGAGGTTATGACCACAATTCTACATGGGGCTAAGATATGTTATTATATAGCGCCAAACCCTGTCGTGATATATTGTTTCTTAGGCATTCAACGCTTTATGGATAGATTTGTTTGTTTTTAAAGTCTAATTTTAAAAATTTTGTTAAACATATACTCCCGACCAAAAGAAACGCCTACTTTATGTTCCTTAAAATGAAAGATGCAATAATTTATTGAATATAATTAATGGCGGTCTCCACGTTATGCTGAAGCAATAACTAATATGAAAGTCCATTGAAATCGTGGAAAACTGTTATTCGAGTTAATACCATTCATGAAAACCACGCTTAATGAAGACTGCTATTTTCGCTTGATTCACTTGCGCACCTTAAACACGTACACCAGCAGCATCATCACTACTTTGACGCAATGCGTGCCTGTATTGTTGCTCGTGGTTGTATGAAAATCTTTTTAAAATGTTTTTTTTTTCTGATCAAGCACTCATCGAAAACTGAACAATTATTTTCTCATTTCAACAATCGTCCTTCTTTCGTGACATGAACTTCTGAAATTCAAATATATAATGCAGAAATGGTGCAACTTCATTATGTTATAATATTCCTAAACTGTTCATAACAGTTTTTACAATCTCCGGAAATACATCTAGTGGGCGTTTCTTTTGGCCGGCAGTATATTATAACCATAATCTTATATTGACTATTCTGATGATTATAGTCTCTCATAGCTTCTTTTAAGAGCGGCGCTGATGGGTTTTTTTAATGAATGTTTTAATAATTGTAGTGTACTATGCAGTGGTGAGACTTAAAATTGTGTGTGTCTGCCTGTCTGTTTGTTTAATGTTGCTTAGAAACGAAGTATTTTTCCGTTGAAAAAAACTAGTTCAATCATTCATGCGATGCGCACATATCTATTGTTAGACAGAAGTCAGTCAAACATGTTACACGACATTTGATTGGATGGAACAAAAACCGGTAAGGCGTTGCACAGTTCCACCGCTAGGGGTAGTTTGGAAGACAAAAGTGTATTTCAACAGAGGTTACGATGGAAGAAATGAGTTGAGTCGATTCCGCATTCTGGGAGGGAATTCATATCAAGGTTGATTTCAATGTTCAATTCAATATGCTATTGGTACGCTATATATATGTTATTTTAAGGGATTTCAAATAGCCGTGAAGAATCGAACACATTGCAAAAGTTTGTATGTAGCAAGGGCAATTACAACCAAATATGATTAACGTCGTTAAATGCAAGACGACGTTACACACAATGCTGATTATATCCAAAAGACGTAAATGAAGCAATATGAAGGCCCGTACCCCACGAGACAGATGATGCCGGCAGCCAGCCAGGTGAGGGACCCCGTCTCGTAGCTCGTGGAGGTGACGATCTGAGCGCCACACTGCGGACATCTCATCTGAGCCGGGGACTCGCCGAGACGGGCCGAGTGCAGAACCACTCCCGGCTGTTGAACCACCACCGCTGCAGAGAAATGCATACTTCAGTTATCTCCCTTGAAGAAGTTTAAACAGTCGAATTTGTTTCGGAAGATGACATCGATTCAACACAATAACATCACATGAAATAAATGTAGGTCAATATCTTGAGTTTGGATTTAAACATACAATTTTTTAATGTTAATGTTTGAAAGGAATCTAAAGCAGAGAGGAAAACATATATAAGTTGTTAGTGATTAATGGGTCGTATTACTTGTAAACATGTAAATATGACTTGTGTAAAAGGTCGTTGTTTTATTTTCATTTTCATTTGTGGTATTTTGGCACGTTTTAATGCCAAATGAAAGGTCACGAAAACTTATAACGCCTTTTTATGCCCATCATTTCACAAAGGCTATTATTAATTTGTCGTGGGACTAAGATCGCACGATAGAACTGTACCTTTAAGCAAACTACCAAAGGAGCCTCAATTGAGTCTGGCTCTGAACTTTAAGAATTGTCCGGTCTTTATATGTACTAAAACGTTAATGAGTTATATGTGAGTGTCGAATCTGCGAGGGACCTATATGTAACTCTAGTGATATGTGAGTGTCGAATCTGCGAGGGACCTATATGTAACTCTAGTGATATGTGAGTGTCGAATCTGCGAGGGACCTATATGTAACTCTAGTGATATGTGAGTGTCGAATCTGCGAGGGACCTATATGTAACTCTAGTGATATGTGAGTGTCGAATCTGCGAGGGACCTATATGTAACTCTCGTTATATGTCAGTGTCGAATCTGCGAGGGACCTATATGTAACTCTAGTGATATGTGAGTGTCGAATCTGCGAGGGACCTATATGTAACTCTAGTGATATGTGAGCGTCGAATCTGCGAGGGACCTATATGTAACTCTAGTGATATGTGAGTGTCGAATCTGCGAGGGACCTATATGTAACTCTCGTTATATGTGAGTGTCGAATCTGCGAGGGACCTATATGTAACTCTAGTGATATGTCGGTGTCGAATCTGCGAGGGACCTATATGTAACTCTAGTGATATGTCAGTGTCGAATCTGCGAGGGACCTATATGTAACTCTAGTGATATGTGAGTGTCGAATCTGCGAGGGACCTATATGTAACTCTCGTTATATGTCAGTGTCGAATCTGCGAGGGACCTATATGTAACTCTAGTGATATGTCAGTGTCGAATCTGCGAGGGACCTATATGTAACTCTAGTGGCTGTCCTCACTTGTCTGTCCAGGCGGCGGCGGCTGTCCGTACCCGGGGGGTGGCGCACCGTACCCTGGTTGCGCGGGTCCATACCCGGGCTGGACTGGCGCCGGGGCAAACCCGGACTGTCCCTGGGCGGGCTGGTTGTAGGTGTAGGCTGGGGGTGGGGCACCTTCCTTAGACATGGTCTATGATGTCTGCAACAAGGATGAGCAGTTGTTACTCAACATGTTTAACTCAATACTCTTTACTTATTTAAAAACATTAACACAAACACGATGACTCGCCTAGGAATTTAACAAGTAAAATGTAAAATTTTACATCGTTTATCAGTTTTGTTTATATGGGTGACATGATGTTATACTGAGAATGAATCACTGTTTACCAGTGCTGACGTCATGTATTAGCGGATATTATAAGAATGTACTGCCCGCCTAGTAGTACCCATCAAGCACAAGAGTCATCAAAACAGACAAATAATTTAAATAAAATGTCAACTTAACCTTCATGACCCCATTTTTCTGTGGGTGAACAAAATGTTATTATAGTAATATATACTATCATTACTAATAATTAGGTGTGATGATGTGCTGCTTCTATACAGGCAGAACAACTGATTGACAAGAAAGTTGCTGACAGGAGCCAGAGAGTGGTTAGGTATCAAGGTAGTTTCCTTATCATGTGGGAAATAGAAATACACCACTCTGCTTTATGGCATATTTACTTTCATACAAGCATGCTAAAGTGATAAGGAAAAACAAACGACTCATACACTTCATAACCTCTGCAGGGCCCGGCCTGTCAAAGCACAATAAAAGTAGATAGTTCACGAGCCACGCAGCCATGTGCATGTGAGAAATAAACTTTTCTAGCTTACGAAAACTTTCGACCTCACTCGGTGAGATAAACGTGTTATTAGTCGAGAAACGACAGATTTACTCTGTCTATTTATGATATAATGAGCAATGAAATAGATGGATTTATCAATGAAATAGATGGATTTATCAATGAAATAGATGGATTTATAAATGAAATAAATGGATTTATCAATGAAATAGATGGATTTATCAATGAAATAAATGGATTTATCAATGAAATAGATGGATTTATAAATGAAATAGATGGATTTATAAATGAAATAGATGGATTTATCAATGAAATAAAGTGTCTGCCAAGCTACAGTGAAGATATCTGATATTTTGAATCTGATCAGTGACGAAATATTTCATATGTATCGTGATATATGATATATCGTCAATGTCCAACTACTTTTCACAATGAGAGTTACTTCAGTATGTAAAAGTACGCTTGATAACAATGATCAATATTAAAATAGTAAAATAAATTGAATACTGAAGGTGTATTAACTCGTGAAATAAGTGAAGTTGATGTTTCTCTCGTGGCCACTCCACTCGTGAAATATCATCTGTTTACCCATGACATGTACACTGGATGAGATAAACCTACTATTGGACAAAATCCATTAAGTATCCTTTATAATACTATATGGCACTCGTTTAGGGTTCGGTCATCTATCAGGTCACCTGATACGCAATAACAATACAATTGCGTTATTATCTACATAGACAATATAAGATAAACTGCTTCGATAACTTTAAATAAACACATTTCCTCCGGTCTACATCTGATGAAAGTGGATTGCACCGTTTCAGTTATGCCTGTCACACTTTCAATTTCGACATGGTTTTATATTTTACTAATATTTTGTGAAAATTAACATCTGAATCCAATACAACCATTATTTATCGCAAGTTCAATAGTTTCTATTGTTAATGTTATCTGACGTCTTTCTAAACAAAACCTTTATTAACATTGCTATTGTTGTTATAGGCAGATCGATATGATTGAAGTGTTTTATGCATCGACATTGCTGATACATGGGCTACCGACTCGACGTGACATCGGACACGATCACGTATTGATTCAGGATCGATGTCACCAACATCATATATCCACCACTGACAACACTGCAAATCAGTTGTAAAGTGGATCAAGCACAAAAAGACATGCACAAATACAAACAGCGTGGTTGTGTGCGTCGTGTTGCTTTCATGTGCAGAACTTGCACAGATAGAGAGCAATATGCTACTTAATTATTTACTTGGGGTAGAAACTATCCATGGTTTATATAAGTATACTTAATCGAAAATCCAGGAACTTATTCTTTGGAAGGTTCGTAATGAGAGCTATGAGGTTCGTCTTATATAACAATAGTTTATGATGTCGTGCAAGAAGAAACTGAATCACACGATTAATATAAGTACAGCTTGTACACAAAGCAGAATATGATGAAGTACTGACATACAGGGAAATATCACTTTGATCTGAGCTGCGAATCAATGTAAAGTGCATATCGATAACGACAAACAGAAAAGGTTTGTTAGGGTGTTTCTTCGCGAATCTGCTATCAGCCATTCACTCTATTATCCCCAGAGGATATGATAAGCATCCCATTGGCAACCATACCAATAGCATATCCTTTATTGGTTGTTATTGCAGGCGTATATCATTAGGAAAACACAGGCGTGTTTATTGAGGTAATAAATCGTTAACAGTGTCTACTTTTAATCAAACTGTGAACTGACCATATCCGGTTGTAGATGTAATTGGTCGCGGTTATATATAATTCGTTGTTATTTAGGACTGTAATACCAACTCCTGCATACTCTTCTATTGTGCTGTCCTAGCTGAGTTTACAGACTGCCTAAATCTTTCCTGCATTGTTTAAATCTGAATATCACATCGAACCATATTTAACCAGACAAGTGCCACAAATACACAGATCAGAACTTGCGAGATTCCGACGTGGAGTCGCCCTGATAAAGATCGAGACGGAAGATATGAAAATATTCCTGCGGGTTCACGTTTTCGTTTTACATGCCAAGATCAGGTAGAAGATGAAGCACATGTCCTTTTGCACTGCCCCATCTATGATGACCTACGGGAAGATCTTATTTCTTATTGCAAATTTATTGTCATAAATTTTAGTGAATCAAGTGAAGATTTTAAGTTGATATAATGAAAACTTTTTTTATCTCTGAGAAAACCTGCCATAATATTTTAGCTAGAGGCAGAAATATTTTATATAAATAATTGTTTCCCAGAACTCTTATACAAGAATGGCACTGTATATACTCATATCCTTTCATATGAATGTGTTTTTACTTTGTATGTATTTTATATGTTTTACAGTGGTGAGACACAAATAAACATTTGTCTGTCTGTTAACACTATGTTCATGCAGCAGTCCAGATTCAAATTGCCTTCAAAATTAACCTTCGTTTTACTACGTGCGTGTGAAGTCACTGTATACTTTCGACCCATATCGAACAGGAAGAGCGCTTGCCTCGAGCTTCAACACACTGATAAGAACCCATTATTATATCTTGGTAGGTAAGTTACTTTAATGCACACAGAGATAGTAACTTCAAGTACAGATATCCCGAAGCTACGTGATGTTATCATATGTATGACTAGTTAATGAACACATTGTATTGTTAACGTACCACTAAAAGCCATTTGCACTGTTAATGTTCATACAGACTTTCCAAGCCTGTGGTATTACATCGACATCATTAGCTAATGCGTACAGGATAGCGACAAGCATGTCACGACAACAAATGATTACCTAACAATAAATAATTATGTTGATTTGAGGTAATGATGCTCAACTTGAGTATTCTTAGAGAATATACCTTCTTAACCCTTGTTGTAAACCAAACAGTTTCGTTATTTAAACCAGTGAACAATATTTACAACCACAAAACTAAAAACGTGGATTATTATATGAGTATTTAATATATCCATACACCCATCCACCCAGCGAGCAGGGCCGATTGTTGCTGAACTACAGATAGCGGTCACTTGATATCTGCAAAGCACCACGTGTCATCTTCCTATCTACTGCTTGAGACGGGTACTAGTCTATTTTGGTCTATAAGTTACGTATGATAAACATATCGAGGTAGATGTTTTCCATAAAATGGTCTATAGAAACCTGTAGACGTGATGGACGAATGATGTGACGTCACTTGCCAGTGGAGGTACTCGACAGTAATTGTATTTCTTTATTTGAATGAAGACGTTCATAAATATGGGGTTATATTCGTACATGTGTCATATTATAACCATTAAGCATTAAAAAAATACAAGCCATTTACAGTGCTTACCCGTATATTATAAATATAGACCCTGTCACTGTATTATTTACTAACACAATACTTCAGCGGGTTGAAATATCTCACTGGTATACCTATAGATATATTGAAAAGCGCTGGGTATTTAACCCAGTCCAACATTCATATCGATCATATACATACGACAGCTATTGTCCAATACAGGAAACAGAGCGCTGTTTATATGGTTGCTTAGCGAAACTTTGACATCGATAAGTTGTATAGAAATAGAACATAGGGCACTCGTCCCGAGTATAGATCTAGACCTATATCAGTTGTTGTGTTAGATAGTCTAACGTCACCAGTGTTGAATGGGAAGGTCAGTGACGAATAGTCCTACCACTAAGTGACCACAGGGACTCGACACTTCATGATTCCAAATATTTCATTTGGAAAGTTACATCTAGATATGTATACCAGATATACAGAAACAAAGGTTAAAATATCATCCATTGGTCACATAGAATATATATGTATATTGATAAGCATTCATTGGTAACAGCAAATAACATATAGTCAGAACAAGGCTTGCGGGTCGATGGACTCTAAACCAATGCAGAATACGTTTTACTGGTGTAATAATGTATTACATATTTATTGTTGATTTATATATCGGGTAGTTGTTATACCTGGTATATGAGTATAAAGAAAATTCGTGTTTAAATTTATGTGTGTGTTTCGTTAAATTTAAAAAAAAAAATACATATTTCATTTCAGTGCATAACTCGATTAATGAATATGAAATGAATAACGTCATAAGCCAATACTGTATTGTACGGTATCAGTTACGCCAGCAGTTATAACTAAACATTAATTATTAATTTTAAGTAATTGCTGATGAGTTAACATAATATACATTATAGAGAAAACTTCCAGATACATATAGTTTACATTCAACGTCAGGAACTGAGATCAAACCCATTTCGATTAAAGGTACATCCATTGTGTTGTTGGGGGTCTTATATTGCAAACGTTATAAATGGTGTTACTTTATCGAAAGGTAGCGACTCTTACCGAAAACTACCATTTTGATGATAGTAGACTTAGCATAATGATGATATGAAGGTAAAAGTAGTGCTTTCTGATCGAAAACCGGACAATGCACAGCGTGTGGCGCGCGCCAATGAGTCAAACGTAATTCTTGAATCTTATTTATAACAGACAGAAAGACAAATTTGAGTTGAAAATGTTTAATAGGTCACATAACTACTGTGCATGTAAATGGGACGTGCAGTTTCGGTTTCTGCACATGCATAATTATGTTACTCAATTTTAATTGGAAACTAGTAATTATGATACATTTGGCGATTGAGGATAAATATGCAAGCTGAGTGAATTTTTTTGTGTTGTAGACAAAACATGTGATGAGTTGGAACGTATTAAAGCCAAATAAAATTTGATGAAACACAATGGATGTACCTTTAACATGAAAAACAGGGGCATGGCAATAACCCAAACAAATATCACATTATAATATAAGAGAAATTCTGTGTAATGGCTGTCCACAAAACACATCATAATGAAATTAGAAATTAGTGTTAGTTGTGATAATTAACGTAAGACAAGCACAATTACACAAATTACAACACATGGTAAATCAAACAATATATTGTGAGAATGTAATCCATAGGGTATTTGGCAAAACTTCAACATATGACGAAGAACCCTGTTATACTTAGGGTTGGACACGATTACGAAATCCCACCCGTCCTGGCTGTGGTTGTCACGGTAACTAATAGCGACACTGGAAAACAACAATCAACTTGCGTACTGTTTGTGAAAAGGGTTTTGATTGTATAACGACTCAGTAAGAACAAAACACATATACACGCTACACGCAGTGCGCAGGTACCCCACCACAGTATTACACAAACACATCAAATCTCTCTAACACGTCAGTCATACAAGTCACGTTGAAGAATGAGCTCTAGTAGGCACTCAAAAACACACACTCTCACTTAAGGACATACCCTACCTAGAAATAAAAATATTTAGATTTTTCTGAAAATTGGCACATATCTACAACTGAGTGTGCTGATTTTAAAAATCAAATAAAAAATGGGGGTCACCATGCTCGTTTTCGCGTAAAAATGTGTCAAAATCCGTCATCTTTTATTGAAAAGCTTGAAAATCGACAATTCCATTTTTCAGCATAATTTTATTATTTTTTAAAATAAATGCAAAATTTTATTTCTTACAGTTAGATTTTAATGATAATTTTAGTTAATTAGTTTATCCAAACATAATTTTGAAAACTGAAATTTGAAATTATTTTTTTCAACTTATTGTGTCTATATAATTTATTTTTTTTTACCTAAAATTTCAATGAATCATCTTCAAAAATTTGTTTTCAAAATTTGGAACGGTTATGCGCAGTAGACGTTTTTCATGCGTAGGGCATGTCCTTAAACATCCTCGTTTACACAGATATATCAGAGTAAATACACAAATAATCACAAGACGCTCTCGCTCTCAGAGCTGAACATCAAATATAGACCAACATTTACTCTATGGCGTTTCTCCAATGATAAATTAAAATCGTGCTAAGTTATGTACGTCTTCTTGCAATATATACATGAAAAGTGTACACCAAACCAATAATTTAAAAACATATCAAACTTAATATATCGAAATATTTTCAATATCAAACATACAAAATCAATATACAAAAACGTGCAAACATACACCCGATGAAAGTGCCCGCGTTCAGAACGTCAACACGTCGGTAAATATCCACAGTAAACACTCAACGCTTTTACTTATCAACTCTGTATATTTATGGAGAAAGCGTCCAGTATTGATTATCCATGGCACTCCGGGGCCCTGTTGATTGTATCATCCAGTTCACTGTCGCTAAATTATTGATGCTATAGAAATGTCTTGCAACCGTAAAAGTGGGGCTTATCAGTTCATTCCATTGGCATTCTTTTCTGGCAGTTTATGTGCAACTACATGCCACATATTTTAGAAATGCATTAAATATGTTATTCCGATTTAAATGCTGGTAATATCCCAAACCAATCTAGGTTGATATCAGTGATTGTATCTACTGTAATAACCAATCAAAATCTTCTCATCCTCCTCTATTGTAGAAACACTACTTGTATATAAACCCTGGGAATTTGTTCAACTGTACAACGACATTAGTATCTATTAGTATCTATGTCGAAACGTCGCCTATACAGAATAAAGAAGTTGTGTATCCATAAAATTGTTCTTCATTCTTCAGTGATTGTATCGACAGACCATTGCATCATATTTAAAACAGCGCCATAAACTCTCTCGACAATGTTCAGAACTTAATAAAGACTTTGTCTTACTGTCATCTCTCGATATTAGAATGTAATTGCTGCTAATATCATGTTGTTCCGCACATTTTATTACATCTAAATACGCGCGTGACCCGTAATGTTCTTTCTGGAGAAGCATATGGACTTTTTCATTAAAACAATCTTTTAAAAGGTTTAAGCTTTTAAATTATAAAGGCGCCTTCTTCTGTCCATAGTCAAAACTCTGTAACTGGGTATATGTACAATTTAGGTCATCATGCCATACGCTTTTAGTTGAATGAGTTCATTTAGTTATCACCAATGATTCCGTACGTTCGGAAGATCATACTGATATCCACGACGTTATGTTGATTGTTTCACTTGTGACTTTGTACAATAAAAAAAGTGAAATTAAAAAATGTAAAAAGACAGTGTGTCCTGTTTGTTACATCTCTGCCCAGGATGAGAGGTCATGTTCGTGAAGATGTATGTCACTGCTCAGATGTCCTACATACACTCTTGTTATATATCTTAATATTCATCCCAGTTCTTGATATAGACCTGTGTGGTCCATTCATATAGAAATGTAGTTTCACTTTAACAGCAACTATATTGTGTAACACAATGTATATTGACTGTTTGAGAGGTATTCCCCGTTGATGAGTTGCGAGTGATACTGTATCTGATGATCTGTGACCCCAACCTACAGATGTAACCCTCCTCAGCGGATATTGATGAATGCGCAAAGAATTGCAGTCCCCAGTTAACAATCTGTCAAATTTACAAAATGCGCACAGAGAATGGAGAGCTGAGGAAAATCAAAGAAATATCATTTATTGAAGGATATACGCCCAAACGTAACTGTACTTAATATGAAATCATGTTGACGCCGCATTTACTGTATATGTTTATCGTGGTATGCATATGACGTCATGACTTACGTACCTTATCATTTTTGACGCTACATCATATCACGTAGCAACACAATGTATAAGTTTCCCTGCACCCCGTCCCAGGGTTGTTGATGATGAACACGGAGATTTAACGAGCGGTTTTCAGCGGAGCTGTTCTCCCACTCGGTGTCCCAGGGTAAAACGTCACTTATTTATACCATGGGAGCACGGCATACACCGACCTCCAGGTCACTTAATTAATTGTCACTCAATAGATACTTTCGTGCCAAACTTTCCTCTGCGCAACCTGCCATGTAGTCAGGATAGAGTTACTATTTAATTACGCTCTTACTGAACTGTATCGCAAAGCTGAAGCGAACGATTCAATTCATTTACACAAGTCTTTACACTTAAGGATGCAACTGAAGATATCAAAATAAAGTAACTTAAGTAATAATTACAATGCACAAAGCACATGTAATGCACACGTTCACTATAACGAGGTGGACCGGTAAGCGACACATGTAAGACATTCTGTACAGAGAGGAATGTATGTACACAGGTTGAACCGCATACCTTCCTCCATCCGGGGATGCTTAGCCTCGATCTGGTATCATCCTCGCGCTATAACGAGGTGTTCACAGACACAAACACTCGTCTATACAAGCGTGTTGGAAAGTAAAGAAACATGCAATAATTGAATGGAAGCCGTCGTCTCCAGTACCCAAACCTTCACCGTGCACGGATTGAGCCTACATATCAACAATATTTAGACGGTTCATCCAACATTGTATTTCCTGATTCCAGTGAAACAAAACTTTTCTTCAAATGAAATGAAAATGCATACCATGCAAACCCAAAAATGCCGACTGTTATGTTGGATATTATGCAGTGTTATATATTTTGAAAATGTATGTTGTATGAATATGTATGGTACCTTAAAAAATAAATAAAGTGGGGAAATAAACTAGCTTTTCCTCAAATGAAGTTTCTCTCAACTGAATGTAATGAACCCTAAAGTGCATACTTTAAAATACAAAAAGGACCGAAAATTCAAATTTTGTATTTTGGTAGTATGTATCAGAATTTGAATTTTAATTGTTGCAGACGTATATTTCACATAAACCCAACATACGTGATTAAATGATATGAGCACATTACAGTGGTGTTTAATAAGGTATATTAATAATAGTTATAAAATTGACCAAGCACAATTGAAATTGACGAAGTCCAACGCTTTAACATTACAATATAACAGTGCTTTAACATAAACATCGTAACGAAACCTGCATATAATTGGGTAACTATTTGGTAGCGATTACGTATGTCAGATTTCTAAATCTTATGTTAGTAGATAGTATATGTATAACAATGGGGGATAATTGCTAATTACGTAATCATCCGATTTACATTACATGGAGCAATATAGTCTCGTGGTGGGAAATGGGAATGTTTGAACTTGTTATTTACATATCTACATCATTAATATCCAACGTAATACATTGGGTAACTTGCCTAGGCTTCCAAACCGTACATCCAATATTACTCTAGCACGCGATTACAAGCTATATAAATAACTTTGCTGCAGATAGGTAATGCAGCACTTGACGATCTAATGATATTGCAACATGCTCCCCCTCTTCTCCTCCTCCCCTCTCCCCCTCCCCTCCTCTTTCCCCCTCTAGTTATGATGGAGATATTGCGACTCCAGCAGGAGTGTAGAATATCACAAAATTCTTCAAATACCAACAACTGTGACGTCGCTTTAAGTGACTATCTACAGTTTAAGTGACTATCTACAATTTAAGTGACCATCTACAGTTTAAGTGACTATCTACAGTTTAAGGCATATTTACATCTCTTGTATTTAACGTGTCAGCTATGCTACAGTCTAGATCTAGTCGACATAGATAGCATACACGTCCTGTCTATAACCCATGGAAACAGACCATGTTTACCAGGCATCCAGGCAACTGGGTAAAACAGTACAGTCGAACCGGATTAGTAGGGCCGTTTATATACCGTACACTGTGTCGTCAGGGATTGGTTGTAACGTAAAATAAGTTACACACACTTCCTAATTATCACAGATGTTCCCCACAACTGACAATGTTTAGAAACTACCAATACTTGACGCAAGTCGTTTGATGGAGTCGGAGATAGGTGTAGAGAGTTAATTACACTTACCTTACACTTATGTAGGTATACAGTCCGAGTGACCTCAGCGATATGCGCTGTCAGTGAGCTCTTTATTGATTAACGAAAAGCGGACCGTGTGCAAAATTAACCACGTGACGGAAATGCTAGGGGGCGTCTCATAAGCAGAACAAATATAAAACATTTGTTAGAAAAGGGAATTTGTACGGTTCATCGATTTCTCATGACTTAATAGTTGTATTGCGGATTGAAGCTGAATTTAGTATAAAGTTATATTAAGTTGAAAGTTGCTTTTTGTAGAGGTTTGAATTTTTAACGTATAACTAATATTAGAAGACTTAACTGCCTATATATGTTGTCAGTGAGCATTTTCATTCAATGGGACATATTATATGACAAAGTATACACAGTTTAATGAAGTAACTCAGTTGGAACTCTACCACATTGCTGGATACATAGATACAGATTACATTTTATTCTTACTCTAATGATTTGTTTAATTTAGATATTATGTATTTGTGATGTTTTATACGTTCCCTACTAGGTGTAAATAAAGACATTCTTGCGCAATGTGAGGTGTTTCATGAACCGCGACAGGTCCCTATATATTATTTAATTTCTCACATTGAAAAATTCAATCCCACACATGATTTATGTTGCAATACAACTTCCCAAATTGTTCAAAGTTTGTTTGTAGATTTCATAGAAGGTTTATAAGGGTTAAGCTGCGTCTGTACAGGGATAGTGAAGATACATCTATAGTCACTTTATAGTTTGTAAAAGTAATGGTATCGGATATTTCCATTGGAAAGCTCATCTGCTAAAGAGACATTTGACATTGCATTCACGATGAATTAATTAGATAAAGTAAATTTGAATTTCTCGTATAATATCACATGTTTATTTCATCTAGTGAACCATACCATGTATAAATATACAGTTATTTTCCACTCCAAAAGTGAAAAACTCCATCTTATATATAAGCTTGTGAAGAGGGTGACATTTATGAAAGGAGTATCCGTATCTCTTCATCTGTATGACGTCATCCTATTGTTGCATGCGGTTGACGTCATTTGATTGTATTTATCATTTTACTTATTAAAAGAGAAATCCTACTTTACCCTATGAATGCCATATTTCATCATAAGAATATAATCATAACATATTTTACCATAATGAATGCGAATAACAATGACAGTTTGGTGACTACTTTAAATACGAATACAGTTTGGTACCAGATTAAATACGAACAGCGGCGGAATGTTGGTGATCATATCAAACACTAGTGACAAAAGAAGTTTAGTTACCATAGAAGTTTAGTTACCATAGAAGTTTAGTTACCATAATGGAAATGAATGGCGATTGTTTGGTGACCATATTAAATACGAATGACGATTGTTTGGTGACATATTAAATACCAATGACGACTGTTCGTCGACCATATTAAATACGAATGACGACTGTTCGTCGACCATATTAAATACGAATGAAGATTGTTTGTTGACATATCAAATACGAATGACCATGGTTTCGTGACCAAATTAAAACGATTGTTTGGTGACAATATTAAATACGAATGACGATTGTTTGGTGACGATATTGAATGCGAATGACGATTGTTTGGTGACCATATTAAATACGAATGACTATTGTTTAGTGACCAAATTAAATACGAATGACTATTGTTTGGTGACCATATTAAATACGAATGGCTATTGTTTGGTGACCAAATGAAATACGAATGACGACTGTTTTGTGACATATTAAATACGAATGACTATTGTTTAGTGACCAAATTAAATACGAATGACTATTGTTTTGTGACATATTAAATACGAATGACTATTGTTTGGTGACATATTAAATACGAATGACTATTCTTTGGTGACATATTAAATACGAATGACGATTGTTTGGTGACAATATTAAATACGAATGACGATTGTTTGGTGACCATATTAAATACGAATGACGATTGTTTGGTGACGATATTGAATGCGAATGACGATTGTTTGGTAACCATATTAAATACGAATGACGATTGTTTGGTGACCATATTAAATACGAATGATTATTGTTTGGTGACCAAATTAAATACGATTTACTATTGTTTGGTGACCAAATTAAATACGAATGACTATTGTTTGGAGACATATTAAATACGAATGACTATTGTTTGATGACCATATTAAATACGAATTACTATTGTTTGGTGACATATTAAATACGAATGACGATGATGTGTTGACCATTTTAAATACGAATGACGATAGAAGTTTAGTGACCATAATGAATGCGAATGACGATTGTTTGGTGACCATATTAAATATGGGTGATGAGCCCTAAATGCATGTGTTTTTATAATGCTGTAACTAATTGTGATTGTTTCAGCTAACATTATGGACATGCAGCTTTAAAAGTGATGTGCCAATTGTTAAAGCATCTAATGGTTACCCTTAATGCATATTGGTTGAAATATACAATATTACAAACATTTTTAAAACAATATAATGTCGACATGATTAAAAAGATTGTGTGAATTCAGTTGAAAACTCGTGTGAAATACATCAACCATGTCATTAGAGAGTATATTGGATTTAATCTCTGAGTCATAACCACACCCGGGCTGTTGAATATAGAAACGAGGACATGAGCCGAATATAGTCATCTGTATACGCTGCCCTCGTGACGGGACACAAGCAGGAAGGAGCATATTTACTGTGGTCTCATGTTGGTGTGTTTAGATTTGAAGGGTGATATAGAAAAATGTCTTATATACATTACGTTGCACAGTTGACGGGAACGCTTATCTTTGTGTATATGTTATTTATATGATTGAAACCCAATCCCTGTGAACGATATTGATTTAGTCTACATGGATATCGATCAGTTTGATTAAAGTCGACCATAAACAGCCAGTCCTCCTCAGACTGTGTGGAGAGAAGTGCCCCGAGCGATGTGAGTTCGGATCCTGTGTACATAGATGCACTGTTTTACAACATTTATACCCCGGGACAGGGTGGATTTTAAGTCAACTAATTTGGTGTACATAGATGCACTGTTTTACAACATTTATTCCTCGGGACAGGGTGGATTTTAAGTCAACTAATTTGCTGTACATAGATGCACTGTTTCACAACATTTACACCCCGGGACAGGGTAGATTTTAAGTAAACTAATTTGGTGTACATAGATGCACTGTTTTACAACATTTATACCCCGGGACAGGGTGAATGTTAAGTAAACTAATTTGCTGTACATAGATGCACTGTTCTACAACATTTATACCCCGGGACAGGGTGGATTTTAAGTAAACTAATTTGGAGTACATAGATGCACTGTTTTACAACATTTATTCCCCGGGACAGGGTGGATTTTAAGTAAACTAATCTGGTGTACATAGATGCACTGTTTTACAACATTTATTCCTCGGGACAGGGTGGATTTTAAGTAAACTAATTTGGTGTACATAGATGCACTGTTTTACAACATGTATACCCCGGGACATGGTGGATTTTAAGTAAACTAATTTGCTGTACATAGATGCACTGTTTTACAAAATTTATTCCTTGGGACAGGGTGGATTTTAAGTAAACTAATTTGGTGTACATAGATTCACTGTTTTACAAAATTTATTCCTCGGGACAGGGTGGATTTTAAGTACAATAATTTGGTGTACATAGATGCACTGTTTTACAACATTTATACCCAGGGACAGGGTGGATTTTAAGTAAACTAATTTGGTGTACATATATGCACTGTTTTACAACATTTATACCCCGGGACAGGGTGGATTTTAAGTCAACTTATTTGGTGTACATAGATGCACTGTTTTACAACATTTATACCCAGGGACAGGGTGGATTTTAAGTAAACTAATTTGGTGTACATAGATGCACTGTTTTACAACATTTATACCCCGGGACAGGGTGAATGTTAAGTAAACTAATTTGCTGTACATAGATGCACTGTTCTAAAACATTTATACCCCGGGACAGGGTGGATTTTAAGTAAACTAATTTGGAGTACATAGATGCACTGTTTTACAACATTTATTCCCCGGGACAGGGTGGATTTTAAGTAAACTAATCTGGTGTACATAGATGCACTGTTTTACAACATTTATTCCTCGGGACAGGGTGGATTTTAAGTAAACTAATTTGGTGTACATAGATGCACTGTTTTACAACATGTATACCCCGGGACATGGTGGATTTTAAGTAAACTAATTTGCTGTACATAGATGCACTGTTTTACAAAATTTATTCCTTGGGACAGGGTGGATTTTAAGTAAACTAATTTGGTGTACATAGATGCACTGTTTTACAACATTTATTCCTCGGGACAGGGTGGATTTTAAGTACAATAATTTGGTGTACATAGATGCACTGTTTTACAACATTTATACCCAGGGACAGGGTGGATTTTAAGTAACCTAATTTGGTGTACATAGATGCACTGTTTTACAACATTTATACCCCGGGACAGGGTGGATTTTAAGTAAACTAATTTGGTGTACATAAATGCACTGTTTTACAACAATTATTCCTCGGGACAGGGTGGATTTTAAGTAAACTAATTTGGTGTACATAGATGCACTGTTTTACAACATTTATTCCTCGGGACAGGGTGGATTTTAAGTACAATAATTTGGTGTACATAGATGCACTGTTTTACAACATTTATACCCCGGGACAGGGTGGATTTTAAGTCAACTAATTTGGTGTACATAGATGCACTGTTTTACAACATTTATACCACGGGACAAGGTGGATTTTAAGTAAACTAATTTGGTGTACATAGATGCACTGTTTTACAACATGTATACCCCGGGACAGGGTGGATTTTAAGTAAACTAATTTGCTGTACATAGATGCACTGTTTTACAACATTTATACCCCGGGACAGGGTGAATTTTAAGTAAACTAATTTGCTGTACATAGATGCACTGTTCTACAACATTTATACCCCGGGACAGGGTGGATTTTAAGTAAACTAATTTGGAGTACACAGATGCACAGTTTTACAACATTTATTCCCCGGGACAGGGTGGATTTTAAGTAAACTAATTTGGTGTACATAGATGCACTGTTTTACAACATTTATTCCTCGGGACAGGGTGGATTTTAAGTAAACTAATTTGGTGTACATAGATGCACTGTATTACAACATGTATACCCCGGGACATGGTGGATTTTAAGTAAACTAATTTGCTGTACATAGATGCACTGTTTTGCAACATTTATTCCCCGGGACAGGGTTGATTTTAAGTCAACTAATTTGGTGTACATAGATGCACTGTTTTACAACATTTATACCACGGGACAAGGTGGATTTTAAGTAAACTAATTTGCTGTACATAGATGCACTGTTTTACAACATTTATACCCCGGGACAGGGTGAATTTTAAGTAAACTAATTTGCTGTACATAGATGCACTGTTCTACAACATTTATACCCCGGGACAGGGTGGATTTTAAGTAAACTAATTTGGAGTACACAGATGCACTGTTTTACAACATTTATTCCCCGGGACAGGGTGGATTTTAAGTAAACTAATTTGGTGTACATAGATGCACTGTTTTACAACATTTATTCCTCGGGACAGGGTGGATTTTAAGTAAACTAATTTGGTGTACATAGATGCACTGTATTACAACATGTATACCCCGGGACATGGTGGATTTTAAGTAAACTAATTTGCTGTACATAGATGCACTGTTTTGCAACATTTATTCCCCGGGACAGGGTTGATTTTAAGTCAACTAATTTGGTGTACATAGATGCACTGTTTTACAACATTTATACCACGGGACAAGGTGGATTTTAAGTAAACTAATTTGGTGTACATAGATGCACTGTTTTACAACATTTATTCCTCGGGACAGGGTGGATTTTAAGTAAACTAATTTGGTGTACATAGATGCACTGTTTTACAACATCTATACCCCGGGACATGGTGGATTTTAAGTAAACTAATTTGCTGTACATAGATGCACTGTTTTACAAAATTTATTCCTTGGGACAGGGTGGATTTTAAGTAAACTAATTTGGTGTACATAGATGCACTGTTTTACAACATTTATTCCTCGGGACAGGGTGGATTTTAAGTACAATAATTTGGTGTACATAGATGCACTGTTTTACAACATTTATACCCAGGGACAGGGTGGATTTTAAGTAACCTAATTTGGTGTACATAGATGCACTGTTTTACAACATTTATACCCCGGGACAGGGTGGATTTTAAGTAAACTAATTTGGTGTACATAAATGCACTGTTTTACAACAATTATTCCTCGGGACAGGGTGGATTTTAAGTAAACTAATTTGGTGTACATAGATGCACTGTTTTACAACATTTATTCCTCGGGACAGGGTGGATTTTAAGTACAATAATTTGGTGTACATAGATGCACTGTTTTACAACATTTATACCCAGGGACAGGGTGGATTTTAAGTCAACTAATTTGGTGTACATAGATGCACTGTTTTACAACATTTATACCACGGGACAAGGTGGATTTTAAGTAAACTAATTTGGTGTACATAGATGCACTGTTTTACAACATTTATAAACCTCTAGTGACGTCACTCTATTGTTCTATTAGGTTCTTCTTTTACCGGATAAACCTCTATTGTCAGTTTGCCGGGCGTTCTCCAAGAATGCCCGGGGCTTACTCTAGAATCTATCGGAAATTTATTTTGATTGGGAATTATAGACGTTTAGAAATACTTTGATTCAAAGTCCTTCTTCGAATAATTACCATCACAAAATATCACATTTTTGACAAATCACAAATCACAAACATAAGCTTTGAATACCTGGTTTCGAACCCTGCACCACCCGGTTACTAAACTGGCGCCCTTGACAACTCGGCTATACAGGCCGACAGAACAATGATGTATTTTACACAGTGACAATCATGTGAACTCCACGAGGCAGAAAGCGCATGCAGCACGTGCGTTTCGTGCGGATGTGCTTCCCGCGTATTTAGCGATTCGCGTCAGCATATACCAATGAAGCCACGTGAAGACAAAATATTGAAATTATATCTAAATCATAATTTCTGTCGGTTCATAAGTAAGATCAAAACCTCGTCCTCGGCTTTGTTTGTGGAGTATGCCCTTGGGGTCGGGAAAGGGGGTCGGGCCTATCGGCCCTTCCCCCTTTCCCTCCCCCGCGGGCATACTCCACAAACAAAGCCTCTGACACGGTTTTGATCCATTACGTATACCCCGGGACATGGTGGATTTTAAGTAAACTAATTTGCTGTACATAGATGCACTGTTTTACAACATTTATACCCCGGGACAGGGTGAATTTTAAGTAAACTAATTTGCTGTACATAGATGCACTGTTCTACAACATTTATACCCCGGGACAGGGTGGATTTTAAGTAAACTAATTTGGAGTACATAGATGCACTGTTTTACAACATTTATTCCCCGGGACAGGGTGGATTTTAAGTAAACTAATTTGGTGTACATAGATGCACTGTTTTACAACATTTATTCCTCGGGACAGGGTGGATTTTAAGTAAACTAATTTGGTGTACATAGATGCACTGTATTACACAACATGTATACCCCGGGACATGGTGGATTTTAAGTAAACTAATTTGCTGTACATAGATGCACTGTTTTGCAACATTTATTCACCGGGACAGGGTTGATTTTAAGTCAACTAATTTGGTGTACATAGATGCACTGTTTTACAACATTTATACCACGGGACAAGGTGGATTTTAAGTAAACTAATTTGGTGTACATAGATGCACTGTTTTACAACATTTATACCCCGGGACAGGATGGATTTTAAGTAAACTAATTTGGTGTACATAAATGCACTGTTTTACAACAATTATTCCTCGGGACAGGGTGGATTTTAAGTACAATAATTTGGTGTACATAGATGCACTGTTTTACAACATTTATACCCCGGGACAGGGTGGATTTTAAGTAAACTAATTTGGTGTACATAGATGCACTGTTTTACAACATTTATACCCAGGGACAGGGTGGATTTTAAGTAAACTAATTTGGTGTACATAGATGCACTGTTTTACAACATTTATATCACGGGACAAGGTTGATTTTAAGTAATCTAATTTGGTGTAAACAGATGCACTGTTTTACAACATTTATACCTCGGGACAGGGTGGATTTTAAGTAAACTAATTTGGTGTACATATATGCACTGTTTTACAACATTTATACCCCGGGACAGGGTGGATTTTAAGTCAACTTATTTGGTGTACATAGATGCACTGTTTTACAACATTTATACCCAGGGACAGGGTGGATTTTAAGTCAACTAATTTGGTGTACATAGATGCACTGTTTTACAACATTTATACCACGGGACAGGGTGGATTTTAAGTAAACTAATTTTGTGTACATAGATGCACTGTTTTACAACATTTATATCCCTGGACAGGGTGGATTTTGAGTAAACTAATTTGGTGTACACAGATGCACTGTTTTACAACATTTATTCCCAGGGACAGGGAGGATTTTAAGTAAACTAATTTGGTGTACATAGATGCATATGCACTGTTTTACAACATTTATTCCTCGGGACAGGGTGGATTTTTAGTAAACTAATTTGGTGTACACAGATGCACTGTTTTACAAAATTTATTCCTCGGGACAGGGTGGATTTTAAGTAAACTAATTTGGTGTACATAAATACACTTTTTTACAACATTTATACCCCGGGAAAGGGTGGATTTTAAGTAAACTAATTTGGTGTACACATATGCACTGTTTTACAACATTTATACCCCGGGACAGGGTGGATTTTAAGTTAACTAATTTGGTGTCCACATATGCACTGTTTTACAACATTTATACCCCGGGACAGGGTGGATTTTAAGTAACCTAACTTGGTGTACATAGATGCACTGTTTTACAACATTTATACCCCGGGACAGGGTGGATTTTAAGTAAACTAATTTGGTGTACACAGATGCACTGTTTTACAATATTTATACCCCGGGATAGGGTGGATTTTAGGTAAACTAATTTGGTGTACACAGATGCACTGTTTTACAATATTTATACCCTGGGACAGGCTGGATTTTAAGTTAACTAATTTGGTGTACACATATGCTCTGTTTTACAACATTTATACTCTGGGACAGGGTGGATTTTAAGTAACCTAACTTGGTGTACATAGATGCACTGTTATACAACATTTATACCCCGGGACAGGGTGGATTTTAAGTAAACTAATTTGCTGTACTTAGATGCACTGTTTTACAACATTTATTCCCCGGGACAGGGTGGATTTTAAGTCAACTAATTTGGTGTACATAGATGCACTGTTTTACAACATTTATTCCTCGGGACAGGGTGGATTTTTAGTAAACTAATTTGGTGTATACAGATGCACTGTTTTACAACATTTATTCCTCGGGACAGGGTGGATTTTAAGTAAACTAATTTGGTGTACATAGATGCACTGTTTTACAACATTTATACCCCGGGACAGGGTGGATTTTAAGTAACCTAACTTGGTGTACATAGATGCACTGTTTTACAACATTTATACCCCGGGACAGGGTGGATTTTAAGTAAACTAATTTGCTGTACATAGATGCACTGTTTTACAACATTTATTCCTCGGGACAGGGTGGATTTTAAGTAAACTAATTTGGTTTACATATATGCACTGTTTTACAACATTTATACCCCGGGACAGGGTGGATTTTATAACTAATTTGGTGTACACAGATGCACTGTTTTACAACATTCATTCCCCGGGACAGGGTGGATTTTAAGTAAACTAATTTGGTGTACATAGATGCACTGTTTTACAACAATTATTCCTCGGGACAGGGTGGATTTTAAGTAAACTAATTTGGTGTACACATATGCACTGTTTTACAACATTTATACCCCGGGACAGGGTGGATTTTAAGTAAACTAATTTGATGTACACATATGCACTGTTTTACAACATTTATACCCCGGGACAGGGTGGATTTTAAGTAACCTAACTTGGTGTACATAGATGCACTGTTTTACAACATTTATACCCCGGGACAGGGTGGATTTTAAGTAAACTAATTTGGTGTACACAGATGCACTGTTTTACAATATTTATACCCCGGGATAGGGTGGATTTTAAGTAAACTAATTTGGTGTACACAGATGCACTGTTTTACAACATTTATACCCCGGGACAGGCTGGATTTTAAGTAAACTAATTTGGTGTACACATATGCTCTGTTTTACAACATTTATACCCCGGGACAGGGTGCATTTTAAGTAACCTAACTTGGTGTACATAGATGCACTGTTTTACAACATTTATACCACGGAACAGGGTGGATTTTAAGTAAACTAATTTTGTGTACATAGATGCACTGTTTTACAACATTTATATCCCTGGACAGGGTGGATTTTGAGTAAACTAATTTGGTGTACACAGATGCACTGTTTTACAACATTTATTCCCAGGGACAGGGAGGATTTTAAGTAAACTAATTTGGTGTACATAGATGCATATGCACTGTTTTACAACATTTATTCCTCGGGACAGGGTGGATTTTTAGTAAACTAATTTGGTGTACACAGATGCACTGTTTTACAAAATTTATTCCTCGGGACAGGGTGGATTTTAAGTAAACTAATTTGGTGTACATAAATACACTTTTTTACAACATTTATACCCCGGGAAAGGGTGGATTTTAAGTAAACTAATTTGGTGTACACATATGCACTGTTTTACAACATTTATACCCCGGGACAGGGTGGATTTTAAGTTAACTAATTTGGTGTCCACATATGCACTGTTTTACAACATTTATACCCCGGGACAGGGTGGATTTTAAGTAACCTAACTTGGTGTACATAGATGCACTGTTTTACAACATTTATACCCCGGGACAGGGTGGATTTTAAGTAAACTAATTTGGTGTACACATATGCACTGTTTTACAATATTTATACCCCGGGATAGGGTGGATTTTAGGTAAACTAATTTGGTGTACACAGATGCACTGTTTTACAATATTTATACCCTGGGACAGGCTGGATTTTAAGTTAACTAATTTGGTGTACACATATGCTCTGTTTTACAACATTTATACTCTGGGACAGGGTGGATTTTAAGTAACCTAACTTGGTGTACATAGATGCACTGTTATACAACATTTATACCCCGGGACAGGGTGGATTTTAAGTAAACTAATTTGCTGTACTTAGATGCACTGTTTTACAACATTTATTCCCCGGGACAGGGTGGATTTTAAGTCAACTAATTTGGTGTACATAGATGCACTGTTTTACAACATTTATTCCTCGGGACAGGGTGGATTTTTAGTAAACTAATTTGGTGTATACAGATGCACTGTTTTACAACATTTATTCCTCGGGACAGGGTGGATTTTAAGTAAACTAATTTGGTGTACATAGATGCACTGTTTTACAACATTTATACCCCGGGACAGGGTGGATTTTAAGTAACCTAACTTGGTGTACATAGATGCACTGTTTTACAACATTTATACCCCGGGACAGGGTGGATTTTAAGTAAACTAATTTGCTGTACATAGATGCACTGTTTTACAACATTTATTCCTCGGGACAGGGTGGATTTTAAGTAAACTAATTTGGTTTACATATATGCACTGTTTTACAACATTTATACCCCGGGACTGGGTGGATTTTATAACTAATTTGGTGTACACAGATGCACTGTTTTACAACATTCATTCCCCGGGACAGGGTGGATTTTAAGTAAACTAATTTGGTGTACATAGATGCACTGTTTTACAACAATTATTCCTCGGGACAGGGTGGATTTTAAGTAAACTAATTTGGTGTACACATATGCACTGTTTTACAACATTTATACCCCGGGACAGGGTGGATTTTAAGTAAACTAATTTGGTGTACACATATGCACTGTTTTACAACATTTATACCCCGGGACAGGGTGGATTTTAAGTAACCTAACTTGGTGTACATAGATGCACTGTTTTACAACATTTATACCCCGGGACAGGGTGGATTTTAAGTAAACTAATTTGGTGTACACAGATGCACTGTTTTACAATATTTATACCCCGGGATAGGGTGGATTTTAAGTAAACTAATTTGGTGTACACAGATGCACTGTTTTACAACATTTATACCCCGGGACAGGCTGGATTTTAAGTAAACTAATTTGGTGTACACATATGCTCTGTTTTACAACATTTATACCCCGGGACAGGGTGCATTTTAAGTAACCTAACTTGGTGTACATAGATGCACTGTTTTACAACATTTATACCCCGGGACAGGGGGGATTTTCAGTAAACTATTTTGGTATACATAGATGCACTGTTTTACAACATTCATACCCCGGGACAGGGTGGATTTTAAGCAAACTAATTTGGTGTACATAAATACACTTTTTTACAACATTTATACCCCGGGACAGGGTGGATTTTAAGTAAACTAATTTGTTGTACATAGATGCACTTCTTTACAACATTCATATCCCGGGACAGGGTGGATTTGAAGTAAACTAATTTGGTGCACATAGATGCACTGTTTCACAACATTTATACCTCGGGACAGGGTGGATTTTAAGTAAACTAATTTGGTGTACATAGATGCACTGTTTTACAACATTTATTCCTCGGGACAGGGTGGATTTTAAGTAAACTAATTTGGTGTACATAGATGCACTGTTTTACAACATTTATACCCCGGGACAGGGTGGATTTTAAGTAAACTAATATGGTGTACACAGATGCACTGTTTTACAACATTTATTCCTCGGGACAGGGTGGATTTTAAGTAAACTAATTTGGTTTACATATATGCACTGTTTTACAACATTTATACCCCGGGACAGGGTGGATTTTATAACTAATTTGGTGTACACAGATGCACTGTTTTACAACATTCATATCCCGGGACAGGGTGGATTTTAAGTGAACTAATTTGGTGTACATAGATGCACTGTTTTACAACAATTATTCCTCGGGACAGGGTGGATTTTAAGTAAACTAATTTGGTGTACACATATGCACTGTTTTACAACATTTATACCCCGGGACAGGGTGGATTTTAAGTAAACTAATTTGGTGTACACATATGCACTGTTTTACAACATTTATACCCCGGGACAGGGTGGATTTTAAGTAACCTAACTTGGTGTACATAGATGCACTGTTTTACAACATTTATACCCCGGGACAGGGTGGATTTTAAGTAAACTAATTTGGTGTACACAGATGCACTGTTTTACAATATTTATACCCCGGGATAGGGTGGATTTTAAGTAAACTAATTTGGTGTACACAGATGCACTGTTTTACAACATTTATACCCCGGGACAGGCTGGATTTTAAGTAAACTAATTTGGTGTACACATATGCTCTGTTTTACAACATTTATACCCCGGGACAGGGTGCATTTTAAGTAACCTAATTTGGTGTACATAGATTCACTTCTTTACAACATTTATACCCCGGGACAGTGTGGATTTTAAGTAAACTAATTTGGTGTACATAGATGCACTGTTTTACAACAATTATTCCTCGGGACAGGGTGGATTTTAAGTAAACTAATAGATGCACTGTTTTACAACATTTATTCCTCGGGACAGGGTGGATGTTTAGTAAACTAATTTGGTGTACATAAATGCACTGTTTTACAACAGTTATACCTCGGGACAGGGTTGAATTTAACTAAACTAATTTGGTGTACATAGATGCTCTGTTTTACAACATTTATACCCCGGGACAGGGTGGATTTTAAGTAAACTAATTTGGTGTACATAGACGCAATTCTTTACAACAATTATACCCCGGGACAGGGTGGTTTTTTTAAACTAATTTGGTGTACAAAGATTCACTTCTTTACAACATTTATACCCCGGGACAGTGTGGATTTTAAGTAAACTAATTTGGTGTACATAGATGCACTGTTTTACAACAATTATTCCTCGGGACAGGGTGGATTTTAAGTAAACTAATAGATGCACTGTTTTACAACATTTATTCCTCGGGACAGGGTGGATGTTTAGTAAACTAATTTGGTGTACATAAATGCACTGTTTTACAACAGTTATACCTCGGGACAGGGTGGATTTTAAGTAAACTAATTTGGTGTACATAGATGCACTGTTTTACAACATTTATACCCCGGGACAGGGTGGATTTTAAGTAACCTACCTTGGTGTACATAGATGCACTGTTTTACAACATTTATACCCCGGGACAGGGTGGATTTTAAGTAAACTAATTTGGTGTACATAGATGCACTGTTTTACAACATTTATACCCCGGGACAGGGTGGATTTTAAGTAAAGTAACTTGGTGTACATAGATGCACTTCTTTACAACATTCATATCCCGGGACAGGGTGGATTTTTAGTAAACTAATTTGGTGTACATAGATGCACTATTTTACAACATTTATACCCCGGGACAGGGTGGATTTTAAGTAAACTAATTTGGTGTACACAGATGCACTGTTTTACAACATTTATACCCCGGGACAGGGTGGATTTTAAGAAAACTAATTTGGTGTACATAGATGCACTGTTTTACAATATTTATACCCCGGGACAGGGGGGATTTTAAATACACTAATTTTGTGTACATAAATGCACTGTTTTACAATTTTTATACCCCGGGACAGGGTGGATTTTAAGTAAACTAATTTGGTGTACACAGATGCACTGTTTTACAACATTTATACCCCGGGACAGGGTGGATTTTAAGTAAACTAATTTTGTGTACATAAATGCACTGTTTTACAATTTTTATACCCCGGGACAGGGTGGATTTTAAGTAAACTAATTTGGTGTACACAGATGCACTGTTTTACAACATTTATACCCCGGGACAGGGTGGATTTTAAGTTAACTAATTTGGTGTACACATATGCACTGTTTTACAACATTTATACCCCGGGACAGGGTGGATTTTAAGCAACCTAACTTGGTGTACATAGATGCACTGTTTTACAACATTTATACCCCGGGACAGGGTGGATTTGAAGTACTCTAAGTTGGTGTACATAGATGCACTGTTTTACAACATTTATACCCCGGGACAGGGTGGATTTTAAGTAAACTAATTTGGTGTACATAGATCGATGCACTGTTTTACAATATTTATTCCCCGGGACAGGGTGGATTTTAAGTAAACTAATTTGGAGTACATAAATGCACTGTTTTACAACATTTATGCCCCGGGACAGGGGGGATTTTAAGTAAATTAATTTGGTGTACATGGATGCACTGTTTTACAACATTTATACCCCGGGACAGGGTGGATTTAATAACTAATTTGGTGTACACAGATGCACTGTTTTACAACATTTATACCCCGGGACAGGGTGGATTTTAAGTAAACTAATTTGGTGACCATAGATGCACTGTTTTACAACATTTATACCCCGGGACAGGGTGGATTTTAAGTAAACTAATTTGGTGTACATAGATGCACTGTTTTACAACATTTATTCCCAGGGACAGGGAGGATTTTTAGTAAACTAATTTGGTGTACATAGATGCATATGCACTGTTTTACAACATTTATTCCTCGGGACAGGGTGGATTTTTAGTAAACTAATTTGGTGTACACAGATGCACTGTTTTACAAAATTTATTCCTCGGGACAGGGTGGATTTTAAGTAAACTAATTTGGTGTACATAAATACACTTTTTTACAACATTTATACCCCGGGACAGGGTGGATTTTAAGTAAACTAATTTGTTGTACATAGATGCACTTCTTTACAACATTTATAACCCGGGACAGGGTGGATTTTAAGTAACCTAATTTCGTGTACACAGATGCACTGTTTTACAACATTTATATCCCGGGACAGGGTGGATTTTAAGTAAACTAATTTCGTGTACATAGATGCACTGTTTTACAATATTTATACCCCGGGACAGGGGGGATTTTAAGTAAACTAATTTTGTGTACATAAATGCACTGTTTTACAATATTTATACCCCGGGACAGGGTGGTTTTTAAGTAAACTAATTTGGTGTACACAGATGCACTGTTTTACAATATTTATACCCCGGGACAGGGTGGATTTTAAGTAAACTAATTTGGTGTACACAGATGCACTGTTTTACAACATTTATACCCCGGGACAGGGTGGATTTTAAGTTAACTAATTTGGTGTACACATATACACTGTTTTACAACATTTATACCCCGGGACAGGGTGGATTTTAAGTAACCTAACTTGGTGTACATAGATGCACTGTTTTACAACATTTATACCCCGGGACAGGGTGGATTTTAAGTACTCTAATTTGGTGTACATAGATGCACTGTTTTACAACATTTATACCCCGGGACAGGGTGGATTTTAAGTAAACTAATTTGTTGTACATAGATGCACTGTTTTACAACATTTATACCCCGGGACAGGGTGGATTTTAAGTAAACTAACTTGGTGTACATAGATGCACTTCTTTACAACATTCATATCCCGGGACAGGGTGGATTTTTAGTAAACTAATTTGGTGTACATAGATGCACTATTTTACAACATTTATACCCCGGGACAGGGTGGATTTTAAGTAAACTAATTTGGTGTACATAGATGCACTGTTTTACAACATTTATACCCCGGGACAGGGTGGATTTTAAGTAAACTAATTTGGTGTACATAAATACACTTTTTTACAACATTTATACCCCGGGACAGGGTGGATTTTAAGTAAACTAATTTGTTGTACATAGATGCACTTCTTTACAACATTTATAACCCGGGACAGGGTGGATTTTAAGTAACCTAATTTCGTGTACACAGATGCACTGTTTTACAACATTTATTCCTCGGGACAGGGTGGATTTTAAGTAAACTAATTTGGTGTACATAGATGCACTGTTTTACAACATTTATACCCCGGAACAGGGTGGATTTTAAGTAAACTAATTTGGTGTACATAGATGCACTGTTTTACAACATTTACTCCTCGGGACAGGGTGGATTTTAAGTAAACTAATTTGGTGTACATAAATGCAATGTTTTACAACATTTATACCCCGGGACAGGGTGGATTTTAAGTAAACTAATTTGGTGTACATTAAAATCACTGTTTTACAACATTTATACCCCGGGACAGGGTGGATTTTAAGTAAACTAATTTGGCATCAAGACTCAAATAGGACTATCATGTATTTTGGACCGGAGTCCTGCTGCTGCATAACTATGTCTGTCTATCTGTTAAATGGGACTATCCCTTCGAATTTGACTTCTAAAACTACCAGTGTCGTACTGTGGTTAAGTTACTGAACTACTCTATTCTATTACAACATGGACATCATGCTTCACCAACCTTCTCCAACAAAGCGTGAAAACGAGTGGCAAGATTCGCGCTAACATTGCCAGGTCAAATGTAATATCGACTTGGCTCAGTGAGAAAATGTAAATTGTACATACATCAAAACCAGCTGTCTGTCAAATACATCTCGTTAAGATGTGTCTGAACTGTGGCGCATTGTTCGCATGCACTCTTACATATATGTACGTTATGGTAAAAAAAAGATATACAAATAACTATTACCTTTAATAAAATGAGACAGTGTATTCGTTGTAATAACATTTGTTATGTAACAAGTTTGTTTATCAGGTATGTGAAGGACATTTAGAAGTGGCATACATAAGAACAGGAAGATTTTCTGGATAACCATCCTTTTGAATATGAAAGTACACGACGGCCCGGAGTACAAACTGACTCCTTCATCAGGTCGACGTGTATATCTGCAGTGTCATATCACTTGAGTCATCTTTGAAAACTAAAAAGAGAGTGACTGGGTAGTGTAGATGTAATTCTAGATGAGTAAATCAGTAGTGTGTACAAAAAATCATGCGAACAGGAAGGTAGCCTTCATGTAAACTGACTTACAAACCCCTAGTGGCGTCACACTGTAGTCCTTGAGGGACGCTAGTTCTCGTAATGACCGGCTGTTTCACCAGACCGGGATAATATTCTAGTAATGTCCCTCTGATGGGAGATATTAGGTACATAATCTCCCTACCAGAGGGATATCATCTTGGAATATTCTACGTTAAATGGACATTTCTTATGCAAAATATTTTGTCAAATATTTAGAGGTTATCATGCTCGTGTGTTTTGGGATGGTCAGTATCTTTCATTAGCAATAAACATTGTATTTTGCGAGCCTTGGCGAGCTAAATACATAGTGTATTTCTAATGCAGGATATTCACCATCCCACTTGGCGTATTGATATATGCAAATGAACAGCGTGCTATTCTCACGGTGAAATGACATAAAATAACGCCTCCTAGATTATACTTTCAGTTAAAATAATTGTTATTTTGACATGATCCTATTTTTCAATGTTTTAATACGTTTCAAAATGCGTTTTACAAATGAAAAATATTTAACGTCAGGACGGCGAATTCGAACTGTCGCTGTCCTGTCGCTTTCGTATGCGGTCTCACGAAGGGACCTGCGAGAGTTGCTTCCCTTCCGCTCGGTTGCAAATGGCGACTCACATATCACACGGAGAGCTAAACTGAATATTAAGCAGCTTATTCTAATATCTCCATTACACAAGTCACATTATGGAAAAGTGAAGGTTGACGTTCGGTAAATGAATATGTGACTCAAACTGCCTTTGTTACCTGTGAGTATTTATAAAACGTTTGCTGGATTTCAACTCGCGATGAACATGTTTTGGCACTGCTTGATCATAATAAATTTTGCCGCCCTGTGCATTGCACAATGTTCGTTTTGTCATTTCTCAAATTAATGTATATGAAATGAAGCACGTATATTTACATGAAGCTGTTGCATTGTTACAACTTTTACGGCATTTTACGTCACTACAGGCATTCGAAATGTTAACGCGTATGACGTCATTTTTAAAGGAAGTTCCGTCATTTGACCTCTGTAATTTGCATCGGTATCCGTATATGACCCCAACGGATACCGAAAATATCCGTTGCCTTTATCCTGCCGAGAACACCATCCATTGTATGATAACTAATTAATATCAATCGCTAGCAAAATCATTCATCTTAAATTCAACATATGAGAAATACTGTCACTATCATGACAATAGTTATCTATATATACTATATTTAGTCTGGGAAACAACTTTACTAATTACTTTGGTTAATTATGACGTAATTATGATAAGTAATCGGTATCTAATTTAGATAAAACATGACCCTTGAGCATTATAAGAGGTAAGGATGATTTCCTTGGGCACAAAGCGGATCACACAAAGGAGAAATAACCAATTTGAATACTAAAAACGTTCATGTGTACACAGAAAGCATAAGTATGTATAAACAATCTTTATTTATAGTAAAATACTTGTTTCTGATTGGCTTACGGTCGATACTTTTTCCTTAGGTAGCTTGCGAGTCTCACGGTGTACCCCGCTGTCACAGTTCCAATATTTGCAGCGTTATTTATAGAAAACAATTTCACATTGCATTTTTTTCACACTCAATTAAACTAATATCAACTCTTTTTATAATCATTTCAAAGAGAAAATAAATTTCGAATGCCTTTCATAGGCATATGTTTAGTAAAAGAGTACTCATTGTGTCATTTCTCAGAGTACGATACTTTTGTTTTATGTTTGTTCAAACACACATGGGCACTGAAATCTTTATTTCAAACCGATTTTTGGAATATAAGGCAAGAAAGTTAAATGTTTATGAAATGGGAAACGTATGTTAATAAAGATATTGTCATAGCTTATTATTTAGTGTAATTGTCATAGCTGATTATTTGTTTCATAATGTCTATAACTCTTAGATTTTAAATTCATTCGTTTTGATATATATTATCTATGTTCAGAATGTTCACAAACAGCAAGACATGTACAAATGTATGCTTTAGGTAACCATTATGTTATAAAGCTACTTAACTTAAATATCAGTTTTAATCCTTCGTGGCGGTAGCTACATGTACTTATTGTTTCTAAGTAGTTACCAAACACTCTACTTTATGTTTAATTACGTGACAACCATTGCACCTACTTGCTATATGTATGTACTGTTAGACTTCAATTAAAACACATTCCATACGATACCGAACTGTACGCTCATCATCGAATCTACCTGCTCCTGTCCCGGTAAGTCACACCACCTGATCATGGCAGACTCAAACTATACGAACATCGCCATGTCAGTGTGTGATCTTGCCTGGCAGAGAGCAGTTGGACTAACATATAAAGAATAAAACATCATCGACATCAGCCTTCATCTCCATCGCCATTTCCTCTCCGGGCTCCCATAATAAGACATTCCTGAGAAACTGTGTACGTCCCAAGTTTCTCACTATAACAATGTTATAGACATAATTACCTTCTTGGACTTGATTCAATAACGTATCATTGATGCCATATAAAAGCAAAAATGAAAAATTTCACTCTCCGATCTAGCCTGGTTACGGAAATTCCCAAAACGACGATTTATTAAAGGCGTTTTCTTAAAAAATATGACAAGATAATGTTTCAAACTTTTTAATTTTAATTACTTTACTTATTGCGCACTGACGAGTTCTTCTTTTAATCGTTTATACATCACTTGTGGATTAGAATATCCTGATTGTTAGTCGTTGCGTTTCTTTCGCGCTTAGTTTATGTATACGCCAAATTCCCTTAAAATAAAATATTAATATTTAAAAATATTATTCCATATCATTAGCATAACTGTATCCTAGGAAAATTTACTGTCAGATAAATGTTACATCAAAGGGGTTTGTTTTGTCAGTGCTGTCTGGTCACTACAATATGTCAGTGAACAGTTTACGCTTCAAACTCGTCCTTTCATCTTACAGTAGACATTTGCTCTAATGAATAGAGTGGCACAGTGGTTATTTTATCTATATTGTACATGTGTGGTATAAGTGTCATAACAACGAGGCCGGAATGTGCCGCTTAAAATTTCCATTGTTGGGTGTATGTCAATAGTTGCAGTTGGGACGTAACAAATTGTACCGTCGACACAATGGTGCATGACTCGCAGAAGTCGGCAATATCCCTTGGTTGATTTAGGCAAGTAATAAACAGAATACTAAACTTCTTCCATATAAATCAATTTATTTAACTCGTGAATGATTCTGTATCAAGCTTGCTTCGCTAAATAACTTTGGACCCAAGTCGAATTTTCTATCTAGTGTTGCTATATTTTTTCACAACCGGAACAGAGCAAAGCCATCCTAATAATACGGCTTAATCACACGCGTGAATCATGAAAGTTTAAAAGATATAAAGAATTCAAACTCCTGCAGGTTCAGAAATTCTGTATCGGTGTACAATGTGTGGTACCGGAGGTGCATCTCGTAAAGTCTGGAGGGGGGGGGGGGGGGGGGGGGTCTACTTTGAAGAAAACAAATACTAAAAAGTATACATATTTGCAAGGTTAACGTATATTTCATATTCCTTGTCGATTAACGAAAACTCGTTATAACATATTCTAATTTGTGTTTCCTGTGAGTAGTCGGTGGTATCCGATTATTCGCTTCTTTCCACACTCAACTTATTCAGATAACACCAAAAGCGTGGGACTAATTAGTGTGATTGTCATGTCAGTGACGTCCCAATGAAGACAATATTGTCACCAGTCTCCTGTTAACTTCATCAAGTTTACAACGCTTTAAGACATTTCCGAATCACCATGTCCAGATTCCAATATGAAAACAATCGGCTTATTTTGGTTTGTCAGTTATTACAATAAAGTCTTTACTGAATGATAATTGGAATAATAAACCCTGTCTTCCTTATACAAATATGGATATTTCTTGGCCCGGAAATGAAATGGATTAGATTCTGTTAATTCCGCGAAGGAATCTGAAATCTGTCGCGGCTCCATGCACTGTCGTCCTTGCGCTGTCAGGAGCTAATTCCCCGGGAGACAGGGAGGCACACGTATAAGTAGTGTCACACGCGATGCTCGGAGTCCACACAGATCTCACTCTCATCTTCGTAGACAGCACATACAAGGTAAGAAACTTACTTCATTAGAAGCGATTTAATTACAGGTGTGATTAGTGATGTGAATAATTACTAGAAAAGAGAATAACCGCATTTCAGGTGGCTTTCATTTTTAATATTACTTTAGTTACTATTTATTTGGTAATATTAGGCAGTATATTCTAACTTGAATTAACTATACTTGTATGACAAGCAATGTCTGTCAATTGATAGCGAGAATACCGTTTTATCAATGAATGATTCGTTTAATCTAAGACTCTTATATGTTAACAACATGTTACAATGTAGACATGACCCTCAGCGCAGATTTTATCATTTAAATATCCTTGTAATTCATTACAACGTTCATGATAAAAAAAATAATATAAAAACGTTGAGAATCGGAATTTTGGTTTGGTTTTTAGTTAAAAGAGAAACTTTTGAATAACGTCATTATGTACTTATAAACTTCGAACTTTGGTCTTTCACTTAGTAATATAAGTCCATACCCACATTTTGAGAATAAGTTTATACCATTGTTTATCTATAGAGAGACTGTTTCATTCGGTCAGATTTTAAAGTAGTGATACACAATACATTTGACTTGTTGGAACTGGTTACCGAGAATCTTACTTGCAAAAAATGCATTTTGGTAGATATATTTTGCAGATAAAATCAAGAGGATTTTTTGTCTAAACGTAAGATATCCATCCCATTTAACTTGTCATACTACATTCTGTGTCCCACTGCCATCGTATTTATCATTCAAAAATAATTTGCATGTGTGTAAATACAAAACATCGTTAGAAAGTATAAGTATATGTTTGATTGATGAAAAAGAGCAGTTTATTTTTAAAACAATCCATGGACAATATACTCATGTTAAATATCATGCAAGTGAAAAAAGCATAGTTGCTACTGAATGATACTAGACCATGTGTGCTTGTGCTACCGATAAAGTAAGACATGGTCATGCATAATTTTTACAGTTACAGCTTGCGCTTATGTTAACATTTTCAATGACACAAATCGGTCATAAATGATGATTAAAAAATGTTTTCTTGACATCATGTGGTCGGTAACATTTTCATTTAGGCTAATGCAATGATATTAGAAATTAGTCAAAACATAAGAAACTAAATAATGTAAAGTACTTTACTATGATTTGAAGAATGATAAATATTCAAAATTGTTCGAAAATGATCAACTGAAATTAAAACTCATAGCTTGGCGCTAATCTTGTTTCTGAGAACAAATGCCTTTAAAAGAATGTTTATTATTAAGCAACACAATGTTCACAACACGCCCCTTGTTTTTCTCGGTTACCCGTGGTTTTATATATGCTCCGTTACTCTCCACTGTGATATATGATATAATGGAGAGTAACGGGGCATATATAAAACCCTGGCTAACCGAGGATGCTTGTTTTTATTTGTGGTGACTTCTTGTCCCTTGAATCTGCAGTAACCACACATTTCATTTCACAATAGTCTATGGTGTTTCAAGCATTGATTATAAATCTTGTTCCATGCTGAGAAATAATGACCTAGATTATCTACAGTCAAATCCTGATCAAATTTGCTTAGTGGTCTAATCTCAATATAATTGATGGTAATCACGATTAGCCCCAGTAATATCTCAATGGGCGAATTTAGGAAATGTCTTCATTGATGATGTTAAGATCTCATTAAGGTCGCTTTGAAGGTTTACAAATATGTCGATAGGAGTATACTCATGGCCATAAGGGTTGCCCCTACACACAGTTTTGACTGTATGCTCACATAAATGATAAGCCTAAATATGAAAAGTTGTAAACCATCGGGTCATATAGTAAAACACGTCTTAAGATATTCACATGTTCCACGACGTACATGAACATTACATCTCTTGAAGGAAAGCTGTATCAGTAGACTGGTTATGCAAACCTCTAGCTGTAGATGACAATATTCATTATCGCCAAGCAGTCAGACGGAATATTTTTTGTAACTGAAAGACAATGCCTAAACCAACATCAAAATCAAGTTGATACCAGAAGGTCGGAATAGCGTTGACGGGGGTGACAAATGGCGCTATTGATAACTTTCCTTTCAGGAAAATAAGTGTGCAACGCAAAAAAATAATTTACATATTACGTTCATGTTTCCCAAGGTCATGTGACTTCACGATCTTACGATTAAATTATTTATATAGTCTACTGCAAGTTCAGGTATTCTCAGTTGATTCATGGTGACTGACATGATCAATTGTTGATCCAACTGATCCATGATCACAACCAATCTGATCCACATCCTCACCAACCAGTGTTTGTGTATCCGCGACGCTACTATCATACCCTGGGTTCTTGACACCTGAAACTCTCGTTTTGCTGTAGGCTTGTTACTCATCGCTAATTAGCAAAGTATGTAATTTTTTAGCCAATGAAATGTCGTGATTTTAATGTCGATGCTTCTTTTGCTCGAAAGGGACTTCTTTCATTGGCTGGTTATTATAGCCGACACGACAGTTATAGGCCTCAGGGATCGGGGTATAGGTGTAGTGTCGCGGATACATATACACTGATGGAGTAGGATGTCTGATCCGTGGCGACCATCTTAACCATAGTGACCAACTGATATATGATGACCAACTGATATATGGTGACCAACTGATATATGGTGACCAACTGATATATGGTGACCAACTGATATATGGTGACCAACTGATATATGGTGACCAACTGATATATGGTGACGAACTTATATATGGTGACCAACTGATATATGGTGTCGAACTTATATATGGTGACCAACTGATATATTCTGACCAACTGATAAATTCTGACCAACTGATATATTCTGACCAACTCGTTAATTTGAAATTGCTCCCTTTGCGGTTTCCCTGCTCAGACGTTTGCTCATTTTGCATGGTGACTATATTACATTTAGTTCTATAAATGAAATGCAATGTTAACACGTCACCCTATTTCATATGTGTTTGCTGAATGACGATATGTTTGTGCACACAGATGGGTCGAGTGAGTATGATTCTGTTCCTGACCATGGTCACCATGTACGGGATGACCCTATCAGACCCGTTTATCCAGAGACTTGCACGCCGGGCCAGGAAACCAACCATGTAAGTAATCCGCGAAGTAAACATTGTTCCCTTTTTGCTGGGATTAATAATTAATAATTCGTTATCGTACATTACTAGAGAATTAAACTACCATTATATCCACCATACCAAGGATCTTTGTTAATTTCATAGCAATACTTTTATTTTGATTTGACCCTTAGCAAAGTGATAGTAGTGTATCTTTTTTAGTTTCAACAAGTATTCTTGAAATTAATTTAAGGGGTAACTCTAGTATATATCGTAACATGCCCATCTGATGTTTTGAATAGTTAAATACTTTTAGATGTTCTAGCATTTTAATTAAGAGTTTCATCTTCGTTAAATGCTGTTATATAAACAGCAATAAATGCAATGTGTATTGTGATGTCGACGTGTGTAGAAACGTAGACGTAGAAAGTGTGTGATTATTTATGTTCATATATCACGAAAATATGTACAATATTAACGGCTCGTGTGAACAAAATTAATAAACTTGTACAATTAGTAACATTGCATCAAAACAGTATTTATACTTAAAGTAGTATTTAATTCAGATTCTCAGTATTGAATATCAATAAGCGTGTTATACTATTATGTTTATATTCTGTTATGGTTTGCTGTGGTGTTTATATTCAGTGTATGACAAATAATGAATGAGTTCAGTTCCGTTATTTCATAACTAGCTATTGTACGTTTTACAATTCAAATAAGATATTATGTAAGCGAAAATGCGCGATGGTTCCACAGCGGTGTAAACTAAAATAATGTCCAACGCGTTGTGGCAATAAACTTTCCTGGGCTAACGCCTCGAGTCTATTTGACACTGCTACTCGGGACTGGGACAATTTTACTACATATTACTTTTGTGTTGAGGTGTCAAGTTTTCTATGAAAGGAAGATCGAAACATCAGAAAGTAATTCAATCGATTTCATTGCTATGAGGGAATGCAATGAATATCTATTTCTAAAATAATGATCAATTAACTCTAAAATGTTTTGTCCAAATTGCCTTAGTAAATGGAAATCAGAGTTGTCGTAAAATAGGGAACAAACGGCCTATGAAAGAAGAAAGATTTATGTATTGAGAATTTTCGCAAAGTTTGAATCAGAAGAAATATCAATAGCGGTGACTGTTGCGAGGAGTAGTTTTCACTAATGCCACATACTGTACTGATTATCAATATCAACCACAAGGTGAAACCGCTGATTCAGCATACTGATGGAGTACACTTAAAAGCTGTTTGTGTTAACGTTATTCCTTAGTGTCTACTCGACACTGTCCTCTCTGTAGGATGTTCATTATTGTACGTGTCATATACATTGTACAGCTGACAGGACCCGGATGAGATTGGCTACCGTACGAATCTGTCATCTGCATGTGACGAAACGTACCTGATCTCACAGTCTATATAAACTGGCCTAGTCAACCCGGACTGTCAGTGATTGTGAATTATGATTAATAAGAAATAATGGTTTTAGATAAACTTATCAATAAATGAGTTTTCTAATTAAAAATATTAATAGAATAATAGCTTGATGATTTGTAACGAAGCTTTAAATTACGAATGCCGTGAGCATCATAATTAAATAATCAAATAGCTTTTTTGAGATGGTTTTTCTTACAGCGTGACACTGGTCGTTTCCAATCCTTTTAACTTGTGTAAGCAGAATAAATATTAACAACTTTGGAGTTTTCTAAGGATAAATCATTAATACTTAACATTGAATTATATTTGTATATAGCAAAATATCAAGCTGACATACATGTCAGAAACAATTTACAATGACTTCCCGTCCTCATAATGTGACTGAAGCACCTGTAAAATCCCTACCAGAAGACTCATTCATCCTTAGGTAGTCAGTTTAATTAAACAAAGGGATTGTATGTAATTTAAAAGGGCATTCTAAATATAACATTATAACAAGACTTCTGTTAAGGATCAGAAATTAGAGATAACTGCTAAGTGTCAATTGTCTGCTAATTGAACCCGAGTGTAAGATTATTTTTCTAACGTAAGACTACCGAAGATACAACTATAAAAATATCTATTATGTGTGTGTTTGTTTTATTTAAACCGTAGTTACTAATATGCTAACAGCATTTGACTCTTTCTTTCTTTTGTTTCGTTTAGACTACCCACCGTTTTTTTTAAAAAACTCTCTCAACATATCCATATGAATTCATATTAAAACATACATCAGCTTTTTTAACTACCTTCACTTCATAATATGAAAATCAATATGTACAATTCTGCCACATATCTCATCTAATATTCCCCCTTCATATACCATATAACACTATATCGCATTGTTTTGGCTGTTCCAGTCCCCTCCCCCCGGACGTGGACCTCGAGCAGTTTGTTCAGACATGCGAGTTGTGCGGGATGTTCCATACGGGCGCCATCACGTACAGATGTCTGACGGACAGCACTCACGCCACCTTCCAGGGTTGTCAAATAGCCATCGGCCAGTAGCAACATCGCCAAGAAACAACAAGGCAACGACATCAACCATAACGGCAACGACATCAACCATAACGGCAACGACTTTGACCTTATCTGTTGTAACATCGACCTTGTATGCAGTAACAAACGTGGTCGACTCTCAGCAGTAACGTACAACCCTGATAGTAACAGTAACGTACAACCCTGATATTAACGTCGGCGGAACAGCGCCACCCACAATAGAAGCGTTACCTGTGAACATCATCAACACCTAACCAATGATGGCTATCATCTGATCTGCGGTTGAACGTTGACAGCGTTTCCTGTGTTTGAGACATTTGAAAGCTATTATCCTGTGTATAATGACATTGTGGCTGATGGTGAAGTCAGGTGTCGTGGTTTATGTTTGTGTTTAGGTGTATTCGTGTCCAACTTTATCTGAACTTTTCTCCATGAACACAACAGTGCTGGCGAGGTAGAGGCAATCTGGCAATCATCACGTGACCTGATCGGCATACTCAATAAACACCTTCTATGAACAACACTTTGGTTTTGTAGTTTATCAGCTCAGGGTCGATAGCAAAACAACACACCTTTGTGTGAACAACACATGAACCATTCAATAATCTTTAAAATTATCAAAATTGCATTCGAAGTGAATATAGGTGTCTTTTTGTTAATGAACTTCAATCCAACACAAGTAGGTTATCTTCATACCTGTCAGTTTCAAATTACTGTCAGGAGATTTAAATCATGATGATATTATACTCTCAAAAAATATGTTTTTAAAGTTAATAAATAGATAAATAATAAAATAGAGTTATAATTAGAGCTGTCATACCTTAATGATCATTATAATTGTGACATTATTGGATGAAAAACAAACCGGTTTTCATGGCACCGATGTAACGCATTCAAAATCGTGGAACAATTATCTGACCAATCAAAGCCTTTTTTGTAGGGGTATGAGAGATATGATGACAAACTGACACCTTTAACAAACGCATTATATACGCATTATGGTTAGATTATTATTTCACTTGATTCAATAGTATTGTGTTGGGTTTATCAATTTGTTGGCGAGTTGATAATTTCAACTTGTAAATAAGGCGTTTTATTCATGTTGGCTATCAGTCTACATTAACAGACAATTCCAGAACCGTTTGTTCAGCATCTTATATATACTGACAACTTCAGTTAAGGTTGTGTTCTACAATAAAATATACTTTACAGTTATCTATATTATAAACATGTAATGTTTGCTATTTAGAGAACTGTTAACGAATTATGTTTCCCGTAATGTTATATTTAGGCTTTCTTAACATTGTTATCTTGTCCGTATATATAACAAACACAAATACGCTGAGAACAGAGTAATGTTAATGGCAAGCCAACTTTTACAACGCTTCAGTACACGAATGGCATATGAACGAACACTGCATGGTTGTTCACAATACATGAAGTCATATATAAGTAATTGCCCGGTCTACTGATGTCAATCTTTCTTCGGCGCCATCACAGTTCACTGATATTAAACGGGCCTCTAATTACTTCAGATAAGTGCTGCCAACCTGTTATGAGATCAGTTGATGCCAATTGAGTATTCACTCAAACATCACTTTCAGTAGCACGTGTACATATGTTCGTACTTTTAAACTACAGTCTCTGTCGTCAGCTAGAACTTTGAGACTTTTAACTATACTGTACACTCCACTGTTGTTTATATGACGGGATGACAGTCTTGTGTTCTGGGTTCATCGTCACCAACACAAGAAACCATTATCATATTAATTATTCTGTCAGTTCGACTCTTTGGTAGTCAGATGACACGACATGAATGGTGTGGGCCACCACAGTGGTGTCACTATCTCATCATTGCCAGTTTATATGATCATACCACATCGTCACCTATAAAATGTCACATCCATGGATGATGTGAGGCATCTTAATAATGTAATCTGTAAATTGAATGTCAATCCTACATCGTTATTCTATCTCTCCTTCTCCTTCAAAGCTATGGCGAATATATTACAACCATACGTCGATATACTTGTAGTGTTACTCCTGGCATGGCGTGTCCTCCTATTCCAGTGCTTCCTCCATTGTTTCCAGTGCTTCCTCCATTGTTTCCAGTGCTTCCTCCATTGTTTCCACTCACCACTCCCACTTGGGTTTTCAAATATCCAGAAACATACGTAATAGTAAACTCTTGTCTTTTCAAACAAAAACCTTTCCATAGCATCTAAAATAATACATAGCAATGCGCAGTCATCTAGGATCGTCGTTGCATCAAAATGACATCATTGTAAAAATAACATCATCTTTTATACGCCGGTTTACCCAATGACTCAGGTCACTATGCAGATTTTATTACGGCTGCTCTAATCCTTGGCAGTTTCGGTAATGAAGACACTCTTGCCACTAGCACCACTAGAACTCTTGCGTTGTATAGACGCGGTATCGTCTCGTCTGTTGAACCGACTCACAGTCTTCCGCAGTTCCATCTCGTTCGTCACACCACGCGGTTTACAGATCAGGGAGCGGTCATTGTTCCTGACAATAGGGAGAATTCCGTGTTCCTCTTCTGTCTCTTCGATGATGTCGACTTTCTGTGACCTGTCTTCTCGGTGTCGCTCTGGAGGTTTAACTTGAACTACCGGTGCACTTGGTTTCGTCTTCCGGTTTGGTGTTTTTACAATGAGAAATGGGTCAACCTGCGAATACAATCAGAAAAAATGAATTATTCATCTGAATACGGTACAGACATCAAAACGTACCACTACTGGAATTACCATGAAACCAGTTGAACAAACCAAGGACGTACGAGTATATTCTGTACACTGAGGGTCAGTTCTCGTCTACATATTTCCCTACATGAACTACAACCCCATGAGTTCCCATACAGTTGCAACCCCACCTCCAGATTCCAACACCAACACACCATCGCACATCAAACACATCCTCCATAATACACATAGGTAATACTTACATACGACCTGTTCTTCTTGTCTGTTAGTCTTCCCGTCTTGAGTTCAGCATCGTCGTCGAAGCCCGGCCACCTCGCCCAGCCGCTTGTCCCCTTGACCGTGGAGGGCAGGTGCGCGATGGCGAAGCCGGACTGTTCCAGTCCCACCGTGTTGAGGACAGACTTCTTGTAGGACGTCCAAATGGAGTCCTTGAACACCTTGTCGCATATCTGTGAGTTCGTCGGGATACTGTTGGAAAGGTTAAAGGTAGAGGTAAGCGAGTGTTTCAAACTAGGGGCTGCCACATACAGTTCACGGTTGAAGTGTTTTATTTTAGACCCAGGAATTTAAGGATGGCTTGTATTTTCAGGTACAGTGTCATCAAAACATTATCTGTCAGTTTGAACATCGTGTCTTCCATCATGATGGATTTAAAATTCATTCAGATTGGCTGTAAAGTATATTCATCTGCATCTCGCATAGTGGCGATATATTGGTATGGCTCGGAAATATAGTTCAGATAATTCAGATTGAGATATTCATTTGTGGAAACAATATTCTAGGTGCTTGTTACCTTCGTATTTTTTACTATTTTCATAGGATTCAAATCCTTCTCTCAAATCTAATCGGTTGTTATTTCTGGATTTAACATGTGTATGATATACATGACTGTACATTGGTTCATTTGATGAAAATGATGAGCAGGGAAACCTTTCAACTTCCGGTTGGCCTTAACACCAAAAAATTCCGAAACACTAATTATATTATCATCAGATCTGGCTGAAGAAACATCGTGGAGTGAATAAACAGCATCACCTACTCTATGGGTGAGAAGTCCTTCTTGAGGTAGTCCTCGACGAGCTTCCTGGAGCAGAGTCTGTTGAAGGTTCTGACGGCCACCCTAAGAACCTTCACCCCCTCGCTCACCATCGCGATCCGACCGATAGAGGCGGGGGGCTCGATGGACAGAAGTCGGAGGTCCTGGGGACAGGGGATGAGGAACATGCTTTATATTGGATACTTGAAACTTATATTTAAATCTTGAACATTTAATGTTTTGGTATTAACCTTCATTCGATTGCTTCAACTGCATGGTGTAAGTTTCCTTATAGGCGGGTACTTATTTACTATATACATGCACTATAAAGTACGTGCAGCTTGAGGACTTTGTTTGCTCTCTTCTTATAGCATGGCACTTAACCAATGGGATCTCACCTCAGTTCTCAATGGATCGTGCAAAACGTTTGATAAAACAGTCATTGTGAGTTTCTTTGTAAAGGAATCCAATCATTGTAAAATTTTAGATACAAAAGACGGTAATGTAAGTGAAATATAAAATCACTGTCGCCGACATGTGCTTTTCATATCCGAAGATACATCATATTTCCAAACACTAAATATTTAATTTTTCAAACATTATCTTCTCAAGGCTATAATATACATTATGTCGGTAACTTATCTTATTTTTAAAACTTTTTTCCATATTAGTAAAGTGCCATACATTCTGTCCAAGGCCTGAGTGAATGAAATACTTTATCAGACAGCAGAATTGTATATCGTGTATTGTGTTCGGTACACAAATGTAGTTTAGTAATAGGGTATTAGAGTCTAAGCTTTCTACATTGTTTCCAAGTGTTTGGATCTATATAAACTCACAGAAAACTCGTTCTCGCCTAAAGATCCAATACACGCCTGTTTCTTGCGGACCAGCGCATCCTCGTTCTCTGGCTTCCGGTACAGAAGCTCTTTATCCATCATGCCTTGCGCGGTCAGGTCAAGCATGTCGATGACGTCAAACTCCTTCCGGAGTGATATACGGCCCTGTAAACAAAGAGCGAGCATTCGTCACTTATAGTAGAACGTACCTATCAATTAGGTCATAAAAGTGAAGGATGATCAATGGAAAAATGTTATGCTAGTACCATTTCAACATATACACATCGAAAGTTTGGCTGCATTAAACATTTGTTTAATGCATTTATTACCATGCTATAACATGATCGGATCAGATTGTTTCCAATTTTAAATTGGAAAATTTGTTTCTTAATTAGGAAATAACGAGGACCGTATAAAATGCTCAAAAGCTTTCACTTTTGATAGAAATTTATTTTAAAGAAACATCACATGATGAGAAAACAAGATAGAGGTTGGTCGTCTGTTGAAGACGGTTTTCAATTTGTGTCTTGAATGTAGGAGCGATTATTGTTTCTACCAGTGAGTTAAATATGAGATATCTATCCAGTATTTACCTTCATGACAAAATACACATAGTTGGCCCTGGACCAGTCCTCCTCGAACGTGCGACCATGTGGTATATACAGCACTTGCGAGTTGAAACACAGACTCTCGAAATTATCACTGTCCCAGTCCTTGAAGATACAGAACTTCCTGAAAGAGACGGGACACTTCATAATACATTTAATAAAACGGACTAAAACACGAAATTCACGCACACACTCTAATGACAATGTGCTGTAAATAAAGCTGATTGACAGGTTTTACACAATTGTATTTCCTATTTCAACAGGAAGTATGTCCAAACATGTAACCTTAAAGGGGCAGTAGCACGTTTTTTGCAAAACAATTTTTTTCAAATTTACCATATATAATGATAATTTATGTCATTTAAATTAACTGTAGAGGGTAAAACATCTTATTACACAAACCAATTATCTGTAGTGGTAAAAACTATGTTGCGTATAAAGCACAAATTGCATGGCGGCCATTTTATTGTGAACACAATTTATTATTTTGTGTTACAAAAACGATTCCCATGGCTTAACCAAAACATGTACACTCATTTTAAACTTTATTTTCCGAGGAGAGAAGGATGTTTTACTATTGGTGAAATTATTTTTCAAATACATTTAATCAACTTATTTGAGCAAAAAAACGTGCTACTGCCCCTTTAAGCTATTTACCTTCTTGAACTTACTCCCATACTCCAGTTAACTACAAGTCTACCTAATAATTGTGTCAACAATATTGACTATGTATAATTATTTATTTTGTGACAGTATCTCATATTCCGTGATTTATTTCCGGACCTATCTGTTAAGGCAGAAAGGCTTTAAGCATTTGCGAAGAACACTTAATAGATAATGCTTATAATTAACAAATACAAATGGGTGTTTATTTCAACGTCACTTGAAGCTGCAGTGTTTATTGCACAAGGCGACGAGGGCCGATAGAACAAACCCCTACTCGCAGTGTTAGTTTCTAACTGGTCTTACTTTGCAAACTCCATCTTTTCGTCGAGTTCGATCCGGAATATTCCGGGACAGATGTCCATGAAGGTGTTCTTGTCTATCTGGAAGAGCTCGGTGGGTTCTCTACATATGACACAGGCAGACCGCTCCCCGTCCCCCATCAGCGCTATCTCCTGCAATCGAACAACCCACACTTCAGTCAGTGTCTACTAACTTTAACTTGAATTTCTTTTATGTTGGGCTAAGCGCACACGGACCTTTTCACCTCCATACCATTCTCCAAATATTTGAGTTGCAATTACTGTTATACTTGCTCTGCTTTATCTGTCTTGCTGTATGCAAAGTATGACGTGAGTTCGGACTGATCCGATCTGTTTGACACCTGAAATATGTTACTATACCGTTTGCCTTTTATCCATGGAGCGCTTCGATTAGATTTGAACAAAATGCAACTTTTCCAGTTACTTTTAATGTTAAAGTTTTACCATTTTTGGCAAAGTATTTGACTTGCGTTCACCTTTACTACTGAATCATTCTCATGCTATGCATCATTTAATCATTCGTGCATTGTTTGATATTTTACGTCAAGAAGAAGTAAAATTATTTTTCAAAATCAATTTCAAGATGTTCGCAATACCGTCTATACTTTTCCTCGTATGTCAGAAATAGTCTCGTTCACATAAAAAAAAGTTTCAAAATTTATTTTTCGTTTTTAATTAAATTGAAATTTTAAACGAAACGTAAATTGAAGTGTTTAGATCAAAATGGTTCTTCCATTCTTCATATAAAGAAAATCATTAGAGAGCAGGGAAGTTATAACAAACTTTAGAAATCAATGAAAATAAACATATTTATTATAACTGCATCGTCCATGCCGTTTAACAAACCTACCTTAGACATCATCTTCCGAAAGAGTTTGCTGTGTTTACATGGTACATAACCAATGATTTCATACAGTCCACAGATGAAATCCATAGTTGATACTAACGTCACTTACTTTATAAAGCATTAGTATCTACACCGAAACGTCGCATCCATTGCAATAAAGAAATTAACTATCCATACATCTTAGTTTTACTTCATCTCCACTCTTTATTTCTTTCAAACTGCCTCTCAGGGCATCTAACACATGTAGTTCCCTATACAAAGTGTGTTCCTTAGATTGAAAAATTAACTTTATCTTTTATGTACATAAACAAGTTTTGAGACTCAAATAACATAAAATCGATGATGGACGTGTGGCTGATATGACCGTAGTTACCCAGTAAATGCTGCCCTGGTTGAATATGAGACTTTAAGGAAATACTGAACAAAAATGACATAGGTCTATTTGACGCAGGGTCTATAATTCTACAATTAGAATATGACATATATATATATATACTTACAAGTGAATAAATGGTCTGCAATGTACTGCCCGTACTTTTACTTCTATTTGTATAATGGCATCATTGTCCACTTCAAATATTTATTCACAGACACTACGAAAACCGTGTGCGTAAATTCATGAAATATTTATACATGTTATTCCACCACGTTCCTTTAGCTAAGGGCAGTTAAGTAACGTCAATTGATTCCTTTCATTGGTTACTCATTCATAGAGACTATAACCAAAATAGAGCAAAACCAACAAATCAGAACAAAATTTCAAATTCGTTTTAAAAAAAGGTACGGTATTAGAAAACAATTACTCGTATGTATTTGTTTCATTAAATAACATATATGTTTCACCAAAATCGAAAGGGTATAGGTTTTACTATTACCATTGGGATGAATTTCTGAAGAGATTACTGCATATATACTATTAAAACCCCAAAACAGAAGGATTTAGATCTACAACGGTAATACAGAAGAAGCTACATCTGTATACATAATTAATATGGACAACACGCTGGTGTCAAACTCTCGCGTGATCTCGCGTGACCGAATGATGAAGCGCAAGGGATGATAGGATATCATGTGTCACCGATGTGACGAGTGTGTATACAATCAATCAGATATCAGTAGCATCATCCCCTCACTGCTTCCTGATCTCAATATACTTCGTAAAAACGTTCCTTACGTCCTGTCGTCTGTCAGTCCGTACTCCTCCCGTGCATATCTTACTGACAACAATACATAGAAGACTGTATTGTTCATTTTTCAAATTACCCAAAGCTAATTTGACACTGTATGCTTGGACGTTCATCAATAATATATCATATTAAAGATGTAGTATATATACAGTATAGCTTGAACTCAGATGACATGATGCATGTACATACCCATTCACAGAATCACGGGATGTACCTATCCATGTTACGTCTGAACTGAGCTACCCACGAGGATAATATCAGACTATACATACCCAGAAGGACTCCCCATTCCTCAATACATCGGTAGAGATGCAATGTTCACTAAACTGAAGACCGTACATAACAACACTTTATTGTCCTCTTTACAATGTAAATTTGGAAATTCGTTTTGTGCCCGTGGCACCCGGCAGCCACAATGCAGCGCCAGTTCAAGCGTTGTTCTGTCCTTATAACGCTGACTGCCGAGCAAGGCAGCAACAACTCCAATCTTTTAACGTCTTTTGGTATGACGCGGCCGGGAACCGAACCCCGACCTTCCGGGTGATGAGCGGACACTCTACCAAGTGAGCTACAACCCCGAAAGACTCACCGTTCTTCAATACATCAGTAGATATGTAATGTTCTCTGAACTGAAGACTATACAAACCCCGAAGGACTCCCCGTTCCTGATGATGTTCTCCGTGTGGGTGGTGACGTTGCCGGTGGCCGCGTCCTCGATGTCGATCTGGATGAAGACGGAGCCCGAGTAGATGAAGTAGAAGTCTTGACCATAGTGTCCCTGTCTCAGTATCACCCGGCCCTTGTCACATCTGGTAGGGGCACAATGTGGTCAAATATTAACGGATAGTTTGAAATTTTTATAATACGAATAATAATGTATTTATTATTTGACATACTAATGAAATATTAATTATAAAACATGCAGTATCCCTAACTTATTTTGTCCAGTATATATAGAAAATGAACACAAACACATGATTTAAAAAGTACTGAGGGAAGAATCAAATCTAAATGATTATGAATGAATGACATTAGGTCATGACATACTGTAAACCATTTCTAGGTAGTGTTAATTTGAAGCAAGCTGTTACCTGATATGTCGACAATGGGTTTCATCTAGTTATAGTTATAGGAGATAATCCATTTATAGGGCCAATTTATCTCATACTACAGGGGACAATATTTGATATATTTTTTTGACCAGAAGTCAATACAACCAAAGAACAGCTACAACATCTAAATATTTACATCTTATCTCAACAGACAATGAAGTCAAATTATCGTCTCCTAAAGAGATTTGCCAAATTTTATGTGCGCTTCATATAGCTTGCCGTTCAGAAGACGCACTGAAATGGTTGTTCATGCTTCTTTTCTTATTCATTCATGGGACACTCCAAGAATAAATAAACATTTAACTTTGATACCAGAAAATAGAAGACGGAGTGGGCGACATATTCTGCACAATAATTGTTCCCCTTGGAGTTTGAGATTTTAATCCTAAGTCTATCCAGTAGGTCACAAGCACTAGTTTTTACTTTTATCGAGGTTGTCCTTAGGTTGGCATACAGTTATGTTTGATAATTGATTATTGAGAACTGATACAGATGGACTACAATTCGTAACAGTATTGATAATTGATTATTAAGAAATGATACAGGTTAACTAAATTACGTAATAACATTAATAATTGATTATTAAGAAATGATACAAATGGACTCGATTACATAATAATATTAAAATTTGAGTATTAAGAAATGATACAAGTTAACTATCTACTTTGAAATTGATAATTGATTGTCAAGAAATTCTAGAGAGGGACTAGAGTACGTACTGAGTATAGCGCATGACTTTACACATCTTGATACGTACTGAATATAGCGCATGACTTTACACATCTTGATACGTACTGAGTATAGCGCTTGACTTTACACATCTTGATACCTACTGAGTATAGCGCATGACTTTACACATCTTGATACGTACTGAGTATAGCGCATGACTTTACACATCTTGATACGTACTGAGTATAGCGCATGACTTTACACATCTTGATACGTACTGAATATAGCGCTTGACTTTACACATCTTGATACGTACTGAATATAGCGCATGACTTTACACATCTTGATACGTACTGAATATAGCGCATGACTTTACACATCTTGATACGTACTGAGTATAGCGCATGACTTTACACATCTTGATACGTACTGAGTATAGCGCATGACTTTACACATCTTGATACGTACTGAATATAGCGCATGACTTTACACATCTTGATACGTACTGAGTATAGCGCATGACTTTACACATCTTGATACGTACTGAATATAGCGCATGACTTTACACATCTTGATACGTACTGAATATAGCGCATGACTTTACACATCTTGATACGTACTGAGTATAGCGCATGACTTTACACATCTTGATACGTACTGAATATAGCGCATGACTTTACACATCTTGATACGTACTGAATATAGCGCATGACTTTACACATCTTGATACGTACTGAGTATAGCGCATGACTTTACACATCTTGATACGTACTGAGTATAGCGCATGACTTTACACATCTTGATACGTACTGAATATAGCGCTTGACTTTACACATCTTGATACGTACTGAGTATAGCGCATGACTTTACACATCTTGATACCTACTGAGTATAGCGCATGACTTTACACATCTTGATACGTACTGAGTATAGCGCATGACTTTACACATCTTGATACGTACTGAATATAGCGCATGACTTTACACATCTTGATACGTACTGAATATAGCGCATGACTTTACACATCTTGATACGTACTGAGTATAGCGCATGACTTTACACATCTTGATACGTACTGAGTATAGCGCATGACTTTACACATCTTGATACGTACTGAATATAGCGCTTGACTTTACACATCTTGATACGTACTGAGTATAGCGCATGACTTTACACATCTTGATACCTACTGAGTATAGCGCATGACTTTACACATCTTGATACGTACTGAGTATAGCGCATGACTTTACACATCTTGATACGTACTGAATATAGCGCATGACTTTACACATCCTGATACCTACTGAGTATAGCGCATGACTTTACACATCTTGATACGTACTGAGTATAGCGCATGACTTTACACATCCTGATACGTACTGAGTATAGCGCTTGACTTTACACATCCTGATACCTACTGAGTATAGCGCATGACTTTACACATCCTGATACCTACTGAGTATAGCGCATGACTTTACACATCCTGATACCTACTGAGTATAGCGCATGACTTTACACATCTTGATACGTACTGAGTATAGCGCATGACTTTACACATCTTGATACGTACTGAGTATAGCGCTTGACTTTACACATCTTGATACGTACTGAGTATAGCGCATGACTTTACACATCTTGATACGTACTGAATATAGCGCATGACTTTACACATCTTGATACGTACTGAGTATAGCGCATGACTTTACACATCTTGATACGTACTGAATATAGCGCATGACTTTACACATCTTGATACGTACTGAGTATAGCGCTTGACTTTACACATCTTGATACGTGCTGAGTATAGCGCATGACTTTACACATCTTGATACGTACTGAATATAGCGCATGACTTTACACATCTTGATACGTACTGAGTATAGCGCTTGACTTTACACATCTTGATACGTACTGAGTATAGCGCTTGACTTTACACATCTTGATACGTACTGAGTATAGCGCATGACTTTACACATCTTGATACGTACTGAATATAGCGCTTGACTTTACACATCTTGATACCTACTGAGTATAGCGCTTGACTTTACACATCTTGATACGTACTGAGTATAGCGCTTGACTTTACACATCTTGATACGTACTGAGTATAGCGCTTGACTTTACACATCTTGATACGTACTGAGTATAGCGCATGACTTTACACATCTTGATACGTACTGAATATAGCGCTTGACTTTACACATCTTGATACCTACTGAGTATAGCGCTTGACTTTACACATCTTGATACCTTCTGAGTATAGCGCATGACTTTACACATCTTGATACCTACTGAGTATAGCGCATGACTTTACACATCCTGATACCTACTGAGTATAGCGCTTGACTTTACACATCTTGATACGTACTGAGTATAGCGCATGACTTTACACATCTTGATACGTACTGAGTATAGCGCATGACTTTACACATCTTGATACCTACTGAATATAGCGCTTGACTTTACACATCTTGATACCTACTGAGTATAGCGCTTGACTTTACACATCTTGATACCTTCTGAGTATAGCGCATGACTTTACACATCTTGATACCTACTGAGTATAGCGCATGACTTTACACATCCTGATACCTACTGAGTATAGCGCATGACTTTACACATCTTGATACCTACTGAGTATAGCGCATGACTTTACACATCTTGATACGTACTGAGTATAGCGCATGACTTTACACATCTTGATACGTACTGAGTATAGCGCATGACTTTACACATCTTGATACGTACTGAGTATAGCGCTTGACTTTACACATCTTGATACGTACTGAGTATAGCGCATGACTTTACACATCTTGATACGTACTGAATATAGCGCTTGACTTTACACATCTTGATACCTACTGAGTATAGCGCTTGACTTTACACATCTTGATACGTACTGAGTATAGCGCATGACTTTACACATCTTGATACGTACTGAATATAGCGCTTGACTTTACACATCTTGATACCTACTGAGTATAGCGCTTGACTTTACACATCTTGATACCTACTGAGTATAGCGCTTGACTTTACACATCTTGATACGTACTGAGTATAGCGCATGACTTTACACATCTTGATAAGTACTGAATATAGCGCTTGACTTTACACATCTTGATACCTACTGAGTATAGCGCTTGACTTTACACATCTTGATACCTACTGAGTATAGCGCATGACTTTACACATCTTGATACGTACTGAGTATAGCGCATGACTTTACACATCTTGAACCGCATGTCCTCCGTGAACTTCTCCTTGAAGCTCCTCATGTTGAGGAGCAGTGTATGGAGCCTCACAATGTCCTCCTCACCGCGCTCCTTCGGGGGCTTGATCGTCATGGCCTGGGCCCACAGGGGCACGCGGGATGTCTGCGGGGGACAGGGAACTTCAATACAGTATGCTTCGATAAATCTTGGAAAACATTTTATGTTTATTCTGAAATCCCGATTAAATTCATTGACCAAACTAAACTCAAGCTATCATGATGGAATTTCAATAATACTTAGGACCCTTTAAATATTGAATATAATCTGTCTGTCTGTCCGATGTTTTCCTGTCTGATGAACCTCGTGTCAGATTGCAGTACTCGGAACACTGCTTGATCATCTTCAAACTTGGAATATTTGTGTTTAACATTCTGTCCCGTCCAGTTTCAGGTTTCTGGATCCCAGCCTTATCTTAACCTGATCTGCCTGAATCTGATAAAATCTTACAAAATTTCCCATCAAACATATATATATTTCATGCCGCTTCGGTGATATCTTTCGGAATAATTTGTATTTTGTAATTAATCAATTTAGTTTTATTTATGGTGGAGGACGGAGCCTGAAAGATATTACTTTGACGAATCACACATTTTGATCTCGACAGTGCCCACTCACAGCCCGTTTCCCGTAAAACCTGAAAGATATAACTTTGATCAAATAAACTTTTTCAACTGCCCATTTTCAACTCGACATTGCCCACTCACAGCCCGCTTCCTGGAGAACCAGGACTTGTCGAAGAAGAGTTGTTGAGTGGGGTCCTCCCCGACACTGGGCCCGGCGATGTTGATGTAGTACATCTCCGAGATGGGGGTCTGCTCCGTCTTCTGCATAGACAACTTCTGCATGTCCAGGCATAGCTTCACCACCGCCTTGATCACCCGCGAGTACCAGGCGAAGGTTCGCGTCTTCTGTAAGAAGCGGCAATAAAATACATGAATAAATGTATATAAAAAGCCAAATACAATAAAATGTATACATCCTAATGTATATTGACTGTACATTGATAGCTTAGGAGTACCAAGCACATATTCTTACCCTAGGCATGAAACGTCGTTAGAAGAACAGTGTGTGCATTTTATAATACTGCTTATGTAAGGAAAGTTAAACGTTCTCCGAAGAATTTAACCTGAAATTGGATTTTTTGTAGTGGTGTAACCGTGTATTTAGTAATTGTTGTTATTGTAAATTACCAATAATGTTGCATAAACGCATACACGCATATACACGCACACACGCACACACGCATACACGCCATCATTATCCTACCAAGGACGGTACAATGTTGAAGGAAAACCAACGATTTATACCTATTCATAGCCATTGCGTCATAAGTACATTATCCACCTTTAAGACTTTTCAACTGCACTAAACCAAGTATTTGACAATTGCACATCCAGACATGCTACGACATCTGAATTTTGAGGTGGAAAGTTGAAGTTGTTGTATAATAAGCGTCCGTAAACTGTAAAACTATCGATACCATATTTATAAAACGAGTGATTGGTATAACATTTGATAATTGACAAAGGAAAACGAGTTCGATACCAACACCATTACGAGTTTCATTAAATGATATGAAATGAGATTTTAAAAAGGTATATGATCAATTGTGATGGAACAAGCACGTGTCACTGTGAGTTGCTGAGAGCTAAGCGACGCAACATTGTATGATGATCAATATACGTGTAAATACTTGAGCCTGCGTTCTGATATACTTACACCATAACTAGGAGAACACTCAATCAATGATTGTATGATGATCAATATACGTGTACATACTTGAGCCTGCGTTCTGATATACTTACACCATAACTAGGAGAACACTCAATCAATGATTGTATGATGATCAATATACGTGTAAATACTTGAGCCTGCGTTCTGATGTACTTACACCATAACTAGGAGAACACTCAATCAATGATTGTATGATGATCAATATACGTGTAAATACTTGAGCCTGCGTTCTGATATACTTACACCATAACTAGGAGAACCCTCAATCAATGATTGTATGATGATCAATATACGTGTACATACTTGAGCCTGCGTTCTGATATACTTACACCATAACAAGGAGAACACTCAATCAATGATTGTATGATGATCAATAAACGTGTAAATACTTGAGCCTGCGTTCTGATATACTTACACCATAACTAGGAGAACCCTCAATCAATGATTGTATGATGATCAATATACGTGTACATACTTGAGCCTGCGTTCTGATATACTTACACCATAACAAGGAGAACACTCAATCAATGATTGTATGATGATCAATAAACGTGTAAATACTTGAGCCTGCGTTCTGATATACTTACACCATAACTAGGAGAACCCTCAATCAATGATTGTATGATGATCAATATACGTGTACATACTTGAGCCTGCGTTCTGATATACTTACACCATAACTAGGAGAACCCTCAATCAATGATTGTATGATGATCAATATACGTGTAAATACTTGAGCCTGCGTTCTGATATACTTACACCATAACTAGGAGAACCCTCAATCAATGATTGTATGATGATCAATATACGTGTACATACTTGAGCCTGCGTTCTGATATACTTACACCATAACTAGGAGAACACTCAATCAATGATTGTATGATGATCAATATACGTGTACATACTTGAGCCTGCGTTCTGATATACTTACACCATAACTAGGAGAACACTCAATCAATGATTGTATGATGATCAATATACGTGTAAATACTTGAGCCTGCGTTCTGATATACTTACACCATAACTAGGAGTACCCTCAATCAATGATTGTATGATGATCAATATACGTGTACATACTTGAGCCTGCGTTCAGATATACTTACACCATAACTAGGAGAACACTCAATCAATGATTGTATGATGATCAATATACGTGTAAATACTTGAGCCTGCGTTCTGATATACTTACACCATAACTAGGAGAACACTCAATCAATGATTGTATGATGATCAATATACGTGTACATACTTGAGCCTGTGTTCTGATATACTTACACCATAACTAGGAGAACACTCAATCAATGATTGTATGATGATCAATATACGTGTAAATACTTGAACCTGCGTTCTGATATACTTACACCATAACTAGGAGAACACTCAATCAATGATTGTATGATGATCAATATACGTGTAAATACTTGAGCCTGCGTTCTGATATACTTACACCATAACTAGGAGAACACTCAATCAATGATTGTATGATGATCAATATACGTGTAAATACTTGAGCCTGCGTTCTGATATACTTACACCATAACTAGGAGAACACTCAATCAATGATTGTATGATGATCAATATACGTGTAAATACTTGAGCCTGCGTTCTGATATACTTACACCATAACAAGGAGAACCCTCAATCAATGATTGTATGATGATCAATATACGTGTAAATACTTGAGCCTGCGTTCTGATATACTTACACCATAACTAGGAGAACACTCAATCAATGATTGTATGATGATCAATATACGTGTAAATACTTGAGCCTGCGTTCTGATATACTTACACCATAACTAGGAGAACACTCAATCAATGATTGTATGATGATCAATATCCGTGTACATACTTGAGCCTGCGTTCTGATATACTTACACCATAACTAGGAGAACACTCAATCAGTGATTGTATGATGATCAATATACGTGTAAATACTTGAGCCTGCGTTCTGATATACTTACACCATAACTAGGAGAACACTCAATCAATGATTGTATGATGATCAATATACGTGTACATACTTGAGCCTGCGTTCTGATATACTTACACCATAACTAGGAGAACACTCAATCAGTGATTGTATGATGATCAATATACGTGTACATACTTGAGCCTGCGTTCTGATATACTTACACCATAACTAGGAGAACACTCAATCAATGATTGTATGATGATCAATATACGTGTAAATACTTGAGCCTGCGTTCTGATATACTTACACCATAACTAGGAGAACACTCAATCAATGATTGTATGATGATCAATATACGTGTAAATACTTGAGCCTGCGTTCTGATATACTTACACCATAACTAGGAGAACCCTCAATCAATGATTGTATGATGATCAATATACGTGTACATACTTGAGCCTGCGTTCTGATGTACTTACACCATAACTAGGAGAACCCTCAATCAATGATTGTATGATGATCAATATACGTGTACATACTTGAGCCTGCGTTCTGATATACTTACACCATAACTAGGAGAACACTCAATCAATGATTGTATGATGATCAATATACGTGTAAATACTTGAGCCTGCGTTCTGATATACTTACACCATAACTAGGAGAACACTCAATCAATGATTGTATGATGATCAATATACGTGTACATACTTGAGCCTGCGTTCTGATATACTTACACCATAACTAGGAGAACACTCAATCAGTGATTGTATGATGATCAATATACGTGTACATACTTGAGCCTGCGTTCTGATATACTTACACCATAACTAGGAGAACACTCAATCAATGATTGTATGATGATAAATATACGTGTAAATACTTGAGCCTGCGTTCTGATATACTTACACCATAACTAGGAGAACACTCAATCAATGATTGTATGATGATCAATATACGTGTACATACTTGAGCCTGCGTTCTGATATACTTACACCATAACTAGGAGAACACTCAATCAATGATTGTATGATGATCAATATACGTGTAAATACTTGAGCCTGCGTTCTGATATACTTACACCATAACTAGGAGAACACTCAATCAATGATTGTATGATGATCAATATACGTGTACATACTTGAACCTGCGTTCTGATATACTTACACCATAACTAGGAGAACACTCAATCAATGATTGTATGATGATCAATATACGTGTAAATACTTGAGCCTGCGTTCTGATATACTTACACCATAACAAGGAGAACACTCAACCAATGATTGTATGATGATCAATATACGTGTACATACTTGAGCCTGCGTTCTGATATACTTACACCATAACTAGGAGAACACTCAATCAATGATTGTATGATGATCAATATACGTGTACATACTTGAGCCTGCGTTCTGATATACTTACACCATAACTAGGAGAACACTCAATCAATGATTGTATGATGATCAATATACGTGTAAATACTTGAGCCTGCGTTCTGATATACTTACACCATAACTAGGAGAACACTCAATCAATGATTGTATGATGATCAATATACGTGTACATACTTGAACCTGCGTTCTGATATACTTACACCATAACAAGGAGAACACTCAATCAATGATTGTATGATGATCAATATACGTGTAAATACTTGAACCTGCGTTCTGATATACTTACACCATAACTAGGAGAACACTCAATCAATGATTGTATGATGATCAATATCCGTGTACATACTTGAGCCTGCGTTCTGATATACTTACACCATAACTAGGAGAACACTCAATCAATGATTGTATGATGATCAATATACGTGTACATACTTGAGCCTGCGTTCTGATATACTTACACCATAACTAGGAGAACACTCAATCAATGATTGTATGATGATCAATATACGTGTAAATACTTGAGCCTGCGTTCTGATATACTTACACCATAACTAGGAGAACACTCAATCAATGATTGTATGATGATCAATATACGTGTAAATACTTGAGCCTGCGTTCTGATATACTTACACCATAACAAGGAGAACACTCAATCAATGATTGTATGATGATCAATATACGTGTAAATACTTGAACCTGCGTTCTGATATACTTACACCATAACTAGGAGAACACTCAATCAATGATTGTATGATGATCAATATCCGTGTACATACTTGAGCCTGCGTTCTGATATACTTACACCATAACTAGGAGAACACTCAATCAATGATTGTATGATGATCAATATACGTGTACATACTTGAGCCTGCGTTCTGATATACTTACACCATAACTAGGAGAACACTCAATCAATGATTGTATGATGATCAATATACGTGTAAATACTTGAGCCTGCGTTCTGATATACTTACACCATAACTAGGAGAACACTCAATCAATGATTGTATGATGATCAATATACGTGTAAATACTTGAGCCTGCGTTCTGATATACTTACACCATAACTAGGAGAACACTCAATCAATGATTGTATGATGATCAATATACGTGTAAATACTTGAGCCTGCGTTCTGATATACTTACACCATAACAAGGAGAACCCTCAATCAATGATTGTATGATGATCAATATACGTGTAAATACTTCACGCAGGGGGATTAAATCCAGTTAATTGTGCTAAGATATGGCAGCGTATTATCCTAGCAAGTGCCCTATATTCGTGCGAGCTGTGGTCTAACATCACCAGGTCTGAAATGAAAGAACTAGAAAGATTGCAAAGATATTTTGCAAGAATTATCCAAGGTTACCATGTGCGATCTTCAACTGCTGTTACAACCCAAACTCTCGGCCTCTTGAGTATGGAAGCCACGATTGACAAAAAGAAATTGGGCTATCTCGGCAGAATATGTCGAGCGAGTTCAACCCAAATAGTCAAATTGTTCTTCTATTTCAGATATGGACAATTCTTAAGCGGTAGTTTCAACAAAAACTCTGTGATACATGACTTGATTACTGTATGTGTTAAGTATGGACTGTACCAATATCTGCTGCAATATGTGGACAATGGACACTTTCCATCAAAACATGAATGGAAAAATAAATGCAATAAAGCAGTTCTAAGCAGAGAGACATCATTATGGAGACATGAGTTATCCATTCGACCCGAGTTAAGGCGGTTTGCTGCCATACACACGAGCCTCTCGACACATAGACTGTGGAACATGTGTCTACTGTTTGACCTGTACAGTAGACCTGTGTACGCCCTGGTAAAACTGGGGATACTACCGGTCAGTGCTGGACTCTGTCTCATGTGTGATGAGGAGACTGATGATATTGTGCAACACCAACTAGTTTATTGCAATGAACTCTTTAAGGAGAGAAACATTATGTATGAACGTTTATTCGATATTCTACCATTTGAAACGTTCATAAAGCTAGAGAACAGCTCGGATAATGTACGAGTTATCACTCTCCTTGGTGGCATCACCCAAGTTGTGGACGACATTGATCTACATCTGTGGGGTCTATTCATCGACATGGTTGCAAGGAGCATAAGCTCGTGGAATCTAAAAAGTATGCTATATCTATGATTCATATCTCATTCAATCATATCTAGTGTAATATCCATTTATGTTTGTCCATCCTTCCATATCAATATAAAATGTACATAGTGATGTATTTTGTGTTCATGTAATAATTCAATGTACTCTCCGACACTATTGGGGGAAATAAAGACAATTCATTCATTCATTCATTCATTCACCATAACTAGGAGAACACTCAATCAATGATTGTATGATGATCAATATACGTGTAAATACTTGAGCCTGCGTTCTGATATACTTACACCATAACTAGGAGAACACTCAATCAATGATTGTATGATGATCAATATACGTGTAAATACTTGAGCCTGCGTTCTGATATACTTACACCATAACTAGGAGAACCCTCAATCAATGATTGTATGATGATCAATATACGTGTACATACTTGAGCCTGCGTTCTGATGTACTTACACCATAACTAGGAGAACCCTCAATCAATGATTGTATGATGATCAATATACGTGTACATACTTGAGCCTGCGTTCTGATATACTTACACCATAACTAGGAGAACACTCAATCAATGATTGTATGATGATCAATATACGTGTAAATACTTGAGCCTGCGTTCTGATATACTTACACCATAACTAGGAGAACACTCAATCAATGATTGTATGATGATCAATATACGTGTACATACTTGAGCCTGCGTTCTGATATACTTACACCATAACTAGGAGAACCCTCAATCAATGATTGTATGATGATCAATATACGTGTACATACTTGAGCCTGCGTTCTGATATACTTACACCATAACTAGGAGAACACTCAATCAATGATTGTATGATGATCAATATACGTGTAAATACTTGAGCCTGCGTTCTGATATACTTACACCATAACTAGGAGAACACTCAATCAATGAATGTATGATGATCAATATACGTGTAAATACTTGAGCCTGCGTTCTGATATACTTACACCATAACTAGGAGAACACTCAATCAGTGATTGTATGATGATCAATATACGTGTACATACTTGAGCCTGCGTTCTGATATACTTACACCATAACTAGGAGAACACTCAATCAATGATTGTATGATGATAAATATACGTGTAAATACTTGAGCCTGCGTTCTGATATACTTACACCATAACTAGGAGAACACTCAATCAATGATTGTATGATGATCAATATACGTGTACATACTTGAGCCTGCGTTCTGATATACTTACACCATAACTAGGAGAACACTCAATCAATGATTGTATGATGATCAATATACGTGTAAATACTTGAGCCTGCGTTCTGATATACTTACACCATAACTAGGAGAACACTCAATCAATGATTGTATGATGATCAATATACGTGTACATACTTGAACCTGCGTTCTGATATACTTACACCATAACTAGGAGAACACTCAACCAATGATTGTATGATGATCAATATACGTGTACATACTTGAGCCTGCGTTCTGATATACTTACACCATAACTAGGAGAACACTCAATCAATGATTGTATGATGATCAATATACGTGTACATACTTGAGCCTGCGTTCTGATATACTTACACCATAACTAGGAGAACACTCAATCAATGATTGTATGATGATCAATATACGTGTAAATACTTGAGCCTGCGTTCTGATATACTTACACCATAACTAGGAGAACACTCAATCAATGATTGTATGATGATCAATATACGTGTACATACTTGAACCTGCGTTCTGATATACTTACACCATAACAAGGAGAACACTCAATCAATGATTGTATGATGATCAATATACGTGTAAATACTTGAACCTGCGTTCTGATATACTTACACCATAACTAGGAGAACACTCAATCAATGATTGTATGATGATCAATATCCGTGTACATACTTGAGCCTGCGTTCTGATATACTTACACCATAACTAGGAGAACACTCAATCAATGATTGTATGATGATCAATATACGTGTACATACTTGAGCCTGCGTTCTGATATACTTACACCATAACTAGGAGAACACTCAATCAATGATTGTATGATGATCAATATACGTGTAAATACTTGAGCCTGCGTTCTGATATACTTACACCATAACTAGGAGAACACTCAATCAATGATTGTATGATGATCAATATACGTGTAAATACTTGAGCCTGCGTTCTGATATACTTACACCATAACAAGGAGAACACTCAATCAATGATTGTATGATGATCAATATACGTGTACATACTTGAGCCTGCGTTCTGATATACTTACACCATAACTAGGAGAACACTCAATCAATGATTGTATGATGATCAATATACGTGTACATACTTGAGCCTGCGTTCTGATATACTTACACCATAACTAGGAGAACACTCAACCAATGATTGTATGATGATCAATATACGTGTACATACTTGAGCCTGCGTTCTGATGTACTTACACCATAACAAGGAGAACACTCAATCAATGATTGTATGATGATCAATATACGTGTACATACTTGAGCCTGCGTTCTGATATACTTACACCATAACTAGGAGAACCCTCAATCAATGATTGTATGATGATCAATATACGTGTACATACTTGAGCCTGCGTTCTGATATACTTACACCATAACTAGGAGAACCCTCAATCAATGATTGTATGATGATCAATATACGTGTACATACTTGAGCCTGCGTTCTGATATACTTACACCATAACTAGGAGAACCCTCAATCAATGATTGTATGATGATCAATATACGTGTACATACTTGAGCCTGCGTTCTGATATACTTACACCATAACTAGGAGAACCCTCAATCAATGATTGTATGATGATCAATATACGTGTAAATACTTGAGCCTGCGTTCTGATATACTTACACCATAACTAGGAGAACACTCAATCAATGATTGTATGATGATCAATATACGTGTACATACTTGAGCCTGCGTTCTGATATACTTACACCATAACTAGGAGAACACTCAATCAATGATTGTATGATGATCAATATACGTGTACATACTTGAGCCTGCGTTCTGATATACTTACACCATAACTAGGAGAACACTCAATCAATGATTGTATGATGATCAATATACGTGTAAATACTTGAGCCTGCGTTCTGATATACTTACACCATAACTAGGAGAACACTCAATCAATGATTGTATGATGATCAATATACGTGTACATACTTGAGCCTGCGTTCTGATATACTTACACCATAACTAGGAGAACACTCAATCAATGATTGTATGATGATCAATATACGTGTAAATACTTGAACCTGCGTTCTGATAAACTTACACCATAACTAGGAGAACACTCAATCAATGATTGTATGATGATCAATATACGTGTACATACTTGAGCCTGCGTTCTGATATACTTACACCATAACTAGGAGAACACTCAATCAATGATTGTATGATGATCAATATACGTGTACATACTTGAGCCTGCGTTCTGATATACTTACACCATAACTAGGAGAACACTCAATCAATGATTGTATGATGATCAATATACGTGTAAATACTTGAGCCTGCGTTCTGATATACTTACACCATAACAAGGAGAACACTCAATCAATGATTGTATTTTGATCAATATACGTGTACATACTTGAGCCTGCGTTCTGATATACTTACACCATAACTAGGAGAACACTCAATCAATGATTGTATGATGATCAATATACGTGTAAATACTTGAGCCTGCGTTCTGATATACTTACACCATAACTAGGAGAACACTCAATCAATGATTGTATGATGATCAATATACGTGTAAATACTTGAGCCTGCGTTCTGATATACTTACACCATAACAAGGAGAACACTCAATCAATGAATGTATGATGATCAATATACGTGTACATACTTGAACCTGCGTTCTGACATACTTACACCATAACAAGGAGAACACTCAATCAATGATTGTATGATGATCAATATACGTGTAAATACTTGAGCCTGCGTTCTGACATACTTACACCATAACAAGGAGAACCCTCAATCAATGATTGTATGATGATCAATATACGTGTACATACTTGAGCCTGTGTTCTGATATACTTACACCAGAACTAGGAGAACCCTCAATCAATGATTGTATGATGATCAATATCCGTGTACATACTTGAGCCTGTGTTCTGATATACTTACACCATAACTAGGAGAACACTCAATCAATGATTGTATGATGATCAATATACGTGTACATACTTGAGCCTGCGTTCTGATATACTTACACCATAACTAGGAGAACCCTCAATCAATGATTGTATGATGATCAATATACGTGTAAATACTTGAGCCTGCGTTCTGATATACTTACACCATAACTAGGAGAACACTCAATCAATGATTGTATTATGATCAATATACGTGTACATACTTGAGCCTGCGTTCTGATATACTTACACCATATCTAGGAGAACACTTAATCAATGATTGTATGATGATCAATATACGTGTACATACTTGAGCCTGCGTTCTGATATACTTACACCATTACTAGGAGAACACTCAATCAATGATTGTATGATGATCAATATACGTGTACATACTTGAACCTGCGTTCTGACATACTTACACCATAACAAGGAGAACACTCAATCAATGATTGTATGATGATCAATATACGTGTACATACTTGAGCCTGCGTTCTGACATACTTACACCATAACTAGGAGAACACTCAATCAATGATTGTATGATGATCAATATACGTGTACATACTTGAGCCTGCGTTCTGATATACTTACACCATAACTAGGAGAACCCTCAATCAATGATTGTATGATGATCAATATACGTGTAAATACTTGAGCCTGCGTTCTGATATACTTACACCATAACTAGGAGAACACTCAATCAATGATTGTATTATGATCAATATACGTGTACATACTTGAGCCTGCGTTCTGATATACTTACACCATATCTAGGAGAACACTTAATCAATGATTGTATGATGATCAATATACGTGTACATACTTGAGCCTGCGTTCTGATATACTTACACCATTACTAGGAGAACACTCAATCAATGATTGTATGATGATCAATATACGTGTACATACTTGAACCTGCGTTCTGACATACTTACACCATAACAAGGAGAACACTCAATCAATGATTGTATGATGATCAATATACGTGTACATACTTGAGCCTGCGTTCTGACATACTTACACCATAACTAGGAGAACACTCAATCAATGATTGTATGATGATCAATATACGTGTACATACTTGAGCCTGTGTTCTGATATACTTACACCAGAACTAGGAGAACCCTCAATCAATGATTGTATGATGATCAATATCCGTGTACATACTTGAGCCTGCGTTCTGACATACTTACACCATAACTAGGAGAACACTCAATCAATGATTGTATGATGATCAATATACGTGTAAATACTTGAGCCTGCGTTCTGATATACTTACACCATAACTAGGAGAACACTCAATCAATGATTGTATGATGATCAATATCCGTGTACATACTTGAGCCTGTGTTCTGATATACTTACACCATAACAAGGAGTACACTCAATCAATGATTGTATGATGATCAATATACGTGTACATACTTGAGCCTGTGTTCTGATATACTTACACCATAACAAGGAGAACCGTCAATCAATGATTTTATGATGATCAATATACGTGTACATACTTGAGCCTGTGTTCCGACATACTTACACCATAACTAGGAGAGCACTCAATCAATGATTGTATGATGATCAATATACGTGTAAATACTTGAGCCTGCGTTCTGATATACTTACACCATAACTAGGAGAACACTCAATCAATGATTGTATGATGATCAATATCCGTGTACATACTTGAGCCTGTGTTCTGATATACTTACACCATAACAAGGAGTACACTCAATCAATGATTGTATGATGATCAATATACGTGTACATACTTGAGCCTGTGTTCTGATATACTTACACCATAACAAGGAGAACCCTCAATCAATGATTTTATGATGATCAATATACGTGTACATACTTGAGCCTGTGTTCCGACATACTTACACCATAACTAGGAGAGCACTCAATCAATGATTGTATGATGATCAATATACGTGTACAAACTTGAGCCTGTGTTCTGACATACTTACACCATAACTAGGAGAACACTCAATCAATGATTGTATGATGATCAATATACGTGTACATACTTGAGCCTGTGTTCTGATATACTTACACCATAACTAGGAGAACCCTCAATCAATGATTGTATGATGATCAATATACGTGTAAATACTTGAGCCTGCGTTCTGATATACTTACACCATAACAAGGAGAACACTCAATCAATGATTGTATTATGATCAATATCCGTGTACATACTTGAGCCTGTGTTCTGATATACTTACACCATAACTAGGAGAACACTCAATCAATGATTGTATGATGATCAATATACGTGTAAATACTTGAGCCTGCGTTCTGATATACTTACACCATAACTAGGAGAACACTCAATCAATGATTGTATGATGATCAATATACGTGTAAATACTTGAGCCTGCGTTCTGACATACTTACACCATAACAAGGAGAACACTCAATCAATGATTGTATGATGATCAATATACGTGTACATACTTGAGCCTGCGTTCTGATATACTTACACCATAACAAGGAGAACACTCAATCAATGATTGTATGATGATCAATATCCGTGTAAATACTTGAGCCTGCGTTCTGATATACTTACACCATAACTAGGAGAACCCTCAATCAATGATTGTATGATGATCAATATCCGTGTACATACTTGAGCCTGTGTTCTGATATACTTACACCATAACAAGGAGTACACTCAATCAATGATTGTATGATGATCAATATAAGTGTACATACTTGAGCCTGCGTTCTGATATACTTACACCATAACATGGAGAACCCTCAATCAATGATTGTATGATGATCAATATACGTGTACATACTTGAGCCTGCGTTCTGATATACTTACACCATAACTAGGAGAACACTCAATCAATGATTGTATGATGATCAATATACGTGTACATACTTGAGCCTGCGTTCTGATATACTTACACCATAACTAGGAGAACACTCAATCAATGATTGTATGATGATCAATATACGTGTACATACTTGAGCCTGCGTTCTGATATACTTACACCATAACTAGGAGAACACTCAATCAATGATTGTATGATGATCGATATACGTGTACATACTTGAGCCTGCGTTCTGATATACTGACACCATAACTAGGAGAACACTCAATCAATGATTGTATGATGATCAATATACGTGTACATACTTGAGCCTGTGTTCTGACATACTTACACCATAACTAGGAGAACACTCAATCAATGATTGTATGATGATCAATATACGTGTACAAACTTGAGCCTGTGTTCTGACATACTTACACCATAACAAGGAGAACACTCAATCAATGATTGTATGATGATCAATATACGTGTACATACTTGAGCCTGTGTTCTGATATACTTACACCATAACTAGGAGAACACTCAATCAATGATTGTATGATGATCAATATACGTGTACATACTTGAGCCTGCTATCTGATATACTTACACCATAACTAGGAGAACACTCAATCAATGATTGTATGATGATCAATATACGTGTACATACTTGAGCCTGCGTTCTGATATACTTACACCATAACTAGGAGAACCCTCAATCAATGATTGTATGATGATCAATATACGTGTACATACTTGAGCCTGTGTTCTGATATACTTACACCATAACTAGGAGAACACTCAATCAATGATTGTATGATGATCAATATAGGTGTAAATACTTGAGCCTGCGTTCTGATATACTTACACCATAACTAGGAGAACACTCAATCAATGAATGCATGATGATCAATATACGTGTACATACTTGAACCTGCGTTCTGACATACTTACACCATAACAAGGAGAACACTCAATCAATGATTGTATGATGATCAATATACGTGTAAATACTTGAGCCTGCGTTCTGACATACTTACACCATAACAAGGAGAACACTCAATCAATGATTGTATGATGATCAATATACGTGTACATACATGAGCCTGTGTTCTGACATACTTACACCATAACTAGGAGAACACTCAATCAATGATTGAATGATGATCAATATCCGTGTACATACTTGAGCCTGTGTTCTGATATACTTACACCAGAACTAGGAGAACCCTCAATCAATGATTGTATGATGATCAATATCCGTGTACATACTTGAGCCTGTGTTCTGATATACTTACACCATAACTAGGAGAACACTCAATCAATGATTGTATGATGATCAATATCCGTGTACATACTTGAGCCTGCGTTCTGATATACTTACACCATAACTAGGAGAATCCTCAATCAATGATTGTATGATGATCAATATACGTGTAAATACTTGAGCCTGCGTTCTGATATACTTACACCATAACTAGGAGAACACTCAATCAATGATTGTATTATGATCAATATACGTGTACATACTTGAGCCTGCGTTCTGATATACTTACACCATATCTAGGAGAACACTTAATCAATGATTGTATGATGATCAATATACGTGTACATACTTGAGCCTGCGTTCTGATATACTTACACCATAACTAGGAGAACACTCAATCAATGAATGTATGATGATCAATATACGTGTACATACTTGAACCTGCGTTCTGACATACTTACACCATAACTAGGAGAACACTCAATCAATGATTGTATGATGATCAATATACGTGTACATACTTGAGCCTGCGTTCTGACATACTTACACCATAACTAGGAGAACACTCAATCAATGATTGTATGATGATCAATATACGTGTACATACTTGAGCCTGTGTTCTGATATACTTACACCATAACTAGGAGAACCCTCAATCAATGATTGTATGATGATCAATATACGTGTAAATACTTGAGCCTGCGTTCTGATATACTTACACCATAACTAGGAGAACACTCAATCAATGATTGTATGATGATCAATATACGTGTACATACTTGAACCTGCGTTCTGACATACTTACACCATAACTAGGAGAACACTCAATCAATGATTGTATGATGATCAATATACGTGTACATACTTGAGCCTGCGTTCTGACATACTTACACCATAACTAGGAGAACACTCAATCAATGAATGTATGATGATCAATATACGTGTACATACTTGAACCTGCGTTCTGACAAACTTACACCATAACTAGGAGAACACTCAATCAATGATTGTATGATGATCAATATACGTGTACATACTTGAGCCTGTGTTCTGATATACTTACACCATAACTAGGAGAACACTCAATCAATGATTGTATGATGATCAATATACGTGTACATACTTGAGCCTGCGTTCTGATATACTTACACCATAACTAGGAGAACCCTCAATCAATGATTGTATGATGATCAATATACGTGTAAATACTTGAGCCTGCGTTCTGATATACTTACACCATAACTAGGAGAACACTCAATCAATGATTGTATGATGATCAATATACGTGTACATACTTGAGCCTGCGTTCTGATATACTTACACCATATCTAGGAGAACACTTAATCAATGATTGTATGATGATCAATATACGTGTACATACTTGAGCCTGCGTTCTGATATACTTACACCATAACTAGGAGAACACTCAATCAATGAATGTATGATGATCAATATACGTGTACATACTTGAACCTGCGTTCTGACATACTTACACCATAACTAGGAGAACACTCAATCAATGATTGTATGATGATCAATATACGTGTACATACTTGAGCCTGCGTTCTGACATACTTACACCATAACTAGGAGAACACTCAATCAATGATTGTATGATGATCAATATACGTGTACATACTTGAGCCTGCGTTCTGATATACTTACACCATAACTAGGAGAACACTCAATCAATGATTGTATGATGATCAATATACGTGTACATACTTGAGCCTGCGTTCTGACATACTTACACCATAACTAGGAGAACACTCAATCAATGATTGTATGATGATCAATATACGTGTACATACTTGAGCCTGTGTTCTGATATACTTACACCATAACTAGGAGAACCCTCAATCAATGATTGTATGATGATCAATATACGTGTAAATACTTGAGCCTGCGTTCTGATATACTTACACCATAACTAGGAGAACACTCAATCAATGAATGTATGATGATCAATATACGTGTACATACTTGAACCTGCGTTCTGACATACTTACACCATAACTAGGAGAACACTCAATCAATGATTGTATGATGATCAATATACGTGTACATACTTGAGCCTGCGTTCTGACATACTTACACCATAACTAGGAGAACACTCAATCAATGAATGTATGATGATCAATATACGTGTACATACTTGAACCTGCGTTCTGACAAACTTACACCATAACTAGGAGAACACTCAATCAATGATTGTATGATGATCAATATACGTGTACATACTTGAGCCTGTGTTCTGATATACTTACACCATAACTAGGAGAACACTCAATCAATGATTGTATGATGATCAATATACGTGTACATACTTGAGCCTGCGTTCTGATATACTTACACCATAACTAGGAGAACCCTCAATCAATGATTGTATGATGATCAATATACGTGTAAATACTTGAGCCTGCGTTCTGATATACTTACACCATAACTAGGAGAACACTCAATCAATGATTGTATTATGATCAATATACGTGTACATACTTGAGCCTGCGTTCTGATATACTTACACCATATCTAGGAGAACACTTAATCAATGATTGTATGATGATCAATATACGTGTACATACTTGAGCCTGCGTTCTGATATACTTACACCATAACTAGGAGAACACTCAATCAATGAATGTATGATGATCAATATACGTGTACATACTTGAACCTGCGTTCTGACATACTTACACCATAACTAGGAGAACACTCAATCAATGATTGTATGATGATCAATATACGTGTACATACTTGAGCCTGCGTTCTGACATACTTACACCATAACTAGGAGAACACTCAATCAATGATTGTATGATGATCAATATACGTGTACATACTTGAGCCTGTGTTCTGATATACTTACACCAGAACTAGGAGAACCCTCAATCAATGATTGTATGATGATCAATATCCGTGTACATACTTGAGCCTGCGTTCTGACATACTTACACCATAACTAGGAGAACACTCAATCAATGATTGTATGATGATCAATATACGTGTAAATACTTGAGCCTGCGTTCTGATATACTTACACCATAACTAGGAGAACACTCAATCAATGATTGTATGATGATCAATATCCGTGTACATACTTGAGCCTGTGTTCTGATATACTTACACCATAACAAGGAGTACACTCAATCAATGATTGTATGATGATCAATATACGTGTACATACTTGAGCCTGTGTTCTGATATACTTACACCATAACAAGGAGAACCCTCAATCAATGATTTTATGATGATCAATATACGTGTACATACTTGAGCCTGTGTTCCGACATACTTACACCATAACTAGGAGAACACTCAATCAATGATTGTATGATGATCAATATACGTGTACAAACTTGAGCCTCTGTTCTGACATACTTACACCATAACTAGGTGAACACTCAATCAATGATTGTATGATGATCAATATACGTGTACATACTTGAGCCTGTGTTCTGATATACTTACACCATAACTAGGAGAACCCTCAATCAATGATTGTATGATGATCAATATACGTGTAAATACTTGAGCCTGCGTTCTGATATACTTACACCATAACTAGGAGAACACTCAATCAATGATTGTATGATGATCAATATACGTGTACATACTTGAGCCTGCGTTCTGATATACTTACACCATAACTAGGAGAACACTCAATCAATGATTGTATGATGATCAATATACGTGTAAATACTTGAGCCTGCGTTCTGATATACTTACACCATAACTAGGAGAACACTCAATCAATGATTGTATGATGATCAATATACGTGTACATACTTGAGCCTGCGTTCTGATATACTTACACCATATCTAGGAGAACACTTAATCAATGATTGTATGATGATCAATATACGTGTACATACTTGAGCCTGCGTTCTGATATACTTACACCATAACTAGGAGAACACTCAATCAATGAATGTATGATGATCAATATACGTGTACATACTTGAACCTGCGTTCTGACATACTTACACCATAACTAGGAGAACACTCAATCAATGATTGTATGATGATCAATATACGTGTACATACTTGAGCCTGCGTTCTGACATACTTACACCATAACTAGGAGAACACTCAATCAATGATTGTATGATGATCAATATACGTGTACATACTTGAGCCTGTGTTCTGATATACTTACACCAGAACTAGGAGAACCCTCAATCAATGATTGTATGATGATCAATATCCGTGTACATACTTGAGCCTGCGTTCTGACATACTTACACCATAACTAGGAGAACACTCAATCAATGATTGTATGATGATCAATATACGTGTAAATACTTGAGCCTGCGTTCTGATATACTTACACCATAACTAGGAGAACACTCAATCAATGATTGTATGATGATCAATATCCGTGTACATACTTGAGCCTGTGTTCTGATATACTTACACCATAACAAGGAGTACACTCAATCAATGATTGTATGATGATCAATATACGTGTACATACTTGAGCCTGTGTTCTGATATACTTACACCATAACAAGGAGAACCCTCAATCAATGATTTTATGATGATCAATATACGTGTACATACTTGAGCCTGTGTTCCGACATACTTACACCATAACTAGGAGAACACTCAATCAATGATTGTATGATGATCAATATACGTGTACAAACTTGAGCCTCTGTTCTGACATACTTACACCATAACTAGGTGAACACTCAATCAATGATTGTATGATGATCAATATACGTGTACATACTTGAGCCTGTGTTCTGATATACTTACACCATAACTAGGAGAACCCTCAATCAATGATTGTATGATGATCAATATACGTGTAAATACTTGAGCCTGCGTTCTGATATACTTACACCATAACTAGGAGAACACTCAATCAATGATTGTATGATGATCAATATACGTGTACATACTTGAGCCTGCGTTCTGATATACTTACACCATAACTAGGAGAACACTCAATCAATGATTGTATGATGATCAATATACGTGTAAATACTTGAGCCTGCGTTCTGATATACTTACACCATAACTAGGAGAACACTCAATCAATGATTGTATGATGATCAATATACGTGTACATACTTGAGCCTGCGTTCTGACATACTTACACCATAACTAGGAGAACACTCAATCAATGATTGTATGATGATCAATATACGTGTACAAACTTGAGCCTGTTTTCTGACATACTTACACCATAACAAGGAGAACACTCAATCAATGATTGTATGATGATCAATATACGTGTACATACTTGAGCCTGTGTTCTGACATACTTACACCATAACTAGGAGAACACTCAATCAATGATTGTATGATGATCAATATACGTGTACAAACTTGAGCCTGTGTTCTGATATACTTACACCACAACAATGAGAACACTCAATCAATGATTGTATGATGATCAATATACGTGTACATACTTGAGCCTGCGTTCTGACATACTTACACCATAACTAGGAGAACACTCAATCAATGATTGTATGATGATCAATATACGTGTACAAACTTGAGCCTGTTTTCTGACATACTTACACCATAACAAGGAGAACACTCAATCAATGATTGTATGATGATCAATATACGTGTACATACTTGAGCCTGTGTTCTGACATACTTACACCATAACTAGGAGAACACTCAATCAATGATTGTATGATGATCAATATACGTGTACAAACTTGAGCCTGCGTTCTGATATACTTACACCATAACAAGGAGAACACTCAATCAATGATTGTATGATGATCAATATACGTGTAAATACTTGAACCTGCGTTCTGATATACTTACACCATAACTAGGAGAACACTCAATCAATGATTGTATGATGATCAATATACGTGTAAATACTTGAGCCTGCGTTCTGATATACTTACACCATAACAAGGAGAACACTCAATCAATGATTGTATGATGATCAATATACGTGTACATACTTGAGCCTGCGTTCTGATATACTTACACCATAACTAGGAGAACACTCAATCAATGATTGTATGATGATCAATATACGTGTTCATACTTGAGCCTGCTATCTGATATACTTACACCATAACTAGGAGAACACTCAATCAATGATTGTATGATGATCAATATACGTGTACATACTTGAGCCTGCGTTCTGATATACTTACACCATAACTAGGAGAACCCTCAATCAATGATTGTATGATGATCAATATACGTGTACATACTTGAGCCTGTGTTCTGATATACTTACACCATAACTAGGAGAACACTCAATCAATGATTGTATGATGATCAATATACGTGTAAATACTTGAGACTGCGTTCTGATATACTTACACCATAACTAGGAGAACACTCAATCAATGATTGTATGATGATCAATATACGTGTACATACTTGAGCCTGTGTTCTGATATACTTACACAATAACTAGGAGAACACTCAATCAATGATTGTATGATGATCAATATATGTGTAAATACTTGAGCCTGCGTTCTGATATACTTACACCATAACTAGGAGAACACTCAATCAATGAATGTATGATGATCAATATACGTGTACATACTTGAACCTGCGTTCTGACATACTTACACCATAACAAGGAGAACACTCAATCAATGATTGTATGATGATCAATATACGTGTAAATACTTGAGCCTGCGTTCTGACATACTTACACCATAACAAGGAGAACACTCAATCAATGATTGTATGATGATCAATATACGTGTACATACTTGATCCTGCGTTCTGATATACTTACACAATAACAAGGAGAACACTCAATCAATGATTGTATGATGATCAATATACGTGTAAATACTTGAGCCTGCGTTCTGACATACTTACACCATAACAAGGAGAACACTCAATCAATGATTGTATGATGATCAATATACGTGTACATACTTGAGCCTGTGTTCTGATATACTTACACCATAACTAGGAGAACCCTCAATCAATGATTGTATGATGATCAATATACGTGTAAATACTTGAGCCTGCGTTCTGATATACTTACACCATAACTAGGAGAACACTCAATCAATGAATGTATGATGATCAATATACGTGTACATACTTGAACCTGCGTTCTGACATACTTACACCATAACAAGGAGAACACTCAATCAATGATTGTATGATGATCAATATACGTGTAAATACTTGAGCCTGCGTTCTGACATACTTACACCATAACAAGGAGAACACTCAATCAATGATTGTATGATGATCAATATACGTGTACATACTTGAGCCTGTGTTCTGATATACTTACACCAGAACTAGGAGAACCCTCAATCAATGATTGTATGATGATCAATATACGTGTAAATACTTGAGCCTGCGTTCTGATATACTTACACCAGAACTAGGAGAACCCTCAATCAATGATTGTATGATGATCAATATACGTGTACATACTTGAGCCTGTGTTCTGATATACTTACACCATAACTAGGAGAACACTCAATCAATGATTGTATGATGATCAATATCCGTGTACATACTTGAGCCTGTGTTCTGATATACTTACACCATAACTAGGAGAACACTCAATCAATGATTGTATGATGATCAATATACGTGTACATACTTGAGCCTGCGTTCTGATATACTTACACCATAACTAGGAGAACCCTCAATCAATGATTGTATGATGATCAATATACGTGTAAATACTTGAGCCTGCGTTCTGATATACTTACACCATAACTAGGAGAACACTCAATCAATGATTGTATTATGATCAATATACGTGTACATACTTGAGCCTGCGTTCTGATATACTTACACCATATCTAGGAGAACACTTAATCAATGATTGTATGATGATCAATATACGTGTACATACTTGAGCCTGCGTTCTGATATACTTACACCATAACTAGGAGAACACTCAATCAATGAATGTATGATGATCAATATACGTGTACATACTTGAACCTGCGTTCTGACATACTTACACCATAACTAGGAGAACACTCAATCAATGATTGTATGATGATCAATATACGTGTACATACTTGAGCCTGCGTTCTGACATACTTACACCATAACTAGGAGAACACTCAATCAATGATTGTATGATGATCAATATACGTGTACATACTTGAGCCTGTGTTCTGATATACTTACACCAGAACTAGGAGAACCCTCAATCAATGATTGTATGATGATCAATATCCGTGTACATACTTGAGCCTGCGTTCTGACATACTTACACCATAACTAGGAGAACACTCAATCAATGATTGTATGATGATCAATATACGTGTAAATACTTGAGCCTGCGTTCTGATATACTTACACCATAACTAGGAGAACACTCAATCAATGATTGTATGATGATCAATATCCGTGTACATACTTGAGCCTGTGTTCTGATATACTTACACCATAACTAGGAGAACACTCAATCAATGATTGTATGATGATCAATATACGTGTACAAACTTGAGCCTGCGTTCTGATATACTTACACCATAACTAGGAGAACACTCAATCAATGATTGTATGATGATCAATATACGTGTACATACTTGAGCCTGCGTTCTGATATACTTACACCATAACAAGGAGTACACTCAATCAATGATTGTATGATGATCAATATACGTGTACATACTTGAGCCTGTGTTCTGATATACTTACACCATAACAAGGAGAACCCTCAATCAATGATTTTATGATGATCAATATACGTGTACATACTTGAGCCTGTGTTCCGACATACTTACACCATAACTAGGAGAACACTCAATCAATGATTGTATGATGATCAATATACGTGTACAAACTTGAGCCTGTGTTCTGACATACTTACACCATAACTAGGAGAACACTCAATCAATGATTGTATGATGATCAATATACGTGTACATACTTGAGCCTGTGTTCTGATATACTTACACCATAACTAGGAGAACCCTCAATCAATGATTGTATGATGATCAATATACGTGTAAATACTTGAGCCTGCGTTCTGACATACTTACACCATAACAAGGAGAACTCTCAATCAATGATTGTATGATGATCAATATACGTGTACATACTTGAGCCTGCGTTCTGACATACTTACACCATAACTAGGAGAACCCTCAATCAATGATTGTATGATGATCAATATACGTGTACAAACTTGAGCCTGTTTTCTGACATACTTACACCATAACAAGGAGAACACTCAATCAATGATTGTATGATGATCAATATACGTGTACATACTTGAGCCTGCGTTCTGACATACTTACACCATAACAAGGAGAACACTCAATCAATGATTGTATGATGATCAATATCCGTGTAAATACTTGAGCCTGCGTTCTGATATACTTACACCATAACTAGGAGAACACTCAATCAATGATTGTATGTTGATCAATATACGTGTACATACTTGAGCCTGCGTTCTGATATACTTACACCATAACAAGGAGAACCCTCAATCAATGATTGTATGATGATCAATATACGTGTACATACTTGAGCCTGCGTTCTGATATACTTACACCATAACTAGGAGAACACTCAATCAATGATTGTATGATGATCAATATACGTGTACATACTTGAGCCTGTGTTCTGACATACTTACACCATAACTAGGAGAACACTCAATCAATGATTGTATGATGATCAATATACGTGTACAAACTTGAGCCTGTGTTCTGATATACTTACACCATAACTAGGAGAACACTCAATCAATGATTGTATGATGATCAATATACGTGTACAAACTTGAGCCTGTGTTCTGACATACTTACACCATAACAAGGAGAACACTCAATCAATGATTGTATGATGATCAATATACGTGTACATACTTGAGCCTGCGTTCTGATATACTTACACCATAACTAGGAGAACACTCAATCAATGATTGTATGATGATCAATATACGTGTACAAACTTGAGCCTGTGTTCTGACATACTTACACCATAACAAGGAGAACACTTAATCAATGATTGTATGATGATCAATATACGTGTACATACTTGAGCCTGCGTTCTGACATACTTACACCATAACAAGGAGAACACTCAATCAATGATTGTATGATGATCAATATCCGTGTAAATACTTGAGCCTGCGTTCTGATATACTTACACCATGACTAGGAGAACCCTCAATCAATGATTGTATGATGATCAATATCCGTGTACATACTTGAGCCTGTGTTCTGATATACTTACACCAGAACTAGGAGAACCCTCAATCAATGATTGTATGATGATCAATATACGTGTACATACTTGAGCCTGTGTTCTGATATACTTACACCATAACAAGGAGTACACTCAATCAATGATTGTATGATGATCAATATACGTGTACATACTTGAGCCTGCGTTCTGATATACTTACACCATAACAAGGAGAACCCTCAATCAATGATTGTATGATGATCAATATACGTGTACATACTTGAGCCTGCGTTCTGATATACTTACACCATAACTAGGAGAACACTCAATCAATGATTGTATGATGATCAATATACGTGTACATACTTGAGCCTGCGTTCTGATATACTTACACCATAACTAGGAGAACACTCAATCAATGATTGTATGATGATCAATATACGTGTACATACTTGAGCCTGCGTTCTGATATACTTACACCATAACTAGGAGAACACTCAATCAATGATTGTATGATGATCAATATACGTGTACATACTTGAGCCTGCGTTCTGATATACTGACACCATAACTAGGAGAACACTCAATCAATGATTGTATGATGATCAATATACGTGTACATACTTGAGCCTGTGTTCTGACATACTTACACCATAACTAGGAGAACACTCAATCAATGATTGTATGATGATCAATATACGTGTACAAACTTGAGCCTGTGTTCTGATATACTTACACCATAACTAGGAGAACACTCAATCAATGATTGTATGATGATCAATATACGTGTACAAACTTGAGCCTGTGTTCTGATATACTTACACCATAACTAGGAGAACACTCAATCAATGATTGTATGATGATCAATATACGTGTACATACTTGAGCCTGTGTTCTGATATACTTACACCATAACTAGGAGAACACTCAATCAATGATTGTATGATGATCAATATACGTGTACATACTTGAACCTGCGTTCTGATATACTTACACCATAACAAGGAGAACACTCAATCAATGATTGTATGATGATCAATATACGTGTACATACTTGAGCCTGCGTTCTGATATACTTACACCATAACTAGGAGAACACTCAATCAATGATTGTATGATGATCAATATACGTGTACAAACTTGAGCCTGTGTTCTGACATACTTACACCATAACAAGGAGAACACTTAATCAATGATTGTATGATGATCAATATACGTGTACATACTTGAGCCTGCGTTCTGACATACTTACACCATAACAAGGAGAACACTCAATCAATGATTGTATGATGATCAATATCCGTGTAAATACTTGAGCCTGCGTTCTGATATACTTACACCATGACTAGGAGAACCCTCAATCAATGATTGTATGATGATCAATATCCGTGTACATACTTGAGCCTGTGTTCTGATATACTTACACCAGAACTAGGAGAACCCTCAATCAATGATTGTATGATGATCAATATACGTGTACATACTTGAGCCTGTGTTCTGATATACTTACACCATAACAAGGAGTACACTCAATCAATGATTGTATGATGATCAATATACGTGTACATACTTGAGCCTGCGTTCTGATATACTTACACCATAACAAGGAGAACCCTCAATCAATGATTGTATGATGATCAATATACGTGTACATACTTGAGCCTGCGTTCTGATATACTTACACCATAACTAGGAGAACACTCAATCAATGATTGTATGATGATCAATATACGTGTACATACTTGAGCCTGCGTTCTGATATACTTACACCATAACTAGGAGAACACTCAATCAATGATTGTATGATGATCAATATACGTGTACATACTTGAGCCTGCGTTCTGATATACTTACACCATAACTAGGAGAACACTCAATCAATGATTGTATGATGATCAATATACGTGTACATACTTGAGCCTGCGTTCTGATATACTGACACCATAACTAGGAGAACACTCAATCAATGATTGTATGATGATCAATATACGTGTACATACTTGAGCCTGTGTTCTGACATACTTACACCATAACTAGGAGAACACTCAATCAATGATTGTATGATGATCAATATACGTGTACAAACTTGAGCCTGTGTTCTGACATACTTACACCATAACTAGGAGAACACTCAATCAATGATTGTATGATGATCAATATACGTGTACATACTTGAGCCTGCGTTCTGATATACTTACACCATAACTAGGAGAACACTCAATCAATGATTGTATGATGATCAATATACGTGTACAAACTTGAGCCTGCGTTCTGATATACTTACACCATAACTAGGAGAACACTCAATCAATGATTGTATGATGATCAATATACGTGTACATACTTGAGCCTGCTATCTGATATACTTACACCATAACTAGGAGAACACTCAATCAATGATTGTATGATGATCAATATACGTGTACATACTTGAGCCTGCGTTCTGATATACTTACACCATAACTAGGAGAACCCTCAATCAATGATTGTATGATGATCAATATACGTGTAAATACTTGAACCTGCGTTCTGATATATTTACACCATAACTAGGAGAACACTCAATCAATGATTGTATGATGATCAATATACGTGTACATACTTGAGCCTGCGTTCTGATATACTTACACCATAACTAGGAGAACACTCAATCAATGATTGTATGATGATCAATATACGTGTACATACTTGAGCCTGCGTTCTGATATACTTACACCATAACAAGGAGAACACTCAATCAATGATTGTATGATGATCAATATACGTGTACATACTTGAGCCTGTGTTCTGATATACTTACACCATAACTAGGAGAACACTCAATCAATGATTGTATGATGATCAATATACGTGTACATACTTGAGCCTGTGTTCTGATATACTTACACCATAACTAGGAGAACACTCAATCAATGATTGTATGATGATCAATATACGTGTAAATACCTGAGCCTGTGTTCTGATATACTTACACCATAACAAGGAGAACACTCAATCAATGATTGTATGATGATCAATATACGTGTACATACTTGAGCCTGCGTTCTGACATACTTACACCATAACTAGGAGAACACTCAATCAATGATTGTATGATGATCAATATACGTGTACATACTTGAGCCTGTGTTCTGATATACTTACACCACAACAAGGAGAACCCTCAATCAATGATTGTATGATGATCAATATACGTGTACATACTTGAACCTGCGTTCTGATATACTTACACCATAACAAGGAGAACACTCAATCAATGATTGTATTATGATCAATATCCGTGTACATACTTGAACCTGCGTTCTGATATACTTACACCATAACTAGGAGAACACTCAATCAATGATTGTATGATGATCAATATACGTGTACATACTTGAGCCTGCGTTCTGATATACTTACACCATAACTAGGAGAACCCTCAATCAATGATTGTATGATGATCAATATACGTGTACATACTTGAGCCTGCGTTCTGATATACTTACACCATAACTAGGAGAACACTCAATCAATGATTGTATGATGATCAATATACGTGTTAATACTTGAGCCTGCGTTCTGATATACTTACACCATAACAAGGAGAACACTCAATCAATGATTGTATTATGATCAATATACGTGTAAATACTTGAGCCTGCGTTCTGATATACTTACACCATAACTAGGAGAACCCTCAATCAATGAGAGCAGATCACATATGACATTCACGATTAGGGACTAGCCTACTCAAGCATAATGGCTTGATGGGCAACACTGTGGACAGACTCTTCTGTAGGAGTAAATGACGATACCGATGACATATAGGAATCTGGTGTAATGAAATGCAACCATTGATAACATTTAAATACACAACTTTAATTTTACTGTGGTGATCTTGTCAACACTAAATGACAAATGTAACGGTTTTAATTGTCATACATGTCCTTGTTTCATCGATAAAATCATGTTGCCGCGTTAACAACATTCATCGGAAACTCCCAGCAGTCTACTATGTATCTGACTATACAAATGACATTAGTCAAAGGAAACACCATCTCCAAGGCCATGCAAGCAAATCAAATAACTATTCAACTGTTGAAGTATAGGCAAACAAATGATAACCAGTTTGGCCCCAAAGGAAATAACATAAGCATTTGTCAATAACAGATTATCTACAAACCATTTGATAAACAAAGACAAAATCTGTATTAAATGTAACCTATTGGCTGATTAAGGCTGTAATAATATACAGTAGGATATCATGCAGGGTCTTTTCGAGATAAGGCCAACAACAAAGGACAGTTATCTGAAAATATATACTCGTGTCCTCCTCAGATAAACACACAATAACATTATTATCAGTAATTGTCTATTGATTTTCTCTTCCAGTCAAAATACAATGTCATTTGAACAACCCGATATCGATCTGACACACCTTAACACCGGTGATCTAGCGTTCAGAAGGTCTTGTGTAGTGACATTGTCACAAGCAACGCGGCGTACGTATAAGTAATTCATGAAGCATACCAACTTACGACAGACGGCATAGTACATGCATTTTGTTGTGTGATAATACCAATCGACGTATGCATCATGATACAAAACAAGTCATATGTCAACCGTTTGCGTTCAATCTATACGGTTAAAAATGTCTTGTTTGCGAAGGCATTGATCGCAAGTTATTTGTTGCTTACATAACTGATCTAGCAATTGCTAAACCTACTAGTGAAGCATACATAAATACATCTGTGCTTACCCAGAAAGGATAGTTTGAGTACGAAGGTTCGTGATGAAAAGTCTCAGACTATCTGAGCGACTGAGGAAGACCGAGAGCACATCTTGCACATCTACATTGTATATGCTACTGTTGTGTGTGTTTGATGCCAATATTAGCAAAACGTCACCACTGGTTCCAAAAGTGAATCATTTGTTTCTTGTAGATGCGTTATCATTAATATCCTCATTTGCGTGTTGTTTACATAACGGGGATATGAGGATTGCAAATGTAGTCAGATATAATGTTCCCCGGCAATACTGAACGTTATGCATCGTGTTCAAAGCAAAGAATCAATTATCAATAATGCAATCGGTGGCTTTCACTGTTTACGTTCTCTGTTGTTCTTCTTATTCTTAACGTAATACAAACTATAACGAGAGACAGTTAGCGCTGTATTACGTCGCATGGCTATAAAAAAAACCATACATGTATATATTGCAACTATTGCTCACTATAAGTTTGTTAAGTTGAACTTGAATGACACCTGAGGCTCGTTGATACGCAAAACGCTTATGATATTGATATTGCGAATTGCAGTGAAACTTTTTTTGGCAGGATAGCCAATACCAAACTTCAGCGTGGTGTGAGAAATCTTCCGTCATATATCACACTCGTGTACTGTTACTAAATGATGTTTCGTGAGGCAATTAACATAACGCTGAAAGATATAGCGTTTTATGTAAAGAAATTCTAAGAATACCAAATTCAATACTTCAGATCGACAAAGTTCAATGTTATCGTGTTATTTCGGTCGACTATACGTACATAATAGAGCACTGTCGATCCAAATGTATTTATATTGTAAGAATATAAGTGTACTGTTGAGTGGTATTACCATATAAACAAACTTGAAAAAGAAACGCCATCAACCAAAATAGATGATATTTAAATCCACGTGCAATACAAACGTTTGTGGTTTCGAGAAATATCCTAGGAAACTAGGAAAGATATGAGAATGAAAAGGAACATTTTGGCTTGTTTTATGGCGTCCTACAATGATGCTGCGTCAAAGAATTAAAGTCCAAAAGTGCTAAATAAGACCGTCGACATCTTTTATTAACTAAATTTCTTCCTTTCATAACTTTTATAAATATAATTGCCAAACATTATGGTCGAAAACCATGTTGAAAAAGTGATTTCAGAACCCCGGTGTATATTAACAGATATGACAATTAAAGTACCATATACACTAATTAATGAAAGTGTGGGTTATTATCAAAGACATTTAAGATCGACTTCATTCAACAGCAGTGTTTGAGTGTTTACCCTGTTGAAAATGTGGTGGCGTTTCTTTTTCATTTCAGTTTACATAGTAACATGCGACTCATGGTTGATGCAATACCATCGTAAGTTCCACCTTGTGTCATCAAAATTAGGGTAACTTCAGAGGATAAATCAGGTCTTCTCTGTGTTCAACGAGAATAACTTAACGTTACACGCTAGTCTCAATGTATATTACTTCACAAAGTTTTCAATATTTAGAATTTGCTTGTCGTAAGATTCATGTTAAAAAGTTCATCTTTAAAGCTCAACTAAAATATAGTAGTATTATCTTTGTGTTTTATCTGTAATGAAAATATTATTCAAACCTTACTTTGATGTATGATTTAACGTTTAAATGAAAAATCTTATTTGACAATTGAAAGGGACGACAGCATCCTTCCTTTTTTTGTTGAATAAACATTCCACACATTTACTGTCATAATTCTTGAAGAGTGTGACGTTTAACCTTCCTTACCCATTGAATACGATTGTTAATAACACGTTAATAACACGTTCAACACGTGCAGCGTTGAGTATAGGACTTTCTGTCTTCAGACATGAGTAGTCTTCTGGGTTTAAAAGAACTTAAAAACCCGCTAATATTCAAACAAATTACCCTACATCATAAATACCTTATTCACGAAGATTTAAAGACTTTAATTATACGTACCTTAACCATTGAAACTGTCAAGGGATTTCGTAAAACAAAATCCTAACCATCGCCAGTAAAACCACACGTTTTCATATTCACAGTCACATCAACGAACAACATTTCTCTTGAACTTTTGATGAGCTAGGGATTTGTTTAGTTCATAGGCTACCTTATGTACATACTATATCATGTATATTCAATTACTGGTTGATATCAGGGACAGGGTATCGAACACGGTTGACGATACAGAGGTCTGATAAGAGAATCGATGAGTTTGTACTGATACTGTTTGTGTAGCTCTGATTAGAAATAATGAAGTATTTGATTACCACTCTAATCCTGATTATCAAGGATATATCAATACTGTGTTGAATAAACTACTGACACTGGGTTGTGATGGACAGAAATCTCAATAAGATAATTACGACATACAGGTTAGTAATGTGATAGTAAACATGTTCAAATGGACTGCTGAGGATTTTGTAGAGATTATGAATTTCTTTTATTGATTTCGTAATGAGAACATTTATTTAGACAACGAGATGTTCCGAGTCATTCTTCTTGTTTGATTTAAATAAAAGTATAAAATAGGTCATCAATGTATCTCTAGATCTATTGTTTCGAATAGATAAAACTTTCGCTTAAAAGCCTTTTCCAGTATATACTCAATAATATTTAAATACTTTTCCTTAAAGCTTTCAAATCACGTCTTTAAACGATATTTTCAGAATTAACATTCATTTTACGATGGTGTAAAACATTGATATATTTGGCATTCTAGAAATTAGGGTAATGAAGAACAAAGAATATTTAATGGATATACAACTTCATTATTTGATATAGGCAACGTTTCGAAATTGATGGTAAGTTCGTTGTCAAGCAACTTTGTTATGATACCAAGGGAGGAACGTAAGGCAATGATGACCGCCCGAAGCTTACATTCTAGATGGTGTGTGTCCTGCATTGTATCTGTACCAGCCTAGTGTCACTCCCAGACCACAGTGGTCTACTCTTCCTTTTCTCAAAGCTTACATACGTTTATATGTATCAAGGGTTTGATACACATTCAGGTTCTGGTTCCGGTATGTATCACAGGGTCGTGAAACAGCGTTTGAAAGACATATACCTATATATAGACCCTACCTTATTACTCCTTTTATATAGTAATAGGGTAGGATCTATATAGATATATGTCTTTATTACGCTGTCTCTATGCGATTCACGCCCCTGTGGTATGTATATTAACTAGACATGCCTAAATATCCTCCTTTGTCCCGTTTTTTTTACTCGTCAGTATATATGTATTTATATTTATTTTAGTAAATATATTTTCTTACCCTCCTCTGTTCGGACAGTTCGTCCCGCTGTTCGTCGTCTCCCATGTCCGACATGTCGAGCCGTCTGTGACTCTGTCTCGAACGTTTAGAATCACCAGACTTCTTTCGCCTCTTGGAACCAGACGACCCCCTTGATTCACCTCGCCGGTTCCGGTATTTGACTTGGCTCCATTTCCGTATCCGGGCCAACGTATCCGAGACTTCAAACAGGGACGAGAATGAAGGTCGAGGACCCGTATGTATGATATCTTCCGGTTTGCCACTTCCGTTAGGTGTCTGAGAATTCAGATAGTTGGCGAGAGCGTTGGCGGGTTTTGTCTTATTCTGAGCATTTAGTCTTTGTTCACGACTACTTAACGGTCTCCCTGATAGTCCAGTAGCACTATTAGGTCTAAGGGATGAACAACTGCTCTGCGGCCTTGCAGTAAGTCTAGTTCCGCTTCCTGGCCTACTGCTCCTTGGTCTCTCGTCAGTCGGCTTGGCCACTGATGGTGGCCGGGAGTTGTCACAGCTTAATAGTCTATTTCCACTTGGTGGACGAGATAGTTTGAGTTCATTCAATCGATTCTGAAGTCCCTTGTCAAATTTTGGTGGATAATCCGGATTCCTGATGAGTCTAAGACGTTCCTCTATAATCTCGGTCAAAGCTTCTGCTGTGGCGATGGCGTTGTCGGTCTCGGAGGAATCGTGGGTGTCCTCAAATCTGGGGGACTTTCTCCTCCCACTGCCTCCCCTGGCTCGCTCTAGCTTCCTGAGTTCATGGGTGGAAGGTCTGGATCCAACTTCACTCCCGTCTGTCCAAGCTGTACTTAATCTGTTACGACTACCAGGTCCCTCCAGATCTACCCATTCTACGGTGCGGTTAGGTCGCTCTCCACTCGAGAAACTGTTCGTCTCCAAAGCCTCTTCTTTACGCATAATAACGTTACAAGGCGCAACGTTACTCGGTACTGTTACCTTTTGTGTCGTCGAGCCACCCGATGAATTATCCATGTTATTGAATTTATTTATTCCACTGTCACAGCGCGTCTTGTCAGCGCTTAACACACTTCTATAACTCTGTTTTTGATTCTCTCGTAGGTGAATAGACGCTCAAAGAGCGGTATTGGTCTCTTTCAGTCATTTAGAATTGCTTTTGAACACCTCTTTCTGTAGCACCTGAAACACAGATATATTACGTTTAACGGCAACACTGGGTCGTTACTTGGATAGCAACATATCTTTAAACACAAGAATGTTTCTATCTACAAGAGTCGTTTATGTTTTATATAAGATATTTTTTTTCTGAAGTTAGATATTTGTACAGTAACGCCCCAATTGTGTATATTATGTCACAGTATCAGTGTTTCTACCTACAAGAGTCGTTTATGATTTAAACAAGAGAATTTTCTTTCTGAAGTAAGAGATGTGTACAGTAACGCCCCAGTTGTGTGTATTATGTCACAGTATCAGTGTTTCTACCTACAAGAGTCGTTTATGATTTAAACAAGAGAATTTTCTTTCTGAAGTAAGAGATGTGTACAGTAACGCCCCAGTTGTGTGTATTATGTCACAGTATCACACCCTGCGACTACATATATTACATCAGATTTAAGATCGAATGCATTTAGTACAGTTCATCTCCACACGACAGTGATACCCTGTGACCTTGTATTACAGTGAATATACAATACATTTTGGCTATTATGTTCGAGGGGGGGGGGGGGGGGGGGGGGGGGGGGGGGGGCATAATCGGTCTCTGGTTGTAGGGGGAGGATACTAAGGCTGCTATTAAAGTACTTTGTGCTCTTATGAGAGTAAACGTGCACACGCCTCTGAAAGAGACAAACCATAAATTAGGCCACTTTTTAAACATATTCTTGTTATTTCTCCCTTACATTGTAACGGTCGGGAATAATTTTGATTAGATATGACCTTGACAAATGTAGGTTATACACTTGTGACTGTCAAAACTATAATAGAGACCTTACAAACTTGACAATGCCTCATTATTTCATATCTTTATATTTACCTCAATGGAGAGATCTTTACCTCAATGGAGAGATCTCTACCTCAATGGAGATAATGAATAATGCAATACCTAATAAGCTACAGAGCCAATGTCACTAGTTCAGCATATATTACATATATTTCCAATATAGTTGTGATTATAAGAATTAACTAAGTCTTTAAGACTTCCTTGAGCAGCCTTATCCTTATCATCACGTGCACAATTTACTCAATGTGAGACATATGTTATGTACAAGTTATGATAAATTCTCAACCAACTAATACTCTCATCTTGTGCTCTAGCTGTGTTCTCTTTAATAATGGTTCATGTTAATGTCAGGCATCAAGTTTGTAAACTTTCAAACACACGTTCTTCAATAAATGAATTTTCTACTCTACGTTGTGTAACACTACAAGCATCTTGATATATATATATATAAACTGAGGTGCAAAAGAAAGTATATCACTCAGTTGTTTTCCATTAATTCAATATTTTAAAGAAATTAGATGCATTTGATTAAGACACGATACAATAACACCTTTCGGCAGTAGTTTGAATGACTTAATGAGTGACTGTTTTATTTTTTAACTTAAATATCATTATTTAAAGTAGACGGGGGTAAGAAATGAAATTTACACCAACATGACCCCTACCATGTTCAACATGTTGTAAATGTGTGCAGGACGAGGCACATTTATTGATTTTCACACAGAGTATGTGTTATATGTCGGTGAACAGTTGTGTTTTGTCAAAATTAATTTGGGGGAATTTCAAAGTTTGATTTTTTTAATTTTAAATTTTTTTAAAAAATGCGTAGAGGTATTCTTTGACTGATTTAATGTTTTGGACTAATTTTCCAAACTAGTCAGTTTTTGACTACGACGTCTAAAACTCTAGATATGTGACTTTGAAAATTATACATATGATAAATACAACTGAGTGATATACTTTCTTTTGCACCTCAGTAGATATCATTTTAATGATGACTGGATGCGCCGCATTTCGACTTTCGACTTGTTTACAAGTCTTTTCAACAGTGTTTTTAAAATGGTATAACCCCTGTTCGCCTCTTAGTAGTCACCAAGTCATTCAGCTACATAGCATCGCTGTATAAAATTAGGTCTGTCCGAAAATCCGTTACCTGGTTACTTTTGGTCAGAACTTGTTACCTTTTTTTATTTTTGCTGAGTTTTATCATGATAATTGACAAAATCATAGTTTTGGAGTGGTAAGATTTCATGCTATTCCATACGTGTACACTGATATGATTCCGAAAGTTATGTTTCTAAAATAAAATACTATTACAAATATTTATCGTTTAACCCTCTCAATGAATCACACTTTGAGAGGTTTTGCTTCATTCTAAATTCATAACGTCGAATGTTACATAGTTTAATAATATAAATATCTGCTACAGATTAATTCAAAGGGACACGACAACAGGTGCTTGCGAATAGAGAATATGTCCTGACCTCACGGTAGCACTCATTGTGTCAAAATATTAAAATGGTACTGTCATTTTTATTATATTATTAGTTGGTGTGAGAAACATTTTGCAGTAAGTTCTGAGTCTCCACTACACTTTACAGGTATTGTTATATCTTTAACCAACTGATATATATATATATATATGCTTGCCTTTATAAAGTCTTATGTTAATTTCTGAAATCAATTATGTAAAACTTCAAATATATGTACTTAATAAATAAATGAATATATAGTTGAGATTCAGATATATACATCTCTATCATGAATTATACTTTGAATTAATTAACATATTTCTGTAAATGTACTAGTAAATTTACTTTTGATTAACATGCTAGCAATAAATAATAAAAGATTACATTTAAATCGTAACATTCATCGTATTGACATTCATTCAACAGCATTATAACCATAAACAGTAACTATGTAACACATATGACAACAATGTTATAGCGAGAGTAATGGATGGATGTATAATAGCTAGTTTATTCAACTATGTAACACATATGACAACAATGTTATAGCGAGAGTAATGAATGGATGTATAATAGCCAGTTTATTCAACTATGTAACACATATGACAACAATGTTATAGCGAGAGTAATGGATGGATGTATAATAGCCAGTTTATTCAACTATGTAACACATATGACAACAATGTTATAGCGAGAGTAATGGATGGATGTATAATAGCCAGTTTATTCAACTATGTAACACATAGGACAACAATGTTATAGCGAGAGTAATGGATGGATGTATAATAGCCAGTTTATTCAACTTACCTTCTTATCAGAGCAAGATGATACATAATTGATTCAACCCTTGTGGTATGATATGGACATATATTCAGCGTGAAGGCGTTGCTTTCTTCCATCTATATGATACTAACAAGTGGGTACTTCACGTATTCACAGTTTTATATCCCAATCAGGGGTGAATACCCCTGCAGAGCGTACTACCCCGGGTAGATGTTGATGACCCGCTGGGCTCGTGCCTCGAATATCAGCCCCTCACGTTGATCGATTGATCCGTGTATTATTGACTATTGATCATGTAAAAGTGTTAACATTAAAGTCATCTGTCCAGAACGACCGCTCACCTTTGATGTATGCTGCCCGCCTTTCATATAGAAACCGACGAAACGAATTGATAAGGGTCATGCAAGGGCCATGTCTATCACCGTGACTTTTACTTTTAATATAAATCTTTACGTATAATCGATTGTAAGGACGTTCTTATCTATTATTTTAATGGATTTTAATCTTCCATGACAGGAACTATATGTATTAACATATATCTTAACAACACCATTAACAACCTTAAAAATTACTTAAACACCCCTTTTTGTTTAAATTATTCTTCTCGTATGTGTCAAAGTTTGTTTTTTTTTATTTGTTTTCATTTGTTACGATCAGATTGACTATATTATTTTTAAAATGCGAATTGTGCCCTCTTTACTACGTTCTCTTCTTCGAACATATCAATGCACTTGGTTCCAAATAATAACACTTTCCCTGAAAGTATGAAATAAACGTAAAAGTAAATGTGACCTTTGAAGCCCAAGTAAGGATCTATACGAACACTCCTCGAGACAAGAGTGGGTATGTCAACGAAAGCCTGTGTTGTCGTGAACTCGGTTATTGAGTTGTTAAAGACAAAGCAAATTAGCCTAACATGTTGATAATGTCTTCACACATCGGCCCTTATAGCTAACCTCGAGTGATTTACAGGTATAAATCAACATTGTGAAAGTGACATGGACGATTGTTAAGTCAGTTTAGAGGGATTTGTAATATTGATTACGACAAGATCATATTTGTTATGGTGTTACCCACAATTAATCATTCCCGTTTAGATATGCACTTTAATAAGTTATTTATCAAGCTTTTTAAAAAGATTTGTGTCTTTGTTATAGTCTTAATTTGAATGAATACTAACTTAATAGTTTACTTAATCTAGTATTTCATATATATATATATATATATATATATATATATATATATATATATATATATATATATATATAAATAACATAAGTTCACATCACCCTTTCCATGACGAATTTAACATCGGTAAATGTACATTTATGTCAGCAATATTTCTCAAAAGTCTCAGTTGAGTTACCTCCCTTTTTTGTCTTTGTTATAGTCTTAATTTGAATGAATACTAACTTAATAGTTTACTTAATCTAGTATTTCATATATATATATATATATATATATATATATATATATATATATATATAAATAACATAAGTTCACATCACCCTTTCCATGACGAATTTAACATCGGTAAATGTACATTTATGTCAGCAATATTTCTCAAAAGTCTCAGTTGAGTTACCTCCCTTTGCACGGTTCTTACAATGTTTATTAATATCAGATCAATTCTTTATAGAATATATGATAAGGGTGGGTAATTTGGCAACTATTTGTTATAATGATATATAAAATATAATACGACAAATATCAAAGGTACGTAATTCCTTGCCTTTTAAACAGAAGACTAAATATTTTTGAAAATAATGATTTTGTTGTTTTATAACATATGTTACTTTTAAATTTAGAATCCAACCATGTTGTTTACTTTATGTATTTGTGGACTTAACCAAAGCCGACATAAGGGTTATCTGCTAAAGAACCTTTACTCGAATGATGTTTTTAAATAAAATATTCGTAGACATGTTTTCGCTAGGTAACCACACAAGGTTTGTATACAATAAAAGAAATCTATGTCGTTTAATATAGCACTTTTACAAGCACTTGATGGTATGTTGTTTAAAAACTTACCTCGTATATAAAAGAAGCCATTGCTGTTGTTGTCACTCAAGCAACACTTAACCCAGGTGAGAGTGCTGGGTGTTAGACACATCTGAACTGAGTCTCAGGTTCGAACCCAAGGTCGGGACTTGTCAACTACTTCTAACCCATTCGTCAACAGCATGTATCTGTTATTGAAACTAAACGTCCCCGCGTTAACACCCGCCCTATACAGAGCGGCATGCGCTTCAGTAGCCGGGTATTGTATCTATACAACTCTTTATTGAGAGCAAAGCGAATCGGTTATCAACTCAAGCGAGTTTTCTCGTGGTGTGTTAAACATGCATATACATCATAAAGGTGTATGATATAGGTACAAAGCGTGTTTCTAGGCAGTGTGTGGTATATCAGAACTATTCTGTCCCTTTGTCCACACATATTACACCTGACTGGGCACCTGTCGATAACTGCATTCATAGCCTCAAACTCATTTATATTGTGAGTTCACTTTTGATTGCGCTGTTAAATGTTGCAGTGTACTATTGTAGGTAGACACAATAGAGGCATGAATTATGTATTGTGATGAATAAGGGTCGGTGCTTGTTATCGTCATGATCTCGTCTGGTTTAGCACGGCCGGGTGGTATTGTGATGTCTGCAGGAGTTAATATGTGTGTTTAATACCTTGATTGTGTACCACCTACAAACAAGATTGTGTACACAAGTCATAAATATACCACCTATACACAAGATTGAGTACACAGATCGTATACGTATACCACCTATACACAAGATTGAGTACACAGATCTTATAAGTATACCACCTATACACAAGATTGAGTACACAGATCTTATAAGTATACCACCTATACACAAGATTGAGTACACAGATCTTATAAGTATACCCCCTATACATAAGATTGAGTACACATATCGTATAAGTATACCACCTATACACAAGATTGAGTACACAGATCTTATAAGTATACCCCCTATACATAAGATTGAGTACACATATCGTATAAGTATACCACCTATACACAAGATTGAGTACACAGATCTTATAAATATACCACCTATACACAAGATTGAGTACACAGATCGTATAAATATACCACCTATACACAAGATTGAGTACACAGATCGTATAAGTAAACCCCCTATACACAAGATTGAGTACACAGATCGTATACGTATACCACCTATACACAAGATTGAGTACACAGCTCGTATAAATATACCCCCTATACACAAGATTGAGTACACAGATCGTTTAGGTACATTGTATATCCCTTATACACAAGATTGAGTACACATCGTATAAGTATACCCCCTGAATGCAAGGAATATTCATATAAATGCAATGAATTATCTCATGTCTAAGGCAATCATGATTAACACTTTAATTCGAGATGTGTGGTTAATTCATGATTCCTTACAGAGTTATATTAGGTACACCTAGAGACGACATCCCAATTGATAAATCGTCCTTATTCATTTGTCCAGGATCAGGGTGAAGCACACAAACCTGTACATGTAATTAAATATTTATATGGAATTTTTCATAAAGGATTATTATTTATGTTTTTATTTATCTTGCAATTCGTGTGTATCATGAAACGAAATAATGATCTACCAGGTGAGCTTCTGTAGCTAAAACTTTCTTTTTCGAATGAAAAATTAGAAACTGCTTTGAACATATATTTAAACTAAAAATTGCTTCTGAACTAAATTCTGCGTATTTGGAGTGATTAATCAAATTCTCCAAAGAGGTAATCGAATGTTTTTTTTTTATGTTTTTCAGTGAAAGTTCAGTAAATAAATACTTATCTGCAACTCATTTTAATTTTATGACAATGGTTCATTGCTACTAATATGTAAAATTGTAAAAATGTACTTTTCTGTAAATTATATATGATAATTTTGTGATTTATGTCATTACTGATGAAATATTTAAACCTCCTGAAAAAAAAGTTTATGAAACATTCATTATGGTACATTTATGTTTTACTTATCGTTAACATATGGATATATATAGTTAAAATATATAGTGCACAACTAACTGAAAATACTTAAATATGTTATATGAAAGTATGCTTGTTCTCCAATCTCTATGCAAACAATGTCTTCCTAAACCTACACATCGATTTTATACATTTTTATACAAAAACATTTGCTTTTATATAAGTAGAAATAAGGGTTTAGATGCACTTATGAGCCCATTGCATAATGTTAGAGATAGTGGTAGAGATATGTACTTAAAATATATTTAAATATTCAAAGATATCATGTTTATGATAAGGTATCTGCTTATGTTGAAAACAAAATATCTGAATATCTTTGACACATCATGTGGGGTAAAGCAAGGTTGTATACTCAAACCAGTTCTGTTTATAACTGTCATTAATGAGCTTGTTGATTAAATGAATAACTGTGGATTAAGAGGAACATTGTTAAATATGATTTGAATAATATGTATTACTGATATTTGCAGATGATGCCTTGCTCGAGTACACTGTTAAATGTGACATGGATACATAGTATCCTTTTGCTCAAATCCGATCCTGACAAATCGTGTATATATATAAACAAATTTATAGAAATGATGGTTATCTAAAGAAATTCGTAAAATATTTCAATAATTGAAACATGTGAAATGGAAAATGAATGTTGGATCCCCCTACACAGAGATACGTATGTTCCAAGGATTGTGAAATACTAAACCACAGGAAAGCTTCGTTCTTATTTTTCCGAATATGTCTTTGAAAGTTGCGTCAGCTGTATTTGACGTCACTCTATTGTGTTATCAGTTGATTGTTATTTAGGAATCTACTGGTCATTGACTGTCCCAGTCAGGAGGGGTGTTAGGTTTAGACATTTTCAGTACTGGCTTATCGAGCACACTTTTCGAGACTGATGTATTTTGTCTTGGTGTATCTGAATAGGATCTTAAAATATCTGTCAACTAGACAAATTAATTTTTGTGATGCATGAATCTGGATTCGAATATGCAACCCTTCGCTTGGTAGTCAGCGCTCCTAACCATTAGGCCACAAGACGCTGTTAGAAATCTTAGGATTGTTTGTCAGTAAGAATCCCGCGTTCTATTCAAGTCTTGTAACGCACGCGAAATGCAAGGAAATGCAGAGTTTTAGCTGTCAATCACTTCGCCTCGCGTAAAGTTTTGCGCTACACGTGCGTGGAAGAATCTATTTCATGAGGGTCGCAGCTACTTGTACCATATCCGATGAATGCGCACCGAAATTTGCAAAATAATTTATTTTGGTGTCCCAGAATTGAAATTTAATGTTTCAAATGTAAAATAATCACATATGCATGTTTCGTGACGTCATGTATGGATTAAGATGGAGAATGCATTCGGAGCAGTGGATTCGTTAAAAATAATCAACTCGCCCCTTCGGGGCTCGTTGATTATTTTTAACGAATCCACTGCTCCGAATGCATTCTCCATTACGGAATAAACCATTTCTGCCAATAAAGCACTTGATTAAATTGGTAGAAATCAATTAAGTGTTGAATATTACATCAGATGCATACAATATCGGTGCATAATAGTACATATTATATCATATATATCACCCCAAATCATGGAATGATATGTTACATGATAACAACAACTGCGGCTAATATAATATAATAATAATATAATATTTAGGATTCAAGTCATCAAAATAAAGATATTAAAATATTTTCTGAAAATGTGTGACAAATGTGATTAAAATGTTATACATGACGAATTTTATTTTTACTTGTAAGTCCGTTCTATATTCTGTACATAGAAGCTTATATACCTTGTTATTATCATGCTTTACCACCAGATTCAAAATAAGAAGTCTGTTGCAATATTTGTTGCACATAACCTTTCTATCTTGAAATATGATTAGGTCTGAGGAAGCAAGGCATAGTAGGTCTAGTCAAAAGGTAAATATAAATGATTACGTTTAATCAAAGACGTAAAGATATAATTACACGTATATCTGTCAATCCGCAAAATGCTGTTTTAAATAATTCTCCCTTGGCCATGTGGCGATAAATACATGTTCAATGTGGTGTAGGTGAAATTAAGGTTCATTTGTTTACGTTCATATTTTGAATAATGGTCAAGTTATATGATTGCTGTACATATTTATGGCGACTTTAAACATTTAAGTGTATGAGGAAGGGGTGCATGGTATGGGGGATAAAATGTTTCTTTTATCTTGATCGTTGAGCTGCAATGAATAAGTAGTGAACAAGTATCATACATGCTGCGGAAATATATATTGCGTTGTTTGAAAGGCAGCTCGAATGTAGAAATGAAATCCATGTATATCGTTTTTTTCAAATAATGGCTTTCATAGTACACTTTGCTTACGATATATTTGCCATAACGGATAACTTAATTGTTACTGTGTATAAACTTCTTTAAGGGGTCTACTTACTGAATAGAGATGGATAAACTTCTGTGTTACTAATTGGCGTAAAGAGTATTTTTTATCAACCCGAAGTTTAATCTATTAACTTGCATCTTAACCCACAACCATAATCAAACAAGTTGATAATTTCATGTTCAACAAAAGTATTGTTATGAATGTTCTATAGAAGTATTGGTCAGGGAAACACGATAAACTATAATCAAACAAGTTGATAACTTCATGTTCAACAAAAGTATTGTTATGAATGTTTTATAGAAGTATTGGTCAGGGAAACACGATAAACCATAATCAAACAAGTTGATAACTTCATGTTCAACAAAAGTATTGTTATGAATGTTCTATAGAAGTATTGGTCAGGGAAACACGATAAACTATAATCAAACAAGTTGATAACTTCATGTTCAACAAAAGTATTGTTATGAATGTTCTATAGAAGTATTGGTCAGGGAAACACGATAAACCATAATCAAACAAGTTGATAACTTCATGTTCAACAAAAGTATTGTTATGAATGTTCTATAGAAGTATTGGTCAGGGAAACACGATAAACCATATATAATCAAACAAGTTGATAACTTCATGTTCAACAAAAGTATTGTTATGAATGTTTTATAGAAGTATTGGTCAGGGAAACACGATAAACCATAATCAAACAAGTTGACAACTTCATGTTCAACAAAAGTATTGTTATGAATGTTCTATAGAAGTATTGGTCAGGGAAACATGATAAACCATAATCAAACAAGTTGATAACTTCATGTTCAACAAAAGTATTGTTATGAATGTTCTATAGAAGTATTGGTCAGGGAAACACGATAAACCTTAATCAAACAAGTTGACAACTTCATGTTCAACAACAGTGTTGTTATGAATGTTTTATAGAAGTATTGTTCAGAGAAACACGCTAAACCACAATCAAACAAGTTGACAACTTCATGTTCAACAACAGTATTGTTATGAATGTTTTATAGAAGTATTGGTCAGAGAAACACGCTAAACCATAATCAAACAAGTTGATAACTTCATGTTCAACAACAGTATTGTTATGAATGTTTAATAGAAGTATTGGTCAGGGAAACACGCTAAACTATAATCAAACAAGTTGATAACTTCATGTTCAACAAAAGTATTGTTATGAATGTTCTATAGAAGTATTGGTCAGGGAAACACGATAAACCATAATCAAACAAGTTGATAACTTCATGTTCAACAAAAGTATTGTTATGAATGATTAATAGAAGTATTGGTCAGGGAAACACGATAAACCATAATCAAACAAGTTGACAATTTCATGTTCAAGAAAAGTATTGTTATGAATGTTCTATAGAAGTATTGGTCAGGGAAACACGATAAACCATAATCAAACAAGTTGACAACTTCATGTTCAACAACAGTATTGTTATGAATGTTTTATAGAAGTATTGGTCAGAGAAACACGCTAAACCACAATCAAACAAGTTGATAACTTCATGTTCAACAACAGTATTGTTATGAATGTTTTATAGAAGTATTGGTCAGAGAAACACGCTAAACCATAATCAAACAAGTTGATAACTTCATGTTCAACAAAAGTATTGTTATGAATGTTTAATAGAAGTATTGGTCAGGGAAACACGCTAAACTATAATCAAACAAGTTGATAACTTCATGTTCAACAAAAGTATTGTTATGAATGTTCTATAGAAGTATTGGTCAGGGAAACACGATAAACCATAATCAAACAAGTTGATAACTTCATGTTCAACAAAAGTATTGTTATGAATGTTCTATAGAAGTATTGGTCAGGGAAACACGATAAACCATAATCAAACAAGTTGATAACTTCATGTTCAACAAAAGTATTGTTATGAATGTTTTATAGAAGTATTGGTCAGGGAAACACGATAAACCATAATCAAACAAGTTGATAACTTCATGTTCAACAAAAGTATTGTTATGAATGTTCTATAGAAGTATTGGTCAGGGAAACACGATAAACCATAATCAAACAAGTTGATAACTTCATGTCCAACAAAAGTATTGTTATGAATGTTTAATAGAAGTATTGGTCAGGGAAACACGATAAACCATAATCAAACAAGTTGACAATTTCATGTTCAACAAAAGTATTGTTATGAATGTTCTATAGAAGTATTGGTCAGGGAAACACGATAAACCATAATCAAACAAGTTGACAACTTCATGTTCAACAACAGTATTGTTATGAATGTTTTATAGAAGTATTGGTCAGGGAAACACGATAAACCATAATCAAACAAGTTGATAACTTCATGTTCAACAACAGTATTGTTATGACTGTTTTATAGAAGTATTGGTCAGAGAAACACGATAAACCATAATCAAACAAGTTGATAACTTCATGTTCAACAAAAGTATTGTTATGCATGTTTTATAGAAGTATTGGTCAGGGAAACGCGCTAAACTATAATCAAACAAGTTGATAACTTCATGTTCAACAAAAGTATTGTTATGGATGTTTTATAGAAGTATTGGTCAGGGAAACACGATAAACCATAATCAAACAAGTTGATAACTTCATGTTCAACAAAAGTATTGTTATGAATGTTTTATAGAAGTATTGGTCAGGGAAACACGCTAATCATAGTTGTGATTGTGATATGATAGCGTCAACTACTCAGTCAAGTCTGCTGTGAGTTTACATCTACTGGATATTATTATGTAACTGTTCGACCTAATTAACGACTTCTCATCAACTGTACAATATATTTATGACATGTACAACATATTATCTACACGCTGTAAACGTACTGTCATCGGTGAGCTATATCTGTTGGTATTTATTTTGTTGTTTTCTGTTCTGGGGTACATCAATGCTAGCCCCCACTGTATGCCATTGAACCAAGCTATAACAATGAAAGAAATAAACAGCACTATAACAAATGACATTTATTGACAAATGAGACAATGACCACAGCTGGGGTAGGATTCTCTGAAGTCCCTCACGAACTCCACGTCACACATTTCACAAACAATCGTCTCGTGACCATTCCATCAAACACAGAAGTTCACAATCAACCGTAGGGGTTATCCCATAAGCACCAGGTTACTCGTCCCGTCATGTCCACACACGACTAGTTCTTCTTCTTCAGCAACCGTATACTTTCAGCAGCACCGGAAACCAGACCACCTCGTCTCCCAGAAGAAGGCGATCCAGTTTAACACGTGACATCCGATCCGACCAATCAGTGCCGGGTAATTAGGAACTAACAAACCCTTTCAAGCTGACCAGTCCGACATGACCACTAGTACACGGCGCTGTGGGTCCTCACGTAACAGACTTGACCTCGACCTTTATAGCGCCGTCTGTTTCAGCACGAGGGCGTCTGCTCACACCAGCGCCACCTACGGCCGCCATTTTGTCTGAGCGTCTGACCAGACGATTTCCGTTGGTCGGCGGTGGGTTCGGATTAACTTAACGTATTATTTACAAATTGTCCATGTTTTTCAGTCTCGCAGTACTCTCATCCGCGACTGGGAGCCAGCGCGTGACTTGTAAGAACATCAGAGCCAATTTGCGCCAGTATCAAGTTTATTTACCATAAGCGCTTAATATTCCCAGCGCCACACTGTGTTCTCTGGCTTTGAGTCTGAGCGCCGCTATGCTGGAACTCCGTCGTTCAGTGTCTAGCCCGGGTTCCAAACCCACGGGTGCTTGAGCAGTGTTGTAGGCCATTTGGGCCTGTTGCGCTTGTTGGACCTGGCACTGGGACGCCATTGCATTCTGGGCCATTGCATTCTGGGCCATCGCGTTCTGGTGGGCCAGGCCCATGAAGGAAGGAAGGTTCGTCTGCGGTGCCATACAGGAGTTGCCACCGGTCATCTGGGCCATGCTGCTCATGGGGTACTGAGGGGGACCGTTAGCCGCCCAGGGGTTGGGTTGGAACTGCAATAGAAAAGGACGTTGATGATTTGAATAAAATTGAAACTACATCTTTGAATAATACGTTAACGTAAACGAGTATTAGGGTTAATAAAGACGCAAAAACGGAATGTTCTTTAAATAAAATATTAATATTGTTATTAGTAGGATGTAAGTAACACATTCCAAAGAAGCATTTTAAATCAATTATATTTCACAGAACATGATGTGAACATTTGTTCAAGTAATGTTATACAGTGTTGGTGTGTTCTCTCAAATATAGATAGTTAGAAGCACCCTCAACAGCGGAACCTCGCTATATCGGATACTGGGCAATGCGAGGAAACTCTGACGTACAATACAAGTTGCTCACTGCATGTGACTCCCACTGTTTGGGCTCATATCAAATGTGCAGATAATTCTAGGTTCTTTGTATCCATATCTTTCTGACATTTTTCCTAGTGTGCCATATTGTTGATAGAATTCTTGGTTTGTTTTTCCAACGAGTTCGGGTATTGTGAGAGCGTTAACTGACGATGGGGCAAAGTGTCCGCCCCCCTCGACCCCCCTACCAACCCCCTTTCCATCCCCCTCCCCTACCCCGGGGTCAGTCAACCATATGGCCAACGGATGGGCTAGCGTTTTCTCTCTCCGATTCCTTTTCCCTGGTGCTGTCAAAACAATGGGGGTGAAAATCAAGCCACTCGAGGAATATTTAACGTTCATCGTCCCTCTCTAGGGTTTCAGGGTCCTGTTTGATGTGGAGATGTGTTGAAATATGGCTTACTTGGGGAGGACATTCAGATTTAACATTGCAATAGAGTTTCACAACATTGCCCAGGGTGTGTAACCCTACGACCGATCTCTCTGGTGCTGAGGAGGAAATGATCCCCGATATTTGATTGATGCTTTATTAGGTTTCTTACGGCATGATTTGAGATGTTGATGGTAAATATCCTATAGCGTCAACGTAACTGGAATATTAAGACGTACGAAGTGACAATGATAAAAAAAAATACGCTATCACAAAGTAACTATCTATTTGTTTCATACCAAGATACAAGTTTTAAAAATATTGTTTTCTTTATCTTTATTGTTATCTTTTAGAAGATATTGTTTTTAAAAATTGAAAATTTATCCAATCATGGTGGTCTCTGAATAAATATTCTCTGAAGTAACGGCGATGCATAATGGAATAGGTTTAATAGATACAAGCTGATGGCGACATAATGTGTGTATCTCCTGTAAAAAACGTTACTTTTTTATTGTAAGTGAAATAGACTTGTTGGTGACATCATATGTGTATCTCCTCAAGATGTGTATCCACAAATATTACTGAACCTTTATTCCATCTTATTATATATACATTTAATGTACCAAAGTACATAATGCCAGAATCCGTCTCCAACACAGCCTGTCGGACAGGTCTGTTTACCTATGACATCTAGTTAGGTGTCTATTTGTTTTTGTTTGGTAGTCTCTGTCTCACGCAAATACAACATAACGTTCAGCAAATACTAAAAGATCAGGCTCGGTATCTCCGAGAAATGCCAATACATTTATCATAATGATGCCTCGCTAGGAATGCACGCACATTTCGTGCAGGCAGTGTCCCTATCATGTATATTCCACCGCAAGTGCGTCAAATTAGTGTCCGGCTATAAACACTAGGCTTGTGGATTTCATTAAGAGGTGGAACGCTAATACGCGAGGGATGAGTGGCACACTGGGCTTATTTCTGGCAATTAAATTGTCATATTTCATTTAATACGAAATTGATTATTATTCTTCCCCGCGGGAAGTATAAACAGTATATATTTGATGTTGTTTGCTTCCATTTCAATGTAAGTGGCGTGAAATCAACAAGACAAGTGCTCTGTGACAGGTGCGCGTGTAGGCGTGTATATTTCACTCAAAGAATTGACGGATTGTCCACGGACTCCACGTGCTATTGTGTACAGAGAGATGTAATGTGTGATACTTGTGATTTAAGCGGACCCAGCTTTTGTACATTTCCTCCCGACCTCCCCCATATGTGATACGTTTCAATGCTGTCAATTTCAAATAAACGTCAAAAAGTCTTTCCTTCAGAGTGACTGGTAGGAGCACATAACCGTAAATGGTTTTCTTTTATAAAGTACATGCAGGATTTATTTCGTTTATATTTAGAATAATTAATGTACTATAATCATCAATTGAAAAGTAAGTGTTTTTCAGCCATGGAAATGAAGATAATTTTCTGTTCTTGGCCATTTTGTTTACAATCCAACACCAAGCTTTTAATCTCAATAATTTTATCGGGAGTAGTTACAACTCCAATAGTTATATCAGAACTGTCAGAGAGATGCGAATACATGTATAAACACCTTGGTTTGACAATTATTTCAGTGTTAATTATCTATCTGTTTATGTCAGTGTTTGAACATGTTGGAGGTAAGTACCCACCTGTGAGTAAGTGTCGTGTCGAGGTGTGAGAGGCATTTCGTATCCGTGTGTTGCTGTCGCCATTGCTCGCATCGTCTGTAGCTGACCAAACCGTTCTCGCTTCCGCCACTTGGCTCGGCGGTTCTGGAACCAAACCTGCAATAAAATAAAATAATGAAACATATAAAATAAGAACTGTTTAGGTGTATATTTTAAATAATGGTTATCCAAGATAACAAAGATTCTGTCAAATTACACGTTTAGGAGGTATTAAGTAATAGAATAAAAAGCTACACGGTAACGGTAAGATATCTGAAATATAGGTAAATGAAGGCTGTTATATGACGCATGTTTATCAATTATTATCAGCGAAGCCGTGCTGAAAAGTGCCCAAGATTATGTGACAGTCAGTGTTGGCGATAGGTGTCTGGCTCTGAGGGTTTTGGCCTCGATATAGCAAGGTTATATTTGATAACTATCGACACAGCAAGTAATCCTGGCGGTGATACCCATAGCGGAGAAACATTGGGTTCAAAGAAGCCGAAATGTTGACATTAAAAAATCTAGGTGTTCGGTGTGTGTAGGCTGCACACTATTCTAACATAATATAAATAAATATTAAATTATCTAGATGCTTATAGATCATGATTCATAGTCTCTTACAGAGTGGACTAACGATAGGAAATAGCGTCACCGTGTGTATATAATACCCTTTTTATCAACAGACAATCTATATCTATAAAACAATGAGTCGAGTGGTTGATGAACCCTGGCGATATTTACCCTAACATATCCACGTGGCCTGAATGTCACAATATGTGTCATACATGCTTCCAACAACAAAACAAAATATCAAATGGACAAACTTTACATTTTTCATGAAGTATGCACATACCGGGTATGATAAAGAATACACTGTAAATACAGGAACATTCTCCCATCAGCGCTGTATAATGTGCATGATATTCAAACTTTGCAGTGGGGGGTTAGTTATTTCGAGTACCCGTAACAATTGTGATTTCAGTAAAAACGATTTGATTTCATCCGGTTTCTCCTGAATAAATAACAAGATTATTAACGAATATTGAAATATGAATTGTATTGATATGAATTAAAAATATAAATTTGTTGACTATAATCTATCTTAATCATTATATTATTCATCATTATTTGTTCTCACTTCGTCTAAATTTAGACCTCTCAAAGAGTTTTTTGTGGAATTCCCAAATCAATTAAATAGTCATCTGTTTATAACAAATTCCCAAAATAATCCATATCTATAATGTTTTTTTTCTCAATAAAATAAATACAGGAATCAGTCTAACATCATCTGTGCATTGTGCACGATATTCCAACTTGCTGTGGATATTCCAAATTATCTGTTTGAGGTATCCACAATGGTTCTGTAGAATACATGAAAACAATGAAAAACGAATTCATGATATCGCTATAAATTATAATATAGATGTGTTGGTTATATTCTTTATTGATTATATTGGTCACCTCTTCTCAATTGAATAACTATATGTTTTATTTGAAATTTCACAAAACTCTTTTTCTGTTTTTAGTAATAAAATATGTCACTCTAATACGCCTTCTTTTGAATTTTTGATAAAATAGCTTAAGGCCTATACCAATCGAAATACATTTAGATCAACAGTTTGTTTATATAAGGTTATACCGTGTTGACTGTATTAATATAATATAAGACAGTCCATCTAAATTATTTAGATTGGGTCTCTACTTTTTTTTTTAGAAACATAAAGCTCATATATAATAAACTTGTTTTCAACCTCAAAGTCATGTCATGCAATACCTTTTCCAGAGAATAAGTGTCAATAGATTAGAGTCTCTACTGGACCCTGCCATGTTTTAAACTTTTTAATTATACGTACTCGGTGTACTAAAACTAACTGAAAGGAAAGCCTTCTTTTCAATATTTAAAACAATAAATCTACAAAAACTGATAATGATACCCACTCAATGCGTCTACTGTTAACAACTGCATACCAAATGGCCATTACACCTACTCGAGCATTGAGAGCTACAATTAGAGACTCTCAACTTTATCTCCGGACAGTGGTCAATTATCTGGACAGCACTGACCACTACACTTCACTACACAGCGCTGTTTACACGAGGAGTTAGTACTCATGTTATCTGTCCAGTATTAGTAGCACAATTAGCTTCTACTTAGACGGGCATGTCTCGCTTGCCTTCACTGTAACAGGGAACCTTGAATGTGGATTATTGGGGAAAATATTGAATTCAAACAACGATATTTTTATACTTTCAAAAATTTAAAATGCACCTTGTGCAACTTACAACTACAATAAAGAGATGAACATATCAAAACGCTTAATTGAATTTAAGTTAAATCAATCCAATATTTGGATTCAAATTGGCAACATTTTAAATGAATAAAAAAATTGAAAGTGAGTGCCAAAATTGTTTAACGGTTTTATATAAACATTGACGAGTCAGTACTACCTTAGTAATAATTATTTAACCATTTTAAATATAAATTAGAAAGAAATATATCTTTCAATAGACAACCACAGTCCTAGCAGTTTTTCGAATAAAGTTATGTTAGAAATGGATTATCACGACAGAGAAAAACATGATGACTCTAAAATTATTCTCTTTTACAATTAAAATGTAGGAAAAAATGGAAAAGAAAAACAACAACAAAAAACAGTATTATTTCGTTTTTAATTAACCACTCCCTAATCGAAAATTATAATTTACCTAATGACAAGCCGTGGATTAATTTGAAAAAGAAAACACACAAACACTTCCCTCATAATCAGCCTGCCCCTTACATTGATACTGGCACTGATCCTGTAGCCATTTATCTGTATCAGTTTCTAGATCAAGATTGATTGATATTGATGACAAGTTTCTAGATCAAGATTGATTGATATTGATGACAAGTTTCTAGATCAAGATTGATTGATATTGATGACAAGTTTCTAGATCGAGATTGATTGATATTGATGACAAGTTTCTAGATCAAGATTGATTGATATTGATGACAAGTTTCTAGATCAAGATTGATTGATATTGATGACAAGTTTCTAGATCAAGATTGATTGATATTGATGACAAGTTTCTAGATCAAGATTGATTGATATTGATGACAAGTTTCTAGATCAAGATTGATTGATATTGATGACAAGTTTCTAGATCAAGATTGATTGATATTGATGACAAGTTTCTAGATCAAGATTGATTGATATTGATGACAAGTTTCTAGATCAAGATTGATTGATATTGATAACAAGTTTCTAGATCAAGATTGATTGATATTGATGACAAGTTTCTAGATCAAGATTGATTGATATTGATAACAAGTTTCTAGATAAAGATTGATTGATATTGATGACAAGTTTCTAGATCAAGATTGATTGATATTGATGACAAGTTTCTAGATCAAGATTGATTGATATTGATGACAAGTTTCTAGATCAAGATTGATTGATATTGATAACAAGTTTCTAGATCAAGATTGATTGATATTGATAACAAGTTTCTAGATCAAGATTGATTGATATTGATGACAAGTTTCTAGATCAAGATTGATTGATATTGATGACAAGTTTCTAGATCAAGATTGATTGATATTGATGACAAGTTTCTAGATCAAGATTGATTGATATTGATAACAAGTTTCTAGATCAAGATTGATTGATATTGATGACAAGTTTCTAGATCAAGATTGATTGATATTGATGACAAGTTTCTAGATCAAGATTGATTGATATTGATGACAAGTTTCTAGATCGAGATTGATTGATATTGATGACAAGTTTCTAGATCAAGATTGATTGATATTGATAACAAGTTTCTAGATCGAGATTGATTGATATTGATGACAAGTTTCTAGATCAAGATTGATTGATATTGATGACAAGTTTCTAGATCAAGATTGATTGATATTGATGACAAGTTTCTAGATCAAGATTGATTGATATTGATAACAAGTTTCTAGATCGAGATTGATTGATATTGATGACAAGTTTCTAGATCAAGATTGATTGATATTGATGACAAGTTTCTAGATCGAGATTGATTGATATTGATGACAAGTTTCTAGATCAAGATTGATTGATATTGATGACAAGTTTCTAGATCAAGATTGATTGATATTGATGACAAGTTTCTAGATCAAGATTGATTGATATTGATAACAAGCTTCTAGATCGAAATTGATTGATATTGATGACAAGTTTCTAGATCAAGATTGATTGATATTGATGACAAGTTTCTAGATCAAGATTGATTGATATTGATGACAAGTTTCTAGATCAAGATTGATTGATATTGATGACAAGTTTCTAGATCAAGATTGATTGATATTGATGACAAGTTTCTAGATCAAGATTGATTGATATTGATAACAAGTTTCTAGATCAAGATTGATTGATATTGATGACAAGTTTCTAGATCAAGATTGATTGATATTGATGACAAGTTTCTAGATCAAGATTGATTGATATTGATGACAAGTTTCTAGATCAAGATTGATTGATATTGATAACAAGTTTCTAGATCAAGATTGATTGATATTGATGACAAGTTTCTAGATCAAGATTGATTGATATTGATAACAAGTTTCTAGATCAAGATTGATTGATATTGATAACAAGTTTCTAGATCAAGATTGATTGATATTGATGACAAGTTTCTAGATCAAGATTGATTGATATTGATAACAAGTTTCTAGATCGAGATTGATTGATATTGATGACAAGTTTCTAGATCAAGATTGATTGATATTGATGACAAGTTTCTAGATCAAGATTGATTGATATTGATGACAAGTTTCTAGATCAAGATTGATTGATATTGATGACAAGTTTCTAGATCAAGATTGATTGATATTGATGACAAGTTTCTAGATCAAGATTGATTGATATTGATGACAAGTTTCTAGATCAAGATTGATTGATATTGATAACAAGTTTCTAGATAAAGATTGATTGATTTTGATGACAAGTTTCTAGATCAAGATTGATTGATATTGATGACAAGTTTCTAGATCAAGATTGATTGATATTGATAACAAGTTTCTAGATCAAGATTGATTGATATTGATAACAAGTTTCTAGATCAAGATTGATTGATATTGATGACAAGTTTCTAGATCAAGATTGATTGATATTGATAACAAGTTTCTAGATCAAGATTGATTGATATTGATGACAAGTTTCTAGATCAAGATTGATTGATATTGATGACAAGTTTCTAGATCAAGATTGATTGATATTGATAACAAGTTTCTAGATCAAGATTGATTGATATTGATGACAAGTTTCTAGATCGAGATTGATTGATATTGATGACAAGTTTCTAGATCAAGATTGATTGATATTGATGACAAGTTTCTAGATCAAGATTGATTGATATTGATGACAAGTTTCTAGATCAAGATTGATTGATATTGATGACAAGTTTCTAGATCAAGATTGATTGATATTGATGACAAGTTTCTAGATCAAGATTGATTGATATTGATGACAAGTTTCTAGATCAAGATTGATTGATATTGATGACAAGTTTCTAGATCAAGATTGATTGATACTGATGACAAGTTTCTAGATCAAGATTGATTGATATTGATAACAAGTTTCTAGATCAAGATTGATTGATATTGATGACAAGTTTCTAGATCAAGATTGATTGATATTGATAACAAGTTTCTAGATAAAGATTGATTGATATTGATGACAAGTTTCTAGATCAAGATTGATTGATATTGATGACAAGATTCTAGATCAAGATTGATTGATATTGATGACAAGTTTCTAGATCAAGATTGATTGATATTGATAACAAGTTTCTAGATCAAGATTGATTGATATTGATAACAAGTTTCTAGATCAAGATTGATTGATATTGATGACAAGTTTCTAGATCAAGATTGATTGATATTGATAACAAGTTTCTAGATAAAGATTGATTGATATTGATGACAAGTTTCTAGATCAAGATTGATTGATATTGATGACAAGTTTCTAGATCAAGATTGATTGATATTGATGACAAGTTTCTAGATCAAGATTGATTGATATTGATAACAAGTTTCTAGATCAAGATTGATTGATATTGATGACAAGTTTCTAGATCAAGATTGATTGATATTGATGACAAGTTTCTAGATCAAGATTGATTGATATTGATGACAAGTTTCTAGATCAAGATTGATTGATATTGATGACAAGTTTCTAGATCGAGATTGATTGATATTGATGACAAGTTTCTAGATCAAGATTGATTGATATTGATAACAAGTTTCTAGATCAAGATTGATTGATATTGATAACAAGTTTCTAGATCAAGATTGATTGATATTGATGACAAGTTTCTAGATCAAGATTGATTGATATTGATAACAAGTTTCTAGATCAAGATTGATTGATATTGATGACAAGTTTCTAGATCAAGATTGATTGATATTGATGACAAGTTTCTAGATCAAGATTGATTGATATTGATAACAAGTTTCTAGATCAAGATTGATTGATATTGATGACAAGTTTCTAGATCAAGATTGATTGATATTGATAACAAGTTTCTAGATCAAGATTGATTGATATTGATAACAAGTTTCTAGATCAAGATTGATTGATATTGATGACAAGTTTCTAGATCAAGATTGATTGATATTGATGACAAGTTTCTAGATCAAGATTGATTGATATTGATGACAAGTTTCTAGATCAAGATTGATTGATATTGATGACAAGTTTCTAGATCAAGATTGATTGATATTGATAACAAGTTTCTAGATCAAGATTGATTGATATTGATAACAAGTTTCTAGATCAAGATTGATTGATATTGATGACAAGTTTCTAGATCAAGATTGATTGATATTGATGACAAGTTTCTAGATCAAGATTGATTGATATTGATGACAAGTTTCTAGATCAAGATTGATTGATATTGATAACAAGTTTCTAGATCGAGATTGATTGATATTGATGACAAGTTTCTAGATCAAGATTGATTGATATTGATAACAAGTTTCTAGATCAAGATTGATTGATATTGATGACAAGTTTCTAGATCAAGATTGATTGATATTGATAACAAGTTTCTAGATCAAGATTGATTGATATTGATGACAAGTTTCTAGATCAAGATTGATTGATATTGATAACAAGTTTCTAGATCAAGATTGATTGATATTGATAACAAGTTTCTAGATCAAGATTGATTGATATTGATAACAAGTTTCTAGATCGAGATTGATTGATATTGATGACAAGTTTCTAGATCAAGATTGATTGATATTGATAACAAGTTTCTAGATCAAGATTGATTGATATTGATGACAAGTTTCTAGATAAAGATTGATTGATATTGATGACAAGTTTCTAGATCAAGATTGATTGATATTGATGACAAGTTTCTAGATCAAGATTGATTGATATTGATGACAAGTTTCTAGATCAAGATTGATTGATATTGATAACAAGTTTCTAGATCAAGATTGATTGATATTGATGACAAGTTTCTAGATCAAGATTGATTGATATTGATGACAAGTTTCTGGATCAAGATTGATTGATATTGATGACAAGTTTCTAGATCAAGATTGATTGATATTGATGACAAGTTTCTAGATCAAGATTGATTGATATTGATAACAAGTTTCTAGATCAAGATTGATTGATATTGATAACAAGTTTCTAGATCGAGATTGATTGATATTGATGACAAGTTTCTAGATCAAGATTGATTGATATTGATAACAAGTTTCTAGATCGAGATTGATTGATATTGATGACAAGTTTCTAGATCAAGATTGATTGATATTGATGACAAGTTTCTAGATCAAGATTGATTGATATTGATGACAAGTTTCTAGATCAAGATTGATTGATATTGATGACAAGTTTCTAGATCAAGATTGATTGATATTGATGACAAGTTTCTAGATCAAGATTGATTGATATTGATAACAAGTTTCTAGATCAAGATTGATTGATATTGATGACAAGTTTCTAGATCAAGATTGATTGATATTGATGACAAGTTTCTAGATCAAGATTGATTGATATTGATGACAAGTTTCTAGATCAAGATTGATTGATATTGATGACAAGTTTCTAGATCGAGATTGATTGATATTGATGACAAGTTTCTGTTCGAATCACTTGTAAAATTATCTCCATTGTATTTCTATAAGCCAATCAAGCAAACAAGTGAATGTATGAACATATTTTAAATGTTGTAAATATTGCTGCATCTTTCTCAATTTCGTACTTTCAGCAGCGACATTATACTATCTCAGTGTAGAACAGTTATAAGTGAAAGACTTTGTCCAGTTTGTATCAGACCAACTGTAGAAACAGAATACAACGTCTGTCTTGGTTGTCCATTTTATAAAGACTTAAGAAGAAATGGTCTGCCAAGCTATTATTAAAAAATCCATCCGCCTCAAATAGCATTTACTGTGTATTATGATTGTATTGATATATTTACTTGTGTTAACTGTTGGGAATGTACTTGTATTTAATAAAATAAAAAGTATGTATACTAAAATGGGCATGTGGCCTTATTAACTGAGGTAAACAACAACTACTATCATTGATACTGACAAGTTTAAAACAATGGAATATCGCTTTACAATATCATTCTTTTTCATTGACAAGAAATTGACAAGAGTATCCCAAACTCTGTTTATAAGACGTGAAGCGATGGTTTACACACGATGAAACCCCCGAGACACGTGAAATTAATTTCCCTTCTCGGGTATCAAATTAACACTGTAATTGACAGCTAACCAGGCGTTTGTTTTCTTTTAAAATAAATGCGCTTATGCTGTTTATTTTCCTTACACGTCTAGGAGCTAATTCCGTAACGGGGGAGAGGTAAGCGCCTGTACCGTGGGCTGTCTTCCGTTGGAAAGGTCAGCACTACACGTGTGAACATGGCCGTGTGCTGGCGAGCACGTGAGTCGATGTACATAGGTTTATACCGGGTTTGTTTTCGGGTTGATACCGGGATTCAATCAGGTTGAAACCAGGTTGATTGATTTAAACAGGTTTTGTTAGAACTATTTTGAATCATATTTGGTCTTCGTTGGCTTTATATCGGGTTTAAACTGGTTAATATTGTTGGTTTATATTTGGTTAACATTTGGTTAATACAATATGTATTTGGATTATAATAGACTTGTACTGGTTTGTACTGGGTCTATACTGGGTATATATCTTGATTATACTAATACTTGGTTTGTAATCGCTTTACATTTGCTTTACATTGGCTTTATATACTTAGACATAACCACAAAGTAATTTGAAATAATTACTTATAACGAAATATTTGGTAAAATGTTACATCTCCAAATATGTAGACCATTATCTGAAAGTGAAATGGAATTCAGAAAATACAGTTGAAATAATTCTGCATACACTGTTTGAGAAATGGCTGAAGGTTAGGTTCAGATGTGTTCGTACTATCAATTCGTTGTTGTAAATCGAAGAACGTTGAATACATGTATATAGACAACTTTATTATAGAAGCTTAAACCTGATATGAAATATGATAAATGAAATAAAGATTATATGTTCCTTTCATTTTGTTTATCAAAAAAAGCTGGATATCAGACCTTTTTACTTCAGTGCCCTTTATATTCGGATTATCGTTTAGTTTTATTTAACCGGTGTTGTAATGCAAATGTAAAATTTATCATATTTACTGATGTACAGAATTTTTTTGTCTTATTATGTCTTGCCCAGATGTTGTATTTAAAACTGCCAAAACGTGCAAACTTATCTTACAGAGAAGAAATATTTTACAGTTTAACAAATAATTTACATTTTAATATGTCATGCTTTTATTTAAGTTTATTCATATGCATAATGTTAGTCTCTCATAACCCTTTTATGGATGGCTCACTTTTAAAAAATATATTTATACTCTTTCGTTGTAGTTTATGTAAACAACTTGAGGTACTACTCTAATAAACAATCGTTCTGTCTGCCTGTCTGCCTGTCTGCCTGTCTGCCTGTCTGTCTCAAAGACAAATGGTAACTGGCAATACGTCTTCAAGAGAAAGGACATTCAAATAACTTGTTTGAAAATGTACAAGCATGTATATAGAGCACTTATATATACTGAAAATGTTTCCGTAATTTATGTATTTCATTTGTATATTAAATTAAAAACGACAAAAGAATCTGTCACATATCATAACTAAAGAAGCTGTTGTTAATATATTTCTTGTCATTCCCATAAACTACAAAGTTTCACGGACGTATAAAATCAATAACAGTTGTATATACGGCAATATAAGTGCATGTATTTTGGTGGCCGAATGGAAATTTAAACGTCTTAAATTGCACATACAATGCACGCAAATGTTTCCAAGCTTCACGAAGGTGGTCTTAAGGTAATTAAATTTGAGAGATTAAAGCCGGATTAGGAGAGTTATCAGATTCCCCTCGCCATATGTGTCAGCGTGTCACCCGGGGGGTCTGACGGCAGATATGTACATACATGAAATATACATCTACGCCACTCGTATTATTTTCCCAAAAAGTGCCGTACATCTCCCTTAAAACGGAATAAGATTATCAGGTTTCCCCCTATCTCCATCCCTGGCAGACACGTCAGATTTCCTTTCTATCAAACTCCGCCACAGCGTTTGGTCAGTCCGTCACTGTTGGGATTAGTCTGATAGGTGAAATCTACAGCGAAATGAACACCGGGTTGTTTATGCAGAACTCCGCGAGAGATACTGGAAACCAATTACCAGTTAATTCTGTCAGCTGATTTCAGAAATGATAAGCTTTCTGCCGAATGCTTTCGTTAATTGAAATAAAGTTTTCACTTGACGTCTATTGGGGCTGATTTAAGTTGAACCTAGTTGGCATATTTATTTTTTAAAATATTTGCCTTTTATTGAGATGTGTATTTCATAACGTTAACAAAACAATCAAATCGGTAAAGTACCACATTTAAAGTGGTTTACACGTTATATATGATTATATATGACATATATATTTTTTATAAAGATATTTACCTGATAATTCCTACAAAACAATCAATTAATCCTTAACTCAATATATAATATATGATATATGTTTAGTTATATGACAAGCCATATTTTCCAAATACTTACACAGCATTTTTTATAAATAAATTTGATAATTCTGAATATAACAAAAATCTAATAAAAAAGGTGAAGAAAACGTTTGCCTGTCACTTATTGCAACTTCGTCGGTTTTGCAAAAACATGAGAACATTCCGGTAATTTCATGAAAATATATAAATATATACACTGTTAAAGTTTTTCTCCAGTGTGCATCTAAAATCGACATAATAACATCTCTCTTTAAAAACTAATTAAAAAAGGCAATCTCCGTATTCAGCTTCCACCAGCAAGTAAGTATGTTTTCCAACAGATATCTCTCAAATGAAAATGTCAAACTGTTCAGTTTATGTATCTGCACCGTGCACACTGCGACCGACGGAGACCGTATAAGAATTTCATCCGGCAGCCCAGTTTTTAGGAGAAAATCATACATGTTTACCGTCATAAAGCGCATTTTGTCTGCATTTTATGGTCCCAAAACTATTTTTCGTCTCTTAGCCGTCAATAGCGTGCTCGTCCAACTTGGGAAATCTTTGATGTTGGCAATCAAACATGAAGGCCTCTCGTGGCCGCTCCTATGATTGATAGAGGCAGAAAAGACACGTTAGTACGTTCTGGATACGGCGTACTATCATCTCTATTCTGTCTTCTTTCGCTTCATTTCGCCTGCCCATATGGAACTACTTCGCGTGTAATAAGGCGAGGAGGGATCTTCTTACGGTAAAGAGGTCTTGCGGAAGGTTACATCAACCACTTGAGGTTTCATCTCGTCTGCTACTCTACGAAGCGCGAGACCGGATATCGTTTGGCGAGTGTCGTCTGCTCTGTTGAAGCTGACTAGCTGTTGGGCAAGGCAAGAAGATGTTTCTTCTCTTCACGATTTCAATATCAAAGAAACCCGGCGTTTGAAATCAGAAATAAACTCTTCCTACCAATTATAACTGTCATGTTTGGAAATCTTTAAACTGCTTCAAGAGCAGACTCCGTGGATGTCTACACACTAAGTAGATGTGGCAGTTCCTCTTGCTCGTCTACTCCATGTTCCGACAATGTAAGAAGTGAAAACCCCACTCTGGTATATATGGACGCAAGGCTTAGTCTTACGCTGGGATTGTTAAACAAGGGACATGCTACTCGGTATTCTGCTTTTTGATAAAAGTGTTTATTAAGGATTTAGTTGGATATATTTTATTTTTGTATACATTATATGGCGACTCTTGGACCATGTTTTCTGGCGAATGGTTATTTCAATAGAAGGGACATTGTTCAATCGCCATGATAGACACGCAGAACATGAAAAGTTGTCAATGTTGACAGGATTAGTTTAAAGTTCAATGCAACAGTGTCCATAAAGGACTTTGATCCTGGAATCTCAGGTACTGTGACGTGGTCTGGAGCTCGTGCAGGTCGCGATCATAAAGATGCTCCACTTTTGGCAGTTCTGCAGGGGCAGAAGATCAACGTACATATATCGTTTTCTTAGATATGCTGAGACATTATGTAATTCCTTCCCGCTCCCCGTTGTGCAATAATTTGCTTTCCTACAGGCTATTTGGCAAGAATGCAGAATAGCGCGAGGGGCGAAAATGAGAACTCCCTTACAATTCTCGTTGACACCACGTGAGATCATGGAACTGAAGTCGAGATTTCAAAATGTCCGCCATCTTGACGCCAACGGTAACAAAACTATGTCTAAAAATATTGACAGACGTTATTTAATTGAATTAGCCGTGATTACAGTGCATCTGATGGGCTGAAGGGTTGTGCAATAGGGACGGAGGGAGGGAGCGTGTTTATACTCGACAGTGGGCACTGGGACTGTAGAATGGAAACATCATGCGGTATTGCGTGTGGCTGTCCGATTCACGACGGTTGCCGAGTCGTTGCAGGAAATTGTTTTCTGATGTCGACATTGGAAAGAATATGTCTATTAGGTTGAAACTGTGCAAGGTCACCAAACGAAAATATCGCTTCTTGAATGGGGTATTTGTACAGGCATGTTTTCATTCACGGTTCTTACAGCAGCGATTGCAACAAGAAACGAGATTTCAAGACCGAAAATATTTTCCACGCGTTCCTATTTACAGGTTTAAATAAAATATCATGGTGGTTCATGATGCATAGAGGCGAACACAAGAAGACTGAAACATATGATGATGATGTGGTTAGCGATCAGCGGTAGGGCTTGTATTTACGTGAATCGGTTACTTATCGTATATTGGTTGACTATATTGAATTATAATTCTATCTATAAGACCACGTCAAGTAAAGCATTAACAAACATAGTATATCGTTCCTGCATTATATATAGGCATATTGATATTTGGAACTATAATTAAATGGAAATCGGCATGAAATTGTAATTCTGAATCTTTTTAGAAAATAGTTACAATTTTATTACATGAAAACATTATGATGCACGCAATCCATCTTCAAATGACATGTAAATGCTAAAATAAACGGAGGTTATAAGAGATAAAAAATTTAAAAAATACTAAGAAATTTTAGTATCAATTGTTTTCAAAATATGGACAAGAAGTCCTGAAATCTCAGTCAGTTTGGCAACATGTGGTCAACATTTACTTCCATAGGGTTTCAGCCACAGGGGGAAATCCGGAGTAAAACATGGCTGACAAAACAGCCAGCTGACTACAGCAGAAGTCCTGACCTACACTGATTATGTGCCCTTGATCTGTTCTCAAGTAGGTGGCGCTGCAAGAGATGGCATTCGTGCGCATGGAAGTCAGGTAGCCAGTTTAAACTTGCATACCGAGAACTGTCTTGCATACGAGCTTGAACTACCCGGAATTGGCTTTCAGAGGTTTTCTCTCTTCAGGAAAATAATTCTTGTTAAATAAACAACTTGAGCGCCCCAATGACGCTTTAAAGCTACCATTGAAGCCATGGAAGAAAATGGGAATAATTGAAATAAATCCCTTGTTGTACAAAAGGCGTTTTAACACAAACGTTACATTCCTATGGGTTCTGATTTTATTGTGAAAGAAAACAAATGAGACTGGGAGAAATAGTTGACAAGGCTGCCAGGAGAACAATGAAAAACTACACATAGATGTTTGACAGATAATGGATTTCCAAATGTCTCTCACCATTGTCATAGCATAACTTTTTATATGAAAAACAATGATCTGTTATTGGGCCAAGAGGTCAAGTTGAAGAGACCAGTACAACCCCAACAAACGTTTTATATCAACCTGGCCTCACGTTGTTACACACAATGACTCATATTTGTTAACAGAACTATTTAGGAAATTTAGAATTGAATGTTGGAAAAGAGTTCAGTAAGTATTGTTATGTTTGGAAAGTTGAGTACGAATGAACTGAATAGTTTACTAATACAGAATTGGTTGACATGATGGTGCAAACTTTTTGCCTTTTTAAATATACAAAGCTTTCGATCTCTGTAACTGACTCTGCGTTGGACTAGGACATTAATAACTCTAAGATGTATGGATATTTCGTTTGTTGTTCTTGAACACACCCCAATCAATAAACTTATAATAATAGATATACTTTTTAAAATGACATTTCTTAAAACGCATTTTCTTATTATTTCTGTTTCAGCTGTTCTCTCTCTCGAATGGACGTTATTAATTTACAAAGGTTTGAAATTGTGCATCAGATCTGGAATTGCACGTCTCGTCTCCCACGGCGCTCTCCACGTTAATGCAACGGTCTATAAACACGGAGTATCTTGCTAAGTCGCCACCACTGTGTAAATATATCTCTTCTTATTATCTGTAACAAGCGCGATCTGCGTTCGTGTTCTTTAAAAACATGAGATACACAAGTATATGTCAGCGGGAGGGAACTGTTGTTTGTAGAGTAAGGGGAGACAACCCACGGACAGAGATGCAAAGTCTGCAGTCATCAAGAGTTGTCTAACAGTAGTGCAAACAAACATTCCCCTTCCTCTACAAGACAATGGTGTAAGTATCAGATCTGGCGAGCTCCACTCCGACCGTATAATGTGTGGTGATTGGGATATGAGAACATATGATTAAACATGAAAGGACATGGATAATATTTGAAACAAGGATTGCTTTATCTTATATCTTATTTGTACTATAGGAACATGGTTTATTATGAGTTTGAGCTCGATTTCAACCTCAATAGTTATTAAAATGATCTCAGACATTTTACTATCGTTTTTACTTTTTTTTAGAGTAAGGATATTAAGTAAATACAATTTAGTAGATTCTAACATATCTATTCTAGAAACACGATTCTACAGTGTAGTCAATTTGATGTAAAAGTTATCCCGTTGAAGACCGTGATATACTAGACATACGAGTTTCATTCTGTTCAAACCATATTGGATGTTAGGTGTCGTGTCTGGGAGACAGGCTGGAGAAGTTCTACTAATACACGTAGATCCAGGGTTTGTAACCACAGTTTGAGAGAGATAATGTGTTCTCATTCACTAAGACAACACTATAATGTTATGACATAGGATATCACCAAATGCATTGTAAACGATAACATTCACTATATGTTTCATGAACAAACTCTTAAAGATACTCAATCTGCTCATGACGCTCCACAATAAATAGCCACCCCTAATATTCGTCAAGGCGCTTTTTATCAATATGTTGCTTTACATAGTTGTGCATATGACTCGGAAAGTTGTGCATCAACCAACGATTAAGTAGAAATACTACGGTAGCCAGACTGATTGAAGAACCTTTCAGAGTCTTCTACTCTTTATCAAGATGTTGCAATAGCTTTGATTTGACTCAACAAGGTCCGTGATCAACCAAAGGTTGAATAGAAAAACTACGGTACGCCAGATAGGTAGACCGTTGGTAGAATCTGTTGGATTCCTCAAAGAGCGAACGACAGCGATATCTCTGTCCCGCTAGGATTCGAAGCCCTGGAATCTGACGAACGCCGTGGAGCGGCGAGGATCCCCCCAAAACGCTATGGGGAAATCGGCGCGGTCAAGGGGGATATAATCTAATTTTCAAACTCAAAACAACATTGCATTTCACGTCGATTGCGCTCAATTACCGACCTAATCTAATTTATTCTAGCTACATATCACTGTAGAGCAACGTCGGTCGACGGAACTGGGTATTTATTTTCCTTCTTCTAAATGGCCACTTTCTGCCCCCAAGACGTTAACCCTGTTTCCAGCACAGTTATAAAAGAGCTTATTGAATGGGATGTTTGATAAATATATTTTAGTGCTTTGATGTCGAGTGAAATGGCTTGACGGTGATTAATTACACATCTATCATGTCAAGCTGTCGGGAACGCTGCGACTCTGTACAGTGTGTAATCTGTTTTCTCGCCAGACTTTTACTTATGCGCGGCAATAAGTCTTCATAAGCTGATCTGGGACTAGTTGAAGCTGCTGAAGTAGTCAATATTGCAGCTCGTAACAGGTCGGGTGTACATTGTACATAGACCCTTATTCAAACATCTTCATTTTTTTCCGAACATCCTTTCATAACTCCAGCACTAACTGGCCTCTTTAGCGTCAGATTATATAATATTTTTTCTTTATCATTTGGTTCATGTGACCTTTCATTGGCGCTGAATATTCAAAACATCAAAATCATGCAACCAAAGTATATTTGATTTTTAAATAAAAAGGAAATAACCCAAAACTAATATTAATCAAAGTTTTAAAATGATCACCTGGATAATATAAGAATTAATAAGATTGAATACCGATATTACATTGTATTCATGGATGTTATACATCAATACACAAATACATGCATATTCCATAATTATGCTTTTTTCTATAGAAAATTAATACTACGCCAAATATTTAAAAGAATAGTGTAGTTTATGCGTCACTCGTGAATAACTCGATGAAATAAGATGATGTGCATAAACGATAGATAGATATCACTTATCTAATTTATAACCACGGTCTATCATAATTGATTTTTTTCATCTATAATTCATACGATATTTGCAAAGAGTGATTGTTCCGAACCTGGGTACAGGTTTATCAGCATGTCATACGTCAGTTATTGTAATTACAACAGAAGATAATAATATCACAACAGAAGATAATTATATCACAACAGAAGATATTCACTTTCACTGATGAATTCATATTTTTAACTTTCCATGTGCGTATACCTGTGAGATATAATTAGTTTAGTAAGGTATATTATTCAAACACACTTACAATTGCACAGACGATTTTATAATTCAGTTAAGGGGAATATATAAATAGAACATTTTCTCCAAAAGATAAGGACAATGTAATATTCCATTATCTTACTGGGTTGTGGTAAGATATTTCCACCTAGTCGTTACTCATTTCGATTATCAGAATTGTTTATCAATTCCACAATTCCAAGGCATGTCTCATACACCTACATGACTAGTAACATTAAAGGAAAGCTTCTATCGAAGTAGTTTTGTGGAAATGAAATTCGAGGGCGCATTCCTGATTTTACACATTATGCTTTAATACATGATTATTACACATTCCAGTTGAAACATATAACTGAGGATGATATTGTGATTGCTTTATACTCGACAGTTGAAACATATAACTGAGGATAATATTGTGATTGCTTTATATTCGACAGTTGGACAAAGACTATATAGCACACGTTCTTTAAAAATGAAAAACAATGAGAAGTGAAGCCATTCACCGGCGCTACACGTGTGGAAAGCTTTGCCACGACTGAACATGCCATTGTTGATCATTTTACTCGTAAACTATTTCTGAATTCTATTAATATATATGTTTTATTATTGGCAAGATGTTAAATATATACACAATTTAATAAATATAACATTATCAATATGTCGATACAAAATCGCGCTTTAGGGGATCTAATTGAACAAGTCTACATATCTGAAATCCTCTGTGGTTATTACAAGACGAGAATAAAAAAAGGAATAATGGTAAATAAACTCTTCATTCGTAAAAATAACAATACAAATATTCATAAATCTAAGACCATTAATGCCTGCAGTCTTTTGTGGTAAGTTTCGATCCTTTATACTTTTCGAAATACTAAAATTCGTCCATTATACTTTAACATAGGGTGGCATATCGTGTTAATGTACAGTGTACTGGATCCTGTACTAGGTATTCTGATGGTATTTAGTCACTGTGGTGTGTATTATCGTGTTAATGTACAGTGTACTGGATCCTGTACTAGGTATTCTAATATTATTAAGTCACTATGGTGTGTATTATCGTGTTAATGTACAGTGTACTGGATCCTGTACTAGGTATTCTAATGTTATTAAGTCACTGTGGTGTGTATTATCGTGTTAATGTACAGTGTACTGGATCCTGTACTAGGTATTCTAATGTTATTAAGTCACTGTGGTGTGTATTATCGTGTTAATGTACAGTGTACTGGATCCTGTACTAGGTATTCTGATGTTATTAAGTCACTGTGGTGTGTATTATCGTGTAAACCAGTGAGGCGGCAGGAGAAGTGGGAGGAAATAACGTGCAGGATCGAACAATCTGTATCCGCTCTCACAGCGTCCAGCTCATCCGATGACACTCACATGAATATCGCGCATCGTACATCTATACCTATATTAGTTTATGCCTCCCATTTGTACATCGTACATCTATACCTATATTAGTTAATGCCTCTCATTGTACATCGTACATCTATACCTATATTAGTTTATGCCTCCCATTTGTACATCGTACATCTATACCTATATTAGTTAATGCCTCTCATTGTACATCGTACATCTATACCTATATTAGTTTATGCCTCCCATTTGTACATCGTACATCTATAACTATATTAGTTTATGCCTCTCATTTGTTCATCGTACATCTATAACTATATTAGTTTATGCCTCTCATTTGTATATCGTACATCTATAACTATATTAGTTTATGCCTCTCATTTGTATATCGTACATCTATAACTATATTAGTTTATGCCTCTCATTTGTATATCGTACATCTATAACTATATTAGTTTATGCCTCTCATTTGTATATCGTACATCTATATCTATATTAGTTTATGCCTCTCATTTGTATATCGTACATCTATATCTATATTAGTTTATGCCTCTCATTTGTATATCGTACATCTATATCTATATTAGTTTATGCCTCTCAGTTGTATATCGTACATCTATAACTATATTAGTTTATGCCTCTCATTTGTATATCGTACATCTATATAATATTAGTTTATGCCTCTCATTTGTTCTTCGTACAACTCATGCATAGTGAAACTGCATCCTTAAAAAAATTTATGTACCCACTTTATAAAAAAAATTGCTTCTTTATACGATATTGTACACGTTTAATTCTACACTTAATAACTTATATTCTTACTGCATTCATAGACAAACAAATTATTTTGTAAAGTAATATTTGCCATAATGTGTCGACGTTATGCAAAACAATATTCAAAATGTTCTATGTTTGACAATCTGATGGATAGTAGACAAAATTAAACCATGATAATAGTGTACGAATGACAAAATATCAAATAGTTTGAAAGCGAGAATTCACGTATCTTAACTTTGGTATCGTATCCTTTGCCATTCATTTTATTATTTTGGATTATTTTCTAATAATCACGATACGGTTTCTTAAGATATATATAGCTATTAGCTCTTTCCCCCACCTGCCTGTACTTGCACCTATCACACCTATTGGGCTGATTTGACCTGTGTTTCTACCCTGTTGAACACCTGTACTGTCAATTACTTCCATGCACACCACACCTTCACCCCTGGTGCATGTACACGCTCCCTGCAGGACCTCATGGAAATATGACATTTTGTGAAGAAACAATATGTATTAGTGAGCTAAGTAGCATACGGTAATGTATTAGGAATTAGAAAATACCAATATTGCATAATAGAAATGTCAACTCCAGACAAGGCAATTCGTCACCAAAAAATGTTCAGTTTCAAGTTTTAAATGACTTTTTTGGTTACTAGAACATTCATATAATCGTGTAGATAAATGTTATTCCGCACACATGAATTAAGAAAGGTATCATGCCACAGACTTGAATATATGTGTTCTATATATTTGATACGTACTTAACCTTAATTCAACTATAACATGGTTATATTTGGGATAACACTACCTTCAATAGTACAAATTCTTGTCCTTTTTCGGGTCGAGTCCCATGCGGGATTCGAACCCACGCCCTCAGAGTAAGGCAACTATCGCCAGCATTGACTGTACCAACAGCTTACCACACGACCATTTCGCCTCGACAAAAATCGAGGTCCAACAATCGATAGTTAAGCTAATTTTTCCATTCAATACCTCTCTGATAGACGTAAATTTGGCACATCTTCCTAGGCTGAATGCATTAGAAATACTTGCCATTTAGATAGTGAGGAAATATAACATGGTTATATTTGGGATAACACTATTATTGAACACATCCCTAAAAAGGTTTCGTATACGGACAGCATTATGTGTACGTCCGTAGATTGCACCGACCACATCCTAAACTGACCACACTGGGCATACACTCGCACAGCACTAACACACGTGTAATTGTTTCACGCACGTGTCCAGGTGAAGATGAACACCTCAGCGTTGTAAAGTTGTAGGTTGGACCGACTAATCCTAGTTTGTTTACCCATTGCGTGAAGGCTGGTCTCTCCACTGTCCGCCCTCCCTCCCTCCCTCCACAAACATGGTTCGAACCACGTGTCTTCAGTTAGCCGGTGGTCTTGTATACAGACTGTCCACATGTGTATGTATTGTGGGAGTTTGAGGGTGGGGATGTAGTTTGTGAGGGGAGGGGGGACTTCTATATTTGCATGAGGTGTGGGTCATTTGTCTGAGGGGCAGGGGTGGGTACAGTTAGCTAATGTGAACTCATGGTTTCACCTACCCTTAAGAAAAAGCATGTTATTAAATGTGAATATTTTAGATGACTTCTATCAAATTTAGAATTTTGTGGGTGTTTCCTTGACCAGAGAGCCGGTATTTAGGAACGTTATGCAGTCCAACAATATTCACTTTCACAGGACCTTTTATTTTGGATTTATTTTATGTATTTATTCTTATACCCTGATCACGTGACCACGCAAAGGTGAGCGGATACATGTGTGTACTTGCTATAACGAATACATTTACCTTTGATAATGATGGAAGAACCTAAACCGCACACATATATATTATGTGTAGTGTTAATGTTAGCAACTGACAAAGAACTGTGTTATAAACTTGGACTATATCTACATTAACTACTTAATCCGGAAAATTAATTTTAATGCATGCAGGATAATAATGACAATCGCATGTATCATGTATTTTGGGCCTAGGACCTTTATAATGAATAACTCTATATGTCTGTCTGTCTATATGTCGTGAAGAAAATACCCCAAAAATTATTTTACTCTTCTACCCGCCGTCCCCACAATTATATAACGGAACGTCATACCATGACGTCACGCCGCGGTGATAAGATATGTTTCGTATATTTTCCCTCGCAGGTACAAAAACTAAGAAATGATTGTATGTATATACTTGTCAAAACTGTTTTAGCAATTTTCAATTAGATCCATTATTTAATCTTCAGATATTTGAAATTTAAAAAAAGAGAAAATCTTGCTTTCGTCATTTCCTGTTAGCGGGTTGTAATTAAGTAATTCTATCTGCTTCCGAATGAGTGTGAAACTGTTATTTAAAATGTCTTCTTTGGTCGTGCTTTTACATCGAATATGAAAATAAATACGTTTTATCATATTCTGATATTACACACGAAACTGCACTTTTTGGGGGGCTTTTAAGAGCATTAAATGAAAAAAAACGTCACTTTAATTCGTTTAACTCTATATGACGCCAGAAGGTTCTGGATAGCATACGGGGATCAGGTATACAGTTGCACCACTGGCGGTCAGCGGGGGCCGGGTCGGTGATAACTCTCTCGTCACTTTAAATGAACGTCTCTGCTTTTAAAGTAAGTTTTGATATGAATCCACACTCTCTTTGAAGTCTGTTGATTACCACACGTAAAAGATCGAAAGTTCAAATCATTTTGTTTTCGCTTTGAAGCTATTGTCGCCATATGTCTACGAAACTGAAGGAAATGACTTTATAAAAAGGCTTGCACCGTTTCACCATGCTGCCGGCTTGGTGTAAAAGTGGAATCAGTTTAATGCGATTAAAGATTCGAGTCGTATGATTCATTCACATTGGGAAGCGTTTTATGTGGCCTATAATTGGCATGTACGTGCATATAACCCATTAAGGATATTTAATCTGCTCTTTTTAAAAATCCTTATTTAAAAGAAAACAAATGGAGGACCATTAACTTTAAGTTGAGCAAGTAGAAATTGCTTATTTCTTTTAAACTATCTACTCGTTCATATCAGCTAGCAGACTCTGGCCTCTATATATGTACTTATATAAGACTACAATCAGTACCATTTCTGCTTACAGTCTTCCTGTTGTGGCTGTTTAAAGAAACATATTCTCCCACATTGTTATTATAAGACCACTAAACAGAAGCTTGAACGTCATTTTAATATTAATATTCTTGTTGTACTAAATTTCTTGGCAAGGTTTATATATCTAGCATCTGATAAACGACGCACGTTTTTGAAACTACATGTGAAATAGACGTTCTGGCGTTCTGTTTACTTATAACATATCAACATATCATACTATGAAGTGTAAAACAGATGTTAATTATCGTTGAGTATACCGATGTAATACAGTCCTAACTTCTATTTCATCACATCACATAATCATCACATTTCTTGAATTTACATGTCTATTACAAATATTCAAATGTCAGTGGAAATCTTGGAAAGATATAAGCTATTGTGTTAACATATACCAGTTAAAATCTATTTTCTGTGTCAAAGTGTTTGTTCATGCATCTAAAGACACCTCCTATCTTACACTGACAACAGACACCCGCCATGTTTATTTGCAGACTACTGTGACGACGGAAGACGAAAACGTCCCAGAGCACGTTGACGTGAGGCGGGATTGATACAAAACCTACTCCCAGATTGTTGTTTCGTTTAAAAACATACCAATTTAAACAAAGGCCAACACATTATAAAAATTATAAAAATTCTGGCTAAAACTGCAGATTAACCCGATGTCCGCCCAAGGCGGCTCGTTGTCACATGGGTGTACGCCAATCACCAGCCGGCTGAGAACGTTCAAAAGTGATAACTTCCGGCTGTGCGAACATAAGATGTCAAATGAGTCAGTGAGCTCAGGCCGGCCCAAAACAACCTATTACGTATTTGTTTAGGGTCAAGGGTCATCTGGGATAGGGGTAAAGACCCCTTCACTGTTTCAACATGCTGCCAGTCGTACAACTGATTAAAAGCAAACAATGTAAATTTGGCTGAATTCTCGTGAAAATATCAGCGCGGCTGGGCTTATTAGATGCACGTTGTTCCTGTCCGCCTGCAGAGATTCATCCAACTCGGGCATGTAAACTTTCCTCTCTCCCACCGACTTGAGCTCCCATATGTGCCTAATGTGGACCAGTCACACCCCGAACAAACGGCAATACTCGCTTCTCATTGGTCAGGAGACGATTAACGAGATCGTATTGATCAGATATGGAATTTCAATACCCGCGGTCTTAATGTATACTTTGAAGTTTTGTGGAATCGTACACTTGTGTATTTTGATGTTTTACTGCTAATGGTATCGATAAGGTTTTCTCTGCTTAAACGTCTGAAAATCTGTTTTTTATTCCTAGTACCGTGTATGTATATGATAATATAGAAAATACAAACACTTCCGATAAATGTGCCTTAATTTAAAATTTTAACTTAACTACTACAAACCCACATTGTAACTAAAAAAACACATCTTGTTTCTTAGCTTTCCGTGCGACTGACAAATTTCATTATCGTATATCCGTTGCTATAACATTTACATTAGCAAATATCCGTTGCCAGATCGGACTCCCTAATCATATCCAAGTTTATACAAGGTCTCTTTCAACTAAGTTAAAAATCACAACACAATCTCCATTCTCTGCATCAACAGATCTGTTCACTTCCAAATGCCCCGTTCTGAAGACAGACTGACTCTAGTCCCGCCCCGCTGTGCCACGCTTATTTCTCTAATTGAATCTTATCTCACGATGCCTATCACAAAGCCGAGGCGCTGCGAGCAGGAATCCCTCGCTGTTTGTTTTTGTTAATGTTAGTTCTCTTTGCGTTTTAAACGATTTAATAGACTCCCGTCCACCGACGCGATTTTAAGTGAGTTTTTCCTGGGCAAATACCAGCGAGGCGATTGTTTTTCGCCTAGGGTCGTTGGAATTGGTTTATTTTTCTTTGAATTAATGTGTCATTTCACTCCCAGTGCCTGAGCTGATGGGCTTTAAAGAATTGGCCTGTTTGAGGTCGGTTGATTTGTTGTGGGAGCAAACTTGTATATAAGAAGAAGTTTTATAACAGAGCTCGTAGGTTGAGTACCTGAATATATAAACATATTATTTGTTCTGATGCCATTGTTTTCAACTTATGAGATCCGTTATTTTAATGATGTAGCATTTAAATCACGTGTAAGGTCTTCACGAAAAGCATGATAAACCATACATTTGAAAGAAACGCGAATCTAACAATTATCCACATAATTCCCATTTATATACGTATCCAAATTTCGGATGCGAACAAATTACTAGTTATAAGATAAAAGAAGATCTTTGATTGGTTGTTTTTATATTCAATGACCTCCTCTCAAGGTAGACTTTCATTCCATTTAATTAAGCTTGTTCAAGCATTGCAATAATGTGAGGAAATCAACTATATTTCCAGTACAGTAAATCACCAGGTGACACTATTACATCACTTATGATTAAGAGGCGTGATGTTTCACTCATCCCAACGTACGTAAAATCTGAACTAACATAAGTCTTGCTGAGACTGACGTGAAGCGATATAACTCTTGTTTTCGTTTTCTGTTAATGTTCAACGAGGCGTGTCAAAGACATATGTTTGTAATAAATGGGTATATCAACTTAGAATTAAGGACAATAAAACCACGTGACGTCCCCTCGTCATTTATTGATCTGAAGACGGCCACTTAACTTTCGTTCGTCTGTGACATCTGCAGCGATTTCGGATGTCCAATGATGCGCAGGCGCGTCAGATATAAAGCGTAAGGAGAACAATTTATAGCCATATTTTCGCATCTATACCATTTCCGCGAAACATGAAGCCCGTTATGAGTTGTCGTTAAAACACGGGAGTCTTCACAACTTTCTTTAATGTGAAAATAAACCTATCAAATTAATCTAATTAAGTAGATTTATCCGTCACTAAAAGAACACGCCTATAAGTGTAGGTTTTGCCGTTAGCTGACTGAAGTTGGAACGATTTGACTGTTTTCTGAACACCGCCGAAGTTATTTAGTTTGACGAAATGATTTAAACTATCAACAACGGTATGTGAATTCAAGCCGTCAATGATGATATATAAACGTATACTTAAAGCTTTAACCATATATGTAGTTTAATAATTTTTTTAAGCCAAATTGGGATGATATTTTTAGAGAAGCGAGTCCGCTCCTTCTGAACAGCGATAGCATTTAGTTTGACACAAGTATTTTAACTAAAACAGTTTGTGAATTCAAGATAGTCGTGAGCAATAATGCTTTATAAAACTATACTGAAAGCTTTAACCTAGCTACTGCAATCCCTGCAATCTAATTTTTTACATTTTTTGATATAACGTGTTACCTTTAACTCGAGTAGATACATTTGATTGTTGATTGTTGATGTTTTTCTTTCTAAAACAGTTCAAAACACATACATTCTGATGAAAATCAATGATCATTTTCTAAAAGATTTTAAGTATATTTTTAAAAAATTTCATAAATTATATATAATGATATAAAAATGTTTTGATTAAAGTAGATAATGGATAATGAATATTATGCTGTGGATTCTTATCGATTTCTTACTCAGTTTCGTTTTCTTACAGCTATTATGTTCAGTTTTACAACAAAAATACAAACTTATAGTTATGAATGGCGACTTTACATTCATAACTCCATATGAACGAAACTATTGTTTATGTGAAGGTGACCTTTATATAAAATTGTGTTAAGCTATACCTCTGTCACACATATGGAAGGGGATTTTTGAAAATATTTCTGATTCGAAGTTTGAAATTTTTAATATAACTGAGCTAAGTATGTTTATGCAGTACAATAACTAAAAACAAAATTATATATGTGTATGAGTTAAAGATTATAGTTGCGAATGAGTTTAAAATTAAAATCCTTGATGTTATTTATAATTTGCTTACATATTCAATAATGATAAAATTAAAGCTTATTCAAATTTATGAGATTTTACAAATTCAGTGTTTTGTAAATGCAACATTTTTGTGAGTTTTTTTATTCAAATCAAAATAATTTACTTTCAAAATAAAAAAAGGCGTATCCAAATTTTAAAAAAAACACAAAATGTAATAAATCGAACGTGTTTCGCAAATTCGTTCTCATTATAGCATTAAAACGCAAAACAAAACATTAAGAGCACAACGTCAGTTGTACATTTCAGATAGGTTATATGACAAAGCGTGTCACGTGATATGTCAATCAGCGGAAGTCGGTGATAGCGATACCGCGCATGTGTTGTCTATTTTAGAGATAGGAATCTTAATCGAATTATTGTCAGAATCGGATAGGAATAACTAAGAATCAAAGAGCAGCTTCGCTTCCCATATTGTCAGTGTGTTTATCTGATTGGGGGCGATGTTTGAGTCAATTGCTGTGTTTGTATAAATTCAAGATGCTGATGTAGTTTCTTTCTCAATATGTTTTTATCCAGGATCGCGAGCGTCTTCTAATATGTGAGGACCGGAACTTCTTACATTCCTTCCTTCTTCATTTTAATTATGACGTTGTCTTATTTAGTTATATTGAATACATATAAAGTAGACACGGTTATCAAAACATGACAAATTATGTTTTTTTCTCATTAAACTTAAAATAATTGCATGAATGACTACTTGTTAGTCGGGGTGCTCCTCAACACTCATTTAATTTGGTCAATGTTCAGGCGTCCAACAATCTTGACAAAACACGACACGAGAGACAATAAGGACCTTGGTCGTGAACCTGTGAAATATTGAGTAAGCTAAATATCTCTGTGTCTTTAAGTTGGTATTTTTAAATAACTATATTTGTCTGATAGAAATACATTTACGTTTACATGTACGTATTACGCTACTGTCGCCATTTTGCTAGCTTTCCTTACTGAGTGTATATACTGTATTTTTTTCATATACTATAAAATAATCATTTCTTATTATAAACAAACCTTTTAGACACAATCGGTAAAATCCCTTAATCACTAATATTACGAATTTATATCCTCCTCAATGATTTCATGACGCCACATGCTAGTATAAAAACAGCACAGCGAACCACAACATCAAAATCAGACAACGATGCCAACATGTCCAGGGGGCTGTCTGACAACCAGCCCAGGACAGTTCACCCCACCCCCAGGACAGGTCAGCCCACCCCCTGGACATGTCACCCCACCCATGATTCGCACTGGGGGTCCGTCTGTCTACCGAGGGAGGGGACAACTCGGGTTATTGCCATGGACGGAATAACTCCAGGGGGTGACATGATCTCTCCCATTTGGACAGTCTGTGTACTCTGCCAGACTGGTGGGAGGATACGCCTGGCTGACCACGCGGAATAAGGAGGTTAATTTACATCTTCCAGAAAGTGGGTATAAGCTTACTCCTCTTAGACTCCGGTAGAGGGGTGGGGGACCTAGTGTTTATGATTTATAGATTATTTGACCGCTTGTTGAAGACTCGTAAGTTGCCTCGTTAAGCCGGAGTAGATTCATATGTACAATGGACATATAATACTTCGTATCAGACACAACTCACTCATGAACAAACTGAGAGAGACATGATTCGTTTGGTGGAAATAGGAGCAGTCATTCATTGTGCACATTACCCCTTGTTAAAGCTATTTTTGTAATAAAAGAAACAAGGTATATGATAAGATTTGATTTGGGTAACCTATGCAGGGTGCTTATGTTTATATCCGAACATCTAACGATAGATACACCCTATTATGTTCATGTTGTAAAATAGTAGATTGCGGATAGCAATTATTTGCAGAGCAGATATTACATCACATTATTGTGTTATGTCTATATTCGGGTATATTTCTAAAAGAAAATTGCATAAAGAAATACGAGCATTCAACTTTCTTGCCAAGGTAAAACTAATCCCAAACGCAATCAACACCCTTTGATTCAGGGTGACGTTTCATTATAATTAAACCGTTTAGAAACCAACACGTACCCGTGCTTCTATGATACTACGCTCTAACGTCAAATAGTATCTGTATACCCGAGTATTTTAATTTTAATTCGTCAATGAAACCATGGAATCTGTGCCTACCTGGACGCGTGCCTCTGTGAGACTGCACCTGAGAGCGAGCTGTTCTCTAGCATACACGTCCGGGTAGTGCGTCTTCTGGAAGACCCGCTCCATCTCCTCCAGCTGATAGCTCGTGAAGGTCGTCCTGTTTCTCCGCTTCTTCCTCTTCGAGTCCGGACCTTCATCAATAACAATCAGAATACTTTGTAAGCACAAACTGTTAGAACAATAAGGTCTTTTCCTCCAGCGTCCTCTTTTGAGAGGGGAGGGGGTGTAAGGAATAATGATAAATATTAATGATAATATACATCTAAAGAGGGATTTTTACTTTTGAAAAATTTTGAGAATGCAAATGTCCCCACCCATCTCACCCATATTGATGAGGACTCCTGGAATCTGGTTGTTCTATGGAGGTGAGGTCGTTAACTTCAGTTGATTATAGAAATGATATAATTGTGAATACTGTAATAGAGACTATAATATAACTAAATATTGTATGACCCCTGATTGGGACTATATGTGACAGTAAGTTCACCCACCGTCCTCCTGGTCCTCCGAGTTGGACAGCACCCCTCCCTTGTCCTCCCCCGGGCTTCTGTCTGGGTCACTCAGCTCCTCCTTGCAGTCCGGGGACCCCTCGCTCCTCACACTGACGTCCTCGGCTCCTCCCCCTACACACGTGCCGTTCAGGGTGGACTTGGAGAGATCGCCCGAATCGTCCATATCTGAGAAGACAGAGGGGCACATATTAATATATGAAGAATAAATCACTTTAGTCCCCTGTTCCTCACTCTGAACTCGTCCACTCCCATCCCAGATACAGCACACAGGTTGACCTAGTTGTCCATATCTCCAGAGACTTGAGAGTACTCCAATTGAAAAGTAACACATTTTATTTAAAATCAATATATATCCCTCGTTTCTCAAATTCCATATTTTCATGACCTCCAGTCTACCCGTTATAATCAGGGTATCCGGAGTTCAACCAATACATTATGCAAAGGTAGCATTCAAGCTTAGTCTCACACTTAGACTTTTTCTTCTTTTTTTTTTTTACAGAATTCCATTTCTTACAGTCTTCTTCTTAACATTTCATAAAATGGTGAAATTTTCAGAATAAATATTTTTTCCAGAGTCTGAGTGTAAGACTACATTTAAGCTATTCACGGGTCCGAATCTAAGATTTGGTAACTGGAGAGGATAGTTTCTTTAACTATCAACTGCATGCATGGAGAAGATAATGATGATCAGTAGATGAGTTTGCCAGAGCTGGTAGCAGGTAGGGAGAATAATGAGAATAGTGAGATTAGTAACATTAACCGGATTTTATAAGTATGTATGAATCGCCAAATATAATATTGATTTTTATTTGTATTCTTTTAGATAGACCTGTTATAGAAATTATAAAGTTAGTTGTTAGTGTATCGTGAGTCATCGTTACTCTGCATTTATTTCTTTGGTTTCTCCAAAGGACAGACATATGAGGCCAAAAAAATACTTCAGTTGTTGGTGAGTTTAAAACAACAATTAAAGCATATTTAAAAATTGTTGATTAAAATACATTATGTCAATTCATGGGGTTTGTGTATGGTTCACTAGTATTTTTTAGAATATTCATTTAATCATAATTACATACATTACAAATTTATATTATAAATAGTAGATTATTATTCTCTACTCAAAAATGGGAAAATGCCAATCATCATTTATTTACATATACTATATTATAGCTCAGGTATATATGTCAACATTCGACAACATGAGCAACTTTTTTGTTTGTTTACGTTTTCAATTGAAATTTACAAAACTATACTTTCGGGTACCTTGCTTCACACTTTCAGTAAACCAAGTCAACATAATTTACAAAGTATTTTTAAAATATATTTAAACCGCTTCTATAAGTCATAGGTACCGATGACATGCACCGACTTATTTTAAATAATACATATGATTGCGTAACCTGTTTAACCAAGCCTGAACATTACGTATTAGTTATTTATAAATAATTATTTACCTAAATTACAATTAAGATTGAACATTTGTTGGTATAGGTCAAATTGTTGTCACTATAAGTAAAAATCACGAATTTTAACTGCATTTGCAGCTGAACATTTGCACTTTGTAAAACGTCTATTGAATGTTTTTATCTTTTGAAATAATGGAACGGTTTTCTTAATGTTTTGTGTCAGCAAGGAAGAAAGTTGAGGAACGTTTAGTCTGGATAAGATTTGTGTTTTCATGAAGATATGTCAACTAAAATTATAAATAGGATTTTTTTCGGAGCACTTGTTTTCCTTGGCAAATTTTGGACTTTTCTTCCGGGACTTTTTTCAGAAGACCTTTTTCCGAACACAATTATATATTGTGTCTTAAATTAGTCTAGACATTGAAATGAATTTTGATTTAGTCTAATATAGGTAATGTTGAACTAGTCTAATATAGGTACTATTATTATACACTGTCACGGAGCAGGAATCAAAGACCAATTATTTTCAATTTGGATATCAGTTCAAATATTCATATTGTTCTCATCACGAAACGTTGTCGCTTCCAGATGGTATACATTTAATTTATGTTGTCCACCTTACCTACTTCTGTAAGATCAAAATAATTTTTGTCTTTACTGAAAATACGTTATAGAAACAAATTAACATCATGGTATAATTATGAAACACTCAATGGTTACACGTGGCTACGATATGCATTTAATCTAAACAAAAATAATAATTTCATTTGTTTACCTTTGTAATAGCTGGTAATCACAATAATGTTTTATATCATGATATATTTCTAAATAATTAATATATAATATAATATATAGATTATAACCAATGGTGAATTTTGTTCTTTAATATATTGCAAATAGTTTTGCTTGTTTTTAGTTAATCAAAAAGTTGACGCTGAAAGTAAACGTTCTAGCTGCATTTTGGTCATATAGTCATATACAGTATAAGTTTAAATTTGTAAACATTATTTTGCAATTTTAACATAGTCAACAACATAATTGGTGGTATGTTGATAAGAAGAACAGGTAGAGGTTAGGCGACAGGAAGTCATCCAGTTCACAAATCTGTTGTAACTTGTAATACCTCAAATTCAGTGTTATAACATCTGATATGTATACAAACGTTATATTTCCAATAACATTACGGGTTTTATTCTCAGCTATACTAAGTTGATGATTTAAATAACTTTTAAACGTGGCTTGACATTAGGACATAGAAGGTAGAAGAAAATTGTTAGAATGGAGCCTTTAATGTCACACGCCTTGTTTCGGCGAACAATATGAACTGCTGTAAACACCACGTGCATACGTGCAGACAATGACGGCTGGTGAGAAGAGAATGATGCTAGTTTAACAGTTTATAGTGAGGAAGCCTTTATATTAAATCCATGGGGTAATACGAATTATAAGGTTATTTCACAAGGTATAATGATAATTATACCAACGAGTGAAATGCTGAATTAATCTTCATTATTTTTACAATTTTATATTATATATTATATATAGCAATTATCATATAAATTAAATATCTACCCAGAGCATTAAACGTATGTATAAAGGTCATGAATTGTATCATTCTTATAAAAAAAAACTTCAAATGATATCTGTCAAAATAAGTTTTGTCACATTTTCATAGAGTTGGGTGATATCACACGCAACAATGGTCCTGTCCACATTGAGGTCAAGTTCGTGTTACATCTTGTGTCGGAGCAGGAGAGCAGATATTTAAATCAACGACACGTTGGTAAGGTTTGATGACGACTGATCTATAAACAAATTTCGCCAATTGTTAAAAGAACCGCGAATTACCAGAGATCACACAATAACGTATCATGTGTTTGTGTCCGAATTAAAAATATACATGCAGGACAATTAAGTTTTCCAGTGTTTTAAAATATCGAAATATAAGCTTAAAAACATTTCATTAAAATAAAATTGTACTGTCTAATTTTTAAACTAACAATATAGTTATGTTTATGTTATTGGAAAATAACAATTTAACTTATGTGTATATGAAGATGATTGCTATTATCTTGGGAAATATTGTAATTGTGAAATAATACATGAGAGTAATATCCCGTTTATTGACTTTCATTGTTCATATTCCAAGTCATAAAATCGTCTTGGTTTTAATGTGTAAATGTTAAATGTTCACTTGATAAAATTGAATAGTACATTGTTTTCATTCATTGAAAGTCTGTTAGTTCTGTATATTTACAACTGAACAACAGTATAGTTGGTGTTGGCAATTTTGTCTGTATATTCAAAACGCCATGCTTCAATTTTTTATAGAATTGGTAACAATGTTCGACAAACAGATAAACGGGGACAATGACGGCAACTTGAATTAATTGATATACCATGTTACTTGTTGATATTTTCTATTATATGTTATATGTCTTAAATAAAATGATTTTCCATAATAAAACATTTCTTCATCTTTAAAAACAATGAAAACAAGTCATAGCTAACATATACATTGTATGTAGATATTCATCAGTATAAATAAAATACCTACAGCTACAGCAGCTAATTGTCACATTCGCAGTCGTAAATAAATGTGAAAAAATATCAATTAAAAGTTTAAATATTAATTTTAAAATACATGTTTTATTTGAGTGCATCTGAGTGCACCCCAGAACAAGGCGTTAAAGAATAAACCACTGAGATTATAACACTATCTTTCACACCTATATTAGTATAGTTAAGTGACCGAGGAGAAATCAAATTAATTTCTTACTTCCATAATACAATGTCTGTCAGTTAATAAATGTATAATATATAGTATGTATCTCAGAAAAATTATTAGATGTGATTTGGAGCAAAACAATCAAGGGTAGGTTTATAATTTATTTCAACTTATATTTACTTATAAACAATATCATTTATTTAAATTTACATATTTTCTTTCATTAATTGGAGTATGAAATGCCCAAATTTCATTTATTTGGCATTGATTTCGATGTAATTGTTATGAAAATGTGAATATGTAATGATATATTTCACCTTATCCTACATCAAGCAAAATTATGATTTAAGTATACCATACCAGTAGCCAATAAGACGTATTTCAACACATTGTTTCAATAAAGATACCAAGGCGAGTTTGTAAAGCCATTAAAACTGTAAATGCTCTTAAATAGGTGTCTGTTGGTTGAATGGGATGTTTACACCGTGTTAAGACCACAATGCCCTGATTTGATCAGATAAAGATAAAGATTTCAGATAAAGACGAAGATAAAGAGGCGTCCAGTGGTGCTCCCTGTCGCATCACCGCATGCCATCACATGTGCATCACTAGCCCCGATAACCAGGCTCCTAATTAACATAATAATTACCTGAGGTGATGAATAATTAATTAATTTGAATTTGTCACGGTAGACATTAGTTTGAACAAGTCGTAAATGATAAATCTGAGGAGATAGAACAAGTATGACATGATGATTGTTCTCAAGTGAAAATTGGAATATTCTTAAAATGTGACAAACATATTAATGGCGATTGGTAATGTAATAACCACACTTGATCGAATTGAATAATCAATTTGATGGTATTAATAAAATAATGAACTGAGTAGATACTTATTTTCTATGTTCAGTTTCTTAAACGGGGGATAATTTGGCAATAAATAAATCTACATACCGATAAGCGTAATCAATCTCAATTCAAAATTCTAAATATTAAAACATATAAATGTCTACCCGGTCATGCTTTGGTATGATGTTCACAATATAATTGCACACCGAAAAGATCATAAATAAACGTTTAAAAAGGCAAACTATCATTTCATAATATGTCTCGCTCGTCTTTGTCAAATATAGTCAAACTTGAAATGAGATAAAAGCTTTAATGACAGCGAATAATGCACGAAACAGCGTTGTCATAATCAACATTAAATTGTATAATATTCTATAATAAGAACATTCCGGCCATAAAATTAAAATGTCCGAATTTACGGCTTTGCTATCACGGTGCGTATACATAAACCTGACAACACAGGCCGATTACTGTGCAGGAATATTCAAAACATTGCCGATAAAAACAAAGGGGTCAGCACTCACCTCTGTCTAAGTCCTCTCCGCGCCTGTTTCCTAGTATATCGTCGATGGAGTGTTGATTATAGGAGTTTGAACGCTGTCCCGGGTCAGAAAGTCGAGTTTGAGATAAATATTCCTCCGAATGATCTGTCCCTAGCGCTCCCGGTCCGTAATTCGGGAACACTTTTTCTGGTTTGATTAAGCCTTGTGCAGTAGACATTCCGTGTAGCAGGGAGGGCAAGCAGAACCAAACTTACTCCGACTTTCAGACGGTTCTTAATAAGATAATATTCTCTGGAATGGCGTGGCTGTGCCTCTGAGCCTATCGCGTTGCGAGGTAACTGAGGCCTGCCCCTCTGCCGCTCATTCATATTACCGCCAATTCACACGCCCCGCCTACCTCATGAATATTAATGAGATCAGCGACGGGCGGCTTGTGTTGTTTTGATTTGTAGCATTTTCCGCTGATTGAAGATGATTTTTGGAAATTTAGAGAATCTGTCGAAGATAAAAACTTTTCCACGTTTCTCCCGACGGTCTTCACTGTGAAAAGCCTGTAATCTGCCATGTTTTGAAAACATACTTTATAGTTTTGAAAACAGATATCTACAAGGCTTATACCGCAATAAGATGTTAATAGCGTGTTTTGTCTTGCTGGAAATTGCAATGAGGAGCCGCTGAGGGTTGATAGCCCTGGGAAGGGAGAGCCGCTCCGCAAAATTGAATCAAAGAAAATTTTGTTTTTGTTTTGACTGAAAGGTTATAATAAGCAATTAACAACAGACCTACCACATTCAAATGTTAACACTGTCTAAGCGTTTTCATATTATTTTGGATAGACTATATTTCTTTTATGACCAAAAATATTCTAATTTAAGTATACTTAATTTGATTTTTTTTTATTATAAGAGGAATCAATAAACATATGAAATAATGAAATAAGAATTCATATATGTATGAAAATTATTTGTTATGCATGTACGAAAATTAATAACATAATGAATAAATCGCTTTATTCAAATATCTTTGATAAAAACTACCAATGATGAATCAATTCGTCGAATTAATATGTAAATGCAGTTAAAATAAGTTCATACAAGAAAATGCACAACTATCATACAAAGATAAAAGAAAAACTAGATTTTTTCTAATAGACATTGTGGAATAAGGAAGAATTATAAACGGCAACACATGACAAGGACGCAGAAGGGTACAATGGATATCTGAAATGCATATACGAGTTTGTTTATGATAAGAAAGGAAACTACACAACTGGATGTAGAATTAATTAAGCATACAGATGTAATCATATAGATTAACGTGTGTATAATAAGATCATGCTCGACATAAATTTGCATAGAGGTATATAAAACATGCCAAATATATAATTTACAAGGTTTAACATCGTTTCTTGAATATATTTTGAAAAGAAGAAAAGTCCATTAAGATACCTTTAGACATGCTGTCATTAAATGTGATAGAACTCTTATGCCCGATTAAGGAGGTACACGAATACTTATTAATAATTATTTATAACATTTAGTTTTAAAGAGGGGTTGAATTAGCCGTAATTTTGTTCTTCTTCATTTCGTAAAAAACACTATATTTCTATCAATTTTACAACTTTTGATAAATATATTGATACTTGTATAGACACTAGAACGTATACATTTATAGAATATCCATAAAATATATCTTAAAAAGTTATATCTGATCAATTATGCCGTAGCATAACTTCTCACTTTTTAAATTGATGAATGACTATTCGCTATTCTTTCCCAAATCTAAAGTCATTAATTAATTACTATCAGTAATAGTTTTCAACTGGATTGTGTTATAAACACGAGTTAATAACTTGCATGTGTAAACAGAAATACCTTTCTAAAAAAACAAATGGAACCCTAGGCTTCCCTTTAATATAATGACGAAGTTGTAGTCCTAATGCCTTTGTGTGTGTATTATATATAAGAATAACGCAGAATAAAAACGAGTAGTATATCAGTGATCATTATAGTCCTCATGAATTTAATGAAGGACAAGAATCAATAATGACAATCTTAAGTTTTAACATAAAGGAGAAACGAATAAGCTTATATATATGATATGCATCTTTATCTTAATCTTATATATATTTATATTTTATTTCATAACATTGTTTTGAAAATTTTAATATCTATAGAAACTATCAAATGTTGTTAGGAATGGTTCGAAATCGTGACTTAAATTGGGTTTCTTGTGATGAAGTTAATACATGAACAAGGAATCAATCATCATTACAACCACATACATTCTACATAGCCATTTCATATTCAAATATACACGTAACATTTTCATAGTTTTTATTCATAATTCCACAAAGTAAATATCTTTGAATATCTATATAAACCGTCAGAAAGGTTTGGAATGGTAGAAGTCGTTACTGCACTGACAGTGAGAGACTAAGGACGATACAGACGTGTTGGGAGACTAAAGGATGTGAGTCTCTCCAGCTCACACAAAGGTCGCGCCCCCTCCTAGCAGTATGTACACCATACTACGGGCCCAGGGACCAGCCATATTATTTTCATTCTTATATGATTTAGGCTCTATAAACATAATGCAAAACCCGTGATATTTATCCAAGTCCCCCAGCCCGTCCCTGCCCCCACACAATCTGGGCATATAAAGGAGAAATGTCAGAGTGGACCGGTAGGATACCCTGGCTCAAAGACAAGAGATCATATTCGCGCTAATATTTCCACAGAATTTATTGAATTCCCGTTTTCGTGACAATCTTTCATAGGAAAAGATGTTTATCCAGTTCCCCTACACTGCGCTACACTCACAACTCTATCGGATATTAAAACAAACTGTTATTTACATTTGTCAAATTGAAACGTCGGAGAAGAAACAATTTTTATTCTCATTTATTGGTTTTGTAAAAATAGAATTTATTCCTTTTTCGTATTTGTAAACAGAATCAGCAATGAAGAACAAAATGATAGTAATATAAGTTGTAATTTACTAAAGATGTATATTATTCGTCTGCATTTCAGTTGATTCTAGATGTAGTATTCAACCCTTGACAACTGAATGAAAGAATGAGAGATCAGATCTGAATCACTCATTAACAGCCCTGTAGCTCATATTTTTAAAATCTTTATTTCAAAATATAATGTTCCAACAGTTTTCATCACTATCGTAAATTCCGTCTTATTATTATGCTGAAAGTAATACATTAAGTAATATAGTATAATCTATATTCGAATTGGCTATATGATATTCTTTAATTTTCTGATCTTTGTTCATTTTAAATCAGCATCTGTATCAGTAACTTTATAATAGATGAGTGAACGGCATACAGATGTGATTTCTTCAATGAGAATACACAGATAATTTGGAAATATATATAAGTTATAGCTGTCCTGTATATTATAATGCAATAGCTGAATTATTTCAGTGAGAACTGGTTATGTTAAAATCCCATAAATATACAACTTCATTGAAATGTGAAATTCTGTTATATATTTATATTCAAAATGAGTAAAAACTCAATAGTAAAGTTGTCAATGAAGAACAACACTAATTATTATTATGTTTTCTTATCAAAAACAAGGGAAACGTTGTTAATAAGTTAACTAAAATTACTGCGGTATTAATGGTTTATGAAGTTCATATATCATCAAGAATATATAGAAGAAGAAGTGCTTCACAGCATATACAATCAAATATATATACATATAAGAAAAATAACATATGCTGTCCGGTCAATAATGGTCTTTTAGACACTTCTTTACTAAAAACGCTTAAGTGTTAAAATGTGATAAATTATGATTTGAAACATATATGTTTCATATATTTTACAACATTTATAGAAACATGCGCCGTAACTACATTTTCTAATATAAATGTGTGTTGCAAACAGAGATGAACTGATCAGCTGATAAGGCGTTGAGATGTTGATGCATTGACAGTACACGGTTTTCCTTGAAACGATTATATAGGAAGTAAACCATGACTGGAATCACGGAAGATACATGTCCATGCAAGTAATTGTAGGGCTGCGGTTTAATTTCACACCTTAATTCTGAACTTTGCTTTTTGATTTCAGACCTTTCTTTTAAAATTTCATAACTTTCTTGATAAATTTCAGAATTTTCTTTTTAAAAATCGTAAACTTTGTTTTAAATCTTCAGTACTTTCATTTTCATGCACAGTGAGTAAAGTACACGATATATAATTATGAACTTAGCATTACATATGTCGTTGTTTGAATCTACAATGTGTATGTTAATGCACGTGAAAGGCGAGCTCCTGTTTATAGTTCATTTCTTTAAAATGAATTTTAATTACATATGAACACATTCGTAAAATTAAAACTTGAGTAATCTCTGTTCGAATTGATGTTATAGTATTAGCATTGTAACAACACATTTGAATGAATGCAGCTAGTTTTGTGTGGACGATACAACATAGGCAACAAACTACAAATACTGTATACGAATCTATACCGAGTTGAATATACATACATCCTTCACTTCATTATCAGTACAACCTCTAGGATGCCACTCAAAATGGAGATTTTATTAACCAATTAGTGAAATTGAAAAGTGAAAAGTGAAATATTTGGAGTTCCATGATATTACACTTTGATACGGCTAAAGTCCTCGGTAGAAAACGTTACAGAAAATGTATCCAAGAATATATAAAACATCAAAGATGAATATGTGTGGGATGAAGAGGTCAACCTTGCTGACCTCCTACGAACGGCGACAAAAACTGTGTGGTCCAAAATCTCCGTGGCGCTTTGCTAAAAGCTGGAATAATTGCAGACATATCCTGCCCTTGTAACATGGTCGAGTCCACGTGGTCAGTTAGAACCGACCTGGAAATGGCAACAATCTTCAAACAGGGGTTTACAGGGGGATAAAGTCATGTATCATATTTCTCTTTAGAGGTTTTGCTGTTCATTACATTTGTATTTGAAAAATAAGGTGGTCATTTTGCCGTGCTATCAATATTGATTTAATTACTTTTCAAATTTTCAATGTTAGGAGAAATATTTTTACGCATTGATAAAAGAACTTTAAATGTTTTACAAACTTCATTTTGTATCGAAATAATATTAATTTTTGCAATAAAGAGGTTTTATTGATATTGTCGAACATTATATTTAAACTGTAACGTCATATAAACGAAAACAGTTCATATACATGTCATTACATAGTCCTCACATTCTATAGTTGATGATTTTGTAAATGAAAAACCAGTTTCCGTTTTTGTTTTGGTTAAGTGTAGAAACTTACCGACACTTCTGGTAATTCTTATTGTTTAAAGTGTGCTCACTATATATAACTCTCTCCACTCTAGAAAAATGTAATCATAAATTCATTAACATTCCTCTCCTTCCAAAAAAAGAAATTTCCAAGTTCCTTTCCAACATTCAATCATGAATAGAAGTAATAAACCGTGACTGTAAAAAGATAATTACACAAATTGAAAAGAAACAGTTCCTTCAAATCCTCAAAATGATAACTCTTAAAATATAACTGGATCAATTTTCATTCTTGTCGATTAATATACACAGCAAGGAAACATATAGAATTTTGATATGTTTTAAATATTTTGATTCATAAACAAATAAACGCAAAATATTGTATCTTTAACATTACAACACGCACTGTACTGCAGAGTTTATTAATTTTTCAATTAACATGTATTAATTTCATAATTATAATTATACTACAATAAAATGAAAATTTAACATAAAAATATCATGACATAATATTCACGACAGTCAAAGAGTTCACGTGCATGTCAGAACGAGGCTAATCCGGAAGCAGTTTATCAGTTATAAAACACGTGTTTGTTTGTCCACAAGAGGATGATCCGCTGTACACTGACACACTTCGACACGCACCTGTATCCGCCCCCTTCTATCAGTACTCTAAACACTTCCTTAATCCTAGTGCCAGCTTGCGGATTAAACCGATTTAAAAAAATACCATTTAATAACTTACATCGACTGTTCGTCATAATGTATGTGTATTTCATCATGCACTTGAAATAATTTAAATGATGCGTATTATTGTAAAACTTAGGCAAAAGACATTATACCCAATTTAAACACAAAATACTGCTGATGGATTAAGTAGATATTGAATGTTTTTGATAAGGGTATATTTTGTAAAACATATACACAATTTCATTCATCAGGGTTGATACTTAATTGTTTAACTATGTTCAAACACAAGGTGCTGAAATCGCTATTTCAACAGCGTTATTTTGACATGTTTGACATATATGTTGAATATTTATTAAATATGGAAATTAAATTGATAAAGGATATTGTGGACATAATGAACATCATTGGACTTTATTTCATTGACGCATCGTTACTGCACATATAGGACGTCATAAAACAATCAACAGCCATATTCCACTCTACTATATCACCTAGTTAAGGAGATTTTCGAAAGGCGTGTTGTTCAGAAACCTGAACATGTAATGTTTAAAAAACTACAAACTTAGTTTAGTGCCCTTGTACGTTGTAACTATGTAATAGTCGTGTTTATCACTCGTGGATTAACTTAGCATATACCTTACGTTGTTGCAGCTGTATACATTTCATTTGGCGGGTAGTTTAAATGCCATCGTATATATATATGAGTGTCGTATATATATGAGTGTCGTATATATATGAGTGTCGTATATATATGAGTATCGTATATATATGAGTGTCGTATATATATGAGTGTCGTATATATATGAGTGTCGTGTATATATGAGTGTCGTATATATATGAGTGTCGTATATATATGAGTGTCGTATATATAAGTAAGCAGATGACCGTACGCAAATGAACGACCGTTTGTCCATTCAGATTGTTTGATTGAAGTTTAACTTGATAAAACACATATATAAAATATTCATAATACATAACTTACATACATTTGAACCCTATAGTAGGAGATAATTTACATCTACACGATTAATAACACTATAGTATAAGATTGCTTTGAAGCTTGTTCGTTTTATTGATCATTCATTATTACAACATTATTTTATAAAGATGGCATTGAGTATGAATAAACTACATAAGAATATCACTCACTATAGTCTGAAGTATTAATATACTCTATATCTACAGAGACAGACAGAGAGAGAGAGTGAGAGACAGACAGAGAGAGAGAGATAGAGAAAGAGAGACAGAGACAGAGAGACAGAGAGACAGAGAGACAGAGATACAGAGATACACACAGAGAGAGGGGGGAGTTTGAAGTTTGAATATGTTTGATATATTTTGAATCTCAATGTTAAGCACAGAGATTCACAAGACAAAACGGGATCAGTTTTACATGTAGAAAATTTTTTATCAATTGCTGTGACCGAGTTACTTCATGACCGGGAAGTTTATATATATATATATACTAGCATGTATTTGAGATGTTTTGTTAGTTCATTAGTTCATTTAAGTAAACGTTGCAGTATTTCCTATTTCATCACTACATCACGATATATATTTCTTTAGGTAGAATAAATTCTAATTAGTATTCCAATTTGACAGACGATGTCATTTTGCAAATGCTGTCGAGATTACCAGATTTCAAACACTAAACTATATCTGAGATACGTTCATTATGTAACATAATTATTCCAAATGCTGTATTATATACTAGTATGCTTGTTGAGTGCTTTTAAAGATGTACCTTTCTTACATATTACATGACGGGTGTTCTTCAGAATTTAGGTATGTTCTTCCATTACTTATGAGAGAGCCTGACTTTACTATAAGTAAATAATCTATACACCGTGCATAACGATATATTCCTGATAGATTAGTCGATCTAACACAGTGCGTGATATTTATAATGAAGTATTTATTCAGATGAAGCTATGGCTGCTCTATGAATGAAGTATCTATATATGTATCTATGTATGTCCGAAGACATTTCAATACAAATGTGATGTAATAACATGCACTTCTGATCCTAACGAAATAAGGGACCTAATACCTGTGATATAAATCTTTAAATGTCAAACACAATCCACGAGTAGTCTGTTGTAAGAATGTTCAGTGTTAGAGATCTCATATCATATATATTCAAAAAGTATGTGGGTGAATTTAGGGTTTATTGGTGATAATAAAGATCGATGTATCGATGTTATACTGGAACTTATATATATGCTGCTTTCGCTTTAAAATACCTATTAGTGAAATACAAACATGTGCATACTCACTTTGGAATTACTAGATATTGGTGTAGTACGAATATTTTAGATACCAAAGTTAGAAACAACTATTGAATGTTATGTTAGTGACGGTCACTGTATAATATATGTTTATAATATAATTTTATGTAATTTGAAAATGATGTTCTTCGGGCCTTCATGAACAAATACATTTCATGTAATGTTAGCATGACATTATGATTCAGTTTAAAGATCGGTAGCAATAATTACTATGATGCATTGAATAATATGTGTTATTTCTTACATTGAAAACACGAACATTATCATAGAAATACAATTTTAACAATCTTATTATTTTCATAAAAGCGGATAAGTCATGTATATGTTTGCTGTTATGATAAGGTACACATGTAAAGCTTTGGATAATAGTGACGTGACGTTTTAGACATCATTCACGAATACCTTTGATTATCACTAATAATCTCTCATTTCTCATTCTGACTTATCTTATTTGAATTTGAGGTCGCATTTGTGTTCAGACTCGCTTAATTCATTTCATTCCGTATCGTTAAATTGTGATACGAATTTGTCTCAAAAAGTGTACGTTTACATGTATAGCTGCGTTTCGATGCAATTCGATTTTTTCTTTGGTATATATATATAGGCCTGTTTCTCATATCTGGAATCTGAATCTGGCATATGTATATATATATATATGATTTCCGCATAATCTATGTAGTGATCATTTATTTTACACCCCCTAAACTTGACGAACAACTCTTTCGTGACGTTAAATATCATGAAAGACACCGGACTAAATGATTCTTTAAAACGCGATTAAGCGTTTTATATGTTGTCTCTTCCACCATTTGAATTTTTAAGGGATTTAGATGTTTAATCACATTTCAAATCTTTGTTAAAACATCCTAAGATACTATCGATCACGTGAACGTATTAAGGCTTAAATCATAAGAATATTTTAACATTTTATTGCACCACCATGTAAATCTATGCCAAAATATATTTTACTACTTTTTAAAAATTTGACATATGACCAAATGATTTATGCGAAAAATTTCAACATTTTGTAATGAATGCTGCACTTACCGCATTATGTAAACCAGCACACCCTGTATATACAAATATATAGATGTAGACTTATCGGTGTGTGGGGTACAGCGCCGTCAACATTGCCTTCACCGAATCGGGCTTCTGTTGACTAGGTGCAGAATTTAGTTTTATTTCCGGGCTGACTTTTAATCATTGACAAATCAACCATTCTGGATGTTATTTAGTACGAATGTAGAAGCGCCCCACATGCTAATGTCCAACCTAAATAGCCGCTATCGCAGAAACTAGGTTTTATTGCAAACTCTCCGGCAAGCGCAGAATGGGTAATCGCATTGACATGGAATGCACATTTTTATGATTTATTTTAAATATACAATTTTCTTCTGGTTTTATATATTCAATCTAAATATATTGTATGAAATATAGGCCGTAAAGACGATTGCTGATACAAAAGAAATTAAATGAATGGTGTATAAAGCAACATATGAACACCTCACGAGGTTTGTTGAACTTCCATGAAGACTTGTGTACACAGCTAATTATACAACATACATAAATGCGACGCAGAACCTTTAAAAACTGTTACATGACCCACTATAGTAAAGGGAACAAATCAGACGAGTGTGGAAGTCATGTAGAAATACTGCTCTGCAGACAATTCCTTCCTCTACTCCACTCCATCTGTCTATCTGCCCCATCTGTCTAATTTATATCTCCTATCTGTCCCTCAGTGTGTCGCACTCTCTCTTCTCCGCACCTATCGATACATCGTAACTAATTAAACCAAACACATCCCTCAAACTTTACATACCTCAGTGTCGTATTTTATTGATTTATATTAATTTCTCTTTCAGACGGCTGAGAAATTCTTTTAATAATACGAGGCCAACTCCATATCGCTGCAGTCATTACGGACGCCTCCCTAAACCCTGAGAACGTCGTCGAAAGGAAAGCAAAGGATAGTTTTCAATATCTTGGAGTCTCAGCATCCCTATGGCTTATCTGTGTCCCCCGGTAAGCTCCACACAGCGCATGGAGTCAGAAGGGGCAATTATCCCCTCCTATGTTGCTGCTCGCAGTAGGGATCTGACCCTGTACGGAGAACTAAGAGAATTGCCTCGTCCAAAGCGACCCAATCCTACACAAACGCTACTATACCATCATACGATCTCTCGCCATTTGATCAGCGCTATATTAGCCAGTCTGCTTTCTGTACGCGCCGGAAACTGATACTTTGAAATGCTCATATTTAACAACGGGGGTTATGTATTATAACGTTTTCATTTTCATTTGAAGAAAAACTGGGAATGTATATTTCATATACTAGTGAGCCTCTTAAAGCGTTTTCGTTTATGGGATCTGCATTGCCAGTTATGTGTGGGAATAGAGAGTGTTTTCTTTATTTTACGATGTAGTTTGTTCTCATAATTATTCTGTTTTGTAAACTTGAATAATACAGACTTTCCCCGCAATAAGCAATGTATAAGGATTACGATTCCTTCTGAATTATTAGGGAAGACTGTGTATTTTAAATTATTGTCGCGTATTGATGTTTACTTGGTAAATGTATCTAATTTTCATACTTTATCTACATTGTTTTATATACCTTGACATGTACTCTACTTGTGTTCTCTACAAGAAACATGCAATTCGAAAAATGCTTAAATTCATTGTTCGTCACATTTCAGTTTTGAAAAAAAAATATTAAGCCTATATAAACCGTCTAGTCATGAATTTGTCAAACACACTTGGAATTATCGGAATGAACTAAGTGTTATGATATTAATAACGTCATTATTCATGGACAAACGCATTAAAACTTTATCCATAAACTGTTATTATAATTACTTTCTTTAGGTGCAGCTCATCCCTATAGAATGTGTCTAACACTTTGACTGTCTGGGCTGGAAGTAATTATTCTAATGAATTCATTATATTTCATAATCCTGATGACTAACGCTTTACTGTGTATTAATCAGTATTCGGGCATTTTTAAAACTTATAAATGTCACTTTTCACAACCGATTGATTCGAATATTATTTCACTTTATTCAAATTAAATAGCTCGTTTATTGTGTGACCATAGACACTCTACCCGTGAAGCAGGCCTTGCACTCTTGTCACGCCGTCGTCTTTGGGCCAAGTTTGAGTGCAAAATAATGTTGTAATTTTATACATTTTATTATCGTTCATAATTTATATATTTAATATATATATACTAAGAGGTTTATAGCTACTGTTCAATCGTGTTGAATGTAAAAGATTCTCAAGTTTGATTTAGTGTTAGTGTGATTCCAAATAAACCATTATTCACAATCTAAATGAAATAGTTCCAAAGCTGAACTTAAATTAAATCATATACATGTATAGTCTATTGACAAAACGGTTAAGGTCAAAGGAACAAGTGAAATACTTACTTACTCCAACATAATAAAAAACGATTTTTACGTTATATGTTCTCGCAATGTTCAATTCATTATGGTTTAATTATGTCTATCAATAGATCAATATACATAACGATAGAGTTTTATTCGCATATTGAAACAGATTTTTATGAATGGACCTTAGAGTCACATTCCTAAATCGATGTATTCTTTGCAGTGCATAAAAATCGAAAAGGATTTGATGACTAATTGAGTCTTAGTCTACTTATCAGTGATTCAGTGATGATTAGTGTTTCTCTGCAGCTTCATCTGAACAGGTTACTCTTCACACGCACATCATATAGTGAAAATATCATGTAAAATGTGATGCCATTGAGACAACGTATAGAATTGCCAAAACTTAAAAACTGTTATTTGTGTTTTCATTTCAGATGGGACAATAAAATGTACAGCAACACATTTTCGACAACTCGTTGAAGTGAACAGGGGTCAACGAATCGAAACCTCAAGTTTTTAAGTTTCTCCAATCTCCAATAACAAACAGTGTCAGGCGTTAGTCGCGCATTTCATTCATAATTGTGGAATACATTTCTGATCAAAATATTCTCAGAAGGTCGATATTCAAATTTTTATCGAAATATTAAGGACATCGGAATATTTAAACTCTGACCCTCTTAAGTTAATTTTATCTTACCAAAGTTTGAAAACTTGCACCGTTAACCTCACGATCACATGAGCAGTGATAGAATGATCAGTGTGAGAATGATTAGTGTGAGAATAATTAGTGTGAGAATGATTAGTGTGAGAATGATTAGTAACCTGGCCAAAGGATAATACCATGTAAGTGTAGCTGACGAAATGTAACTGATGTCCGAAACGAAATCCAAATAACATGACATTACCACTAAATAATTATTTTGTTGTTTATTCATCTTTCAGTGTGAAACTATATGATGAAGCAGTAGTTTGCACCGAGTGAACCAAACGAAACAAGGAATTTGTCAATTTGAAAGTTAGTTTTAGTTTTCCATCGTTTATATTTCTGCTGTGCAGATGAAAAGTTGTTTATTGTTTAAAAACAGTATTTTCAAATATATGTTCTCATTTATGACAAACGTGTAAACGGTTCATCATTATCAAACAGGAGCTTATCATAAAACCTTCTTAAACTTTTTGTTGAAGTCATGAACTCAATTTGTAATTAACAAACTTAAAGAAACAACTTAATTCATCTGCATAAGTCTGCATCTATACAGGGTATTTTCATATTTCAGGTAAAAATATAAATCATACATTCTGCGGAATTAAATATGCAGCCTTTATCTTATTGTTATTTTTTAAAAGCAAACATACACTGTTCACCAAGTTCGTGTTAAAAATCCTTTCTTAGCTAAGTGTCAAATAAGAGTTGTTTGGATTTTTAAAACCATGATTGAGTCATATGGGTTGAGATATGATTTCATCCATGTTATTATCTCCATTATGTTTAATACAATAAGATATTCACACTATCAAGGCATCTCTTGTCAATTCCAACAGTATTCTGAAACTGTGCACCATATTTGAGTATCCACATATCTTATCTCGTAGATATGCTTTGATGAAGAGAGTTTATAGTAACTCTTACAAGATACATAAATATTGAGGAGTATGTTTATTGGACGGCGTATGGATCCACATACTTCACTAGATATAAATAAACAATCTGGTCAGTTATATCCAGAGACAGTTGACCACGGTGTCCAGCTGAATTTCTAAAACTTATGAGATTTATATTAAATTATTGATAACATATTTGTTAAAGTATCATTTCAAAAGGTATAGAACCTAGTTCCCTTGTCCTTATCTTAACAAGACAAAGACCCAAGCAAAGCATCGATAATGTTACTGTCAGGCTACTCCAACCAGTACACTCGTTTCTCAAGTAAGTAGAATATCACTATCTGATCACTATTAACTGCACACTGAAGACCTTGCTAGGAGAACATTATGTCCGAGTTACTTTACTCCAGATTCGAACAGGCACCTTGAGTCAATTATCCCCAGGAAATTAATTAAATCAGTCAACTAACGCGTTACGTCAACAAAGACCGGGGGTGTTGATCCAGCAGGGCTTCCGTAAACTTTCCCACCCTTCTGACCATCTCCCCCTCCCCAACCCCCAGGCTAGGACTTGACCCCCCGGGGAGCCAGCCCGACCCCCATGGAGGCCCTGATTACCTGTGGTCATGTAACCCCTTTCCCCTTCGCTCCGTTCTCATTCTCCCCGGCACCTTGCCCCTTTCCTCGATCCCTCCCGACCCCGCACCTTGCCCCCTCCCAAGATCCCCCCGACCCCACAGACAGGGAGGTACAGGCCCGCGGCTCTGGGTGGATACATCAATGTTTGATTAGCAAATAGATACCTGTGTTATTACCTTGATACCTGTGTTATTACCAGTCGTATAAATGAGAGCCTAATGATTGTTTCGAGTTGACCAAGGACTTGTTTGTTAATCATGAATATTTTAGGAGAATAAATAATCCAAAAGTTCTAAATAATTTCAGAGGATTGAAAGACAAATTCATCATTTCCTGACTATGCCATAACCTGGAAACGTTCCTTTCCAAATGATTTCCCCTCTTCTTGTTTTTGTTAAATATATTGTTTATCAAATAACTCTATTGAACTAAACTATATTACCCTTGATGTTTATACTTATTGGATCATATCTCTATTGAGCGAGCAATCTGTTAATCTTCCACTGTTATTTCTGATGATTTTCTTTTTTAGCTATTGTGTGTTTTTTTTAAAATGACACAAAATCTTCAAAATAACCTGTGTTAGGCATGAAGACTTTGTACGAATGTTATGACTCGGTTCAGTAGATGCTCATTAGACGAATACTGCTGGAATTGTTTCTGTATTACGTTATCAAGGGCAGAGATATCGTAAATCAAGAAACTATTAAGACCAGGGGTAAAGGTATGCATACGAGTAAATTAAGACACTCAAATTCCAATTGTTTAATATTCATCCTTTAATATCGTCAATAATGTCTCCTACATTACGGTCGTCCTATTCCATTTACAGTTTATGTATGCTTGTAGGTGCATTAGATCATTGTTTACATTGCGAAAGCTTTTGTCAGTAACACTGATGTTTTAAATATATGTGAGACAACAAATACATGTATTTGCTATAGAAGTAGTGCTAAAGAAAGTGTACGAAAGGACTTCGTTCATATGATCATAACGGACATCTTCTCTAATGCTTATTAATTTTTTCATGTATTCTCCACTGATGTCTTGATAATGTTTTCAGTTCCCCATAAACAGATAAAGGCCCCCATTAGTCGGCCAATTTTCCTTTCATATCCAAATATCGTTTACATCCTCGGCCGACCGATTGCAATCGTCTGTCATTCACATATAAATATCACAATCCTGGTTCGTATTTTTTCGCGTTTTGACTGCTAAAACGGAAATGGAGTTTTCATCGTTTATAATTCAGCGATGGGGATCACAAGCTAAAACTATGTCTTGTAAACTACGTAATTAGATCACCGTCTAAAGGGGATCTCTTTCCCCCGCAATGGGATGATGTAATCCAATATGGCCAAATAAACTGCTGGTTTTCTTGTCGCGTGAACAGATAATACCGTGAAAGGTAAACAGTTGTGACTTAACGCGCCTGGTATTACAGGCGTTAAATACACGGGGGCAGCGAACACCTCCCTGGCCATTCTCAGACCCTACTGCAGAAAGTGTGGAGAATAGTTTGAAATAAATTTAGTTTAAATTCTACAAATTTCGAAATAAATTTTATTTCCAGATTTTCAATTTAAAATATATTTCCTCAACGACACATTTCAGTATGTGCAATGTCATATAAATAGAGTCAAGTAAAATTTGGTAAGAGAGAAATACATGTATACATGTACTTATAGATCCAGAAAAACATATTTCTAGTTTATAAATTTACAGTTTTCATTGTATTCATGAAGTTCGGTTCGTTTTCTTTTTCGTTTAAAGTACGAGTTTTTGGACATGCAGACAAATAGCCATAGAGAATAATTTATATGGTTATAATTGAAATATTGAAAACGATAACACATAACACAAAATTGGTAAACATTATCTTTCTCTTTATGTATACATGTTTCATATTCTTAAATATATATCTGATAATAATAAAACAATGAATTCGAACTGGTGTAAAGCAGAGTTAATTAAATTTATTCTTTTTGAGACATTTTAGATGTAGTCAGGAAGGAAGAAAAACATTCTATGAGTAGTGAGATTAGTTAATGTAGTGACGGAGACGTTTCGGTGCAGATGCTTACATTGTAGCCTTCATCAAGAGAATTATCAATAATTTGCTGAATGCGCGTTTTGTTATCTCCACCGAAACGTCGCCATCATTGCAGGCTATCCAAACACGACTTCTTTCTCCTTCTCTCGATTGCAAGTTATATTCTTGTATCATAATTCACTGTAAATGCGTTAAGTACAAATTGCTGATATGATAAAACATTAAATCGTTTTAATTATGATCAAGCAGTTCTAAGCCAAGAGCTTACACTGTACAGATGCATCCAGTAATTATCGTATAAATCAAGGACGGACATGAGACGTAATTGCGCACCTTCAATATATACATATACCCACTAACGTAACACACCTATATCCACTGCATTCATTAATGGGTTGCGTTACGATTCAGCTAAGTATTAATGCTTGATTGAGAGAGATAACATTATCACTGCTGTCAGTCATCAAACGAGGCGTAATGATGGACAACTCAACCCTGAAATTGAAGACATCTTGCACGGAGCCTCCCTGCTCCAGGATATGATTCTCACGCTATTAACAAGGGGGACATGCAATTTACATGGTTGTCTTAAAGAAGGGGGCCGATTGATGTGCTCATAGATAGATAATGGTTGTTTATGAATAATTAAAGATCCAACACTAGCAAGAGATGTGGAGAGGTTTGAGTTCTGTTCAGAATCAATTAAGTTCTTAAAGAAACTCTATAAACATGATTATCTTCCCGCTGGTAAGTAATCACTTCAGCTATTTTCATATTGAATTAGATCCGGATCTACATCATACTTTCTATTTATATTTTCCATTTAATTGTTAAAAGCAGTTTGTAGCATCTTTATAAAATTCAAAATGTGAAATTTAATTAAACTAAACAAAATCAAATGAACAGATTATGGCAAGTTGATTAAAATGTATTTTACATGTATGGTAATATCAAATAAAATTGAATTTAATGAGCATTGACCATTTATAATAAGGATGGCATAGTCCTTTTTTTATTAGGAAAAGTTTGGAATGTAGTTTGGAATGTAGGCGGTCTTTTATCATAATTGATTAATGATAATTGATGTACTTAATGTTCACTTGCAGCCATTGATATGTTTATATAGAAAATCGATAACTAGAATTGACCACTGTTTTAGAAGAAGTGGCAACCCATATTATTAATTTAATATGCGAGCAGTAAGCATGGTCCCTTCTTCTTTGTAGTATTCGTCTTCTTCTATTTCATTCACAATGTTTCCTTGTTCGCCTGGCTAATAGATAAAAAAATAGTTACAGAAACGATGTAATATAATAACCACTACAGTAGTAACCATAAATATCGACTCTTCATTGTTCAACAATTTTGTATTGCGACAATAAAGAAGAAGTTTTCAAAATATTGATTTTTCACTAAGCAATATATTTCACAAAACGGAAAAAAACATTTTCTGTAGATCTAACAAAAAAACGTATATATTGTGTTGCTAATGATGTAGCGCCAACATCATTAGCAACACAATGTATAAGTTTCCCTGATGAACACTTTGTTATGATACCGGTCGGAAGTGAACTTATATGAAAGTTAAGCTTCCGTATGCTATTTTTAAGAAATTATATATGATATGTTTGAAACCATTGCATTGCATTGTGTTTGCGCAAACAATCACATAACGAAAAGGTTTAAAATATAAATTAACGTCAATTTTTATACTTGCAAAGTGGTTTCATACCAACCCTATATTCAACATCTAAGTGTTATATGGATTATATAATCTAATTAAAAAAAACTTAAGATTGAATATCCGGGTCAGTTCCTGTAGATCATGTAAAGTTAAAGAACAGCTCATGCTCTTTATAAAACAAAATGTATTTAACAACTCGAACACGTGCCTTCTTAATTTTATTTGTGTATGTACCAAATAATATACTAGTCTTACACTCAGACTATGAAAAAAGTATTTATTCTGAAAATATCACCATTTTATTAAATATTGAAAAGGAGACTGTAAGAAATGGTATTTTCATTTTTTTAAAAAGGCTCCTTTTCAATTTTTAATTTTTTTTTTTACAGTCTAAGTGTTTGACTACATACAATACATTTGAATAGCAAATACATAATATAATTTATATTTCATTCGTCTTAATATCACACCTTCTCTTTAAAGTTTAGATGTAAAAGTACGCATGTATGAACAGGAAACATCATTGACGATTGTCAATATAACGTTCACGAATGCCAAAAAACGGGTAAATACCATTTATTAATAAACTAGGTTTAAAATTAAAAAAGCTTTTTCTCTTAACGACTTCAAATGATATCATAAATGATTTACACGTATGTGTTAGGTAAACATTATAAACATGATTTGCTTCTTACAATAATTAAATCAAACACATTTAATCTCACGGATAAAACAACCAAATAGTTATAGGTTCAACTATGACTTAATGAAATAGCAAATAATTTGAGTTACATATAAAACAAATTCCTTAAAATAATCAATTAAATTACGTCTTCCGATAAACATCGAATATATATCATATTCGAACTATGAATTCATTTAATAAGTAGTATTTGTATACTTTTATAATGATAACGTCCTGATACATGAACGTCAATCTTCTGTATATGAACCTTCAACACACTGGTAGCATATGCTATGGTTTCGGAGTTTTTTTTAAAGAAGACAACCATCAAAAATTCAATTTTCATCTTCTTTGAGAAAGCTTTTTTAGAAAACATATATTTTAAAGATATGTCATGTTTCAAAGAGAAGTCTACCATTTAAAGACAGACATGAATGTTTCACATGAGTTTCACAAGTCAGTTACATAAAGATAATGTACATATTTGATAAACATCCAAGATTTGACAAAACTGAAACCCAGCCAAATTGGTTCATAAGACGCTGAATTTCGTTCTTTCAAACTTGAAAGCGTTATAATATACACAATAAGATACAACACGTGTACATAAATGATTTATGCTGAAATAAAACAACAATATTCTACCTGTTGAATACGTAAGATATGAGCAAGATATGATACGAGATTAAATTTATATGATATAAAATTTGTTTTTGAAATTCTTTAAACAAGTGATTCTAACATATTCTAAAATTAAAATGTCATGTATAACTCATGTGTAAATAGGGTATAACATTAATATAGCTCTTTCTTGTGTCTCTGTTTCTTCGAAATGAGTAAATATTTAGATAACCGTTAATATCTTAATTACGAAGTACTCATTAAATATACAAAAACAGCGTGATGGAATGAGAGTAGACGAAGAATTACATATACAAGCATTTTGACAGTTAAATTACATGAACGCCTTCGTAAGCGTGACGTCACAATGATCAATATCTGTGACGAATACACGAGCTGTTTATTGCTAGAATAAATACAACGGTGTCAATCAAACGTCACACAACAAGGGGAGGTAATCATTACCCGCAATCAAAACATGATGAGTATCCAAGTAACAAATCCACAGGACAGTCTTGTAATGTGATTCCAAATAAATCGGCCAAATCCAATTTGATATTTACACAATTTTCAAAGTCAAAGGCCGATGTTATCATACCATTAAGGTTGAAATAAACACATGTATATTTCCAATCTCTAACGTCAGCTGAGCTTCTGTAAGTAGTGTGGCAGCTATCGCCTTCTCGACACCCTCCTTTCATCTTCAGCCCGGCTACACGCTGCTAATTAGCTCCAGGGAGATGACATAATGGCTAAAGTGGTCTTACGTTGGGTTCGAACCCAGGATATGGTCAAAAAATGTCAAACTAAGTAGCTTTGAAAGGTCAGTTGTTGTTGTGTGCACGTTATTTGCGCATCGGGGGAGGGGGATGAGATAGTTGGGGGGGGGGGGGGGGGGGGGGGGGGGGGGGTTGTAACAGGGAGAGTTACAGTTTTAGAGTAGAAGTATGGTAAAGTATTTTGAATTAGTCCTGCCCCATTACCGTGTAAAAAGGGTCTTTAATACGGTCTAGGTCTTTAATTAGCAAATATTGATAAACTGTATACACATGAAACTGAAAGCTTAAGAAATACAATCAAAGGGGTGAAGACTAGATGTTGGTCCTATTTTACAAGTTGGTAAGTATTCTACGTATGTCCGTTTGCATGTTTGTAAACCGTGCTACCTTCTTCTTACTGCATCTTCCCCGTAAATAAAACCAATCAATTAGTATATAAATTTAAAAAAGACCTTTTTCGTACACTTGCATATTACTTCATTTTACGGCAATGTATTTACTTTTAAATTAATTCGCTGGTAGAGTAACGATCACTTTTAAATGATGTAAAATGTCCTTCCGGTATTTTCAGAACTGTTCCACGGGACTTCTGTTAGAGGCGTATGAATTTCATCTGAAAATATGAAATGGCAAAATACCAATGCTGTATACGTACATTTATATGCCTACAAGACCAATGATAAATAAGTATAATATTTAAGAAATTATAATTTTATGAAATCTGATATTTGTACGTACAATTTTAGTCCTGGCGTTGCCTATTACGTATACACTGCTGTCATTCTCATTAAAAGAGGATGTTACGCCTTAGAAGCAAAATAGTAAAAAAAATTTAAAGAACCTATCATAATTCATTAACTACATTCTCAACTACATATATGCATTTTCTCACTTATATGTACTATTATAAATAGTATGTATGGTCCAGTGCTACATTTATCATGTACTATACATCAGTAATATGTTTATGAAATTTTCTAAGAAACTATTTCTCACGTTCCACCTTCTGGTTTTAAAGAATAATGAATCTTGAATAATGATTCCATTTCTTTTTAATTGTGATATTTAGCACGGTCTCAAATATACACAGAAAACATTAGTTTTAACATAGACCAAAGTGATTTTATAAATATCAATGCAGTTATGAACGTAACTGAAATCAAGGCTCTCAAACTTTTAACTGATACCATTAATGATATATTCCGCAGACGGCAGTTACATTCTAAATTCATTTTACCTATTTTTTTACATACATTAAATTTGTTATCATCCCTGTTGTATACTAGTATATCATAGATCAAGTATTTTAATCGTGTCTCGTAAGCCAATGCTATGACTGGATGCTGTATTATATTCTATGTTTTACCATTGAATGTTTACTTGTAACAGATCATGTGACACTTACATAAAATATTTCTGTCTGTCTGTCTGTCTGTCTGTCTTCCATCATTTTAGGACTTTACCTGGTGACAGGTTCGCCATGCTTCCACCTGGGAGAAGGAGTAGGGTTAGACATCTTATATATTTGGATTGATGAGCAAGCTGTCTAGCTTATTTTAACACCGTTTTCATACAATATTATGATAAAGAGTGTAGTGAAAAAGTGACGTCATTGATTAGATGACAACGTTAAAAATACGTCAAATATATAAATATTAACTAATAAACGTTAGCAATTGTGTTCTATTTGATGTAGAACTAACTCAAACGGTTTTGGTGGAACACATAAAGAAAAGTAAAAGGAGATCATAACTGAATGTGAGTGGATCTACGAGACATGTATCTAATTTTTTTAGAATCGTATTTATGGAAGTTAGTTAAAAATGATTGTTATCTCTCTGGTACAATTGTTCGTGACAATTTTAAAAATGGTTTTCGTGCAATTGTACTGTCCTTTTATATATTAAAAACATATTTAAAAATAATATTTTCCAAAACAACTCATTTAAAAGAATAATAGAAATACAAAGGATCACAATTCCACCGTGTACATAAAAACATAAAATGAGTCTTAGAAAAGTATTTATTCGAAAAATACCTCTATTTCATTAAATATTGAAAAGGAGCCTATGAGAAATGTGATTTTCAGAAACGGAGGCTTATTTACACTATGTTTTCAGAGTGACCTGGACAGCCAAGTTCAATAAGGTTCAAATAATGGGACATCGTCGTTATCTTGCACTCGAGTATATTCAACTTCGCTTTCACAACTCGTACCTATAAGTTGTAAACTATGCCTAGGTGAGAGGGAAAGTTAGAATATACAGACATCCCTATCATAATTGGCCACATCTCGACCTGTACGCACCGAAATGTTGTTGAACACGGAGCCTCGCCACATGCTACCAACATCTTAGGGAAAGTCATAATTCTCCCTCTGTATCCTTGTACCTCGCATTGGCCTGCATAAAGGCAACAAAACAAAGTTCGTTTTGCACAAAGTTTTTCAAAATATTTGCCTATGATATTTCTCACATCTTGCCGACCCCATGCCTTGACCAGTCCACGTGAGTAAACAATTAGCTCGCCCCAGTCAGTGCTGCACCATTTAGTCCAAGACTGACCATCCACCAAACTGTCCCCGCTATAACGCAAACTTTCGTATATATTTCACAAAATGTACTTTCATATTACTCCAATCCATAAGTTGTGCCCTTTGGATGTTAATAATTACATACAGGTATGTTTTAATCAATGACTTAACTGAGGTGAACGGTATACCGTCGCGTTATAACGAGGCATGACAGTATAGTTTGTTTCTGGAGCAGGTTTTGACCAAATGGTGAGAATATGCGATGTAATTCTGATGTTATTGTGGGAGCATTACACAGAGGGGCACCACGTGAGGAGGTGAGAGGGGTGGCTATACCCACTGACCACAGGACTTTCTCTCTACAAGTACACATGTAGTTAAATTTGTATATGATGTATATGAAGTATTCCTGAACTCTCGCAAAGAAATATTCCCCAGGAATTAATAGAGGATTGAAATTTATTAAACCTTTTTATTCTTTAATTTATAAATGCTTATAAAAAATAAATGTATATAGGTATTTGAAATTTTATGTTACATCACGAAAACTATGGTTCAAAACATTGTTTCTTATAATCAAATAATAGATGTGTCAAAATGTGAAAGTTGTTTAAGACATATCTTAAAGATAGAATTTACAAGAAAAATTATTAATTAAGAAAATATAATCTTATTTCTTTAGACTAGCTTCTGCTACATGAATGTATAAAACCACTAACGAAACGGTAGACAGACATATAATGTTTTTTTCTTGTGCAACCATTTCAATGACGCTTTCAATGCATCACGTATATAACAATTCGTACCCGATGAACTGTAGTGAATGTCTGACAATGGTTCCTAGTCTGCCACCCATACCCTACAGCAAAATAATCAATTGTCGAGCAGCCCAGTCTAGAAAATTATAGCAAATATAGGTGGCTCAGCTCTTGACACACGATGCTCAGCTCAGCTCAAATATCCAGGCATCTTTTGGGCCCCATTTTGAATAACTATTTGAATTAAGAAAACAACTTATTTCTGAGACTAAATATTAGTCAAAATGTGTCCCACAGGAAGGAATTACGACCACAGTCTGTCGTACGATGACGCATAACCTCGTTAAACTTCTTGATTGGAATATGTAGTATTGTAGTATAGTTTCTGATATCACATACAAACTAGAAATGAACCCACAATATCATCAATATCACACAGACGTCTATTGAGTTTCATCATAAAATCAGACTATAGTGTTCTGAAGGCATATAGTCTATCACTCTTCGATAACTTCTAGCTCTCTCAGGCATGTGTCCAGACACTGGTGACAAACTAAACACCTCATTTCTACAATAAATGAATGTTCGCCGTGTGTTCCAAACTGTAAGTTCTAACCACTTTGTTTCATCTGTTGAACTACAATGTAAGGCGAGAAAAACGTTGTTAATAGTTCTGTAGGTTTTATCACGGATAACATTGCGGTATTGTCATCAATACCCCTACAATCAGGTAGATGCTCTTCCAGTACTATGCTATGTAACCAACTGACTAAGTTCTTTCCAGAGCTCGTGCCGTTATTGGGAAGTTCCTATCCCTTTGAATAACAACAATATTCATGTGTACTTTTAGCCTTAGTGTAATGTATATTACCCATCTGACCACCGAGACTCCTATATATATTCTACATTGGCCTATAATAGGAAGCTCTGTTTGAAGGGCCCATGGCGAAGTTTTCTGTGAGATCCTGCTGCAATGTGTTCGTGACAAAGAACCTATCCCCGACAGATGTGGTGTTGATTTAACTTCCTGATCCCTTCCTCCATCCACGGCCTCTCTAACGCTCCATCCCTTCAATCTTTCCGTTCCCTCTCTCCGACTCCCAGAACTCTCCTGTACCGGAAGTAGCATTCTCGTGTGTATGGAAGAATCCATATGTAACCGGAAGTGAGAATATGTATGCAGGAATCGCAGCAGAGGAGCTGTGGGGAGCTTACATTGAACTTTCCTGGTTAATGGAATAGAGATACTCCTCATTCCGATATAAATGTATTAGTAATGCAATAAAAACGCTGATATGATGTGTAGGTAAACAGTGGTGTTTTCTATACAGATATACTCATGCATAACGTTGTGTAAGTTACGTTATCTTTACTGAGGCCAACATTATCTAAGAGTATATGTCAAAATACAGCGTGCAAACACGAGACGTTGATCCTATGCGGAGTACACTATACGTGATGTTTGTGAGGTGCTTCACGTTGCATCAAAATACGAACTTCGAAGTATACAGCTTATAATATCGGGGTTGTGGTGTATTGTCAACCGGTCTCTTCTGTAACAACAGAACACCAGTAGGCATTCTGGTTTCTCTCTCTAGGATAACAGGGACTTTCTAATTTGGGTATAGAGTCCCTGCATAGCAAGACGTCGCGGAAGGTATTGCAAGAATAGTAGAACTACCTACATCCTCTGATGTGGTTCCGGCAGGTGAATAAGGTTTGCAATCACCATCATCATTCACATACATCCAGGGCTTTCATCGAATATTATATTTTTTTAATAAAATAATTTGATTATGTAATATGTGTCAGTGAATTCAATGACTAATTTAAACCTTACTCCATTTCCTCACTTAACAGCCAGTGTAGTTCGTGTTGTAACTGGATTTGGTAGTAAAGTCAGACATCTGTCACAGAAGAGCCATTGAAAGATACTGGTAGGAGTTATATCTTGTGTGGCAAGTTGTAGTGATGGTTGAGAATATGTATCAGACATTTGATCTTCACCTCCAACTGTACTGTATCCTCTCATCATAGATCTCCTGTCATACTAATAAGTGATCCTCTCAGTCTGTAAGCTGGTGGTAGGGGTCAGTTAGCCTCCACCAGACATTGTTGAGATGGAGGCTCTTAATCACGGTCGTGTACTCAACTGTTCTTATTTCCCTGCCAGCTAGCTGATGCTAATGGTGAGAGGTTCCATTTGGAAGGTATTTTATGGGTGCTTCACTTTCATTGCTATGACAGCCATCGATGACGAATGTACCTGTCTTCTTATGAAAGAAGGTTTCTCAGTGCTACCTACTTCCTGTTCTGGTCACCTTTTAAGAGTGGATGTCTTTTTTCGATTCCTTTCAAGATGTTATGTAGACTCTTTAAAAGTGACATAAAGTACATATTTCAAGAAAAACCACAGACACATTAGCATTCTTTCAACTGTTAACTTTATTTCATGGAAAAAATTAAATATCTTTCCATTACACTTGGCGATCCATCCGCTAGCATATCAACAAATAAAAGAAAAACAAAGTATGATTACAAGGTGAATGTGAGAGTTTTACTTGTAGGTAAATAATTGCACTTCATGTTGTAGAGCTCAGTCCTGGTGACAAGCTATGTTATCAACTACCGGTAGGTGAATTCTTCAAGGTGAACTCGCTAGTTGTGTGCTGTACAGTTGATGGAAATGTGAACTGTAGTAACTAGAACCGAGTAATTGTCTAGACATTTATGAAAATCCCTATGTTGCAACTGGAACCAAGTAATTAACTAGACATTTATGAAAATCCCTATGTTGCAACTGGAACCAAGTAATTAACTAGACATTTATGAAAATCCCTATGTTGCAACTGGAACCAAGTAATTAACTAGACATTTGTAAAAATCCTCTTAAAAATTTCAAGACATTTATAAAACCAAGATGAATGTTGGACGTTAATAAATCGAGGATATGGTCACATTTGTGGCAATGTGTCACAGGGAAAATGATATTTGGACGTCTTCATTATCAAAATAATGTATTTGACGTTTGTGAAATCAAAGAAATACTTCATTGTGACAGGAGAAATATTTTCAGCAAAGAATAATAAATATTGTGAAATTGTGAATCAAGGCATGATTTCTTGATGTTTGGGAAAAAGTCAAAATAATAACATTGATGGATGTATTTAAAATCACCAGGGTAAAAACAGTCAGACACATCTGAAAGGCTTCCTATTACACGCAATACATGGTAGTCAAGAAATAATCTTCACATTAGTTAATGACAAATGTGAAATCATCCTAACAATTATAACAATGTAGGGATTTAAAGTCAAGATATTATCCATGTTTTTACATGTGAAATCAAGGAAATGACAACACAAGACTTGCGTGAATCATTATTGTGTTGAATCAAGGTGATAGGTCTGTGCCATGTGAATGCGCTTCCCGACTTACATGAAATCATAATGTGTTGGGGCAAATGAGAATAATTTTTTTTTATATGTTAAATCAAGTAAAAATGATAAGAAGACTTAAATGCACTCATAGGCTGTTGAAATGCACATACACAATAGGTGGATGGACGTACATGTCGACGGAGGCAAGATGACCTGAACATCTCGGGTCACGTGAAGCCAACAGGAGGGAGGGAGGGAGGCAAACAGAGACATTGGGAGTTACCATGGTTTTAGATACTTTATACGGTGTAAGTACAATAATGCTTGAGGATCATTTGCTACTTGAAATGTGTCTCTTTATTGACAGTAGATGAAATTAGATGAGAAGTGAGACTACTTTGTCCCTTCATTATCAGTGGACTAATTCTTCTGAGACAGACAGAAAGTAAGAGATCTGAGGACGATTCTTCTCAACTTGAAACTTTCTTCCTGAGAGTTCTATTAAAGCAAAATGATCAAAAATTGAATTGAGTTGAGAAACACACCTGACAACATATTCTGGGTAATACTCTTTGTTTTGCGTTTATAAAAACTACACTTGTAATCAGTTTCTTCACGGTAAGTATATTAATATCAAAACACTTGCTGTGGGGTTCCGTCTTATTATGCTTACATGTTTACGTTTACTATCAAGAAGATATTGCTACCTGGATAAGGTATTCTTACCTGTTGGTCTGTGAACCCTATTGTTGGAAACCTTTTCATAAGTGTATTACTAATCTTGCTTCATGACTGATAACAACAAGATTCTTCATGTCAAAGTAACAATACCTCAAAACGACAACAATGAATCACAACTTTTTTCAATTCTTAAATTTCGCTACAATCAAACTGTCCAACATTCAAACTTCATAACCTTACAACTATCGAAGAAGACAATTATGCACTGGTTCCACCTCTCTATCTATCTATCTATCTATCTATCTATCTATCTAGAAGTAAATGAGGATCAGGAGTACATACTTCTCTATTACAAACATATTTCCATCTACCACTCATTAACAACTCCCGCTAACTAAATTATTACAACTACTCGGGTAACACAGATTGTTACCGATCTGACAGGAGTATTCTCCAATAGGTTAGGTAAACAAGTCATACAGCTTTCCTCATAGAAAAGTAACTACAGCAATGTATTTGGTTATATGCTTTGGACTGGTTTATAGGAATATTTGTTATTACTTGTCTGTGGAAGATAGTGCGGTGTGGCATATTCCTGGGATATAAGACCACAGCTAGATGACAGCACGTGTAACGGCTACAGGAGTCATATCACCATGTGATGCTGTAAACTCTGGCTCACTGTCGTAATTTTGAAGGGCATTTTGAAACGACGATGTCAGATGACCTAACATGGGCGAACTTATAGAGAGGGCGAAATTAATAAGAATTACGGTATGGCAGTTTCCTCAGACATCCCAGTCTAACCATAGTGTCGACAATATACATTGATTAATGTGGGCAATTTAATTAAAAAACTACATCGTTTGATACCAAATTCATTAATAACGACATTACATGGAAGGTTGTTTCGTGTGTGTTAAACAATAAACTTGTTTAAATATACCATGAAAAGTGACATGAAATATACAAGCCTGATTGATGCATAGACCTCAGCATGATTTTATCCTGATAACCACAGTACAGTGATTGACTTCAAACAGTAATTCATCTATGTACAAACATTTCAACTGTAACATCCAATTCAAAGGACATGTATATATACAGATAAATTATATGGTTTTATTTCAATGTACTGAATCATATGAAAACGTAAATAATTTTTATTCATTGAAAATAGTTGTTTTTTTATGTGAAAATAATGAATTTGGAAAACAATGCAATGTTTTATTGTATTGTCTAATAAGCCAAACTAGGATAGCGACAATGGTATTATCCTTTAAACTTATCTTATTTGTTTCACTTCCGTCTAAATATAAATAATTTCTATATTACATCGCTATTTAAATGTGAACCACAAACATGAGTCACAAGTCCAATGCAAATAATAGCAATATGCATATAAGTCACAATACAGAATTAAGAAAATTGTAAAAATCAAATTCAGAAAAATTAAGAAACATGAGAGATTAAGCTATTACTTAAAGAAACATCAGAAATCATTTTAGAGATTGGTTTATATGGTAACATGCCACTTAAAGTTGTCTAACTTTGTACAAGACCGAAGCTAGTAACAAGACAAGAGATGAAGCTCTTGAACAGACAGAAGCTAGAACAAGACAGACAGTCTACAGTCTACAGTCTACAGTCTACTGATGGAAGCGCTAGTCCTCTATGTACATGAAAGTGCTTAGGTATTTCTTAGATTACATGGAAATAGACAGTTCTACACAAAACTAAAGTTATCAATTCAATAATCATTCAACACCTTTCTCTTAAGAAGTAAAAGCAAGTTGTATGATTTGACAACCTCCTTAAGGCAACAGTATGATACTAGTCCATTCATATGGTGCAATTTGCTCTCCATACTGCTCAAAGCACAGGAGAATGACATTCCTGCGTAGCAAGTGGTCAAGCAAGTGCTATATCGTCTTGTTCTTGAAATAAAGAAGTTGTCAAGCCAAAAAACTTGACTGTACCCCAGATGACCCCGTTCTGAATGTGCTTTGGAGGAGTATTCCACGGCTCAATCTGCATGACCTATAACCAAGCAAACTCCGCTGCCTTATGTAGATCCACACTGTTGCAGTATTATCAAATCTGAGATACGCTTTATGGCACTTCACAATTCGGTTATTGAAGGCTGCAATATTTACTTCCCTTTCAACACAATGTCTACACGCTGTGATTTGACGAACACCACACAAAAACAAACATAATCATTTCATCAATGTCTGTGTTTAGGAATACATCTGAGGTTTCTTACGTTTAAACAATTTTGCAGAATCTTCAAAAACAAAGCCATATTAAAAGCATGAACAATGATAGTTTTTCAGATAAACTTGATCTACAAGACACTATTGATAAAAGTAGAATACGTGGTAAAAGAATGAAACTGAAATTTGGTATAATTACATGCACTATAAACAATTTTATCAACGTCATGAATCAATGAATCAATGAATCAATGAATCAATGAATCAAAAAGCACCAGAATAAGCTAAAATTTGCACAAGAAAAAAAACAAAACAAATAATCTCAAGTAGAAATCTCGGTATTGTAAATAGTGTTTAGCATGGCCCCAAATAAACATTAAGGAAATCTACACAAAAATGAAATGAAATTGTTCAAGAAACTTAATATTCTCATGTAACCCAAACCTTCATTTTATTGTATAAAGTTTCTTACACACACTGATGTAAATGAACTACAAAATCGTTGACATTGTGCTGAAATTCAATCTTCACTAAGCATGGAAATACTAGCTAAGAAGTTTTATATTTAAGCTAAGACGAACACTCTTACCTCAAAGGTAAATGCTGTACTTAGAAATAAATCTTGGCATCCTTTCACAAAGCGGTGATCGTTAGGCACTAAGGTTACTGTAGTGCAATGTTAAAGAATGAGAGTTTAGGTTAACCTTAGTAAAGGTAGCTTTGTGAAAGGTGACCCAGATTGGTCCTAGAGTAAAGACTTAATTGTGGAAAATTTCCTTCATCTTGTAATAAAACCCAAGCAAATCAAAGGCTAAGTGTTAATTACTCACTTCTCTGGAAATGGGTGCATGTGTGCAAAGTTTCCATAGCTTAAGGTGATTATAAATCAAGGTTACAGCATCCTAAAGTAGATCATGGACCTGTATTTCAAAAGCTCTCTTAGTGCCAAGGTAGTCGCAAGACAATGTTAAAGGGAGGGTTCTGTTGCCATTTTGGATATTTTGCATTACGTGATATACGCTATATTGTACCCAATTTTGCAACTTTTTGATAACCAAAGACTTACACTGATAGAGTTTTCACATTGTAACACATAACATGTAATAAAACTAATAAACAAATTGCTGTTATGCTGTAGCGAAGTTTTCCCGACTCGCAGCACCGATGAATGGCTTCAGTTCTCATTGTTTTATTTTTCAACAACTGTGCACTTGTATTTATCAAGTTGTGAAATATAAAGTCATCAAAATGTTACCTTCATTACTATTAGTATCTTTCAATTGCACTGTGTTTTAATCATGTATCAATAACATATATGTGTAAACAGGAATATCCTCCCGAATTTCGTTTCAACAAAAAATACCCCGATAGAACCCTCCTTTTAAGTATGGCACATACAACTACCTTACCACTAAGAGATCTTTGGAAACCATGGCCCTTTTTTTACATATTAAACTTAACAAAAGATGATGAACACATGAAGAATATAACCACTGGTTTGTAAAACAAACCTGATTGCATGAATAGACTACAAATTTTTGAGACCATAAAATCAACATAGATACATAACTAGGTAAACCAGAAACATGGATATATATATATATATATATATATATATTCATTTCTTCCCTTGTTCACTTGACTTGCTTGCAGAGATGACTTCTATAATGAAGACTGAATTCTGGTTTTGTGACCCAAAGGTATTGGAGTGTTCAACTGGTGTAGAGGATTGAACATGTTTGAACAAGTCCGGACGCTATTGAACATTTCTGGATTGCACGACTTCAGACAAGTGCACTCTTGAATACCACCGTAGATATCTTCCACATAGGATTCAGTGGCGTGATGGCATATGTGCACTGTTGAACACTATGTCAAATTTTTCAGAATTGCAACTGTTGAGGTCTGGGCACTCATGAACATCCCAGATCACTGAGGAATGAATGCCAGATTTATTCATCATTGCAGCTGTACCCAATAAGATAGACAACTATAACACAAGACTGCTGTGGTAAAGTCTTGTTCTCCATTGCACTGGTTCGACAAGTGGAATCTAAGATGGTGCGTCTTAAAGTTTCACCGATTATCAACAAGAGTGATGATTATGTACAACAGATCATATGCTGGTCAGTACAAACCAAGGACACAAGCTCTGCGGTTCTACAAAGTTACAAATATCCACATTCTCCGTCCTCTCAATCCAAGGACACAAGCTCTGCGCTCCACAAAGTTACAAATATCCACATTCTCTGTATATCCACATTCTCCATCCTCTCAAACCAAGATGATTCAGGAGCATTCAGTCAACATGACCCTCATTCGCAGCTCATATCTGCTAGCACTTTGTACTGGATTAATTCTTTTCTTTAGTCTATCCACAATAGACACATGTATGCTAGCACTTGACACATCGTTGATGAATTTAAAAGAGACCTATTGGCAATATCCTGTTATCCTGGACCATATTACCAGCAAGTCAACGGCACATTCACACAGACACTTGAGAATGATGTTTCTATTTTCACTAAAACACTTTGAGACCAGTTTATTTCTCAGCATTTAATCTCCTTTTCCACAGTAGAATGTTGTGTCCACCATGACCACTGCCACCACTTGTTTCGTATCTTTGTTCTTGGACTCATCTTTAACTGTTTAGTTCTCCACAAAAGTCCTCGTTTACAAACGGCCACTGCAGTGCAATCTTACATGACTTCATCATATATACAAGCTCTCTCTCTCAGATCTTAACAATATCTATTTGGCATTTTATGAAACCTTCAAGTGTCCCTACTCCATTTTGCTGTCACCTTGCCCCATTGTTCCCCTTCTATCATGAAATACACTGCAGCACTATCCTAACTGCACACAACATTTGCAGCCATTGTCATCTCTATTTAACATTGGTCTCGTGCAGATTCTAACAGGATCTGTTGACATTCCCTTACAACAAAAGGATTCCACTTCTGACGTAGCACTTAATTCAATATCTCGTCTCAACGCTTTCCTTCGTATGGACCCTGTAAGTGTTCCCCGTCACTCCTCTATCTGAAGAGCCACTGCAGGACAATCTGTGCGGCGAGGACTACAGCGAGTATGATCCACTCCCGACCTGAGCCCCGAGCGGCCATGTTTGCCTGAGCCTCCTGGGCCTGTTGTATCTTGAACATCTGCTGCTGGAGAGTTTTCAGCGACTTGTTCACATCCTGCTGGAGCTGTACCAGGGGCTCCACAAGCTTGGAGAAGTTCTCCTCGGATACGCGCACCTTGCCGTTGCTTTGTGACTGGTGTAAGTTGCTGCCAGGTGCTGTGAAGAAGAGTTGAGAGTTTAGTTTTTTAGACAAATTTTCTATACAATGAAGTTCTATACAATGAAGTTCTATGCAATGAAGTCAAAACCAACATAGATGTGTTGATTGAAAAAGATTTTTGATGAGACAGAATATCATTACGATTATTGCTTCAACAAAAGGGAAGGGAATGGATTAACAAAAATGTTAGTCTGAACAAATATATGAGAGAAACTGAAACATTAACAATATATCCCTATATATGCAGATTATGCAAGACAAGAAGTAATATAATTATATTTTTCTCTCCTCTATTAAATGATACTTCATGCACTAGCCATCAAATGCAATTTTGTGGTCAAAGGGAGGTAATCTCAGTTCAAGATTTACCTCCCTTTGATTATACAGCAAAACCAAATACTGCATGTAAAAGAACTTGTTAATTAAATCTGCAAAAAAGGATTTTTCAAATGTTAGACAAATTTTGTGTTGAATCAAATTCGACAAATTATTTTGTTAGTGATGCTTGTTTAATTTTAATGAATCTATTTAAGATGCAATTAACTAACAATGTGATAAGCTTTTACTAAATTTACTTGTGCATTCTGAGGAGTCACTCTCGTGTCGAACTTCAGGATCAGGTGTTGAACTGCCGCTCTCCTCGCGTCGACGGGTGTTGGACCTCTGAACCCGAGGAATCTTTGCCAACAAAAAAGACTGTTTGTCCGACTGTTGTTCGAGACTAGTTATGCTCATGGTTCGCACCACCGGTGTCCGGTGTCGCGTGTGGGTCTGTATCACATACTCGTTCTCATATTGCACTAGGTCGTTGATTGGGTCCCACGGCCGCATACTGGGGAGGAAAACATTTGGTTTTGAAATCAATGAGTGGATTATGAAATTATATTTTCAATTCTTTCTTATGTTTTTTTTCTAAGATTTTTAGGAAAACAAAACAGGTCAATTTCGAAGTACCGGTAACATTTTATTGGTAATATTCAGAAGAACAAAATAGATTAAATAATTAATTAAAGTCAACTAATTATATTTTAGATTCAAGAGCTTGTATAAGGATCATATTATCAGAAACAGCAAAGATACAAAACTGTGTTATCAGAAAGAGATATCATTAACTGGTAGTAATAATACAATTCATCATGTTTTATCTTCCTTCTCTTTCAAAAAATGAATGCAAATCCCCCAAGACTAAGAACAATCAGAACTCATTTCATCAAATATAACGCTCACTCTCAGGGTATAATCTTATTAACTTCCCATTTACTCAAAACCTCTACAGATGGAGTAATTTTTATGAAAAAATATTTTACAAATTCATCATCAAATATTCATTTGCTGTATAATTAAGTTTCAGTAGACGATGGAGAGCAACTCACTCCATATGTTTATAGATCCAGCCGGCTGTTATCAAATCTCGTTCAAAGTATTTGGGAGTCCACTCCTCCATCTTGGCCTTGCGTTCCCGGGCGTCGTTACGTTGACGCTCTTCCAGGAAGTGTTTCTCCTCCGTCGCACGGTGCATGTCCGATTTGATCACCGCATCACTCACGTTACGCCACAATCTGGTGAACAAGAGAAGCTATTTTAACACTTATTCACTTTAATTGAAGAATGAAAATATTGTTTAAGTATCATGTCTTAAAATTTGAATTGGGAATTCAAGACATGTCTTTGGCAGGTTTCAACTCCAAATCTCAGAGGCAGTTTATCTATGCCAGTGAACATCAGACCACTATCACGTTATTATGAAGGTTTAGTTTGGTACTCTTCAGAGCAGCACCTCCACTACCATGTCCCAATCCCATATATATGTGTGTTGGTATATAATACTGACCTCTCCGACTCAAACTCGGACTGTGTCTCTATGGGAAGTGTGTAGCGCTTCAGTCGACCAGACTTGATCTCGGGGCTCGGGTTCCAAAATAACTCTTGTTCCTGAAAGGGTCAATAATCATTTCTCTCTTGATAACAGATTAAATAATCATTTCTCTTGATAACAGATTAAATAATCGACAAACACCTTGAAGTGAATGATGTATATACAATACTAGGATGTCTCCCAAGGATGCATTCATCTATCAACTTTCTTGTTCTTTCCAGACAATCATAGATCTGCAGATATTTTCACGAAAAAATCCAACTATAATTGTTGAGTTGAAGAGTGCTGATATGAAAATATAACCCAAATGGTGCCTAACAATAGCCTAATACTGAAGATCTAGTGAAAGTGCTTTTTGACAGTAGTAATGCAGTCAAATACAATTATTATAATCCGTCGTTGGATCATCGGAAATCAAAACCACAACGATGAAGTTATATATATCCCAGTGGACTTCTCCCCTACACCACGATGATGAAGTTATATATACCCCAGTGGACTTGTCCCCTACATCACAACGATGAAGTTATATATATCCCAGTGGACTTCTCCCCTACACCACGACGATGAAGTTATATATACCCCAGTGGACTTCTCCCCTACACCACAACGATGAAGTTATATATACCCCAGTGGACTTCTCCCCTACACCACGACGATGAAGTTATATATATCCCAGTGGACTTCTCCCCTACACCACGATGATGAAGTTATATATACCCCAGTGGACTTCTCCCCTACACCACAACGATGAAGTTATATATATCCCAGTGGACTTCTCCCCTACACCACGATGATGAAGTTATATATACCCCAGTGGACTTCTCCCCTACACCACGACGATGAAGTTATATATATCCCAGTGGACTTCTCCCCTACACCACGATGATGAAGTTATATATACCCCAGTGGACTTCTCCCCTACACCACGACGATGAAGTTATATATATCCCAGTGGACTTCTCCCCTACACCACGATGATGAAGTTATATATACCCCAGTGGACTTCTCCCCTACACCACGACGATGAAGTTATATATATCCCAGTGGACTTCTCCCCTACACCACGACGATGAAGTTATATATATCCCAGTGGACTTCTCCCCTACACCACGATGATGAAGTTATATATACCCCAGTGGACTTCTCCCCTACACCACGACGATGAAGTTATATATATCCCAGTGGACTTCTCCCCTACACCACGATGATGAAGTTATATATACCCCAGTGGACTTCTCCCCTACACCACGACGATGAAGTTATATATATCCCAGTGGACTTCTCCCCTACACCACGACGATGAAGTTATATATATCCCAGTGGACTTCTCCCCTACACCACGACGATGAAGTTATATATATCCCAGTGGACTTCTCCCCTACACCACGACGATGAAGTTATATATATCCCAGTGGACTTCTCCCCTACACCACGACGATGAAGTTATATATATCCCAGTGGACTTGCCCCCTACACCACAACGATGAAGTTATATATATCCCAGTGGACTTGCCCCCTACACCACGACGATGAAGTTATATATACCCCAGTGGACTTCTCCCCTACACCACGACGATGAAGTTATATATATCCCAGTGGACTTGCCCCCTACACCACGACGATGAAGTTATATATATCCCAGTGGACTTGCCCCCTACACCACAACGATGAAGTTATATATATCCCAGTGGACTTCTCCCCTACACCACGACGATGAAGTTATATATATCCCAGTGGACTTGCCCCCTACACCACAACGATGAAGTTATATATATCCCAGTGGACTTCTCCCCTACACCACGACGATGAAGTTATATATATCCCGGTGGACTTCTCCCCATCACCACGACAATGAAGTTATATATATCCCAGTGGACTTGTCCCCTACACCACAACGATGAAGTTATATATACCCCAGTGGACTTCTCCCCTACACCACGAAGATGAAGTTATATATACCCCAGTGGACTTCTCCCCTACACCACGACGATGAAGTTATATATACCCCAGTGGACTTGTCCCCTACACCTCGACGATGAAGTTATATATACCCCAGTGGACTTGTCCCTTACACCACGATGATGAAGTTATATATACCCCAGTAGACTTGTCCTTTATATACGTCTCCTGGTCCCATCTCCCCTCCAGCGTGTACAGCGTGTCCAGACCAAGCTTGATCTTACCCACGATCCGGTTAGACGCCTCGCCGCTTCCCAGGAATGGCTGCAAACAGATTCATGGAATGAACAATGATAATCTTTAGTTTTAGATGCTCAATCAATTGGTGTCTGGCCATTCCGAGTTGCAAATTTACAGGTATCGTACCTCATTAATGAGGGAATCATCCGAGATTAGCCACTGGCTGAAGATAAGCTATCTTCAAATTTGTTTGCAATCAGTAGTTAAAGAGTAATGTATAGATTTGGTGTTATGAACAAAATAATTTTGGGGTTATATATGCATGACATTTGCTCTCACTAAAACAGTATTGTCATGATTACAGAAAATCTGAAACTCTAGAATGATTTTACACTCATTGTTCAGCAATTATAAGGAGGTAGTATAACATGATATGATGGACTCTGTCCAAACACCAACGAAGGGCGAGCAGTTCCTGCATGTACTAGCGACCTGCTGCAGCTTCTTCTTACACGAGTGACAATAGATAATGCTTAGCTCTTTGCAAAACAGGAAGGTACTTCCATGTTTATTAATCTTTTCTTCGTATAAATATTTCATTGTCCACATGAAAATTTATTCATTTCACTCTTATAGGATCATATGTCAATTTAAGATAACAATATAGGAAGACAAACCTTCAGTTTAAACTCCAGTTCACACTTGTATCCAGTTTTGGGACAATCAAGAGTGACACGACCGCCCATCTCCATCGTCAGTGTCCCGATCAGAATACCTGTAGCAGTTACATTCATCTTATAAATACACCCAAGTACAGCGCACCCTACAAACCAGGTCTGGCCCTCTGAACCAACATAGCCTGGGACCAGGCAAGAAAGTCTTTTAAGAGTGAGTTATATATGGTTCCAAACTTTCAAGACCACATAAATATTTCAGTTTATAGAGAGTGCACTGTATTGTATTTAAGAATTCATGTATTTTTCTTATGAATGTTTCAATATGATTATTAAAATTTTTATATTCAACCCCACATATCAGTATTCAGTGGATCCCAATGAAGGGTGACATATATAAATCTACCCACCTTTACAGTGTGCGTATGGCATGGTGATGAAGTAGTCCTCCCCCCGCTTGAGGAAGGTCAATTTAGCCGTGCCGTCCAGTACAGCTGACAGGGAGTTGCCTGGAGGACAACAGTAGACAGTAGTAGACATAGAGGACAACAGTAGACAGTAGTAGAAGTAGACATAGAGGACAACAGTAGACAGTAGTAGAAGTAGACATAGAGAACAACAGTAGATATTAGTAGAAGTAGACATAGAGGACAACAGTAGACAGTAGTGGAAGTAGACATAGAGGACAACAGTAGACAGTAGTAGAAGTAGACATAGGAGACAACAATAGATAGTAGTAGAAGTAGACATAGAGGACAACAATAGATAGCAGAAGTAGACATAGAGGACAACAGTAGACAGTAGTAGAAGTAGACATAGAGGACAACAATAGATAGCAGAAGTAGACATAGAGGACAACAGTAGACAGTAGTAGAAGTAGACATAGAGGACAACAGTAGACAGTAGTAGAAGTAGACATAGAGGACAACAGTAGATAGTAGTAGAAGTAGACATAGAGGACAACAGTAGACAGTAGTAGAAGTAGACATAGAGGACAAAAGTAGACAGTAGTAGAAGTAGACATAGAGGACAACAGTAGACAGTAGTGGAAGTAGACATAGAGGACAACAATATATAGTAGTAGAAGTAGACATAGAGGACAACAGTAGACAGTAGTGGAAGTAGACATAGAGGACAACAATAGATAGTAGTAGAAGTAGACATAGAGGACAAAAGTAGACAGTAGTAGAAGTAGACATAGAGCATACATGATATACTTTTCAGACAGAATGAATTTTGGCATTAAGCCAACTTTGTCCGCAAATCATTTATAAATGGCACCAGTTTCAATCACAGGCTTAATTAAGTCTTGCTGCATTTTAATACTTTTCTGTTCAAGCGTAGCAGCATGCACAATGAAGTTCGGGTGATGCGAGTGTGTGTTGCGAGAGAAATTGACATGAATCAATCTTACGACATTGTGTGACATGAACACACATTTAATGTTGTGATGCAGGAAAGCTTAAACAAAGGAGATGTATCAGAAGAGGTGAGGTGAGTTGGGGTTTAACGCCGCTTTCAAGAGTATTTCACTTATATAGCGGCTGCTAGTATTATGGCAGGGAGAAAGCCAACAACGCCATGTGGTTATGTCAAGTTTGACAGAAGTTTTAAAGATAGAAGTTCTTCTACCGTAAAATTTTGACTTGGCGAGGATGCTGCCGGTGATGTTGAATCCGTCCTGTCTGTTGGTGATGTTGAACGCTGACACTGGAGGGTGATGGGAGATCTGGGGGACAATATCCTCGCTATCAGTATCTAACATCTCTCTTGCTCTCTATCTATCTTTTTCTATTTGTAAGTAACTTTCATTTAATTAAAAATACTCTTATATGTACATAAACTTGGAAAACTAATATTATACAAAAGGTATATGATTTCACTTAAACAATTATTTTAAATACATTAACTTAAAAAAATGATGAAATTGAATTTAAGACATTAAAAGGAGACAAAAAAATTACTGCCATGGAAATGTAAGAAAGTATTGAAAAGACCAACTTGTGATATATTTAAGTGAAGTTTATAAATGAACTTTTATACTTAGTGATGAATACAACCAATGAACGGACAAACAATCGAACTTAACCTGTTCCGCGATGTAGAAGGTGCGACTGTTGGTTTTGGGGTGATGCCAGTAACATCGGAATGTCTCCCCGATGATTGGGTTGTACGGTTTCTTTAACCCCTGGAAACATCCACATCAAAATACAGTATAGTCTTTAATTAGTAGCAAACACAACTCAACAACTTTGAATACAGTCAGGCCTCGATAATCCAAACGCTTCCGTTTATCGGTGGCCGGACTATCGCGGCTAGACTGTACTTGACAATTCTGCGGCTTGAGCATGGATTGATGGTATTGTAACATCAGTGTTTCTTGTTATGGGCAACTAATATTCATGTGTAACAGCTTCCAAATCAAACTATTCTATATATAAACCTCTCTATATTCAAGACTCACCTCAAGACTTTCCTCTTCAACCAAAACTTTGAATAGAAAACTCTATACCACAGCTATATTCACACCTACCCCGCGCACAGAGCACTCGTCTGGGTGGACGTGGCGCATTATCAAATGCAATATATTATTTATATCATTATTCTATCAACTTGGTACCTTTGGTTTCTTGTAGAATCCCGAGAGATACCACTTGATGACTAACTTCATCCTGGTGAGTGGATCCTCCTGTAACACAGCGCTGCGGAGGAGGAAACATCGGGGAAGGTTACAAACATACCAACGATAAATAGAGAATAGTTTGTATTTTCAGTGTAATCTAACAATTTACACAGTCTGGCTTATGACCAATATTTTCAGCAGTGGCACAAAGCTCAGCGATAGATGTCTGATGTCGCATGTAAACGTTAAAATGACATCAACAATTTTAAAATAGGGGGATAGACATGATTTGTTTCCTTTATTTCTTCAATTGATTTTTTCATTGTAGTAATAAAGAAATCCCTTCTCAGTTTGACACACATCAGTCTCTTAATGCTTAATATGATAAAACATTACTGAACAGTGTATATGTACTATACAGAACAGTATACTTTGACACATTGTGATGTGTTTATCTATATAATACAAGTATGAACAAATGGTTACAAAGCTTCCTATGCAGTGACAGTAGTAAAGATAAGTTTGATAGTGAACTCACTCGGAGAGGATGTCTGCGTGGTAGTAGTAGTCTGCCAGTTTGTCCAGGAAGGAGCGCGGCTCTAGGATGAAGGTCGGGAGGACCACTTTAGACAGGTCCATACCTGGCCGTACCTGGATACAACAGTTTTAATTCATGATTAGTTTATTGTTATCCATACCTGGCCGTACCTGGACAACAGTTTTAATTCATGATTAGTTTATTGTTATCCATACCTGCACCCATGCCCCCTCTCTCCAGATATTGAGTTCAGCATGTTCTGATTGCACAAAACTTCCTCATCAAAAGTAGTGCTGCTTCATATATCAGGAGTTGTTCTTTGATTTCTAAACTATTTCTTTAAAGTTTGATACAATTTAAAGTCATATGGTCTGAAAAATTATAGAATATGTCTTTAGACTTTATGAATTTGTGTTTCTTCCAGGTTTATTTAATCGCATGATTCTCCTACCTGTTTGACCAGTGTCCAGATAAGACTTTTGTTTTCATCGTTGACTTCTTCAGTTTGACAGGCGTCTCCTTGCTGCAACCATCAACATACACATATTAGATTAGCGTCAATCAAGTGTACCTTTCATTGCATCACAATGACTGTAACCGTAATAATTAGGATCCCATCAGAATTACTTCAACGTCACATCACTTCAAGCACCTGTGTGGCAATGTGACCTATGTATTGACACTAGGGAAGCAACATGTTATGAACTGATGTAGTAAACTTACTAAGCCGAGCTCCTCGGTGACGTTCTGCACATACTGGCTCTCCAGGGGACGGATGTTCACATCAAATGTTTTATCGTTTTCCTCGTCAGATCCGCTCGACTCCGAGTCACAGTTAGCTTCCTCTCTGTCCGTCCGACTGTCTTCATCCAACCCTGCAGATATAGGTGACATGATCTGAATTATTTGTACATACACAGACTATAGGTTATATTCTAGAAGTTACAGTGCTTGAACAAGTTTCAAATGTAGCCTGGTTGAAAGTGATATTTGAAAAATAATTGGCAAAAACCTCCCTAAAAAAGCATATTTAACAAAATCTTCCCAATGTTGCCAAACTTGAGCGAACGTTGACAGATTCAAATACGGTCAAATATGGGTGTCAAATACAGTATTCTGAATACTTGCTGACCATCAGATCCTGAGAGCTGGGCTCAATTACAGGGATCAGGTTTTGTGGGCGAGTGTTCTTTCAGTTTTAGCTGTGTGTACTCAAGAGGAAATCAGAATATTTAAATGGGCAATCCCTCCATGTATCAGATAGACACACGAATGTCTCACCTTGGCCCTCGAAGTGTTTCTCGCAGTCGCTCTCGTTGAGGTTATCTGTCTCGTTCTGGAATGAGGTCAGCATGCTGTCCTGGTCCGGGTCCACGGCGGCCGACTCGCGGTCCTTCGTCATCGAACGCATCAGCAGGTTTGTGCAGCGCAGAGCCAGTTCAAGCGCATCCATCCAACACTTGCCTGCAATAACACGACATTGGTCTATCAATTAAGGTACCTCATTCATAGTTAGAGTTCATTAAAGAAGTGTCAGTTCTAATTTGTTCACTTCAAATAGCGTTAAGCAGTAACAACTCCCAAATCTTTTCAACTCAGAGCTTCATGAAGTGACACAAATGTGTTTGAGAACCTGACAAGATATTCATAGACTTTTGAACTAAGTCTTAAATCCTGTCAGTGTATCTTCAATGTGTACATAAACATTTTTTAGTCAGGTAAATGTGGACCACAATAGTCTATATCACTGACAACAGTATCTCTGTTCCTCTCACCACATCGTCAATATATCCATTAACTTGCACTACTCCACATCAACTAAGGTAACACGGGTGATTGTAAGATCACCTCCAGCAGGATTCAAACCCTGAACCTCCCGGTGAGAGTTGAACACTCTACAAGTTGACCTAAAGGCATTACAAACTAGATGAACGCTTTCATCTCACCCTGCCACACTAGTACATACTGCAATGGGAATGGACATCCGAATCCACACTCTTCTCACTCCAATTCCAATACAGTCAAGCCGCGATAATCCGGCCACCGATAATCCGAATCTCGCAGTTTCCGAACAGTAGGAAGATGTAACCAAACTAATCTCTTTGGTAGTCCTCACTACTCAGTAGTCCGAACATTTCACTATCCGAAAGTTTTTGATGAAAGACGGATGCGTTCGGATTATCGAGGCCTGACTGTACATACATTCACTCTCCTTCTGTCAGATACCGTAAATTTGAAATCCAAAATATCCAACAAACAGAATGGGAATAGATGAAAAATCTTATTTTCTCAGTACAGCTCCAGTGTACAGAGTAAGCGTCCTGAAGTCTATCCTTCAAAAATACATAATGAAAGGGAATAGACAACAAAGCAAAACAAACAAATCTACTTCCTGATGAATTGCAACACAACTCTTCCTTCCTGAAGTGGTGCAACACAACCTGACTACATAACATTTCCTGCAACAAGACCCCAAACGGTAGTTACCTATTAATTCTTTTTTTTAAAACTGATCCTTTTTATTGCTGCATAAGCTACAACAACTCAACCAAGCTGGTGAACATGTAATTGCATGTTAACAAATATACTAACATGGTAGCTTTGGAATGAACTAATCCTATTCTAGAATTAAGAAAATTAGTTGTACATTACCCTTGATACATTTGAGACATCCAATATCAACCATGATGAATGAGTTACTCTGTATACCGGCAAGTCTCTCCAGCAAATGATGTCAGTCCTCCACTAGTTACTGTTACCCATAGGAGTGATTCCCTATCAAAACACTACCAATCATAACCTTAGGATATCCAATTCTTCAGAAACCTTCAGCAACGCCCCGAGGCACTCCATCAGCCGAACCTCTCATTACTTAACGGTTAATCCTCGTTTGCTAAAACAATAACCCATTCAGAAGTATTCCACACATACCAACAAGAACTGTCACACAATACATATTAGTTTTCACTATTGATGCAGATTACTTTCCAGCATCAGTCCCCTTGCTAAGACAATAGTGTCACGGTAGACATCACCTTCTTGACGAGAGAGCTTTACAGAATCGTGACTAGCTCCAGCTTGAGGCTATGCTACCATGACGTGCAGAAGATTGGTGTAGAGGAAGTTACATTTTGGAGGACAGTTTGATTATTATATCACCTTTCAGAACATTATTGCCTGATGATCAGACCTGTATAAAATCTATAAACATCAAAATAAACTAACAGAGACCTATCAGCTGAAAAGCGTTATGGCTTGGGTAGAAACAATAAGTTGGACAATAAGCTACCCCATCAGTGTCTATTTTACTTTTCAGATGAAGTGGGCCCTGGGCCCATGCAGCATTAAACTAGTGGGACATTTGCCATTGTGGTGGGTCATTATAAAAAACAAGGGGGACAAATCATTAACTATGAACTTTAATGCAGTTGTCAAATTACAAAGTGTATACTGTAGTTTTATGTTAATTCAATAATGAATATACACTTGACAAGAAATTAGAATTAAAGTTCATTCAAATTTATTTTCTCAGGCATTATTCAGATTCTGTCAGTCACATTGTTTTAAACTTCTTGTGCTACTTATAACCAAGGATGCAGATTCATGCAGAGACATTTCATCTTTGACCCAAAAAGACGAACCCGGAAGTGAGTGAGTGAGTGAGTTGAGGTTTAACGCCGCTTTCAAGAGTATTTCACTTATATCGCGGCTGCTAGTATTACGGCAGGGAGAAAGCCCGCAACGCCATGTGGCTATGCACTGCGGTGAAACCTGCGAGCAGCGGCTGGAACTAGCGAACCATGGGTGGTACTACAGGGTTCCTCCAGCCAAGAGCAAACATAATTCAAGCACTTTTCAAGCACTTTTCAAGGACAATAATTTGTGTTTTCAAGCACCTCTTTTACAAAATGCATCATAGATATTAAGCAAAAAGTCATGATTTTAGAATGCCTTAATCATCAAAAATCATTAACCAAACACAATTCTTACCTTTTATCTTTTATGGAGGTCAAATGCAATTCTTCAAAATCAGTTCATGACAGAAGGCACACAGGTCAATTAGAGGGACATGGTCAAATATTAAAAACAAGTCAATTGACAAAATTGCAAGAAACACTGTCAGGGTGTGTACTTGTAGAACAGTTACACCAGAGCTACTAATCTGCTTTGCATGCTTAGTCTTTTTTCAGGTCATATTCACTTTACAGTATACAGATTATTATATACTGTGTCTCCAAATCCATCATCATTTCACAACTGTCTAATATTTAACTTTGCATTATTGGCATTTTCAGGTCATTCACTTCACTGTGTAAATAACAACACATCATCAATTCCACATCTGTCTTAACACTTCTGAAAAAAGTTCACTTAGCATGTTTTTAATTCTTCCACTTTACTGTTCAGCTTCTGTGACAGTTCATCACTCAAACTTTTCTTTTCTCTTGCTTTTCTTCTCAGGGCATTTGCTTCTGCAAGCATTTCCAGTTTTCCTGTCACCTCAGCCTTGTCACACAGGGTGTCAGCTTTCTTTAGTAGTGTCTCATGGTCTAGTTTGGCTTGCTTGTGACTCTTTTTTATGTCCTCTATTTCATCCAGCCTTGATTTTCTTTTCAGCTGCTCCCTCTGTGTCTTCTTTTCCTTTCTTTGTTGCTCAAGGTATGCTTCATATTTGCTTCTGGCACATGAGGCATTGACAAGCAGCTGGCTTGTGATTTGGACATTCAGGACACCACCTGCATTTCTCACATGGTCACAAATGAGTCTCTGAGCAACCACAGACTGGCCATGCAGGTTCTCACACTCAAGTTCTTTGTTGACAGAGAATCCTCGCTCTACTGTAGCTTGTCCATGTGACAACACTAGTAGCACCTTTACAACTGGCAGTAATTTGTCATATTTTTGGGTGGACATGTGTTTCAAAAAGAACTCATCAAGTCTGTCTTTGTACATTTGAAAGTTCATGAAGTGCTGAGAGCCAATGACTGGTATGTCATCAAGAAACATGTCATACTCATTCAGAATGGCATCACAATCTGCTTGGTTAACCCTCTTTGCTTCCATCAGCAGCTTAACAAGTTTCTTGAATCTGTCTCTGGAAACATTCTTATCTCGTGCCATTTCCAATGGATTCAATGAAGCCATATTTCTCACAACTGAGTAGGACAGGGGACACTTCTCAGCCATCTTCTTGACTATGGCTATCAGAAAGGCTTTGCACTCTAGTCTATACTCTAATACAGTTCTCTCATTGACTTTGGCAGCCTTAAGTTTTTCCTCAGCCTGTAGACCAATGTCTATTTTCTTCGGTGAGACATGATTACTCTGGTCCGACACATTCACTCGGAGAAGTTTCTCAGCTGTTTTGGCTTCGTCCATAACGTCCGACTTGATAAATTTTCTCATAAGACACCTCATGACAACCTGCAGATCACTGGCAAGAAATGGCACCATTGGTTTGTCAGTCTGGAAGTTAGCCAAGAATGGCTGCAAGACTAAAGCCACTGAGCCAAAGAATTCAAATTTTGCAAGGGTGAGCTTGTCTTTCACAGCATTTTTCACAGTCTCAAAAGATGCACATGTTGGTTTGTTGATCAATTTTTTCTCCACATCTTGAACATATTTTTCGACAGATGTCCATAACTGAAGCGCTCTTTTGGTGACAGGTACATTTTCTAACCATCGATGGTTGACAAATTTCAGGGGCAGCATGGATGATCCTGTTTGAACTTTGAAGTCCTCTTTTCTAGCTGGTGCATCCTTGTAAAGGTACCACAAACTGCTGAGAACGGACGAAATACTCCACTTGGTTGCTACAGCCCCTGCCTTGAAAGCATTGTGAACGATGTGTAGTCCACACGATCCAATATTGATCAATGAGTGACCATATTCTGCTTTGATTTCCTCATTTATCAAGTCATGAAACTTCCAGTTGACTGCAGGTCCATCCATGCTGATTTGAATCATTCCAGAAGCCTTGAGTTGGTCCATTACCTCAGTGTGAAAATGTTTCAATAGGTCATCAGCAGTAGCATGACCTGAAAGAAAAATTTTTTATCTAAGACTCATCATACATTGTCAGAACAATTTTGCATTTGATTTTTTTGTAAATGTCTTTCTTATGAAATGAAATTGTTGAATGAAAAATAGTTGAGGATATGTTATATCCCTAAGTTAATTTCTATTGAGTATTCATTTCAGGTTAGTTATAAATATATCAAAAAAATAAAATATATAATTAAATAACATCACGAAATCAGTTCATAATAATTTACATTGGTTTAAACTTTTCACCAACATTTCATGTCTCTTTTTAAGCCCTACATGCAAAAATAAAACCCTGATATAGTTTCACCTATCAGATATCATTGGTACTAATTTCATGATAACATGCTACCAATAATTTATCTTCAAATTCTTTCATAGATTATCAATAAATTTATTTGTCAAATTAAAATTATCATAACTTACCCAAGAACTGTGATCCAAGATAACGTGTTGTTACATGGCCTGATTTATTCCAGAATCGTGCATGAACATCCATCTGTTTTTCTTGTAATTTCTTGTTGAGTGATTCGTCAAAACAAATCACAAATGGCTCCTGAATATCTTGCAGTAGTTGTCTTTTGAAGTAATCAGCGATCCCAAAGACACACAAGTAAGCGGTTTTATGTTCACCACATGTAATTCGTCTCGCGATTGCACTGTCCGGAAACATTTGTCGAAACAACAAAGATATCTTTTCATTTGAATGGTACGATACGTGGTTTGTAATTGTCTGTAAAGTCCAAAGAATTTCAGATTTTAAAACATCGTTTTGCGAAACGAAATCAGCCATCTTGGGTTGAGAGGTTGGCACTGATGGCGGGGCGGCGGGGATATTTAATTCTTCATTTCCCGTATGTTTTGTCACGGCAGCTGTAGTTGTTGTCATTTTTGTCACTGAGTTTGAAGTTTCATGTTTTACAAGTCCCGTATTTTCCATTGTCATTCCTGATAACGATGAAAAGTTTTTCTTGTGACGATCTCCTTTCGCGTGCGATCGAATGGCACTCTCACCCATTGTACCTATGTCAATGTCCTTTCTACAACATCGACACAGTGCTTTATGTCTGTCCTTCGTCTCTTGTATCCAATGATACTTTTTGGTCCAAGCACGATTGAAGACACACTTCCCCATGATTGAAATTTAAATTGTATCGCAATTATAACTTGGTGCTATCGACAAACTGACATGGTTGGAACCTACTTTCGATATGGAAACGAGGCTTCTTAAACTGGGCTTCCACAAGCGTGAATTTTGCGCTCATTAGCAAACGCACAATAGATGGTACCAAGTTTGTATTTATCGATCGGAAGGGAACAACACGTTGGAATATTACCGATAATTAATTTATTTTCATATCTAGTTGTTTTTACAGTTGAATTTATCCAAACTTAGAACTGTTTTCCATATTCAAGCACTTTTCAAGTACGATATAACATATTCCAGCACTTTTTAAGCACTTTTAGCAAGATAGGTAAAATTCAAGCCCTTTTCATCGGACAGGGTCAAATTCAAGCACTTTTCAAATCTGTGCGAACCTTGTACTACTCTGAAATTCAGTGTAGCATTGCACCCAAACCTTACTGCGTGTAGAACAGTTCTCTACTGCAGATAAAGTTGCCGTGCCCCTGGCGGGATTCGAACCCCGGACCTCTTGATCCGAAGACGAACGCGCTAACCACTGCGCTATCCCGCCCCCCGAACCCGGAAGTAAATATTTTTTATGAATAAAGTATGAGAAAGTATTACTATTTGTTGGTTCTTCATTCATTGCATACTATTAAACATAACACGAAAGCAATTAACGATAACCATTAATTTATCATTAACATGCATAAAATGGTTCATAATTTAAAATCAATTTTTACCAACTACGATTTACCGACAGTGCTATTTTGAGCGAGTTTACACAAGCGAGTTTTACAAGCGAATTTGCGTCAAGATAGAAGAGAAAGCATGCTTAGCACTGCGGAGATTTCAAATGCGATCGATCGCAAGCAATGTTGAAACAAGTTGTAATTATTAAAGAAATTGACGCGGTAGGTTTTTACATCATTGTTTATGAGTCATTTATGTTTTATCGTGCGCCAACAGGGCCCACATGATAAAGATATAGCGGGTCATTTTTAATTTGTGTGCGTCAATGGCGCAAGGGCGCGGTCTAAAATGGACTCTGCCCCATAATCCATAATGCAAACTTGGGCTCCAAATACTTAATTTTGTAAAGACTGTAATAAGATTGCAGAACATGTCAAAATATAACTACAATGCAAACTTTTGGTGAAGTCAAGGATATTTTTTGATTGACATTTATTCTCTTCTAAGAAAGTTTCTGTTTGTAAAATTACTCTCACATGTCTAAACAGAGCAAGGAGGATAACAGACATTCCATTAGAAGGTAAATATAGGAACTTATAACCAGTACTAATGGTGCAACTGATTGGTTGCAGTACAATCACTGACCAGCAGATTCGGAGGGCGCTCTGAAGATCAGGTAGGAGTACGGCAGAGGCTGGACAAACGCTCCAATTGTCTCCCCTTTTGGACCCTGCAAAAAAACAAAGCAGTTTTATCTATTGTCAATATACAAGCATTTACTTTGACAGATCTTTAAATATTACTGTTAATCTTAGCCAAACTTATGAACATTTCTTCTCATTCCAACCAAACTTAATAATCTCTTAAGCTCATAGTATTTATCTCCACTGAAGGAATAAAAGAATGTATATATATGAGGATAAACATGTTATGTTTAACAATCTCTATGCCAGAATCAGTTAATATGTTCCACTCTAACCAAATTTGGCACATGATAATTTTGAGTGAAGCAGCCATAAAATACTCATCAAGAGCTTCTCCAGACAATGCTTGCATTCATAAAATAAGCTTTGTCAGCTATGAGAAGAGAAGATAAAATTGATGTGGTGTGGAGAAGCTGGGGAACAGAGCTGCTTTCTTTTCAAATTATCAAATGTAAAATATATCTGATATCTGAATTCGCATACCCTGGACAATAAACTAGAAACTTTGTGGATGAATTCCACATGTTCATACTTACAGAAATAACCATCTAACTATTCAAACAATTATTATCTAAATCTGATTACAAACAACCTTCTTTGATTGAGGCAATGTAAGAAGATAGTATTAAATTTCAATCGTTTCTCCTGTTTAGAGATTACTTTCTCTTAGTAGTGAGCAAAGTATCAAAGGGCAGAAAACTGTGGGGGGGCTCAAGGTCCCAGCAGGATATATAGGTAAATGGTTCAAATCTGTACCATAAGTTTTTATGTAAGCATATTTACAGGGATCTGATTGGTGGCAACTATCGCCAGCACTGACCGTACCAGCAGCTTACCAAACGAAGTGGCGATATGGTCGTGTGGTAAGCTGCTGGTACGGTCAGTGCTGGCGATAGTTGCCTTACTCTGACTGAGGGTATGGGTTCAAATCCCGCAGGGACAGCGGCCCGAAAAAGTACAAGCATTCAAGAATTTGTACTATTGACGGTAGTGTTATTCCAAATATAATCATGTTTATTTGCTCCCTATCTAAATGGCATGTATTTCTAACTATCATGTTGTGTTGTTTATCTGAGGCTGTCTCATTACAGGACACCTGTAGCATTGAATCTCTGGGCTCACCGCATCCTTCCCCTCCTCCAGCTATTACACATTATTCATAATTTGCTTCTAAACAGAAAGCACTTGAAGTGAAGTATCACGGTGTGTTAACACTTTTGAACATCACATTAGTAATAAAATATCTGAAAGCAGCACCAATAATTAAACGCATCCTGGTTTTGAAAAACTTGTTTGACGTCATGTTATAATCACAAAAACTACTTCATAAAAGTCTCGGTATGGGTAAATAGCAGAGAATGATCAAATTTAGTACTTTATTGATGGAGCTGTGATGTTTTGGTACAGTTTCCTTATTATAAGCATAATCAATATGAAAATTAAGTTCTGTTGAAGGGGCACTGCTCACCAAGTAAACACGGTCATCAAAGGGCCATAATTTGTATTATATAATAATAACACCTGGTTGTCCTCAGTACAATGTTAATTGGAAATTCTTTTTGTACCCTAGGCACCAAGCAGCCACAGTGCAGCGCCAGTTCAAACATTGTTCTATACTTACAATGCTGAGCGCCAAGCAAGGAAGCAACAACTCCCATCTTTTAACGTCTTTCTGTATGACACGGCCAGGAATTGAATCCCAACCTTCCAGATGACGAGTGAACGTTCTACCAAATGAACTATTTCCCTGGTTCTTCATAAAACTGGATAAATATATTGACTCAATCCTGTTACAAAAAAAATTTCAGATTCCAGGCAAGTTTAGTTTTGAAACAAACCAGTCTCCAAAATGGATGTAAATATCCCTCTCCTACCGCTTGAAAACAAATCTTTTACTCTCATAAATGGTCAACTGTTGAAGGTTTACCTTTGTCGCCCATATTGACTGGTCAAGTGGATGGAAGAGTTTGAAGCAGAATCCGTCTTTCTTGGAGGGGCGCTCTATCAGTCGACACGTGTTGAGTAGCACCGTCCCCACCCAGTGACTGCTCTGTAATATCATGTACAATAGGATCTTACTCAAAGTATTTTATACATACACACTCACGGTGAAACACAAATACAAAATGTATCTTTTTTTATGAAATGCTCGAACAGTTGGGATGTTCTATGGGACAGTTCAATTCAGTGATTTTTTCTTTGTCAAAGTTAATAGATAAGAGATACATAACAATTAATTCAATAAAGAGAATAATACTCTTGATGACTCAGGTCAAGGATTATATCTTGCAATGAGATTGGTGTAAGTTGAGTACCATTCAGTAGAGGAGTGAATTAATGATACAAATATTCATGATAATTATACACATCACAATACTTCAGAACAATGAAATTTTATTTCGATACATATGATATGATATTCTTGATTCCTACAGCAGAACTCTTAGTGTCTGAAATGTTAACAATATGATTCACACTACAGAAAAATGTATTGATACATTATTGTCAGGTTACGTATCATTATAATCATCACAACCGGATATAGTCAGGACTCTGCCATCCAGGGACTATCTTCTGACTTGACATATAACAGAACCTCAAATCATTCTGCCTCAGTCTATAATGGTTCACCACAGATTAGGCAATATTTAATCTCTTATTGCCTTGCAATTTTAGCACAACACCTAGGGAAAACAAAACGAGCAAAGCAGTTTCCTCGAATATGTTGCACCCACCTTCTTCTTCTCGCTCTTGTAGAGGACCAGTAGCCCGGGTTTGAGAACACAGAACAACTTGGTCCAACTCTTCAGAGTGCCGCGAACTTTCAACCAATCAGCAAGCACGATGACAGACGGGTCTTTCAGTGTGCTTAGCAACTCCTTCGCAGCCGCCTTCTTCTGACTCCTATAGTTCTTCTTTTGTACCTGTTCACAGGAAGACGAAAATTATGATGTATTAGGGTTGCATAATGGTTAAACAGCAAACTTGTATGAAACTTAATATATATATTAGTTTTCAGTGTCATATTTGCAAAATAAAGTATCTAGGTCACTCTTACCCTGTAGTCACTCAAATCCATGTCTTAGTGAAAGAACAATGGCCAATATAGACATCAAATATCAATAATATCCAAACCATGATACACTCCTCTCTACATTTATTACTACAGTTCCTGTGACTCTGCATCAAAGAAATGTGTAAGTGCTGATCGAGTACTTCATTGTTAGGTGGTCAGACTGTGGACATGATAATGGACATTTCCTCTCATTTATAAAACATTCCAGAAAGCACATTAAATTCAACTTCAAACATTATATCTTAATTTAACATAAAATACAAAAACAACAAAAAACACTTATGATTATGCAAGGAAGTTTCAAAATAGTAACTCTAATGCAAGATTTATCCAGTCTAAAAGGATTTCATTTTCAATTTCTATAAATATTCATTTTCTCTAAAAATATAACACAACATGAAGCTTTTAAGCTTTTTGGGTTACCCTTAAGTAAGGGAATTTGATATAATGCAAAATTAAGCATAAACTAGATTTGCTCATCTTAATTTTCAATAGAAGAAAATCAATACACAGTGGAGAGCATTTTGGGTAAAATCTTTCTGGAAGGTTAAGTTATAAGGTGAGTAATGAATTGAATCACATTGTCACAATTATTCCCTTCAAAATAATATTAAACAGCAATATACTCCAAAAAAAATAAACAAACTTAACATGAATGATTTTTCCCCCTAAATACGACTGGAGAAAGAAACTCACCTTGAGTGACTCCCTCTTTGACATCTTAGTGGCAGCCGAGGCCGGAGTGGAAGTGTTTGGGGCTGACTTGTCAGCGATCGGTGAAAATAACCGACTCTCCGACTGCAATAGGAAACAAGGAATTAGCCAAAGATTTATTTTTTTGGGGATTTTGGAATTGTATTATGTAGGGGAATGGTTGACTCTTCAACAGCTGTTCAAGTAATAAACTTTATGTGGAAACGTTCCCTATGATGAACAAAGAAGTTATATATATTATATATTATATATCGTGCAGACACCTAGTAGTACAGCAACGTGCAGTATCCAACCAATACTACCAATGATAATCAAGTTTTTTTCCCCGTTACTTTTGTCTACAGTAACCCCAGTGAAAAACAAACCGGGATTCCAGCGGGATCCCAGTGTATCCCGGTGGAATCCCGGTTTTCAGACCGGGATATACTGGGAATAGGTGGGATGACCGGGATTAGTTTTCAACAACCGGGATCCCGGTTCCATCGGGAAAATATGACATTGAAATCCCGGATCAGACTGGAATTTATACTGAAATCCCGTATCAAACCGGGAATTTCATTTTTCAAACCCCTTAACAAACCAAGATTTCACTGAGAAAATTAATATTTTAAAAAGTACCTAAATTAGGATTACTATATTACGTACAAATGGAAATCACAAACAATCTCCGCATTCCAATAAATCCCCATTCCAACAAAGTAAAACAACCATAAATTAAAAATTTACCATAAATATTGGTTCTTAACTTTTCATCTCCCAAAACTTATGTTTACATAGAGATAAATGAATATGGGTATGTGTACTCAATGTCTCTAGTTGGCACAGACTCATCCTACTATATCCTTTTTTCTTCAAAGATCTAAAAAAAAACTGTGGAAAGTTGAAAAAAAAGCAAAGAATTTGTGCCGATTAAGTGCAAAGGCAATATATATGTATGCCTTATGATATTGTAATATAATTCTTTTATATATATTTAAAATAAAATTGTTTCCTTTTCTACAGGCAATGTGGATTTTTTGTTTTACTATAACACTTAAACAAATATCGTTTAATGGATAATTATTTAGAACTACCATCAAAACTTGCTAAAAATACTTTCCTTTAAATGTGCATTTTATGCAAATATTTCAATTTAATTATATACTTTCATTTGACAAGGCAATTTCAATTTGTTCTATTTCCTAATGATATTTATAAGTTTTAAGGGATTTTATGGGTGCTTCTTCCACTCTTAAACTCAAAGCATTGCATGCAACGTTTTATCAGCTAATATGGTGCTCAGTCTTCAGTGCAAGGAGCTCTACCTCAAAGCTCTTTGCAGCGTTCATTGCACCCTTTTGGGTTTACTTAAGCTACAGTGATGTTGGGAGTTTTGTAGAATAGCAGACGCCAAAAGGTGGGAACCAAAACAATAATGAAGTAGATCTTAGCAATGTAATTTCTTGTCAAAAACATCATGTCTAGAGCCAGAGAGGCTCCACCCTCAGGTATAGTAATGCTTAAACTCTTATTTGATCTTCTTATCAGCCCATGTTGTCTGTTTTAATGTGTAAAGTACTGGGCAAGTGTTAGTTCATGCATAAAATAATGTAAACCCTACTATCATGTTGAGTAAGTTTTCCTGACATTTTGTCACTTAGTAAGAGTTTATTTGAGTTATATTTCAGTACTTTCAAGTTGCAAGTAGCATATATTCAAGTAAAATTCATGTCTGCTACTCATATTTTCCCGTTTGAATCAAACTACTTGTGTCATGATCACTGGTCAAACAATCTCAGAGTAAGTAATTCTTAGCAGAGTAACCAAGTGTAAAATAATTAATTACTAAGAGTTCATTTATATTTAAACAGGGATTGGGAATGACGCCTTTGACAATGGGCCATTTTAAGTGCTTTTAGTCATTTTCAGAAATTTGAATGGGCCATTCCCCTTTGTAGCAATAGTAAAATTTCAAATTTTAATGGGCCATTTTTTCTGTGCAAAAAGGCCCATGGCCCCTACCTTTCCAAATTCCCTGATTCAAAGATAGTTTGCTGATAGTGTTTACTCTGTATAATGATTTGTAACTACATACTATTGAATTAATAACAGAACAGTAACTGTTAACAAAGTGTGTTTTCTGTTTGTTGCAGAACATGACTGTTTCCGGCGGGATCCCGACAAATCCCGCTTATTCTGCCAGCGGGATCCCACCGGAATCCCGCTGGGATCCCGACAAATCCCGCTTTTTTCCCCCCGGCGGGATCCCAAGAGAATCCCACCGGAATCCCGACAAATCCCGCTTTTTTCTCCCGGCGGGATCCCGCTGGGATCCTGACAAATCCCGCCGGGATCCCACCCGAATCCCGCTGGGATCCCACCCGAATCCCGCTGGGATCCCGACAAATCCCGCTTTTTTCTCCCGGTGGGATCCCACCGGAATCCCACCGGAATCCCACTGGGATCCCGCTGGGATCCCGATAAATCCCGCTTTTTTCTCCCGGCGGGATCCCACCGGAATCCCACTGGGATTCCCGGTAACTTTTTCATTGGGGAAGCTCCCAATCGCTGATTTACAAACTACAACCTGGGTGAAGCGTTCATACCAATAACTGACATAAATTGTACAATGTATCTAATTTTACCTACATGCTACGGATATAAAGATATTAAATCACAAAAAGGGCAAGCTGCATGAAAATCAATGTTATTTGCCAGGTAAATTCTGTGAGGCATTAAAAATCTTCCTCTGATCTTGTCACAATTATTGACCTGTACATTAGACAACGTAGCATAGAGCCCAGAAGCAATGACGGATGATCACAGACAGTCATTATTAGATGTTTGAAGTGATTGCTGGACAAATGATCACAGCGTATCAAACAGACCACTTGCTCGTAAATCAATTGATGTTACTTTCATCAGTCTCAGCAAATATACTTGCACTGCCATGAGTTAAGCAGTAATGATATTCAGAGACATCATCCAAAATACGTTGAGAGGAAATTGGTATAAAGTCTATATTATCACATCAATGAATGTAGAGTAATAAAGGTAATAAATATTGTTTTAAAATGACAAATAGAATTACAAAATAGGTTTATTCTTACAACTACTCTCATAGACAAGGGAAACTACTCACATAGATAAGGGAGACTACTCACATAGACAAGGGAAACTACTGTCAGACAAGGGAAACTACTCTCATAGACAAGGGAAACTACTCACATAGATAAGGGAGACTACTCACATAGACAAGGGAAACTACTCTCATAAACAAGGGAAACTACTCTCATTGATAAGGGAAACTACTCACATAGACAAGGGAAACTACTCTCATAGACAAGGGAAACTACTCACATAGATAAGGGAGACTACTCACATAGACAAGGGAAACTACTCTCATAGACAAGGGAAACTACTCAAATAGATAAGGGACATATCAAGTTTATATTTCTTCACTAATATTTCATAACTTTTTGGGGAGTGTATATAGTGGGACTCTATCATCAATTCAATGAAATGGCCTTGACCTAAGGGAGACTACTCACACTGGCCCGCATCCTCTGGGAGGGGTGAGAGGGGGTGGAGGTGGTGGATCCAGCGAGGGTCGGGTCTGCACCATCTGGCACCGGGTCAGACTGACCTGTCAATGGAAACATGGAAACACTTGATTATATGAATCAATGTATTACCTGTCAATGGAAACAACAATTTCATTTCATACTGATAAAATAAACATATTGCATTGGCTGTCAAAGGAAGCATGTGAACATCTATCAACAGGTAAGGCACATTGCATATTGTCAACTGTAGAAATGATGCATCTTGTGCACATTGCTGGTTACTGAAATAGAAAGAAATCTGCTCAACATTAGTAGGAAATCAATATGTTAATGACAAGGATACACATTCATGTTCACTGACCAGAACATCACTATATGGGAACCAGACATTATTTCAATTTCGATTTGTGCTAAGATATGGAGTCAAAAAGACATTTAGCCACTGTTAGATAAGAACAGATTATGATCAAGTTTAACAAGAAAAAATAGAGCCATGGGCTCTGTAGCTCATCAGAGTTTATTTTGTTTGATGATGAAGACAGAAATATGTTGTCTCAATATAATGCACAATCCCTAACCCTGACAAATCTTAGTCTTGAAATTGAGAGAGAGCACTCAGCAAGGTCAACACACATGAGATTATGCAATATTCTGACCCCTTGGCTCTGGTTACAAGCCAGCTGTGTTTCTTGTGTTTTACCGCCAAATTATGTAATAGACTCCTGCTTGCACTAAACACTGGCAGCACTGATCTAACTGTATAAGGCTTAAAGAGAACAGGCAATGTGATGAATCTCATGGTACATAGTACAATTTAGAATCACCTTGGCTAAACAATCTCTGCACAATTTTATCGGTTCTAAGCCTTGTCATCCAAACATCTAAACATTCTGAATGCAATATTCCTTCTAGTTTGTTCTGGATGAAAACTGGATTTTAGGTAATGGCCTGTGAGGCCCTTATTTGGGGCCACAGAGTCACCAAATCTACAATTTAGAATCTCCATTGGCTAAAGACTCATTACACAACATGACAACCTTCTAGGTCTTTTCGTTCTGGAGAAAAAGATGAAAATAATCTTATCTTATCATTTCATCACCAGTCATATGCAGTTCACATATCTCATGTAAAATAATAGAATTCTTAACTCCTCTTCAATTTAGTCCTTTATGACTTGTCACAATTTTCATTTCATAGGCTATTCAACAGTTCTCATTTCACATTGATTACATCAATTTGACAAACATGTCCACAATGTAGATTGTTATTTCAAGTCGACATACATTTCAAATAAAGTGGTTGAAGTGTCATAAAATATCAGTTCAAAATTCAATTTCGACAGGTTTTTTTGGCTGTGGCCCATTTTTGGGGTCTCAGCGTCACCAAATTTACAAGTTAGAACCCCATTGGCTAAAGAGTTTGCATACAATATTACACCCTTCTAGGTCTTTTTGTTCCGGAGAAAAAGATGAAAACAGGATTTTAGGTAATGGCCTGTGAGGCCCTTATTTGGGGTCACAGGGTCACCAAATCTACAATTTAGAATCTCCATTGGCTAAAGACTCTTTACACAACATGACAGCCTTCTAGGTCTTTTCATTCTGGAGAAGAAGATGAAAATAATCTTATCTTATCATTTTATCACCAGTCATATGCAGTTCACATATCTCATGTAAAATAAAAGAATTCTTAACTCCTCTTCAATTTAGTCCTTTATGACTTGTCACAATTTTCATTTCATAGGCTATTCAACAGTTCTCATTTCACATTGATTACATCAATTTGACAAACATGTCCACAATGAAGATTGTTATTTCAAGTCGACATACATTTCAAATAAAGTGAAAGAAGTGCACATAAAATATCAGTTCAAAATTCAATTTCGACAGGTTTTTTAGGCTGTGGCCCATATTTGGGGTCTCAGGGTCACCAAATTTACAAGTTAGAATCCCCATTGGCTAAAGAGTTTGCATACAATATTACAGCCTTCTAGGTCTTTTTGTTCCGGAGAAAAAGATGAAAACAGGATTTCAGGTAATGGCCTGTGAGGCCCTTATTTGGGGTCACAGGGTCACCAAATCTACAATTTAGAATCCCCATTGGCCAAGGAGTCTGTACATATAATTTCAGCTCTCTGGAGTCATTGGTTCTGGAGAAGAAGATGAAAATAGCTTTTTAGCTTATGACCCCTGTGGCCCTTATTTGGGGTCACAGGGTCAACAAATCTACAATTTAGAATCCCCATTGGCCAAGGAGTCTGTACATAAAATTTCAACTCTCTGGAGTCATTGGTTCTGGAGAAGAAGATGAAAATAGCTTTTAAGGTTATGACCCCTGGGGCCCTTATTTGGGGTCACAGGGTCACGAAATCTACAATTTAGAATCCTCATTGGCCAAGGAGTCTGCACATAAAATTTCAGCTCTGTTGAGTTATTGGTTCTGGAGAAGAAGTCGAAAAAGCGAAAAGTTTACGGACGGATGGATGGACGGACGGACGGATGGACGGACGCCATGCCATGCCATAAGCCCATCGGGCCTTTCAGGCCTGATGAGCTAAAAAGTGCGCATGTCTCACATACCCCCGCCATCCGCTATCCGTCAACTGAGAATTATAGATGTGAAGGTTACTATGTTTATAAAACAGCTTCAAGCATCATAATATTGTCCAAAATAATTTTAGGAACTGACTGTTGTTACAAAATTTCATTAACCCAGATGTAATATTTTTTAGGTAACTTAATATTTCCCATTAGAGCATCACACCGGTAATTTGTACCAAGTTCAATTACAGATTCAAGGGCTTCATAACTCTTCAAAATATAATATTTCGGAACTGGACTTTGAACTCAATGAAGAGTAACATCTGGACTACCTACATGTAAAATTTCATTCACCTAGATGTAATAGTTGCTGAGAAAACTTGTCCCCATTGGAGCATCACAGCTCTTTTGGTACAAAGTTCAATTTTGGATTCAAGGGCCATAACTCCGTAAAAAATAATATTTCGGAACTGGTTTTCAAACTCGATGAAGAGTATCATCTGGACTACCTCCATATTCAATTTCATTCACCTAGATGTAATAGTTAAAGAGTATGGTCATGAGTACTCACAACCAAAATTTCATTCACCTAGGTTGAACGGTATCTGAGAAAACTTGTCCCCATTGAACACAATAAAACTAAGTTCAAAAAGTGACGTTTCCATGGAAACGACAAAAAATATGAAAAATTGTCTGTGCGCGATCAGAAGAACATGGTTAACAACTGTACAAAGTTTAGGTTGATGTACCTTTGACGGTTTTTGAGAAAATTGACCGGACGGAAGGACGGACGGACGGAATGACCGCTATAATTATATATATTTGTTTCTATGTCATTGTTGTAACTCAAAAATATTTTGAAAACTCGCAGTGAACTCGACATTTATAACACGCTGACAAGTCTAAAATGCAGGTTCCCATACCTCACTGCTTAACTGTGACCTTGAAAATAATGTCAAGGTCATCAAATCGACTAAACCCTGCATCTTCTCTAAGAGAAAGTTGTATGTAAAGTAAGAGGATATTCTAGTGAACTTTTCTTGAGATATCATGCTGACAAGGAAAAATGGCAAGTCCTTGTGACCTTGAAATGAATGTCAAGGTAAAAAAAACTATATTGGAACCGTACTCTCACTGTGGTGAATCTATGTGCAAAAAAAAAAAAGAATCCAATGCATGAACAGTTCTTGAGTTATTGCAATCATAAATTGCACAGGCAAAAATGATGGACAAGATACTTGTTTTGTCTCTTCTGATGGACAAAACTATGAATACGAAAAACCAAAATGTTCTTTAAAATTGGAGAACTTTAGTTGAAAACTGATATCAGTTGATCTACAAAACAATTAACTCTCAACACTCAACAAAACCACAGATGACGCCAAATCTACCTGAGACTGCAGCTCTGAAAGACACTGGATGTAGAGGCATTTACAATAATCATAATCCACCAGTTGTTTTCCCCTCAGATACCGGACCACACACCTTCCAAACACACAAGCTGACGACGACACTGGCCTGATCGATACAAGTCTATCATTCTTAGCGAAACTTACGCAATTTTGCAATATCGGAGACAATGAGATGTATGTGTTCATATCGTGATTTCCTTGCCAACTGTAGCCCCGGATTGCTTCTTTCTCCCGTGATCAATAGTCATAATGAACTAATAAGCACTTGTTTCTGGCGCGGAGAGTCGTGTTGCATGTCAAGTCATCATCAATAATCATATTAACCTTATAGCACAGCAAATAGCATATATTTGCTCTTTTACGCTCACCGCTTACACTTATTCAGATAATTGATGATTCGATTTGATGGGGAGGATATTTAAAGTGTTATTTGTTTTAATTACCGGTATTAACAGTAAATTGTGAATTGCCTATTAAAAAAAAGATAATATAGTGCAATGCTTGCCTATTAGAAACAGAAATTTTTAACAATTATCAACAACTATTTTATTGTAATTACATAATAAAAATTCAATTTCTTGGAAGAACTGTCAATGTTGTTTGTTTTAAATATGAAATTTGGAATATTTTCTGATCATTTCTTTCAGATAATATTTTTTTTAGATTGGCCTTTTTGAAAATTGTTTTACATAATTTGTAATCATCCTTACTAAATATGTATATGTGCTTTTAAATACAATAAAATGAATACTTATTTCAAGCGTATTTTGACAAGATTTGTTCTTCAAGTTCATCACTTTGTGAAACATCATTTGTGTTGAATTGTAAAGCTTCTATGAATACATCTGTGAAGCCAGACTCATGTGCCATATGAAGTAGGACACTGGTAATTGCAATTACATGTACAATGATGATGATAATGAAAACTATGCTACACAACATTGGTTGAAAAACTGGATAGAGTCATAGAAACATCTTACATCCAGTATTTTATCCAATTATCCAGTATCCAATTTTGATATATAGTCACAGAGTATCTCATACAGCTACGAAAATATATATTTTAAGATACAGATATAAAAAAGAAGCTGTTATGACAGAACGGGTTTTGAAATGGTGCCACACTGAACAACTAGTTATTATTATGATTCAACATCAAACAATGTTTTGTGCTTATAAGACAAACTTCTTCAACTTAAACTATGTCACACTTCAAAGGATAGGGCTTTGCATCTCAATTCCGAAGTTGGTAAAAGCAATTTTGAAACATATTTTATTTAAACAGGATAGAAATTTATTCTAGAAAAAGAGAGAATTGACAAGAAATATATATATAAGCTTGAAAGTCCAGATAGAAGCCCCACTGTAGAAAAACCACAGGTGGGAAATAAGAACATGCCAAGAATCAATCAATACATTCCTGGTCACAAACCAAAAAATGTATATACGTAGCAAAACCGATAATACCTTTGTGCGTCATGTTGAGAGATAACGTTGTTGACCACTAGATGCATAGAGAGGAGACGAGAGGGAAACTACCTGAGTGACGGTGTAAGTGAGCACCTGATGGAGGGTAGCTACATAATGTCTCCGAGATTATCAATATCCTGCCTTGTCTTATATACAAGACCCTCTTATGATATTTACATCTCCGGTCAAAACAACTCAATAATCCCCGGTGTACGTCATTACTGTCAAAGCACTGGTAGGAAGACGATTATTCTGTCTCGTGTCCTTTGTTTACAGGAAAATTAAATCTTGGCTATTCTTGGATCAAATTGAATAATTATCTCATAGAGATGATATCAAGCTCTAATTACCTGTAATCACCTCCAATAAATCACCTGTAAAGGTCACACAAGAAAGGGTTGACACTGATTTCATAGTAGATTCAATTACAAGGCAAGTGTCTCAACCAGTTGTCTGCACTTAGGGTAATTGTTGATTGTCCGTCCTCCTGCTTCAAGTGTATCAACTCTACAAGGAGTACTCAGTTGAGTTCGGTTTAACACCGCTTTAAGATTATTTCACTTCTATCATGGCTGCTATTACTATTGCAGGGAGAAAGCTCACAAAACTATTGTGGCTAGGCATTGTAGTGAAACCTGCAAGCATTGGCTGGAACAGTTCTCTACAGCAGACATGTTGCCGAGCCCCTGGAGGGATGTGAACCCCGGACCTCTTGATCCGAAGCTGAACGCCCTTTACCTACAAGTCACCCAGTTATGCACACATAAACAGTCATCTTGACATGAGAGCATGTGTACATCATGTGACATATTTAGACAATAACCTTGACAAACTTGTCTAAGAAAATATTGAAAAAGTTATGTCATATATAATGTCTATGTCTATGAAAATACTCGACTATCAAATTTCGGCTATAAATGAACTGAAGTGGAATTAATGATGTATACAGGGGATGTCATGCAATACCAGATTGATATGTGTGCCTTCACAACTTATTCATGCCACCTAATTGATATCAACTCTCAGTAGACTCACAGTGAGAATGCTTGGATAAATGGTTTGCTACAGCAAGCTACAGATTCAATGAAACCCACTCGCACTTAGAGGGGACACTGTGACACTGCTCTCCTCCTACGGTGTGTAACAGTCTGCCGCTGTTGTTGATGTTGATGTTGTTCTAGCCTAGTTTCATTAATAACCTCTTGCACGCTTTTCATTGAATTTATCAAGTTGGAAAGTTTGCAGAACACGCGACATCTTAGTGTAGGGAGTGGAGTTAATGTTGTCTATGGAATCTTAATAATATAATTACTGACCTTCATCCCTGTGAGTTTATTTCTTCAAGCTCTCAGTGTATTCAGTTTGTCTAGACTTGCTCACTGACCACCTAGACTGTATTTAAGGCTTTTACTTTTTATACAGTCCTGGGGCAGCTAGGACTATGCAGGATGCACAAACAGCTGTTTGATCGACAAACCAATTTTACAGTTTAACAAGTCTACCGATCTTATCTTGCTCTTGGTATGTGTCCTACTTCTTTCTGTCCTATCATTCTTTATGAGAAGTTTATCCCTTTTCAGTTGACATGAAGGTTTCTTATTACCTTAAACACCATTATACCTAATCAAAACCGAATAAATTTTATTCCAGATATCTCTGAAAATACAGGGGCACCTTGTCAAATCAAAGTTTAAAATATCAACATTTTGGATCAAAAAGGAATTCAGTGAGTGTACATTCACTATTCAGTACATCACAGCATAGTCGAAATTGGTTCTAATAATGAAATATTGTGTGTGTGTGTGTGTTGAGAAGTTCCACACAAAATGATACATCAACAGCTGCAAGGCATATTAAAAAAATCAACTAACATTAATCTTAGAAATGAGTGTTGCAACCCAAACCCTCCAGACCGTCCAACTTAAACCTTTACCCTGTGGGTCATTGAGTTGTCATCTTGTCTAGTCAGTGCCCATGCACAGCTGCACTCTGGTCTTCCTTCATTCACAAATGGTTCAGTAATATACAAAGAACATATACATAATGCAAGTCTGTTTATGGCAAATTGCTACTACGAGTTTTCAACTTTGGGAGGACGTGTCTCCCAAATATTTTACCCAGCGATCAGTCACTCCATCTGCACTTTTCATAATGATCTATATTTTCAGTTCCAAACATAGAATTTACAGATCTCAGAAAGAAAGTTATGAAGTGAAAATGTCAATTATATTGATTTCATGAGTCGGTATAGTCACGATTACACAATATCCATATAAAATCACGACTAATCACATCCTTCAGAAGGTTACAAAGCAAGAACCTTCACTGATGTAAGACAAAACCTCTAGTAGACTACAGCTATTTCTTGTGTACATATTATTTTCTCCTCCCCTCCCTCCCAAGCTGGGGAACATGTGGGAAGTCACTCACCTTCACAACCACAGAGCAAGGAGTACCTCCTTAGTACTGGGTACTTTAACTCACTAATACTGGATCCTTCTTGGTTCACAGAAACACTGGATCCTCTGTCAGTCTCAGAGAAGAAGAAAGACAGTTCAGTGACCTGCTTGACAGGAGATCCTTAGAGCAAGTTTCACAAGTACTGAGTACTTCACCTTACTAATACTGGATCCTTCTTGATGCCAAGAATACTGGATCCTATTATCCGATACAGAGACAGACAGTACACCTACAGATCCTTAGAGCAAGTTTGACAAGCACTGAGTACGTTAACTCACTAATACTGGATCCTTCTGAACAGCAAAGAAATACTGGATCCTTTTATCAGACAGACAGACAGCCAGACAGCACATTTACTTGATAGTGGATCCTTACAGCAAGTCTCACAAGTACAGAGTATTTCAACTCGCTAACTAAGACTGGATCCTACTGGGTACCAAGAATCCTGGATTATTAAATCCCTTCTGGTATAAAACTGTTTTATTTATCAAAGTTGCACTAGGACTTTGAGTGGTGGTATCCTTCAATGTAGACTGTGTGATGGTAGATCCTTAGTGTGAATTCCAAACATTCTAACTACAAATTTCCTGGTAGTTGATGATATTGGATCATTGGGAAACAATGGACTCCTGTGTATTTTGCAAGTGTTTATGAAATGATGGTTGCACTTAAAGTTGTCAAAGTTGTGAATCCTTTATGAAAGAATGTTTAACAACATTCACAGATATCATTGTGGGCAACAGAGAAAAACATAGATATGCAAGGTTTGACACAGGTTTATCCTCTTTAATACAGCTAGGTTCTAGATGGAAGATCCTTCAATCAAGCTCAAGAAAGTGGTAATTTAAACTTTTGTTGAAATATGTATCCTTTGGTCAATGATACAAACATATCTTGAAAAAAAAATCAACATAAAGTACAATTGATAATGAGAGATGTGGATCCTTTATCGAAACTCACTGTCAATCAGGTTATAAGGATCCTGGAATACTGTTACAATCTCTACATTGACAGAGATTTTGATATTTAAATATGTTTTATATTTGTTTAGTTCATTATACAGAAACTTGTAAAGTCATAAGTAGACAGGGAGAAGATCAGGGAAGGAGAGAAAGTCAACATCCAGAGAAAGAGTCAGTAAGTTATCTCACAACACACCTGATCCACTGTAATACTGTCTTCATTGAAAGGCTTCATAAATATATCCTTAATCAATGAAAATAAAGTCCCATTTAACAATACTACCTTCCTGTTTGATTAATGTTCACTGTTAGCACAGCACCTTGTGGATCTGAAGAAGTGACGCACATTAGATATTGTATAGTATTGATTTGTCAGCTTACAGGTGTCATCACAAACACAAACAACTAGATTCAACAGTCTTTTATGGGTTAATATGTTGTTCACTTTCGGCAGGTTGTTTTAAGAGAAGTGAAAGAGTCTTATATGAAAATCAAGCCAATTTGGTAAAAGAAACCCATTAAATTAGACAAGTCTGTGAGTTCTTGGTGACTTTTTAAGTGAGTCAAAGGTAAAATTTGCTGAGACAGACTTTAAAGTTATCAAATCACACATCCAACAGATACTCTCTCCTCCTGCAGAATGCACACAGCAAATTGAACACGATACAAAGTGGATGAGTGTTTCACCTAATCAAACCGTGTTTCTTTTACTTTTTCAGTGTATCCTCAGCATCATTGTCTTCAACGATGTATCCGATGTATCCGATGAATGGATCAGGATACCAGCATTCTCTCTTCAATACACACAACCTTTTCTTCCTGAATACACAACACCTTCTCTTCCTGAATCCACACAACCGTTTCTTCCAGAATACACAAATCTTCAACTCCTTGTGACATTAGTTAAGCATCCAGTACATGTCAATACATAGTTTCAATTACTGAGATACAGCATACATCTGCATTAATGCTTGAAAGGAGAATATATCACTGATGAAATCAAAGTCACAAAGAAAGCACACTATTCTCTCGTCGTCTGCTGCCTGTATTCCCTCTATTACTGTAACATCTTATGAATGAGCATACATGCAGGACTGTACTGTAAAGAACTGTTTCTATATAGCATCACACATTGATCCACGGGAGTACTGTCTCTGTAACATATTGACAAACAAATCTGAAGCTAGGAAACAGATCCGATGAAAACAAACTGGAAGTAAACGCAAGATGACCCTCCTGTTGAAGTGACCTACCTACCTAACTAACCTCCATCCACCTACCTGGTAACTGTCCAGATACGCCCTAGTAAACTTCTTTATGCTTTGTACGTGAGCCTGCGTCACTTGCGACAGGATAAGAAAAAGCCATTTAATGAGAGACTATATTTACGTATGATGAATGTTCCACAACGTCCTTGCATGCAATTGAGAATAATCCTTTCAGCTGTGTAATGCTGGGACTGATGTGTCTATAAATAATCTGCAGTGCATATTGGTCTTACTACATACTAGCTTACATCACATGCAGAGTGGTGACACACTTCATACCTTTTTTTGTATTTCCCACGAGGGCTATTTTTACAACTTTCTGCATGAGTGACAGTTATGATGGATTGTGGCATGCTTTGTGTTGTGCTTGAGACAGGTCTCGCTTTTGCTCCTCGTTCACTCATAACATTCAGTACATGTACCTGTGGCTTTTAATCTAGACTGACTACAAGTCTCTGATAGAACAATTGTTGTACCTGTGGAAATAACTTTTAATCTAGACTGACTACAAGTCTCTGATAGAACAATTGTTGTACCTGTGGAAATAGCTTTTAATCTAGACTGACTACAAGTCTCTGTGAGAACAATTGTTGTACCTGTGGCTTTTAATCTAGACTGACTACAAGTCTCTGATAGAACAATTGTTGTACCTGTGGAAATAACTTTTAATCTAGACTGACTACAAGTCTATGAAAGACGAATTGTTGTACCTGTGGAAATAACTTTTAATCTAGACTGACTACAAGTCTATGAAAGACGAATTGTTGTACCTGTGGAAATAACTTTTAATCTAGACTGACTACAAGTCTATGAAAGACTAATTGTTGTACCTGTGGAAAGAACTTTTAATCTAGACTGACTACAAGTCTCTGATAGAACAATTGTTGTACCTGTGGAAATAAGTTTTAATCTAGACTGACTACAAGTCTGTGATAGAACAATTGTTGTACCTGTGGAAATAACTTTTAATCTAGTCTGACTTCAAGTCTCTGATAGAACAACTGTTGTACCTGTGGAAATAACTTTTAATCTAGACTGACTACAAGTCTCTGAAAAGACTAATTGTTGTACCTTTGGAAATAACATTTAATCTAGACTGACTACAAGTCTCTGAAAGACTTATTGTTGTATCTGTGGAAATAACTTTTAATCTAGACTGACTACAAGTCTCTGATAGAACAATTGTTGTACCTTTGGAAATAACTTTTAATCTAGACTGACTACAAGTCTCTCAAAAGACTAAGTGTTGTACCTTTGGAAATAACATTTAATCTAGACTGACTACAAGTCTCTCAAAAGACTAAGTGTTGTACCTGCTGCTAATGCAGTATCAACCAAGTCCAGATATCTCTTGCCCTCGGCAAATGCTGAATTATGACTTGTGTAACTTGACCACAGTATGAGGTAGTAATAATTCAATTCCTTAGTGTTAACCTTGATCAACTTTATTTGAAAATTCTCCTAATTTGCAAAAGTAAAGATTAATCTTACTATATGAAGAAAATTAGAGAAGTTGAGTTAAATTATGCAGACTATATAGACTTGTTATTCAGGAGAGTATAACGCAAATAATTAATTAGTGAAAGGCAAGTAATAATCTCAGGACTCTGATAAAGTCTAGTATCACTTCTTTTTTTGTTGTGGCAAGACTTATCATCAAATTAGGATATTCTTGGCAAAGTCAATATTGCTTGAAAACCATTGACAACAGTATTAGGATATAGGATAACTAGCTGAACAATCCCACATTACTGTTAAATCACTTTATTTAAAACGTTTGATGGCTGTTCTACATGACCCGACTAAGTGGGAAGAAATATCCAAGAAACATTGTGTGAAACAAATAAAGAAGATGTTATCCATAGGATTGTCTCCATGTTGTATGTGTGCTAGACAGGTTGCAGTGCTCAAACACAATCAGTGCAGTACCACCCATAGATAATTAGCTATTTTCTAAATGACATTTGTATGTTTTGCCTTAAAGGCGCTGTAGCACATTTTTGGCATATTTGATTACTCAAATTTGTTATGTATATTATTATAGTTTATGCAATATATTGTTACAGTAGAGGGTAAAATGTCTCATTACAGGACCCCATAAACCGTATCCATATTGGAAGAAAATGGTGGGAAGTATGAAGTGACAGCATTGTGGAACTCTTCAGTTTAAAAGTGAGAGGTAGATTTGTAGGTCCCTTTGAGAGTTCAGACAGCAAGATGGTTGACCATTCCATTGTGGTGCCATAATTAAAACTAGTATTCAAGTATTCAAGTATCACTAAAATTAACATCAGTCAGATCACTTGAACTACCTTTGAGCGGCCATTTTAATGTGAACACCTTAAAATGGCCACTCAAAGGGAAATATGGACTCACATGGCTTAACCAAACCATGTACATTTGTTTTGCAACTCTTTTTATTGTTTCATGCGTATTATTCAGCTATTGGTAATACTTATTTACTGTTTCAAGAGATCACTTTATTTCAGTGAGAAAGGCGTGCTACAGCGCCTTTAATACACAGTCACAGTACAATTGCTAGTTTATTCCCAATAAGTGAATCACTGTTACTCATGAACTACCATACTCAGCATTACGCCTCCAGAACTTATCAGCCTCCTCAATACAATTTTATAGCAAGTCTTGATCAGGCCCAACCGAAAAGCTCTGAAATCTGCTGATTCATTGAAATTCCAATTCCTGAGACTAGCTCTCTGGATGCAAAATAACTGTTGGCACGCAGAAAAATGTGGCCTTGATTGTTACTAAGGAAACATGTATTCTGTTAGAGATTTGATCTATTGTGCAATATCACACCAGGATAATAACTGCAGTTATTATTCAGTTTTACAGTATTGGGTCTGAAATAAGGGAATGACATTTACAAGATTAATAAACACTAAATAAATCAATACATGAGCTGTTTATTCTAGCTTGATGATCCCTGGTCAAAGATTGTAATCTGAATCTTGCAGAAGTAATAAAGAAATTTGTTTTAACTATAAGTATGGAACTTAAATATGAGAAGTTTTGTCTTAGATTTAAGCTTTTGTTACTCTGTCCTACAGAAAGTGCGCCCCACGCATGCATCATATAGAAAACATTCAACACACATTAAAAACTTTCTTCTAGTCACATGGCTTTTTGCTCGAGATTCAATGAAAGATGTGTTATTGTGACTGCCAATTGGTGAAGAATGTGTTATTGTGATTGCCAATCGGTGAAGGTTTTGTTATAGTGACTGCCAATCGGTGAAGGTTTTGTTATAGTGACTGCCAATCGGTGAAGGATATGTTATAGTGACTGCCAATCGATAAAGGATGTGTTATAGTGACTGCCAATCAGGGACGATATATTATAGTGACTAATGATAAGTGAAGGATGACAGAAAACAACATGTTGTCATTACTATTTAGCTTCTCCTGTGCCGAGGAATAAAACCATGAAAATAGTACATCTACCCGAATACAAACTGGTCTATCGATTCCTCTCCACAAGGTCAATATTGTGAAAATAACGATAGGATGACTGTTTGAAGTTACTTGCTCCTAGTGCTTGCACAGACAGCTTTTGTTGGAGGTCTTGTGATAGACTAAAATTTAGCGTATGAAATTTTTTAAATTACTGTATCTTCATCTGTATGATTATATATTTGTCAATACTACCAGTGTATTCAGTTTATCTAGACTTGCTGAAGAAAGATATAGAAAGTATTAAAGGCTCTCATTTTTTACAGTCATGGGGCAGGACTAGTCTTGTGATTGGCTTCTTATTGAAATGTGCCAGAACATGGGAGCATACAAGTCGTCATCAGACTGTTAGGAGAAAAACCTCCAAACGATATGGTCTTGTATACTGGTAGATGCACAATTTTGCAACTTTTATTCTGCTGAAAGCAATCAATTTTGATCAGACAGGCTTTTACTGTGTGTCAGGCGCTCCAACAATTTGAGTCATTAAGACAACTTTACACTGCAGGTTGATGGACAGTTACACATGATTCTGATCATCTGGAGACATTGTCTTTCTCGGTACATGTATCAGCATTTTTATTTGTTTGAAATATAATATAATATGCAGCCTGTTTGAAATATAACATGCAGCCTGTTTGAAACATATAAACCATGCTCTTTGAAAGATATAATCCCTGCTCTTTGAAAGATATAACCACATTGTTTGAAATATATGAATCCATGCTCTTTGAAAGATATAATCCATGCTGTTTGAAAGATAAAACCCATGTTGTTTGAAAGATAAAATCCATGTTGTTTGAAAGATAAAATCCATGTTGTTTGAAATGTAATGCTTGTTGTTTGAGGCTGGGATCAACAATACAACAAGGTTGAGAGGATCTCTGAGTTCATTTGATGAGTTAACTACTTCTTGTTGTGCTGATGCATAAAATAGCCTGTCCTGACCTTAGTGATGTTCAGAGGCTGGAGTGACACACCACTAGAGGTAGCAATTCAGTGCTTTTAAAGGTGCCATTCTACTGATAAACACACAACAAATTGTTGAGGTACAGTGCCATATATGTTGTTACAGTAGAATTTGTTTATCCATTTACATTCAAATCAATATAACAGAGAGAAAAAACTCATCAAAAACTACATCACAAACATAAACAATGTTTTATCGATAAGAAATTGGCATGATGAAACTGGTAACACTAATTAACAAATCTTCAACAAAAACACGAGAATAAACGGTAAGCAATTCATTCAATTACCTTAATAAATACATAAGTTATTCAACAACATTTGAAATCATCAACAATATACTCATCTTTTCATTGTAAACCAGCTAACACTACCATAGCATCAGCTAATAACAAACCAGCTGTTGAGCGACAATATATAACGATCAATCATCATGATATTCAACTCACAATTCTTCTACCTTCAAACAAACTTTATGGATCAAAATATTACCATAGTATATGGAATGTATGAAACAAGATAATAAATTGTACATGTATATTATATAATTCTGAATAAAATACTTGGATTTATCAGTGAAATAAATCATCTACCTAGCTATAGTAGAGATATCTGATATTTCTACTGTGACCAGTGACGATATATCATATATCATATATCATCACTGACCAATAGCCGGAACTTCTTTCTACAATGTAAGCAAATGAGAGTTATTTAGGTATGTAAAATAATTTTGATACATTATTATTGTTAAAATGATATAATAAAAGTGGGCCATTTGTGAAATATCAACTTTACCATGACACTGGATGTAATAAAGCTGATACTTGACAAACCCTGTATCACTAGTAGGAGAAACTGACAGTATTCTGTGAGACTCCGTTGTCAGTTTGACAGGTGTCTGGACCACTTGCTAGCATCAAATACTGCATAGAGAAACAAACTGATAAATCAGTTATACACTACAAACTGCTTTAGCTGATTGGGAATGTAAACCACAAAAATATTGCTGTACTATGAAGCAAAATAATAAATCCTTTATCAGGCAATTACTTTCATATATAATTTATTGGATTCTGAATGTAAATCACCAAACTGTTGCCATAATATGAAACAAAATGAAAATCATTTATACACAACATACTCACACCTACTTGAGCAGATTCTGAATTAAACCACCAAAATATTGCCATATACTATGAAATGGATGAACCAATATGACAAACCATACACCGACTTCATCCATCCTGACTTGATCAATCAAATAGTGGAACACAGACCAACATAAGCAATATAACGGAGTGAGAAGACAACAACTCACAGTTCCTCCGGCAGACTCCACTACGGAGGCTGATTGGTGCAGCTGAACAGATAGATAGAGGTGCTTATTTCCGCATGATCATGAGAACAGGTGCTCTAATATCCACAATTCAGAGTGGGCAAACTCCTCTACCGGTTGGACGGATGGACGGACGGAGGGTTAGTCATCATCACCGCACATTGATAGAAGCAGCAGCACACACACATGTATATATATATATATATATGTATGTATGTATACACACAAGTAATCTCTTGGCAATTTGCCCTGATAAAACACTCTGGCATTTTCCCTGCATGGGGGTTGGGAGAGGAGGGGGAGGGGGAAGAGGAGGGGGAGAGGGGTGACTGTTTGTGGAGAGAGAATAGATTGCCTTCATTCACTGAAAGATCAGTATGTTTAGCAGTCTCCCAGCTAATTAAATGTTCATTTCACACGAACAGGCTACATGCTAGCGATTCTAAACAACTAATTACATTATATAAATGGAAATGTTTAAACATTGTTTTTATTTGTTTTGTATGAAACGTAATATGTTTTTCAAGGATGTTATCATATAAAAATGAAATTTCATATTTATTCATTGACCTCAATGCATAGATTTACAATAAATTGTCTTGTAAAAATGACTGTAATCATAATAAACAAACATTTTTAAAGCGAAAAACAATATATAAATAATCTTGGAATATTAAATGCAAAATTCAAATAACCATTGTTTTACATAATGAGGTTGAAAAACGACAAATCAATAAGTATGCTTCTTCCTTCTGTAGCCAAAGTAATGAGCAACTAACAATTTCAAATTCATCGGACACAAACGACACATGAACCATCTTCATCAAAGAAACGCAGAGTCAGCTCCAAACAAAACATATTTGTCTCAGATAATATAGCAGTAACCTCATTAACCCTCCACCTCGGGATCTGTTCGAGTTCTAATTAGCAGGGGAGGTTTAATGTCTCCAGATACACCCAGCTCAGTGCTGTACCACAACACTATCCTGTTTACTTCTTACGAGGATAATACCACAACAAGACAGTGAGGCGTCAACGTTCTAGGCAACAGTTCCGTGGCACCCGATTGTCTTCTCTTACACTGCTGATTAATACACAGATTTAATTTAAATAACTTGTTAACGCTGATTTTATTTTGTAAAAATATTTTCTTTCGATTATCATTACAAGAATGAAATTGTTTCATCTATTATTTTTGCACTATGGATTTTGGAAAGATTTTTTTATTTGTGCTTGATGAAAGGTTATCAGGCGCAAATAAAATCAAAAGATTAAGGTTATAAGAACAGATGTAAATCTTGATGAAAGTCACGTATATATTATATTATATCATATAATTAATATATTCTCTCGAATTTTGTTTCCACAAAAATACCCCGATAGAACGCTCTTTTTAAAACGAGGACAATATACAGACCAACGGCAGTAACTCTAGAAAAATAATTCTACACTTCTCATTTTCGAAGTCAAGTTATTGATGCCCTCAAGCTGCACACCAAATTTTGGGTATTATGTTGAACGTAGGATGAAAAGTTTCTTGGGATTCACAAAAAAGTCCACTTACTTGACTTTAGAGATGTGGGTAACACCAAATGTTACCCTTCGAAAAATAGGAACAACCCAAAAAAATATTGAGCAATACAATTTCTCGCACAGGTCACAACAACGTTTACTTATGACCGTGACATTTTCAAAATTCTCTACATAAAACCACATCACACCATTTCAATATCACCATTATCATAATATCAATATTGTAAGTGAAACATCACATTGTAAGTGAAACGGCACATTGTAAGTGAAACATCACATTGTAAGTGAAACATCACATTGTAAGTGAAACGGCACATTGTAAGTGAAACATCACATTGTAAGTGAAACAGCACATTGTAAGTGAAACATCACATTGTAGGTGAAACATCACATTGTAGGTGAAACATCACATAATCTTCTTCCATCATACACATGACATTTTGGAAACCATTTATGACGCAGGAATATTACATTAAGAGTGGAACATAGAACTCTAGAATGTGAACCTAAAAATGCACTTTGATGACTTAGACACTTCAGATACAATGGTATTATAGTTGGTGAAGTGGATACCCAATGGAACCTACAACTATTACACAAATATAAGCTGGAACTTGAGTAAAACCACATTGTATTGAACATGATACATAGACCTCTAGTGGCTGCCAAATACAACTGATCATCTTGACATTAAAGAACAAATGTCTGGCACATGGCTATTACAGAAAGTGATGTGTTATCCATAGGAAGATAGGTTAAAACAACTTTATGATGTATACATTTGATGATTTATTCAAATAAAGTTCCCCAGTGCTGATTCCTTCAGCAGAAATATGAGACATGAAACATTTAATTCCTTAAACAGAATTTGAGACCTGACGCTTTGTGAGACCTGACGCTTTGTGAGACCTGACACTTTTTGAGAGCTGACGCTTTTTGAGACCTGACACTTTTGTAGACATGACACTTTTTGAGACCTGACACTTTTGTAGACATGACACTTTTTGAGACCTTACGCTTTTTGAGACCTGACACTTTTGAAGACATGACACTTTTTGAGACCTGACACTTTTGTAGACATGACACTTTTTGAGACCTGACGCTTTTGTAGACATGACACTTTTTGAGACCTGACACTTTTGTAGACATGACACTTTTTGAGACCTGACGCTTTTTGAGACCTGACACTTTTGTAGACATGACACTTTTGTAGACATAACACTTTTTTTTAGACATGACACTTTTTGAGACCTGACACTTTTTATGACCTGACACTTTTGTAGACATGACCCTTTTTGAGACCTGACACTTTTGTAGACATGACACTTTTTTTAGACATGACACTTTTGGAGACCTGACCCTTTTTGAAACCTGACATTTTTTGAGACAAGTTTAGATCATGCATCAATTGGTATTTTACTTTAAAGGTTCATGTGACACATCAAACACCTCAGTATTCATGAGACAGCATGCACTCCAATGACTTGTATTCGTTGAACATTTGGTTTACATGAGTATATCCATACTTTATTAGATGAAATACTGTACTGGACATTATTGATGACTTGACATTTCTGAATCAATTAATGAAACATGGGTATTACAATGAGAGATGAAACCATGAAATTAAAAAGGTCATTTTACACAAGAGAGATATCATAATGCACTTTCTGAAGTTTATTAATGACTTGGGACATTCGGGACGAGTTCGAGACACCAAGGTGTTGCAACAATAAGTGACGAGGCTAGAAATTGGAGGATGGTTCTACACAGCAGATGTTGCACAGTGCTTACTAAGAAGAAACAGTATTCTAAACTATCAATGATATCAAACCCCAATTAACTAGTTGTGTTCATATTTCTAAATCCAGCGATTTGCAATTTGTTTGTTATTTCTTTAATTGGTTTAGTTTATTTGAGAAGACAATTGAACATAAATATTCCATCAGTGATGTCACTCACAACATACATATATACCATGATTCTGTTTAAAAGAGATGAACTTTCATGCCATGTAAACACTCTGTCTACGTGGTGGTACCTCCAGGCTGAGACTCGACGTCCTTGTTTTGAGGAACATTCATACTCTCTCTCTCGTCAACTGCTCTGTATTACTGAAGTCTAGTTCCTGGCACATGGTCACAATCTTGTTTCAACTCTCAACAACTCACCATTTTGTGACTTCTTCTCTCTCTTCAGTAGACTGATCCGCTCGCTGAAGGACTTGGCTCGGTTCAACTTGAGGGAGCGGCTGGCCCAGGAACTGGACATTTCAGCTGTCGGTGCTGGTCAAGGCTTGACCATTGTCGTGTGCCATGCCTTCAGAATTCATTTCACGTTGTAATCAGAGGGGAAACACCTCGATTTGTCCCTCTTAATCCTCCTTCAATGCAAAACCAGCATGGTGCTGTCAATTTCATTATCCCGCCGATAATTCATTTAATTTTGTTTATCAAAGTAACTTTACCTGTCCAATCAGTTCGGTCTCCGTCAATATTGAACTCAATTTGACTCCACGTTTAATATACCATTCCTTCTCTGGTATGTAGCAGAAAGGTCACAATGATAGATATTAGTGCAAGTCAGATGTTAAATATGGTAACCAAATTATTGGAAGTGATGTGGTATGTATATAAGACATTTGTGTGTGTCGAAATTCTGTTCTTGCACAATTACAAACAGATATAGTGAAAATATTATTAATTATTTTAATTTATAAAACTTTTAAAAATATTATTCATGTATCAATACCATTTTTTTCATTTTAAAATCTCATTCAATAATGAAAGTAAACCTAAACATGCAATTTCTAAATTTTGATTTCAAAAGTATAAACATTTCACGCTGGTATCACTTTTAAATAAACCAATTGGTCTTGTTTTCAACTCCTTTTGAATCTATGAAATTAATCAGTCATACAGGAGCTCCACACCTTACTACAGAAGTCACATCAGTCACAGGAAACGTGCAATTACATACAGCCCATGATAGAATAAAGTCTCTAACTTCTTACTGCCAATTAGACTCAGCTAATGGAAGCTCATATAAATGTAATTAAAGATAAACTCAAAGTCATACTTGCAGCATATCACAGCATAGAGATGAGGAAATGTACAGACCATGGATTCCAAACTTAAAGACTTAATTCGCTGCAAATACGTACAAAAGAAAGCCAACTGAAACGTGTGAGTCCTTCCAGTCCATGCAGCATGACTAGAGAAGCAGTGAACGGTCACTGAAACAAGACGTCAACTTCCTACAACGTTCCCTAAGCCAATGAAACACCAGGAGAAGTATATAGAAGACGTCAATGAAAGCCAAACTCTGTTTTAAAGATTTTCAGAATGGACCAATGAAAGATACACAAGGACAACCACTTTCAGTAGTCTATTGTAACTGAACTCAGGTTAAAAGAGTTCTCTAATTTGAGCAATGGAATCTATACGAGCATATACCACTAAAAGATAGAAAGAATCAAATTATTATGACACATGATAAGGGATGGGAAGATAAGGATCATTAAGCCACATGGCACGCAATGACGGTAAACTCCGCCACCGATCTGCAGGTCTTGAAACACAAACCGGAGCAGAGCAGACTGTAGACTCAGCTGTTACTCTAGTAATACACACTCTGACGTAAATAATCTACCAATGAAAGGAAATCTGACACCCAATCCAACAATCAACGATCTTTAGCAACAAATACCACATGCTCACTTATGTTCTAAAATCAATCGGGGAGGAAATATCAGATCTACATGGGATTTTTATGTTGTCTATAACTATTCTGGTAGAAACATTTTACAGATTTTGAGGTTTGAATCATGATTTTGGACAGCTTCTGAAAATCAGCAATATATTGAAGTAACATTACACATAAGAAACTCTCTGGAAATCAAAAAGGAATTTTAGTTCTATTTGCAGAAATGTTTTAAAACTCGTTATTTGAGGAAACTGAAACGTGACAGTAAATATCAGTTCACTATTGAATCATGTACGTCATATCAAAAGTTAGACAACTCTAACAGGCTTTTTAAATGCCATATTCCTGAAGAATAAATAATGATAAAATTTCAACTTACTTAAAACTAATATTGATTTAGTAGCTGTAATAATCAAACACCAGAATCCTTTTTCAGACAAGGACACTAAATATCAAATCATGATAAGGGGATTATCTGATTCATTTCCTTAGCAAAGAGAAGTAACGCTATGTAGAAGGCTAATTACTTGTATTGAATACATAATCATTCTTCAGGAAAACAGGCTTTCAAGTATTTCCTCAATAAATTGAAAAAGACAGAAAAACACAGAAGTAAATCTTTTTCACAGTTCTCAAATTTAATCTCCTTACATAACCCATTAGCATACTAGTACTTAGTTGCAAGTGATCGAATATTGAAGGAAATGTAATGAAAATGGACTTTCATACTGAGGGGAAAGTTGAAATCTGCATTTTTGGAAGGTTAATATTTAGGCATACTTTTAATGAAGACAAAATATAATGATTTAGGTGCATGACTCAGAGACATTTAATTCACTTCTATTTTAGTTGAGCTAACCTCGACATTCAACTGAGTAAGCTCGGAACCCAATACAATCAATGCTTCAACATTACATAAACTTAGTTAAAAATTGAGATAGTATTGAAGTTTAGTTCAAAATGATGAAGAGATAATTGTGGACTATTGTCCTGTCTGAAATACATGTTCAAACTCAAACAAGCTATTGTACTGAGCACTTATACTGTGTACACATACAGATCAATTCTCCAATACACCACATGGTACCGGTCTCTGCAGTGATAGACAACATCATTATAGGTGATCTTGAAACAGAACTGAAAGTCTACTGTATATTACACTAGCATATCATTCTTAGGTTCTACAGTTCTGAGGAAAGGCTGCAACTTCCCTACACAAGGCATAACTCCCGCCAGTCTCCATTACTGGCTCATTTAAACCTTGCAGTATTTCCCTAGCTTTCCCATGCTAAGATAGTGGATTGATGAACCTGATATGCAGAGTGGGATCTTGTTTTCTAGCACAGGAACCTTAAAGAAATGCGGCCAATCAGCCAGTGATGGAGACTGGTAAGAGTTATGCCTTGCGTTGGGAAGTTGGGAAGGGTGGAAGTTGGTAAGTTGGTAAGTTGGTCAGTGGTAAGTTGAGAAGTGTGGAAGTTGGTAAGTTGGTAAGTTGGTAAGTTGGTCAGTGGTAAGTTGAGAAGTGTGGAAGTTGGTGGGGCTGTTGCACTATACACAAGAAACTCTGTCCCAGTTGTAGCTTGTAGTTTTGTCATTACATATCAAACAGACAAAATTAAATAATCATTAATCGAAGAAACAGACTCAATGTTTTAAATTATGACATAAGGATAAAGAAATCAACGGACCAAACCTCTAGATACAATTCACAGCCGGCATTAGGAGAGTCCCATGTTAAAGATATAGGCTATCGAAAATTCACAATCAAAATGGTCAATAGTAATCCGTTCAGCTTCAGGGGTCGAAATTAACCTTTTCAATGCGGTAGCCATTCGGACTAGTGCATTTCTAAAAGTACTAGTCCAGACTTATTCTCGCTAGCCAAATACATCTCCATGATCATTTCACCTCAAATTTTAAATAGACCTTCGGACTACCAGTTTTTACACTCTACTAGCCCAGTTTCTTTTTCACTAGCCATGGGCTACCGGACTAGTGCTAAATTCGAAACCTGAGCTTTATTATGTATATCTAAAACCATGTATTTTATGAAGGATGATGTATCAAATATTCCAAGAGAGACTCAGAAAGTGCAGATCATTGCTGAAGGACATGACAGGGACACAGAAACCGATGATTCAGAAGATGTTGACATTGAAAAATCCATCAGTGGTAATTGTTCTACATAAAAGATTTTGTATTATTCGCTGAATCAGGAGCCTGATCTGCATACAACTGGTTTTCATGAGACAACAAATTGAGGTCAAGGGTCAGGTGAAGAGACACCCATGATTGAGGGCATGTTTGGCCGACTAATGTAGCAGTTTTAGGATCACATATTTATTCTAACGAATCAGAAACAGCCTGCAAACTGACATCTAATGTGTCCTGAGTGGGATCAAATGAGATTAACACAGGTCGCTTTCACACAGTCAAATAGAGTAAGATGAATGTGACTGGTCAAGCTGGCCTCATCAAGTGGTCAGTAGATTTAACAGCAAATTACTGGTTGCTTGACCGTTAGTGAATTTATGCCACCAAGGTGTTTCTCAGCCAGGGGCAATACTCACAGAACGAAATAAAACATGTGAATTTTTTTTTTTTAAATTTACAATTTTTATTTCAAAGAAAACAGTTTTAATTATCTGTATTTTGAAATTCAGATAGCTAGCCTCATTTCCCATGGGTGATATAGTGGAGAGTAACGGAGCATATATAAAACCATGGGTAACAGGATGCTTGTACTGTTGAAGTCATGTTTTTACAAAACATAACACATACATACGGTAGTTGTAAACCATAGAAGGCAGATGTATGGATCATGATAGACATGTGTGTCAAGTTTGACAGTGTTTGGGAGATATGCTCTGGACAAAATGACCTCCTAAAAGAGTCAATGATAATGCTCTATTTTATGAGGGCTTCAATTACAAGAAAAAATATCGAAAAAAATAAGACTTCTTGTTAAGATTATTAGGCTACATGATGAAGTTAACAAAGGCAACTCTTCACACGATAGTGAATACATGTGTAAAGCTTCATAACATTTGAACTGTCAAAACTATTAGTAGAACAAGAACGTGATGGACAGACAAACGGACGGACAGAGATACGATGGAACAACTACTTCAACGTGGCATGTATATAACCTAAAATCAAGCCATGTCCAATCTATACAAAGATAAATCAAACCCTACTGAAGATCATTAAGATTACAATTAATTAGAGACAGCAGGTAGTACTTGAGGATCAGCATGATTTATAGACTCGGAGGACAGAGATAGCACTGAGATACTGGGAGCAGACTAGCAGTGCAGACTTAATTAAAGACTGTTGATAATTAATACTCTGAGACTACACATTGTCTGACTTTATACAGTCCCGATAAACATCACTGGAACAGCTCCAGGCCGGATCAATGCAACAACAGTCACATTGGGCAGATAGGAAGTGGGATCAAAACAGTGATTTTATGTTCGGTGGTGAAATGAAGTAGAGCAGATTACACATCTTTGTTGGCATTCAGTATGGTTAATTTCATCGTCACGAAAAGTAAAGCCTGCAAAACAATGTAACAATGAAAATCTAACAAAGTTGGATAATAATGACCTACCCATTGCCCAAAGCCCAGGTTAAACTTACCGGTAGATCACTTAGGTCAAAATTTGTGCAATGACCCCCTGACGTACATTTTCTCATCTTTTCACTTGACAAATAAAAAACTTCATCATCGGAATCAGAAATGGATTCATAACTTATTAATACTGTAATTAAACAGAAGCAAGTCACAAAGGCAAAAAGAAAATAGCTCAATCTCATCACATGTTAACACTATATGAAACAAATTCAGAATAATCTGGAGTCCTAAATCAGAAAGAGATTCATAACCTTCCCAGTGTAACTAGGCTGCACTAACAATCTGGTAACATTAGGAGTGCCACTTCCAACATGATTACCAAGTAGAACTTGTTACATTGTCTACAGCCCTGTCTTGACACATAATTAACACTAGAAGACATAATCAGCATTATTTCCACTCATTACTGCATTCTGATACCAGGCTACAGCCCACTGACAGATGCTGTGGAGATCGAGTTCCACCACCAGTAACATGGCAGCATCAGCTTGCACTCTTGATAATAAAGACACATGACAACCAGTAACATGGCAGCATTAGCTTGTACTCTGGATAACCAAGACACATGACAACCAGTAACATGGCAGCATTAGCTTGTACTCTGGATAATCAAGACATATGACAACCAGTAACATGGCAGCATTAGCTTGTACTCTGGATAATCAAGACACATGACAACCAGTAACATGGCAGCATTAGCTTGTACTCTGGATAACCAAGACATATGACAACCAGTAACATGGCAGCATTAGCTTGTACTCTGGATAACCAAGACACATGACAACCAGTAACATGGCAGCATTAGCTTGTACTCTGGATAATCAAGACACATGACAACCAGTAACATGGCAGCATTAGCTTGTACTCTGGATAACCAAGACACATGACAACCAGTAACATGGCAGCATTAGCTTGTACTCTGGATAATCAAGACATATGACAACCAGTAACATGGCAGCATTAGCTTGTACTCTGGATAACCAAGACATATGACAACCAGTAACATGGCAGCATTAGCTTGTACTCTGGATAATCAAGACATATGACAACCAGTAACATGGCAGCATTAGCTTGTACTCTGGATAACCAAGACACATGATAACCAGTAACATGGCAGCATTAGCTTGTACTCTGGATAATCAAGACATATGACAACCAGTAACATGGCAGCATTAGCTTGTACTCTGGATAATCAAGACACATGACAACCAGTAACATGGCAGCATTAGCTTGTACTCTGGATAACAAAGACACATGACAACCAGTAACATGGCAGCATTAGCTTGTACTCTGGATAATCAAGACACATGACAACCAGTAACATGGCAGCATTAGCTTGTACTCTGGATAATCAAGACACATGACAACCAGTAACATGGCAGCATTAGCTTGTACTCTGGATAACCAATACACATGACAACCAGTAACATGGCAGCATTAGTTTGTACTCTGGATAATCAAGACACATGACAACCAGTAACATGGCAGCATTAGCTTGTACTCTGGATAACCAAGACACATGACAACCAGTAACATGGCAGCATTAGCTTGTACTCTGGATAATCAAGACACATGACAACCAGTAACATGGCAGCATTAGCTTGTACTCTGGATAACCAAGACACATGACAACCAGTAACATGGCAGCATTAGCTTGTACTCTGGATAATCAAGACACATGACAACCAGTAACATGGCAGCATTAGCTTGTACTCTGGATAATCAAGACACATGACAACCAGTAACATGGCAGCATTAGCTTGTACTCTGGATAATCAAGACACATGACAACCAGTAACATGGCAGCATTAGTTTGTACTCTGGATAATCAAGACACATGACAACCAGTAACATGGCAGCATTAGTTTGTACTCTGGATAATCAAGACACATGACAACCAGTAACATGGCAGCATTAGCTTGTACTCTGGATAACCAAGACACATGACAACCAGTAACATGGCAGCATTAGCTTGTACTCTGGATAATCAAGACACATGACAACCAGTAACATGGCAGCATTAGCTTGTACTCTGGATAATCAAGACACATGACAACCAGTAACATGGCAGCATTAGCTTGTACTCTGGATAACCAATACACATGACAACCAGTAACATGGCAGCATTAGCTTGTACTCTGGATAATCAAGACACATGACAACCAGTAACATGGCAGCATTAGTTTGTACTCTGGATAATCAAGACACATGACAACCAGTAACATGGCAGCATTAGCTTGTACTCTGGATAACCAAGACACATGACAACCAGTAACATGGCAGCATTAGCTTGTACTCTGGATAACCAAGACACATGACAACCAGTAACATGGCAGCATTAGCTTGTACTCTGGATAACCAAGACATATGACAACCAGTAACATGGCAGCATTAGCTTGTACTCTGGATAACCAAGACATATGACAACCAGTAACATGGCAGCATTAGCTTGTACTCTGGATAATCAAGACATATGACAACCAGTAACATGGCAGCATTAGCTTGTACTCTGGATAACCAAGACACATGACAACCAGTAACATGGCAGCATTAGCTTGTACTCTGGATAATCAAGACACATGACAACCAGTAACATGGCAGCATTAGCTTGTACTCTGGATAACCAATACACATGACAACTAGTAACATGGCAGCATTAGCTTGTACTCTGGATAACCAAGACACATGACAACCAGTAACATGGCAGTATTAACTTGTACTATGGACATACACGAACCATGACAACATTAGCTTGTATTCAATATAGTGAGTCAATTTAGTGAGTTAGTGATTGTATAACCCTGCTTCGGCAGTATTGCCATTAGGAATATTCAATATTATGACATATGACAGCATAAACTATTGTCCAGATATAGGCAATGTAGGAGACTGAATAACTATTGAAGTTACCACCAAGAGTGACTATAGTTGGATTCTGGTAAAGGAGACTTGGGAAGTCTAGTTGAGGCAGCATCGACTGTGAGACTGAGCAAATATTGAAGCTACCACCGTGAGTGCTGACTGCAAGAGAACTGCAAACACGTGGCGGAGAGGGTGGGGACCAACAGATTGGAGGGACGAGGGAGCTCTCGGACACTCGATTGACTTGCTTCTTGATTCAATATCATACATCTTGTAGCTTGACAGAACAGTTAGTTAAGAGGGTCAGTGACTGGAACCTAGGACTGTAGCCACTCTGTCTTCCAGTGCTGAAATTAGATGTGGGTCAAAAGCAATCTTGAGTTAACCCTTGGACTCCAAAAAGAATTTATGTTCTGAGAGAAAATCTTTGATTATCCTCAGATTGAAACTGGTGATTGATGCCAAAGGACATGATTGATGTTGGAATCAGATATTGGTCAATATCAGTCTGTGATTTATCCATCATAACTGCAAAAAGCATTTAGCCGTTGAAATGGTTTGTCATGATATTATCCTCAATATAATGTACACTGGACGGTTGATTGGTGTTCCTCACACCTGTGTAACATGTGCACCGCCAGTGAAACGGTTATTCTGTCTTTGAAGAGAGCAACAAGTTTTATCTGCTTAACATTTGGTATTCTAAAGCTGACTTGGAGACCAGCTGATATTGGACCACTGCAGATTGAACCAGATCTTCAGATTGCAGAACAATATATATATATGAATGAGTCGCAAGATTTGTTAGTACCCTGGACCCATTTGTACAAAGCGCTGTTAAACGCTAGCCCTTAGTGGTAACATTCAGCCCTGCCTAAGGGATGTTGTGAGCCCAGAAGATTAACAAAGAGACTTTTATGATCTTTTATGAAATCTTAAAACACTCTGTGGCACTAGGTACCACAATGCTGTATATGAGTTAATGGTGCCCTATGAGTTACATTTAATTGTGGACCAGTCACATTAGGGAATACTTACTGACTTAATCCATTGTTCTTGTTCAAAGTAAGTGCATCTTCCAATACTATCAATGCATCAATCACAAGACGTAAGAATCAACAGAACTTTGCACAACCAGTATTGATATCATTCTTACATTCAATTGAAGAATTTAAGCAGAACTATATTTTATGAAAGAAGTCCTTCTGAAAGGAAAGTCGATTAGATGGTGCTATATTAATGCTCACACCTTGCAATATCGAAATGCCTTCCATTTTCAAAGTGTTGGCTGCAAACAACCTGATCAGTTCTGTTCTGAAGGATTCTGGATTTCCCGGCTCATGAAACATTCGCAAAAACGTAACTGAAATTGACATGATTTCGTTGCTGCACGTGCTGAAAGCACGTGTTGGCTTTCACTTTTGATTTTGGCTTTGTTGAGAGCAGTCGCATTTCTTGGCGGCTGTTTCTCTTAAATTTTGAACTTTACAAACAAGATGTAATTTCGAACTTGTTTGTAGGCATTTTGTAAATGCCCTTTTGAATCTTGGTGCAAAATAATGTTCGTATTTGCACAACTTTGAGGGTTTCACATTCGGTGATTCTCAAGAGTATTTTATATTCGTTTACAAGTGCAGTAGAGTAGCAGGGTCTCAACTTGCATTATTTGGCGGTTTTTGACACTAGTATTGTCATATTCGGACGTTAGTGTTCTAAACAAACTGTAAATATATTGTACAAATTTTGGGGTATATTTTTGGTTTATCCTTTGTAATAAAATAACTGAATTTCAAGACCAAAGTGCTCTGTTGTTCATTACCGTTGAAAAACAAGCTTCCACTGCGTTCCAAGTTCTATACATGTTCAAGATTTGATTGTCAACAATGTCATCAACAAGTCACTTACTGAAAGAAATGGAACCAATTCCTCTTTGCTGACTCAATTTCATACTAATGGACAACAGAAATCTGTATATTGCATTGAAATAGCAATACCTTATTGAGACTTATAAGACTATCACTTTTAAAGGTAACTGTTCTTGGAATAATGATCTGGATCAGTAGATTAACAGTTAATAACACGCCACTGCCATAGACCAACCTACTTCCTCATTCATGTTGATTTATATCAAACACCAAGACAGCAATGAGCAATACATTGGTTGATCTTGAAATAATTCTGTATGGACATGTCAAAGAGTCCAGATCAAATTCTCAACAGAACAGTCTGAACTAGACGAGCAGACTTCCTTGTTAATGTCCCATATCAATGTCGGGGGTCAGCCGAGACGTTGATTGTGATATAGGTAACGTTGAAAACACACCTATTATAAGCAACTCACTGCTGTGAGATCGACCAAGGATTAGATCACTGATCATGTGTCAATTACCTTTTTTTCAAATCATTAGGCACCAAAATGTAGTCTCGTGTATTAAAGGGTATTGCATGTGTCTCTTTAGGTAGAAAACAGGTACACCCCATGAATGTATTTCTGTCTTTATCATACAATATTCTGGTTTATGTTTATATTTAGAACTATTCTTTCACTAACAGATTAAACAGGGTGTGTCCTTGAGCCTGTTATCTAAAGAGAACACATGTTTCACACACCCATTACTCTACAGTCTAGTATATGTACCCAACGCAAATGTGTTTCTTTTCATCATAAACCAATTTAAACTGTTCCTGGATTTGATTGTAACAGAGTTATGAATAAATTATTTTTGGATAAACAACAATCATAACACAATGCCCATAAGTTTGACAGATGAACTTATATTATCGTTACAACAGCGTAACCAGTTAAAATGTTATACCGGTAATTATAACTTAACGGTTGATAACGGTTGATACTGCTTAATAAATTTGAAATTTTATACGCATTGTGCTAAAATGTTGTATATTAAAGTAATGTCATAATCAGTAAGATTTGAACCTTGGAGGCAATGGTCTGTGTCTTAGTTGCAAGTGAGTGTCACATCAAAGATTTTCTTGCTATTTAGCTTCATCTAGATCTGTGAGTATACTCAGTAAAAGGGATTGGGAAAGGTAGGGGACATGGGCCATTTTGCATTTTGGATGAAAACATGGCACATTAAAAATTTTAATTTTACTCTTGCTACAAAGCAGAATAGCCCATTTAAAATTCAGAAAATGAATAAAAGCCATGAAAATGGACCATTGTCAAAGGTGTCTTCCCGAATCCCTGCAGCAGTAACTGAAATAGTTCCTATTGATACTTTATAGTGAATAGTATCGGTTACTAACTCACCTGTCACTCAGAAGGCACCAAAGCATACACTTATTTCATAAAAAGTTATTCAATGGGACGTCGTATAGTGTTTTCTATTTATGGCATGAGGAGAGTAATGTCTGAAACTCACTGCATATGATTGTACCTACCCATGACATACTTTCCAAGTTTTCAGCCCACATGACAGAAACATAATCTCCTGTCGTATGTTGATCAACAGATAAAGCCAAACAAGTGCACACACACAATATGTCAGGAAAGTGTTTGCTTTGATAACCTCACTTTCATTATATCTGTTCATGTCTCACATTTCTCTAAATCCTCTAGGACATGATAGATCGACAATAACTAAAAAGCTAAGATTGACATCTTTTTCTTTATCATTTTTTTTTCTTCCAAATTTTCATTTCAACTTCAAACTTTTATTTTGATTAATTAAGTATTAATTTCACTCAAACATATGTCACATAAGTAAGTCTGAGACCATTTGAGTCAAATACAGGAACATGTTTATAAATCAAGATAATTATCAACTGTAACTCTCTAAATTCCTGTTATTGTTGTAAACAAATCCTGGTTGATAAATCCAACATCCTTATCAGAGGACATCTGTCTCCTCACATAGATCATAGATGTTAACATGAGCTGTAGCAGCACAGTAACAATCACTACCACAAACCACTCGTTAAAGAGAGGGTTCCATCGGGGTATTTTTTGTAAAACTTTCCTATTTACACACATGTTATTAATACGTGCACAATGCAGTTTAAACATGTTGTTCATATAGGAGAGGTGGACTGGGGTTTAACACCGCTTTCAAGAGTATTTCGTTTATATCACGGCTGCTAGTATTATTGCAGGGAGAAGGCCAGCAACACCATGATGGCTATGCATTGCAGTGAAACCTGCAAGCATTGAATGTAACTGGCAAACAATGGGTTGTACTGTGCTGAAATGTAGCTATTAGCACCCAAACTTTACTTCATGTAGAACAGTTCTCCACAGCAGACAAAGTTACCAAGCTCCATGGACTAAGAAATACAATGAGATAAGCCTATATAAGCAGTAGGATGGATGCTGTATGTTTAACTATAAACTAGAACACGAGTTTCAACATGGCCGGAAAGACGTACCTCTGATACAGTGCATGAGTTCAACCAACAACTCCTCAACTCAAGTCAAGTTGAATTGAAGGACTTATCAAATGGTAGGAACTTATCATATATAAAAGTACCAACTTTGAAAGTTAATTTGCAATTATTTACTGTGGACTATTGATTGGGGCTGTTAGAAGAAAAGGCCATATTGACTGTGTGCAACAGCTGTGGAATGTAGATAATAATTCCCCAATAAAATAGCACAACCATTGACAGGTAATTGTCATCATACATACTGATAAGGCAGTTTACCACAGTTTCGTGATGAAGAAAAAATTTTTTTATGAACATACTTGTATATAAAATCATTATAGACTGTTACTTATGACATTCCATAAGATAAAGATTATATATATGAGTTTCAAATATCACAAGCTAACTTTTGAAAAAACTAAAATTCAAATTAGATGTTCTACATAAAAGACCTTCTTTAATATTTTGTATTATCAATGTTTATTTTTTTATTTTTTCATTTCATAACAAGTTTCATAGTAGGTGCTGAATGAATTGAACCCTTGGGTTGTATTAGAGGAAATACTGTATTTGTCGAGAATTGATAGATCTTCTATTTACCATATGATGTTATCCTTGTTATTATGCCACAACAGGGTAATTTTCATGTTGAGCCGTTTCTAGGAAAAGCCTGTCACGACAGTAACAATGTGACGTCATAAGATAATTTGTTTCATCAGACCATTGTTTTATGACATCAAATTATATCAGTCACTGTAGCTTGACAGACGATTTATTTCACTGAAAAATCCAAGTATTTCATTGCTCATTATATGATAATTAATAATATCACCGTCATGTGTACTTTTTATTTATTGAACAATTTAACTGTATCTCTTCCTTTAACTCCCGACTGCCACATGCAAGATATGTTGCATATACCGATTTCAGTAATTCTAAGAGTCCAAAGATTTAACGTGAAAGTTCAGTTTTCAACCATAAATCTGTGATCAGGGAGAAACATTGATATTAATAACACAAGGCAAAAGTGAGCGCAGCTCACATACCCCCGCCTGTAGTTTGACCGCCTTTCTTTAAACTATGTAATCATAAATCATATATTATGATAAGGCTTAGGAATGTGGTTTGGTCAGCACATAACATAGAAAACAACAGGAAATGTAATTGTTTGCATAGGTGTGAACTGGACGAGATAACTAAATGTTTTACATCAGAATCTCACCTTCCAATCAGTTGCTTGAAGGTCAATATATATTCCTATGTATAAACTGTAGTTATAATCTTTATAAATAATTTATTTTTCATGAATTCAAAAAAGTTTAAAGAAGTGAAAGATTTTAAAGATGATTATCATTTTCTGAAATATGTTGCCACCATGAGTGAAAATAAAATTCTAGTATAATAACTTACCTATTGATGAAATGGAAATGTCCCACTCTCACAGTAAATGTGTGAAATGTTCAACATGTCAGCTCCATGAACAAAGCAATGTGACAATAATCAAACAAAACACAAATGGGAAATCACCTCGTATTCATGATTTCCAACCATATAGACAAGTGAAATCAAACTAGGATTGAAGTTTACACATAAAAATTTTTTAAATTATAAAATCGGACCGTTTTTGGGTAAAAAACCCAAAATTATTTGAACCATGGAGTTGAAACCCCTAAAAGGCACAACAGCAACATGTAGGTTATCGCTATACCAAATTTGAAGTTTCCAAAGGGTATAGTTTCCGAGATAAGCTCCGGAAACGACACAAAGTCCAAAAATGGGACCGTTTTTGGTCAAAATGTCCAAAATTATTTGAACCATGGAGTTGAAACCCCTAAAAGGCACAACAGCAACATGTAGGTTATCGCTATACCAAATTTGAAGTTTCCAAGGGGTATAGTTTCCGAGATAAGCTCCGGAAACGACACAAAGTCCAAAAATGGGACCGTTTTTGGTCAAAATGTCCAAAATTATTTGAACCATGGAATTGAAACCCCTAAAAGGCACAACAGCATCATGTAGGTTATCGCTATACCAAATTTGAAGTTTCCAGGTGGTATAGTTTCCGAGATAAGCTCCGGAAACGACACAAAGTCCAAAAATGGGACCGTTTTTGGTCAAAATGTCCAAAATTATTTGAACCATGGAATTGAAACCCCTGAAAGGCACAACAGCATCATGTAGGTTATCGCTATACCAAATTTGAAGTTTCCAGGTGGTATAGTTTCCGAGATAAGCTCCGGAAAAGATTTCGGACGGACGGACGCACGGACGCACGGACGGACGGACGGACGGACGGACACGCGGAGCGCTATATACCCCCGACTACGTCGTAGCGGGGGTATAATAAATCTGGTCTTTACTTAAATCAACCATTATATCCGTGCACACACAGCAATATCCACTACAATGAACATCCCACAAAAATACTCTGGTAGTACTGACTCTATTTATAAATATGAAGATTCGGTTTCCAACCATAAATCTTTGCATCACAGAGATCAATGAAGCGAGATGATAATTTAATGAAAAAGCCTCAACTTTGACATTTCCTACTCTCTGAATATCAATATATGAAGTACCTCTGACAATTCATCTTTCACCGAGCCCTCATCTCCACTACACATCAGCTCTAGGCATGGATCTCAGTTACAAAACATGAAGACAAGGATTACGTATTTCCCTCAATATTACCATCAGCAACTAATAATCGTCTCTTCAGCATCAAGAAATGATTCCTTTAGATCTATAACCTTCATAAAGTTGTGTTATTTTATTTTTGGTCTGGTGCAGGCTGGGATGAAAAATGTTTTGCGTGATTCATTGAGAGCTTTTAATACAAATCATGGACAGAATTGGTTTGAAAGAAAGTCTTGAGTTTCACGATATCTTTTAATATTCATTTTTTATCTTGAAAATAGGAAAGTTGACATAACACATTTAAGACTCTCTGCATCGGTTATTGGAAGTGTCAAATCTCTTCTCTGTTCAGATTTATAAGAAAGTATTTATGAAAGCTGGTTTTGTAAAGAAAACTTCATATGTGAAGCTTATCAGAGAGACCAACTTGCTTCAACTTAAAGAATGTGTGTCAGAATTTGTTGTCAAAAAGAATTTAAATCATAAAGATTGCATGAACAGATATCTCCTGTTATCATATTTCAAGGGTAAAACACAATTTTCATGAGTTCATAATTACAATTCATATCTTCACCAAAATAAATTCATCTTATTCTCTTTAGTGAAAAATCAGTGACATCTAATCTTTAGTGACAGGCATTCTAGAAGTAGAAGTGATAAAGAATGGAGACAATGTCAATGGCCATACAACAGAAGTTTATATTATTCTCTCCACATGTCAATGTACAACACTAGATGTGATTCCTGAAATTAGTAAATTATGTTGATCAAATACATACAATCAGTACTAATTCTCTTTCACTTTTCAAACAAGGCAAAATAATATTGCAAATTTTTGAAAATATTTGATAAAAGCATACATTTCTTGATGTCCTACATTCAGGTAAGATCAGATCACACATGTACTATCAAACCTAACTCAGTACTTTAAAGGTGAGCTGAATGTATTTTAGCTTCAATACCTTGTACTTCAATACAAGTGTATAAGGTGAGGTGAATGTATTTTAGCTTCAATACCTTGTACTTCAATACAAGTGTATAAGGTGAGGTGAATGTATTTTAGCTTCAATACCTTGTACTTCAATACAAGTGTATAAGGTGAGGTGAATGTATTCTAGCTTCAATACCTTGTACTTCAATACAAGAGTATAAGGTGAGGTGAATGTATTCTAGCTTCAATACCTCATACTTCAATACAAGTGTATAAGGTGAGGTGAATGTATTTTAGCTTCAATACCTTGTACTTCAATACAAGAGTATAAGGTGAGGTGAATGTATTCTAGCTTCAATACCTCGTACTTCAATACAAGAGTATAAGGTGAGGTGAATGTATTCTAGCTTCAATACCTCGTACTTCAATACAAGAGTATAAGGTGAGGTGAATGTATTCTAGCTTCAATACCTCGTACTTCAATACAAGAGTATAAGGTGAGGTGAATGTATTCTAGCTTCAATACCTTGTACTTCAATACAAGAGTATAAGGTGAGGTGAATGTATTCTAGCTTCAATACCTTGTACTTCAATACAAGAGTATAAGGTGAGGTGAATGTATTCTAGCTTCAATACCTGGTACTTCAATACAAGATTATAAGGTGAGGTGAATGTATTCTAGCTTCAATACCTTGTACTTCAATACAAGAGTATAAGGTGAGGTGAATGTATTCTAGCTTCAATACCTTGTACTTCAATACAAGAGTATAAGGTGAGGTGAATGTATTTTAGCTTCAATACCTCGTACTTCAATACAAGAGTATAAGGTGAGGTGAATGTATTTTAGCTTCAATACCTCGTACTTCAATACAAGTGTATGTCGACTAACAAGACAGCGGCTAACACTACTGCATGGAGAAAGCCTGAATGCCTCTGTTGCTATATGTATGGTGGTGAAACCTGCGAGTCTCAGTTAAACTAGCAACAATGGGTGGTGTTGTAGTGAATGCAGCACTGCACCCACACTCACACTCAAACCATTCATCCACAAACGGACGGTGAATTGTTTATAAATAGGAGAGAAATAGTATTGCTTTAAAAGGTATGGATGATAGTAAAATGCACTATGATTTTTAAAATTTTGAATTGATCATTTCCAGAGTTGACTTGATTAATCACATGTCAGAGTTACCAGCAAACTAACAGAACAGTTCGCGGCCATAGGCAGGATTTGAATCATGTTTTCTTGCTACGAAGTAGAAAAACACTAAGTAGAAATATATAAAGTATTTGTCAAATGAAACATGCAAAAGTTCTTCGGCAGAAAGGGGATAAATATGATAACCTCTTTTCCACTGTACATATGCCTATTCAACATTGACTCCACTACAGCACTAATCACAAGGATATTCATCAGTGGAGGTACAGCAGGAACCCTTGTGTTCATTACATATCGACCCACAACCATCAAAGCTTTCCCTCTAACAGTACCCGAACATTGCGATGTGTCCTTATCACTTTGTCAGAATTGGTAAATACACTAATTCCAATTTGCCTACAGCCCGTCATCAATTATTGACAATGTGTGTATCAATGCCGCGAGCGACACATTTCACAACGCAGTTGGCGGTATGATGAGGGAAACTGGTAAACACCTCTGTAACTGTAATCTGTGTATATGGGATTATAAGGCAGTGGTGTAACTATGAGAGCATCAGGAGTTGTATGTTTGATTCGCTGTGCTTTCAATTTCCTGTAGTTACTCACTCATCTCTGCTGAAAAATAACTGTTAACAGAGAATATGTTTACTTTCACACTGTTAACAGAATTTGTTTACTTTCACACTGTAGCGACTTTCCTGCATTGAATGACACAAGGCCTTATATAGATTAACTATTAATGTTCTAGTTACTATCATTCGAATCATACTTTATTTTAGAAAATCATGATTTTCTGGATAAAAACTCCTTTATTGTGAAAATACAATGTGCATGTTGGCTACATGAAAGAAGTTGTTATCCAGAAAATCGTAATTTTCTTATAAATGCATTCCACTTCTCAATTCTCTTCAAAGATAAGATGAACTTAGCAATAACTAAGTACTCACAGCAAGTATCCTAATGAAGCAACTCACACATACTCCCGACATTCTACCCATCGTTACTTATGTACAACTGCCAATATTCTATGTTTTGATGCTACAACACTACACATCTTGATGCTAAGATACTACACATTTCCTCTGATGCTAAGATACTACACATTTCCTCTGATGCTAAGCTACGTCAACCTACACAACGTACTCACTCCATGTATCTCAGTGCAGCAACACACACAAACTCCCTACACCTCTCCATAGCTTCAATCAGCCCTTCTCCCAACATTGACATGTGATGTGGAGAGCTTGCATTCAGGTCCACTAAGACACAAAGATGGGTTGATAGGCGACTGGACAGCACTTCTCAGCCGGAATCTCAACTCGCGCCTCCATCTACGAGATCAATACCTCAGACTTCATGTCTCTATCTTCTAGTCTATGTTCAACCTAGGAGCTTGGCCCACTGACTCTACACGCCTCAAGGAGGTTTATTTCGGCCAATTTGTTAGCGTATTTAACAAATCATCTTCATCGTCTTCTTGGAGTGTTACACGTTAAACTGAAGTAGGTGCATCTTTTGCGGTGAGGAGTTTCATCTAAAATAACTTAAAGATTTCGTTTTATATGTTTTATATATCACAGAATTTATTTTTTTGGGGAAGGAAATGATCCACTACATCGACTGTTGTCCTGAGGTTAATGTTTTGATGTAATAAATTTCAAGTATATTTTTGGCAACTTGATGGGTTTTATCTTTATAATTACCAAATAGATCAAAGGGACTAAAAAAGGTTGGTTTATTATATATATGTGAAATACATAAATACGATAAGTAAGACATGTTTCAAACATCTGCATTCAAATTGAATCAAGGTTTTTGTATCTGTATATAAACTTTTCGTCAGTCTCGTAATGTCTGCTCCAGACTGCTAATATTTTGATTTTTTTTTAAATTGGCTAATTAAAAAGGAAACATTAATTTTTTGGTCTAAGTACACTATATATGATTATTTAATTTACATTGTTAAAATGTATTCATTCAATATGATTTAAAATGAATGTTAAGATTAAAATTAAAACAAAAGTCCATCTTCAAAAAAATCTTTTAAAACTACACTGGAGAAAAGCTTACATTCAGGGAAACAAGAAGGTAATATTATTATGCATCATGGAACATTCATATCATAAACACTCACATATTAAGCAGAAGTTCACGGAAAAACAAGTAATAGCAGGCTGAGGTTGTATAGCTGAGCAAATAATCTGACATTTAGAAACAAAAGACATTAACATTTCGCTCACATCCAATTCTTTCAGCTGGTAAATGCACAACAAAAAATACTGTACATTTTTTATATGAGTAAAAACCTTCTTAAGCAAGCAAGAAGTTCTGAAGTATTTGAATTCTAAATGCCTGTTAAAGACTTAAATAAATTCAATTACTTTATGTCTTTATATCAATATGTATTCAGTAGTAAGGTGAGGTGAGATCAGTTGGGGTTTAAAGTCGCTTTCAAGAGTATTTCACTTTTATCGCGGCTGCTAGTATTATGGCAGGGAGAAAGCTTGCAACGCCATGTAGCTATGCACTGCGGTGAAACCTGCGAGCATCGGCTGGAACTAGCGAACCATGGGTGGTACTACGCTGAGATTCAGTGAAACATTGCACCCAAACCTGACTGCGTGTATAACAGTTCTCTACTGCAGATAAAGTTGCCGTGCCCCTGGCGGGATTCGAACCGCTGACCTCCTGATCCGCGGCCACTGAGCTATCCTGCCCCCTATTCAGTAGTAAGACAGTTTCCAATATATTTAGACAATTACTGCATCTTACAGAGAACATACTGCAGCAAATCAACTCTGATACCATCATTTTCACTTAATAAAAAATAAGTCAAGGACTAAGGAGCTCCAGAGTGCAGTTCTACTGTAAGAAAATCCATTGAGGCCAATCCACAAACAGCTGATGCCTTGAAATTCCAATCTCCCATTAAAGATATAATGCCAAATTTAAATATGTAAGAGAAAAAATCCTGATTATGCAAAATAGTAAACATTACAAATTTCAATTTATGTATATTCACATTAAATAAGACCTTAATTATTGTGCCCATTACCTGTGCATGAGATGGAAGGACTGCATGTTTGTATATCCCTCCACAGGTGTGTTGATCTACGTACGTCTACACCGGCAGTTACATCCAAATCTAGTTATACAATGTCATCCACTGTCAGTTATATCCACGCTATGCAAGATCAACCAATCACAAACTGTATTGCGACAACAACGCTATCACTGCTGAATGATACTTTGATTATTGTTAGAGTTAGTGTTAGTGTACAGAGAGCGACATGTCCCCGGGTTGTAGTGCAATCACACAATGCAAACTCACTGTGCGATGAAACTCAGCTCATAATGAATACCGTAGTGACATTTACACAAAGAATATTTTCTCTACACAGACTTTGTTTTCAATGTTTAATTAAGCCACATTTAAATATATTATAATGTTATTATTGTCAAGTAACATATGTGTCATGTAAAATGCATACCGTAATACTCAATCCAAAATACACTGATGTCGCTTACTGTATTGGGCATAACTGTTTACTGTATGGGCATCATTGTATACTGTATGGGGGCATCATTGTATACTGTATGAGGGCATCATTGTATACTGTATGAGGGCATAACTGTATACTGTACTGGGCATCATTGTATACTGTATGAGGGCATCATTGTATACTGTATGAGGGCATAACTGTATACTGTACTGGGCATCATTGTATACTGTATGGGGGCATCATTGTATACTGTATGAGGGCATCATTGTATACTGTATGAGGGCATAACTGTATACTGTATTGGGCATCATTGTATACTGTATGGGGCATCATTGTATACTGTATGAGGGCATAACTGTATACTGTACGGTCATCATTGTATACTGTATGGGGGCATCAATGTATACTGTATGAGGGCATCATTGTATACTGTATGGGCATCATTGTATACTGTATGGCGGCATCATTGTATACTATATGAGGGCATTACTGTATACTGTATGGGGGCATCATTGTATACTGTATGGGGGCATCATTATATACTGTATGGGCATCACTGTATACTGTATGGGCCATTGTATACTGTAGGGGGGCATCATTGTATACTGTATGGGGCATCAGTGTATACTGCATGGGGACATCATTGTATACTGTATGGGCATCACTGTATACTGTATGGGCCATTGTATACTGTAGGGGGGCATCATTGTATACTGTATGAGGGCATCATTGTATACTGTATGAGGGCATCGTTGTATACTGTATGGGGCATCATTGTATACTGAATGGTGGCATCATTGTATACTATATGAGGGCATTACTGTATACTGTATGGGGGCATCATTGTATACTGTATGGGGGCATCATTATATACTGTATGGGCATCACTGTATACTGTATGGGCCATTGTATACTGTAGGGGGGCATCATTGTATACTGTATGGGGCATCAGTGTATACTGTATGGGGGCATCATTGTATACTGTATGGGCATCACTGTATACTGTATGGGCCATTGTATACTGTATGGGGGCATCGTTGTATACTGTATGGGGCATCAGTGTATACTGTATGGGCATCACTGTATACTGTATGGGCCATTGTATACTGTATGGGGGCATCGTTGTATACTGTATGGGGCATCATTGTATACTGAATGGTGGCATCCTTGTATACTATATGGGGCATCATTGTATACTGTATGGGGGCATCATTGTAAACTGTATGGGGCATCAGTGTATACTGCATGGGGACATCATTGTAAACTGTATGGGGGTATGCCTCAAATATTACAAAAGTTTACTTCATAATACTTCAGATGACATTGAGTGACAACTGTATGATGATACCGCAGTTATTCCCAATGACACCTCATGCAGTATACAGTGACATCTAATATAGTATTGAACACCACTATGAAAAGTATTCAAGGACACCTCATATCTTGGCAGGTGACACCTGGTTTGTTATTTATAAACCTAGGTCGGATTCTGTTTGTTGTTTTGTAGGTATCTTCTTTTCTTGGAATAACCTCTAATGAGGTCTTACTTCCGAGAATAACCCGGTATGAGGTTTTACTTTTGAAAGTAAGACCTGAACCTAAGGTTTTTTTTAAAGTAAGACCTGGAAATGCACTTAGAATAATTTTTCAGACTTGCAACGCAATAGCCAACAAGCAGCAATTATTATCGAAAATTATACAAAGTTAAAAATTTCCAAGTTGAAATAGCCGGATTCGAACGTGGCACCCTTCGCTCTCTAAACTGGCGCCTTAGAGCGCTCGGCTATGAAGACCGAGATGATGAGTGGAGTTGAATTACTCCATTTATAGTCATACCTTCTTTGCCTCGATATAACGCAACCGAGGGCGACATACCCTTTATAAAAACACGATTTGGGAATCAAAAATTATAAAATGTAAATTTTTACATTTGACGTTTATAAATAGGAAGAAAACATTCCTCCTTCGTCTTCTGCTTTTAAAATGGTCTAAGCGGAGGAATTAGGCCCTTTGAGCGTCCGAAATTATAACTCGTAAATTTTGATAGTTGACGGTTTATAAATTGGAGAAAACACCCCTCCTCGGTCTTCTGCTCTGAGAATAACCTCAAGGTCGGGATAGCCCCTCGGGCCAACGCCCTCGGGGCTTTATCCCTCCCTTCAGGTTATTCTCAGAGCAGAAGACCTCGGAGTCATGTTTTCTCCTTAACAGAATGACACCACAAAGACAGCATATGACAGTGCTTCTATTGTAAAATGGCACCTATTAGATTTAAAAAGACACCTTATTTGATGAAAATGACATCGTATTTCATGTAAAAAGACACCTTATTTGATGTAAAATGACATCTTATTTCATGTAAAATGACACCTTATTTGATGTAAAATGACACCTTATTTGATGTAAAATGACACCTTATTTGAGGTAAAATGACACCTTATTTGATGTACAATTACCCCTCACTACCTGTTCGTCTGATTCTTGGTGTAGAGTGAGACAATAATTAGCGTACATCACATGACTGCATCACCCTGCTAACAGCTGATAAACATGTCAGACAAGCCTACTTACCCGGAACACAAGCCCCAGTTTCCTGGTGTTCAGAACACTCCAGCCTGCTATAAACAAGAGTATCTCGTACATCCGACAGACGGGACACTTCCACACCCGGCCAGTGTAATCTACATGACCTTTGATTGGCTCACAATCACATTCCTCCTCTTCTCCCCATCACGCCTATATATACTTTCCTCACTGCAATACCTCATTTGCTTGGTTGTCGTTGTTTAAACATCAACATCGCAGTATAAATTAAACTGGCAACCACTGATAAAGATAGCGGATCAATATGATATGGGCAAATAAATATACTTTGTATTTCCATCTGTTTCCTTAAAATTTATCATATCTACAGATTTAAACTTGGTACCTCAGACTACAGTATACTAGTCAAGTAAGTGCATCAAATGACTCATATAACTAGTGACACCAATTAGGAGATCAGTGAAGTTTTCTTGTTAAACTGCATGTCTATCAATCAGGATCAGCAAGCCACTATAGATAAAGACATATATCAATAGAAATCGGTAAGATAATGGAGCCAATTGAAGCTGCATGTCATAAACGACATGTGTACCCATCACTCAGTACATCACAGATCCATCTGGTCGGATCTGTGATGTACAAGTCGCTCTGACAACCAACACGAGGGCAGTTGGCTGGTTCTACTTCCCCATCTACGTGAACACCTCCACAGCGAGGACAATACTCTCCCATTATTGACTTAGCGCCATCAAGAGTACATATAAAGTTGCTGTGCAAATAAAGCAACGAAACAGAAAAGCTCTGAAACATGAGCATGAACAATATAAATTGATCTGACCGTTAACCCTTGGATAGATCGGCAGAGATTTAAAGAGCCATTAAGGATGTTGATGAACATATAGGAAAATTGCCAAAAATCTGTCTCCGTGAAATATATACACTTAATTTTTCACCGATTTTTCCGATCCAAAATAAGCCGAGAAATTGCACTAATTAGTAAAGGTGTTTTCCAGTCTAAATATAGATCAAGTCTATTATTTTCAAGCGCAAAGCATTATGGTCTAGCTCAGACACTGTATACACAGAAACGAAAGAATAACAAAGTTTATGAGCAATGAAAGAAACCGAAATATATAACTATTGGCGATTATTTATCTACCATTTAATTTAATTATGTATTTTCTACAGATATTAATAAATGTTTTAACCAACTTATCTCAATAAAAAGTACATTAAAGAGGCAATAATTGGTATATTCTCAGACTCAGGACATTTAGAAACATTGTTTACAAAGCAGTCATCACATTCAGTAATGTATGACAAGGGAAGCGGCAGCCTAACTTGCAAGAGAAGCACGTGCACCACGTGCTTCATGTATGTTGCTATGGCGACATGCGCTATAAAGACGAGCCTTCAAGTTTCGGAAACGAATGTGTGTACTACGTTTTATGCAATAAAAGAAATTCTGTTTATATGACGTCAGATACCCTTAGCGCGCGCTAGTCAAAGGGGGTACATCTCTTTGAAACCAAATTTCATTATACTGTCAATATATGAAAATTATTTATCACATGTCATGTTGTAGATAAAAGATTTCTCTAGCGATTGACGTTATAAGTATATGTTCCACAAATAATTTTGTATTTGAAACACTAACATCCTTGATGGCTCTCTAGACTGGTCATGGGTAGGTGGGTACAACTATCAACAAGTTTTCCTTCATCTGATGAAGTTGCTATAACATCCGAGCAGTTTTTTAAATAACTACCTGACCCCCGCCAATTCCTGTTCAGTTTCAGATGGGGCTAGAAGCAAAATTGGTCTCTACTCTCTGCACATTGGATGATTTATACAATTTTGAGGTCAAACCAGAATCCCTGCTGCCAGTATAAGGTTAACTATTACTTCCACCACTGCGTCATACACAAGATGTCAAGCCTCAATGTCTACCTGCTCACAATGGTCGTACCTCACTTGTCACTAGAGATATACACAGGCTTCCATCTTCCAGTGTTTTGAGCCTAATCTTAAAGGAATATTCCATCGCAAAATGTAAATAAAGCTAATAAAAGAATATTTGTTGGGCTAGCGATACATCCTATCCAATATTTTTTAGGTACTTTGCAACATATGTAATAAAAATTCAAACAGAGAAAAAAACGCAATTATCGGGCTCACAGGGCGCCAACATGTTGCCAGAACGAGACCATATTCCTTTAAACTAACTCACAATGGTAACCATATTCCGTGAGACTATATGGTACCAAGTCTCCTTGGATGACGGCTCTAAATTAAAGGGGCCGATCATTTGGTATCCAAAATTAATTTCGCAAGATGATGATTACCTGAGTAACCTTGTTTGGAGTAACAGATTTAATGCTCTGGGATATATGGGGTTAACTAACCAGGTGATAGTAGGATCAATATAAAACAACATGCCACAATCATTACTCTGGACTGTAGACATTAGGCTCCTTACACGGAAACACCTCCATCTCACTGAAACATCTCGTGGGGGACACATCCTTTGAGGTCAACTTGACCTCAATCTGGTTGCTATATATTTTGTCTGATTTGACCTTTAACCCCTCCATGCTTCAAACACCCACAATCACCCTTCATGGTTACCTAAATAGAGTAAACCTACTGAAAGACAAAACATTCATAGTGTATAAAAGACAGGAAACATCACTCCTAACAAGTTTTTCCTTAACAAGTGGCAAATCTCTGATAATCAATTTGTGAACAAGCTCTATTTCCCATAAATTGACAACTCCAAATGGATTGGCACTAAATGACTCGGTACTAAATGATTTGGCAGTTAATGTGTAGAACTGGAGACAGTATTGAATATACTTTAAACATTGGTCCTTTAGCAGTTACAGGTTTAATTTCAGTTTGAATATGACATCCTAAAGCTTGACATGTGCAATAAAGATCTAGACTGGGGCTCTGACCACTTGCCACTGAGGTTGAGATTAAGGATACCATTGGAAGGTTCATATATACTGTCACATATTCTGTCTTTGTTACACTTATAGTTCACCAGGGCCCCTTTCACTGAGCAGTCAAGTATAATCTCAGAGATTAGGAGTTAAGGTTAATCCTTGGTTGCTAAATTAAAGGAGACCCAGGAAAAGGTTAAGATTCATTAGGCCTCTCTGTGACAAAACTCAGAGTTTAAAGTGAGATGGTTCTAGGTTATATTCTGCTTTCAAGAGTAATTTATTTGTAAAATTAGCAGGAAGAAAGCATGCCATACCACTGTGGCTATATACTGCGGTAAAACCTGTCAGTAGGAACTACCAGTAAGTTATTACCAGGTAACTAACTAACCACAGGTTAACAATACTACATTGAAGAACATAGCATGGTATTCAAAGCATCTTGTGAAAAAAATTTACTCTATGGACTTTTTATGATTACTGTACCTTCATACTTTTGATAATATGTTTAATACTTTCAGTTTCATATACCGGTATGTATATATGTGTGCTCAGAGTATCTAGACTTGCTGAATAACGATCTAGACTGTATTAAAGGCTCATGGGGCAGGACCAACCATCGTGTTACTCAGTTCCCTCTGCAGTGCTGACAGGATTGCAAGCAGACCAATTCATCTGGAGTGGATCACACTAACAACTGCACTATCGGACCTCTAGTCTTACAATCTGAACAAAATACTGAAAAGGAGCTTCTGTTTTCATTTCTCATTGACTCCTTTTCAATATTTAATAAAGATAGGGGTATACTACAAATAAATACTCTGTTCAGAGTGTGAGTGTAAGACTCTCCAATCTCCAACATCAACAAGGTTTACCAGTAAGTTTAGTAAGATGATCTATCTTTATTTGTGTACAAATCACAAATAATATTCGGTTGTCAATAGTCAATACAAATCAAGGCAAAACATGAATAAACCATCTGTAACATTTTACTCACATCATCTATCTGCATAATTAAGGATTCAGCCATAAGGCTATTGGGTATCAATAATCCTAGGGACACGCTAGAAACTTGCAACCTGTTTCATGAGACGTGCAATAACATTGGAAAGATGTCTTAGGTCATTGTATTTCAAATAATTGAATCATTTATGCGCTGAATCCGTTAATCGTCGCTTGTGATATTTGATATTGGTTTTGACACATAAAGTAATAACCCCAGTGCGTTAGTAAGACAGAATATTGGAGAAATCTGAGCTTCCTCTTTTCACTTTATCGGGAATCCAGAACAAATCAACAAGAACCATGCTATAAACTCACAAACTGTCTGACAACCTTGATCTACTTTCTTATCTTCTCATTTTGTTATGCTTATGTTTCACATTTTAATTTCTTCTCTTCTCTAACTTTTTTTTAATTTGCCTAGTGGAAATCACGATTCGTTTTAATTTAATTCACTTTTTTGTTAACTATTCTGTAAATTCTTTATGATTTTCTCTTGGTTCTGTCTGATATAAAAACCATTTTTCAAATGTCTCGTTCAGTTCTGAAAAGTTTTTGCTTCAATTTTTGGTTATATAGATCAGTCCATTAAATAAAAATTTTCTATAAATAATATATACCCCTTTAGGATGACAAGCAAACAAAATTTAGTTTGTAATCGATTGTTATACCATTTAAAACGCATATGAAAACTGGCCATGCAGACGTACAAACCTGTTTGCGTTATGTCTACTAGAGTATATATATATATATATATATATATATATATGTACAGGAGAGTTGTATTCAGCACCAGTGAAGCACATCAGTTTATCACAGTGTATTAAACATGATTCATAACATCCAATACGCCTACTGATCTGGTTATTGGCACTTTGTGACGGTTCATGTACAGAGGAAACTCGTTATGAGTTCTTATGGGTGAACTGTATCACCCTCCCATTACTGCTGAGGGTCAACAAATAAACCATAAAACTAAAACATAAGTTGTATTCATTGAAAAAGGCAAACCATTATAAGATATTTACAGACGAAGTAAAAATATCAACATTGCCAGTCTCATTATTTCCTTCAAACGCAAATGAGTAAATGAGTAGATCAGTGACATCCCTCTTATCTTGGAGGTTTGCACCTGGCAGTCATATCTACCTGTAATTAATGTAATGAAGACGAAACAGCAGCTCGAAGCAAAGATGTTATTACAAATTTAAAAATATGACATTTTCGACGGTGACTCGCTTTAACCAGGGTATATACCGGGGATTCCCCTGGTACAAATACCGGTAGTCAGTGGAAAAATAACCTGTAACATCACACTTTGCACTGTGAGATTTCGCAAAAAGTGATATTTGCAATACCTTTCAGGATGTTGTTAAAACCTTTCATAAATGACCTTCAACTGAAATTACATTTTCAAAAAATTTTCTTTCAATAAAATTATTTATATTGCTGTAAATATCATTACTAGTATCCATGACAATATCTGTACATTTTGAGCAATTGGATATTCAATGCAAATATATTTTATGGCATAATTCAGATCAGCAGTATCTCCAAACACCTGTGTTCCCTGAGACATCAATTAACCCATATGATGCATTGTTTAATCAGCGATCATAGAAGATCTTAAATATGAAATAATAACTGTTAATCAACCAAACATCCAAATGAGAAGCCAAAATTGACTCATGAAATTCTTGACTTACTGTGATAAAACAGCCACAGCAACCATTGGCTATCTAGTTGCAAAATCACTTGGAATGAAGAGAGACTGTCTGTATCAGTGAATGAACCATGTATTATGACACCTGTTGACAACTTTTGCTTCAGACCTTTAAAGCTGTTACATTTTAAGATTGACATTTAAAGCGATAAACTGAAAATTCAGCTTATTTGAAATTATATGTATGTACCGATCTTAGCCCTAAGATCAATCGTAAGCCCATCTTCTATCATTGGTTGAGATTGATCTTAGGCCTAAGATCTGTTATTGGAACGGCCACCAGTACTTCAATTTATACAAAAGTAAAGTGTTATCAATAAACTCATACCTATTTTCCAAGAAGTGAAATGTGATCATTTGGGATATGCATTACGATGAAACCTGCGAGCATTGACTGACAATAGCAGACCCCAGTGCAGCACTGGACCCAAATATATCTTACTGCGCCATGTAAAACAGTTAGAGCAAAGTTGTCGAGCTCCTGGCAGGAATTAAACCCTGGACATTATTATCTGAAGCCGAACACTCTAACCATTGCACTAACCCGCCTTAACTAAATTGGTAATTGGTAGCATATTCTGTTTAAACTCAACATATATTAAGTAATGCGTCTCCCTTCTTGACATTATATTGATAGCTATTTAAGTATATACTTGATTTATGACACTCATAAAGTCCAAACAAACACTGCTACCACATATAAGCTCTTAACTGATTAGATTTCATGTAATTATTGACTTTCCTGTCCTGGGGATATAATTTAAAATAAAATTAATATTTGTTCCAATGATAATGGAAAGATTTTCAATAAATGCTGAACATTTTATATTCCCATTTCACTAAACGGTTGCTCAGTTACCGAGAGTGAGTCAATGAAATACTCAGATTTATCAGTGAAATAAACTGTTGTCTCTCCCTAATAGCTGGAACATACTTCCACAATGTAAGCAAATGAGATATATCTAAAAGTACTTTTAATAACATATGAATGTTTAGATTATTTCATATATATATAATGCGCCACTCGTGGTACTAGTATATCCACGTTATCCATGACATTGATGAAATAAACTGGTAGTTGACAGCTTCCATTAAGTATTCTCTATGTCTTGTAAATATTGTAATCCTAAATATATATCACCACACCTAAATTTTATGGACAAAGGCATTAAAAATTGGAAATTCTGACAAATTCTGTTGGAACTAAATTGGTGTTTGCGGGACGCCGCAAAAGCAGAGCAGCTTCGAAACTTGGGGTCTCGCTTTTGCCTGGTCTGCCTTCTCCACAGCAACAATAAATTGGGAAAATTTTTAACATTTTTGTTTTCATCATTGGAGTAATTACTAACAAGTTGAATCATCCCTGGAGTCACTTTACACTTTTTTCTTAAATTAAAACCTATTTCAGATTTCAAATTGGCTCAAAGGATTAACATGGCCAAAACCAAAATACCTTCAAGGTCACAAAATCAATGATCACTTCTCATTGTGAATAACAGTCTTGTAATGATCCAATAAAAGGCATATTCACAAATGCAAGTTGTGACCACGCTGTGATCTTCACCTTTGATAGATTTTAGCAAAACCTTTTTCAAATCTTTCTCCGTAGTTGATATATATAGCAAATCTTTCTCCATAGTTGATATAATACCAAGTCAGAGCCTGATAGCTGAAATTCTTTTGAAGAAATCGTGTTAACAATGATTTTTGTAGTGATTTCAGAACTCATGATCTTGACCTTGAATTTGAACATGTCAGAATAATTCACCAGGTGTCAAAGAAGTAAGCTATGTATATGTGTACGTTAGCACCGTCAAGGCGAGAGCGTTGAATCCATATCGGCCGTAGAGGGGGGGGGCTAACCTACTTACAACACGTGGACACCAAACCGAATGGACTATGTATATGAGTTCTTAATACCTTCTTGGAAAAAAGTTATTTAGAGATTTCAGAACTGGTGACCTTGACCATAGCTCATGACCTTAATCCTTGACCTTCAAGGTCACACAATCAATGATTACTGTTCATTGTGTACAACAATCATATAATGTTTCAAAGTGTTAATAGTTGAAATAAGACACTTTTGCAAAAGTTGTGACCTCGCTGTGACCTTGACCTTTGATGGATTTTAGCAAAAACCTTTTCAAATTTGTTTCCATAGTTGATATTTCAAGTTATTGTGTTTACAAGGATTTTTAATGCGATTTTAGAACTCGTGACCTTGACCTTTGACCTTGAATATAACAATTTTTTTTAAAAAGGGCTATAAGTAAGAAGTTACATAATGCGGCGTCGCCGGTGGAAACTGCACAAAAACTGATAGCAGCCCCGACCTTAGTAAGCAATGTATTAAAGGTTTTAAAAAATTAGTTCATTTCCAATCTTAAAATAGCATGTAACCCTAGGCATCCTGAATTAAAGGCGTTGTAGCACATTTTTTGCATATTATGTTTTCTAAAAAAAATGTATTTATTATTATTATAAGTTTATACAATTTATTTGTACGTCAATGGGTAAAACATCTCATTACACGACACAATAAGCCATATCCATAGAAAACAGTTATACTTTTCCCAGAAAATGGTGTGACGAATGTTGAAGCAACTTTGGTGTGGAACTCTTCAGTGTAAGAGGTAGATTTGTACAAACACATTTATGTGAACACATTAAAATGACCGCTCAATGGGAAATGGACTCGCATGGCCTAACTGAAACATGTACATTCGTTTTTTAACTCTTTTTATCGATTCAGGAGAGTTATTTAGCCATTGGTAACACATACTTATATTTTTGTAAGAGCACTTTATTTCAGCAAGAACATTGTGGTACAGCGCCTTTCAATCAAGGGATTCCTAGTTGACCGATTTTCAGGAACTTAAATAAGGAATAATCTAAGAATGATCATGGGTTTACACCAGCCAGAAAAAGGTTAATAATTATGTGAGGCATGTTAGGGTTAAGTGAGGTCAGGATGACCCCAAGCACTTAATGTCCTGCCTGAATCTAGCTTCATTAACTAGGTATTTAATTCAGGAAATGTCAAATCAATGAGCCGGATCTCTGGCCTGAGCTTGGAAGAGTTAAATATTTAAACAGCAGGGTTAAACTGACCCTGAGCAATGAACCAGTGTTTCTGATATATTATTATAGATTTAATTCAGTGGACGAAAAGTTTAGATATCATCTAAATACTCCTGTAGATGTCTTCATCAAATCTGAATACTCTGTCATTATATCACTAAGTGGAAGATGGAACAAATCTGGAAGCTTAATGAAAAGTAACTAATTCCGTTTCAACCAAACCTTGACACCTGTATGCATCAAATTAACTGAATTTGCTTGCTTTTTATAAATGTCTAGTTTATAAATTTGCACAATCGTGCGTCAAATTATCTGAATCTGCTTGTTTTTTATAAATGTCTTGTTTATAAATTTACACAATCGTGCGTCATTTTATCTGAATTTGCTTGCTTTTTATAAATGTCTAGTTTATAAATTTGCACAATCATGCTTCATATTATCTGAAATTGCTTGCTTTTTATAAATGTCTAGTTTCAAATATGCACAATCCTGTGTTACAATGTGTTCCATCTAAAACAATACCTCGTTATTCTGAACATGACAGGTCACGTTGACTATACCAAAGTTAGAATACACATCTCCCGAGGGTTTAACTCTCGTCTACATGAGCGATTCATCATCATCAGTTGTTATACATGTACTAGAGTCGTTTCATATTCACATCAGCTTCAACTATTTGATATCGTACAACTCTCTCTGTGTTTATAACCTAGCTCCCTGTGACAGGGTTCACGACCTTGATGTTTATCAAACAAGGCCAATGTAGAGATGGATCATAGATGGTTCGTTGATAAGTTGCAGGAGAGATCTGAACGCAGATCTCAGTCTAACACTTAGACTCTGAAAAATGTATTTTATCAAATATTGGAAAGGAGTCTATGAGAAATGGGATTTCTTCATTGTCACTCACTGAAACTCATCTCTTCTATCTGCAAAACATTCTTTTCATTAAAGAACTCAGAAATAGCTTGCTTGCAAGTAATTTAGCACTAAAAATACAAATTTATGGTAAGGAGACTTAGTGCAAGGCTAGGTGTATGTAACATATCACACATATATAAGTGTTAACTGTGGGCTGGTGAAACTAGCAACCTCAACTCACTCAACTCCACCATGCTAGGGAGACTTAGTGCAAGGCTAGGTGTATGTAACATATCACACATATATAAGTGTTAACAGTGGGCTGGTGAAACTAGCAACCTCAACTCACTCAACTCCACCATGTTAGGGAGACTTAGTGCAAGGCTAGGTGTATGTAACATATCACACATATATAGGTGTTAACAGTGGGCTGGTGAAACTAGAAACTAGTTGTCGCTGTCAACCATGATACTGTAGAAACAAACTGTGTCTGTTGACGTGATCAACTTGAGATGAGTTTATTATACTTCATGCTGAGATCTTTAATACATAAATAAAGACTTATTCACTAAAATGTTTTCAAGCTATGATCTGACAACCTCACACAGTTTAAGTGACATAAAGTATGTTTGATAATATTTTATTTGGCTTTCACACATGCTGATATAAATTTACTGGACTTGCATAGTCAAATCCAATCAACAAATATATACATGTGCAAAATCTAAAATCACACGTCCCATTTACAAGCACAGTAGTTACATGACCTATTCACCATTACCAACCCAAATCTGTCATTTTGTCTGTAATAGATAAGTATCCAACATTATGTTTGATTAATTCATGGCTGCCAGACACGGTACATTGTCTGATTTTTTATAGAAAATAGACATTCTCACCTTTATATTGTCACTATACTGAATGAACTAGTTACAAAATGGTAATTTACAGCAATAGTTTTACATCTCGATGAAATGACACCATTTATATTCCACTGATCTGATAAAGAGTCTAATCGAAAACAGGAAAACATTCTATGAATCTTTATCTTTTGGTGGACTGTGAACTGTGTCAATTGAATAAGATACATGCTTGCAGTTTCAAGGCCATACATAAGTAAAGACATGGCTAAATATTGGGTCACTTGTGTTCAAGATTACTGGATGAAATCTGTATGTGTGGTGGATGGACCCCCTTGGCAAACTATCAAAGAGGCATTAAATTTCACTTATAAACTACCTGTACCTATACCAGTATACAGGAAGCACCACTGCTGGGACATAATTAGATCACACACAGCAAGTCGTGTCTTTCTCATTTCATAACCAAAGTTTGGCAAACAACCTGTAAGGTTAAAAGAAAATAACTTTATTGAAACATTGGGTCTCAATTATATCATTTTAAAAAATATTTTAATGGAAAAAATAAAAATAGAATGTCATCTTTTGAAGTGTAGTATCAGATAAAAACATTATCATTGTTGAAATCTCTGAATATTTACAGAATACAATCATTTTTTATGAAAAAAAAATACACATAGTAGATTTATATTTGTATTGCATATTTGCATATTTGCTGCCCTTACTCTATGAACCACAAGTGCATATGATTTTGAATAATAATAATAGAATAAATGGGCTGCGAACCAATCTTCCATTCACACACACATACAAAAACAAAATTTGTTTCTCAATGCAAGTTCAATACTTTATCATCCAAAACTGTTTGAGATCAAGCGACATCTCCTCGGAGATATTGTTTTAACAGTAGATTTTGCACAATGCACTGCCACTGTCAAGTAATGACTCACAATGCACTGCCACCGTCAAGTAATGACTCACAATGCCACAAAGTCATAACATGACAATATTATGACATTGCCACATTGGTGGTCTAACGACAGTGCGTTGTTCAGAGATTACGTTTACATATTTTTAAGGTAATGTCAAATGAATTTGATTCATAAACAAAATCTCACCCTCATGTCTTCTGATATCAAATACATCAACACTCATTAATGAAACTCATGTTGATATATTTGATACCAGTGGGAGTGAGAGGTTTCCATATAGTACAAACTATGTACAAAAACACAATATTGACAAGATTTCAATAATAAAGTTTGTATATTAACAGCTAGATGTTGTATTAGCTTGTGCGAGTACAAATGGCATCAAACATAAACTTGGCCAATACAGAAAAAAAAATAAAACATTAATTAATTTAATATATATATATGGCAGGATGAGATGAAAGTGTTCATACTAGTTCCGAGGTGCTGGGTTCGAGTTGAGGTGAGGTGAGGTGAGGTGAGGTGAGGTGAGGTGAGGTGAGGTGAGGTGAGGTGGGGTTTAACGCCCCTTTCAAGAGTATTTCACTTACACCACGGCTGCTAGTATTATGGCAGGGAGAAAGCCTGCAACACCATGTGGTTATACATTGCAGTGAAACCTGCAAGCATCGGCTGGAACTAGCTAACCATGGATGGTACTTTCCTGAAATTCAGTGTAGTATTGCACCCAAACCTTACTGCGTGCAGAACAGTTCTCTACTGCAGAAAAAGTTGCCGTGCCCCTGGCGGGATTCGAACCCCGGACCTCTTGATCTGAAGCCGAACACACTAACCACTGCGCTATCCAACCCCCTCCTTGGTTCGAATTCAACTTAAAGGTGACCTCACAAACACTTCTGTTACATATACAAATGAAGAGGAATGACTTGGTTCACAAGAACATATAGTTTAACCTTCAATCATCAAGGTACCGGTGTGGCAGCGTACAGACCAGGATATTACAATCATAACATTTGCAGGAGCAGAAAATTAAAGCAGTGATTTCATCTGAACGAGTGTCCGTATCATGCTCATCACTAATTGCTACCATACAACATACCTAATTAGGAAAATTATCATATACAACTCATATTTCAGCTGAAGGAGCTTCAGTAATTAAAGAAAATGGAATAAAATATTAATACATTCCTTTTGGTTTGTTATCAGATTTCAAGTTTCAAGATTTTGCTTTCAATGATTATCTGAAGGCTTTAGTTTAGTCATTAAACAAAAATTTTACAAGCTAAATGTCTCACACAAAAGAAACATAATGTTTAGAATGGCTCCAATTTTGTATTTACAATGGCTATAATCAGTAAACGTGATGTTTTCAAATGAATTGATACATTTGCCATCGGTCAACTACATAATAATAAATCTTTATTGTTGAAGTACAAGAACAGATAGACATTCTTTTTGTGCAGCCCACATTATAGTGTTGTTCTATCTGTGAGACGCTGAGAGCCAAGCAAGGAAGCAACAACCCTCTTGTTTCAACGTCTTTTGGTACGACGAGGCCAGGATATACTCATTCAACTATTAAGCAATTACTTTTATTTTCAAAATCAAACAGTTGGAGCCAAATAAACCAGCTTGAGACCAATACAAATGATCAATATTCTAAGAAAGGTTCCTAAAATTTGGTTTGAATCATTTTTTCTGTTGAAATTCTGAAGAACACTCAAGTGCAACTAATCTCGTTCAGCCATAAGTGTGATTACATATTGTTGCAAGTAGATATTCTATCTGCTCTCTTGATGTAAGTGTCTCCCACTTGCAGCTTCCTTCATTTAATCATGTAAAACGAGTGTTTACCTCTCCAGTTTCAGGGTCAAATTAGCAGTGAAACATTTTACGTTACATTTGTATCCTCTGGCGCTAGTTTGTTCGAATGAACAAAGGAAATTGCACTGAACTATTTCTATGAATGAAGGCTTTAAACACACAAAAAATATTCTCAACTTTGAGACTTATTCAGTAATGGCTGTATTCAAATTAACTCTTTTGAATCAAATTAGTACCAGTCTGGATCATAATGTTTAAATCAGGAATCGACATCAACACTTATAAAAATAGTAGACATTAAAGACCTTTGGTTAAATTTCTGAAAGAAGTAGCCAGTGTCTGTTTAATCCTGCATATTGTATCCATAATCGAAGCAATTCTTTTTTATGCCATCAAACTTATCAATGCTATCAAACCTATTACTGTCAGTGAAAACAAGCATGCTGAAATTGCAAAATCTGACACAATTTGATGTATGATATGGAACAGTCTATAACCCATACATCACATACTTATATATGCAACAGTCTCTATAACACATACATCACATACTTATATATGCAACAGTCTCTATAACACATACATCACATACTTATATATGCAACAGTCTCTATAATACATATATCACATACAGTCAGGCCTCGATAATCCGAACGCTTCCGTTTTTCATCAAAAACGTTCGGATAGTGAAATGTTCGGACTACTGAGTACTGAGGACTACTAAAGAGATTAGTTTGGTTACATCTTCCTACCGTTCGGAAACTGCGAGATTCGGATTATCGATGGCCGGATTATCGTGGCTTGACTGTACATATATATTCGATATATCTATCTGAGTGAGCTGCATGATGAGCATGATGAACACTTTATGCATACACAGGGGTCTGCATGAGGGTAATCAAGTGGACAGTATTCACTGTCATGCCTATTTAATAGAGAATCCATATTCCTTACACAGGGATGATTACTGATAATAAATAGTAGTCTCATTAACTAGTCACTAAGATAATAAAAGATTGTCATAAAGTCGGTCAGAAAAAAAACAGTCACTTTATCTAGCATTGGGACAAGAACTCCTTCAAGATGAATTACAGACTGGATCCTTTTAGAAGATTATTATTGACATCAGCGGAGCAACACTTGTTCATCTCACAGTTCTATAACCTTGATAATTTTCCTCCTTTGTTTTCAATTCTTTCAGGTGAGGTCAGGTGAGTTGGGGTTTAACGCCGCTTTCAAAGGTTTTCACTTATATCGCAGCTGCTAGTATTACGGCAGGGAGACAGCCCACAACGCCATGTGGCTATGCATTGCGGTGAAACCTGCAAGCATCGGCTGGAACCAATTCTTTCAGTACATTTCCAATGCTATCAGAGCAAAGTAATACATCCATGTGCATAAAGACATACATTCAGTTCATTCAATGTCTTATCATGGCTTTTGCAGGATCTTTGAAAAAGAGAAAGAGAAAAGACCAGAATTCATAAAAATTTGCATGTTTACAATTTAAAAATGCAATAGTTTTTGTTATTTGGTAATATTAAGTTATTTCTAATAGTAAAGGTTTGAAATTTGGTTGAATTTTTTAAATATTGCATTTGTAAAGAAATAATTTGGTTATGAGAATAATTGAATTGAATGGGTTATTATTTATATCTATATAGCCTACCTTGATATCTCGCTCCATTGAACAAGATATTGATTCAATCTTCTAGACTTCTCTACTGAAACATTGATCTAAGATGGGAAACAGTTCAAAAGGAATTTTAGATAACATTTAAACACCAATAATTACATCAAGTTCCCTGATCCTTTATGGAGGAAAAAGATTCTTATTCTTAAATATGTTATTGTTTGACTAATTACTAAGACACAAAGACAGGTTGATTGTGTAAGTAATCATGTCCAGATAACCCTCGTTAGATGAACTTATTAAAGTAAGTTGCAGACTCAATATTCAAACACAGACTAAGTGACTTCATGAAACCACATCAACACTAAATAGATGAGTTAATCTAAATTATATAAACTGTATGGACCAAATGAATCTGCATTGCAAGTAAGTTCTGTAAACAACAAGAACTGGCCTACTTTCCTGAGATGACAGTTATTCCCAAAATTGCATTGACTGATCGACATGCGACTTTTTGAACTGGATTGACATGAGAATATACAGAGCAATACGACTGTATAAAGTAAGGATATGAATTATTTCTTTTATTAATGAAGCTCCACTGCATGTCAATCTTGTTTGAAAGATAAAGAAGTAAGTGTACATAAATAGTGATACCAGCATGACACACTTCAATACTAGAGCTGCATTGAACGTTGTTCAGCTATGAAAGGAAAATACATTACCACCAGAAAGCAATGCTTACACCATAAGGTATGAAACTGGTCTGAGCGGCTGGCAGACTTTTTGAAAGTGTAATTTGTTTGAAAGGATGAGATACATGATGCCGAGACTCGAGATAAAATTAGTGATAACAGCATGAGAACAAGAACACGTACAAATACAAAGAAAATTTGCAATGAATGTCTATGAAAAATACAGCATATGAATGGTTTGAAAGTAATGGATATATGTAGATACTTACAGAAATGCTTATGAAAAGTTACATATACAGATCCCTATAAGTTCACTCAGTTTGGAAAGATAGATACACTGCATGTGTCGAGTTTGAAGTGAATGAGTAGATATAGAATAGTGATACCAGCGAGAAATGTCAACAGGTACAAGATGAAAACTGGCCGAGGAAAGCTACACAGAAGAGTAATTGGTTCTGAATTAGTAAATGAAGAGAAGACCTAATTGAGTATAAGTGAGTACATATATAACACCTACCTCTCACGGGTCAGTCGTGCATCTGTGATTGTCCCAAGCCCAAAGTACCTGGCTGATTATCATGTGACCTCATCGGTCTCGCACACCTACACCTACACCTACACCTACACCAGGTGAGTGATGGACTGACAGGTAGCGGAGTGACAGGTGAATAGACACCTGGACAAGAGTCAATCGGTGACGGACCACGGCGAAGGTCGGGTCAGAGGAAGGTGTATGCCATGTGAGCTGGGTATACTAACACCATGTATGAGTGAGTTGGGAGATGCCGAGCCAAGAGAGGAGACATGCAGGTCGCTAGCTAGCTCTAGCTCTAGCCGGGGCTAGTCTGCTTCTAGACTTTAGTCTCTAGCTCCTGGCTGTTGGCGAGCTTGGATTTGTATATATATGTATATATATATATATATATATTATTTACAAGGTAGGTATCCCTAGAAACTGGCAGAATCTAAGGTGTAATTTAACTCTGAATAAGTTATGACTAGCCTTGATGCGAGTGTGCACGTAACAAACGTATAAAGTTATATATACCATTAATAGCATTTCTGTTCTCTAACCTTGAATGTTTTTCCCAATTTGAAATAGAGAATGCTTTTATCAGTAATAATGAGGCCAGAACTTCAGTTCCTGATTAAAACGATTCTGACTTCCTGTTCTAAAGATATAAACATATGCGCTTTGTGTCTATCTTGCAAACCATATGTCCAATCACATGTTTTGTAAACTAAACTAGTGATAGATACATAAGGTAAAACTTTTTATCTAAAAGCTATGCTTGCCAATTTTATTTGAATTCTATCATTACAGCGATGTTCTATTTCAGGATTTGGATTATTTATTTGTTTTTCATTAGCCAAAGGCTGGCTGGTATCCGGGAACTGATAAACATGTATCAAGGGCTTTCCATGGAATCATAAAGAACATCAAAGTATTTGCTTGCTATAGGAAACAGAGTAGAAAGTACTCTTACATCAAACCACAGTTTTATACATCTGGGTTCACGAGGAAACATCTCTAGTTAACCATTGACCTGCGAGTCATTGAATATTCTACCATATCTGTTCTTTCGCTAGGTTATTCCTTTTGTTAGATTACTTGATCACACAGAGTGCTTCATTTGGATTTGTTAAAGGTTAGATGAAATGACATATGGTCACTTTCGGATTCGTTGAAAAGGGGTTTCAATTTGACAATTGCTAGATTTTAAATTTTTGAAATCGACCCATAAATAACTTATATACGGCTTTTTTAAAAAGTGCCCAATTAAGCCCCGGCGACCAGAATGAAAATGGGCGGGGGTGGTCACTGAAGCGTATCGGGCTGTGACGTACGTGAAGGAGCCTCTACATGGCCGCTAATCATAATTTAACGCGTTTTCCCCACTTTTAAACTGCTCATATAAGACAGAAAACTTCATCAAAACAACCCCAATTTTCGATAAACGGATTACTAAACTATTCAACTAGCGATTTTATATGGTTACAACAACCGGGGCGTGCTTTATTAGAGTGCATTCTGCGCTTTTGTATGGTATGTTTGTAGCAATTAATCGCGGAACTAGAAGGGAAGGTATGATAGTTCAAGTGACACTGAAACAAGGGAAGGAGATTATCGCGGGAATCGGGTGAACAGAGATTAAGTAGCATCAATTGATCAAAGTATGTTGAATAATCGGCATGTTAATTTTGTTTTGTATGTATTAATAAATAAATATATATGGTAGGTATAACTTCATATACACTGAACGATTGACTGTTCAAACAAGCGAGACAACGTTGCAGATTTATAAATAACATTGTGTATTTAATATAAAAGATTACTGTATTTTAAGTTTGTCAATTAAAATATTCTATATATGATGTAATGGAATGCAAACCATTTTCACTTCACTTTCATGAATAAATAAATGAACTGTATTGGTCAACAAGCTCAATGAAATTTACATGAAGATTGCTCTATTGTGCACGCTAAACAAATACACAGATTGATATAGACAACGAACATTATCGAATAAAAGAATTATGTTACCAGAAGCATTTTAATGAACATATCGTTAATGAAAACGAAATGGTTTAATTAATAGTCTGATAGCTTTTATGTGTCACTTCTGCACATCAACACACAATTCTCAGTTTAGCGGACCATATAGATGTTTCTTCCAGATCAAAGGGGAGAAGTGTTGTTACAGCACATTAGTTTACGCAATTAAGAAGCTGAGTATGTGAGAAGGAAGGAGTGTAATTATGTTTGTACAGATAACAAGTTTACTGGACCGACTCAATTATATAACACAAGTCGGTGACCAGCATGTCATGTTTATTGCCAACGTCCTGTCTTGGTGACACACAATACACTTAACGCGACATTCAGTCTAGAAATTGTCAGCCAATGAACATATCTCCATCAAGTTATCCAATAAAAACTCTTGTTTAAATCTAATGTACCAATGAAATTATTTTTAGTGTAAAATCATCATAACTAGTTGGTTTTCTATCTTGCCATTTGCGAAAAGACTTTTGCTGAAAGAGGGTTATTATTTGACCATCTTCTGTTTCCAAGTAGTCATTGATGGAATTATAGGTTAACATTTTGTGTCTAATGTGCATTTGGATATTCATATTGTCCTTTTGGATACGTTTATAAGGTAAGTTTCTTACATTAATTGACACTCTTGATGAAATGTCAATTTAATACGATGTTTATTTGATTATATTTGATTAACCACACATTTTATTGAAAACATTATCTTATTATCTATTAGATTCTGAATGTTTTAATGTGTAATAAGTGATAACTAAATCGTAAAATGTAACATTGGAATGCGATGTTTTCGTAGGTGGATTCGTAGACGTATTATTATCGTTGCTAATGAAATTCTTATGATGTTTTTAAATATGTGGTGAGTTACTTTGATTGTTGCTATGTACAGTTAGTAAATTAGGTTGTCGGTTGATTAACGATGTTTAAAAACAGGATGTTGTGAAGTGCTTTTATTGTCGATGACTTACAATAGGGCCTACTTCGCCGGCGTGCTTATCTCACGTTTGTTGTTTTATTTTAAACACAAACATTCTCTAACAAAAAATAACAACAACACCGACTATCTGATTTCGTTGTCTCAACTATACTTCGTTCATATTATCATATCTTGGTTTCATTTTGTCATCTTATATATCATTAGCATTGATTTATCCTATGTCTACGAACGTCTATGAATCCACCGTCTCTCACTAGTTATATCAATTATATTTGATATAATTTTTTTATATATATAAAACGATATTTTGGTACATTTGTAAATTGAAACTTGATAACTAACATTACTCGAAGAGTTTACAGCAGAACAGCGATGTGGCATTATTGCAAAGCGTAGATATAACAGATTAACTGACCGATTCCCCAGTGTTTGCCATTGTAAATAGTAAGCGAATGTTTACACCCCGTCCCTTCACGTACGTCACTTCCGGTATCTTCCAACTCTCTAAGCCCCGCCCTATTTTTGGTTTGTTTGTCACGGGTGAAAAGCAGACGATGTTTTTCGGTGTTTTTAAGTCGCTCTAGTTTAATATAGGAACAACATATGGATTTTTTTTTGGTCTCGTTTTTCACAAAATAGTCTGATGAACCAAATGCAGTTAAGAATTCAATAGAAAATAATTTATTTCAGCCTTCCTTTAATGAGTGTTAATTTTACAGGAAGTATTTGATCAAAACCATAAATATTTCCTAACAAACACAAAATTGCTTAAAGAATATTCATTAGGATATAAAGTTTCAGGATTTAACGTAATAATTCCGAATCACAAAACTAAAAAGAGTGTAACATGGATTAAAATATAGAATTTTATATTAATAGTTACCAAATGTAAACATAATTTTAATGATCATATTTGATAGTACATTATAATACTAGCCATCATTATATTGATGAAATACTATCGAAAGCGAATTAAAATTTTAAAGAACTGACTTTAGGGATATAATGTATTACAGGGTGTTAGTCTGAAATACTATTGTAGCTTTGTATTGCATTTAAACCTGTGGGCATTGGCTGAAACTAAAGAGGTGGTACTGCAATGAATTGCACGTAAATCTTTCTGCATTAAGAACAGTTCTGTACAGTAGAAACACATTGCGAACCACTGGTGGGATTTGAACAGGGGAACTGATAATCCATTCAAATGGAAGCGGTGAAGTAGACTGAGTGAACGCAACTTCAAGACGCAACCCTGTTGATGCATAGCGCTGCTGATGTGGTACTATCAAACACAAACAGTCTACACCCTGGCCTCGTACTCAGCCGTGCACACCTGCAGTAGATCTTGTGTTAGCAGGTAGGTGTGGGTGTTAACGGATGGTACATACCCCTCACACACAGGTAACTAGCACCAGTGAAATCCATCTTGTGTACCCAATTACATTATATAGTTCCTGACATGAAGTGTGTGACTGGTTGCAGTAAGTGGTACTGAAGATCAAGATACATGGTCAGTCAGTTCTCTTATTCACTGAGTGTGTTTTGGTCTTCTTCATTAATCATGTTATCACGTTAGCTTGGGAATCGGTGTCTCTGATGGTGTGGGTTGGAATCCTGCAATGGCCTCTACCGAAACTTACTAAGTACAAGAATTTGTACTGGTGCTAAATTTGCTCTTGATGATGATGATGATGATGATGATGATGATAATAAGCATATTTATAGGCTCGTCTTATCCACATGAATAGATACGCTCATGGCGCTACAAAGAGAGAATAAAATCACATGATGATGATGATGATGATGATGATGATGAAGATGGTGGTGGTGGTGGTGGTGACGATGATATACTGACATACTTACTGGTGCCAATTTTCATATGGTTAAATGCAGATGATGATGATGATGATGATGATGATGACGATGATGATGATGACGATGATGACGATGATGACGAGAATGACGCTGATAACAACATCAATGATGACGACAACGACAATGTAAATCTTATAGCTATTCCTGTTAGAAGAGTGATGGATAGGTTGCCTTCTTTACCTAAATACTTTCACAATCACATGTTTAATGGCAGACATAGTATTACATCAGCTGTTGAATCAATTAGTGCCAAACACTTCAGAGTGGCCGATTTACAGGAACCAGAATTCCTGAAGCAGGGACTGGCCACCAAGGTATACTGGAATAAAAGAGTTGATGAAAATGACGCATCACATCCTTATCAACGCTCTTGTACAATTGTGTTAGTTGAGCAATCTAGTATACTAATGGTAACTGATGTTGTAGATTCTAAGCATTGTTTAATTCTTTGATGTTGTGTTTTATTCTGCATTCATTCTCACATAGACATTGTTAGGGAGAGACAGCTGCAGACCTGGTGTAGACAGTGGGATGTTTGTGTAGAATAAATGATGTTGATTGATCTTCTAAAAGCTTTGGCATTTCTTACAACATTGAAATTCCTTTTGTTTACTAATTCACCCTAACACAGACATGTTTAGTTTGGCTGCAGTGTAAGACTTTAGTTTATCAAGTATTCTGAGTCACAGCCCTAAGGCTCTTTCTCTCCCTCAAAAGCAAGTCTCGATTTTGAAGTCTTTTATAAATTTATCATTTTCATATGACCAAATAAAGAAAAACTAAAAGGACTTCCAGAGAGTAAGCCTCAGTCTTTTTATCCTGACTCACCAGATGAATATGAACAATAAATATATAAACACACACACATATGTAGGCCTTGTTTAACCAACTCACTCCAACAGACTTCATGTCTAGTGTGAGACTTCACTTCAGCATGACTGGTATTTAAACTAAATTCCTATATTCTTATGTGCTGGTATTGGCAATGATTTAGTAGAGATTTAAATTTAATCATGTTAAAGAATTTTGTACAGCTTTTAGCATTTATTTATATCCTTGAAATCTTCATTGTTAAATCAATCATTTTAACACAGGTAAGTGCAGTGAAAGATTTTAGATTTTGTTGACTCATCACTTTCAGTCTAGGTGCTGATACTGTAGATTTTAGATTTTGTTGACTCGTCACTTTCAGTCCAGGTGCTGATACTGTAGATTTTAGATTTTGTTGACTCGTCACTTTCAGTCCAGGTGCTGATACTGTAGGTTTTAGTTTTTGTTGACTCATCACTTTCAGTCAAGGTGCTGATACTGTAGATTTTCGATTTTGTTGACTCATCACTTTCAGTCCAGATGCTGATACTTTAGATTTTCGATTTTGTTGACTCATCACTTTCAGTCCAGGTGCTGATACTGTAGTGGCTATGATGTTGATAGATGATAGATGACATTCTAACCTACCTGTTTAGTAGCTGACATTCGGGAAATGTTCTGTAACAAACCCTAGTATAAGCCCAAATTTACATAGGATCAAGGTGCATGAATTGAGTTAATAGAAAGATGACGATTGTGTTGATTGATGATGATGGCGTTGATGGATGTTGTGGAACTTTTGGCATAGTTTACTTCCCTGGAATCTGTTTATAGGATTTAAGTACATACCAAGGAGTAGATGCTGTTCAATGTGGGTGAAGATGTCCAAATGTAAATTGGAATCTATCACTTCAGCAGATTATTTCAAAGGAATTTGTCCTCTATACAAAGTAAGTCACAGGCGTAGACTCAAACCGATTGGTTTAAAAACATGTTGGTTAGAATTTGTTGAAATTACAAATCAAATGAATCTAAAAAACTTGAAAATAATCTTTACAAGACCTCTGGTATATTGGATCCAGTATGTATACCCAAAGGGCAGTATCCCTGGTCTGCCAGCACAAGGGACACAAGTGTAGAAATTGTGTTACTCTTACTAATAGGGCTGCCGACTGTTGACCTTCTGTAACATTGTTATATTTGCGATACAGTTGACCTTTTGTCTGGCGATTAGTTCCACGTGCTAGAAGACGGTAATGCCTGAGGCAACAACTGCAGGTTCTAGAACCAAGGAGGCAGACAGGTTCTCTTGTACAATCTGCATATATTGAATGTATGTTAGATGTGATAAAGTTAATTATTCTAATGTTGAGACTGATACTCTTATATGAGTTTAGATGACGGTATATTGCTTGAAGCAGGAATTCGTCTCACAAAAGTAAAGTTAGTCAGTTCTCTTGCAGATATCTTGGATATGTGGGTTGATATGCCAGAGTGAGTGAGTGAGTGAGTTGGGGTTTAACGTCGCTTTCAAGAGTATTTCACTTATATTGCGGCTGCTAGTATTACGGCAGGGAGAAAGCCTGCAATGCCATGTGGCTATGCACTGCGGTGAAACCTGCGAGCATCGGCTGGAACTAGCGAACCATGGGTGGTACTACCCTGTAGCATTGCACCCAAACCTTACTGCGTGTAGAACAGTTCTCTACTGCAGACAAAGTTGCCGTGCCCCTGGCGGGATTCGAACCCCGGCTCTTGATCCGAAGCTGAACCCGCTAACCACTGCGCTATCCTGCCCCCGATATGCAAGAAATACTGCAGTTCTGTTAAAGTTTTTTAATACAAGTTCCATGTGCTAAAAGACTGCTGCCTTAAGAAGATAAAATATCTCCTATAACAGGGACAACAGGTTCACTTGCAGATGTAACGATAGATCAAACTATCAACTTATTGCGATAGTTGTTGTGATGATCGATAGCACTATTAACTATTGACTATTGTTTAAATAGTTTCATCAAATCGTCAGCTATGTATACTTGAATTTAAAAGTAAAATTTGCACACAAATGCAGTTTTTACATTTGAAAATGCAGTTTTTACATTTGAAAATGCAGTTTTTACATTTGAAAATGCAGTTTTTACATTTGAAAATGCAGTTTTTACATTTGAAAATGAAAACAGATCACAGAGAGCTTGAAAACCTAAAAAAAAAAGAAGTAATTCTATCAGTTTGAAAGAAGTCATTTCAACGTAAAGACAACAAGAAGACATAGTCATCAACAACCCCCGCCAGAGCCAAGAAATTGGAAAAAGGGCAATAATTCGAAATAATTGTGCATTACTCATTTTCATTCCATCAAGGTATGTTAGCCCTCAAGCAACACACCAATTTAAGTTCTCCTATCTTAAACGGTTTCTGAGAAAAGCTGTCCCCTTTGGAGATACCATGAACAAAGTCCAAAAATACGGAACAAGGGCAATAACTCCAAAACAAATATTTGCACACTTCTCATTTTCGAACTCCATCAAGGTATTCATGCCTTCAAGCAACACATCAAATTTGGCAACCCTATCTTAAATGGTTTCTGAGAAAAGCTGTCCCCTTTGGAGATACCATGAACAAAGTCCAAAAATACGGAACAAGGGCAATAACTCCGGAAAAAATAATTGCACGCTTCTCATTTTCGAACTCCATCAAGGTATTCATGCTTTTAAGCAACACATCACATTTGGTAACCCTATCTTAAATGGTTTCTGAGAAAAGCTGTCCCCTTTGGAGATACCATGAACAAAGTCCAAAAATACGGAACAAGGGCAATAACTCCGGAAAAAATAATTGCACGCTTCTCATTTTCGAACTCCATCAAGGTATTCATGCCCTCCAGCAGCTCATCAAATTTGGTAACCCTATCTTAACCGGTTTCTGAGAAAAGCTGTCCCCTTTATCTCGGACGGACGGACGGAAACACGGACGGACGGACGGAGCCCAATCCTATATCCCCCTTCCACTTCGTGGCGGGGGATAATAAAATAGTGTTTACTCTGGAATTTGTTTCATTTTGTTACTGATAAACTATCGCAATAGTAGGTCACCATAGAATATGGCTATTGCAAAAACCTTTGTGGGTCAAAAGTCACTCCTATTGATGATCCAGTAAAAACGCAGGTTTTCCCATACAGCTACAGCAATTAATAATGGTTCACCATATAACCCTCAACAAAATAGTGTACCGTTAGACCTGTAATACTTGAGTCTGGCTCATCCAGTAAAGTTTCTCTTTCATTCTGTAACATATTATTTATATGATTGCAGCAGCTAACTTCACATCAAGTGTATCCTAACTGTGGAGACAGGATCAGATAGGATCAAGTTGCCAATACTAAACTTATTTAGCTGCAAGAACATCATACCAGCAAGTCAGATGTTATCCCTCAACACAGAATAATATGTTAAGATAACGCTTGCTACTAGTACCAGCAAGTCAGATGTTAACCCTCAACACAGAATAATATGTTAAGATAACGCTTGCTACTAGTACCAGCAAGTCAGATGTTAACCCTCAACACAGAATAATATGTTAAGATAACGCTTGCTACTAGTACCAGCAAGTCAGATGTTAACCCTCAACACAGAATAATATGTTAAGATAACGCTTGCTACTAGTACCAGCAAGTCAGATGTTAACCCTCAACACGGAATACTATGTGAAGATAACGCTTGCTACTAGTACCAGCAAGTCAGATGTTAACCCTCAACACGGAATACTATGTGAAGATAACGCTTGTTACTAGTACCAGCTGTAAGGTTAACTGCATTGCCAAGTCTAGAGAATTCAGTTTAGTAGGTACTGTAGCACTTACTACCTCATTCAGTATAGGACTTATTGAATACCCTACGTCATCACTTCATCTCTGTGTACTTACTACCTCATTCAGTATAGGATCTATTGAATACCCCACATCATCACTTCATCTCTGTGTACTTGCTCTTGTGAAAGCAGCAACGACTGGACAATGGAAAGTCTTAGTGTATGTTGCAACAGATTTTACAAATCTTAGTCTCCTTCCAAAAAGGATCATATTGTGTTTCTACTTCATTTTAACAATTTAGAAAATGTCCTGAAGAACTTATAGATTGAATTGATGAACGTTTGCAATTAAAATAATTTAGGGGGCGGGAAAGCGCAGTGGTTAGCACATTCGGCTTTGGATCAAGAGGTCCTAGGTTCGAATCCCGCCAGGGGCACGGGAACTTTGTGTGCAGTAGAGAACTGTTCTACACGCAGTCAGGTTTGGGTGCAATGCTACACTGAATTTCAGCGCAGTACCACCCATGGTTCGTTAGTTCCAGCCGATGCTCGCAGGTTTCACCGCAGTGCATAACCACATGGCGTTGGCGTTAATACTAGCAGCCAGAGTGAAATACTCTTGAAAGCGGCATTAAACCCCAACTCACCTCACCTCACGTCATCTAAAATAATTTATGAAAATTTATTATTCTTGTATCTTGGAGAGAAGATACAAATGTCCTCCAACTCTTTTCATAATCCCCATACATAAAAGAATTGAAATACTTTGATCCACAATAAGGTATCACTGCTTGAAGCTAATATTGCAAGCATCTGATGGGCTTTGACAATAGCTGAGTGGCCACACCAAGAAGACAGCTTCAGCTAGGTCAGGGAGTCTTGTGTTTACATAGTGACTGACCTTCCTCACTGGTAGTATATCTAGTGGAGTGGTCACAATGATGTAGACATAGCTACACTGTCTCCCAGTCTCCTCAAGCAATATCTTGAACACTGTATTCAAGATGGTTAGGTGTACTGAATGCCTACAGGGAATAACGATAATAAGCATAATTAGAGGAAGTGCCTGGTCGATTAGATATATACATTTTGTTACAGATTGTGTATAATATTTTACATTATTATATTATAACATTGGCTTTTTGAATAATGTATTCAAGATATAACCCTTACGTTGCGTTTATATTTTACCATTTTTAGCCCCTGTGGCGGAATTTACAGGCTCGCAGCAGTAGTTTGAGCTTAGGCCCTAACGAGCTCTGCTGGCGGAATTTCCAGGCGGCGATTCCGGTACCGTTTTTACGAAATATACCGCGTCTGCATGGCGAATAAGGACTATATACGGGCGTTCAATACATATTCAAGTAGCGACACCCGTACACAAATGGCTTATTCACATCCGAAACTTTGAATTAATTTTCTATGATTTTTCGTTTTAATTCTATTACTTTCGAAAGATTGTCTTTAATTCGGGCCTCGTAACATCATAAATTCCAAACGAAAAAAAATTCATTTATATATGGAATTGAAGACAAGATGTCTAGCTTCACAATGATATAAAAATTATTAGAATGCGACCTTTGGTTATAATTCTATAGCTATGTAAAGTTTGTCTTTATTTCCACCTATAAAATCGTCAATACTTACAACATGTATGCGGCATTGCAAACGGTCGTTCATCGCACTTTTCCAAGAAATCATAATCTCGAACCAGTTGACAAATAAGCACATGTCAACCCAAATATGGTTATGTTGTTTGACTTTTCAAATAAACGCTAACCTCGAACCATAACTGATGAAAATATGTTGATTAGTTTGTGTTTCACATGCCTCTCAGAAAGGTAAAATTGTATCTTTATTTCTGTGAATAAATATGCGCATTTTATATAGAATAAAAGATTATTCTATTGGTTTATTGTGATATAAAAATTATGAAAATGCATTCAGTATTTTAGCCGTGATAAATGTGTAAGAAGTTGTGAAAATCGCCGATTGTTTCAAAATTTATGAAGTGTAAAAATGACCTTTTTCACGGCGCTTGCTGCGTCTTTATTATTTTTTTGACATTTTCTAATTTTATATGGGAATGTAGTCCATTGTTTCCCCTTTATTTTGCCGTATTTTTTTTTGAAAACAAACAATTCGCTCACATGATATGAAGTGCGGGAGTAAGGCGATTTGCCGATTTTTCCCCCGTCTCGCTAGATGCGAGGCAGATAGCAGGTACAGGCGAGACAAACCGGAGGCAATGCAAACACGTGGGTGAAAATAGCCCCAAGCGAAATAAGGCTTTGGAGCGAAGCACGACAAAATTGGCCTTTTGTAAAGCTAATTATCGATGCTTTACGGGTCAACAATGCACACGCAATTTGGTGTGAATTTTACTTGATATTTCGACCGGACATTGACAAAGACTTGTTATTGTGGATAACTGCAAGACGTATGTAAACAAGTTTTCATGTGGCGATCCACGGACACACTTCGTCTCGCATTTCGCCTGGGAGGCAAATATAATTATTACTGACCCGGTAAATGCACTAAGTCCAACGTACGCATCTCGCCAAGGGGTCTAACATTTTTCTCTATGAGCCTCCCGGATAATTCCGGGACCCGCAAGTTAAGGGTTAAGTGTAGATAATTAGAGGAGTGTTAATTAAGAACAAGGAAATTTGGATATGATATACATTTTGTTAGAGATTGTGTAGTGTATACCATGCTGTAATGTACAGTTTTCCCTTGTGATAACAGTGGCTTGGGTAAATACCACATTTGAAGAGTTTTACCCAATTCTTGATTTTGTTGTTTACACACACACGTTTATTTGAGTAGGAGTCAAGTGGTTATTATATCCATTACGGTTATTAAAATCATGACATGCAAATAGATGCTCACTGTTGAATATAGGTTGTGAGAAGTAAGCATGTCTGCCCTCAAGCAATATTTTTAACAAAGGAAAATGTTTGGATAAATTTGAAGATCCTTTGAGCAATTCAAGAATATTAATTAAAATATGAATTGAATCCTTCAATCAAATATTCTTTGTGCTATTAAAAGTAATAATGAAGACCTTTCAAGATGGTTTGATAATTCTTAAGAACTTTTGAGTCCATAGTTAAACACTAAATCTTGAAGAACCTTGTTGACAACAAACTACTTAAATGTAACGTTTTTCTTTGACAGAGTTAACAAAACCTGACATTGTAACTCTCACTGAATATACCACAATAACCTTATGATATTTTTATGAGAGCTCACGTTTTGGTCTTTTGCAACAAGATATTAACTCAGGATGCTGACATTTCAGAATGTCTTGGTGAGAGAAATCTGGAACTTTAAAAAGCAGATTAATAAATATATACTTATTGGTGTCTCATTTCAAATCTTCAGCTTGCCAGGCAGTTCTTGTACTGATAGTATCACTGACAGCCGTTTATCAATATTATCCCAACCAACAGCACCCAGTTGCTAATCCCTGATCTATATAGATAGATATATAGAGAGAGTTATAAATTTGTTTGTAGACCTTTAGTTTGAGAAAGATAAACATTAGCAATGGGCAATAAACAGCCTGTCTGTGTTGATGGGGTTACTGCCAGTTATAATGGCTAAATCATGAGCTCACGTTAGTTGATATCAATATTTCAGCTCATGGAATCTTTTTTTGAAGAATCATCAATGTGATGCTATACTGGAAGATGGAAGAGCATGTGCTGCAAGGAGGGGAGGAAATCTGATCAAATATACTTGGGTTATCATGTAACAACATATGTATACATGAATGTACACTGTACAGTCTTTATTTCACACAGATCAGATTGATAAAAGAATGTCATTTCTCATTCAGCTCACACTCAACATGTAACTGAATTTAACAGTTTGCATTATTTTTTTCCAGTTTATTAGATTGCACTGACAGTGCTTATTGAATTAAAATCTAAATGTGTAGTTGCATCATAAGTAAATCTGTTTAATTGGATCTGCTGTTGCCAAATGACAATATGTAAGAGTTTGATTTTATTTTCAAACCTGAAGACTGATAACATCTGTATTATGTAAGGACCATGACACACAACTCAAACTAAAGCAGCTGTAAATAGTGACAATATTTCAAACACAAACAGTAAGTCACTGGTTGAAGGAAGAGGGAAGAACAGTTTCCTCATTTCATGGCTTCTGGCACTAAATTAACCATAACTGACAAGAAGAGATGAAAGACACTTTGCTGGTTCATTTACATAATGCTTTATATGCTGTTCTTTGATATTTTCAAACTTCAAAAAAATTGTCAGGAAAATGATTAAAGACTTTCACCGGGGATGTAGCTCAGTTGGAGAGTACACTCATCATCTTGAAGGCCAAGGCTTAATTCCTGACACCCCTATAGGTAAAGTCATTGAAGTATGGGAGTGACTGATTCCTTGCTTGGTGCTCAGTATTATAAAGAGAGAACTGCCATTGAACAAGGAGTGCCTGTTGCCAAGTTTCAAAAAATTTCAAAATGTAAATATACGCAGGAAAATAATGAGCTAATAGTTAAAAAAAAAATTGTTTGGGCATTATAAGACTTAAAGTTGATAATGTTCTCAGAAATACCAAAGACAATAAACAATTGAAAACAATAAGATTAAAAAAACAACATACTTATTGTCAATGCTTCCAATGACCAAACAAAACAAAATTTAACAGAATTCAAAGCAAATACTCACATGAAGATCTGTTCACTTCTATATGCTAGTCCATGTTGAAACATGACTCTGTAGTTAGTGGCATAATGTCAAACCAGGCCATTTGTACAGCAACACGAATTAACAATGAATCAGATTTTTAATCAGATTGTCAAATATTGGAAGACACATCAAGGAAGCACCATTAATGGTTAATGCACATGACAAAACATACTGGTGTTTCCATAGTAACAATATGAATTGGAAAGAGAGTGATTCTAATGAATTGGTCATACACTCCCCTTCCATTGTTCATAACTACAGTTGGAAGAGTCCTACACCATTTCTCTCTCCACTCTAATCACATTTATCGGGTATGGGTTTCTTCAAATGATATGAACTGCAAGCACTTGTGAGTACAGAAAGGTGGCAGGTTACAATCAAATAACACTTTGTCACAATCATTTGTTTGGAAAAATAAAGTTTACAATCAAATACAACATTGTCACAATCATCCATTTTGGATATTTGACTCATACGTCAAATGGAAACTTTAGGTTCTTAGTAAATTCCTATGTTTCTGTCTGTGGTTTCTTTAACATAGATGGTTCATCCATTCAGTATTTCAGTTTGTTTCTTAAAAATATCCTAAGGAAAGTAATGTTCAGTAATTGATCACAAGTAAAAATAAACCTCACAGGAACTCCATTGCAAAGTGTATGAAGTGCACCCAGAAACAAGGTAAATTTCCAATGATGTATAGCTCCAGTTAGTCCTGGGCTACTTGCAGTGTTCATCATGTTGGACCCAACAATATAGATTATACACAAATTATCTGTAAGAACATATCAACTAAGTATGCAAGCACCACTCTCTCTAGTTATAGGACATACATCCAAATATGTCAACATCCGAAGTATCCTGAAAGACAAGAGAACTATCTACAGCACTTATACTCCTGAAATATGAACATTGAATTAAACAAATCATGAACTGACTATGTGCGAAAGAATCTGCAATACAAAAGAGTTACAAACTAATACAACATTATGCAATAGAAGTGCAAATAATTACCCTGTAATAAAAAAAACGACTTTACCAAATCATGATGGTAGGTAAGAATGTGAGATTCATTGTTTACTGTTTGGACAGTCAGTAGCAAGATTATAATATAGATTAATAAAGAGTATAATAATTCTTAGAGTCATCATCCTGAAAAATAGGTAACAAGAAACTATAAGCCTACCGCCAAGATCATCCTGAAATAAAACGGAAATCATCAAAACAACACCTTCTCAAGGGTCCAGGGTCCAGATTTTCGAAAGTTTCCCTTTATAATAGCACTAAGACAGTCTTAAGTAGTCAAGTACATACATTAACATTGGCTTACAATAATCTAAGCATTAAGTAGTCAAGTACATACATTAACATTGGCTTACAATAATCTAAGCATTAAGTAGTCAAGTACATACATTAACATTGGCTTACAATAATCTTTAAAGCATTAAGTAGTCAAGTACATACATTAACATTGGCTTACAATAATCTAAGCATTAAGTAGTCAAGTACATACATTAACATTGATAATATAAGTATTAAGAGAGCTTCACAACTCTTGGTGCAGGTTCAGAGTGAATGCATTGGATCTTATTAGAAGAAAAATAGAGCCATGGCCTCTGTAGCTCATCAGGAGATAATAAGTGGGGTATGTTATGGAGTGGACTTTATAGCAATGGTCAGATAATGGAATGTAGTAATAAGAATCTAGGTAGTGAAACGATTAAACAGTTTAAAAATATTTTGTTACCATAACTTTGCCAATCTGCTATATATATGTGTTGAAAGAGCAACACAAAGCTTGGAAATAAATTGCTGGTATCAAACATATAATAATGTGGTGGAGAGATCATACTATTTTTTAAGATCGTACACACATTATATAATAATGAATATACCGGGTACAATTCTTTGCATACAATTCACCACTGTAAGCTATTGCAATAATGGCCTGGGGCTGTAGAAGAAAATGAAAAAAACCTTTTTAGGTCATGACCCCTGCTAATTATTATCAAAATTGGTTACACATAAATCAACATTCGTTATGAATATCATACACCTTTGCATTATATTGTTTTAATTCTTAATTGCATTATGGCAATACCAACATTTATTACATAATGAATAGGAGCCTCAGTTTTTGAAAATCCCATTTCTCATAGGCTCCATTTCAATACTTAATAAATTGGTGAATTTTTTTTAGTAAATTCTTTTTCACCATTTCTTATAGGCTCCTTTTCAATATTTGATAAAATGGTGATATTCTATGAATAAATTCTTTTTTAGAGTCAGTGGAAGACTAAAGCAGTCTCACACACAGTCTATGATAACACAGTGCTGCACAGAAGTTTGAAGTAACCTGAAACCTCTGTGTAACTATCAGTTTTCATTCTTCTGCCAGGAAGAGGTCAACACAATGCAATTACATAACATGCAGACACTGGACTCACAGCCAGTAAAATTTATATGTTAGATGCAGTTTTTCCTACAATTAATTATTTTTCTGTACTGGTTCCTATTGAATAAAATTAACTGCAAAGTTAATAGAAAACTAAATCAGTTATAAAGTATAAAATATTATATAAATAAGGTATACCAAATTGACTCGTACTGGAAATTCTCATTAATTAATTAATTAATTCTCCAAATAATTACACAATATCATGAGATATTAAAAAACTCCATTATTTACTCTTAAATTACAAAGAACATAATATTAGATTTCATAAAAGATTCTGTATTAAGTCTTTAGAATACTTTTAGACTTGTGTACCTTTATCAGCAAATTCACTTGCAAAATACAAATAATTACTCATATGTGAAATGTGAGACAAAGATAAAATATGACTTATATTTTTGTTAGACCTCCAATTCTAAGTTTTTAATTCTAAATATCTCTTTTTCATCAGACATATTATATTCTCAAAGCACATGTTAGAACTCTCACATCAGAAAGATGAAATGCCTTTAACTCAGCTGTTTTCTTTAAAATTACCTCCCTTACCTACTTACTGATTGAAGTGCACATATAATCTCAGAAAGATGCTGTAAACTGAAATAGGCTTTTAGGTTATGATCCCTGTGACCCATATTTGGGGTCACAGACTCACCAAATTTACAATTTAGAATCCCTTACAGCCAAGGAGTCTGTACATAAAATTTCAGCTCGCTAGAGCCATTGGGACTGGAGATGAAGATGAAAATAGCATTTTAGGTCATTGCCTCTGTGACCCAATATTTGGGGTCTCACTGTCACCAAATTTACAATTTAGAATCCCCTTCAGTCAAGGAGTATGTACATAAAATTTCAGCTCTCTACGTTCATTAGGACTGGAGAAGAAGATGAAAATATTTTTTTTTAGGTAATGACCCCTGTGAGCCACACTTGGGGTCACAGGGTCACCAAGTCTACAATTTAGAATCCCTTTCAGCCAAGGAGTCTGTACATAAAATTTCAGCTCTCTGGAGTCATTGGTTCTGGAGAAGAAGATGAAAATAGCTTTTAAGGTTATGACCCCTGTGACCCACATTTGGGGTCACAGGGTCACCAAATTTACAATTTAGTATCCCCTTCAGTCAAGGAGTCTGTACATTAAATTTTAGCTCTCTGGAGTCATTGGTTCTGGAGAAGAAGTCGAAAAAGCGAAAAGTTTACGGACGGACGGACGGACGGACGGACGCCATCCCATGCCATAAGCCCATTGGGCCTTTCAGGCCAGATGAGCTAAAAACGAAATGATGAGTTCATACTCTGCAATACAACGGACCAATACAAAGTAAGAACCTACCTCCTGGGGGGTCCTTATAGAGCGTGCTGGCCGTGGATCCAATGAGAGACATGGCGCCCGTGCTCGGACTCTTGCAATGCATGCCGGCATCCTTGACCGCCGTGTCAAGGTCCTGGGAGTTGCCGAAGCTACCTGACCGGGGCATACCTCTCTTGGAGGTCCTTGGAGTTGAAGACTTCCACCGTTGGTCTGGGGCTAGGTAGTCCACGGTTGGTGATGTCTGTCTTGTACGGTTAATCCTTAGCCTACACCTCCTCACCCCAATTTCAGATCAAGGCAATATAGTCTTTTTGTTTACAGTTTTTGTCCGATATGGTAAATCCTAAAGTGTCCTTTTTCATCAGAACTGTTGAGAACTTTGTTCAAGACGAGAGTCAACTGAATTGCCTAAGGGTAAATATTTTAGTGATTTTTCTTATCTAAAACCACTGTTGATATTGACTGTCCTGTATGGTAAATCCTTGGTTTAGATAATCCGCGAAGGCTTTTTAAATCCACAAATACTTGAGTGCCTTAGACTTTAGCAGACTTTCATCTTTGGTCTAATACTAGGGTAGAGAACCTACTACTCTTGTGTGTTCTTGAAAGTAATCTTTCAGTGATCTGTTTGATTTGAGGACATCAATACAAAGTCTGTGTGCAGGTGTCTGTCTAAATGGTGAAATACAAACTTGTTCACAAATGGCTAATCTTGTAAATTTTTCTTACCCAGTTCAGGACCAAGTAAATCCACATTTCCTACATGTCAAGTCCGTTCAGTGATCTCTTTCGCGGCCAACTCTCTTCTAGAAAAGAAGTCCCTTGCACAAAGGATAGGAACTCTGTATGCTTCTTGGCTTAAAAGAACATTTTATCTTCCTGCTTTTCAACTCTTCCTGAGTTTCCCTTCTGTCAGAGCTGCTGGACAAATCTGAAAGGAGAGAGATAAATGAGCTCAGTGTTCTGTACTTGGGGATGAATGGAGGGAATGAGTCACTTGCAGTAGGCAACATGTGTTGTAGCCTAAACACCTAAAATAAAGCCTGGAATGATGTTGACTTGAACATTAATCATTGAATCCACTGATTGCCATATTAGAGTTAATTAATAAGATAGAAAATATAAATCAAGAAGAGCCCACACTCTGTTGAGACATTATCAATGAGCGTTGAAGCAAGAAAGGCCCACACTCTGTTGAGACACTATCAATGTGTGTTGAAGCAAGAAAGGCCCACACTCTGTTGAGACACTATCAATGTGTGTTGAAGCAAGAAAGGCCCACACTCTGTTGAGACACTATCAATGTGTGTTGAAGCAAGAAAGGCCCACACTCAGTTGTGACACTATCAATAAGCGTTGAAGCAAGAAAGGCCCACACTCGGTTGAGACATTATCAATGATCATGTGCTGATCTACAATATTCCTCATCTTGGATCTTCACAAAGAAAAGAAATGCTGTGATCTTTTAAACAGTATCTCTTTTTTATCTGCTATTAACTCAATTTTGATTTCACCCTTTTCAACATGTACAGATCTTGGTCTTCACACCATCTTTCATCTCCAAGTTTACCAGACTTCTGAATCCCAGGGGCAGGTAACTCCTGCCTTTCATCCCATTGATTCAAACAGTAACCTTCTCAGATCAAAATACAAATTTAAAAACTTTAAACCTTTAGAATTGAGATACACAAGGCTCTGCACAGGAGGAGGTTTTCTTATTCAGGGGCATGTCTTTAAAGACTTCCAATCAATGGATGAAAATAGCCAACGAACGTCTCTGGTTTCTATTGTGTCGTGACATTTACCATTTATATGTCCTCAACTGGTAATTATCAATGCATGCCTCTCAAACAGTTAATTATCAATGAATGCCTCTCAAACAGTTAATTATCAATGAATGCCTCTCAAACAGTTCATTATCAAGTTGGTCTGTTGTGATGTTACATGTATACAAGAATACTTATGTAAATATGTAAAATGTTAATATACCACTTTAACTCTTCTGTATATGGACCGGAGGCCTTTCATACAATAAACATCTTTTTGACTTTGACTCTGACTCAAGCAAATTAAGTCTATACATCCAAGTAACACTGTGAGCAATGTTTCACATCCCCAGGGTTGGAGGACAACAAAGAATTATATCTGTGTCATATAAAATTGTGATATTAAGACAAATATGCATAAGAACGCTTGTATTGTGAGGTGTAAATATGATAAATATTGAAAACTTTTGTTAGAATTATGTTTCACCAAATTATCTCGGTCTAGCTGTCCCTTTAAGTCAGTGGCAGGTGGAGGGTTAATAGTTTCAACACTTAGTTATGCGCTCACCTACAAGGATGAACAAAATATAGCTTTGTGGTTTAGAAACCAACGGCTGTTTCACTGTTTGATTGAGTTTTACATATGCTTATGAATCGGAATATTATAGAAAAGAATTTATTATTGATATCAATTCCATAAATTTTTTATATTGAACACACTGAATATACTGTTATTTAGTGAAACATCATGGTCTATTAGATTTCTACAACTACAGTAGAGTAGAACAGTTCTCTCGGTGTACATCACAACTACTTCTTGTTGACACACTGACAATCCCCAGTGTAATGTCATGTCAGCAGTTTATTATGACAATCCCCAGTGTAATGTCATGTAAGCAGTTTATCATGATGAGTCTATGATAAACAAATGACATTTGCTCTGTAAAGTCACAGACAAGATTCTGACAGAAGCAACTCATAGGGCAATTTAAGGAAAATCATTTGTCTGTAAGAAGCATGCGGAAGAAGGCAGATTTCAATATTATAAAATTAAATCTTTTCATCACAGACTGACAGGATTGAGTTGTACTGTCAATACTTCAATTCAATTCAACATATGTTCTGTAGTGACTTTATTCAACATTCTGTTTAACACTAATGAAATTGTGTCCACAGATGGCACGAGCGTCAGTTATACTCCTCTAACACCGCATCTTATATAACAAGCCTGGACTGAGGTGTCTTGTCGGCACAAAGACTCACTTTGTTTTATGGAGGAGTATTCCACATAGGAGTTGTACTGTCACAACATACATCACTTTGTTGTACTGTCACAACATACATCACTTTGTTTTACTGTCACAACATACATCACTTTGTTTTACTGTCACAACATACATCACTTTGTTTTACTGTCAACTCACCATATGTTCGGTAGATCTCCACACCCAGACCAGTCAGCTGGCCATCAGATATTGATCTGGGTCTACATGTGTCCCTGCCCCCCTCCCCATCCCCCTCCCCCTCCCCCTCCCCCTCCCCTCCGCCGGCACTCAATCAATAATTCTAGCTGTCCCGTCCCATCCCGTCCCAGTTTGCATATGCTTTAATTAAACAAGACCCTCTCTCTCCTAGCTTATAGTCTGAACAACACCCTCCGTGATCAATACACAAGTGTAAATACATGGTGTTTACTCGTCCATCTGATTAGTGGGTTAAGTCATGCTATCATCATCACATCTATATCTATGTCTCTAACAATCAGGCTTTGGAACCTAACATTTATATCTGTGTCTCGAACAGTCTGGCTTTGGAACCTCACATCTATATCCTCTATGTCTCTAACAGTCTAACTTTGGAACCTCAACCTTATGAGGTACTCATTCACAGCTGGGAGGACTGGGTGTTACCATATTTAGTTCACTTTATGACTCAAATGATAGAAATCCACACACAAGTTTCTGAGTTTCACTAGCATACACACTGCCATATTCTGTCAACTCCTTAGCCATTAAAATGGTCACCAGACCACACGTTATTTCTATGAATAAATCTTTCTATAAACGTATAGAATACAAGAATTAAGTCCATGTATATATTATTTTATAAACAAAGAATTTCTTTAATTGTGTTTTGAGATGAAAAAGTAAAACATTTACCGGTAAAACATTCCTAATCTATGATCAATATGTAAGATATCAGCTATGTTATCAGGTTGAGACTCTCTCTGGGACTAATAGAGATCTATCTGCAACACTAAGTAGACTCCCAGAGGAACCGACAGCAGTGTCATGTAACAGAGCTTCTAGCGTTCTACCCATATCTTTATTATTGATCAAGTTATGTTTGTTATCCAACGATCTTCAGAGTTCAATTCAATCTTGGGAGCATATGAACATATCAGTATAATCCTGCTTATATAAGGCAAGCCGCCCAGAATAAATGTGTAGATATTTCAATATTGATTTCCTCTGTCTGCACACTAAGGACATTGTGTGTATAGATGTCACTTGACAGCAGTAATTCAGTCACCATTCAGTTCATACTCAGGATACTCAACTCAGCACTATGTAGTACCCTTATTGTCACACAGTGTTCACTTTTCCCTAGCAAAGATTGTTTCACCACTAGTGAGCCATATTTCATTGTCTGTGATGTCGTAAAATTAATTTTTGTGATGTAGCATGTCGCTAAAGAAGCAAAATATATTCTGCATTATGGTGTATATATGTAGGTCAGTTGGTGAGTGTCCACTCATCACAAGGAAGACCGGGGTTCGATTCCCGGTCGCTTAATACCAAAAGACGTTAAGATAAGGGAGTTGTTGCACCCTTGCTTGACACTAAGCATTGTAAGGACAGAACAAGACTTGACCTAGCGCTGCACTGTGGCTTCCGGATGCGAAATGCACAAAACAAATATCCGATTTACAATGTATTGAGCACAATAAAGTGATATTATGTTATTATTATTATTAAATATCTCACTCTGATTAACGGCAGCTATATACTCGAGGCTTTACAAGCATAGGTACTACACTGTAGCAAGGAAAGACATCATCTCATTGCCTTCCTCAAATTGCCATGTAAATGTATACACACTATTAACAAATACATCTTGAATCAGGTTGATGATTATCCTGTCTACAGCACAAACATTGCTAACATTTGAAGTTTCAAAGTCTTCACATTAGATTGCTACTAGAAATCTCAACATCTGCAAATGGTGTTTCCAACTCAACGATTCACTGGATAGATCTATGTATTGGATTGATGATGACAATGTTCAAATAAAAAAATGTAATTGTTTCAATATTGCATCGCAAACATGGTTCAATTGAAAACAAAATTGAAACAGAGTGACCCTCCCTTTCAAGATGATTTCTAATGGAAAATAAATTTACTCAAAATTGTAACTATTGAATGTTCTGAATGATCTATTTAGATTTGCCAAGTATTTAAATCATGAAAGACAGTCAGCAATTATTTGCCTACCTCTGATATTTCAGCTACTTGCTAGTTGCATGTACCCAGAAGTCTCTTTAGTTTACATTATATGATAGTTGAACAGTGGTGATTCTGATGTTTATTTGAAATAATTACGTTGATAAACTCATGCAGTTTTCTGTATGTAGATCAAGAATATTAAAGCATTTTACACATTCAACTAAATTATAAACTTCATCTCAATAAGCGTCCTCCTTACTTACTTACTCCTTATTATTTTTCACTAATGTGACAAAGCTATACATGGTGTATTGTGCACGGTTTGATTACAAATCTAGGTTTGAACATAACACAAATGTCAGCAATAAAGGAGATGTATATCAGTTAATTCTGCTGATTAAAGTGCCCATGATTAATCGATGTTTACATATAAGTATCCGCACATGAGTCGACCATCATGCTGGACCAATCAGCTGGCTCATGCAGCACTGTAATGTACTTCATTAACGTACGCTGTTAAATCAATAATGAACAGATAGAGACCACACTGAGGCAAGTGCCTACACCAGGGCTTCTGCACACATTAATAATACATTCATATCACTTTGAAAAGCAACACATCAGTCAGTCTATCTTTGTGGTGCTTTCACACTTCACTTGTGACACTGAATACGCTCCCTACTGTAAAATGACGCTAATTCTTAGATATGACACTAATTGTGGCCTCTCATATAAATAATTTCTCAAATATATACATAATGTATATTACTGCCTGGTACTTTCTAACCGAAATATGGGGTCAAAGGTAAGAGTTGGCAAGTCTGCAACCTCATTCTTTAAGATATTTGATCCATGACATTGCTGATAATGTCATTTATATATAATGAGCAGTGAAATACAGGGATTTAGCAGTGGAATAAACTGTCTATCGAGCTACAGTGAAGATTTAGACAATAACTAACGAGTGACGGGGAATGACAGATTATCTTTCCCGAGTTATATCATTTGAGTAATTCTCGAGCCTTGGCGAGAGAATTACACACAATTGATATAACGAGGGAAAGATAACCTGCCATTCCCCGTCACGAGTTGGTTATTGTTTATATTACCCATATGACAAATTAAAGTAAAAACGCGAATATTAAAAGCCAATAGCTTCTCTAAAAGGACCCGAGAAGGAGATGAATCTCCATATCCATACGCGTGTGACGTGGATTCACTTCTTACGTACCTATCCTTGTTTACTCCGCACGATTAAAATGTCCCCTGCGAAAATGTCTTTCACAATAAAAGAAAGATGTGGCTTTAGTTGAAATATTTGTATTCCTGCCAATTACTATCAATCCATGATTATACATATAAGTTATTGCAACATCCATATCAAGAGGTGTGCGAAGCTCAAAAACAAGTCGGCTCAAACCGAAAAGCCCTGTGACGTTACAATCGACACTGTGACGTCATAACCGCTCACGCCTATGACGTCATTACATTCGAACGATCGCCGTCGCTCTTGAAGCTTTCCGTGGTTATACAGTCAAGCAGTAATCGCTAGTTTCTTTAAATTTCGGACAATTTAACTGCTTCCTCCGACATTTGATGCGTCGGCACATGTACGAAAACGCTAATTTCAACTGCGGGAAACAAATAAAACATGTTAAAGTGCAGAAGACAGTTTCTAAAGTTACTAGTCGGGAAAAGTAAGAAAGATGAATGAAGTAGTTCCGGCAACCAATGAAATTCTTATTTTTCTGTAACAGCCAATCAAAAGCCAGAAAAAGGTGTAACTCCCATGTGACTTACAGGAAAAATACTACCCTGTGTCCGTCTTCCCATATGGGTAATATATCTGATATAAACACTGTGTCCATTGACTGATATAATTTGTTGCATAAAACAAGACAGATATCCTCAATACATTACACTCACTCAAATGCATCACTTGATGATAACAATACAGAAATTCATATGTGAAATTCAGATAATCGACTGGTTCTCCATCTCTAGTAACGAGAGAACACTTAATTCCAGTGAGAAGACTGATATTTTTTTAAAATTCATATTTTTTATGTTAAGATTTTTTTGTTTCTGAAATAAAAAAAATTACTTGATAACAACTCATTTATTGTGAACATAGTCATTCACATTCACTGTGTTTTAAGAATGAAATATTATTATACCAAGATGCACAGATATCTAGTGTTGCTTAACTTTGTAGAGAGAGTATATTATCCTAATGTTGATGTCTGATATCATTTCAACTTGGTATAGCCAGCGTATTTACAGTGTCAAGGAAAGGCAGATAAATGCCAAATTTAGTGTTTTTATAGGCAAAATTCCAATATTGGTGGTTTTTAAGCAGTAAATTGAACGACTCATTTTTTACATAAGGGACCTGGATTCCTCTTGCAATTCTCTCAGGATAAAGTCAATGGTAGTAATGTGATCAAACATTTCAGGTAGATAAACAGTTAAGAGACTATTCTTTGATATCTACTGATCTGTAAAAACACACTTACAATTTTGTAGCAATATTATGATACATAGAGAATACTGAACGATGTCCCGTTTGATAACAGTTTTATGAAACGAGTGAATGGTTTGGTATTTTAACGAGCAAAAGCGAGTTAAATACCGATGCCATTCACAAGTTTCATAAACATGTTATCAAACGGGACGGAGTTTAGTATTTTATTTATTACTCAATGATGTAAATAGCATTGTATTGCAAGAGAATCATTGTTAGTTAAGCTCACTTGCAAATAGGGCACCCGATATTGTAGTCGCAGGGCTAACATTGTGACGTCAACCAAAAATTACTATGACGTCACTCGCCGATTATGACGTTACGGCAGCACACGGTAGTATCACACATGTGAGTTACCAACTCATTGTTATCTAATGAGTGATCTCAATGAGTAATAAATCCCCTTTCAAAACTGACTGGTCACAATGTCATTAAACATGTACAGATAATTTCAGGTTGTCATACTGACAGAAAACAGATCAAGGGAACAGGCTGTTTCCAGAGGTTTATCTAATATCTATTGATTTGTTTTTTAACATTTGTTTTAGCATTATCAACATACTGCCCGACAAACTTCAGAAAAATCTAAAATGATAACTATCCTGATTCAAGACTTCCTCATAAATGAAGAGGCCCTGTAACCAGGATAGTTATAATTTTATATTAAAAATAGAGCCATGGGCTCTGTAGCTCATCAGGATTTGATTTATTATCTTAGGTTGAATATCTAAGTTATCTCAAGTAAAACATTGTTAACAAGCCAAAAATAGGCTTTTAGATCATGACCCCTGTGACCCATATTTGGAGTCACAGGGTCACCAATCCTACAATTAAGAAACACCTTTGACCAAAGAGTCTCTACACAACTTTTCAGCTCTCTAGACCTTTTGGAACTGGAGAAGAAGATGAAAATATTTGTTTAACGATGTGACCCCTGTGACCCCATTTGGGGTCAGGGGGTCACCAAATCTACAATTTAGAATCCCCATTGGCCAAGGAGTCTGCACACAACTTTTCAGCTCTCTAGACCTTTTGGAACTGGAGAAGAAGATGAAAATAGGTTTTTAAGGATGTGACCCCTGTGACCCCATTTAGGGTCATGGGGTCACAAAATCTATAATTTAGAATCCCCATTGGCCAAGGAGTCTGCACACAACTTTTCAGCTCTCTAGACCTTTTGGAACTGGAGAAGAAGATGAAAATAGTTTTTTAACGATGTGACCCCTGTGACCCCATTTGGGGTCAGTGGGTCACAAAATCTACAATTTAGAATATCCATTGGCCAAGGAGTCTGCACATAAAATTTCAGCTCTGTGGAGTCATTGGTTCTGGAGAAGAAGTCGATAAAGCGAAAAGTTTACGGACGGACGGACGGACGGTACGACGGACGGACGGACGCCGGACGCCATGCCATGCCATAAGCCCATCAGGCCTTTCAGGCCTGATGAGCTAAAAATTAAAAGAAATGTAATACTTCATTTAATGAAGGAGAAACTTGCCAGCCTGATCCTTTATCAATAACGATGAACTAGAGAAGTAATACTACTATCTGTTAATTCAAACCAACTAATTCAAAACAATTCACCTTTTTCCTCATAAATATCTTAAAATTTCCTTAGCAAAACATATCACTGTAAATGAAAAGTGTGATTTGGCTAGTGAATTTATTACAATTTTAAATCAACTTAGAGCGAAGAAGATAGAAGAAACACTTCTCCATCGATCTCTGAGACAGTCTTGAATGAAAAAGATTATTAGAAGGAATAAGGTAGTAACGTTCCCAAAAAAGAGGCTTTGCAAACTACAAATTAAATAGCAGCTACTACTAGCCTGTAATGTGGACATTCAACTTTCCTGGCACCTTCAGCACTGAGAATAAATCAATACAAACCAAGAAATTAAAGGTGTTGAATTTCTCTATTTCAACCAATTCTTTTGTCAATTCTGTTTTCATTCTGTAGTTTTTGCAGCACAATCAATATCTGTTTGTTTCAATAATGATTCTAACTCAAAAACCCTGACCTAATCAACATTTGGCTTTAATTCATTTATAGATAACGCGATTAAAGAGTAAAGTTCTGTTTAAGGCAAATCTCTTTTCCACTATTTCTAACAAATGTTTTTTTTGTTGCAGATCCTTGTGGATTTCATTGAAGATGCTGAAAACATTCCTTTTTACAGAGAGAAACATGCACAATTTATTTTTACATAATTTCATTTTAACAAAATGACATTTAACGGTGTTGAGCACATTATATTATATATTCTTATTTATCTTATTATATTTTCTCAAATTTGCCATTTATTATAAAAGTTAATACAATATATTGGTATGTTAAAGGTTAGAACATTTCATTACAAGACCCGATAAGCCGTATCCACTGAAAACGGTTATCCGTATTCGAGAAAAATGGTGCAACATATAAAGTGACAGTGGTGTGGAACTCTTCAGTGTGAGAGGTACATGTGTATGTCTTGTGAGAATTTGAGAAATTCAGACAACAATATGGTTAACCATTCCATCATTGAATCAAATTCAAAACTCTACTATGAGTGTTTCGGTATCGCTGCATCAGTCAGATCACTTTAACTACCTTCAAGCAGCCATTTCAATGTGAACACAATAAAATGACCGCTCGATGGGAAATGGACAAGCATGGCTTAACCGAACCATGTACATTTGTTTTAGAACTCTTTTCATTGATTCAGGAGTCTTATCAAATATCTATCCATCGGTAACACTTATTTATTTTTTTGTGTGAGCACTTTATTTCAGTGAGAAATTCGTGCTACAGCACCTTTAACACTGTGACATGTTGTATCTATCATGCAAAAAACAAATAGTTTGACTCTTAAAAGGAGGGTTCTAGAGGTCCTTTTTGTGAAAATGAAATTTGAGAGGATATTCTTGTTAACACATTACATGTTATTAATACATAGTTAAAACACAGTCAAATTGAAAGATACTAATGAAGGTAATATTTTCATGACTTTAAATTTCTCAACTTGATAAAGACAAACGCACATTTGTTGAAAAATAAAACAATGAGAACTCAAGCCATTCATTGGCGCTGCGAGTGGGGAAAACTTCGCTACAGTATAACAGCAGATTGTTCATTAGCTTTATGACATGTTATATATATTACTATGTGAATACTCTATCAGTGTATGTTTTTTACTATTAACATTTTTTAAAATAAGGTACAATATGGCGTGTTTTCATTTCACTTAATGCCAAAAAAACAAGATGGCGACAGAACCCTCCCCTTAGCAGATACGTTTTTTTGGGATTTCAAGTAAAATAACATGCGAAAGAGTTTATGAATCTTGGTGTATCAGAGACTTTTTCATGCTTTTTGCATATATCTTGAGTAAAATGAATAATAACTGAGTAGGTAGTTTGAATTGAATGACATGGACAACTCTTTTATTTTGAAGAATATTGCAGATCTCATGGCTTGTCATTGATTTAGCTTAAATGTACATATCGGTATATATTATTAGTAGCAGTAGTAGTATCTTAATTGTTCTTGTCCAGGAATAAAGTATAGATTTATAACTGGTGGGCTGTCAGTTACATCCGAAAACAATTCTATAATTCAAAAAGGTTATGTTAATTAACTAAACATATAAAATACAGAATGCCAGTGAGTCAATGACATGTTGTTGCTGTGTTTTTTTTAAATCAGTGCTTTCCCTATAAGCAAATTGTCAAGAGAGATATTAGTTCAGATAATCTAGAGAGATATATAATATGACATGCTCTTATGTCAGGTTTATCATTAAACGTGCATCCATTGTGTTTCATAAAATTTTATTTTGCTTTAATACATTCCAACACACCATATGTGCTGTTTACAATACAAACAAATTAACTCAGCTTGCATATTCATCCCCAATCGCCAAATATATCATAATTACTAGTTTCCAATTAAAACCTTGTAACATCATCATGCATGTGCAGAAACGGACAGTGCACTTCTTTTTACATGCACAGTATTTATATGACCTATTAAACATTATCAACCCAAATTTGTTAATTTATCTGGTTTAAATAAGATTCCAAAATTCTGTTTGACCCATTGGCGAGCTTCACGCAGTGCATTGTCAAGTTTTCAATCAGAAATCGCCACTTTTACCTTCATATCGTCAATATACTATGTCGAGTATCATCAAAATGGTAGTTTTCGGTAACATTCAGTTGGTACTTCTCGATAAAGTAAGGCCATTTATAACGTTTGGCATATTTGACCCCCAACAACACAATGGATGTACCTTTAATTGAATGTGAAAATTTACTTATATGATAAAGGTAATGGAATGAGTACAAAAATAAATAATTATTCCCCGTTTCACGATTTCTTTGTGTTTCTCAACCAACTTGATGAAACAGACATCATGTCTGCACTGGACGTCAATTGAGACATTTGACATTATTTTTTTTCAAATAGATCTTTATAAATATTAAGTTTATTACATCAAAATCATAATCTATTTGAACCGATGTATTCGTTGTCTGCATCAATATGAAAGACATCTGAGTGTTTTTAATCACGACGAGACGAGAGAAGACATGATCAGCTTATTCGTTGGAGAGTTGCCACTGCCAGAGCCACTGGTCTGCTCATAATTTATCAGATTTTTCAGGATTTTATTCCGAACAAGCGGGAAGCGATAGACAGAGAGGATGAGGCGATAAGCAACTGGACGGTGGTCACTGCACAAACATCACCATGTAATACTTACAATGTTTTCATACAATAAATCCGTGAAAGGTAACTCAATATTTTGACGTTTCGTCTTGTCTTGACACCGGAAGTGAATCGGTCATTAAAATCCGGAGGAAATTAACCGGGAAGCTAAATTTAGACTTTATCCTCGTCCCCACATTATTATTTGTACATTATGCAAGTACGTTCAAACGCACTATTCTGATTATTGAATTCTTTCTGATATTGAGTTTGAAATTTATACTTATAATATAAGGTTAGATTTACTAATACTTACAAGTTTACATACATCGACCATACCCGACACAGATAAGTTTTGTGGGTTGTTTTTCATACCAGAACAATTTCAATTATATTGTGAACATATTTTTTAATCAGCTTTTTTTGTTTTAAATTGAAAATTAAGGATGCAAATCATTATATTATTAAATAACAGAAATAAAAGCATATAAGCAATAAGGCTTGTTTACTGGTCCGATTCTTAGGATGGTAAACATACGTTTAAAAACAGTAGTCATGCTCAACTGTATCGAAAAAAAATTGAAGAGGCATCAACAGCGCTGAATTTCTGTAAATGTAATGGTAGATATATAGGCCTAGATAGATAGACAGACAGACAGACAGATAGATAGATAGATAGATAGATAGGTAGATAGATAGATAGATAGATAGATAGATAGATAGATAGATAGATAGATAGATAGATAGATAGATAGATAGATAGATAGATAGATAGATAGATAGATAGATATGTTTTACAATATGTAAGATACACACATTGTCATTGTCTATGGACAGGTGATTTGCATCTTTACTTCACATGATGCTGTCTATCTCAGTGTGTCAACAATAGATGCACAATTATCACCATTGTAAGATAATAGGCCTACATGATGAGGCGGTACTATAATAACGGCAAGCCTCACCGAAAAGTTAGACACCCACCTTGTTATTTACAAATATCAAGTAAGGCGTTGGTTTATAAATTTATATTCAGGAATCCCTAATTATTGTTTATAGAGTCCCTGGTTTATTGGCCAAAAATATGTTGGATATAATATATACTAGCGTCCATAAGGAACGCTACCATATTTTCAATATTAAAATACTACTGCCGAATAAATTCGAGTTCCATGTGTTTATTAAGCTAATTAATGATCGCCTATATCATTTCCCCCACACGGGTTTATGATACCTTTAATTATTATATTTGTTCATAGGCTCAAAAGTGGTGCTGAAATCGCTATTTCAAAACGCTTTTTGGACATAACGTTTGCAATTTAAAATTAAAGGTACATCCATTTTGTTGTTGGGGGTCAAATATGGCAAACGTTATAAATGGTCTTATTTTATCGAGAAGTACCAACTGTTACCGAAAACAACCATTTTAATGATACTCGACTTAGTATATTGACGATATGAAGGTAAAAGTAGTGATTTCTGATCGAAAACCGGACAATGCACTGCGTGTGGCGCGCGTCAATGAGTCAAACGTAATTTTGGAATCTTATTTACACCAGACAAAATAACAAATTTGGGTTAATAATGTTCAATAGGTCATATAACTTCTGTGCATATAAATAGTACGTTCACTTTCGGTTTCTACACATGCATAATGATGTTACTCGATTTTAATTGGAAAATAGTAATTATGATATGTTTGGCGATTGGGGATGACTATGCAAGCTGAGTTAATTTATTTGTATTGTAGACAGCACATATGGTGTGTTGGAACGTATTAACGCCAAATAAAATTTTATGAAACACAATGGATGCACTTTTAAGTAAAAAATATAATTGAATATGGAAATATAAGTTCATTACGGATGTCTTCGAAATAACGTACCTTCTCTAACCAAGTCATCGACAAATCTTTGGTGTAAGACGTCACACATGCTAGCTAAAATGAAGATATTATTTTTAATTCGTTTTATTTTCAGAAACATGAACCGATTTCAATAAAGTCCCATAGCTCTTCATCTAATCATCTAATAAAGACAATCCTATTCACGGATGTTACGACAACACAGTTTAAAGAAATAGATTGATAATGTGTTTGTTAAATGACTTAACTGTTAGGACAGCACAAGTTAAACTGGTATAAATACAGGAGGTTGTGGATGACAATTATACAACAGTTTAACTTGAACCGTTTAGAAATAGGTTTCTCATTGTGAACATTTTAAAAATCTATATTAGAAAACAGCATATTATAACATTATCATAATTGCGCAGTGATACAACGAGAAACTATTTCTAAAGGTTATTTTGTATAAACCTCAAAGTATACATGTATGTATGTCAATTTCGAGTTATTGTTATTACATAAAATGAAAAAGGAAATAATTTAGTGAAACTTAAGGCTACTGTACCCGTGATTAGCGTCAATTGCCTAAGGACTTTCATTTCAAACAAGATGGTTTTGTTTGAAAGTCGAAATTAAGTTAATATCTAATCATTGTGAGATTCATTTATAGACCTATATGCATATGCTTCATTATTTACACTTTTAGTTTGAAGTCCACGAGTAAAAACCAACAAACTTTAATTGTTATTTTTGAAATATAATCACTGCATAGTTCGAAATGCACGGCTTTTAAAAATCGTTCTTTAAGAATGTTTAACCAGGCGAGATAGGAGAGTAAAATGTCGTTTTCTATAGCTTGTGTTATGACTTCCTACATCAATGATGTGTCATCGATTTAAGTCATAGAAGATAGGCTACATAATGCCGTCAACACCTTATACGAACATTATTTCTTCAGTTCATGAAATTGTACCTGAAACAGCAATTTCATCACCCCATGTGTGTTTGAACAGATATCAAATATTAAGCATAATATTCTCTAGAAGGAACTTGCGAACATTTCTTTTATACGAGATATATCCTCATTAGTCGAATATATTCAAAATCTTAGAATTTAACTAAGAAGAAATCAACTTGTGTTTTTGAGGAGGGTAGTACTTGAAGATAGATTAAGTGGTTCTTTTATAAATATAACAGACCGTAATAAGTAACCAAAACATGCTGACATTGTTACAGACGTGAAGCAACGAAGCATTAACTCATCAAAAGTAACTTCCCTTTAATACATTCTAACGATTTAACTATTTCATTTTGATTTCTGATTACATATTTCAAATAATTGAAATAAACAAATTCACTAATTCATTTTCCATTGAAATAGTATTTTTTCCAAGACTGACGGTCGTATGTTATTCACAATCACACGATTATTATTTTTTTTAATGCGGCATAGTGTCTTTGAAGCGTCCTTAAAATTTATTTTATTCGCCTGCATAGCACGCCTGTTGTGAAGTTTGTTCACGATGTTTAAAGGTACATCAGATGTGTTTAATTAAAAATATTTGTCTTTAATACGTTCCAACTCACCATATGTGCTGTTTACAATACAACTAAATTCACTCAGCTTGTATATTCATCACCAATCGCCAAATATGTCATAATTACCAGTTTCCACTTAAAATTTAGTAACATCATTATGCATGTGTAGAAACCGAAACTGCACGTCCCATTTACATGCACAGTAGTTATATGACCTATTTAACATTATGAAACCAAATTTGTCATTTTGTTTGCTGTAAATAAGATTCTAAAATTACGTTTGACACATTGGCGCGCGTCAATCGCAATGAATTTTTCGATTAGAAATCACTACATATCTTCATATCGTCAATATACTAAGTCGACTATCATCAAAATGATAGTTTTCGGTAACAGTCGGTACTTTTCGATAAAGTAACACATTTTATAACGTTTGAATATGTGACCCCCTAACAACACAAAAATCTGAAACTATGTCCAACATTTGAATCATTCAAATCAAGTCTAAAAGCCTATCTTTTTGTTCAGTTTTATGGTTCATAAGGACTTTCACAATTGCAACAATTGTACACATTGATTTGTTATTGCTGTTTGTGTGAAGTGAGCACATTCAAATGTGCATCACTATTATCATTATTTATTAGCATTATATGTTTAGCGCTTTGAGCATGCTTTCGAGCGTGGATATGTGCGCTTTATAAATATGCACTATTATTATAATTATTATGTACCTTTAATATTTGTTTTGTCCTTTAACTGTACACATTTTACGGTGAGGTATTTCCATCGCTCTCTCAGCGTATTGCAGATTTGTTACTTTGAAACACGTAAAAATTGAACATGTAGAACTGAAAACTTAAAAAAATAGAATTCCATTACTTTTCAACACTTTTTTGCCTAAACAGAAGGCACGGTTTGTTTTAACAAGCCAAAATCTTGAAGCATGAAGACATTTTCACGAATATATTACATTTTATTCTTTATAGGCAACTTCGCCACAGGCAAAAGAAACGTCACCAACAAAATACAATAGATTTAAACCCAGAGTAATTAATCAAAATTCATTTAAAAAAAAATAATTTAAGAATTTGCTGCATCATCTTAGCTAAATTCCAAAATCCATTGTCCACCAAATATATAAGTCTGCAGGAACTGATCGATGACTATAAAGATATGTATGTTTAGTGAGAGAGAGTATTTTGTTGGAGTCACGGGTGTCAAACGTTGTCAATGGAGTTAAAAGTATTGATTGATATCTATCGGGAGTGTCAAAAAGCTTTTTTGATTTCTTCAACTGTTACAAACTAAAAAAAATACCCAGTTGTATTTTGTTAAGAATAGAGCCATTGGCTCTGTAGCTCATCAGCTTTTAAATGATAATAATATATTAATAATTACTTAGATGAAATATGATTAAAGTTACAAAAAATCGTTTTACAAAATAATTTTTTTTGTAAGACCCTCAATTCTTAATTTTCAAGTGTCAACTTTTTTTCCTCAACAGCCATTTCTCAAAGAAATTTCGTTAAGAACCCGCATATCTGAGATGACATCCCTTAGGCTCTGTACTGACTGAATGAAGATCACATAAACTATCAAGAGTACTGTTCAAAGCTTGCTATACAATAGGATTCGTCGGTTGTGACCCTGTGGGTTTGGGTCACAAGGGTCACCAAATTTACAATTCAGAGTCCATTTTGACCAAGGTTTCTGTACACAACATTTTAACTTTCTAGAGCTTTTCGTACTGGAGAAGAAAATGAAAATAGGTGATTAGGATTGTGAACCCTGTGACCCTATTTGCTAAGGAGTGTGCACACAGCGTTTCGGCTCTCTAGACCTATTGGTACTGGAGAAGACGATGAAAAGAGGTTTTTGAGGTCGTGGCCCCTGTGTTCCTATTTGGGGTCATGGGGTCACGAAATCTACAATTCAGAAACCCTATTGGCCAAGGTGTCTGCACATAAAATTTCAGCTCGCTACAGTCATTGGTTCTGGAGAGGAAGTCGAAAAAGCGAACGATTTACGGACCGAAGGACGGACAGACGGGCCTTCCATGCCCGATGAGCTAAAATATAAAGCAAAGTTTGAAATGGCCTGTGAGCTCAAGTCACTGATTTGAATAACATTGTTCTGTTCTGATGTACTTGTATCAAAAAGCATAGAGTGTTACTGAAGGTTAGCATATATATGTTTTCCTCACCATTGTTTTGTTTACTATATAAATGTATCATATTTTGTTATGCCCTTACATTCCACCTGATGAAGGAGTGTGTATATTTTCACATTAAAGAAGTTGTTATCAAGGAAAATCTTCCTGTTCTTATGTTTATCACTTCTAAATGCCCTTCAAAGACCTGATGTTTAATGTTAATCAGTTAATCGTGTAAAAAAGGTCAAATGAAAGTGAATGATTACATAGCGCTGACCTTATACTAAAGGGCAACGGGTAACACCTATATGCATGCAAGCTTACACTATCACATAGAGATTCCGCTACGTTAACTGTACAGTGGGGTAAGCTGTATTACAAGTACTAAGTAACTATAACACCGGAAGAGTACGGGTCAAACCAAACAAAGCTGTGAATGTTGCAGTGCACACTCAGTCTCCAGTGAGGTGCATGTGTAAGGGTTGACGAGGTCGAGTCTTACATTGAGTTAAACCTCTCGACAATGCACCAATGACGCCCTATACTGAGTTCACTATAATCTTCTTTATTTACAGGTCTATAATAACTTTCCATACTGATTTCTAAAGAAAAAGGACAATGTTTCTCAAGCAACTAAGGACACACCAAAGTGGGACTCATTCATTTCGCAAACTTCAGCTGTTTATAGTCTACATTAAATTGATATCGATGTGGTAGGGAAGAAATAACACTTTCATGTAAATTTATATAGAACTGATATAACTAACGCACACATACTCTAGTGTCCAAACCCTTGACCACCTTGAATGTTTTTCGTAAATCATTTTTTGTTTTTTAAATCTTCAAAATTCTATTTGAAATATTATTGATATTTGTTTTATTCCAAATGAGATGGAATGTAAATGTTATCACTGCCGGAACATGTCACGTGGTTATGAAATAAACTCAAACTAAACTAAAATAAAATAAAATTATTTGGGTTTTTAAAAAAAATAATTTTTTTTATCTTTTAATCTTTTATTCATTGACTGTCGTTCTGTTGTTCTAAACTGGTAGTCATTCAAATTTGTAGCATATCCTTTAAGGTATTTTCAGTAAGATTTCCCCTGTACCTATTTTATTTTTTCTGAATAAAGACATTGTGATTATTCCATTCGAAACTACTATCCCCGTCCCCGGGGCCTCTGAGTTCCAGAGCGACTTTCTGTCGGTCTTCGTGACTCAGTGTTGTAAATCCTTGCCTTGGCGATTTCTAATGTATTTATTTACAAATATATATCAATACTTTGAAATGCATTTAAAGGATAGATGCAATGATATATGGTCAAAATCGGATTAATTAATCGGTCCATAAATTACTTATATACGGCTTTTTAAAAAATCGCCTAATTTAGCCCCGGCGACCAGAATGAAAGTCTGCGGGGTGTGGCCGATGAAGGGATTACTTCTGTGAAGTCACTGAAGTAATCTTATTATCGGCGATAGTCATAATAAATTTTGGAAATCTGTATCTTCTGCTGACCCTTCCTTTCTACATCTCAATCCGACTGACCAGGCTGTATATTTATTATCTAGCAGTAAGTTATGTAAATCACTGGCTGCCTTAACATATGATATGTATAGACGGAGGTTGCGCCCACTTAATTTTAATGTTTACTCCATCCTTGTATATTCAATGTTTTATATCCATATTTATCTATATTTTAATATGAACAAAGTAATATGGTGTCTCATAGGAATTTGTAGGCCGGGTTTGCAATGTTTTTATATCATGTCAATATTGTTTTATTATGCCATATGTGAAATGTATGTAAGCACGTGACACCGAAATAAAATACTTTTCTTCTTTCTTCTTCTTTCTTCATAATTCATCGTAATTTCGCAACATTTTGATTGTTAATTTCACAAAGAAATCTTTAATAAACCAACTTAAATTTCCCATATATCGAATGTTTGGATATCCAACGAGGTAATTCCGCATATGACAATTACACAATTATTACATGAACATGTCTTTTTGGCGATGTAATACACCTCATAAATTCATTTAACGGCAGTGATAATCATCATTGATTAATTAGCGAGACTCGGCGGAGTAGCTGCCTAGCCGGCCCCGTCTGTCACTTATCACAGTCACACCTCAGCGAGCATTTTCAAAATGAATCGCCCCACTAATTGCGGTAGTGTTAAAACGGGTAAATTAAAATCGTCTTAATTATCAATTGCAAATGTATATTGTCACGATTTTATGCTCAATTGATTCCGATATACAATATACGTAGAGGTAAGCATCTGTCATTCTTGAGCAAAATGCATTTCATCAGATCTTTAAAATTTAGAATATACATGAGAGAGCAAGATTTTCTGGATACCAAATTTTTACATCGTGTTCATGAGCGATATTAGAGTATATGCTCACTCCTTCATCAGTTGGAATGTGATGAAAGAGTGAGTATATTCTCCGAAACGTATCTCCGAAGCGTATCTACACGAAATAAAAGTTTGATACCCAGATTATATATATCTTGTTTTCATAGCCAGTATATATTTTGTATTATACGTAGGGGCCTTCCATTGGATCTTTTGAATTGATTTCATCAAAAGCCACTTGAAGTATATCACTGAAAAAATATTCTTTTAAAATCCGGTACATCAGTGGGTGACGCTTATTTGAGAAACGGTAATAAATTGTGGCTTTCCAGGCAATGAGGTGTCTACAAGAAATGCTGCCTTCGCGGGAAACCATATTTCTCAAATGTGCCTTTCTCGGGTGGACACCAAGGAATCAGTTCATTTTCATTCATGCCACGGAGCAAGTATAACGATGATGATGAGTACTGAGATTTTACGAGCGATTTTCAGCGGAGCTGTTCTCTCACTCGGGGTATAAGACATATGCTATAGTTTATAACCTGCCATCTGAGTGGAGAAGAAGTCGAGATATCTTCTTGTAGTCATGCACTAAACTGAAGTTTTCAAACAGTGCCAGGATGTAGTTCAAAGACAAAGAAACACATGTAAAACTCAATCAGGAAAATCTCATTTGGATATTTTTTTTTAACTTTAGAGGAAATTTCTGTCTCTGATACACATGTGAGAACTTTGCTTTTCATCATTTATTTTATCATGATCTCTTCACAGTTAGACAACATATAGTCTGGTATGGTGCTCCCATGCACATAGGAATGCGAATACAAACTGATATCTATTATGGTGTTAAAACTGCAATTTAATTTAGAGAAATGAAATTTACATAATATTGGAAACACAACACCGTAGAGACACGTATTTGATTTGTTGAATTAATATTGTGAAATAAAATAAGCCATATTGACTCTTTTGGTTATGTTTTTTTGTGAATATAGTGATATTTAATTCAATAAATTGGAATAGCACTTATTAAACACACTATGTTTACAAATGACGATATATCGCGAAAGCACTGTAGAACAAGAGATTGAGTTCTTTGACTTCGCCTCAACTTGAAATGATTTAGTCGTATAAGTATTGATATGGAAAGAGTTTCCTTCGTTCGTACTTCCAGGAGAAAAGTCTATTTGAATACTCCTCACACTGTTTGCAAAAACGCTTTCCAAGAACGTCGCAGTAATGAGTTGTATGGTCATCATCCCAAATGTTCTTTGCGCATGTCGATGACCTTGACGTCCGTTTCCGGTACTCCTCTCTGAACTTGTGACGGACGTACATGTCCTTATTTCTCTGTTTGTCGAAGTAGTTGTTGTACACTGACGGGACATGGACCTCGTCCCGTTCAAAACGCCGAAACGGTCCCATTGCTTTATAGTCAGATGTCACATATTTTTTCTCTTTCTCCCATGTGGCATCTTGATGTCCATCAATACCATCTGGCAGTTTCGGCACTAATGTTGAGTTATCACGCACAATTCTATCAAACAGTTCCCTTTGTGTGGTTCCATACAACGTCTTTTTATCAAATGGTCTGTCTTTAGATTCAAAGACGAGCAGGCTGCTTTCTCGCTGGAGATTTGGCATCTGCCATAGTTTTGGTCGGGCACCGACCTTCACCTTCCTTGAATGTGGGTCACCGATGACGCTGTACTTGGAGCAGACGACAGGCGGCAGTCTTGAGCTGAGGGATCCACTGACCGAGACGCTGCTCGGTGTCCAGCTTGTATTGGTCAAGTCGTCGTATTGGTCGTCGAAGCCGAGGCTGTGAACGGGCGGTAGTTTGCAAACTACAGGTGACCTTGACCTTTTAGGGCGGGGATACGTCATTTCGATCCAGGTCGACGTTGTTGAGTTAGTTCATATCTGAAATATTATCAAATCAAATGTTATACAACATACTATAAATTGGTGTTAATGAGAGCAAATGCATTTCTATTTCTCAAAGTATGTTCAATATTACTCGGCCTATATTAGGTAAGTCTGTGTAATGAGGTGAGCCTTACCTCTCACAGGAAATGAGTGTCGAGCTTATGATAGCTAACCTTTGTCAAATTAAATCAGAAAATTTAATTACGTATTTCTGTTAGAGGGATAGCTTTGTCATTGAAAGCATAGGTGTGCACAACATACGCAGTTTTAGAAGACCTCATTCTCTTCCCACAGATTAGATATCTATCTAGAAAATTGTATAGGAGAAACGACTGTGGGAAGATAATGAAATGACCTATGAGCCTATATGCCTTAATGAGCAAACTGGCCCATTGACAAAATCCATTTAATTTGGTTTAGTTGCCCTTTTTACATCAATCATTTTTATGATAATTTTACCTTTTAAAACAATAGTTTCAATGTTTTTTGCACATTAAAGACTTACAATGTTACAGTGTAAATCTGTACGGCTACTCAAATTGTCATATCGACTTACAGCCTCTTCTGAGTCTCGTGTCATTAAAGCTAAAGGTGCGAGTGGCTAGATAAAGAAAGCTCTTATCGCCTTACCCACCTCTAACTCTAAAGGCTATCATTTACAGTATATAGACAATACAGCTAGCCGGGGATCTTTCCAAGTGGCTGAGTGACTATACTGTAGCAAGGTTAATACTCTACTCCGGGGCTTTCTGCTTATCGGTATAGCAATAGCATAGGTAACGTTAGACCTAGTGTGGCATCAAGAGTCTAGGGGAAAAACAGCCTTCTTTATTCCTGACAACTGTGGCAAGTCTAGATAGCCTTAATTAAATGAAGTTAAGGATCATTCAGGGTTTTTTTTATTAGTCATATATATGACATATTTCGTTTAGCAACTTGTACTTGTGGCATTGGAAATAAAGTATATATCTATATGCCATGTATTAATATGTTATTTAATTTCTACGTCACAGGGTTCTGCATTGGCTGTACACGGTACAGGGAAACTAGAACCAGCACTGAACAGGCCTTCACTGGGTCTAAGACCTAACACTCCCTCCTAAAAGCTTTGTTAACTGTAAAAACCCGTTTTGATCAAAATTACGAGCAAATTGATTTTTTTTATGTTGTATATAATATTACATTAAAAAAATTAGGTTCGCTTCTAGTCAATACAACGTCGATAAAATAAAATAACACATATTATAAATATATCAAATGTAGTACTGTATCTGACCAATATGTTAACCCTATTGGGCTTATCACCTCCCCAGTACATGGCTAAAGCATATAGCACATTAAGTTGATAGCGGGACTGAAATCGTTGTTCAAATATCAAATGTACAAAATGATCTTCTATGCTTCACTATAAACCAAGTGTTTTCAGGGCCTCGATAATCCAAACGCTTCCGTTTTTCATCAAAAACGTTCGGATAGTGAAATGTTCGGACTACTGAGTACTGAAGACTACTAAAGAGATTAGTTTGGTTACATCTCCCTACCGTTCGGAAACTGCGAGATTCGGATTATCGGTGGCCGGATTATCGCGGGTTGACTGTATATGGCCCTTTACACTGACCTGTAATCATGTTGCTTTGTATGCTCGCCTTAAAATATAAAAAATATAATATGCCATTCCGATTTACATTCGCCAACATTCCAAAGAAATCTATTTCATTTTAACTGCTCCAGCGTTCTTAATGCGTCCCTTGAACAATCGACATGAGCGACAGACGGAAGATAGCCATATGTTATTGAACGCAGAAACAACGTCGTGGTCGGAGACTGAACGTACAGTCAGAGGGATCACAGACGAATAAACAGCACGTTATTTCACCCTGTTACCTGCCTCGGTCACTTGATTTCTGAAATCAGGGCGACCGTTCTGTCTTCTAACTGCAGCCATGGCGATAATTGTGCCTTGTTCGATCGCCCTTTGAGAATCCGCTTTACTCGTCTTTGTTTCCATCTTTTTTTCACAATTTGTCGAAATAATAATAATCAAGATATGACGCTGTTTTTACCTAAATGCCTTTTACAAAATTAACTTAATATGTTCTCCAGTTCGAATCGCGTAAATGTCGTATACACAACTAAACCTACCTATTTGTTTTCCTATCAGTGATTCATTCGCATGTATAATCTCCAGTGTAATCGTCGTTTCACTGTTTTCAGTTATATTTCATTGAATTGACAGTTTAAAGGCGCTGTAGCACGTAGCACAATAATTTACAAGGGACAGCATATTCATAATTCAAACGACCAACTCAGTTATTAATTCATCTTACCCAAAATATATGCAGAAACATAAAAAAGACTCTAAATACACCAAGCTTCATAAACTCTTTCACAAGTTATAATTAATTTACATGAATGCCCTAAAACATGTATCTGCTAAGAGTCTAAATGTCAGCTATTCGCATGATTACTCTCCATTTTTCTACTTTCTAGATAACAACCACAGTGTTAAAGGCGCTGTAGCACGATTTTATTACTGAAATAAAGTGCTCTCACAAAAAGGTAAATAAGTGTTACCAATGACTCAATGATATAATTAATAATACTCCTGAATCGATCTAAAACGAATGTACATGGTTCGGTTAATATATGCGAGTCCATTTCCCACCGAGCGGCCATTTTGATGTGTTCACATTAAATTGTCCGCTCGAATATAGTTCAAGTGATCGGACTGATGAAACGATACCTAAACAATTAAGTTAGAGCTTTTAATATGGTACAATAATGGAATGATCAACCATCTTGCTGTCAAATCACATATGACCTACAAATCAACCTACACTGACGAGTTCCACAAAAGTGTCATTTTATAAATCGCACCGTTTCCTACCAATACCGATAATCGTTTTCTATGTATACGACTTATCGGGTCGTGTAATGAGATGTTTTATCCTCTAATGTAACAAGATAGTGTATACAATTTAATAATAAATGACAAATTTGAGAAAGAAAATGCAAAATACGTGCTACAACGCCTTTAACTTTTAACTTTCATTAGTTTTTTTTGCAAATCTTCAAAATTCAAATAGAATTTTGAAATATTATTGACATTTGAAATATTCCAAATGAGATGGAATGTAGATGTGCTACAGCGTCTTTAACTTTCTAGCATGTGCTATTGTGTTGTCTTACATTATAGAACGCTCCATCAATTAATTGTAAGTAAAATGACGTATATATATTTTAAAATAAAAATTGTAAATAAACATTGTATATATTTACGTGTGATTGGGGGAAGTGTTTATGTGATGCTTTTGGAAAACATATGTTTGTATTTTGCAATTGGCGTGTTATTTCTATAGCTCTGTAGCCTTTTTGCTAGAAATAATCTGATCATGATCTTCGTTTGTTTGTATGGATTTATTTTAACATAAGGATTGTCCACAGATGTCGTATATGATATAGTTAATACAGATACAGAACATATAACATATAATTAAGTAAGTGGCATTTTGTTAATGTTTAATTTGAAGTACTTCATTGACTTTCGAAAACGAAGAATACCATATCTGAAACTTTGAAAGATGTTGGTATTAACTTTAAGGCAATATTGCCACATGAAAATGATTGTAAAAACTTCTTTTTAATGGTATATTTTTATTTACATGCTAAAAGCGTAGATTTATTCATTACATAACAATTAAAAATACGTCCGTGTGTACACACAAGTGGTATACGTGACTTTGTCAGGCTATGAAATACAGCTTGAGATTATTTATATCATGGTGTATAATAATTGTGTTAGTTCGTTATCTTTAACTTGGACTTTCACCGACCTGGCTTCACCAAGTGGTTTCCACAATAGACAATCACACATTTAGTGGATAAAATGTACACGTGTTTAGCATGTTAATACCTATCACAGTCCATACAATCTGATAGTCGCCGTTCTCAAATACAGATTTATATTCGGGAGTATACTCAGTATATACGTATGTAGAGCATGCAATCGTCAGAGTCAATGTATAGTCAAATTAACGATCTTATGAAAAAACATAATTTAGTATATCGAAACAATTGAAGAACACATAGGATATGTGGCAGTTGGGGGACACATTTACTTAATAATTCTCACAATTTCCATAAATAAGGAAGTGGATGACAGATTGCACTAGTATTTCACACCATTTTCTCCGCAAACTAAAAAACCCAACCCAAAACGTTTATGTTAGAATCTTAGAGTTAAACTCTATATTAACCAATGCAATCATTATGGACATCAAAAAGGAAATAAATGGCAGTCAAATCAACCTTTGACAAGATATTATAATTCTTACCTCTATCTTATCACAGCTATTTCCGAACTCATACATAAACGAAAACATAAACGAAGTGTGTGCACTGTGAGAAATGCCCCGACAGTTGTGGGGTTGAACCCGAGACAGGTACCTGTGTGTTATGGTATACTTTGCCATTGTAACAAATTTGTATCAAGTTGCAGGGAGAGATTTGTACCCAATAACAGCACAATCTTATCTGCCGTTATATCTTAACACAACTGAAGCAGAGATTAACAATTATTTGTCACGTCAGCGCCACGTTCGTGCAACCCGCAATTAAATCTTAGTGACTGTATAAAATGTGCCACAAATTGTTCTGGACCTTATCTCTCTTTAAGGAACACTGCGTCGAGGATAAATATGAGATCATATTTATCTACCTATGTTGACTAACGTGTCTGGTAACGAGTCACATTCCCCTAATTTCAGACAATTGAAGTAATTAGTAATAAACACTACTGCATGTAAACAGTGAAGCGAAGCATTACTCGTAAGCAGACACGTTAATCAGCAGAGGTAGATAAAAGTGGTCTCATTTTTATCCTCGACACGGTGTCCCTTTAATGTTTATGGTTTTGTATCGCATAGATTATACACAGTAGTTTTGCATCGTATAGCTTATTCCATAAATGGAGTGCAATATTCATGCAGGGTATATTACATCGTCTTGATGATTACCCATTTGAAAGACAATACAAATATGTATTATTATTATTATTATTATTATTTATATTCTTTATCTATTCAAATGTGAAATTATAAATTATCAAGTTTTGTATCATAAATATGTATATGGTACGTAAGAGTAGGTACCATGTCTCTCAAACAAGTGAACTATACAACTGTACATGTAATTATCCGAGGCGACTTCTGTGAAAGAAATGAGATACAAAATAGAATATCTTGTGTATCTAGGAGATAGGAGACCTGGGCCTATATTTTCGAAACTGGCTTAGCTTTAAGATACATGTAGTCGTAAGTCAATGTTAATGAATGGCACTTACGACTATTTTAGCGCTAAGAGAGCTTCATAAATATGGGCCCTGGTTTGTTTAACTTATGCATTCCCATGATCAGAATGCGTACATGGTAAGTAATCCTTTTGAGGAAATCTCAGACAGAGTGTATGTGAAAAGGAAATAATATGCAATGCACTTCCTATAGATTATCTGGAAAGATATGAAAGCGATTGTTGCTTGATATCGTTGGTAACACGTAAATAACAAAAATAAATAACAAAAGTCCTTACCTGTTTTCAAAATGTCGTTTTGAAATTTTCACGATAAGGCCGGTCATTATTCACTGCCAAGCGTCTCCTTCCTCGATATTAATAAATTCCATGTCCATTCATACCCCAGACAGGGCACACATGACAACTTTCAGCGGTTGGTATTACAAATCAAAAAACACAATGGGCGTCTGTCTGTCTGTCTGTCGCTCTCCCACCCGCTACCCTAGCTATCCCCTCGCACCGCTTCTCGTGAACCGTTAGGATAAATCCAATATTGATCGCTCTATTGATTGATTGATTCGGTGTGGCACTTGACCACTGAGCTTTCCGCCTCTCCGATTACAGTAGCATGATATCGTAATATCCCCGTGGTTTATTCACGCGTATTACCTCTCGCCTAGCCACCCTCCGTGTCCCCATATCTGTAGCGACTTAATCAACTTCAGTCGATTTGAAAACTGAAAGTGAAGTCTTTAATTTGTCCCTCGCATAGGATATATCAAACTGATTTATTAACAGTATTTGAAACATTGCATTGGGTTTATATTATTTCATTTTAAAGCTTTGATTATTTCTTCATAACATATAACTTCCTAAATTACGCACAAGGTCCAATGTCATGTTGTTTTGAAGTTTTACTAATTGACATGCGGTTATAAGATAGACGTTTCATGATGTATATATATATTTCAAGACATACATCCTGCTTCATAATTTTATTTTAGGTTGGTAATATGCTGTTATTTTTCGCTGCTGGATCGTTTTGGAATTACAACTTGTGATTAATGCGCAATTGTTTATTTAATTCCAGTTTTAGACATCTACCTAAATGTATGCTATACAACCTCGATCATTCTTCCAATTTTGACCTCGTATAATAATAAAGTGTTTTAACTATAGTTATGTAGCTTTCCGGGCGTAACTTTATTTGAATAGTTAATGATTGTCAAATATAAAAATATAGACTATATCAGGGATCTACTAAGTGTTAAAGGAATTTTAAAGGCGCTGTACATCGTTTTTTTAAAATATATTTGTTTCTCTCAAAATATGACATTAATTATCAGAGTTCATACAATATAATGTTACATTATACTGTAAAACATCTCATTACACAACCGGATAAGCCGTGTCCATAGAAAACGGTTGTCCGTATTGGTAGACAATTAATGGGGCGACGTTTGAGGCGACAATTTTGTGGAACTCATCAGTGTGAGAGGTACATTTGCAGATCTCATGCGATTTCGAGAGTTCAGACAGAAAGATGGTTGACTTTTCCATCATGGTATCATATTTAAAACTCCACTCTGAGATTAGCAGGATAGTTTTTTTTAATAAGATCACTTGAACTACCCCGACCTGCCATTTTAATGTGTTCACCTCAAAATGACCGCTTAACCGAACCGAACCATGTGCATTCGTATTAAACTCTTTTTATTGATTGAGGAGTACTATTTAGCCATTGGTAACTCTTATTTCCTTTTCGTGAGAACACTTTATTCAAGTAGGAACGGCGTGATACTACAGCCCCTTTAATGGAGTTTAATACGTTTAGAATGTAATGGGTCCAACAGCACACTCTAATACAAGCACAGTACTCGGTGTCATAATTTAAATTATTAGTTCACATATTATCGATTGTATGATTCTCTCGAGGGTAATACAATCTGATGTATTTTTTTACAGTGTCTCCCGAGCCTTCAGGCGAGGGATGGCACTGGTACAAAAATAATACATCAGAGCATAATACCTGGGGTGAAGCATATAACGTATTTATCTGTCCGCCATGTCAATAAATATAAGCCTAAGTATATTCATTTTATTTTCACTGCCGTTAGATCAAACAAACTGATATCGTCAAGACGACGTTGAACTAAACGTAAAATAAATGGCGTTATCTTTCTCGAAGGTACGCTTGTTGCGTAATATCCTCATATCACAAGTGCAATTGGCTGCCTGTCAAATCATAGCTTGACAACCACAACTTGCTCCATAACGCACAGCAATACACACTTGATCACTATGTTATTGTCTCATCAAATGCTTGTTTACCTTGCATGGCCAGACCAAGACTAGAACAAACAGTCATTCCAACAATACAAATACATTTGAATTCGATAGTGGCCGGCGTAACCTACTCGATAGTCTAACACTTAGACAGTAAAAAAAAATGAAAAGGAGCCTTTTTTTATATGAAAATTCCATTTCTTACAGTCTCTTTTTCAATATTTATTAAAATGGTGATATTTTCAGAATAAATACTTTTTCCATAGTCTGAGTGTAAGACTACCTACTCGACCCCTGGTAAGTATTCACACGACGTTAGGCTGATATAATAACTGAAACGGGTAACGGGATTCCACGTCACAGCTCCTGTATATCTCTAAGTGAGGTCAACCGTTATCAAGTGGCAGAGGTCTCAATGCTATCGAGTGTTATAGGACATTCCGTGCAGTGATTGTTCTCATCGAAACAATCATTCCGTGCTGTGATTTTTCTCATCGATACAATCATTCCGTGCTGTGATTGTTCTCATCGATACAATCATTCTGTGCTGTGATTGTTCTCATCGAAACAATCATTCAGTGCTGTGATTGTTCTCATCGAAACAATCATTCCGTGCTGTGATTGTTCTCATCGATACAATCATTCCGTGCAGTGATTGTTCTCATCGAAACAATCACGACAAGCTGTGATAGCATTTTAACCTTTGCTGCTATTGAAATGTATATAGAATTTGCTTGTGGTAAGTCAAATAATTTCAAGGTTTCGGAATATTTGGATTCTACGAGTGGAGTTCGACAAGGCTGCATTTTAAGTCCTTTATTTTTTGCTTTGTTTGTTAAACAGTTAAACTGAAATATCTACCATTGAAGACAGGGGCGATTTTATTGATTCAGAGTTTATAGAATTGTATTTGCTTCGTATGCAGATGATTTATGTTTGTTTGGAGATTCTACCTTTACAATTTGACAGAAATATATATGTATTATATGAGTTTGGTAAGAAATGTGGTTTGTAGGAGATAAAACAATGTTTCCCAAGCTATTTTGTTTAAGATCTTTGATATTCAGATAAAACCAATAATGTTGTATGCTTCAGAAATATTGGGTTTTCAGCAATTGCATGTTGTTCAACAATTTCAGATTAGATTTTGCAAGATTGTTGGGTATAAGTTATAAATGCTACAACGCTGCTGTATTGGCTGAATGTGATAGAAACTATATTTTTGTTGATACCATATTACGTGTTCAAAAGTTTTAGTTCAAACTTTGAAAGATATCCCAAGCAGTGCCACATTATGTTATCAAATTTGATAAGAAAACTTGGGTATATTTTGTTCAGGTTTTCTGTACAAGTATGGTTTTGGTTTTGTGTGGGAAGCTCAAGGTGTTGGTAATGAGGGCAGCTTTTGAAAGAATTTCATGTTAGAATCAGTGACTGTTACAAGCAATTAATATTTTCTGAAATGCACAAATGTACATCTCTTGATCTTTATTCGAGAACCGTATTTTGTATGGAACCTTATTTATCGTTTGTGGAATCTAAAGATGCAAGGCGTAGAATGATAATGTTACGAATCACTTCCAATATAAAAAACCCGGTAGATTTGATGGACTTCCAGGGCATCAAAGACTTTGTCATATTTTTAAAGATCATTTTGTAGACAATGAATTTCATTTTAATTAATGTAAAGTTTATCATGATTAGTTCTGTAAATATTTCAAAGTATTGCCATATCATATTGATCAGCAATACCTTTTAAATACTTTACAATGTACTAATTCGTCAACAACAACAAACTTTTCTGATTACATTAAGGGAGCGAACTCAGTACACATGACTGTCAATTTCCACTACTAACAATCACACGTATGTTTATTTGTACTGTACGTGGGCCTAAGGCCTTTTACGAAATAAAATTCATTGATAGAATATCTAGTCCAACATACACTTAATTCTTATCTCTAATTGTTACCTCTACTTGACCGTTACAGATATATGTTTAAAATTGTTTTACTTGATCGTCTTAATTGTTTAAAAAGCCTCTAAACGAGTCATATGCAAACAAATCCTCTCAATTCTTCAGCGTGAACCCAAGAACATTAGCGTCGCTACGTTACTCAGTGTTAGATAACATATTTACACGTGTGTTTCGCCACTAATGGCTGCGATATTGCCCATGCAAGCGGCATTAAACAAAATACTCTGTCACATATATATTGCACGTATGTTCGCATACACACCTATCAACTTAATGTACATAGTATTTATGTTGATAAAGCTTGATATGCGTTCATTAGGAAAGCGAAAGTCGATTCAGGCGTCACCTTAATTTTTTTTCAACTTCAATTGTGTTGGTCAACGGGTTTAGAACAGATACATGGTCAATACTTATTCAGCTGTCACTCTTGTAAACCATATACGCTGTAGAGCCAACACAGGTCTAATGTAAGTAACAATACACGGACTCTCAACATAATCGTAAGCACGTCCCGTCACAACTTACATGTCCTAAAGTAGATAAATGTATGTCTGAATAGGTTTGTGTGATTATGTATTGGGACAGGCGTTATCGTTATACATACACATAAGCCACAATGACAGCCACCCATGCATGCACGTGTTATACAGGTTGGTATGTCACTGTGTCGAGATAACCACGTCACCTGATGTGGGTGACTGATGCCGGTACATCTGATAACACACATGATAACGATAACACACAGTGATAACATATGATAACACATAGTGTGAACTGGTACATGTCATAACACTTGATATCACATCCTGTGAACTGGAAACGTATTTAATCCAAGCACATCACGCCGATTTTCAATATGTAGGTGCTTCGTGGAAACGATTATCCGCGAAAAATTACTGTAGTCCACATTGCCGGAACAGTTTTTGATAACATTTCACTTATAATAATCAACTTTATCACATCACATTTGTAACATAATAGGTACTGTGATGTGAGTGATAAATGTACGAGTATAAGAAGCTGTTTGGTTGCATCTAATTGGTTGCGAAATCACTTATTTCTTAGTTTAACTCATAGTAAAGTATAATATTTTAAAGATACTTGACCTCTTCAATTCACTTGTTTCGACATTTCAATAAAGATACCTGGGTAAATTGAGAGACTTGAACACGATAGAAGGGATAATACTGACACCACGAAGCCAGTGGATTAAGAAGTTGAAAATCAATTAACCTATTTTTACTCCGACAACCTCTTGAATGCGTTGTGTTGTTTTGGACGTCGATCTATTTAAGCATAAATCCATTGTTACCTTTATCGAACGTGAGCGATCATCGAGTTCCCTGCGAGCGAATAACTATTCAATCCTATAAATCATTTTGTACTTCTGACGGATGAGAGTTCACAGACTGAGTTGGATGCTCTTTCAGCTCAGTCCATGCGCTTGTGAGATGACAATTAAATATTATCAAACGCAAATCATCAAAGTCCAGACGAAACACATAAAATATGTTTACATGTTTATTATGACTTGTATGTACAACGTGACCGACATATTGATGCAGCGATGAAAGACGACGGATGAAAGCGAAATGGGTTGACTCGGGAAGAGTCGGACTGAGTCGGAACCACCCGTGAAGAGTCGGACTGAGTCGGAACCCCTCGGCAAGAGTCGCCGTGACTCGGCAAGGGTCGGACTGACCCAGACTGGCTTCAATGGAGAACGAATCTAAACCATTGGGTAGCTGGCCTTTGTGGCGATACCGCACTGGTTGTTCCTGTTCCTGGACATCTGGATGTATCCCTGCTGGCCCCAGGTCTCTCCCCAGCTGAAGGAGGAAACGTGCAAGGTTTAGTGTCAGGTTTAGGATTTCTTGTGAGTTTAAAAGTCAACTGTCTTCAAGCGTCGAGTTCGTAAATAGCACTTAAGAAATCAATTTTATTTATCGTATTCAAGCATTAGGAATCATCGAGATTATACATGTACATCTAAATTAATTAAATTAATCAGTTTACACTGTGATGGCAGTCTAGGTGATGGTGGCTATTCTGGTGATGGTATGATGATATTTCTAGCGCGATATTTGCAGAAGCACTAACACGCTTACTGAATTAAGACTTCCCATTATAAGCGGATACATTGTAAGTAAGAAACACGTAGGTAATAGATTATTTTAAATCCTGATTTCAGAAGCCCACCCTTACAGTTATTTGAAGAATCGAAATGACAGGACATGCATATATCCCTTACAATCGAAATAACAGAATCTACACTCATTGTATGAGAATGCTCAGACGAAGAATCATCACCCAAACAAAGACCATTATCCTTTCTAGATAACCTAAGTCTCCTATTATTTTATAATCTACAACACGAAGTCTATAACACACGTTGAGATGATTCATATTACCCAGATGACAGTAGCCTATCTTTAACATCTATAAAAAGAAACCTTTCTCGAAAAATAACAGATGGCAGAAGGATTAGCCCTGAACCCTAATCTATGAGAAGACAACGCGCACCTGTTCTTGACGAGCCAGTAGTCCTGGCCCTCGGCAGTTCCGTATCCCACAGCCAGAACACCGTGGTCGAGTCTCTTGGAGCTGCAGGTGGGCTCGTTGTACACTCCGCTCTTGTACAGGTGGAAGGAGGGGCGGCTGGCGTCGATAGCCACGGAGATAGGGCCGACTGTGGCTACTGCAGTCTTCAGGTCATCCTCGCTACCCTCGGGAATGTCGGTGAAGCCGGTGTCTGTGGCGCCGACGTTGGCCTTGGAGAAGTGGCATCTGCCGTTCTGGAAATAAAGGTGGACTAGTTATATAACGAAGATAATGATTTGTGCTATAACGTGCGAGCCTTATTCGAATTGTTTAGGAACGACTATGCCTGCTGTCAGTCATACAGAAACGCGTAAGTCATATATTATTACTCCATTAATGAGTTGGATGACGTTGGTCATAGTTTCTTTTGTTCAGGTTGCAGAACGTTAGCATGAACCAAATTCACCGAGATAAACATGTGACTGTCTTCTTGAACGGTCCAAATATACACACGTCTTCACATGACAACAGATATAAAACTAAAAAATCAATGTCATCATTAGTTTATTATTCCTATTGTGTAAATTGTTCAGTGAAGATGAGTTGTCTCACCCGTGCTGTGTAAGGGTAGGAGTCCTCAGTGTCGATACCATCGTTCACCTTGATGTACTCGAAAGCGAAGTCCATGAGACCGCCCCCACATCCGTGGTTGCCTGTAGATACATAGGGGTTATTTACTTTTAGAGAGACTTTATCCTTTAATTGATGGGAAGTTGTTAACAATAAGCATTCCATCCAATACGCATGTAACTTGTTAGAAAGGAAAATAATACGATGGATGATCTATCATGTTCTTATTGTTCTTCTGGTCAAATAGAAGACGAATTTCACATATTGTTAGTTTGTGATGCTTTTTTTGTCTGTCGAAAGAAGTATTTAAATTGGGTTTCTTTGTATCATTAAAATTTTCAATATCCTTTTGGAATATACAAACATTGAAATGAAATTTATTCCAATACTATCACATTAACTTATTATGAACTCTCTAAAACAATAGTGCCGAACCAAGTTGACGTTGAGAGGTTACACGTGTAATCGTTCTAATCTCAAGAGAAGCATCACAGGTGTGATGATATGTTCAGGGACGTTACCAAACAGCGTGGGGATCTTATGCTGCAAAGACTTAAGGAGAGATGGGGCGTAGCATTTTCGACTTTTGCGCATGACAGTTTTAACGTATTTAAAACGTTCGGTGACTCCCAATTTTTAAAAATTATATATTCAATCTGCACATCATAAATGACATATATACCAAAATTAGAAAATTCTAAAATGTTTCAGTTGTTCGTCCCACCTCTCCTTAATCATTGAATGCTTTAAGTGTTCAACTTTCAGGCACTCAAATTAACGATTAAAGAAACACTGGTCATTTGAAAGCCGTTCAAGTATCGTCTACTCTATACCGGATTATAAATGTAACTCCTTATTGTCCAAATAAGTAGAACTTCGTTTTGTGCATTTAGCACCCGACAGCCACAGTGCAGCTCGAGGAGAGGGTCATATACAATGGGTATGGTGTAACGTGGTAACGTCTGATACAAGTTTACATTTCACTCACCCTCTGCTGTGGAGCAGTCTACGAGGTTCTGTTCCGACAGAGAGACGAGGTTGCCGGTGGACTTGAAGTGCTGTCCCTCTAGGGAGCCCGTGGTGGAGAAGGCCCAGCAAGACCCGCACTGTTCCTGGAGGAGGGAGGGAGGAGATGAGGAGGTCACTTCATGTGTTATCCACAAGCCAAACATAGGGTATCACATTGTCACATTGTCAGGATCACAAGTGGAACTGTTCAAGTATGTTTCATGCAATTTGTCTGCATAATAGTGAGTATAATGCAAAAGTATAGGAAGAACGTCTTCCATGTTGTTTAATTTTAAACACGGAATGAGAAATCTTAACCGTTGGTGTTTTCGATCACTGATTTACCTATTCATCGGCCAGCCCTAACCTTAAGTGTTTGATTTCGTCTCCCAAGTTGAGACTTGGATCATCTTGAGCTAAAGTTACTATTATTAATTAATGTTAATCATCGTGTCTACCTCAACTGGATTTAGCCATTAGAACTTAATAAATGTGTGTCGTTCGATCGACCGTAACTGAATGGAACCATTGTAACTCGTTGCAACAATCTTAACAGAAGGTTATCATTAGGCTATCCTCCACTAAGTTCATGGAAAGATCGACATCCATTACGTTCATGGCAAGATCGACCTCAACTAATTTCATGAAAAGATCGACCTCAACTAAGTTCATGGTAAGATCGACATCCACTGAATTCATGGTAAGATCGACTTCACGTTGTTCATGGTAAGACAGACATAAACGAAGTGATTGCTAAGATCGACATCCACTAAGTTATTGCTAAGATCGACATCCACTTAGTTAGACCGACTCCCACTATTGACATATTACCTGGTTCTTGACCCCTGTGACGTATCCCTTGGTTCTCCAGTCGACGGTGTCTGGGACTTGCACGTTGCTTGGTGGGAGGAAGGTGGCGCCGCGGGATCCGTTCACCATCTTGTATCCGTTCATCTGGTTCACGAACTCCTCTGTGGTCTGCGGAACAAGTTATTTATCAGTTCCGTCTATTGTATTCTCAGGACCGTATATAAATACACACAGTGACATACATATATACATGATTAAGGTACGCGTTTGTCCTGATTCGTCTCGTAGTTGTCGGTTTTATTACAACTCCATAATTACCTTTAGTTAGTAATCATCTTAGAATAACCGTCCATCATTATGCATGTGGAATACATGTACACGTACTGGGGGTTCATCTGTATTGTGTTGTTCTAAAGAATGAACATGCAGACTCTGCAAAGTGCATATACACACATTGACCTGCCAGCCCAATGTACCCACTCGACCTAAGTGTTTATGATCTTTGTCTGTATTAACATTGCTGCTTTATACTGTACAACCGACTTCTGATATGTCAATGTCATGCATGACTCGATTGAAACATATTTCTGATTAAACATATCTCTGTTGTGTTATCTGAAAGTACCAGGTCCGGATCTTAATCTGGAGTGGTCGGATACGACATGTTCCCATCCTCTATCTATAATACTGTACCATAAAGATATAAGTGTTATCTGAACGTACCAGATCAGCGTACTCGTTGACCCCCAGTCTGTAGGTGTGGACTCCGCGGTCAGCCTCCAGATTGTGGTGGACGATGTGCTTCAGGTTTCTCTCCCATACCAGGCGTCTGAGTTAAATATATTGGAGTGAATATAGGTTTAGATAAAGATAAATGTATAGTAGGTTTTCCAAAGCTAAGCAATTAAAATATCCCAATATTTGTGCGAAAATTAACTGGCATTCCAGACTGAGAATAAAACAAAATATACAAAAAAATTTCTCTCAACCAGAGCGTTATTGTTGCCAAACCACGGCACCCAGACTTTCGACGTTCCATCCTTACATTCCCAACATCTGTTGAAGAGTTATGATATACAACGGTCACTCGTGAAGCTACAGGGTCCAGTTACACATTTTACTCCGAAGTCGGCGATTACAGTCAGAATAGGTAACGGGTTCCAGAGATACGTCTGTTACAAATGCACGGACTGAGAACTGAGTACTACGTAGAAGGCAGATAGTCAAGTAAAACGTATACAGGCGGGAGGGGAACCAACCTGATGAGCTCATTTCCCTGGGCGTACTGCTTGCCGTAGTGAGACTTGAAGGTAGCCCACTCTCCGTCCAGATCCTTGTCCAGGGGGGCGGAGAATGCAACAGCGGCGAACAGGGCGACAACAGCAAGGCGAAACATCTGGTGAGAGAAGAATAGTGCATAACTATACTCTTAAAAAATAAAAGAGAAGAATAATAAATAACTATACTCCGAAAAATAACCAGGAACACCCCAAATTTCGATTAATTCAATATTTAAAAGAAATCAGATGCATTTGACTATTGCACGATACAACAATACTTATCTGCAGTAGTTTGAATGAATTAATTGGTCACTGTGGTTAAACTTAAGTTAAAATATCTTTATTTAATGAAGACAGAGGTAAGAAATGAAACTTACACCAACATGACTCCTGCCATGTTTAAAATGTTATAAATGTGTGCAGAATCAAGCACATTTTTTAATTATCACATAGAATATGTCTTAGTTGTCGATGAACGGTTATGTATCATCCAAAATATGTTATATATCTTTTAATTAAAAAAAAACACATACATGTCGAAGTATTCTTTGACTGCTGACAAAAACACCTGTACTTTTCAGTTTTAGATTATGATATCGAAAACTATTGCAGTTGAAAATCATACATATGATAAATTCAACAGAATTGGGTACCTTTGCCTGGCAGTAGATGTTAAGAATAATGATAACGATTTGATTGAAAAACATCTTCCTAAAAACGCATTAGCGACGTAGAAGGACAAACTGAGTACTTTGTTTCAAATAGAAACATCAAATACAAGTTGCAGTGACAACATTTAGTTGAAACTCCATATTAATTATAATAAAAAGAACCTCAGTATTCATTAGCAATTGATGTATTTCCTTTTCTTGAAAATAAACATCATAATTGTGATCAGAAAAGGCGTACTAGAAAGGAAATACAAATACATAAATAACAATCGCTGCTCAAACATTTCTACAATTGAACGGAAGAAGCAAGGAGGTAGGTGATTACCTTGTGGGAGAAGAGATCCAGATGGACGACTGATGGCGGGTAGAGGGTTAAATATCCCTGGGTTATCTCCACCTCGTCTCATGCCGGTCATGTGGTCAGGTGCACGTGGTCACATCACACTGGTTTCAGGACATGCTGCCGAACATAATCATCAACTAGACATATGATGTTTGTAGACTCGTTATCTCTCCAAAGTCGACCAATAGAATGTTTGGTATACAAGAGTTCAGTGGTCATTATCTGCCACAGTGCGATCACGGAATGACTGGCATTTGTGCAGTTTGTTTATGAGTGACTGAGCTAGTTGGGATCAGATTTGACTGAATTCCTATGGTTTGGTATGATAAGCGCTTAGTGCTATCGACAAGTATGTTCAAATATCGCGTTAGAATCCTGTTTCGTATAGATCGACGGGTTCTTCACACACAAAATCAGTTTGGAATTAAACTAAGTTTTGAACATTGTTTATTCATACAGGTGAGTTTCATTTGTCCAGGTGTGTTGTCATTTTTTCTGATGTGCTGTAATTTGTTCACGTATGTTGTCATGTGTTCAGGTGTGTACAGGTGTGTTCAGGTGTGTTGTAATATGTTCAGTTGTGTTGTAATTTGTTCTGGTGGGTTGTAATTTGTTCAGTTTCAGGTGTGCCATTTGTACCTGATACCAGTTTAAAAGTCATTACATATTAAATCCCTTTTAGATTCTTAATGAACCTCGCTTTAAAGTAAAGAGGTAAAGTCGGGTAGTCTGGTAGTCGGGTAGTCGGGTAGGGTAATGATACTTCTCCACTGCCAGTATGTTATATTAGTACAGTGGTGAATGTTTTGAAATAAAACTAACATAATATTGCAATGAAACTTGGAAATCGAGTTGACAATTGATTCAATTTTGGAATTGATCTGAGCAGGATGGCTCTCACTATGCAACTGGGGTTAACGTTTCTCTTTTCGTAATAGGAAGGTATTCTAATAGAAATATCGCATTTGTAATGTGTCTCTCCAGCCTTATAGAGCACTAGATACAACAGCAGGGCGTGTTACGATCATTCTCGTCGAATACATCTCATCTAGGAAAGAAGAGTATATTATTGTGACAGCATACAGCGTACAGCATACAGCGTACAGCATACAGCGTACAGCGGTATTACAATAGTTTAAAGTGTAATGGATAACACCTGAATCCGAGGGCGTTCTAGCAAAGAGGTATATATAATGCCGTATAAATATTGCATTACAGTATCTTCCACGGCTGAGTAAATTATATTATACATCGCACAAAGGCCCTCTGATTATTTCACAGTGGTACGAAAATATTTAGTACTCGCCCATTGAGAGCATCACAGCTTTATAAATATTCAATGTCATTGTGCAGTGTGAAATAATGTCGCTTGTTGAGCGATGAGGAGTTATATGAAGCCACAGTGTAATTCCCCATTGACGTTTTCGTGCATTCACGGTACGCTGTGGACATTTGTGCAAACTCTGCTTGGCATGCGTACTATTGCGGGTCATTGCGTGACATTGTCGACATAAACTTTCCGATTTCTTGCCACGTACTCTAATGCATACCATTACCAATCCGTGAACTGTGCGTGAACTGTGCGTGAACTGTGAGCACTGATGCCCACGATTGCCGCTGAATATTACGCATAGTTTGCGCATATATCCCGCAATGGTACACACAGGCCGACTCCCATTATTGACACATGCCAGTTTTTATGCTCTCTGATATTGCCAGCTTGGTGGTTAATTACTGCAATACCTATAACAATAATTGGACTAGTCAAAACTTGTGCGTACCTCAGCGCACCACGATTGCGTAATAGTGTCCATGTTGCTAGGCTCTAAACATCCACCGTCGTACGCATTGATGCGTACCGTGGCGGAGGAATAAACATAGCAAAATAGTGCATCTATCGAGATAATACTCATATCGTTCGGTTTCCTCGCAAAACCGTCTGATAACAACCCACATTCTTAATTGCATGTTTTGACGCAATTCAGTTAAGCAATCTCAAGACCTCCAACAAAAGTGTTTTGTGCGAGAAGCTGAGGGCAGATAACCTCAAACAGCTATCCTTTCGTCTGTTCCGAAACGGCGACCGTTTAAAAACTATGATGTGATTGGTCAGTTATTTGACTGGGCTTAGTCTGCGCTAAGTCACATGATTGTAGCTGTATTTATGCTGGTGAATAAACTTAGTTCCACGTGATGCTATAGTATTGTCAACTTGATTGATGTCGGTATCGCTCACCCAACCATCCACTCGATTCCTGAAAACATTGAATTACATGAGTCAGCGTTGAACAGTCTCGCCGCACCGTTTATATTATATTACAATGGCGTATACAGATCATCTCTGTCGCTGGTGGTTATTTCGATGATGTCATATGTTAACATACACACATACATAACACTAGTGAGTGTTATCCTATGGTAGAATAGCCTTTTTATGTAGCTCAGTGAAGAAACTATTTTTCTTAATTTCTAAATGCGACATCATAAACTACATATAACTAAATGTAACAAGAAGACATAGTCATCAACATCCCCCGCAAGACACAAGAAATGAGAACAAGGGCAATAATTCAAGAAGAAATAATTGTGCGCTTCTCATTTTCTTTCCATTAAGGTAACGATATCCTCAAGCCACACAACTGATTTGATGTTAAACAATGTCTGAGAAAAGCTATATCCTTGGATACTTGAAACAGAGTCGAAAAGCGGAACAAGGGGAATAACTCATAATCACATGCTTCTTTTTTTCAAACTCCATCAAGGTATCGATGGCCTTAAAGTACACACCAAATTTGGTTATTCTATTTTAAATAGTTTCTGAGAAAAGCTGTCCCCTTTGGTGATACCTCGAACAGAGTCCAAATGTACAGAACAAGGGCAATAACTCCGCAAAGATTAATTGTTAGCTTCTCATTTTCGAACTCCATCAAGGTATTTATGTCCACAAACCACACACTAAATTTGGAAACTCTATCCTAAACAGTTTCTGAGAAAAGCTGTCCCCTTTGGAGATACCATGAACAGAGTCCAAAAATACGGAACAAGGGCAATAACTCCGGAAAAAACAATCACATCGTTCTTATTTTCGAACTCCATCGAGGTATTCATGTCCACAAGCCACACACCAAATTTGGTTGTCCTATCTTAAATAGTTTATGAGAAAAAGTGTCCCCTTTATAGCGGACGGACGGACGCACGGACGGACACACGGACGGACGCACGGACGGACGGACGGACGGAGCCCAAACCTATATCCCCCTTCCACTTCGTGGCTGGGGATAATAACAACACACAGATATTTGGTCTTCATCTTCACCACAGTTCCAGGTGTACGTACTTCGACCCAAAACTACTTATGTATGTCAGTCGATAACACAGATAGGGAAGCGTCAATAGTATACCAACGTGATACCAATACACGCCCAAAGGTGCATTGGTTTAAACATTTCAACCGCTATAAAAACATCAGTATACAAAATATAAGATTATTCAATTCATGAGTGATAACACGACCGAAACAGAGATACATCATGTTTTCAGAAGTCACCTTAACTAAAGTTTAAGTTTCAAACTAGACTCGACGAGACAGAAGATACAAAAAAGGGCGTTTTGGTCTGTTTAATTACGTCGTACAGTAAGTTTGACAGGGATTCGAACCGCTGACCTCTTGATCCAAAGACGAACGGGCTCAACACTGCGCTATCCCGCCCCTAGATGGGTGTACTGCTTCTGAGAAGGCATGTGATCAGTGTTGTACAGGCTATACAAAAAGAACAATACAATGTTGCAAAGGGTATAACATGTAGATCTAGCAGGTCAAATCATACAAATTACAACTTGTATCATAGCAATATATATATACTATTCTTTCAGTTGTAACAATCATTAGTATGTATCTCTGGCTTGGGTATTTTTGGCTTGAAATTGACAAATGTTAATATTGCTTTGTACATGGAGCAGTGTAATGGAGATATCAAATTATTGTTTTAAGTAATAATTATGTTTTCAAAACAACGTGTTTATCAAACTTACAACCGATCAGAAGACATTTTTTGAAATTTGGAATAACTCTCCTACGAAGCTCTACGACCGGTGTAAGATTGAAAACGTACCCACGTTGAAAACACAACCGGCGGGTACTTTTTCAACGTTGAATTATGACCCCGGGTCACTTCTCAACACCTCGGGTATTTTTTCAACGTTGAATAATTATTCAACGTTGACAAAAGACCCGTGGCGTTGTAAAGTGGCTCCGGGTCATTATTCAACGTTGAAAATGTACCCGCCGGGTATGTTTTCAACGCGGGTACGTTTTCAATCTTACACCGGCATCCAAAGAGTAATAAACAGCATCTTCTTCTTTTTGGAGATTTTACGAGCGCTTGTCAGTTGAGCTGATATGACACTGGCCACAGGGGCCTTAATGACAATCAGTAAATTTTGACGCCACGGTCGAAAGATTGGACCAAATTTAGAAAGTTATGGATCAGTAGGTGTCCTGTGATGCAAATCAGCAAATCACGCGACTTTAACATGTAAAGCAAAACATGACACGTCTGGTAAATATAGTAAATATCTAAAATATGACTAACTGAAAATTATGCTCTAGGACGTGTCCAGCACATTGTACATTCTCTTTGTAATGGACTTTACAAAGTGACAATGCACGAAGAACTCATCAGGAAATAAGCAAAAACTATAACTGATAAGGAATTGTAATGGGAGTAGAAGGATCTTGCTTACTTCCGTGGAGTTAGAATCATTAAAGGTACATCCATTGTGTTTCATCAAATTTTATTTGGCTTTAATACGTTCCAACTCATCACATGTTTTGTCTACAACACAAAAAAATTCACTCAGCTTGCATATTTATCCTCAATCGCCAAATGTATCATAATTACTAGTTTCCAATTAAAATTGAGTAACATAATTATGCATGTGCAGAAACCGAAACTGCACGTCCCATTTACATGCACAGTAGTTATGTGACCTATTAAACATTTTCAACTCAAATTTGTCTTTCTGTCTGTTATAAATAAGATTCAAGAATTACGTTTGACTCATTGGCGAGCGCCACACGCTGTGAATTGTCCGGTTTTCGATCAGAAAGCACTACTTTTACCTTCATATCATCAATATGCTAAGTCTACTATCATCAAAATGGTAGTTTTCGGTAACAGTCGCTACCTTTCGATAAAGTAACACCATTTATAACGTTTGCAATATAAGACCCCCAACAACACAATGGATGTACCTTTAAAGAACAAATACTGCGGAGCATGGTCTGTGGAGCATTAGTAAACATAATGATTTTATATACAAAATGAACCCCCTCGTGCATAAATATAAGATAACTCTAGATACCTTCCAGTGTAAAGATACTTTTTGACAACAAAGACACTTATCTGATGTGAGTGTACATTACAATAACCACAAGGGGTAAGCCCTGGCCATGCTAAGCCGGACATTGGTAGTCGACAGACAGTAGATTTTCAACTGGGGTGGGTCCCAAAATTGGTCCATTGAAGGATCGATGTTAGCAATATCAACTAGTTTCAACTCTTGGATGGTAGTTTACAATCAATACATCTTTTGAACATGACATGTATATATACTTTATAATTTCAACATTTCATAACGTGTCATTCGTCTTCAGGGAGAAAAGCCACAATAAGCCGACTTTTCATGAACACAAGAGATCTACATGGACGTAGCCCATATGTTTTTTTTTATGTAATTTTAAGTAAAATATGGTAATTTAAAAAAATAGGACTCACGTCAAAGTCATTGCATTCACAGATCGATCAAATACGAGATATGTATGTCTGTATATATTTCTGTATTTTGGGCCAATGACCTTTTACTGAATACAATGTATGTCTATGTCTATGAATGTCAAATACGAGATATCAGCACCATTAAAAACTGTACACAGTGATGGTAGTTACTCCATTTTGATTGTTGAACATTTCCCAAAATAACTGTCCATGGTAGTAGGACAGTGTTTGATATCCCTTTTCCAACTTTTTAGAGTTCAACATTACATGAAAAGCTACCTTGTGAATTGATTTTCGCTTTTGTTTTCCCATATAATATTGTTGATCATTTAATTGGTGAACTAAAGTACATACATACATGCTTTTTGGTTTAAATATTGAAACAAAAAAGAATAAGAATAAGTTGTACATTTATTTTCGTAGACTATATTGTGTAGCGCCTTGAGCATGCATTGTGCATGGATATGTGCGCATTATAAATATACTATTATTATTATTATTATATATGTTTTTACTACAAATCTATTTTATAACGGTACCATTTGTGTCATTCTAACACCTTTAAATATGATTATCTAGAATAACACGACGTCAAGATTCACATAAGATTTATTCTTAAGAGGTCGTCTAGGGTACAAATTACCAAATGTTCAAGAAATTACGTAATTTCTAAATATATTTCCTGAATAAAAATTAGCTATTAAATCAGCAAGCCATCAGCGCAATTGTTCAACAATTGGCACCCTCTTGCACTGTAACGCCGGGTTTTGAAAGCTTTACGTCAATGAAAAGTCATCTCTGAAGTAAAATGTTTCCTAGTCTATCTATTTAACTTAAAGATGTTTCAATATTTATATAGAAAAACTAATTTCAAAAGCAATATTTAGCTATTGTAATTCACAAATTAATTAACTTTCAGAAATACAATTAATAAAAAAAGAGCAATAATAAACTCAAGATATTTTCTGAACATTTGATTTAAATTCAAGAAGGAAATAACTCTTTATTAGCAAAGTAATTTCCCCTTTGCAAGAGGTTAGCAAAATGAAGTTTAACAAAGAATAATTTGCACAATTTAAAACCAACCTTTTCCTAGAGGTTACAAGACAATCATTTCAATTTCTAATGTGCTTGGTAGACACCGCCAATGAACATGGCCACATAACTGCAAGGCCATCAGAGGATGCGCAGAAACAAAGGTATCTTACCTCTTTAAAGTATCTTTTAAATCTGCCTTGTATAAGTAGACTGGACAATGCATATTTCAAAATAAACTTCCTGTTATACATCCACATGTTGCAATCATATCATCTAAACTTATCTAATATGATCTTCAAACAGGAATATGGCATGTTTCCGTTCCTAGCAGAAACTCTTGTTTACATTTAAGTTGGCTTAAGTGAAAAGACAGAAGTTTAAACACCCAAAAATGCACATACAAAATGTTTAACAACGATCCTCTATAATTTTGGAGAAGTTATATTTTTTCCATAAGATAGGTAAAGCTTCGCAACTTCTGTTTGAAGCGGGACTCGCTGAATTAAATCATAAAACCTTAGGTTAATTGGTATTCTACTTTAACTTGCATAAAATATGGGCTTCACCAAGATATATTTGCTGTTTTCATGCAGAAAGTCGCCTTTTCGCGTCGTTTCTGCGGGACGACGATCGACTCATCCTCGATAATCCAGCGCTATTGTTCCGATAAATCTACACACAAGCGCTGGAAATCAGTAAGGGTATTTATCCCTAACCTAGTTACCTCCTCTTGGGTCCATGTTATCCAATCAGAAACGAAACGCAGACACTATCTGCGTAAACAACTCGACCAATCAAAACGCATTACTACCGTTGTTTATAGAAACAAACATGGCAGCGGTCGACTCACTCGATAACGATAAAGTTTGTAACAAATTCAGCGTAGAAAACCTAACAGAAACTCAAAAGAAAGTTTTAAGAAGTCTGTAAGTGAGAAGCGTGTGTTCATGTCCATCAAAACGGGTGGAGGTTAATGATTAAAATCCCTGTGCTACCAGGCATTCCCAATCATCTGCGAAAGCCAAGATCCTGACACGATAGTGCTTGTTATTTCACCCTTGATTTCAAGTGATCTCTTTGGTTGTTAGAAAGCAAGCGTTTCGCTGAGTCATTGCGAAGGGAGGTAACTAGGTTAAGGATAAATACCCTTACTGTTTTCCAGCGCTTGTGTGTAGATTTATCGGAACAATAGCGCTGGATTATCGAGGATGCGATCGACTCGATGTGAATGTTAACATTATAAAATATATATTACATGTCATGTTCCAAAGATGAAGCGATTGTCAACTATAGCTATTTAGGAATTGAAATAAGGTGATATTGCTAACATCCTTCAATGGAAAATATTCAAAACATACCATTTGCAGTACCGACTCCAGTTGAAAAACTAATGTCGGTCGAGAAATGGTTGTTGGTGACTGTCAACTTCCGGTTTAGCATGGACAGGACTTACCCTCTGTGATAACAACCGGTCAAAACAACCACTAACCTGACAAGTAGAATGACAGTTGCTGATAACCTTTACAAATTTGCGAGAGAGACATTCTAAATCCTAAAATACGCTGAACACATGTAGTAAAAGTTAAGTAAACTTACATGGTGAGTCTTCATATGGGACGGGTCATGCTCGGTCTTCTGGACCAGTCGTCTCAACTAATCATCTTTAGCTCAGCTGATTTACTGAACTTTTTTACATTTCCAACAATTGATAAGTTACATAAGCAGTTCAACTATTAAATATCCACCAAGTAGAACAAAGGCTTAGAGTTGGAATAGTTGGATATTGAACACTCACGAGTTATGTAATCTATTTATTCAATACAAAACTTGATATTCATTTGAGACACGCGTCATACTGTGTGCCACATTATCGCGTAATAATACTAATACTGGGTAATTAACCTAGGTGGAGTCAAGCCATAAAACATTTAAAAATGTAGTCCCGATTTCCATTATGCTCTCGCTCGCATCTACATAAAATATCATATTAACAAATCATTTTCACAATGTTTGTTGTCATCAATGTCCTAAATCAAGATATCACTTTAATAAGCAAACACTGATGCTGTTTTATTTAGAACTTCATACGTGTATATCTGGACGTTGATCACATCAAAAACTGATTATGTATGCTGATTCTAAACGCAATCATTTGTAAACATTATGATTTTACTTCTAAAACACGGAATTCGTATTGACAAAGGCACAGCCGTTGTAAACAAATGGGAGATAACTTGACTACATTAAGCCAAAATATTATTGTGGTCTAATTATAAAATATTCGAGAACCCGAATCCTATATTTTTAATTTTTCACATCTATTTTTGCTATATTGCAAGTTTATTAATAGCCAAAAATACGTACAGGGAAAAGATATGATGAAAAACTGAAGTGGCGAGTTTCAATAGTTTCATGTGACCGCACAAATGCTCAGCGAAAAGGCTTCTCTATGCTGTTAAGTCACTTTATATTCTACTTGCCAAATAATAGAAGCGAAACTGTTCATCATATAAATCACCAATGCAGTTCAGTAACCCCATAATTAATTGAGAATAAATGACAGCAAATTACTACACGATTTCGGGTGTAGGACTTTACTCCACACTTCTCTCATGTATTTAGGCGACAGGTCTCTCCCTGCAAACTTCCTTCTCAAGGCAACATCACAAACTTGTGGACGTCCATACGGGTAATATTCTTCAGACGGGATCCCTGTATGAGATGCACCGACACTTCTAGCAAGTATTCCCGTGATCTGAACATCCTCCATGATGAAGTAGGGCATGTATTCCGACACCTCCACAATTTGATAAGCTACACGGGATGGCATAATGTAAACATTACCTTTAACATGTGGAGGATATATTTCGAAAGGGTAGCTATTTGGGTTCACAGCGTATTTGCCCTCCGTCAGTCGATTGTCTTTTGTGAAGTAACAACCCACTATTCTGGAATTCCATGGGGGTAAATGTAATCGCTCAAGGAGCCAGGGAATGTGGACAATCGAATCCTCATCACTCTTCATGATAAACTTTACACTCTCACAGTTTTCTTTGATCCATTTAAAACCCATTAAGACTTTATAGGTTAAGTTGAAATAATCTTCTTTGATGTCTGTAAGAATCAGATCATGTTTCGTCTTTGCTTCCAACATCAGAGATGCTGTTTCTGTTTTATTGGTTAAACCAAACACAAAAACAAGTTTGACCTTCATTGTTAAAGGTACCCCTGCCCACGTGTTTCTGACATTCACCCCGCCCCACGTGTCCCGTATAGCATCTCTGTACTCTCTATGAGACGCCATCGAGAGTATCATCATGACAGGATCAACATGGTCGTCTTTACACACCTCACTCGAGATCAGGAAGTTGAAATCAAGGGGAGTAACTCTTTTTTTACGTCGTGTAAAGTATGCAGGGTTTTCGTTAGGCCAAGTCCAGGAATAAGGGGCAGTCTTTGTTGTAGAATTCAGGGTAGTAACTCTGTTTCTACGTCGTGTGAAATATGCAGGGTTTTTGTTAAGCCACCTCCAGGAATACGGACTAGTCTTGTCCGTGGAATGCACAAGCACCATCTCACTGCGAGTCACTTGGAGTATAAAATATACAGTTGCAGCTATGGTCACAGCCATGATGATTTTACGGCGTTTCTTCTTCATTACATTCATCAAAGTCCTGATATGAAGCTGGAAAAAAGAGCAAATGTAGTCAAAACTCTACTTTGAACATAATGACTTCTGTCTAATCTCCCTCTAATTCATAACATACAAATGTAAGTAATATAACACTTGTTCTTAAAATGCTATTGTTGGTAGTCCCTCATTCAATTACCCATACATAGGTGCAGGATGTCTTCGTGGTGACACAACATTGATACCTAGGAACACCGAGCAGTGATATAAAACCTGCCAACAAACTAAAACCTATTTCCAGATATTACAGTACCAAGTATCAGTACCATCCGTGAGCTAGGCTACATGTTCCTGGAAAATTGGGCACTCAATTGTCCCCATACGAGTGCTTTCAAGCAGTGAATCATCTGTTTAAAACCAGAGATTCCATTTGAGGTTCTGGGGTGGATTTGCAGGACTATATGGAGATTGACACGGACAGTGCCAACATGACTTTGAGCGCTCTGTGTCTATTGGATGTGATCAAACTCAGCAAAAGATTTTCAAACATAGTTGACTGGATTCTGTATAGCCGACCCGTAGTAATTACACATTTTCATGAATATAAGCTGAATAGTTATTAGGGTGGACGCACATACTCCTTTTGGGTGAGGGTTAAGGAAAGTAATTATCAAATAATTATCAAATAATCATAATCCATTAAAATGTTTATATAATAAATACTGTTTTGTAAATAATATTTTGTGAAATAAAATATATTATTGATAATCATTAATAACTGGCTGAAATGAACTAAAATATGATTAAAGGAATTTAATCTACCATCCGTTATCAGATTTCTATATGTGAGTGTGGTGCAAATTGTATGAATACGATTTCAAGGGTTAAAGTGATAAAAGAATGACAGTGTTCATAAAGAGTATAAATGGAATCTTGAAGGAAGTACATTAAAATATTATGTATAAAATAGATAATGTGATTAGTTACCAATGCTGAGCTTCAACAATCGAGAGGCAACACTGAGAAGCTTACACTGTCATTATAAGTCTTCGTGGACGACCCCTCGATCCGAACGTGACAATTGTCAACTGATAATAACACAGTAAAAAAAGTTAAGCACCCCCTTCTTTTTTTTGATAGGGGTATGTTTCAGAGACCCATTATAGCAAAACTAAAGATCCCACAGGGGAAAAACGAATTTCAGGAGCAAGTGTAATTAATTGTTTTATTCGTTGACATTTTTGTGTAATCTTCAGTGATTTCAAATGACCAAAAACAGGAAACAAAAATTGACAGGAAAATGGTGAAAAACACAGACTCGTAAATGTATTGTCATTTCAAGTTTGACGGCTGAACTTGATGAAGAAATCATACTGAATAACCCGTGCCATTGTCTTAGGAACGATTTAGTGTCAATATCGTGTGCTGCCACCGCGTGCCTGAAGTACTGCTGCCAGTCTTCTGGGCATACCCCTGACAGGGTTCTTTAATTCTTCCATGGGGATTTGATGCCACTCATCTTCAAGTGCGGCCTCCAGTTGTCTTAGATTGTGTCGAGCAGGGTTCCTTCTCTGTAGATGTCGACCAATCATGTCCCAGACATGCTCGATGGGATTCAAATCTGGAGACAATGCTGGCCAGGGGATACGAGAAACAGCATTGTTCTCCAGATGTTGAGTCACAGCTCGTGAACGGTGAGGCCGAGCATTATCATCCATGAACAGGGGTCGAGTTGCAAGTCTGTGATCATCAAAATGGTCAATCACAACTGGATCCAACACTTCTGCAATGTAGCGGGCGCCGGTAAGTGTGCCTTGTAGTGTCACCAAATTCAACTTGCAATCAAAAGAAAAGCAACCCCACACCATAACGGATCCTCCACCATATGGAACCCTTGGAAGAATGTTCCTTGGTGTGTATCTACTGTTCTTGACTCTCCAAACTCTGATTCGCCCGTCAACGGTATGGAGGAGGAAGCAACTTTCCTCTGACCAGTGGATACGTCTCCATGACCTCAGGTTCCAACGCTACCGGTCACAACACCACATCCTACGATCCCGTTTATGACGATTAGTAAGGTTTGGACGTCTGATGACACGTCGAGACCTTAAACCTGCTGCTTTGAGGCGGTTCCTCACCGTCTGATTGCTGATACGTCTGTAGGGTAGCCAGGCTTGTTTCAAGACGGTACTTGACGCAAACGGTTGACGTCGTTGATGACGCAAAAGGTTCCTGTCCTCTTGCAATGTGGTGGCTCGTGGCCTTCCGGAACGTGGTCGACTGAGAACATGGTTAGTTTGGACATGTTTCCTCACTAAACGGCTGATGACCGAATAGTGGTAACCAGTTCTTCTCCCAATTTCCTTGTACGAGAAACCTGCTAAATGCTGTCCAATAATTTGCCATCTCGTAGCCTCGGACAATCTCCTTCGTGGCATTGTTCATGAATTTTGTGTATTGAACTGACATTGAAGCCGTAAAAGGCGTTTATTTAGCCATGGTAAGTCGAAGGGTGAAACTGCATTTTGCTGAAATCATGGGTTGCATGATATGCATGCCAATAGCTCCGTTCGTGAGAACCGTTCCATAACAGAAACCACACCAGTTCCCATCCAGAATACCATATTTGGCCTGTCTATCGAATTGAATAACATGATCATAAAATCCAAAATGGTATACAACTTTTAATTTGGGGGTGCTTAACTTTTTTTACTGTGTATAGTTTTTCTTGACATATTTAAGCCAAACCTATACTGAGAGAAGTGATGCGCTGCTGCCTCCAACTTGCTTTGTTAAAGATCTGATGAAATGCATTTTTCTCAAGAATGACAGATGATTACCTCTACGTATATTGTATATCGGAATCAATTGAGCATATAATCGAGACAATATACACTTGCAATTAATTATTAAGACGATTTTAATTTACCTATTTAAACAATATCACCTTTGAAAGTAGTAATTACAACTTTTGAAACGTGAAGATACAACATTCAAATCATGTATCTACAACTTGAAAAAGTTGTAATTTCAACCTTATAACTTCAAGATACAACTTTAAAAACTTGTAATTACAAATTAATAAGTTGTAATTACAACTTTAAAACTTGTATATACAACTTTCTAAACTTGTAATTTCTCATTGGAGAGGAGTGAAGTGAAGTGAAGTGAAGTGGAGATGCGTGGAGCGGAACGGAGTGGAGAGGGAGGGGGTTGGAACGGCTGGAATGGGCATTCCTGGTCCAATAAATAGTTTTACAAATCTCTATTATCTATATGAGGTGTATTTCATGCATGTCAGCGAATAAAAAAACCGAATGTTATTAGCCTAACAACAACAACACTTGATTGCTGTATCTATACAAAAAAGTGGTAATTACCAGTTTCAAAATTGGTGATAACCAGTTTTAAAAGTGGTTATTACCAAAGTCAAAAGTGGTAATTACCAGAAAAATTGTAATTATTAGTTGTTAAAGTGGAAATAACCAGTTTCAAAAGTGGTATTAACCAGAAAAAAGTGGTGGTAATTACCAGAAAAAAGTGGTAATTACCAGTTATAAAGAGAAAATTCAAAATACCATGTTGAACCCTCTCGGCTTTCAAAAGTGGTAACTACCTGAAAAAAGTGGTAATTACCAAGAAAAAGAGATAATTAATTTAATTGATTTAAAAAGAAAAATCAAAATACCATTTTGGGCCCTCTGGGGTTTCGTACCGCTATGTGCATGACATTTGTATCACATCTTTATGGAAGGATTGATTTTATACAAAGTTGTTACGGGCTTCGTCAGCTTATAACATACGCTAGGATAACCCAAATTAACGAACCTTAATTTATTTAATATACCTTTCTGACGTTGACAATGTAAGAGATTCTGGTGTATTGGATCCTATATGTAGCAATCACTGTCTGTTTTTGGTTAAAGAGCCATCAAGGATGTTGATGAACATATAGGAAAATTGCCAAAAATCCATCTCCTTGAAATATATACACTTAATTTTTCCCAAATTTGTTCGGCCAAAAATAAGCCAAAAATTTGCTACAGAAATTGGAATACTTGTTTTACCCAAACTAAATAAATTTAAAGCAACAGGCTATACCGTGTCGTATATCCATGATATAGGACAGTCGGTGTAAATTTATTTAGATTTTGTTTTATCCAACTAGGTATTTTGCTTGAATTTTATAAATTATGAGATTAATTTTTTTTCATAATTTGCTGGTCTTATCTCAATAAGAAGTACATTAAACAGGACATTTAGAAACATGTGGAAATTATTTATCACATGTCATGTTGTAGATAATAGATTTCTCTGGCGATTGATGTTATAAGTTTATTTTCCAATTTTCTTTTTTTTATTTGAAACAATAACATCCTTGATGGCTCTTTAATGTGGTAGAAACTATGCAGAACAGCAACACATTTAAGGAATGGAAAATGTATGACTTTTCTTCGGATCACTTGTTCAATTTAATGTCTCAAATAAAAGAAAGTGTACGTTTGGTTCTTGAATTGTAAGGTGCTCGGTGTGTGATATATACTATAATAACAAGTTACATATTATGTTATTTTTTTATAGATCAAATTATTTTATATAAAAGTTTATATTTAACTTCCCTGAATTTTGTTTATTAACACGTTGAATATACATAGAATATATTGTTCCCAGAAAACAGTCAGCCATTTGTTCAAAATTCGATTAATTTTGAAGCATGATTAGACATTCTTAGGTTTATCAACAGGAAGGAAGCAGAATGGATCAGATAATTACTTTTTATTCAAGGTCACACGTTCGCCCTGCCAACGCTTATGTCTGGTGACTTTGCAAGTAAATATATCATTCAATCCAATATTTTTACAGGAACATGCCTGACCTCTTCACTCCAATAGATTGTCAGGACAACACATATCTGACAATTAAGTGGAAGTTAGCATGTTGAATGGTCGCAAACTACTGAGTTATAAATCTGAATGGAAAGGTTCTTCCGGATTTTCCGAAACTCAAGCGCGAAACTATCTCTTGAACTTCAATGTCCATCATGTTCAAGTTCCTGCGCGATCTGATGCACCACAAACTTGGCTTTGTAACAGGACCACCAAAGCTGACAGGAGGATATTTTAAGCCATTTTATAATATTTGTTTCAAGCGATTTTTTTTTATCAATTAGGTGGGCCCCTTGGTGACTAAGATGAGCAATGTGTTGATATTTAAAGCTTTGAACAATCATATCTTTGTTATATCCAATCGATTTTTATATATGATGGCTGTATTGGCTTTGACGTGTTATATAATACTGACAGATAATATGATGACGACATTCTGAACTATAATTTCAACCGCATATGGGGTGTTGACCTCGCTATATCCCTTTACTTTGTTCATAGTATAAAGTGCTGGATCGTCGACTTTATATGTATTCTAATCGTTAGTGTTTCGACAATACATGCCCATGTGCTTCAATCCTCAAACTCCTGCTGCAGTCCGCTTCTTCACCAGCCTCACAGAGTTTACTGCCTACACTCTAAGCTCGTTAGGATCGAACATTGAAAGGGGGTAAACTATAGGGGTGACTATTGACCCAAAGAGACTATTGCGATAGCGATAGTCTATTGCCACTTACTATTGCGATAGACTATTGTAACTCACTATTGCAATAACTAATGCGATAGGGTTTTTTTTGGTACAAATACGCAATAATCAGCTAGATTTCATATAGGTTTTAGTAGAAATGTTTAATTGATGTAAGGACAATGGAACCAAAATCAGTAAAGAAATCATAAATACAAAGACTTTTTGTCGTTTTGCTATTTCCTATCTCTAGTTTTTCCCTTTTGACATTCTAAAATGAAAAATCTTGATTAAATGCAGTGAGGCTTGTGTAAATCATTCATAATTAATTAAATTTAATCATTTCGATAGTATCGATAGTTAACCTTACTATTGCGATAGCGATAGTGTTTTTGTATATACTATCGATATAGTACTATTGCCAAGCCAACTATTGCGATGTGTCGCTATTGTTAATAAAGAAGTTGATCATCCATAAAATATTTGTCTTCTTTATAAGCATAGTGTTTATGTGTGCATGTACACTGGAACACTTCATTGATGATGTATTTGATCATGAAATAAATATGTTTAAATCACATAGGAACGGTTAATAGGGTTTGCATAAATTACATTACATAATATATAAAATTATAAGTAATCTTTTATACGCAATATACACATTGCCACATGCACTGCATGGCCATACTTTGTCACCCATATCAACTGTGACAACAAATAAAAAACGCTCGCGTTAATATGAATGTAATCGCTTCCCTTAATCAATACACGATTCGTTTCAAACATAATTTATTCATAAGAAAAGGGTACAAGTTATATAACTTAGAACACCCTCTCCTAAGAATTTACATATATATATATATATATATATATATATATATATATATATATATAAATATATATATATAATATTTACATTCTTTATAGACGATGGACAGAAGGTAACATTTATAAGGGTAACAGAAGAACAGTAACAATAAATAAGAAAACCTTTTAGATTGACAAATGTAGGTTTGAACGATTTTAAATATATACTGATTTTCATATCTGCATTGCCATTTAGAAGTAACTCAAAATTTATGTTTAAAGTGGTGATACTGTGTAAATTTGATATCATTACAGTACTTTGTGTAGTATATAATTTACACTCCAATAGATAGTGGTAGGAATTTTCACAAACATTTCCATTAAGCCTGGTGGCCGGATGCTGTTAATAACAGCTGATCGGACGATGAATCAAAATATTCTAGAATTCGCTTATTTTTATTTTTCATGTCTTTTGTCCAAAAATGAACATTTGTGGTCACCGAATGATTTAAAGAGTTAACGGTATCAAACAGGCTTGCTAGAACTTTTTAAAAATCCTACTTTAGGTGAAAAAAACTGAACGTAAAAGGTTGATTTGAAATTGACTGATTTATTAATACTGTGCTATTTTATATCCCATTCAACATTCAACGTTCAAGACATACTTGATGTAAAATGCACCAGAGGTGTGTTGTTCTGGAAATTCTTCTTAATAAGCATTTCTAAATTATGCTGTTCGACTAGACATCCCTCATCATGCACCTTGTGACCTGTTAACATAGGATTAATTACAACGGTGGATGGCCTTCATAATACCAAGAAAAATTACCATTGACAAATTTAACTATTTATTTCTTCCGTCAGTAATCCAGTTTGCTTACTTAGTTGTCATGCAGTTCGCGCAAATATATATTATGTATTCCAAAGTCACTAACGCTCCTTTACTAAAACTTGGTCTCAAATTTGATTAAATTTCATGTTAAAGCGACATTATCATGTTACATGTATGTCCAATGCTATAATTTCGGTTATTTATTTGAGAATTATCAAATTAACAGAGACTAGCCAGTTTAAAGTCAGTCAGTTCATTATAACGAAAATACAACCATTCAAAATCGTGGTTATGATCGAAAACCGGACAATGAACCTTGGCATGCTGCAGCCATTAAGCCAAACGTAATTGAGGAACCTTTCATAAAGTAGATAGGAAGCCAGATTTGTTTCTATAGCGTTTTATAGGTCTATTAAGCATTGATATATTAAGCTTTGGGGGTGAATATGAAAGTCGAGTAAGAAGATATAACTTAAACCTGCACCTACTGAAATATGTAGATTTTAGAACCAAATAAAATAATGCAAAATTGATCGTGCATCTTTAAAAGAATACCTTTGCATGTGAACACCTTTACAAGTAATGTTCGTTTCTTTACATATTATATTGTGGAACTATTTCCAAGTACAAAAGAATCGCAGATGTGTTCTGAGATAAAACAAATAACCAATAAGCCTGATGCCAGCATTTAATATTAATACTATGACCATGTCTAAACAATACATAATCCAACAGGGCGAGAAAAATACTCCCGGCACAATGCGCTTATCTTTTTAATGAAACTAATCACTAATAGAACAGAGAGAAAAGACGGTTTTTCCACTTCTTAATTTTATTAGCTAATCAGTAGTTACGAAGTTAAAAAGCAGGTCCTACATATATATACACAAAGAAAAAAGTTAAGCACCCCCTGATATTTGTGATGATTTTGTTTTCGAGAATATTAAAATATGAGAAGAGTTTGTGTTTGTGCGATAGTTCCAACCAGTGATGCGTGACAGTCGCGCCTACACGTTCGAGGCATGCATGTGCAGCATGCTACGCTCGAGGATCACAAAGAGCAGTATGGCCCAACTGCATTTGGTGGTATGTAACGTTGCTTTCCATAGCCATTCAAGCATATCTATTGAACATGGCACGAAGACGATTGTCAATGGATCTCAGAAATCAAATTATTGGTATGCACTCTGCATGCTCTGCAGGAATGTCCTTTAAGGCGATAGGACGAAATCTGGGCTACCATTACACGTTTGTAGACAGGAAGTGCAATGGACCGTCCAAGGTCTGTAAGACTTACTGTCACTACACCTCGAGAGGACCGGCACCTTCTTCGACATGTACGCCGAGAACCCTTCCTGACAAGTCCTCAGCTGAAACGTCTGTGTTAACCAAATCGAAACATCAGCACCAGAACAGTCAGAAATCGCCTTAAATCGGCAGGACTAAAGGCAAGAAGGGTAATTAAACTTCCCTTGTTGAGATCATAAACGTGCACGTTTGGCATGGTGTTTGGACAGACAACACTGGAATCTGAGGACCTGGCGGAAAATCCATTGGTCTGACGAGAGTCGATTCATGTTACTGACTGGCGTGTATGTGTTTGGAGACAGAAGAATACAGCCTTTACTCCCAGGAACATCCAGCCAGCTGTTGCGTATGGAGGTGGCTCCGTTATGGTATGGGGATCCCTCTCTCATGACTGCAAGCTGGATTTAGTCACCATCAGGGGCAACTTATCGGGAGCTCAATATATCTGGGACGTGCTACAGCAAGTCGTTGTTCCTCATTTCTATAGTCATGCACTTGATACACGACCACAATACATGGCCGACAACGTCCGGCCTCACCGATCACATGCCGTTGTCAATTACATGCGAGCCAACGCAGTGACAACTTTACCCTGGCCAGCAGTAAGACCAGATCTGAACCCTCTGGAGCATGTGTGGGATATTCTAGGCTCCGAAACCTCTAGTACAGAATTTACGCTGAGTGAATGTTATTGACACAAGAACAGATCCGACGTCTGACTGGAGGCATGAGACGTAGGGTACAGTGTGTCATCCGGGTACGTGGCGGTCCTACCAGCTACTGATCATTCTTGAACTTGTATACTAGGTTCTACAAAGAGCATTTATAAGTGACAATACCAATGCGAATGTGTTTTGTGTGGTAATTTGCTGGTACGGTCAGTGATGTGTGTTGCCTTACTCGGAGGGTGTGGGGTCGAATCCCGCATGAGACTCGGTCCGACAAAGTACAAGAATTGTATTATTGAAGGTAGTGTTATCCAAAATGTAACCTTGTTATATTTGTTCACTATCTAAATGGAATGTATTTCTAACTTTCCACTCTGTATGCAAATGAGATACAATAAAATGGCACATAGTATTGTAGGAGTCTCTTCAATAGCCCCTGTATTTATGTTTACGTATATCTGAATAAGATTTACATATATGTATAATGTGATGTTTTTAATACTCGGTGTGGTTGATCATGCCACCCTATTTCACATTGCCTTAACGTAGGTATTAACACACAAAAGTCGATGTCATCAACCACGCTACATTTTAAGTTTATACTTGATTTATTTATAACTTAAAGTTTCGTTTTGCAACAGTGTACTGTTTAGTAATATTTACTTTCTGATATAGATGAACAAGAAATACATGCCATTAAGATAGTGAACAAATATAATAAGGTTATATTTGGGATAACTCTACCTTCAATAGTACACATTATTGTACTTTTTCGGGCAGAGTCCCATGCAGGATTCGAAACCACGCCCTTAGAGTATGGCAACTATCCCGCATGAGACTCGGCCCGAAAAAGTACAAGAATGTGTATTATTGAAGGTAGTGTTATCCCAAATGTAACCTTGTTATACATGAACAAGGATAAAATACATGTATATGTTAATCGATAATGTTACAAAATGATGTTCATAGTTAAGTAATACTTACCAAAAGATTATTGTTCATATTCAATCAGGCATTGACATTAGACTCGAGGAGACGCGACGCTATCTTCAACTGAATTTAACTATTGCTAGGTCAAATGAATCCTAAACTGACTGTTGCTTGTACTTGCATTATCAACAATTGTGTATATAAATCACATGGCACAAACATGACACAACGCTGTGTGCAAGATAATGGAAAGTTGCCACATGCAAACGCGAAATGGATCACTGATTTCTTAAACGTGAAGTTCGTTCATAATAAAAGTTCTATTTTGAGAATTATTTATTCAAATTTGAAAAGATCTTATGAGAATTGAGAAACCCCCCAAGCTCACACAAACGTTTGTGAAAACGTTATTGAAACGACTCTCTAAAATTTCAAAAGAGTTTCTGAAAACCTTTCTGCCACGTTGACGTGAAAAGACTAGATCAATAACACATGTTATTCAACGATTAAAGTGTTCAGGATGTTTACTGTCGATAAGATATACGTTGTGTATGTATTAGACACAGCAATAGTTATATGTATTTCGATATATTTAGTTTTACCAATGTTTGTGATTCTCATGTATAAAAAACAATTACACTTCTACAAATTAAAGTGTTAAAAGAAAAAATATATCAAAAGATAGTTTACCTGCAGTTATTCGTATCAAATTAATCTGTATTTGAAATTTCAAAGTTACAATGAGACTTAAAACACTCCTCAATGTTATTTTTTTAGAATTACAAAGATAATGAACCTTGGATACAATTTGCTAGGGTATATTGGTGCACCCAGAATGTATGTTATCATGGTTTTGTATACAGTCTAGAAAATCTTCTCCAGAAGGTCTACAGCTACATGAATATGAAGTTGAAAGCTCAAAGTTTAATCTAAAGAAAAATGTTGAATTGTTTGGCAAACTACTGTTATTCCATAATCTATTTCATGAGTTTAATAAGAACATTATAGCGTTCGTTTAAAAGCATCAATATATACAGTAATTGACTGAACGACGGAACGTTCGGGGCAATAAATGAAAAAAAACCCAAAAATGCTACAAAAGGTTTCTCAAATGATTCTGGTAGGGTTTAGTGTATTTTAGAACATACTAAAAGTTTACCAAAGTTGGACCCCCGGAAAAGTGTTTTTTTTCTCAAGATGTCGTCCAAGATGGCCGCCAAAACCTCTTAATGATCATAACTCTGTAACCATCAACTCGAATATGATGATCTTGGTGTCTATCCTTAGATTATTGGGGGCAACGAACACATTAAGATCATAAAAAAATGGTGTTTGTCTATCCAAATCCAATATGGCGTCAATAATGGCCGCTGGCACCTCCAAATGACCACAAGTCCATTACTAGTCACTCAATTTGATGTTCTAGATGTCAGAAATGAAATAAGGCAATTATATTTCAAGTACATCTAACTGTGTCCAACGTGGCACTACCATTTGACCTACGTTTCAGTCTAATATTATTTAAATATTGGTCTAGATCGCTCCCTTGGGTGTACCTTAAACCCACGTTTCACCAGTTTTCCGCAAGACCTGGACACATCCAGAATATTCACCTAAGTGTTTACAAATGCTCTTCCTTTTGGTACCATACAAAATCCCGTAGGCTAGGATTTTTCTCTGCAAATATACAATCTTTGTTCCAAAACTTGCTGTGTAGATGGCTCTATTTGTGTGCCGAATAAGAGCATCGTGTGTTGGTGAAAACAAATGCTTCAGTTTAGTGTGCTCTCCTTGGCAAAATAAGTCTTGTTGAACAACTTTCACTCTGGTAAATGTGGTGGTGTGGTCATACATGACACACACACGCACACACACACACACACACACACACACACACACATTGATGTTAAAGGTGGCAAACGGGGACACTTAAAAAACACGTGTAACCGGGAACATTTTTCTAGCTGCTCTACAGCTGTACCACTTGCATGACTTACTTCCCTTGTCATATATGTTAGTTCTAAACATTGACTGGCTCTACAGGATACATTTAAACGAGTATGAACTTTCATGTAGGAACCGGGGACACACACCGATTGTGTGTGTGTGCTTTTCTGCATGCAAACGGGGACAGTGTGTATCATTTACACCATGCAAACGGGGACAGTGTGTATCATTTACACCATGCAAACGGGGACAGTGTGTATCATTTACACCATGCAAACGAGGACATGTGTCTATCAGGTATTTCTATATGAAAACTGGGACATTTGGGTTCACTTTTGTACACAAATCAAGGATACATGTTTGTGTTTAAGAGGTTATTGCAATCTGACGGTCATACTCAGCGTGAGAATCCATTTTACTACGATAAGTGCGTATGTGTAAGTTTTCACAAGCAAACAGGGACAGTGTGTATCATTTACACCATGGAAGCGGGGACATGCGTCTATGAGGTATTTCTCTATGGAAACGGGGATATTTGGCTTTACTTTTGTATACACATCACGGCTATATGTGTGTATTTAAAAAGTTATTGCAATCCGACGGTCATACTCAGCGTGAGAATCCATTTTACTACGATAAGTGCGTATGTGTAAGTTTTCACAAGCAAACAGGGACAGTGTGTATCATTTACACCATGGAAGCGGGGACATGCGTCTATGAGGTGTTTCTCTATGGAAACGGGGATATCTGGCTTTACTTTTGTACACAATTCACGTCTATATTTGTGTTAATGCAATCTGACGGTCATACTCAGCGTGAGAATCCATTTTACTCCAATAAGTGCGTATGTGTATGTTTTCACAAGCAAACGGGGATAATGTGTATCATTTACACCATGGAAGCGGGGACATGCGTCTATGAGGTATTTCTCTATGGAAACGGGGATATTTGGCTTTACTTTTGTATACACATCACGGCTATAAGTGTGTATTTAAAAAGTTATTGCAATCCGACGGTCATACTCAGCGTGAGAATCCATTTTACTCCGATTAGTGCGTATTTTAAAATTTTCACAAGCAAATGGGAACAGTGTGTATCATTTACACCATGGAACCGGGGACATATTGTTTAACACAGTTCCCTAAGCAAACGTCAACAGTATTGTTATGATTTATCATATGTGTATCAACTGTTTATCTGCAGAAAGTTTTAAGTCCAAATTGAGTCTAATGTTGATGAATATACTATATATATATTAGGTGACAAATATACAATTTAAGAGTTACGATATACTTATAGTTTAAAAGATGATTAACTGAGAAGGAAGATACATTATGTTTTATTTCCATTAAAGGTTGTTTGAAATTTATTCAAATACATTAAGCACAAGGAAACATTTCCTGGAATTGTGTACGGTTTATTTTATGCATCCATAATCGAGGATGCGTATACAAGAACAGCACAAGCAAAGATTTGAAAGAAAACCATTTTTCATATAACAACTAGTTAATGTTAAGTTATGCTTTGCCAACTGTTAATGAGATGAATAGTTTTTATAAATTACTAAAATATAAGAAACTATTCTTATCAGTTCGTATTACTAGGGATAGTATTGGCGTTAAGTCTGTGATACGATTCATCACGACACTAAGATTTAAGTCCCAACGGTATAAGAAACTATTCTTATCAGTTCGTATTACTAGGGATAGTATTGGCATTAAGTCTGTGATACGATTCATCACGACACTAAGATTTAAGTCCCAACGGTATATTTTTAAACAAATTGCTCACCTAAGTTGCGATATGATACTGACCCCGATGTAAGGGTGGCGATAGGATATGTATCACGATACTTATAGCTTGCTTCTAAACAGTGATATTGTATTCCAACAATAAACAAATCTCACAACAAAAACAATATTTAAATGAAGTAAACGTTTATACATAACAAAAGTAGCACCTTGAAACTTAAACAATAAAACACATAATATTGTACTGACTATGAAATCACAAAATGTGGTATCACTGGAGAGACTTAGTACGATACAAAGTCATGTGCATCTATAAATCCCAATGAAAATGCTGAATGCTGAGATCAAGAGTAACCAACTGTCAATAAAGTGGCAAAGTGTTATGTAAAGTGGCACAAGGCTAACACATCTCAAACTGACTCCTATTGCTATAGCGTATCAAATGCATTATGTAACATCACTCTGCCAGCTTGTGTCTCATCAGAAAGTATTGAATGGCATAATACCTGTGTGACTAACTGCCTGCTGAATGCTAGCTCTGAGTGTCTTCGCCAAGGAACATTTAAATATTACCTTAAACCATATTGGAAAAGTAACAATTTGGATAAATTGCATTTCGATATGCGCTGTTCTCGACGAGTATGGATTGCTGAAAATAAACCAAGAGATGACAGTTCGGAATCATACAGGAAATACAAGGATACTAAGCGTATCTTTAGTTGTAAGAGAAAAGCTAAACGTAAAAAATCCCGATAATCCTCTTATGGACATAGACAAAACAACGGAGGTTGATGTGAATACTTTCTATAAGAACATTAGAAAATACCGAAAGACAACAACTGATATTGAAGAACTTCATTATAACAACGCAACTGGGTCGACCCCTGAAAGTATATGTGACATATGGAGACAGTATTACTCTGATCTTGCGCAACCATATGATAGTGAATCTTTTGATGAAATGTTTCGCAGTGAAACTGCAGCTGAAGTTAATGTGCTAAGCACCACATACCATAAAATGGAAGATAGTGAAGCTATTGAATTACCTGTCACACTCCCTGAAGTTAAATATGAAGTACAATCTCTCAGCAAAAATAAATCGCCAGGACCGGATCAGATAACCAACGAGCATATCATACACGGTGGAGACAGTCTCATTACGCATCTGTGTGTATTATTCAACAGCATTCGAGAGATACAGTATATGCCCCATTCTCATAGACTTGGTATGGTCATTTCAATAATTAAAGGAAAGAAGGCGAAATCTGATCCACGTAATTATAGAGGTATCACGTTGACTTCATGTGTGTCTAAACTGTTCGAAAAGTTGCTACTTAATAGAATTAACAAATCGATGAAAAAACATAATCCTGACTTCCCAGATAAACTACAGTTTGGATTCAGAAAGGGACATGTTGCACTGATGTCTGTATATACTCTGGTGGAAAGCATTGGACATTATCTGAATAATGACTCATGTGTGTTTGCAGCTTTTTTGGACAATGAAAAAGCATTTGATAGAATCTGGCATGACGGACTGTTCCTTAAACTCTTCAACTTGGGATTACGAGGAAACCTATGGAAGCTCATAAAACACAGTTATTCAAACAGTTTCGCGTACGTACACTACAAAAATGAAAGATCAGAGATCTACCCTGTCAAACAAGGAGTTGGTCAAGGTCGGCTGTTATCTGCATGGCTTTTTCTAGTATACATAAACGGCCTAATATCATCCCTGAGAGAAGCAAGATGCGGCATCAAAGTACATGGAGAACACATACCAACAGTAGAACTGGTTGATGACACAACCCTAGTTAGTACATCACCTGCTGGTCTACAGATGGAACTTGACGTAGTTGACTCATATGCTTTGAAATGGCGCCTGACCTATAATGCTGCAAAAAGTACCGTGGTTATATTTACCAAGGCAAGGTCTCTACAAATCCCCATTAATTGTCATCTTGGGAAAGCAAGTATAAATACATCAGATTTTGTAACATTTGGTGGAGTACTACTTACAAAGAATCTGTCCTGGAAATCGAAAATTGAGAAAGACTGTGGAAAAGCGAGAAAGACGTTTACCTCTCTAAAACCATTAGGAATAACCTACTACCAAATCAATCCAAGTATTTCTGTTAAAATCTGGCAAAGTGTAATATTAAAAGGCAGCTTCTATGGATGTGAAGTACTCACTGGCATTAAAGGAAAAGGACATTGACTTGATAGAAAAGACACAGAAATACTTTGCTAGATCTGTTCAAGGCTTTTCCAAAATGTCCCCGACATTGAGTGCTACAGCAAACCTAGGCTTGACAACTATGATTGGTTACATAGATATATGCAAACTTCATTTTGCAGCTCGACTGTTTTATATGCCATTCAACACAAGTCCTAAGAATATTTTTTGTGCCAGTGTCTCAAGAAGTTATGAGTACAGCACCCAGCAATCATCTATAAGCAGTGAGATCATATGAACTATGCGCAAATATGGACTGGCAAATTATTGATATAAATACATAGAATTCAGACTATTTCCAAAGAAATATGAATGGAAAAAGATTGTTAAGAATGCTGTATGAACTTTCACTTTGGAGGAAGAGACTTTCTGCGGATCTAGGGTTGTCACGCTATCTAACTGTACACACTGAGCTCTCCCAGCACTGTTACTGGCGCCTTGCATTACTGTTCCCAAACCTGAGAACCAAATTTAAACTTTGTGTAAAAGTGGGGTCAAGGTAAAAAATGTCTACATAATGCATTACATGTAGAAAACATGCTTTTGACATCGACAAACACATACTCCTTCACTCTGAAGAACTAATTCATCAAAGAAATATATTTCATTCTTTTTCTACTAGATCTTCTTGAAATTGAAACATATATAAGATTCGAAACACAAGACGAGGATGAACAGCTATCCTTCCTGCTTGGAGGAGACTGCAACTTCACAAGGTCCATTGACATACACGTTAGAAACACTATTTATCTACAATTTACCAACTACCTCTCCAACCTCAGAACTCATCTTAGCTACAGCTATACATAACATCTTTACTTAGGTAATTGTATAATAAGCATTGTAAATACTTCGTATAACTTTGTGGTAATGATTATCATGTTGTGGTCATCATCATGCATGTATGGCTAATGTTGTATACAAACTTTGTTATATATTCTACATTGATGTTTGATTGATTTTGTTCATGTAATCTTCGGATATTTCTGGAGGAAATAAAGAATCTCCAACTGTAACCAACTGTCAACATGAAGTTGAAAACAAAACTGGATACTTTAATACATTTAAAAAATAACAAAGGTTTGTTATCACTTGAGTCATTTAATATAATTGTAACATCAAGCCATGGACAACTCATTGAAAGTGAAAATCAGAAAATGAAAAGTTTATAACATTATCATATCAAGTAACTCAAGTGAGAAATGAGATATAACTTTTGAGAACAGATAGATATTAAAAGCCATAAAGATCTTGCAAATGTCCATGAACTTCAATACCTGCAAACTGGATCTTTTTGTATTTTTAACTGCCCTGTTGACAACTCTATCGATGTGTATAATTATAAACCTGAACATGTAAACATCTAATGGAAAATAACACATACACATTTTTTTTTAAAGTAACTCAAATGATGAACATAAATTGAAGGTGTAAAACATCCAGTGCATGTGCAAAACTGTAACATGATCATTCAAATTTCAAACTGGAAACTTCATACAGAATTGAAACTTCAAGAAAACACTACTGTTGTCGCTTGTCATAGTTGACATACACATTTAGGCCTAGGTATTCAACTCCAGACTTCAAATGTGAACAATTATCAGAATTAAAAGAAAAAAGACGGCCATACTAAGATACGAAAAATGCGTATGTGTAAATTTTCACAGGCAAACGTGAACAATATGTATCATTTTCACAATGCAACCCGGGACATTTGGTTTAATACTGTTCTCTATGCAATCATAATCGAGGATGCGTAATTACAAGAACAACACAAGAGGAAACGTTGTTCATATAACAACTATAATTGTCGTTAAATTACTCTGTGCCAACTGTCAATCTGATGAATACTTTTAATTAATTTCTAATTTTTTCTAAGGTGTAAATTGCCCCAAGGTAGTAAACCGCCACTAGGCACTATGCAAGATTGCTTAGAATGTGCACGTGAAACTTGTGCATAGTTTACATTTGTGAAAATATGTCCATGGGGACGTTTCTTTTGCACGTGAGTTAAGTAAGGTGTAGTTATTCACCAACAAGTTGTAATACGGTTAAGTACATTCTTTACTAGGTTGAACTACAATGAACTAACTTCACATTTTCAATTCACTACATCAAAGTACATTGACTATGTTTCTTTAAATGTAGTTAAAAAACTAAACTTTGAACATGTTTAAAAAGTTAAATCACAAACTGCGATTTTCTCACGTCTATGTCTGCGTTTTGAATACGGATAACCAAGATTAACTACGGATTACTAGGCTTAAGTACAGTTAACTACGTTAAGCTACGTTCTCCATCATTACGTTAACTAACGTAAGTGTGACTGGGGCTTAAAGATAAAAAAAACCTCTCTGTTTTGTTCGATGTTAATTCGTTTGTTCATATAGACAGAACTTTCAAGTAAATACAACACTAAATATTATTTCGAAGAGTCACCTTCTTAGCAAGATATCGCGGTTCATAGTGAGTAAAATTGGCCTATAAAATTGTTTTTACAAGCAAACGGGGACAGTATGTATCATTTACACCATGGAAGCGGGGGAATGTGTCTATGAGGTATTTCTCTATGGAAACGGGGATATTTGGCTTTACTTTTGTATACAAATCACGTCTATATGTGTGTTATTGCAATCTGACGGTCATACTCAGCGTGAGAATCCATTTTACTACGATAACTGCGTATGTGTATGTTTTCACAAGCAAACGGGGACAGTGTGTATCATTTACACCATGGAAGCGGGGACATGCGTCTATGAGGTATTTCTCCATGGAAACGGGCTATATGTGTGTATTTAAACAGTTATTGCAATCTGAAGGTCATATACTCAGCGTGAGAATCCAGTGTACATATCATTTACACCATTGAACCGGGGACACTAATTCTGTTTATAGTAGGCCTGCTAATTATCTCTTTCTTGAAACAGTTTTCCGTGGCCACTCAGTGTAGCATAACCTTCGTTAGTGATGTGACGTCATATATACAGGAGTTACTACCAATGGAATAATTAGGCGATTTGTCGATTTTCGTCGATGATTCTTTTAAAACATAATAACAATTTTTGACATTGTAAATTTCCGATAGAATGGCTATTTGTGCATCTGTAGGGAGTATAATCTCGGAGTTTTTGAAGCATTTTCCGATATTCAACCGCTGATTTTAGATTTGTTCTTTTCCCAATCGAGCGGAGCGTTAGGTTATTTTACAGGCTACAATATGTTTTGAAATGAATAACTGACAATTCCAATATAAAATCAACCATGCAATGTTTAAGGATTGTTTTAGGGCAAACTGACCTAAGCTCGGACACCACCCGAAGTCGCCCGAACTTCGGACACTTTCAATTTACTCAAAAACAAAGCAAATTGTAACGCTCCGTTGGTTTCAAAATATTTCTGTTCATTTTCTGACAATACTTGATTCTTTTGAGAAATATCTGACAGTCAGATATACTTTAAAAACGAAATTTAGAGGGAGGTACAAATAACGGTTTCAGAAATGAAATTGACGAAATATTTGTGTGAAGATAAATTTTGTGTGACAATTCAGGGAATGAAGGAAGCGATCATATTGTTTCAAATATATGCATGCATATGAAGAAACAATTAGGTAGTCGGTTATATTTGTATTTCAAATTTATTCTTAGGTTTAGAATTGATATTTTGATAACATGTCAAAATGAAATTGGTTCGGACAGGTTTGACCATGGTTCGGACACAAGTAGACCAAAGTTCGGGCACAAATCGACCAAGGCTCGGACACTTCCGGCTACTGAATAAAATGGCGGGAACATTTTGGGGTTTTACGCGGAAATTTCATAATGGACAGTAAAACAACAAAATAATTTTTTTTTGCATTATACAGTGCTCGTATGCGCGTATGACGTCATATATGCACAGTGACGTCATACCTTTCAGCCAGACAGGTAATAGCCTCATTAGAAACATGTCCCTCAAAAGAAAACAGGCTTATGAAAGCTGTTAAAGTTGTAAGACAAGTTTTGCTGTCTATGAGAAAATCTGCCAAGATGTATATAGGCTAGCGTTGTGAACTCTACAATTTCTGATCGGGTCAAAGGAAGGGTAAATGTGTATGCTGAAAACAGGGTACAATCTCAACTCACCAACACTAAAAAGAGGAAACTGATTGACATATCCGCCAACAGGGCAATGTATGGTGTTGAAATGACGGATTAAATATCTGTGTTGTGCCTTATCTTTTGTTTAGCTCATTGTAACAAAGAATACCAAGTTATCTAAATGTGTTACAAATAAACAATGTGTATCACATAACTCCCACTATAACTATTAGGATTAATAACTTCAATGTGTTACACTGTAGATTTTCACTAAGCATTATCGTATTTTATAACATATGAAAAGAGTAATAATAGGAGAATATATACACATGTAAAACATTGTTGCTAACGCACGACCTCCCGGTCCCCCCTTGAGATTTGGTTTACCTCTAAACGAGGTTAGAGAACCGTAAATCATTTAATTATAGCTGAGTAATTACTTGAACCATCACCTGCATATGTTTTCACTGTTTTACTGTTCGAAATTTCGAAATTCGAAACAGTTCAACAAGATAAATGTAATTGAACCACAAACTATAAAGTATGAAGCGCATCACTTATATAGAAGGCGGGAACGATTATGATTACAACGGCAGCCTTCTTAGACTCCTTGATCACTTGATGAATTTACTTAATCAACGATTTACGGTGCTCTGAAAAGTTTTTTAACAGATGCATGTGTATTAAATCGTTAGCAAGTAGTAATCAAATGATATTGTACCCGGTCATTGGTAAAGGTGAAATCAGTTTGAATAATCTTTAAAAAATGTGAGCTCTTCTTATTGTTCAGAGCTTATAGCCCTACACGTGCCACAAACACGTTCTTACCTGCATGTTAATAGATGTAATTATCCTGCTAACCAATTACTTTCAAAAACGACTAAAAGTATGTTAAAGGCGGAAACAAATATCGCACTGCAGTTATCTGTCACCCGTTCTGTGTCCATGCAGACCTGGTACCGAACTGTCCGAAATTCGGGCGACCCTGTCCGAACCAAGGTCAAAACCGTCCGAACCTTGGGCGAATTGGTATACTCGCCTAAAACTGCTAAATAACATATTTATTCATATAATGAACGAAGTAAGCGTTTGGAATTTTGAACAATAACCCTTTTTGGACTTTGACCACTTATTGTTGGCCGTTAAAGAGTCACATTTTGAAAATACAAATAGTAAAAGTTTTTAGATTGGAACATTGTCCGAACCTCGGCCAGTTTGCCCCACATGTTTCGTGCCTCTATATCTAAGTATAACAACAACAAATTGTATAACATCGCGTAGCGTAGCGGAGCGATGTTGTACGAAATTCGTTGCTGTTATACTTCGATATAGGCACAAAACGTGTAAAACAATCCTTATGATTACAAAATCAACAAGTTTTTCTTTAAATATTTACACAAATCTAATATATTTGTTATTTATCACGGGAGGCAGCAGCTTGTTACACGCAACAATACATGGCTGAAGCAAAATTGAGGAATCCTTAATCTAAAACGGCAGAGGATTCAATTTCGTTTTCACAGCATTCACATGCATACAATCAGGGTTCGTTTTTTCTGGTTTACACAGTTTGTGATTAACCCTCATTAGCATATCACGCGACGTTCAATCATGGCTACCGTTTGCGAAGCGCTAGTGGATGAACAAGCTTGAGGACTTGTATCGATTAAAATGAAGTGTTCAAGGTGAAATTAATTATCTCGTTAGGAAAAGGAATGAATATTCCAGTTATTGGCGTGGGTTTGAGGACAGAATGACATGTGTATATCTTATTTTGCATCAAAACGTTACGCTCAGTTGTAAGAACCAACTGACACGTCCGTTTGTTCTGATGGATTGTGACGTCGTAAGGTACGAATGCACGAGCTATGGTAGCACATTTTATATGCATTTATCGAGAAATGGCAGCAGATTTTTGAGAGCTCTCGTCCAATCAGAAACGCGAACATTAGTGTAACAAAACCATTTTATATTATTCAACTATAAACGTCATTATTATTATAAAAAATTGTGGTTGATTTTCTGTTTCAAGAGGCCTGTATAGTTTGAGGTCTACTGAGTCAATATTTTTCATGGTAACTTTTTATTGATAATAGAATAATTGCATTATAACTAAGAAGTCATACAATTTTCAACATTGTTACTGTTTTACAGTTTTTTTAGTAAGAAAAAATCGGGCTTTCGTTAAATTTATAATCTTGTTCATTTACAATTAGTTACATATAGGCAGTTATTTTATTCAGTGTAATACATCTGTGAGAAATGTGACTGGTGAAAATGTCAAAAAATGTTAAAGCCTACAATGATATATCTATGATAGGGAATAATGATTAATTTCAAATCGAAATGAAAATGGCATTTTCTTTTTCGGTACACATTTCCTTTCAGAAAATCTAGTTTTGAATTTAATTCTATATTGTTGAGAAGTTTGTCATGAAATCATCATTCACTAATTACGCATAATGCATTAACACCTTTGCTTTGATGTCAGATATCAGTCACTGGGTCGGTTCAATTATATAAGAAGTGGTGCGTCAGGATTTTGTTAATGTCCTGTCATATGATGTAACTGGTACTACTAAACTGGTCGTTAGTAAATTAAAGATACACATGTAGGCGACATTCAGTCTGGACATAGTGAGCCAATGAAAGTTAGGAATTTAAGAATATGATGTTTTGTTGTTTCGTCGGCGATAGCAGCCGGTCATTCACTATTATGTATGATACACACCGGTGTACATGGATTAGCAATCACATGGTGACAACAGGTTCGTTATTTAAATCAATAAGGACATCGTTAAGTGTTATGTACAGGCGAACTAGTTAGAAAATCATCATAATGTAGTCCAACAATTGTTGATATGTATTTCTTTTAATTTGTAAAATGATATAGATATATACGTCGCATAAGTCTCGTTTTTCGCTGAGTAGGATTAGTATGAATTCTTGGCTTGTTTGCCGATTCAATTCGTCATTCAAATCTGTGTTATCGCTTGACTTACGTTGTTCAAAGCGAGATCTCATTGCTAGAATAATAGTCTGACATAACGGTAATGGTCAGTGATGGACATTCACGCAGTAACGCTATAGAACTGACACTTCAAAATGACACAAAAAAACGACAATGGCGGTAGATTTACGCTGAAAGATCCACTATCGGAGACTAAAGAATCTAAACACAAGTGTACAATAACCAAAGTTAATTAACGACTGAACAGAATATGCCGACATTGTTTCTAATAGCTTTGATCACTTTTAGGTTGTTTTGACAACTGAAATCAGTGAAAAATACGTGACAGCTATTCGAGTGTATAATGTAAACAACAACATAAGCCAGATATTCGTTAGGAAGAAGAAGAAGAAAAGAAGAAGAACATTATTTTATTTGTGTGTCACCAGGTTGTACAATAAACGTTGGAGCAGTGATAATACAGATAAAAGTACACCTGCCGGTGTAAGATTGAACACGTACCCGCGTTGAAAACACACCCGGCGGGTACTTTTTCAACGTTGAATTATGACCCGGGGTCACTTTTCAACACCTCGGGTATATTTTCAACGTTGAACATTTACCTGACTGCTGTTGAAAAATTACCCCTGCACGGAATGAAAAGGTACCCTGGTTGAATAAGTACCCGGTATGTTTCTATACACCCCAAACCGGAAGAGCGCATTGTGTTTCTGCTTTTTTAAGTGCCAACATTTTGAGGTGGTTAAGGGTATGTAGTTTGTTTATAGTATATGGGTTATTTAATTCATTGAATTAACTAATTGTTCATTTAAACTTTTAAGTATATCATAGCAGTTATAACGTTTGAATTACCTTGACCCTAAACGTAAACAAATTGGCGTCATCCGCCTCGACTGAAATCTAACTGTCATTCAGCACTTTACAATACAAGCTTTAAAATTATTTAAAACGGGTAAACCTTAGTGTATTTAAGTGTGCAAATAATGGAATGTGAAATTTGTTAACCAACATAGCAGGGAATATTGGGGAAAGATGTTTGTAATTAATGGATCCAAAACAGCTGATGGAACTGTTCAAAACTCTGCACACGGCGTGCATCATCATATAATGTCATCTTACCGTTATGCGACACCTACTGTTGGCTAAGAGTTGTCACTATGGCAGCGGGGTACATACTTTTTTTTACACCGTGAACCTGACGGGGTACATAATAAAGAAATGTATCGACCGTCAACCAATAGGAAACGAGTAATACTTTTTTTTACTGTAAGTACAAATATATAAATGTGATAATTTAATTAAATTAATAATTTAGGCATTTGTATAATAAGATTATTTCTTTTTACCCGATCATTTTTCATTTAACGGAGATTATTAGGTCTTCAAGACCTATGTCTTGAAGATCTATTGTTATTATCCGTTTTTTTCTCCTATTATTATTATTAGTTCTTCAAGACCTATGTCTGGAAGACCTATTGTTATTATCCGGTTTCATCATATTATTATTATTCGTACTTTTTTTGTGCGCCGATTCTGAAGTAACGGCTGAACTGATTTGCATGAAAGTTACAGGGATTATAGACTGTGACAAAAACTAGCCCTGTACGTCGGCCGAATTTTCGACTTCTTTCGTGAGTTATCTCCACTTGAAGTCAAAACTTCAGACCTTAATAGCTCGAAAACTAATAAACATAATTTCACAAAACCTGCACCAAAATGTGGGCAACAACATTTCCCATCGGTTTTCGGCCGGCAGAATAGATTTTTTGCTATTTAAAAATGTGTGCAATTTCGCGGTTTTTAGGGTATGTGTCTTTGAAAATGTACTCCTCCTTCAATTTTATGAGTACAGCTATGTTTGATAGCTTATTATGTAGATAAATACATTGTTAAGAGCGTTCTTGCGGCCGAATTTGGAATTTTGTCCTTGAATTTCAGTTATCTGCCTTTTAACATGGTAATTTTTTATAAGTTGAAATTTCGGCTTCATGTTCAAAGGGACATTACTTTGTAACAAATAAAGATATCTCAAAGTTACTTATTGCAATCTGATGCGGATACATTACCTGACAACCTATCACCGCAGATACGCCTTGTCTGTTTGCCATTATTCTCATGAAGTTCATATAACAAATACTATTTTAATTTTGACCCCTTCATTCCACCATGCCATTACATAATAGTGTGGTTGAGTGAGTAATGATGACATAGGCATACATAATTTTTTGTCGTATGGCTTTCTCCATTCTTCTCTCCGAGAGGCTATTCAACTCAGTTCTTCAATCCTAACCTCTGTTGCATATAGAACACTTTCTTGGATTGAAATAGAGATTACTGATTGGTAGCATCAAACGTGGTTGTGATATCAACGAAATTGTTTGAAAAGGTCTGTTTTCATAACTGTTGAAATGACCAGAGTTGATTCATCTGTGCAACACCGAAGTCGGGTGCAGATGTAAAACCATGTTTTATTGGATAAACATAAGGACGTAACCACTGTTGCAAACTATCAAAACCAGGGGATTTTTTAGGAATGGTGAAATATGCTCTTTGCAACACAGGTTAGGATGGAAGAACTGAGTGGAGTCACCTATGTGAGAAGAGAATGGGTTTAGTATTGAATATTTAAAGTATGCGAGCAAATGTATGGGATGAAGCTAATTACACACTTTGCAACATAAATGTATAAATCCATGTAAACATTATATCATTTCTGTTAATATAATACATTTCATAAAGGAATTTGATTATACCTTGGTATTATCAGCTATATGGTTATCAAAAAGTCTTTAAAATAAAACGTCAATAACCAGATGATGACTGGGATCTCACACTGTATCCAGAAAGGGTATTGTACAGTTGTCTATCAATGTTTTGCAGTCGACAGGTGCGCTTGACTGTTTTTACTCTAGGTTTCCTCACTCAGATCTTCTCCATACACAAAACCACTTCTTTTTTTAACATAACATGTCCCAAGTTTACATTTATCTCATTAATCAACGTAGACAACTACTTCTTCTTTCCATTAAAGGGTGTGATGTGGCATGCATAATGTAAGGCGTCATGCTTCTATTGGCATATTGAAATACAGCAACACAAGAAAACACATTAATCTGATAAGTCGATGACTCTAAGGATTCAAGTTGTTGCATAATTCTTGCATTGATAGTTAACCGGTTTTGTTCTTGGCTGTAATGGATCATTGTATGTCTGGGACAATCAGTTTGTTTTCTTCAGTCAAAAGACTATTTCCATAATTAACAAAGACACGTCGTACTCACTCAGATCTTCTTTCTCCGCACACAAAACCGCTTCTGTTTTTAACAAGACATGTCCCAAGTTTACATTTATTTCATTAATCAACGTAGACAACTACTTCTTTATTCCATTACAAGAGCGTGATGTGGCATGCATAATGTAAGGCGTCATGCTTCTATTGGCATATTGAAATACAGCAACACAAGAAAACACATTAATCTGATAAGTCGATGACTCTAAGGATTCAAGTTGTTGCATAATTCTAGCATTGGTAGTTAACCGGTTTTGTTCTTGGCTGCAATGGATCATTGTATGTCTGGGACAATCAGTTTGTTTTCTTCAGTCAAAAGACTATTTCCATAATTAACAAGACACGTCGTACTGTAGAGTCTGTTTACATTTACATTGTACATTACATCTCGGTTATTCTTCAGTTTCTCTGCTTTAAAATGAGCTATCGAACATGTCTTTATCTTCAGTAGTTTTTTTACAAAAATTCTCCAAAGAAGGTACCCCTCTGAAAATGGAAAAATCACGTATTAATGGACCCCTACATGATCTTTCTGACGATTAAGACAAAACTATGAACATTTCATAATAAGGTGTAACATAGGAGATGTTATACTTTGATTTCCACGTAAGTAGATGATATCATCATTAAGATCGCATACATATTTAATACGTTACGCTGATCTGAATATTCAGGAAAATATGGAAAAATGCTCATTTTCGGACCCATACACATCGCTCGCGATGTTTGAGGCTTAACTATTAACTTTTTGATGAAAGCGGTCAACAGAAAAGTTTTTCTTCTTGAAATTGTGCATACGTAGGTGTCTATAACATTTTCAATAGCATGAAAAGTTAAGCAGTTATGAACCTATCAACTTTGTTGAAAATGGCGATTTTCGAAAAATGACAATCTTCTATGACTTGTCACAAGTAAACTATAACAGACACATGCTTGAAAGTTATTGTCCTTAATAAACTGATATCTCTCCTTCAAAATGAGCTATTAAACATGTTTGTATTTTCAATGGTTTGTGATCGACAATTCTTCTAAAAATATGCCCCTCAAAAGTTCTCAAAATCACGAAATTTCACATCTTCGGGCAAATGATGATTTTGTGATTGAACTATCAACTTTTACATGATAAAGATCTAAAACAGAAATGTTATGTAATGTATCTCCATCCGATTGCAATAACTAACTTTGACGTATCTTTTTTGTAACAGAGAAACGTCCCTTTGAACATGATGTCGAAATTCGAACTTATAAAAAAGGACCATGTTGAAGGGCAGATAACCGAAATTCTAGGACGAAATTAAAAATTCGGCCAAATGAGCGCTCTTAACAATTCATTTATCTTCAAAATAAGCTATCATACATAACTGTACTGTTAAAATTGAAGGAGGAGAAGATTGTCAAAGACGCGTTCCCTAAAAACCGCGAAATTGCACAAAATTTTCAGTTTTTTGAAAAAAGCAAAAAATCTATTCCGCCGGCCGAAAACCGCTATAGGCCTAATCGATGGGGAATGTTGTTGCCCACATTTTGGTGAAAGTTTTATGAAATTATCTTGATTAGATTACGTGCTATTAAGGTTTAAAGTTTTGACTTCAAGGGGAGATAACTCAGGAAAGAAGTCGCAAATCAAAATTCGGCCGACGTACAAGGCTAGTTTTTGTTACAGGCTATCATCCCTGAAAATTTCGTGAAAATCGGTTCAGCCGTTACTTCAGAATCGGGGGGACAAAAAACGTACAAATAATAATAAGAAGAAGAAACCGGATAATAACAATAGGTCTTCCAGACATACGTCTTGAAGACCTAATAATAATAATCTCGACGATAACAATACGTCTTCAGACATTCGTCTTGAAGACCTAAAAACGGATAATAACAATAGGTCTTCCAGACTTTCGTCTTGAAGACCTAAGTTTTGAATTCAAGGGGAGATAACTCAAGACAGAAGTCGAAAATCAAAATTCGGCCGAAGTAAAAGGCTAGTTTGTGTTACAGGCTGTTATCCCTGAAAATTTCGTGCTAATCGCTTCTGCTGTTACTTCAGAAAAGAAAAAAAACGGATAATAACAATAGGTTTCCCAGACTTTCGTCTTGAAGACCTAATTTATAATCGATAGTTAAAATTGTACATACATACATACATATATGCATACTGTAGAGTCCGTTCAATCCAGAAACGTTTCCATTAATAAGGTCTTCAAGACGTATGTCTCAATGACGTATTGTTATTATCATGTTTATTAGGTCTTCAAGACGTATGTCTGGAAGACCTATTGTTATTATCAGGTTTCTTCTTCTTATTATTATTTTTTGTGCGCCCGATTCTGAAGTAATGGCTGAACTGATTTGCATGAAATTTACAGGGATTATATAGACTGTGACAAAAACTAGCCCTGTACGTTGGTCGAATATTGTTTTCGACTTCTTTCGTGAGTTATCTCCCCTTGAAGTCAAAACTCAAAGTTGCATAGTCATAGTCATAGCTCGAAAACTGATCAAGATAATTTCACAAAACCTGCACCAAAATGTGGGCAACAACATTCCCCATCGATTAGGCTTATAGCTGTTTCGGCCGGCAGAATAGATTTTTTGCTATTTCAAAAAACTTAAAGTTTTGTGCAATTTCGCGGTTTTTAGGGTAAGCGTCTTTGAAAATGTACTCCTCCTTCAATTTTATAAGTACAGCTATGTATTATAGCTTTTTATGTAGATAAATGATTTGTTAAGAACGCTCTTGTGGCCGAATTTGGAATTTCGTCCTTGAATTACAGTTATATGCCCTTTAACATGGTAATTTTTTATAAGTTTGAATTTCGGCTTCATGTTCAAAGGGACGTAACTCTGTAATAAAGAAATATATCTCAAAGTTACGTACTGCACACTGATGCGGATACATTACCTGACATTTCTGTTTTAGATCTTTACCATATAAAAGTTTATAGTTTGGTCACAAATTAAGCATTTGCCAAAAGATATGGAATTTCGGGATTTTTTGAGGGGCATATTATTTAAAGAATTTGCGATCGTAAACCAGTAAAGATACAAACAAGTGTAATGGCTTAATTTGAAGTAGAGATATCATTTCATTAAGGAAAATAACTTACAAGCATGTATCCGTCATAATTTATGTGTGACAAGTCAAAGAAGATTGTCATTTGTTGAAAGGTTCATAACTGCTTTACTTCTTATGCTATTGAAATTTTGCATACCCTACTTATGCACAATTTCAAGAAGAACAACATTTTATGCCGACCGCTTTCATAAAAAAAAGTTAAGCCTCGAACATTGGAGCATTGTCTAGGGGTCCGAAAATGAGCATTTTTCAGTATTTTCCTGAATATTCAGAAGAACATAACGCATTAATTATGTATGCAATCTTAATGATGATATCATCTACTTATGTGGAAATCAAAATATAACATCTCCTATGTTACACCTTATTATGAAATTGTTGACCGTTTTGTCTTAATCGTGAGAAAGATCATATAGGGGTCCATTAATACGTGATTTTTCCATTTTCAGAGGGGTACCTTCTTTAGAGAATTTTTGTAAAATAACTATTGAAGATAGAGATCTGTTAAATAGCTCATTTTAAAGAAGAGACATTGGTGAATAACCGAGAGTCAAACATTGAGTTAAAGGTCAAGCAGAAGTCTTGAAGACCTAAGTATTGACGCGTCAATCCTAGTTATTTGTACGTTTTTTGTGCGCCTGATTCTGAAGTAACGGCTCGGCCGATTTCCATGAAATTTACATGGATTATAGAATGTGACAAACACTTCTTTCGTGAGTTATATCCCTTTGAAGTCAAAACTTCCTGTTCTATTTTATTCGCATCGCATTCACAATCGCATTGTAATTCCCTATATGACGTCATATTTCATCATCTGAAGGGGTATTTCCCACCACGTGTAGGCAAAGCATTCATTCAAAAATACTGCCAACAAACATCTGTACATCAATACATACATACATACATACATACATACATACATACATACATACATACATACATACATACATACATACATACATACATACATACATACATACATTCATTCATCGGCAGGTACATACGTACATACATTTGTACATACATACATCATATTCTATATATAAAACCTGTACATACACCCATTGTACATACACCTACAGTAATAACTTACATATGTACATACATAAACATGTACATACATTATAACATATGGAACAATCAGACTTAAGATATTCGCATTAAAATCGCATGTAAAAACGCATGTAGTGTAAACCCCCAAATCGCATGCATCAACGCAATGCGATTTATTCGGACGTAGTGTAAACCCCGCCTAACAATGGCGTGCTACAGTACTTTTCATGTTAAACTCTGCTTCTATTAATGACATTCACATTTTTGTTAATTTCGCTCATTCTTTCACCTCACATGAACATGGATGTATTTTATCCGGGTTGAGTGGATTATGGTTTGAAACATACGCAATATCAATGGAATCAGTTTTTCCTTTGCTGACTTTCAGGAGTTCTCTTAAGTTAATGGTTGTAAGTTTACGTATTTTATTTTCAACTAGAAGCGTTTGGCATCCTCTTCTATGCAGTCAAATAGTTCTCCGAATCAAATGTTTCTTGCATCCTCATTGGAACATACCGTGCAAATACGCCTGGCTAAATTCTCAGGGATAGTTCTCTTCCTACGTGAAGAGTGACACCATGAAACATCAAAATACTGTTTAATATCGGTTGGTTGTGGAATATATCCGTTTCCAAATGTCCCTCAACAATGCCCTGTAGAGAAATTTCACTATCACGTATTTCTATTGTACATACAACATGATGCATTTAAGGAATGTCTCTTGTTAACCATTTGTAAATGGCCATAATATGAAGCCGTCGTCTAAAACTCCACACGCCTGTATTCAACAAAATAATTACAAATTGTACTTCCTCAACTGCTTACCCTATTTATTTCTTGGATATCAAAGTACTTAATCTGCGTATGTCGGGGAATTTCGTTTGTATTTTTTATTTGTTTGCAATGTACACCATCGAATAACAAACCATTATTGTTCAGTACACCGCACATTTTCAAGTGTAAAAGCCTTAGCTCATCTATCAGGAAGTAACTTTGGATGTTTTCAAACCAAAATCTTAATGCTTCTAGTCTCAATTTATGGGGAATATTAGAATAAAAACTTCAAATGTAAGATATTGAACATTCTCAGAGATAACGAGATAAATCAATTGTGCCTCTGGTGTAACTTTATACTTACTTAAGATACTGTTTCAAAGGAATGGCAATACTTTTACTCAAACGATGGGATCCGCAACTGTTACTCGTCTTAATAAGATCCTCGGGATGCTGATATGTTAATAAAACATGTATTTCTTCAAAATACATATGGATAAATGTTTAACAAAATTCAGTTTCATTAACTGAGTATTGAAATGTATGTTATCTAACATGCACATTGACTTATTTGTGAAAAACACAAGGTATAGTGCAATAGGACAAATAGGCATATTATTCATAAAATGAAATCTCTGCTTTTGACAGAAGTGGCAACAATTATTTGATTTTTAGCTATGTACTTTCAGGCCCAGTGGGCTTATGGTATGGGATGGCTCCTGGCGTCCGTCTGTAAACTTGTCTCTTTTTCGACTTCTTCTCTAGAACCAGTGACTATTGAGAGCTGAGATATTTTGCACAGAGTCCTTGGTCAATGGGGATTCTAAATTGTCGATTTGGTGACGCTGTGATCCCAAATATTGGTCACAGGGGTCACAACCTGGCAAACCGCATTATGGCTGTTTTCATCCTCTGCTATACAGTGTGAAAGTTATAAAAAGATGGAATGTTGTGTACAGACTCATTGGCAAGTGTGGAATCTAAACTAAATATTTGGTGACAGTGTCGCATCAAATATGGATCACAGGGGCCATGAATTTAAGACATATACATTTTGAAACTTAATTAGTTTATTGTTTAAAGCCTGATAGCCTGGTCAGCTACAGAACCAATGGTATTTTTTCAACTCAAAATGTATGTAAAATATGCACAAGGATAATTTCATTCAATGAGGCAATCACTAAGAAATCTAATTATCATTCAGTAAGCTTGAAATACAGATTATCCACTTATGACTTCACATACCACCTAATGACATGTACCTAACAAAATTAATGAACTGGGATAATGTACCTGGATATAAATACATATTTAATCAATATAATGTATACTGACAATACAATATTGTGAATTTAACTACATTGTAATCGGGTCTAATCCAGAATAGTAGCGATATAGCGATATAGAATGCATTCATTTTACAAACGAGTTTACAAAAGAGGTAGTCATGCAGATGCAGGTACCGCATTTAACATAAAATTGACACAATTTGCGAAATTAATTTTTTACATCCTTTTTGACATTATACATAAATGACATTAAAAACAAAATATAGAATTAAATTAGCATTGCATGGTCTGTGTTTTAGACTCTCTGTTGACATGCAGAAATTCAAACAAGTGGTTACACGTGGTTGAATATGGTGTATATTGGATGTCCCCAGTTAAACATCTTGAACGAATTTAATGTTGTTTAAACTGTAGAAGGACATGCTTGTTTCTTAAGAGAAAGTGTCTTACATACCCCCGCCATTCGCTATCCGTTCATTGAGTATTATAGATGTCAAGGGTACTATGTTTGAATAACAGACTCAAGCATCATAATATTGTCCAAAATATTTTTGGGAACTGGCTTTGTTATTACAAAATTTCATTCACCCAGAAATAATACTTTTCAGGTAACTTAATTGTTCCCATTATGGCATCACAGTGGTAATTTGTACCAAGTTCAATTACAGATTCAAGGGCAATAACTAACAATAATAATATTTCAGAACTGGACTTTGAACTCGATGAAGAGAATCATCTGGACTACCTACATGTAAAATTTCATTCACCTAGATGTAATAGTTGCCGAGAAAACATATCCCAATTGGAGCATCACAGCTCTCTATTGTACTAAGTTCAATTTCGGATTCAAGGGCCATAACTCCGTAAAAAATAATATATCAGAACTGGTTTTCGAACTCGAAAAAAAGTATGAACACAAAAAATAAATCTCAGAAAACTGAAAATTGTCTGTGCGCGATGGGAATAACATGGTTAACAACTGTACAAAGTTTGGTTGATGTACCTTTGACGGTTTTTGAGAAAATTGACCGGACGGAAGGACGGGCGGAAGGACGGACGGAAGAACGGACGGACGAAATGACCGCTATATACCCCATGTTTTATATATCTAACTTTGTTTTATATTCTATCTTTTTAATTTGCATATGAGCTTTACAATTTATTTTTTGTATTTACCTGATATCAGTTTCCATGTCTACAATAGTGATGGTACATATGCAATACATAATGTTGATAACAGTGTTTTATGTAGAACTCACTAAACAACACTGCCAGCAGAAAAGGGCCTATTCAAATTATCAATTCATTGAATATATAAAGAAAATGTTAAAGATGTTGGGAATTAGGTTCCGTACATGTTCCTCTATATGATATATTCAGATTTGTAAAAAAAATATTTAAAAAAAAAAAATATAACTCTTAACGTGCTATTCTAAGCGGCGACGAATGTTTCTCACATAATAATTTCATAAATGATACCGTTTTGACAACTGTTTCTCCGTTCGGTACCGTGTGTATGTATTTTAAATTTATTTCTAGAAACGTATTTATAAACTTATTCGTGTGCTGATCCTTTTCCCATTATAATTTTCCTAATTTATTGCATGCTATATATAAATATATATCATTTTCTGGTCATAAAATACTGCTTAATCAAACAGGTTCACATTTAGTCATAGTGTTTACATAAATATTATGAAATTAATTAGTATAAAGGTCACAGAAGAAGCATACTCAAATCATTTGATGAAGTAATAGGTAGAGGAACAAACTGAACAAAATTGATATTCATGTTTTTATTCATGTTGGAGGATATAGAGTATTTAGGTATACATATTTTAAAGTTAAGAAAAGGCTTGCAATGCAACGATATATATGACATGGGACTTTCAATGACAACAAATATAACTAGGATTGGCGCGTCAATACTTAGGTCTTCAAGACTTCTGCTTGACCTTCAGCTCCTTGTTTGATCGAAGAATGTCACCAATAATGTTTCTAACAAAACTTCTATTCATATTATGTTATAATGTAATGAGAAAACCTCAAAAGATCATACATTTCATTTGAAATCAAAATGGCGGGACAATCACGTGACCTACGAATTCGTCATGATTTACTTTTTTGCTTGCCTTGTTATTGCCCATCTTTTAAAAAAAGTTTCAAGTCTCTATCTCAATTTTGAAAATTTTCCCGATGTTAAATTTCGAAATCGTGATTTTCTGTCATTTTTCAGCCTTAAATGACTGTTCGCGAGCGATTTTATTATTGATTCCTAAAGACACTATAATGATCTAGTAGCCCTGAAAATTTCATGCAATTGTAAGAACGGGAAGTTGGAGTAATGTCCCCTTGAAGTAGGTCCAATGTAACAAGTCGCCCAACTTTGAAAGGTCACTGTGCAAACATTATTATGAATATGCTTATAAAAAAAATCAAATTCTATTCTACGTTGCCTCAGCTGTAGACAGATATCAATTTCAGCTTCCTGGTGCAAGTATCTTCAGAGAAGAAGATTGTCAAAGGTACATGGGGTCGGACACTTTTAAAAAGTGACAAAAATCAAAATGGCGGCTAAACCACGTGATCTACGAGTCGCCATGATTTACGTTTTTGCTCACATTGTCATTGTGCATTTTTGAAAAAAAAGTTCCAAGTCTCTAGCTGCATTTTGACTTTTAATGAGGACAGCAATAAAAAATCCGTTCGATGCAGATCCAGATCTCATTGAATTCTACAATCCCTGAAAGTTTCATGAAAATCGGTTCACTCGTTAGTTCTGGGCACGACCAACAAAAAAGTGTCGAAATAATAATAATAATAAGGATTCGCATACGTCTTCCAGACTATGTCTTGAAGACCTAAATATGTTATTAATGCCTATGGATGCAAGGGATTTCAATTAAAATATTACTCTATGATTGACAACGATTTTCTTCTGATTTGTTCGTTACGTTTCTGTTGACCTTGAAGGGAAATGAAGAAACGACGACGCATGCGCCAACGATTTGACAACTCTTAGGTTGTCAGAATGACAATGAACACTTGTCAACTTGCAACACGCATATTTTGTCATCAAATGTAGCTGTAATGAAGGTATAGTATCGATGTGTGTCTTTCAAAGACGTTATTGGTATAATAGTGTAGGCAATGTAAATTAACTATTGAACTTGATATGTCAACTTTCGTTGTAGACGTAACGACGCTCATTATCATGTTGACAACCAACATTTGTACACTATGAAAATGATCATTATCATACCATGAATGTCAATGTAAAAAGTTGTCAAAACGACAATTTATTTCGCACCCGGTATAGATTTACAAAGTACAAAAGAAGCACAGTTGTTTTCGGTTAATTCAATATTCTAAAAGAAATGAGATGCATATGATTATGCACAATACAATAACACTGATCTGCAGTAAAACATTGGTGATTGGTTAATTTTTAGTTAGAATATCTTTGTTTAATGTAGCGGAGGCTGCGCATAAAATTTACACCAACATGACCCCTTCCATGTTTGAAATATTGTAAATGTGTGCAGAATGAGGCACATTTGTTGATTTTCACATAAAGATGTTTTGTATGTCGATGAACAGTTGTGTTTTATCCAAATTAATTTCGGAAAGTTTTATAAATTTAAAATTTCATTAAAAAAAAAAATAATCACGTAGAAGTATTCTCTGGCTAATGACTAAACGCCTGCACTTTTCAGTTTTATAGTACGACATTGAAAACTTAAGATAATTGTAATTGAAAATCATAATTGATAAAACCAACCGAGGTGTATATTTTCTTTTGTACTTGTACAGTTTATTTGTATATCACAAGTATATTAAACACTATTATATGATTATATACAGGGGCGAATTTATACTGGGAGACCGCATTTCTGAAAGGTCAATGTCTCTCTTCGAAAATCTTCGTTGTTATCATACATTTTTAAAAAGATTACAGACTGGAAACATTCCGGGTAATTATTCAACGAGGGTACCTTTTCAATCCGTGCAAGGGCCATTTTTCAACAGCAGTCGGGTAATTATTCAACGTTGAAAAAAGACCCGAGGCATTGAAAAGTGACCCCGGGTCATTATTCAATGTTGAAAAAGTACCCGCCGGGTATGTTTTCAACGCGGGTACGTTTTCAATCTTACACCGGCCTCATAAGGCCTACGAGACACATAATATACATAATACACATAATATACATAATATATTAAAATACGTAACAATAATAGATTGAAATATAAAATATAGGACAAAACTAGTGTGTGCTGAGGGATTTTCGCCGCTTAAACATTCGTAGTAATATTACGGCTGATGGTTTAGATACATCAGATGACATTATTAGGTTAAATTGGTCTACAATAGGTAACTGTGGGAAAGAGGGATAAATGGTTTTCATATAATTAATAAAATCATACCTAAGGTCGGAATATGTTTCACAACCAAGTAAAAAGTGCACCTCATCCTCTATATGTCCATTATTGCAATATTTACATTTTCTATCCATAAGTGGTGTGACTGGACGTGTAAATCTACCAAGTTCTATTTCTAATGGGAGCGTTCCACAACGTAGCTTACTAATAATACTTCTTTCAGAACGGTCTAAATTACAAGTGACATTAGTTTCTGCTTGCAGCACAGTCTTAAAACGACGATATGTTCGCAATTTGTTACCATTAATCAAACCTTTATCATTCCATAAATCAGCAAGCCAATTATTATTGTCTAAAAGTAACAACAACTCTTTTGCAACATCAAAATCAACATTTGACAAATTAAAAACATCTGTAAATGGTAAATCCCATGTAGTTATCATGTCTAAAACACGGTTATACCAAGAACTCCTAAAACGGCGTGACCATACATTAATGGTTGATACAGTGTTACATTGCGACGTTTGTATACGACGCCAGAATCTAACTATTTCAATATTCTGTTTTGTAAGACAAGATAACCAGCCCATTTCACCACAGACTGCTATAAGTTAGGGGTTTATTTATGATTTATGATTTATTACCCATATGGTTGAAAGAAACCGAGTTAATATTATTGATATGAGCACATGTGCACATATCACGTTTGCCTAGCAACCATTGTTTCACCGCGACCTCCCGTGTTTTGTCGTCTGTGACGTCATAAAACGATTGTTCGTGACGTCACTGTAGCTTGCCGTCGCAAGAGAAGTGGGCCGTTTCCTGGTTATTTTTACGCGAATCAAATGGAATAAAATGGGTAATAAAGAAATTATTACACTCGAAAGTGTGTCATATGACTTTTACGAAACTCGTGCAAATTTATTATGTATAACCCTCGCTCTCGCTCGGGCAATACAAAAATTCACACTCGTTTCGTAAAGTCATATGACACACTTCCTCGGGTAATAATCTCTATATATTGGGCGATTGGAGATGAATATGCAGGCTGAGTGAATTTGTTTTTTCTGTAAACAGCACATATGGTGTTTTGGAACGTACTAAAGCCAAATATGAAACACAAATGATGCACCTTTAACGTAACTTCAAACAAGGATGGCAGCTTGATTCAATACGAATGAAGTTTATTGAATATTGAATGATAAAATAGAACATTATTTATTACTGCACTTTGAAAACATTAACCACTTAAATATTCCTTGCCGCTGCAGAAGTCGGCCTTCCCTCATGTGGCTGGCTGCACACTGCTAACCTCGCATTTTCCGTGTAAACGGGGACACCTGTTAACCTCGCGTTTTCCATGTAACCGGGGACATGTGTGTATCGGAGCGAAATACCAATAAATTCTCATCCCTTATGCTGTGTGTATGTGTTTATGAAATTTTACAGGCAAACGGGACAAAGTACTGTCCGGGCCAAAAATACATTTCCTAGGTTTAAAAGGGCGAAAAAAGCATATGGCAAGGTTCTGTTAACCGGGGACGTCCCCGGTTGAGTGTGTGTCCCCGGTTGAAGGGTGTGTATAGATACAAATGTCCCCGGTTGCTACCTTTAACACACACACACACACACACACACACACACACACACACATTGATGTTAAAGGTGGCAAACGGGGACACTTAAAAAACACATGTAACCGGGGACAATTTTTCTAGCTGCTCTACAGCTGTACCACTTGCATGGCTTACTTGCCTTGTCATATATGTTAGTTCTAAACATTGACTGGCTCTACAGGATACATTTGAACGAGTATGAACTTTCATGTAGGAACCGGGGACACACACCGATTGTGTGTGTGTGCTTTTTTGCATGCAAACGGGGACAGTGTGAATCTTTTACACCATGGAACCGGGGACATGTGTAACAGGTATTTCTCTGTAGAAACGGGGGCATTTTTGGTTCACTTTTGTATACAAAACAAGATTACATGAGTGTGTTTAAGAGGTTGTTGCAATCTGATGGTCATACACAGCCTGAGAATCCATTTTACTACGCTAAGTGCGTATGAGTAAATTTTCACAAGCAAACGGGGACAGTGTGTATCATTTACACAATGGAAGCGGGGACATCTGTCCATCAGGTATTTCTCTATTGAAACTCGGACATTTGGGTTCTTTTTTGTACACAAAGCACGGCTATATGTGTGTGTTTAAAAGATTATTGCAATCTGACGGTCATACTCATCGTGAGAATCAATTTTGCTACAATAAGTGTGTAAGTGTAAGTTTTCACAAGCAAACGGGGACAGTGTGTATCATTTACACCATGGAAGCCGGGACATGTGTCTATCAGGTATTTCCTTATTGAAACTGGGACATTTGGGTTCTTTTTTGCATACAAAGCACGGCTATATGTGTGTGTTTAAAATATTATTGCAATCTGACGGTCATACATTGTACTCATCGTGAAAATCCATTTTACTGCAATAAGTGTGTAAGTGTAAGTTTTCACAAGCAACCGGGGACAGTGTGTATCATTTACACCATGGAAGCGGGGACATGTGTCTATCAGGTATTTTTCCCTATGAAAACAGGGACATTTGGGTTCATTTTTGTATACAAATCATGGCTATATGTGTGTGCTTAAAATATAATTGCAATCTGACGGTCATACTCATCGTGAGAATCCATTTTACTACAATAAGTGTGTATGTGTAAGTTTTCACAAGCAAACGGGGACAGTGTGTATCATTTACACCATGGAAGCGGGGACATGTGTCTATCAGGTATTTTTCCCTATGAAAACAGGGACATTTGGGTTCATTTTTGTATACAAATCATGGCTATATGTGTGTGCTTAAAATATAATTGCAATCTGACGGTCTTACTCATCGTGAGAATCCATTTTACTACAATAAGTGTGTATGTGTAAGTTTTCACAAGCAAACGGGGACAGTGTGTATCATTTACACCATGGAAGCGGGGACATGTGTCTATCAGGTATTTTTCTCTATGAAAACTGGGACATTTGGGTTCATTTTTGTATACAAATCACGGCTATATGTGAGTGCTTAAAATATAATTGCAATCTGACGGTCATACTCATCGTGAGAATCCATTTTACAAAATAAGTGTGTATGTGTAAGTTTTCACAAGCAAACGGGGACAGTGTGTATCATTTACACCATGGAAGCGGGGACATGTGTCTATCAGGTATTTTTCCCTATGAAAACTGGGACATTTCGGTTAATTTTTGTATACAAATCACGGCTGTATGTGTGAGCTAAAAATATAATTGCAATCTGACGGTCATACTCATCGTGAGAATCCATTTTACTACAATAAGTGTGTATGTGTAAGTTTTCACAAGCAAACGGGGACAGTGTGTATCATTTACACCATGGAAGCGGGGACATGTGTCTATCAGGTATATTTCCCTATGAAAACTGGGACATTTGGGTTAATTTTTGTATACAAATCACGGCTATATGTGTGTGCTTAAAATATAATTGCAATCTGACGGTCATACTCATCGTGAGAATCCATTTTACTACAATAAGTGTGTATGTGTAAGTTTTCACAAGCAAACGGGGACGGTGTGTATCATTTACACCATGGGAGCGGGGACATGTGTCTATCAGGTATTTTTCCCTATGAAAACTGGGACATTTGGGTTCTTTTTTGTACACAAAGCACGGCTATATGTGTGTGTTTAAAAGATTATTGCAATCTGACGGTCATACTCATCGTGAGAATCCATTTTACTACAATAAGTGTGTAAGTGAAAGTTTTCACAAGCAAACGGGGACAGTGTGTATCATTTACTAGTACACCATGGAAGCGGGGACACTAATTGTGTATTAATATTGTCTCTATATGGAAACCAACTTGGTGTGAATAAGTGTTTTCTATTTAGCTTAATTTGAGGAAATATGTGTTGGTGTGTATCTTGTGCTGTCAAACTGTCATCCAAAACATGAGAATATATTCGCCTATGATGTGTGTGCATGTTTAGTTTAACACATGCAAACTGGGACAACGGTGTCATTTCAACATGGAACCGGGGACATTTCGTTTAACATTTCGTTTCCCTATAAGCAAACGTTGGTCAGTGTGTGCAGTTTGTTAGGCAAGATATCATATGTGTATCAACATATAATTGCAGAAAGTTTTGAGTCCAAATTGAGTTTGATTTTGATGTATGATGATTAAATGAGAAGGAAGAAAATTAATGTTTTACTTCTTTTAAAGGTTGTTGAAAATTGATTCAAATACATTAAACATGAGGAAACATTTCCTGGAATCATCTAAGGTTTATTTTATACAACCATAATCGAGGATGCATATACAAGAACAGAACTAGCAGAAATTTGAAAGAAAAACATTTGTTCATATAACAGCTAAATAATCTTAAATTATGTTTTGCCAACTGTAATGAGTTGAATAGTTTCAATGAATTCCTAAAATGTGAGACGCTAAAGTTCCTATTTCTAAAAACGGTATTGGCATTAAGTCTGCGATGAGATAACTCATGATACTAAAATTGGATTCGCAACGATATATTTAAAAAAATTGCTTACCTATATAATTTGCGATACGATAGACCTATGTATCCCGATATAAGGGTTGCGATAGAATATATATATAGAATATACTTACAGCTTGCTTCTAATCCATGATATTGCATTCCAACAATAAACAAACCTCACAACAAAAACAATGTTTAAATGAAGTAAACTGTTATATATAACAAAATTAAAACCTTGAACTGTTTTCATATTTTTTTTAGAAATCACAAAATCTGTTATCACTGGAGAGAATTAATATGAAGTCACAATGAACATGCTGAATGCTGAGATCAAGAGTAACCAACTGTCAACATGAAATTGAAAACAAAACTTTATTGTACGAGACTTTAATTCCTTTTAGAAATAGCATAGGTTTGTTATCACTTGAGTCATTTAATATTGTAATATCAAGCCATGGACTATCAGGAAATCGATCATTTAACATTATTATATTAAGTAACTCAAGTGAGAAATGAGATACACCATTTGAAAATAATACAGATTGACATTAAAAACCATAAAGATCTTGCAAATGCCCATGAACTTCAATACCTGCAAACTGGATCTTTCTGTATTTATTGACATGTTGACAACTCTATCGATGTGTATATACCTGTACATGTAAACATCCAATGTTGCGGTGGAGATGTTGCTCCTATGTTTATCTGTGGTGGTGGGGTATTTGTTCCCCTTTCTGTCTGTGGTGTAGGGTATGTTGCTCCAATGTTTGTATTTTGCGGTGGGGTTGTTGTTGCCATGTTTTTCTGAGGTAGTGAGGTTCTTGTTTCAGAGCAGAAGACTAGGTGTTAGTCGGCTGTCTACGTTTTGGTAGGTTTGTTATTGACGCATTGCATTAGGTAAGTTACTATACATCTAACTAAGTGAGTTTAATTACGCTCAACTAAGATAAACCACACCTAACTAGGTCCACGTAGTGAACCATGTTGTAATGAAACGTTAATGAACAAAGGTCCATCAGGTTAGAGGTTTTGTGGCAACGTTCAATGAACTAGGTAAAACTACGTAAATTAACGTAAGTGTGATCCACCATTAGTACGTTGGAGAATTATCACACAGTGTTTACTCCGTTTTCATGTGAAGGGACGGGTTTGAATAAATGCTTTTTGATACGTTCATCATGTGGAATCAGAGTTAAACAAGTAAAACATAAACAACGTGCACCTGTAAGTAAACATGTTGAATATTACTTTTATTCTACTTTTGGATGATAGCCAAGCAACAAGAAGAAGGGTTGTTTGGTTTAAACATATTTCATTCATGGTAAATTGGTTTTGGAACACGTTATCCACCTTATAGGGTTTGCTCTCCCAGGGGAAGACGATATCAGGAAAGAAATTGATTATTTATGGTCAATCATTTTTGTCCTCACTTTTCCATTGAAACTGAGAACGATAATAAGAACAGGCAAGACCGTGCTGTATATATACATAAGTCTGGCCAGGACGTTAGTGCGGTACAAGAACAACGCAGTCTGATTAAAATCAACCTTGTTCCGAGGAATAAAATTGGCAAAATAATATATCTACCGGATACGAACAGGTTTAGCGCAGTCAAAGCCCAGTCAAATAGCTGACCAATCACATCATAGTTTTTTTACCGGTCGCTGTTTTGAAAGCATTCAGAACAGACAAAAGGATAGCTGTTTGGCATTTGGAGCTTCTCGCACAGAAAGCTTTTGTTGGACGTCCTGTGATTGGTTTACTGAATTGCGTTAGACCATGGAGTCTATGCGGGCTGTTACCAGACGGTTATGGCGTGGAAACCTCCGAACGATATGAGTTCGTATCCCGGTAGATGTACTTTTTTGCACTTTTTTTCCGAGGAATATCGTGGGTTTTAATCAGACCGAGAACAACGTACTAAGAACGAAATGACAAAACAAGAAGAGCTGTTTGAATACGAGTTGATCGGGAGACAAACGGGGTAGAAAGTTATTGTGCGTATGAAGATCGAGATATGTCTCGTTCAGAACTGATATAAACTTACTGATAACGGGATTGAACAGATAGAAAACGTTATGAACAATATTATCTCATTTAGACGCGGTACCAACTGTCAGAAAACGGGATAAAGACTGGATGGACTTTCTGAAAACTGTCTGTAAATGTACTTGGATCGTGATATGAAAATTTATGCACAAAAGTTACCCGTTCTTGTCCCATTCGAGGTCGTTGTACAATAATTTTTGGGCGCAAGGTCACTTTCTTTCTTTGCTTTACGATTAACTCAGTGCTAACAGTATCTCAAATAATACACAGTATATGCTTTCAATCGTCCATTCAATTACTGAATCCACTGTCGGCCAAAAGAAACGCCTTGGCGCAAGATCACTTTCTTTCTTTGTTTTGCGATTAACTCAGTGCTCAGAATGGTGATTGTTGAAATGAGGCAAATGAATTGTTCAGTTTTCGATCAGGGCTTGATCAGAAACACATCTTTTCATACAAGCACGAGTAAAAATACAGGCACGCATTCGCATTAAAATGGTGATGACACTACCGATGTACGTGCATGGGTACGGTGCGCAAGTGAATCAACCGGAAATAGCGGTATTCATTGGGCGTGGAATAGGGAAAACTGACCGAGGTTCGGACAGTGTTCCGATCTAAATACTTTCACTTGTTGTATTTTCAATATGTGACTCTTTTACAGCCATCAATAAGTGGTCAAAGGCGATAAAGGGTTTATTGTTCAAAATTCCAAACGCTATCTTGGTTCATTATCAGAATAAATATGTAATTTAGCAGTTTTAGGCGAGTATACCAATTCGCCCAAGGTTTGGACAGTTTTTACCTTGGTTCGGACAGTGTCGCCCGAAGTTCGGACAGTTCGGTACCAGTCCTGCATGGACACAGAACGAGTGACAGATAAACTGAGGTGCGTTATTTGTTTCCGCCTTTAACATAATTTTAGTCGTTTTTGAAAGTAATTGATAAGAAGTATAATTACATCTATAAACATGCAGGTAAGAACGTGTTTGTGGCACGTGTAAGCCTATAAGCTCTGAAAAATAAGAAGAGCTAACATTTTTTAAAATGTATTCAAATTGATTTTACCTTTACCATGGACCGGGTACAATATCATGATTTGATTACTACTTGCTTACAATTTAATACACATGCATAATTATGTTAAAAAACTTTTCAGAGCACCGTAAATCGTTGATTAAGTAAATTCATCAAGTGATCAAGGAGTCTAAGCAGGCTGCCATTGTAATCATAACCGTTCCCGCCTTCCTAAGTGATGTGTTTCATACTTTATCGTTTGTTGTCCAAATACATTTATGTTGTTGAACTGCTACATTTATAACAATAAACTCAGACAACATCTTAAGACATTTCGAACAGTAAAACAATGAAAACATATGCAGGTAATGGTTCAAGTATTATTACTCAGCTATAATTAAATGATTTACGGTTCTCTAACCACGTTTAGAGGTAAACAAAGGGAGGGCCGGGAGGGTGTGCGTTAGCAACAATGTTTTACATGTGAATTTATTCTTCTATTATTACTCTTTTCATATGTTATAAATACGATAATGCTTAGTGAAAACTACAGTGTAACACATTAAAGTAATTAATCCTAATAGTTATAGTGGGAGTTATGTGATACAAATTGTTCATTTGTAACACATTTAGATAACTTCAAGTTGGTATTCTTTGTTACAATGAGCTAAACGAAAGATAAGGCACAACACAAATGTTTAATCCATCATTTAACCCCCTTAGTGCCGATCTGTACACATATGTGCATACACGAAACGCTGTTGAGGTGCCAAGGTGTACATAAATGTACATCCCATGACATACCCTATTTAGAGTAATATATATATTTAATTAATGTATGATTTAATGTATAATGTGAGCACTGTCATTGAAAAAATATTGAGCATTAATTTGGTACCAACATCGATGTAATTGGATCATTTTCGACTGAGTTATAGCATTTTTTCAAAACCTTACTTCAAAGAAAGTATATTGGCCGCCATATTGGAAGTTTTAGGTTTACTGTTGAAATGTACTACCAACGGAAAAATTACAAAACAGACCCTATGGTTGGAATCAATCAAATCAATTGACTGAACATTTTTCCTTAGTTAACTGTCCATACTTGGACATGTTTAGATAATAGTTTTAACAACTATATTGTCATCACGTAACATAAATCGATCACGTATACTCATTCAAACGGTTGCAAAATTTGAAGCGATCACAGAAATCGTGATACTGTCTCAACACAGAGTAGAAAAGCGCCTTTTTATCGAATGACATCGCTCCGAAAAAGAAACAAAGACAGTAATTTACCTAACCTTCCATGTCTTTTATAATTTACGCCTCTTCATAATCGTTGTGATTTGTTAATGCAATCAAATATCAGCAATCCATAGACGCTAGCTTCATGTACTCTGCAAAATGGCGGTCGCTATGACACGGATGTACACACGTTTAGGGCCGTCGTTGTGCTTTCCTAATAACTATTACATCAATAAGACAAGTATATCCAGCATCCTTTGGTTATTTGTGTTCTAACCTTACTCAAAATAAAAAGTTTTGACTTGTATTAATATGTTAATTGTCGTATCATTTTGACATATGTGGAATTTACCTACATGTACATGTTTCATTGCTTAATTTGCATACTAATGTACATATAATAATTACGATCATAAGCTAAATTCAATTGTAAATTGTATCTTTTGTTTTACATTTGCATGCTTTAAAACTTAGCAAAATAATGAGTTAACATAAAATACAATTTTAATATAATTTGTTTTTATAGTTACATGTACTGTACATTTATGTGCATCAGACAATCGTGTTGATTAGATAATATGTTTATGTTATCATCACTAATGAAATGAAGAAGAATACTATTGAAATAAATAAATTTAGCAAGAAAATTAGGTATTTTCATAGTTGGACTTATAATGTTGGGGATATTCCGGGTTTTATTTTGTGAAAAATTACATGGAACTTCGGTCTATCAACAGAGGCCGTCTGGGACCGTTGATTGTCGTTAGGAACGAGCTAGCGTGACGTAAGTCTCGTTCACATTCGATTGTTCTCGTAATTTAGAATATTTTTACAGGTGCGTGGAATGGAAGTATATGCGACATATTAAAGCTTATAATGTGCATCTTTATTAAGGATGCACTTATTCATAGCGATTTTTAGACCTTGCACAAGTTATTTTGAAGGCATTAAGCGATCACGAGCTCATGAATATTAATGAGCCCAGACATCCGTCCGACGACTTCCGGCAGCACAATAAGAAGTGTAGAAATGTCGAGCTCAAGTGTCAGTGACGACTTTTTAGATTCTGAGTCGGAATCCTTGCCCTACTCAGATCCTGAAGAGGACATAGACGGGACACATAGACCCCGTGGATGATGGTGAGTACTTTCTGAATAATATTCGGCAATATTTCAGTCAAGAGCCGTAAAATAAGAAATCTAATCTGTAGCTTTCCGACGAGTTGTTATTTTGACAGCTGACGACAGGCATAACAGTCTTAAGCACCCCTCACCATTTAAATAAATGATTGTGAGTTATATCTGTTATTTCATATATAAATATTTCATTTTTCAATAAATATGTAGTTAGATTTACCCGAGTGATTGACTCATCGTATGTCTTGATGAAATTTTGTCCAAAGGATTACAGTAGGCCTATTTCTATTCATTAAATGATAGTAGTGCGGTATGGAAAAGCTATAGACGGTCTGGCATTTGTAAGATTGTTGTCAGTAAATTTAAGCTAAATTATGTGCTTCAAGCTGAGGTGATTTAAAATCAAGATTGCATTGATCCAACCAGAACTTATTTATGTAAAATAATTTATCCTAGATTTGTTTAAAATGGAAGTATTTGAAATGATGTCACAGTGGGAATACTTTTGTCCATCGTCTGTACGTCCCTAAGAGATAGCGGACCAATTACAGTGTTTTCATGTTAAGCTAGCACATACGGACCATTTATATCAGTTAAATATTTCACATGTGAAAAATCTATCTCAAGATGAATGTTTAGTCTTTTCGTAATCATATGTCGAAATTTAAGTAGAATTGTTTAATGCATTGACACTGAAAGTAATCCAAAGATAACAAACCAATTCCATGAGTCAATAAGTGTAAGAGAAAGATATGCAGTCACAGAAGCTTATAAACTAGTAGAAAGTAGTAGAAGTATTTTGTTTTCCTTTGACATTTGGTATGACTGAAATACCTAAAAAATGGCCCATAGTCGAAGGTGTCTTTCCCTGCTGTATACCAGTAAAATATTTCACATGTCTCCAGCTTAAAGTTTCCGCTATTACAGGGGCTAGCAGTATCCACATTTTGAAAACCCAATGTAATTTTTTACTCGCCTCGGCCTGAAGCTCTCCAAATACTTAAATCTAATGAAATATATATAACAGAATCTGTTTCGCATTAACTGAAAGTAAACAAAATGATAAGCAAATCAGTAAATGTGCCTCATTCTGTACACATTTACATTTTAAACATGGTAGGGGTCATGTTGGTGCACATTTCATTTCTTACCCCTGTCTACATTAAACAAAGATATTTTAATTTGTATGGTGCCATAATCAAATGAATCTCATTTCTTTTAAAATATTAAATAAATCTAAACCAGATGAGACCTTCTTTCCAGCTAATTTAGCTAATTCAGTTTTCCATTTATGATAATCTATAATAATGTTCACAATACACTCACAGCTCTAATTTCTGAGTTTTGTCTTTTAGATGCCACTGATCACCAGCCTTATCATCGCTGGCCAATGGTTCGAGGTCCATGGTTCTCAGTGCTGGACACTGGCTTCCATGCAGAGTGTGATCCTGTCAACCCTCCAGGTAATTCAAATTCATAAATTAACTTTAATATTTCTAATCTATTGAGTTATATTTGTAAAAATAAACATTTCTTAATACCTAGTTTTTATCCTGTGGCATATTAAGTACAGGTGAGGTGAGTTGGGATTTAAAGTCGCTTTTAATAGTATTTCACTTATATCTCGGCTGCTAATATTATGGCAGGGAGAAAGCCCACAATGCCACATGGCAATGCATTGCGGTGAAACCCGCGAGCACTGGCGGTACTATGCTGAAATTCAGTGTAGCAATTCACCCAAACCTTACTGCGTGTAGAGCAGTTCTCTACTGCAGACAAAGTTGCCGTGCCCCTGAATTCGAACCCCGGACCTCTTGATCCGAAGCCGAACGCGCTAACCACTGCGCTATCCCGCCCCCTATTAAGTACAATGTTTATTGATAAAACAACATGTCTTGAAATATAAGAATTTAAAAAAATAGAGTCATGGGCTATGCAGCCCCCACAGTACTTGTATTATTTATTATCTAAGATTGAAGATCTAAACAATAGAACCATTGGCTCTGTAAGCCTTTTTGCTTGATATAAGTATTTTATCATACAAACCAAGGCCTTGAAGGGTCATACAAAATGATAACTATTAAACAGACCAGCTCTGCTCAATTTTGGCCTTTTGAGTAAAAAATATTAAGTGAAACTGTACTTCATTAAATTGAACTTAATGTAACATGATATATATATATATTTTTTTGTAGGTGTGGAAGAGCTGCTTATTGCCTACTTTGATAGGCAGGTAGGAGAGATGGAGGTGTGTTTTTTTTTAGACCTGCTGTAACTTGTGTTTTATTGAAGTAAGAATTGTTTTTTTGTACACAGAAAAGCTGCAACTTAATTTTTATTCTGAATCACAAATAGTTACAAAAATTACTACCAGATTTAATCCTAGTACCACATTTGTGACAAAAAAACAACCCCAAGGCTCAATTGTCATTAAGAAAATAGAGCCATGGCAGTGAATTCAAAATAATAATATTTCGACATTGTTATAAAGCAAGTAAATGTGTCTTGTGTCGAACTCTTTGATATTGATTATGTTGATACAGTGTACAATCTATTACATATTTCAGGCTGGCCCAAAGTGTCTGTGTGGATGAAAGAATGGTCGGCTTCAAGGGACGAAGTCACTTAGTGCAATACATGGCCTAGAAGAAGTCCCATTGCTGGGGGGTGAAGATGTGGATCCTTGCCGAGGCTGGAACAGGCTACACCCATCAAGTCCGCATCTACCTAGGCAGGACCCTAGGAGGACCACCTGACAAGAAAGGCCTGGGTTACAGTGTGATCATGGACTTGATGGAGCCCCACCTTGACAAGGGACACCACATCGTCTGTGACTACTTTCGCAGTCCTGCCCTCTGTCATGCCTTGTTTGACAGAGGAACGTTCTGTACGGGTGTTGTCACAGTCCGTACTCAGTCAAGCTTTGGAGTTATCTCAGTTTGGACAAAATTGTTACCATATCTAAGTTTTCTAAACATACCATTAAAATAGTATGGGGAAACTCCCTTTTTCGTTCGTTATATGGATTTGTATATTAAATTCTATGGTTATTTAAAGTTTCGGGTCACTGTAATAGGTTTTGAATTTACAAATCAACTTTCCTAGAATTTCATAGAGAAAATTTCCTCATACATGTATCCTTTTTGTTTTCAAACCTTATTAATCAATATGGGTAAGCTTTTATTTCATTGATACTGTCATTTATACTCATATATACTCTTTAAATTGAGATCAAAATGGGGTCACAGGGGTCACATCCTTAAAAACCTATTTTCATCTTCTTCTCCAGTTGCAAAAGGTCTAGAGAGCTGAAAAGTTGTGTGCAGACTCCTTGGCCAATGGGGATTCTAAATGGTAGATTTCGTGACCCCATGACCCCAAATGGGGTCACAGGGGTCACATGTTTAAAAACCTATTTTCATCTTCTTCTCCAGTACCAAAAGGTCCAGAAAGCTGAAAAGTTGTGTGCAGACTCCTTGGCCAATGGGGATTCTAAATTGTAGATTTTGTGACCCTGTGATCCAAATCTAGGTCATGGGTCATGACCAAAAAACCTATTTTTATCTTCTTCTCCAGTTTATATGTAAAGCTCTAGAAAGGTGAAATGTTGTGTAGAGATACTTTGGTCAAAGGTGATTCTTGATTGTAGGATTGGTGACCCTGTGACTCCAAATGTGGGTCACAGGGGTCATGATCTAAAACCCATATTATTTTGCTTGTTAACAATGTATTACTTGAGATAACTTAGATATTCAACCTAAGATAATAAATCAATGAAATTCTGATGAGCTACAGAGCCCAGGGTTATATTTTTTGCTTGTTAACAATGTATTACTTGAGATAACTTAGATATTCAACCTTAGATAATAAATCAAATCCTGATGAGCCACAGAGCCTATGGCTCTAATTTTTTGGTCTTATGACCAGTTTATATGAAGATTTAATGGATTGTACCTAGTGTGTGAAACCTGCTTTATGTATTGTCGTTTCGACAGTTAATGCAAAATTAGTAAACTACCCAATTCTTTTAGCAGAAAAATGGGTTCACTTCTCATATGTTTTATCATGTAATGCATTTTCACTATTCAAATTTCTTTATTATATCATAAAATATTAATTCATCGGTAATGTATAAGCTGATTGTGTTCCCATCATGTTATTACATAATTTTGTAAGCAGGTATATTCTCTCAAATAAATACCCTGATAGAACTCTTTATATTACAGACTGTAAATATTTCAACCCTGGATATGAGGTAGTTGGGGTATATATTGCGCTTTGTATGTCCGTCTAAAATACTTTCCGGGAAAAAAAGGTCTACAATTATAAGTTGAATGGAAAAAACTGTGCAAATTTGGCATGAAAGTAAAGTGAAAATCATGAATGTTGAAATTATTTGAAATCATTATAAAAACATCATTTCTTTCCCTATTTTTCAGATCAGCCATCCTCATTCAAAATTGGAATAAAACAATTGAAGTTTATATGAAATATTGAAATTAATGGGGAACATTTCATAGTAATATCTTTGTAAAATCACTAGCGGATGTATAAGATTTGGGTCCTGACCCCCCCCCCCCCCCCCCCCCCCCTTTAAAAAATCCTGGATCCGCCCTTGAAAATGATTAGTTAAGATAGTTCATATTCTCCTCTGTCAATCTCTTTATCATTGGTGGGGGAGGACGGGGTGATGAAGTGGGGGCGAGGGCGTTGAGGGCTATGAAATAATGTTCACTGGAATTTTGTCAGGTCTTTGTGAATCCACTTATAAGCAGGATTCATTAATAAGGTAAACTTAATTGACAAGATATTTGAATTGTTTCTTTGAAATTTTATAGTATTTTGTATGATTGTAAGGGGAATATGTTTATACAATTTCAATTGAAAGGATCACACTTTCTTGAATATCTTTGCAGGGATTGTGATACTTCAACATCCAATTTTATCCAAATTTAGTGTAAAGTCAGGTTTTTGTTATGCACTGACAATTTTGAAGACTGATATTTTTCAAGGCAAGGGATTGTGCATTATATTGACAATTCCTAATGAACTCTAATTTTTTAAATGCGCTGGTAGCATGAATAAATGTTTGTATCCATATTCTGACTTTGTGTTCATTCTGGTTCATTAAGGAGGAGAAAGTACAAAATCCTGGCGGCCACAAAAGCAACATATTTATTGTTTCTCATCACCTTTTGAAACATTTCAAATTCAGAGTTTATAAGGTTAGATGTTATATGAAATGAATGTATGAATTGAAATAGAATACAAAAAAGGGTTAGATGATAGATATGTTTGATGTTGCCTGCTTATAAATTAAGCAAATTAAATGCAAAATTATTTTATCACAGAATATTCAATGTTTTGGCACATTTTATATTCATTTAATGATACGTCTAATTTAAAAGTGGTGTGCTGGAAACAGGAATGAAAAATGATAGATATGGTTGGTGTGGTCTTTTATATATAAACAAATGTATTTTTATTTTAGAATACATCTTTACAGTGTTGTGTCTTCCAGGTCCTTTTAAAAAGTTGACTTGGTTATCACATGTTATCTAGTCAACTCATAACTCTCGATATAAGAAATAATATAATATTTCTAATGGAAATACTTAATTTTCCGAAATAAGGCAAAACATTAAATTTTTTGGCTTGCAGATTCTCCTCACATGATTTTTACTTATTTGTTAATCTATTCTATTCTTTAATGGAAAGATTTTGCCAAAAGAATTCTGTAAACCAATTATTTAATTTTTGTGACCGTAACAATATCTACTGTACATCGTCTCCACACTGAACTATATGCAGCATTTTAAAAATATGCAAGTATGTCAACAAATATTTAAATTTTAATGGAAAATGGATCACTTTATTTTTATGAAAATACTTTCATTATTACAATACCATAATATTACGAATTTGACAAACTGAAAATAAATTTATTATCAGCATGACTGTACAAGTTATGGTGTAAGTGGAGATAACTCTAGGAAAAGGGGCGTGGCCTAAGCAGTAGTCTGACGTTACAAAGCTGGCTTGGCCGAGACAAGAACGATCGTTTATTGTGAGGTGCAATTGAAATAATTTAATTCAGTTGCATGAATGTTAGTTACCATTAAACTTTAAGATTCTTAGAGACGCTAGTAACACTCGAGAAATAAACAAGGGATATCAATATTGTTGGGGAGTCCAGAGGCATTTCCCGCACTATTTATAGCGCGAGGGAGCGCGAGCAGTCGCAGGCAGTGCTGTAGCGCTCAGTGACAGACTTGACGAGGCCGTTTCGTTGGTCGCGTGTCACGGTGTGGGTGTTGTAAATTTTACCATGTAAAGTACAATTTCTAATCCAAATCATACATAATAAGGTTTTTATAATTAAAAATAAACTTCTGGTTTACAGTCAAATTTATAAACATGGATTTCTGAAGATATTTATTAACTGACAGTGACTTGAATCGAGTCGGTTCTCGGTAAACTCCGGTGACTTATCAGATTGGGGATTTTAAAATAAGCATTACATAGTCAAATAAAACATTTTCATTTTAATTATATGTAAAATATGTAATAGTTCACAAATATCCATGGATTTAACAGATAAAATCGATTTCTCGGCGGACGTAACAACGGTCTTGCAAAATGGCGGAAAAACCATGACGGGCGGAAACAAGGTCATGTATTTAAAAATTGCACTGTTTGATAATCCTGTCCGCTTTAATAAAAATGAGTCATGCCTGTCGGCAGTTGAATTGATAAACATATTGACTTCAGGTTTAAACAATTTCTTTATCTCCAAATTTGTTTTTCAAAATATAGTTCATACACTATGTAAACACTTGTTTGTTTGTCGAAACGTAAACAAAATCGTTTCATGGTAACTCTATCGCTTCACATAATGCTAAAACACGATACGGACAAGCAAAACCGCTCAAAATATATGAAAATGAGGGAAATTAAACCGGTGTAAACTTATAGAAATTTGCGTGTGATAACAAATCAAGGTACGAAATGAATGCCATTTTTGTGAGCTTCGTTGAATTCAGACACAAATGCGCAACGTCAGCGCGCGCCCGATATTGTGATACAGAGTGTTATATTTTTATAATTTGACCACGTAGACTTCACAGGCGTCGCAAAAAATATTTATTTATATCAAAATAAAGCCTGTCTCTTATGGATTTACACACTGTTTTAAGTTTTTTACGATGCCCAATATAAAAACATCATCATCGTAGTTCCTATGCATTGTCGCTTCTCAGCAAGCCGTGATTTTTAGCGTGTTTGCCGTAAAAAGACAACACTCTACTTTGGAAGCACTGACAGTCGTCGTTTATAAATAAATATTAAAGTTATTTACATCTGATAATAGGAAATTAATCTGTGAATCTGTCTGTGTAATTTTATGATTTAATTTTGCCGGACAAAAAAGATACAGCCATTTAAATAAAATGTATCAATTTTTCATGACGTCACGGCAAATTAATGTGGCACAGGGATACCCACAACGTTATTAAATGAAGCACTAAGGGGGTTAAACACCATACAGTGCCCTGTTGGCGGATAGTGTATGTCAATCAGTATCCTCTCTTTAGTGTTGGTGAGTTGAGGTTGTACCCTGTTTTCAGCAGTGTCCATACCATGGTCAAACCTGTCCGAACCAAGGTCATTTTGACATGTTATAAAAATCTCAATTCTAAACCCAAGAATAAATTTGAAATTACGAAAATACAAATTTAATCGACTACCTAATTGTTTCTTCATATACGTGCATATATTTGAAACAATATGATCGCTTCCTTCATTCCCTGAAATTTCAGCGTTTAAAACCTCCGGCTAACACCGTCGGTTTTAAACTAAATTTACGGGTGTTGAATAACAATGAATCCCGAAATTTTACAAACCCAACTATTTATCGATATTGTTACATGACCGTTAGTTATCAGGCGTTTTAAAGCGAACTCTCTTTTTTTGTACGATGTGTGGTCAGGTCAAAACAAATGGGAATACTCGGCGTAATATGCCTACATTAGTAACAATTTACATGTAATCTCGAACAGTGTCACTCAGCTATGGTCACTTCACAATATCCATGTATCATTTTAGATGACGATAAACATTTTTAGTATATGACGATCAGTGAAATACTCGGATTTATCAGTGAAATAAACTGTCTATCAAGCTACAGTGAAAATAACTTATATTTTCACTGCGAAGGGTGTCTGATATAATTTGACGTCATACAACAATGGTCTCGCGTGGCGATTTGGCTTATGACGTAAAAGTGTTACTGTGGTGACGGGTCGTTCCTTGTGGCCGCTTGGCGTGAAAACGACCCTTTTCGGACATAATTACATGGATAATATCATATAATAAATAGAATATCCGTCAATTCTTGATAAATACCATGTTTATCTCATCTCGTGAGGTAGAAAAGTTATATATTTTCACTCATGGCTGCGCCACTAGTGCGGGAAGTCAATAAAAGACAGATATCCTTTATTTATCATATGATTGCAGGTTAAATACCGGGATCTATCAATGAAAACAAACCGTGTCATCAGTCACTAGTTAAAAAACCAATGGAAAGTGTTAACAGTCGCTAGTGACTGTTATAACAATGACCTGACGTCATAAAACAATGCTCCGACGTCATGACACGTTCATGACGTCACATTGTTGCTGAGGCGACAGGCTCATTCTGGAGCCGACTAAACGTAAATGCAAGTCTATTTCGTTGAATATGCAAAGTTTTGGTCATATAATAAATAGAAAATGTGTCTTTTCATGACAAATACCATATTGATCTCATCTCGTGAGGTTGAAAAGATATATATTTTCACTCGTGGCTGCGCCACGCGTGAAAATATAACCTTTCTACCTCACTCGATGAGATAAGATAAGATAAGATAACACTTTATTACCCAAAAGGGAATTCTTCTTACATCCAACAGAGCATGACATGAAATGTATACCAAATTTATATAATACATGATTATTAAACATAGAAATTTTTAAAACAAAAACACACATTCACACAACACATATAATTGTACAACTCGATAAGTTCTAAAATTGGTATTGGAATCTGAAATTTCTCATGCGGACTGTTTTTTTAGAGGGTATAAATGATTTCCGAGTTCTGTTGGATTTGTGGAAAGGCATATTAAAACGTTTTCCGGATGGCAAAAGTGAATACTGTGAGTGCAGGACATGTGATGGATCTGAAATAATCTTCCGAGCGAGTGATAGGCTACTATTTTGTCGTCATTTATTGACGCCGGGTGATCAAGGATGGTACCAACAATTTTTGAGCTTATATTAACAATCCTGTTTAATTTGTTTTTATCTTGAAGACTGAGGGAACCGAACCAACATTGCATGCCGAAGGACAAAACACTTTGTACAAAACATGTGTAAAAAACTTTCAATAAGTTCACATCAACATCAAATGATCTTAATTTCCTCATAAAATACAGTCTCTGTTGACACTTTTTGTACACAGCTTCAGTGTTACTTTTCCAATTCAATTTATCATCAATAATGGTACCGAGATATTTGTATTTCGACACGATTTCAACAGGAGTATCACTCATATTAATAGGTTCTAACGGGGATTCCCTGGATTTGAAATCGAATATCATTTCCTTTGTTTTCTTCACATTTATTTGAAGAAAGTTGTCATGGCACCAATTCAACAAATTCGAAATCTCTGATCGATATCCATCTTCATGAGAATCATTTAACAGAGCATGGTATTAGTCAAGAAAAGGCAAATATCCTCTAAATCTACGACATCAACACGGTAAACTACCCAAGAACAAAAATCTTAGACTTGCTCTAAACCATTGTGACAATGACGCTATAGCATTGGGAACGGTTGTTGATCATATACTCTTTGTGAAAGGATTACCCCATACACCACGTACTATTGTAATGTTACATTTATTACCGTACTTACTTGAAATTAATAAACTCACAAACATAAATACGACACCTCGGCCCGTAATATTATTTAGCGAATATAGAAATTGGAATAGTTATTGGTTATTATTAGTCCTCGGAAGATATTTCTTGTGTCATGTGTCTGTTACGATAGCACCGGAAAATAATAATAATTAAGAACATTCATGCACAATTTAAATAATTATCATTTACTGGTTCTAAAATCGTATAAAAGTTATTGAATCATATCTATATAATCAAATAAAAATGGATATTCAGTCGGAATCAGTCAACAGTGCTCTTTCTTGCAGGTTTTGCAGTGGAGCTTTTATTCGACACAAAATTTATGACATGTGGTTGTGCAGTCAATATTTTAGTTTCTTGATTCTGGACTTTACCTGTGTTTTTGGAAGCGATACTCAAACTGATTGAATTATATAGTCGAGACTAAATATATAGTCAATATATAAAGTAATAAATACGTCAAGAGAAAATAGCAGATTCAAATGTTTCTGCACTGAACGTACTTCAAAAGTATTAACTAATAATTTACATTAACTCCAACATCAGCTATAAAGTTTAATAAGTTTAGGAAACAACGAAACTGTCAGCGTACTGCTTTCCCTATGATATATATATATATATATATATATATATATATATATATATAAAGGTAGTATATAGCTTATCACCTGGCATTCTCTTCACACAGAGGTTAGTCCCTACAGTTTTCCGGTTCTACCCTCTGTTAGTTTACGCTTGAAATCGGGGGCGAAAAGGGAATGTCCTGATTGGTTGCAATTGAATCTAGTTGTGCAATCAGCGACGCCGTTGTAAAAGTGACATTTGCCAATGACACGTCATAATGATAAAATAAACGTAAGGCCAACGTTTTCTCGTTTTCCTGTGTTTTCTGTGTTTTCGTCGAACTATGCTATTTGATTTTGTGAAAACTATTGATCATAAACATAATTATAAACAAAGAAGACCAAATCAGAGACAAATACCAACAACAGCTCATTTGCGTTATTTACATCAGACATACATGTATTCGAATGACATATGCTAATGAGCAAGACCCTTCAGAGTAAAATGCCTCGATATGTGAAATTACCCTGTCGACATGGCCAATTAAAGATGAGTTTTCATTGGTTAAGAAACAGGGATACCGTATGAGATTTCTCTTTCCACCGCTAGGGAACTTCGGTTCAGCTCTCGATTTCAAGCGAAAAACAACAGTGGGTAGAACCGGAAAATTGTAGAGACTAACCTCTGTGGGAAGAGAATGATCACCTGGTTAAAATACATCATTTGATATGATTTCTGACCAAAAATCAATTATTCGTCATGGCAGAATGTAATATAATAATACGAACTCTCCGCCACAATATCCCGTTGACATGCTATCTTAATCGTAATCTATATCCCCAAATCCTTTTGTTAGTAACTTTCAAGGAATTATTTGAGCATATGATTGATTGATTTGATTAAATATTTAACGATTTCAATAGTCTGTAACTGTAAAAAAAAAAAATACCCATCCCAAATAATATTTCGACAGTTACATTCTTTAATCCCTTTAGTAATCGTATTCAACGCAATGATTCAGTTTTAAAAATATTACCGACTTTGAAATGTTAATATAAAGAAAAAAATCATTAATGTTAACTCCTTCAAAACTATAAGTTACAGTTGTGATAAAATATTTCATTGACGAAATCATCGTAATCAAAAGAATGTAAGTCGATCTGAACGGTCGGAAATGTACCTGTTATTGCAGAATTTAGAATGAAGTTGTAAAATATCAAATATTTCTGAATAAAAAGAATAAATTCCCATGATTTAAGACAACGTAAATTATTAGATAATTTTATTTTAAAAGTCTGATATGGACACGAAAAGCCATCATACAGAATATAAATAGGCCTACTTTTCAATCGAGTACCTGCACGATTTAAATTGTTTGTATATATCTTTGCAACTGAATTCTTCAAATAAAAACAAGTAAGGGATTGATGTTTTAATTAACGAACAAAACTGTTTTAAATAATAGTTACTAAGTCATTCTTTAAAACTAAGCGATAACAACTTGATATAGTCGTATAGTAATGCCAGTTACAGACAAGTCGCCGTCGTTCTAGCCGTTAATTAGGCTAATATTATTTAAAACATAAGAAAATTTAGTTCTTCAATAAGACATGACTTCATATTTAAAATCGGTGAAAAATCTTAACTATTCAATATACTTTTTAAAATCAAAGACATTGCTTCCGCATTGCAAACTGCCCATGCTTAACGCCTCTAACCGGAAGGCTCTTACTCGCATTGTGCGCACGCAGATCGCCGCCATTACAAATTTCCCAAACCGTGATAGCGTGTATAGAAAAATAAAATGTTGAGTCGGGCCAGATCTTGTGTATAAGTTCGCGGTGGTTCGCCGGAAGTACTTTGCTGGTAATCATTGCTAATCATCAACATAGGCAAATCAACCAATCAGAATCAGGATTCACCAAAATCATATTACAATTCAGTTTATATGACGTCAGATACCCTTAATGCGCTTTACTCGAAGGGGTACTTCTCTTTGAAATCAATTTTTTACATTGTCGTGATATGAACATTATTTATCATATGTCATGTTGTAGATGAACGATTTCTCTAGGGATTGGCGTTATAAGTATATATGCTCCACAACTAATTTTGTATTTGAAACACTAACATCCTCAATTAATGTCTCTTTAACAGATCAAAATCAAAAACAATGAGTATCTGTAACACTAGTTATCCGATGAACATTCTTTTACTCGGACTTTTTCAAGCTAAATGAATGCAGTCAAATGATTTCAAATTGTGCTGCTGTCATATCTAAAGTAGCTATGTGGTGAATCTGGTGATAGATGTTTCAGTTGAATTCAAATGTCTTGGCAAAGGTTTGCGCAAACATTAGTCGTTTATGAGAGATGAGATGAGGTGAGATGCCATGGTGTTAAATGCAATCAAGAGAAGGCTATTTAACTAACATCGCGGCTGCTAGTAATATATGACATGACAACGACATGTGGATATGCATTGTTGTGAAACCTGCGATCATCGGATGGTGCTACGCTGAAATTCAGTGTAGCATTGCACCCAAACCTCACAGCGTGTAAAACAGTTCTCTACCGCATCCATAGAGAGAATTTTGCTTTGCCATCCTAGACCTTGCTTAAATAAATCACCGACAGAATATAGATGTAATTAGTTAATGATTGCTATAAATATGTTTAAATAAGATATATAGTGTGATATATGTATGGCTTTTAAATAATTTTGTACAACTAAATTCACTCAGCTTGCATATTCATCCCCAATTGTGAAATATATCATAATTACTAGATCCCAATTAAAGGGGCAGTAGCACGTTTTTTCGCTCAAATAAGTCGATGAAATGTATATGAAAAATAATTTCACTAATAAAACACCCTTCTCTCGTTGGAAAATATAGTTACAAATGTGTGTACATGGCTCAGTTAAGCCATTGGAATCGTTTTTGTCATTAGAAATAATAAAATGTGTTCACAATAAAATGGCCGCCATGGAATTTTTGCTTTATATGCAACACCGTTATTTCTACTACAGATAATTGGTTCGTGTAGTAAGATGTTTTACCTTCTAAAGTAAATATAAATGACATAAACTATCATTATGAATGGAAAATTTGAAAAAATAAAATTTGCAAAAAAACGTGCTACAGCCCCTTTAAAATCGAGTGACATCATAATGCGTGTGCATCATTGGCGCGCATTAATCGCGATGCATTGTTCGGTTTTTGATCAGAAATCACTATTTTTACCTTCATATCGTCAATATACTAAATCGACTATCATCAAAATGGTAGTTTTCAGTTACAGTTGGTACTTCTAGATAAAGTAACGCATTTTATAACGTTTGGAATATTTGGCCCCTAACAACACAATATATGTACCTTTAAGTATCAGAGGAAAATAAAGACAGTTCACAATATGAAAGAGATAATGTCTTCATTAATTAAGGCATTAATATGTCACGTTCAAAATATCGGAATATACAATTAAAGTACAATTCAGGATTAAAGATATTACGGCAATGCTTTTGTAAATTCATGTTAATCTTTATTTCATTATAAAGTAATATAAATACTAACAACATCTATATCAATGTTCCCTAAATTTAATCCATGGTCATGACGTCACTCTATTGTGTTACCCGTATCAGTTGATTATTATTTAGGAATCTACTGGTCATTGACTGTCCAAATCAGGAGGGGTGTTAGGTTTAGACATTTTCAGTAATGGTACATTTTTGGAGACTGATGTATGTTGACTTGGTGTATAGGATAGGATCTTAAAATATCTAGACAACTAAAGACAAATTAATTTTTGTAATGCATGAACCTGGAATCGAACATGCAACCCTTTGCTTGGTACCAGTAGTCAGCGCTTCTAACCACTAGGCCACACGACGCTGTTAGAAACCCTATGATTGTTTGTCGGTAAGAATCCCGCGTTCTATTCAAGACTTGTAATGCACGGAAGGCATGAAAAGGCATATTTTTAGCTGTCAATCACATCGCTTCGCGTGGAAGTTTTGCGCTGCACGTGCGTGGAAGAATCTATTTCATGAGGGTCGCAGCTACTTGTACCATATCCGATGAATGAGCACCGAAATTTGCAAAATAATTGATTTTGGTGTCCCATTATTGAAATTTATTGTTTCAAATGTAAAATGATCCCATATGCATGTTTCGTGACGTCATACATGGATTAAGATGGAGAATGCATTCGGAGCAGTAGATTCGTTAAAAATAATCAACTCGCCCCTTCGGGGCTCGTTGATTATTTTTAACGAATCCACAGCTCCTCATGCATTCTCCATTACGTAATTTTCCTTTTGTAACAAATTACAGCATTGCCTATAGTGAGCGTTTGAAATATTGAAATAGCTAAATATGAGCGTAATATATAAGATTATGCTTATTTACTCATAATCCTACCATTGCATAGGTTTTATTTATTGGGAAATGAATCTAAATGTCAGCTTCCGCTCGCATCAGGCGAGATATGCATTTACAAGAAATTGTGAAAATGAATTTATTGTAAATGCATATTTCGCCTGACGCGTGCGGAAGATGTTAATGCAAGTTAACCAAACTTCAAACAACGATTTCAGTTTGATTTAATACGAATATAATAGAAAATAATTTAGTACTGCACTTTTAAAAAATTAACCACTTAAATGTTCCTTGGCGCTGCAGAAGTCGGCCATCCCTCATGTTGCTGGCTTCACACTGCTAACCTTGCATATACCGTGTAACCGGGGACACCTGATAACCTTGCATTTTCCATGTAACCGGGGACATGTGTGTATCGACGCGAAATACCAACAAATGATAACCCCTTATGCTGTGTGTATGTATTTATGAAATTTTACAGGCAAACGGGACAAAGTACTGTCCGGGCCAAAAATACATTTCCTAGGTTTAAAAGGGCGAAAAAAAGCATATGACAAGGTTATGTTAACCGGGGACGTCCCCGGTTGAGTGTGTGTCCCCGGTTGAAGGGTGTGTATAGATACAACTGTCCCCGGTTGCCACCTTTAACAAACACACACACACACACACACACACACACATATATATATATATGGTTTAAACATATTTTAATTACAATAAATTGAAATTGGGATTGGCAAACAAGCAAACTTTGCTTATCTGAATGCCGCTCCCGTACATATCAGCAATTACATATAAAACGTGACGTACACATGGACAGAATACAACAACACATCAATATATACAGATATTATTTATGAAATAATCCCAAACGTTGAAGGCAATTAATACTAATGGTAACAAAATCCCAAAACAAAACTAGGTGGTTTGATGTCAGATATTAGATAGTAACGAATAAGCCAGCAAGGCACGGCACAAACATGTCAAAATGAGTCAATATTTATTTATATTCCAAAAATCTCCTCGATGAAGTTATGAAACTATGTACAGATTTTAACAGTTTTGTATTAACCTGTTCTGATGAGCTACGATTGCCATATAAAATTGAAGACAAATTAAACCCTTTGGAAAAGAAATATGCATTTAACCTTATATCACTGAAGATAGGGCAGATCAGGAAAAAATGAAACGCATCTTCGTTGTCATACCCGCAGTTGCATGCAGGGTTGTTAGAAATAAATCTGGTGAATCTATCTCCATTTAAATCACTAAACCCAAGCCGAAGACGAGAGTGGATTATCTGGCAGAATCTGGATCCATATGAAATACTGAAGTAGATTTGATTTGTGGTTTGTTGTTTTAGTTTATTTTTAAATTCTCCTAGTGTGCTAGCGTTAACTATATCTGGAGGAAGAGAATTCCATATATCAACTGTGTCTGGAACAAAAGATGTTGAGTAAAGACTGGTATTACATTTGATATTAAGTAAGTCGGTATTATTTCTCAAACTGTATCCACTTGAAGAGGATACATGATTTGGGACTAAACTTGACAGGTAGTCTGGAACTAATTTGTTTACCATTTTGTAAAAGAGATATAATTTTTGACGGCGTCTCCTTTCTTGTAATGAAGCCATGTTTGTTTCAGAATAGAATTTTTGATGACTTGTGCCGCGAACAGCCCCGCATATGGTTCTGATTGCATCTAAGTTTAATTTTTCCAAGAGGAGTGTTTGCTCTTTAGTGCAGTTATCCCAAATATGACATGCGTAATCAAATATTGGTAAAATAAAGGATTTATACAAAGTTTGTAGTGTTTTTCTGTTTAGGCGGTATTTAAAACTTCTTAGGCAGTTAATCATTTGACTGACTTTATTAATGATATTGTCAATTTGATTGTGCCACATACAATCTTTTTGGAGGATTATTCCTAAATGTTTATGAGATGACGCCTCGGTTATATTGGTGTAACCCATAGATAGTATTGGTTTGGTGTTCTGTGTAAGTTTACGGGTGAATTGGATAGACACCGTCTTGTTTGGATTAAAATCAACCTGTCATGTATTTGCCCAGTCTGTTATTACTGCTAAATCGTTGTTTAAACATTGTGCTGCTACATTTGGATCATTTATGACTACGTAGAGTGATGTGTCATCAGCAAAAAGCCGTATGTTACTGTCAATGTCATCTATGATATCATTAATATAGACTAAGAACAGAAGTGACCCTAGAACGGAGCCTTGTGGGACGCCGGCTGTAACTGGTTTGAATTCAGAAATGTAACCGTTGATTACTACACGTTGTTTTCTAGCATCGAGGTAATCTTTAAACCACAAAAGGAGTTGACCATCAACACCGTACGCTTTCAATTTCTGAACGATTCCTCTGTGCCATACTTTATCAAACGCTTTACTTATGTCACAAAAAACCGCTCTTATTTCCTTTCCTTTTTCCAGGTGTTCAGCAATAAAATCATAAAGGTAAGTCAATTGGTTAGTGGATGAATCTCGAGGGATAAATCCAGATTGAAGATTTGTTAAAAGGTTATTTTCTCTTAGGAAATTGAAAACATATTTAAAGACACATTTTTCGAATACTTTGGCTAAGCAACTAGTCAGTGCTACAGGCCTATAGTTGTTACATTCATTTAAATTAACTTTCTTATGAATTGGTATTACTGATGCAAGTTTCCAAAAATCTGGAAATGTTGAGACATTTAACAAGGTATTGAACAGTGCAGTCAAAGGTTCTGATATTACTTGAGCACTGAGTTTTAGTAATCGATTTCCGATACCATCATGTCCAGTTGCTTTATTTACGTCAACAGAAAGTAAAATATATTTTACTTCATTGGAACTCAGGTGTATGGTGGATAAACTCTGGTTAGGTTTTTTCTTTAGTTCTGGTAGATCACGATCAGGATTTTCTACAGTTGCCTGAGTGCAAAAATATTCATTCATTATCGTTACTACATCATCTAAACTGTCAAATACTGAATCTCCATGTTTGATAGGAGGAAATATCGTATCATTACGAGCACCTTTTAGGTATTTTGTCACTAAGCGCCACCAAAGCTTACTACCGCGCGAGTCGTTTATGTTACTGTCGATTTTAGACATGTATTGCGTCTTTGCTGTACGAACAGCTGATGTAGTTTTATTCCGAATTTTACGAAAATTTGCCCAATCGGAAGGTCGATCCCGTCTTTTTGCGATTTTGTGTGCACGGTTTCGTTTTCGTATCAGACTGCGTACTTCAGAAGATATCCACACGGGATCGTTTGGTCTAACAGTAACAGTTTTATTTGGAATGTTCTTATCACATACATCTTTAAAAGACTTTGAGAAAGACTTTGCTGCTTCACCTATTGTGTCAAATGTCAAGACGTCTTGCCATGAGACTAAAGATAAACTTTCAATAAGATTGTCTTTATCCATCATAGTATAATTATAAATTTTCCTTTTAAAAGTACTATTGTTTGGAAAATGTTCTTCAATGGTAACGAAAATAGGACAATGGTCACTACAGATAGGATCAGAAACACCCGAACATAACACACTATCAGCATCTGTTACAAACAATAAGTCAATCAATGTTCTAGAGTTGGGCGTGATCCTGGTAGGTTCGGTAATTAGTTGTTTTAATCCGTACATTGCTTTAAGAGTTTCAATTTTAATGTGCTTATCCTTTAAAATATCAAGGTTAAAATCGCCTACAATTATCCCTGGGATATTTAGGGTCATGGCATTACAAATTGATTGATCTATTAACTCCCAATATGCTTCACTTTTATCGGCGCGATAAATAGTTCCGATTAAATATTTTTTTGTTTTTAGGTATTATTTGTATCCATTTTGGGCTCCCCATTTTGCTTTGAGTGTTGATATTGTTAAGTCGACCATATCCTTAACGTAGAAGTTGTTTTTGACATAAATTGCTACACCTCCTCCCCGGCTTGGGCGATCATTACGTTACGGCAAATGAAAGTTTGGAATGGAAATATCATGTTGTGCAATGCCACTATGCAGCCAAGTCTCTGTCAAACAAATTACGTCATATGAATCAAGTTCTGATGATATCAAATCTACTTTATCTTTAAGACTTCTTACATTTAAATGAATAATTTTCAGATTGCAGTCTTTGGGAGGGCCTGGGTTGGTATGAATATCACCGCAACACAGTAGTAGAATAAGTATATACATATAAATGGGAGTTTTCAGTTTATATATACAGTGAGTGGGAAGAATAAAGTACAGATAATAAGATAAAAGTGCAAAATGCCTTGCTGGAGAGATGCAAGTGAAATAACTCAACCGCCCGCCTGTACTGAACTATATCAACCGGCATCGATCATAAGTGAATAATAAGTGGTCATCATAAGGGCGGGTGGGTTGGGTACATGTATATATAGAGAGGGGAAATACAGGTAACATTTAAGCCAACAACATGTTTCAATGTAAAATGGAAAACTATACCATACAGACAAACAGACATGACATTCAAAGTAAACGCAATGTTTCTTGATGGAGTTGCAATGTACAGAACTTATCTTTATGAAAGGAACACAAACAAATAGAAAACAGATAAAAAAGCAGATAAATTTCATTATCTGCGTAAGTGGCATCATTTGGTGGAATAAAAAACAGAAATAGTGAGAGTAAGCGACCGGTTTACAGCGAGTGCTGAGAAGCACGGTCGTACGTGGATAGCATGACTCACGTGCATCGCAGTCTGCTCAAGTGGTAATGTGTTGTGACAAGTCATGTCGGATATGTAATTGGATAATTACTGTGATTGGATTTACCATTAAAATGTAAGTTGTTGTTTAGACAGTTATAGTATTTAGGTACTTGATTGCATCTGTGTAATTTTCAATTTAAATAGTTTTTATTGGAAATTATTGAATATGGAAATGCACTGTAGTTATGGCAGTGTGTAGGTGTACAGTAGTGTATGTAGAGATTGATTGATTTTCAGGATATGGCATCAATAAACATAAAACAGAAAGAAAAAATATCAAATCTAACACATATGGAAAGAAAGGCAGACACAAACTAAAACAATTTTTAAATAAATGAATACGTAGTTTTGACGATTGTACATGTTCTCTTAATTGTTTTAACATGTACCCATACTAATCCCGCAGACATGTTTAAAAAATTATTAAAAAAAAAAAAAAATAACAATAAAAAAATAAAATAAAAAATAAAAACAAGTAGATGCGAAAATCGTTTGTATACTGTTAATCAGTGATGTTGGTTATAAGCTGTGATTTTGTAATTAACACAGGGCTAATAAATTAAAATCTGATTTTAATAGGATATTACTAGAGTTATATTTTTTATAATAAAACAAAACAAAATAAAACAAACATAGGTTTGAGGTTATTTACACAACAGATTAAACGTCATCATGTATTCAGATTGCAGTTACTAACGCAAACACGGATGTAAGCATGTAGTATATTGAATACTGATTTCAACCAAAAACTGCTGTTTATCGTTAACATAGAAAGTAAAACAATCATACTGTATGCATGACTGAAGCTGATGTAATAATACAGAGTATAAACATCATGAAAACATCAAATTTAAAATGCATAACTTTTAATCACTGGCCCATTATAATCAAACGTATAGTAACATTCCACATGTCATTCACAATATGCAATAATTCAAGTATTGCAATTGATTTTGTCATTACAGCGGTCAGCACTTAGATTGGTAAAGAAAAGTCATTTGTGAAGTTGAAGGATATCACGGTATTTACAGAAAAGTCACAATTTGAGTGGCACTGACAGTTATGTGTCTTGTTGCTGGCTCAGGTTTATGGTCATTTTCAAACCAGTGGCAACAATAACCTCCTGAAAGTGTGTGTTGTTGGCTACTTTCCTTACAGTGCCATCCTTGAGTTTGATGAGTATAACACCGCGGGTGACCCATGTCGACTCCGCCCTACCCTTGTTCACTAACTCCCGGGCCTGGCGTGCGATCCCTACCCTTGTTCACTAACTCCCGGGCCTGGCGTGCGATCCCTGCCCTTGTTCCAGTAAGATCCTCATTGATAAAGACTTTCGGAGTTCCAGGAGCGCGATTTACGGTTTTCAGTTGAGATCGTGATTTTATGAGTATGCGTTTGGTCGTGTTACTGACGAACCTGACAAGTATAGGTCGTGCTCTATCCTGGGGTGTAGTCGGGCGGCGTGGCACTCTGTTACTGACGTCTATATCACGGGGACTAACGTCGATTCCGATAGATTTCGCCACTTTCATGATCATATCATAGGTATCTTCTCCTTCTTCCTCGGGGATACCGGAGATCCTGAGGTTGTTACGACGAGAGTACTGGTCACTACGGTCAAGTCGGTCACTCAGTGATCTGATCTCCTCATCTCGTTCTTCAACTGTTTTATTGAGTTTAGCAACACTCTTTTCTAATGCCGTGTTTTTAGCAACAAGGGTTTCCATCTCTTCTCTAAACATTGGTCTTATAATTTCTGCAACTGTGGAGCATATCACCGCTAATACCTCTTTGCTTTGTAGAACAGTTAAAAGTTCGTCGTGGAAAACGTCGTCGTTAATATCGTCCATATTGCTGCTTGCAACTGAATCTGCACACTGTCGCTTTGCGTCTTCTAATTTGGGTGTGGACACGTCCGAACGAATGCGCTTTCCACTGGCCGGTGTTTTATCCATATAGATAAGAGAGATATTAGAGTTACAGAACTTCAGAAGACTCACGTTTTGGATTTAAACAAAGGCGTTGACTTAATAAGAACTCACTTTGAAAATTGAGACAGGTCCCGGGTGGATTTTCGATGATGATACAATCCTCTAAGAATCACAAAAGTTTATAGTCATCCATTCATAAAATGTCATATAACGATGAATTAGTATGCTTTTACATACATTCTGGGCATTTGCGGTCAGATATGAACGTGAAAACCACCAAAAAAGGTTGAAAAATCACTCCAGTGTTTGAGAGCTCAGACGGGTGCGTCCATGCATCGTGACGTCACCGGAAGAATTATATATATATATGACTGTTGGAAATCTGGAAGAATGACATAAAAGGGAAGAAAATAAAAGTGTTAAATTGTGGATGAAAAAATAACAATAAATCTGCCTTTGGCAAGACAATTAAATGTACACAAGAAGAAAAGTAACATTGCATACAACGGAAGTAAGCAGGTCGGAAACCACAGAGTTCGCAAGGAGAGAGGAAATCGTAACAGAAGACCACTTGCAGTTCCAAACAGAGACAAATATATGGATCAAACTGATAGTTATCACTACGAATCAGATGGGTCCTTCTCAATAGAGGGGATGAATCAGTCCCCAGTGTTATTATCAACTGAGGACTTAGACCAAACCAACGGTAGCCTGCCATTAGTTACACAAGTGCAACCGACCAAACCACTGTGTCACCAACAGAAACAACAAACATTGACTTTAATAACACCTCTTTAGATTCCTCTCCAAACACAATGAAAAAAGGTCTCTGGAGTAAATTTGATTTTATAAGAAGAACTTTTTCACGAAGCACAAAATCGTATACTCCCCGAAACTACATGTATGCTAGAAATGTCAATTATGCAATTGAAACAAATGATCAATTCATTGACTTTAGGCCAGGATGTGAGACCTGCAATGACTCAAATTTTAATCCCTCGTAAATACATGTAGTTTATTGTGTGCTAATCAAGCTAACCACTTGTCACTTACCAATCAATCAAAGTCTATTGTACATTGTTTAAGCTACCTATATATTCGCCATGTTGAAAATGCTCCACACTGTCGAAATGCGACGCATCCAGTCATCATTAAAATGATATCTACACCAAGTATATTCTCGCCTATTATACATTTTTAATACTAGAGCGGCAACAAGAAAGGGTTAACAAGAGAAATTTCCTGCCATAAATTATACCTTAGATCAGTCACACTTATTGAGAATTTTTTTTTCATATTACAAAAGTTAAGGAATCAACGCTGTATAAATGACAACTGTAAGCTTTGTCACTTTGGATTTTGTCTGCAGCAAAATGAAAACAAGCAATGATATACTCTAATGTCCAGCATGTGACATTTCATACGAACTTGCCAACTGTGTTCATTGCATTAAACTAAAGATATAAATATGCTTCATAAACAAAGCATACATTTATAAATTTTATCATTAAGAAAGACAAACACAAATTTCAAATTTGCAGTCAGTTTGACTGTCCACAAACGATACCTATGATTCGATATTTTTAGATTTTTGATAATAGTTCCTAATATCTAAACCAGTAGACACTCTCTTGCGTTATACACACGTTCTATATTTGATTGATATATATTCCACCTGTTTCAAGTTGTGATTCGAAAACAAAGTACGATGGACAGAACATGACACATTTTATTATTTTATTGAAGATTTTTGCTATTGCTATATACTATCAACCATAAAATAATTGCAAATCATATCCCGACCCAGTAACTTGCAAAACAGACAGTCAGTACATATGAGACAACAATAAAACAGAAAACCTATGTTAACTTTCTCGATAATACAATTCGATTTGTTGAAGAATGAACGCCTCTCCTATATACATGTGGATGTGTATTGGTCAAAGAAGAGACTACTGTCATCAGAGTTCACAAATACACAACCGAATATACATGCATAGCAAGTGGCTAATGCACGCTGTTGTCTATAGAGAGCAATTACGGGTCATAAAACATTATGTCCAAAACACGAGAATGGTAAGTTATTGAAACACTTAAACTGTTCTTATTGACTGTAGCAACATTAATATTTATTACAAACAAACAAATATAATGTTATGTTAATTGTTGGTTAACAGGGTTTTATGAGTGTTTTTGGGGCGTGTGTGTCATTTTGGTGACATATTTGAAAACTATATATGCATTATATTACGGCACTTAATCTTTGCTTTATGAAATTTCTTTTTTTATATTTTACTGTTTAACAAAGTAGTCATCAAATAATTTAACGTTGTCTACTTGTTATCGGTGAAAACTCGTAATTCTATGCATGACTTAATAGTTATAGATTCAAATTTATTCAATCATTCTTGCTTGACTGTAATGATGTGCGGATGGAAATAGATTAAAATAATATAAATGTTTTCACATTTTAATCACGTTATTAGTAATTGAGTGTCATATAGGCCAAACCCAAACCTAGCATTTGTTGCATATTTTGTTATATGATGGGTGACACTAACCTTCTATAGTAAAATGAGTTTCTTCTTCGCCTTCTATGTTATATCAGGGACAATATATATTGTCCCTGGTTATATGCATAGGTAAGAAGACAGTGATAACGTTACAGCGGTTTGCATTGTATTTACCGGTACTGATTGCAGGCGACGGCCGTGTGGTCTCACTCTGGTATTCAACCATTACATAAACTCACAAAAAGACCTACTCTTTGAAACTGGAATGATTTCTTACGATCATTGTAATTATGAATGTCAGTTGTATTGCAAGTTGCCTGTCTGTCCATTTTGTTTTAATGGAGAACTACGAATTAAAACCAAGTGTTCGTTCTTATTCATGTAGTCAGTAATTCAATTTGGGATGATTTATTGACAATGAAATAAGGTCGACGAAAAGCAGGATGGTAAACTTTATTGAATGAATTTCCTCAAATAAGTTATATATACACGACCATTGATGTTTGTTTTTGGTCCTCGATGTTCGAATTCTCTTCAATTTTAATTTATGACAGCCAGATATATACATTTGTATGGTGACATTTAAAATAAAGTATTCGAGTTAAACACCCAAATGTGACAAAACAAAATCACCAATGACTTCGGTATACTCTAGTGTACATGTATAGTGCTAATAATGAGGCAAAGGTGTCGCATATACTGAATAGGGTTATTTATTTCTAGTGTTTAACTACATTTAAAATAAAATATTTATTTCAATGATGCTGATTTGTGAGGTTTTAAATGCAACAATGACATACCACAAGCTGTCAATTTGTGAAGAGAAATACGTTCATAAGACAGAGAGTCTTTCATGTCTTGCATTGGTAGTCTCCCATTACCCCTACACAGCATATTCCCTACAGGTTATCAAAACAAGTTAACGGTCCACCACACTCCTAATCCCTAGCTTGTTACCTCTTACTATGTAATGGAACGGTCCATATTAAAAACAGAGACAATTGATAGAGTGAGCAAAAAGATTTAATGAACATCAAGGGCATATTCACATTCATACAAATACATACAAGGACATGTTTCACATTCATGAAATAAATACATACATATCTATCAAATATGAATTTGAATATTCACAAATTGCAACTTCACTACACATTGTCACTAGCCAAGCTTCAGGAGATGTCCGACAGCATCTAAGAACTGGACCGGTGACTTCTGCTCCCGATTCAGTTCGTCCTTCAGTCGACACATTCGGTTCTCGACCTCCCTGTTGACTCTCTTCCTGCTGATAGGGGCTGCTCCAAAGTCTAGCTCTGCAATCTTGGCTCTCTCTGCCTGCTCCACCTTCTTGATCACTTCCACGAACCTGTAGATGTTGGGATGACGATGTGGCAGTCCTCGGTTGAGCCTGTTCTGGAACCCTTCAAGATTGTTGTTCGTCCTAGGGCCTGATGTTGTGTGATGATTCCAGAGTGGCAGGGGGAAGCGGGCGTCGTATTCAACCCAGGTGGTAACGATGTAGTCGTTGAAGGTGTCAGCTCTGGGAACTTCTGGCGTGTCCTCCATGGCGTCAACCCATGTGTCCTGGATCTTGTTCTGGGGGAGTAGGGGTAAACCAGCTGCTCGTCTGATACACTTGCACACTTCTGGGTCATCTCGATATGCGACAGCCAGTCCTAGATCCTGGACCTTCCTCCAAATGGCCTGGCAGTAATGAAAGAAACAACCTTTCACATCGGCAGTTGGAAACTCAGCTTGTACAGCACGGATAGCAGCGAGCTCAAAGTCTGTCTGGACACACGATGGGGCGAGCGGTCTGTTCAGTCTCTGTTGTACTTCTTCCTTGAGCAGCCTGAAGAGCCTGGTGTACGTGCTGGTCTGACGGTCGGGGAGTAAGGCGAAGATGAGTGGGTAAGTCGTGTTGTTTCGTCTTGCATGGATGATGTAGACTTGATTCCATAGTGCAGGACAGGCTGTAAATGTTCCATACATGTAGAAGATATCAGTTGACTGCAAAGCTTCAAGACTCTCAAGACTGCCAAACGCCAGAATCTTGTCATCGTCTCCATCAGCGAACATAAGGAATGGTCGTCCATCGGATGTCTGCGTCCAGGAATCCTGGAGGTCCACTTCCGATCTCGTCTGCGGCAGAACTGGAATCGTCTTCTGTCTGTGTCGATACAGGGCGCTGCTCATGGTCCTGAAGGATGGCATCGTGGCTGGCTCAGCGATGTCCAAGTTGCCGAGTTCGTTCTGGTACAGTGTCCCCATCGGCGTTGACTCTTCCCTCGCTCTCTTCCTCAGGTTGCTGACAAACTTGATCTTCTTGGTGTCCTCTGGGGGGTGGTTATGCTCTGTAGCATTCCTGAGAACGGCTCCTACTGTCGTGACTCTCCCTCTGCATGTAGACTGGACACACTTCCAGTGAACGCAAGTCTGTCTCTCAACATTCTTGGTGTGAAGATAGCCATCTTGTAGAACTTGTGTACTTCCTCTCTGCGACAAGACAAACTCAACATTGCGAAGACCGGCCATGTTGATGTCATGTTAGTTTGGTTCAAGTACCTATATACCAAACTAAGCCATCTCAACTGTAAATCTTATTTTCTCATTCTATTTTCTTTTTATTATAAATTCCGAACATTAGTAAAACTGTTATTTTTGCGCTTAAAAAACGTTTCCTTCTCACCATACTTACAAAAATGTACTTCCTACTCATTTATTTCACAAACAATCCTTAACATTTATCCCCGTAATCCCCTCAAGCTTAATCACTTTCATTCCTACTCCATACTCGTTAGGGCGAGTTCATTGTGTCAGACGGGTAACTGCTTGTGTTGTTTTAACTAATTGTAGGGGAAATGGAGTGTAGGGGATATGGGCTGTAGGGGTAATGGGCTATAACCGTTGCATTTGTAAATATAAGGCACTTGGGGGAATGGAATCCTCTACTTACGCGAAATTATATGATACGTTTTGATCAGTTTTGAGTTATGGGGCATCTATCTGGGGTCATAGGGAAGTTAGTGCGATAAATGCTGTCCACCATCGTGCTTTGAGGTTTTTTCTGGGTTGGGTAAATATGCTCCAAATGTTGCTGTAAATGGAGACATGGGTTGGATTCCTCCAATTGTCAGACAATGGTTGTGTATTGTTAGACAATATTGCCGTTTTAAACGTATGCCTGATAGATTGAATAAGCATGTCTTTATGTGGTCTGAGAGATGTGCGAGTAGAAGTGTGAAAAATTGGAGTTTCCGAGTGAAAGCGAAGTTGGAAGAAAGGGAAGTGAGTGTTGAAAATGACGTCAGTGTTAAGCGCGTATGTGAACGTGTGCAAGCTGTATGTATGCAGAAATATACGAGTGATTGGTATGAATTGTTGCATAAGCCAAGCGGTAGAACGGGACGGAATAAATTAAGAACGTATCGAATGTTTAAGAATGAGTATGGGTGTGAAAGTTATGTGAGTACCAATATGCCCCGTTCTTATCGCTCTGCCCTTTCCAAATTCAGATCTGGCACCGCCCCTTTGCATTTGGAAACCGGCAGATTTACAAATAAAGATGTGAGTGACAGAGTATGTTTCGAATGTAGTGAGAGTGTTGAGGATGAAAGACATGTGCTTTTACATTGCCCTGTGTATGACGAGTTGCGTGAAAGGTTGTATGAAAATGTCTGTTTTAGCTATCCCAACTTTAAAGAGCTCTGTGATGATGATAAATTTGTTTTACTTTTTAAACACAATGTATTTTTTACCGCCAAAACCTGCTTTTATATTTTACAAAAAAGGAAGCATATATTGTATGGTTGATATTATATTTTATATATGTATACATCCTTTATTTATAACATTAGCTTTATATTTTTATATTTATATTTTATATTCTTTTTAGCAAGATAGTCTCTCATAACCCTTACAGGGTGGCTCACTTTTATGTCATTTATAATGTATAGTTATGTATGTATTTTATGTGAGACTCTAATAAAACATCTGTCTGTCTGTCTGCATTCCTTGTTGCGAATCAATTAATCAATTAGAACGACGACAACCACTGAAGCGGTGTGTTTATACCCAATCACAGTGCGTCCTAATAAACAACGTTGTGTATTCTGTTAATTAACAAACATTTCTCGCCTTCATATACACAAATGTCTAAATAGCAGGCGGTTTACTGATATCTTAACATATGACAGAAATAAAAGTCAAAACGTATACGCAATTTTACATTCATATGATGTGTTAAAATGTAGCCATAGCCTTCTGTTTATAAACCGAAAGCCCTACGAGGAGAAACATAAACAAATATTATTTTGGTAATCATAAACAATGTTGCAGTGCACGGACAAAATCCCACAAATACACACTACTACCAATATTGTGTTATTTACTTCTACTTATTTACTTATTTTTGTTTTAAATATCAATCATCAAACCCAAATTTTAAAACTTATCAAACGAAAATCGCAACAATTGTAACATAATTCAATGTAGGCTGTAGTATAACCATAGATCATAGCGGGTACCATTAATGATTAGTTTTATATATTCCGAATTAATATCTTACAAACCTGAATAAACTAACTTGTTCACAGAGATTGTCATCGCTAGTAGTTATGCAACTCAGTGTAACAACTGCACATGTGTATCTCAGCACGTATTATCAGACTAAATACACAATCAGTACTTAAAGGGAAACTTCTATCACCGATCTATCGGCAGCATCCGCCATCTTGGATATTTGACATTCTTGAAATGAAAAAATTTACCGAATTTTAATTTTTTGTAATAATAAAACATATACACTGATAGAACATTCACATAGTAACAAATGACGTATCATAAAACTGATAAACACTATGCTGTTAGGCCGTAACGAAGTTTTCCCAACTCGCAGTGCCGATGAATGGCGTCAATTCTCATTGTTTTTATTTTTCAAAAAATTGGGCACTTGTCTTTATCAAGTTGTGAAATGTAAAGTTATCAAGTATTAACTTCATTAATATATTTCAGTTTGACGATGTTTTAATCATATATTGTTGAGATCTAAACTTAAGTAGTCATTTTATGAACGTTCCTTCTATTTTTCATTTCCCAGTTAGTAACAAAAGTTAAGTCCCTTTATGTTATTTACCATGTGCTTGAAAGATGGCTGACATGAATGTCCACATTGAATTGTGAGGAAATTGTATTTGAGCTTTTGTTTGCATTAAATTGCATAACATCTGAGAAGACTTATCCTTCATCAAGCTTAGTCATGACTTCAACATATATTAATTTAATAGCATATGTAGTCCTTTCCGATAAGGTCATTTGAGTTGTCTCCCTTACGTTACTTTCAAACGTTGAGGTTCATTTGCCAACTAGCGTTGACTTCCGGAGATGATTACGTCACACTGGTTGACAAACCTAAGATCAAACACTACTGTACTGTATGCTCCAACTATCTTGTCAAAACGGTCGAGGATAGGGTTGTATCACTGCATAGGATTCCTGCTAGAGAAGAGCTACGAAAGGCATGGATCAGACGCATCAAACTAGTGCAGAAGGAGTATAGATTCACCGCCACTCAACGTCTGTGCTCTGAACATTTCAAGTTTGAACGAGATGCCATTCCATCAGTCTTCGGCAACAAGGTGTTCAACTCATGTTAAGTAAGTTAATTAAACTTTTAAAGTGGTTTAACAATTAAAAGTGGTATGCCTGGTTTCATTTTATTCAATAAAATTACTTTCACTACAGTAGAGTTATTTCCATAGACTTTAATGCTTTTACCTACATGTGTAGCATATTATTTTATTAGTTTGAACATGTAACAGTTTGAATTACATTTATTTCCAAACAGTTTTCTGCCAACTATTTACCTAAAAACCTCACATTAATTACATATATATGATCATTAAAATGTGGCCGCCATGTTAAATAGTTCCACAACAATGCAGGCTATACAGTACTGGCGGGTCAAGCTATGCACCTAAGAGAATTATTATGATAACGGACCTTTTATCCCAGTAAAATATATTTTACATGTGAAAAAAATATATCTTAAGATGAAAGTCTTTAAGTAATCACATTGACTTTAAAATTTTAAGTAGAAAAATTTATGCTTAATGCATTTACACTGACAGTAATCAGATGACTACCTCCCTATTTTCTTAGGTCAACAGGTGTAGGCTAAAGATACGCAGTCAGAGTTTGACTGAATCATACACTTCCAATTTTACCATAATTATAAATGTTCAAATATTTCCAGAAGCTGATAAACATAAACAAAAGACAATTACAAATTGTTTGCGTCATCTTTGTTTAATTTATTCCTCACAACTGTGTCAAATTCTACTAATATCCTATAATTGTTATATGAACAAAATGAAGATTTGAATAACATAACTATTTAGGCCACTGATATGCAGAGATATAATTATAGTGTTTTGTTTTGGCCAGTTGACTGGAGAGAATGAAGATACAGTGAAGCAGGACCAAGACCTGTCCATGGAAGGTGGGAAAACAAGTGATGATTCATTTGCCGAGGATACAGTACTTCTTGCAGACAATTATGTTGCAACGTCTATGTCTATGCACGACTATTGTGATATGAATAATCTTAACAAATCGGAACAAACAGACTTTGTATCAGTTACTAACATGTCAACTCAGACCCAGCCAACTGTAAGCATGCACCAGGATGGTTCTACACAAACTGATATAGGTATGGATGTCCATGCGGTCAACCGGCCAGAGATGAAAGATGTTGGTATTCAGTGCAATAAACCAGTGTTAACTTTTGAAGATGCATCAGAAAGTGACAAAATTAGTTTTTATACTGGTGTGCCAAATGTCAAGGTGTTTACTGCATTATTTGATGAAATGAGCGATTCTTTCGAAAACACAGCTAGAAATAGTACAACAAACACATGAGGTAGAACAAGATCTTTGAGATTAATTTTTCATGTTTTTTTTCATGGGGCTTATGACCTAAGATGGGGACTTCTGCTCGAGGATTTGGCTGATAGTTTCTGCATTTCTAAGTCAAAGTGTGGTGCAATATTTGATAGGTGGATAGACAATCTTAGTGTTAAACTGTCCTTCCTGACCACGTGGCCATATAGAAACGTTATTAGAAAGACAATGCCTGCAAAATTCAAGAGATATTCTAACACTCAAGTGATTATTAATTGCACTGAAGTATTTACTGAAACGCCACAGTCTCTTGGAAACAGATCTCTACTGTATTCATAACTATAAGTCACACATGACCTACAAGGCATTGGTAGGAATCAGTCCATCTGGTGTAATACATTTTGTGACAGATCTATTGTGCGGAAGTATAGGTGACAAACAAATTACTAAACAAAGTGGTATATTAATTCTATGTGAACCTGGTGATGCTATTATGGCGGTTAAGGGTTTTCTTATCTCAGACTTGACTACACCACGAGGATTGAAGTTGATCATTCCACCTTTTAAGAGAGCTCATAGGAAGTTTTTCAGGCGAGAAATTGAAGAAACGAGACGCATAGCTAACTTGAGGAAATGTGGAAATGGCAATGAAGAGAATTAAGAATTTCCGTGTTCTTCAGGGTGTTATTCCTTTCACTTTATCAAACAAGGTTTCTAAGATTTGGAAAATATGTGTACAGTTATCTAATCTTCAGCCTCCTCTTGTACCACTTAAAAGTTAATATCAATATTACAGTGTGATATTAGAAATAATCCATGTGTTTATCAACGAGCTGTATTGAAACTGTATCAACTGTTGCATAAATGTCACTTTGAGCAGACAGTTTTCACTTCTTGTTTAATCTTTTATTCATTCAAAACGAAACGAGAAAAAACGAAATAACAATTTATTTATACATTAACTGTTGCACACAATGTTTACGAAGTTAATTGAATTGTAAATACTGAGTCTACAGTCAAATGGTATTTCGATGAAGTACATACATGATTGGGAACATATTTGAAATGTACAATTCATAAAGTCTTCAATCTTTATCAACACATTAATTATTTCAAGACATTTCAGAACTCCTACTTTCTATACAGAGATTTGCCAAGCATAACACGCCTTGAAAATTTCAGGTAAAACAGCCCTAAGGAAAAAACTTGACAGGTTTTCCCCACATAACTTCCAAAACTCAACATCAAATGTGATCCTCTCAACATGGCAGTCTTTCAGTGTCCAGACAAAGAAGTCACACCACTCAGTGTTAGAAATTGCCATCTGTCCTTGAACTTGGTAATAATATGAACTTTCATGTTTAAGGGATAATTTCTTTTTATAGCATGTACAAAAGAAATTAGGGTCCTTGGCAGCATCAAACACAGAATTCATCCTATGGGTGTAAGGACACTTAATTTCTAAAATACCCTTGGTGCTACCTACATGTACAAGAGCATCAGGACTCGCCCCTAAATAGCAATAGCCTTTGTTCACTAACATTCCACAAGTAATTACAGATATGTCAGTGTTTGGATGCTGTTGCTTGAGTATCGAGGTGTATTTCCTGCGAGCGGCAGGTTCATGATCACTTCCCCATTTGGTTTGCTTTGATGTAAAATAAGAGTAACCCATCACTTTGTTCAGAGAACAGTCTGGTGCAGTTGATGATTTAAGCTTACATATCTGACCAAAGTTAGATGCTGTCACTCTGTTTTTGCGTTCTGAAAACCAAGTGTCATTCTTTGCTTGACCACGGGTATGTTTTTCAACAAGTTGACATTGTTCGTCAGTTAGAGACATGTTCCTGAATGTATTCTCAAAGTGATTAATACACTCGTCACTTGATAGATCACTTGAATCAGCATAATCAAAATCAACAGAGAGAAATGTAGGTAAAGGCAGTTCATCACGATCAGGTATACTGTCAACAAAGGAATCTTGTGTGAACAACCAAGAAGCGTGTGGGGCGGCTCCAGAATCCAACAGTTTTCCTGCAGATCTCTCACGATTGACTGGCTTGATGTGGTTACTGTCAATCTTCAGTAAATTCTTGTGAACATTCTTATCCGATTCCTCTTGGAGATCACTGAACTTATGTTTCTTGAATACCATAACTTGTAAACACAAGACACAAAAACAATCTAAATTAACATGATTCAAAGCAACCTAGCTAGATCATTTACTAATACTTTTTATTACCTTACTTCTTTATCAATAGAATATATACACTTTTTAAATTAACAAGTTATTTTTTAATAAAAACTTATTTTATTAAAAACCGGAATTTAATTGTATTATTTATTTTTGAATTATTTATTTGTTTATTTCAAAACCTACCTAGGATTTGCAAGGACTCATTTTTCCTAGGGTCTTTCCAAAGGCATTTCTTTGAAGTTGGTGCTTTAAGTCCTTTTGCTTTCGTGATGTCAACCAGCGCATACAGTAAAGCAGCCACATGGTTACAGGATTCCCCCTCTCTGAAAAAATTATAAACACGTTGTTTTCTTCATAGATCTATACATTATATCGTTAATATGAAATTATAACCAGTGAATATATAAGCCATAAATATGTTTACCTCAATAGTTTAAAATTGATTTAATTTATTTTTTAAAAATATGATAGATCTATAATGTAATCTCATTTGAATAACGAAACTATTGTTTGCATTAACAAAGTTGAAAAAGAAAAATGATTTCTCACACTGTAGTGCAATCACACAAGGGTGAGTGAACGTGTCCAGTGACCTTTGATAAGCAGATCCACACATCATAGTCACGACTTTTGTTTGATGGTAGAGATGGCATTACGTGATAAGCTACACAATGAACATGTTGGTCCATATAGAACACCTTTGCTTTCAACTGACGTGTAGCAAGATTTCTGCATTGTCTAACTTACGGATCCTCGGTTACCCATGTTTTTTTATAGTAGAGAGTAACGGAGCATATAAAACCATGGATAACCGAGGATGAACGTGCGTTGCTAGCTCAAAACAAGATAATTTGCACAAATCATTTTAGAGACGCCAGGCATAACTTCTTCGTTGCTTGTCCATCCTACTTTCAAGCTTCTTGGGTCTGGCAACTCCTCATCTAATGGGGAAACAAGGCGCTCTAGTTGCCTCTTGACACTATTTCCAACGTCAGCTATCTTGAGTGTTGACGGTTTTCACGTTATCATTGTCTCTTATGCAATCCTCCAGCTCTCTTCCCAGAAACGTATTCTTCGTGATTTCTCAAATAATTCTGAAGTTGTTTCACAGTTAAATTGTCAAAATCTATAGATGAATTGTCAAGGGAGACAATCTCGGAAAGGGAGATAATTACCTTATCGGAAAGGACTATATGTGTAAACGGGAATATCCTCTGGAATTTCGTTTCCACAAAAAATACCCCCATAGAACCCTCCTTTTAACGACTCAAATATGCAATAATCTGTTTGCGCTATTGTGGAATGTATTGAGAGAGATTATTATGGCTCATTTCGTACACATAAATACATGTTGATAAAATATTAATGTAACGACATGCGATGGTATGAAGTAAAATGTTGCAAGATATCTGTGGAATACATGTGTAATTAAGATATTTACATTGAAATATACATTGCATAAATATGTCATTCAACTGAGATGATATCTAAATGTTAATAACTATGAACAACACTGTGAAACCCCATAAGACTTACGAAAAGTTATTTTTCATTAAAATACTTAAACATGATAAAAAACATACACAATATTTCCGTCCGCTTATCTTTCTACATACATACACGCGTGCATACACTCTGTAATACAGAATTACGAGTAGAAACTGGAAATGCTGGGTGTTGGGGCTGTTTGTTTGTTTGGGCTGTTTATGAGAAACATGTATTATTGTATCTGCAGGTATTTACCAATTCATTGCGTTTTTTGAGCCCGTCATATGTTAAACTTTTATGGGTTTGGTTAGGCAGTTTCCTTTATCATCTGTCATTTTACAAACATGCATTAACGTATTGCCACAAGGAAAAGAGAGAGAGAAAGAGAGTGGAGGCAGAGAGAGGGGGGAGAGGGAGGGGGAAAGGGACGGAGAGAGGGCCGGCGAGATTAGACTGTGCATGTTGTCCATAAATGAAGAACGTTATATAGTTATATCTTCCTAACTGAAGAACTGTAGGCAGTCGGGCAAATTCGCTATAACACAACAAAATGTTGGCTTTGTGTTATAAGTTTCTATTTTCGGCAGCACATTTCAGATGATTTTAATAACAAAAGGACATGACAAAATTTTTTTACATCAAAATAAATCTATTACAAACACTTTAAGGGTTTCTGTTTGACACAAATAAAACGGACAACATTCTAAACCATTCATCCAAAATTACATTTGATATTAAACTGTTTATCCCTAAACGTTTATCCCATAAATATGTAATATATCAATTTTAACTAAAAATGAGTGAGCTGAAACCCAAGATGTATCATTAATTCCCTTGATCTGATTTGACAGCTGATTCAATTAAACATATACTCCTTACAATTTAGTTCATATGCATTTACCTGTGTTCTAATATAATTTATAGTGATTACATATTTAATCAATAATCAACGAGGAAAATTTAACAGAATCTGTGCAAGACCTTTCACCGCATACTCTTGTATAACACTACATAATTTACAATATGGATATTCATAATATTCAAAAGCTAAAGTTCAATCAAATGAATTAGTTTTCTCTTGATATGTCTCCTATTGGTAGTTGTTAGTAACAAGGGGGAATACGCGATAATGTACAAGGTCAATTAAACTATGATGTATTGACAAATATAATTACATATGCGTAGTCTGTGTTTAAAATGGACAAATATTAATTGTTGTACGATTCATTACCTTGTGTAATCATTTAATGTACATTTTGCGTCAGTGGTGTAACTGTATAATACACAATTGTAACCATCATGTGGTTAATGAGGTATACTACATGAATGATTTGTAGTTCAATTTTAAATTAAATAGAAATTACTTTAAGAAAGATATATTAAGTGAATGAAATATGAATGAGTGGTAAATAGCGGGAACAATTTAATTAGATTAATAAGGTAAATAAACCCGTCACTAACATAAAATTTTATAAATTTGCATAGTTTCGAATACCGCTTATGTAGGGGTGACTATTTACCCAAAGAGACTATTGCGATAGCGATAGTCTATTGCCACTTACTATTGCGATAACGATAGACTATTGTAACTCACTATTGAAATAACTATTGCGATAGGGTTTTTTGGTACAAATACGCAATAATCAGCTAGATTTCTTATATGTTTTAGTAGAAATGTTTAATTGATATAAGGACTATGGAACCAAAATCAGTAAAGAAATCATAAATGAAAAGACTTTTTGTCATTTTGCTATTTCCTATCTCTAGCTCTTTTTCCTTTTTGACATTCTAAAATGAAAAATTTTGAACAAGAAAAAGTGAGCATGGCTCACATACGCCCGCCATCCGCTATCCGTCCATTGAGAATTATAGATGTGAAGGTTACTATGTTTAAAAAACAGCTTCAAGTATCATAATATTGATAAATAATTTTAGGAACTGGCTTTGTTATTATAAAATCTCATTCACCCAGATGTAATATTTTTCAGGTAACTTAATTTTTCCCATTAGAGAATCACAACGGTAATTTATACCAAGTTCAATTACAGATTCAAGGGCTTCATATCTCCATGAAAATAATATTTCGGAACTGGACTGTTAACTCGATGAAGAGTATCATCTGGACTACCTACATGTAAAATTTCATTCACCTAGATGTAATAGTTGCCGAGAAAACTTGTCCCAATTGGAGCATCACAGCTCTTTTGGTACAAAGTTCAATTTCGGATTCAAGGGCCATAACTCCGTAAAAGATAATATTTCGGAACTGGTTTTCGAACTCGATGAAGAGTATCATCTGGACTACCTCCATGTTAAATTTCATTCACCCAGATGAAATAGTTGCTGAGAAAACTTGTCCCCATTGGAGCATCTGAGTTCTTTTGTTACCAAGTTAATTTTCGGATTCAAGAGCCATAACTCCGTAAAAGATAATATTTCGGAACTGGTTTTCGAACTCGAAAAAGAGTATGGTCATGAGTACGCACAACCAAAATTTCATTTACCTAGGTTGAACAGTATCCGATAAAACTTGTCCCCATTGAACACAATACAACTAAGTCCAAAAAGTGGCGCTTCCATGGAAGCGACAACAAATTTAAATCTCAGAAAATTGAATATTGTCTGTTCGCGATTGGAAGAACATGGTTAACAACTGTACAAAGTTTGGTTGATGTACCTTTGACGGTTTTTGAGAAAATTGACCGGACGGAAGGACGGACGGACGGAATGACGGCTATATACCCCCGCTTACTTCGTAGTGGGGGTATAATAAAATGCAGTGAGGCTTGTGTAAATAATTCATAACTAAGGGAAATTTAATAGTTTTGATAGTATTGATAGTTCACCTTACTATTGCGATAGCGTTTTTGTATATACTATCGATATAGTACTATTGTCAAGCCAACTATTGCGATGGATCGATAGTTCGATGTATTGTTACACTCCTACTCTTATGTAGTACATAATGGCAATTGAATACTTACTAACGTATGACCAAATACCAAAAAAATGTAAGTGTCAATGTAAAGTCTTTGATGAAGTAAGGACATAAACGTATGTGTGCAAGATCATTATGGAAATAATAATATTGCTGATAATGTGATCCCTACTCTACCAATGGTAAAACAACGAACTGTTATTGTATACATGCTTCATTTAATGATCTTTTCAAATAAGTAGAGATTGTAACTGTGTCTTATATACAAACCTATAACTCATAACAAAATATAAAACTATATCATTACAATGTATGACTCGTATTTGTTGATTAATTTGCTTTTGAAACGAAAACGCACTATGCATTTAATGAACGCTTCACTTCTCTGCCAGTTGTGAAAATATGCCTGTGGAAATGCGATCTTTCAGTCTCTTGGATTGAACGCCTTTCCACAACTGAAAGGTCGCCTTTCCAAACGTGGAAAGTTATGGAAATAACAAGATTTAATCCACTGTAAAATAAATTTAAGCAGCCTTTTTATGAAAACCGAATTTTTATCATCGTTTTTCGTAACAAAATGTTTCCGTGACACACTTTAGATATTGATAAAACTGTAATACGATGTGCGCAGTTAAATAAACAAACGAATTCAGAAATAATAATAGGGGGTCACTGAACTTTTTTCATCATGTCAATTTTTAAATTACCTAAGTAAACGTAAAAAAATCACAATGTCACGAAAGTTTTGATCAATTCAAGTCTAACTTTGACGGCCTATCCTGTAATAATTATTGAATATACTATCAATGTAAGAGTGCTTGATGGAAGAATAACTATCAGATAAGTATACAAGGTGATTTATATTCATCACTTGAGATATGCATGTAATTGAAATAACACACTTAGTAACATATTTACCGTGAATATAGGTGACAGGAGTAGATGAACGTTAGTCATATTATTTGAAACTGCATGAGCACTGTGTGGTTTTATGGCTTTGAATGAAATACACTGCTTCAATAGACCATTTTCCGTCGCGCTTTGCTGCGGGATAGGGATGGCTTGTCACATGATCAAATCACGTGACAGTGGGACAAGCTTTGGGACAAAATGGCGATTATCAATGCATTGTAATACGAAGGAGGTTAAAAAATGGGTGTTAAAAGGTGTGCTTGGGGGAATGTAAGAGTGATTCGCGATTAATACATTAACAATGCATTAATCGTGTGTATTTTGTGAGATTTCCAAAACCAAATACGCAACCAGATAAATGTGATCGCTGGATTCGTGACTGCTCCCGCGCCGATTACTTTTCGCCGCCACAGGATAACGCCTGACACTTACGCCTGTTCACTTCATGTCATCGGTGGAAAAAAGGCCAATCACTTCCAGACCCCATCCCGGCAACTGCACTTTTTACGACTTACGATTCTTGCTTTGAAAATCGTCTGGTGAAATTATTGCTGCATTCTTATCTTCTGTCAGTCACCTCACTACCCATTGTCTATGTGATTATTGTTATGGTTACTTCATTTTTCAAAAAAACATTTAAAAAATGGTCAAGGTTCAAAATGTTATTGTAACGTTGTAAGAAATAAGAAAGAAAAACAGTTAGATATTCAAATGTGATAAGAGATTTTAATATTTAACTACATTTCAATAAGATATATGTTCATTTTACAGCAGGAGAATTATATTTATTTTTTAAACATATTCTACTTTATTCATGTATATAATATAAATAGACAAATGTATTAATTTGTTTTACTGAACAATTTTGAAGAGTTTCCTGCTCTGGAAACATGACATTGTTACACCACATTTTCTCATACCTATCCATATTTGATAGCACATTCAGTGTTCATATATTTACTTAATCAGACTTGATGAAATAAATGCATTTCTTAACACTGAATTTGTTCTTTGCTGTTTTATATCTTTATTTATCAATGAATGTGTGGGGAGGGAGTGTTAGGTGTATTCGTTTTATAATCAATAGATCAGGGGTTCGAATCCCGTCTCAGCAACTTTGAAATTACTGCAGAAGACAATGCTTGAGGAAAGGTATTGATGCAATACTTCCTTGAATTTCACCACAGTAGTACCATCCATTCTGTCTGCAGGATTTAAATCAATGAATGTAGATAAATATTTGTGGATTGAAATGTCATTTGTAGTATTGACTTGACAGATTAATGTAGATTGTATATTAAAAAAAAAAAGAATAACGCAGCTCTGGTGCAAAACAAGCCAATAATTATTGGAGGAGGGATGTTGAGTAACACCTCTTAATGCCAGCAGGCCCCTTATAACGAAGCCTTTATCCGTCTTTATGTCATCTCAATAATTAACTAATAACCATATTCCCAGAAAGCCTGATTGTTCAGTTACTGGTATTATTCTTTTATATCAGATGCTGACCCAGTCCTAAAATCTGTGAAGTTAGTGAAAGTTACGAAAAGAAAAATATAAACCAACTTTTTAAAGTATCGTGGCTCTTATAATGCAAAAGGGTAATTCGCTGAGATTATTACAAAGATTAGTTTTGAATGAAACATTCTATACAATCAACTATCCCAACACATTTTTCATCATTTGCTAAATCCCAATACTTACTTCTAGCTGTAAGAAAGTATGTCAGTGAATACTAATAATAATAAAAAGCCAGCTTATATTAGCATGATAGTTGAAATATTAAAATCAAAGTGAAAATCCCACCTAACGGCATGGAGGGACACACATTTTATTTAATTTTAACAATGTAGAGGGATACTTAATATATAAATAACCTTTATTTGTTAGTCTTTGAGAATATATAAACCTCCGATGAGAGGTTTAAGTCTGCATTATCTGCATGTGTAATGTCCCATCATTCGCTCACTCAGTCGGCGATGTACCCGACAAAACAGTGGATCATGCAGATTCAGCATTGTTTTCTTGTTCAAGCTATCAAAAAGTGGAAATACTATTATTTATTACATGAAAATTAAATAGTAAGGCCTACCAAATATCCTCAAAAAGGATATTGATTTTGTAAATGCATACGATAATTCAAACGTAGATCTAAATGTACGATGTAATGTCATTGTGTCGGTCGAAGACAACGGCACGAGTACAGGCACGAATCCCGCGATTATATGTTTCTGGAAGTGTGTTCCGCTTTGAAAATCTCTTAAAAACAATCTTAACCTTTATTAAGGATTCAGCAATTTGCTGAATCCTTATTGTTATTGGCGTGTTTATTATTATTTCACGGATTTTGTTTGCAGGATTCAGCCAAAACGGCTGAAGCAAATGCAACCAACTTTCACATGCTGATAGCCCTGAATGTGGAATAGAACTGCGAAGCTTTTGGGCTCATTCGCCTAAGTCGTTAGAGGTCCAGTTCGAATCTAAATGTCAGTTTTTAATATTGGAACAAACTTCAAAATGCACTTAGAGAATTGAAACCTTTTTTAAAAGATGCGCAATGTCAATACGAATACAAAAAGTAAATCATGGCGAATTCCAAAAACACCTGGTTTAGCCGCCATATTGTTTTTTTGCTTTATGAAAATTTCCCAAAACCATGCACCTTTGACAATCTTCTCCTCTGAAGATATAAACACTATAGAGCTACTATTTGCACATGATGTCGCTGCGGCGTTATCTGTGTTGGTTATTCCATCACGGGTTCTAATTCGCAATAAAATTTTCCCACAGTGAGTACTTGAAATCTGGAAATTTTGAAAAAAGTGCAAACTTCAAACCTCAATAGCTCAATAACTAAATAAGATCATTTCCCACAACCTGCACCAAAATGTGGGCAACAATATTCCCCATCGATTAGAGATTTTCGGACGTAATAAAAGATATTTTGCTATTTAAAATTTTTTTATGTTCGTCTTTAAAATCTTCTTCTAAATCCTGGCAACACATACAGCTATGTATGATAGCTGATTTTGAAGATAAATGAATGGTAACGAGCCAAAATTTTGAATTTTGAACTGGAATTATCTGCCCTTGAATATGGTCCTTTTATAAATGTTCGTTTGTTATGCTTTATCTTCAAAGGGATATAACTATGTCACTTTAGACTAATGTCAGAGTTAATCATTGCTATTTGTTCCTGGATATTTGCTAAACAATTTGAAAATGTTCGAAAACAACTGAAAATGTACTGAAATTTCGCGATTTTGAAGGTGTGAGCGTTGAAAAATCTTCTTCTCACTAACGGCAACACATACATACAAGTGTGATAGCTCGTTTTAAAGTTAAATAAATGTTTAACAAAGTAACGAGCCAAATTTTTTAATTTCGTCCTAGAACTAAAATTATCTGCTCTTGAATATGGTCCTTTTTTAAATGTTCGTGTTTTGGCTTTATATTCAAAGGGACATAACTCTGTCACATATACTTATGTCTCAGTTATTTATTGCAATTTCTTCCCCGATACATGCTCAACAATTCAAGTTCAGATCATAATCATATAAAAAGTTGATAGTTGTGGGCACAATTTGGGCTTTTATCCAGGAGTAAAAAATATGGAGATTTGAACATTGAAATTTGAGTCTAAATAATCCTAGACACATGCTGGAGACATGCAACTTTAATTTCTTTAAAAGATGCGCAATAACAATAGAAGGATGGCTTCATTCATTTCATTTAATTTATTAAGCGCTGAATCCTTTTATCGTCACTTGTGACTATATTTGTTTTTGTACTAGTCTTGAATGTGTTTGGGTTTCCCTGCAAGCACATATTTAACACACATTTTCCAAGCTTGTTGCCATTACGATACATTGATAATCGCCATTTTGTCTCAAAGCGTGTCCCATGTCACCTGATTTGATCATGTGACAAGCCATCCGTATCCCGCAGCAAAACATGGCGGAAAATCCAGTATTGACCATGGCATGCGGCATGTCGTAAACTCGTAAAGATGTTGCGGTAAATTTAAGCGCTTTCCTTTAGGTTATTGATAAATCTATTCTTAAAAGATTGGTTTAAACATATTTTATTCAATAAGAAAAGGCTTAGGAACAAGTTCTCCAACTTAGAATACCTTCTCCTTGATATGAACATAGAGAATTTAAATTTTTTTTGACAGAGAGACATCATTGACAGCAGTGAAAGAAGAATAAAGACATACATGTAATACAGAAAACAAATGTTATGTTATACAATTGTTTTTGTCTCACTAATGAACGAATGTAATAACTTAAATAGATTTGTGTTTTGACATGGTGATAGATCTGCACTTCCTTCTAACAAAATCTTATGGTTAAATGGAATACCTGCTAATCAACAAATGCGCTTTAAAGATGATATGAAATTTAGTCTTTGTCCATTGTACAATGGACATTCAAACAAGTAGTGATGGGAATTTTCAACATGGGTTCCGCATGCACATTCAGGATCACTTTTAATTCCAACTTTATATAAATCAAAGTTTAAACAACTGACAAAATAATGCAATTTGGTATGGATAATATTCAAATTTATTTTACCGCACAAATAATATAAAGTGCATGTACACTGTTATCACGTATAAATGCTTTAAATAATATATTCTGAGACTTATTCACAACAATAAACTGTTGCCGCAGAATATTACCGTAAGTGCGTTTGATTTCTTCGTCCCGTCTCTCCTTATTAATAAATTTTACTATCGTCTATTAATGTAATTTACAGTATATGTGACAATAATGGCTGGGTCCTTATAGTTATTGGCGTGTTTTTTATTTTTTATTTTAAGATTCTTTTATATACGACTTTGGCAAGAAAGATGCAGCTATTGTAACCAAACTTTACAGGCTGATAGCCCTTTCCATGTAGTTTTGCAGCGAGGCTTTTGGGGCCTCTGGGCCCATCCATTGCAAAATGTTATTTTTTAACATGCGATCTTTTAAAAAAAAATACAGTTAGAGACTTACAACCTTTTTCAGAGAGGACCAATAACAATGCGAGTGGAAAAGAAAATCATTACAAATTAGTAAGTCACGTGGTTTCGCCGCCATTTTAATTCTAAACCATTTCTGACTTTTTCGACCCCATGCACCTTTGAACATCTTCTCCCTGAAGATGGCAGCATTAACGAGCTCATAACTGCACATACATGTAATGTATTGTAGCTGAAGCACTGTGTATATTGGTTTATTTCTGACAGTTACTAATTCTAAATATCTTTTGCAAAGTGAGCACTTGAAATCTGGTGATTTTTTAAAAAGCGTAAACTCCAGAGGAGATAACTAAAAATCTACACGGCAATTTTAAGACAGGACTTGAGTCTTTATGTATAAACAATAAAATCGATCGCGAACAGCCAATCGAGAAAGTAGCAAAAACATTTTTTAAAAATAAGGGTTTTTTTCATGGGAAACATTTTCAAAATTCACATAAATAGCTGAACTTGTTTTAAATGATCTGCAATAATAATATGAACAAAACAGTAAACATGACGAAGTCAAAGGTCACATAGTTTAAGCGTCTACACTTGCACTATTTTCGAATCCCCTTTGGCACGCCTATATTCGTGGCAATGCGTATCTTCATCGCAAACCGGCGTGAATAATTTGTTACATATTTAAGGATTGTTTTACATATTTTGTGCCTCTATCAAAATATTACAGCAACAAATTGAATAACATCACGTAGCGAATTGGAGCGGTGTTATACAAAATTTGTTGCTGTTATACTTCGATAGAGGCACAAAACATGCAAAACAATCCTTATAATTAATAATTCAATATGTTTTTCTCTAAATATTCACACAAATCTAATGTATTTATTATTTATCACTGGAGGCAGCAGCTTGTTACACACAACAATACATGGCTGAAGCAAAATTGAGGAATCTTTAATCTTAAAAGTCAGAGGATTCAATTTCGTTTTCCCAGCATTCACATGCATACAACCAGGGTTCGTTTTTTCTCGTTTATGCATTTTGAGATAAACCCTCATTAGTATATTGCCTTCAACTCAATGACAAACCATTCTAAATATATAAAAAATAAGCAGCAATGTGATGAATATTAAAGCTAAACAGCCTAGCAGTCGCCGCATTACAGTAACTGCTTTCTCATCAACATATTATGGTTGTGGAAGTCCTTTGTTGACCTGAGTATATAAACAATCAACAATCATTTTTTTGTGATTCAAGGTTCCAACAAACATGTTTAATGTATTGTATACTTGTCAAAATAATTATAATTCATCATGTTAATGAAAAAATTATTTTGCAAAATGAAATTTATAATCCTTTTCATATATCTTAATTTGAAATTGCAAATGACATAAATTCAGTAATTATAAAATCTCATCTAAAATCTAAGATCAATAACAGCAAGTCATAATGTAAAATGATTTAAACATTAGATAATTTAATTCATAATGAAATAGAGATACAGTTTTTGATGAAATTTTATGATCATTTAAAAATGATTTACATTGATATTTCCAAAAATATGTTTTGATTAATTAATATATTATTTATATATTTATAATTGAAACATTTTATTGTTGTTATCTTGAAGGGATACACTTGTTGTTTAGTACAAACTCTTTAGTTTCAGAAAATAATTATGTTAAATTCTTATTTCGTAAGCCTTTTTCATGAAAATATTTCTTTCAATGTTACATGGCTTTTAGAATATCAATGGCAAGACCGACCTGGTAAGGAAACCAACTGCAGTAAATTGTCTACTTGTGAGATGCATAGTGAGAGTGATACACTTTTGCAGATATATATTCTTGCTTTTCTTGCAGACATTTATACTTTGATATGCTTTTTAAATTATGAATTCATAAAATATATTGAAAATCAAAAAAATATATTAATTTACATAGTATTTACTTCCTGCATTATGAATATTTCTTTTTCAGGTGAGCAATTCTTCTGCCTGATTTGAGGCTTGACTGGTGCTGAAGTGCAAGTTTCTGACAAAGGCCTGTCAACTTTGTCCAAGTATCTCTGCAACGCAAAGATGGACTCCATGAGGGAATCGCAAGTGTTTCAAATGAATGAATATATGTGCATGAACGATGTCGAAAAAGTTACACTGCTAAAAAGAAGATTGCAAAATCAACTCAAGTTGAGACAAGTTCAAACATTCGAGTTTTAAGAACACTGTCAAGCAACTTTAACACACTGTCTGATTTTTGCTAAAGAAATTGACTTTGAATATGTGCGTAAACATCCAACTCCATCTGAGACTATAAGCAACATTGAGTATGTTAAAGATTTTGGGAAATTTGGTAAAACTACTAAAGTTCAAACTACATTACTTAAACTATGTCAAAGCAGACAAGATGAGGAGTCGACCAACATCAAGGCCCGCATTGCTGCAGCAAGTATTCTCCGTGCAGCAGATTCCAAGTATCATAGATCATGTTTACAGAGATTCCTATCAGGGCGTGGGACGAGTTTCCAATCCCAATACAAGAAATACAAGAAATGAAGATTATGTCAACAACGATGATTTCTTGTCTTGAACCAGATGGTTAACATCAACTCAACTGAACAATCAGTTCACGTTGCAGGATTTACAAAAGAAGCTAAGAACCTATCTTAAAAAAGCTTAAGAACCTACCTATCTAACGTCTGGAAATTTTGAGACATTTAACAAGGTATTGAACAGTGCAGTCAAAGGTTCTGATATTACTTGAGCACTGAGTTTTAGTAATCGATTTCCGATACCATCATGTCCAGTTGCTTTATTTAAGTCAACAGAAAGTAAAATAGCTTTTTCTTCATTGGAACTCAGGTGTATGGTGGATAAACTCTGGTTAGTTTTTTTCTTTAGTTCTGGTAGATCACGATCAGGATTTTCTAAAGTAGCCTGAGTGCAAAAATATTATTTCCTTATCGTTACTATATCATCTAAACTGTCAAATACTGAATCTCCATGTTTGATAGGAGGAAATATCGTATCATTACGAGCACCTTTTAGGTATTTTTTCACTAAGCGTCACCAAAGTTTACTACCGTACGAGTCGTTTATTTTACTGTCGATTTTAGACATGTTTTGCGTCTTTACTGTACGAACAGCTGATAAAGTTTTATTTCGAATTTTACGAAAATTTGCCCAATCGGAAGGTCGATGTTGTCTTTTTGCGATTTTGTGTGCACGGTTTCGTTTTCGTATCAGACTGCATACTTCAGAAGATATCCACAAGGGATCGTTTGGTCTAACGAAAACAGTTTTGTTTGGAATGTTCTTATCGTATACGTCAGTTCGCTTCATTGCATCGCCTTGTACGTCACCACTTCGCTTCTTTGCAAATTCGCCATTTTGCCTATTAGCGTCTTCGCTACTTTGCTTCTTCGCATTGCCACTTCGCTTCTTTACATCGCCAGTTCGCTATTTTGCCAATTCGCTACTTAGGTAGTGAAGTAGCGAAGACCAGATGTAGAAAAATAGCAAAGTAGCAAAGTGGCAATTCGAAATAGCGATGAGAAATAGCAAAGTGGCGATGCGAAGTAGCGAAGCAAAGTCTTTGCTACTTCACTACTTCGCATGGCTACTTCGCATCGCCACTTGGCTACTTCGCATCGGCACTTTGCTACTTCCCCCATAAAGTAAAAAATGAGTGCCAGGAAATCGCGAAAAATCACAAAGCTAAGTAGCTCCTTTGCAAATTTGATTCTTTTCGATTTCGCTCCTTCGCGGTTCTGCTTCTTTGCGATTTCATTTCACTCATGTTTTGCACTTCCGATTTCGTTTCGGGAGCGTTACATTCCCTCGCGATTTCTTGTTACTGTTTTGCGATTTTGTGTCACTGTTTCGTGTTTTCGCCAAGACCTTGTTTTGTAATTATTTCATTTTTATTTTTTTCGCGATTTCGTGCTTTAATTTTTACAGCCACCATACCTTACAGAATGGGTCAATCCTCTAATGAAGGCAGCTGAAACAAAACGCCAGTCTTCTCTCAAAGCGTTAATGAGTTGCTGACGAGTTTCAGGCTGTTTCTGACACAAGCGAACGTGAAGTGGAGCATTTTCCAATTGGTAAAGCGTGTTTTGGTGACTCTGCAGGAATGGAAGAACAAGAGGCTGGACAACCTGGTCAATGTAGACTTGTGTCGTCATATTGCCCTCAATGATCAATTCTAACATCGTCCCTTATTCCGCCCAAACCGGCACAACGCCTCCTCTAAATGGAATTACGTCTTGAATGCAGCATGGAACCTCTTTTTCACCAAACTGTTGAGCATGGTCTGTTCGAAGCTCCTCACAGTGCTGCTACGGCTCCTGCGTCAAGCTTTTATCAACACTGCATTCGAACCTATGACCTCGAACTAGCTCAATTTGACCCAAAGAAGTTTTTGCATTTTCACAGAATATCATAACTATACTTATCTTTTGTACTTAATCCATGGTCATGACGTCACTCTATTGTGTTCACTTGATTATTATTTAGGAATCTGCTGGTCATTGACTGTCCCAGTCAGGAGGGGTGTTAGGTTTGGACATTTTCAGTAAGGACTTACCGAGCACATTTTTCGAGAAAAATGTATTTTGTCTTGGTTTACCTGAATAGGATCTTAAAATATCTCTCAGCTAGACAAGTTAATTTTTGTAATGAATGAACCTGGTTTGGAACATGCAACCCATCGCTTGGTAGTCAGCGCTTTTAGCAATTAGGTCACAAGACGGTGTTAGAAATATTAAGATTGTTTGTTAGTAAGAATCCCGCGTTCTCTTCAAGACTTCCAACGCACGGAAGGCATGGAAAGGCAGGGTTTTAGCTGTCAATCACTTCGCTTCGCGTGAAAGTTTTGCGCTGCACGTGCATGGAAGGATCCATTACATGAGGACCGCACATACGTGTACCATATCCGATGAATGAGCAAAATAGTTGATTTTGGTATTCCATAATTTAAATTTATTGTTTCAAATGTAAAATAATCACATATGCATGTTTCGTGACGTCAAACATCGATTATGATTAAGAGTACTTTCGGAGCAGTGGATTCATTAAATATAATCGGGGCTCGTTGATTATGTTTAACGAATCCACAACTGCTTATGCATTCTCCATTACATAAACATACCGTTTTCACAGTTTAATTATTGATGTTTCTCATGCAATATTTTAAATAAGCGCGTTTGAACAAATCGCGTTTCATGCTTTCTATCATTTTGCTTATTAACCTCCGTCTACTCACAGTGTCGTTAAGGTAAACCATAACTGATAACTTTGGCTATTTTATGCATCCTACTCATATATCCTCTCTTTTTAGATACAAATGACTACAGGTGACATTAAAAAGATTAAAATGATCTCATCAAACTGTAGAGGATTAGGAGATAAGAATAAAAGAAGGGAGGTAATGAATATTTTTAGAAAAAAAGCTTATTCAATTATTTGCCTACAATAGATTCATTTAGCTAAAAGGAACATCAATATTATGAGAAATGAATGGGGTCTACAATCTATTATAGCACCATACAAATCAAATGCCAGGGGAGTGGCAATTCTATTTAATAACAATGTTGATCTTACTGTTCACAGAACTATTGAAGATGAGGATGGAAATTTTATTATTGCCGACATTACTATTGAAGACAAAAGATTTACATTAACAAACTTATATGGACCAAACAGTGATGATCCTAACTTCTACATTAATTTATTTGAAAAGATATTTTCCCTTGACAATGATTCATTAGTAATTGTAGGAGATTGGAACCTGGTTTTGGATCCCTCAATTGATTTAGAAAATTACAAACATTTAAATAATCCTAAATCAAGGGAGATACTCATAAAAACCATAGACAATTATGACCTTGTTGATGTATGGAGGAGTTTGAATAAACATAGTGAAACATATACATGGTGGAAGAAGAATCTAAAGAGACAAGCTAGACTTGATTTTGTCCTTATCTTCCAAGATATATATGATATAACTCTTGACTCTGACATCCTACCAGGTTATAAAACTGACCATTCTGCCATATCACTTACTCTCTCAAACACTATAAACCAAAAAATAGGTAAAGGATATTGGAAGTTTAATACATCATTACTTCTTTATCCTGAATACAGGGATTTGGTCAAGACAATTTTAAAAGGGACTATTGAAGAATATTCTGAAATATTGTATCTGAAAACAAGATTGATCAAAACTATGAAAATATGAAACTTACTATAAGTGATGGTTTATTCTTGGAAACCTTTTTAATGAAAGTTAGAGGGAAATCTATATCTTTCGCATCTTTTTTGAAAAAGGATACAAAAAATAAAACTGTTGAATTGGAAAATAAAATAAAAATATGTGAGGACAACATAAGACAAAATTTTCAAAGTATAGATGAGATCAAACTGTCAGAACTCTCAAAATAGAAATTAGAACTGGAACAGATAAAGGAAGAGGAACTCAGGGGCATTCAGATTAGAAATATAATGCAATGGTATGAAGAAGGTGAAAAACCAACAAAATACTTTTGCAACCTAGAAAAAAAGAACATATACCACTAAATCAATAAATAAGATTGTTACTGAAAATAATGAGACGATTATTGATAGCACTTCTATCTTAAAAGAAGTAAAAACATTCTACCAGAAACTCTATTCCTCAAATGATGATATTGAAGAAAATTTGACTTTAGAAAATATCGAAACTCCAATATTAAGTAGTGAACTCAGAGAAGAACTTGAAAAAGATATTGATATAGATGAAATCACCATAGCTGTTAAAAATATGAAAAATAATAAAAGCCAAAGAATTGATGGATTCCCTATTGATTTCTTCAAATTCTTTTGGAAAGACCTAAAAGTATGGATCTTCAGATTTATTAATGAGGCTTTGGAAAAAAAGAATTATCTCTGACAATGAAGCGAGGGGTTATAACATGCATTCCTACAGCAAACAAAGATAGAAATGTTTTAAAAAATTGGAGACCAATTACTTTACTGAATGCTGTTTATAAAATAGTAAGTTCATGCATAACAAATCGTTTAAAAAAGACTTTAGATTTACTTATAAATGGAAATCAAACAGGCTTTATTCCAGGCAGAACAATCAGTGAAAACACAAGAATACTATATGACCTCATGTTTGAGACACAAACAAGAAATATTCCAGGTTTACTTATCATAATTGATTTTGAGAAAGCTTTTGACACAGTTTCTAAAGATTTCATCAATAAAGTCCTCAATAAATTTGGTTTTGGCCCACAGATGATAAGCTGGATTAATGGACTTACATTGTACATATCACACAACTTCTTGTGTGATACAAAACGGCCACTTATCTGAATTCTTTGATAATGAAAGAGGTTGTAGACAAGGTGATCCCTTATCACCATATTTATTCATCTTTGTAGCGGAAATATTAGGATGTATGATAAGACAAAATGACAAAATTAAAGGTATTGTTATTGACGAGGAAGAATTCAAACTAGGACAGTATGCTGACGACACAGAATTATTCCTTGATGGTAAAGAAGAGAGTTTGTATGCAGCTATTGAAACACTAATTACATTTTACAAAATGTCAGGTTTGAAGATAAATATAGACAAAACAAAAGCAATATGGATTGGCTCAATGGCTGGCAGTAGACAAACTTTATGTACACATTTGAACATTGAATGGTTTAGCAGGGAATTTGAAGTGCTTGGAATCACCTTTACCCCCAATCTTGCTGATTTATGGGTGATCAATACAAGAAAAAGATTAGAAGAAATAAACAGATTATTAGCAGCTTGGAGAAAAAGAAATTTGACCCTAATTGGTAAAATTACTGTTATAAAGACATTAGCCCTTTCAAAGTTAGTTCATATTTTCAGCTCATTGCCCAACCCCCCGAAAGGCTTTATTAACTCCCTTGAGCAAATATTTTTCAAATTCATTTGGAATGATAAAAAGGATAAGATAAAGAGAACCACAATGAAAAGATTAAAGACTGAAGGAGGGTTAGGTATGGTTGATATTAAGACATTTATTGAAGCACTAAAATTATCCACTCTTCGATTTTACTGTATTACACCACTTGACACTAATCCATGTAACATACCATTTAATAATATTTTCAAATATGGAGCAAACATAGAAAAGAAATTAATTATAAAAAACCCTTTTTGGAAAGATGTTTTAAATGCTTGGCATAATTATTGTAAACATTTTAATCTTGAATCAGACAATATTGATCACATTCTTGCAGAGCCTTTATGGCTAAATCATAATTACAAGAATCCATGTTATGTTATTAACCATTGGGCTGATAAGGGGTTATTGACCATAAAAGACGAACATGGATTTATGACTTTTGAGCTAATAAAATCAAGATATGGAATAAGAGGGACAATTCTAAATTACAATTATCTGCTACACATTCTACCTGATTTTTGGAAAAAAGCTATAAGAAGGACAAGAACCATTCCTATCTACAATTTGTATACCAATGTTTACCAACAAAATATAATGAAGCCCACAAAGGGTTCAAGATTATTTTATGACAAGCTGGTTTCTAGAAATGACAAACTTAAGATTTGTAATAAATGGCAAATCATTTTTAATTATTATAGACATAACTTGAAAGATGTTAAACTTCTTGATTTTCAATACAAATTTTTGCAAAGAACTGTTTATACTAAAAAAGAATTGTTAAGAATGAATGTCGTTGACAATGACTTATGTAGCTTTTGCGTTGAGTTTTCTGAGAACATCTGTTATATTGACTGGGAATGTTGTGAAACCAAAAAAATCTGGAATGAACTTGAACTTTGGATTAATAGATACCTTCCACAAAATATTACCTTTACCAAATACCTGATTTGGTTTGTCCCATTACATATAAATATATTGATGAATCAAATCATTATTTCAGCCAAGAAATATATACATCTATGTAACATAAAAAATATAATTCCAAAATTCAGTAAATATAAAAAAGTATTAAAAGAGATATTTCTGGTAGAAAGATTCATTTCAAAAAGAAATAATGAAATGCAAAAATTCCAAAACAAATGGCAATCACTCATCCCACTATTCAGCAACTGACAATGATTATATTATATGATATATATACTTCAGCAGTTTATATACTTCCTTACCTTATCTTGTATTGCACTGTTCAATGTATATATACCTTGTAACCTATGGGAACAAAAAAAAAAAAAAAAAAAACTTTGGATATTCTTATGAAGAAGATATAGAAATTATTTAGATAAAGTGATAAGATCATTTCATTACATTAATTTCATGTTAAAACTTCTGGAAAGCGGGAAATTTTGATGGTCAGGAATCCTGACCAAGAGAGGTCCGTGAAACCAGGGATGATAGTTGATAAGCCTTGGGGACGAGGTTGGCTCTGTTCCGGTTAAAATCATTAGCATCATTAAAGCATTTGTAAAATAAAATGATAATTTACAAGGAGCATGTGTTAACGTGCTCTAAAATTAACAACTATTTACAGACAGTGAGTAATTGTCCTCGTGTATAAAAAGAAAACAACGTAGCTGAAAAATACGTTTCAAAACATTAATATACACAGGAATAACTCACCCTAGATACCGTGTAAAGATACCTTTTGATAGCAAAGAAACATTATCTGATGTGAATAAACATTACAATAACGACAGGGGGTATCATCCGGAAATCAATGAATCAACCGTTTACAAATAATTTCAAGATGAATTTAAAAATTAATTCATGTGAGTCGTGTAATGGACCAGTCATCTTTAGCTCAGCTGATTTACTGAATTATTTTACAATTCCAACAATTGATCAGTTACATAAGCAATTCAGCTATTAAATATCCACCACGGTAGAACTCGTGAAGTAAAACAATGACTTAGACTTGCAATAATTGGATATTCAACACTCACAAGTTATGTAATCTATTTATTACATACAAAACTTGATATTCATTTGAGACAATGTGCCACATTAGCGCGTAATAATACTAATAATTGGTAAGTAACCTAGATGGAGTCAAGCCGTACAACATTAAAAAATGTAGTCCCGATTTCCGTTATGCTCTCGCTCGCATTTACATAAAATATCACAATGTTTGTCGTCATCAATGTCCTAAATCAAGATATCACTTTAATAAGCAAACACTGATGCTGTTGACGTCGACGTTTCTCCATGCAAGTTTTTTTTATTTTGAACTTCATACGTGTATATCTGGATGTCACATCAAAAACTGATAATGTATGCTGATTCTAAACGCAATCATTTGTAAACTATATGGTTTTACTTCTAAAACACGAAATTCGTATTGACAAACACACGGTCGTTGTAAACAAAAGGGATATAACTACATTTAGCCAAAATATTATTGTGATCTTATTATAAAATATTCGAGATCAGAACCCGAATTCTATAAAAAAAAATATATTCACATCTATTTTTGCTATGATGGAAGTTTATTAATAGCCAAAAATACGTACAGGAAAAAGATATGATGAAAAACTGAAGTGGCGAGAGGGTTCGGCTGTACTCGATCAGCTGATGGCGAAAGTAGTACGACATTGTGACGTCACTATCGTTGAATACCTTGATTTGGTTGTACAACACTCTTTGAATAACTTTCAACTAGTTACACAACACTTGTTTAAAAAAAACAAAATTATTGCATAACGATATCAAGGACATGTATGTAATAAATAACACCACATGCTCGTCAACATTATGCAACGATCAGGGTTCCACAGTTTTAGTTTCTATACCGTCAATGAGGAACTAATCAATGTTGGTTGTGTGCTAACAGAACACATGGCATTTGGTCACTGTAATGCAATTAAGCGACGTCCAGGTGCCGATAGTAACACATGTTAGCAGAGATAAAGAGTCTCTATCAATTATTGAAGTGTCAGCCACCAAACAATTTGAAAATAGAGTCATTTGACCGCACAGATGCTCACCGAAAAGGCTAACCTATGCTGTTACGTCACTTTATATTCTACTTGCCAAATAATAGAAGCGAAACTGTTCATCATATAAATCACCAATGCAGTTCAGTAACCCCATAGGTAATTGAGAATAAATGACAGCAAGTTACTACATGATTCCGGGTGTAGGACTCTACTCCACACTTCTCTCATGTATTCAGGAGACAGGTCTCTCCCTGCAAACTTCCTTCTCAAGGCAACATCACAAACTTGTGGACGTCCATACGGGTAATATTCTTCAGTCGGGATCCCTGTATGAGATGCACCGACACTTCTAGCAAGTATTCCCGTGATATGAACATCCTCCATGTTGAGGTAGGGCATGTATTCCGACACCTCCACAATTTGATAAGCTACACGGGATGGCATGATGTATACATTACCTTTAACATGTGGGGGATATATTTCGAAAGGGTAACTATTTGGGTTCACAGCGTATTTGCCCTCTGTCCATCGATTGTCTTTTGTGAAGTAACAACCCACTATTCTGGAATTCCATGGGGATGAATGTAACCGCTCCAGGAGCCAGGGAATGTGGACGATCGAATCCTCATCACTCTTCATGATAAACTTTACACTCTCACAGTTTTCTTTGATCCATTTAAAACCCATTAAGACTTTATAGGTTAAGTTGAAATAATCTTCTTTGACTTCGGTAAGAATCACGTCTTTTTTCTCCTCTGCTTCCAACATCAGTGATCTTGTTTCTGTTTTATTGGTTAAACCGAAAATAAAAACAAGTTTGAACTTCATTGTTAATGGTTCTCCTGCCCACGTGTTTTTGTCATTCACCCCGCCCCAAGTCTCCCGTACAGCATCTCTGTACTGTCTATGAGACGCCATCGAGAGTACCATAATGACCAGATCAATATGGTCGTCTTTACACATGTCACTCGAGATCAGGAAGTTGCAATCAAGGGGAGTAACTCTTTTTTTACGTCGTGTAAAGTATGCAGGGTTTTCATCAGGCCACATCCAGGGGGCAGTCTGCGTCGAGGAATCCATCTGGAGTATTGCAAAGACAGTTGCAGATGCGACTATTGCCAGAAGGATTATAAGGCACTTCTTCTTCATCCCATTCCTCAAAGAACCGTCCATGATATGAAGCTGAAAAACAGCAAATTTAGTCAAAACTTGAATATACTGACTTCAATCTAATCCCTATATTATCAATAACAGGTGTAATTTAGCACTTGCATATTCCAAGTGAGTTGAGAATGAAAAAATAGAGCCATGGGCTCCGAAGTTCATCAGGGTTTATATTGTTTAATGATGAAGACTGAGGTTATGGCCCGTGAAGCCCTTCTTTTGGCCCACAGGTCACCAAACCTTAAATGTAAAATCTCCATTGGCCAAAAGTTTGTACAAAATAATACAGCCTTCCTAGTCTTTTCTTTACGGATAAAAAGACGAAAATAGATTTTAGGTCATGGCCTGTGAGTACCTTATTTGGGGCCACAGGGTCACCATATCGACAAGTTAGAATCTCCATTGGCGAAAGATTCGGTATACAATATTACAGCCTTCTAGCATTTTTTTTCTTGAGAAGAAAATAAAAATAGGATTTTAGGGGCCAAGGGGTCACCATACCTACAATTTATCATCTCCATTGGTTAAGGAGTCTACACACAATATTCAGCCTTCAAGGTCTTTTTATTCTGGAGAAGAAGTTAAAAATAAGTTTTTAGGTCATGACCTGTGAGGGGCCAAAGGGTCACCAAATCTCCAATTTAGAATATATATATCTCTCTCTCTGTTGGAAGTATTTCACCAATCTTTTGCTCTCCTGGATCCAATCTGACGTTTCATGAACAATTGGTACCATAAAGAGGCAGATGCTATTTTATACTGTACATGCAAATGAAGCCAGCAACAAATGGTTTGAAATGTTTTGGGATTATGGACTCTGACTCATTGTACACTCTTAGGCGCATTCTGTATCTTGAAAAGGCAAAAGCAGGAAAGTTAATTTGGACAGACAGATGACTCTGGACCTGTGTAGGCCATTATTTCAGACAAACCGAAATGTCCCTTATGATAACGTTTTCACTCTCACTGTTACTCTTGCAGTAGAGTTTACTCAAACGGGATAATTATTGTTGGCATTGCAATAAAACATTTGTCAAATGTAGGAATGTAATAAATAAAATATGTTTTCGACATAAATAACCTTCTTGAAATTAAATTTGTTGGTGCGTCGTTTATGTAGGACGTCATAAAAGCCCTTTTTGACTGTCCTCTTTCTTCAAGTTTAGAGATTACAAAACGACAATTTTTGAGAATTATTGAAACGTATGTTTCTCAGAAATATTAACAGATGATGCTTTGAAATTTCAAATTTAATTTAGTTGGCTTCTGAAGACACGTTGTATCTCGGTTTCAGTCGTGTTATCACTCGTGGATCGGATAACTTGGCATTTCTTCTGGTGAAGTTTCTTTTGCGGTTGAGTGTATATGGGAAAAGACCCAATCTCTGGGATTAGCTGAATCATACAGGGAAAACATCGGCCTACCTAGACTTGTCGATGGAGCAGCAGTGCCTTTGTTACCTCTGAGAGGATACATTATACATATATACATTATATACATACATTGGTAAATGTAGAGTTTTGCCACTTGACGAAACTTGGACATAACCAATTTTACAGTGTTGCAAGTGGCAGTTCAAACACATAATCAAATGGAAACAAGTTAAGCACCGCCAATATTCAAAAGTGAGATGTGATATTATGGGAACGTTACAGTAAGTAAACTGAATTAATCAATCCCGATTTGAGAAAAGTAGATTTTGTGACAGCTTTCTTCAAAGAAAAATGACTCAAATTGACTTTTTCTGGAAATTTGAATTGAAACTGTAATGTATTGATTTCATTTTACCAAAATAATTATTGTCCTTGTGCCTCAACTACGTAATGAAATTTAAGCTTCCTAAGTTGACTTTCACACATCAAAACATCGTTTATGTTGCAATATAAGGAAGTAACTGATAGGTGAAATGTCATTATTTTTCAACAATATTTTAAAACTACTATTTTAAAAAGACTATAACATATGATTTTGGAATGCATTTTTTCAGTTAAAACCGTTAATTAAACTCTTCTCTTCATTTCAAATGACAATTAACACTGACCTTTTCAAAATTGAAGGTTTATGATTTGACAAAATGGTAGATACATGTACTAAAGTTTGACTAGTTGTCTTGAAAAAATGGAACTACTCAAATTACAGCGACTAATATTCACTTTCATTTTCAGGATAAGGTAAACATGTTTTGAAGACCAAAAAGTCCACAACTTAATGAATGTAAATATCCAAAAGGAACGAAACATTATCTGAATGAATGCTTCTTTCTTAAACTGATAGATTATGATTCTGTTATTCAACATTGTTACTTTGCTGACACATTTATCTCCTTCTTATCGGACAACCAATGCTGGTGAAAAAACGTGGGACGGTCTACGTTTGTCCATGTGTATATTCAATAAACATTTTGAGCAGTTAACTTCCATTGAAGAAAGTGTTGATTTTCCACACAGATTAGGGGAATCTAGTTTGCGTCCTAGGGAATACATCAGCTATCGTGTTTATTTAAGACACCCATTTCCCCTACACTGTCTGACCCCACAAATTGTGAATTGACATTGTTGGAGAAATGGGGGATATTTCAGTGGGATTGGATACAAAACATCACTGTACTCTCCAACATAAAAAGAGTTTCACTATTTACAATAAATGTCTATTTCAGGAAAGGACACCCAAGGTCGACCTACACATATCTAGACTGCTCTGTGTAAATAGTCTGCACGGATGAAATAAGTGATGTAGGCCAGATTTAGTCGACTACAGAAGAAACTCAGTATCTAGTTTAGGAGAATTTAAACATAGAAATTTTTAAAATGTGACATCATGGATAGATTAAGTTTGAAAGTTTAATGTTATGTCGTATATGTTAGTGATCAAGAATGCCTAATAAACATTTCACATCATTACATGCTATATTAGTAAGAAAAGTTCTGATGTTTACAATAAGGTTATCTGTAAAACTAACCCATCCTAATGTGTATCCTGTCACTTCTAGAGAATTAATTTGAGAATCAAACCTCTAATAACATATATAACTTCGTGTCTTAGCTTTAGTTGTTTGCCTATAGTCACTGTGATTAATACATCCCTAGGTTTCAATATGCCATCAATGAAACCAGTATTTGGTTTATATGTCAAATTGATGTTTCAATACATAGTTCTGTATAAGACCTCCCAACTCCCTATGCAAGGCAGAACTTTTACTAGTCTCTACCACTGACTGATGTAAGCTTTACACTATTCCCTTCGTTTTTTTTAGATAGCTTCACCTGAAATGCATAGTGGGCTCTGATTTCCGAGCACGGAAACCTTAGGGAAATACCGCAAGTCTTAAATCAACCAGTAATTGAGACTGGCAAGAGTTAGGGCAGTTGAAGACTTCCACGCCGATATCTTCTATTAAACATGATTTTGTGAGTGAACTGAGAGACATACCCAATGGTTAGTATTACTGTCTAACTCATCTGCTGAACTGTAGAAAAACTTTACTCACAATTTGTCTCTTCACAATTATCATGCAGTAAAGACATCCAGTCAAGATGCTATCCGCCTCGCCTTGCCCGTAACATGTATGGTAAACAGGTGAGATCGTGAAAGGCGCCCCAATTGTGAGAAATACATTATGCTACATGTTTGCTTATGCAAAAATCAACACTGCTTATTTTATACGAGAAAGGTGAATCTCTTTGTTCATCCCTGAATGTTCAGTTTGTAAAGTTCTGTATCGAATTTGGCATTCTATTGAAATGTTTTTCGTCGTTTTTACTATCCGTTCAATGTTGATAGATGTTTTCCCCTTGAATGTTTAAGAAGCAAAAGGTCATTGTTCTGTTTACTAATGAACATTTCCGTGTCATGAAGTTAGTGTAATGCTTAAACCCGGTTTACTTGATTATCCACTTTTGAAGTTTGATGCGAGTTAAAGTATCGCAATACATGTAGATGTAGAGACAAGAAGTGGGTATATTTGTTGTAGCAATTCATTCAAAACGACCAGGCAAATTTGCTCTTTATTTTTCCACATTTCGATGTCTTCATACCTTCAGCGTTTCAATAATGTTAACGATACTGTTGTTCTGTGGAGATATCCACCCAAATCCAGGACCACAGATTCTAAAAGATTTAAAGAAAAGTTAGATATAAGAATTCATTGCTTCCGTTCACCATTCCATCAAGACAGACAAACTCGCGGCGGCAACTATGTGAAATAGAATAAAGTAAGTCTAATGTCTGATTTAGATATAATCGGGCTTAAAGCAATATGGTTGAAGATTAAAGGTAAAGCTAAAGCATTTTATCACTCTGTCACGATTTCAGGATATGGGAACTTAATCGATGACTCCATAGACAATGCAGTTGATCTTGATTTGCAGATGACAATAACTAACAGCTGATCTCAATATTGATAAAAGTAATTCAAAGACTGAGTGTATACAAATAAAACCGAACATACTAAATATAAACTCTGCCCGATCAAGTTACCCAATGACACATTTCATTGTATATATTCATTGATCTTATAATGTCCATGATTGTTGTTTCTTCTTCTGATTATAGTTCCTAAATTAATTTCATAGGATCTGTATCCATCTTGTTCATACAATGTACTGGAGTAGCGTTCAAACAAGTATTTCATAGTAGGCCAGTCAAGATTTAATATTATGATAAATCTATTTACATGTTGAGGGATGGCGTAGTATGTTTCCCAAATAAAGATAGTTAGTGAGATATGCAGTATGTAAGTTTAGCCTCAGGACGTCGACCTTCGGGTTCACATTCACGGATTAGTGAATAAAAAAGTCTTTTTTTTAAAATAAACTTGAGCAAGTTGAGCTTTAGCCATGTTGAAATCAATGATCACTGCCATGTTGTTTCGCAATATATATTCTCATTTAGTTTAGTGTGTTAACGTTTATTACTAAAATGTGTTCACTTCATCGATAATGTACAATTAATTTCAGTGATTTCAGCGCAATGTGTAGAACAGTACCTGTATACTTCTACAACACCAACAATTTAAAGCTTCCAGCAACTGGACGTCCTGAGATTATAGAAAATTCAAAATGTCGACAGCCTGAGGCGAGATTATCTGTGCATATATTTGTTTGACTAGGTCCATTCATGATATGTTTCAGCATATTTGCTCGGCTAACTCCATTCGTGCATTGAACTATGAATTTCCCTTCGTTATCACTTGTGCGACCTAAATCATTTAATGATAAACGAATACCATTTCCATCAAAGGTTACATACTACCATCTCTCCTGCACGGCAATTATTTCCAAACAAATCACGAACATGATGAACTATTCAAATCTAATTCATTATGTACAAACTTGTTGGTTAGTCCCTTCTTTAGTATGTTCTGCAGTACAATTAACTATTTCCCCTTTTAATCAGTCATTGTAGAGGAATTGAAATAACCAATGTCTAACATGTTTGCCGATTTTCTCAGCGTTCTGTTAATAAATACTTTAAACCACGTTTTTGAAAAAGAACCTCCCAAACAAAAACAAGAAACTCATCAATCACATCACTCATGTATTATAAAATCCATGGATCAATTAGTTTCAAAAAATACAATTATCATCCATTTCCGAGTTCTAATTTATAGCTTTCCTAGCTATTCTGCACTGGTAGATTCACAAAATTAAGATTTCCGGCAATCACAAAGGAATAGATTGATAACGTTTCTTGTGACCGCCCAACAAACTTTGGAAGGAAAGAAAACATGACTGTATTCGATTTCCTATTTAATGGTCAGTATACCAGAAGGATCATAATTGATGGACAGTCAAGTATTCGCTAAGCTTTATGCTGTTTTCAGTGACTTGATATGCTGGCTCAAATCTACACCGAGCATATCTATATGATACAATTGTTTTCATAAATTGTCATGGTTGTATCAATAGTTTATATATCCAGTCCTCTGATAGGGGTCAAGTTCCTGCCAGGTGCTTGGTATGGTCGTAATACAATCGCGATGTCTTGACAGAAATGTAACTTGATTTATGTTCATCAAAAACAAAACAGGACAGGACGTGTTCAATAATTAAAGTCGATAGGTATGAGAGTCAGTGATCTTAGCCAAACTGAAGGTTGGTTCTGCCTCTCTCGTATTTAATTATTAATCACAGACGAGCCAATCGCGTCCTAACAAACACACATATAAAATTGAGGAAACCCACTTAGTTTAATTAAATCCAATTCGTGACAAGGCAGTAACTCACTGGCTGCTTTAAGTACAGTTAGTGGATGATGTTCACTCTTAAGTGTTCACTGTAAGTTCACTAAAAGTTTTCAAAATACAGACATATGAGAGAAGCGGGGAATTCACATCAAGCGTCGAATACAGAAAATAAGAAAATTCACTAAACGTGTTGGCTACATAAAACAAGGAAATTCACTAAACGTGTTGGATACAGAAAACAAGGAAATTCAATAAACGTGTTGAATACAGAAAACAAGGAAATTCAATAAACGTGTTGAATACAGAAAACGAGGAAATGCACTGAACGTGTTGATTACAGAAAACAAGGAAATTCACTGAAAGTGTTGGATACAGAAAACAAGAAAATTCACTGAAAGTGTTGGAACCACAAAAGGAAAAGAGAGGAAAATTAAATACAAACATTGAGAGAACGGATCAAGACATGGTTTGGAGCTGTGCTGGTCTATCGGTGTACCTCCTCTACATGGCTGCATCTCTCACAGCGCTCCCATCTCTCACAACTCTCTCATATGTCATATCTCTCTCCTCTGCCACAGCTCTCTCCTCTGTCAGTGTCACTCTCTGGTCACCAATGAAGGAAAACACAGAAACAATGAACATTTCAACTTTTAGTTTTCTCGTGGACAACCCTTCTCTGAGACCCAATAATGGATGCAAGCAGAGAGCATACTTCACTGATAGTGTTGTCATAGGAGTAGCTTTCAACAAAACTACCAACGACTGTTCCCTGCGTGTGTGCAACAATAACAGGTGCGTGATGATGGACAGTACTCGTAAAATTCCAAAGTTCAAGAAACCCACCTTGAAGAACCACACTCGCAACCATTCAAGATTAAGCACTGGTGGAATGTCAACACTTCCATCAACACCAATCACCAGCAGTTCAAAGATTAAATCCGGACAGAAACGACACAAATGCCAATGTGGCGAGGTTATAAAGAGAGAAGGCAACAAAAAATCAAAAGTATTCCTTTTTCACAAGAAACTATACATACTTTCATCGACCAAAAAACATGGTTATAAATTTGTAAAGACTGACTTCAATGCCAGTATGAATGCATCCCATATTGCTGTGGATTCTTACCACTGTCGCCTGTTCTATACTGATGCCCAGAACAACATCTGTGTAGTGTGTCTAGATGGAAGCAGCTCGACCGTCCTGAGACAGGAGGAGGGTGAGATACAGGCTCTCCTGTACGGTCAGGTTCTGCTGTACGTGGTCAAGGCGGGTGGCGGGAACCGGTGGAAATCGTTATCGCTCAATACTATGAAGGCTAAAACGATATTGAAAATTAAAAATGATATACAGTCGTCGTTCTACGTGCGAAGGGTTCTCAAAGTATTCTGGGAGGTTAAATTTGAAGCGGTATATTATGCTAAATACAACATTAAAGCCAATATACTTATGAAACCGAAAGAGATACTTTCCTCCAATATGTATACATTTAATCATATCTTTCTATCCAGTTACCTCCAATCTTTGTTGTGGTGCTCTTCTACGGGACAACTATTGGAATTTCACTATGTTCATAAAATGTTGGACAAGAAATACATCAAGTGTACTTACATTGCAACATTAAAAAAATGGTATATTGCCTTTACCAAGAACAGGGTGAAGATATACAGCCCCAAGTTAAAGAAAACAGCAGATCAGAAGTTTCAAGATCTGAATGTTCCAATGTTAACTTTTGGTTAGTAAAGTTCAAATTCCAAGAAATATTAAATGGATTGAATAAACAACTATAAGATATGTTATGTTACGTGAATCATTGTTGAGGGTATGGGAATACGTTTTTTCCCCTAGATTTGGCAATTAAATACGTTATAATGTTGAGGAAATGATGATAAGTGATGATTTACCTGGTAGGTCCTGAACATTATATTGTCATGTGTTGTGTTACCTCGCGTCTTTTCCCCGCCTCTTATCAAATGTATTACTATTTTATGCCATCTATATAAGCATAAATTTGAAGAACGCTGTGTTATCTTTTTATTCATGTATCATTTGTCATTGTATTATCATTATTTATGTTATTTGCACTTATATGTGTTACAACCAGAGATTTCTGACGCTCAATCTCGCCTTATCCTTTATAATATTTATGCAATAAGGTTTATGTTGTATAGTGTTATATGTTCAGGTAGCTGAGAGTTAGCCCTAGCTTGTGATATATTTGAGCCATGCCATCTCTAGGAAGTGAGATAGGGATTTTTTATTGCCATAAGCCAAACACCTCTTTTGGTCGGCACTCTCCTACCAAAATCCCTGGGAGATGGCTCTCCTCGACGTCCGCACTCTCTCTGTACCTACCTCTGACCCTCGGTCAATCCTTCGTTCCTATGCACGCACCTAGAGACCCTCGAGCGGGGAACGGAACTCGGAACTAGGAATTGGAACCTTTTGCTGGAAGATGGTAAATATTCTTGAGTGAAGTGTCTGTTTTAGGGTTACTTATCAATATCTATTAACTTGTGATATTGTTGTGATATGTAACAATATTTACATTTTTGGAGGAAATAAAGATGATCTATCTATCGATCTTTATTTGTATAAAGTTTATCTTTTTCGTAAGATGTTGCCTTTTAAAAATAATTCTAAAATACTTCCATGAATGTAAGAGGCACGCACATTTATGATATAATAAATATGTAATGATCAGAATTGTTTACCTACATTTAATAGCCTAACAAACAATTTCAAATTGGAAATACTAGCAATTTAGATAGTGAAGAAATATAACATGGTTATATTTGGGATAACACTACCTTCATAGTGGTATTCGAACCCACGCCCTCAGAGTAAGGCAACTATCGCCAGCATTGACTGTACCAACAACTTTACAGACGACCATTTCGCCTTTTATAATGTCCTATTGTATTTCAGATATAAAATACTCTGTACCTAAATGTGTTTTGTAATAAAGTAACAGTTTTGCCCTGAACTATTATAGTTAAAGCACGTGCACGTTAGTAACCGCTTAGAAAGTACAAATGTATATTTTGTTGATCTTAATTGTCAATATTCTGTAAATTGAAAGTTAAATGTCGGTATATGGCGATATGAACTGTGTTACCATTGTTTGTTTGTTTGATGTTGTCCTAAAACTGAATAAACGTCATTGAACTTCCTCAATATCGTCATTTGTGTATGTTATGAGATGACATGTACGGCTGGTGTCTGAAACTAAACCATTGTCCAAAAGAAACGTTGCCAGATTTCCATCAGTAAAAAACGAAATACTGCCACCGGACAACATTGGTTTTGAGTGTGTTTTATGAGCTTATGTTTTGTTGAGAAGTATTAAAAATGTATTAAAAATTTCATTCTACTATCTCACCTACTCGTAGTTAAGGGAATTCCAAAATCGACGATGTTTTGGTAAAAAGGCGTGTTTCTCAGGAACATTACAAGGTGATGTTTTAAAAACTGGACGATTTAGATTTGTTCGCTTCTGGACACAACATGTAACTATATGGATTAGTCGTATTTATCATTCGTGGGTTAAAGTGGCAGTACGTAGCACTTTTTTTGGTGAAATAAGTCGATGAAATGTATTTGAAAAATAATGTCACCAATAGTAAAACACCCTTCTCTCTTCGGATAATTAAGTTAACAAATTAGTGTACATGGTTCCGTAACGCTATGGGAATCGTTTTTGTCATTTGAAATAATAAAATGTTTTCACAATAAAATGGCCGCCATGCAAGTTTTGCGTTATACCCAACACTGTTATTACCACTACGGATAATTACTTTGTGTATTAAGATGTTTTACCCTCTAAAGTAAACATAATTGACATAAAGTATCATTATAAATGGAAAATTTGCAAAAATAAAATTTGCAAAAAACGTGCTACTGCCCCTTTAAACTATCTTGCATTTGTGTTGGTAACGTTTCTTTTGGACACACGTTTATATTGAGGAGCGGGAGAGGAACCAGTCCACGTGGGACTGAAGCATGCTGGGAGAGGAACCAGTCCACGTGGGACTGAAGCATGCTGGGAGGTGGTACTTTGTTAGTAAACATTCGGAACTATATATTTGTGATTACTGGAGCAATAAAATGACCAGTTTACAACATGATCAACAGAGAAGTTTACCAGTCTACCGTTACTAAAAAAGAACAGACTGTTTAATTCAATTTACGATATTGACAAACTGGAACCTGCATCGCCGACTTTACGGTCATTGAATCTACCATCTTTTTATCTGTTTTCTCTTTACGAAGTGAAAACAAGCTGACGTCCTCTACTTCGTTACGTATTTGTAGACGGACTCCCATCAGCTTTATCTCACATTCATTGCGTAACGACGCGGGTAGGCAGGACGGGAGTGGATAGCGGTACTGATGTTAGACATTCTATTTTCTGGTTTGTGACAAATTCTAAATTATGACAAATATTTGTAAACTTTAGAGGAAAGATTCTTGTATGTTATGACATATTTGCTGTACACCTGTACATATTTTCACCCGGAGGGGAACACTTTTTATAACAAACAAGGTTATTATTGTAAAAATGGCATAATTCTTTTCCAAGATAGTTTATCAGACGTTATGAATATGTCAGATGTACATATTTTATGTGGAGGCGATTTAAACCCTCGAACAGCTACTGAGCGCGAATTTATTGAGGATGATATTATCAAACATGCAGACAAGAAAATACAATATGGGATTTCTTACTCGACTTTTTCAGCTTAAAAAGAATTTCAACTGACAAAATTGTGAATACCTATGGGAGAAGTCTCTTCTTATTTATTTTGAATTAATCTATATTTTGATTTTGGTTGTGTCAGAAGATTCGACTTTGATGACATCTGTATCCATTAGAAATACACGTTATGTAGATAGTGAACAAATATCATATGGTTGTTGACTCTCAGGGTATGAGTTCGTATTCTATTTCAGATCGTATGATCCTACAGATTACAACGGTACACGCTGATTTCTTTCAGCAGTTTCGTATCCCACAACGGTATATAATGTTTTGCTCAACTACAATGCTTACAAGTCTGTTCAGAATCTTGTAAACAAAGCCTCTAATGCTTTATCTTAAACAGTTATTCTAAGTTATAAGCTAAAAAAACATCTTTCCCCTGGTTCTCTTTATCAATGTTTGATGTTCAGATGAAACCGATTATATTATATGCGTCGGAAATATGGGGTTATCAAAAGTGGTCAGTTGTTGAACAGTTTCAAGTAAGGTTTTGCAAGTTTGTATTGGGTGTGAGTTATAAGAGTACTAATGTTGCTGTTTTAGCTGAATGTCGCAGACATTATATTTATGTTGATTCTTTGCTGAGAGCTTTTCTTTTCAATTTCGAAACTAGGATTAAGAACTGTCAAGTTCAAACTTTAATGGCTGAAATAAGTGAATATTCAACATTGCATTTATATTCTAGAATAAAATCTGTGTTCGGTTTAGAAAAGTATCTTCTAACAATTAGATCTAAAGAAGCATGACGTAGAATTACTTTATTAAGAATTGGTGAGTTACAAATCTATAAAAAATATTGGTAGACGAGATGGTATTCTACGTGAATGTCGTTACTGTAAGATCTGTAAATCCAACATCGTGGAGGATGAATTTCACTTTCTTTTCAAATGTCCAGTTTATAATGATTTACTTGATAAATATTTTGAAAATATACCAATGTACATGAATGAAGACATTATGATACATAAACTTCAAGACTATAACGTAACACATTTGATAGCTATTTCAAATTATGTGAAAGATGCCTTGATTGTTCGAAATTCTTTTATTTGACTATAAGCAACTCTGTTTATATATTTGATTTGTTGATTATGTACGTGGGCCGTAGGCCTTTCTACTGAAATAAAAGATTGATTGAAAGCTTATCCTGTACAATATTGCCTTATTTACGCCTGTAAACATATTTGTCACCAGGTTTTACCATTTTTTTAATAAAATAAATTGTCAAAAATGACAAATCACTTATTACCACGACACGAGATCTTTATGTAATTTCCTCACCACAGAAAATGCTGAATGTATAAGTTTCCCGGATTTTGAAAGAATAAATCAGGTCGTGAAATTGACAAGCAAGGGGATATCACACAACTTAAGAAAGGGAAGCAGTTTCTCTTCTTTGGGCTCATTTATATTTAGTGTAATACGAGTTGAGTATCTGACAACATAAGGACAACTTAAAGAGAGAGTTGACAGAGCTGGTCATCACTGATCTGTTGAAAGTAAAGACAGGAGACGTAGAGGATTTCACTGCATGTGTTCACACTTAGAGAAGGAGGTGTTCACTGTGGGACATAGGACTTCACCGTCAGGCAGACGGGTTCGCTTTGAGCGGAAGAAATTAGTGTAAAACAGAGACGTTAACTATAGGATAGCGGAGTTCCATGTAACACAGAGGAGTTCACGATAAGACAGAGGAGTTCACTATAAGACAGAGATGTTAACTATAGGATAGCGGAGTTCCATGTAAAACAGAGGCGTTCACGATGAGACAGAGGAATTCACTATAAAACAGAGACGTTCACGATAAGACAGAGGAATTCACTATAAAACAGAGACGTTCACGATAAGACAGAGGAATTCACTATAAAACAGAGACGTTCACGATAAGACAGAGGAATTCACTATTAAACAGAGACGTTCACGATAAGACAGAGGAGTTCACTATAAAACAGAGACGTTCACGATAAGACAGAGGAATTCACTATAAAACAGAGACGTTCACGATAAGACAGAGGAATTCACTATAAAACAGAGACGTTCACGATAAGACAGAGGAATTCACTATAAAACAGAGACGTTCACGATAAGACAGAGGAGTTCACTATAAAACAGAGACGTTCACTATAAGACAGAGGAGTTCACTATAAGACAGAGGAGTTCCTTATAAGACAGAGGAGTTCCCTAAAAAACAGAGGCGTTCACTATAAGACAGAGGAGTTCACTATAAGACAGAGGAGTTCACTATAAGACAGGGGTGTTTACTATAAAACAGAGGCGTTCACTATAAGACAGAGGAGTTCACTATAAGACAGAGGAATTCACTATAAAACAGAGGCGTTCACTATAAGACAGAGGAGTTCACTATAAGACAGAGGCGTTCGCTATTGGACAGAGGAGTTCACTGTAAGACAGAGGCGTTCGCTATAAGACAGTGGAGTTCACTATAAAACAGAGGCGTTCACTATAAAACAGAGGCGTTCACTTTAAGACAGAGGACTTCACTATAAGACAGAGACGTTCACTATAAGACAGAGGAGTTCACTTCAAAACAGAGGCGTTCATATAAGACAGAGGAGTTCACTATAAGACAGAGAAGTTCACTATAAAACAGAGGCGTCCACTATAAGACAGAGGAGTTCACTATAAAACAGAGGAGTTCACTATAAAACAGAGACGTTCACGATAAGACAGAGGAATTCACTATAAAACAGAGACGTTCACGATAAGACAGAGGAATTCACTATAAAACAGAGACGTTCACGATAAGACAGAGGAATTCACTATAAAACAGAGACGTTCACGATAAGACAGAGGAGTTCACTATAAAACAGAGACGTTCAGTATAAGACAGAGGACTTCACTATAAGACAGAGGCGTTCACTATAAGACAGAGGAGTTCACTATAAGACAGAGGAGTTCCCTATAAGACAGAGGAGTTCACTATAAGACAGAGGAGTTCCCTAAAAAACAGAGGCGTTCACTATAAGACAGAGGAGTTCACTATAAGACAGAGGAGTTCACTATAAGACAGAGGAGTTCACTATAAGACAGGGGTGTTTACTATAAAACAGAGGCGTTCACTATAAGACAGAGACGTTCACTATAAGACAGAGGAGTTCACTTCAAAACAGAGGCGTTCATATAAGACAGAGGAGTTCACAATAAGACAGAGAAGTTCACTATAAAACAGAGGCGTCCACTATAAGACAGAGGAGTTCACTATAAAACAGAGGAGTTCACTATACGACAGAGGAGTTCACTATAACACAGAGGAGTTCACTATAAAACAGAGGCGATCATATAAGACAGAGGAGTTCACTATAAGACAGCGACGTTCACTATAAGACAGAAAAGCTCACTATAAAACAGAGGAGTTCAGTATACGATAGAGGAGTTCACTATAAGACAGAGGAGTTCACTATAAAACAGAGGCGTTCACTATAACACAGACGAGTTCACTATAAAACAGAGGCGATGATATAAGACAGAGAAGTTCACTATAAGACAGAGACGTTCACTATAAGACAGAAGAGCTCACTATAAAACAGAGGAGTTCAGTATACGACAGAGGAGTTCACTATAAAACAGAGGAGTTCCCTATAAGACAGAGGAGTTCACTTTAAAACAGAGGAGTTCATATAAGACAGAGGACTTCACTATAAGACAGAGGAGTTCACTATAAGACAGAGGAATTCACTATAAAACAGAGGCGTTCACTATAAAACAGAGGAGTTCACTATAAGACAGAGGCGTTCGCTATTGGACAGAGGAGTTCACTGTAAGACAGAGGCGTTCGCTATAAGACAGTGGAGTTCACTATAAAACAGAGGCTTTCACTATAAAACAGAGGCGTTCACTTTAAGACAGAGGACTTCACTATAAGACAGAGACGTTCACTATAAGACAGAGGAGTTCACTTCAAAACAGAGGCGTTCATATAAAACAGAGGAGTTCACTTTAAGACAGGGAAGTTCACTATAAAACAGAGGCGTCCACTATAAGACAGAGGAGTTCACTATAAAACAGAGGAGTTCACTATACGACAGAGGAGTTCACTATAACACAGACGAGTTCACTATAAAACAGAGGCGATCATATAAGACAGAGAAGTTCACTATAAGACAGAGACGTTCACTTTAAGACAGAAGAGCTCACTATAAAACAGAGGAGTTCAGTATACGACAGAGGAGTTCACTATAAGACAGAGGAGTTCACTATAAAACAGAGGAGTTCCCTATAAGACAGAGGAGTTCACTTTAAAACAGAGGAGTTCACTATAAGACACTCTGGCTTCCACCTCCACCACTAATTGGTACCCTCACCCTGCCTTTGTCCTCTCATCCGCCTCCCTGGCTAATTAACTTTCTACTCTCTGGTTTCCTTGTAATATCAACTTCACTGGTACAACCATTTATGTCATTGTTACCTCATCTTGTTGTATTTGTTATCTCTTTATCATACCAACATGTATCCTGTATATAATCTCCTGTTTCGCCATCTCTTCCATATACTTGATAACGGTATAAGGATCTATACCGAAACGTCGCTATTGTTAATAAAGAAGTTGATCATCCATAAAATATTTGCCTTCTTCAAGACAGAGGAGTTCACTTTAAAACAGAAGAGTTCACTATAAAACAGAGGAGTTCACAATAAGACAGAAGGTTCACTATAAATCAGAGGCGTTCACTATAAGACAGAGGCGTTCACTATAAAACAGAGGCGTTCACGATAAGATAGAGGCGTTCACGATAAGATAGAGGCGTTCAGTATAAGACTGAGGAGTTCACTATAAAACAGAGGAGTTCACTATAAGACAGAGGAATTCACTATAAGACAGAGGAGTTCACTATAAGACAGAGGAGTTCACTATAAGACAGAGGCGTTCCTATAAGACAGAGGAGTTCACTATAAAACAGAGGCGTTCACTATAAGACAGAGGAGTTCACTATAAGACAGAGGAGTTCACTATAAAACAGAGCCGTTCACTATAAGACAGAGGATTTCACTATAAGACAGAGGAGTTCACTATAAGATGGAGGAGTTCCCTATAAAACAGAGGCGTTCACTATAAGACAGAGGACTTCACTATAAGACAGAGACCTTCACTATACGACAGAGGAGTTCACTTTAAAACAGAGGCGTTCATATAAGACAGAGGACTTCACTATAAGACAGAGGAGTTCACTATAAGACAGAGGAATTCACTATAAAACAGAGGCGTTCACTATAAGACAGAGGAGTTCACTATAAGACAGAGGCGTTCGCTATAAGACAGTGGAGTTCACTATAAAACAGAGGCGTTCACTATAAAACAGAGGCGTTCACTTTAAGACAGAAGACTTCACTATAAGACAGAGACGTTCACTATAAGACAGAGGAGTTCACTTCAAAACAGAGGCGTTCATATAAGAATGAGGAGTTCACTATAAGACAGAGAAGTTCAATATAAAACAGAGGCGTCCACTATAAGACAGAGGAGTTCACTATAAAACAGAGGAGTTCACTATACGACAGAGGAGTTCACTATCACACAGACGAGTTCACTATAAAACAGAGGCGATCATATAAGACAGAGAAGTTCACTATAAGACAGAGACGTTCACTATAAGACAGAAGAGCTCACTATAAAACAGAGGAGTTCAGTATAAGACAGAGGAGTTCACTATAAGACAGAGGAGTTCACTATAAAACAGAGGAGTTCCCTATAAGACAGAGGAGTTCACTTTAAAACAGAGGAGTTCATATAAGACAGAGGACTTCACTATAAGACAGAGGAGTTCACTATAAGACAGAGGAATTCTCTATAAAACAGAGGCGTTCACTATAAAACAGAGGAGTTCACTATAAGACAGAGGCGTTCGCTATTGGACAGAGGAGTTCACTGTAAGACAGAGGCGTTCGCTATAAGACAGTGGAGTTCACTATAAAACAGAGGCGTTCACTATAAAACAGAGGCGTTCACTTTAAGACAGAGGACTTCACTATAAGACAGAGACGTTCACTATAAGACAGAGGAGTTCACTTCAAAACAGAGGCGTTCATATAAAACAGAGGAGTTCACTATAAGACAGAGAAGTTCACTATAAAACAGAGGCGTCCACTATAAGACAGAGGAGTTCACTATAAAACAGAGGAGTTCACTATACGACAGAGGAGTTCACTATAACACAGAGGAGTTCACTATAAAACAGAGGCGATCATATAAGACAGAGAAGTTCACTATAAGACAGAGACGTTCACTTTAAGACAGAAGAGCTCACTATAAAACAGAGGAGTTCAGTATACGACAGAGGAGTTCACTATAAGACAGAGGAGTTCACTATAAAACAGAGGAGTTCCCTATAAGACAGAGGAGTTCACTTTAAAACAGAGGAGTTCACTATAAGACACTCTGGCTTCCACCTCCACCACTAATTGGTACCCTCACCCTGCCTTTGTCCTCTCATCCGCCTCCCTGGCTAATTAACTTTCTACTCTCTGGTTTCCTTGTAATATCAACTTCACTGGTACAACCATTTATGTCATTGTTACCTCATCTTGTTGTATTTGTTATCTCTTTATCATACCAACATGTATCCTGTATATAATCTCCTGTTTCACCATCTCTTCCATATACTTGATAACGGTATAAGGATCTATACCGAAACGTCGCTATTGTTAATAAAGAAGTTGATCATCCATAAAATATTTGTCTTCTTCAAGACAGAGGAGTTCACTTTAAAACAGAGGAGTTCACTATAAAACAGAGGAGTTCACAATAAGACAGAAGGTTCACTATAAATCAGAGGCTTTCACTATAAGACAGAGGCGTTCACTATAAAACAGAGGCGTTCACGATAAGATAGAGGCGTTCACGATAAGATAGAGGCGTTCAGTGTAAGACTGAGGAGTTCACTATAAAACAGAGGAGTTCACTATAAGACAGAGGAATTCACTATAAGACAGAGGAGTTCACTATAAGACAGAGGAGTTCACTATAAAACAGAGGCGTTCACTATAAGACAGAGGAGTTCACTATAAGACAGAGGCGTTCGCTATTGGACAGAGGAGTTCACTGTAAGACAGAGGCGTTCGCTATAAGACAGTGGAGTTCACTATAAAACAGAGGCGTTCACTATAAAACAGAGGCGTTCACTTTAAGACAGAGGACTTCACTATAAGACAGAGACGTTCACTATAAGACAGAGGAGTTCACTTCAAAACAGAGGCGTTCATATAAGACAGAGGAGTTCACTATAAGACAGAGAAGTTCACTATAAAACAGAGGCGTCCACTATAAGACAGAGGAGTTCACTATAAAACAGAGGAGTTCACTATAAAACAGAGACGTTCACGATAAGACAGAGGAATTCACTATAAAACAGAGACGTTCACGATAAGACAGAGCAATTCACTATAAAACAGAGACGTTCACGATAAGACAGAGGAATTCACTATAAAACAGAGACGTTCACGATAAGAGAGAGGAGTTCACTATAAAACAGAGATGTTCACTATAAGACAGAGGACTTCACTATCAGACAGAGGAGTTCACTATAAAACAGAGACGTTCACTATAAGACAGAGGACTTCACTATAAGACAGAGGCGTTCACTATAAGACAGAGGAGTTCACTATCAGACAGAGGAGTTCCCTATAAGACAGAGGAGTTCACTATAAGACAGAGGAGTTCCCTAAAAAACAGAGGCGTTCACTATAAGACAGAGGAGTTCACTATAAGACAGAGGAGTTCACTATAAGACAGAGGAGTTCACTATAAGACAGGGGTGTTTACTATAAAACAGAGGCGTTCACTATAAGACAGAGACGTTCACTATAAGACAGAGGAGTTCACTTCAAAACAGAGGCGTTCATATAAGACAGAGGAGTTCACTATAAGACAGAGAAGTTCACTATCAAACAGAGGCGTCCACTATAAGACAGAGGAGTTCACTATAAAACAGAGGAGTTCACTATACGACAGAGGAGTTCACTATAACACAGAGGAGTTCACTATAAAACAGAGGCGATCATATAAGACAGAGGAGTTCACTATAAGACAGAGACGTTCACTATAAGACAGAAGAGCTCACTATAAAACAGAGGAGTTCAGTATACGATAGAGGAGTTCACTATAAGACAGAGGAGTTCACTATAAAACAGAGGCGTTCACTATAACACAGACGAGTTCACTATAAAACAGAGGCGATGATATAAGACAGAGAAGTTCACTATAAGACAGAGACGTTCACTATAAGACAGAAGAGCTCACTATAAAACAGAGGAGTTCAGTATACGACAGAGGAGTTCACTATAAAACAGAGGAGTTCCCTATAAGACAGAGGAGTTCACTTTAAAACAGAGGAGTTCATATAAGACAGAGGACTTCACTATAAGACAGAGGAGTTCACTATAAGACAGAGGAATTCTCTATAAAACAGAGGCGTTCACTATAAAACAGAGGAGTTCACTATAAGACAGAGGCGTTCGCTATTGGACAGAGGAGTTCACTGTAAGACAGAGGCGTTCGCTATAAGACAGTGGAGTTCACTATAAAACAGAGGCGTTCACTATAAAACAGAGGCGTTCACTTTAAGACAGAGGACTTCACTATAAGACAGAGACGTTCACTATAAGACAGAGGAGTTCACTTCAAAACAGAGGCGTTCATATAAAACAGAGGAGTTCACTATAAGACAGAGAAGTTCACTATAAAACAGAGGCGTCCACTATAAGACAGAGGAGTTCACTATAAAACAGAGGAGTTCACTATACGACAGAGGAGTTCACTATAAGACAGAGGAGTTCACTATAAAACAGAGGCGATCATATAAGACAGAGAAGTTCACTATAAGACAGAGACGTTCACTTTAAGACAGAAGAGCTCACTATAAAACAGAGGAGTTCAGTATACGACAGAGGAGTTCACTATAAGACAGAGGAGTTCACTATAAAACAGAGGAGTTCCCTATAAGACAGAGGAGTTCACTTTAAAACAGAGGAGTTCACTATAAGACACTCTGGCTTCCACCTCCACCACTAATTGGTACCCTCACCCTGCCTTTGTCCTCTCATCCGCCTCCCTGGCTAATTAACTTTCTACTCTCTGGTTTCCTTGTAATATCAACTTCACTGGTACAACCATTTATGTCATTGTTACCTCATCTTGTTGTATTTGTTATCTCTTTATCATACCAACATGTATCCTGTATATAATCTCCTGTTTCACCATCTCTTCCATATACTTGATAACGGTATAAGGATCTATACCGAAACGTCGCTATTGTTAATAAAGAAGTTGATCATCCATAAAATATTTGTCTTCTTCAAGACAGAGGAGTTCACTTTAAAACAGAGGAGTTCACTATAAAACAGAGGAGTTCACAATAAGACAGAAGGTTCACTATAAATCAGAGGCTTTCACTATAAGACAGAGGCGTTCACTATAAAACAGAGGCGTTCACGATAAGATAGAGGCGTTCACGATAAGATAGAGGCGTTCAGTATAAGACTGAGGAGTTCACTATAAAACAGAGGAGTTCACTATAAGACAGAGGAATTCACTATAAGACAGAGGAGTTCACTATAAGACAGAGGAATTCACTATAAAACAGAGGCGTTCACTATAAGACAGAGGAGTTCACTATAAGACAGAGGCGTTCGCTATTGGACAGAGGAGTTCACTGTAAGACAGAGGCGTTCGCTATAAGACAGTGGAGTTCACTATAAAACAGAGGCGTTCACTATAAAACAGAGGCGTTCACTTTAAGACAGAGGACTTCACTATAAGACAGAGACGTTCACTATAAGACAGAGGAGTTCACTTCAAAACAGAGGCGTTCATATAAGACAGAGGAGTTCACTATAAGACAGAGAAGTTCACTATAAAACAGAGGCGTCCACTATAAGACAGAGGAGTTCACTATAAAACAGAGGAGTTCACTATAAAACAGAGACGTTCACGATAAGACAGAGGAATTCACTATAAAACAGAGACGTTCACGATAAGACAGAGCAATTCACTATAAAACAGAGACGTTCACGATAAGACAGAGGAATTCACTATAAAACAGAGACGTTCACGATAAGACAGAGGAGTTCACTATAAAACAGAGATGTTCACTATAAGACAGAGGACTTCACTATCAGACAGAGGAGTTCACTATAAAACAGAGACGTTCACTATAAGACAGAGGACTTCACTATAAGACAGAGGCGTTCACTATAAGACAGAGGAGTTCACTATAAGACAGAGGAGTTCCCTATAAGACAGAGGAGTTCACTATAAGACAGAGGAGTTCCCTAAAAAACAGAGGCGTTCACTATAAGACAGAGGAGTTCACTATAAGACAGAGGAGTTCACTATAAGACAGAGGAGTTCACTATAAGACAGGGGTGTTTACTATAAAACAGAGGCGTTCACTATAAGACAGAGACGTTCACTATAAGACAGAGGAGTTCACTTCAAAACAGAGGCGTTCATATAAGACAGAGGAGTTCACTATAAGACAGAGAAGTTCACTATAAAACAGAGGCGTCCACTATAAGACAGAGGAGTTCACTATAAAACAGAGGAGTTCACTATACGACAGAGGAGTTCACTATAACACAGAGGAGTTCACTATAAAACAGAGGCGATCATATAAGACAGAGGAGTTCACTATAAGACAGAGACGTTCACTATAAGACAGAAGAGCTCACTATAAAACAGAGGAGTTCAGTATACGATAGAGGAGTTCACTATAAGACAGAGGAGTTCACTATAAAACAGAGGCGTTCACTATAACACAGACGAGTTCACTATAAAACAGAGGCGATGATATAAGACAGAGAAGTTCACTATAAGACAGAGACGTTCACTATAAGACAGAAGAGCTCACTATAAAACAGAGGAGTTCAGTATACGACAGAGGAGTTCACTATAAAACAGAGGAGTTCCCTATAAGACAGAGGAGTTCACTTTAAAACAGAGGAGTTCATATAAGACAGAGGACTTCACTATAAGACAGAGGACTTCACTATAAGACAGAGGAATTCACTATAAAACAGAGGCGTTCACTATAAAACAGAGGAGTTCACTATAAGACAGAGGCGTTCGCTATTGGACAGAGGAGTTCACTGTAAGACAGAGGCGTTCGCTATAAGACAGTGGAGTTCACTATAAAACAGAGGCGTTCACTATAAAACAGAGGCGTTCACTTTAAGACAGAGGACTTCACTATAAGACAGAGACGTTCACTATAAGACAGAGGAGTTCACTTCAAAACAGAGGCGTTCATATAAAACAGAGGAGTTCACTTTAAGACAGGGAAGTTCACTATAAAACAGAGGCGTCCACTATAAGACAGAGGAGTTTACTATAAAACAGAGGAGTTCACTATACGACAGAGGAGTTCACTATAACACAGACGAGTTCACTATAAAACAGAGGCGATCATATAAGACAGAGAAGTTCACTATAAGACAGAGACGTTCACTTTAAGACAGAAGAGCTCACTATAAAACAGAGGAGTTCAGTATACGACAGAGGAGTTCACTATAAGACAGAGGAGTTCACTATAAAACAGAGGAGTTCCCTATAAGACAGAGGAGTTCACTTTAAAACAGAGGAGTTCACTATAAGACACTCTGGCTTCCACCTCCACCACTAATTGGTACCCTCACCCTGCCTTTGTCCTCTCATCCGCCTCCCTGGCTAATTAACTTTCTACTCTCTGGTTTCCTTGTAATATCAACTTCACTGGTACAACCATTTATGTCATTGTTACCTCATCTTGTTGTATTTGTTATCTCTTTATCATACCAACATGTATCCTGTATATAATCTCCTGTTTCACCATCTCTTCCATATACTTGATAACGGTATAAGGATCTATACCGAAACGTCGCTATTGTTAATAAAGAAGTTGATCATCCATAAAATATTTGTCTTCTTCAAGACAGAGGAGTTCACTTTAAAACAGAGGAGTTCACTATAAAACAGAGGAGTTCACAATAAGACAGAAGGTTCACTATAAATCAGAGGCGTTCACTATAAGACAGAGGCGTTCACTATAAAACAGATGCGTTCACGATAAGATAGAGGCGTTCACGATAAGATAGAGGCGTTCATTATAAGACTGAGGAGTTCACTATAAAACAGAGGAGTTCACTATAAGACAGAGGAATTCACTATAAGACAGAGGAGTTCACTATAAGACAGAGGAGTTCACTATAAGACAGAGGCGTTCCTATAAGACAGAGGAGTTCACTATAAAACAGAGGCGTTCACTATAAGACAGAGGAGTTCACTATAAGACAGAGGAGTTCACTATAAAACAGAGCCGTTCACTATAAGACAGAGGAGTTCACTATAAGACAGAGGAGTTCACTATAAGATGGAGGAGTTCCCTATAAAACAGAGGCGTTCACTATAAGACAGAGGACTTCACTATAAGACAGAGACGTTCACTATACGACAGAGGAGTTCACTTTAAAACAGAGGCGTTCATATAAGACAGAGGACTTCACTATAAGACAGAGGAGTTCACTATAAGACAGAGGAGTTCACTATAAAACAGAGCCGTTCACTATAAGACAGAGGAGTTCACTATAAGACAGAGGAGTTCACTATAAGATGGAGGAGTTCCCTATAAAACAGAGGCGTTCACTATAAGACAGAGGACTTCACTATAAGACAGAGACGTTCACTATACGACAGAGGAGTTCACTTTAAAACAGAGGCGTTCATATAAGACAGAGGACTTCACTATAAGACAGAGGAGTTCACTATAAGACAGAGGAATTCACTATAAAACAGAGGCGTTCACTATAAGACAGAGGAGTTCACTATGAGACAGAGGCGTTCGCTATAAGACAGTGGAGATCACTATAAAACAGAGGCGTTCACTATAAAACAGAGGCGTTCACTTTAAGACAGAAGACTTCACTATAAGACAGAGACGTTCACTATAAGACAGAGGAGTTCACTTCAAAACAGAGGCGTTCATATAAGAATGAGGAGTTCACTATAAGACAGAGAAGTTCAATATAAAACAGAGGCGTCCACTATAAGACAGAGGAGTTCACTATAAAACAGAGGAGTTCACTATACGACAGAGGAGTTCACTATAACACAGACGAGTTCACTATAAAACAGAGGCGATCATATAAGACAGAGAAGTTCACTATAAGACAGAGACGTTCACTATAAGACAGAAGAGCTCACTATAAAACAGAGGAGTTCAGTATAAGACAGAGGAGTTCACTATAAGGCAGAGGAGTTCACTATAAAACAGAGGAGTTCCCTATAAGACAGAGGAGTTCACTTTAAAACAGAGGAGTTCATATAAGACAGAGGACTTCACTATAAGACAGAGGAGTTCACTATAAGACAGAGGAATTCACTATAAAACAGAGGCGTTCACTATAAAACAGAGGAGTTCACTATAAGACAGAGGCGTTCGCTATTGGACAGAGGAGTTCACTGTAAGACAGAGGCGTTCGCTATAAGACAGTGGAGTTCACTATAAAACAGAGGCGTTCACTATAAAACAGAGGCGTTCACTTTAAGACAGAGGACTTCACTATAAGACAGAGACGTTCACTATAAGACAGAGGAGTTCACTTCAAAACAGAGGCGTTCATATAAAACAGAGGAGTTCACTATAAGACAGAGAAGTTCACTATAAAACAGAGGCGTCAACTATAAGACAGAGGAGTTCACTATAAAACAGAGGAGTTCACTATACGACAGAGGAGTTCACTATAACACAGACCAGTTCACTATAAAACAGAGGCGATCATATAAGACAGAGAAGTTCACTATAAGACAGAGACGTTCACTTTAAGACAGAAGAGCTCACTATAAAACAGAGGAGTTCAGTATACGACAGAGGAGTTCACTATAAGACAGAGGAGTTCACTATAAAACAGAGGAGTTCCCTATAAGACAGAGGAGTTCACTTTAAAACAGAGGAGTTCACTATAAGACACTCTGGCTTCCACCTCCACCACTAATTGGTACCCTCACCCTGCCTTTGTCCTCTCATCCGCCTCCCTGGCTAATTAACTTTCTACTCTCTGGTTTCCTTGTAATATCAACTTCACTGGTACAACCATTTATGTCATTGTTACCTCATCTTGTTGTATTTGTTATCTCTTTATCATACCAACATGTATCCTGTATATAATCTCCTGTTTCACCATCTCTTCCATATACTTGATAACGGTATAAGGATCTATACCGAAACGTCGCTATTGTTAATAAAGAAGTTGATCATCCATAAAATATTTGTCTTCTTCAAGACAGAGGAGTTCACTTTAAAACAGAGGAGTTCACTATAAAACAGAGGAGTTCACAATAAGACAGAAGGTTCACTATAAATCAGAGGCGTTCACTATAAGACAGAGGCGTTCACTATAAAACAGAGGAGTTCACGATAAGATAGAGGCGTTCACGATAAGATAGAGGCGTTCAGTATAAGACTGAGGAGTTCACTATAAAACAGAGGAGTTCACTATAAGACAGAGTAATTCACTATAAGACAGAGGAGTTCACTATAAGACAGAGGAGTTCACTATAAGACAGAGGCGTTCCTATAAGACAGAGGAGTTCACTATAAAACAGAGGCGTTCACTATAAGACAGAGGAGTTCACTATAAGACAGAGGAGCTCACTATAAAACAGAGCCGTTCACTATAAGACAGAGGAGTTCACTATAAGACAGAGGAGTTCACTATAAGATGGAGGAGTTCCCTATAAAACAGAGGCGTTCACTATAAGACAGAGGACTTCACTATAAGACAGAGACGTTCACTATACGACAGAGGAGTTCACTTTAAAACAGAGGCGTTCATATAAGACAGAGGACTTCACTATCAGACAGAGGAGTTCACTATAAGACAGAGGAATTCACTATAAAACAGAGGCGTTCACTATAAGACAGAGGAGTTCACTATAAGACAGAGGCGTTCGCTATAAGACAGTGGAGTTCACTATAAAACAGAGGCGTTCACTATAAAACAGAGGCGTTCACTTTAAGACAGAAGACTTCACTATAAGACAGAGACGTTCACTATAAGACAGAGGAGTTCACTTCAAAACAGAGGCGTTCATATAAGACAGAGGAGTTCACTATAAGACAGAGAAGTTCAATATAAAACAGAGGCGTCCACTATAAGACAGAGGAGTTCACTATAAAACAGAGGAGTTCACTATACGACAGAGGAGTTCACTATAACACAGACGAGTTCACTATTAAACAGAGGCGATCATATAAGACAGAGAAGTTCACTATAAGACAGAGACGTTCACTATAAGACAGAAGAGCTCACTATAAAACAGAGGAGTTCAGTATAAGACAGAGGAGTTCACTATAAGACAGAGGAGTTCACTATAAAACAGAGGAGTTCCCTATAAGACAGAGGAGTTCACTTTAAAACAGAGGAGTTCATATAAGACAGAGGACTTCACTATAAGACAGAGGAGTTCACTATAAGACAGAGGAATTCACTATAAAACAGAGGCGTTCACTATAAGACAGAGGAGTTCACTATAAGACAGAGGCGTTCGCTATTGGACAGAGGAGTTCACTGTAAGACAGAGGCGTTCGCTATAAGACAGTGGAGTTCACTATAAAACAGAGGCGTTCACTATAAAACAGAGGCGTTCACTTTAAGACAGAGGCGTTCACTATAAGACAGAGACGTTCACTATAAGACAGAGGAGTTCACTTCAAAACAGAGGCGTTCATATAAGACAGAGGAGTTCACTATAAGACAGAGAAGTTCACTATAAAACAGAGGCGTCCACTATAAGACAGAGGAGTTCACTATAAAACAGAGGAGTTCACTATACGACAGAGGAGTTCACTATAACACAGACGAGTTCACTATAAAACAGAGGCGATCATATAAGACAGAGAAGTTCACTATAAGACAGAGACGTTCACTATAAGACAGAAGAGCTCACTATAAAACAGAGGAGTTCAGTATACGACAGAGGAGTTCACTATAAGACAGAGGAGTTCACTATAAAACAGAGGAGTTCCCTATAAGACAGAGGAGTTCACTTTAAAACAGAGGAGTTCACTATAAGACACTCTGGCTTCCACCTCCACCACTAATGGGTACCCTCACCCTGCCTTTGTCCTCTCATCCGCCTCCCTGGCTAATTAACTTTCTACTCTCTGGTTTCCTTGTAATATCAACTTCACTGGTACAACCATTTATGTCATTGTTACCTCATCTTGTTGTATTTGTTATCTCTTTATCATACCAACATGTATCCTGTATATAATCTCCTGTTTCACCATCTCTTCCATATACTTGATAACGGTATAAGGATCTATACCGAAACGTCGCTATTGTTAATAAAGAAGTTGATCATCCATAAAATATTTGTCTTCTTCAAGACAGAGGAGTTCACTTTAAAACAGAGGAGTTCACTATAAAACAGAGGAGTTCACAATAAGACAGAAGGTTCACTATAAATCAGAGGCGTTCACTATAAGACAGAGGCGTTCACTATAAAACAGAGGCGTTCACGATAAGATAGAGGCGTTCACGATAAGATAGAGGCATTCAGTATAAGACAGAGGAGTTCACTATAAAACAGAGGAGTTCACTATAAAACAGAGGCGTTCACTATAAGACAGACACGTTCACTATAAGACAGATACGATCACGATAAGACAGAGGAGTTCAGAACAGTTATCTATAAACTAATCAGCGTTCTATAAAACAAAACAGTTCATTGTAAGACAGGGAAGTTCACTGGGAGACAAAGATATTTATTTTAAGATAAAGGAGGTACAATACAGACAGAAGCGAGAAGACAGAGAAGCCAGAAACCTGGTCGAAAACCGGACAATTTAAAATTTTTTAAACAAGCTGCATTTTGCAACAATATGAATCCATTAGGATTTTTAAACGTGTTATTAGCATAAAGCTACGTTATTCAGCTTTCTTTTGAACCATTCATTTCTCAAATATATTTGATACTTAAAAAGTTATTAAAAAAAGAAGTGGGGTAACGTTTCTTTTGGCGTTTAGTGTATAAGCTACACCAAGATAGGTTTGCTGTTTTCATGCAGAAAGTCGCCTTTTTGCGTCTTTTATGCTGGACTACGATTGACTCGATGTGAATGTTAAAAGTATAAAATATAATACATGTCATGTTCCTTAGATGAAGCGATTGGCAACTATAGCTATTTAAGAATTGAAATAAGGTGAAATTGCTAACATCCTTCAATGGAAAATATTCAAAACATACCATTTGCAGTACCGACTCCAGTTGAAAAACTACTGTCGGTCGAGAAATGGTTGTTGGTGGCTGTCAACTTCCGGTTTAGCATGGACAGGACTTACCCTCTGTGATAACAACCGGTCAAATCAACCACTAACCTGACAAGTAGAATGACAGTTGCTGATAACCTTTACAAATTTGCGAGAGAGACATTCTAAATCCTAAAATACGCTGAACACATGTAGTAAAAGTTAAGTAAACTTACATGGTGAGTCTTCATATGGGACGGGTCATGCTCGGTCTTCTGGACCAGTCGTCTCAACCAATCATCTTTAGCTCAGCTGATTTACTGAACTATTTTACATTTCCAACAATTGATAAGTTACATAAGCAGTTCAACTATTAAATATCCACCACGGTAGAACAAAGGCTTAGAGTTGGAATAGTTGGATATTCAACACTCACGAGTTATGTAATTTGTTTATTCAATACAAAACTTGATATTCATTTGAGACATGCGTCATACTGTGTGCCACATTATCGCGTAATAATACTAATACTGGGTAATTAACCTAGGTGGAGTCAAGCCATAAAACATTTAAAAATGTAGTCCCGATTTCCATTATGCTCTCGCTCGCATCTACATAAAATATCATATTAACAAATCATTATCACAATGTTTGTTGTCATCAATGTCCTAAATCAAGATATCACTTTAATAAGAAAACACTGATGCTGTTTTATTTAGAACTTCATACGTGTATATCTGGACGTTGATCACATCAAAAACTGATTATGTATGCTGATTCTAAACGCAATCATTTGTAAACATTATGATTTACTTCTAAAACACGGAATTCGTGTTGACAAAAGCACAGTCGTTGTAAACAAATGGGAGATAACTTGACTACATTTAGCCAAAATATTATTGTGGTCTAATTATAAAATATTCGAGACCGGAACCCGAATTCTATATTTTTAATTTTTCACATCTATTTTTGATATGATGCAAGTTTATTAATAGCGAAAAATACGTACAGGGAAAAGATATGATGAAAAAGTGGTGAGAGGGTTCAGCTGTACTCGATCAGCTGATGGCGAAAGTAGTACGACATTATGACGTCACTACCGTTAAATACTTGTTTTGGTTACACAACACGAATGTAATAAATAACACCACATGCTCGTCAACATTATTCAACGATCAGGGTTCCACAGTTTTAGTTTCTATACCGTCAATGAGGAACTAATCAATGTTGGTTGTGTGCTAACAGAACACATGGCATTTGGTCACTGTAATGCAATTAGGCGACGTCCAGGTGCCGATAGTAACACATGTTAGCAGAGATAAAGAGTCTCTATCAATTATTGAAGTGTCAGCCACCAAACAATTTGAAAATAGTTTCATGTGACCGCACAAATGCTCACCGAAAAGGCTAACCTATGCTGTTACGTCACTTTATATTCTATAAGCCAAATAATAGAAGCGAAACTGTTCATCATATAAATCACCAATGCAGTTCAGTAACCCCATAGGTAATTGAGAATAAATGACAGCAAGTTACTACATGATTCCGGGTGTAGGACTTTACTCCACACTTCTCTCATGTATTCAGGAGACAGGTCTCTCCCTGCAAACTTCCTTCTCATGGCAACATCACAAACTTTTGGACGTCCATACGGGTAATATTCTTCAGACGGGATCCCTGTATGAGATGCACCGACACTTCTAGCAAGCACTCCCGTGATCTGAACATCCTCCATGTTGAGGTAGGGCATGTATTCCGACACCTCCACAATTTGATAAGCTACACGGGATGGCATAATGTATACATTACCTTTAACATGTGGGGGATATATTTCGAAAGGGTAGCTATTTGGGTTCACGGCGTATTTGCCCTCCGTCTTTCGATTGTCTTTTGTGGAGTAACAACCTACTATACTGGAATTCCATGGGGGTAAATGTAATCGCTCAAGGAGCCAGGGAATGTGGACAATGGAATCCTCATCACTCTTCATGATAAATTTAACACTATCACAGTTTTCTTTGATCCATTTAAAACCCATTAAGACTTTATATGTTAAGTTGAAATAATCTTCTTTGACTTCTGTAAGAATCACGTCTTTTTTCTCCTTTGCTTCCAACTTCAGTGATCTTGTTTCTGTTTTATTTGTTAAACCGAAAATAAAAACAAGTTTGACCTTCATTGTTAAAGGTACCCCTGCCCACGCGTTTTTGTCATTCACCCCGCCCCACGTGTCCCGTACAGCATCTCTGTGCTCTCTATGAGACGCCATCGAGAGTATCATAATGACAAGATCAACATAGTCGTCTTTACACACGTCACTCGAGATCAGGAAGTTGAAATCAAGGGGAGTAACTCTGCTTTTACGTTGTGTAAAGTATGCAGGGTTTTCGTCAGGCCACATCCAGGGGGCAGTCTGCGTCGAGGAATCCATCTGGAGTATAGCATAGACAGTTGCAGATGCGATTATTGCCAGAAGGATTATAAGGCGCTTCTTCTTCATCCCATTCCTCAAAGAACCGTCCATGATATGAAGCTGAAAAACAGCAAATTTAGTCAAAACTTTGAATATACTGACTTCAATCTAATCCCTATCTTATCAATAACAGGTGTTATTTAGCACGTGCATATTCCAAGAGGGTTCAGAATGAAAAAACAGAGCCATGGGCTCCGAAGTTCATCAGGGTTTATATTGTTTAATGATGAAGACTGAGGTTATGGCCCGTGAAGCCCTTCTTTTGGTCCACAGGTCACCAAATCTAAAATGTAAAATCTCCATTGGCCAAAAAATTTGTACATAATAATAAAGCCTTCCAAGTCTTTTCTTTACGGAAAAAAATACGAAAATAGGTTTTAGGTCATGGCCTGTGAATACCTTATTTGGGGCCACAGGGTCGCCATATCGACAAGTTAGAATCTCCATTGGCGAAAGATTCGGTATACAATATTACAGCCTTCTAGTATTTTTGTTCTTTGGAAGGAAATAAAAATAGGATTTTAGGGGCCAAGGGGTAACCAAACCTACAATTTAGCATCTCCATTGGCTAAGGAGTCTACACACAATATTACAGCCTTCTATGTCTTTTTATTCTGGAGAAGAAGGTAAAGATAGGTTTTTAGGTCATGACCTGTGAGGGGGCCAAAGGGTCACCAAATCTCCAATTTAGAATATATATATCTCCCTCTCTCTCTGTTGGAAGTATTTCACCAATATTTTGCTCTCCTGGATCCAATCTGACGGTTCATGAACAATTGGTACCATAAAGAGGCAGATGCTATTTTATACTGAACATGCAAATGAAGCCAGCAAAATATGGTTTGAAATGTTTTTGGATTATGGACTCTGTCTCATTGTACGCTCTTAGGCGCATTCTGTATCTTGAAAAGGCAAAAGCACGAAAGTTAATTTGGGCAGACAGATGACTCGGGACCTGTGTAGGCCATTTTTTCAGACAAACCGAAATATCACTAATAATAACTTTTTCACTCTCACTGTAACTCTTGCAGTAGAGATACACTCAAACGGGATAACCATTGTTGGCATTGTCCGACAAAACAAGCGTTTTCTTCCACAAGAAATCGTAAAGAAGACTGGAAAACCTCTGTTTGATTTCAATGCAAAAGTTTTCATTGTGTCTTATCAGTGCAAAAGAAACAGATGCGTTTGTCTACTGAGTACAATTCACGCAAACAAAGATGTTGACATCACTGAAAATACAGAACTAGAGGTGATTCTTTACGACTCCACCAAATGGTTTATCATTACACCACAAGGAGAAAGACCAAGTGGAGGCCACTTGTCAAGTTTTACAAAATGCTTAATATAGCAGGTGTAGCATCATTTGTCTTATTGAAGAATTTGTTATCCTTGTTTTGTTTTTTTAAACGTGTGGATTGCCCAAGGGTAGGAATCTAATCCATTATTCATTCAGTCATTAACAACAAGAGAAGATATATAGTCCAGAAAATGTTTTTATCACTATATCAGATATTCAAGAATGATAGACCAAAATACTTTGGAAAATGCAACAGTAAAATCAGATGAGCCGAGACGTTTTTCGTTTTTACATATTTTTTAAGAGCATTAGTGCTTGTTCATATGTAACTAGACGGATTACAAAGCCCGGAAATTACTAGAAGCCATCAACATCAAGAAGATAGGCCCCTCTCTCAACAGAGATGAAGAATACTTCATCCCCAGAACCTATCACCACTTGCTAAAGTAAATCACTGTTTTGTATCTCATCTAATGTAACAACTCACCTGTTCCATGTAGATCAATCTCTTCTATTGTATAAACATTCACCTGGCATCCAATCACCTCGTTAATCCTTCATGTAGTCTCTGTACATCAGATAACTGGCTTCCACTCAATAAGCTATTCAACCTGTGTCCATCAAATCTATTTTTTATAAACAACTCATCTCCAATGTCTTGTAAAAACAATGCATGTATATAACCCAGCTGTTCTCCACCTGTTAAACACTTGCTTGACAACGACATTAGAACCTATGTCGAAACGTCATCTTCAAAGAATAAAGAAGTTTATCCATAACATCGTCTCTATTCTTCATCACATCAACTTCTAGAATGCCAATCAAACAAGTCATAGGTGAAGATACTTTTAAGATAAAATTTAAAATTCAAAATGTCGGCACTATCATCATTTATTTCAATTGATATTAACACTGGATGGGTAAACTTTATTGGTGAATTGATTACTATACACGACATAACATAAACCTCTGTAATATTACTATTAAACAGTATGAACTACAAAGTATCTCCAATTGATTAATAAATTAAGCCGAATCACAACAGTGCAATGAGTTTAGTAAATCAACATGATTACCTAAACTAGTGTCCAAAAGAAAGTACCCACCCGTGATTTCTATACCAAAATTTTGTGGGATGTAAATGTTGTCCAAAAACTTATTGGATCATATTCCATACGTGCAAACCCATCTTTTTTCGGAAACGCATGACAAAACAAGTGAAAAAAAATCGCCCCAACGCTGCAAAACACCAACAATGATGTTTCAAGCTTTTGCACAAAATGCACGTGCACATCGACGGTATAAATTAGCTCACGCAAAACGGTATGACCACAGCAGAAAAAAACCCACAAAAAGTATGCCACGTTTAACTAAGGTGGAAAGAGAGAGAGAGAGAGCTGTCGGTATTGCGCACGGGGCGCCAACAACACCATCATTGCCAGGACCTTCGGCTGCACTAGAAAACCGATCACCAGACGGATGCAACGACTCAGGCAAACAGGCAATACGTCAGGCAGGCCAGTAAGTGGTCGTCCACCCGTGACAACAACCGGGGAAGACCGTCACATCCGCACGGTACATCTGCGCACTCGGACGCGTCATCAGTCAACAGACAGTGTATGGACGACTATGAATTTATGGCATCCGAGCACTTCAATCGTCCTTACCGCGGCGTCCATCAGACTCTTCAAAACCAGCGTCGTAGACTGGCATGGGCAAGGCAACTTCCGACGTTGGCAGCTCCGTAATTAGCGACGTGTGCTGTTTTCAGATGAAAGCAGGTTTTGTCTCTTCAGAAAGGACGGCAGAGCACCTGTGTATTGATGCGTTGGTGAACGCACGACGCAGAATTGCGTCCAGGAAGTCAGACATGTGGAGGCGGGTCTGTTATGATATGGGAAGGGATCTGCGGCAATCTGACGAAGAGGCTTGTGATGGCAATGTGCACGTGAATACTGAAAGGTACAGAGACGAGGTGTTGAGACCAGTTGTGCTTCCTTTCGTTCAGAAACAGCCGCAGGGAATTGTTTTTCAACATCACAACGCAATACCGCACCCGGCAAGACTGATAAATGCCTTCCTAGCCAACGCCAATATCGATGTTTTGCCATGGCCAGCATGTTCTCCCGACATTAATCCCATCGAGCACCTATGGGACCACCTGGATCGAAAAATCAGGAGACGACCCGCACCCCCTGTCACGATCCAGCAACTGGAACAAGCTTTGATTCAAGAATGGCAGCAAATTATGGACGCCCATGATCGTCATACCCGTTATCAAATAAACATTTCTTGTCATTTTGCAAAAGAATAGCCTTGATTTGTGCTGAAATTCAGTTTTTGATACCACCTGTCTTATATTGACAGTCAAACGGTAATTTTGACTTCGTACCAAATGAAATTGTCTGCATATGCTGAGGAATTGAATATTCTATTCGGAACAAAACGATTTGCACATATATCTGCAATGGTTGTTATTTTATGTTTAAAACATGCACTTGGTACTTTCTTTTGGACATTAGTTTATTATATTCAAAGCCAAAGGATGCAACGAATATTGAAGAGTATGTATAATTCCGACTCCAAGACAAAGTTTGATTGAGGGAAATTCAATTAGTATCATACCAGATGAAGTTTTTTTATGTATATTTGATAGCACAAATATTATATTATAACACTATAGTAAATTATAAAACATACTGTCAAGAGTGATCTGCAAAATAGAATGTGTTTGTAAATCAGAACAAATGACAAATGATTGTTAATGTATAGCCTTGTTAATGGTTATTGTTACAGGAATAGGGAGACTGTTTTGGTTGTCTAATTAGACAAAAAGATATCGACGGCAACTCATTGGTAAACGTTTCTATTTCTAAATTCTAACTTCATTTGAATTTTTCCTGTAGTAAACAGAAAACACATATTTTATGTTATTGTGTGTTGTTTTTGTCCAATTTTAACACAATAGCACATTCATAGAACAGCGGTCGTTTTTAAATAATGAACTTATATTCCATGTGAATCAAATGCTGTCCTACTCATTCATTGCACTTGCTTCTACCTACTTTGATGGTTTAAGTGAACGACGCTTTCAACTTTATCATTAGTATGTTTATATGTGCCAATTATATCATGGTATTTATTTATTTTCTGTACATTTTTATGTGTAAATAATCACTCATAATCCATAAATGATGACTCATTTTATCCTTTTTTATATATTGATAATTATTTTAAGATTTTCAAATGAGGGTGAGACTATTAATAACCAAATTAAACCTGTTTGTGAGTCTGTCTACCATGTTCACAAGGTGAACCCACCCGGTTAGCAAAGGGCTTAGTTCATTGCTTAGAATAGTTGAGATTGTATACAGACAATGAGCACAAGCTTAGATTTTGTAATAGTGAAAGGAATCATCATATTTTGTTTATTTTTATGCAATTAAAATGACTGTCAACTTCTCCTTCTTAACATCAACATAGTAGTGGATAACAAAATTGGCCAGGCCTTCCGAGACATATTTCGTTCAATTTTTTTTTAGATTGCTGTTAATAAGATATTATTCTAATGACCCTGCCATCAAAGGATGTTTTTCTTCATAATACACAGTCTACACTCAACCGCCCACATTTTCAACAGTGTAAAATACACAAAAACTAGTGCTGCCGGAGTAACTTGATGTTGAATGTATTCGATAGACACATGTTTAATAACGAAGTACTCACAATTCCATGAATCGGAGTATGATACTTTTATTTTTATATCAGTTCAAGTACACTTGAGGTGCTGAGATCGCTTTTCCAAAATGTTTTTTGGCCGGACAAGTAGGCCGTTAAGTAAAATATTTGTCAAATGTAGGAATGTAATAAATAAAATATGTTTTCGACATAAATAACCTTCTTGAAATTAAATTTGTTGGCGCGTGGTTTCTGTAGGACGTCATAAAAGCCCTTTTTGACTGTCCTCTTCAAGTTTATTAGAAAACGACAATTTTTGAGAATCATTAAAACGTGTGTTTCTCAGAAATGTTAACAGATGACGCTTTGAAATTTCAAATTAAATTAGTTGGCTTCTGAAGACATGTTGTATCTCGGTTTCAGTCATGTTATCACTCGTGGATCGGATAACTTGGCATTTCTTCTGGTGAAGTTTCTTTTGCAGTTGAGTGTATATGGGAAAAGTCCCAATCTTTGGGTTTAGCTGCAGCATACAGGGAAAACATCGACCTACCTAGACTTGTCAATGGAGCAGCAGTACCTTTGTTATCTCTGAGTGGCTACATTATACACATATATACATTGGTAAATGTAGAGTTTTGCCACTTGACGAAACTTGGACATAACCAATTTTACAGTGTTGCAAGTGGCAGTTCAAACACATAATCACATGCAAACAAGTTAATACCGCCAATATTCAAAAGTGAGATGTGATATTATGGGAACGTTACAGTAAGTAAACTTAATTAATCATTTTCGATTTGAGAAAAGTAGATTTTGTGATAGCTTTCTTCAAAGAAAAATGACTCAAATTGACTTTTTCGGAATTTTGAATTGAAACTGTAATGTATTGATTTCTTTTTACCAAAATAAGTATTGTCCTTGTGCCTCAACTACGTAATAAAATTTAAGCTTCATACTGTCAAGAGCCTAATCATTGTTACCAAGTTGACTTTCACACATCAAAACATCGTTTATGTTGCAAGATAAGGAAGTAACTGATAGGTGAAATGTCATTATTTTTTTCAACAATTATTGAAAACTACTGGTAAAAAGATTATAATATATGATTTTGGAATGCATTATTTTCAGTTAAAATCGTAATTAACTCTTCTTTTCATTTCAAATGTGTCATGACAATTAACACTGACCAGATTTTGTCAGTAGGCCAATTTTTGGAAAATTATTGTTCAAAATTTGAGATTTTGAAGGTTTATAATTTGACAAAGTGACAAAGTTTGACTTGTAAGAATGGAACTACTCACATTACAACAACCATATTCATTTTCTTTTTTCAGGATAAGGTAAAAATGTTTTGAAGACCAAAAATTCAACAATTTAGTGAATGTTAAAATCTAAAGGTAGCGAAACATTATCTGAATTAATGTTTCTTTCTTAAACTGCTACATTATGATTCTGTTATACAACATGGTTACTTTGCTGACACATTCATCTCCTTCTTATCAGACAATCATTGCTGGTGAAAAAGGTGGGACGCTCTACGTTTGTCTATATGTATATTCAATAAACATTTTGAGCAATAAACTTCCATTGAATAAAGTGTTGATTTTCCACACAGATTAGGGGAATCTATAGTTTCCATACGGGGGAATACATCAGCTATGGTGTTTATTTAAGCCACCCATTTCCCCTACACTGTCTGACCCCACAAATTGTGAACCGAAATTGTGGGAGAAATTGAGGATACAAAACATCACTGTACCCTCCAACATAAATTGAGATTCATTATGACAGTAAAGGTCTATTTCAGGAAAGGAAACCCAAGGTCGACCTATACACATCTAGACTGCTCTGTGTAAATAGTCTACACGGATGAGTAGTGATGTAGGCCAGATTTAGTCGACGACAGAAGAAACTCCGTATCTAGTTTAGGAGAATTTAAAGATAGAAATTTGAAAATGTGAAATCATGGATAGATTTAGTTTGAAAGTTTGATGTTATGTCGTGTATGTTAGTGAATTGATCAAGAAGGCCTAATAAACATTTCACTTGAATATCATTGCATGCTATATTAGTAGGAAAAATGCTAATGTTTACAATGAGGTATCTGGAAAATAAACCGCTCCTAATGTTTATCCCGTAACTTCTAGAGAATTAATTTGAGAATCAAACCTGTAATGACATATATAACTTCGTGTATAAGCTTCGGTTGTTTGCATATAGTCACAATGGTTAGCCTTACTGTCTAACTCATCTGCTGAACTGTAGAAATACTTTACTCACAATGTGTCTATTCATCAGTATCATGCAGTAAAGACATCCAGTCAAGATGATATCCGCCTCGCCGTGCCCGTAACATGTATGGTGAACAGGTGAGATCGTGAAAGGCGCCCCAATTGTGTATGCTTATGCAAAAATCAACACTGCTTATTTTATACGAGAAAGATGAATCTCTTTGTTCATCCCTGAATGTTCTGTTTGTAAAGTTCTGTATCGAAGTTGGCATTCTATTGAAATGTTTTTCCTTGTTTTTACTTTCCGTTCAATTTTGATAGATGTTTTCCCCTTTGAATGTATGATAAGCAAAGGGTCATTGTTCTGTTTACTAATGAACATTTCCGTGTCATGAAGTTAGTATAATGCTTAAACCCGGTTTACTTGATTATCCACTTTTGAAGTTTGATGCGAGTTAAAGTATCGCAATACATGTAGATGTAGAGACAAGAAGTGGGCATATTTGGTGTAGCAATTCATTCAAAACGATCAGGCCAATTTGCTCTTTATTTTTCCACATTTCGATGTATTCATACCTCCAGCGTTTCAATAATGTTAACTGTTGTTCTGTGGAGATATCCACCTACATCCAGGACCATAAAATATTTTAAGAAAAGTTAGATATAGGAATTCACTGCTTCCGTTCACCATTCCATCAACACAGACAAACTCGCGGCGGCAACTATGTGAAACAGAATAAAGTAAGTCTAATGTCTGATTTAGATATGATCGGGCTTCAAGCAATATGGTTGCAGATTAAAGGTAAAACAAAGGCATTTTATTGCGCTTTCAAGATTTCAGGATATGGGAACTTAATCGATGAACCCATAGACAATGCAGTTGATCTTGATTTGCAGATGATAATCACTAACAGGTGATCTCAATATTGATAAAAGTAACTCAAAGATTGATTGTATACAAATAAAACCGAACATACTAAATATAAACTCTGCCCGATCAAGTTACCAATGACACATTTCATTGTATATATTCATTGATCTTATAATTAACATGATTGTTGTTTCTTCTTCTGTTTATAGTTCCTAAATTCATTTCATAGGTTCTGTATCCATCTTGTTCATATAATGTACTGGGGTAGCGTTTAAACAAGTATGTCATAGTAGGCCAGTCAAGATTTCATATTATGATAAATCTACTTACAAGCTGAGGGATCGCGTAGCATGTTTCCCACAAAGAGATAGTTAGTGAGATATGCATCATTAAGTATGGAGGTCAACATTCGGGTTCACAGTCACGGATTATTGAATGAAAAGCTTTTTAAAAATGTTTTTGAATAAATTTAGGTTCAACTTGAGCATTAGCCATGTTGAACTCAATGATCACTGCCATGTGTTTTCGCAATATATATTCTCATTTAGTTTAGTGTGTTAACGTTACTGATACAAATGATTTGATTTATTTATTACTAAAATGTGTTCACTTCATAGATGATGTACAATTAATTTCAGTGATTTCAGCGCAATGTGTAGAACAGTACCTGTATACTTCTACAACACCAAAACTTCAAAGCTTCCAGCAACTGGACGTCCTGAGATTATAGAAAATTCAAAATGTCGACTGCCTGAGGCGAGATGATCTGTGCATATATTTGTTTGACTAGGTCCATTCATGATATGTTTCAGAATATTTGCTCGGCTTACTCCATTCATGCATTGATGCATTCATCTACTTCCCCATTGTAAATACTGTAGTCCCTTATCAACGGTGTAGCTCGGAGGGAAGAGGTTCATTTAGTTAACATAGGTTTTACAGACTTTGTAATATCTTACATCAGCGTAGTTTCCTGTGTGCTTGATGATATGGTTGATGTGTAAACATACTGTAACCAATAGATGAATGTAAACTACCTACACTGTGAGGACAAACAAATCCAGAGGATGTGTATTCATGATCATAAGAATGTTTGAATTTGAGACATTTTAACGAAAACTTATTTTATTTTGTTCATATATTGCTTATATGTTTAGTATAATAACTCGTGTTTTGCCGAACAGACACATAAGTATGTAGGTGAATTAAGATTTACAATGAGATCAAAGTACAGAAAACACTCTCTTGACACGCCAGGTATCTTGAAATGTCATGGCTCGAGAGTTTGTCAGATCATGTTACGACCCTGCATGTACAATCTACCGGTGTCCCCGGTGTACACCATTTAAACTATGCATTTCCCTTCGTTATCACTTGTGCGACCGAAATCATTTAATGATAAACGAATACCATTTCCATCAAAGGTTACAAACTACCATCTCTCCTGCACGGCAATTATTTCCAAACAAATCACGAACATGATGAACTATTCAAATCTACTTGTATCGCCATTATATGACAGTTTGCAAGCTTAAGAATAAATATAATGCTTTATTTGCATATTGTAATTCATTATGTATAAACTTGTTGGTTAGTCCCTTCTTTAGTTCTTTAGTTTCTGCACTGCAATTAACTATTTCCTCTTTTAATGAGTCATTGTAGAGGAATTGAAATAACCAATGTCTAACATGTTTGCCGATTCTCTCAGCGTTCTGTTAATAAATACTTTAAACCATGTTTTGAAAAAAGAACCTCCCAAACAAAAACAAGAAACTCATCAATCACATCACTCATGTATTATAAAATCCATGGATCAATTAGCTTATATAGTTTCTAAATGCCAAATACAATTATCATCCATTTCCGAGTTCTAATTTATAGCTTTCCTAACTATTCTGCACTGGTAGATTCACAAGATTAAGATTTCCGGCAATCACAAAGGAAGAGATTGATAACGTTTCTTGTGACCGCCTAACAAACTTTGGAAGGAAAGAAAACATGACTGTATTCGATTTCCTATTTAATGGTCAGTATACGAGAACGATCATAATTGATGGACAGTCAAGTGTTCGCTTAGCTTGTTGCTTTTTTCAGTAACTTGATATGCTGGCTCAAATCTACACCGAGCATATCTATATGATACAATTGTTTTCATAAATTGCCATGGTTGTATCAATAGTTTATATATCCAGTTGAACCTCTGTCCTCCGATTGGGGATCAAGTTCCTGCCAGGTGGTTGTATCAATAGTTTATATATCCAGTTGAACCTCCGTCCTCTGATAGGGGGTCAAGTTCCTGCCAGGTGGTTGTATCAATAGTTTATATATCCAGTTGAACCTCCGTCTTCTGATAGGGGGTCAAGTTCCTGCTAGGTGGTTGTATCAATAGTTTATATATCCAGTTGAACCTCCTTCCTCTGATAGGGGGTCAAGTTCCTGCCAGGTGGTTGTATCAATGGTTTATATATCCAGTTGAACCTCCGTCCTCTGATAGGGGGTCAAGTTCCTGCTAGGTGGTTGTATCAATGGTTTATTTACCCACTTGAACCTCCGTCTTCTGATAGGGGGGTCAAGTTCCTGCCAGGTGGTTGTATCAATAGTTTATATATCCAGTTGAACCTCCGTCCTCTGATAGGGGGTCAAGTTCCTGCCAGGTGGTTGTATCAATAGTTTATATATCCAGTTGAACCTCCGTCTTCTGATAGGGGGTCAAGTTCCTGCTAGGTGGTTGTATCAATAGTTTATATATCCAGTTGAACCTCCTTCCTCTGATAGGGGGTCAAGTTCCTGCCAGGTGGTTGTATCAATGGTTTATATATCCAGTTGAACCTCCGTCCTCTGATAGGGGGTCAAGTTCCTGCTAGGTGGTTGTATCAATGGTTTATTTACCCACTTGAACCTCCGTCTTCTGATAGGGGGGTCAAGTTCCTGCCAGGTGGTTGTATCAATAGTTTATATATCCAGTTGAACCTCCGTCCTCTGATAGGGGGTCAAGTTCCTGCCAGGTGGTTGTATCAAGAGTTTATATATCCAGTTGAACCTCCGTCCTCCGATAGGGGGTCAAGTTCCTGACAGGTGGTTGTATCAATGGTTTATATATCCAGTTGAACCTCCGTCCTCCGATAGGGGGTCAAGTTCCTGCCAGGTGGTTGTATCAATAGTTTATATATCCAGTTGAACCTCCGTCCTCTGATAGGAGGTCAAGTTCCTGCCAGGTGGTTGTATCAATAGTTTATATATCCAGTTGAACCTCCGTCTTCTGATAGGGGGTCAAGTTCCTGCCAGGTGGTTGTATCAATGGTTTATATATCCAGTTGAACCTTCGTCCTCCGATAGGGGGTCAAGTTCCTGCCAGGTGGTTGTATCAATAGTTTATATATCCAGTTGAACCTCCGTCCTCTGATAGGAGGTCAAGTTCCTGCCAGGTGGTTGTATCAATAGTTTATATATCCAGTTGAACCTCCGTCCTCTGATAGGGGATCAAGTTCCTGCTAGGTGGTTGTATCAATAGTTTATTTACCCACTTGTACCTCCGTCCTCCGATAGGGGGTCAAGTTCCTGCCAGGTGGTTGTATCAATAGTTTATATATCCAGTTGAACCTCCGTCCTCTGATAGGGGGTCAAGTTCCTGCCAGGTGGTTGTATCAATGGTTTATATATCCAGTTGAACCTCCGTCCTCTGATAGGGGGTCAAGTTCCTGCTAGGTGGTTGTATCAATAGTTTATTTACCAACTTGAACCTCCGTCCTCTGATAGGAGGTCAAGTTCCTGCCAGGTGGTTGTATCAATCGTTTATATATACAGTTGAACCTCCGTCCTCTGATAGGGGGTCAAGTTCCTGCCAGGTGGTTGTATCAATAGTTTATATATCCAGTTGAACCTCCGTCCTCTGATAGGGGGTCAAGTTCCTGCCAGGTGGTTGTATCAATAGTTTATATATACAGTTGAACCTCCGTCTTCTGGTAGGGGGTCAAGTTCCTGCCAGGTGGTTGTATCAATAGTTTATATATCCAGTTGAATCTCCGTCCTCTGATAGGGGGTCAAGTTTCTGCCAGGTGGTTGTATCAATAGTTTATATATCCAGTTGAACCTCCGTCCTCTGATAAGGGGTCAAGTTCCTGCCAGGTGGTTGTATCAATAGTTTATATATACAGTTGAACCTCCGTCTTCTGGTAGGGGGTCAAGTTCCTGCCAGGTGGTTGTATCAATAGTTTATATATCCAGTTGAACCTCCGTCCTCTGATAGGGGGTCAAGTTCCTGCCAGGTGGTTGTATCAATAGTTTATATATACAGTTGAACCTCCGTCTTCTGGTAGGGGGTCAAGTTCCTGCCAGGTGGTTGTATCAATAGTTTATATATCCAGTTGAACCTCCGTCCTCTGATAGGGGGTCAAGTTCCTTCCAGGTGGTTGTATCAATAGTTTATATATACAGTTGAACCTCCGTCTTCTGGTAGGGGGTCAAGTTCCTGCCAGGTGGTTGTATCAATGGTTTATATATCCAGTTGAACCTCCGTCCTCCGATAGGGGGTCAAGTTCCTGCCAGGTGGTTGTATCAATAGTTTATATATCCAGTTGAACCTCCGTCCTCTGATAGGAGGTCAAGTTCCTGCCAGGTGGTTGTATCAATAGTTTATATATCCAGTTGAACCTCCGTCCTCTGATAGGGGGTCAAGTTCCTGCCAGGTGGTTGTATCAATGGTTTATATATCCAGTTGAACCTCCGTCCTCTGATAGGGGGTCAAGTTCCTGCCAGGTGGTTGTATCAATAGTTTATATATCCAGTTGAACCTCCTTCCTCTGATAGGGGGTCAAGTTCCTGCCAGGTGGTTGTATCAATGGTTTATATATCCAGTTGAACCTCCGTCCTCCGATAGGGGGTCAAGTTCCTGCCAGGTGGTTGTATCAATAGTTTATATATCCAGTTAAACCTCTGTCCTCTGATAGGAGGTCAAGTTCCTGCCAGGTGGTTGTATCAATAGTTAATATATCCAGTTGAACCTCCGTCTTCTGATAGGGGGTCAAGTTCCTGCCAGGTGGTTGTATCAATGGTTTATATATCCAGTTGAACCTCCGTCCTCCGATAGGGGGTCAAGTTCCTGCCAGGTGGTTGTATCAATAGTTTATATATCCAGTTGAACCTCCGTCCTCTGATAGGAGGTCAAGTTCCTGCCAGGTGGTTGTATCAATAGTTTATATATCCAGTTGAACCTCCGTCCTCTGATAGGGGGTCAAGTTCCTGCCAGGTGGTTGTATCAATGGTTTATATATCCAGTTGAACCTCCGTCCTTCGATAGGGGGTCAAGTTCCTGCCAGGTGGTTGTATCAATAGTTTATATATCCAGTTGAACCTCCTTCCTCTGATAGGGGGTCAAGTTCCTGCCAGGTGGTTGTATCAATCGTTTATATATCCAGTTGAACCTCCGTCCTCTGATAGGGGGTCAAGTTCCTGCCAGGTGGTTGTATCAATAGTTTATATATCCAATTGAACCTCCGTCCTCTGATAGGGGGTCAAGTTCCTGCCAGGTGGTTGTATCAATAGTTTATATATCCAGTTGAACCTCCGTCTTCTGATAGGGGGTCAAGTTCCTGCCAGGTGGTTGTATCAATAGTTTATATATCCAGTTGAACCTCCGTCTTCTGATAGGGGGTCAAGTTCCTGCCAGGTGGTTGTATCAATAGTTTATATATCCAGTTGAACCTCCGTCCTCTGATAGGGGGTCAAGTTCCTGCCAGGTGGTTGTATCAATAGTTTATATAACCAGTTGAACCTCCGTCCTCTGATAGGGGGTCAAGTTCCTGCCAGGTGGTTGTATCAATAGTTTATATATCCAGTTGAACCTCCGTCTTCTGATAGGGGGTCAAGTTCCTGCCAGGTGGTTGTATCAATAGTTTATATATCCAGTTGAACCTCCGTCCTCTGATAGGGGGTCAAGTTCCTGCCAGGTGGTTGTATCAATAGTTTATATATCCAATTGAACCTCCGTCCTCTGATAGGGGGTCAAGTTCCTGCCAGGTGGTTGTATCAATAGTTTATATATCCAATTGAACCTCCGTCTTCTGATAGGGGGTCAAGTTCCTGCCAGGTGGTTGTATCAATCGTTTATATATCCAGTTGAACCTCCTTCCTCTGATAGGGGGTCAAGTTCCTGCCAGGTGGTTGTATCAATAGTTTATATATCCAGTTGAACCTCCGTCCTCTGATAGGGGGTCAAGTTCCTGCCAGGTGGTTGTATCAATAGTTTATATATCCAGTTGAACCTCCTTCCTCTGATAGGGGATCAAGTTTCTGCCAGGTGGTTGTATCAATAGTTTATATAACCAGTTGAACCTCCGTCCTCTGATAGGGGGTCAAGTTCCTGCCAGGTGGTTGTATCAATAGTTTATATATCCAGTTGAACCTCCGTCCTCTGATAGGGGGTCAAGTTCCTGCCAGGTGGTTGTATCAATAGTTTATATATCCAGTTGAACCTCCGTCTTCTGATAGGGGGTCAAGTTCCTGCCAGGTGGTTGTATCAATAGTTTATATATCCAGTTGAACCTCCGTCTTCTGATAGGGGGTCAAGTTCCTGCCAGGTGGTTGTATCAATAGTTTATATATCCAATTGAACCTCCGTCCTCTGATAGGGGGTCAAGTTCCTGCCAGGTGGTTGTATCAATAGTTTATATATCCAGTTGAACCTCCGTCCTCTGATAGGGGGTCAAGTTCCTGCCAGGTGGTTGTATCAATAGTTTATATATCCAATTGAACCTCCGTCCTCCGATAGGGGGTCAAGTTCCTGCCAGGTGGTTGTATCAATAGTTTATATATCCAGTTGAACCTCCTTCCTCTGATAGGGGATCAAGTTCCTGCCAGGTGGTTGTATCAATAGTTTATATAACCAGTTGAACCTCCGTCCTCTGATAGGGGGTCAAGTTCCTGCCAGGTGGTTGTATCAATAGTTTATATATCCAGTTGAACCTCCTTCCTCTGATAGGGGGTCAAGTTCCTGCCAGGTGGTTGTATCAATCGTTTATATATCCAGTTGAACCTCCGTCCTCTGATAGGGGGTCAAGTTCCTGCCAGGTGGTTGTATCAATAGTTTATATATCCAGTTGAACCTCCGTCCTCTGATAGGGGGTCAAGTTCCTGCCAGGTGGTTGTATCAATCGTTTATATATCCAGTTGAACCTCCGTCCTCTGATAGGGGGTCAAGTTCCTGCCAGGTGGTTGTATCAATAGTTTATATATCCAGTTGAACCTCCTTCCTCTGATAGGGGGTCAAGTTCCTGCCAGGTGGTTGTATCAATCGTTTATATATCCAGTTGAACCTCCGTCCTCTGATAGGGGGTCAAGTTCCTGCCAGGTGGTTGTATCAATAGTTTATATATCCAATTGAACCTCCATCTTCTGATAGGGGGTCAAGTTCCTGCCAGGTGGTTGTATCAATAGTTTATATATCCAGTTGAACCTCCGTCTTCTGATAGGGGGTCAAGTTCCTGCCAGGTGGTTGTATCAATAGTTTATATATCCAGTTGAACCTCCGTCTTCTGATAGGGGGTCAAGTTCCTGCCAGGTGGTTGTATCAATAGTTTATATATCCAGTTGAACCTCCGTCCTCTGATAGGGGGTCAAGTTCCTGCCAGGTGGTTGTATCAATAGTTTATATATCCAGTTGAACCTCCGTCTTCTGATAGGGGGTCAAGTTCCTGCCAGGTGGTTGTATCAATAGTTTATATATCCAGTTGAACCTCCGTCTTCTGATAGGGGGTCAAGTTCCTGCCAGGTGGTTGTATCAATAGTTTATATATCCAATTGAACCTCCGTCCTCTGATAGGCGGTCAAGTTCCTGCCAGGTGGTTGTATCAATAGTTTATATATCCAGTTGAACCTCCGTCCTCTGATAGGGGGTCAAGTTCCTGCCAGGTGGTTGTATCAATAGTTTATATATCCAGTTGAACCTCCTTCCTCTGATAGGGGGTCAAGTTCCTGCCAGGTGGTTGTATCAATAGTTTATATATCCAATTGAACCTCCGTCTTCTGATAGGGGGTCAAGTTCCTGCCAGGTGGTTGTATCAATAGTTTATATATCCAGTTGAACCTCCGTCTTCTGATAGGGGGTCAAGTTCCTGCCAGGTGGTTGTATCAATAGTTTATATATCCAGTTGAACCTCCGTCTTCTGATAGGGGGTCAAGGTCCTGCCAGGTGGTTGTATCAATAGTTTATATATCCAGTTGAACCTCCGTCCTCTGATAGGAGGTCAAGTTCCTGCCAGGTGGTTGTATCAATAGTTAATATATCCAGTTGAACCTCCGTCTTCTGATAGGGGGTCAAGTTCCTGCCAGGTGGTTGTATCAATGGTTTATATATCCAGTTGAACCTCCGTCCTCCGATAGGGGGTCAAGTTCCTGCCAGGTGGTTGTATCAATAGTTTATATATTCAGTTGAACCTCCGTCCTCTGATAGGAGGTCAAGTTCCTGCCAGGTGGTTGTATCAATAGTTTATATATCCAGTTGAACCTCCGTCCTCTGATAGGGGGTCAAGTTCCTGCCAGGTGGTTGTATCAATAGTTTATATATCCAGTTGAACCTCCGTCCTCTGATAGGGGGGTCAAGTTCCTGCCAGGTGGTTGTATCAATAGTTTATATATCCAGTTGAACCTCCTTCCTCTGATAGGGGGTCAAGTTCCTGCCAGGTGGTTGTATCAATCGTTTATATATCCAGTTGAACCTCCGTCCTCTGATAGGGGGTCAAGTTCCTGCCAGGTGGTTGTATCAATAGTTTATATATCCAATTGAACCTCCGTCCTCTGATAGGGGGTCAAGTTCCTGCCAGGTGGTTGTATCAATAGTTTATATATCCAGTTGAACCTCCGTCCTCTGATAGGGGGTCAAGTTCCTGCCAGGTGGTTGTATCAATAGTTTATATATCCAGTTGAACCTCCGTCTTCTGATAGGGGGTCAAGTTCCTGCCAGGTGGTTGTATCAATAGTTTATATATCCAGTTGAACCTCCGTCCTCTGATAGGGGGTCAAGTTCCTGCCAGGTGGTTGTATCAATAGTTTATATAACCAGTTGAACCTCCGTCCTCTGATAGGGGGTCAAGTTCCTGCCAGGTGGTTGTATCAATAGTTTATATATCCAGTTGAACCTCCGTCTTCTGATAGGGGGTCAAGTTCCTGCCAGGTGGTTGTATCAATAGTTTACATATCCAGTTGAACCTCCGTCTTCTGATAGGGGGTCAAGTTCCTGCCAGGTGGTTGTATCAATAGTTTATATATCCAATTGAACCTCCGTCCTCTGATAGGGGGTCAAGTTCCTGCCAGGTGGTTGTATCAATAGTTTATATATCCAATTGAACCTCCGTCTTCTGATAGGGGGTCAAGTTTCTGCCAGGTGGTTGTATCAATCGTTTATATATCCAGTTGAACCTCCTTCCTCTGATAGGGGGTCAAGTTCCTGCCAGGTGGTTGTATCAATAGTTTATATATCCAGTTGAACCTCCGTCCTCTGATAGGGGGTCAAGTTCCTGCCAGGTGGTTGTATCAATAGTTTATATATCCAGTTGAACCTCCTTCCTCTGATAGGGGATCAAGTTCCTGCCAGGTGGTTGTATCAATAGTTTATATAACCAGTTGAACCTCCGTCCTCTGATAGGGGGTCAAGTTCCTGCCAGGTGGTTGTATCAATAGTTTATATATCCAGTTGAACCTCCGTCTTCTGATAGGGGGTCAAGTTCCTGCCAGGTGGTTGTATCAATAGTTTATATATCCAGTTGAACCTCCGTCTTCTGATAGGGGGTCAAGTTCCTGCCAGGTGGTTGTATCAATAGTTTATATATCCAGTTGAACCTCCGTCTTCTGATAGGGAGTCAAGTTCCTGCCAGGTGGTTGTATCAATAGTTTATATATCCAATTGAACCTCCGTCCTCTGATAGGGGGTCAAGTTCCTGCCAGGTGGTTGTATCAATAGTTTATATATCCAGTTGAACCTCCGTCCTCTGATAGGGGGTCAAGTTCCTGCCAGGTGGTTGTATCAATAGTTTATATATCCAATTGAACCTCCGTCCTCCGATAGGGGGTCAAGTTCCTGCCAGGTGGTTGTATCAATAGTTTATATATCCAGTTGAACCTCCTTCCTCTGATAGGGGATCAAGTTCCTGCCAGGTGGTTGTATCAATAGTTTATATAACCAGTTGAACCTCCGTCATCTGATAGGGGGTCAAGTTCCTGCCAGGTGGTTGTATCAATAGTTTATATAACCAGTTGAACCTCCGTCCTCTGATAGGGGGTCAAGTTCCTGCCAGGTGGTTGTATCAATAGTTTATATATCCAGTTGAACCTCCTTCCTCTGATAGGGGGTCAAGTTCCTGCCAGGTGGTTGTATCAATCGTTTATATATCCAGTTGAACCTCCGTCCTCTGATAGGGGGTCAAGTTCCTGCCAGGTGGTTGTATCAATAGTTTATATATCAAGTTGAACCTCCGTCCTTCGATAGGGGGTCAAGTTCCTGCCAGGTGGTTGTATCAATCGTTTATATATCCAGTTGAACCTCCGTCCTCTGATAGGGGGTCAAGTTCCTGCCAGGTGGTTGTATCAATAGTTTATATATCCAGTTGAACCTCCTTCCTCTGATAGGGGGTCAAGTTCCTGCCAGGTGGTTGTATCAATCGTTTATATATCCAGTTGAACCTCCGTCCTCTGATAGGGGGTCAAGTTCCTGCCAGGTGGTTGTATCAATAGTTTATATATCCAATTGAACCTCCATCTTCTGATAGGGGGTCAAGTTCCTGCCAGGTGGTTGTATCAATAGTTTATATATCCAGTTGAACCTCCGTCTTCTGATAGGGGGTCAAGTTCCTGCCAGGTGGTTGTATCAATAGTTTATATATCCAGTTGAACCTCCGTCTTCTGATAGGGGGTCAAGTTCCTGCCAGGTGGTTGTATCAATAGTTTATATATCCAGTTGAACCTCCGTCCTCTGATAGGGGGTCAAGTTCCTGCCAGGTGGTTGTATCAATAGTTTATATATCCAGTTGATCCTCCGTCTTCTGATAGGGGGTCAAGTTCCTGCCAGGTGGTTGTATCAATAGTTTATATATCCAGTTGAACCTCCGTCTTCTGATAGGGGGTCAAGTTCCTGCCAGGTGGTTGTATCAATAGTTTATATATCCAATTGAACCTCCGTCCTCTGATAGGGGGTCAAGTTCCTGCCAGGTGGTTGTATCAATAGTTTATATAACCAGTTGAACCTCCGTCCTCTGATAGGGGGTCAAGTTCCTGCCAGGTGGTTGTATCAATAGTTTATATATCCAGTTGAACCTCCTTCCTCTGATAGGGGGTCAAGTTCCTGCCAGGTGGTTGTATCAATCGTTTATATATCCAGTTGAACCTCCGTCCTCTGATAGGGGGTCAAGTTCCTGCCAGGTGGTTGTATCAATAGTTTATATATCCAGTTGAACCTCCGTCCTTCGATAGGGGGTCAAGTTCCTGCCAGGTGGTTGTATCAATCGTTTATATATCCAGTTGAACCTCCGTCCTCTGATAGGGGGTCAAGTTCCTGCCAGGTGGTTGTATCAATAGTTTATATATCCAGTTGAACCTCCTTCCTCTGATAGGGGGTCAAGTTCCTGCCAGGTGGTTGTATCAATAGTTTATATATCCAGTTGAACCTCCGTCCTCTGATAGGGGGTCAAGTTCCTGCCAGGTGGTTGTATCAATAGTTTATATATCCAATTGAACCTCCATCTTCTGATAGGGGGTCAAGTTCCTGCCAGGTGGTTGTATCAATAGTTTATATATCCAGTTGAACCTCCGTCTTCTGATAGGGGGTCAAGTTCCTGCCAGGTGGTTGTATCAATAGTTTATATATCCAGTTGAACCTCCGTCTTCTGATAGGGGGTCAAGTTCCTGCCAGGTGGTTGTATCAATAGTTTATATATCCAGTTGAACCTCCGTCCTCTGATAGGGGGTCAAGTTCCTGCCAGGTGGTTGTATCAATAGTTTATATATCCAGTTGAACCTCCGTCTTCTGATAGGGGGTCAAGTTCCTGCCAGGTGGTTGTATCAATAGTTTATATATCCAGTTGAACCTCCGTCTTCTGATAGGGGGTCAAGTTCCTGCCAGGTGGTTGTATCAATAGTTTATATATCCAATTGAACCTCCGTCCTCTGATAGGGGGTCAAGTTCCTGCCAGGTGGTTGTATCAATAGTTTATATATCCAGTTGAACCTCCGTCCTCTGATAGGGGGTCAAGTTCCTGCCAGGTGGTTGTATCAATAGTTTATATATCCAGTTGAACCTCCTTCCTCTGATAGGGGGTCAAGTTCCTGCCAGGTGGTTGTATCAATAGTTTATATATCCAATTGAACCTCCGTCTTCTGATAGGGGGTCAAGTTCCTGCCAGGTGGTTGTATCAATAGTTTATATATCCAGTTGAACCTCCGTCTTCTGATAGGGGGTCAAGTTCCTGCCAGGTGGTTGTATCAATAGTTTATATATCCAGTTGAACCTCCGTCTTCTGATAGGGGGTCAAGTTCCTGCCAGGTGGTTGTATCAATAGTTTATATATCCAGTTGAACCTCCGTCCTCTGATAGGGGGTCAAGTTCCTGCCAGGTGGTTGTATCAATAGTTTATATATCCAGTTGAACCTCCGTCTTCTGATAGGGGGTCAAGTTCCTGCCAGGTGGTTATATCAATAGTTTATATATCCAGTTGAACCTCCGTCTTCTGATAGGGGGTCAAGTTCCTGCCAGGTGGTTGTATCAATAGTTTATATATCCAATTGAACCTCCGTCCTCTGATAGGGGGTCAAGTTCCTGCCAGGTGGTTGTATCAATAGTTTATATATCCAGTTGAACCTCCGTCCTCTGATAGGGGGTCAAGTTCCTGCCAGGTGGTTGTATCAATAGTTTATATATACAGTTGAACCTCCGTCCTCTGATAGGGGGTCAAGTTCCTGCCAGGTGGTTGTATCAATCGTTTATATATCCAGTTGAACCTCCGTCCTCTGATAGGGGGTCAAGTTCCTGCCAGGTGGTTGTATCAATAGTTTATATATACAGTTGAACCTCCGTCCTCTGATAGGGGGTCAAGTTCCTGCCAGGTGGTTGTATCAATCGTTTATATAACCAGTTGAACCTCCGTCCTCTGATAGGGGGTCAAGTTCCTGCCAGGTGGTTGTATCAATAGTTTATATATCCAGTTGAACCTCCTTCCTCTGATAGGGGGTCAAATTCCTGCCAGGTGGTTGTATCAATAGTTTATATATCCAGTTGAACCTCCGTCCTCTGATAGGGGGTCAAGTTCCTGCCAGGTGGTTGTATCAATAGTTTATATATCCAGTTGAACCTCCTTCCTCTGATAGGGGGTCAAGTTCCTGCCAGGTGTTTGTATCAATAGTTTATATAACCAGTTGAACCTCCGTCCTCTGATAGGGGGTCAAGTTCCTGCCAGGTGGTTGTATCAATAGTTTATATATCCAATTGAACCTCCGTCCTCCGATAGGGGGTCAAGTTCCTGCCAGGTGGTTGTATCAATAGTTTATATATCCAGTTGAACCTCCTTCCTCTGATAGGGGATCAAGTTCCTGCCAGGTGGTTGTATCAATAGTTTATATAACCAGTTGAACCTCCGTCCTCTGATAGGGGGTCAAGTTCCTGCCAGGTGGTTGTATCAATAGTTTATATATCCAGTTGAACCTCCTTCCTCTGATAGGGGGTCAAGTTCCTGCCAGGTGGTTGTATCAATAGTTTTTATATCCAGTTGAACCTCCGTCTTCTGATAGGGGGTCAAGTTCCTGCCAGGTGGTTGTATCAATAGTTTATATATCCAGTTGAACCTCCGTCCTCTGATAGGGGGTCAAGTTCCTGCCAGGTGGTTGTATCAATAGTTTATATATCCAGTTGAACCTCCTTCCTCTGATAGGGGGTCAAGTTCCTGCCAGGTGGTTGTATCAATAGTTTATATATCCAATTGAACCTCCGTCTTCTGATAGGGGGTCAAGTTCCTGCCAGGTGGTTGTATCAATAGTTTATATATCCAGTTGAACCTCCGTCTTCTGATAGGGGGTCAAGTTCCTGCCAGGTGGTTGTATCAATAGTTTATATATCCAGTTGAACCTCCGTCTTCTGATAGGGGGTCAAGTTCCTGCCAGGTGGTTGTATCAATAGTTTATATATCCAGTTGAACCTCCGTCCTCTGATAGGGGGTCAAGTTCCTGCCAGGTGGTTGTATCAATAGTTTATATATCCAGTTGAACCTCCGTCTTCTGATAGGGGGTCAAGTTCCTGCCAGGTGGTTATATCAATAGTTTATATATCCAGTTGAACCTCCGTCTTCTGATAGGGGGTCAAGTTCCTGCCAGGTGGTTGTATCAATAGTTTATATATCCAATTGAACCTCCGTCCTCTGATAGGGGGTCAAGTTCCTGCCAGGTGGTTGTATCAATAGTTTATATATCCAGTTGAACCTCCGTCCTCTGATAGGGGGTCAAGTTCCTGCCAGGTGGTTGTATCAATAGTTTATATATACAGTTGAACCTCCGTCCTCTGATAGGGGGTCAAGTTCCTGCCAGGTGGTTGTATCAATCGTTTATATAACCAGTTGAACCTCCGTCCTCTGATAGGGGGTCAAGTTCCTGCCAGGTGGTTGTATCACTAGTTTATATATCCAGTTGAACCTCCTTCCTCTGATAGGGGGTCAAATTCCTGCCAGGTGGTTGTATCAATAGTTTATATATCCAGTTGAACCTCCGTCCTCTGATAGGGGGTCAAGTTCCTGCCAGGTGGTTGTATCAATAGTTTATATATCCAGTTGAACCTCCTTCCTCTGATAGGGGGTCAAGTTCCTGCCAGGTGGTTGTATCAATAGTTTATATAACCAGTTGAACCTCCGTCCTCTGATAGGGGGTCAAGTTCCTGCCAGGTGGTTGTATCAATAGTTTATATATCCAGTTGAACCTCCGTCCTCTGATAGGGGGTCAAGTTCCTGCCAGGTGGTTGTATCAATAGTTTATATATCCAGTTGAACCTCCGTCCTCTGATAGCTGGTCAAGTTCCTGCCAGGTGGTTGTATCAATCGTTTATATATCCAGTTGAACCTCCGTCCTCTGATAGGGGGTCAAGTTCCTGCCAGGTGGTTGTATCAATAGTTTATATATCCAGTTGAACCTCCGTCCTTCGATAGGGGGTCAAGTTCCTGCCAGGTGGTTGTATCAATCGTTTATATATCCAGTTGAACCTCCGTCCTCTGATAGGGGGTCAAGTTCCTGCCAGGTGGTTGTATCAATAGTTTATATATCCAGTTGAACCTCCTTCCTCTGATAGGGGGTCAAGTTCCTGCCAGGTGGTTGTATCAATCGTTTATATATCCAGTTGAACCTCCGTCCTCTGATAGGGGGTCAAGTTCCTGCCAGGTGGTTGTATCAATAGTTTATATATCCAGTTGAACCTCCGTCCTCCGATTGGGGGTCAAGTTCCTGCCAGGTGGTTGTATCAATAGTTTATATATCCAGTTGAACCTCCGTCTTCTGATAGGGTGTCAAGTTCCTGCCAGGTGGTTGTATCAATAGTTTATATATCCAGTTGAACCTCCGTCCTCTGATAGGGGGTCAAGTTCCTGCCAGGTGGTTGTATCAATAGTTTATATATCCAGTTGAACCTCCGTCCTCTGATAGGGGGTCAAGTTCCTGCCAGGTGGTTGTATCAATCGTGTATATATCCAGTTGAACCTCCGTCCTCTGATATGGGGTCAAGTTCCTGCCAGGTGGTTGTATCAATAGTTTATATATCCAGTTGAACCTCCGTCCTTCGATAGGGGGTCAAGTTCCTGCCAGGTGGTTGTATCAATAGTTTATATATCCAGTTGAACCTCCGTCCTCTGATAGGGGGTCAAGTTCCTGCCAGGTGGTTGTATCAATAGTTTATATATCCAGTTGAACCTCCTTCCTCTGATAGGGGGTCAAGTTCCTGCCAGGTGGTTGTATCAATCGTTTATATATCCAGTTGAACCTCCGTCCTCTGATAGGGGGTCAAGTTCCTGCCAGGTGGTTGTATCAATAGTTTATATATCCAGTTGAACCTCCGTCCTCCGATTGGGGGTCAAGTTCCTGCCAGGTGGTTGTATCAATAGTTTATATATCCAGTTGAACCTCCGTCTTCTGATAGGGGGTCAAGTTCCTGCCAGGTGGTTGTATCAATAGTTTATATATCCAGTTGAACCTCCGTCTTCTGATAGGGGGTCAAGTTCCTGCCAGGTGGTTGTATCAATAGTTTATATATCCAGTTGAACCTCCGTCCTCTGATAGGGGGTCAAGTTCCTGCCAGGTGGTTGTATCAATAGTTTATATATCCAGTTGAACCTCCGTCTTCTGATAGGGGGTCAAGTTCCTGCCAGGTGGTTATATCAATAGTTTATATATCCAGTTGAACCTCCGTCTTCTGATAGGGGGTCAAGTTCCTGCCAGGTGGTTGTATCAATAGTTTATATATCCAATTGAACCTCCGTCCTCTGATAGGGGGTCAAGTTCCTGCCAGGTGGTTGTATCAATAGTTTATATATCCAGTTGAACCTCCGTCCTCTGATAGGGGGTCAAGTTCCTGCCAGGTGGTTGTATCAATAGTTTATATATACAGTTGAACCTCCGTCCTCTGATAGGGGGTCAAGTTCCTGCCAGGTGGTTGTATCAATCGTTTATATAACCAGTTGAACCTCCGTCCTCTGATAGGGGGTCAAGTTCCTGCCAGGTGGTTGTATCACTAGTTTATATATCCAGTTGAACCTCCTTCCTCTGATAGGGGGTCAAATTCCTGCCAGGTGGTTGTATCAATAGTTTATATATCCAGTTGAACCTCCGTCCTCTGATAGGGGGTCAAGTTCCTGCCAGGTGGTTGTATCAATAGTTTATATATCCAGTTGAACCTCCTTCCTCTGATAGGGGGTCAAGTTCCTGCCAGGTGGTTGTATCAATAGTTTATATAACCAGTTGAACCTCCGTCCTCTGATAGGGGGTCAAGTTCCTGCCAGGTGGTTGTATCAATAGTTTATATATCCAGTTGAACCTCCGTCCTCTGATAGGGGGTCAAGTTCCTGCCAGGTGGTTGTATCAATAGTTTATATATCCAGTTGAACCTCCGTCCTCTGATAGCTGGTCAAGTTCCTGCCAGGTGGTTGTATCAATCGTTTATATATCCAGTTGAACCTCCGTCCTCTGATAGGGGGTCAAGTTCCTGCCAGGTGGTTGTATCAATAGTTTATATATCCAGTTGAACCTCCGTCCTTCGATAGGGGGTCAAGTTCCTGCCAGGTGGTTGTATCAATCGTTTATATATCCAGTTGAACCTCCGTCCTCTGATAGGGGGTCAAGTTCCTGCCAGGTGGTTGTATCAATAGTTTATATATCCAGTTGAACCTCCTTCCTCTGATAGGGGGTCAAGTTCCTGCCAGGTGGTTGTATCAATCGTTTATATATCCAGTTGAACCTCCGTCCTCTGATAGGGGGTCAAGTTCCTGCCAGGTGGTTGTATCAATAGTTTATATATCCAGTTGAACCTCCGTCCTCCGATTGGGGGTCAAGTTCCTGCCAGGTGGTTGTATCAATAGTTTATATATCCAGTTGAACCTCCGTCTTCTGATAGGGTGTCAAGTTCCTGCCAGGTGGTTGTATCAATAGTTTATATATCCAGTTGAACCTCCGTCCTCTGATAGGGGGTCAAGTTCCTGCCAGGTGGTTGTATCAATAGTTTATATATCCAGTTGAACCTCCGTCCTCTGATAGGGGGTCAAGTTCCTGCCAGGTGGTTGTATCAATCGTGTATATATCCAGTTGAACCTCCGTCCTCTGATATGGGGTCAAGTTCCTGCCAGGTGGTTGTATCAATAGTTTATATATCCAGTTGAACCTCCGTCCTTCGATAGGGGGTCAAGTTCCTGCCAGGTGGTTGTATCAATCGTTTATATATCCAGTTGAACCTCCGTCCTCTGATAGGGGGTCAAGTTCCTGCCAGGTGGTTGTATCAATAGTTTATATATCCAGTTGAACCTCCTTCCTCTGATAGGGGGTCAAGTTCCTGCCAGGTGGTTGTATCAATCGTTTATATATCCAGTTGAACCTCCGTCCTCTGATAGGGGGTCAAGTTCCTGCCAGGTGGTTGTATCAATAGTTTATATATCCAGTTGAACCTCCGTCCTCCGATTGGGGGTCAAGTTCCTGCCAGGTGGTTGTATCAATAGTTTATATATCCAGTTGAACCTCCGTCTTCTGATAGGGGGTCAAGTTCCTGCCAGGTGGTTGTATCAATAGTTTATATATCCAGTTGAACCTCCTTCCTCTGATAGGGGGTCAAGTTCCTGCCAGGTGGTTGATCAATAGTTTATATATCCAGTTGAACCTCCGTCTTCTGATAGGGTGTCAAGTTCCTGCCAGGTGGTTGTATCAATAGTTTATATATCCAGTTGAACCTCCGTCTTCTGATAGGGTGTCAAGTTCCTGCCAGGTGGTTGATCAATAGTTTATATATCCAGTTGAACCTCCGTCCTCTGATAGGGGGTCAAGTTCCTGCCAGGTGGTTGTATCAATAGTTTATATAACCAGTTGAACCTCCGTCCTCTGATAGGGGGTCAAGTTCCTGCCAGGTGGTTGTATCAATAGTTTATATATCCAGTTGAACCTCCGTCCTCTGATAGGGGGTCAAGTTCCTGCCAGGTGGTTGTATCAATAGTTTATATATCCAGTTGAACCTCCGTCCTCTGATAGGGGGTCAAGTTCCTGCCAGGTGATTGTATCAATAGTTTATATATCCAGTTAAACCTCCGTCCTCTGATAGGGGGTCAAGTTCCTGCCAGGTGGTTGTATCAATAGTTTATATATCCAGTTGAATCTCCGTCCTCTGATAGGGGGTCAAGTTCCTGCCAGGTGGTTGTATCAATAGTTTATATATCCAGTTGAACCTCCGTCCTCTGATAGGGGGTCAAGTTCCTGCCAGGTGGTTGTATCAATAGTTTATATATCCAGTTGAACCTCCTTCCTCTGATAGGGGGTCAAGTTGGTGGTTGGTATGGTTGTAATACAATCGCGATGTCTTGACAGTAATGTAACTTGATTTATGTTCATCAAAAACAAAACAGGACAGGACGTGTTCAATAATTAAAGTCGATAGGTATGAGAGTCAGTGATCTTAGCCAAACAGAAGGTTGGTTCTGCCTCTCTCGTATTTAATTATTAATCACAGACGAGCCAATCGCGTCCTAACAAACACACGTATAAAATTGAGGAAATTAAATCCAATTCGTGACAAGGCAGGAAACTCACTGGCTGCTTTAAGTACAGTTAGTGGATAAAGTTCACTTTTAAGTGCTCACTGTAAGTTCACTAAAAGTGTTCAAAATACAGAAAACAGAAAACAGGGAAATTCACTGAACGTGTTGAATAAAGAAAACAAGGAAATTTACTGAAAGTGTTGGAACCACAAAAGGAAAAGAGAGGAAAATTACCAACAAACACTGAGAGAACAGATACAAGACATGGTGTGGAGCTGTGCTGGTCTGTCGGTGTACCTCCTCTACATGGCTGCATCTGTCATAGCTCTCTCATCTGTCACAGCTCTATCATCTGTCACAGCTCTATCATCTGTCACAGCTCTCTCCTCTGTCACAGCTCTATCATCTCTCACAGCTCTCTCCTCTGTCATAGCTCTCTCATCTGTCACAGCTCTATCATCTGTCAGTGTCACTGTCTGGTCATCGATGAAGGAAAACACAGAAACAATGAACATTTCAACTTTTAGTTTTCTCGTGGACACCCCTTCTCTGAGACCCAATAATGGATGCAAGCAGAGAGCATACTTCACTGATAGTGTTGTCATAGGAGTAGCTTTCAACAAAACTACCAACGACTGTTCCCTGCGTGTGTGCAACAATAACAGGTGCGTGATGATGGACAGTACTCGTACACTTTCACAGTTCAAGAAACTCACCTTGAAGAACCACACTCGCAACCATTCAAGATTAAGCACTGGTGGAATGTCAACACTTCCGTCAACACCAATCACCAGCAGTTCAAAGATTAAATCCGGACAGAAGCGACACAAATGCCAGTGTGGCGAGGTTATAAAGAGAAAAGGCAACAAAAAATCAAAATTATTCCTTTTTCACAAAAAACTATACATACTTTCATCGACCAAAAAACATGGTTATAAATTTGTAAAGACTGACTTCAATGCTAGTATGAATGCAACCCATATTGCTGTGGATTCTTACCACTGTCGCCTGTTCTATACTGATACCCAGAACAAGATCTGTGTAGTGTGTCTAGATGGAAGCAGCTCGACCGTCCTGAGACAGGAAGATGGTGAGATACAGGCTCTCCTGTACGGTCACGTTTTGCTGTACGTGGTCAAGGCAGGTGGTAGGAACCGGTGGAAATCGTTATCGCTCAATACTATGAGGGCTAAAACGATATTGAAAATTAAAAATGATATACAGTCGTCGTTCTACGTGCGAAGGGTTCTCAAAGTGTACTGGGAGGTTAAATTTGAAGCAGTATATTATGCTAAATACAACGTTAAAGCCAATAAACTTATGAAACCGAAAGAGATACTTTCCTCCAATATGTATACATTTGATCATATCTTTCTATCCAGTTATCTCCGGTCTTTTCTGTGGTGCTCTTCTACAGATAAACTATGGATACTTAACTATGTTGATGAAATGTTGGACCGGGAATACATCAAGTGTACTTACATTGCAACATTCAAAAAATGGTATATTGCCTTTACCAAGAACAGGGTGAAGATATACAGACCAAGCCCCGGGTTAAAGAAATTAGCAGATCAGAAATTTCAAGGTCTGAATGTTCCAATGTTAACTTTTGGTTAGTAATGTTCAAATTCCAAGAACTATTACATGTAGATGGACTGAATAAACAAATTAGAAGATATGATATGTTAAGGTGAATCATTGTTGAGGGTGTGGGAATAAAGAGTTTCTTCCTAGCTTTGGCAATTAAATACGTTAAAATTTGGAGGAAATGATGATAAGTGTTGATTTTCCTGGTGGTTCCTGAACATCATATTGTCACGTGTTGTGTTACCTCGCGTCTTTACCCCGCCTCTCATCAAAGGCATTACTATATTATGCCACCTATATAAGCATAAATTTGAAGAACTCTTTTTATTCATGTATCATTTGTCATTGTATTATTATTATTTATGTTATTTGTACTTATGTGTGTTACAGTCAGTGATTTCTGACGCTCCATCTCGCCTTATCCTTTATAATATTTATGCAATAAGGTTTATGTTGTATAGTGATCTATGTACACGTAGCTTAGAGTTAGCCCTAGCTTGTGATATCTTTTAGCCATGCCATCTCTAGGAAGTGAGATAGGACATGTCTAGTGCCATGAGCCAAACACATCTTGTGGGCCGGCGCTCTCCTACCAAAATCTCTGGGAGATGGCTCTCCTCGACGTCCGCACTCTCTCTATACCTACCTTTGACCCTCGGTCAATCCTTAGTTCCTATGCACGCACCTAGAGGCAAGGACCCTCGAGCGGGGAACGGAACTCGGAACTAGGAATTAGAACCTTTTGCTGGAAGATGGTAAATATTCTTGAGTGAAGTGTCTGTTTTAGGGTTACTAATCAATATCTATTAACTTGTGACGTTGTTGTGATATGTAACAATATTTACATGTTGGAGGAAATAAAGATGATCTATCTATCGATTTTTAGTTGTAGAATTTTTTTTATCTTTTTCGTTAAATGTTGCCTCTCAAAACTAATTCTATAAGACTTTCATGAATTAGTTTGATGGCTCTGGTGTTATTTGTAAGAGGCACGAACATTTATAGTATAATAAATATGTAATGCTCAGAATTCTTTACCTTCATGGAATTGTCTAACAAACAATTTCAAATTGATTTCTTAATTTTATAATGTCCTATTGTATTTAAGATATAAAATTCGCTGTACCCAAATGTGTTTTTGTAATAAAGTAACAGTTTTGCCCTGAACTATTATAGTTAAAGCACGTGGACGTTAGTAGTTAGAAAGTATATTTTATTGATCTTAATTGTCAATCTTCTGTAAATTGAAAGTTAAATGCCGGTATATGGCGATATGAACCGTTGTTTGTTTGTTTCTTTGTTGTTGTCCTAAAACTGAATACACGTCATTGAATGTCCTCAATATCGTCATGTGTGTATGTACGACTGGTGTCTGAAACTAAACTAAACGTTGGCAGATTTTCATCAGTTAAAAACGAAATACTGCCGCCGGACAAAATTGGTTTTGTGTGTCTTTTATTAGCTTATGTTTTGTTGAGAAGTATTAAAAATGTAAGTAAAAAAAACTCATTTCACTCTAAAATGGATGATTTAGGTTAGTTGGCTTCTGGACACAACTTGTAATTATATGGTTTAGTCGTGTTTATCATTCGTGGCTTAAATGGCCAGTACGTAGCACGTCTTTTTGTGAAATAGGTCGATGAAATGTATTTGAAAAATAATGTCACCAATAGAAAAACACTCTTCTGTCTTCGGAAAATTAAGTTAACAAATGAGTGTACATGGTTCCGTAACGCTGTGGGAATCGTTTTTGTCATTTGAAATAATAAAATGTGTTCACAATAAAATGGCCGCCATGCAATCTTTGCTTTATACCCAACACCGTTATTACCACTACGGATAATCAGTTTGTGTAATCAGATGTTTTAATTTGCAAAAACAAAATTTCGTAACGTGCTACTGCCCCTTTAAACTATCTTGCATTTGTGTTGGCAACGTTTCTTTTGGACACACGTTTATATTGAGGAGCGGGAGAGGAACCAGTCCACGTGGGACTGAAGCATGCTGGGAGGTGTTACTTTGTTAGCAATAAAATGACCGGTTTTACAACATGATCAACTAAGAACTTTACCAGTCTACCGTTACTAAAATAGAACAGACTGTTTAATTCAATTTACGATGTGGACAAACTGGAACCTGCAACGCCGACTTTACGGTCGTTGAATCTACCATATTTTTATCTGTTTTCTCTTTACGAAGTGAAAACAAGCTGACGTCCTCTACTTCTTTGCGTATTTGTAGACAGACTCCCATCAGGTTTATCTCACATTCATTGCGTAACGACGCGGGTAGGCAGGACGGGAGTGGATAGCGGTACTGATGTTAGAATTTTCTGGTTTGTGACAAATTCTAAATTATGACAAATATTTGTAAACTTTAGAGGAAAGATTCTTGTATGTTATGAAATATTTGCTGTACACCTGTACATATTTCCACCCGGAGGGGAACAATTTTTATAACAAACAAGGTTATTATTGTAAAAATGGCATAACTCTTTTCCAAAATAGTTTATCAGACGTTTTGAATATGTCAGATGTACATATTTTATGTGGAGGCGATTTAAACCCTCGAACAGGTACTGAGCCCGATTTTATTGAGGATGATATTATCAAACATACAGAGGGACAAGATGATACAATGTGGGATTACTTACTCGACTTTTTTAGCATAAAAAGAATTTCAACTGACAAACTTGTGAATACATATGGGAGGGGTCTGTTAGATCTAGCACGCATTCGATCAAAAATAAAAACAGTGAGAGGGGAAGCCATTAATCGACGCTACAAGTGGGGAAAGCTTTACCACGACACAACATCACTTTTTTGTTTAGTTAAATGATACATTATTTGTTACTTTGTGAATATTATATAGATATACTTGTATTTATATTTTATACACTAGAGCTTTTTAAATTGCTCATTCTTCATGACGTGGACTTTGATCTGCAAACTATGTGCATCAAATCTATTTATACCATCATAATTCATAAGTGTGTAAAATAATTTTGATCATATATACACAGAAAGTTGTTAGTTCGTGATAAATACTCGCGAAGCGATCTTACCCTCCGCCATGTTGGGATGTCGGTAACGTACGTTACCAACATTACCTTAGGTACAGTGTAAGTTTTAAAGTTGATCAGCGGTGCCGACTGTACGTGTATAGTCGTCTGAGCAAGGTAAGAAGCGTACGTAAATATTGATTGCTGTAGCAGCATGTTCGGGATCACACTGTTATAGACTTTGTCAAGTCGTTCCAGAAAATTAACATTAGAGGCGTGTGCAAAATATGACAAATCACTTATTACCATGACGCGCGGTGCTAGCGAGTGCTAACGTCAGGGCAAGACATGTGATAATGATTTCTTAACCGCTTAATGAATGAATTTGACGTTCAGTATCCGTTTCACAATGATATTTAAGCCAAAATATATTTTCAATTAATCTATATTCTGATAGATTATGTCAGAAGATTTGACTTTAATAACATCTGTATCCATTAGAAATACACGTTATGTAGATAGGGAACAAATATCATATGGTTGTTGACTCTCAGGGTATGAGTTCGTATTCTATTTCAGATAGTATGATCAGATCCTACAAATAACAATAGTACACGCTAATTTCTTTGAGCATTTTTTTATTATCCCACAACGGTATACATGTATAACGTTTTGCTCAACTACAATGCTTTTCCTGTACAATGAACACATGTTGTCTTATTACCGACTGTTAAAATATTTGTCAGGTTTTACCTTTATTTAATAAAATAAATTCTCAAAAATTGCAAATCACTTATTACCACGACTCGAGATCTTTATGTATTTCCTCACCACAGAAAATGGTGTATGTATTATTTTCCCGGATGTTGAAATAATAAATCGGGTCGTGATATTGACAAGCAAGGGGATATCACGCAACTTAAGAAAGGGAAGCAGTTTCTCTTCTTTGGGCTCATTTATATTTAGTGTAATACGAGTTGAGTATCTGACAACATAAGGACAACTTAAAGGTACATCCATTGTGTTGTTGGGGGTCAAATATGCCAAACGTTATAAATGGTCTTATTTTATCGAGAAGTACCAACTGTTACCGAAAACTACCATTTTGGTGATACTGAACTTAGTATATTGACGATATGAAGGTAAAAGTGTTGATTTCTGATCGAAAACCGGACAATGCACCGCGTGTGGCGCGCGCCAATGAGTCAAACGTAATTTTGGAATCTTATTCAAACTAGCCAAGATAACAAATTAGGGTTGATAATGTTCAATAGGTCATATAACTACTGTGCATATAAATAGGAAGTGCACTTTCGGTTTCTGCACATGCATAATGCCGTTACTCAATTTTAATTGGAAACTAGTAATTATGATATATCTGGCGATTGGTGATGAATATGCAAGCTGAGTGAAATTTTTTTTATTGTAAACAGCACATATGGTGTGTTGGAACGTATTAAAGCCAAATAAAATTTTATGAAACACAATGGATGCACCTTTAATGAGAGAGTTGACAGAGCTGGTCATCACTGATCTGTTGAAAGAACAGACAGGAGACGTAGATGATTTCACTGCATGTGTTCACACTTAGAGAAAGAGGTGTTCACTGTGGGACAGAGGACTTCACCGTCACTTTAAGCAGAAGAAATTACTGTAAAACAGAGATGTTCATTATAGGAGAGCGGAGTTCCATGTAAAACAGAGGATTTCACTATAAAACAGAGGAGTTCACTATAAAACAGAGGAGTTCACTATAGAATAGAGGAGTTAACTATAAGAAAGAGGAGTTCACTATAAGACAGAGGAGTTCACTATAAAACAGAGGAGTTCACTATAGAATAGAGGAGTTAACTATAAGAAAGAGGAGTTCACTATAAGACAGAGGAGTTCACTATAAAGCAGAGGAGTTCACTATAAAACAGAGGGGTTCATGATAAAACAGAGGAGTTCACTATAAAACAGAGGAGTTCACTATAAAACAGAAGAGTTCACTATAGAATAGAGGAGTTAACTATAAAACAGAGGAGTTCACTATAGAACAGAGGAGTTCACTATAAAACAGAGGAGTTCACTATAGAACAGAGGAGTTAACTATAAGAAAGAGGAGTTCACTATAAGACAGAGGAGTTCACTATAGAACAGAGGAGTTCACTATAGAATAGAGGAGTTAACTATAAGAAAGAGGAGTTCACTATAAGACAGAGGAGTTCACTATAAAACAGAGGAGTTCACTATAAAACAGAGGAGTTCACTATAGAACAGAGGAGTTCACTATAGAATAGAGGAGTTAACTATAAGAAAGAGGAGTTCACTATAAGACAGAGGAGTTCACTATAAAACAGAGGAGTTCACTATAGAATAGAGGAGTTAACTATAAGAAAGAGGAGTTCACTATAAGACAGAGGAGTTCACTATAAAGCAGAGGAGTTCACTATAAAACAGAGGGGTTCATGATAAAACAGAGGAGTTCACTATAAAACAGAGGAGTTCACTATAAAACAGAGGAGTTCACTATAGAATAGAGGAGTTAACTATAAGAAAGAGGAGTTCACTATAAGACAGAGGAGTTCACTATAAAGCAGAGGAGTTCACTATAAAACAGAGGAGTTCACTATAAAACAGAGGAGTTCACTATAAGACAGAGGAGTTCACTATAAAACAGAACATTTATCTATAAACAGAACAGCGTTCTATAAAACAAAACAGTTCACTGTAAGACAGGGAAGTTCACCGTGAGAAAAAGATATTTATTTTAAGACAAAGGAGTTCATTTGGGAGGTACAACACAGACAGAAGCGAGAAGACAGAGAAGCCAGAAAGGTTTTAAGAAATTAGGGTCAAAGTGATCGAGTAAAGCTCAATGTCTCCATTATGTTCCTGTCTGTGCCTGTATCTGTTAAGTCTGTTCTCATCTCTCGAAGCTCTCTCATCTGTCACTGTTGCGTTATTTGAGACATTAAGGTCAGATCGACAACCTCTGAGTGTTTATAGTTTTCATATTGACACCAAATCACTCAGAAATCCTATTGACTGTTCACAAAGAGCACACTTTACGAATAGTATTATTTTCTGTGTTAATGTCAACAGAAGGACCAAGGATTGTTTCCTGATGATTTGCAATAATAATCACGCTGAGAGAATTGGAAGTTCCAAACCAAATCCAACGGTTAAGAGGTTCCATGATCTGACATCAATCATCACGACCTCTTCCAGTACGACATCTACCAAAGCAGTTCCACGTTTCAGACCAAAAACCAGAAAAACTTTCCGAAGATGCAAACCTGGGAAGGTTTTCACCAGGCACCTTTACAACGAGTGAAACATGTTCTATCTCGGTAAAAACCTTCAGATGTTTTCTTCGAAGCGTAAAACATTTGTCAAACTAGACGAGATCAAAGATGTGCCTGCAAGTCTTATTGCAGCTGATTATGGACGCTTTCGTTTGATTTGTTCACGGAGACACTGAAATATCTTCCGTTTGTTTTAATGGACGAAACCCGATGCGAGTAAAGAAAGAAAGAGATGCAATACGAAGCTTGCTTATTTTTGAAGAAAAGAACGTTGTACTCTACGTTGTTAAAGTTGCTGACAAGTACGAATGGATGTCCCTTAAGGTTCCAGGGTTGAAGTCAAAGACTCTACTTCCTATTAAACGTGATGTATACTTTTCCTTCTTTGACACCCGCAGCAGGAACGTGTACTGGGGGAAGGATTCCATATATGCTGCTAGGTATGACTATCATCACAATAGACTTCGTCAAACAAACCTGATTTTTCGTTCCAAGGAATCTTCAGTTAGAAGTATGCTGTACTCCCCCGACCGGTCCACAATCATGTGGTGCAGCAGAGAGGGAGATATCAACTATGTGCTGATGTACGATATAAAATGGGCGAGAAAGGATAAGACGATATACAATTTATCTGGGAGCTGTCACCATGTTGTGCATCTTCACGGTCTTTACATTGCCTTTTCAGAAAAAAATATAAATATACTGAATGAACGGTCAGCAAAAGTTAATAAAATCCCAACAACTAATACAACTCCTATAATCCATATCAATTAGTCATTAATTTGCAAATCATATAATGCGTTGTAGCACGAACAAATGTTCAGCATTTACTTTGACCAGGACTAATGTGTAGTGCTTAATGTATGGGTTAACATAAGGTATTTTGTTGTGTACTATTACTGATAACCTTGTTGTGTACTATTACTGGTTACTTTGTTGTGTACTATTACTGAGAGAGAGAGAGAGAGAGAGAGAGAGAGAGAGAGAGAGAGAGAGAGAGAGAGAGAGAGAGAGAGAGAGAGAGAGAGAGAGAGAGAGAGAGAGAGAGAGAGAGAGAGAGAGAGAGAGAGAGAGAGAGAGAGAGAGAGACTTTATTTCCTCCAGTATTTACCGAAGATTACATATGAAAATACATTACATTATATTACGAAATAGGCATGGATATATCGTGCCTTTTGCCATCTAGGAATCCAGGGGTTAGTTAGTGAAACAAAGTACCCCTGGTTTCCAGGATGCATTATCCCGAGGATAATCACATAATCTCAGGGATTGTAAAGTAATTTCTCTTTACTCCAGACAATTATCTCAATAATGCCCCTCTTCGAATACTATATTTAATACCGAGATGTTAAGTTTAAGAGGAAAGTTAATGTATGTTATGTCTAACTCTACTTAAAAACAACTGTTAATTCAAACATCAATCTGCAAATGTTTTTTTTACAATAGCCCTTCTCGAACCTGAAACCTCCAAACTCCTGCACACGAAGCGCAACGATGATACAACTGTGCTACAGGGACTAGGCTGATGAGGTTGTGTCCTAAGTTCTCCTTATACCTACTGCCTTTCAGCAAAGGGGGATATTTTACGGACGACTCTTTTCGCACAATCTATTAGAATAGATGAGACATAAAATTTAACCTTTGGGTCAGTTTGTAAGCTTGATACAAAACATGCCAAAGAGTATTTATGAGATTTAAAACATTTTGGCATGTTTTATCCTATACATGTACACAACCACCATGATCGGTTATGAGATATTCAACCTACCGAAACAAATGGACTTGTGAAATATGGAAATTTTGTCCAATTAGATATGAAAATTTTGTAAGTAACGAAAGAAGGATTCCAATCCTAGACCTCTACGTATTTGAGCAGCGCCTTCACCAATGTTGCTACAGAGGATCCATACCGATGAGTGTTCGTTCCTTTGTGTCAAGGCTGTATTGATATTGTTTCTAGTATTATATATACATATGTATGCATAGGTACCAATTTATGTCTACTTTGTGTATGGAATGAAGGATTAAGTTTGAAACCTTCTTTCGAGTCAGTAATGAGTGTATTGGAAATATTTAACTGATATATTTTCATCATGTCGTAGAAATCAACAAAATACCCCTTTAAAATGCATATATACAATTATTTTATTAATAGAGTGTTTGTGAGTGATTGCCTCGCGTTATGGCAATAAAGTCTGCTCGGGCTAATGCCCTCGCGAGTTTATATGCCATAACCGCTCGGCAACGGATCATTATTTACTACGTAGAGTAAGATATTTGTAAGCTGATCGATGTTAAAACCTTTATGAATAGTTTAAGCGAGTATATTTATAACAATGCTATCTATGATATTCTTGTTTTAACACCTTTTTTCATGGTGTTCAACAGAAATATTGTCAACCAGTTCTGTCATGTTTGGTATTGCAATAAACATGTTTTCTTCTATAACGTCGTTCTTTATTCAAATGCTTGCAAGCAAGTCGTGTCATGACATTTTACAAGTGTGATTTCTTAACATTTCTCGAAAGAGAGCGAGAGTTTTACTAAGAATTGCACAAGTTTAGTATGATTCCGAGACACAGAGTCGAAAGTGCGTTTTATTTCTACAGAAGATGATGATTCTGATAAACACTCTACCACTTCTTAATGAAGCTCGGAGATTGGAACCATATTTCGTGATGTTAACGCAAATCATTTCAACATGAAATTACTATAATTACATAGGAAACGTGATACTTATAACAAGACAGATGTTATTCTTTTTTTCTTGAGTTGTGATAATGTAATTTGGATGCTACGGGAAATGCATTTTATTTTCTTCTTTAAAGAACGTCGGGAAAATCTTACACCTAAATATTACTGTCATTATCCGACTATCTGAGATCACTGGCAATATACTTGAGAAGAAATATGTATTATTTGCTCCCTACACCCGTTTCCATTTGTTAATTAATGTATAATGTTACTTCATAATGAATAATATATACCTAATTGTGAACTCTATATGGCCCGTACAGCCTTCAATACAGGAAATACACTATAACTCAGAGGCGAAAGAAATGATGCCAACAAACTGCAAAATATTGTTAACCACGAGCGATAGATACATGTAGCTAAACAATGTCTCTAGAAGCAAACTTAACTAAATACTTGGTTTTTCAAACGTTATCTGTTCAATTTGGCGAGATAGGAGAGTGAAATATCACCTAGGAATATTTACCAACAAATAAATATCAAAGAAGATATAATGACAACTTTTACGAACTCTATCTCCATAGTATATAATTGGTTAACTTCATTGTCAAACTTTATGTTCGAAATTCATTTGAAATAACCATTCCAGCATCGCGTGTGTGTTTAGACAGGCGCCACTTCCAAACGCAAGTTATAACTCTTGCCATGATCCATTACTGACTGATTTAAGCCTTGAATCATTTCCTCAAGGTTTCCGTGCTAGGAAATCAGAGCCCGTTTTGCATTTCAGGTGAAGCAATGCACTATCTTAGCACGGAAAAGCGAGGGAAATACTGCAAGGCTAAGATTGAAAGGGAAGTTGGAAGGTATCATACCCAGATGAAAGGAAATGTGTATACTTCTTTTACAAAGCATGTGTTAATCAATGACATTTAAAATAAACTTTATTGGTTTAGCAATATTTTAATTTTAACTGTTGAACATCAAGTATCGTTTCTTTTACCCCTGAGTGTATAAACAAAGTGATAAATCAGATTACATCGTTTTCAGCTCAGTTTGGAAGCCCTCGTTAAATCTGCAACATGAAGAATGTTGGATGATAGCAGGAAAAGTTGTCCTCAGTTTTGTCCATGTTTCGTGACAACATAATTTTATCTGATTAACGGTTTGACTGAAGGTTGCCTTCCTTTCCAACAAGCGTGTATTTGTATCTGGAAATGTAATACGTTAACACTGAGATCTAAAAGTATTTCGAGCGATAAATCAGAAATAAACATGGAAAATATCAGAAATGATAAAAGATTTATCCAAAAACAGGAAGGTGGGGCTATAAATTACTCGTCGAATGATGGTAAGAAATCAATGATGGACTTTTTTCTTTTCTTTCTTATCTGAACCTACATTAATCATCGTTCGTGTAAATATAGTTAAAACTAGATGTCATGTTACACTTCCCTACGTTATAAGTACGCCATTAGATGTAATATAACACGTCCCTACGTTATAAATTTCATATTTGTACAATGGCTCCAGTGTTTAAACCAGAATGTCCATGAAAACGTCGACCAGAAAACGAAGAAGTTGAGCATCGATAAAGATGTTTCATCTCAATACACAAACTTCTAGAACTGGAACCATTCGTCTCAAACACACTCAGTCGCAAAGGAAATGTCACAAATTTTCAACAGTGTAAAAATGAAATAGGCGTGCAGTGTTTTTTAAGTATATTGAAATCACTGGATAGACACACATTTAGTAAATTTCATACTTCAGAGTATATTTTTAATACTTTTAATTTTATGTCTGTTCAAGTACGTTTGGGGTATTGATATCGTTTTTCAAAATGTTTCTTGGCACGAATATTTGGCATTTAACTTAAAAACTTATAAAATGTAGAAATTTAATTAATATAAGAGGTTTCTTTGAGAGGCATTTTATATGTACATAAATAATGAAATCTCTAACTTCATGATAATGAATTATATGTGAGACTGACTGTGTGAATGATGACAAACTAATTGTGTTCGAATGTGCCTCTCAGTTCTGACACATGCGAATGTAGTGTTTACTGAAGTGACACAAAACACTTCAAATCACATCTGAACATGAACTCAAATGCCAGTATGGGCTACCACATAACCTGATAATTACCATGGTACTGACAAACGAGTTGAGCCGGAGCGTCGATCCTCGGTTACTTTCCTGAGATACATACTGTTGAATTGTAGCTGTTGTGTAGCGTTTCGTGAGAATGTTCAACCAATTGGAATTATAACTTATCAATCGTTAAACTATTGTCATTATTTCGTTGATGACCGACCCTGTTTTAATTAAAGATGTAGCAATTATGAAATTTAGCTATCTAAGACTTGAAAGAAGTTGATATAGCATTTTATATTTATTATTCAACTGAAAGGATTCAACATTGACCATTTTGAGGACCCACGCCAGTTGAAAACGACTGTTTATCGAGAAAAAGGTTGTTATTTATATGCATATTCGATTGCTCTGTTACCCCAGTTGTTATACCTGTCTCTCGCTACCAGCACAACATGATCCTCATGTAAAAGTAAAACCATTAAACGAAACAAAGCAACTTGTTTGGATAACATTGAAAACCATTTCCATGACGCATTTGGTATGTTTTCCCTTTGCTACGTACTTATTATAGTATATTGCCCACATTGGCAATCTAAATACATTTAGATCGACTTCCTATATTATGGTAATACAGTCGTTTTACCTTATATACATTTTTTTTATTGATCTGAATTTGTTTAGAAGAGTTAACAAATATATGGATTTACAACTTCTTTATTGCAAAGATATGCGAGGTTTCGGTGTAGATACTAACATCGTTATCAAGCAAATGATACTGAACAGTGTGGTATGGCATATATATATATATATATATATATATATATATATACATACATGGACTATGTTTTTACAATTGAATGGTTTGATGTACAACGTGATTATAATGAATTAGGTTGATTTACATAGTGTTTATACAAAGGACAGGCAGTGGAGAAGCCAGATTGAGAATGAGATGGCTGTTGATTGAGAGCTGGTGATTGACAGGGATAATGATAAGCTAGCGTTGATTGGGCTTGATTAAGTGATGGTAAACCGATGGTATTTAATGCAGAAGAATTGTATTTTAAAGAAAGCTTTTCCTTTAATTGTCTTAAGTTTGTCATTAATCTTGACAAAAATACTTTAAGAGATATCAAACTGTTGGAGATACCAAGCGATTGGTACATGGTGGAATTGTCTATTATATTATATAGGATTCAGTCTGATTAAAATCAAACTTGTTCCGAGAAATAAAATTTGTAAAATTATGCATCTACCGGGATACAAACGGGTTATGTAGATTCCTCTCCACCAGGTTTGAGAATACTCCGTATAGGCGAATGTTTCGAACCAGTTTAGCACAGCCAAAACCCAGACAAATATCTGACCAATCACATCGTAGTTTTCAAACGGTCACTGTTTTGAAAGCATTGGGAACAGACCAAAGGATAGCTTTTAGGAGTTATCTGCCCCTAGCTTCTCGTACCGAAAGCATTTGTTGGGCGTCTTTTGATTGGCTACCTGAATTACGATCGAACACGCGAGTCTACGGGCTGTTATCAGACGGTTTGGCGTGGAACCTACGACTGATGAGTTCGTATCCCGGTAGCTGCAATATTTTGCAATGTTTATTCCACGGAAAACCGTCGATTTTAATCAGACTGAGAAAACACTCCCATTACACGTCAGGTATGTTGAAATGTCATGGCTCGAGAGTTTGTCAAATCATGTTACGACCTTGCATGTACAATCTACCGGTGTCCCCGGTGTACACCATTTGAACTATGCATTTCCCTTCGTTATCATTTGTGCGACCTAAATCATTTAATGATGAACCATTTCAATCAAAGGTTACAAACTACCATCTCTCCTGCACGGCAATGAGTTCCAAACAAATCACGAACATGATGAACTATTCAAAACTACTTGTATCGCCATTATATGACAATTTGCAAGCTTAAGCATAAATATAATGCTCTCATTGCATATTGTAATTCATTATGTACAAACTTGTTAGTTAGTACCTTCTTTAGCATGTTTCTGCAGTACAATTAACTATTTTCCCTTTTAATCAGTTACAGAAGAGGAATTGAAATAACCAATTTCTAACTTGTTTGCCGATTCTGTCACCTTTCTGTTAATAAATACTTTAAACCATGTTTTTGAAAAAGAACCTCCCAAACAAAAACAAGAAACTCATCAATCACATCATTCATGTATTATAAAATCCATGGATCAATTAATTTCTTAATGCCAAATACAATTATCATCCATATCCGAGTTCTAATTTATAGCTTTCCTAACTATTCTGCACTGGTAGATTCACAAGATTAAGATTTCCGGCAATCACAAAGGAAGAGATTGATAACGTTTCCTGTGAACGGCCAACAAAATTTAGAAGGAAGGAAAACATGACTGTATTCGATTTCTTATTTAATGGTCAGTATACGAAAACGATCATAATTGATGGCAGTCAAGTGTTCGCTTAGCTTGTTGCTGTTTTCAGTTACTTGATATGCTGGCTCAAATCTACACCGAGCATATCTATATGATACAATTGTTTTCATAAATGGTCATGGTTGTATCAATAGTTTATATATCCAGTTGAACATCCTTCCTCTGATAGGAGGTCAAGTTCCTGCTAGGCGGTTGTATCAATAGTTTATGTATCCAGTTGAACCTCCGTCCTCTGATAGGGGGTCAAGTTCCTGCCAGGTGGTTGTATCAATAGTTTTTATATCCAGTTGAACCTCCGTTTTCTGATAGGGGGTAAACTTCCTGCCAGGTGGTTGTATCAATAGTTTATATATCCAGTTGAACCTCCGTCTTCTGATAGGGGGTCAAGTTCCTGCCATGTGGTTGTATCAATAGTTTATATATCAAGTTGAACCTCCGTCCTCTGGTAGGGGGTCAAGTTCCTGCTAGGTGGTTGTATCAATAGTTTATATATACAGTTGAACCTCCGTCTTCTGGTAGGGGGTCAAGTTCTGCCAGGTGGTTGTATCAATCGTTTATATATCCAGTTGAACCTCCGTCCTCTGATAGGGGGTAAACTTCCTGCCAGGTGGTTGTATCAATAGTTTATATATCCAGTTGAACCTCCGTCCTCTGATAGGGGGTCAAGTTCCTGCTAGGTGGTTGTATCAATAGTTTATATATCCAGTTGAACCTCCGTCCTCTGATAGGGGGTCAAGTTCCTGCCAGGCGGTTGTATCAATAGTTTATATATCCAGTTGAACCTCCGTCCTCTGATAGGGGGTCAAGTTCCTGCTAGGTGGTTGTATCAATCGTTTATATATCCAGTTGAAACTCCGTCCTCTGATAGGGGGTCAAGTTCCTGCCAGGTGGTTGTATCAATCGTTTATATATCCAGTTGAACCTCCGTCCTCTGATAGGGGGTCAAGTTCCTGCCAGGCGGTTGTATCAATAGTTTATATATCCAGTTGAACCTCCTTCCTCTGATAGGGGGTCAAGTTCCTGCTAGGTGGTTGTATCAATCGTTTATATATCCAGTTGAACCTCCGTCCTCTGATAGGGGGTCAAGTTCCTGCCAGGTGGTTGTATCAATCGTTTATATATCCAGTTGAACCTCCGTCCTCTGATAGGGGGTCAAGTTCCTGCCAGGTGGTTGTATCAATAGTTTATATATCCAGTTGAACCTCCGTCCTCTGATAGGGGGTCAAGTTCCTGCCAGGTGGTTGTATCAATCGTTTATATATCCAGTTGAACCTCCGTCCTCTGATAGGGGGTCAAGTTCCTGCCAGGTGGTTGTATCAATAGTTTATATATCCAGTTGAACCTCCTTCCTCTGATAGGGGGTCAAGTTCCTGCCAGGTGGTTGTATCAATAGTTTATGTATCCAGTTGAACCTCCGTCCTCTGATAGGGGGTCAAGTTCCTGCCAGGTGGTTGTATCAATCGTTTATATATCAAGTTGAACCACCGTCTTCTGATAGGGGGTCAAGTTCCTGCCAGGTGGTTGTATCAATCGTTTATATATCCAGTTGAACATCCTTCCTCTGATAGGGGGTCAAGTTCCTGCCAGGTGGTTGTATCAATAGTTTATATATCCACTTGAACCTTCGTCCTCTGATAGGGGGTCAAGTTCCTGCCAGGTGGTTGTATCAATAGTTTATATATCCAGTTGAACCTCCGTCCTCTGATAGGATGTCAAGTTCCTGCCAGGTGGTTGTATCACTCGTTTATATACCCACTTGAACCTCCGTCCTCTGATAGGGGGTCAAGTTCCTGCCAGGTGGTTGTATCAATCGTTTATATATCCAGTTGAACCTCCGTCCTCTGATAGGGGGTCAAGTTCCTGCCAGGTGATAGTATCAATAGTTTATATATCCAGTTGAACCTCCGTCCTCTGATAGGAGGTCAAGTTCCTGCCAGGTGGTTGTATCAATCGTTTATATATCCAGTTGAACCTCCGTCCTCTGATAGGGGGTCAAGTTCCTGCCAGGCGGTTGTATCAATAGTTTATATATCCAGTTGAACCTCCTTCCTCTGATAGGGGGTCAAGTTCCTGCTAGGTGGTTGTATCAATCGTTTATATATCCAGTTGAACCTCCGTCCTCTGATAGGGGGTCAAGTTCCTGCCAGGTGGTTGTATCAATCGTTTATATATCCAGTTGAACCTCCGTCCTCTGATAGGGGGTCAAGTTCCTGCCAGGTGGTTGTATCAATAGTTTATATATCCAGTTGAACCTCCGTCCTCTGATAGGGGGTCAAGTTCATGCCAGGTGGTTGTATCAATCGTTTATATATCCAGTTGAACCTCCGTCCTCTGATAGGGGGTCAAGTTCCTGCCAGGTGGTTGTATCAATAGTTTATATATCCAGTTGAACCTCCTTCCTCTGATAGGGGGTCAAGTTCCTGCCAGGTGGTTGTATCAATAGTTTATTTATCCAGTTGAATCTCTGTCCTCTGATAGGGGGTCAAGTTCATGCCAGGTGGTTGTATCAATAGTTTATATATCCAGTTGAACCTCCGTCCTCTGATAGGGGGTCAAGTTCCTGCCAGGTGGTTGTATCAATAGTTTATGTATCCAGTTGAACCTCCGTCCTCTGATAGGGGGTCAAGTTCCTGCCAGGTGGTTGTATCAATCGTTTATATATCAAGTTGAACCTCCGTCTTCTGATAGGGGGTCAAGTTCCTGCCAGGTGGTTGTATCAATCGTTTATATATCCAGTTGAACCTCCGTCCTCTGATAGGGGGTCAAGTTCCTGCTAGGTGGTTGTATCAATAGTTTATATATCCAGTTGAACCTCCGTCCTCTGATAGGGGGACAAGTTCCTGCCAGGTGGTTGTATCAATCGTTTATATATCAAGTTGAACCTCCGTCTTCTGATAGGGGGTCAAGTTCCTGCCAGGTGGTTGTATCAATCGTTTATATATCCAGTTGAACTTCCTTCCTCTGATAGGGGGTCAAGTTCCTGCCAGGTGGTTGTATCAATAGTTTATATATCCAGTTGAACCTCCGTCCTCTGATAGGGGGTCAAGTTCCTGCCAGGTGGTTGTATCAATCGTTTATATATCCAGTTGAACCTCCGTCCTCTGATAGGGGGTCAAGTTCCTGCCAAGTGGTTGTATCAATCGTTTATATATCCAGTTGAACCTCCGTCCTCTGATAGGGGGTCAAGTTCCTGCCAAGTGGTTGTATCAATAGTTTATATATCCAGTTGAACCTCCGTCCTCTGATAGGGGGTCAAGTTCCTGCCAGGTGGTTGTATCAATAGTTTATATATCCAGTTGAATATCCGTCCTCTGATAGGGGGTCAAGTTCCTGCCAGGTGGTTGTATCAATAGTTTATATATCCAGTTGAACCTCCGTCCTCTGATAGGGGGTCAAGTTCCTGCTAGGTGGTTGTATCAATAGTTTATATATCCAGTTGAACCTCCGTCCTCTGATAGGGGGTCAAGTTCCTGCTAGGTGGTTGTATCAATAGTTTATATACCCACTTGAACCTCCGTCCTCTGATAGGGGGTCAAGTTCCTGCCAGGTGGTTGTATCAATAGTTTATATATCCAGTTGAACCTCCGTCCTCTGATAGGATGTCAAGTTTCTGCCAGGTGGTTGTATCACTCGTTTATATACCCACTTGAACCTCCGTCCTCTGATAGGGGGTCAAGTTCCTGCCAGGTGGTTGTATCAATCGTTTATATATCCAGTTGAACCTCCGTCCTCTGATAGGGGGTCAAGTTCCTGCCAGGTGATTGTATCAATAGTTTATATATCCAGTTGAACCCCCGTCCTCTGATAGGAGGTCAAGTTCCTGCCAGGTGGTTGTATCAATCGTTTATATATCCAGTTGAACCTCCGTCCTCTGATAGGGGGTCAAGTTCCTGCCAGGTGGTTGTATCAATAGTTTATATATCCAGTTGAACCTCCGTCCTCTGATAGGGGGTCAAGTTCCTGCCAGGTGGTTGTATCAATCGTTTATATATCCAGTTGAACATCCGTCCTCTGATAGGGGGTCAAGTTCCTGCCAGGTGGTTGTATCAATAGTTTATATATCCAGTTGAACCTCCGTCCTCTGATAGGGGGTCAAGTTCCTGCCAGGTGGTTGTATCAATAGTTTATATATCCAGTTGAACCTCCGTCCTCTGATAGGGGGTCAAGTTCCTGCCAGGTGGTTGTATCAATAGTTTATATATCCAGTTGAACCTCCGTCCTCTGATAGGACGTCAAGTTCCTGCCAGGTGGTTGTATCAATAGTTTATATATCCAGTTGAACATCCGTCCTCTGATAGGGGGTCAAGTTCCTGCCAGGTGGTTGTATCAATAGTTTATATATCCAGTTGAACCTCCGTCCTCTGATAGGGGGTCAAGTTCCTGCCAGGTGGTTGTATCAATCGTTTATATATCCAGTTGAACCTCCGTCCTCTGATAGGGGGTCAAGTTCCTGCCAGGTGGTTGTATCAATAGTTTATATATCCAGTTGAACCTCAGTCCTCTGATAGGGGGTCAAGTTCCTGCCAGGTGGTTGTATCAATAGTTTATATATCCAGTTGAAACTCCGTCCTCTGATAGGAGGTCAAGTTTCTGCCAGGTGGTTGTATCAATCGTTTATATATCCAGTTGAACCTCCGTCCTCTGATAGGGGGTCAAGTTCCTGCCAGGTGGTTGTATCAATAGTTTATATATCCAGTTGAACCTCCGTCCTCTGATAGGGGGTCAAGTTCCTGCCAGATGGTTGTATCAATCGTTTATATATCCAGTTGAACCTCCGTCCTCTGATAGGGGGTCAAGTTCCTGCCAGGTGGTTGTATCAATAGTTTATATATCCAGTTGAACCTCCGTCCTCTGATAGGGGGACAAGTTCCTGCCAGGTGGTTGTATCAATCGTTTATATATCAAGTTGAACCTCCGTCTTCTGATAGGGGGTCAAGTTCCTGCCAGGTGGTTGTATCAATCGTTTATATATCCAGTTGAACTTCCTTCCTCTGATAGGGGGTCAAGTTCCTGCCAGGTGGTTGTATCAATAGTTTATATATCCAGTTGAACCTCCGTCCTCTGATAGGGGGTCATGTTCCTGCCAGGTGGTTGTATCAATCGTTTATATATCCAGTTGAACCTCCGTCCTCTGATAGGGGGTCAAGTTCCTGCCAAGTGGTTGTATCAATCGTTTATATATCCAGTTGAACCTCCGTCCTCTGATAGGGGGTCAAGTTCCTGCCAGGTGGTTGTATCAATAGTTTATATATCCAGTTGAATCTCCGTCCTCTGATAGGGGGTCAAGTTCCTGCCAGGTGGTTGTATCAATAGTTTATATATCCAGTTGAACCTCCGTCCTCTGATAGGGGGTCAAGTTCCTGCCAGGTGGTTGTATCAATAGTTTATATATCCAGTTGAACCTCCGTCCTCTGATAGGGGGTCAAGTTCCTGCTAGGTGGTTGTATCAATAGTTTATATACCCACTTGAACCTCCGTCCTCTGATAGGGGGTCAAGTTCCTGCCAGGTGGTTGTATCAATAGTTTATATATCCAGTTGAACCCCCGTCCTCTGATAGGAGGTCAAGTTCCTGCCAGGTGGTTGTATCAATCGTTTATATATCCAGTTGAACCTCCGTCCTCTGATAGGGGGTCAAGTTCCTGCCAGGTGGTTGTATCAATAGTTTATATATCCAGTTGAACCTCCGTCCTCTGATAGGGGGTCAAGTTCCTGCCAGGTGGTTGTATCAATCGTTTATATATCCAGTTGAACATCCGTCCTCTGATAGGGGGTCAAGTTCCTGCCAGGTGGTTGTATCAATAGTTTATATATCCAGTTGAACCTCCGTCCTCTGATAGGGGGTCAAGTTCCTGCCAGGTGGTTGTATCAATAGTTTATATATCCAGTTGAAACTCCGTCCTCTGATAGGGGGTCAAGTTCCTGCCAGGTGGTTGTATCAATAGTTTATATATCCAGTTGAACCTCCGTCCTCTGATAGGACGTCAAGTTCCTGCCAGGTGGTTGTATCAATAATTTATATATCCAGTTGAACATCCGTCCTCTGATAGGGGGTCAAGTTCCTGCCAGGTGGTTGTATCAATAGTTTATATATCCAGTTGAACCTCCGTCCTCTGATAGGGGGTCAAGTTCCTGCCAGGTGGTTGTATCAATCGTTTATATATCCAGTTGAACCTCCGTCCTCTGATAGGGGGTCAAGTTCCTGCCAGGTGGTTGTATCAATAGTTTATATATCCAGTTGAACCTCAGTCCTCTGATAGGGGGTCAAGTTCCTGCCAGGTGGTTGTATCAATAGTTTATATATCAAGTTGAACCTCCGTCTTCTGGTAGGGGGTCAAGTTCTGCCAGGTGGTTGTATCAATCGTTTATATATCCAGTTGAACCTCCGTCCTCTGATAGGGGGTAAACTTCCTGCCAGGTGGTTGTATCAATAGTTTATATATCCAGTTGAACCTCCGTCCTCTGATAGGGGGTCAAGTTCCTGCTAGGTGGTTGTATCAATAGTTTATATATCCAGTTGAACCTCCGTCCTCTGATAGGGGGTCAAGTTCCTGCCAGGCGGTTGTATCAATAGTTTATATATCCAGTTGAACCTCCGTCCTCTGATAGGGGGTCAAGTTCCTGCTAGGTGGTTGTATCAATCGTTTATATATCCAGTTGAAACTCCGTCCTCTGATAGGGGGTCAAGTTCCTGCCAGGTGGTTGTATCAATCGTTTATATATCCAGTTGAACCTCCGTCCTCTGATAGGGGGTCAAGTTCCTGCCAGGCGGTTGTATCAATAGTTTATATATCCAGTTGAACCTCCTTCCTCTGATAGGGGGTCAAGTTCCTGCTAGGTGGTTGTATCAATCGTTTATATATCCAGTTGAACCTCCGTCCTCTGATAGGGGGTCAAGTTCCTGCCAGGTGGTTGTATCAATCGTTTATATATCCAGTTGAACCTCCGTCCTCTGATAGGGGGTCAAGTTCCTGCCAGGTGGTTGTATCAATAGTTTATATATCCAGTTGAACCTCCGTCCTCTGATAGGGGGTCAAGTTCCTGCCAGGTGGTTGTATCAATCGTTTATATATCCAGTTGAACCTCCGTCCTCTGATAGGGGGTCAAGTTCCTGCCAGGTGGTTGTATCAATAGTTTATATATCCAGTTGAACCTCCTTCCTCTGATAGGGGGTCAAGTTCCTGCCAGGTGGTTGTATCAATAGTTTATGTATCCAGTTGAACCTCCGTCCTCTGATAGGGGGTCAAGTTCCTGCCAGGTGGTTGTATCAATCGTTTATATATCAAGTTGAACCACCGTCTTCTGATAGGGGGTCAAGTTCCTGCCAGGTGGTTGTATCAATCGTTTATATATCCAGTTGAACATCCTTCCTCTGATAGGGGGTCAAGTTCCTGCCAGGTGGTTGTATCAATAGTTTATATATCCAGTTGAACCTCCGTCCTCATATAGGGGGTCAAGTTCCTGCCAGGTGGTTGTATCAATCGTTTATATATCCAGTTGAACCTCCGTCCTCTGATAGGGGGTCAAGTTCCTGCCAAGTGGTTGTATCAATCGTTTATATATCCAGTTGAACCTCCGTCCTCTGATAGGGGGTCAAGTTCCTGCCAGGTGGTTGTATCAATAGTTTATATATCAAGTTGAATCTCCGTCCTCTGATAGGGGGTCAAGTTCCTGCCAGGTGGTTGTATCAATAGTTTATATATCCAGTTGAACCTCCGTCCTCTGATAGGGGGTCAAGTTCCTGCCAGGTGGTTGTATCAATAGTTTATATATCCAGTTGAACCTCCGTCCTCTGATAGGGGGTCAAGTTCCTGCTAGGTGGTTGTATCAATAGTTTATATACCCACTTGAACCTTCGTCCTCTGATAGGGGGTCAAGTTCCTGCCATGTGGTTGTATCAATAGTTTATATATCCAGTTGAACCTCCGTCCTCTGATAGGATGTCAAGTTCCTGCCAGGTGGTTGTATCACTCGTTTATATACCCACTTGAACCTCCGTCCTCTGATAGGGGGTCAAGTTCCTGCCAGGTGGTTGTATCAATAGTTTATATATCCAGTTGAACCTCCGTCCTCTGATTGGGGGTCAAGTTCCTGCCAGGTGATAGTATCAATAGTTTATATATCCAGTTGAACCTCCGTCCTCTGATAGGAGGTCAAGTTCCTGCCAGGTGGTTGTATCAATCGTTTATATATCCAGTTGAACCTCCGTCCTCTGATAGGGGGTCAAGTTCCTGCCAGGCGGTTGTATCAATAGTTTATATATCCAGTTGAACCTCCTTCCTCTGATAGGGGGTCAAGTTCCTGCCAGGTGGTTGTATCAATCGTTTATATATCCAGTTGAACCTCCGTCCTCTGATAGGGGGTCAAGTTCCCGCCAGGTGGTTGTATCAATCGTTTATATATCCAGTTGAACCTCCGTCCTCTGATAGGGGGTCAAGTTCCTGCCAGGTGGTTGTATCAATAGTTTATATATCCAGTTGAACCTCCGTCCTCTGATAGGGGGTCAAGTTCCTGCCAGGTGGTTGTATCAATCGTTTATATATCCAGTTGAACCTCCGTCCTCTGATAGGGGGTCAAGTTCCTGCCAGGTGGTTGTATCAATAGTTTATATATCCAGTTGAACCTCCTTCCTCTGATAGGGGGTCAAGTTCCTGCCAGGTGGTTGTATCAATAGTTTATTTATCCAGTTGAATCTCTGTCCTCTGATAGGGGGTCAAGTTCATGCCAGGTGGTTGTATCAATAGTTTATATATCCAGTTGAACCTCCGTCCTCTGATAGGGGGTCAAGTTCCTGCCAGGTGGTTGTATCAATAGTTTGTGTATCCAGTTGAACCTCCGTCCTCTGATAGGGGGTCAAGTTCCTGCCAGGTGGTTGTATCAATCGTTTATATATCAAGTTGAACCTCCGTCTTCTGATAGGGGGTCAAGTTCCTGCCAGGTGGTTGTATCAATCGTTTATATATCCAGTTGAACCTCCGTCCTCTGATAGGGGGTCAAGTTCCTGCTAGGTGGTTGTATCAATAGTTTATATATCCAGTTGAACCTCCGTCCTCTGATAGGGGGACAAGTTCCTGCCAGGTGGTTGTATCAATCGTTTATATATCAAGTTGAACCTCCGTCTTCTGATAGGGGGTCAAGTTCCTGCCAGGTGGTTGTATCAATCGTTTATATATCCAGTTGAACTTCCTTCCTCTGATAGGGGGTCAAGTTCCTGCCAGGTGGTTGTATCAATAGTTTATATATCCAGTTGAACCTCCGTCCTCTGATAGGGGGTCAAGTTCCTGCCAGGTGGTTGTATCAATCGTTTATATATCCAGTTGAACCTCCGTCCTCTGATAGGGGGTCAAGTTCCTGCCAAGTGGTTGTATCAATCGTTTATATATCCAGTTGAACCTCCGTCCTCTGATAGGGGGTCAAGTTCCTGCCAGGTGGTTGTATCAATAGTTTATATATCCAGTTGAACCTCCGTCCTCTGATAGGATGTCAAGTTTCTGCCAGGTGGTTGTATCACTCGTTTATATACCCACTTGAACCTCCGTCCTCTGATAGGGGGTCAAGTTCCTGCCAGGTGGTTGTATCAATCGTTTATATATCCAGTTGAACCTCCGTCCTCTGATAGGGGGTCAAGTTCCTGCCAGGTGGTTGTATCAATCGTTTATATATCCAGTTGAACCTCCGTCCTCTGATAGGGGGTCAAGTTCCTGCTAGGTGGTTGTATCAATAGTTTATATATCCAGTTGAACCTCCGTCCTCTGATAGGGGGACAAGTTCCTGCCAGGTGGTTGTATCAATCGTTTATATATCAAGTTGAACCTCCGTCTTCTGATAGGGGGTCAAGTTCCTGCCAGGTGGTTGTATCAATCGTTTATATATCCAGTTGAACTTCCTTCCTCTGATAGGGGGTCAAGTTCCTGCCAGGTGGTTGTATCAATAGTTTATATATCCAGTTGAACCTCCGTCCTCTGATAGAGGGTCAAGTTCCTGCCAGGTGGTTGTATCAATCGTTTATATATCCAGTTGAACCTCCGTCCTCTGATAGGGGGTCAAGTTCCTGCCAAGTGGTTGTATCAATCGTTTATATATCCAGTTGAACCTCCGTCCTCTGATAGGGGGTCAAGTTCCTGCCAGGTGGTTGTATCAATAGTTTATATATCCAGTTGAACCTCCGTCCTCTGATAGGATGTCAAGTTTCTGCCAGGTGGTTGTATCACTCGTTTATATACCCACTTGAACCTCCGTCCTCTGATAGGGGGTCAAGTTCCTGCCAGGTGGTTGTATCAATCGTTTATATATCCAGTTGAACCTCCGTCCTCTGATAGGGGGTCAAGTTCCTGCCAGGTGATTGTATCAATAGTTTATATATCCAGTTGAACCCCCGTCCTCTGATAGGAGGTCAAGTTCCTGCCAGGTGGTTGTATCAATCGTTTATATATCCAGTTGAACCTCCGTCCTCTGATAGGGGGTCAAGTTCCTGCCAGGTGGTTGTATCAATAGTTTATATATCCAGTTGAACCTCCGTCCTCTGATAGGGGGTCAAGTTCCTGCCAGGTGGTTGTATCAATCGTTTATATATCCAGTTGAACATCCGTCCTCTGATAGGGGGTCAAGTTCCTGCCAGGTGGTTGTATCAATCGTTTATATATCCAGTTGAACCTCCGTCCTCTGATAGGGGGTCAAGTTCCTGCCAGGTGGTTGTATCAATAGTTTATATAACCAGTTGAAACTCCGTCCTCTGATAGGGGGTCAAGTTCCTGCCAGGTGGTTGTATCAATAGTTTATATATCCAGTTGAACCTCCGTCCTCTGATAGGACGTCAAGTTCCTGCCAGGTGGTTGTATCAATAGTTTATATATCCAGTTGAACATCCGTCCTCTGATAGGGGGTCAAGTTCCTGCCAGGTGGTTGTATCAATAGTTTATATATCCAGTTGAACCTCCGTCCTCTGATAGGGGGTCAAGTTCCTGCCAGGTGGTTGTATCAATCGTTTATATATCCAGTTGAACCTCCGTCCTCTGATAGGGGGTCAAGTTCCTGCCAGGTGGTTGTATCAATAGTTTATATATCCAGTTGAACCTCAGTCCTCTGATAGGGGGTCAAGTTCCTGCCAGGTGGTTGTATCAATAGTTTATATATCCAGTTGAAACTCCGTCCTCTGATAGGAGGTCAAGTTTCTGCCAGGTGGTTGTATCAATCGTTTATATATCCAGTTGAACCTCCGTCCTCTGATAGGGGGTCAAGTTCCTGCCAGGTGGTTGTATCAATAGTTTATATATCCAGTTGAACCTCCGTCCTCTGATAGGGGGTCAAGTTCCTGCCAGGTGGTTGTATCAATCGTTTATATATCCAGTTGAACCTCCGTCCTCTGATAGGGGGTCAAGTTCCTGCCAGGTGGTTGTATCAATAGTTTATATATCCAGTTGAACCTCCGTCCTCTGATAGGGGGACAAGTTCCTGCCAGGTGGTTGTATCAATCGTTTATATATCAAGTTGAACCTCCGTCTTCTGATAGGGGGTCAAGTTCCTGCCAGGTGGTTGTATCAATCGTTTATATATCCAGTTGAACTTCCTTCCTCTGATAGGGGGTCAAGTTCCTGCCAGGTGGTTGTATCAATAGTTTATATATCCAGTTGAACCTCCGTCCTCTGATAGGGGGTCAAGTTCCTGCCAGGTGGTTGTATCAATCGTTTATATATCCAGTTGAACCTCCGTCCTCTGATAGGGGGTCAAGTTCCTGCCAAGTGGTTGTATCAATCGTTTATATATCCAGTTGAACCTCCGTCCTCTGATAGGGGGTCTAGTTCCTGCCAGGTGGTTGTATCAATAGTTTATATATCCAGTTGAACCTCCGTCCTCTGATAGGGGGTCAAGTTCCTGCCAGGTGGTTGTATCAATAGTTTATATATCCAGTTGAACCTCCGTCCTCTGATAGGGGGTCAAGTTCCTGCCAGGTGGTTGTATCAATAGTTTATATATCCAGTTGAACCTCCGTCCTCTGATAGGGGGTCAAGTTCCTGCTAGGTGGTTGTATCAATAGTTTATATACCCACTTGAACCTCCGTCCTCTGATAGGGGGTCAAGTTCCTGCCAGGTGGTTGTATCAATAGTTTATATATCCAGTTGAACCCCCGTCCTCTGATAGGAGGTCAAGTTCCTGCCAGGTGGTTGTATCAATCGTTTATATATCCAGTTGAACCTCCGTCCTCTGATAGGGGGTCAAGTTCCTGCCAGGTGGTTGTATCAATAGTTTATATATCCAGTTGAACCTCCGTCCTCTGATAGGGGGTCAAGTTCCTGCCAGGTGGTTGTATCAATCGTTTATATATCCAGTTGAACATCCGTCCTCTGATAGGGGGTCAAGTTCCTGCCAGGTGGTTGTATCAATAGTTTATATATCCAGTTGAACCTCCGTCCTCTGATAGGGGGTCAAGTTCCTGCCAGGTGGTTGTATCAATAGTTTATATATCCAGTTGAAACTCCGTCCTCTGATAGGGGGTCAAGTTCCTGCCAGGTGGTTGTATCAATCGTTTATATATCCAGTTGAACCTCCGTCCTCTGATAGGACGTCAAGTTCCTGCCAGGTGGTTGTATCAATAGTTTATATATCCAGTTGAACATCCGTCCTCTGATAGGGGGTCAAGTTCCTGCCAGGTGGTTGTATCAATAGTTTATATATCCAGTTGAACCTCCTTCCTCTGATAGGGGGTCAAGTTCCTGCCAGGTGGTTGTATCAATCGTTTATATATCCAGTTGAACCTCCGTCCTCTGATAGGGGTCAAGTTCCTGCCAGGTGGTTGTATCAATAGTTTATATATCCAGTTGAACCTCAGTCCTCTGATAGGGGGTCAAGTTCCTGCCAGGTGGTTGTATCAATAGTTTATATATCCAGTTGAAACTCCGTCCTCTGATAGGAGGTCAAGTTTCTGCCAGGTGGTTGTATCAATCGTTTATATATCCAGTTGAACCTCCGTCCTCTGATAGGGGGTCAAGTTCCTGCCAGGTGGTTGTATCAATAGTTTATATATCCAGTTGAACCTCCGTCCTCTGATAGGGGGTCAAGTTCCTGCCAGGTGGTTGTATCAATCGTTTATATATCCAGTTGAACCTCCGTCCTCTGATAGGGGGTCAAGTTCCTGCCAGGTGGTTGTATCAATAGTTTATATATCCAGTTGAACCTCCGTCCTCTGATAGGGGGTCAAGTTCCTGCCAGGTGGTTGTATCAATCGTTTATATATCCAGTTGAACCTCCGTCCTCTGATAGGGGGTCAAGTTCCTGCCAGGTGGTTGTATCAATAGTTTATATATCCAGCTGAACCTCCGTCCTCTGATAGGGGGACAAGTTCCTGCCAGGTGGTTGTATCAATCGTTTATATATCAAGTTGAACCTCCGTCTTCTGATAGGGGGTCAAGTTCCTGCCAGGTGGTTGTATCAATCGTTTATATATCCAGTTGAACTTCCTTCCTCTGATAGGGGGTCAAGTTCCTGCCAGGTGGTTGTATCAATAGTTTATATATCCAGTTGAACCTCCGTCCTCTGATAGGGGGTCAAGTTCCTGCCAGGTGGTTGTATCAATCGTTTATATATCCAGTTGAACCTCCGTCCTCTGATAGGGGGTCAAGTTCCTGCCAAGTGGTTGTATCAATCGTTTATATATCCAGTTGAACCTCCGTCCTCTGATAGGGGGTCAAGTTCCTGCCAGGTGGTTGTATCAATAGTTTATATATCCAGTTGAATCTCCGTCCTCTGATAGGGGGTCAAGTTCCTGCCAGGTGGTTGTATCAATAGTTTATATATCCAGTTGAACCTCCGTCCTCTGATAGGGGGTCAAGTTCCTGCCAGGTGGTTGTATCAATAGTTTATATATCCAGTTGAACCTCCGTCCTCTGATAGGGGGTCAAGTTCCTGCTAGGTGGTTGTATCAATAGTTTATATACCCACTTGAACCTCCGTCCTCTGATAGGGGGTCAAGTTCCTGCCAGGTGGTTGTATCAATAGTTTATATATCCAGTTGAACCCCCGTCCTCTGATAGGAGGTCAAGTTCCTGCCAGGTGGTTGTATCAATCGTTTATATATCCAGTTGAACCTCCGTCCTCTGATAGGGGGTCAAGTTCCTGCCAGGTGGTTGTATCAATAGTTTATATATCCAGTTGAACCTCCGTCCTCTGATAGGGGGTCAAGTTCCTGCCAGGTGGTTGTATCAATAGTTTATATATCCAGTTGAACATCCGTCCTCTGATAGGGGGTCAAGTTCCTGCCAGGTGGTTGTATCAATAGTTTATATATCCAGTTGAACCTCCGTCCTCTGATAGGGGGTCAAGTTCCTGCCAGGTGGTTGTATCAATAGTTTATATATCCAGTTGAAACTCCGTCCTCTGATAGGGGGTCAAGTTCCTGCCAGGTGGTTGTATCAATAGTTTATATATCCAGTTGAACCTCCGTCCTCTGATAGGACGTCAAGTTCCTGCCAGGTGGTTGTATCAATAGTTTATATATCCAGTTGAACATCCGTCCTCTGATAGGGGGTCAAGTTCCTGCCAGGTGGTTGTATCAATAGTTTATATATCCAGTTGAACCTCCTTCCTCTGATAGGGGGTCAAGTTCCTGCCAGGTGGTTGTATCAATCGTTTATATATCCAGTTGAACCTCCGTCCTCTGATAGGGGGTCAAGTTCCTGCCAGGTGGTTGTATCAATAGTTTATATATCCAGTTGAACCTCAGTCCTCTGATAGGGGGTCAAGTTCCTGCCAGGTGGTTGTATCAATAGTTTATATATCCAGTTGAAACTCCGTCCTCTGATAGGAGGTCAAGTTTCTGCCAGGTGGTTGTATCAATCGTTTATATATCCAGTTGAACCTCCGTCCTCTGATAGGGGGTCAAGTTCCTGCCAGGTGGTTGTATCAATAGTTTATATATCCAGTTGAACCTCCGTCCTCTGATAGGGGGTCAAGTTCCTGCCAGGTGGTTGTATCAATCGTTTATATATCCAGTTGAACCTCCGTCCTCTGATAGGGGGTCAAGTTCCTGCCAGGTGGTTGTATCAATAGTTTATATATCCAGTTGAACCTCCGTCCTCTGATAGGGGGACAAGTTCCTGCCAGGTGGTTGTATCAATCGTTTATATATCAAGTTGAACCTCCGTCTTCTGATAGGGGGTCAAGTTCCTGCCAGGTGGTTGTATCAATCGTTTATATATCCAGTTGAACTTCCTTCCTCTGATAGGGGGTCAAGTTCCTGCCAGGTGGTTGTATCAATAGTTTATATATCCAGTTGAACCTCCGTCCTCTGATAGGGGGTCAAGTTCCTGCCAGGTGGTTGTATCAATCGTTTATATATCCAGTTGAACCTCCGTCCTCTGATAGGGGGTCAAGTTCCTGCCAGGTGGTTGTATCAATCGTTTATATATCCAGTTGAACCTCCGTCCTCTGATAGGGGGTCAAGTTCCTGCCAGGTGGTTGTATCAATAGTTTATATATCCAGTTGAATCTCCGTCCTCTGATAGGGGGTCAAGTTCCTGCCAGGTGGTTGTATCAATAGTTTATATATCCAGTTGAACCTCCGTCCTCTGATAGGGGGTCAAGTTCCTGCCAGGTGGTTGTATCAATAGTTTATATATCCAGTTGAACCTCCGTCCTCTGATAGGGGGTCAAGTTCCTGCTAGGTGGTTGTATCAATAGTTTATATACCCACTTGAACCTCCGTCCTCTGATAGGGGGTCAAGTTCCTGCCAGGTGGTTGTATCAATAGTTTATATATCCAGTTGAACCTCCGTCCTCTGATAGGATGTCAAGTTTCTGCCAGGTGGTTGTATCACTCGTTTATATACCCACTTGAACCTCCGTCTTCTGATAGGGGGTCAAGTTCCTGCCAGGTGGTTGTATCAATAGTTTATATATCCAGTTGAACCTCCGTCCTCTGATAGGGGGTCAAGTTCCTGCCAGGTGGTTGTATCAATCGTTTATATATCCAGTTGAACCTCCGTCCTCTGATAGGGGGTCAAGTTCCTGCCAAGTGGTTGTATCAATCGTTTATATATCCAGTTGAACCTCCGTCCTCTGATAGGGGGTCAAGTTCCTGCCAGGTGGTTGTATCAATAGTTTATATATCCAGTTGAATCTCCGTCCTCTGATAGGGGGTCAAGTTCCTGCTAGGTGGTTGTATCAATAGTTTATATATCCAGTTGAACCTCCGTCCTCTGATAGGGGGTCAAGTTCCTGCCAGGTGGTTGTATCAATAGTTTATATATCCAGTTGAACCTCCGTCCTCTGATAGGGGGTCAAGTTCCTGCTAGGTGGTTGTATCAATAGTTTATATACCCACTTGAACCTCCGTCCTCTGATAGGGGGTCAAGTTCCTGCCAGGTGGTTGTATCAATAGTTTATATATCCAGTTGAACCTCCGTCCTCTGATAGGATGTCAAGTTTCTGCCAGGTGGTTGTATCACTCGTTTATATACCCACTTGAACCTCCGTCTTCTGATAGGGGGTCAAGTTCCTGCCAGGTGGTTGTATCAATCGTTTATATATCCAGTTGAACCTCCGTCCTCTGATAGGGGGTCAAGTTCCTGCCAGGTGATTGTATCAATAGTTTATATATTCAGTTGAACCTCCGTCCTCTGATAGGAGGTCAAGTTCCTGCCAGGTGGTTGTATCAATCGTTTATATATCCAGTTGAACCTCCGTCCTCTGATAGGGGGTCAAGTTCCTGCCAGGTGGTTGTATCAATAGTTTATATATCCAGTTGAACCTCCGTCCTCTGATAGGGGGTCAAGTTCCTGCCAGGTGGTTGTATCAATCGTTTATATATCCAGTTGAACCTCCGTCCTCTGATAGGGGGTCAAGTTCCTGCCAGGTGGTTGTATCAATAGTTTATATATCCAGTTGAACCTCCGTCCTCTGATAGGAGGTCAAGTTCCTGCCAGGTGGTTGTATCAATAGTTTATATATCCAGTTGAACATCCGTCCTCTGATAGGGGGTCAAGTTCCTGCCAGGTGGTTGTATCAATAGTTTATATATCCAGTTGAACCTCCGTCCTCTGATAGGGGGTCAAGTTCCTGCCAGGTGGTTGTATCAATCGTTTATATATCCAGTTGAACCTCCGTCCTCTGATAGGGGGTCAAGTTCCTGCCAGGTGGTTGTATCAATAGTTTATATATCCAGTTGAACCTCCGTCCTCTGATAGGATGTCAAGTTTCTGCCAGGTGGTTGTATCACTCGTTTATATACCCACTTGAACCTCCGTCTTCTGATAGGGGGTCAAGTTCCTGCCAGGTGGTTGTATCAATCGTTTATATATCCAGTTGAACCTCCGTCCTCTGATAGGGGGTCAAGTTCCTGCCAGGTGATTGTATCAATAGTTTATATATTCAGTTGAACCTCCGTCCTCTGATAGGAGGTCAAGTTCCTGCCAGGTGGTTGTATCAATCGTTTATATATCCAGTTGAACCTCCGTCCTCTGATAGGGGGTCAAGTTCCTGCCAGGTGGTTGTATCAATAGTTTATATATCCAGTTGAACCTCCGTCCTCTGATAGGGGGTCAAGTTCCTGCCAGGTGGTTGTATCAATCGTTTATATATCCAGTTGAACCTCCGTCCTCTGATAGGGGGTCAAGTTCCTGCCAGGTGGTTGTATCAATAGTTTATATATCCAGTTGAACCTCCGTCCTCTGATAGGGGGTCAAGTTCCTGCCAGGTGGTTGTATCAATAGTTTATATATCCAGTTGAACATCCGTCCTCTGATAGGGGGTCAAGTTCCTGCCAGGTGGTTGTATCAATAGTTTATATATCCAGTTGAACATCCGTCCTCTGATAGGTGGTCAAGTTCCTGCCAGGTGGTTGTATCAATCGTTTATATATCCAGTTGAACCTCCGTCCTCTGATAGGGGGTCAAGTTCCTGCCAGGTGGTTGTATCAATAGTTTATATATCCAGTTGAACCTCCGTCCTCTGATAGGAGGTCAAGTTCCTGCCAGGTGGTTGTATCAATCGTTTATATATCCAGTTGAACCTCCGTCCTCTGATAGGGGGTCAAGTTCCTGCCAGGTGGTTGTATCAATAGTTTATATATCCAGTTGAACCTCCGTCCTCTGATAGGGGGTCAAGTTCCTGCCAGGTGGTTGTATCAATCGTTTATATATCCAGTTGAACCTCCGTCCTCTGATAGGGGGTCAAGTTCCTGCCAGGTGGTTGTATCAATAGTTTATATATCCAGTTGAACCTCCGTCCTCTGATAGGGGGTCAAGTTCCTGCCAGGTGGTTGTATCAATCGTTTATATATCCAGTTGAACCTCCGTCCTCTGATAGGGGGTCAAGTTCCTGCCAGGTGGTTGTATCAATAGTTTATATATCCAGTTGAACCTCCGTCCTCTGATAGGAGGTCAAGTTCCTGCCAGGTGGTTGTATCAATAGTTTATATATCCAGTTGAACATCCGTCCTCTGATAGGGGGTCAAGTTCCTGCCAGGTGGTTGTATCAATAGTTTATATATCCAGTTGAACCTCCGTCCTCTGATAGGGGGTCAAGTTCCTGCCAGGTGGTTGTATCAATCGTTTATATATCCAGTTGAACCTCCGTCCTCTGATAGGGGGTCAAGTTCCTGCCAGGTGGTTGTATCAATAGTTTATATATCCAGTTGAACCTCAGTCCTCTGATAGGGGGTCAAGTTCCTGCCAGGTGGTTGTATCAATAGTTTATATATCCAGTTGAACCTCCGTCCTCTGATAGGAGGTCAAGTTTCTGCCAGGTGGTTGTATCAATCGTTTATATATCCAGTTGAACCTCCGTCCTCTGATAGGGGGTCAAGTTCCTGCCAGGTGGTTGTATCAATCGTTTATATATCCAGTTGAACCTCCGTCCTCTGATAGGGGGTCAAGTTCCTGCCAGGTGGTTGTATCAATAGTTTATATATCCAGTTGAACCTCCGTCCTCTGATAGGGGGTCAAGTTCATGCCAGGTGGTTGTATCAATAGTTTATATATCCAGTTGAACCTCCGTCCTCTGATAGGAGGTCAAGTTCCTGCCAGGTGGTTGTATCAATAGTTTATATATCCAGTTGAACCTCCGTCCTCTGATAGGAGGTCAAGTTCCTGCCAGGTGGTTGTATCAATAGTTTATATATCCAGTTGAACCTCCGTCCTCTGATAGGGGGTCAAGTTCCTGCCAGGTGGTTGTATCAATCGTTTATATATCCAGTTGAACCTCCGTCCTCTGATAGGGGGTCAAGTTCCTGCCAGGTGGTTGTATCAATAGTTTATATATCCAGTTGAAACTCCGTCCTCTGATAGGGGGTCAAGTTCCTGCCAGGTGGTTGTATCAATAGTTTATATATCCAATTGAACCTCCGTCCTCTGATAGGGGGTCAAGTTCCTGCCAGGTGGTTGTATCAATAGTTTATATATCCAGTTGAACATCCGTCCTCTGATAGGGGGTCAAGTTCCTGCCAGGTGGTTGTATCAATAGTTTATTTATCCAGTTGAACCTCCATCCTCTGATAGGGGGTCAAGTTCCTGCCAGGTGGTTGTATCAATCGTTTATATATCCAGTTGAACCTCCGTCCTCTGATAGGATGTCAAGTTTCTGCCAGGTGGTTGTATCACTCGTTTATATACCCACTTGAACCTCCGTCTTCTGATAGGGGGTCAAGTTCCTGCCAGGTGGTTGTATCAATCGTTTATATATCCAGTTGAACCTCCGTCCTCTGATAGGGGGTCAAGTTCCTGCCAGGTGATTGTATCAATAGTTTATATATTCAGTTGAACCTCCGTCCTCTGATAGGAGGTCAAGTTCCTGCCAGGTGGTTGTATCAATCGTTTATATATCCAGTTGAACCTCCGTCCTCTGATAGGGGGTCAAGTTCCTGCCAGGTGGTTGTATCAATAGTTTATATATCCAGTTGAACCTCCGTCCTCTGATAGGGGGTCAAGTTCCTGCCAGGTGGTTGTATCAATCGTTTATATATCCAGTTGAACCTCCGTCCTCTGATAGGGGGTCAAGTTCCTGCCAGGTGGTTGTATCAATAGTTTATATATCCAGTTGAACCTCCGTCCTCTGATAGGGGGTCAAGTTCCTGCCAGGTGGTTGTATCAATAGTTTATATATCCAGTTGAAATTCCGTCCTCTGATAGGGGGTCAAGTTCCTGCCAGGTGGTTGTATCAATAGTTTATATATCCAGTTGAACCTCCGTCCTCTGATAGGAGGTCAAGTTCCTGCCAGGTGGTTGTATCAATAGTTTATATATCCAGTTGAACATCCGTCCTCTGATAGGGGGTCAAGTTCCTGCCAGGTGGTTGTATCAATAGTTTATATATCCAGTTGAACCTCCGTCCTCTGATAGGGGGTCAAGTTCCTGCCAGGTGGTTGTATCAATAGTTTATATATCCAGTTGAACCTCCGTCCTCTGATAGGGGGTCAAGTTCCTGCCAGGTGGTTGTATCAATAGTTTATATATCCAGTTGAACCTCAGTCCTCTGATAGGGGGTCAAGTTCCTGCCAGGTGGTTGTATCAATAGTTTATATATCCAGTTGAACCTCCGTCCTCTGATAGGAGGTCAAGTTTCTGCCAGGTGGTTGTATCAATCGTTTATATATCCAGTTGAACCTCCGTCCTCTGATAGGGGGTCAAGTTCCTGCCAGGTGGTTGTATCAATCGTTTATATATCCAGTTGAACCTCCGTCCTCTGATAGGGGGTCAAGTTCCTGCCAGGTGGTTGTATCAATAGTTTATATATCCAGTTGAACCTCCGTCCTCTGATAGGGGGTCAAGTTCATGCCAGGTGGTTGTATCAATAGTTTATATATCCAGTTGAACCTCCGTCCTCTGATAGGGGGTCAAGTTCCTGCCAGGTGGTTGTATCAATCGTTTATATATCCAGTTGAACCTCCTTCCTCTGATAGGAGGTCAAGTTCCTGCCAGGTGGTTGTATCAATAGTTTATATATCCAGTTGAACCTCCGTCCTCTGATAGGGGGTCAAGTTCCTGCCAGGTGGTTGTATCAATAGTTTATATATCCAGTTGAACCTCCGTCCTCTGATAGGAGGTCAAGTTCCTGCCAGGTGGTTGTATCAATAGTTTATATATCCAGTTGAACCTCCGTCCTCTGATAGGGGGTCAAGTTCCTGCCAGGTGGTTGTATCAATAGTTTATATATCCAGTTGAACCTCCGTCCTCTGATAGGAGGTCAAGTTCCTGCCAGGTGGTTGTATCAATAGTTTATATATCCAGTTGAACCTCCGTCCTCTGATAGGAGGTCAAGTTCCTGCCAGGTGGTTGTATCAATAGTTTATATATCCAGTTGAACCTCCGTCCTCTGATAGGGGGTCAAGTTCCTGCCAGGTGGTTGTATCAATCGTTTATATATCCAGTTGAACCTCCGTCCTCTGATAGGGGGTCAAGTTCCTGCCAGGTGGTTGTATCAATAGTTTATATATCCAGTTGAAACTCCGTCCTCTGATAGGGGGTCAAGTTCCTGCCAGGTGGTTGTATCAATAGTTTATATATCCAATTGAACCTCCGTCCTCTGATAGGGGGTCAAGTTCCTGCCAGGTGGTTGTATCAATAGTTTATATATCCAGTTGAACATCCGTCCTCTGATAGGGGGTCAAGTTCCTGCCAGGTGGTTGTATCAATAGTTTATATATCCAGTTGAACCTCCGTCCTCTGATAGGGGGTCAAGTTCCTGCCAGGTGGTTGTATCAATCGTTTATATATCCAGTTGAACCTCCGTCCTCTGATAGGGTGTCAAGTTCCTGCCAGGTGGTTGTATCAATAGTTTATATATCCAGTTGAACCTCAGTCCTCTGATAGGGGGGTCAAGTTCCTGCCAGGTGGTTGTATCAATCGTTTATATATCCAGTTGAACCTCCGTCCTCTGATAGGGGGTCAAGTTCCTGCCAGGTGATTGTATCAATAGTTTATATATTCAGTTGAACCTCCGTCCTCTGATAGGGGGTCAAGTTCCTGCCAGGTGGTTGTATCAATCGTTTATATATCCAGTTGAACCTCCGTCCTCTGATAGGGGGTCAAGTTCCTGCCAGGTGGTTGTATCAATAGTTTATATATCCAGTTGAACCTCCGTCCTCTGATAGGGGGTCAAGTTCCTGCCAGGTGGTTGTATCAATCGTTTATATATCCAGTTGAACCTCCGTCCTCTGATAGGGGGTCAAGTTCCTGCCAGGTGGTTGTATCAATAGTTTATATATCCAGTTGAACCTCCGTCCTCTGATAGGGGGTCAAGTTCCTGCCAGGTGGTTGTATCAATAGTTTATATATCCAGTTGAAACTCCGTCCTCTGATAGGGGGTCAAGTTCCTGCCAGGTGGTTGTATCAATAGTTTATATATCCAGTTGAACCTCCGTCCTCTGATAGGAGGTCAAGTTCCTGCCAGGTGGTTGTATCAATAGTTTATATATCCAGTTGAACATCCGTCCTCTGATAGGGGGTCAAGTTCCTGCCAGGTGGTTGTATCAATAGTTTATATATCCAGTTGAACCTCCGTCCTCTGATAGGGGGTCAAGTTCCTGCCAGGTGGTTGTATCAATCGTTTATATATCCAGTTGAACCTCCGTCCTCTGATAGGGGGTCAAGTTCCTGCCAGGTGGTTGTATCAATAGTTTATATATCCAGTTGAACCTCAGTCCTCTGATAGGGGGTCAAGTTCCTGCCAGGTGGTTGTATCAATAGTTTATATATCCAGTTGAACCTCCGTCCTCTGATAGGAGGTCAAGTTTCTGCCAGGTGGTTGTATCAATCGTTTATATATCCAGTTGAACCTCCGTCCTCTGATAGGGGGTCAAGTTCCTGCCAGGTGGTTGTATCAATCGTTTATATATCCAGTTGAACCTCCGTCCTCTGATAGGGGGTCAAGTTCCTGCCAGGTGGTTGTATCAATAGTTTATATATCCAGTTGAACCTCCGTCCTCTGATAGGGGGTCAAGTTCATGCCAGGTGGTTGTATCAATAGTTTATATATCCAGTTGAACCTCCGTCCTCTGATAGGGGGTCAAGTTCCTGCCAGGTGGTTGTATCAATCGTTTATATATCCAGTTGAACCTCCTTCCTCTGATAGGAGGTCAAGTTCCTGCCAGGTGGTTGTATCAATAGTTTATATATCCAGTTGAACCTCCGTCCTCTGATAGGGGGTCAAGTTCCTGCCAGGTGGTTGTATCAATAGTTTATATATCCAGTTGAACCTCCGTCCTCTGATAGGAGGTCAAGTTCCTGCCAGGTGGTTGTATCAATAGTTTATATATCCAGTTGAACCTCCGTCCTCTGATAGGGGGTCAAGTTCCTGCCAGGTGGTTGTATCAATAGTTTATATATCCAGTTGAACCTCCGTCCTCTGATAGGAGGTCAAGTTCCTGCCAGGTGGTTGTATCAATAGTTTATATATCCAGTTGAACCTCCGTCCTCTGATAGGAGGTCAAGTTCCTGCCAGGTGGTTGTATCAATAGTTTATATATCCAGTTGAACCTCCGTCCTCTGATAGGGGGTCAAGTTCCTGCCAGGTGGTTGTATCAATCGTTTATTAATCCAGTTGAATCTCCGTCCTCTGATAGGGGGTCAAGTTCCTGCCAGGTGGTTGTATCAATAGTTTATATATCCAGTTGAAACTCCGTCCTCTGATAGGGGGTCAAGTTCCTGCCAGGTGGTTGTATCAATAGTTTATATATCCAGTTGAACCTCCGTCCTCTGATAGGGGGTCAAGTTCCTGCCAGGTGGTTGTATCAATAGTTTATATATCCAGTTGAACATCCGTCCTCTGATAGGGGGTCAAGTTCCTGCCAGGTGGTTGTATCAATAGTTTATATATCCAGTTGAACCTCCGTCCTCTGATAGGGGGTCAAGTTCCTGCCAGGTGGTTGTATCAATCGTTTATATATCCAGTTGAACCTCCGTCCTCTGATAGGGGGTCAAGTTCCTGCCAGGTGTTTGTATCAATAGTTTATATATCCAGTTGAACCTCAGTCCTCTGATAGGGGGTCAAGTTCCTGCCAGGTGGTTGTATCAATAGTTTATATATCCAGTTGAACCTTCGTCCTCTGATAGGAGGTCAAGTTTCTGCCAGGTGGTTGTATCAATCGTTTATATATCCAGTTGAACCTCCGTCCTCTGATAGGGGGTCAAGTTCCTGCCAGGTGGTTGTATCAATCGTTTATATATCCAGTTGAACCTCCGTCCTCTGATAGGGGGTCAAGTTCCTGCCAGGTGGTTGTATCAATAGTTTATATATCCAGTTGAACCTCCGTCCTCTGATAGGGGGTCAAGTTCATGCCAGGTGGTTGTATCAATAGTTTATATATCCAGTTGAACCTCCGTCCTCTGATAGGGGGTCAATTTCCTGCCAGGTGGTTGTATCAATAGTTTATATATCCAGTTGAACCTCCGTCCTCTGATAGGAGGTCAAGTTCCTGCCAGGTGGTTGTATCAATAGTTTATATATCCAGTTGAACCTCCGTCCTCTGATAGGGGGTCAAGTTCCTGCCAGGTGGTTGTATCAATAGTTTATATATCCAGTTGTACCTCCGTCCTCTGATAGGAGGTCAAGTTCCTGCCAGGTGGTTGTATCAATAGTTTATATATCCAGTTGAACCTCCGTCCTCTGATAGGGGGTCAAGTTCCTGCCAGGCGGTTGTATCAATAGTTTATATATCCAGTTGAACCTCCGTCCTCTGATAGGGGGTCAAGTTCCTGCCAGGTGGTTGTATCAATAGTTTATATATCCAGTTGAACCTCCGTCCTCTGATAGGAGGTCAAGTTTCTGCCAGGTGGTTGTATCAATCGTTTATATATCCAGTTGAACCTCCGTCCTCTGATAGGGGGTCAAGTTCCTGCCAGGTGGTTGTATCAATCGTTTATATATCCAGTTGAACCTCCGTCCTCTGATAGGGGGTCAAGTTCCTGCTAGGTGGTTGTATCAATCGTTTATATATCCAGTTGAACCTCCGTCCTCTGATAGGGGGTCAAGTTCCTGCCAGGTGGTTGTATCAATAGTTTATATATCCAGTTGAACCTCCGTCCTCTGATAGGGGGTCAAGTTCATGCCAGGTGGTTGTATCAATAGTTTATATATCCAGTTGAACATCCGTCCTCTGATAGGGGGTCAAGTTCCTGCCAGGTGGTTGTATCAATCGTTTATATATCCAGTTGAACCTCCGTCCTCTGATAGGAGGTCAAGTTCCTGCCAGGTGGTTGTATCAATAGTTTATATATCCAGTTGAACCTCCGTCCTCTGATAGGGGGTCAAGTTCATGCCAGGTGGTTGTATCAATAGTTTATATATCCAGTTGAACCTCCGTCCTCTGATAGGGGGTCAAGTTCCTGCCAGGTGGTTGTATCAATCGTTTATATATCCAGTTGAACCTCCTTCCTCTGATAGGAGGTCAAGTTCCTGCCAGGTGGTTGTATCAATCGTTTATATATCCAGTTGAACCTCCGTCTTCTGATAGGAGGTCAAGTTCCTGCCAGGTGGTTGTATCAATCGTTTATATATCCAGTTGAACCTCCGTCCTCTGATAGGGGGTCAAGTTCCTGCCAGGTGGTTGTATCAATCGTTTATATATCCAGTTGAACCTTCGTCCTCTGATAGGGGGTCAAGTTCCTGCCAGGTGGTTGTATCAATAGTTTATATAACCAGTTGAACCTCCGTCCTCCGATTGGGGGTCAAGTTCCTGCCAGGTGGTTGTATCAATAGTTTATATATCCAGTTGAACCTCCGTCCTCTGATAGGGGGTCAAGTTCCTGCCAGGTGGTTGTATCAATAGTTTATATATCCAGTTGAACCTCCGTCCTCTGATAGGGGGTCAAGTTCCTGCCAGGTGGTTGTATCAATAGTTTATATATCCAGTTGAACCTCCGTCCTCTGATAGGGGGTCAAGTTCCTGCCAGGTGGTTGTATCAATAGTTTATATATCCAGTTGAACCTCCGTCCTCTGATAGGGGGTCAAGTTCCTGCCAGGTGGTTGTATCAATAGTTTATATATCCAGTTGAACCTCCGTCCTCTGATAGGGGGTCAAGTTCCCGCCAGGTGGTTGTATCAATAGTTTATATGTCCAGTTGAACCTCCGTCCTCTGATAGGGGGTCAAGTTACTGCCAGGTGGTTGTATCAATAGTTTATATATCCAGTTGAACCTCCGTCCTCTGATAGGGGGTCAAGTTCCTGCCAGGTGGTTGTATCAATAGTTTATATATCCAGTTGAACCTCCGTCCTCTGATAGGGGGTCAAGTTCCTGCCAGGTGATTGTATCAATAGTTTATATATCCAGTTGAACCTCCGTCCTCTGATAGAGGACAAGTTCCTGCCAGGTGGTTGTATCAATCGTTTATATATCCAGTTGAATCTCTGTCCTCTGATAGGGGGTTTAGTTCATGCCAGGTGGTTGTATCAATAGTTTATATATCCAGTTGAATCTCTGTCCTCTGATAGGGGGTTTAGTTCATGCCAGGTGGTTGTATCAATAGTTTATATATCCAGTTGAATCTCCGTCCTCTGATAGGGGGTCAAGTTCATGCCAGGCGGTTGTATCAATAGTTTATATATCCAGTTGAATCTCTGTCCTCTGATAGGGGGTTTAGTTCATGCCAGGTGGTTGTATCAATAGTTTATATATCCAGTTGAATCTCCGTCCTCTGATAGGGGGTCAAGTTCATGCCAGGCGGTTGTATCAATCGTTTATATATCCAGTTGAATCTCCGTCCTCTGATAGGGGGTCAAGTTCCTGCCAGGTGGTTGTATCAATAGTTTATATATCCAGTTGAATCTCTGTCCTCTGATAGGGGGTCAAGTTCCTGCCAGGTGGTTGTATCAATCGTTTATATATCCAGTTGAACCTCCGTCCTCTGATAGGGGGTCAAGTTCCTGCCAGGTGGTTGTATCAATAGTTTATATATCCAGTTGAACCTCCGTCCTCTGATAGGGGGTCGAGTTCCTGCCAGGCGGTTGTATCAATCGTTTATATATCCAGTTGAACCTCCGTCCTCTGATAGGGGGTCAAGTTCCTGCCAGGTGGTTGTATCAATAGTTTATATATCCAGTTGAACCTCCGTCCTCTGATAGGGGGTCAAGTTCCCGCCAGGTGGTTGTATCAATAGTTTATATATCCAGTTGAACCTCCGTCCTCTGATAGGGGGTCAAGTTCCCGCCAGGTGGTTGTATCAATAGTTTATATATCCAGTTGAACCTCCGTCCTCTGATAGGGGGTCAAGTTCCTGCCAGGTGGTTGTATCAATAGTTTATATATCCAGTTGAATCTCCGTCCTCTGATAGGGGGTGTAGTTCATGCCAGGTGGTTGTATCAATAGTTTATATATCCAGTTGAACATCCGTCCTCTGATAGGGGGTCAAGTTCCTGCCAGGCGGTTGTATCAATAGTTTATATATCCAGTTGAATCTCCGTCCTCTGATAGGGGGTTTAGTTCATGCCAGGTGGTTGTATCAATAGTTTATATATCCAGTTGAACCTCCGTCTTCTGATAGGGGGTCAAGTTCCTGCCAGGCGGTTGTATCAATAGTTTATATATCCAGTTGAACCTCCGTCCTCTGATAGGGGGTCAAGTTCCTGCCAGGTGGTTGTATCAATAGTTTATATATCCAGTTGAACCTCCGTCCTCTAATAGGGGGTCAAGTTGGTGGTTGGTATGGTTGTAATACAATCGCGATGTCTTGACAGTAATGTAACTTGATTTATGTTCATCAAAAACAAAACAGGACAGGACGTGTTCAATAATTAAAGTCGATAGGTATGAGAGTCAGTGATCTTAGCCAAACAGAAGGTTGGTTCTGCCTCTCTCGTATTTAATTATTAATCACAGACGAGCCAATTGCGTCCTAACAAACACACATATAAAATTGAGGAAATTAAATCCAATTCGTGACAAGGCAGGAAACTCACTGGCTGCTTTAAGTACGGTTAGTGGATAAAGTTCACTTTTAAGTGCTCACTGTAAGTTCACTAAAAGTGTTCAAAATACAGAAAACAGAAAACGGAAATTCACTGAACGTGTTGAATAAAGAAAACAAGAAAACTCACTGAAAGTGTTGGAACCACAAAAGGAAAAGAGAGGAAAATTACCAACAAACAATGAGAGAACAGATACAAAACATGGTGTGGAGCTGTGCTGGTCTGTCGGTGTACCTCCTCTACATGGCTGCATCTCTCACAGCTCTATCATCTCTCACAGCTCTCTCCTCTGTCACAGCTCTATCATATGTCACAGCTCTCTCCTCTGTCACAGCTCTATCATCTCTCACAGCTCTCTCCTCTGTCATAGCTCTCTCATCTGTCACAGCTCTATCATCTGTCACATCTCTCTCATCTGTCAGTGTAACTGTCTGGTCATCGATGAAGGAAAACACAGAAACAATGAATATTTCAACTTTTAGTTTTCTCGTGGACAACCCTTCTCTGAGACCCAATAATGGATGCAAGCAGAGAGCATACTTCACTGATAGTGTTGTCATAGGAGTAGCTTTCAACAAAACTACCAACGACTGTTCCCTGCGTGTGTGCAACAATAACAGGTGCGTGATGATGGACAGTACTCGTAAAATTCCACAGTTCAAGAAACCCACCTTGAAGAACCACACTCGCAACCATTCAAGATTAAGCACTGGTGGAATGTCAACACTTCCATCAATACCAATCACCAGCAGTTCAAAGATTAAATCCGGACAGAAACGACACAAATGCCAATGTGGCGAGGTTATAAAGAGAGAAGGCAACAAAAAATCAAAAGTATTCCTTTTTCACAAGAAAATATACATACTCTTATCGACCAAAAAACATGGTTATAAATTTGTAAAGACTGACTTCAATGCCAGTATGAATGCATCCCATATTGCTGTGGATTCTTACCACTGTCGCCTGTTCTATACTGATGCCCAGAACAACATCTGTGTAGTGTGTCTAGATGGAAGCAGCTCGACCGTCCTGAGACAGGAGGAGGGTGAGATACAGGCTCTCCTGTACGGTCAGGTTCTGCTGTACGTGGTCAAGGCGGGTGGCGGGAACCGGTGGAAATCGTTATCGCTCAATACTATGAAGGCTAAAACGATATTGAAAATTAAAAATGATATACAGTCGTCGTTCTACGTGCGAAGGGTTCTCAAAGTGTACTGGGAGGTTAAATTTGAAGCGGTATATTATGCTAAATACAACATTAAAGCCAGTAAACTTATGAAACCGAAAAAAATACTTTCCTCCAATGTGTATACATTTGATCATATCTTTCTATCCAGTTATCTCCAATCTTTGCTGTGGTGCTCTTCTACAGACAAACTATGGATATTTCACTATGTTCATAACATGTTGGACCGGAAAATCATCAAGTGTACTTACATTGCAACATTCAAAAAATGGTATATTGCCTTTACCAAGAACAGGGTGAAGATATACAGCCCCAAGTTAAAGAAAACAGCAGATCAGAAATTTCAAGGTCTGAATGTTCCAATGTTAACTTTTGGTTAGTAAAGTTCAAATTCCAAGAACTATTAGATGGACTGAATAAACAAATTAGAAGATATGATATGTTAAGGTGAATCATTGTTGAGGGTGTGGGAATAAGGAGTTTTTTCCTAGCTTTGGCAATTAAATACGTTATAATTTGGAGGAAATGATGATTAGTGTTGATTTTCCTGGTGGGTCCTGAACATTATATTGTCACGTGTTGTGTTACCTAGCGTCTTTTCCCCCGCCTCTCATCAAATGTATTACTATTTTATGCCATTTATATAAGCATAAATTTTAAGAACACTGTCTTCTCTTTTTATCCATGTATCATTTGTCATTGTATTATTATTATTTATGTTATTTGTACTTATGTGTGTTACAGTCAGTGATTTCTGACGCTCCATCTCGCCTTATCCTTTATAATATTTATGCAATAAGGTTTATGTTGTATAGTGATCTATGTACACGTAGCTTAGAGTTAGCCCTAGCTTGTGATATCTTTTAGCCATGCCATCTCTAGGAAGTGAGATAGGACATGTCTAGTGCCATGAGCCAAACACATCTTGTGGGCCGGCGCTCTCCTACCAAAATCTCTGGGAGATTGCTCTCCTCGACGTCCGCACTCTCTCTATACCTACCTCTAACCCTCGGTCAATCCTTAGTTCCTATGCACGCACCTAGAGGCAAGGACCCTCGAGCGGGGAACGGACTCGGAACTAGGAATTAGAACCTTTTGCTGGAAGATGGTAAATATTCTTGAGTGAAGTGTCTGTTTTAGGGTTACTAATCAATATCTATTTAACTTGTGACATTGTTGTGATATGTAACAATATTTACATGTTGGAGGAAATAAAGATGATCTATCTATCGATTTTTAGTTGTAGAATTTTTATCTTTTTCGTTAAATGTTGTCTCTCAAAACTAATATTATAAGACTTTCATGAATGAATTTGATGGCTCTGGTGTTATTTGTAAGAGGCACGAATACTTATAGTATAATAAACAAACAATTTTGAAATTGATTTCTAAATTGTATAATGTCCTATTGTATTTAAGATATAAATTCGCTGTACCCAAATGTGTGTTTGTAATAAAGTAATAGTTTTGCCCTGAACTATTATAGTTAAATCACGTGGACGTTAGTAACCGCTTAGAAAGTATATTTTATTGGTCTTAATTGTCAATCTTTTGTAAATTGAAAGTTAAATGTCGGTATATGGCGATATGAACTGTGTTACCGTTGTTTGTTTGTTTGCTGTTGCCCTAAAACTGAATAAACGTCATTGAACGTCCTCAATATCGTCATTTGTGTATGTAATGAGATGGCATGTACGACTGGTGTCTGAAACTAAACCACTGTCCAAAAGAAACGTTGCCAGATTTTCATCAGTTAAAAACGATATACCGGACAAAATTGGTTTTGAGTGTCTTTTATGAGCTTATGTTTTGTTAAGAAGTATTAAAAATGTAAGTCAAAAAGCCACATTTCACTCTACTATGTCACCTAGTTAAGGGAATTCCAAAAACGACGATTTTTTTTGTAAAAAGGCGTGTTTCTCAGGAACATTACAAGGTTATGTTTTCAAAAATGGACGATTTAGACCAGTTGGCTTCTGGACACAACATGTAACTATATGGTTTAATCGTATTTATCATTCGTGGGTTAAAGGGGCATTACGTAGCACGTTTTTTTTGGTGAAGTAAGTCGATGAAATGTATTTGAAAAATAATGTCACCAATAGTAAAACACCCTTCTCTCTTCGGAAAATTAAGTTAACAAATGAGTGTACATGGTTCCGTAACGCTATGGGAATCATTTTTGTCGTTTGAAATAATAAAATGTGTTCACAACAAAATGGCCGCCATGCAATTTTTGCTTTATACCCAACACCGTTATTACCACTACGGATAATTAGTTTGTGTAATAAGATGTTTTACCCTCTAAAGTAAACATAATTGACATAAAGTATCATTATAAATGGAAAATTTGCAAAAATAAAATTTGCAAAAAAACGTGCTACTGCCCCTTTAAACTATCTTGCATTTGTGTTGGTAACGTTTCTTTTGGACACACGTTTATATTGAGGAACGGGAGAGGAACCAGTCCACGTGGGACTGAAGCATGCTGGTAGGTGTTACATTAGCGAGAACGAAGACCCTGGAACCTGGATATGGGACAGTCCGGGTCAACTGAATGTCAAGGTCATGAGTGGCTGCTAGCGAACCGAGTGGCCAATTCATGACGATGATTTGAGACAAAATGCCGTAGTACAGTCGGAGAAATGATATGTAGGTGTTGTAATATGTTTTTATTTCTGTAGTTTCACTCTGCGGTTCGATTCTGCCGATTCATAGGTGCTGTCAACATTGCTGGAATTAATAAACGATTTTAAAAGGTGGGTTGTCGCTGATTTTCGTGAACGTCGAAATTGGCTTGAAAATGTGGAGGTAGCGATAAACGGACTGTTTTGTAGCATAGCTTTTGAAATAATGATCGGATTGTGAACATTTATAGCTCATTTTGTGGGGAAATCATTCAACTTTCGTATCGTAGTCATCGACTAGGCCATAGAAAAATGTTTTTGATGCGAGTTTGAATGAGCAGGGGTTGGTTTCGTCGTTACATCCCTTTCCTTTTATATAGTAATAGGGTAGGGTCTATATAGATATATGTCTTGCAAACGCTGTTTCTAAGCGATACACGCCCCTGTGCCTGCACATATATTCACCCAGAGGGGTCCACTTTTTACAACAAACAAGGTTTTTATTGTAAAAATGGCATAACTCATTTCCAAGATAGTTTATCCTACGTTTTGAATATGTCACATGTACATATTTTATGTGGAGGCGATTTAAACCCTCGAACATGTACTGAGCCCGATTTTATTGAGGATGATATTATCAAACATACAGAGGGACAAGATAATACAATGTGTGGTTTCCTACTCGATTTTGTTAAGCATAAAATGACAACTGACAAAATTTTGAATACCTATGGGAGAAGTATGTTAGCTCTATGTTCAGTTCTGATATTGATAAAGACAAGCACGCATTCGATCAAAAATAAAAACAGTGAGAGGGGAAGCCATTCATCGGCGCTACAAGTGGGGAAAGCTTTACCACGACACAACATCACATTGTTGTTTAGTTAAATGATACATTATTTGTTACTTTGTGAATATTATATAGATATACTTGTATTTATATTTTATACACTAGAGCTTTTTAAATTGCTCATTCTTCATGACGTGGACTTTGATCTGCAAACTATGTGCATCAAATCTATTTATATCATCATAATTCATAAGTGTGTAAAATAATGTTGATCATATATACACAGAAAGTTGTTAGTTCGTGATAAATACTTGCGAAGCGATCTTACCCTCCGCCATGTTGGGATGTCGGTAACGTACGTTACCAACATTACCTTAGGTACAGTGTAAGTTTTAAAGTTGATCAGCGGTGCCGACTGTACGTGTATAGTCGTCTGAGCAAGGTAAGAAGCGTACGTAAATATTGATTGTTGTAGCCGCATGTTCGGGATCACACTGTAATAGACTTTGTCAAGTCGTTCCAGAAAATTAACATCAGAGGCGTGTGCAACATATGACAAATCACTTATTACCATGACGCGCGGTGCTAGCGAGTGCTAACGTCAGGGCAAGACATGTGATAATGATTTCTTAACCGCTTAATGAATGAATTTGACATTTAGTATCCGTTTCACAATGATATTTAAGCAAAAAAAATATTTTCAATTAATCTATATTCTGATAGATTATGTCAGAAGATTTGACTTTAATAACATCTGTATCCATTAGAAATACATGTTATGTAGAAAGTGAACAAATATCATATGGTTGTTGACTCTCAGGGTACGAGTTCGTATTCTATTTCAGATAGTATGATCAGATCCTACAAATAACAATAGTACACGCTAATTTCTTTGAGCATTTTTTTTATTATCCCACAACGGTACATAACGTTTTGCCCAACCACAATGCTTTTCCTGTACAATGAACACATGTTGTCTTATTTACGAATGTTAAAATATTTGTCAGGTTTTACCTTTATTTAATAAAATAAATTCTCAAAAATGGCAAATCACTTATTACCACGACTCGAGATCTTTATGTATATCCTCACCACAGAAAATGGTGTATGTATTATTTTTCCGGATGTTGAAATAATAAATCAGGTCGTGATATTGACAAGCAAGGGGATATCACGCAACTTAAGAAAGGGAAGCAGTTTCTCTTCTTTGGGCTCATTTATATTTAGTGTAATACGAGTTGAGTATCTGACAACATAAGGACAACTTAATGAGAGAGTTGACAGAGCTGGTCATCACTGATCTGTTGAAAGAACAGACAGGAGACGTAGAGGATTTCACTGCATGTGTTCACACTTAGAGAAGGAGGTGTTCACTGTGGGACAGAGGACTTCACCGTCAGGCAGACGGGGTCACTTTGAGAGGAAGAAATTACTGTAAAACAGAGACGTTAACTATAGGATAGCGGAGTTCCATGTAAAACAGAGGAGTTCACTATAAAAGAGAGGACTTCACTTTAAAACAGAGGAGTTCACTATAGAACAGAAGAGTTCACTATAAGACAGAGGAGTTCACTATAAGACAGAGGAGTTCACTATAAGACAGAGGAGTTCACTATAAGACAGAGGAGTTCACTATAAGACAGAGGAGATCACTATAAAACAGAGACGTTGACGATAAGACAGAGGAGTTCACTATAAAACAGAGGAGCTCACTATAAAAGAGAGGACTTCACTTTAAAACAGAGGAGTTCACTATAGAACAGAAGAGTTCACTATAAGACAGAGGAGTTCACTATAAGACAGAGGAGTTCACTATAAAACAGAGAAGGTCACTATAAAACAGAGGAGTTCACTATAAGACAGAGGAGTTCACTATAAGACAGAGGAGTTCACTATAAGACAGAGGAGATCACTATAAAACAGAGACGTTGACGATAAGACAGAGGAGTTCACTATAAAACAGAACATTTATCTATAAACAGAACAGCGTTATATAAAAACAAAACAGTTCACTGTAAGAGAGGGAAGTTCACCGTGAGAAAAAGATATTTATTGTAAGACAAAGGAGTTCACTTGGGAGGTACAACACAGACAGAAGCGAGAAGACAGAGAAGCCAGAAAGGTTTTAAGAAATTAGGGTCAAAGTGATCGAGTAAAGCTCAATGTCTCCATTATGTTCCTGTCTGTGCCTGTATCTGTTAAGTCTGTTCTCATCCCTCGAAGCTCTCTCATCTGTCACTGTTGCGTTATTTGAGACATTAAGGTCAGATCGACAACCTCTGAGTGTATATAGTTTTCATATTGACACCAAATCACTCAGAAATCCTATTGGCTGTTCACAAAGAGCACACTTTACGAATAGTATTATTCTCGGTGTTAATGTCAACAGAAGGACCAAGGATTGTTTCCTGATGATTTGCAATAATAATCACGCTGAGAGAATTGGAAGTTCCAAACCAAATCCAACGGTTAAGAGGTTCCATGATCTGACATCAATCATCACGACCTCTTCCAGTACGACATCTACCAAAGCAGTCTCACGTTTCAGACCAAAAACCAGAAAAACTTTCCGAAGATGCAAACCTGGGAAGGTTTTCACCAGGCACCTTTACAACGAGTGGAACATGTTCTATCTCGGTAAAAACCTTCAGATGTTTTCTTCGAAGCGTAAAACATTTGTCAAACTAGACGAGATCAAAGATGTGCCTGCAAGTCTTATTGCAGCTGATTATGGACGCTTTCGTTTGTATTTTGTTCACGGAGACACTGAAATATCTTCCGTTTGTTTTAACGGACGAAACCCGATGCGAGTAAAGAAAGAAAGAGATGCAATACGAAGCTTGCTTATTTTTGAAGAAAAGAACGTTGTACTCTACGTTGTTAAAGTTGCTGACAAGTACGAATGGATGTCCCTTAAGGTTCCAGGGTTGAAGTCAAAGACTCTACTTCCTATTAAACGTGATGTATACTTTTCCTTCTTTGACAGCCGCAGCAGGAACGTGTACTGGGGGAAGGATTCCATATATGCTGCTAGGTATGACTATCGTCACAATAGACTTCGTCAAACAAACCTGATTTTTCGTTCCAAGGAATCTTCAGTTAGAAGTATGCTGTACTCGCCCGACCGGTCCACAATCATGTGGTGCAGCAGAGAGGGAGATATCAACTATGTGCTGATGTACGATATAAAATGGGCGAGAAAGGATAAGACGATATACAATCTATCTGGGAGCTGTCACCATGTTGTGCATCTTCACGGTCATTACATTGCCTTTTCAGAAAAAAATATAAATATACTGAATGAACGGTCAGCAAAAGTTAATAAAATCCCAACAACTAATACAACTCCTATAATCCATATCAATTAGTCATTAATTTGCAAATCATATAATGCGTTGTAGCACGAACAAATGTTCAGCATTTACTTTGACCAGGACTAATGTGTAGTGCTTTATGTATGGGTTAACATAAGGTATTTTGTTGTGTACTATTACTGATAACCTTGTTGTGTACTATTACTGGTTACTTTGTTGTGTACTATTACTGAGAGAGAGAGAGAGAGAGAGAGAGAGAGAGAGAGAGAGAGAGAGAGAGAGAGAGAGAGAGAGAGAGAGAGAGAGAGAGAGAGAGAGAGAGAGAGAGACTTTATTTCCTCCAGTATTTACCAAAGATTACATATGAAAATACATTACATTATATTACGAAATAGGCATGGATGTATCGAGCCTTTTGCCATCTAGAAATCCAGGGGTTAGTTAGTGAAACAAAGTACCCCTGGTTTCCAGGATGCATTATCCCGAGGATAATCACATAATCTCAGGGATTGTAAAGTAATTTCTCTTTACTCCAGACAATTATCTCAATAATGCCCCTCTTCGAATACTATATTTAATACCGAGATGTTAAGTTTAAGAGGAAAGTTAATGTATGTTATGTCTAACTCTACTTAAAAACAACTGTTAATTCAAACATCAATCTGCAAATGTTTTTTTACAATAGCCCTTCTCGAACCTGAAACCTGCACACGAAGCGCAACGATGATACAACTGTGCTACAGGGACTAGGCTGATGAGGTTGTTTCCTAAGTTCTCCTTATACCTACTGCCTTTCACCAAAGGGGGATATTTTACGGACGACTCTTTTTCTTTTTCGCACAATCTATTAGAATAGATGAGACATAAAATTTAACCATTGGGTCAGTTTGTAAGCTTGATAAAAACATGCCAAAGAGTATTTATGAGATTTAAAACATTTTGGCATGTTTTATCCTATACATGTACACAACCACCATGATCGGTTATGAGATATTCAACCTACGGAAACAAATGGACTTGTGAAATATGGAAATTTTGTCCAATTAGATATGAAAATTTTGTAAGTAACGAAAGAAGGATTCCAATCCTAGACCTCTACGTATTTGAGCAGCGCCTTCACCAATGTTGCTACAGAGGATCCATACCGATGAGTGTTCGTTCCTTTGTGTCAAGGCTGTATTGATATTGTTTCTAGTATTATATATACATATGTATGCATAGGTACCAATTTATGTCTACTTTGTGAATGGAATGAAGGATTAAGTTTGAAACCTTCTTTCGAGTCAGTAATGAGTGTATTGGAAATATTTAACTGATATATTTTCATCATGTCGTAGAAATCAACAAAATACCCCTTTAAAATGCATATATACAATTATTTTATTAATAGAGTGTTTGTGAGTGATTGCCTCGCGTTATGGCAATAAAGTCTGCTCGGGCTAATGCCCTCGCGAGTTTATATGCCATAACCGCTCGGCAACGGATCATTATTTACTACGTAGAGTAAGATATTTGTAAGCTGATTGATGTTAAAACCTTTATGAATAGTTTAAGCGAGTATATTTATAACAATGCTATCTATGATATTCTTGTTTTAACACCTTTTTTCATGGTGTTCAACAGAAATATTGTCAACCAGTTCTGTCATGTTTGGTATTGCAATAAACATGTTTTCTTCTATAACGTCGTTCTTTATTCAAATGCTTGCAAGCAAGTCGTGTCATGACATTTTACAAGTGTGATTTCTTAACATTTCTCGAAAGAGAGCGAGAGTTTTACTAAGAATTGCACAAGTTTAGTATGATTCCGAGACACAGAGTCGAAAGTGCGTTTTATTCCTACAGAAGATGATGATTCTGATAAACACTCTACCACTTCTTAATGAAGCTCGGAGATTGGAACCATATTTCGTGATGTTAACGCAAATCATTTCAACATGAAATGACTATAATGACAAAGGAAACGTGATACTTATAACAAGACAGATGTAATTCTTTTTTTCTTGATTTGTGATAATGTAATTTGGATGCTACGGGAAATGCATTTTATTTTCTTCTTTAAAGAACGTCGGGAAAATCTTACACCTAAATATTACTGTCATTATCCGACTATCTGAGATCACTGGCAATATACTTGAGAAGAAATATGTATTATTTGCTCCCTACACCCGTTTCCATTTGTTAATTAATGTATAATGTTACTTCAAAATGAATAATATATACCTAATTGTGAACTCTATATGGCCCGTACAGCCTTCAATACAGGAAATACACTATAACTCAGAGGCAAAAGAAATGATGCCAACAAACTGCAAAATATTGTTAACCACGAGCGACAGATACATGTAGCTAAACAATGTCTCTAGAAGCAAACTTAACTAAATACTTGGTTTTTCAAACGTTATCTGTTCAATTTGGCGAGATAGGAGAGTGAAATATCACCTAGGAATATTTACCAACAAATAAATATCAAAGAAGGTATAATGACAACTTTTACGAACTCTATCTCCATATTATATAATTGGTTAACTTCATTGTCAAACATTATGTTCGAAATTCATTTGAAATAACCATTCCAGCATCCAGTGTGTGTTTAGACAGGCGCCACTTCCAAACGCAAGTTATAACTCTTGCCATGATCCATTACTGACTGATTTCAGCCTTGAATCATTTCCTCAAGGTTTCCGTACTAGGAAATCAGAGCCCGTTTTGCATTTCAGGTGCAGCAATGCACTATCTTAGCACGGAAAAGCGAGGGAAATACTGCAAGGCTAAGATTGAAAGGGAAGTTGGAAGGTATCATACCCAGATGAAAGGAATTGTGTATACTTCTTTTACAAAGCATGTGTTAATCAATGACATTTAAAATAAACTTTATTGGTTTAGCAATATTTTAATTTTAACTGTTGAACATCAAGTATCGTTTCTTTTACCCCTGAGTGTATAAACAAAGTGATAAATCAGATTACATTTTTTTCAGCTCAGTTTGGAAGCCCTCGTTAAATCTGCAACAAGAAGAATTTTGGATGATAGCAGGAACAGTTGTCCTCAGTTTTGTCCATGTTTCGTGACAACATAATTTTATCTGATTAACGCTTTGACTGAAGGTTGCCTTCCTTTCCAACAAGCGTGTATTTGTATCTGGAAATGTAATACTTTAACACTGAGATCTAAAAGTATTTCGGGCGATAAATCAGAAATAAACATGGAAAATATCAGAAATGATAAAAGATTTATCCAAAGACAGGAAGGTGGGGCTATAAATTACTCGTCGAATGATGGTAAGAAATCAATGATGGACTTTTTTCTTTTCTTTCTTATCTGAACCTACATTAATCATCGTTCGTGTAAATCTAGTTAAAACTAGATGTCATGTTACACTTCCCTATGTTATAAGTACGCCATTAGATGTAATATAACACGTCCCTACGTTATAAATTTCATATTTGTACAATGGCTCCAGTGTTTAAACCAGAATGTCCATGAAAACGTCGACCAGAAAACGAAGAAGTTGAGCATCGATAAAGATGTTTCATCTCAATACACAAACTTCTAGAACAGGAACCATTCGTCTCAAACACAGTCAGCCGCAAAGGAAATGTCATCAAATTTTCAACAGTGTAAAAATGAAATAGGCGTGCAGTGTTTTTAAAGTATATTGAAATCACTGGATAGACACACATTTAGTAAATTTCATACTTCAGAGTATATGTTTAATACTTTTAATTTTTAATGTCTGTTCAAGTACGTTTGGGGTATTGATATCGTTTTTCAAAATGTTTCTTGGCACGAATATTTGGCATTTAACTTAAAAACTTATAAAATGTAGAAATTTCATTAATATAAGATGTTTCTTTGAGAGGCATTTTATATGTACATAAATAATGAAATCTCTAACTTCATGATAATGAATTATATGTGAGACTGACTGTGTGAATGATGACAAACTAATTGTGTTCGAATGTGCCTCTCAGCTCTGACACATGCGAATGTAGTGTTTACTGAAGTGACACAAAACACATCAAATCACATCTGAACATGAACTGAAAGGCCAGTATGGGCTACCACATAACCTGATAATTACCATGGTACTGACAAACGAGTTGAGTCGGAGCGTCGATCCTCGGTTACTTTCCTGAGATACATACTGTTGAATTGTAGCTGTTGTGTAGCGTTTCGTGAGAATGTTCAACCAATTGGAATTATAACTTATCAATCGTTAAACTATTGTCATTATTTCGTTGATGACCCTGTTTTAATTAAAGATGTAGCAATTATGAAATTTAGCTATCTAAGACTTGAAAGAAGTTGATATAGCATTTTATATTTATTATTCAACTGAAAGGATTCAACATTGACCATTTTGAGGACCCACGCCAGTTAAAAAACGACTGTTTATAGAGAAAAAGGTTGTTATTTGTATGCATACTCGATGGCTCTGTTACCCCAGTTGATATACCTGTCTCTCTTTCTCTACGAGCACAACATGATCCTCGTGTAAAAGTAAAACCATTAAACGAAACAAAGCAACTTGTTTGGATAACATTGAAAACCATTTCCATGACGCATTTGGTATGTTTTCCCTTTGCTACGTACTTATTATAGTATATTGCCCACATTGGCAATCTAAATACATTTAGATCGACTGTCCTATATTATGGTAATACAGTCGTATACACCATGTGGTGTGGTTATCAGGTCAATATCAGAGGTAGTTATTTTTGGATAACCGACCTCCAAGCAACCGAGAGGTCTGTTATCAAGGTTGGTTATCATATAACCAACCTCGTGATAATCGAACTCTCGGTTCGATATGGTGAACCATATCGCACCTCGAAAAAAACTTAAACCCCGGCTTGCGGGTCTAAATGACCCTTTGCCTCTATTTGTGACTTTCGACATTCTTTTAATCATTTTTTTCAGTCAGTTTTGTCATGTCAATGTTTTCATTTAGTTTACACAAAATATGACAAATAAGCTGATTTAAAGAATATCAAAGATCGCAAATACGTGTATATGAAAGAAAACATGAGACAGAATCCACATAATTTATTTACCATCATTTTAATTTCATATTACATGTTCACACAAACGTTCTTGTTATCTTTTTTTTATAAATACAATGAAATGAAATGAGTCACTTAGTTTGTTAATATCCCGTAATTCAGCACATAATATCGACGGTGGTCCTCTCTGCAACTGCAGGAAATGGCACAAAACAATGGGAGGGGGGTTCTGATGTCTCATCTTGTATTAATTTTGTAGACTTGTGTATGTGTGATATAGGCTACTTACTTTTACTTTACTTAAAGGTGTACCTATTGTGTCGTTTGGGGTGACATATGCCGAATGTTATAAATGGTGTTATTTTATCAGGAAGAACTGACTGTTGACGAAAATTGCAATTTTTGTGATAATCGACTCACAACATCATGAAAGATTATGGTTGACAATGTTGAATAGGTCATGACTACTAGTACTGTACATGAAAATAGGACTAGTAGTTTCGGTTTCTACGTATGTATAATGACATTGCTCGATTTAAATTGGAAACTAGTATAGTTATGATATAGTTGACGATTGGGGATTGGTATGCACGTTGAGTGAAACGATTTGAACTTAAATCCGCCCTTATGGTATGTTGGCACGTCTTAAAGCCAAATAAAATATTATGGAAAAATACTAGATGCATCTTCAATAGTAGAATATTTTCGAAATATCTAAATGATAAAATTAAACATTTTGATAGCAAGAAAATCAAAGATATCCATTTAACACTCAATATTGATTATAGAAAACGAGCTATTCATTGTTGAAGTCAATGAAAATGACATGCAAAAGTATATGAGACGGTAATGTCAAAATGGTAAAGACAATCATCCCACGCCCTGGTGAAAATCATTATTACGATTTGTCAAGCAAAGTTGTATGACACTGTCAATGAAAGTTGAAACACTATCGTGAACAATTAGAACATGTTTAGATTTCGTTTGGTCACTTGAAAACCCCCTATTACATAAGCTAACCTATCAAATACGGTTTAACAACAAATGAATTAGTGTCAAATACAATGTAACTCACCTTATTTTCGCTCCGAACAGACCTTGAAAACCTTATTATGTGTACTATTGTTTGAAACATCATGGGCTACTTTCACAAAACAACCTTTACTAAGGTTAACCTTAACTCCCATTCTTTAACATTGCACTAAGGTCACCTTAGTGACTTTACAGTTAAGTGAGACTTACCTGTAAGGTGATAGTAGACTATAATTCCATCAACCTAACAGAACTGAGGGATTACGTGAGAGGCGCGCATGCGTAGAGAGGTCAGATTTTAGAAATAAATGTATACCTTAGAAGGTAATTGGGTGAGGAGAGAAATAGGGTGGGCACGTAATCCCTCAGTTCTGTTAGGTTGGTGGAATTATAGTCTACTATCACCTTACAGGTAAGTCTCACTTAACTGTAAATTCCACCAACCCAAACAGAACCTCAGAATTCCGTGAGATGTTTAGAGTAAGGCATACATTTATTTTCAACTATTATGGATTGCATGTTATTGAAAACTATGAACTATGTCAAAAACTATGACAAATAAAGAAAACAAGCTTTTCCTTTCAGTTATTTTTAATGAAAACACATTTTTAATGAGACATGTGAATGTTCAGAAATAATCATTCTCACAATGCAGACATCTTGTAGATGTAATACTCTAGAGTTTGTGTTGCAACACCGCTTCACCAAATTCACCCTCATGTGAACTAATGATGGGTTTATCATAAAACTTCCTAAAAGTACAGTCATTGTTCCAACCCGCAGTGTCAAGTATAGTTCGAAGAGGGATCTGTGCAGCGGCTGCGGCTGCTGCACTGGTGGATGCTGCCCGTATACTATGAGGTTTGAACACTGTCGTGTCAACGCCAGCAATATTTAGTACAGTCTTAACCCAGCGTGCTATAGTGTCCTTCGACACTCGCTTATGTGGCATTTGTGTTGAAATGAACAGAGCCGTTTCTTTGAATATAAAGATCCATAAGTTTCACAACACACAACCGTTCGTCTGTGTATGCTTTCAAGATGATCTCCTTTTGATGATAACCTGGTCTGCTCTGTTTAAACAAATCTCCAAATTTGATAACTAATTTTGTGTCCAACACTTCAACATTTCGACAGTCTATTAAGTGCACAGACTGAAGTCTCTGTCCTGATAGCAACAAAATCAAAGTGACTAATTTCCTTCTCAAACACAACATATTTTCGAAACTACTGTAACTCAAATCTCTAAGATATTCTAGCACTAACGATACATCCCAAGTAGTATCATATCTTGGCAGAGCGGGTCTCATGTTGAAAACGCCCTTGAGGAACCGCTTCACAAGCGGGTGCTGTCCAAGTGGAACACCAGCTACACAAACACAACTAGATAAAGCTGAACGAGCACTGTTCAGGGCAGAATAACTCAGGCCATTTTGAAATAATTCAGTGAGAAATTCTAGCACATTTTTCAAAGATGGTGAAACTGGATTAACACTTTTTCTACCACAAAACTGCATCCACTTTTTGAGATAAGTCCCATACTGCTTCCTTGTACTCTTTCGCCATGATTGCATGATGATGTTAGTAGCATCCTCCGATAAGCCTTCCCCTTCAAATGATTGCCTGATAATCTGAAGGCTGTCAGACGGAGTTTCTGCCACAGGGGGTGAACTTTCTCTGGCAGGTGGTTCAGTCGCAGTAGCTCTGTTGTTTTCGGAAGAAGTCGGGGGCAATCTGTTGATAACTCGAGCAACAGGTCGAACCAAGGTTGTGTTGTCCAGAGAGGGGCTATCACAATTGCTTGTCTTGGATCAACTTCTGCAGGGTTCTTCCGAGAAGACTAAAAGGGCAAAAAATATAATTTAGTTCATTTTGCCACACAACAGAAAAAGCATCAATGGCGTAAGCATCAGGGTCTGAATGGCAGGAGACAAATTTTCTAATTTTTCTATTTATCCGTGAGGCAAACAGATCTCTGGTAGGTTTTTCACCAAACACATAACACACTTTAGAAAACACTTTAGAGTCAAGTTCCCATTCTGCATCCTCTGAAAGATTGGAAATCTGCCTGAGTGTTTAATACCCCTGGTATGTGAGCTGCCGATATCCAGATACTGCGCTCGATACACCACAACCATAGGTCCCGAGTAACACTGTTGCACAAGTATTTTGTGCCACCCATATTGTTCACATAAGCTACTGCTGTAATGTTATCACTCAGGATTCTAATATGGCTATAAGTTTTCTCAGAACACAAAGACTTTAATGCTAGTAACATAGCCAACAACTCCAGATAGTCTATATGATGTGCTGCTTCTGCCTGAGACCATCGACCTCCAGCTTTGAGATCATCACAAACACCTCCCCAGCCTAAATTTGATGCATCTGATTTTAGAGTAATTTCATACTGTTTTCTCTGAAACGGTTTGAAAAATTCACATTTGTTTGTAGTCAACCACTCAAGATCATCTCTACATTGCTGCGAAAGAACCATGGACACATCAAAGTTACCCTTCGCAACTTTCAGTTCAAGGTTTTTCTGAATTTCCAATCTTTTGTAATAAATTGGGGCATATTGTACTCCATGACAACTTGCATTTAATTGTCCTATCAAAGCAGATAGTTCACGAATTGTCAAACTTCCCTTATCCAAGGCAGATTTACAGTGTTTCACTATCTTCTCAGTTTTTTCCTCGGTAAGTTTTACTGTCATAGTCACACTATTGATAATGAAGCCTAAATAAGCTATTTCTCTTGATGGTTGTAACACTGATTTGTCTGGATGAATAGTGAAACCCAAAGAATCAAGTAGGTGTACAGTATCCTGTACATTGCTTTGGCACATTTGTTCATCTACACCCACAAGTAATGAGTCATCAATATATGGTGTATTAGCATGTCCATGTTTTCGGAGATGTGAAAAAACCGGTTTCAAAATTTGTTTGTACATTTGGGGAGCTGAGCTCAAACCGTACTGATATAGATCATCGTTCCACAAAAACCGAAGGTATTTCCTATCTGACACTTTGACAGGGATGGTGTAGTAAGCATCTTTTAAGTCCACTGATGCAAAGAAACAATTTCTACGCACTAGATAAAGGGCAGATTTTAAAGTTTCCATTTTAAAATGGTGAGTGTCAACACTTCTGTTCAACTGTCTCAGATTTAAAATAATTCTAACTGACCCATTTTTCTTTTCTCTCATGAAATTATTAGAAACATACTCTCCGGGTTCATGTTCTAAAATGTGGCATAACTCTCTCTCAATCAAATCGTGTTCATAGGTATTGAATAAGATGTGTGTAGGAGTAAACACCTGTTGAGGAAGAGTGGTAAACTCAATATGTGCACCCCTAATGGAGGAAATTATCCAACTGTCAGATGTTAAAGATTTCCAAACATCAGGATACTCTGCTATTCTACCCGCTACAAAATTGTCTTTCCTATGAGTAAGCTGAGAGTAAATGTCATCATTTCTCACCTGAGACACATCTAGTACTGGGGGTAAGATTTCCTCTCCCCCCTTCCTTTCGGTAAAAAATGCTCTGGCCTGCCGCTCTGCTGTTTTACTGAGCCTCGACCTCTATTGGTGGTGTAACCAGTATTTGGTGGCAGTGCTCCACGGTTTTTGAAACGTCCATGAAAACCCTGGTTTGGTCTCCTGGTTTTGTCATACGGGTTGAACCGGTCATGATGCTGCTTCCCAGATGAAGCATGTTTTGTCAATTTCTGACTAACCTGTGTCACCTCAGCAATGTCTTTTACCTTCTTCCCAAAGTCATCTCCAAACAGTAACTTGGTTGTAGTAACCTTGTCTGTCAACTTTTTGTAGGGGCCAGCCAGGTTAAAATTTTCCCGTCTCCGTTTATTCAAGTCACTCATTGCGCCTGATAGTATCCGTATTGTGTCCATAAAAGTTTGACCAAGACATCCTTCGTGTCGACTTGCGTCTCTCCCATGGATGCAGCCATCAAGTGGTTTGTGCTTTGCACAACAGGGATGAGGGCCTTGATAATCAACACTTGCGAGTGTTGGTGTTTTATGTGTCTTGACCTTATGAATTGTTTTGCATCCATCCAAATTTCATCATTCACTGTAGGAACCACCAAAGCATCACAGTCAGTTCCCGGGTCGTTTGTATTTCTCCATGATAGGCCTAAGCTTTTTCATGTTGACATGAGTGCGCACCCCGTTGCAAACAGTCGAGGCCAATTCTCCTCTAACGTCTGCCGATGTGTCATCTTCTTCTTCGAAGAAACTTTTAAGTTCAGCTACTAACGTAGCAACATCGTCACTCGGTTGGTTGGAGGTTTTATCATCCTTATCATCGAGTTTATCTATCCACCTCGTCAATGTCTGACATTTCTTCGTCGCTAGCGCTAACTTCCGGTTCCACAAATGGATCACATCGTGTGTTTCCGGAGGTGCTCGGCTGCGGCTGTGCATCCGAGTTTTCTCCACCCAAACTGGCCCCCAGCTGGCTAATTAGCCTGTCGGTCTGCGCCTGCTGCGAGGCGAGCAACGCTTGCATAATTCTTTCAAGAGAACCTGCTGGCACTGACCTTTGACCTTCTTGGTCTGCACTCGGCAACTGTCCAGCCTGATTGTCTACCGTGGGCCTACACCCTGTGCTATCAGAATCATGGGAATGTCTATTTTGACCTGTGGTCTCTTTTGACATCTGGTCGACCACTTCAAATGATGACGGTCTATCGGTGCCAACTGTGTTGGACTTTGCATTCGGGTTAGAGCTGTGCCCTTTCACCCCGCTGACACGGTCTGAGCCTTTGGTCGCCATTTTGGCTGAATTTTGAACCATGGACTGTGTCCATTTGTGGTCAAATACGAGTTTCCAGAAGGCTGTGCCCTCTATTAGAAATCACAAAACTAGTCCAAGAAAGTCCTTAAAGTAATTCAAATACGAAAACACGTCCAGATCGTAGATATCCAAAGTTTGTAAAAACTTTCCAAATTCGTTAATTAATGCTGCTGACCATTCCAAGCAATAACGCAAACTGACCTCTCTACGCATGCGCGTCTCTCACGGAATTCTGAGGTTCGATCACTTTAGTGCTTTGTGAAAGGAGGCCCAGACCACTCCATGTTGGCCACTTCCTCCAAACCACGCGCTTTTGATTGTGTGCAGCACGTGAAGTTAGAAACTTAGCTTGGGAACATGACATTCACGATGTCCGTGCATCAAAAGATGCAAACGTGTGTTTGAATGCTCTGACTGAATTTTAAAATTTGTCTTAGTCTAACTCATCTAAGGAAGGAATCCAACGATATACGCCAGCAGTAAGACAATCTTTAATATCTGCAAGGTGTTGCACCCGTCTGATCGCCGATTGAGATGGATTTTATCTCCTCACAGGAGTTTGTTGAAAATGTCATGCCGGACCCCTGCTCGATCACCGAACATCGTCCATCAGATTGCCGAGACTCTACACGCAAGAGACACCACACAGAAGCAGAACTACAACCGGATTCATCTGTTAAGAAGCAGAAAAATGAGGTTTGTGAAAAAACTTTGCCGATTGCAAGGGATTGTTATGTAAATAAAGGCGTTCCCGCCACTTGCACGAAAACTGTGTCCGATGTTTTAATGGCGATCGAGAGACAAACACAACATTTTGAAAAGAGATTCGATGCAATGGAATGTAAACTGCTTGATAGAACGCAATCGATGTTGGACAGTGGTATCAACAAGGTGAGAGGCGAAATAGACTCTGGTTTGAAACATGTGAGTGATGAAATGTGTGAACTCCGTGAAGATCATGCTCGTATGATTCAGGACGTTGAGAAGAAAGTTTCCGATTTAAAACAGAAGTCACTGACATTCTCACAAGCTCGTCGCCGGAGACCAAACTTTTAAACATCGTCATAAAGAATATCCCGGAGTCACGAGGTGAGGACGTGTGTGTGAAAGTCTCATTAGGGAGGGTCTCAAACTGAGAGGCGTTGTGATCGACTCGGCTGAGAGGAGGGAATAACGAAACCAGAGGTTTGCTAAATGTAAAAGTTCCGATGACAAGGAGGCTATTCTTTCAGAAAAACGTGTACTAAAGGACAGCAGAAACTACCGCGATTTGTACCTGTCCAGTGACAAGCCTCAACAACAACGTCAGCTGGAGGCCAATATGAAGACCTTGGTGGAGACGATGGGCGACGGGAAGCTGAAACTATCGGGCGGCAGAATCGCCAGAGTAGGTAACAACGATCGGCGTTATACAACTCCAGTAATCAACGCTACAACAACACCAACAGCGATGATACCCCACAACCACGTGGTGATATTTACCAACAATCGTCACGTGGCAGGGAGAGGACGTCCAATCACAATCGAGGATCCAACGACAACACGAATAGAGAGCGCCCACGTGCAGCATCTGACAGGCGTGACACCCGAGGAAATACACGCCGGTACTAGGTTTCATGCGGGTTTTGGAACATTGCTGGATGATCTACTGACACACATTCTGAAAACCACGTGATTCGTGAATCTTGTTTACTTTCAGTTGACCTTGACATTGTTGGATTGGCTGAGACACATCTTAAGACTAACTCTGTTTTATATCTAGAAAACTATTCTTGGATTGGCCACAACAGAACGCTTTTACATGCAAAGGCTAAATGTGGATCGGGTGGTGTAGGATTTTTTATTTAAAAGACTCTTCTTAATGATTTTAATTTAGAAGTTTTAGACAATTCTTTTGAAGGTATATTGTGGATAAAACTTACTCACAATACTGCAACTAACTGTTGTATCATATCATGTGTGGGCCATTTACCCCCTGAGAACTCATCACGCCAGGCAGATGCGTCTGCCTTCTATGATACTCTTCTATCGCAGATACATCAGTACTATCAGCCCGGTATTACCTACATCTACGGGGACTTGAATCTACTCGATTTCGTGGAAGGAGTTGATGTGTTACCAAAGAGAAATGTTTTAGACATAACATTACTTATTAATGCTAGTTTATGTATGCTAAATGGTAGATATGGAGTGAATGATTATACTTATGTTTCTCCCAGAGGTTTATATGTAGTTGATTATTGTGTGTGCCCTTACGAGCAGTTACATAACTTCAAGGACTTCAGGGTGACTCGTCCCAACTGCCTAGTTGACTCTGCTGACTGTAGGTATGACTGGCTCCCGGGCAGTGCTCAAGCTTGACCACTCTATACTTACCCGGAAAATAGACCTACCCCTGGAGGCAGTAGATGATACTCCATGTTCTAGTAGTGCTATCAATGATCCTACCTATAAGACTAGATGTGATACTACTAACGTACCCAGTGAGTTTTTAACCTCTGATCAGTGCTATGCGACGCTACAAGAAGCTGTGACCAGACTTGATTTTTCGAAGAAGGAACAGTGTGATATAGATGAAGCATATGATGTTTTTACTAACACAGTGAGAACAGAAATGGAGAGGGTATTGCCTACTAAACGTGTTGTAACTAACATATCGCTGAGAAGCAATAAACGTAAACGGACTAAGAAGGAATGGTGGTGTGACAGGTTAGCTCTCCTATGGAATGAATTATGCAGTGCAGAGAAGCAGTGGTGTAAGTGTAAGGGACCTCGAAAAACTGTTTTTAAGAATATTTATGTATCTAAGCGAAAATATTTCGATCAACAAGTACAAAAGGCCAAGCCTGATCATACCCGTCGCACTCTTCAAGATTTGGAGAACTATGTAGCTCAAATAGTGGGGAGTTTTGGAAGAAAATAGGACGGGTTGGAGTCGGTAATGAAAGAAGAAAGAAGATTCCGATGGAAGTGACGCGGGAAGACGACAGCGTCAGTAATGACGTCACAGTTGTGTTAGAGACAAGGCGTAATGCATATAGCGACCTATTGAACTGTAACGTTACTAACACTGATGAACAGGTGGGCAATGAGGATACAACAGAAAACACCTTTAATACGACTATATCTGTCAACGAAGTGAGGAGAGTAATCAACAAGCGAAAGCAGGAAAGTCCCCTGGGTTTGACAATATTCCAGTTGATGTATTGAAGAACGAGACTAGCATATTATATCTACATAAACTGTTTTCCATCTGGTTTGAAACTGGCTGTGCCCCGTCAAGTTGGTCTAAGGGAGTGATTACACCTATCCCAAAGTCGGGTACTCTGGAGCCCGAGACCCCCTCTCCTATTTTGGTATCACCCTAGCTAGTGCCTCGTACAAACTCTACTGTGGTGTTTTAAACAACAGACTCAGTGAATATGTTGAAGAAAATGAACTTATACATGATCATCAGAATGGTTTCAGAAAGAGTCGCTCAACCATGGAACACATCTCGAGCCTGACATCTATTATAGAAACTCGAAAATAACTAAGGAAATAAACTTTTACAGCTTTTATTGATTTTAAGAAAGCCTATGGCTGCATTGATAGGTCAATACTTTGGGAGAAACTAAAATCTATTGGTGTGAATGGTAACATGTATAAAGCTGTTTTATCAATTTATAAAAATGTTAAATGCACTGTGCGTATTAATGGGCAATTTACACCCTGGTTTGATGTTCAGTGTGGTTTAAAGCAAGGTTGTTTATTATCACCCCTTATGTTTAATTTGTATGTTAACGATCTCATTTACTGTATAGAAACTCTATCCTTGGGTGTTGAAGTAGATGGTATCAACATCGGGGTCTTAGCCTATGCTGACGATATTGTTTTAGTTGCTGAGAATGAGAATGATTTAAATGTTATATTGGACTGTTTGCATAATTGGTGTATATCCAATAAGATGACTGTCAATAATGTAAAATCACAGGTTGTACATTTTAGAGGCCCGTCAGTTTCAAGAAGCACTGTTATATTTATGTGTGGTGATACAGAATTGGAAGTAACCGATTGTTATAATTATCTAGGTTTACTTTTGACGGAGCATTTAGATTATTTACGTATGGCAAAATCTGTAGCTAGTTCAGCTAGTCGTGCCCTTGGGTTGTTAATTACTAAGTTTAAATTACTAGGTGGTATGCCTTATAATACTTATTCCAAATTATTTTATTCTGTGGTTTGGTCTACTATTAGCTATGGTGTATCAATATGGGGCAATTATAAATTCTCATGTATTGAAGCTGTACAGAACCGTGCCATGAGATTTTTTCTTGGTTTACGTAAATATGCACCATATAATGCTGTTAGTGGTGATATGGTGGTCCACCCTTTGTTAACCAGTGGCGAGAAGTTGCTATATCCTTTAGACGTTTTTGTAACTTAAATCCGTTCCGTATTACAAGTAAAGTTTTTGTTTGGGGTGATAAATATGCTGTTTTAAAGAAACGGAATTGGAATTTCAGAGTTCATGTCAAATTTTCTGATATTGGGCTTCAAACTTTTAATAACATAAAGGTTAATTATCACATACCCTTTGTTGTTTCTGAAGTAACCCGTAATTTATTTGATCGTTCTATCTTTATTTGGAAAGAATCTATTTCTAATGTAAATGCCCAAACTTGTAAAGGAGGTAATAAGTTAAGAACTTATGCTACTTTTATTGATGAATTTCGCCCGGAATTTTATGTACTATGTCAAATGCATCGCGCTTATAGGCGTGCCTTAGCACTGTTTAGATGAGGTGTTGTTCCTCTAAGAGTTGAAACTGGAAGATATTATTGTACTCCTTAACAGGAAAGAACATGTTTTATTGTGAGGCTTTTATTGAAGATGAGCGCCATGTTTGATTGCACTGTCCTCTTTATTCTATTGAAAGAGATGTCCTTTATAGACAATGTCAAGAAGTTAATGCTACGTTTATGTCTTTTAACGAATTTGATAAGCTAATATTTTTACTGTCCAATCCACAAGTGTCTTTTAATACAGCCAAAACCTGCTATCCTATTTTAAAGCGGCGACAAGCCCTTTTGTATACAGTTAACTTATATTGTAAATAGTTGTATTATATATCCTGTATTCCTTTTGTTTCTCATCTAATACGTTTATTAGTCTCTCATAAATCTGTATAGATTGGCTCAACATTTCAATTCGGTGTTTGTACTTTACCTGTATTTATTATGTTGAGGTGAGACTCACATAAATTATCTGTCTGTCTGTCTGTCTGTCTGTCTGTCTTAACGCCAGCAGATAGTTGGTCATGGACTGAATGGCTTGTTAAAACAGAATATGTTGTCAAAATCAATCTTATAAATGTTTGTTTTATTTTTTTAAAATCATCTTTATTGCATATATATTCAAAGAAAAGGTGATGTAGTTTCTGAAGTAAAAACGAAAAGAAACAGTTGGTTACTTGCTAGGAATTTCTGTTTGACAACAATGAATGTACACGAATTGATTTGCACGTGAATTCGCGAAGTGTACACGTGAACGTGAAGCAATGTTCGGAGTAGAATTCACTCAACCATTACAACATTACGACTATTTCAAAACGTTCAATGCAAGTAAAGTAACTATTTCGTATTTAAATAAATGAAAATAAAACGACTTGCCACTTTATCAATCATAACCATGTGGTGTAATGTGAAATAATGACCTCGACCTCGTCAATATCTGTGATAACCATCTCGCGTACCGCTCGATGGTTATCACAGATATTCACTCGGTCTGCGGTCATTATTTCAACCATAACCTTATATAAAAAAAAACAACTTGTTGATCTAAATTTATTTTGAAGAGTTAACAAATATATGGATTTACAACTTCTTTATTGCAAAGATATGCGACATTTCGGTGTAGATACTAACACCGTTATCAAGCAAATGATACTGAACATTGTGGTATGGCATATATATGGAATATAGTTTTACAATTGAATGGTTTGATGTACGACGAGATTATAATGAATTAGGTCGATGTTCATAGTGTTTATACAATGGACAGGCAGTGGAGAAGCCAGATTGAGATAGAGATGGCTTTTGATTGAGAGCTGGTGATTGACAGGGATAATGATAAGCTAGCGTTGATTGGGCGTGATTAAGTGATGGTAAGCCGATGATATGTAATGCAGAAGAATTGTATTTTAAAGAAAGTTTTTCCTTTAATTGTCTTAAGTGTGTCATTAAAGCTGTCAAACTGTTTGAGATACCAAGCTATTGGTACATGGTGGAACTGTCTATTATATTATATAGGATTCAAAAATCCATGATTAGGGCTAAGATCGTTGAATGTATATCCTTTGCTTTGATTTCAAGACTCACTTAAGAATGACTTAAGCCATTTAATTAATGCTACTTAGCGCTGTGTATGAGACCGATTTTATGGTATGGGTGTGAATAATGGGGGCATGAAAATATTGAAATAATCGTAAGATTGCATCTTAAATTTCTAAATTTGTCATCTGGTTTAAGAAACTCAACAGCAAATGTCTTTGTTTATGGTGAGCTTGGGAGAGAACCAATGAGTATAAAAATAGCCAAGAGAGTTGTTAATTTCTGGCATAATACTCTTATCTCTAACCAAACTAAGATATCTAAAACAGTCCTAGAATACCTAATATAATGTTTGATAAATTGAACAACAATAAAGAAAACGTTTGGCTTAATGATGTGGAGCATATTCTTCATAGATGCGGATTGAGCTATGTGTTTAGCAATCCATGAAACTACTCCCCGAAATGGGTCTCATCGTAAGTAGAAATTACATTAAGAGATCATTTTTATCAATCCTGGCGAAGTTCTGTTTCTAATAGCTCAAAAGGAATTAATTATATCTTGATAAAAGAGGTGCCTTCCTTCGAACATTACCGTCTTCTCCAAAAGAACATGTATCTCCCAATTCTGAAACTAAGAACAAGCAACCATAATTTCCCAAATGAAACCGGCAGATGGCGTGGTCTACCCCGCGTGGATAGAACATGCTCTCTGTTCGACTCCCGGTTAGATGAAATTCACTATCTATTTAAATGTAAAGCATTTGAAACAGAACGTCGCATTTATATTAAAGAATCCTATTTCAAATGGCCAAATCCTTACAAATATAAAAGAATGATAAGTTCAACAAAAATGTCAGAATTGAAGGCACTGTCAAAGTATCTTCGTATTGTTTCTGAAAAGTTAAAATGATATGTTATCACCATTATATTGTCTGTTTATGTAATATATATGTATGTTTATATTCTCTTGTACCATCGTGGGTGGTTTTTGAGGAATAATGATTGATTGATTGATTAAAGTTCTGAATCTTTCACTGAAGTAGCCCCTATGCAATATTAAGTAATAGGTTGAATAGAGTTGATCCTAGTATAATGACCACACAGATGCGGTGCTCTCTATGGTGGTCGCCAGGGGCACGGCAACTTTGTCTGCAGTAGAGAACTGTTCTACACGCAGTAAGGTTTGGGTGCAATGCTAAACTGAATTTCAGTGCAGTACCACCCATGGTTCGCTAGTTCCAGCCGATGCTCGCAGGTTTCACCGCAATGCATAGCCACATGGCGTTGCGGGCTTTCTCCCTGCCGTAATACTAGCAGCCGCGATATAAGTGAAATACTCTTGAAAGCGGCGTTAAACCCCAGCTCACCTCACCTCACCTCTATGGTGGTTCTGCAGCAGTGCCATGTTTAATAGGTTCCCCGATCTAGCAAAATACACGGGTCTAGTTTCAAAAATGCAAGAGAGAACATTCCAAACGAGAACACAAAACTTGTGTAAAAAAATGGAATTTAATACTTTCTCAGACAGTTCACCCCTAGCTAAGAAAACATACCGGTATTCCGTTCTCCCTATCGTTTTCACTACATTACCGCTTCTGACATCTGTCAGAGCTATGTACCTTCGCTAGTTCACCTCCTGATCTCTCTTCATCCTATATAAGGATGTTTCATGACAAGGACAGCTGAAACAGTTATGTTGACACTCGTCTATGTGACCTTCTCCTTGTCATGTTTTTGAGGGAATAGCATATCAAATGATTCCATCAACAGGTGCCATTGTACTTTAGCTGATATTGATGTTATACATGTCTTAGCTCCTCAACGTCATTTTAGTTATTTTACTTCAAAGATACAGATGTTAACGTCTTGTTGATCATCGTTTGTAAAGCAAAAATGTGTCATTAGTCGATAATTAGTAGTATGACATGAATTTTTCATATATATATATATATATATATATTGAAATAAAAGCATTTGTTTTACTACCATGGGATATAATCGTCACCCTGTCCGTCTGTCCATCTGTCCGTCTGTCCATCTGTCCGTCCATCACCATTTCGTTTCGGGAGCAGAACCGTGTAACGATATCTTTCCGAATTACGTGAGATATCTTTCTGAATTACGTGAGACCGGTGATATATGTTCTCTTCTGATTAATGTCATAAAAATAGAAAGTCACAATAGGCCTAGCATTTGTTGGACAAGTGGCGACCTTTGTTGGCACCTGGTGTTGAAAGCATGACATCCATATAGCCTACATGTTCTCTCTATATTAAAATGCTATAACATTTCTTTTATTCAATCATTTTATTTTAAAAAAAGTACCACAACATACTCCACATGGTCTAGACACCGCAGTAGTCTTCATGTTCATCACAATAATGTAATAATTAACGTATATAAACTAGTAATCACAGCGTACACATAAACTATAGATCAACAGAACAGGGAGATTTTCTGGATAACAACTTCTTGAATGTAAAATAACACGACGTTTCGGAGTACATACTCACTCCTTCATCAGGTGGAATGTTAGGAAATAACAAAAAATGATACATTTATACAGCAAAACAAAATTGGTGAGGAAACTCAATCAGGGAGAGTAACGCGCATGAGAATGATGGATAAACAATTGCCTGTAGGTTTTATTGAAGATGTAAATAAACGCACATGATAAAACGAGAGAGGCCAATTTGCTTTATTGAAACTTTATAGATCGACAGATTTGATCAAATATTTGTGGGGAAAGATGAAAGAGCGCAGGAAAGAGAGAAAAAGGAAGAAAAAGGAGAAAGGGAGCGTGAGTCGGTGCGAGGAAGAGAAGAGTAGAGAAATAGCCAATCCATTTACTGATATTATTAAACCCCCGCCTTACAGCGTAAGCGGGGGTATATAGCGTTCATTCTTTCCGTCCGTCTGTCCGTCCGTCCCAAAACTTTGTGCGGAGCAGATCTCCCAAACTATACATGCTAGCATCACCAAACTTCATACACATGTCAACCATGATCCCTAGTTGTGCCTTTTGAGGGTTAGAACTCTTTATGATTTTTTTTTTTGCGGTTTCCATGGAAACGTGACTAAAAAGTGACTCTGTGAGGAAGTCATTTTGTGCAGAGCATATCTCCCAAACTATACGTGCTAGCTTCACCAAACTTCATACACATGTAAACCATGATCCCTAGTTGTGCCTTTTGAGGGTTAGAACTATTTCTGAATTTTGATTTTTTAAGGTTTCCATGGAAACGTGACTTAAAACTGACTGTGACGTAGTCATTTTGTGCAGAGTATATCTCCAAAACTATGCATGCTAGCTTCATCAAACTTGATATACATATCAACAGTGATCCCTAGTTGTGCCTTTTTAGGGTTAGAACTATTTCTGAATTTTGATTTTTACGGTTTCCATGGAAACGTGACTTAAAACTGACTGTGACGTAGTCATTTTGTGCAGTGTATATCTCCACAACTATGCATGCTAGCTTCATCAAACTTGATATACATATCAACCATGATCCCTAGTTGTGCCTTTTGAGGGTTAGAACTATTTCTGAATTTTATTTTGTATCGTTGCCATGGAAATGTGACTAAAAAGTGACTGAGGAAATCATTTTGTGCGGACCCTTTGTCCAACACTATTCATGCTAGCTTCATCAAATTTCATGCGCATGTCAACTATGATCCCTAGTTGTGCCTTTGAGAGTTAAAACTTAATTAATTTTCAAATTTATTATTGAACATAGACCTATAGATGTGTCTTTTGCTGATATTGAAATTTGTTGAAGTAAGGGAGAAGCGGGGGTATGTGAGTTATACTCGCTTCTTCACTTGTTCAGCCTGTGTTGATAGGCCTATTTTTTAGTGAATGAAATAGAACAGAGCCTAGATTTTCGAAGTTCTCAAGCACTAAGATAGTCGTAAGCATATCAATAGGTATGGGCGACCTTCCGGGCAAATTATCAACAAAACTAAAAATAAAGAACACTGGTGAATCAATGGTGTAGCAGCGCATATCTATGTTCTGCCGTGAACGAACAAAGGACAAGCGCGAATCAATGGTGTATGGTGAACAAACTAAGGACAAGCGCGTTTCAACGGTAGGGGGCGCTTGTCCTGCGGCGATATATTTTTATATGGCTTTGAAGGGCGCGGACTTTGTTGGTGTGACAAAGGAAAGAGGGTTTCCTCCACATTGAGATTTTCAGTGGAATTTGTATGCATTTATAACTTTAAGAAGTGGAAGGACTCTTGATTGATGCTGCAAGAGTTAATTATTGTCCTTGAAAACTTATATACAAGGATTACAGGAATCGTTGAAATTCTGTAAAAAAATTGACACAGGGCATATGTAGGGGCATTCAGGACTACCCATAACCCGTATTATGCACAAGATTGACAGCTTGTTCCGTGATGTACTGCAAGTGCATGCGTCTATGCCCTTTGATAGCGGACATATTTGTAACTCTAATAACGAATGCAAGTCGTCATCTACACAAATACAGTTCTCCTGAAGAGTACGGGGAATTCTCTTATCAATCGCCCATCACGAATACAGCACTTCCTGGTCGACCACGTTATGCGATTACGTACTCACAATTGGAAGTTTTGATGACATTTTAATTTGAAGTAACAACGCGAAAGTCAACTTAAATATTACATCTATATTTTACTGTCCAAATTTATGAAAGACAGTCAAGTTTGTACAGAGTATGGATGCATGTAGAAGACGGTGTGTTATAAATGGGAGTGTGATGACATGCTAATTTTTTACAGTTTTGATGTTTCAAAAACAGTTTAAGCTGAACCAAACAAAACATTGTTTTCTAAATTCATGAAAATGTAAAGTTCAATGTCGCCGTTTTTGTGTTTAATTGAGCTGTAACTGAAATATCATTTGAAAGTAACATCTATTTTGGAGATATCCATATTGGAGGAATAAAAATCATAACGTTTTATAGATTAGTCACTTAGTTTAGGTTGTGTTCAACGTTAGTGCCTTTTGGGTCAAATTGAGAAAATAATGAATGCGAATATTCATGCGAATTGTTGATAACATGCTGAGGATATATACCATAAGCTATAGTCTACGATATTCTTTTTTATGATTGTATGAAAATAGGGTATGTGTTTTATCCTTGTTTTAGTTTCAGAAACGTTATATCACAGACATTCAAGACATCGTTATATTTTAGCAGATTACTTGTTTGATTTAAGTAAAATTATTAACTTTCAGCATCACTCATATTTTGGAGAAGTATTATGAACATTATTTTTATAATAGGTAATGTGGTTGCAATGGAAACGACTGAAAAAACCCTAAAATGGTTGAACTAAATTTAATTTCACGTATAAGAAACACCTTACTTCATTCAGTATAAATATACATTAGCATATGTTAAGAAATGAATAAACAACACTAATTTAATGAGTTTTATATAAATTTTAGCATGAAATAAGTGATACTTTAATATATAAAAAAACATGCCATTAGCCTTCATATCTACCCAGCAAATTCCACGATCGACCGTTCGCTTTAAGGTATATTCCCTCTGCATATCACAGTCATTCAAGTGACTAGTTTAAGGACGTATATCTATTGACACTGTGCAGTTCCATAACAATTTACACGAAATTCAAACACTATGATGCTGTTTTGTTTCAATAATTATTTATTATGTATTCTCATCTAGAGAGTCAATATCTGTTTTCATTGAATTCGCACAACTTAGTCCCCGACGCTCTCCGCATGCTGTAGAGCAGGATAGTCCATGTTTCCGACATGTGTATTTGAAGGACACACAGTCCGTCTTACAGTTACAATGAACAACTTTGAGTAGCTGTTGTGGTGCTGGCGGTGTGTCCATTTTGACAGGAACCAAGAATCCATTCTTGTTTTCCCATCCCCACTCCAGAGGATTCATATCAGCTGGTCGATCTCCAATCCACTCTCGTGGGCGTAGCTTCTATTACGCAAAGTACGCATTTGCGCACAACTTTTTTGGCCAGAGACATTCACATGCACTGATGTCATAAAATATGCAACCAAAATTAATTTGTTCCTAATTGCCTAAACATAATACTGTAACACATCACTTGCTCAAACTTACACAATTGGATCCCTTTGAAGGAACTATTAGGGGAAATCACTCTATCGTGGCGTATATTTCAAAATGAAGCGTGCGGCCGAGGCCACACGGAAAATTGACATGTTTTTTAAACGCAAAGTCGTGACGTCTAGCCAAGATGAAGTTCAAAATACAAAAAGGTTAGGTGTATTCAGGGTTATTAAACAGTACATAATGCTGATTTTATACACTGACAAAAGTAACATTTTATTCAATCATAGGGAGTCAAAGTTTTCAAACGACTACCATCCCCCCCCCCCCCCCCCCCCCCCCCCTTTTCGCGAAGGTGTAGGCTAAAGGTATGCAGACAGGTTTTCATCACACCTCACCTACCATCCTCGATAATCCAGCGCTATTGTTCCGATAAATCTACACACAAGCGCTGGAAAACAGTAAGGGTATTTACCCTTAACCTAGTATCGCCTTTAGCTTTTATTGCCTTTAGCTGGGGATGTAGCTCTGGCGATTGAGTTTATTCATAGAAGACAAAACACTGAGGTTCTCTCACATCCAAGTCTTTACTATGAATCATCTCCGTACATAGGTGCGTGGAGTCTGGGGCACATACAAAACAAAGGCCCGCACTGATAGCAAATCGGTGATCTCCCGTTTATATAGTCTACTATACTCGGAATTTGCATTCTAGACTTTTTCATTGGTTTACCTGTCTGATGACGCCAAGAGTATATTTCTGGCTCTCTTGTCTTCCGACTGATACTCTTATATGGTTATCCCCTACCCTACTGTTTCACGTAGGTAACTTTGGAGTCATCGTAGAGGTATGTAGAGAATGTACATTTCATGGGAGGAGAGCTTTTTCTGACTAGTGAAAACTAACATTCATATATTATTATAAAACATTGAATCACACACAATATATATTAATAAATATTTCACATAATGCCATCATATTTCATCCATCGTTTACATTATTATTTCACTATTCACAATTCATGAACATTTTATATTGATATGCATTTGTTATAATTTCAAGTAAAAATGTATTATTTTATATAGGCGATATGCCCCCGGTGAAAAGAGATAAATCTCCCGATTTATCAGTAAATACAACATGCACATGCAAGTCCGTTTCTGTGAATCGAGATTATAAATGTCACAGAACACATTATAGTTTGTATATATGTATCCACACATTATAATGAATTGTCATCTCACTGCACGCAAGATCTGCTGCTCTATGTCTATATTCACAACACGGATATGAAAACAATCCACTGCAACAGAAGTCAGTCACCATGAACGTTCGCATGATGAAGGGGTAACTTGTCATCATGAAACAGTTTCATTCTGTAGGGACAAAGATTTTCCCTTAGACGTTGTGATTCACAACGATAATAATCCATTATATTGTTACACACAACACACACGGTGTCCATGCACAACACTAGTTGTGTATTGTACAACTAGTAATGTTAGTCTGGAGTCATTATATTGACTTCGTTTTTCACTGCATATATGTTTTGCCTTCCACCACAGAAACAGCACTTGCATATCTGCAAGTTAATCCATTTGTTGACTTTGACATCTGTCTGACACACTCGACACTTTTCGTTGCATTGTCCTACTTTTGTATTCTACACGATGTCATCAGCTGCACAAATGCGAATCCGTCGCTAACATAGCTTGTAATGTTTCTTCTTTCTATCATGGTCTCTTCAATTTGGACCATTCACTTGTGAGTACCATAGTCCTTAGGGTGTACACGTTCTATAGTCCCTGCGCCAGTAATGTTCGTAGCTACCTTTGGCCATAATCATAAGTAATATGCGATAGAAGAGAGCTTGAGTCATATAATTCAAAATTATGAATGCTTTAATTTTCATTTTCTCGAATCATTTCCCATATTATGTTGAGCATCGAGACATATACTTATTTATAACTATCTTGATTTAGATCAGGATACAGTGGTGTTGATTTATGGCTTATTAATGGTAGAGGTTGTGCTTGTTTGTTTGTTTCGACGTCTATTGGGTATACAATATCGCTATGGAGATAATAAAGATGATACGTATACGGCGTGAGAAGTAACTTCTTGAGACAGAGATATTTGTAAAGAGAAATGTGAATGTTATTATTCACATTGTGAACAATTTTCCCTTGTTTTACTTTTGGATTTGTCCAGTCAAGATACATACACGCTGACATACTATTTCTTAATAATTCAATATGTTTAATTTCGGAATCAGCCGTAAATGATAGGTAATGGGGGCAAGATCTAAAGTTGTAGATGGGAATTCGTACCGAACTATTGTAATTTGCTATTTCCATTGTCAGAGTAGTGACTGGTTTAATTTTGCGATAGTAATACCTAAAAATCATGATCAGAATCACAAGTATTAGGATCGAAAGCAATATTATTTCCAAATTAATGACAGGTTGAAAATCAATAGAGAGCCAAGTCTCACTGGTTTTAGCCGTTGTTTGTGGTGTTTGTATCTCGTATATTAGTTGTGTCTTAGACGCTGGAGCATGCGCTAAGAGGGCAATTGTTAAGGCAATTGACCTAACTTTGAAGAAAATTAGTGCCGCTATCGATATAGACATAACCGATAAGACAAATGAAGTTATAGCTAAAATCTTTGTAGTCGAAAAAATACCATCTTCGTCTATTGTGTTGTCAAAATATAATTGATCGGCCAGTGAAGGATAAACGTTTTCCGCTAATTTAGCTTTCTTAGCTATAATTCCTAAGTTGACCTTTATGTCTTTGTCCTTTTTCATGATTTTTGAAAATTCATGTGTCTTAATTGTGATATCTGGAATTTGAAATTTTAATATTTCTTGAAGCTGACTGTTTCCTGAAATATTTCTTAATTTTTCATCCGAGAAGAAATGTGATAGCAGTTGCAAATTTGCCGGATAAGCTTTGGAAATTGTCCTGTTTTGATGACAATCTCTTATTCGCGGTGAAACTTCGAAATTGTCAATCAAAACTCCGCATTGACATGGTACGTTTATATAACAGGCAATACAACCTTCATGTTTTTCAATGTGTTGGTTGCAAGTTGTAATTATTGTCGATGCATTACTAATAAAGAGTGTTCCCGATTCCGTTTCTGTGACGAAAGAAGTTATACCGTTTACTGAGTAACTAAACACACAGTTATGTTTAACACCTGGAGAATCGTTTATAAACATAGAGAAACTGCATGTGGGTTGTTTAGAAAGCTGGACGCTAGTCAGATATTTGCAGTGTTTAGTACCCTGCCCTGTACATAAGGTGAAATCTGAGTCTGTCTATTCAATAAATTTGTCATGTAACGGTGAAATTGCTAAATATGACGGAACGTTGGTAACTTTAGTTGTGTCCGTTGAAGTGTGGTTTACAGGAAGTGGGAAAGTTTGAACCTTATATACGTCCATTCGGTGTTCATTATTAACTATTGGTATCGCGATGCTTACGTAAATATGCATGTCATGTTACATGCTTACTATCCTTCCATTTTTCAAATAAGTTTTGAGATATGACAGAAACCGAAGCTCCTGTGTCCAGAACCGCGTCATAATCATTGTTTCCAACGGTTATTAAAATAAGGTTTTGATCAAACTCCTTAGCCTTGTGTTCCATCTGCGAAATTTTAGAAATTTTACTATGCTTAACACTGTTACCTGTTTTGGAAAATTTGATAGATCTCTTTGACAATTTTGATTTCTGGGTGGGGCAAACATGTCATTTACGGTAATTGGTATTGTAATTTGACTGTCCCTGGTTTCGACAAACACGTTGAAAGTGACCTATCCGCCCGCAATTATTGCACCTTGCGTTCTTTGCAGGACATTTGTGCATGGGATCATATTGATACCCGCACTTGTAGCACTGTCTAAACTGCTCCCTTGACCGAGCGGGTCTTTGGGCATTGGACGGAGGTGCTCTGCTATTTTGGCTGAATATGCAGGGCTTCTCGGCACCTGCATAGCATTCACTGACCTGGCTAGTGAGGCTTGCATGTCAGCAACTCTATCTGTGAGACGAGTTATAGCACTGGCCATATCTTCTGACCTGCGTGGTCTCAGTTCGCTGGCGAGGCGTATGTATTTCAGAGTGTCCCGTAAGGTATCTGGCTCTTTAAAAAGCACCGATATCTTAACGGATTCACAGAGACCTCTGATGAGCGCGTCTCTGGTGTCTCCATCGGAGAATTTGAGGCTAGCTGCGTAGCTGAGAATGTCAGAAATGTACTTTTCAACATCCTCGCCATCAGCTAATTTTCTCTGATTTAATTTTTCTAGCAAGGTAAATCTATTCTTGTCATGGCTATATCTCGATAAGAATGCTTCTTCTATTTGGCTAAAGCGAGCGGCTCTACTCAAATCATTGTGGTAGAACCACTCAGCTGCTCCTCCTCTAAGAAAGAGAGGAAAAGTAGAGATTTTCTCCTGCTCGGTCCATAGTTTTAGATTTGCATAACCATTAAAACGTAGTACCCAAACTCTAGCATCTAAATTGTCCTTATCATTAAAAACGTCCAAATTCATACCAAAATCAGGCATTCTGAAAGTTCTCGATCTTTGTATTAAATGCTCATCATATCTAGGGTCATCTTCTAAATTCGAATCAAAGATTGCACTTCTCGTTCTTAAATCATTTTCTTCTTACTCAAACTCTCTTAAAACATTTTCATCTTCTATTTCCTGAAATTCGTTGCTAGAGGCCTCAGGTGTTAAAATGTTTGATGGCACATTTAAGGGTGTTGATGTGAGCGCCATCTAGAATCGTGTACCCCATATTTCTAATAACGGTACTCACAATTTCCTGTTCCTGAATGAGAATCCATATCCAATTTGAGGAATCTTGTGGAATCCCGCATCTCGAACACCATATCGCCTTTAGCTTTTATTGCCTTTAGCTGGGGATGTAGCTCTGGCGATTGAGTTTATTCATAGAAGACAAAACACTGAGGTTCTCTCACATCCAAGTCTTTACTATGAATCATCTCCGTACATAGGTGCGTGGAGTCTGGGGCACATACAAAACAAAGGCCCGCACTGATAGCAAATCGGTGATCTCCCGTTTATATAGTCTACTATACTCGGAATTTGCATTCTAGACTTTTTCATTGGTTTACCTGTCTGATGACGCCAAGAGTATATTTCTGGCTCTCTTGTCTTCCGACTGATACTCTTATATGGTTATCCCCTACCCTACTGTTTCACGTAGGTAACTTTGGAGTCATCGTAGAGGTATGTAGAGAATGTACATTTCATGGGAGGAGAGCTTTTTCTGACTAGTGAAAACTAACATTCATATATTATTATAAAACATTGAATCACACACAATATATATTAATAAATATTTCACATAATGCCATCATATTTCATCCATCGTTTACATTATTATTTCACTATTCACAATTCATGAACATTTTATATTGATATGCATTTGTTATAATTTCAAGTAAAAATGCATTATTTTATATAGGCGATATGCCCCCGGTGAAAAGAGATAAATCTCCCGATTTATCAGTAAATACAACATGCACATGCAAGTCCGTTTCTGTGAATCGAGATTATAAATGTCACAGAACACATTATAGTTTGTATATATGTATCCACACATTATAATGAATTGTCATCTCACTGCACGCAAGATCTGCTGCTCTATGTCTATATTCACAACACGGATATGAAAACAATCCACTGCAACAGAAGTCAGTCACCATGAACGTTCGCATGATGAAGGGGTAACTTGTCATCATGAAACAGTTTCATTCTGTAGGGACAAAGATTTTCCCTTAGACGTTGTGATTCACAACGATAATAATCCATTATATTGTTACACACAACACACACGGTGTCCATGCACAACACTAGTTGTGTATTGTACAACTAGTAATGTTAGTCTGGAGTCATTATATTGACTTCGTTTTTCACTGCATATATGTTTTGCCTTCCACCACAGAAACAGCACTTGCAGATATGCAAGTTAATCCATTTGTTGACTTTGACATCTGTCTGACACACTCGACACTTTTCGTTGCATTGTCCTACTTTTGTATTCTACACGATGTCATCAGCTGCACAAATGCGAATCCGTCGCTAACATAGCTTGTAATGTTTCTTCTTTCTATCATGGTCTCTTCAATTTGGACCATTCACTTGTGAGTACCATAGTCCTTAGGGTGTACACGTTCTATAGTCCCTGCGCCAGTAATGTTCGTAGCTACCTTTGGCCATAATCATAAGTAATATGCGATAGAAGAGAGCTTGAGTCATATAATTCAAAATTATGAATGCTTTAATTTTCATTTTCTCGAATCATTTCCCATATTATGTTGAGCATCGAGACATATACTTATTTATAACTATCTTGATTTAGATCAGGATACAGTGGTGTTGATTTATGGCTTATTAATGGTAGAGGTTGTGCTTGTTTGTTTGTTTCGACGTCTATTGGGTATACAATATCGCTATGGAGATAATAAAGATGATACGTATACGGCGTGAGAAGTAACTTCTTGAGACAGAGATATTTGTAAAGAGAAATGTGAATGTTATTATTCACATTGTGAACAATTTTCCCTTGTTTTACTTTTGGATTTGTCCAGTCAAGATACATACACGCTGACATACTATTTCTTAATAATTCAATATGTTTAATTTCGGAATCAGCCGTAAATGATAGGTAATGGGGGCAAGATCTAAAGTTGTAGATGGGAATTCGTACCGAACTATTGTAATTTGCTATTTCCATTGTCAGAGTAGTGACTGGTTTAATTTTGCGATAGTAATACCTAAAAATCATGATCAGAATCACAAGTATTAGGATCGAAAGCAATATTATTTCCAAATTAATGACAGGTTGAAAATCAATAGAGAGCCAAGTCTCACTGGTTTTAGCCGTTGTTTGTGGTGTTTGTATCTCGTATATTAGTTGTGTCTTAGACGCTGGAGCATGCGCTAAGAGGGCAATTGTTAAGGCAATTGACCTAACTTTGAAGAAAATTAGTGCCGCTATCGATATAGACATAACCGATAAGACAAATGAAGTTATAGCTAAAATCTTTGTAGTCGAAAAAATACCATCTTCGTCTATTGTGTTGTCAAAATATAATTGATCGGCCAGTGAAGGATAAACGTTTTCCGCTAATTTAGCTTTCTTAGCTATAATTCCTAAGTTGACCTTTATGTCTTTGTCCTTTTTCATGATTTTTGAAAATTCATGTGTCTTAATTGTGATATCTGGAATTTGAAATTTTAATATTTCTTGAAGCTGACTGTTTCCTGAAATATTTCTTAATTTTTCATCCGAGAAGAAATGTGATAGCAGTTGCAAATTTGCCGGATAAGCTTTGGAAATTGTCCTGTTTTGATGACAATCTCTTATTCGCGGTGAAACTTCGAAATTGTCAATCAAAACTCCGCATTGACATGGTACGTTTATATAACAGGCAATACAACCTTCATGTTTTTCAATGTGTTGGTTGCAAGTTGTAATTATTGTCGATGCATTACTAATAAAGAGTGTTCCCGATTCCGTTTCTGTGACGAAAGAAGTTATACCGTTTACTGAGTAACTAAACACACAGTTATGTTTAACACCTGGAGAATCGTTTATAAACATAGAGAAACTGCATGTGGGTTGTTTAGAAAGCTGGACGCTAGTCAGATATTTGCAGTGTTTAGTACCCTGCCCTGTACATAAGGTGAAATCTGAGTCTGTCTATTCAATAAATTTGTCATGTAACGGTGAAATTGCTAAATATGACGGAACGTTGGTAACTTTAGTTGTGTCCGTTGAAGTGTGGTTTACAGGAAGTGGGAAAGTTTGAACCTTATATACGTCCATTCGGTGTTCATTATTAACTATTGGTATCGCGATGCTTACGTAAATATGCATGTCATGTTACATGCTTACTATCCTTCCATTTTTCAAATAAGTTTTGAGATATGACAGAAACCGAAGCTCCTGTGTCCAGAACCGCGTCATAATCATTGTTTCCAACGGTTATTAAAATAAGGTTTTGATCAAACTCCTTAGCCTTGTGTTCCATCTGCGAAATTTTAGAAATTTTACTATGCTTAACACTGTTACCTGTTTTGGAAAATTTGATAGATCTCTTTGACAATTTTGATTTCTGGGTGGGGCAAACATGTCATTTACGGTAATTGGTATTGTAATTTGACTGTCCCTGGTTTCGACAAACACGTTGAAAGTGACCTATCCGCCCGCAATTATTGCACCTTGCGTTCTTTGCAGGACATTTGTGCATGGGATCATATTGATACCCGCACTTGTAGCACTGTCTAAACTGCTCCCTTGACCGAGCGGGTCTTTGGGCATTGGACGGAGGTGCTCTGCTATTTTGGCTGAATATGCAGGGCTTCTCGGCACCTGCATAGCACTCACTGACCTGGCTAGTGAGGCTTGCATGTCAGCAACTCTATCTGTGAGACGAGTTATAGCACTGGCCATATCTTCTGACCTGCGTGGTCTCAGTTCGCTGGCGAGGCGTATGTATTTCAGAGTGTCCCGTAAGGTATCTGGCTCTTTAAAAAGCACCGATATCTTAACGGATTCACAGAGACCTCTGATGAGCGCGTCTCTGGTGTCTCCATCGGAGAATTTGAGGCTAGCTGCGTAGCTGAGAATGTCAGAAATGTACTTTTCAACATCCTCGCCATCAGCTAATTTTCTCTGATTTAATTTTTCTAGCAAGGTAAATCTATTCTTGTCATGGCTATATCTCGATAAGAATGCTTCTTCTATTTGGCTAAAGCGAGCGGCTCTACTCAAATCATTGTGGTAGAACCACTCAGCTGCTCCTCCTCTAAGAAAGAGAGGAAAAGTAGAGATTTTCTCCTGCTCGGTCCATAGTTTTAGATTTGCATAACCATTAAAACGTAGTACCCAAACTCTAGCATCTAAATTGTCCTTATCATTAAAAACGTCCAAATTCATACCAAAATCAGGCATTCTGAAAGTTCTCGATCTTTGTATTAAATGCTCATCATATCTAGGGTCATCTTCTAAATTCGAATCAAAGATTGCACTTCTCGTTCTTAAATCATTTTCTTCTTACTCAAACTCTCTTAAAACATTTTCATCTTCTATTTCCTGAAATTCGTTGCTAGAGGCCTCAGGTGTTAAAATGTTTGATGGCACATTTAAGGGTGTTGATGTGAGCGCCATCTAGAATCGTGTACCCCATATTTCTAATAACGGTACTCACAATTTCCTGTTCCTGAATGAGAATCCATATCCAATTTGAGGAATCTTGTGGAATCCCGCATCTCGAACACCATATCGCCTTTAGCTTTTATTGCCTTTAGCTGGGGATGTAGCTCTGGCGATTGAGTTTATTCATAGAAGACAAAACACTGAGGTTCTCTCACATCCAAGTCTTTACTATGAATCATCTCCGTACATAGGTGCGTGGAGTCTGGGGCACATACAAAACAAAGGCCCGCACTGATAGCAAATCGGTGATCTCCCGTTTATATAGTCTACTATACTCGGAATTTGCATTCTAGACTTTTTCATTGGTTTACCTGTCTGATGACGCCAAGAGTATATTTCTGGCTCTCTTGTCTTCCGACTGATACTCTTATATGGTTATCCCCTACCCTACTGTTTCACGTAGGTAACTTTGGAGTCATCGTAGAGGTATGTAGAGAATGTACATTTCATGGGAGGAGAGCTTTTTCTGACTAGTGAAAACTAACATTCATATATTATTATAAAACATTGAATCACACACAATATATATTAATAAATATTTCACATAATGCCATCATATTTCATCCATCGTTTACATTATTATTTCACTATTCACAATTCATGAACATTTTATATTGATATGCATTTGTTATAATTTCAAGTAAAAATGCATTATTTTATATAGGCGATACTAGTTACCTCCCTTCGCAATGACTCAGCGAAACGCTTGCTTTCTAACAACCAATGAGATCACTTGAAATCAAGGTGAAATAACAAGCACTCTCGTGTCAGGATCTTGGCTTTCGCAGATGATTGGGAACGCCTGGTAGCACAGGGATTTTAATCATTTACCTCCACCCGTTTTGATGGACATGAATACACCCTTCTTCTCGTACAGACTTCTTAAAACTTTCATTTGAGTTTCTGTCAGGTTTTCTACGCTGACTTGTTACAAATTTTATCATAATCGAGTGAGTCGGCCGCCGCCATGTTTGTTTCTATAAACAACGGTAGTGATGCGTTTTGATTGGTCGAGTTGTTTACGCAGATAGTGTCTGCGTTTCGTTTCTGATTGGATAACATGGACCCAAGAGGAGGTAACTAGGTTAGGGATAAATACCCTTACTGTTTTCCAGCGCTCTTGTGTAGATTTATCGGAACAATAGCGCTGGATTATCGAGGATGGTCACCTACATGTAAGGCTTACATTTTCAATTTTGTAATATATAGATTTTAAAACTGTTCTCTGAAGTTCAGGGAATGACAAATTGAGTGAAGGATCAAGGGTGGGATTGTAGTGCTCCAAATTGTAATAATTGCTCCAAAATGTAATACCTGCTCCAAATTTTAATAAAAACTGCTCCAAATTGTAATACCTGCTCCAAATTGTAATAAAAACTGCTCCAAATTGTAATAACCCAATTTTCGAAAAACGTACTGTCAAGCTGCTCCAAATTGTAATTAAAAGTGCTCCAAATTGTAATAACTGCTCCAAATTGTAATAACACAGATCAAGGCGATGTAAGCTTAAATATCTTTAGTTCTGATTATTTGACGATTTTGGTTTTATGGTGATCATTGATTCGGTGTTCGTTTTGATAATGGTAATTACAATGTTTATTAAGATTGTTATAATCCCTCGCCTCAACGAAGTTGTCAAGGGATAAGGAAATGACCTCCGTCAGTCCGCCCGTCCCTTCAACCGTCCGCCGAACCGTCCGTCAGTGGTTCGTTTCGAACCAGAATTAAAAAACCGTAAGGCCCAGCTCAATGAAACTAGGTATGTGGAATATTCATCATGTATAGATGTGCCTTTTTGAGTGTTTGACTTTAGAATTATATTTTTAGCTGTTTCGATGGAAATTTCGTTCCCGGAACAAAACTAAAAAACTTAAAGGGTTTTCAACTTCTTTGGGATTTTATTTTTTCAGTCGTTACCAAGGAAACATGACTTAACATTTTGTTTCCAAACCAGAATTAAAAAAAGTTGTAAGGTCTAGCTCAGTGAACTTGATGTGTGGAGCAAACATCATATCAAGATGTACCTTTTAGGGTTGTTAACTTCTTTTAAATTTTATTTTTAGCCATGGAAAAACATCTACATTTTGATTCCAAAATACGAAATGCGTTCTACAATATCGCTTCCGGAACAGAACTTGGTTATTTTTAGATAGACAGTATTCTATTGTTGGAAGTACATTTCCTTCTGTAGCATGAAATAATAACTAATTGGTGATTTAGGATTTATTATAGCATAAAGTTTCATAATCATTGTTCAATACATATTTCTGTAACAGGTTTCCATTTGCCGGGGTTATTGTAAATTTAGACTCTGTCTGCTTGTATTGATTTTAAGATTGATTTCCAAAAACATCTGTGTAAACAGTAAGATAGATATACACGAAAGCTGATCTATATGCATTTAGATGTTGATGTTGATTACGATTTACATATTTAAGTTGACATATACGTATATATGAAGTTGTAGATGGAGATGTATATGTTAATGTAGACGTAGACATAGCCATGTTAACGTTGAAGGACATGCATGAAGATGTAAAATGTCCTGATTATCAAGCTGAATATGGAGATGTAGATGTCTGTATATCACAATGTACATGTTCATGTAGACGTGGACATGACGGGGATGAAGATGCAATTGTTAATGTATAATGGGTACTTTAGTTTTGATGCAGATGTAACTGCTGATGTGATTTGGATATGAATTATAAATAAAGAGTGCTTTAGACGCATAGAAGCATGCGTTGGTGTAGATGTGGATCAAACGGACACAACGCGGAATAAGATCTTTTTGACTTTCATGTTGACATTGACATTGCCAAGTTGATTATCGAATGATGTTTTTATATCATTCAATTGTAAAACAAGAACTCATTTTAGTCGCTGTAGGTCTTTAAATTTCTTTGTGCGAAACGAAATGTTGTAGGTATTAAAAAACCGAACAATCTGCAATTGTTCGAACAATCTGCAGATTGTGAACTCACAATCTAGGAATATTTCACCATTCTTGGATTGTTTAAACAATTTGCAGATTGTTCGACCCTTACGTAATGGATAATGCATGAGGAGCCGTGGATTCGTTAAAAATAATCAGTCTTTAGATGAAATATCATAACCCTTCACACAATCTAGGAATTGAAGAATACAGTCTTTAGATGAAATGTCATAACCCTTCACACAATCTAGGAATCGACTAATACAGTCTTTAGATAAAATATAATAACCCTTCACACAATCTAGGAATCGAAGAATACAGTCTTTAGATGAAATGTCATAACCCTTCACACAATCTAGGAATCGACTAATACAGTCTTTAGATGAAATATAATAACCCTTCACGCATCTAGGAATCGACTAATACAGTCTTTAGATGAAATATCAGAACCCTTCACACAAACTAGGAATCGACTAATACAGTCTTTAGATGAAATATCAGAACCCTTCACACAATCTAGGAATCGACTAATACAGTCTTCAGATAAAATATAATAACCCTTCACACATCTAGGAATCGAAGAATACAGTCTTTAGATGAAATATCATAACCCTTCACACAATCTAGGAATTGAAGAATACAGTCTTTAGATAAAATATAATAACCCTTCACACAATCTAGGAATCGACTAATACAGTCTTTAGATGAAATATCAGAACCCTTCACACAAACTAGGAATCGACTAATACAGTCTTTAGATGAAATATCAGAACCCTTCACACAATCTAGGAATCGACTAATACAGTCTTTAGATGAAATATCAGAACCCTTCACACAATCTAGGAATCGACTAATACAGTCTTTAGATAAAATATAATAACCCTTCACACAATCTTGGAATCGAAGAATACAGTCTTTAGATGAAATATCATAACCCTTCACACAATCTAGGAATTGAAGAATACAGTCTTTAGATAAAATATAATAACCCTTCACACAATCTAGGAATCGAAGAATACAGTCTTTAGATGAAATATCAGAACCCTTCACACAATCTAGGAATCGACTAATACAGTCTTTAGATAAAATATAATAACCCTTCACACAATCTAGGAATTGAAGAATACAGTCTTTAGATGAAATATCATAACCCTTCACGATCTAGGAATCGATCAATAGTCTGTAGATGAAATATCATAACCCTTCACAATCTAGGAGTCGACCCCTGTAGTCGGTATATAAGATAAATAAGCGAGTTGAAAACTCCTCACAATCTAGGAATCGACCCCTATAGTATGTAGATTAGATGGAGAATCGAGTTGAAAGCTCACCACAATCTAGGAATCGACCCCTACAGTCTGTGATTAGATAGAAAAACTTTTTGTGAAGCCTTCACAATCTAGAAATCGACCCTATAGACTGTAGATAAGATAGAAAAACTATTTCTGAACCCTTCACAATCTAGGCATTGACCCCTATAGTATGTAGAAAAGATATAACAACTATTTGAGAAGCCTTCACAAACTAGGAATCGACCCTATAGTCGGTAGATAAGATAGAAAAACTAGTTTAAGCCTTTAAAATCTAGGAATCGACCCCTGTAGTCGATAGATAAGAGAGACGAGTTGAAAGCTCAACACAATCTAGGAATCGACCCAAATAGCCTCTGGATAAGATAGAAAAACTATTTGAGAACCCTCACAATCTAGGAATCGACCCTTATAGCATGTAGATAAGATAGACAAACTATTTGAGAAGCCTTCACAATCTAGGAATTGACCCTTATAGCATGTAGATAAGATGGACAAACTATTTGAGAACCCTTCACAATCTAGGAATCGACACTATAGTCGGTAGATAGGGTAGAACAAACTATTTGAGAAGCCTTCACAATCTAGAAATCGACCCTATAGTCTGTAGATAAGATATAAAAACTATTTGTGAACCCTTCACAATCTAGGAATCGACCCCTATAGTATGTAGATAACCTAGAACAACTATTTTGAGAACCCTTCACCATCTGGGAATCGATGCATACAGCCGATAGATTAACTATCATAACCCTTAACAATCAAGGGATCGACCAATACAGTCGGTAGATAAGATAGAGAAACGAGTTGAAAGCTCCTCACACTCTAGGAACCGACCCCTATAGTCTGTAGATAAGAAATTTTTTTCTATTTGAAAACCCTTCACAATCTTGGAATAAACCCTTAGAGTCGGTTTATGAAATATCAGACCCCTTCACAATCTATGAATCAACCAATACAGAAAATATGCTCACAATCTACAACATACAACTGCAAGGTAACACATTCCTAGATTGTGATCATTCTTAGATTGTTCAGGTCTCACAATCTGCAGATTGTTTAAACAATCTAGGATAACCATGTTATTATTCTTCACTATCAAAATGGCTACTTTTTCTAATATAGGAATGGTTAAACATTCCTAGATTGTTCGAACAATCAGCAGATTGTGAGCTCACAATCTGCAGATTGTGATGATTCCTAGATTGCAATGAACATTTACACTGTTTAGTGCAATTTGGAGCTGTTATTACAATTTGGAGCAAAGGCTTGCTCCAAATTGTAATAACTGCTCCAAATTGTAATAATGCTCATAAATTCAATATCATGTTACCAAAAATAGAAATGCTGTAGGCATAAAAAAAACAACCTTTATTGATATCAGATGTACCATTGTGACTATCATCATCATAATACTACAACCAAATTTTGGGTATTTACACTGCTTAGTGCAATTTGGAGCTGTTATTACAATTTTGAGCAGTTATTACAATTTGGAGCAAAGGCTTGCTCCAAATTGTAATAACTGCTCCAAATTGTAATAATGCTAATAAATTCAATATCATGAGACCTAAAATAGAAATGCTGTAGGCATAACAAAAACAACCTTTATTGATATCAGATGTACCATTGTGACTATCATCATCATAATCCTACAACCAAATTTTGGGTATTTACACTGCTTAGTGCAATTTGGAGCTGTTATTACAATTTGGAGCAGTTATTACAATTTGGAGCAAAAGCTTGCTCCAAATTGTAATAATGCTCATAAATCAAATATCATGTGACCAAACATTTTCAAACGGACACAATGCGGAATAAGATATATTTGACTTTCATGTTATTTTTTAAAAGTTAATGATATTGCCAAGTTGATGACAAATGATTTTTTATGTTATTCAAGTGTGAAGCAAGAACTCATTTCAGTAGCAGTAGGTCTTTATTTATTTGTGCAGAACTAAAGGATGTAGGCATAAAAAAAACTCTATTGATATCAGATGTACCTTTGTGAATGTCATCATCAAAACACTACAAACAAGTTTCGGGTATCGACACTTCTACAATTTGGAGCTGTTATTACAATTTGGAGCAATTATTATTAATTGGAGCAAGCTTTTGGTCCAAATTGTAATAACTGCTCCAAATTGTAATAATGCTCATGAATCCAATATCATATGATAAAATATATTCAAAGGGCACAACGCGGAATGAGATATATTGGACTTTCATGTCATTATTTAAAAAATAATCATATTGCCAAGTTGATGACCGAATGAATTCTTATGTCATTGAAGTGTAAAACAAGAACTCATTTCAGTCGCAGTAGGTATTTATTTCTTTGTGCAAAACCCAAAGGCTGTAGGCTTAGAGAAATCTCTATTGATATTCGATGTACCATTGTGACTGTCACCATCAAAACATTACAACTAGTTTTCAGGTATTAACACTTTTAATTGCTATTTGGGACTGTTATGACAATTTGGAGCATTTATTACAGTTTGAGGCAAAGGCTTGCTCGAAATTGTAATACTTGCTCCAAATTGTAATAAACAATGTAACTAACTGAATATTTATTGTAGTGTGTTTTTGATGACAGTGTACATGTACGACAATCAGGACTATTACACTATCAATCTGCCATGGTACAATAATTATAATGATAAAACTTATATAACTTATATAAAAAAAAACTATTGACATAACTTTCTCTTGCAATGAGACTTTCTTCTTTCATCAAATGTGTATCGACATTTTTTTAAAAATAAAGTTTATGTACAACTAGAATCACCTCATCCGTCAAGATTAAATTACATCCAGTGAAATCTCCAAATGGCATGTACACATCTATCTGCATCTGTATCTACGCATACATTTACGTTTACAGATACATCTACATCTCCATCAACACCTTGATCTACGCGTAGCTCTACGTTTACCTTGACATCTACATCTTCATCTACATCTACACTTACACCTATATATACATTTAAATGAAGATCTAAATCTGTATTTAGATTTAGATATATGTATGCATCTAAAACTTTGTCGACCGACACTGCTACATATTTATCTACCTCTACATCTACATCTTCATCTACATCATCGTCTCGATCTACATGTTCATTTACGTCTAAATCTACAGATTTACGTACATCTGCATCTGCGCCTGCGCCTGCGTTAGTATATGTGTCTCCATATACTTCTGCATCATCTCTTATATCTACGTAAACTCTTATATCTACATCTACATCTCTGTAAACGTCTATACCCAAATCTAAGTTTAAATCACCACACAGATCTACATCTACATCTACATATTAAGATATCTCTACCGGTACGTCTTCACCTAGATTTACACATACACATACAACTGCATTTGCATCTGCATAACCATCTACATCTTCGCATAATCTTTTCCTACAGCTGCATCAATACATTCATGTGCAACTGCATCTACTTCAACATCTATTTTTATGACAACTCATGTCAACTCATACATGTATATCCATCTACATTATATTTTATATCTATTTCTACGTCAACTCCTATATCTACATTAACTCTTTCTATATGTTTGACAGCTCTTATATCTACCTCACATCAACACCTACATCTTCATCTAAATCAACCCTTACATCTACATCTACATCTACATCTACATCAACTCTTATATCTACATCAAATCTCTCTATGTCTGTATATATGTATATATATATATATATATATATATATATATATATATATATACATATGTAACTACACCAACATCTACGTCTACAACCAACTCTTGCTATATCTACACCAACTCTTCGATCTACATGTAAATGAACTCTCAACTATTATATTTAAATCCACATGAACTTTTTAATCTACGTGTACATCATCTCCTATATCATCATCAATGCTCTCTGTATAAACATCAGCTATTTTATATAAATGTACATCAACAGTTATATATACATCAACCATTATATCTACATCTACATCTTCGCATTGCTGTATACTTACATCTACATCTACATCTACATCTACATTTAAATCACCACCAGATCTACATATACATTTACATATGTCGTTGCTTCTACATCTACATTTACACATAACCTACATATACTTATCTATACCTTTTATATCAACATCTACTGTTCAACATTTTATCCCTTTAAAGGGGCACTAGCACGTTTTTTGCAAAAATTATTTTTTCAAATTTCCTATTTATAATGATAGTTGGTGCCAGTTAAATTTACTTTTGAGGGTAAAACATCTTATTACACAAACCAATTATCTGTAGTGGTAATAACGGTGTTGCGTCTAAAGCAAAAATTGCATGGCGGCCAAACTTTTTAATGTCTCCAAAATTTAAAAAAGATTTTAAGACATCAAAATATTACAAGCACTAAATTTGCAAAATTTGCTATTTGTTTTTCTGTGAGTGCGTATCTTTACCCGCCACGGCTGTATTGCTATTTACTAGTAAAACAAACTACAGTAGCCTACATGTTTATAAAATGTTTATGAAATAAGGATAACCTCAAACAAACGAAATAAATTTGAAAAACTGCTTAATTATTTTCATTATAGTTGTTACATTATAATATTCACTGCTATAAAGTCGGACAGTAGTGTGTATGTTCAGTACGTGAAATAAAGCTTAATAGATTTAATTCAAATTTTGATTAACTGAATCACATTCTTAAATTTCACAGATATTCCATTATTGAACTTCTCGAAACATCAAAAACGCCCAAACAGTCTACTTCTTGTGAGAATTATATTGACATAGCCAAAATTCTAAACACAGTAGGTGATGATTCTGTTCGAGAACAATTATTCACAATAAGCAACAATTTGCCGGATGGTTATATTTGCCCCTCGAAGGCAATTCATGGATCCAACCGGACGTTTCAGCAATCACTTTTGATGAAATCTCATTTCCTCCGATATTCTGTGTCACAGGATGGTGTATAGTGTGTTTGCTGTTCTGTATTTGATACGTCACGTTCACAGTTTTCCCGTGAACCAGTCACTGATTGGTCAAATATAGGGAACTTGATTAAAAGGCATTTAAAATGTGAATCGAGTCACTACATTTACCTTGAAAAAATGAGGGCTTTCATGACAATTCAGGAGGGGAAAATGGAAAATATCTGCTGTCAGTTGTCTTCAGCATATTCTCAGAAAGTTTCCAGAAATAGGGTAATAATTGCTAGTTCACTTAAAGTCATTATTCTGTGCGGAAAAACCAACATTGCTCTCCGTGGCCAAAAAGAGGAACGCAGCAATTTTGTTCACCTTGTCAACTTTCGCGCTGAAACTGATCCCGTACTCGCAAACCACCTGAAATCATCGCCTCCAAATGCGCGTTATCTTCCACCACAAATACAAAATGAACTATATGAATATATCTATGTGCTTAACAGATAAGATCAAGATGCTTTTCGCTTCTTGCTGATGAAACCACTGATGTTTCTACTTGTGAGCAAGTAACCTTGTGCGTCCGGTGTGTAGACAGTCAGAGAGATAAAGCGTGTGTAAGGGCGGAATTACTTGGTTTTGTTGATACCCCGTCAACTACGGGTGAGCACCTGTCTACACTCTTCATTCATACTCCCAAAGTGTACGGGATAGATTGCACGTATCTACGAGCACCAGGATACGATGGAGCTGGCAATATGAGCGGTTGTAAAAAGGGCTTTCAGTCGAGAATAAGGGTACAGTATCCTTATGCAAATTATGTACACTGTCAAGCGCACTGCTTAAATCTTGCAATTGTCCATGCATGTAGCAATGTTCTTGTAAGAAACATGATGTCCGTAGTGCAAAAAATTGGGGACCGGGACTCATAAGATGCAATGAATGGTGCCATTAAGCTTCATATAATACGTTGTGTGAGACACGGTGGTGTGCACGAACTGATGCACTGACAACCTTCAAAGCATCCTTCTCTGTTGCTGTCGAGGCCCTCACCATCCTGAAGAATGATGGTGACTCCAATGCACGATGATACCATCACTCAATCCTGACGTTCGAGTTCATCATATGTCTCCTCACCGTAGAACACATTATACAGTACACTATGCCCTTGTGCAAGAAGTTACAGTACAAACAGACTGATCTCCTCCGTGCACTGGATGAAGTTACATGCTACCACAAACATTGCAGAATGTTAGAGATGACGAACAGCTGTTTGAAGATTTATTTGATGAAGCCTGTGCTTTATCTACTAAGTTCGGCATTCAGCCTAGCAAACCAAGAACAACAGGAAGACAAACCAACAGAGTGAATGTTCCAGCTGAATCCCCATTGGCGTATTGGAAGGAGGCTTTATTCTACCCTGTCCTGGATCATTTAATCACTGAAATGCGTGACAGGCTTACAACCAACGAACATCGCTTTCGGGCCCAGTATCTCATGCCATCAAGTCTGAATGCCATGCCTCGAGACATAGGCAACAATGTTTTCTAAGCATTTCAACATGACAATCCACAAAATCTCCAACTTCTTCAAGGCACTGAGCTGATAAGATGGAAAGAGAAGTGGCAGAGTCGTGAAAGTCTCCCAGCTGACATTTGCGAAACCCTTGATGAAACTGACCCTGTGCTGTATCCGGCAGTATATACATCCTTGAAGACCCTTCTTACCATGCCAGTATCAACAGCAACACCTGAGCAGACCTTCAGTTCACTGAAAAGGATACAGACATGGCTTCGTAACACCATGACAGAAAGTCGACTGACATCCTTGGTACTACTTCACATTCATCGTGATTTTGAGGTTGACATTGAGAGTGTTATGAGTGAATTTGCTGGCCAAGCTGATCGACGACTAGCATTAACCTGTCCGTACCAGTGACAATGTAAAGTCATTGGAAAGTCGTCAACGAGAATGCCAGTGCCCATCGATCTCTCACATTTTCTGTTGAGAATTTGTTTCCAAGGCCTTTTGTTAAATATAACAGAATAAGTTGCATTAAATGTTGAATACGAATCCAGTGTGCGTCTGCTTTGTGTAGAAAACGATATGAATTGAACTAAAACGTAGTTATTAGAATATACCTTAAACCCTTATGAATAATCATATGATTTTACAAGAAGCCTCGATGACATGTTAAAATGAAGGGATTTAGTTTTATTCAATTCAGCAAGACTCGAAGTACAATATTAAAACTTAAAATAATTTACAGTAGTTAATTCATGAAGAACACAAATATTTATAGATGATCAACTTCTTTATTAACAATAGCGACGTTTCCGTATAGATCATTATACCGTTATCAAGCATATGCTTTATAACGGTATAAGGATCTATACCGAAACGTCGCTATTGTTAATAAAGAAGTTGATCATCCATAAATATTTGTCTTCTTCATCACACCAACTTCTAGAATGCCTCTCAAACAGTTTTAGTTAATTCATATCGATTCATGTTCTTATATTGAACATAAAAGAAATATATTTATTAAAAAAATCTACTTATTTGAAGTTTCAAAAATGTCCCGTCAGGTGCCTGGAAATCTCATCTATAGGCACTAAAATAAAACAAAATTGCATGCCCCCAGACCCCCCTAGCCAGCGTACTTCTTCAAGTCAATTGTGCACTTTGGATGAAAAGTACCAAACTTTGCACACAGAGAGATTATGGTATTGTGATTAAATTTGGTCTGAGGGCCAAGTCAATTTCGATCCTAGATGGCCGCCAAATTCAAAATGGCTGCCACTGTTAAAACGTATCTGTTTTTACATGTTTCTGCATATTTATATGACCCATTCATGCTATTTTATCGTGATTGATGCAACCTTTGAACCAAATAAATACAAGGATTGATACTATATTGATAAAACCCTTGTTGACGATGGTACAAATGATTCTTAGAAGCCGAAAAACACACAATGGCGGCCATTTTTGTCACAAAGGTGATTTATCTTTTTGAACGTTTTTACGTGTGTAAATCATCCAATTTGAGTGTGAATCTGGCTAGTTTAGACTAGAAATACCATGAGTTACAATTAATCCCGTTGTTCACAATAGCGAACACAATCCAAAATTGCTGCAACTTTGTCATTGAAGAGCATCCCTTGATAATGTGGAATTGAATTGTTTAATCTTAATCGTGTTACTATTCATTTATGTTGGTGTTCTTAGCTTATGTTCTTCAAATAAATTTAGTGCCATGGCCAGGGGCCAAATTAATTTCCTTCCAAGATGGCCGCCAAATTAAAAATGGCCGCCATTGTCAACATGTATATCTTTTGACATGTTTACACATATTTAAATGATTTAATAATCCAATGTTATTATTAGATTTGCTTGTTTTGAAGATAATGGTCTGTTCTTTATTTTGCAGGCAATTGACTAGGAAACTTATATGATAACTTTGTTGTGAACTGGCATTATATCGTTCATTATTAATTAACTACCATGTTATGGCACGTATACGGTATTCACGGCCTAGACCATATGATTCGACAACTGGGCCAATACGGACACACTGGGCCAATACGAGACAAACTGGGCCAATATGAATCTGAGTATGCGCAGTCGCACATTTGGTGAAAGCGCGAAGCTGTCGCTTCAGAACTTTGACCCATGATATCTGTTCACCAATCTTGATTATAATTATTATTTCAATATAAATGAGGTATTGAGTGTTGTGCAAATGGAATGAAAAGAGGTCAATTAATAAAATTGTCATTAATTAAGTATTTCCTTATTGGCAGAGTTACAGGCCTAGGTCCGAGCTCCGTTGTATTGGCCCGAGACAATACAACGGACCTCGGACCTGTAACTGGGCCAATACGGAAATACTAAATGAATTACATTATAGTTCAGTAATGTAAAATACATACATTATACACAGTAGTATACTACTACGCAATGTTTGAAATTACACAATGTGGACAGTTCTATGATGCCACAATCACTTTAAGGATATACTTTGATTCTCGAGATAATATTATTCTTTAATACTGTTATCATTCCTTTAGGTTTTCATTCTGTATACTGTATAGATTTCATATCAGTTTGAAAAAGAGCATCCAAAATGACATATTCTGTTTGAATTACTACAGCCACATTACGATAGGTTGCCCTGCCTGGTATACAGCTCGCCTTGTGTGCTGAAACACTATATCTGATGACTTCAAAGGAACTTGATTCCTAACTGATCAATCTGGATTCTACCAATGGGAAAGTAAGGGATCCACTTTTGGGATCTCCATACCCGCCCACGCAAAACATTGTAACCTTGTTCAGTCAAACCAGCCTAAATGCTCTCTGGGTAGCATTTGCTACTGGAAACAACCACCGATTCATACCATCAAATACATTTACCAAGATCCTTGAATCATAGAAGATTGTCTCATACCTATATCGGCTGTGATCAAACCGTCTTGTGGGTCTATGAACAACATGGAAGCAGGCAAAATCCTCCCTGACGCTGTAGAAGTTTTTCAACTCTTGGGATACTCTTTTTTATTTTAAAAAGGTACCATGAATGAATGAATGCAAACAATCACAGTATTTGTTTGTAGTCATGTAAGACCAGATGATTCTTGTGTTAAAGGGATTTCTTTGCAACCTTAATGAATAGTAACAAGAAAATTTCTTGATAAAGTCAATCAATCCCTTGCAAAATATAGATCAGACCATTATCTTCAGAATAATGAATGAATCATTTAAATATGCATAAAAATGCCAAATGAGATAATGTTGATGATGGCGGCCATTTTGGAAGGAAATTAATTTGACCATATGGACTACATTTATTTGATTGATTTGAAGATTCATAAGAATACCAACTTAAATAGTAACTAGATTAAAGAAAACAACTCAATTCTAGATAATCGAAAGATAACATTCAGCAACAAATTTGCAGCCATTTTTGATTATGTTTGCTATTGTGAACAACGGGATTAATTAAGAAGACAAATATTTTATGGATGATCAACTTCTTTATTAACAATAGCGACGTTTCGGTATATATCCTTATATCAAGCAATATGCTTGATAACGGTATAAGGATCTATACCGAAACGTCGCTATTGTTAATAAAGAAGTTGATCATCCATAAAATATTTGTCTTCTTCAACACACCAACTTCTAGAATGCCTCTCAAACAGTTTGAACGGGATTAATTGTAAATCATGGTATTCTTAGTCTAAACTAGCCAGATTCACACTCAAATTGGATGATATACACACGTAAAAACGTTCAAAAAGATAAATCATCTTTTGTGACAAAATTGGCCACCATTTTGGTTTTTCAGCTTCTATGAATCATTTGTACCATTGTCAACAAGGGATTTGATTCGGTTCTAAGAATTGCATGAATAACAATAACATAGCATGAATGGATCATTTAAATATTCATAAACATGTAAAAACAGATACTTTTTAACAGTGGCGGCCATTTTGAATTTGGCAGCCATCTTGGATCGAAATTGACTTGGCCCTCAGACCAAAATTAATCACGTCATGAATCGTTGTTGGCGCAACGGGTCACTTCCCCCGTTATACAGCGATAGTTTAATAAATAATTACCGCCAAGACAAGAAATTTGGATACTTTGTTATTCTCTTGTTACACAATCATGGACTTTAATTATTTACCGTAGCCATAGAAGGATTTATTACTCAGCGACTTGACAACTTTGGGTCTGATTGTATACCGTATCTCCTTGACAACACAAATGAAATCAACATTACATGTATTGTCATCTAATGTTCTTTCAACTTTTATATAAATAATTTTACATGTATTTTTTACTACAATGGTATGTGATGGATGAACTATGCAATGTAAATGATTTAAAAAATTGTTTATTCATGCTACGAAGCTACCGAAGAAGATAAGATAATTCTTTATTGCCCGTTAGGGAATTTGTTTCACGACTGAGTCAGCATAAATACAAAATTATAGACATTCATTTATACTAAATACATGGAGCGGCATACAGCTCTTTGATGTCATCTTGTTTTGCAACAATGTTGTAATTACTCAAGGTCGTCAGCTAGGTTTTTGTAGCTCCGCCCTCGCACCGCCCTGCTGCTTCACGATCGTCCTATCAGAGAGTTTAAAATAACTGGAGCTGATAAATCAGTGACGTCATGGATACGACCACACTTTTCGTGATACATGATATATCGTTTCAAAAACATCAAAGGGAATTTAACCGCCCAGTGGATAAATACATGGTTATATAACATGGACAAAGAGTATGATGATGGGAACATTAACGCTTATTCAATTTAGAACTCAACCTACTTTCTCAGCCAATCAGACGGTCGTATTTTTCTGACAAAATAGACTCTTAATGATTAAGAACTCAACGCTAAAACGCTCTTCATGACACGCCCTCTCTGTGTCTAATTGGTCAAAAACAAATGGCAACAATGTTTTACAACTTTGTATTGACATGTGCCCCACGTGACTCGAAGTAAACACGACCTCGACACTACGCAACACAGGCGGTATATAAAGATACTGGCAAATGAGTTTTGAAATATTTTGCATGCAGCATGCATTTGTTAGTTAGCATAATAAGTGTACACTTTGTTTCAGCCTTATTATAGTGGTTTTACAAACAAAAACGTTCAGTCTTTTAAGGAACTTAAGCCAAAAAAGCCGACTGTAATTGTATTATAAAATTATGAATTAATTAAATTTTGGGTATGTTTCTGTAATCTAAACACAAAGCACTAATAACTAAATAGATATTTACTTCCATCCGCATTAAATAATGAAACAAGAGAATTAGGGAGCACAGCTCCTTCTTAATCACGAAAATTTCTCTTCATAGGTTCTAACTATTACAGAGAAATTGACTTTGGCACAAAAGACATTTTATTACGTTTGGTTCGGCACGTCGATACTTTATACCGACGGCCAGAGGGTAACAATTCAAAACGGTCATGCAAAATGTGTGAAGCGTCACAGATAATTTTTGAAGCCAAATTTTGAGTCAGCACATGGTATCTATTCCCGGGAAAATAAAGTTTTTTTTTTTTTTTTTTTAAATCGTTGCAATATTCACGCAGGATGAAAATCTATGTCTCAGACTTCATAATTCTGACGACTGTTGTTTTGGTATCAACATCATTGCGAAGAATGCGACCCGTGAACATCCCCGTTATACCACGCTATGCGGGAGTCTTGTAAGTAAACATTACCGGTCACTTGAGTCGGAATCTCTCGTCGGTCAGTAGCATTGCAAAATAATTTGTCATGACCTAAAACAAATTTTATTTGATAGATACAATTAATTATTGACTAATTTTGATATTTATAAACCTTTTTCTTTCTTTGCACGATATTTCTGACACGTTTTCTGTTTATTTTATAAATTGTTACAAAACTGTGTATAGATTTTGCAACAAACATTCTGAACTACAGTAAAATAAAAAAATGTTATCTGGTTCCATCGGCAGGTCACACAGGGCACACTTATTTCCATTCTGAAATATAAGAATTGTTCATTTTAATAAATAATAACATCAAAAAGGTATAGTTGTTTGAAATACAAATCATTTGGATCCCATAGTGTTAACAAAATGTTTTTAAAAAATGTTACATGAATAATTTAGTTTTAATATTATTATCAATATCAAGCTTGACATATACTTTTACAATGTTGAAGCCTACCTGATGTGAATCTTCATATGAATGTTTTGACTCGGCATTTCCCTTTCAAGAAGATTATCCCATGGCTATCTGTAAAAAGAAAACAATACAATAACTGATAAAATTTCTTGTTACAAACCTATTTCATTGCATAAATAGGGATTATTTATTTGCATTCTTTATCTAGAAAATTTAGTAAAACAAATTCAAATTGAAAACATCATTACATTTTCAAATTAGATAATGATTTGATGGTTTAACTTTTATTAGTGTTAAGATAAAATATTCAATACGTTCAAATAATAAAAATGTGAAGGTAGTTTGTGAAATCATGCCTAAGATGAATTTTTATTTCCTTAAATCTTACCTGAAGTGAACCTCTATGAAGAATTTTTGCCTCTCAACAAGATTACAATGCTATCTGTCAAAAGAACATAATAATTGATATTAATTCTTTATTACACAATCACTTTTGTTCCACTAATATATGAAATATTGACTTTTATTCGCAAATTAGTTAGACAATCGGAAACTAGTTCGACCCTTATGCTATTCCATAGTTTTTAAATTTTGACAAAAGTTCCCTTACGTACAGCAGGCATGTTTTTGTATTAACTTGCTATTATTTTGTTACAAATTTAAAAATATTTAAGTATTGAAAATTTCTTTCAAACAAAGCGATAAGGCTGTACGACAAAGCGATATAACAACGCGCTAAAGCGATAATAACAGCACGATAAAGCGAAAGAGCGATAAAGCGAAAGAGCGATAAAGCGAAAGAGCGATAAAGCGAAAGAGCGATAAAGCGAAAGAGCGAAAGAGCGATATTGACATGTCGACCTAAATCTTTTACATAACAATAGAATACTGGTTTCATTCAATTTCTTTATTTGTCTTTGTACTTGAATTCACATAACATAAGAATGATTTTGGTAAATGATTCCACTTTAAATCCCCCAAGGTCGCTGTTATATAAATATAATTAATACAAGTTTATTTTTTTATTAAGAATTTGAATAAACATATTATGAGATTTATCTATAAAACAACTTACGGTGAATAATTGAGAAATCCATGACAATTAAAACAGATATCTGCAACTATAATAGATTAATTCAAAAAGTTGACATCGTGTGTGTAAACTTGTACATAGATACTTCCTTAGACATACTTATGTGACTGAATATGATAGATTTAATTGAGCAAAGCAAAGTTTATATAAATCGGCGCACTTTGATTACTTTTGATATATACTCATCAACATAATAAGGATGCAGGTTAGGAAGTCTATGGTATCAACACTTGTATATTATTTAGCCATTCAATAACAAATTAAAGGAAAGAATAAAATGATAATAAAAAAAAAACTTGTTTTACGTAATGGAGAATGCATGAGGAGCCGTGGATTCGTTAAAAATAATCAACGAGCCCCGAAGGGGCGAGTTGATTATTTTTAACGAATCAACGGCTCCGAATGCATTCTCCATCTTAATCCATGTATGACGTCACGAAACATACATATGTTATTATCTAGCATTATAGACAATACATTTCAATTATGTAACCTAAAAAAAAATTATTTTGCAAATTTCGGTGCCCATTCATCGGATATGGTACACGTAGCTTCGACCCTTATGAAATGGATTCTTCCACGCACGTGCATGGCGCAAATCTTCCACGCAAAGCGATTTGACTGACAGCCGAACTCCTGCATTTCATGTGTTTCAGCACGATCCCCACGCGTTTCACACTTTACCAATCTTGTTTAGAATGCAGGGATATTACTGACAAACAATCAAATGATTACCAGCAGGCCTGGTAGTCGAATAGGTTAGGGCGCTGCGTAACAGACGAAGGGTTACATGTTCGATTCCCGGGTCAGACATTACAAAAATAACCAGATATTTTAAGATTCTAATCAGATATACTAACACAAAATACATCATTCTTGAACAAATTACTTTGTGAGCCATTACGAAAATGTCAAAACCTGACACCCCTCCTGGCGGGATTAGTCAATGACCAGTAGATTCTTAAAAATAATCCACTGTTAACACAATAGATTGACGTCATCACCATGGATTAATTGGTTTTAATGTACACATCAAATTGAAGCAGTGTGCGAAGAGTATACTATATAACAATATCACAGTAGAATATTTGTATGACACGGAAATAGTTCTAAAGGGAGAAAAGACGTTTTGGGAAAATTTACTAATAATGAAATCAGTGCAATGTCATGAATCATTAGTATGACTATAATAGGATTAACGCCTTCAGTGTATGGAGCTTAGCTTACATTCGGATAAGTTAATGGGACTTACACAATCTTCCCTTTAAGACTTGTATGGTTTTGCTCATATTTATTAAATTTGAAAAGTAATTATTGTGGATTATTATAGATATGTACATCTTATTAGTTTATTAATAATATCACCGTGTAAGCGTAGTTTAGCAACAATTTACCACTGATGAAATTAATTAACATATTTTAGCTCTTCAAGCCTAAAGGTTTGGGTGTGCGGGCGAAAGAGGAAGGAAGCTTTACTTGGTTTAGTTTAGTAGTAAATGTCTTTTTTCACTGTTTGTCTCATGATTTGAGAATTTGAGATTTGAGAAAACATACATGTTAGGATATGAGAGCAGCATGAGTAGACCCAGATAGTTAAAATGTGAAAATTTTAATTCTCTGTATCAAATCGTTTTGAAGAAGAAGTCTTTTAAAGATTTTAGGTTGGACCCCCTGTCACATCCATATTTGGTGAGGGGTCAGGACCAAATGAACAAATAAAATTTTATATGTAAAATCTGAAAATGTCATCTTCCTATGTCAACTGGTTCCGGAGAAGAAGTCGTTTAAAGGTTCTGTTAATAATGCCTGCCACGCCAATATTTGATGGGTGGCGAAGTTCAAATGGACAAACTTTGATCCCCTATGTGCAAGGAAACTCTCCGCAAAATTTCAGCTTTGGGTGTTCATGAGGAGGAGTAAAAAATGTGAAAAGTTTATGGTTTGACGACGGATGACGGACGGACGCCGCACAACGGGCCATGTCACTTACAAGAGAGATCTGCAAATATTATCGATAATCGACAACGTTGACCCGGTGTGTTTATACCCGTACACGTAGATCCTCCCATTGACATACTTGTGTCAGCTCTCTTTTACTATTGTTTCATTGAAAGCATATTAATTTTTGATTTCCAATGGCGGCATGGTTCTTTGTCTCTAGTAAATAATTGTTTCGCTTAGAAGAAGTTCTAAGTAAAATAGCAGTTTCGTTTACGACAAAATAGTTTTAAAATTATCCCTGAAGATTTCTGTTGATCCAGATGAATACTTCAAACTTTCTTCTTACTACCGCGTTTTAAAACCAACAAATTCAAAATACTCCTATTCCTCCAGTATTCGTCCTTTAAATGATGTTGAAGTTGATCAAGTGTGATTGTTCTCTGTATACAATGAATGCTTGTGACTTCGATTTTCTTTATTGTAAACGAGGTTGTCGTGAAATGAATTCATTCGTGGTAAACACTTATTATCATTATTATTTAATGAGTTATAAGTTTTATTGCGTAAAGTTCAATGCAGTTTATATAAAATAACGGTCTATGCAAAAATCAGAATATCTGACTACTCTTAATCAATATATGTTAATCAGAATAAGCAATGTGAAAGTGCAAGTGCGGAAACTATTGTATCAACATTGGTATAAAATATTTATCCATTCACTATTTTAACAATATATTATCATCAATATAATATATATTTGTCTTACATGTTTAACTTATGTGAATGAAATTGATTCTGCAGTGTTTGGAGTATATAAAAAGTATATCATAGTGGCATATTTGTGTGACATTGTTTATCGAAATATGCCTTGAAAATGGTTCTGAATGCCATGCTTAATGAAAATAAACATGTATTTGCAAATGTACTAATAGAGTGTGAGTCACAATAAATTATTAGTGTCATGATAATTATATGTTCGCCTTCAGATTACGTAGTTTACAATAGGATAAGTAATTGGAGGTTAAGAAATCTTTTCTTAAGCACTTAAATGATTCCATTCTGCTAACATTTATGAAACTGTAAGATTACTTGTTCAAATAATATGTCACTACATGTATGTCGAGACACCCATTTTGTTTCAAGATACTTTATTGGCTTAAATACGTTCACGTGCTAAATACGATATATGCTGATTTCAGTTCAATTAATTTCCCTTAACTTGCAAATCAACCCATATCGCCCAAATATACGATTACTAGTTTCGAATGCAAGTCGAGCAACATCTGAAACCGAAATTTCACGTCGCATTTACATGCACAGATGACCCAGTAAACATTCTCAACCAAACTTTGTCCTATTGTCTGTTGTAAATAAGTTTCCAAAATGACATTTGACTGAATGACGGGCGTCAATCGCGGTGCATTGTCACGTCTTTTAACTTTACATAATTACACTGTTACGTTAATGAACCGATAAGCATTAACATTGTAATTTTCAACAACAGTACATGTACTTCAGGATTCAAATTGCTCGACATGTATTACAGTTTTCTGATAAATTTCCGCATAAATAAAACAGCCATTTCTTTAAACTGTTTTACATATCAAGTAGCATCATTTGCTTCATATATATGTAGACCACATTTGAGTAACACATCATCAAAGAGTTTCAAGTTCTGGAGTGTTTCCTTCTTTTTAAAAAGACGATAAGACATTTCTGGAGCTCTCCACTGCCATCATAGACATACCATATTTCATTGAGATCATTAGCTACTTATTATCATCCCCGCCAAACGAAGTTGGGGGATATAGAAGTGAGCTCCGTCCGTCTGTCCGTTCGTCCGTTCGTTTGTCCATTTGTTCGTATGTCTATATCGTCCCGTCCATGATTTTTTGTTCATGTCCGTTTTTTCCAAGGATTTCGAATCCCGCCAGGGGCACGGCAACTTTGTCTGCAGTAGAGAACTGTTCTACACGCAGTCATGTTTGGGTGCAATGCTACACTGAATTTCATTGCAGTACCACCCATGGTTCGCTAGTTCCAGCCGTTGCTCGCATGTTTCACCGCAATGCATAGCCACATGGCGTTGCGGGCTTTCTCCCTGCCATAATACTAGCAGCCGCGATATAAGAGAAATACTCTTGAAAGCGGCGTTAAACCCTAACTCACTCACTCACTCTCACCTTGTCTTGTATTTTATGTTTTTGCATCTAGATTCGTTTAGTTCACTTAACGACATCGTTGTGCTGCAAACATTGTTTATTTTTGGATGGTCAACCGTTATCAGTTAGGGTATTGAGTTCACAGGGGCTTGTATTGCTGAAAACAAACAGTTCCTAGGTTCAATACTACGATACGATATACCTATACTTATAAATAAAGAAAGGGATGCAACGCCAATTTTACCCCCTGTCCAATCAAGTCCAAATTTCAAAATGTTAAAGGCGCTGTAGCACGTTTTTTTGCTGAAATAAGTCGATGAAATGTATTTGAAAAATAATGTCAACAATAGTAAAACACCCTTCTCTCTTCGGAAAATCAAGTTGCAAATGAGTGTACATGGTTCCGTAAAGCCATGGGAATTTTTTTTGTCATTCGAATATAATAAAATGTGTTCACAATAAAATAAAATAAAATGCAATTTTGGCTTTATACGCAACACCGTTATTACCACTACGGATCATTGGTTTGTGTAATAAGATGTTTTACCCTCTAAAGTAAATATAAATGACATAAACAATCATTATAAATGAGAAATTTGAAAAAATGAAATTTGCAAAAAACGTGCTACAGCGCCTTTAACACCCTTTGTACACCTAAAACACATTGTAGAATTAAAGCACAGTGCTTACTCGTTCGATTAAAACAAACATTAACACAATCGGTCCATTATTTCTAAAGTTTTGACACTTCAAACACGATTTTTTGCTCGTCAAACTCGAGTGGGCCAAAATGGTGTCTCAACAATACATCGAAAAAAATCGAGGAAAAAGTCGATATTTCATTCCTAGCAAAAGCAATCAACCTTGAAAAGAGTTTTCTACTTTCACTTTACATCCCTGATACATTTGTCATACTTGAATAGTTCGGGTATCTTACCGTAACTGTATTGCAACTTTATAGTAATTAATATTATGATACTGTCTGTGATGCTTTCACTAACCTGCTTTAATAACAAATTCACTGCTCATCAATATTTGCAACTTTCATTGCTGCTTTTGTTAATTTCGCTATGCATGACTTTATTTTTGTTGATTAGTCGACGGAGGTTGGAGTTCTTGGTCTGACAGTTACAGTCAATGTTCTGCTACTTGCGGTGAAGGATCTCAACTTCTGACTAAGACACGAACCTGTACAAACCCAGCACCGTCTTTTAATGGACAATATTGTGCTGGAGAAAATAAGATGATAAACACAGAAACGTGTAATACCATTAACTGCCCAAGTAGTGATACTGTCTGAATAGTAACTAAGTTCCTTCACATTTACCATTATACATATTTAAAAACATATAATTATTCAATTTTATAATAATCGTTGTGTTGCTACCTGCTTTATTTGTAAATTCACCGCTCATTTATTTGTAAATTTCATTGTTGCTTTTGTTCATCTCGCTTTGCACTGCTTTTTTGTTGATTAGTCGATGGAGGTTGGAGTTCTTGGTCTGACAGTTACAGTCAATGTTCTTCTACTTGCGGTGGAGGATCTCAGCTTGTCACAAGAACACGAACTTGCACAAACCGAGCACCTGCTTATAACGGACAATACTGTGATTGAAATAATAAAACAACAAACACACAAGATTGTAATGCAAACAAATGCCCAGGTATACAGCACTTCACTTGTAAAGTACTTCCAGTAATTATTATATTTTTTGCTTGCATTTTTATCTGATAATATCTGTATACAGTTTTAAACTTTTAAATTGTAACATCTTGTTTGATTAAATGATTACACACAAACGTGCAACACATAAAACTGTCTTGATAGAGCTTTGAACCATATATATAGATGTTATATTCTTGAACAATGTCAATATACAAATTATGTACACTGTCAACTACAAAACGATTGAATGTACAATCATTTCTATAGTTGTGAATACATATCAAAATTACTTTTACGATATGTAATGTTTTGGTATCCACTAAACTAGATAAGTACATTTTATTCCCGCAGAGAAAAGTATTTAGACCGCGTAAATTAACGATGCCAAACTGGCGCTGGCTAGTCTCTTTAAAATGGGCACAGGTTGTTTACCACAGTAATTAAGAAAAGATAAAAAGCTGTTATCATACTTACAACAAAATTAATTCAACCGAAATATAACCTAACCAGTGTTGAAATGACAAAGATCAACAACAAAATAAACCAGTAGTCATAACACACATTGAAAATGAGCCTTTGTATCTTTAGATTTGAATTAAATTTGGATTGAATGGATTGACAATAATTAACACTGAACCCTCCTCACCTATAACTACACTTGGACTGCGCTACCCATTATTCCCACTCTAAAGTGAATGTTAACGTTGCAGTTGATGGAGGGTGTAACGAGGAGTGCTTCCTCGCTCCTTTCTCCCGCCTCTCATCACCTGTATCATTATTCCATGTCAATCATAATTGTATATATTAAAAGGGGAACTTGTCCTCTTTACATCCATGTATCGTCTGACCTTCTGCTATTATTCATATTGATGTTATTTGCAATTATGTGTGTTACAGTCAGTTGTTTCAAACTTGGATTCTCGCCATATCCTTTATAATATTTATGTATTGATGTTTATGTTAACTATATTTATATTTACATGTAGCTTAGAGTGAGCCCTATCTTCTGATACCTCACTTTGTATTGTACCACTCATAATAAGTAAGCTAGAGCCATTCTTGTGTTTTAACAAAACACATCTTAGGAGTCGGAGCTCACCCTCCAACAGTGCGGGTAGGTGGCTTTCTCCGACGTCCGCACTCTTTATTCATTAGAACTGCCCAGTCGTTCTGGGGGCAGTCTGGTCTCAGCCCTCTGGGCACCACGATTCCTCGCTTGGACACTGACGGGCTGGACAGGACACTTCACTCTGGGAAGCTCTCTTAGGATTTGGTGAGATGACTATCTTGATATCTGTCTTGTATGGTTTATTGATCACATAGTTGTATACTATAGACTTACCATTTCCACATTATTTGTAAGACTTACTTATACCTACCCCTAAGTAACTTACACCCACTGTGTGGGATATTTCCATTATAGGGTTTACTTGGTACGGTGTGCCGTAGTTTTATATCCCTATTTAACTCGCTCTGTGAGTGAGATTGTCTTCCCAGTAGAGTGTCACAGGTCCAATCCCATTGTCTACCCGTAATTAACACTTATCGCAGTTGTTACGTGCTTAAGTAGTGTCATACTCCCGTGGAGCGTTTCTTTAATCTGTGTGTATATTGTTGAGCGGTTATTTGCTTGATTGATTGTCTCTTGAGCTAATTAGCATTCATTTAGTGGTGTGTATTGGTCAGAGAGTGGTGCGCTCAAGTGCTTAGTGGCTACTTGCTTGCTTGAAATAAACATTGTTCGTTAATCTGTATCTTGGCTTTCTGTCTTGCTTTGATGTGTAATAGCTTATATTATTTTCCTGATTTGGTGTCTTCCAATTATTGAGCTAGGAAGCCCGTGACAGAGGGTGGAGTGCCTGGGTGGCGACTGTGAGCCAATGTTCTGCTACTTGTGGTCGAGGGTCTCAGCTTGTCACACAAACACGAACCTGCACAAACCCGGCAGCTGCTTATAACGGACAGAATTGTATTGGCGATTCTCGGACTTCCAACTTACAGCCGTGTAATACACAGCCCTGTTCAGGTAGCCTTACTCCTATGCACGAGATGTTTTAACAAAAATATCCGATTACCATTCTCGGTGATCGAGTTTTAGAAAATCTTGTGGTTTCATCACATAAGAACACAAATAAAAAGATATAACTGATTTTTGTTCTATGACTGAAAACAAGAAGTGGATTTAAATCCGTGAAATTTCCAGTAATTCAAAATCTTCTTTTATGGACGAAAAATAACGATTCATCATTTCATCTTTCAACGAAACAAAATTTAAAAAGGCGGATCAAGGCATTTTTAAAATGAACAAAGTTACCAATACAACTTGTCGCACTACAGTGTGCCCTCAACCAAATGTCAATACACAGTCTTGCTATTCAAACATTAAGAAGCTGGTCACATCACAAATTCAACGTTTTAAAGGGGCAGTAGCACGTTTTTGTTTAGCTCAAATAAGTCGATGAAATATATTTGCAAAATAACGTCACAAATAGTAAAACGCCCTTATCTCTTCGTAAAATCAATTTAAAAATGAGTGTACATGGTTTGGTTAAGTCATGGGAATCGTTTTTGTAATTCGAAATAATAAAATGTGTTCACATTAAAATGGCCGCCTTGCAATTTTGCCTTAATAGCAACATCGTCATTACCACTACGGATAATTGGTTTGTGTAATAAGATGTTTTACTCTCTAAAGTTAATTCAAATGACATAAACTATCATCATAAATGGGAAATTTGAAAAATGCCACAGCCGCTTTAAACATATGTTATGCATCAAATCATTTCCATTTCTCCAGTTGATGGAGGTTGGACGCAGTGGTCTATTAATACCGGAAGTTGTTCAGCTTCCTGTGGAGGCGGAAGTCGAACTGTGACCAAAATGCGCACCTGCACAAACCCAACACCAACACAAGGGAAAGCATGCACAGGAGACCCCATACAGACTTACAATGAACCCTGCAACATTCAGGCAAGAATATCAATATTAAATCAAATGTTTGATAACAGAAAAAAACCATATGCAAAATCGAAAAAGAATATATCTCTTAGATACATAAGGCTTGATGATCTGGTGTTTATTTAATGACAATGTTTCTATGTATCTATTTCAGAAACAACCACGAAGATTGATCTTGGTGAGTAGTTTCGGTTGTATATAATTGTATTTACATAAAACAAACCAAAAAGCCGTTTATGACTCTCCTATCTCGTTTATTTTGGAAAGGCACGTTTCTCAGAGATATGAACAGACAACTTTTTGAAAACTCAACTTTAATTTAGTTGGCTTTTGAAGACATGGTTTAAACCCAATTTAAGTCATACGTATTGCTCATGCATGGCTTGACATATCTTGTATTTTTCACGGTGACGTTTCATTCGCACATTTAGTTTAGGGATCATAGTCTGTAAACAGGAAAATATAGAAAACCTTCAAAAGGAACATAAGGATGTATTGTGTCTTAAAGTTGCCGAATCCAGGTTTATTACTTGTTTCAGGAAATCAGTCACATTCTTTACCACTTACATGTGGGCCGACTGAACATTTTCTATTTCTAGACTATATTAATATACTCATGGTAAAAATGGTTGACACCCCCTAATAGTTATATCAATGAAATGTTATATAAACAACGTAACGTATCAGTTTCGAGTATGTTTTTGGTAAAACATGTACCTACTGGATGTCTTTTTGTGAATAGTGTCCATGAGCATTTGCTATTTCTCCACTTGTGCTTTAAAATACCAAAGAAAGGGAAATATCAGAAAAATTAAATTTAGTCAAAAGAGTTCTTTCCTTGTGTCTTGAGATCTTGGCAACTGGTACAGTGTTACAGTGTTTGAGTGCTATCATTTCGGTTATAATAAATAAGTGAAAGTTGCATTTGAAAAAAAATTCTACTGAATAGCGACACCTGTCTGGACAAATGTGAAGGAGACGCTGAAGGTAGCTCAACGTCGTTCGTAGCCATCTACCCTGAGGGTACAACTAGATGTTGTGGATAAAGGCTCGTTAATTAAACGATTTTAATTTTAACATGGCATAAGACTGTATTAGATTTATTTTCATTATCGTAAGATTTAAAATACCTTTTTTGCAAGAAAGTCGTAGACTATCCATAATCCATGCTTGTTCACAGAATAAACCACCTTGATTGTACCATATTTCAATCAGTAAATACGAGTGTAACCATTTTGTTATTCTGACATCTTTACTAGATACGTGTGATAAGAGAGAAGTGAAAGGAGACAAGGCCAAATTCCAACAATACATTCCCGGAAGTGGCTGGGTAGCACGCCACTGCGCACCCGGAACAAGCTACACATCCTGTTCTTGTTCCGTCAATGGTGGAGTCATACCGGTCCCCAATGGTATTTGTTCACATTTTATATAGTTCCAAATTATTTAAAAAATATGACTTGAATTGTTCAGTTGTAATGTTATCACACTGATGGCATTTGATACTACGGCATCATCTTAAAACAAAGCTGCGCATTATTGAATCATTTAGTTCTGTAAATACGTTTCCACAGGTTGCAAAGCGGAAGTGTACCTGTCGTTCAGTGATATTATTGCTGAGTCAAGGTGCAGCATGCTGACACGCTGATATAGGAAAGTGACGAACTGCTGCAAGGCTTACATTACCCAGTGGTGGAGAACGGAACAAGTTATGCCTGTAACACGACAAGGAACTAAGGAGTGTAGTCCGTTTCCATGTGTCCAAGCAAAACAAATATTACTTTCTATTTCAGCCAAATGACTGGAATGATGTGACATTCCAACTAAACCAAGGAATCCACCCAGGGAAGGTCGGCACTGCCATCCAACAGACATCATTTAAAGGTGCTAACATACCTCATTCTCGCTCCATAGATTGTCAGTTTGACTGAACAAATTAAATAATAGTGAAACTGTTGTTGGTGTAAGCTTTATTTAATACAAATGTTCATAGACTGAATGCAAATATGTCATTCAAACTGTTAATTTGTTTGCAGTGTTAATTTAGAATAATTTTCTGTTGATAATGTGTGATGAATTCAGGAATCACTGAAATTCTTCCTATCTCGGTAGAGCTTATACAACCTACTTAATAATAATTTTAATTAATTACGAATTCATAAATCACCGAGTAAAAGTTTTCATTTCAACATTACAGTCAATCGTTCATATTTTGGTAAAATTCATACAGATTACTGTAAAATAATAATTTTAATTGAGCGCAATTTAGGAACATGTATGCCATTAATAATTCATACAAAGAACCCAAAGTTCGCCATTTAATTGTTGGTAAAGCGAGGTAACTGCGCCCTGCAGATAGGACGCGGGACAGACTTCGCAAACTTCCATGGATAAATTGACAACGTGAGATGGGGAATAATTAGCGGCGTCTCTTAATAACATACTTATGAAACGAGTGAGTTGTTTGGTATTTCACGAGCGAAAGCAAGTTCGACACCGATATCGTTCTCGTGTTTCATAAATATGTTATTAAACGGTATACATTTAGTTTACTACTTGCGGATTTAAATCACACTTACTTACTTACTCGTAGATAAATGGGACACAATCCATGGCGACCACGGCGCTGATATTGTGTCACCATGTGTTAACGATGATGTCACGTTGGTCGGAAGCACACTCATATATATATATATATATATATATATATATATATATATATATATATATATATATATATATATATATATTGTCCATAGGTCCATACTTCATTTTGAAAAAAATACTTGTAATAATATAGGTATGTGTTTAACGTTGATTACTTAGTCAATACACGTATGGCTATCGTACTGTTTGAATCATTCTATTTTTTCGATGCTATTATGATTCTGCAAGACACACTCTTATGACACTGTAAAGAAAAGGTTAAATTAATCACTGTATAATTTTTTTTGCTTCATTCATGCTGTTTGTTGATTTGTTTGGATTATATTTAATATCGGAAGCGGTCTATCTATCTCATATATATATAAAGAGGACGGCTAACAGTTCTCGATCCATTATGACGGAAGAGTCCGATACTCTCACATACACTGGTCATCGGGAAAATATGTTCAAAGATAGGCAAACTGTCATCGATATTAGCCAATGAGACTGTTTAATCAATTGGACCCACAAACCGACGGACATGCGATGTTCGATCAGTTTTAGTCAATTCTGATTGTCATTTACACTTAAGCGCACACCCTTGGAATTTTCAGCCAATCAGATGACCACTTTACCGGATCTCGTGTCACACAACACTTTCACGCTTGTCGTATCAAGCCATTTCATTCGGTAATGTTTAAATAAGATTAAAATTATATGCCTTTGCGTACGAGGATTCCTGATGAAAAGGCCCAAGGGTGATATGTTACAGATTTATCAGATTTATGAAACATTGTAACGTTGAAGCTGGTAACAATTACACTATTGGTATGAACAAGCAGAAAAATACACTCAGTCTATTGAAATGATATTGTAAAATATGTGTATATGCCACTATATCTAAAACTTTCTTACCTTTCTACCATTGATTGGAAGTATTAGTTAGGTCAATGGCAATTGTATATCTTGTGCCATACATGTTGAAATATCAATGTTGAGATTGATATACGAAGTTGCTGACGTGAGTGCTATCGAAACGAAATTTAAACGTGTTTTCTATTTTATTTTTGTCATTTTGTTCCACAATCTGGTTTAGTTTGCATTATCTTTAAGCCTACAGGCAGCAGGGATGTACTTGAGATGTAATTCACATTGATAGTGGTGTTTTTTTTTTTTAAAATCTGGGTTCGCAAAGGGGCTCGACAACTGTATCTGCTGTAGAGAACTGTTATACCCTGCAGTAAGGTTTGGGCTTCACTGAATTTCTATGCAGTACCAGTTGGCTAGTTCCAGCCGATGTCGCAGGTTTCGCCGGAAAGCAAAGGCCCGGTTGCGTTGCGTAATTTCTCCCTGCAGTAATACTGGTAGCCGTGATGTGAGGGAAATACTCTTGAGAGCGGCGTTAAACCCTAACTCACCTCACCTCTTCCTTATTTACGATGAGGACTGAACTGGAGTCAATAAGTGCACACATTTTCTTAAAGTCAATGTTAGTTTATGTCATTTGAGCGACTGTCGATATTGGCACTGTATAGACTACTGTACTTTAAAATGATCTGAATATCAAACTAATTATAAATTTACACAAAGAACTTAATTAAGCACCACCGAATATTTTCACTGATACAAAAATACATAGTAACGAATATGTATTGTTAGATGGTACTTGGTATGGAACTGCACTTCCTCTCAACAGTGATCGGGTTTTCTGTAAGGGCAATCTCACAAACACACTCCACAATGCATGTGAAGCACACGAAGCACGAATTTCTGAAATTGCAGTTTTAAATCGTTCTTGAAATCAGTATAAATCTTGGAAATTTTCAAATGATCGTGTCATTACCTCTGAACATGGCTCGAAGGAGACTCACTGAAGCAAAAAAAAAATATCGGAATGAGTTCCACCGGAATGTCTTGTAGAGCTATTGGACGACAGTTGGACATTCACTACACTGTGATAAGCCGTCTTGTCCAGAAATATCGTCAAACTACAGCATATTCACCAACGAACATCCAAGCATCAGTCTCATTCGTTGGTGGATCTGTAATGGTCTGGGGATGCATCTCTCATGATTGTAAGCTCGATTTGGTGACTTCGAGAGGTAATCTAAATGGCGACTGTTACATCCGGGAAAGTATGCAGCCTGTTCTTGTGCCACATTTTGACAATCATCCATTGGCCACTTGTCCTGTATTCATGAATGATAACGCTCGGCCTAACTGTTCTCGACCTGTGATTGATTTTCGAAAGAACAATGCAGTATCTAAACTTTCATGGCCTGCCATGAGTCCGGATATCAATCCACTGGAACACATTTGGGATATGATTGGACACCGAGTGCAAGCCATGGACCCACCAGTACAGGATTTAGTCGGTTTAAAAGCAGCTATACATCGTGAGTGGGGTGTTATCTCTGCAGCGAATCAAGAGACACACCACAAGGATGTGGAGGATGGTTGAAGCAATCATCCGGGCACGTGGCGGATACACCCGTTATTGATAACATGATGGTCATTTGTTTCCTTAAGACAACAAAGAACATTGTCAAACGGCTTAACAAACATTTTCACTGTTTTTGAAGTCCACAGAGCAAAAGTTGTACAGGAGTGAGTTTCCACTGTTCTTGTTCATCTGGCAATATAATGAGATACATGTCACACATTATGTTCAGTGTTGTCTTTTTGTTTAGCTAAGATGATGCACTTTCATAAAATAACAGCATTTCTTCGATTAATTTCACATTATTTTTCACATTGGTTGGGCATTGTCACACAAATCTAAAAATATGAGGTGGTGTTTGATTAAGTTCTTTGTGTATATAACGGTAGTGTCTCATATGACGTCGTTTATTTCCAATCGGTTTCATTAGGTTCTAATGAAGAGAAGATACATTTGATAATATAGTTTTCAAAGGGAAATAAGGGCACAAGTGCCTATTTCTTTTATAACGCATATTTTATATTACCAGATGTGCTATCGTGCATGCATAAATATTCTATACTTCAGGTATACATACTAAAGACGAACCAGATATACAATGTTTGGAAAAATCTGTGTCAACAAGTTGCATTTAGTATTATCACCTCATGTCACGATCCTCCAAATGCAAATAAAGTTTTAGTGGGACGAATTAAATTGGTCTCCTGACCTTGAAATACTGTCCCTTACATATAACTCAACATGGCAAGGACCAACTTGTACATAACATGTCATGGGAAGTGACGAGGTGGACATGGTGTTACTGTCACACTTTACCGTGGCAGGAGATATTTATTGGAGCTACTTAAGAGGACAATTTAAAATGTGCATATTATATTTTTTAAATTAAAAATATTTATGAACGAAATTAACTAATTTCCAAACTGTTTATCGTGGAGTGTACAATGTACACACTTGGGGTCACGCACACACACGCGAACACTAACTCGGGGATAAGTATAGAACAGTCTGGAATTGGCATAAGTTAAGAGTATAATATCACCTTTGTCACTTTGTATTTCAGAGAGTAGTACAGGACAGTTTGCAATAAAAGGAAAAACTAAAACTTTTTAATGAAGAAAACTTCTTACGTGTACAACCAGTTATTAATAATAAAGCAGTTAACTTGATAAAATATCAACAAAGAAACAATGATATATAGAACCTTCACTTTAAGAAAAGGTGTACATTGTACCTGCTCATTGCCAGTAATCTAACCTGGTTATTTCGGAGCGTTACATTACTTTCATCTTACAGATCGATAATCTGAAACATCGTTGTGGGGACAGAAAGCTTTCTTCTTCTGACAGAAAATATTTTTACCAAAGAGTTTCCCTCGTCCACTAGTGTTTTTCAACTATACATGCATCCTGATTGAAATATTGCGTTCCATTACCAATGTATAGGTATGAAACCTGTTTTAGTAGTTTGTCTTCAGCTACATCCCGAAAGTTTCTTCACCTACACGTTCATTAACGTGTGTATCTTAGTGCAAGTCAATAAGATTACATCAATGCCATTGAAAGAATCATCCAATATCGATTTGTACAATAATAATTATTCTCAAATGTCTACCATGTGTCACGTATGTGGTGCAAGTCTTGGAACTTTGGCATAATGAACAGATGGTATTGGTAAAAATTTGAAAATTCAAATAACCTATTTGTTAAATATAAAAGTGTCCAAGGAGATTAAATGAAATAAAATGTACAACAATAACTTGGAATAACGTTAAAAGGCAAAAAACGATCAGTGTCAACTTTGGAAAAGCTTAACCCCTGGTCACTTCAAAGAGCTGCTAAAACTGTAACTGTTTACTATGAGGTATAACATTAGAGTGCGTTATGAAACATTCAACTGTCTTTTTATGAAGCGAAATGCAAAACGATTAAAAGACATCCCATATTACACGATATTTGCACTTAGAAACACAAGTAGGTGGACAAACTTTTGGAATGCAGCTGTATAAAGTTGGGGATAATATCACGTAAATGTGCTCTAGATGATAACAGGTCTAGTGGTTTTATATGTACTTTTCTATAGGTCACAGACCCCGTTTATCCGCACGATTTGGTTACAGTTGAGAATCTTCCGGATAGCGAGTCTTGTGGTTATCTGAGTCATACATGTTATTGACCAAAATACAACAAAAAATACTGAGGTACTGACTGATGATTTGATACATATCTATCAGTTCACAGATAAAATAAATACAAAACATATACGTAACATAACACGCATTGTAATTTCGCCTACACGTACATATCATATAACTAAAACGAAAGATACATTTGTAACATCACTTTGCTGTACCATTTTGAATACAGATTTATGATTTATACCTTAGTAAAATGTCAGTGTACAGTGGACATATATTATGGTATTCTACGTGGTGAATACTATACCAGTTTAGTGATTCTCTTTATTCATTGACATGGTATAAATAATCTCAAATGTTTTTCATTATTCGTAGTTAATAAAGACTACAATCAATCGGTTTTTGACAATATACAGATAACAAATATGATCAATATCAAATATGATAAGATCACAGAATTGTAAACACTACGAACAAATAAAAAGTGGTACTTATGTTTTCGAACATTCCTAAAACGATGTAATTAAAATGAAATTTAAATAGACGATCATTTAGCCTTCAGCGATCAATTGAATCAACAGCTATTTTAAAACAACATATATAATTTCTTCCGTTTTTTTCAGGTGACATTTTTCAATAATACCATGTAAAGTAAAAATATAATCAGTTGTGAAATATCTTTCTCCAAAACATGCCCGTGTCTCAGGCATTTTATCTCATTTATTTGACCAATTTGTAATATGAACACTCTAAAATGGATTTATATACAAGTTGTTTAAAATACATATTAATAAGATTATCCTGCAACTACATGCATTTTTCGATGACTTTGATGTTTATGTAGGGGGACGATTTCTTTATCAAAGCCATAGCAAAAGTCCCAGTATAAAACAATAATGTTAAATATATTTTTTAAAAATGATATGATGATGTTTTCAGTTGATTTCATTTTTAGAATAATTTCAAAAATATCTGACTTCCCATTTTTCAAACGACTGAGACATTTACTTATTTCATCTTCCGTGATAGGAGATTAACAAATACAACAACTGTATCGATCTCATTTATAGTTTCATCCTCGTCATCATTCATCGATCAGCGTTAAATCATGTTATTATGTAAGCATATTTTTCCAGCGATCTGATTGGTCGAGAGGCCATCACGTGACCGTCGACAGAAAAGCATATTGACTCCAGCCCGAGTCCGACCAAAAGCCGTATTGACTCGAGTGACGTCAAACGATTATTGCATGGCGTCAAACGATTCGTCCTTGGTCAATATTGTTTTTCGGGTCCATAAAAACAGGTATTGACCTCATCACCAGTCTATAATTGTATAATGTTCCATTGTTATTTTCACTAGTGACTGATAATACGGTTTATTTTCATTGATAGATCCCGGTATTTCACCTGCAATCATATAATAATATCCAATTCGAACTCTAGAACGTTTATCGCCCCTCTTTTGGACAGAACACTTTAATGTTTAATGTTGAATTTCTATCTCCCAAAATAATCTCTTTGAACAATGTTATCAAATTGTCATGGGATGTAGTCTACAATTGCAAACATCTAATCTTCTGAAGCCATCAGTCTCGACTTGAAGCTAAACAATGTTTAGATTTATAGTCTTTCAACCGGGGACACACCCCACACCGAGAGGGTCCCTGTAGTTATGATGCGTGAATGTGCACAATTCTTTAACATGGTTGTATAGAACCGATCTGAGGGACATCTTGCGTTACCATTTATGTATTGAAATTCAAGTTCATTTTTTTTATTTCACAGTGATTTCGTATGCATGATGCTGTTTTATTGTTTCTGAAACGCTCGCGTGCACATCTTGTTTCACGTTTCAACATTTTTCAGCTGCGTTCAAAGCATGTGTGGGAATATTGTTTATCTCACGCCATTACTTCTTAATGAAATAAAAAGTCAAAGTCATGAGCTTATTTCACGTTTCATTGCAATATGGTATCCCTTTGTTCTGCAGGTGAGATCCAGTCCATTCCAGTTTCCACTGGTAGCTAGCTACAATGTATGCTATTCTAATACTGTTATAAGTTGTTGTATATTTTATAAACCAGTCACGTTTGTTGAAAAGTCCTACCTTATTACCTGCTAGCTCTGAAAATTTAATAATCTCTTTCAAGATGTTCATTGTTAATTTATGTTAGTTCTGCTTAAAATTACGCGGTTCAGCATTTTTTTTCTAAAATCCAACCAATGCATGTAACCATTTTTCATAAGGATTGTTCTATCAGAATTATATTACATGTGTATACTTTTGTCTGTGTCATGTAACAAAAACCGTGTGATAGCTTTCCTTTATGTTGTACAGAGACAATTTAGAAACGTCAGCGTAATCATTCGGTTCCTATTGTTATTACAGCTTGCTAGCGTTTAAAGTCTTATCCGGGTCCACAATCTCAAAGGCTCCTTGACACAACTGTGGTTATAATTGTATAGGTTTTCAACGATAGTTATTCTTGTAACTACCATTTGGATATAAACTGACTGTACACTTGAACAAACACCCTATTTTAAATATATATGTATAAGAAGTGTAAGTAATAAACTTGAATATCTTATCCAACATGCCTTCGATAATCATATTCCCAGAAACTCATTTAGGTAAAAGCATTGATAATGATTCCCAAAAGTGGACATGTTACATGATCCTGGTTATAGAGATGACAACTCATTAGGTGGACGTTCTACATCGCTTGAAATCGAGGATAGAAATGGAGTGTCCTGATTGGTTATAATTGAAATCTAGTTGTGCAATCAGCGACGCCCTTGTAAAAGTGACATTTGCGATTGACACCTCATAATGATAATTAACGTTATATAAACGTTTTTTCGTTAAATGTGTTTTCCTCGAAATATGCTTTTTGATTTTGTGAAAACTATTTATCATAAATATGCTTATAAATAACGAAGACCAAATCAGAGACCCAAAATAGTTCATGTGTGTGTTTTACATCAGACAGCTTAATTAGCTTAATTAACGTACCACGACAGCGGAACCACGAAAACAATCGAAGTCCAACAATCGAAAATTAAAGATCACGTGTAATGCATTTTTCTCAAGAATGACATATTATTGCCTCTACGTACATTATATATAGGAATCAATTGAACATAAAATCGAGACAATATACACTTGCAACTTATTATTAAGATTTTAATTTACCCAGTAAAACAATGCCGCATTCAGCGCGGCGATTCGCGTTGAAGACAATTCTTGAGGCGTGACTGTGATAAGTCACAGATTGGACCCGCTAGACATCTTGTCCGCGGAGCCTCATTGATTAACTACCGCTTTAAAAATAGAGTAATTAATTGCGATAAACAACGTATTCTTGGTAGGATTAATCAGTCGTCTCATTTGGTGTATTTTAAAGAAATCAAGTCCCTTTTGCATGTTGAATTTTTATGTTAATTTTATCAATCTTAGAGCAGTTCGAAGAAATATTTGTCTTTTTATATTAAATTCTCTCCATTTACGTACTTGTATAAGAGGTGTGAATGTAGATATGTGTTGTAAAATGTGTGAAAGTGGTGTGAATGAATCTATAATTCATTTTTTGTTTGAATGTAATGCTTATGATGTATTTAGAGACAGATATATTCATGTAAATGGTCAGTTAAATATACTTTCTCAATTTAACAATATATTAACCAGTAAATGTAAACATACTCTTGTAAATTTGTCTAATTATATAAGAGAAGCACTTGCTCATCGAAATTAGCTCATTAGCGATGTAATACACTAACTTTGTACAAATTTGTCTACTCTTAAAACAATGGAATGTTTTTTACATATTGTACATGGGCCTATGGCCTACAAACCGAAATAAAAGAATTGAATACCGCTGGATGGATTTATGAGGTGTGTTAAATAGCCAAAAACACTTGTTTATGCAATAATTATGCAATTGTCATCTGCAGAATTGTCTAGTTAGATATCTAAACATTCTATATAAGGACAATTTAAGTTGTTTCATTAAATTTGCTTGTAAAATTAACGATCAAGATATTGCGAAATCACGTTGAATTTATGACTTCGATACAACGCTTCATTGACCACCCCCGCATATGTCCATTCTAGTCGCCGGGGCGGGTTTTCAGAAAGCCTTATATATTTTATTTATGGGCCGATTGAAGGAATTTAAAATCGAGTAATTGCCAAATATAAATTTCATTTTAATGAATCCGTATGTGACCATGTTACATGGCATCTAATCTTTCAGTACCCCTCTTATAGATGTTTATTTGGCTGAATATCTGAATAGCAGTTCTGCCCCTTATAGAACTAAAAATTGCTAGTGTACAGCTAGTTTTAATATATTGTATTCACAAAGAACCGGTTTGGGAAGTAGCTGCGTAGTCCAGGATTTTCATCAATCGCTCTACTACTCCAATCAATGCAGTTTTTATGTTCGAAACAGAATCATCCGAACAAAATGTAACCTGCCTCTAAAACCTTTTTTTCTGACAATTACAATTTTATTTTCCAAATCAAAGTAAAAATCTTCGATTTTAATTTTGATTTTATCAAAGTAATTTTTTATCAAAGTGAAAAATAATAATCCATAAAACAGGCAAAATCTGCAGATGCTATTCATTCCAAGATCATACGGAGCAGTACATCAGTGAATCTATTTCTATGTAGTAATCTTCAGTAGACAGAGTTGCAGAACCCCTCGCGAAATTCGAACCGCGGAACTATCAGTTCCACGTAGAATTGGAAATACATACTTGGCGATTCCAGGAATTTTCAAAGGGGGTTCACATGTTTAAAAAAAGGGAGTTGGGGCTTATACAAATTACATACACATTTTTTCAAAGAAGTGGGGCGGGGGCGGTGTATCTTGTCATGGATGTACTTTGGATTTTACAAGTTTGAAGTTTCAATAGGTTTTTGCTCCAATCTTCTTTTCATTCTCAATCAACATCAAAACGTCTCTTGTGATACATGAATCATTGGCTGTATTCAGAATGGTTGTTTGTTTTACAGTTGTCTGTTTAACAGAAACTACATTGGCTTCCTGTCAGATTTAGAATCCAGTTTAAACTTCTCCTTCCTGTATTCAAATGCCTCAAACATCAAGCTTCAGAATATCTTCAAGACCTCTGCAAAACTATCATCCCAGACGAAAACTCAGATCCTCCCAGAACAACTTCCTGCATGTACCTCCATCCAGAACTCACACCTTTGGTGACCGTGCCTTTCAGGTTGCCGGCCCTACACTTTGGAACCAACTTCCTCAAAACCTCAGAGACTTTGATGAACTTTCTAAATTCAAATTTGGACTGAAAACTCATTTATTTTCCATTGCTTTTGATTGACTATCAGGCGTTGTCATGCCCTCATTATAGCGCCCCAGAGCAGTGTACTGGTTTTAGCGCTTTATAGATGTTTTATGTATGTATGTATGTATGTGTGTGTGTGTGTGTGTGTGCGTGCGTGCGTGCGTGCGTGCATGCATGCATGCATGTATGTATGTATGTATGTATGTATGTTCAATTCAAGATTCAAGATGTTTATTACAGTAATACAGGCCTCCAGCCCAAAGTACATGTTTTGAAAACAAAATTTACATAGTAAAGAAAGAATACAAACATATAATTCAATTCAAAGGCAATATCAATAATGTAGAACAATTAAAAAAATCATTTCAAACAGGCATATAGGAATGAAGAAATATATGATATTTTATGTACGCTTTAGTCACTTTTGGTTTCAAGATTGTCTCCCTTGAACATCTGATAAGTCAAGTGCTGTTGCTTGTTAAAAGGGCATTTCTCTGTCTTGTTGCAGATAAAATAAACTTGGAGCTTTCAACGTTGTAATTTTTCATAGCATTGATGAAATTGGCAGTGTAACCATTATGGTTTCTCATCCAAGGGAAATATTTAGTCCTTAATTCCTGATATAAAGGGCATACAGCTATGAAATGCAACTCATCCTCAATTACACTCTGCTTCAGGTGATATTTACAATATTTACAAAAGCGCTCATTTCGCTCAATCTTCTTCCACCGCCCAACTTCTACTTCAAGTTTGTGGTTCGAACAGCGAAACCTTGTAAGTGTTCTTCTCAGGTTCTTGTCTTTGATATGAAGAAGATATTTTTCAGGTTCAAGTTGAGATTTGAACTGGCTGTAGCATGATAGTCTTGAGCTGGCTTGTAGGTCACTTAAGAGGTATATTAAGTATGTATGTGTGTACGTATGTATGTATGTATGTATGTATGGACTTGGAGGAAGTTAAACCAATTTCCACTTCCAGGTTTTTTTCTACACTTGTCAAATGTAACCTAAATGTAAAATTCTTATCGCTTACTTTGGATATCGACTCACGTGCTTGAGAAACGTCCCCATACACAATAAAATATATCTCAATTAACGAGCTATACATATGACTGAAAGCAGGTTATATAATATTTTTAGAGGTCATCATTTTAACTATATTTGAAATTTCAAAACAGTTTATGTTCACAATTCTGAGAAACACACGTTTTAGAAATCGCCGTTTTCGAATCTCCTTAACTAGACGAGATGGAAGTGTCAAAAAATTACTTTTTGGCTTGTTTTATGACCTCCAACAAGTTCAAGTCCATGTAGGTTATATATGTCGAGATCATAATTTTTTAACTGAATTGCTAAATTTTATAAATTTATAACCTAAATGTAAAATATTCAGGCCAAGAGTATTTGAACTGACATAATAGTTAAAGTATCATACTCTGATGTATGGACTTGTGAGCACTTATTTACTAATCATTTGTATATCTAATACATTTTATATCTACTATCTCAGATTGCAGTGTTTCGTTTTATACTCTCTTAAAAATATGGGGACGTTTCTTTTGCACGTCAGTATAGCTTTAAACAGTTCTTGTTGAAGAGAAAATGTCAGTAGAAAGACGGTCCACTATGCCTCAGCGAACAAACACATTATGGATTGTCTTCCATAACATTACTTCAATATTCATGTGTGAAATGTGTTGCTTCCATTTAATTGGCTATAGGGATTGGTCACGTGTTTTGCTGCCAAACGCTGCATGCATTCTGTCATATAGATGACAATCATTTCTTCTTCGTGATGCATTTGTCTAGTGGATTCTTAAGATACAGTTCTAGTTGTTCCGTTTACAACGTTATAACATCATGAACCAGGTACTAGAGACATTCAAACTTGTTCAAGGTTTGGTGTTGTTCTTTGGTTTCTGGTATTGTTCTGGACAATGTGTGCCGAAAACGTTTCTCAAGAAAAAACCTTTTGAAAATAAATTGATCACGGACTTTTCACTTTGGAATAAAACTGGGCTTGGATCGTCCAATGCTTGTGTGAGAGATTGTGTTCGCGATGAGAAATGTGTGTCATTCTTCTACAACAAACGGAGAGATGTATGTACTGCCCATAAATTTCAGTTCCTCATCACAGAAGCAAACATCCCTGACGAAGGATCTGGGTACTACGTGGCCAACCAGCTGCCTGTTGGTAAGATCAATATTTGATAAATGATTGTTGATTTTCATACTTCATTATGTTATATTAACTCATGGTGCTAAAATAAACATAGCGTGTAACTACGCTTAAAGGCAGTGTAGCACGGTGTTTCGACCTAAATTAAGCTATATTACGACATATTGATACATTCGCACATATTTTAGCTTCGTATTGATGCCATAAAATACTTAATACTGTTTCCAGGTGACTTGTTATTATAATTAAAAAAAGTAAAAGCCCACCGCGTGAATTGAGCGGGAATTTTCCATACGTGGAGTGTAAACAATTGCTCCGTACATTGAAATTTATCGCACGCGTTGTTGTGATGCTTGTTTTTCTGGTTTCATCTACACGTTGCGCGTCTTGTTTTGTGCCCGATTATCGTCTGCTTCCCTCAGCAGCTAGATCAATGTATCTAGATTCTATCGTCACAAGATCATGTAGGCTTCTTACCTGGCAAACTGACTCATCCTCCATATTTCAGTAGAATGTTAAACTATGATAGATAGTGGATACTAATTTTCATCATATCGTTATAAGATAATTGAAAACAATGTTCAGATTATTCAGAATGAACAAAACCCGCAATAGTGAAAAAGTAGCCGTTTTCTGATACGTTGTCCAAGTTTACCTGTAAAATATGTCTTCCCAGTACCACTTGGGCATTACACTTTGATGCAATAAAATTTCGTTTTGATTTTGCAAATATTATTTTAAATGAAACGTCAATGAAAAATTATTTTGATCTGTTTCTGAATATTTTACTTTGGTCATGTATTCATAAAATTATTTGCATCCATGATTTTCAAATAGGCCTACCCCGATAATAGGGACGCTTTTGTTGAAATACATTGCATAAACAATGATTTTCCCTACCATGTCATATATGTCATTTGTCATATTTTCCGTAGATATGAGTTGAATTTTAGGCCTATATATTTTAGGATACTTGCCCAGTTTTCAAAAACATTGAAAATTATATAAATTGTTTAATTATTTGCTCATCATGAACAGAGATGTGAAAAACAAGATGAATTATTTGTCATGTTATGTTGGTAAATCGGATGACATTATATATGTCGTGTACAAGTTTTGTACAAGTTATGACATAATATTATGTCTTATTTAGTTGTATGGAAAACTACTGTCAAATAGGTACATAAATGATCCAATTTTATCGAAATCTTATTGTTTTCCAAGTTATAGCAAAACTGCCAACAAAAACTGTACAAGTTATAACCTGTACAATGAAAACCATACAGGTTATAACTTGTATGATGGCATCATACAAGTTATAACTTGTACAATTGTGTTATACAAGTTATAACTTGTACAAAATCATAACTTGTACACGACATATATACATTGTCATCAGAACATTTAACAAAAATTATATGTGGTAAAAGGTGAAGTTGAAAGTTAGAAATTCTTGCCATTTAGATAGTGAAGAAATATAACATGGTTATATTTGGGATAACAATACCTCCAATACCTTCAATCGGGCCGAATCCCATGCGGGATTCGAACCCACGCCCTCAGAGTAAGGCAATTATTCATGGATCCCTCTATCCGGGCTAAGCCCCGCCCCCTTGGTTACTGTTGCTAGTTCCCACACGCTTTCGCACAAAATGGCCGCCGTGATTGACAGCCTTGTCACCAAGTCTTAGATCTATATCTTGCATTCCTGAAAGCTTTTATGTGTCCTTTTTACCAAACTCTGATCAATATCAACCAAGGGTTTAGACAAAAGGATATATTACTACCAACAAGGTTACATTCATGATGTACTATTACATTTCCCAACTGTATCTGTCCCCAAATGTTGGCCATAGGCATCGCTCCAAAAAACGATCCTCCTCATTTGTTATCACTTGAATCACCGAATCCAAGAAACCCTCCGTTTATTGTTCATTCAAAGCGGGGTTAGCCACACTCACCAACAAAATACCTTTGTGAATTGTATTATATGATGTTACGGGAATTGCTTTAAAAGTATCACAAATTAATTTTTATGATCGGACAGTGAACGAAAACTTATGAAATTCAACAAGATTGTAATCCAACATCTTATTATTACTTTTAAACACATTTCCAATTCATTAATTTTAAGCATGGTTTTGGAAAACAGCAAAATAATGACTTGATATTTTTACAGTAACATCACATTGCCACCATAATGTAAGCCTATAGGGTTGAAGAATTGAACATACCCCAATTAACCGTTTAACTGTTTTATTAAATACCATTGTATCCAAAATCAGAAATTTGGTAGTTTCCATGTCAATTATCAGTCAAATATTTTGAAAATTGAGATAATTAAATTATCCATGCAACATTGAAATAACATGGGATCGAATGGGGAAACAGCAATTCTTGCAACACGTTTGGGACATTGCTGTAATTAAATGAAAATCATTCACGTTGCACAAAATGTAAATGTTAATTGTAATTATGGAAATAACCTCAAGGTGAGAATACACACCACTGTGCACTTGTGTCGAGATGGACAAAACAAAACAAGATGGTGTTTTTTATACACGACAATATTTATTCAAAGACAGAGTTTGGTAAAATAATAACATTCAATTAAGACCAATCTTTGTACCAGCAAGGTCATGACAATTATAAAATTTTATAATATACGGTCTTCTTTTACAGGCACATTGAAAAATAGATAATGTTTCATCTTTAACACATAACAGTCACGTGTTACTAAACTAAAAAATTGAGCCATGGGCTCTGTAGCTCATCAGGCTTATTATACATGAACTTATTCAAAATGTCAACTTCTAGGTGAGAGGTATAACACATAGTAAGCACTTTAAATGAAAATAATATGATGAAATAAGCTTTAAGGTCCTTACCCCTCTGATCTATCTTTGAAGCCAGAGATAAAATCCCCTACACATAAAGTCACACTTGAAGATATAATTCATTACTGTTGTTTCCTATAAATTACCTCCCTTTAAAGAGCACATACAATCTCTAGATGAAATAGCTTTTTAGGTCATGACGTCTGTGACCTATATTTGGGGTCGCAGGATCTCTAGACCTTTTGGAAATTGAGAAGAAGATGAAAATAAGTTTTTGGGGTTTGTAACCCCAGTGACCCAAATGGAGATCACAGGGTCATGAAATCTACAATTTAGAATCCCGATTAGTCATGGAGTCTGCACACAACTTTTCAGCTCTCTAGACCTTTTGGAACTTGAGAAGAAGATGAAAATAGGTTTTTGGGGTTGTGACCCCTGTGACCCCATTTGAGGTCACAGGGTCACCAAATCACAATTTATAATCCCTATTAGCCAAGAATTTTACACACACCTTTCATCTCACTATACCATTTGGAACTTGAGAAGAAGATGAAACTAGGTTTTTGGGGTTGTGACCCTTGTGACCCATTTGAGGTCACGGAGTCATAAAATATATAATTAAGAATCCCTATTAGCCAAGGAGTCTGCACACTAAATTTCAGCTCCCTAGACCAAGTGGTTCTGGAGAAGAAGATGAAAATGCGAAAAAGCTTACAGACGGATGGACGGACGGACGCCGGACACCATGCCATGCCATAAGCCAATCGGGCCTTTCATGCCAGTTGAGCTAAAACTTGCTCTGTAGTTAATTAGATATTTATTGCATTATCAACATTAACATATCAAATTATAAAGCACTGCCTATGTGATCGCTACAGTTTAGTCAATCAGCAAATTTACAAATCATAATCCATATTGGTATATCTATACAAATCATATTATTATCTCAGACCTAGGCTAAATAGATTGGTAATACACTTCATGTAGAGTTTCAGGGATATAAGATGAAGGGTTTTTAAGTTCTACTCTGGAATCGAAATTTAGCCTTTAAGTCCAAATCCAACACGTTTCTATGGACATATGAACATATCAAATATTACTTCAGTTAGTTGGTAATACTCTTAGAAAGCATCACAAAGATGTTATGAACGGTATTTTAGTTCTGTTCCAGTAATGAAATTATTCCAGATGGACAGACAGACATGGCGACAGCTATATCACATTTGTATGACATACCAGAAGTATACAGATTGCAGATACTCCAGTATGAACAGCTCTATGTATGTTATGTACAGACTCCTTGGCCAATGAGGATTCTAAATAGCAGCTTTGGTGACCCTGTGACCCCAAATTGGGTCACAGATGTCATGACCTAATAACCTTCATTTTCATCATCTTCTCCAGTAGGAAGGCTCTTGAAAACTTAAAAGTTGTGTACCCACTCCTTGGCCAATTGGGATTCTAAAATTCTAAAATTCCCAAATGTGGGTCACAGGGGTCATGGCCTTTTCTTGTTCACAATGTTTTATTTATTTATTTATTACTTTGATTTTTTATCTTAGAAAATAAATCACTCAAGTTCTGATGAGCTACAGAGCACATGGCTCTATTTTCAACTACTATCAAGTTCATGGATTGGATCAGTTTACAGTTGCAAGATCAACAAGAGAAAAAGAGTCATCAGAAGATGACATATCCCACAGGTCCAACATAATTTGTAAAACACATCTTTAACAGATAATTGTATATCTACTACTTCAGTTAGGGGGTAATACACATACTGAGTTTCAGATATGATGAAGTGTTTCTGCTCCAGAAGTAGACTATCGCTGAACAAAGTCCAAATCAAATCAGATTTTTTTTTTAAATCTGAAAATATCAAAAGGCACCACTTCAGTTAGTAGGTAAACACATGCAAAGTTTCAGGAAGATATGATGAAGAATTTTCGAGGTGTGCTCCGGAAACGAACCAGTCTCTGAACAAAGTCCAAATTCAACACTTTTCTATGAAAACGAAAAACATTTTTTTTCAGAAATCTCAAAATATCAAAAAGCACTACTTCAGTTAGTGGGTAATACACATGCAAAGTTTCAGAAAGATATCATGAACGGTTTTTGAGTTCTGCTCCGGAAACAAAATGACGGACAGACAGACGGACAGGGCGTCGACTATATCTCACGGTATTACATACCGGTGGGATAAAAATAGACCCATTGGCTCTGAAGCTCAATTATGTTATTCATTATCTCTAAGGAAAAGATTAACATATCCCAGTCATCAAATTTAAAATATATTACACATTAATCCACATTCACTATATATATTCTGCATTTTATTGTTTTAGTTGTTATTTGTATTCTGGAAATATCAACATTTATAATGAAAAGGTCATAATCTGTTTCTGAAAATCCTGTTTCTCATAGGCTCCTTTTCAATATTTAATAAAATGTTGATATTTTATGAATAAGTTCCATTGAGCATCTGAGTGTAGGACTAAACCATTCTCACGGAAGAGTGTGAACTCAAAACAGTTCACAGGGTCGTCAAATCTACAATTTAGAATCTTCTTCAGCCAAGGAGTATATACATAAAATTTCAGCTCTCTAGAATTATTGGTTCTGGAGAAGATGATAATATCTTTTTAGATAATGACTCCTGTGACCCACATTTGGGGTCACATGATCACCAAATCTACAAGTTAGAATCCTCTTCATCCAAGAAGTCTGTACATACAATTTCAGCTCTCTAGAGTCCTTGGTTCTGGAGAACAAGTTGAAAAAGCAAAAAGTGTACGGACAGAAGGACGGAGGGATGGACGGACGCCATGTCATGCCATGCCATAAACCCATCGGGCCTTTAAGGCCTGATGAACTAATTAGTGAGCACAATATTTCATATTTCAACGATTTTAACATTTGTCAAAGAAATTATTTTCAAAATAGCAAAAAGACCACAGAAGTCTTATCAAAGCAGAGTATATATGTCTTCATAGTGAGTATGTCTTCATAGATACACATTAGAAATAAAATTTGAAAAATAGAGCCATGGGCTCTGTAGCTCATCAGGGTTTATATTGTTTAAAGATGAAGACTGAAAAATAATTTTAGATAATGGCCCTTGATGCCCTTATTTGGGGCACCAGAGGTCACCAAATCTACAATTTAAAATCTCCATTGGCTAAAGAGTCTACATACGACATCACAGCCTGCTATGTCTTTTCTTTCTGGAGAAGAAGAAGAATATAGTTTGTTTACGTCATGGCCTATGAGGCCCTTATTTGGGACTACACCGTGACACGGTCACCAAATCTGCAATTTAGAATCCCCATTGGCTAAAGAGTCTGTACACAATATAACAGCATTATAGGTCATTTTGTTCTGGAGAAGAAGATGAAAATAGGCTTTTAGGTTATGGCTTGTGGGGCCTTTACTTACGGCCACAGGGTCACCAAATCTTCAAGTTAGAATCCCCATTGGCTAAAGAGTATGCACAGAATATTACAGCCGTCTTGGTCTTTTTATTCTGGAGAAAATATTAAAATAGGTTTTTAGGTTATGGCCTGTGAGGCCTTTATTTGGGGCCCCAGGGTCACCAAATCTACTATTTAGAATCCCCATTAGCCAAGGCGTCTGCACACAACATTTCAGCTCTTTAGGCCTTTTGGAACTGGAGAAGAAGATGAAAATAGGTTTTTAAGGTTGTGACCCCTGTGACCCCATTTGGGGTCACAGGGTTACGAAATCTCCAATTTAGAACCCCCATTAGCCAAGGAGTCTGCACACAACATTTCAGCTCTCTAGAATCAATAGTTCTGAAGAAGAAGTCGAAACTGTGAAAAGTTTACGGATGGGCGGACCCCATGCCATGCCATAAGCTCATCGGGCCTTTCAGGCCTGATGAGCTTAAAATGAGCATAGCTCACATAACCCAGACTGCAGTTTCATACAGTTTTAATAAGTGTGAGAGCATAATCTAGTCAATTATGTCAATAATAACAATATTTATTTTTTACTGATAACTTATTTGAACCTTCGAGTCAAAACTAATAAAAGGCACTTTTGTTCATTAAGATAAGTTTATTGAAATTGACAGTTTCATGATTTTGTGAGTTTGAAGGTGCATACTGCTTCAAAAGCCATTATCTTAAAGACAGTGAACCATTATTTGAGTGACCTTTCGTTTCAACACTGCTAAATGATTGTCCTACCTAAAACCACAAACAATTTTACCTGACATTCTGTATAATTTCAAATGGGAACGATTTTGGTGTTAAAAAATTGGGGGTTGCTTGATTTGTTTCTTTATGTATAGTTAGAGATATACTCTGGAAACGAGACGAAGTCTACAAATTATACCGTTTTTGGTCAAGATTTTAAACCCCTAAAAGGCACATCAGCACCATATAGGTTACCTCAATACCAATTTTGAAGTTTCAAAGTCATACAGTTGAACTAACCACAAATGTTGTCAGATCTCCGGTTGCAAACTTCTCCACAATACTAGAAGTGGTTAGATATGTCACCAACTTGCAAAAGATCCTCTGCCTCCCTTTTCACGAGCAACCTGAAAAAATTATGTTGATATCCACAGTTACATAATATAGGAGTATCAGAATAGAGCCAATGGCATTATTACAGGTATTGTATTATGCATTTTTTTCTAGCCATGTCACATGTTATAACTGGGTTTGATTTGGAAAAGTTCTTCTCTGGAATTTGTTTTTCAATTATCTAGCTTTCAATTCAAATTTAATACATTCAAAACCTATGTTATATACTAGCAAGAGAAATGGCATAGATAAGTCATGATTGTGCAATTCATCTGAAGACTTTTTCACACTTTCAGTTCTACTTATCTATGCTGTGATTTTGAATGTTTCATTAAGGATAATACAAATGTGATAAGACAATATAATAAAATATGAAGGAGTTCTCATTTGTTTGAACCTTATGTTAAAAGGCAAAACTATGTTGGATATTAATTTACGGACACAATCGAACGTCATTACTTGAATATAAAAAATATTTCACTCACTCATGTTTGTTGATATCTTGACATGAGCATCAGTGTGAGAAGGCGTGGTTCTCCATGACCGAGGAGTTGAGCTGAGTCTCCCTCTTGTCCACCACCCTCATGTCCAGGATATTCTTGGAGTTGCAGTTGTACCAGTATTAAAGTGCAATACTTTGCACAATCATGGCCAGGGCTGTCCATTCTCCCATCACCTTGAACGAGTGAGTGAGTTAGGGTTTAACGCCGCTTTAAAGAGTATTTCACTTATATCACGGCTGCTAGCATTAGTGCAGGGAGAAAGCCCGCAACGCCATGTGGCTATGCATTGCGGTGAAACCTGCGAGCAACGGCTGGAACTAGCGAACCATGGGTGGTACTGCACTGAAATTATGTGTAGCATTGCACCAAAAACTTACTGCGTGTAGAACAGTTCTCTACTGCAGACAAAGTTGCCGTGCCCCTGGCGGGATTCGAACCCTGAACCTCTTGATCCAAAGCCGAACACGCTAACCACTGCGCTAACCCGCCCCCCACCTTGGACGATAAACAATTCCAAACTTACAACATAGAAATAGCAGTCAAAGAACATGCATAGAATATTGCAGTTCTAATTATTGGTTCATTATGAGATATATTTTTTACATTTTTGAGTTCTGAAAAGGTCAAGAAATTGTAACACACTAATGTAATTGTGAAACCGCAAGTCAATCAAAGCTCAGATTTGTACCTGTAATAACAATCTCTATCCCTTGTAGTCCTTCTCAAGTTGTCTGGATTGATCGCCGGTGATTTTTTTTATGGCTTGAATGATGAACTTTGCCTTGATTCGATGAAATGTTGATGAACTTGGAGCATTCATGTTCATACACTTCATGAAGAGGGCAATCTTCGCGTAGTTATTTCCCGAAAGGAGGGTAACCATGCAGAAGTGCATGTTTCCTAGCATCATTCCACGATCCAACTTCTAAATGACCACTTGCAGTTGTGATGACCGTTCTCTCTTGTCTGAAAATAAAAGGAAATGGCAACATATCAATATAGGGATAAAAGACAAAAGAGGCAGAGAAAAAAACGTAATGACATAATGTCAAATCAAGACATGTAGACAGTTTTATACAAAAAGAGCCATTGACACTGTATCTAATCTGGATTTGCATGATTTATTATCTGAGGTTGAATATCTATACATTTTCTCAATTCATACAATGTAAAAATAGAGACATGGGCTCTGTAGCTCATCATGTATTCCTTGATTTATTATTTAAGGTTGAATATCTAAGTTAACTCAAGTAATACATTGTTAACAAGCAAATAATAGGTTTTAGATTGTGACCCCTGTGATTAACACTTTTTTGGGGGTCACAGGGTCACCAAATCTACAATTTAGAAACCCTATTGGCCAAGGAGTCACACAACTTTTCAGCTCTCTAGACCTTTTGAAACTGGAGAAGATGAAAATAGGTTTTTAAGGTTGTGACCGAAATCTACAATTCAGAATCCCCCTTACCCAAGGTGTCTCTACATAAATTTCAACTCTCTAGAGTCATTGGTTCTGGAGAAGAAGTCGAAAAAGCGAAAAGTTTACGGTTGGATGGACGGACACCGGATGTCATGCCATAAGCCCATCGTGCCTTAAGGGCCTGATGAGCTAAATAGTGGATCAGAACTCCCTCACTCCAGCTTAGCCGGGTGGAGGAACGAAAGAGTATTGTTTGATTGCTCACAGGCAATTGGATATAGTGGCTTATATAATTAGGTGCCTGGCATGGATAATTAATCATACATAAGCAGCCACCAATAACATACATAAAATTGGAAATGTATCGTTAGTGAAACTCGATCTGACTGCGTATCTTTAGCCTACACTGGTTGACCTATGGGAATAGTCATTTGATCACTGTTGATTACTTTCAGTGTCAGTGCATTTAACAATTCTACTTAAAATATCTACATTAGTGTTATTAGTGAAAGACTTAATTTTCATCTTGAGATAGATTTTCACATGTAAAATATTCTGCTGGTATAAATGGTGCGCTTAATTCTTAGGTGTGTAGCTTTACCCGACAGCACTGGACAGTACCTACCTCACCCCTCGCACTAAGACGGCAAGAGCAACAAACTGCTCGTCTGACATCGCGCCTCAAAGCTCTATCGCTTTATCGCTGTGTCGCGCCACTGTACCTTTTTGGAATATTTGAGAGTGGAGAGTTTTTCAAATGAAATGATTTTATGTATTGTTCTTACAATTAAACTTTTTAATTGCATCTTCTTGTTTAAATTATTAATGTTCTATCTAAATGATAATACTGTTCCTTTAAGGCTACTTCAAAAGATGTGCTTTATGCTCATTAAGATTTAATTGGTTCAAAAACTTGAATTGAGCAGGAAACCCAAAGAGAATATCAATGTTTTGTAAAATAATACCAAGATTTGTAGAGGTATTCAAAAACAGTTCCAATCAAGCCGAATTGTTTTATATATGATCATATTTTTCGAAAAACGTGAGAGATGTTTTCATTCTCTGTTTTACAAAATGCACAATTCTCGTCATTTGCAAACTGCATATAGTTTTAAAATTCTTCTTGGTATTAACTGTGCTGTGTAATTTTAAATCATTTGTACAGCATCTGTACCGCAAAAAAAACTATTTTCCTATTTTAAAGAATGTAGATCGAAATGCCCACTTTTCATATACATTTGTTCGAAAACGCAAAACCAATATAAAACCTATTTTGAAAATGAACTAATCTGAAATACAAGAAGTTCAAACTCATAAACACCTTGGCATTACTCTCCAAAGTGACTGTGCATGGAAGAGTCATATTGAAAACGTTATTGAGAAAGTCAGTCCCATGATCAACTGTCTGCGAAGTTTCAAATATCGTCTCTCCAGGAAAACCCTCGAAACCATGTACAAGTCATACGTTCTCTGAAACCAAATTCAAACCACTAAAAGAAAGAAGACGCGAAACAAAGTTGTTAACTTTTTACAAAATGACTAACAATTTCACGCCGGGCTACCTCTGTGACCTTGTACCTAAAACTGTCGCCGAAAATAGTCAATACAATCTCAGAAATAATACCAAGTTACAAACAATAAACTGTAGAACAAAACTATATGAAACATCATTCTTACCAGATACAATTAAAATATGGAATTCCTTACCCGACGACGTCACAAACGCCAGAACAATTGGTGAGTTTAAATCTATATTAACCACAAAGGAATCTCATAATTATCTCGATCTGAATTATGGAAGTCGATTCTGCCAAATTCTACACTGTCGTCTAAAACTTGGTTGCAGTGAGCTTAATGCTGATAAGGTCAGTAGACATATATCAAATAACGCTGAATGTGCATGTGGGTATCACACTGAAGATGTCATTCACTACCTTTTACTTGTAAATTATATACAGCTATTCGAAACGATGCACTTTTCTATGTAAATGGCCACAACCTCCGCACTGTATTATACGGAATCCCCCCTGCTACCAGCAATGAAAATAAGAATATTATAGAGTCCTTACACCAATTTCTGTGCAAAAAACATTCTAAGAAATATTGTATAGGATGATATATGGAATATAACTGCAAGCAATACGCTCTCATTGTAAATACACACCCAATGTAATCAATTCACTGGTATTTAATTATGTTCTGTATCTAGTTCTTGTGTATGTTTATTTGTATTATGTTGTATTGGTGAGGTATTCAGAAAAGCAAAGCCTTGCTTGTTTACCGAATCAAATTCATTTTCTATGAATAAAAATATGTTTAAACCATACATTTGTTCATTTAATACCATTAGTCACAGTCACAACATATCTCGAGCCCTTATAAGCTTTAAATCATTTAAGTTATTAATTGTGTTACTAATAATCAAGGTATATATCCGCATGAGAAATCCATTACAAATGCATTACCAAACTAGTACACGTTTATGGATTAATTAATTGACAACCTCAATTTTACAAGTAAAATTCGTTTGATAATGAATTTGATAATAGTTCTAAAAACGACTTACACTCTGATAAGATAATTGTCTAATTTAGAAAAAATGAAAGTAGGCCTTTTGCTGTGCAAATACATGTAGCGGAGGGAGTGGGGGCTCCTTTCTGTACTTCCTGAAGCTGCAAACATCAACTAGATAGGTTCTTCTGTGAACAGAGATGGTGGATATTTCATTCCTAGTGCTTATCACCATTTACTGACGTAATCGTACAATAAGTTTCATATTTTATTCATCATCATCATCATCATCATCATCATCCGTTTTAGATTAACCAGGCCATGATTAATCCTCAAACAAGGGTAAAGCCTGTCTGTCCGTCGAGATCGGAGTCTTCCTCTCCAGACTGGGCGATCCTGTGGGTTTATTGAGTCCATACACAAGGCCTCATGGTCGCGCGACACAAGTTCATCCCATGTTAGCTTGGGTCTTCCTTTACTCCGTTGTGCAGGAACACTGAGTTCTCTGATCTGAGAGATCCAGCAGGTTCTGTCTCTATGTGGCCGAGCCATCTCAACCTGCCCAGTTGCATCACACTGGCTATATCTTTTAACTTGAGCTGTTCAAGTAGGGTTTCAAAGTTCACATCATCCTCGGGCTTGACACGGCAAATCCACCTGACCATGGCTCTGTCATTTCGCTTTAGGCGCTTGGTAGTGTTAGATGTTGCAGCCCAAGTTTCAGAGCAATATAGCATGGCACTCCTCACGCAGCTGGCGTAAATCCGGCCTCGAGTTGTAACTGGCAGGTGATTGTTTGTGAGGATTGGTATTAGTTCTCTGAACTTTTTCCATGCTGATTTGCAACGAGTTGCGGCTGCAAGCTCATATCAACCTCCTGAGGACATGGTGTCACCTAGGTAGCAGGGGTCGGCCACTGCTTCGAGTGTGTTATCTCCGATCCCCACCTCCTTCTGGGGCCTTCCGTCAACTTGTCTGGCAGTGCCCTTACAGCGTGGACAGGTGTATTATGGATCTGGTCGTAATGGGCCATTGATTCCGCTACATTTCTTATGGACCCAGCTGGAACAGGTTGCATAGAAGATGGATTTTTTTTTTTTTGCCTGAACAAGGGTACTCCCAGATTTTTCAGATTGTCGAGGTTTTGTCCTGAGATCATGACTTTGGTCTTTCCCACGTTGACCCGATGGCCTTTCTCTTCCATTCCGATCTTCAACGAGGAGATTCTTTCCACTAGGGCTTCTAGGGATGTGTCCACAATTGCAAGGTCATCTGCATACAGGAGTTCCCAGGGGCATCCAGTCCGAAGCTCACGTGACAGGGCTCCCAGGACATTGGTGAAAAGTAGGGGACTGAGTAATGAACCTTGGTGTACGCCTACTTCCACTTTGAATTCGTCGCTGTACTCCTCTCTGATGCGCACCCGGCTTCTAGCTTTTGAGTACATAGATTGTACGGTCTGGACAAGCCATTCCTCGACTCTGAGTTTACGCATGGCCCACCATATCACTTTTCTTGGCACTCGGTCAAAGGCTTTTTCAAGGTCGATAAATGCCATGTAGAGGGTCTTGTTTGCTGCCAAGTGCTTCTCTTGGAGCTGACGGATTATAAAAATGGCGTCTGTTGTACCTCTGCCTGGCATAAAGCCAAATTGCATCTCGTCAATGTGCACTTGTTGCCTGAGTAGGTGTTCTATTACTCTCTCTAGGATTTTCATGGTCTGATCTAACAGCTTTAGACCTCTGTAGTTGCCCCTTTCAAGTGCGTCACCCTTTCCTTTGTAGAGACGATGAGATGATGTAGCTCTCTTCCCATTCTGTTGGTTTTATGGCCTTCTCGAATAAAGGTTTCGATGAGATCTTTTATAAGCGCTACTCCAACCTTGCCTGTGGGCTTCAGCATCTCCGCTACTACACCGGATGGCCCAGCCGCCTTACCCATGCGCATCTTACTGACAGCTCTTTCAATCAACTCATTGGGCCTTCGACAAGGGGTTCCTCTCACAAGTCATTTGGGTTCCAGGGGAATTCCACATTGAGGAGTCTCTCATAGTGTTGTTTCCAGGCAGCCTTTTTCCCAGTGTTGTCGAGGGAGAGTTCACCGGCATCATTTTTGACAGGTTTCTCGCCAAAGACATCTTGATTTTCTTGGCGCATCTGCTTAGCCAGCTTGTATACACTCCCTGTCTTTAGGTTGATATCTTTGAAAACCTCCTTTTCTGCCTCATTCATTTCCAGGTAGATGGTGTGTTTGGCAAAACGCTTGGCTGTATTGTAAGCATCTCTGCTTCCTCCTTTCTTCCAAGCTTTGTAGAATCCAAGCATCCTGCATTATCCACTGTGTCATTCCACCACCATGAAAGGCCACAAGTCTCTCTAGCAGCATCAGTTACTCCCACCTTTAGTGTTTTCCAGAGTCCCTCCACGTTGTTTTCATGAGTCGCTTATGTTTTCGTGGCAAACAGTTTGGCATACTCAGCTTTTTTGTCTGGGTCCTTTAGCTTCCAGAGCTTGATGACGTTTGTCATATGCCTTCTGAAGCTGCGCCGATATAAGATGTTATCGATCTGTGTTGAGACCTCTCCAGATTGGTAAGTTGTCAGATTTTTGTATTTCTTTGTGAACAGAGAGTTGCCTACTCTTTCAGCATCGGCGTTTCGTTGACCAATTGCATTACCTCCATGCACTTCCATGTATTCATCTCTTGTACTGCCTATGTGCCCATTCCAATCGCCGTACACACGTAGCACTTCAGATGTTGGCACTGTTGTAATAAGACTCTGGAGCTGGTCGTAGAATTGAGTCTTGGCATCCTCGCTGAGACCAAGCTGGGGAGCATAGACACACACAAGGGCAAAGACAACTTCTCCCACCACTAGGCAGGCGCACTAGGAGTATTCTGTCTGATACGCGTCTAACCTCGAAGACCTTTTCCCACCATTTCTCTGCAAGCAGCACACCAACACCTCCTGTGCCTTTGTCGTTACCTGACCAGAAGAACTTGCATTGGGAGTCCTTGCCAGTGATTTTTCTAACTCCGCTATTTCTCCACCTGGTCTTCTGTAGACAAAGAAGATCAATCTTTCTCCTGCTCATGGTCTCTACTTCATTAGCCTTGCCTCGCATGGTTCCGACGTTCAGTGTTCCCACACGGAATGGTTCTGGGCGTTCATAGGATTTGCCACAATGGCCGAACCCTGCGGACCCACGCACCCTGTGGTCCGCCAAGCCCGAGACACTACCAGCGGCACTGCCTTGCTTGTTTCTCTTAAGACATATTATTAATTAATATTGCGTTAAAGTTTATGAAATAATAAAGTGTAAATCAATGATAACGACAAGAGGAAGTTTAGTAGACAGTTATCAATATTGTGAAGTTTTATTGAAAATTTTGATGAAACTTTGTCTCCAGTAAACTTATTCCAACTATAATTTTCCCATTGAAAATAATTTTATTAGTTATTTTATCTGTGTAGTTAATTCAATTTTGTCCGTGTCGATTTTGTTAAACAATTCGTCACCAAATGATAATATGTTCACTTTGATTTGGAAACATATATATTCACTTGGATTTGGAGACAATAGTTTCCCCTCAATGACATAAAGGTGAAGAGAAAGCAGTTTCGTTCGGTTACACATGCATGCTGGAAACTAAAACTGAACCTTCATAAAATGTATTTAATGGGTGTGGGGGGAATATTCGTTAAGACAGTCCATTAAAAGAGAATTTATGGAAAGCGTGGTGCCATGATTAATTGATTTGCTTTTAACTTGACCTGAACACTTCAATCTTCACACTGTTGCTTTCAAAACGTTTTACTTGATATAAATATCACCATGTAACGGGTTCGTCAGATTTCTTATTTTGATTGCAAGAGATAAGGGAAACAATTTTTAAAAAACGAAATTGATTGACGTATTAATTGACGCAATTGATCCAAAGGCAGTCAGCTGTACAGTATATTGTTTATATATAGCTACGAAGAAATAATGTAGTTATGACAAGTGTATATGACAGAAGAAAGTCTGGAATAAATGTTCACAAAACAACCAAGAGAAATGATGAATATTATTTGCATCAATTGAAACTGTTCCATGAACTGCCAAAACGTCACTTAATCGCAACTTGGCAGCCAGACTGATTTCTTACCTCACACAAGTTTATATTTCTGACTGAGACAGTGCACTGGTGTACTTCTATATTGAACGCAGTTATTGCAACGCTGAGTTAATGGTGTGTGCCAGGAAATATATAGTTTGTAGAAATAAGGTAAGGTGTTTTCAGTAATACCCTATACAAAATAAATAACCCACGAAAGTAGTCAACAACAAAGGCATTGTAATAAAATAACATATCGCACTTGCATGATCAAACAGGCTACAAATCACTGTTAATTTAGAATATTCTAAATTATGAATGAATGTATCAAAAATGTATTTGTCATAAATTGATATGCCCACATTAACATACCCAAATGGATGTAATTGATAAGTCACCAACTATGTATCAAATTGTATATGCCTCCCTGTTATACAAGCAAGGTCTAAGAGTTATCGTTTCAAAACCAAAAGCTTCATAAAGAACTGTGAGTTACATTTCCCAACGCTGTATTTCATGCTGTTTTGATGTAAGTGTAAGATATATCGTACCATATCTAAAATCGTATCAGACAGACTATTAAAGGAAACTTATTCTTAAAACCGTTAACCATTTACCATGGTACAACACAAGCTTACATGAAAGGTGAAATAAATACACGTTTAATTATTTATTTATAGTAGAAAATTAAAATATATTATTAATTAGGCGGTTTTACGTCCGGATGCCTTTCCTCGTGCAACTTGTACACTTTTGGCAGTCCAAGGCCTCCACCGTTCCCAACTGACTAGGGCGAGTGTGTAATCCCACTTGCGCATGCACCGTAGACCCATGTTACCTGTGAATCGCTGCATATGCTACTGTCACCCAGGTTGTGACAGGCCATCCACAAGATGGCAGTTACCACGTACCCTGTGGCCGGGGATTGGAGTGCCGGGATGTGTCCACATACAAGTGGGCCCTGTACACTGCACCTCTGGGGCTCCAATCTGCTCCAGAACCGTAGACCCATGTTACCTGTGAATCGCTGCATATGCTACTGTCACCCAGGTTGTGACAGGCCATCCACAAGATGGCAGTTACCACGTACCCTGTGGCCGGGGATTGGAGTGCCGGGATGTGTCCACATACAAGTGGGCCCTGTACACTGCACCTCTGGGGCTCCAATCTGCTCCAGAACAGAACAGAACAGAACAGAATTTTATTTCTCGTAATTCACATTAGTGACATAGAGAACAGTCAAGTACATTATATACACATATATATACATACATATATTTACAAATTGGAATAATGTGCCGTATACATAATTATGTGTTGTTTATGGTTTCATATAGATTAAAACTTACACAGACCTTCTTTAACGAATTTTGCCAAGTTTAATAAAAGTGGTTTATATGTGTTATATATACTATATCGCTCTATCGCTCTTTTGCTTTATCGTTCTTTCCCTTTATCGCTCTTTCACTTTATCACTTTCGCTTTATCGCTTTATCGCTCTTTCGCTTTGTCGTGCTACTATATCGCTCTATCGCTCTTTTGCTTTATCGTTCTTTCGCTTTATCTCGTTTTATTATCGCTTTATCACGTTTTATTATCGCTTTGTTATATCGCTTTATCGCTCTTTCCCTTTATCGCTCTTTCGCTTTATCGATCTTTCGCTTTATCGCTCTTTCGTTTTTTCGCTTTATCGCTTTATCGCTTTATCACGTTATCGCGCTACTATATTGCTTTATCGCTTTTTCGCTTTTTCGCTTTCTCGCTTTATCGCTCTTTCGCTCTTTCGCTTTATCGCTCTTTCGCTTTATCGCTCTTTCGCTTTATCGCTCTTTCGCTTTATCGCTCTTTCGCTTTATCGCGTTTTCGCTCTTTCGCTTTTTCGTGCTACTATATCGCTCTATCGCTCTATTGCTTTATCGTTCATTCGCTTTATCACGTTTTATTATTGCTTTATCGCGTTTTATTATCGCTTTGTCGCGTTGTTCTATCGCTTTGTCATGTTGCCTTATCGCTTTGTCGTACGGCCTTATCGCTTTGTAATGCGGCCTTATCGCTTTGTCGTGTAACCATTTCGCTTTGTCGTGCGGCGTTATCGCTTTTTCGTGTGACCATGTCGTATGGCTATATCGCTTTGTCGTGTGGCCATATCGCTTTGTCGTGTGGCAATATCGCTCTTTCGCTTTATCGCATTGGTGCGAGCCGGCGAAAGAGCGATGTCCCCTCTCGGCCATCATATGTGGCCATTTCGCTTTGTCGTGTGGCCTTATCGACAGCTTTGTCGTACGGCCTTATCGCTTTGTCATGTAGCCTTATCGCTTTGTTGTGTGTCCATTTCGTTTTGTCGTGTGACCATTTCGTTTTGTCGTATGGCTATATCACTCTGTCGTATGGCCATATCGCTTTGTCGTGTGGCAATATCGCTTTTTTCGCTTTATCGCGTTGATGCCAGAGGGCGAATGAGCGATGTCCCCTCTCGGCCATCATACTGTGGCATTCGTCAATGTCACCTGCTGAGATCTCCAGACCAAGGGAGTCGGCTAGCTCTTTCACCAGGTCGTCAGTGTTCTCGCCTTCATGTTCCAGTAAGCCATATATTCGATCAAGGCGGTCGTTCAATTCGCAGATCTCCTTATCCTTTACTTCCATTTTCTCTGTTAGAAGAGACACGGTTTGCTCCAGCTTAGTGGTTCTTTCCGAGACCTTTTCTAGTTCTTCCTGGACCACAGGTCTCATTTGTTCCGCCAGCGTAGAACACAGTACTGACATGCCTTCTTTATTTTGAAACATTTCCATGAGTTTTTGCTGGAAAGTATCAATTACACTCTCAGCAGTCGACGACATATTGATATTACAATGTCTCTTCGAATCAGTTTCTAGGTCCGACTCTGGAGAAAAAACAACTTGACTGCATTTTATTGACAGGGTATTTTCCATAAGATAAATGATGGCAGTTGAGTTCATAAAACGTGGTAGAAGCACCGACAATGTGACAACGTTCTATATCGTCAATTTATCACAAGAATTAACGACTATCCGTTCGCAAATGTCATTCAAATTCATAAGATACACAATGAGGCTTACATTTGATGTGGTTAAGTATGCTGAAATGCTTTAGTTTCCACCATAGCAAGTAGTGAGTGAGAGAGTTATGTTTAACGCCGCTTCGGCAGTAATGCAGCCATTAGCGGCGAGCCATAGCAAGTAAAATTCACTCAGTTACAGCGGAGCTCGATAGACCGACCACGACCTGCCATGATGACGTCACCGAAAGCCCCTTTCTAATCCAAACTTAATACAATGTTAATATTGAATCAGTGATGTACTATCTGTAAGGAGAAGTGCACATGAATAATTTTTGTGAAGTGTTATATTTGTTGGTGTATATATCTCATAACGAGTACATACGTGAGATAGAGCCATAATTGTCGGTTTTCATTGAAACTTATTCATATTTGCTATGTTAAACATTTGGTGTGAATATGGAAGTATAACTAGAAGATACAACCTTAACCAGCACCTATTGTCCTTTAAGAACCAAACAAAATAAGCAAAAGTGTTCATGCATCTTTAAAGAACCATGCCTTCATCGGCATCTCGTAAATCCATCTTGTAATTTCTTCTGTACTCAAACGTTATTAGTTTTTTTATGAAGTGTCCATCGATAAATGGTTGCTTGGTGTTCACAAATTAATTGCTGTCGTCGATGTTGCGCTGCATTCTACGTATTCGTCTGGTATTTGGCGAAAGTTAGAAGGGTTTTCCCCGACGATATAAGCTGACGTCCAAAAGAAACTTTACACTCGTTTTAAAACGCTCTAGAACAAATATGACAAACGATGGATGCATACAATAAAGTGTATTGAAAAGATCAACATGTCTACTTCACAACCCCTGGAGATGATGAGCATATTGTGTCTGGTGATGACGTCACGGTTGCTGATATGGAGGTGGGGTCACAAAACAGCACTTTCAACATCCTTGGGAAACGATAATACACACAGAAATCCCCTAAATTTATTAATTTGGCGTATTAGTAACGTGTGTGGCCACCCCGTGACTCAATACACGCATATACCCTCCGACGAGTAGAAAACGTCAGTCGTCTGATGACGTCACGTGGTATACGTTGCCATTCTTCTTGAAGTGCCACAATCAATTCTTGTCTGTTCGCTGGTTGGTGTGGTCTCTGTCTAATACGAAGATCCATCAGCCCTGTACATGTTGTATCGACTTTCATCAGAAAAGACGACTCTCTGCCAGGCACGACGCTGCCAACGGCGTACATTTCAGGCCCATCTCAATCTCTGACGACGATTTTTCACTGTGAACCGCTGTCCCTTGTGTGGCCTGTGTGCTCTAAGTCTATAGACCCTGAGTCTTCTGGCAACTGTCTGTCGGCTGACCACGTGACCAAGGGCATTTCTAGCTGGTGACGTCACTGTTAGGAAGCGATTTCGTAAATGTTATATACGCAAGTGACGTCATCATGGGGGGTTGTCACCCTCGGTATTCCTGTCCTTGGCCTGTCCGATGTCTGCCCTGTCTGTCTGTAACGTTACATGAACTTATTCCCTGCAACGCGAAAACAACCAAACGTTCTTGCAGCATGGGTGTGGGTGGCAGCCATTTCCAGCATTCCCAGGGCTCGCTCCCGTTCTTCTGGTCTTAGGCATGGCATATCTTTGGTGGTTTTTTTTCATTGTAGACACCAGACATGCTGTTGGTATCTCTTTTATATTCTTACTGCACGTGCAATATAGGCCACACGTCCTGAACGTGCTTTTCCATTTTTTGCACTTTTACCAAAAACCATGAGGGGTACAAAGGTCACGTTATACACACAACAATGTTGGGTTCGGGCGATGTATTACCGACTACTTCAGTTCCAATTGATTGTTTAGATATCGATATATTCATGCTTTAAAAGTGTAAAGTTTCTTTTGGACGTCAGTTATACTGTGACCTGTCTGTTCATTTTCTAAAGGGAGCTAACTCTATCTAGGTTTCGCTCAACCAAACTGTTGCCAGTTAGAAAGCGCCACGGTCGATTAAATGCAAAGTGCATTAAATCAAGCAAACTTTTTAAATAAACTTTAAAACCCGAATACTTAAAAATATTTCAAATTGACTATATGGTAGAATACATTAGGGCTAATCAATTTCATATACGAGCAATGGGCAAGATCGTTGAATAAGTGATATTTAATAACATATGCTGTGACACGGTGCCTTAAAACATAATTTATGAACATTTATATTTTATTCCGGAGTCAAACACATTGAAATAAATTTGATGAATCCCCTGGATGACAGCCCCCTCTCCCCAATCTGCAACTCACCCCCACCACCTCCTCCTTTTAAAAATTATATTCCTTGATCCTCCTGTGCAAATGTTCTTATAAACAAATTAAATGAAACAGAACAAACAAGTTAATACTATTAGTTAATATACCCCATCGCCGTTTTTAAAATATATTGTATATACCTTACACAGAGCTCTATATAACATTTTGCTCATGTGGCCGAATCATGATGCCGATAGTTAAAAAAATAATAATGTGTATTTCAAATTTGTGTGTATTCATACATAACAAAAGCATTCTCAAAATCTGGGTATTCATTACATATTGCAAGTTAGACACGCAATACACTTATACTTATCAATTAAGCGAAGAAGAAAACTAATTTCATAATCTTCGTTGGTTTGTTTTCAGTTAATGTAGAAGATAACAGTTGTTTATAAATAGCAAGACCTGACGACTGCAAGTTTACCTGCGTATTAAGTATTTATCATCCAAAACTGTTTTCCACAGGAGATATCGCTCATGTGAGATCAAGCTATATCTCCTTGGAGATATGGTTTTGGCAGTAGATTTTGAACAATGCCATGTCGCCGTCAACTACATGACATCACAATGCTTTTACATCATCAAGGTAATGACATCACAATGATATGACGTCATAAACATGCTACCACATCACCACATTACTACATCGGAAGTCAACATGCAGTGCTGTGCTCAGAGATGTACACTTTTTCATTGTAAACGAACTGAAGAATTATTTTGGATGATAAATAGAATCTCACCCGCGTGTCTTTTGACATCAAATATATCAACACTTGTTGATAAAAGTTAAAAGTTTTATCAACTCTTGTTGATATATTTGATATCAGAAGACACACGAGTGGGATTCTCTATATTTCACACGTATTAACAGAAAAGTTTTCAGTCTGACACAATGGACTAAATTGCCCCGAAATCCCCCCCATCTCTCACCCCCCTACAAATTATTACATGCATGTACTCATAAAACAAGATTCCATTGAATCCTTTCTTCAACAGAGTGGCAGGACTGTGCCGACACACTGACTAATGACCCCACTGCCCAAGACGGAGTGTTCTCCATCAACCCTCAAGACGGCCAAGGTTCTGTACGAGTCTACTGCGATATGACCACTGACGGCGGCGGGTGGATCGTGAGTACATGAATACATAATGATATTACTCAATTTACAAAGCATCTATATGAAAACAATAATAAATTCAGTTTTTAGTTTGGCATCACATGTTATTGAACTTGTATCGTTATCTTTTGTATTCCCCATCTCAACAAATTGGGCAGGATACAAAACTGACCTCCGTCTGTACAACCATGCATCCGTTGTCCTTGGCTTTTCATTTCGGGAACATAACTGGAAAATTGTAGACTTAATACCATGAAAGGTTTTTGAACGTCAGGCCTGAAAGACTAGATGAACTAATAGCATGACATAGCGTCCGGCCTCTGTTCTTCCTTTCATCGCTCTATAAACTTTTCACACCCATAGTCATCTCCAGAACCGCTGGCTCTACAGACTCGGTTTCCATGGAAGTCACGCATGAGTCGAAGCAACAAAAGGCACATCTACATGTAGGGATCTCCTACATTATTTTCTCATTGAGCCACTATTAAAGTTAGGTTTCCGTGGAACAAGCTAACGTATAAATGTCTTCACTCTATATAGGCACACGTAGGGATCATATTGTACCAAGTTATGCGGCGATAATACTCGGATGGGAGATATTTTTTGCGTTGGACAAAATATCTTCCTGTTAGAGCAATTAACTGTTTAAGCAGTATATCTTTACATATGAGTGCTTGGCTTATCATGTCGCCTTGTTTAAAGAGGCAAAATATTGAATGCATAACCAGTCTTTCCTGTAATTATTGAAACAATTCCGAGAAGTCTGGGTACTGCATTTGAACGTCTAAATAATATAGTCGTTTAACTTGATTCTATGTACGTCTTTTCGAAGTGAGTTCTCTCAAGATGTCAATAGTGGGATTGACCCATCTAAAGAAAAGAAGCGACTGGTTAATCTTTAGATAAAAGTGTTATACACTGCCAACATTCCCTCATATAATTTTAGGAATATTTACCCATATCTTAAACCACTTCAGTCATACATAGCCAAACACCGGCAATTTGTTTTCAAATTACAACATTTTGAAACGAGGCGGCCAATTAATCACTGTTTAAAAGGCGACGATGCAGCCAGTTATTAAATGTCTTTGACACTTCCCACACCAAGACATACGGTTTTATAATGTGTGACAATGTCGTTTTTTCTTTTTAAAAAATCAACAATTTTTATGAATCTTTTTTTTTATTTGCGTGTTTTCATTAGTTTTATAACAAGACAACATTCAATCAAACCCACTGGAGCAAATGCAAACCCTCCAGTCTACTACCGTGGCATCCTCAAGTAATGCTTTTGGGTCCAATTGACCCGGGTATTAAAGGTCCATTTCTATTCTGAAAAAACGCAATGACAATGAGAGCGAAAAAGTAAATTTTGGCAAATACATAAACTGACGTCCAAAAGAAACTTTACACTTTTAAAACATGAAAATATCGAAATTGAAACAATCAATTGGAACTTTAGTAGTCGGTAATACATCGCCGGAACCCAACATTGCTTTGTGTATAACATGACCTTTGTAACCCTTTTGATAAAAGTGCAAAAACTGGAAAAGCACGTTCGGGACGTGTGGCCTATATTGCACGTGCAGTAAGGATATAAAAGAGATACCAACAGCATGTCTGGTGTCCACAATGAAAAAAACCCACCAAATATATGCCATGCCTAAGACCAGAAGAACGCAAGCGAGCCCTGGTAATGCTGGAAATGGCTGCCACCCACACTCATGCTGCAAGAACGTTTGGTTGTTCTCCCGTTGCAGTGAATAACTTAAAGTAACGTTACAGACAGACAGGGCAGACATCGGACAGGCCAAGGACGGGAAGACCGAGCGTGACAACCCCTATGATGACGTCACTTGCATACATAGCATTTACGCAATCGCTTCCTTACAGTGACGTCATCAGCTAGGAATGCCCTTGGTCACGTGGTCAGCCGACAGACAGTTGCCAGTAGACTCAGGGCATATAGAAGAAGAAGAAGAAGAAGAAAAATTAGTTTATTAAAGTGTCACACTTTTCATTTATACATATAACAGGCAATTTATAATCACAGCAAATTAAAAAGCAAAGTCCAGCCTACATAGGCTTACGAGACACAATACACAATAAAATATTACTGATAAGATAAATAGTATTATTAAAATATAAAATAAGTAGGGACATACACACACATACACACATACACACATACACACACACACACATACACAAATACATAAGTATGTACATATATATTACATAATTAAATAGGTATTAGGGGGGTATAAACTTTATTGGTGAAGACTACGTTTGTACATTTTGCATAAAGTGGCGGCAAGAGATTGGGAAAATAGGTCATTTAACATTATATAAGTAAGCTTATCAAAAGGTTGCATGGACAGAAATGTTGGCTCAAACTGAGAAAAGATCATACCTTAAATCGGAGTAAAATGGACAAGCAATTAAAAAATGGCATTCATCCTCGACAACATTAAAATTTCAATGTTTACATATACGATTTAAAAGAGGGGTAGTTGGGCGGGTAAAGCGACCAAGTTCGATTTGGAGGGGCAGGGTACCACTGCGAAATTTAGCTAAAATACTACGGTGTTCCCTTGGGGAGATATATTTAACATACTTTTCAGTGAGTGGTGCAAGTTTAAAAGTGCGATATGTGCGTAATTTGTTACCGTTAATATTGACGTTGTCATTCCATAAATTACGAAACCATTTCGTGTTATCATATTTTAACAGCATATCTTTGACAACGGCAAGACTAAACTGATTATCGGTAAAATCAATATTAGCATGTACAAAAAGAGCTTTTACACGTTTAACCCAAGAATTGGGAATTGTGGCAGACCAGTTAAAAATTGAATTTGAAATGTTTCGATTTGAGGGGAGGGCTTATAAAGGTATAAGGTATAAAAGGTCAAGGTCGGCTACCCGAGTAAGTCGTGTTATCTTCTCGGAGCCGAAATCGTATTCTACGTGAAATCTGAACGAGTGAGGCAGCTAAAAGTGTTTGAAATCGTAAGTCTATGTGAGCTGTTACACGTGTATGACTTTTCACTGAACTTTTGCATCCATTATTACTGAAAACCGAGGTGATGGATCTGTCATCGTCCAAAGCCTCTGTCAACATGGTAATGGCGTCGCCCATCGCGACGGCCAACTCGCGGACCCCACGGACCCCGCATTCAGAGCGCCCATCCGAGGACAACAGGAAGAGATCCCTCACAGATAACGACGCCGAGGAAGATCGGAATAACAAGAAACAGAAATCGGATCAAATACTAAATGTGGACAATGTGTGTAATGGAGGTGGGTCAAAAACTATTGATGATGTGTTTCACGCTGTTACTCAGTTAACTGCACACTTCGACCAGAGAATGGCAGCTATGGAAGAAAGGATAACTGGAAATGTGAAATGTATGATTAGATCTGAAATTACGGAAGTTAAAAATGAAATGACTGATAAAATTGGACATGTTGGCGAGCAGCTGACCCAGTTACGAAATGAACATGATTTACTCCGTGTCAGGGTTGATCGACAAGCTGAAGCATGCAATTCACATGCAAGTGTGCCCGCCACGGACGTGTCGCAATCCATACACCTCAACATTGTGATTCGCAATCTACACCAGTCATCAAATGAAAACGTGTACAACAAAGTGAACGGCCTGATTAGGGATGGTCTCAAACTGAATGAGATCAAGGTTGACACTGCAGAGAGAAAGGACTCCATTAACTCTCGACATTCAGGGGTCATTATTGCAAAATGCAGATCCATTGATGAAAAGCGGCGTATTTTGGAAAGCAAACGAAAATTAAAAACTTCGAAGAACTTTGAGAATGTATACATTAACAGTGATAAACCATTACAACAGACAATATTAGAGTCTAACATCAAGATGTTGGCAGACTCGGTTGGGGGACTGCGACTGTCTGGGGTTAGGATCCAGCGTGTGGATAGGGGCAGACCCCAGTACCAGGAACGGGAGCGAAGGGGACGGGATGACCGACAACAGCACAGGGAGTGGACCAGATCGTCGCATACCCGACAGGACAGGAACACGTATAGCGGACCACGTGGGTCTGTTGACAAACAGAGATCACGTGACTCAAGAGCCAACGAGGATGAAGGAAGACGTGCAGGATCACGCGATAATGACAACAGTCCGCGTGGGATTGGTGCAAGGCATCAGTCACGTGACACGCCTAATGACGACGGAGAGTTCACTGAGGTCAGAGGTCAGAACAGCAGGTCACATAGACGTCAATATTCAAGATAGGTCCGATGTGGGTTCTGGAATGTTGCTGGCTGGTCAACGAACATATTTTCTGAATCTCATATTTTAAGACAATCGTGTATATCATCATTCAATCTTGACATTATAGGAATTGCTGAAACTCATTTAATTGTTGACAATAAACTGAATGTTGATGGCTACCAGTGGTTTGGTAAGAATAGAACGAGTCTACACCGTAAAGCTAAACGTGGATCAGGAGGTGTTGGCTTCCTCATCAAATGTGACATTTTAAATGATTTTGATGTTTATTTACCAGAAAGTGTCTCTGATGGTATATTCTGGCTACAGCTTTCTGATAAAGTGACTAAGCATCTAACCACATTATGTGTGTGCTATCTCCCACCTGAGAACTCTTCTCGGCGCGTATGTGCTGCTGACTTTTTTAATGAGCTTTTAGCACAGATATATAAGTTCCAAGATGACAATATTGCTTATATCTGTGGTGACTTTAATAGTCGTTGTGGTGATATGTTGGACTACATTGAGGGGGTAGATACCCTCCCTACTCGTGATGTTGTTGATGTTTGTGTAAATAACCATGGTCGTTGTTTTGCTGACTTCCTCATAAATGCAAATATGTGTATTGTTAATGGCCGACGTAGTATTGAGGCTACTTACAATGATTTTACTTGTGTTTCAGCAAAGGGAACGTCAGTTGTAGACTATTGTCTTACGTGCTATGAGAACGTGGGTGATATTAGTGATTTCCGTGTGGTGAGGCCCAATGCTTTGGTGGAGGAGATGGGATTAGTGGGCGTGGTAGACGCCGAGGCAGTATCCAAGTTAGACCACTCACTTCTCACCTGGGAGATACCCTTATGTGTGCATAGTGCAGTTAGTGTTGCCCCCTCTAATCCCGATGAACGTGTTTTTATAACCAAGTGTGATACGTCAGAGGCTAACGGCGACTTCCTTTCCTCACCAAGTTGTGTAGCTCATATAGAGAATGTTATATTTGAAATGGAACAATCAGAGAAAAACCAAAATGTCATTGATGGTGCTTTTAACAATTTTGTAGAAACTATAAATAAGGAAATGCATGATAACTTCCCAACTAAAAGGATCTGCCTGGGGCCCTATAGTGGGAAAATAAAGAAAAAGACTAAAAAGCCATGGTGGAACGATTCTCTAACTGAGAAGTGGAACACGATGTGTGAGGCAGAGAAAAGGTACTGTAGGTGTAGGAGTGGTACCAAACGCTCACTACGTCACATATATGTGCAGAAGAGGAAAACATTTGACAAGTGTTTTAAACGGGCAAAGCGACAATACATCAGGGCCACGCTAAATGAGCTTGAAAACCTATGTGACACGGGTAGAAGTGACTTTTGGAAAAAGCTGGGGAAAACAGGAATTGGAAATGAGAGAAAGAAACGTATCCCTATGGAAGTAAAATTGGAAGACGGTTCGGTAACCAATCACCAACCAACAGTCCTGGAAACATGGAGAACGTCCTACTCTACACTACTGAACTGTAACGTGGATGAGAACATAGAGGCCGATACTGATGACGTCACGGCTGACGTCAGGGTTGACGATGACGAGGATAGAGCCGGTTTTAACTCAAACATTTCCCTACAGGAGGTCCACAGTGCTCTGACTCAAGCTAAGACAGGCAAGGCAACTGGGGTGGATGGTATCCCCGTAGAAGTATTAAGGAATGCTACTTCCCTACGATTCCTACATAAGCTTTTTAACATCTGCTTCACGACGGGAAAGGTCCCACTTGCATGGAGTAAAGGTGTTATTAATCCTGTGCCTAAATCCTCTACAGAAGATTCTCGGGATCCCCTTGCTTACCGGGGTATAACTCTAACCAACTCTTCGTACAAGCTATACTGTCATATACTTAACGCTAGACTTAGCAGCCATGTGGAACTTCAGGGTCTCTTAGCCGATGAGCAAAATGGATTTAGAAAGAAAAGGTCAACCACAGAACACATATATACTCTTAGTTCAATAGTGGAAACAAGGAAGAAGCAACGGAAAGATACCTTTGCAGCATTTATTGATTTCAGAAAGGCATATGACTGTATAAATAGGAACCTAATGTGGAAGAAATTGAGGGAAGTAGGGATATCGGGTTGTATGTATAGAGCCATCGTGTCCCTCTATGATACTGTTACAAGCTGTGTGAGACTAAATGGAATAAGTACAGCCTGGTTTGACGTCAAGTGCGGACTACGTCAGGGCTGTCTCCTATCACCACTCCTGTTCAACCTGTTCATCAATGACCTAATCAACTGCATCAAGGAACTGTCCGTTGGAGTAAATGTGAACAACGACATTGTAAATATTTTAGCGTACGCTGACGATATTGTCCTGCTTGCTGAGAATGAGAATGACCTGAATATTCTCCTGGACTGCCTAAACAGCTGGTGTTTGAGGAACAAGATGACAGTCAACCAATCCAAATCCAGGGTCATCCATTTTCGTAACCCCTCAATCATCAGATCCCCGGCAGTATTCAGATGTGGCGACATTATCCTCGATGTGGTGGAAAACTATACCTACCTCGGTCTCCTCTTCACAGAGTTCCTGGACTATAAGAGAATGGGCCAGGTGGCAGCCAATTCTGCAAGTCGGGCTTTAGGATTACTCTTCTCCAAATACAAGACACTCGGAGGCATGCGGTACCAGACGTTCACCAAACTCTATGACACGATGGTCTGGTCAGTTATACAGTACGGATCAGCGATATGGGGACAGTATTGTATTCCGGCGGTTAATGCTGTACACAACAGAGCCATGAGATTCTACCTCGGCCTTCCCAAGTATACGCCAAACGCAGCTGTAGCGGGAGAGATGGGATGGAGCCCTCCCTGTGTCCGTCAATGGAAGAGCGTTATCAAGTTCTACAAACGCCTATGTGATACACCTGTGAACAGACTCCTATTTAAGACATTTCAGTGGGCTAATATCCAAGCAGAACGAAAAAAACACAACTGGAACTGGAGAATCCATGATAAACTCAAAAAAGAAAATCTTCAGCATTTTGTCCCAATAAACAACAGCTTTAACATCAATTTCATGGCATCGGAACTATGCTCAAAAGTTATGGAGGCTTTTAAACAAGACTGGCAAAGAGATCTGTCGAGAGATAACAGCAGAAGAGGCCAGGGAGGTAACAAACTAAGGCTCTACAGAAATTTCAAGTCTACGTTCGCCCAAGAAAGATATGCCCTTAGCCACCTGTCCAGATACAACCGTAGCGCCTTAGCCAGATTCAGATGTGGAGTCGCCCCTCTTCACCTGGAGACTGGGCGGTATAACAACACACCTGTCGACAAGAGAGTATGTTTTAACTGCTCAGACGCCGTTGAGGATGAGACTCATATTTTACTGCACTGCCCTTTATACGAGGAAATACGTCTTACACTTTTAGAATCATGTGTAGCAAACTGTGATAAGTTTACCTTTCTTAATGATCTACAAAAAGTGTGTTTTATCCTATCCAGCCCAAATGTGATATATGAATGTGCCAGAACCTGCAATCTTTTATTGCAAAAACGAAGGAGTATTTTATATGTTTCTTAGTTTTATCATGTATATACATTTACTGCACCCGTGTATGCAATATTTGTATTTATATTTTACACTGTGTTTTAGTCTCTCATAACCCATTTATTGGGTGGCTCACGTTTTATGTATCTTGTGTATTTTATATTGTATGTATATATTTGTGAGGTGAGACTTTAATAAACATTTATCCCTATAATCTGCACAAAAAGCGTGCAATTTCGACTTGTTACTTATAAAAACATGAAGACCAGCCCATATCCCCCTTGTAGCCAAATTAGGAGTCTTACCACCAACACCGAGATAAAATCTACAGGCTCTGTTTTGTACAGTGTTAATACATTGATATTCCCGTGTTCCCCATATTGAGGCACCGTATGATAAAATGGGTTGCACAAGGCTATCATACAGTTGCTTAAAAACAATATAAGGCATTCCACCAATACATTTAAACTTAACAATGATAACAGACAGCGCTCGACTTGCGGACTTGGCGATCTCTTTTGCCGTATAACACATGTCTAAAAATTCATTTAGCCACAAGCCGAGATATTTATACATAGAAGAATAATCAATAACTGTGCCAGACCACATAAAGTTCACAAGTGACTGAGCACGGTTAGCATGTCTAAAATGTACAATTTTTGTTTTGCTAAAATTAACCTCCAATTTCCATTGGTTAAACCAAGCTGATGCACAATCTAACATCTTCTGCAGCGACTTCTCGTCAGGGGCAATCAGCGCTATATCGTCAGCGTATAACAAAAGACTTAACATCTGGTCATCGATTTGTACACCACAATCCAGGTTATTGATACTAGTGACCAGATCATTTATGAAAAAGAAAACAACGTTGGTGACAGTCCACAGCCTTGCTTCACTCCTGAAGTAACACTAAAACTGTCTGTTAAAACACCATTTACAGATACTCTGCAGGAAACGTCAGTGTATAAAGCTTTCACAGTGTCTAGAAACTTCCCTTTCACACCGATAATATATACAGATTCCACCACATACAGTTTCGGTCCACTCTGTCGAATGCCTTCCGAGCGTCAATGAAACATACAAAAGTACATTTTTTTTGCAGTTTTCTATTGTTCAAAATTGAATAAAGACTAAAAATATGTTCAACAGTGCTTCTTTTTTTGCGGAAACCATTTTGTTCATCTGCAAGCAGTTCATTGTTTTCTAACCACAAACATAAACGAGCGTTTAAAATATGCGAAAATATCTTACATGGGATAGACAAAATCGTAATACCCCTATAGCTGGACGGGTCTGACAGACAAGTTTATTCAGTATTTAAGGCACAGTGGCCCAAAGTACAGTTGATGTTTCATCATGACAGCATGAGATCACGTGACATGTTTATTGGTTTTGCTCGGGATTTTAAAATGGACATCACATGTTTTATAAAAATGGCAACGGATTTTAAGACATCAATGTTATTAGAATTAAGTAGATTATACATTGTTTGTGGATTGACATATACACAATTTAAATACTTCTTTCGGCAGGCAGAAAAAGCATCACAGACTAACAATATGTGAAATTCGTCTTCTATTTGACCAGAAGAACAATAAGAACATGATAGATCATCCATCGTATTATTATCCTTTCTAAAACGTTGTATTTTTAAAGATTGAGTGAAATTCTAAATTTACATAGATTTCGTGAGAGTGACTTATCATTAAGAAAACTAATATATTTTTCCGTTCCAAACACCGTTTTACAATGCGAATAATGACATAAATAACTTGATGAATTCACTGATTGGGACCAATTTTGTATAAACATATCCTTAATTCGTTGTTTAAACATAGACAAAAACATTTGCATATCACCAACATTTTGATTTAACCAGACATAAGAAAATCCACTTGAAAATAAAATATATCTCACATCTGCAGCCCAGGAATGTTTTCCGCGATCATCTAATGATTTCAATAGCTGATAACATTGATGGGCGTGACGATAATCAGGCAACCTAATAAGTTTAATCCAAAATTTTATTATTCTCATTTGACTTTCTATATGCATGTTATAACGACCTGTTTCACCAAGTATGGCTTTGTTGGAAGCACATTTACCTACTGTTAGGAATCTTTTAAAATATGTTGCATGGACATTTTCAATGACTTGGAAAAAATGAGCTCCCCAAATTTCGGAACCATATAACAAAATTGGCGCTATCTTAGAGTCAAAAAGTAAGCAGGCAGAATTGAATGAAATAAACTTGTTCATTTTAAAGAGCTTAAATATTGAAAACATTGCCTTTTTAGCTTGTGCTGCAAGTGTTTTTACATGCCATAGACCAATTCAATCGACTGGAAAATACAAGACCCAAATATTTATAATATGACACAACATTCATGGGTTTGCCATTAAATGACCATTTTTCAGTTTTTGCCACAATACCTCCGTTTCTAAAGACAACTATATTCGATTTTTCCATATTCAACTCTAATCCCCATGTGTTACAAAATGTTTGTAGAATATTCAGCTGACGCTGCAAACCGTTTACCATACTGGACGGGTCTGTGTTATCTCGACTGTCAGGCTTTGGTATGGGTGCAATAAGTCCTTCCTTCCACGTATTAGGGATTTTGCCATTATCAAAGCAAAAAGTAAACAGTTTATGCAGTGCAAGTGTCATTCTTTAGAGCTTCAGCTGGAAGTAGATCAACCCCAGACGCCTTCCCCGCCCTCGCACTCGAAACAGCCTGTCTGACCTCCTCTCTAGATATGGGTGCGTTGAGAAGAGTCGCGTCGATACCATGTGTAGCTTCACCGGTGGCACCAGACACGTCACGATGTTTGTCTATAGTACTGACGTGGTCACTATTAAGAAGTTTGTCGTATGTGTCTTTCCACGAGTTCAAAACAGTAGCCTGATCGTGGCTGGTTATCCCATCTTTTGTAACTTCCCACGGAATATTATGGTTTCGCTCATTAGATATGCCTATCTTACCAATAATTTTCCAGAAGTCACGGGAAGAGCTGGTTTCGTACTGTGTCAGTAGGTCTCGCTGCTTGGTCAGCTGGTATTGACGTTTGTATTTCCTGTGAAGTTTGTCGAAAGTTCACCTTGCCGTCACAAACGTACTTTTTAAACGTGATTTTAGTCCGCCGTTGTGTTTATACGCCAGATATTCTTTCTCGTGCTTCTTATAAGAGTCCAAGTGGTGTTGTAGATCAGGGCACCAGTACGGCTTGTAGAACGACTTACTACTTGCATTAGTGCGTCTTTTCGTTACACGAGGAACACAAGTATCCAGTTCTCCTTGCAAAAACGAGACAAATTGATCATATGCATCGTTAATATTTTTATCTGCTTTTAAGGAGTGTTCGATACGGGTAATAGCAGACTGCACTTCATCTGTAATACTACCATGCTCGAGAAACGTAGTAGGGAGTTTATCACACTTGTACCTGCCTGGACTGCAGTTTGTTGTGCTGACTTCTTCCTCAAGGCTGACGGGAGGAGTTGACATAGTCCACACTAGAGCAGAGTGGTCTGGAAGACTGGTAGGGGCGCTGGCCCCTGATAGGAGTGACGACATCGTAACCACGTTGAAGTCTCTGTACATGGGCAGATCATTATGTGGAGTAATAACATAGTCAACTACAGATCGTCCATTCTTCACATAAGTAAACTCCTGTGTACCAACACGCCCGTTAAGTACACACATACTACAGTCCACAAGAAAGCTTATGAAACTATATCCATGTGAATTGTGCGAAGTGTCGATTACCTCCCTTGCTGGAACTTCGTCTACTCCTTCTATGTAGTCTGCTTCCTCTCCGATCCTCGAGTTAAAGTCACCACGAATACATACGTGTCCGTCATTTTGATACATATATATCTGCTGTATTAGAGTTTCAAAGAAAGATTCAGCGTCATTAGGTCTACTGGATTCTGCAGGTGGCAGATAACAACTACATAACATAATGTGAAAATCCGGTCGACTTCGTGATGTCATCTTTAACCACAGAATATCTTCCTTTGTATCGTCAAACACAGATAACATATAATGTTTTAAAACCGAGTTCTATATCAATACGCCTACCCCGCCCGAACCACGCTTGGCTCGCTTGTTGATTGTTTTCCTGTTATGACCGTACCACTTGTACCCCTCCAATGAAATTACGTTATCATTGGTAAGAAATGTTTCACAAACTGACAGAATATCACAGTCCAGTTCACATGATACAAATTCTCTAAAGTGCTTATTATCACACTTTTTGGTGGACCAACCACTCACATTCCATGACCCGAGCCGCAATGAATCCTATTCATTGCTTTTCTTCATCACAACAAGCCTAGATCCTCTGTACCGGAAGTCCTTAGATCTTCCAAGTTCACTAATCACTGTGTGAAGATTTGATCTGGCGATCAATTCTTCTTTTGTGAGAGCTTTGTCTATGTACACTTTTGGGTATGTATTACTCTGTTTTAAAGCTTTTTTGTTTTGTAACAGTTTATTCTTCTGCTCGACAGTTTCCAGGCTAGCTATGATTATACCAGGCTTACCGTCTGCTCTCGTCTTCCGTTGCGCACGTGCAACTCGAACGTCAGTTAGCTTGAGGGCGCGTATAATAACTGTTACGTCCGTGTTGTCCTTCTCTCTCGTGTCAAGCGCCACATTCCTGAAAACCACATCCAATGAATTGCCCGGGCTATGTCCATGTTTGAGAGCATTTGAGTAGTTTCTTTCTACTTGCTCCATTCTCTTTGTGACGTCACTAACAATGTTCGATGTTGAGTTGTGCAGAGAATCTATCCGTGTTTTGTCCTGTTCCTGCTTCCTTTCCATGGACGATATTCTGTCTGAGAGATCGTTGATTTGTTGTCTGAATTCTGCTCGCAGCTTCTCTGTTTCTTCATGGAGTACATCACGGAGATTGCTCGTGACGCGATCTTCCATGGCGTCCATACGCTGGGTCATGCTAGTGTTCATGTCGGAGATAGCCTTGAGAATCATCGCGTTGGAAATATCACTTGTAACACTTACGTGGGATTCACTGTCCTGTGTTTCAATGTCCTTTTCTTTACGTGCTCGCTTGCGGTCACTTCTGTCCCTGTCGCAAATTGTCACCTGGCTTGGGTTGTTCGACGCCATTACCACAACAACGAAATCACTGTTGTTTAGAACGTCGCACATTTCGGCCAATAATCCAAATAAAATCGAATAAAATGTTATTATAGGACAGGTTTATACTTTGTTGTAGTCTTTGGAAGAGGTTTCAGCAGGTTAAAAGTCATAAACATGTATAAAAACCTTTTTTTTTCACTGACTGGTGTGAGAGCTTTCAAATCCTGACCGTTCGCTTCGACGCATGCGCATATATATATATATATATATATATATATATATATATATATATATATATATATATATATATATATACCCATCACTGAACAGTTAATTCACACGAGAAATTGATTGATTACGACTCCATTGTTTTACATGTAATCAAGGACACACAATGAACTCGTTAACCCTCAGAGACCTCATTGTCCTGGAGTGACACCCAATTGAAGACCTCGAGGCAATTCACGAACATGATTGAAAGACAATGACTGATTTGGATGTCAATATACTGACGTGTTAAGATGTTGATCATTACAACATGCTATTGTTTCTTCCGAATGTTAACCATACTTGAAAAGACCGATATACTGGTCGAAATGAGCTCATCGTATTGTATTAAAGAAGATTGATCCAGTCAAAACCATCTGATGTTTACTATTTTCTATATATAACCTTACTTCACGTGAGAAGCAACTCATCTTATTTATATATATATATATATATATATATATATATATATATATATATATATATACATATATACTTAGAGCGCACAGGCCACACATGGGACAACGGTTGACAGTGGAAAATTTTCGTCAGAGATTGAGATGAGCTCGAACTGTACGCCGTTGGCAGCATCGTGACTGGCAGAGAGTCATCCTTTCTGATGAAAGATTAGACAGAGACCACACCCACCAGCCAACAGACAAGGATTGATCGTGGCACTTCAAGAAGAATGGCAGCGTATACCACGTGACGTCATCAGACGACTGACGTTTTGTATTCATCGGAGGGTATAAGCGTGTATTGAGGCACGGGGTGGCCACACACGTTACTAATACGCCACAATGATGAACCTAGGGTTTTTTCTGTGTGTAGTATCGTTTCCCAAGGTTGTTGAAAGTGCTGTTTTGTGACCCCACCTCCATATCAGCAACCGTGACGTCATCACCAGACACTTTATGCTCATGTGATGTAGACATGTTGATCTTTTTAATACACTTTCACTTTCACTTTCATGCATCCATCGTTTGTCGTATTTGTTCTAGAGCGTTTTGAAACGAGTGTGAAGTTTCTTTTGGACGTCAGTTTAGGTCACGTAGTTTCGTTGGCATATCGACTTTTTCAACTGTTTAAAATTGTCAGACCACATTCATCTTTGACAAGCATCTCCTCTGAAGAGACTTGAATATCGAAGCTTAAATTTCCACAGTTATGGAGCTGAAGTATTGGTCTATTCGACTGCGTCTAGTCCATTTATTATACCCCCGACCTAAAAAGGTCTGGAAAAGAATAATAACTATAATTCCGTCCATCTGTCCGTCCGTCCGAAGACATTTTTTGTCCGATCGATTATAGAAAAACTATTCATCTCATCCTTTTCAAATTTGGTACATGTATTCTTCAACAATAGGATAGGTGCATTGCGAAATGTAAACCGAATTGGTGATTTTTTTAATTTTTGGCGAATTTTTCTACTTTTTAACTTAAGCTGCGTTTACATGACACCTATTTGCCCCCTGGGGTAAAATACCCCCGGGGGCTAATTTACCCCCAGGGGCAAAGGGCAAATCAATTTGCGTTTACATGGGTTTTAAGACATGGCGGTAAATACAGTGGTATTCATCATTATCAAACCTTTCTAAATACTGAGGAGTCACTTTGTGCTATCATCCCACCAAGAATTACCATGATAACACTTCTTTGGTAGCATGGTCACCTCTACAAAGCAGCTAGAATGCTAGGGTAATCTTGCAAATTATTTCTTAAACACTAAAATTAGATTTTCGGAAAAAAGCTCATTTTCTAAAAATGGTGGTCAGATTTAAGCTCACCAGGCCAGAAAAACCAACGCAATTATGGCACAACATTGCATGACAACCGGTGTTCCTCCGTAAAACATTTGCATTATCAACTTCTTCACAAAAACAAATAGTTTCAGATGCTAACCTTATGTAAAAATTGTGCATTTGGTTACTCTGTCGCCACAAAGAAAGGTAACAGTTTAGACGACATGCTTCTTTGAAATCTGCTCTTCACTAGCAGTAACACACACACAAATGTATGTGATAAACAACTGAGGTTTCATTTCGGCCTAGAAGTTGAGATATCTGCATATCCTATGGGGTTGTTTATTCAAAGTAATATAGTACTGTGACCAATAAACTTACTGCAAATTATAGGAATCTATTCTATCCCTCATTACAAACTCTCAAATTTCAGATATGTATTACAGTTCTATATGATATAAAAGTTGATAGTTTACTACAAATATACAGGTTTCGACAAGGCACAGAACGCTTACTTCATGGCCAAGAGCTTACAAACTGCCACAGCTCAGCAGCGAAAGCAGCAAACTGAGTTGTTACTCGTATTAATATTTTCTAATTATGCGACAATATTTACAATAAAAACAAGCTATATATGTGTCAAATTATTATTGAATATGACACTTGGATTGGTCAAGTAGTTATGCTTGGGAGCGATGGGAACGCCTACACTCACGCCAAAGCTGACAGAACCTCGATCAAAAAGAATGTCTCCTGATCAGTCAAAAGGGGACATAAGTAGAGCACTATCTGTAGCCGGGCACCATGAGTTAAATTAAACTAAGATAGGATTGTAAATTTTAGTCTTGTTTTTCAATTTGTACAAATGAAAATTATCTTGGATAAGAAAAATAGTATCCAACAGGTGCTGGACATTACAGATTATCTGTCCCTTGTGAATAAATTGTGTCAAACTCATGTACTTGTGTATTAGTGCAGGTGCAGAGTGCTGTGTTCGCATTTTGGAACTTGATTTGCCCCCTTGAAAACGTGAAAAGAGCGTTTACATGACACGTTTGCCACCCAGGGGTATATATACCCCCGGGGGTAACTGGTTTGCCCTACCTAATATTTACCCCCTGTGTGTACCGTTTACATGACGAAAGTTGCCTCCTGGAGGCAAATTTGCCCCTGGGGGTATTTTGCCCCCGGGGGCAAACGGTGCATGCAAACGGGGCTTTAGTCAAATTCTGAGCTAGAACGAATGAAGCTACTTCTGTGTTATGATTTGTTGACTTTATCATTTTCTTTTTCATGTAAGTTGTAAGTGTAAGTTTCATCATAAGCTACTTCTGTGTTCTTGTTGATTTTACTATTTTATATTTCCACTGGTTTTATTTTTGGAAAAGTTAAATTTTCTTTCCTTTCAGCCATAAACTGCTGTATATCCCTCACTGTCCCTACAGGGGTGTGCTTCCATGTACCTGTTGTGTCACTCGAATGAATCATTATGATGGATTAATTTCCAAAATAAAGTTGAAATCAGTGGTAATGGCAGTAGTGATGTTACTCCTACCTTTCCAAGTTACTATTAGTCCTACTTTTACTCAAACCACCTTTATTACATGAAGAGACTTGTCCTACCCTTTTCACAAACCGTTTAATCTTAGCAATTACATTTCATAGCTTATCAATCCTTAGGTGTGCAGACACCTCTCTCTTAAAATAAAACTGTCAAACTTTAACAGTCGGGTGTATTAGTGAGCCATGCTCATTTTTTGCTTGTTTGTAGGTGTTTCAAAGACGACAAGATGGCAGCACAGATTTCAGGAGGAGTTGGGCAGATTATAAGAATGGTTTTGGAGACTTGAGTGCTGAGTTTTGGCTAGGTGAGATTTTTAGTTTCTATAAGTGTAAATGATATTTCTGTGATCCATGGACTTGGTAAAGTACTGTCTTTATTTTCCCAAAAAAAAACAATAAATACCAGAGATCCTGTGTCAATATTGTGTGCATATCGTGTTACCGTACGTCTTACAAAGTGACTACATTCAACCGCAAAAGAAAGGTCACCATACAGAATCCAAGATCATTGAATCCATGAAACAGAGATTCATCATGTCGACAGAAGCCAACTTAAGACAATTATTAATTTCAAAACTTCATATGTCTCAGAAAAACGTTTTTAGAAATCGTCGTTTTCGCATCTGCTTTACTCGGCGAGATTTGAGAGTCAAAAAGTACATTTTTGTCTTGTTCCATGACGTCCTGCAGTAAAGACGCGTCGACATATTGAAGTCTAAGAAGGTTATTATGTCGACAACATCATTTTGCTAATCAAAATTCTACATTTTATGAATTCTTTAGTTAAATGCCAAACGTTCTGACCAAAACACTTTTAAAATGAAATTTAAACATCCCAAGTGAACTTGAACAGATATAAAAGCAAAAGTATTATAAAGTAAATGTATGAAATAGCGAGTACCTCTTTACAAATAATGTCTCTATAAAATCATTCAAAGTCGACTTTCTTTAGCAGCAGTATTTCGCTTTTTACACTGTTGAAGATGTGGTTACGTTTCTTCTGCGGTTGAGTTTATTTTCTTATTTATAAGTTACTAATTTCAAAGGACCCTTTATATATGTTAAACACATTTTTGGAGGATATGAATCATAATAAATTGATTATTAACTTTGATAGGCAATGACATCATCAGCCGACTGACGAATGCACGTGCTCTCCAGTTGAGAGTGGATATGCTGACCTTTGATAACCAACCAGGCGTTGCCACGTACTCGCTGTTCAAAGTCGATAACGAGACTAATGACTACAATCTGACTGTATCTGGATACCAGGGAACTGCAGGTAAGCGAAGCTAACCGATCTTACGTATTTTATATGTGGTTGAAGTTGATATTCATGCTCACTCACCACGTTCATTCTATCATCGTATGACAGGATCAAGGTATACTTCATGCTCACTCACCACGTTCATTCTATCATCGTATGACAGGATCAAGGTATGCTTTATGTTCGCTCAAGTTCTAACTGTATCTCGGTATGGGCGGAAGACTGTAAGTTTCATGATTGCTCAAAGTACAAAAAAACGGAACTATTCCATAAAGGCAGTTATTATAAAATCTTTGCGTGTGACTTACTATCCATCTAATCATTATGTTATCACAAATACGCGCCAATGGATCCCCACTTTATACAATGACATTTAGTGAAAAGTTTGATAAAAACATGTCAGCTCATTGATTAAAAACCAAAAACAAAAAAAAGTCACATTTGTCTCTTATGAAAACCATTATGGATAATTTGATCATTCATTTCATAAAAACTATCCATAAAGTTATTAGCGGCAAGTACAATAAACACGTCAACATATTTTGAAAACTCATCAATTACTTACAGGCGACTCTCTTGGCTATCACAACGGTATGAGGTTCAGTACCATGGACCGAGACAATGACGGACATTCTGCTATTGACTGTGCAGCAGTGGACGGGGCCTGGTGGTGGCATCGTGACTGTGGTCCAGTGGCACTGAACGGGGTGTATGGTGAATGGATCGATTGGCGTCCATGGTCATATGGCGATATAAAGTGGACAGAGATGAAAATGAGACCTGCTCAATAGTATGTCTTATCAAAGATAAATGAAGTGCAACTGTCCATTGTTAAAATACACTTTTTCTGTTAATCTTCAGCAACAATTCCAATGTAAACATAACATGAGAAACACTCCTTCACAAAGTATTATATTTAAATGCAGACGGCAAATGCAATTTATGTTTATGTAAAAGCAAACAGTCTTTCTGTTTATCTAAATGCAAAGGTATTTCTGTTTATGTAAATGCAGACAGTAAGACAGCCTTTCTGTTTATAGAAATACAAAAAGTATTTCTGTTTATTCAAATGCAGACAGTTAGACAGTCTCTCTGTTTATGTAAATTAAGAGAGTTTTTCTGTTTATTTAAATGCAGACAGTTAAAAGTATTTCTTTTTATTTACATGCATACAGTAATTCTTATTATACCCCCGCTACGAAGTAGTCGGGGGTATATAGCAGTCAAGCACGTCCGTGCGTCCGTCCGTCTGTCCGTCCGTCCGTGCGTCCGTCCGGTTTTTGATCCGCTCATAATTCAGAAACCACTTACTCAAATGTTACGAAACTTGATATGTACAATCACCATGATGTGAAAATCTGCCTTTTGTATGTTTCATACCCTCCTTTGCATAATTTATGCAAATTTTCTCCGTTTTTCGACTTTGCCATTCACAGTTTTTGTTCCACTCATAACTCAAATACTAATTGTTAAAATGTCTTGTAACTTGATCATCACGATGTGTACATCTGCCTTTTGTATGTTCCATACCCTCATTTGCATAATTTATGCAAATTTTCTCCGTTTTCGACTTAACCATTCACACTTTTTGTTCCACTCATAACTCTGAAACCAAATGTTCAAATGTTACGAAATTTGGTATGTACAATCAACAAGATGTGTACATCTGCCTTTTGTATGTTTCATACCCTCATTTGCATAATTTATGCACATTTTCTCCGTTTTTCATCTTCCCCATTCACACTTTTTGTTCCACTCATAACTCAGACACTAATTGTTCAAATGTTACGAAACCACTGATGTGTACATCTGTCATTTTTATATTTCATACCCTCATTTGCATATTTGTATGTTTCATACCCTCATTTGCATATTTAATGCCATTTTTCAAATTTTTCGACTTTTACTTCTAAAACATGCTTACAAGTGTAATACTTACTCTGCTTTAATAATACTTATATATAATGGTCTGTTCATGCAAAAGTTTAAACAGTGATGCCCTTTTGTTATTTTCAAACATTTCTCTTTGACCAATGTTAAAAGCGGGGGTATCATGAGTGAGCTGTGCTCACTATCCTCTTGTTTGTTTATAGAAATGCAGAGAGTATTTCTGTTTATTGTCCCCCGCCGCAACGCGGAACGGGGGACTATGTATTCAGCGGCGTCCGTCCGTCCGTCCGTACGTCCGTACGTACGTACGTACGTCACATTTCTTGTTTACGTGATATCTTATGAAGCGTTACATCCAAAGTCTTCAAATTTGGTTTCTGCCTACATTGTGGGAAGACGCAGACACCAGTCACTTTTGGTGACCTTGGCCTTATTTTCAAGGTCACCACGACACTTTCACCACTTTTTGAACTCTTGTTTACGCGATATCTCATGAAGCGTTACATCCAAAGTCTTCAAATTTGGTTTCTGCCTACATTGTGGGAAGACGCAGACACCAGTCACTTTTGGTGACCTTAGCCTTATTTTCAAGGTCACCATGACACTTTCACCACTTTTTGAACTCTTGTTTACGCGATATCTCATGAAGCGTTACATCCAAAGTCTTCAAATTTGGTTTCTGCCTACATTGTGGGAAGACGCAGACACCAGTCACTTTTGGTGACCTTGGCCTTATTTTCAAGGTCACCACGACACTTTGACCACTCTTTGAACTCTTGTAAAGGCGATATCTCATGAAACATTGCATCCAAAGTCTTCAAATTAGTTTTCAGCCTACATTGGGGAAAGACACAGACACCAGTTTATTTTGGTGACCTTGACCGTATTTTCAAGGTCACCGCAACACTTTGAGCACTTTTCTAACTCTTGTTATCACCATTTATTATGACCGGTTGGACCAAATGTTTTCAAATTTGGTGTCAGTCTACATTGGAGGATGACGCAGACGCCAGTCGATTTGGTTACCTTGACCTTATTTTCAAGGTCACTACAACACTTTGACCACTTTTAGAACTCTTATTAACACGATATATCATGAACCAAAGTAGCTCCAATGATGTGTCTTACTAACTCAATGTCACCGGCGTCGATTTGGTGACCTTGACCTTATTTTCAAGGTCACTACAACACTTTGACCACTTTTAGAACTCTTATTAACACGATATATCATGAACCCAAGTAGCTCCAATGATGTGTCTTACTAACTCAATGTCACCGGCGGGGGACATTGCCATGTTAGTGGCAAACACTTGTTTAAATGCAAACAGGGGGGGGGGGGGGGGGGGGGGGGGGGGGGGGGGGGGGGCATGGATAAACCTGCCTTGATACTGGAGTCAGTTGGACCGAATGGACATGCTTCAACTCAGACCCCTCCAGGTCTTCCTCAACACACACGTGAGGGAGAAGGCGTGTGAACATGTCTTTCCTATCTCATTCACCTGGTGAAGGTCGGTGAACAAAGTCTTTTCTGTTGTTCCACTCCGTCTCCTGCGTGATCTCCTGTGCAAGCAGAATGTCACATCAACATCTTGGAACTGGATGCGATCCGTGTGGCGATTGCTCACTCGTCGACCCGCGAAGTGAAGTCCTGCTAGTCCACACAGACAGTTCGACCACTGCCTGGATGATCAATCACCTTTGTGTCCGCTTAATTTCTTATTAAACTTTTGATTAATAATGCATGTATATGGGCCGGAACTTTGACTTGACTACATTCTCCAGCTTGTGAGCTTTTTCGTCTTGTCAACAGTCTGACCAAGTGGTGCATATCCCAGGAGCATGAATGTCCTCTTGGACACTTTGTCTCGGCGAGACAAACCTCAGTCAACAGAGTGAATGTTGCATCCAAGAGTATTCGAGAGCCTCCATTTTGGCAGGTCACAAACAGACCTTTTCGCAACACAGCAAGCCAAGAGGTATTGTACACGAAAACCCTCAGGTTCTTCATCTCAAAAGCGTTCGGCTTCGGATCAAGAGGTATAGGGTTCGAATCCCGCCAGGGGCACGGCAACTTTGTCTTTGTGTTGAATCATCTTGAGTCAGATTTCTACAAGCCATTGACCGAGACAACCATTCTTCATCTCTCGCTGAAGACATCATTCTTGGCAGCCATGGCTTCGGCTGCCAGGATTTCTGCAGGCCGAATTGCTCCGCTTTGAGGTGAGGGACGGAGGCGTGGCCATGCTGATCTTGACCCCTGAGTTCATAATATAAGAACCAAGCTGTCGACGAGTGCAGCAGTTATTTCAATATTTCGTCCATCTCCTCTACGATCAATTGCTCAGATGAGAGAAATTGACTTCTCTGCCCGGTTTGGGCTTTACGCATCTACGTGGAGTCTGTACGCCTGGGGAGGTCCACACTTTTTCAACCTCACTCCGAAACTAGTGATAATGAGATAGACAAGAAACAGTTTGGGGTGTATCTCAGGTCGGCAGTGTTGGACGCCTACAAGGCAACAGACCTTTCTCCTCCTGTTCGTTCCAACCCTCACGACATAAAAGTGTTCTCGACCACTATGGAAGGCATGGCGAGATTGGGGCCTCAAGTCTTCACCCAGCAGCCGACGAGTTCCAGCTAGCTGTGGCTCTATCAGGACCCTCCGAGGATGAGTACGCCTCCTTTCCTTATTAGTCGCAAATCACATCTTTCGGGGTGCATAACTTATTTCTGAACTAATGGGTTGACTCGCAGCTCGCCTCATTCAGTGTCATTCTGGTTGTGGTGAGTTATCAACAACAGTATGTAAATAATAGTACGTTTTTTGGTAAGGGCCATTATTTATACTCAACGTTGATTCCTCACCGATCTTTGTATCATTTGTACAAATAAGCACATGCACACACCCTTCCCTTACTTCTAGTTATGATTGTGTTAAAGTATAGTGTTTCATATTTAATCCAGTAAATGACTTCAATTTAACTCAGGGCTAAAATCATGTAGTTCAGCCATTTTGTAATACATTGAGTGAAACGGTTAATTTAAACATTGCCTGAAAATATAAGCTAATTTCAAAATTTACTGATTTTAGGTATTTCATGTAACATAATTACAACCTATGAAAGGATTTTGTACTAAAATCTTAAATGAGTCTGAAAATGATTTAAAGAGAAGTATAGGTTTACTATAAACACAACACAACAATGTAAATATCAATTTTTTAGATGTCATACATGTGATTTTGCTGTTGTTCAAGTTTGTCGTTTTTCTTGTGTTGTTTTACACCGATTTTACATCGTTTTCAATATTGAAATATCTCCCCGTCAATATTTAACATGTTAACTCATGTATGTCACCTCGTGGTGTACTTTTATTGGGGCTGCTATCAGTTTTGGGCTTTTTCCGTCAACAGACAAGCACCACAAACGCATTTTCGTGAGGCTATAACTTTTTAGGTTTAAAGATCTCATAAACTTAACTTCCTACTTATACCCAAGGTGTATTTTTAGCTTTTTTATCATTGTCTCTGTGTACCAAAATAGCTTATAATCAATGTTGGGCACGCTGATTGCCAGTGTGCTCTGGTTTGAACACTGTACACCCTATGTAGTTATTATAATATATTCCTATCACTATTTAAATTTTGACTCCTGTATGATACCTTCAAAGAGAACCTTTATTGACCTCCTTTTCAGCAATTATCAAGGAAAGTATCCTTAATTAAATTATTGTGTCTGCTGATCTGCAAATGTTGCTGTGTCTTAATGTAGCTTTGGGCGGATGATTTTTAGATAATTGTTTTTCACATGACTGTGTTATGTCACGGTCAAAGCAAATTAAAGATTTTTCATTGAAAGTTATTAACATAGGAAAATAAGGTTAAAATTAAAGACTGACCGATTCTGCTATTCATGAACAGCTAAGTTTAGTTTGTTTTATATCTTCATGTTTAAATAATGTATTGTCTCTTTTTAAAATAGAAGCCTTGAACCAATTTACCTATTCGATCATGCCGGCTTGAAAAACCTCTATTAAAATCAGGAAAGCCTTGAAAAACCTCTATTAAAATCAGGAGAGCCTTGAAAAACCTATATTAAAATAAGGAGAACATTAACACGCGTATTTACTTTATTACCAGTGTGTACAATGCCCATGTAATTTCTACTGGCACGAGGACAAAATCTACATTACATAAAGTGTTGTTAACAATATTTTGCTATTCTGAATTTTGCACCAAATAAAACTGATCTTCAACTTACTTTACCATTTGAACAAATAAGCACATGCGCACATCCTCCCCTTACCTATATTTATGATTGTGTTAAAGTATAGTGTTTGTATTTAATCCATTAAATGACTTCAATTTACCTCAGTGCTGAAATCATGTAGTTCAGCCATTTTGTAATACATTGCGTGAAACGGTAAATTTAAACATTGCCTGAAAATATAAGCTAATTTCAAAATTTACTGATTTTAGGTATTTCATGAAACATAATTACAACATATGAAAGGATTTTGTACTAAAATCTTAAATGAGTCTTAAAGAGAAGTACAGGTATACTTTAAACACAACACAACAATGTAAATATAAAAATTTTAGATGTTATAAATGTGATTTTGCTGTTGTTCAAGTTTGTCGTTTTTCTTGTGTTGTTTTACACCGATTTTACATCGTTCTCAATTATTATAATATCCCCCCGTCAATATTTAAAATGTAACTCATGTATGTCACCTCGTGGTGTACTTTTATTGGGGCTGCTATCAGTTTTGTGCATTTTCCATCAACGGGCAAGCACCACCAACGTGTTTTCCCGTGACTATAACTTTTTAGGTTAAAAGAACTCATAAACTTAACTTCCTGAGTATACCCCAGGTGTATTTTTAGTTTGACTTGAATGTCAAATGTCAAGGTCACGTGACATGGTCTTGATCACGTTCACGAGTTCTGAAACCACTACAAAATCCTTGTTTACACGATAACTTAAATAGTTTCTCTACTATTCATGAGATCCTTATTCGGTATATGTAAAAATGGAGAATTGCCAAGATTTGAATTGTTTTCGCTAAAATTCGTCAAAGGTCATGGTCACAGCGAGTTCACGACGTAAGTATTCTTTACTAAATATGCCTTACTTTAACCATTGACACTTTGAATCATTACATGATTGTTCTACACAATGAAAATTGCTTAAGATTGTGTACCCTTTAAGCTCAAATGTTAAGGTCATGGTTACGAGATATGGGTTAAGGTAGTGTTTACCCTTTTCATGAAATTTGGAAATCAGATCAAATTGACAATTTGTGAAGTATACATATACATCCTTTTGAATTATTTTGACATTTTCACAATCAAAGTCAAAAGTGTGGTGACCCCCCTAACAAACAAACGTGTGTAGTAACCCAAGGAGTGATCGATTCAAATTTCTTGGTAGTGACTCCAGTGCCAATTCAACTTGTCAGTAATGACTCAAGTGATGAACAAACTTTTGTAATGTGACCCTTGTTATAGTCATGAGATCTCAATGGCATTAGTTGTAAATGCAATTTCTTGACTTTTACGTTCAATTGTTGTTTGTGGTATACTTATTAAAATGTGCCCATTTTTGTATTGCATCAGTGGAGGGGTGGAAGAGATGGGCTGCTCTGCTTTTGCAGTATCCTGCAAACTCCAAACAATTTGAATTCCTTTCCAGCCCTTCAAAAGGATAATTTTAATGAAAGATTTCTTAATTGCGTTACAGTGTCTGTCCATCTGCAAACTGTTTTGAATATTATTGTACTTTTGGTTATGTCATCTTTAACACTGCAATAAACTTCTTTTTCACATAACTCTGTTTACTGTTCAATAAAAATAAGATAACTTAATTTCGATACCAGTCTGATTAAAATCGACGGTTTTCCGTGGAATAAAAATTGCAAAATAGTGCATCTACCAGGATACAAACTCATATCAGTCGTTGGTTCCACGCCAAACTTGTGGCGAGGAATCTACAGAACCTGTTCGTATCCCGGTAGATATATTATTTTGCAAATTTTATTCCTCGGAACAAGGTCGATTTTAATCAGACTGAATTCGTTACCTGCAATGTGTTGATGAACATAATTCACCTACAGGGTACTGAGTGTTGTCGAAATTACCGTTTTAATAATAGGAGACTCACTGTGGTGATTAAGTGAATTCTGATCGAAAATCAAACAATGCTGACTCGCAACAATTAGTAAAACGTAATTTTGGAAATTCATATACAACAGACAAAGACTATTAGTTCGGTTGGTGATATTGGTGATATAGTCATATAACTACTGACCATATAATTGGGGTTTTATGCGTAAGAATGTTGTTCGATTTTATTTTGGAAACAAGCAATCATAATATATACGGGATGAATATACTGGTAATATTTGAACTGAAATTAACAAGTGGTAATTAGGCACGTATAAACGCCAAATACAATATCATGAAAAACACTGAGTGTCACTAAAGGACCACAGTTCATTTATTCAGAGGTAGATCCCATTAGACTTGGTTAATAATGTTCTCTTTAAATGGCATCGCATAAAAGTATAAATTGAAACATTATGTAAAGATTTGATATAAGGGTCTTTTGACAATGAGAACAGTTTGATAGTAGTATGTTTGAAAGAGTCTTTCTGTGTTTTTTATAAACATACCAATGATAGCATTCGTTAAAGAAGTATTTTATCTACAAAATGACATTTGAGAAACATTTTTCATTTTGCGACATTCCGATGTAAAATGATTTCCATGATACATACAGCAGTATCACGAATGTTAGTTCACCTACGAGTATACATTTGTATCTTAGTGCACATATCATTTAAGTTGGCTTTCATTGTAATATCTTTATAATTACATGAACTACAATTTCGATGAATCATATGATATCCCTGTTTAATATAACCAACATTACCAAACGTATCCTGTGATCGTCACGTTAGTGGTGTATGTTTTCCAAATTTGGCATTGTTATGAATAATGACGACTTGGGAAGTTCTTCTAATATTTATTCTGTACCCGTTGGTGCACAATAAATAACCTATTCTGCAAACAAAACAAACGCAGAAATTAGTAATAATACACTTCTCTCATGTTTATACACCTCTTAGCGAATAGAACTCTGCAATTTGAATTAAATCACTGAATGAATCAACTCGTTGGTCAGTACCATGGTAATTATCAGGTCATGTGGCAGCCCATACTGGCCTTTGAGTTCATGATGCGAACTTCGTTCCAATACTTTTAGATGTGATTTGATGTGTTGTGTGTCACTTCAGTAAACACTACATTTGCAGAGCTGAGAGGCACATTCGAACAAATTTATTTTGTCATCATTCACACAGTCAGTCTCACATCTAATAAATTATCATGAAGTTAGAGATGTCAGCTATCACTCATGTACTGAACATGAGAGAGGGTAAGTAAATGGTCTTGCGAAAATGAGTCGAAAAATTAATCCACTTTTCTACACACCCACACTCAAACTCCAACAACACTTTAAGTCCAAGAAGGTTATTTATGTACATTAAAATGCCTCTCAAAGAACCAACTTATATTAATTAAATTTCTACATTTTATGAGTTTTTAAGATGCCAAACATTCGTGCCAAGAAACATTTTGAAAAACGATCTCAATACCCCAAGCGTACTTGAACAGACATAAAATTAAAAGCATTAAAAATATACTCTGAAGTATGTGTGTCTATTCAGTGCTTTCAAAATACTTTTAAAACACTGCACCAGTATTTCGGTTTTGTTTTACACTGTTGAAATTTGATGACGTTTCCTTTGCGCCTGAGTGTACTGTTTGAGACAATTGTTCTAGTTCTAGAAGTTTGTGTATTGAGATGAAACATCTTTATCGATGCTCAACTTCTTCGTTTTCAGGTCGACGTTATCATGGACATTCTGGTTTAAACACTAGAGCAATTGTACAACTATAAAATTGATAACGTAGGGAATTGTAATATTACATCTAATGACGTACTTATAACGTAGGGACTTGTAACATGACATCTAATGACATACTTATAACGTAGGGAAGTGTAACATGACATCTAATGACGTACTTATAACGTAGGGACTTGTAACATGACATCTAATGACATACTTATAACGTAGGGAATTGTAACATGACATCTAATGACGTACTTATAACGTAGGGAATTGTAACATGACATCTAATGACGTACTTATAACGTAGGGAATTGTAACATGACATCTAATGACGTACTTATAACGTAGGGAAGTGTAACATGACATCTAATGACGTACTTATAACGTAGGGAAGTGTAACATGACATCTAATGACGTACTTATAACGTAGGGAATTGTAACATGACATCTAATGACGTACTTATAACGTAGGGAAGTGTAACATGACATCTAATGACGTACTTATAACGTAGGGAATTGTAACATGACATCTAATGACGTACTTATAACGTAGGGAAGTGTAACATGACATCTAATGACGTACTTATAACGTAGGGAAGTGTAACATGACATCTAATGACGTACTTATAACGTTGGGAATTGTAACATGACATCTAATGACGTACTTATAACGTAGGAACTTGTAACATGACATCTAATGACGTACTTATAACGTAGGGAAGTGTAACATGACATCTAATGACGTACTTATAACGTAGGGAAGTGTAACATGACATCTAATGACGTACTTATAACGTAGGGAATTGTAACATGACATCTAATGACGTACTTATAACGTAGGGAAGTGTAACATGACATCTAATGACGTACTTATAACGTAGGGAAGTGTAACATGACATCTAATGACGTACTTATAACGTAGGGAAGTGTAACATGACTTCTAATGACGTACTTATAACGTTGGGAATTGTAACATGACATCTAATGACGTACTTATAACGTAGGAACTTGTAACATGACATCTAATGACGTACTTATAACGTAGGGAAGTGTAACATGACATCTAATGACGTACTTATAACGTAGGGAAGTGTAACATGACATCTAATGACGTACTTATAACGTTGGGAATTGTAACATGACATCTAATGACGTACTTATAACGTAGGAACTTGTAACATGACATCTAATGACGTACTTATAACGTAGGGAAGTGTAACATGACATCTAATGACGTACTTATAACGTTGGGAATTGTAACATGACATCTAATGACGTACTTATAACGTAGGGAAGTGTAACATGACATCTAATGACGTACTTATAACGTAGGGAATTGTAACATTACATCTAATGACGTACTTATAACGTAGGGAAGTGAAACATGACATCTAATGACGTACTTATAACGTAGGGAATTGTAACATGACATCTAATGACGTACTTATAACGTAGGGAAGTGTAACATGACATCTAATGACGTACTTATAACGTAGGGAATTGTAACATGACATCTAATGACGTACTTATAACGTAGGGAAGTGTAACATGACATCTAATGACGTACTTATAACGTAGGGAAGTGTAACATGACATCTAATGACGTACTTATAACGTAGGGAAGTGTAACATGACATCTAATGACGTACTTATAACGTAGGGAAGTGTAACATGACATCTAATGACGTACTTATAACGTAGGGAAGTGTAACATGACATCTAATTACGTACTTATAACGTAGGGAATTGTAACATGACATCTAATGACGTACTTATAACGTAGGGAATTGTAACATGACATCTAATGACGTACTTATAACGTAGGGAATTGTAACATGACATCTAATGACGTACTTATAACGTAGGGAAGTGTAACATGACATCTAATGACGTACTTATAACGTAGGGAAGTGTAACATGACATCTAATGACGTACTTATAACGTAGGGAATTGTAACATGACATCTAATGACGTACTTATAACGTAGGGAATTGTAACATGACATCTAATGACGTACTTATAACGTAGGGAATTGTAACATGACATCTAATGACGTACTTATAACGTAGGGAAGTGTAACATGACATCTAATGACGTACTTATAACGTAGGGAATTGTAACATGACATCTAATGACGTACTTATAACGTAGGGAAGTGTAACATGACATCTAATGACGTACTTATAACGTAGGGAAGTGTAACATGACATCTAATGACGTACTTATAACGTAGGGAATTGTAACATGACATCTAATGACGTACTTATAACGTAGGGAAGTGTAACATGACATCTAATGACGTACTTATAACGTAGGGAATTGTAACATGACATCTAATGACGTACTTATAACGTAGGGAAGTGTAACATGACATCTAATGACGTACTTATAACGTAGGGAATTGTAACATGACATCTAATGACGTACTTATAACGTAGGGAATTGTAACATGACATCTAATGACGTACTTATAACGTAGGGAAGTGTAACATGACATCTAATGACGTACTTATAACGTAGGGAAGTGTAACATGACATCTAATGACGTACTTATAACGTAGGGAAGTGTAACATGACATCTAATGACGTACTTATAACGTAGGGAAGTGTAACATGACATCTAATGACGTACTTATAACGTAGGGAAGTGTAACATGACATCTAATGACGTACTTATAACGTAGGGAATTGTAACATGACATCTAATGACGTACTTATAACGTAGGGAAGTGTAACATGACATCTAATGACGTACTTATAACGTAGGGAATTGTAACATGACATCTAATGACGTATTTATAACGTAGGGAAGTGTAACATGACATCTAATGACGTACTTATAACGTAGGGAATTGTAACATGACATCTAATGACGTACTTATAACGTAGGGAAGTGTAACATGACATCTAATGACGTACTTATAACGTAGGGAATTGTAACATGACATCTAATGACGTACTTATAACGTAGGGAAGTGTAACATGACATCTAATGACGTACTTATAACGCAGGGAAGTGTAACATGACATCTAATGACGTACTTATAACGTAGGGAAGTGTAAAATGACATCTAATGACGTACTTATAACGTAGGGAATTGTAACATGACATCTAATGACGTACTTATAACGTAGGGAAGTGTAACATGACATCTAAGACGTACTTATAACGTAGGGAATTGTAACATGACATCTAATGACGTACTTATAACGTAGGGAAGTGTAACATGACATCTAATGACGTACTTATAACGTAGGGAATTGTAACATGACATATAATGACGTACTTATAACGTAGGGAATTGTAACATGACATCTAATGACGTACTTATAACGTAGGGAAGTGTAACATGACATCTAATGACGTACTTATAACGTAGGGAAGTGTAACATGACATCTAATGACGTACTTATAACGTAGGGAAGTGTAACATGACATCTAATGACGTACTTATAACGTTGGGAAGTGTAACATGACATCTAATGACGTACTTATAACGTAGGGAAGTGTAACATGATATCTAATGACGTACTTATAACGTAGGGAAGTGTAACATGACATCTAATGACGTACTTATAACGTAGGGAATTGTAACATTACATCTAATGACGTACTTTTAACGTAGGGAAGTGTAACATGACATCTAATGACGTATTTATAACGTAGGAACTTGTAACATTACATCTAATGACGTACTTATAACGTTGGGAAGTGTAACATGACATCTAATGACGTACTTATAACGTAGGGAATTGTAACATGACATTTAATGACATACTTATAACGTAGGGAATTGTAACATGACATCTAATGACGTACTTATAACGTAGGGACTTGTAACATTACATCTAATGACGTACTTATAACGTAGGGAAGTGTAACATGACATCTAATGACGTACTTATACCGTAGGGAAGTGTAACATGACATCTAATGACGTACTTATAACGTAGGGAAGTGTAACATGACATCTAATGACGTACTTATAACGTAGGGAATTGTAACATGACATCTAATGACGTACTTATAACGTAGGGAATTGTAACATGACATCTAATGACGTACTTATAACGTAGGGAATTGTAACATGACATCTAATGACGTACTTATAACGTAGGGAAGTGTAACATGACATCTAATGACGTACTTATAACGTAGGGAATTGTAACATGACATCTAATGACGTACTTATAACGTAGGGAATTGTAACATTACATCTAATGACGTACTTATAACGTAGGGAAGTGTAACATGACATCTAATGACGTACTTATAACGTAGAGAAGTGTAACATGACATCTAATGACGTACTTATAACGTAGGGAAGTGTAACATGACATATAATGACGTACTTATAACGTAGGGAATTGTAACATGACATCTAATGACGTACTTATAACGTAGGGAATTGTAACATGACATCAAATGACGTACTTATAACGTAGGGAAGTGTAACATGACATCTAATGACGTACTTATAACGTAGGGAATTGTAACATGACATCTAATGACGTACTTATAACGTAGGGAAGTGTAACATGACATCTAATGACGTACTTATAACGTAGGGAATTGTAACATGACATCTAATGACGTACTTATAACGTAGGGAATTGTAACATGACATCTAATGACGTACTTATAACGTAGGGAATTGTAACATGACATTTAATGACGTACTTATAACGTAGGGAATTGTAACATGACATCTAATGACGTACTTATAACGTAGGGAAGTGTAACATGACATCTAATGACGTACTTATAACGTAGGGAATTGTAACATGACATCTAATGACGTACTTATAACGTAGGGAAGTGTAACATGACATCTAATGACGTACTTATAACGTAGGGAAGTGTAACATGACATCTAATGACGTACTTATAACGTAGGGAAGTGTAACATGACATCTAATGACGTACTTATAACGTAGGGAATTGTAACATGACATCTAATGACGTACTTATAACGTAGGGAATTGTAACATGACATCTAATGACGTACTTATAACGTAGGGAAGTGTAACATGACATCTAATGACGTACTTATAACGTACGGAATTGTAACATGACATCTAATGACGTACTTATAACGTAGGGAAGTGTAACATGACATCTAATGACGTACTTATAACGTAGGGAAGTGTAACATGACATCTAATGACGTACTTATAACATAGAGAAGTGTAACATGACATCTAATGACGTACTTATAACGTAGGGAATTGTAACATGACATCTAATGACGTACTTATAACGTAGGGAAGTGTAACATGACATCTAAGACGTACTTATAACGTAGGGAATTGTAACATGACATCTAATGACGTACTTATAACGTAGGGAAGTGTAACATGACATCTAATGACGTACTTATAACGTAGGGAATTGTAACATGACATATAATGACGTACTTATAACGTAGGGAATTGTAACATGACATCTAATGACGTACTTATAACGTAGGGAAGTGTAACATGACATCAAATGACGTACTTATAACGTAGGGAAGTGTAACATGACATCTAATGACGTACTTATAACGTAGGGAAGTGTAACATGACATCTAATGACGTACTTATAACGTTGGGAAGTGTAACATGACATCTAATGACGTACTTATAACGTAGGGAAGTGTAACATGACATCTAATGACGTACTTATAACGTAGGGAAGTGTAACATGACATCTAATGACGTACTTATAACGTAGGGAATTGTAACATTACATCTAATGACGTACTTTTAACGTAGGGAAGTGTAACATGACATCTAATGACGTATTTATAACGTAGGAACTTGTAACATTACATCTAATGACGTACTTATAACGTTGGGAAGTGTAACATGACATCTAATGACGTACTTATAACGTAGGGAATTGTAACATGACATTTAATGACATACTTATAACGTAGGGAATTGTAACATGACATCTAATGACGTACTTATAACGTAGGGACTTGTAACATTACATCTAATGACGTACTTATAACGTAGGGAAGTGTAACATGACATCTAATGACGTACTTATACCGTAGGGAAGTGTAACATGACATCTAATGACGTACTTATAACGTAGGGAAGTGTAACATGACATCTAATGACGTACTTATAACGTAGGGAATTGTAACATGACATCTAATGACGTACTTATAACGTAGGGAATTGTAACATGACATCTAATGACGTACTTATAACGTAGGGAATTGTAACATGACATCTAATGACGTACTTATAACGTAGGGAAGTGTAACATGACATCTAATGACGTACTTATAACGTAGGGAATTGTAACATGACATCTAATGACGTACTTATAACGTAGGGAATTGTAACATTACATCTAATGACGTACTTATAACGTAGGGAAGTGTAACATGACATCTAATGACGTACTTATAACGTAGAGAAGTGTAACATGACATCTAATGACGTACTTATAACGTAGGGAAGTGTAACATGACATCTAATGACGTACTTATAACGTAGGGAATTGTAACATGACATATAATGACGTACTTATAACGTAGGGAGTTGTAACATGACATCTAATGACGTACTTATAACGTAGGGAATTGTAACATGACATCAAATGACGTACTTATAACGTAGGGAAGTGTAACATGACATCTAATGACGTACTTATAACGTAGGGAATTGTAACATGACATCTAATGACGTACTTATAACGTAGGGAAGTGTAACATGACATCTAATGACGTACTTATAACGTAGGGAATTGTAACATGACATCTAATGACGTACTTATAACGTAGGGAATTGTAACATGACATCTAATGACGTACTTATAACGTAGGGAATTGTAACATGACATTTAATGACGTACTTATAACGTAGGGAATTGTAACATGACATCTAATGACGTACTTATAACGTAGGGAAGTGTAACATGACATCTAATGACGTACTTATAACGTAGGGAATTGTAACATGACATCTAATGACGTACTTATAACGTAGGGAAGTGTAACATGACATCTAATGACGTACTTATAACGTAGGGAATTGTAACATGACATCTAATGACGTACTTATAACGTAGGGAATTGTAACATGACATCTAATGACGTACTTATAACGTAGGGAATTGTAACATGACATCTAATGACGTACTTATAACGTAGGGAATTGTAACATGACATCAAATGACGTACTTATAACGTAGGGAAGTGTAACATGACATCTAATGACGTACTTATAACGTAGGGAATTGTAACATGACATCTAATGACGTACTTATAACGTAGGGAAGTGTAACATGACATCTAATGACGTACTTATAACGTAGGGAATTGTAACATGACATCTAATGACGTACTTATAACGTAGGGAATTGTAACATGACATCTAATGACGTACTTAAAACGTAGGGAATTGTAACATGACATTTAATGACGTACTTATAACGTAGGGAAGTGTAACATGACATCTAATGACGTACTTATAACGTAGGGAATTGTAACATGACATCTAATGACGTACTTATAACGTAGGGAATTGTAACATGACATCTAATGACGTACTTAAAACGTAGGGAATTGTAACATGACATTTAATGACGTACTTTTAACGTAGGGAATTGTAACATGACATCTAATGACGTACTTATAACGTAGGGAAGTGTAACATGACATCTAATGACGTACTTATAACGTAGGGAAGTGTAACATGACATCTAATGACGTACTTATAACGTAGGGAATTGTAACATGACATCTAATGACGTACTTATAACGTAGGGAATTGTAACATGACATCTAATGACGTACTTATAACGTAGGGAATTGTAACATGACATTTAATGACGTACTTATAACGTAGGGAATTGTAACATGACATCTAATGACGTACTTATAACGTAGGGAAGTGTAACATGACATCTAATGACGTACTTATAACGTAGGGAATTGTAACATGACATCTAATGACGTACTTATAACGTAGGGAAGTGTAACATGACATCTAATGACGTACTTATAACGTAGGGAAGTGTAACATGACATCTAATGACGTACTTATAACGTAGGGAAGTGTAACATGACATCTAATGACGTACTTATAACGTAGGGAATTGTAACATGACATTTAATGACGTACTTATAACGTAGGGAATTGTAACATGACATCTAATGACGTACTTATAACGTAGGGAAGTGTAACATGACATCTAATGACGTACTTATAACGTACGGAATTGTAACATGACATCTAATGACGTACTTATAACGTAGGGAAGTGTAACATGACATCTAATGACGTACTTATAACGTAGGGAAGTGTAACATGACATCTAATGACGTACTTATAACATAGAGAAGTGTAACATGACATCTAATGACGTACTTATAACGTAGGGAATTGTAACATGACATCTAATGACGTACTTATAACGTAGGGAAGTGTAACATGACATCTAAGACGTACTTATAACGTAGGGAATTGTAACATGACATCTAATGACGTACTTATAACGTAGGGAAGTGTAACATGACATCTAATGACGTACTTATAACGTAGGGAATTGTAACATGACATATAATGACGTACTTATAACGTAGGGAATTGTAACATGACATCTAATGACGTACTTATAACGTAGGGAAGTGTAACATGACATCAAATGACGTACTTATAACGTAGGGAAGTGTAACATGACATCTAATGACGTACTTATAACGTAGGGAAGTGTAACATGACATCTAATGACGTACTTATAACGTTGGGAAGTGTAACATGACATCTAATGACGTACTTATAACGTAGGGAAGTGTAACATGACATCTAATGACGTACTTATAACGTAGGGAAGTGTAACATGACATCTAATGACGTACTTATAACGTAGGGAATTGTAACATTACATCTAATGACGTACTTTTAACGTAGGGAAGTGTAACATGACATCTAATGACGTATTTATAACGTAGGAACTTGTAACATTACATCTAATGACGTACTTATAACGTTGGGAAGTGTAACATGACATCTAATGACGTACTTATAACGTAGGGAATTGTAACATGACATTTAATGACATACTTATAACGTAGGGAATTGTAACATGACATCTAATGACGTACTTATAACGTAGGGACTTGTAACATTACATCTAATGACGTACTTATAACGTAGGGAAGTGTAACATGACATCTAATGACGTACTTATACCGTAGGGAAGTGTAACATGACATCTAATGACGTACTTATAACGTAGGGAAGTGTAACATGACATCTAATGACGTACTTATAACGTAGGGAATTGTAACATGACATCTAATGACGTACTTATAACGTAGGGAATTGTAACATGACATCTAATGACGTACTTATAACGTAGGGAATTGTAACATGACATCTAATGACGTACTTATAACGTAGGGAAGTGTAACATGACATCTAATGACGTACTTATAACGTAGGGAATTGTAACATGACATCTAATGACGTACTTATAACGTAGGGAATTGTAACATTACATCTAATGACGTACTTATAACGTAGGGAAGTGTAACATGACATCTAATGACGTACTTATAACGTAGAGAAGTGTAACATGACATCTAATGACGTACTTATAACGTAGGGAAGTGTAACATGACATCTAATGACGTACTTATAACGTAGGGAATTGTAACATGACATATAATGACGTACTTATAACGTAGGGAATTGTAACATGACATCTAATGACGTACTTATAACGTAGGGAATTGTAACATGACATCAAATGACGTACTTATAACGTAGGGAAGTGTAACATGACATCTAATGACGTACTTATAACGTAGGGAATTGTAACATGACATCTAATGACGTACTTATAACGTAGGGAAGTGTAACATGACATCTAATGACGTACTTATAACGTAGGGAATTGTAACATGACATCTAATGACGTACTTATAACGTAGGGAATTGTAACATGACATCTAATGACGTACTTATAACGTAGGGAATTGTAACATGACATTTAATGACGTACTTATAACGTAGGGAATTGTAACATGACATCTAATGACGTACTTATAACGTAGGGAAGTGTAACATGACATCTAATGACGTACTTATAACGTAGGGAATTGTAACATGACATCTAATGACGTACTTATAACGTAGGGAAGTGTAACATGACATCTAATGACGTACTTATAACGTTGGGAATTGTAACATGACATCTAATGACGTACTTATAACGTAGGGAATTGTAACATGACATCTAATGACGTACTTATAACGTAGGGAATTGTAACATGACATCTAATGACGTACTTATAACGTAGGGAATTGTAACATGACATCAAATGACGTACTTATAACGTAGGGAAGTGTAACATGACATCTAATGACGTACTTATAACGTAGGGAATTGTAACATGACATCTAATGACGTACTTATAACGTAGGGAAGTGTAACATGACATCTAATGACGTACTTATAACGTAGGGAATTGTAACATGACATCTAATGACGTACTTATAACGTAGGGAATTGTAACATGACATCTAATGACGTACTTAAAACGTAGGGAATTGTAACATGACATTTAATGACGTACTTTTAACGTAGGGAATTGTAACATGACATCTAATGACGTACTTATAACGTAGGGAAGTGTAACATGACATCTAATGACGTACTTATAACGTAGGGAATTGTAACATGACATCTAATGACGTACTTATAACGTAGGGAAGTGTAACATGACATCTAATGACGTACTTATAACGTAGGGAATTGTAACATGACATCTAATGACGTACTTATAACGTAGGGAAGTGTAACATGACATCTAATGACGTACTTATAACGTAGGGAATTGTAACATGACATATAATGACGTACTTATAACGTAGGGAATTGTAATATGACATCTAATGACGTACTTATAACGTAGGGAATTGTAACATGACATCTAATGACGTACTTATAACGTAAGGAAGTGTAACATGACATCTAATGACGTACTTATAACGTAGGGAATTGTAACATGACATCTAATGACGTACTTATAACGTAGGGAAGTGTAACATGACATCTAATGACGTACTTATAACGTAGGGAATTGTAACATGACATCTAAAGACGTACTTATAACGTAGGGAATTGTAACATTACATCTAATGACGTACTTATAACGTAGGGAAGTGTAACATGACATCTAATGACGTACTTATAACGTAGGGAATTGTAACATGACATCTAATGACGTACTTATAACGTAGGGAATTGTAACATGACATCTAACGACGTACTTATAACGTAGGGAATTGTAACATTACATCTAATGACGTACTTATAACGTAGGGAAGTGTAACATGACATCTAATGACGTACTTATAACGTAGGGAATTGTAACATGACATCTAATGACGTACTTATAACGTAGGGACGTGTAACATTACATCTAATGACGTACTTATAACGTAGGGAATTGTAACATGACATCTAATGACGTACTTATAACGTAGGGACTTGTAACATTACATCTAATGACGTACTTATAACGTAGGGACGTGTAACATTACATCTAATGACGTACTTATAACGTAGGGAATCGTAACATGACATCTAATGACGTACTTATAACGTAGGGAAGTGTAACATGACATCTAATGACGTACTTATAACGTAGGGAATTGTAGCATGACATCTAATGACGTACCTATAACGTAGGGAAGTGTAACATTACATCTAATGACGTACTTATAACGTAGGGAATTTTAACATGACATCTAATGACGTACTTATAACGTAGGGAATTGTAACATGACATCTAATGACGTACTTATAACGTAGGGAAGTGTAACATGACATCTAGTGACGTACTTATAACGTAGGGAATTGTAACATGACATCTAATGACGTACTTATAACGTAGGGAAGTGTAACATGACATCTAATGACGTACTTATAACGTAGGGAATTGTAACATGACATCTAATGACATACTTATAACGTAGGGAAGTGTAACATGACATCTAATGACGTACTTATAACGTAGGGAAGTGTAACATGACATCTAATGACGTACTTATAACGTAGGGAAGTGTAACATGACATCTAATGACGTACTTATAACGTATTGAATTGTAACATGACATCTAATGACGTACTTATAACGTAGGCAATTGTAACATGACATCTAATGACGTACTTATAACGTAGGGAAGTGTAACATGACATCTAATGACGTACTTATAACGTAGGGAAGTGTAACATGACATCTAATGACGTACTTATAACGTAGAGAATTGTAACATGACATCTAATGACGTACTTATAACGTAGGGAATTGCAACATGACATCTAATGACGTACTTATAACGTAGGGAAGTGTAACATGACATCTAATGACGTACTTATAACGTAGGGAAGTGTAACATGACATCTAATGACGTACTTATAACGTAGGGAAGTGTGACATGACATCTAATGACGTACTTATAACGTAGGGAAGTGTAACATGACATCTAATGACGTACTTATAACGTAGGGAAGTGTAACATGACATCTAATGACGTACTTATAACGTAGGGAAGTGTAACATGACATCTAATGACGTACTTATAACGTATTGAATTGAAACAAGACATCTAATGACGTACTTATAACGTAGGCAATTGTAACATGACATCTAATGACGTACTTATAACGTAGGGAAGTGTAACATGACATCTAATGACGTACTTATAACGTAGGGAAGTGTAACATGACATCTAATGACGTACTTATAACGTAGGGAAGTGTAACATGACATCTAATGACGTACTTATAACGTAGGGAAGTGTAACATGACATCTAATGACGTACTTATAACGTAGGGAATTGTAACATGACATCTAATGACGTACTTATAACGTAGGGAAGTGTAACATGACATCTAATGACGTACTTAAAACGTAGGGAATTGTAACATGACATCTAATGACGTACTTATAACGTAGGGAAGTGTAACATGACATCTAATGACGTACTTATAACGTAGGGAAGTGTAACATGACATCCAATGACGTACTTATAACGTAGGGAATTGTAACATGACATCTTATGACGTACTTATAACGTAGGGAATTGTAACATGACATCTAATGACGTACTTATAACGTAAGGAAGTGTAACATGACATCTAATGACGTACTTATAACGTAGGGAATTGTAACATGACATCTAATGACGTACTTATAACGTAGGGAATTGTAACATGACATCTAATGACGTACTTATAAAGTAGGGAAGTGTAACATGACATCTAATGACGTACTTATAACCTAGGGACTTGTAACATTACATCTAATGACGTACTTATAACGTAGGGAATTGTAACATGACATCTAATGACGTACTTATAACGTAGGGACTTGTAACATTACATCTAATGACGTACTTATAACGTAGGGACTTGTAACATGATATCTAATGACATACTTATAACGTAGGGACTTGTAACATGACATCTAGTGACGTACTTATAACGTAGGGAATTGTAACATGACATCTAATGACGTACTTATAACGTAGGAACTTGTAACATGACATCTAATGACGTACTTATAACGTAGGGACTTGTAACATTACATCTAATGACGTACTTATAACGTAGGGATTTGTAACTTTACATCTAATGACGTACTTATAACGTAGGGAATTGTAACATGACATCTAATGACGTACTTATAACGTAGGGAATTGTAACATGACATCTAATGACGTACTTATAACGTAGGGACTTGTAACATGACATCTAATGACGTACTTATAACGTAGGGACTTGTAACATTACATCTAATGACGTACTTATAACGTAGGGACTTGTAACATTACATCTAATGACGTACTTATAACGTAGGAACTTGTAACATGACATCTAATGACGTACTTATAACGTAGGGAATTGTAACATTACATCTAATGACGTACTTATAACGTAGGGAATTGTAACATTACATCTAATGACGAACTTATAACGTAGGGACTTGTAACATGACATCTAATGACATACTTATAACGTAGGGACTTGTAACATGACATCTAATGACGTACTTATAACGTAGGGAATTGTAACATGACATCTAATGACGTACTTATAACGTAGGAACTTGTAACATGACATCTAATGACGTACTTATAACGTAGGGACTTGTAACATTACATATAATGACGTACTTATAACGTAGGGACTTGTAACATTACATCTAATGACGTACTTATAACGTAGGGAATTGTAACATGACATCTAATGACGTACTTATAACGTAGGGAATTGTAACATGACATCTAATGACGTACTTATAACGTAGGGACTTGTAACATGACATCTAATGACGTACTTATAACGTAGGGACTTGTAACATTACAACATATGACGTACTTATAACGTAGGGACTTGTAACATTACATCTAATGACGTACTTATAACGTAGGAACTTGTAACATTACATCTAATGACGTACTTATAACGTAGGGACTTGTAACATTACATCTAATGACGTACTTATAACGTAGGGACTTGTAACATTACATCTAATGACGTACTTATAACGTAGGGAATTGTAACATTACATCTAATGACGTACTTATAACGTAGGGAATTGTAACATTACATCTAATGACGTACTTATAACGTAGGGAATTGTAACATGACATCTAATGACATACTTATAACGTAGGGACTTGTAACATGACATCTAATGACGTACTTATAACGTAGGGACTTGTAACATGACATCTAATGACGTACTTATAACGTAGGGAATTGTAACATGACATCTAATGACGTACTTATAACGTAGGGAATTGTAACATGACATCTAATGACATACTTATAACGTATGGACTTTTAACATTACATCTAATGACGTACTTATAACGTAGGAACTTGTAACATTACATCTAATGACGTACTTATAACGTAGGAACTTGTAACATTACATCTAATGACGTACTTATAACGTAGGGAATTGTAACATTACATCTAATGACGTACTTATAACGTAGGGAATTGTAACATTACATCTAATGACATACTTATAACGTAGGGACTTGTAACATTACATCTAATGACGTACTTATAACGTATTGACTTGTAACATTACATCTAATGACGTACTTATAACATAGGGAATTGTAACATGACATCTAATGACGTACTTAGAACGTAGGGAATTGTAACATGACATCTAATGACATACTTATAACGTAGGGACTTGTAACATTACATCTAATGACGTACTTATAACGTAGGGAATTGTAACATGACATCTAATGACATACTTATAACGTAGGGAATTGTAACATGACATCTAATGACGTACTTATAACGTAGGGAATTGTAACATGACATCTAATGACGTACTTATAACGTCGGGACTTGTAACATTACATCTAATGACGTACTTATAACGTAGGAACTTGTAACATGACATCTAATGACGTACTTATAAGGTAGGGACTTGTAACATTACATCTAATGACGTACTTATAACGTAGGGACTTGTAACATTACATCTAATGACGTACTTATAACGTAGGGAATTGTAACATGACATCTAATGACGTACTTATAACGTAGGGAATTGTAACATGACATCTAATGACGTACTTATAACGTAGGGACTTGTAACATGACATCTAATGACATACTTATAACGTAGGGACTTGTAACATGACATCAAATGACGTACTTATAACGTAGGGAATTGTAACATGACATCTAATGACGTACTTATAACGTAGGGAATTGTAACATGACATCTTATGACGTACTTATAACGTAGGGAATTGTAACATGACATCTAATGACGTACTTATAACGTAGGGACTTGTAACATTACATCTAATGACGTACTTATAACGTAGGGACGTGTAACATTACATCTAATGACGTACTTATAACGTAGGGAATTGTAACATGACATCTAATGACGTACTTATAACGTAGGGAATTGTAACATGACATCTAATGACGTACTTATAACGTAGGGAATTGTAACATGACATCTAATGACGTACTTATAACGTAGGGAATTGTAACATTACATCTAATGACGTACTTATAACGTAGGGAATTGTAACATTACATCTAATGACGTACTTATAACGTAGGGAATTGTAACATGACATCTAATGACGTACTTATAACGTAGGGAATTGTAACATGACATCTAATGACGTACTTATAACGTAGGGACTTGTAACATTACATCTAATGACGTACTTATAACGTAGGGACGTGTAACATTACATCTAATGACGTACTTATAACGTAGGGACGTGTAACATTACATCTAATGACGTACTTATAACGTAGGGAATTGTAACATTACATCTAATGACGTACTTATAACGTAGGGACTTGTAACATGACATCTAATGACGTACTTATAACGTAGGGAATTGTAACATGACATCTAATGACGTACTTATAACGTAGGGAATTGTAACATGACATCTAATGACATACTTATAACGTAGGGACTTGTAACATGACATCTAATGACGTACTTATAACGTAGGGAATTGTAACATGACATCTAATGACGTACTTATAACGTAGGAACTTGTAACATGACATCTAATGACGTACTTATAACGTAGGGAATTGTAACATTACATCTAATGACATACTTATAACGTAGGGAATTGTAACATGACATCTAATGACGTACTTATAACGTAGGGAATTGTAAAATGACATCTAATGACGTACTTATAACGAAGGAACTTGTAACATGACATCTAATGACGTACTTATAACGTAGGGAATTGTAACATGACATCTAATGACATACTTATAACGTAAGGAATTGTAACATGACATCTAATGACATACTTATAACGTAAGGAATTGTAACATGACATCTAATGACATACTTATAACGTAGGAACTTGTAACATTACATCTAATGACGTACTTATAACGTAGGGACTTGTAACATTACATCTAATGACGTACTTATAACGTAGGGAATTGTAACATGACATCTAATGACGTACTTATAACGTAGGGAATTGTAACATGACATCTAATGACATACTTATAACGTAGGGACTTGTAACATTACATCTAATGACGTACTTATAACGTAGGGAATTGTAACATGACATCTAATGACATACTTGTAACGTAGGGAATTGTAACATGACATCTAATGACGTACTTATAACGTAGGGAATTGTAACATGACATCTAATGACGTACTTATAACGTAGGGACTTCTAACATTACATCTAATGACGTACTTATAACGTAGGAACTTGTAACATGACATCTAATGACGAACTTATAACGTAGGGACTTGTAACATGACATCTAATGACGTACTTATAACGTAGGGAATTGTAACATGACATCTAATGACGTACTTATAACGTAGGGAATTGTAACATGACATCTTATGACGTACTTATAACGTAGGGAATTGTAACATGACATCTAATGACGTACTTATAACGTAGGGACTTGTAACATTACATCTAATGACGTACTTATAACGTAGGGACTTGTAACATTACATCTAATGACGTACTTATAACGTAGGGAATTGTAACATGACATCTAATGACATACTTATAACGTAGGGAATTGTAACATGACATCTAATGACGTACTTATAACGTAGGGAATTGTAACATGACATCTAATGACGTACTTATAACGTCGGGACTTGTAACATTACATCTAATGACGTACTTATAACGTAGGAACTTGTAACATGACATCTAATGACGTACTTACAACGTAGGGACTTGTAACATTACATCTAATGACGTACTTATAACGTAGGGACTTGTAACATTACATCTAATGACGTACTTATAACGTAAGCAATTGTAACATGACATCTAATGACGTACTTATAACGTAGGTAATTGTAACATGACATCTAATGACGTACTTATAACGTAGGGACTTGTAACATGACATCTAATGACATACTTATAACGTAGGGACTTGTAACATGACATCAAATGACGTACTTATAACGTAGGGAATTGTAACATGACATCTAATGACGTACTTATAACGTAGGGAATTGTAACATGACATCTAATGACGTACTTATAACGTAGGGAATTGTAACATGACATCTAATGACGTACTTATAACGTAGGGACTTGTAACATTACATCTAATGACGTACTTATAACGTAGGGACGTGTAACATTACATCTAATGACGTACTTATAACGTAGGGAATTGTAACATGACATCTAATGACGTACTTATAACGTAGGGAATTGTAACATGACATCTAATGACGTACTTATAACGTAGGGAATTGTAACATTACATCTAATGACGTACTTATAACGTAGGGACTTGTAACATGACATCTAATGACGTACTTATAACTTAGGGAATTGTAACATGACATCTAATGACGTACTTATAACGTAGGGAATTGTAACATGACATCTAATGACATACTTATAACGTAGGGACTTGTAACATGACATCTAATGACGTACTTATAACGTAGGGAATTGTAACATGACATCTAATGACGTACTTATAACGTAGGAACTTGTAACATGACATCTAATGACGTACTTATAACGTAGGGAATTGTAACATTACATCTAATGACATACTTATAACGTAGGGAATTGTAACATGACATCTAATGACGTACTTATAACGTAGGGAATTGTAACATGACATCTAATGACGTACTTATAACGAAGGAACTTGTAACATGACATCTAATGACGTACTTATAACGTAGGGAATTGTAACATGACATCTAATGACATACTTATAACGTAAGGAATTGTAACATGACATCTAATGACATACTTATAACGTAGGGACTTGTAACATTACATCTAATGACGTACTTATAACGTAGGAACTTGTAACATTACATCTAATGACGTACTTATAACGTAGGGACTTGTAACATTACATCTAATGACGTACTTATAACGTAGGGAATTGTAACATGACATCTAATGACGTACTTATAACGTAGGGAATTGTAACATGACATCTAATGACATACTTATAACGTAGGGACTTGTAACATTACATCTAATGACGTACTTATAACGTAGGGAATTGTAACATGACATCTAATGACATACTTATAACGTAAGGAATTGTAACATGACATCTAATGACGTACTTATAACGTAGGGAATTGTAACATGACATCTAATGACGTACTTATAACGTAGGGACTTCTAACATTACATCTAATGACGTACTTATAACGTAGGAACTTGTAACATGACATCTAATGACGTACTTATAACGTAGGGACTTGTAACATGACATCTAATGACGTACTTATAACGTAGGGAATTGTAACATGACATCTAATGACGTACTTATAACGTAGGGAATTGTAACATGACATCTAATGACGTACTTATAACGTAGGGAATTGTAACATTACATCTAATGACGTACTTATAACGTAGGGAATTGTAACATGACATCTAATGACGTACTTATAACGTAGGGACTTGTAACATTACATCTAATGACGTACTTATAACGTAGGGACGTGTAACATTACATCTAATGACGTACTTATAACGTAGGGAATTGTAACATGACATCTAATGACGTACTTATAACGTAGGGACTTGTAACATTACATCTAATGACGTACTTATAACGTAGGGACGTGTAACATTACATCTAATGACGTACTTATAACGTAGGGAATTGTAACATGACATCTAATGACGTACTTATAACGTAGGGAATTGTAACATGACATCTAATGACGTACTTATAACGTAGGGAATTGTAACATTACATCTAATGACGTACTTATAACGTAGGGAATTGTAACATTACATCTAATGACGTACTTATAACGTAGGGAATTGTAACATGACATCTAATGACGTACTTATAACGTAGGGAATTGTAACATGACATCTAATGACGTACTTATAACGTAGGGACTTGTAACATTACATCTAATGACGTACTTATAACGTAGGGAATTGTAACATGACATCTAATGACGTACTTATAACGTAGGGACTTGTAACATGACATCTAATGACGTACTTATAACGTAGGGACTTGTAACATTACATCTAATGACGTACTTATAACGTAGGGACTTGTAACATGACATCAAATGACGTACTTATAACGTAGGGAATTGTAACATGACATCTAATGACGTACTTATAACGTAGGGAATTGTAACATGACATCTAATGACGTACTTATAACGTAGGGAATTGTAACATGACATCTAATGACGTACTTATAACGTAGGGACTTGTAACATTACATCTAATGACGTACTTATAACGTAGGGACGTGTAACATTACATCTAATGACGTACTTATAACGTAGGGAATTGTAACATGACATCTAATGACGTACTTATAACGTAGGGAATTGTAACATGACATCTAATGACGTACTTATAACGTAGGGAATTGTAACATTACATCTAATGACGTACTTATAACGTAGGGACTTGTAACATGACATCTAATGACGTACTTATAACTTAGGGAATTGTAACATGACATCTAATGACGTACTTATAACGTAGGGAATTGTAACATGACATCTAATGACATACTTATAACGTAGGGACTTGTAACATGACATCTAATGACGTACTTATAACGTAGGGAATTGTAACATGACATCTAATGACGTACTTTTAACGTAGGAACTTGTAACATGACATCTAATGACGTACTTATAACGTAGGGAATTGTAACATTACATCTAATGACATACTTATAACGTAGGGAATTGTAACATGACATCTAATGACGTACTTATAACGTAGGGAATTGTAACATGACATCTAATGACGTACTTATAACGAAGGAACTTGTAACATGACATCTAATGACGTACTTATAACGTAGGGAATTGTAACATGACATCTAATGACATACTTATAACGTAAGGAATTGTAACATGACATCTAATGACATACTTATAACGTAGGGACTTGTAACATTACATCTAATGACGTACTTATAACGTAGGAACTTGTAACATTACATCTAATGACGTACTTATAACGTAGGGACTTGTAACATTACATCTAATGACGTACTTATAACGTAGGGAATTGTAACATGACATCTAATGACGTACTTATAACGTAGGGAATTGTAACATGACATCTAATGACATACTTATAACGTAGGGACTTGTAACATTACATCTAATGACGTACTTATAACGTAGGGAATTGTAACATGACATCTAATGACATACTTATAACGTAGGGAATTGTAACATGACATCTAATGACGTACTTATAACGTAGGGAATTGTAACATGACATCTAATGGCGTACTTATAACGTAGGGACTTCTAACATTACATCTAATGACGTACTTATAACGTAGGAACTTGTAACATGACATCTAATGACGTACTTATAACGTAGGGACTTGTAACATGACATCTAATGACGTACTTATAACGTAGGGAATTGTAACATGACATCTAATGACGTACTTATAACGTAGGGAATTGTAACATGACATCTAATGACGTACTTATAACGTAGGGAATTGTAACATTACATCTAATGACGTACTTATAACGTAGGGAATTGTAACATGACATCTAATGACGTACTTATAACGTAGGGACTTGTAACATTACATCTAATGACGTACTTATAACGTAGGGACGTGTAACATTACATCTAATGACGTACTTATAACGTAGGGAATTGTAACATGACATCTAATGACGTACTTATAACGTAGGGACTTGTAACATTACATCTAATGACGTACTTATAACGTAGGGACGTGTAACATTACATCTAATGACGTACTTATAACGTAGGGAATTGTAACATGACATCTAATGACGTACTTATAACGTAGGGAATTGTAACATGACATCTAATGACGTACTTATAACGTAGGGAATTGTAACATTACATCTAATGACGTACTTATAACGTAGGGAATTGTAACATTACATCTAATGACGTACTTATAACGTAGGGAATTGTAACATGACATCTAATGACGTACTTATAACGTAGGGAATTGTAACATGACATCTAATGACGTACTTATAACGTAGGGACTTGTAACATTACATCTAATGACGTACTTATAACGTAGGGAATTGTAACATGACATCTAATGACGTACTTATAACGTAGGGACTTGTAACATGACATCTAATGACGTACTTATAACGTAGGGAATTGTAACATGACATCTAATGACATACTTGTAACGTAGGGAATTGTAACATGACACCTAATGACGTACTTATAACGTAGGGAATTGTAACATGACATCTAATGACGTACTTATAACGTAGGGACTTCTAACATTACATCTAATGACGTACTTATAACGTAGGAACTTGTAACATGACATCTAATGACGTACTTATAACGTAGGGACTTGTAACATGACATCTAATGACGTACTTATAACGTAGGGAATTGTAACATGACATCTAATGACGTACTTATAACGTAGGGAATTGTAACATGACATCTAATGACGTACTTATAACGTAGGGAATTGTAACATGACATCTAATGACGTACTTATAACGTAGGGACTTGTAACATTACATCTAATGACGTACTTATAACGTAGGGACTTGTAACATTACATCTAATGACGTACTTATAACGTAGGGAATTGTAACATGACATCTAATGACATACTTATAACGTAGGGAATTGTAACATGACATCTAATGACGTACTTATAACGTAGGGAATTGTAACATGACATCTAATGACGTACTTATAACGTCGGGACTTGTAACATTACATCTAATGACGTACTTATAACGTAGGAACTTGTAACATGACATCTAATGACGTACTTATAACGTAGGGACTTGTAACATTACATCTAATGACGTACTTATAACGTAGGGACTTGTAACATTACATCTAATGACGTACTTATAACGTAAGCAATTGTAACATGACATCTAATGACGTACTTATAACGTAGGGAATTGTAACATGACATCTAATGACGTACTTATAACGTAGGGACTTGTAACATGACATCTAATGACATACTTATAACGTAGGGACTTGTAACATGACATCAAATGACGTACTTATAACGTAGGGAATTGTAACATGACATCTAATGACGTACTTATAACGTAGGGTATTGTAACATGACATCTAATGACGTACTTATAACGTAGGGAATTGTAACATGACATCTAATGACGTACTTATAACGTAGGGACTTGTAACATTACATCTAATGACGTACTTATAACGTAGGGACGTGTAACATTACATCTAATGACGTACTTATAACGTAGGGAATTGTAACATGACATCTAATGACGTACTTATAACGTAGGGAATTGTAACATGACATCTAATGACGTACTTATAACGTAGGGAATTGTAACATTACATCTAATGACGTACTTATAACGTAGGGACTTGTAACATGACATCTAATGACGTACTTATAACGTAGGGAATTGTAACATGACATCTAATGACGTACTTATAACGTAGGGAATTGTAACATGACATCTAATGACATACTTATAACGTAGGGACTTGTAACATGACATCTAATGACATACTTATAACGTAGGGAATTGTAACATGACATCTAATGACGTACTTATAATGTAGGAACTTGTAACATGACATCTAATGACGTACTTATAACGTAGGGAATTGTAACATTACATCTAATGACATACTTATAACGTAGGGAATTGTAACATGACATCTAATGACGTACTTATAACGTAGGGAATTGTAACATGACATCTAATGACGTACTTATAACGAAGGAACTTGTAACATGACATCTAATGACGTACTTATAACGTAGGGAATTGTAACATGACATCTAATGACATACTTATAACGTAAGGAATTGTAACATGACATCTAATGACATACTTATAACGTAGGGACTTGTAACATTACATCTAATGACGTACTTATAACGTAGGAACTTGTAACATTACATCTAATGACGTACTTATAACGTAGGGACTTGTAACATTACATCTAATGACGTACTTATAACGTAGGGAATTGTAACATGACATCTAATGACGTACTTATAACGTAGGGAATTGTAACATGACATCTAATGACATACTTATAACGTAGGGACTTGTAACATTACATCTAATGACGTACTTATAACGTAGGGAATTGTAACATGACATCTAATGACATACTTATAACGTAGGGAATTGTAACATGACATCTAATGACGTACTTATAACGTAGGGAATTGTAACATGACATCTAATGGCGTACTTATAACGTAGGGACTTCTAACATTACATCTAATGACGTACTTATAACGTAGGGAATTGTAACATGACATCTAATGACGTACTTATAACGTAGGGACTTGTAACATGACATCTAATGACGTACTTATAACGTAGGGAATTGTAACATGACATCTAATGACGTACTTATAACGTAGGGAATTGTAACATGACATCTAATGACGTACTTATAACGTAGGGAATTGTAACATTACATCTAATGACGTACTTATAACGTAGGGAATTGTAACATGACATCTAATGACGTACTTATAACGTAGGGACTTGTAACATTACATCTAATGACGTACTTATAACGTAGGGACGTGTAACATTACATCTAATGACGTACTTATAACGTAGGGAATTGTAACATGACATCTAATGACGTACTTATAACGTAGGGACTTGTAACATTACATCTAATGACGTACTTATAACGTAGGGACGTGTAACATTACATCTAATGACGTACTTATAACGTAGGGAATTGTAACATGACATCTAATGACGTACTTATAACGTAGGGAATTGTAACATGACATCTAATGACGTACTTATAACGTAGGGAATTGTAACATTACATCTAATGACGTACTTATAACGTAGGGAATTGTAACATTACATCTAATGACGTACTTATAACGTAGGGAATTGTAACATGACATCTAATGACGTACTTATAACGTAGGGAATTGTAACATGACATCTAATGACGTACTTATAACGTAGGGACTTGTAACATTACATCTAATGACGTACTTATAACGTAGGGAATTGTAACATGACATCTAATGACGTACTTATAACGTAGGGACTTGTAACATGACATCTAATGACGTACTTATAACGTAGGGAATTGTAACATGACATCTAATGACATACTTGTAACGTAGGGAATTGTAACATGACACCTAATGACGTACTTATAACGTAGGGAATTGTAACATGACATCTAATGACGTACTTATAACGTAGGGACTTCTAACATTACATCTAATGACGTACTTATAACGTAGGAACTTGTAACATGACATCTAATGACGTACTTATAACGTAGGGACTTGTAACATGACATCTAATGACGTACTTATAACGTAGGGAATTGTAACATGACATCTAATGACGTACTTATAACGTAGGGAATTGTAACATGACATCTTATGACGTACTTATAACGTAGGGAATTGTAACATGACATCTAATGACGTACTTATAACGTAGGGACTTGTAACATTACATCTAATGACGTACTTATAACGTAGGGAATTGTAACATTACATCTAATGACGTACTTATAACGTAGGGAATTGTAACATGACATCTAATGACATACTTATAACGTAGGGAATTGTAACATGACATCTAATGACGTACTTATAACGTAGGGAATTGTAACATGACATCTAATGACGTACTTATAACGTCGGGACTTGTAACATTACATCTAATGACGTACTTATAACGTAGGAACTTGTAACATGACATCTAATGACGTACTTATAACGTAGGGACTTGTAACATTACATCTAATGACGTACTTATAACGTAGGGACTTGTAACATTACATCTAATGACGTACTTATAACGTAAGCAATTGTAACATGACATCTAATGACGTACTTATAACGTAGGGAATTGTAACATGACATCTAATGACGTACTTATAACGTAGGGACTTGTAACATGACATCTAATGACATACTTATAACGTAGGGACTTGTAACATGACATCAAATGACGTACTTATAACGTAGGGAATTGTAACATGACATCTAATGACGTACTTATAACGTAGGGTATTGTAACATGACATCTAATGACGTACTTATAACGTAGGGAATTGTAACATGACATCTAATGACGTACTTATAACGTAGGGACTTGTAACATTACATCTAATGACGTACTTATAACGTAGGGACGTGTAACATTACATCTAATGACGTACTTATAACGTAGGGAATTGTAACATGACATCTAATGACGTACTTATAACGTAGGGAATTGTAACATGACATCTAATGACGTACTTATAACGTAGGGAATTGTAACATTACATCTAATGACGTACTTATAACGTAGGGACTTGTAACATGACATCTAATGACGTACTTATAACGTAGGGAATTGTAACATGACATCTAATGACGTACTTATAACGTAGGGAATTGTAACATGACATCTAATGACATACTTATAACGTAGGGACTTGTAACATGACATCTAATGACATACTTATAACGTAGGGAATTGTAACATGACATCTAATGACGTACTTATAATGTAGGAACTTGTAACATGACATCTAATGACGTACTTATAACGTAGGGAATTGTAACATTACATCTAATGACATACTTATAACGTAGGGAATTGTAACATGACATCTAATGACGTACTTATAACGTAGGGAATTGTAACATGACATCTAATGACGTACTTATAACGAAGGAACTTGTAACATGACATCTAATGACGTACTTATAACGTAGGGAATTGTAACATGACATCTAATGACATACTTATAACGTAAGGAATTGTAACATGACATCTAATGACATACTTATAACGTAGGGACTTGTAACATTACATCTAATGACGTACTTATAACGTAGGAACTTGTAACATTACATCTAATGACGTACTTATAACGTAGGGACTTGTAACATTACATCTAATGACGTACTTATAACGTAGGGAATTGTAACATGACATCTAATGACGTACTTATAACGTAGGGAATTGTAACATGACATCTAATGACATACTTATAACGTAGGGAATTGTAACATGACATCTAATGACGTACTTATAACGTAGGGAATTGTAACATGACATCTAATGACGTACTTATAACGTAGGGACTTCTAACATTACATCTAATGACGTACTTATAACGTAGGGACTTCTAACATTACATCTAATGACGTACTTATAACGTAGGAACTTGTAACATGACATCTAATGACGTACTTATAACGTAGGGACTTGTAACATGACATCTAATGACGTACTTATAACGTAGGGAATTGTAACATGACATCTAATGACGTACTTATAACGTAGGGAATTGTAACATGACATCTAATGACGTACTTATAACGTAGGGAATTGTAACATTACATCTAATGACGTACTTATAACGTAGGGAATTGTAACATGACATCTAATGACGTACTTATAACGTAGGGAATTGTAACATGACATCTAATGACGTACTTATAACGTAGGGACTTGTAACATTACATCTAATGACGTACTTATAACGTAGGGACGTGTAACATTACATCTAATGACGTACTTATAACGTAGGGAATTGTAACATGACATCTAATGACGTACTTATAACGTAGGGACTTGTAACAATACATCTAATGACGTACTTATAACGTAGGGACGTGTAACATTACATCTAATGACGTACTTATAACGTAGGGAATTGTAACATGACATCTAATGACGTACTTATAACGTAGGGAATTGTAACATGACATCTAATGACGTACTTATAACGTAGGGAATTGTAACATTACATCTAATGACGTACTTATAACGTAGGGAATTGTAACATTACATCTAATGACGTACTTATAACGTAGGGAATTGTAACATGACATCTAATGACGTACTTATAACGTAGGGAATTGTAACATGACATCTAATGACGTACTTATAACGTAGGGACTTGTAACATTACATCTAATGACGTACTTATAACGTAGGGACGTGTAACATTACATCTAATGACGTACTTATAACGTAGGGAATTGTAACATGACATCTAATGACGTACTTATAACGTAGGGAATTGTAACATTACATCTAATGACGTACTTATAACGTAGGGAATTGTAACATTACATCTAATGACGTACTTATAACGTAGGGACTTGTAACATGACATCTAATGACGTACTTATAACGTAGGGAATTGTAACATGACATCTAATGACGTACTTATAACGTAGGGAATTGTAACATGACATCTAATGACATACTTATATCGTAGGGACTTGTAACATGACATCTAATGACGTACTTATAACGTAGGGAATTGTAACATGACATCTAATGACGTACTTATAACGTAGGAACTTGTAACATGACATCTAATGACGTACTTATAACGTAGGGAATTGTAACATTACATCTAATGACATACTTATAACGTACGGAATTGTAACATGACATCTAATGACGTACTTATAACGTAGGGAATTGTAACATGACATCTAATGACGTACTTATAACGAAGGAACTTGTAACATGACATCTAATGACGTACTTATAACGTAGGGAATTGTAACATGACATCTAATGACATACTTATAACGTAGGGACTTGTAACATTACATCTAATGACGTACTTATAACGTAGGAACTTGTAACATTACATCTAATGACGTACTTATAACGTAGGGACTTGTAACATTACATCTAATGACGTACTTATAACGTAGGGAATTGTAACATGACATCTAATGACGTACTTATAACGTAGGGAATTGTAACATGACATCTAATGACATACTTATAACGTAGGGACTTGTAACATTACATCTAATGACGTACTTATAACGTAGGGAATTGTAACATGACATCTAATGACATACTTATAACGTAGGGAATTGTAACATGACATCTAATGACGTACTTATAACGTAGGGAATTGTAACATGACATCTAATGACGTACTTATAACGTAGGGACTTCTAACATTACATCTAATGACGTACTTATAACGTAGGAACTTGTAACATGACATCTAATGACGTACTTATAACGTAGGGACTTGTAACATGACATCTAATGACGTACTTATAACGTAGGGAATTGTAACATGACATCTAATGACGTACTTATAACGTAGGGAATTGTAACATGACATCTAATGACGTACTTATAACGTAGGGAATTGTAACATGACATCTAATGACGTACTTATAACGTAGGGACTTGTAACATTACATCTAATGACGTATTTATAACGTAGGGACGTGTAACATTACATCTAATGACGTACTTATAACGTAGGGAATTGTAACATGACATCTAATGACGTACTTATAACGTAGGGAATTGTAACATGACATCTAATGACGTACTTATAACGTAGGGAATTGTAACATTACATCTAATGACATACTTATAACGTAGGGAATTGTAACATGACATCTAATGACGTACTTATAACGTAGGGAATTGTAACATGACATCTAATGACGTACTTATAACGTAGGGACTTCTAACATTACATCTAATGACGTACTTATAACGTAGGAACTTGTAACATGACATCTAATGACGTACTTATAACGTAGGGACTTGTAACATGACATCTAATGACGTACTTATAACGTAGGGAATTGTAACATGACATCTAATGACGTACTTATAACGTAGGGAATTGTAACATGACATCTAATGACGTACTTATAACGTAGGGAATTGTAACATGACATCTAATGACGTACTTATAACGTAGGGACTTGTAACATTACATCTAATGACGTATTTATAACGTAGGGACGTGTAACATTACATCTAATGACGTACTTATAACGTAGGGAATTGTAACATGACATCTAATGACGTACTTATAACGTAGGGAATTGTAACATGACATCTAATGACGTACTTATAACGTAGGGAATTGTAACATTACATCTAATGACGTACTTATAACGTAGGGAATTGTAACATTACATCTAATGACGTACTTATAACGTAGGGAATTGTAACATGACATCTAATGACGTACTTATAACGTAGGGACTTGTAACATTACATCTAATGACGTACTTATAACGTAGGGACGTGTAACATTACATCTAATGACGTACTTATAACGTAGGGAATTGTAACATGACATCTAATGACGTACTTATAACGTAGGGAATTGTAACATGACATCTAATGACGTACTTATAACGTAGGGAATTGTAACATTACATCTAATGACGTACTTATAACGTAGGGAATTGTAACATTACATCTAATGACGTACTTATAACGTAGGGAATTGTAACATGACATCTAATGACGTACTTATAACGTAGGGAATTGTAACATGACATCTAATGACGTACTTATAACGTAGGGACTTGTAACATTACATCTAATGACGTACTTATAACGTAGGGACGTGTAACATTGCATCTAATGACGTACTTATAACGTAGGGAATTGTAACATGACATCTAATGACGTACTTATAACGTAGGGAATTGTAACATGACATCTAATGACGTACTTATAACGTAGGGAATTGTAACATTACATCTAATGACGTACTTATAACGTAGGGACTTGTAACATGACATCTAATGACGTACTAATAACGTAGGGAATTGTAACATGACATCTAATGACGTACTTATAACGTAGGGAATTGTAACATGACATCTAATGACATACTTATAACGTAGGGACTTGTAACATGACATCTAATGACGTACTTATAACGTAGGGAATTGTAACATGACATCTAATGACGTACTTATAACGTAGGAACTTGTAACATGACATCTAATGACGTACTTATAACGTAGGGAATTGTAACATTACATCTAATGACATACTTATAACGTAGGGAATTGTAACATGACATCTAATGACGTACTTATAACGTAGGGAATTGTAACATGACATCTAATGACGTACTTATAACGAAGGAACTTGTAACATGACATCTAATGACGTACTTATAACGTAGGGAATTGTAACATGACATCTAATGACATACTTATAACGTAGGGACTTGTAACATTACATCTAATGACGTACTTATAACGTAGGAACTTGTAACATTACATCTAATGACGTACTTATAACGTAGGGACTTGTAACATTACATCTAATGACGTACTTATAACGTAGGGAATTGTAACATGACATCTAATGACGTACTTATAACGTAGGGAATTGTAACATGACATCTAATGACATACTTATAACGTAGGGACTTGTAACATTACATCTAATGACGTACTTATAACGTAGGGAATTGTAACATGACATCTAATGACATACTTATAACGTAGGGAATTGTAACATGACATCTAATGACGTACTTATAACGTAGGGAATTGTAACATGACATCTAATGACGTACTTATAACGTAGGGACTTCTAACATTACATCTAATGACGTACTTATAACGTAGGAACTTGTAACATGACATCTAATGACGTTCTTATAACGTAGGGACTTGTAACATGACATCTAATGACGTACTTATAACGTAGGGAATTGTAACATGACATCTAATGACGTACTTATAACGTAGGGAATTGTAACATGACATCTAATGACGTACTTATAACGTAGGGAATTGTAACATGACATCTAATGACGTTTTTATAACGTAGGGACTTGTAACATTACATCTAATGACGTATTTATAACGTAGGGACGTGTAACATTACATCTAATGACGTACTTATAACGTAGGGAATTGTAACATGACATCTAATGACGTACTTATAACGTAGGGAATTGTAACATGACATCTAATGACGTACTTATAACGTAGGGAATTGTAACATTACATCTAATGACGTACTTATAACGTAGGGAATTGTAACATTACATCTAATGACGTACTTATAACGTAGGGAATTGTAACATGACATCTAATGACGTACTTATAACGTAGGGAATTGTAACATGACATCTAATGACGTACTTATAACGTAGGGACTTGTAACATTACATCTAATGACGTACTTATAACGTAGGGACGTGTAACATTACATCTAATGACGTACTTATAACGTAGGGAATTGTAACATGACATCTAATGACGTACTTATAACGTAGGGAATTGTAACATTACATCTAATGACGTACTTATAACGTAGGGAATTGTAACATGACATCTAGTTTTAACTACATTTTAACGTTTTAGATTGACATGAACGACGATTAATGTTCAGATAAGAAAGAAAAGAAAAAAAAAAACCATAATTGATTTCTTCCCATCAGTTTGTCGAGTAATTTATAGCCCCATATTCCTGTCTTTGGATAAATCTTTTATCATTTCTCATATTTTCCATGTTTATTTCTGATTTATCTCCCGAAATACTTTTAGATCTCAGTGTTAAAGTATTACATTTCCAGATACAAATACACGCTTGTTGGAAAGGAAGGCAACCTTTAGTCAAAGCGTTAATCAGATAAAATTATGTTGTCACGAAACATGGACAAAACTGGGGACAACTTTTCCTGGTATCGTCCAAAATTCTTCTTGTTGGAGATTTAACGAGGGCTTCCCAGCTGAGCTGAAAACGATATAATCTGATTTATCACGTTGTTTATACACTCAGGGGTAAAAGAAACGATTGTTGACGTTCAACAGTCAAAATTAAAATATTAATAAAACAATAAAGTTTATTTTAAATGTTATTGTTAAACACATGCTTTGTAAAGGATGTTTACACAACTTCCCTTCCAATCTTAGCCTTGCAGTATTTCCCTCGCTCGTCCGTGCTAAGATAGTGCATTGCTGCACCTGAAATGCAAAATGGACTCTGATCTCCGAGCACGGAAATCTTAAATAAATTTGGCAAGGCTTAAATCAGTCAGTAATGGATCACGGCAAGAGTTATAACTTGCGTTTTGAAGTTGCGCCTGTGTAAACACACATTGGATGCTGGAATTGTTATGTCAAATGAATACCGGACTGAATGTTTGACAATAAAAATACCAATTATATAATATGGAGATTGAGTTCGTAAAAGTTGTCATTATACCTTCTTTGATATTTATTTGTTGGTACATACTGCTAGGTGATATTTCACTCTCCTATCTCGACAAATTGAACAGATCACGTTTGAAAAAACAAGTATTTAGTTAAGTTTGCTTCTAGAGACATTATGTAGCTTCATGTATCTATATATTGCTCTTGGATTAAAACATTTTGCAGTTTGTTGGCATCATTTCTTTTGCCTCGGAGTTATAGTGTATTTCCTGTATTGAAGGCTGTATGGCCATATAGGTGAGGTGAGGTGAGTTGGGGTTTAACTCCGCTTTCAAGAGTATTTCACTTATATCGAGGCTGCTAGTATTACGGCAGGGAGAAAGTCCGCGACGCCATGTGGCTATGCATTGCGGTGAAAACTGCGAGCAACGGCTGGAACTAGGTATAAATAATTCATTATGAAGTAACATTTTACATTAATTAACAAATGGAAACGGGCATGGGGAGCAATAATACATATTTCTTTTCAAGTATATTGCCCGTGATCTCAGATAGTCGGATAATGACAGTAATATGTAGGTTAAGATTTTCTCGACGTTCTTTAAAGAAGAAAATAAAATGCATTTCCCGTAGCATCTAAATTACCTTATCACAAATCAAGAAAGAAAGAATGACATCTGTCTTGTTATAAGTATCACGTTTCCTTTGTCATTATAAATTTAGTCATTTCATGTTGAAATGGTTTGCGTTAACTTCACGAAATATTGTTCCAATCTCCGAGCTTCATTAAGAAGTGGTAGAGTGTTTATCAGAATCATCATCTTCTGTAGGAATAAAACGCACTTTCGACTCTGTGTCTCGGAATCTTACTAAACTCTTGCAATTCTTAGTAAAACTCTCGCTCTCTATCGAGAAGTGTTAAGAAATCACACTTGTAAAATGTCATGACACGACTTGCTTGCAAGCATTTGAATAAAGAACGACGTAATAGAAGAAACATGTTTATTGCAATACCAAACATGACAGAACTGGTTCACAATATTTCTGTTGAACACCATTAAAAGAAGTGTTAAAACAAGAATACCATAGATAGCATTGTCATTAAATATACCCGCTTAAACTTTTCATAAAGGTATTAACATCGATCAGCTTACAAATATGTGACTCTACGTATTAAATAATGACCCGTTGCCAAGCGGTTATGGCATATAAACTCGCGAGGGTGTTATTGCAATAACGCGAGGCAATCACTCACAAACAGTCTATTAATAAAATAATTGTAAACATGTGTGTATTTTGTTGATTGCTACGACATGATGAAAATATATCAGTGAAATATTTCCAATACGATGTACACTTTTACATGTTACGTTGATGTACTCTTTACATGTTACGTTGATGTACACTTTTACATGTTACGTTGATGTACTCTTTACATGTTACGTTGATGTACTCTTTACATGTTACGTTGATGTACTCTTTACATGTTACGTTGATGTACTCTTTACATGTTACGTTGATGTACAGTTCTACATGTTACGTTGATGTACTCTTTACATGTTACGTTGATGTACACTTTTACATGTTACGTTGATGTACTCTTTACATGTTACGTTGATGTACAGTTCTACATGTTACGTTGATGTACTCTTTACATGTTACGTTGATGTACTCTTTACATGTTACGTTGATGTACTCTTTACATGTTACGTTGATGTACTCTTTACATGTTACGTTGATGTACACTTTTACATGTTACGTTGATGTACTCTTTACATGTTACGTTGATGTACTCTTTACATGTTACGTTGATGTACTCTTTACATGTTACGTTGATGTACTCTTTACATGTTACGTTGATGTACACTTTTACATGTTACGTTGATGTACTCAATAAGGGGGGTTATTTTACGGACGACCCTTTTCTTTTTCGCAAAATCAATTAGAATAGTTGAGACATAAAATTTAACCATTAGGTCAGTTTGTAAGCTTGATAAAACATGCCAAAGAGTTTTTATGAGATTTATAACATTTTGGCATGTTTTATCGAATACATAACCACCATGATCGGTTATGAGATATTCAACCTACGGAAACAAATGGACTTGTAAAATTTGGAAATTTTGTCCATGTACTGTTGAATTGTAGCTGTTGTGTAGCGTTTCTTGAGAATGTTCAACCAATTGGAATTATAACTAATCAATCGTTTAACTAGGTTCGTTGTTTCGTTGATGGCCATGTTTTAATTAAACATATAACGAGTATGAAATTTAGATATTTAAGACTTGAAAGAAGTTGATATAGCATTATATATTTTATATATTTATTATTTAACTGAAAGGATTCAACATTGACCATTTTGAGGACCCACGCCAGTTGAAAAACGACTGTTTATCGAGAAAAAGGTTGTTATTTGTATGCATACTCGATGGCTCTGTTACCCCAGTTGTTATACCTGTCTCTCTCTACCAGCACAACATGATCCTCGTGTAAAAGTAAAAACCATTAAACGAAACAAAGCAACTTGTTTGGATAACATTGAACTTGAAAACCATTTCCATGACGCATTTGGTATGTTTTCCCTTTGCTATGTACACATTATGGTATATTGCCCACATTGGCAATCTAAATACATTTAGATCGAATGTCCTATATTATGGTAATACAGTCGTATTACCTTATATAAAAAAACAAAGTTATTGATCTAAATTTGTTTAGAAGAGTTAACAAATATATGGATTTAAAACTTCTTTATTGCAAAGAAATGCGACGTTTGAAATTGATTAAATGATGGTAAGCCGATGGTATGTAATGCAGAAGAATTGTATTTTAATGAAAGCTTTTCCTTTAATTGTCTTAAGTTCGTCATTAATCTTGACAAAAATACTTTAAGAGGTGTCAAACTGTTGGAGATACCAAGCGATTGGTACATGGCGGAATTGTCTATTATATTATATAGCATTCAAAATCCATGAATAGGGCGAAGATCGTGGAATGTATATCCTTTGCCTTGATTCCAAGACTCACTTAAGAATAAGAACATGAAGATTTTCTGGATAACAACTTCTTTAATGCGAAAATAAACGACGTTTCGGAGTACATACTCACTCCTTCATCAGGTGGAATGTAAGGAAATATCAAAATATGGTACATTTATATAGCAAACAAAACGATGGTGAGGAAACGCAATCAGGGAGATTACCATGCATTAGAATGGTATACAATGGGGATTTGTAATACAAACATGATGGAGGTGAAGCATGAGAATGATGAGGATTTGCAATACAAACATGAGGGGAGTAATTAGATAAACAATGGCATGTAGGCTTTATTGAAGTTGATTGGAAGAGAGGCCAATTGTTGATGTGGGTGGCTTTGAAGTTGTTGCATGGTGATTGGAGCTGATAGGTGTTGATTGGTGGGGATTCCTCGGATAATTTGCTCCGACAGGAGTGGATGGAAGGTAGGGATACTTGGATTTGGTTTGGGTTCTCCTCGGATATTTCCTCCGACAGGAGATAGAAGTTCTAGATGAGTGAATCCCAAGCACATGGTAGGAAGATGCCTTGGTCGCGTTTTTTTGCAGGTTGTTCCCTTGGAATTTGATAGAAATTATACCCGTTTTCAAACGAAATCATAGAGAGACCTGTCAGTTCGAATTCATTGCAATGGAGGCCATATTGTCGTCTCGGCTTTTTCACACAATATTTTGTTCTGATACAAATTAAATGAATGCACATGTTATAACACCCCTGAAATTAACAAGAATGACAAACAAATACATTTCAAAGAATAAATGTGAATAACTAGTGTTTGAATCGGCGAATTTACAGTGAAATGACAACGAAACATAGATGGTCACATGATCAATCATGTACAACCAAGCTAATCACGTGACATTGTTTACAAATACGACAACGCTACCCGAACGAAATTTTGATTGTATTTTTAAAATTTTCAAGACCATGTTTACATTAAATATTCAACAGACAATTGGAAAAATGTGTTCTTACTTTGGTTTTAAACGGAATATTAACAAAATGATTTAGATCATTAGATTTTTTTATTTGAACAAATCGGTAATTGGCGAAGGAAATGCACAACAATGGCGAGCGCCGAGTGTTTCTTGACTGTCATGTATCGAGATATCGATTGATTGACGTTGGAATATATAAAAACTGTAATGTCATATGCTTATATTTGGAACACAGAAAAGTGAATAGATGTGTTAACCTTTTGTGTAAATTTTTAGTACGATTGATGCATTATTTTACAAATATTTCTCACGGAAGTAAATGCATTGTTCATTGAAGAATATCCATTGTTACAAATTACGTCGAAATTTTATAAATACAACGGAGATCGTTTATGACGGGCTCTTGTTTTCTGAAAGGAAAACACATATCATCAACATAAAAACAATTCTGGTATAAAATTTAATTCTGAACAAAATGGTGTAAAAATTCGGCTGCATAAATAATTATTGACCAAATAATTCGAGTTTGAAAATGTAGTACAATTTTAGAACTACTGTATTATTTCAATTTTTCCATAGACAAGTGTAAAATTAATTGATATTTGAAAAATATTAGACTAATTAATAACTTTTCATGATAATAATAAGTTAGAAATAAGACTCAGATATTTATTTTAATTATTTTAAGATTGTGTTATTTACTAAGGCGAGAACAACTTTAAATGAAGGATACCCATGTGACGTAATTGTTACAAATTTACAAATATGACGCTCTCTGCAAAAACCTGAAAACAATCCAGCAGGCTAAAGGTTCCCTGATCTAGCAAAATACACGGGTCTTGTTTAATAAATGCAAGAGAGAATATTCAAAACGAGAACACAAAACTTGTGTAAAAAAGGAAAAATGGAATTGAATACTTTCTCAGGCAGTTCACCCCTAGCTAAGAAAACATACCGGTATTCCGCTCTCCCTATCGTTTTCACTACATTACCGCTTCTGACATCTGTCAGAGCTATGTACCTTCGCTAGTTCACCTCCTGATCTCTCTTCATCTTTGTAAGGATGTTTTATGACATGGACAGCTGAAACAGTTATGTTGACACTCGTCTATGTGACCTTCTCCTTGTCATGTTTTTGAGAGAATAGCATATCAAATGATTCCATCAACAGGTGACATTGTACTTCAGGTGATATTGATGTTATACATGTCTTAGCTCCTCAACGTCATTTTAGGTATTTTACTTCAAAGATACAGATTTTAACGTCTTGTTGATCATCGTTTGTAAAACAAAATTGTGTCATTAGTCGATTAGTAGTAGGGCATGAAATTATCACACACATATATATATTGAAATAAAAGCATTTGATTTACTACCATGGGGTATAATCGTCACCCCGTCCGTCCGTCTGTCCATCTGTCCGTCTGTCCAACCATGACCATTTCGTTTCGGGAGCAGAACCGTGTAATGATATCTTTCTGAATTATGTGAGACCGGTGGGATATGTTCTCTTCTGATTAATGTCATAATAATAGAAAGTCACAATAGCATCTGTTGGACAAGTGGCGACCTCTGTTGGCACCTGGTTTTGAAAGCATGGCATCCATATACATGTTCTCTCTACTATAACATTTCATTTACAATCATTTTATTTCATAAAAGTTCCACAAAAGACTCCACATGGTCTATAGACACCGCAGTAGTCTTCATGTTCATCACAATAATGTAATAATTAACGTATATAGGAGAGACCGGGGCAGGTTGGGACACGGGGTAGGTTAGGAAACCACATATATCTATTGATTCCAAGTAAGGAGGAAGAAACTGTTTATATATCGAAAGAAGTACCATCATATACCATGTGACATATGATGTTGATGACTGAAAATATGATGCGGTTCAAACACTGGCAAGCAATAACAGTTTTTCAATGGTTTGGCTAAGATTTTAGCATCTTAGTAATTATGATCTGATGTAAAGATAAGTAAGCAATCCGGGGCCGTGTCCAAGAGAGTTTTCAGTAAGAGTAAGAGCGATTACTTTTAAAATCTCTCTTGAACGCGATTGCTCAATGAAGCGCTAGGTAGCAAGGCGAGCAAACTTCAAGGAATTTGCACTGTGTCGTTCAAGAGAGAAAGAGCGCTACTTGAGCTCTACTTGAGCGCTACTTGAGCGCTACATTGAGCAATCAATGAGCGATTATAAGCGCTCGCTGTTATGGAACGGAACCCAGGAGTTACTTCTATTTGTGGTGACTTTAATAGCAGATGCGGCTCCTTTGTCAGATGTCATTGAAGGTGTTGATGTCATACCATCAAGGAGGGTAATTTACAATGTGATCAATTGACATGGGCGACTTTTTATTGACTTTATGATTAATGTTAACTACTGCATCCTTAACGGTCGTGCTGAAGGGAGCAATGGTTTTCCCTACGTTGCAAGTAGGGGTTTGTCTGTTGTTGATTACTGTCTTTGTGCTTATGAATCAGTGTGTAAGTTTAGTGATTTTGATGTAATTAGGCCCTGTGATATTGCTAATAAGGCAGGAATTGGTGAGGTTGACCCCACTTCAATGCTAAAGATAGACCACAGCATGGTCAAGTGGTCAGTTACTATCGCCAATCTGCAGGCCCGTGAAGATACCCCTTCCGTTTGAGACGTAAACATTGAGTTGACAAGTTCGGTAAGATATGACGTATCGGGTGCTGATGTTAATTTCCTGAGTTCACCTAGATGTGTTTCCGATATTGGGGATGTGATACGCAAACTAGAGGCATTTGCCTCCACACAAAATATCAATGAGGCGTGTGACAATTTTACTGACATCGTAATGCATACCATGAAGACTACTCTACCCGCTAGAACTACTGTGCATCATAGTACTAGGAATGTAAAACGTCATAGATGCAGAAAAGAATGGTGGAATGATGATCTGTCTCGTATGTGGGAGGAGATGTAGCAGAGAAGAACTGGTGCAGATATAAGGGCTGCAGAAAAACATAACTTAAATCTATCTACGTGAAGATTCGTAAAGAGTTTGATCGACAATGTAAACAGGCTAAACGTGCCCATGTGAAGGCAACTTTGTTAGAGTTAGAGACGTTGTGCGAGTCAGACACAGAGGCTTTTTGGAAGCGGATTGGTAATGTTGGAATAGGAAGGGACAGAAACAAAGCAATTCCAATGGAAATAATACTACAGGATGGTTCAGTGTGTACTAACGAGACTGTTGTCATGGATACTAAGTGCTACTCTGAACTCTTGAATTGTAATCATAACTTGTATACTGAAGCTAAATGTACAACGCTTCCTTCTGAATAATGCGAAGAGGATGATTTGAGTAATGCAATTACACTGGACGAAGTGAAATATGCCATCGTTAACGCTAAGCGAGGTAAAGCCTGTGGTGAAGATGGAATCCCAGTAGATGCATTGAAAAATAAAGTGGCAACAGAGTATCTCTTTAGACTCTTCTAAGTCTGTTTTAGAACAGGTCGTATCCCCGAATGTTGGATAAGAGGTATAATCAACCCCATACCCAAGAACTCTACCAATGACCCTCGGGACCCACAAGCATACAGAGGACTTACTATGTATTACTGGTGCTGCTTATAAACTGTACTGCTGTGTGTTAAACAACAGGCTAACAAGACACGTGGAAGACAACACTATCCTTGAGGAAAACCAGAATGGCTTTAGGAAAGGTCGTTCCACAACAGAACAAATAGCGTCGCTAACTTCCATAATAGAAACGCGTAAATCACAGAGGAAATCAACATACACTGCATTTATTGAGTTCCGTAAAGCATATGACAACATTGATCGCCAGAAGATGTGGACCAAACTGAGGAACGTTGGAATTAAAGGGAGGATGTACAGTGCCCTCTTATCACTCTACAGGGATGTAAAGTGCTCGGAGAGGCTGAATGGGAGAGTGACTCAATGGTTCGATGTGAAGAGTGGACTTAAGCAGGGATGCCTTTTATCACCTCTTTTATTTGATTTATATATCAACGACCTTATTACATCTATTAACCAGTTATCCATTGGTGTGAAAATCGACGACATGTCCGTTGGAATCCTTGCTTATGCAGACGATGTTGTACTCATAGCTGAATCTGAAAATGACATGAACATTCTGTTGGATTGTCTGAATACTTGGTGTGAGAAGAACGTAATGACGGTGAATAAAGACAAATCTAAAGTTGTACACTTCAGGAGTAAATCGGTGAGCCGAACTACTGCTATCTTCCGATGCGGTGACCACTGCCTAGATATTGAAGAATACTATAATTACCTTGATATATTATTAAAGGAACACCTGGATTATACACGTATGGTGAGAGCATCGGCGAACTCGGCCTCTACGGCGATTGGACTATTAATCTCCAAATATAAGCAACTTGGAGGGATGCAATATACCACCTTTACCAAATTATATGACACCACGGTTTGGTCTGTTCTTGACTACGGGGCTGATCTATGGCGCGCATTTGATGTTTCTTGTGTAGAGGATGTCCAAAATAGAGCAATGCGGTTTTTTCTTGGTCTTCGTAAATATGCTGTGCTTGGTGATATGGAGTGGACTCCATTGTGTGTACGGCAATGGGGGAGTGTGTCACGCTTTTACATGAGACTGCGTAATCTGGAACCTACAAGGCTGACACACAGAATTTTCGTATGGTCACACCACTGGGGTGTGAGGGGCAGAAACAATCAAACTGTCAGGATTCACAAGAAATTGAAGAAATTGAATCTACAGCATTGTATACCCCTACAGAACCGCTATAGTAGACGCCACGTGATTACTGATGTCCAGCACAGTGTTTTTCAACAATTTATAACTAAGTGGGAAGCGGATCTAACACGAGAGCGTAGCACAAATGGACGTGGTGGAAACAAGCTGAGGCTTTTTAGAACTTTTAAACAATGCTTTGGCTGTGAAATGTATGTTTTTAAATATTTGAAGAAATCCCATAGAAAAGCCCTTGCACAGTTTAGAAGTGGAGTAACCCCTTTAAGAGTGGAGACAGGTCGTTACACTGACATTCCTTTGAACGAGAGAACATGCCCATTCTGCGACGACCTAATAGAAGATGAAACCCATGTCCTCAATATGAACAGGAAAGAACTGAACTTTTAGATATGTGTCAAAACAAGATTGAATATTTTACCAACCTCTGTGATACCCGGGATGTAGCTCAGTTGGTAGAGTGTCCGCTCATCACCCGAAAGGCCGGGGTTCGATTCCCGGTCGCGTCATACCAGAAGACGTTAAAAGATGGGAGTTGTTGCTGCCTTGCTTGACACTCAGCATTATAAGGACAGAACAACGCTTTAACTGGCGCTGCACTGTGGCTGCCGGGTGCTATTTGCACACAACAGATTTCATTTCATTGTATTACGGACAATAAAGAGTTATTATTATTATTAGTATGCTGAAAAAGTAGGTCTTATATACTCTCACATCCGGATGTTTAAATACTGCTGCCAAAACCTGCCATTCTATTTTAACCAAACGTTCCAATATGTCATACTCGTGATTTATATATATATATATTTATATTTTATATATAAGTTTTATATTTATATATAAGTTTGTTTTATTATTTTATCTTTTAATTAATTGTAAATGTTTTAAAATGTTTTGCCGATGTGTTTTATCTGTAATATAGTCTCTCATAACCCCATGGTGGTTGGCTCGACATGTTTTACCTTATATTTTTATCATGATGTAAATATATTCACTGTATACATGTATCGAGGTGAGACTTGAATAAAATATCTGTATGTCTGTCAGTCTACTTGAACGCTACATTGAGCGCTACATTGAGCGATCAATGAGCAATTTAAGCACTCGCTGTTATGGAACGGACCCCGTGTTAAACCTATTGTTCTGGAAAGTTCCATCATTACACCAAGTTGTAACAAGTAATTACTTGACATGTTATTTCAATTTACCAATATGGAGGGATGTTATCACCTTGGGGGTCAATGGGGCAGGTTGGGACACTGGTTGAGACAATGCTATCGGGGTAGGTTGGGACATCGGGGTTGGACAGTGTCCCAATGTGCCCCGGTATATTTTGAGAGCGTCCCAATGTACCCCATCTTGATAACTGTTCTCTTAAGTTCAGAATTTTTGTTTTTGTTATGTGAAATGTTAAAAATAATTGTGATAAGCATTGACATCATAATGCTTCTCTCTTAGGTATGGGTATTGTCCCAATGTGCCCCGGCTCATGTCCCAATATTAATGTACCCCAGGGTGGGGCAGGTTGGGACAGCATTTTTACGTTTTTGTTTCTTAAATTCAAATTGTTTCTACAAAAAGTTTGTTTATATATTTAGTTGTTTTATGTTTTCATATTTTGACAATTAAGGTAGCCTTAAATATGCTAATTTCATATTGCTTGTGTTCACAAATTAAGGGGGGAAAAAACAGGAAAATGGTGTTTTTTGTCCCAAGGTGCCCTAGTCTCCCCTAAACTAGTAATCACAGCGTACACATAAACTATAGATCAACAGAACAGGAAGATTTTCTGGATAACAACTTCTTTAATGTGACAATACACGACGTTTCGGAGTATACATACTCACTCCTTCATCAGGTAGAATGTAAAACAATGGTGTGGAAACTCAATCAGGGACATATATACGTGCATGAGAATGTAGGATAACAAATGGCATGTAGGCTACCTGGCTTTTATTGAAGATGTAGATAAACGCACATGATAAAACGAGAGAGGCCAATTGGCTTTATTGAAACTGTATAGATCAACAGATGTGATCAAATATTTGTTGGGGAAGATGAAAGAGCGCAGGAAAGAGAGAAAGAGGAAGAAAAGGGAGAAAGGGAGCGAGAGACGGTGCGAGGAAGAGGAGACTAGAGAAATAGCCAGTCCATTTACTGATATATAATTCAGCCTGTGTTGATAGGCCTATTTCTATAGTGATTAGCCTAGATTTTCGAAGTTCTCAAGCGCTAAGATAGTCGTAAGCATATCAATACCTGCATATACCAATTAGTTACTTTAGTTATTTGCGCTAATACAATACTTATGGATTATTTATTAGTATATCGTTTATCATATTCATTCTGAATTATCAAATAATTCAAATTCGACTTATATAATGAAAAAGTATTTATTTCCTTACATTCCACCTGATGAAGGAGTGAGTATGTACTCCGAAACGTCGTGTATTTTCACATTACAGAAGTTCTTATCCAGAAAATCATCCTTTTATTAAAGTATTTCAAATTGGCAAAAGTACGAAATCGGCCGATTCAGTGAAATGGGAGCTCCCCACGACGTGCCGTTCAATGACTGCTCCCTATTTGTATACTTCCGGCAGCATGGAAAGCGACGATGAAATAAGAGCAGGCCAAGGTTCTAAGAAGAAACGTAAGAAAATTATATTTTTATATCCCATTTTACTTAAATGACATATATTTTATCTTTAGTTTGTGTTACTTATGTATAATATTTCTTAATGACGAGTTTAGTTCACTTATACTCTCCACGATACATTTTGTCCAGTTTTCGATCACAAACATTGCATCTTTTTCATGATTTGATTTGTTATTTGACATCATCGGCATCAATGGGCTGGGTGCTGGCTAAAACGGCGACAGTCCAAAACGTCTACGGAAAATCGGGCGAAAACGTAGAAAATTGGCGAAAACGTCTACACTATTGTCTATTTTTCAATAGATAACATAAAACAATGTTGTCATTCATGATTTTATTTATACATTTTTGAAATTAACACACTCTTTTACTTCTGGTCACCATCGTTTTTGGCTAAGAAGGAAAAAAGTCGATTGCTTATTTGCTAAATAACTTCTTGGATTTCAATTTGTTGACGCATCATTACAGTAGGACGTCACTAATTTGGAATCTCCTTACCTAGACGTGATAGAAGCGTCAAAAAGCGATTTTGGGCTTGTTTAGTGACTAAACAAGCCCAAAATCGCTTTTTGACGCTTCTATCACGTCTAGGTAAGGAGACTAAACAAGCCCAAAATCGCTTTTTGACGCTTCTATCACGTCTAGGTAAGGAGATTCCAAATAATTCTTAAAACGCGTGTTTCAGAAATATGAAGAGACAATTATTGATTTTTTTTCATATAAAGTATTGCTGGGTTCTGAAGAGGCTGTTTCAGTCGTATTTATTTATATAGATGAATGATAAATAAGTAAGTTGTAATAAATACAAATATTTTCCACTGAAGAGTTATCTTCCTTTGCCAATTGTTTTTCATAAATCTTGAACTTCAACACCAGATATCTCAAAATATTCTTGAACAGGACTTTTGAAGTTTCCTAATTAATTTTGAGATCATCCACTTGTTCATTAAGGAGGAGTTTGAGTTTATCCACTTATCAGTGAAGTCTTGTGATAACATCAAAGCGAACAATGTTGTTTTAATCACAACGCTGTCGGCGACTTCAATACATGGTAATACCATACTGTAATAATTAGTAATTACATTAATCAGAACTGAACTTTATTCAAGATCACATGTAAGGATTAAAACGTAAATAAAAACAAACTAAATAATACTTTTATACTTTATTTCTCTATATAAAATTCATCGACATTTTCGCCAGGCATTTCATCGACGTTTTCGCCAAATATTCGCCGTTATCGCCTTTCGACGTTTTGGTTTATCGCCGTTTTGTCCCGTTCCCAATGGGCTAGTTGACCTTAATGTTATACCGGTAAATAAAATTATTTACCTATGACTATGTTCGTATAATTCCAACAAACTGGCAATGATCCCAATCTGGTACCATTCTGGACAAGTTTATATTCATCTACCTATTTTTGGGCTTGTGTCGCCGCTAATGGCTGCGATATTGCCGAAGCGGCGTTAAGCAATAACTCACTCACTTTGTGCTTGTTTTTCCAAGTGTACTACTTAGAATCGATTAACGTAAATGCCTTTATATGATCATTATTCATTTCGGCCGTGTTTTATAACCACAGGGTTATGGGGAAAGAAGAAAGTAAACTCGGATGATATGCTGGAAGTGCCCGATGGTTGGAAGGAATCCAAGTTTGACAAGGATGATAACCCACATGGAGTCCTGGCCGAGAGCTCGTTTGCTACTCTCTTCCCCAAGTACCGGGAGAAATACCTTCGAGAGTGCTGGCCTCTTGTCAAAAAGACTCTCTCCAGTTATGTTAGTAAATTTGTTTTTCATAATAATGTATCATAATAATAATAATACTTTATTGTCTGAGAAAGAAATTATTTTAAAACATTGTTATACCGTGGGATATAGTCATATAGTCCGTCCGTCCGTAATGATTTCGTTTCCGGAGCAGAACTCGAAAACTGTTCATCATATCTTCCTGAAACTTCGCATGTGTATTACCCACTAACTGAAGTGGTGCCTTTTGATATTTTCAGATTTTTTTCTGTTTCCATTGAAACATGAGAGGGATGTTGGTTGTTGTTGATTTTGACTGCTTCTGAAACCTAAAGTCTAAAACCCTTAACATACCTGAAACTCAGCATCTGTAATACCCACTAACTGAAGTATGGTAGTAGATACCCAAGTATCTGTCAAAGATGTGTTTTACAAATTTTGTGGAACTGGTGGGATATGTCATCTTCTGATGACTCTTGTTATCATTACACTTATGGTTTATGGCATAATGACAATGATAAACATTTAAGATACAGATAAAATAAAATAAAAAACTATGTGAACATTAATGATCTGTAACAAGTCAGAAAAATATAATATTATACATCTTAGTCTGTCCGCTCTTTTCAAGAAGATTCTCTCAAGCTCTGTTAGTTACTTTGGTTTTAGTTATAATGCAAATTAAGAAGTTGATCAATTACTTGCTATTCTTTATGAGGCTCAGTGTCCAGTCTAAAAAGTGTGATCAGGTGTTATACACATGCAGGTATTTACACACTTATAATTTGAGAGGAATAAGAAAACCTGAATAAGAGGACCTGACCTCCTCTAATAAATGCCATAGTTTTATTTGCTTTGACTTTCATTCCTGAATCACCATAGACACTTTCAAAAATGAATGAAAAGATAAATCTGCCTGCCACCGGCACATGGAGTTCTTCAGCTAAAATGGACAAGAATTGTGATGTAACATGCTTTGAAGGCATTACTGTTTTACTCAAACCTGTGTGTTGTGGAAGCAATACAACAGCAGGTGGTGAACATTCTTCTAGGATTCAACAAGTCATGGCCTTTACAAAGATTTTTGTACTGAGTCAACAGGCTGTTCCTGTAAGTCAAGCCATTGATAGTAGATATTTAATTTTCAGAAGTGGACAAACCATTGACTTTTTTTTTTTTAGGCAAGTCAAAGGTACAATTTGGTAAGTCATTGACCTCAGTCATAAAGATTTGTTACCTCTGGACAGTTAAGAAATACCAGTTATCAGTTCTAAACATCACATTAACTACTTGTCCAACCGTGTATTATTTTTACAGAACATAACGGCGGAGCTGGACGTGGTGGAGGGCAGTATGGTCGTGAAGACAACGAGGAAGACGTGGGACCCATTCATGATCATCAAGGCTCGAGATCTCATTAAACTTCTCGCCAGAAGTGTCCCCTATGAACAGGTTGGTCTACCACATAATCATCTTCAAAACCGAAAGAAGAAGAAAATTGTTAAATTGTTTAAGGAAAGTTTTTGTTGCATGGTTGAATGAAAGAAGTTAAATGCTATGTTAAGTGCAGTGTATAAAGTCAGCTTGAAAGCGAGCCATTGTAGATTTAAATGACACATTCAAGAAAAACCTGAAAAGAATTACCAGGTGGGTCAAATAGCTGTTGGACAAGTCTTAATATTAAACAATGTGTCAATAGTCTATTTGCATCTATGATCTTTAGTTTTAAAAAGTTAATCAATTGCATGGACATTTTGCATTTGGATTCAAAAGTTATTATCAACTTTAGAAGTCCCCAAGTAGAAAAGAACAAAGAGAATGATACAGAGTTTTTATTTTCATGTAGTTATAATCAGTCACTGAATTTAAGAGTCAAATGAACACTTTCAGGCCGTGCGGATACTAGAGGACGACACATTTTGTGATATCATCAAAATTTCCTCCTTTGTTCAAAACAAGGAGAGGTTTGTTAAGCGTAGACAGAGACTTATCGGACCCGACGGATCTACATTGAAGGTAAGAAGAATACTTCGAGTGTTAAACTTTAGGATTCAATTGACTCAATCAAACACATGAGCATCTTCCCCCGCAAGTCATAACGTGCGATGAAGGGGCTCTTGACTCACATTTGTGTATTTTGGTGCTTTTAAAGAATGTAAATTTCATGGATAATTCACTGGTTCAGGCAGTTCGAATTGAGTAAACCCCCTTTCAAAATTTCTGGATCGGCCACTGTTGAATACTGTACCTGTGTAGAATAACACCTTATTACACACATGTGAGTGAGAACTCGTCGAGATATTTTTGGTATCCAAAGTAAGTTAGATACCGCAAGCGCGCATCTAATTGGTCGTTACATAGTGATGACCCGAGGTCACGAGGGCGGGACTACTTTTGCGATTCAAATAAGATTGCAAATAAGTACATAAACATTGTTAGAATCACAAGCTGAGAAACATTTGCGATATTATAAGGCACAGTGTGACAACAACCATAAAGCCGAATGCGCTCGTCCTATCGTAACGTTGTAGCGTCACACACTGCGATTGTGATTTGTCATCCTTCAACCCTCACGTCGACCGAGTCTCGCACCGCTGAACATTACTCGCAACTCACTCCATTTAGAGATGCTCAAATACATTCGGGGGAACAATCACACCAACGTCTTTGATCATAATGATCCCGATGCAAAGCGACTTTGCCTTACAGATTTAAAAAAAAAATTTGTTTCAATTACTCAAATCAAGTTGTCTATTTATGTGTAATAAATAAAATACCAAACTCATTCCCTATGGATACTGTATTTACTACAACTCATCACTTGCCAACATATGTAACTCACTTTCGCTTTACGTTTTACAAGTAACTCGTAATAAATATAGTATCCATAGGGAACTTGTTTGGTATTTAGTAGCGGCACCGAAAGTACAATTCCTTCAGGGTAATAATTGTACCGCCATTGAGCAGTGCTTGCACTGGATATTAGGCGTTAAAATGTATATTATTAATATTATTATTATTATTTTCTATATACCTCTTATACTTCTATCAATATTGCAGGCAATAGAGTTGCTGACGAACTGCTATGTTCTGGTGCAAGGAAACACAGTCGCAGCTCTTGGTCCTCACAAAGGTCTAAGGGAGGTAAGTCAGGTTCAACCTCTCACTGGAATGAGTTTGGAGTATTTCTACCTGGGTTCGTGGTCAGAATACCTCTTCACTGGCACTAGGCTTATGCTTTGAAAAACCAACAAGCACTCCTTAAACTTAAAAGGAGGATTCTACCGGGGTATTTTTTGTGGAAACGAAATTCAAGATGATATTCTCGTTTGCACATATGTGCTATTAATACATGATTAAAACACAGTCAACTTGAAAGATATTAATGACGTTGATATTTTGATGACTTTTATTTCACAATATGAGAAAGATAAGAACACATTTGTTGAAAAATAAAAAACATTGAGAACTGAAGCCATTCGTCGGCGCTGCGAGTGGGGAAAACTTCGCTATGGACTAACATCATATTGTTTATCAGTTTTATTATATGTTATGTGTTACTATGTGAATTTTCCGTCATTGTTTATGATTTATATTTTAAAAAGTGTAAAATATGGTTAAATATAGCATGTTTTCATTTCACGTAATGCCGGGAATCCAATATGGCGGACACTTCAGAAAGATCAGTGATAGAACTTTCCCTTTAAACAGACCCTGCAGTGTGAAGACACTTAGTTTATTGAACATCTCACAAGCTGTTTGGGCGTGCTGGCTACTTTAGCAATTGGCCCAAACTGAAATTAACATTCTGTTGGCGGACGGGCAGGTAGTTGTGTCGAGCACCGGCCTGGATCAATGTAAGGAGAGAATTACCACCCCTGACTGTCTCCCAAGTGTGAAATATTAATTAATTGTTTAAGCACAATTGTAACCAGACCATCATTTCAAAAGACACTTGTGTCGGAAAACCTCCTGCTGTCATATGACTTTTGATTTGTATCCTACTTGTGTATAAATTTGTATATGAATGTTGTTTTCTTTAAGGTTCGTAAAATTGCAGAAGAAACAATGAAGAATATACACCCTATTTACAACATCAAGGTAAGAGGAAAACATGAAATTTCTCATAGTTGATATTATCTTGCAATTTCTTTCATTAGGATTGCCAACATAAGATACTTATGCTACATATGAAACTGATAGCAGATTGTACACTGTCAAGAGAGTTGAGAAGGAAAAGTAAATGACCTAAATGCACTTCAATTCTTTTCTAGTACATTTACCACTTGTGTTTCTCCCACCAGACCCTGATGATAAAGCGAGAACTAGCCAAAGATCCAGCGCTGAGGAACGAGAGCTGGGAGAGGTTCCTTCCCAAGTTCAAGAAGAAGAATGTCAAACGCCAGAAGCCCAAGAAGATAAAGTCAAAGACAGATTACACGCCTTTCCCTCCTCCACAAGCAGAGAGCAAGGTCAGAGGTCAATCAAATAGAATAAAACATCTCTTTATGAATACATGTGCCTGCCAGTGTTCTGTAAAACTGTTACAAAAAACTATGTGTTCAGAACTAACAAGTGTTCCCTAAAACTATGTGTTTAGCACTAACAAGTGTTCCAAAACACTATGTGTTTAACACTAACAAGTCTACCCTAAAACTATGTGTTTAGCATTTACAAGTGTTCCGTAAAACTTTGTGTTAAGCACAAACAAGTGTTCCGTAAAACTATGTGTTAAGCACTAACATGTGCTCCTGAAGACTATGTGTTTAGCACTAACAAGTGTTCCAAAAATTATGTGTTTAGCATGTTACCAGAGGGTTGGCGTTTAGCTGATATATAATATATCATATATATCAGTCTAGCCATCAACTTCCATATACTGGGAAGATAACTCTTTATTGGCAAAGTAATTTCTTTCGGTAAGCAGTAATATATATCAAAATTGAAATGTTATTATAAAACAAAGAACAATGTGCATAATAACAATAGAATCATATTCCAATAGGTAACTAAACAATCATTTAAATGTCAAATGGTAACTAAACAATCATTTAAATGTCAAATATGCTTGCAAGACACTGTCAATGAACACAGACCAAAAGCTACAAAATCATGTACATCTAAACACGAAATCTGAGGGTATCCTACCTCTTAAAGATTAATAATTAATAAAGTGAATATTGTTTTGAGGAAAGTGAGTGAGTGAATTATTGTTTAACGCGGCTTCGCTTTGAGGAAAGAGGAAGACATGTTAGTAACTAACTCTGTGTTCTCCCCCAGGTGGATAAGGAGCTCGCTAGTGGAGAATACTTCCTGAAGGAAGATGAACGCAAAGTGAAGAAGGCAATGGAGAAGAAGGTAGGCTGGTGGATTCTTCTTTAGATTCATCAAGTCAAAGTCGACAAGATTTATTGAACTTACGCCATACAGCCTTGTACATTCGGTATATGATACGTACATCTCCCAAGTAATTACAGTTTTAATTAAAGATGGCTTCTTAAGACACATGTTTTACAAAAAGCGCTAAATTGTGTATGACATTTTTATTTTTGGAAGACAATACTGAGTCAAAGATTCCCTGTTGTTAACATTGTTCAAATGATTCGTATTGTTGGTTGAAAATTCTTCCATGATTGACATAGTAACAGCGTGGATAAATGAGCTCGCTCTGCTGACTGTTGTCTTGTTGGGTTCTATTAGCAGTACAACCTGGTTAGGTCTGCGTTCGGAGAAACCTTCAAGAAGTGTCAATGGATATATGGTATAATCAGCCTAGATAACTGACTGGTTTCGTACATGTGTGTACTCGTCAGACTGGCTCAATGTAGTCTACCTACTTACTTGCACTAAATGCAAGAAACGATATGTAGGGGATACTAAAAGATGTTTCAAAACTAAACGCTCTGAACACTCCTGATATTAGACATAAGAGAAACAAACCTGTCACTCTTCATTTCAACTCTCTAAATCATGGCAAACATGATCTCAAATATCTGATCAGAGCTCAACTGAGAGCAGATCCTGAGACAGAGTCTACTTACCACCCACAAGAGAAGAGCTCTTGAATTAATGTGCATTGTCAAAATCCAGAAGCTCCAGATTGTAGGCTGATGTATCTATTCTCGTCTTTCTATCAACCTTCATGAAGGATTTTTATATTCATGATTACGCGATTGTTATTCATGTTACACAGAATTACTGACATCAGTTTCATACCCTGCGCCAATATGAGCACACATTAATCTAATACTTTGAGTGCTCTTCACATTACAGAAAGCCAGCGCCCAGTCTGGTAAGGAGAGGCAGAAAGCGAAGAGAGCGAAGGCTTTCATAGCACCAGAGGAACCGGTCTCGAAAGTACAGAAAATAGAGAGTGACAGCAAGTCAGGTGAGTTTATACACGGCGCAGGCTTCACTGTAATTCTCCCTTCCACTGTGACGGATCCAGTAGGTGCTACAGGTACATAACGATACAATTAATATAGTTTGAATCCTCTGCCTGTGACTCTGGGGGGGAGGGGGGTGTAGTGGCTAGCTTCTTACGTTGGATTGTATTTTTCTGTGACACAAAATGAATTATTATTTTTTACTATACTTCGAATTCTATAGGGAGGGTGGACCTCTGTTTTTATTATGGTTTCAATGATAATTTACAATACTGGGAACTCCCCGCGTCCCCCTCTCGATCCACCAATAATGATGCTGTGTCTTTTTGGGGTGATGAAATATATGGTCATCTCTTGGTTTGTGCAATATTTAGACAAAAGTATGGTGTAATTCCTTCAAATCAAGTTTCATGTTGCATTGATTTCATGAACACTGGTTGATTTGGAGACCTTGATGTTATTTTCAAGGGCACTGCAAAGGATTGTTTAATTGGAGAAACCATTTGACTGATTTTCTTCATATTTAAGTTTTCAACTTCAAACATTCAAAGTCTGATGAACTACTGAGCCCATTTTATTTTACATTTTCAGATGATGTTGATATTAGTGCCCTGAAGAAAAAGATTAAGAAAGCACAGGTGAGATAAAGGAAGATTGTAATTTAAGTGATAATAATGAAAAGTTGAAATATAGTCACAAGTGACAATAAAAGGATTCAGCGCATAAATGAATCAAGTGTAATGAATGAAGCCATCATTCTATTGTCATTGCGCAGTTTTTTAAAGAAAGTTCTGTTCGCGAGCGATTTTATTATTGATTAATAAAGACCATAGCCCAATCTAACTCTCCTGAAAAAGTTATCAAATTCGATGGGTAGGTATTTCAGTTATGTCCCCTTGAAGTTTGAATTTTTAAAAAATTGCAAGATTTTGAGTGATCACTGTGCAAAAAGTATTAGCAGTTGGCGGATGCAATAAGCAAACTATAATATATAAAGCTTCAGCTACATTATGTGTAAATATGAGCTTTCTAATGCTGGTATCTTCAGAGGAGAAGATTGTCAAATGTAGGTGGGGTCAGGAAATTCTGAAAAGTGATTTCGTACATGTGTGCCATATCATGCAAAGTAGGCACCTTTTATACCCTGTAGAAGCATTCAGTTCATGCAAATTCTGCTTGAATATGTTCATCATTTAGGGGTTATGATGTAAAGCATACAACCTTTTTGTCTAGTCACAAATGTAAAAGTTTACTTTCAACTTCTTCTGGACATCTAAATCACATTTATTGGTTACTACCAGCCTGGTCGAAAACCAGACAATTCTAAACTTCTTAAACAAGCTGCATTTTGCCACAATATGAATCCATCAGGATATTTAAACGTGTTATTAGCATAAAGCTACGTTATTCAACTTTCATTTTAACCATTCATTTCTCAAATATCTTTGATACTTAAAAAGTTATTAAAAAAAGAAATGAGGTAACGTTTCTTTTGGCGTTTAGTGTATAATGTGTCTTTTACTTGCTTTCTATTGTAACTTGAGCCAATGACCATCAAACATTTTTCTCTTCAATAAACCTGCCTAACAGTCGGTCCTCGATACAGCATCACTGAATTTCAGTGCAGTACCACCCATGGTTCGCTACTTCCAGCCAATGGCATTGCAGGCTTTCTCCCTGCCATAATACTAGCAGATGCGATATAAGTGAAATACTCTTGAAAGCGACGTTAAACCCAAACTCACCTTACCTCGATACAGCATGCTTTATTATTTAAGGAGGCTTGGTTAATCTCTGCCAATCTTGAACAGTCTAGTATGACAAAAAACTAGCTTAAACTACCTCAAAACCTGTTTTGAACTTACGGGCCTAGATGTTTTGAGAGAACTGTTACCGATTATCTTCATATCAAATTGATTAACGTCATTAATGTTGAAATATTGACAGGAATATTGCTAATACATTTGGCCCTGAGATGTTCTAATTGAATATGCAGGTAATGTTGTTCAACTCCAATGAATTCTCTTTCTCAATTTCAGAAGAAGAAATCATCATGACAACATCACCACCCATCCAAGTAAAGTAGTTGGTGAAGGAGAAACCTCCATGTTAATGGAACGAGTCAGGGCTTTAGGCACAACTGTCTTATGCCTGGAAAGGTGGCCTTGCTGTATTGAACAACTGTTCCTTTTAACGTGTCCATTAGCAAGGCAGCAGCGACTGACTGATTCGTTTGTAAATAAAATGACTAAAGGTGAAGACTTCAAAGAATGTTCAAATATGAGCATTATTACCTGTAAATTATTTCAGGTATCTCATTTACATGGGTTTAACAATACTGTGCAAAGCCACACACATTCAATACTTGTCACATACCAAGTAATGGTTTAAGCCTGAAAATTTGAGAAGGAGTTTTTTATTTTCAATATTTTTATCTTCTTTTAGAAAAAAAATGAGAGAAAACTTGTTTGAGAATTCTCAATCAAGAATATGGGACAAATTTCATGTTATTAAATGTCATATGAGCTCTGAATAACTTGCAGGACATGTGTTCTACAAATTAAATGAATTTGATTTGACATTCATGATGTACTACTCACATGAGGATGAAGACATTGATTCAACAGATAACAATAGTTTAGTTCAGTTTAGTTATCAGAATATATGCCCATCTCTGTGTTCGCATTTGACTAGAAACTGTCAGTCAGTCCATTGTGGTCACTGGTCGTGAATCATTCTGTGATTTGGAATGGTGTTAATCAAGTTATTATATATCCATGCTTCACCTGATATAGTGGGATGACAATGTGTTACAATGTGTTACAGAGTCTTACAGTGTCACTATGTATGAAGTTAACACAGAATAAAAGTTAATAACCTGCGGGTTTGATTGCTCCTTGAACATTATGGACAGTATGTTTGGTTTGTTATTTGGTAAAGGTTGTACTTGTAAATAAGGTATGACAATATCATGAGTAAATTTGAATGAATTATTTTCTTTGTGTAATATGATGTTTAGAAACTGTTTGAGCTTCACCACAATGATGTAACTGACATTCTGTAAATAATTGAATTCCATACACTTTTATCTTTTTTTACTCTTGTTTGAAAGAAGTTACATAATTCAGAGAATATTTTACTGTTAAAAAAGCAATGAGTCCACCATTGACACTTTAGACATGCTTAAATGTTCAATCTTTATGGTTGACAAAATTACCTAAAAAGATGCTGGAAAAAGCTGTTCAGATAAGATAGTCAAGAGTTATTCAAGCTCTGAAAATGTCATACAAATGGCTTAAAAGTATGAAATTAGATGATCGAATTGTGCTGGACAACTTACAGTTAAGCTCTATAACGTTCACATAATGATAGATCACTCATATAAAAGGGCAGTGTTTTTTTTTAGATTTTCGATAAACTTTCACAAGATTCAGAAAACATATCTTTCGTTACCTTTCTTGAATTACCAATTGAATATCATGTATAAGTAAATACATTTTTACTTGAACCTATTTTCGTTTTTTTTGTTTATTTTAATAAAAGTAAAAAATGCCTAGGACAAAAGCCATCGGGACAAAAAAATCTTTGATAATTAACACCCTGTGGCTTTTGTCCAGGTAACAATTAGGCCCCTTTACGAACCTATGTACATAAATCCATGAAATTTAATACACTTACCAATTTCTCATAAATAGTTCAGGAAACATCTAAACATGATTCATACGTTATCACTTAATATATAATGAATGAATATCTCTGTCACCATTGTACATGTATACACTTGAAAAATGAATTAAGCAACGCCCATTTTTTAAAGAGTAAAATCGTTCTGATTTGAAGGAAGACAATGTCAGGAAAACGGTTAGTGATTTTAGGTAGAACAAGTTCACTGTCTTTTGGATAACGGCTACATAAAGGTAAAGGAGTATCAACGTCTTTTTTAAAATCAACGATCCTAAATATTTCTCCTTATCTTTAGATTATAACTCTTGGCTTGCCGATCTTTGAATTATTGGAGGGCTCATCAGTGACAATAAACTTCATAGTAATCATTTATCGTTAGACTACATTATGTGCGTCAACATATCTTGATACACTACTCGGCGGCTGACAAAGCAGTATTTTAGTAAATGTCACAGTGGTATTTGTTTCCCTAGTTTCTTCAGAGGAAGATACTTTGCAATAATCACATGAATTAAGAAAAGACTTGTGGTACACAGGAACTTTTCCGACATGTAGACCAACTAATCTATCTACCGTATTCAGCTAGAAGACTATCACCACCCACTAGCCGCACTTTTAAAATATTGTAAGTACGACGCATGTCATTATTTTAGATTCTGTCAGCATGGTCACAATCAGACTTCTTTCTGACCATGCCTTACAGGTTATCAATACTTTGATAATACTTTATTGCCCCCGTGGGATTCATGTTGTGTACAAGAAAGATAGACAGTACAAGTTACACGCATGTACATAGAACAATCAATCCCGACCAACTTAATTATAGTTTATAAGATGAGTACTGAGTACATTGGTTTTAAAACGCCGTAGTAAATATCTCCTTCCAGAAGGAAGCTTGACTCATTCACTATATAAAACATGACCTTCATCTAGTTAATCATATATAATCTTCAGGGATAAATTATTCTTTTTTCATAATGAAAGATTTGTAAACGAAAGTCCTGATATTTTACCAGCGTTTGGAACAACTTTTTTAAGGGAGGTGTATTTACTAGAGACAAGCTAACATTGGAAAGAAAAAGTTAAAATGCTTTCAATGAAACAATGATAAAAGGAAGATAATACACATTCATTTACATTAAAAGATCTCGAATCTTTGTTGACAATGTTCTGCGATCAGATGGAAGGGTCGTAGTTGCAGAGATGAAGTGTGAGATGTTGCGGTATCAACCGAGCGATGGTTGTCACTAGATATCTACTTTGATGTCGTTATTACAAAACAATATTGACAATGGCAAATATACATATACGTAATTGCATACTATTTCTGTTAAAGATAAAGTTTGGTCTAAAGAATTAATATCATATTAATTTGAACGTGTTAACTAAACCGTGAAAATTATGTACACCAAGAGGTGTCAAAACGGCAAACTTGTGTTTGATCCAGTATTATCTGCTATCACCGATATGAGTATAATACAGATAATTGCCTGTGATAAAGACGAAATTCCATCCCACTGAGGACTGGCGTCAAACGTTTAGCTATAGTAACACACACGCATATATGTGAAGCAAATGGTACCGATATCCTGCGTTCTGTACCATAATAAGTGATCAGACTGAATGGACTTGGTGTTCTTATCTCATCACGCCATACTAAAAGTGGTGCTTCTTATAAATAATTGACCAAACTGAATGAACTCAAAAGCGATCTCATCTGGTCATATCATATTCTCACGGTTCACTTTGATATCGGATCGGACCAGCTGTTTGAGTAGTGTTGACCTTATGAAATTATTATCCTTTTATCTAGCATGGGCAACGAACTGGCCAAAGAATTCAAACTGTTCTTGATTAATGATTTGTGGACGAACAAGTGACAATATTAGTAATCAAGAAATTATCATTTAATGCTGACATATGAAAGCATAGTATTCAATGGTAGTGTGGAGTATCTGCAACGTGGATCTGAGTTGAGCGTGCTCCATGGTTTACCTTGCTGATTTAAATACTGAGCTTTTGAAGTCCTGTCAGTAAAGACGCTGTCGACACGACACTCCTTGATCTGATTCATTACTGGTGCAAATGAAACTGGATTAACTGTAATATACCAGAGAAATGGAAAAGAAGAGGGTTGCACAGTAAGGACGTTTCTGAGGTATTTAACATATTTTTTACAAATACAATATTACTAATATAGTACAACATTAGAGTACAGTAATTTAATTTCTCAACCGGATTCCTCATATTTACTCGTCTGTGATTTTTTATATATCAATGTGGATAGAATCCTCAACAGTACATGCATCCTTGGCCATCGACACAGGAGAACGTTTTGGGATTTCCTGAGGTATACTGACTAAGACATGCCGAATTTCCAAAACAGTATGCGATATACTGGGAATTTCCGGAAAGGTCTTAGTCAGGAAACGCCATTGCTAAACATTGTATACTCTTGCTTACTCTTGTATACTCTTGAAAACCCTAGTATATTCTTGTATACTCTTGTGAAGTATTCTATACATTATTTAAACTACTTAAGTGCATATTTTGCACTTTGATTATCAGAATCACATTACAAAGAGTAACCTTTTTTTCTTAGCTCATCAGGCCTGAAATTAAGTGCTAATGGCATGGGCCGTCGTCCGTCGTTTCACTCTTTCGACTTCTCCTCCAGAACCGCTACACCCCCAAAGCTGAATCAGGGGATCTCATTTAGTACACATAGGAAGCTGAGATTTTCAGAATAACATCTTTATTTCATGTAGTTACAAGTTCGTTCATTTGAACTTGACTGCCTATCAAATATGGGGGTGGCAAATGTTTAAACGACTTCTTCTGAAAAAACATTTAATACAGAAGCTAAAATTTTCGGAATAACATCTTTATAACATCGAGATTAAAGTGTGTTCATTTCTTTAAAATCCCTTCTCAAATATGGGCGTGACAGGGTGTTAACCATCCTCGGTTACCCAGGGTTTTATATATGCTCCGTTTCTCTCCACTATATTACCCATGGGAAACTCTGTCAGCGAAATCGGTATTAAAATTACCCGCCCTTGGCCGGCGTGACGAAGTCAGTAACCAAAGAAAATACTCAATGCGATAAGACGGAAATGGTAAAGGGAGATAACCGTTGACGGATGGCTAAAAGAATGACCTGGCGTGCTTTTCAACGAAGTGATATGAATTGTCATTGACTCGCAGGTCCAAGCTGCGTAGCGGTTTGATTAGCTAGGCAAAGGGCGGGTAATTTGAGTACATATTTCTCTGATGAAGTTTCCCATGGGTGATATAGTGGAGAGTAACGGAGCATATGTTAAACCCTGGGTAACCGAGGATGGGTGTTAACTGAAACCTTAAATTTCAGTTCAGGAACTAGTACTGTTAGGAAGCTTTTTTCATGTGAATAGGGTCTTTGTATGATGGAGACCAAGACTTCTAAGTAGGGGAGAGCGGCGATAGTTCGGACGATTTTCAGACAAATATTCGTGGACTATTAAATACTAAGATATGAAAGCCATGATACATGCCTCAATAAAAGCTTAATATCTTATATATATATATATATATATATATATATATATATATATATATATATATATATATATATATATATATATATATATATATATATATATATATATATATATATATAAATGAGTCGTTTCTCACGTGAAGTAAGGTTATATATAGAAAAGAGTAAACATCAGATGGGTTTGACTGGATCAATCTTCTTTAATACGATGAGCTCATTTCGACCAGTATATCGGTCTTTTCAAGTATGTTTAGACAAGTGGAATATCGCATATATATATATACATGAACAAGAACAATAAATAATTACAACATCAATATCCTTACATGGCAGTAGGACATGGTCATTGTTTGATAATCACGCACGTCATAATTGCCTTGAGCACACTAATTGGGTGTGACTCTAGAACAATGCAGCCTTGTGAGGATCAATGAGTCTGCCTCATTAATCACTAGGTAGACACAAGCAATAATTTACAGGTAATCACTTCCTTCTGTGAACTAACTGTTAAGTGAGGGGCAGTATTTTTTTTATAAAAAATGCTTCTTTGGTTTCTAAAGTTAAGCTTGAGTTGTCTGATTTGGAAAATACTTTATAGAACGGGAAGATGATAAATTGTCCATTGTTGCAATCTGCTATATGTTTGCTTATCTTTAGGTGACGGAGATTAGGGTCATTTATTTGTTGTTTGTGGACCCTTACTCTAGCTTGAAGATTGCTTGTTTGGCCAATATAAGTGAGATTACATTTGGGACAGAGGATTGCATATATTACAGTTTTAGATTTGCAACTCATTTGGTGTTTAACTTTAAAAGTTTGTCCATTTTCAAATTGGAATTCCTGGCCTGCCATAATGATTGGGCAGGTACCACACCTCTTATCTTGACATTTTGAAACTTCGGGCTGAGTTTCATTATTGCTGTATTTTGCTCTTGTGAGTATTTTTTTCAAGTTATTTGGCTGTCGTTTACTTTTGATTATAGTGGTTTTATCAAGCATAGCTTTAAGCCTTTTGTCTTGTGTGAGAATGTTTAAGTTGTCTCGTATTAGGGGGTAGATGTTAGGATTGTTAGGGTTATGGGTAGTTACAAATGTTATGCTACTTGTTGGTACCATTTTTTTTATGGGAGTTCGCAATTCTGAAATGGTGAGATTTGCTGCCTTTTCAATGCCTTTGTCAATCATATTGTGAGGAAAGGCACGTTTTAGCAGAGCAACTTTTAATTCTTCTAACCGTTTTTTTCTTAAGTTTTCATCCTTAATTATTGTACATATGCGTCTTGCTAGACCATAAGGTAGGTTAGTTTTTACATGTTTTTCATGGGAACTTCTGAAGTGGAGATAAACCTGTGTATCTGTAGGTTTGTGGTAAATGTCAGTAACAAGTTTAGTTCCTTCTTTTATGATAAGAATGTCCAAAAAGGGGAGCTTACTATGATTTGTTTCTATTGTAAATTTGATATTTGGATGCATACACTGTAGAATATTGAGAATATCTTGAATATCTCCCTTTGATGTTTGCCACAATAGAAAACAGTCATCTAAGTAACGTTTCCATTTTGAGATAAATTCATCTGTAAATTCATCACCATAGATGTCTTTTAGTTGTAAATACAACTTTTCCTCAAGGAAGCCTAAAACCAGGTTTGCATATACAGGGGCAAATTTAGTTCCCATAGCTGTACCTAAAACTTGTATAAAAGAGGTATCATTAAACTGGAAACTGTTGTTTTCCAAGATAAATTTTGCTGATTCAATGATAAATGACTTTTCAAATCTGTCGCCAAGGTTTTCAGGATGTTTGTCAATCCAGTATCAAGTGCTTCAATGCCTAGTTCGTGAGGGATATTGCTGTAGAGTGATGTAACATCAAAGCTAACTAATTGAGTGTCTTCTGGCGTTTGGTCCGGAATGTAATTCAAAAAGTCTAAATCGTCTCGAACATAACTCTTGATATTCTGTAGGAAGGGTTGCAGAATGATATCTATCATGTTGCTTAGTCTGTGGGTCGGACAGGCTGGTCCAGCTACTATTGGTCGAAATTTGAGATCGGGAGGTCTTAGGATTTGGACATATTCTGAGTTTTGAAGCTGAATTTCTGTTTTAATGATGTCAGATTTGTAGATTTTAGGGAGACCATAGAAATTACTTGTTTTGAATTCAAAGTTTAAAATGTAATCTTGTTCATCCTCCTTTGTCTGCTTCTTTTATAATAATGTTGCTATTATTTTTAAGTTCTTCTATGGCCTCTTTTTCTTTTTGGTTTAAGTTTGATTTTATCTTATTTGTATTATTTGAAAGGGGTTGATTTGTTAGAATATCTAGAACATTTTCCAACTGTTTGTTTTTACTTTTAGGGGGGATGGTTTTTGATTTATTTCTACATATAGATTCTGGTTTTTGGTTATCATTAGTTGCATCATCATTATCATTATCATCATCATCATTATCCTCTCTGTAAAAGTAGTTGGCAAATCTCATTTTTCTGCAGAAACCCTTTATGTCATTTTCTAATTCCTGTTGATTAGGTTTTGGTGTTGGTGTAAATTTCAAACCTAATTTTAGAACTTTGATCTGAGTTTCAGTTAGTTCACATGAAGAAAGATTGATTACCTTGGGGGTTGATTGTGGTTCGTTGCAGTCGACTGTGATGTTTTCCTTTGGCTGTTCCCTAAAAAAGGGAGGGCACATCTCTTTATGAACCATCGTTTGTACCGCTGCCCACATATGTAGTTTTGTCTCTAAAGGATGTCTTTGATCTTGTTTGGCGGTCTGTATGCTGCTGGGATATTGTTGGGGTCACAGGAGAAGGTGTGGGCTGTTCATCATTATAGCAGTTGGATGTTTGTAGGTCCTCAAGTTTTTCCAATGTTGGATCCGTCGCTCTGATTCTGTTGTTATGGTTCATTGGTGTCGCGCCTTTGTTCTTTTTCTTTTGTTGTGGTTGCTGCTGTTGATCTTGTCGATAGGTTGAGGGTGTTGTAGTTTGTTGTTGTTGCTGTTGTCGGGTCTGCTGTTCTGGGACCTGCTGAATATCATGTGATAGCATCAATCACATGATATTCAGCAGGTCCCAGAACAGCAGACCCGACAACAGCAACAACAACAAACTACAACACCCTCAACCTATCAACAAGATCAACAGCAGCAACCACAACAAAAGAAAAAGAACAAAGGCGCGACACCAATGAACCATAACAACAGAATCAGAGCGACGGATCCAACATTGGAAAAACTTGAGGACCTACAAACATCCAACTGCTATAATGATGAACAGCCCACACCTTCTCCTGTGACCCCAACAATATCCCAGCAGCATACAGACCGCCAAACAAGATCAAAGACATCCTTTAGAGACAAAACTACATATGTGGGCAGCGGTACAAAGGATGGTTTCATAAAGAGATGTGCCCTCCCTTTTTTAGGGAACAGCCAAAGGAAAACATCACAGTCGACTGCAACGAACCACAATCAACCCCCAAGGTAATCAATCTTTCTTCATGTGAACTAACTGAAACTCAGATCAAAGTTCTAAAATTAGGTTTGAAATTTACACCAACACCAAAACCTAATCAACAGGAATTAGAAAATGACATAAAGGGTTTCTACAGAAAAATGAGATTTGCCAACTACTTTTACAGAGAGGATAATGATGATGATGATAATGATAATGATGATGCAACTAATGATAACCAAAAACCAGAATCTATATGTAGAAATAAATCAAAAACCATCCCCCCTAAAAGTAAAAACAAACAGTTGGAAAATTTTCTAGATATTCTAACAAATCAACCCCTTTCAAATAATACAAATAAGATAAAATCAAACTTAAACCAAAAAGAAAAAGAGGCCATAGAAGAACTTAAAAATAATAGCAACATTATTATAAAAGAAGCAGACAAAGGAGGATGAACAAGATTACATTTTAAACTTTGAATTCAAAACAAGTAAGTTCTATGGTCTCCCTAAAATCTACAAATCTGACATCATTAAAACAAAAATTCAGCTTCAAAACTCAGAATATGTCCAAATCCTAAGACCTCCCGATCTCAAATTTCGACCAATAGTAGCTGGACCAGCCTGTCCGACCCACAGACTAAGCAACATGATAGATATCATTCTGCAACCCTTCCTACAGAATATCAAGAGTTATGTTCGAGACGATTTAGACTTTTTGAATTACATTCCGGACCAAACGCCAGAAGACACTCAATTAGTTAGCTTTGATGTTACATCACTCTACAGCAATATCCCTCACGAACTAGGCATTGAAGCACTTGAATACTGGATTGACAAACATCCTGAAAACCTTGGCGACAGATTTGAAAAGTCATTTATCATTGATTCAGCAAAATTTATCTTGGAAAACAACAGTTTCCAGTTTAATGATACCTCTTTTATACAAGTTTTAGGTACAGCTATGGGAACTAAATTTGCACCTGTATATGCAAACCTGGTTTTAGGCTTCCTTGAGGAAAAGTTGTATTTACAACTAAAAGACATCTATGGTGATGAATTTACAGATGAATTTATCTCAAAATGGAAACGTTACTTAGATGACTGTTTTCTATTGTGGCAAACATCAAGTGGAGATATTCAAGATATTCTCAATATTCTACAGTTAATGCATCCAAATATCAAATTTACAATAGAAACAAATCATAGTAAGCTCCCCTTTTTGGACATTCTTATCATAAAAGAAGGAACTAAACTTGTTACTGACATTTACCACAAACCTACAGATACACAGCTTTATCTCCACTTCAGAAGTTCCCATGAAAAACATGTAAAAACTAATCTACCTTATGGTCTAGCAAGACGCATATGTACAATAATTAAGGATGAAAACTTAAGAAAAAAACGGTTAGAAGAATTAAAAGTTGCTCTGCTAAAACGTGCCTTTCCTCACAATATGATTGACAAAGGCATTGAAAAGGCAACAAATCACACCATTTCAGAATTGCGAACTCCCATAGAAAAAATGGTACCAACAAGTAGCATAACATTTGTAACTACCCATAACCCTAACAATCCTAACATCTACCCCCTAATACGAGACAACTTAAACATTCTCACACAAGACAAAAGGCTTAAAGCTATGCTTGATAAAACCACTATAATCAAAAGTAAACGACAGCCAAATAACTTGAAAAAAATACTCACAAGAGCAAAATACAGCAATAATGAAACTCAGCCCGAAGTTTCAAAATGTCAAGATAAGAGGTGTGGTACCTGCCCAATCATTATTATGGCAGGCCAGGAATTCCAATTTGAAAATGGACAAACTTTTAAAGTTAAACACCAAATGAGTTGCAAATCTAAAAATGTAATAGATGCAATCCTCTGTCCCAAATGTAATCTCACTTATATTGGCCAAACAAGCAATCTTCAAGCTAGAGTAAGGGTCCACAAACAACAAATAAATGACCCTAATCTCCGTCACCTAAAGATAAGCAAACATATAGCAGATTGCAACAATGGACAATTTATCATCTTCCCGTTCTATAAAGTATTTTCCAAATCAGACAACTCAAGCTTAACTTTAGAAACCAAAGAAGCATTTTTTATAAAAAAAAATACTGCCCCTCACTTAACAGTTAGTTCACAGAAGGAAGTGATTACCTGTAAATTATTGCTTGTGTCTACCTAGTGATTAATGAGGCAGACTCATTGATCCTCACAAGGCTGCATTGTTCTAGAGTCACACCCAATTAGTGTGCTCAAGGCAATTATGACGTGCGTGATTATCAAACAATGACCATGTCCTACTGCCATGTAAGGATATTGATGTTGTAATTATTTATTGTTCTTGTTCATGTATATATATATATGCGATATTCCACTTGTCTAAACATACTTGAAAAGACCGATATACTGGTCGAAATGAGCTCATCGTATTAAAGAAGATTGATCCAGTCAAACCCATCTGATGTTTACTTTTCTATATATATATATATATATATATATATATATATATATATATATATATATATATATATGATGTTTACTCTTTTCTATATATATATATATATATATATATATATATATATATATATATATATATATATATATATATATATTGCAATGAAGTAAACATGAACATGAAATGAATAAGAACCAACATCAAGTACATGTATAACTATACACTACTACTTCAGTTTTCTGCTATTCTTTAACCACAACGTACATGACATAATATCAAGATAAGTAATCAAAAACGAAATCCAGGATATTTTATCCTTACAGCACTAAATAATCCTATACAGGTCTTATACAAATTTAAGCGAATAAAAGAAGAATCAAAAGTAGTTACACGTTCTGGAAAATCAATAAAATCGTTTAAAAGATTTATATTGAGGTTATTGCAAAATGATTCTATAAATTGTTAGTGACATTCAAGAGAAGGCATGGTTATGAAAAACAATCTTAACCAATCATACGTCGACGACTCGTTTATCGTAGCAATGTTTTTGAAGTTGCCAAAAAAGTACGTGTCTGTCATATATGCGTCTTTGACCAAACATGAGTTTAAAGTCTATTCGCTTCTAACTTACAAGTATGTTAACAAAGTAACGTTTAGGAAACTTCAATAAAGACCATTAATCATTGGACTTTTGAAAATAAGCAACCAGTTTTCAATGAATAGGCATTAACGGTGTAATACCGAAGCAGATAGCAAATATGGATTGAACAACAATAAAAATGTCAAAAGCAAAAGCTTAATTTGATTAATGTCCATGTCTGTGAAAGTTTAAAACAATCGCACACGTAATAAGGGACATGTATGGGGTAGGTTCGTCCATGTGGACAAAGCTACCCCACTAAAACTTTTTTCAGATAAATATAAATTTGCAACCATAAAGGAGAGATTATACGAAAATGAAACTGTCCACAAATGAGTTGTGCTTATCACTACAAGGCACCATTCTATTCCTCAAAAAACAATGCCTTTATGACAGTGAGTGCTTACGTTCTGGCAGTCAAAAGTTACATGAGATTTAGTAAAAAACGAAAATCGTCTTAGCTGATCAAACTTCCCACTTGCCCAACTTTTCGCAAATATGGCATGGTTGTTGACGTGGCGCGGGTTTCCTCAACCAATGAAAACATCTGTTACATTTTCGTTTTGGAAGTTAGCGTGGGTGTCCAAACCATCCCGCTGTCAGAACTATCCCGCTCTCCCCTATCATTCGCCTAATGTGTTTCAAATATAACATTATATTTTTCAAAACCTACGTATATCAATCGTCAGAGAACACTTTATATGGCATATAAGAAATAATGTTCATATCATGAGAACCTAATTAAATTTGGTTTCAATGACACTTTGACTCTCTAACGCGTGTCAATAGAATCTGATGTCATTAAACAGACTTCCCTTTATTTCATTCTATGTAGTTCGTAACAGCAATGGTTTCGGACTCTGCCATCTGGCGTCTGAACTCTCAAAATCGCATCTTTTTCTTGGATATAGTTTATCTGGTTGTCTAATGAGATGTTCAATGTAACAATTATTTTGCATAAACTTTAATAATAAATGTCAAATTAGGTATACAAAACACACACACACACACACACACACACCCACACACACACACACACACACAAAACCCCAAAAAACAACAACATTATATGCAAAAAACATGCTACAGCACCTTAAGTCCGAGAATGCAGTACCTGAAGCCTTGACTGAAAACCTAATGAGATGTTAAAACCTTAAAGGCGCTGTAGCACGTTTTTTTAAATTTCTCATTTATAATGGTTTATGTCATTTATATTTACTTTAGAGGGTAAAACATCTTATTACACAAACCAATGATCCGTAGTGGTAATAACGGTGTTGCGCATAAAGCCAAAATTGCATGGCGGCCATTTTATTGTGAACACATTTTATTATATTCGAATGACAAAAAAGATTACCATGGCTTTACGGAACCATGTACACTCATTTGTAACTTGATTTTCCGAAGAGAGAAGGGTGTTTTGCTATTGTTGACATTATTTTTCAAATACATTTCATCGACTTTTTTGAGCAAAAAAACGTGCTACAGCGCCTTTAATGTAACAATATATGGCATAAACTTTAATAATAAATGTCAAATTTGAAAAAAAAACAACAAAAAAAACCAAACCAAACAAAAACATCATATGCAAAACACATGCTACAGCATGCTCCTTTACTCTATATTATATAGCTGGAGGGTATTTTTTACCAACGTTTTGATTACGATATCGAGTTCCTGTGGGTTGCAACAATGAGGAAGCTTGTGCTAATCGCTCTTTTTGGTTCTAGTTTCTTGTATTCATCGGTAGGTTAAATTAATGAATGTTTCTACAGTTGGATCTGAGGTTGCGACAATGAGGAAGTTTGAACTAATCGGTCTTCTTGGAATGCTGACAATACAGTTCATCAGAGTTAGCGAGACTTACCCCGGTGAGTCCCCCGTCTTCTTTTCTTACATTTCTGTGATTATAAACTTACATTGTCCAGCTCCCGTTGCTGACACTAACTAGATATATACTAGATAATCTCACCCACCTGATATTAAATATATTAACACGAATTTCCGAGGCTTACCAGTATATTTGATATCTGATGAAACGATGGTGATATTCTATTTATCATCCAATATCATTCTTTATTACGTTTCGATGATAAGTATACACCTCTGAGCACAGCATTGACATTTGACTTTCAATTCGGTGATGTCATAGAATTGTGACGTCATCGTATTTATGACATAACTGAATTGTGACGCCATTACTTGATGATGTAAAAGCATGGTGATGTCATGTAGTTGACGGTGACATGGAATTATGCAAAATCTACTGTCAAAACAATATCTCCTGTATCGATGGAATTCCTGCCAGTCGACAGCGAATTTTGCTGTATATGATTTGATTGAATGCAGTGCACGCAAAGAGAAAGGTTTCTGTCAAATTTACTGAAATGCATCGTCCAGAGCAGAGTTGGTAAGATAACTGTCCACGATGGTTCGAGTGTTGAGTACCGACTGTAGTAGCCATGGTTGTTATGAGTCCAGTTTGGGATTCGATGTCTTCAAAACCATATTTTGACAATTTGTTCCAGTTTGGTGGAGATTCATTGGATATAATAAAACTATTATTTCATATGTACGGTTTAAAAATCAGATTACAAATCGTGCAAAAGCCTTCTTTGAGTTGAATCAATACATGAATCAAATGATATCAACAGTTAAAAATAAAAATAACTATTTACTTGTAAACCATTATATTTCATATAACAAACTGATTCACAAGCAAGTAAGATTTCTGGCGTTCTCCTTAGTTATGGAAGTTTTATCATCTGTTGAAGGTGCATGGAAACGCACTACTATCGAAATGGGCACAACTTACGACTTCAGCTGTAGTGGATGGTCGCCGAAAAACCAACGATCTTTAGTTCTCTATATCGTAGCGTGTGGTGATACGATGATCTCCCTCAATGTGGACGCAGATACCTATTTAACGTTCTATATGGGCTACAGCAATAACACCATGGTTCTCGCCGCCCCTAGCTCCTTGTGTGACGCTGCAGGAAATTGTAATCTCACAAACTATGCACCATTTGAACTTTTGTGTGAATACGAATACGTTTGGATAACTTGGGACATGGACGGGAATGCCGCGTTTGGGTCAGGAAATGTCCTAAACGTAAACACAATCTTGGAAGTAACCGGATCAGCTCTGACAGAAGAAGCCAATTCTTTAATTCTGTGGTCTCTACACTCACAAGGCGCTACTATGACCATACTGAAAGGTGGGTGTTCTTGAGTATTGAGAATATCACATTTTATAAAGGACACTAAAATACTAGGTAGATAGATACAAACACAAGAACTCAAGAAATTAAAGTGACCAGATGGAAACAATAACAACGATCTAAAGTAGTAAGCCACCGAAGTACAAGAGAACCCCCTACCAACCTTCCCACACTAATTCACAAACACATACACACTTAGATGATTTAAACCAGCTGTGTCCTTTTTGACTGTTTAATGTAACTGTCCAGAAAAAGGTAAATGCATAACTTTATGACAAAGGAAACATTTTTTATGATGTGTGAACAGCTGAGATTGTGATGTATAAATGACTCGTGCGCTTGAGAGTTGCATACCGTTTACTCCCAAAAATAAACCCTGAGGTTTTTTTTATGTGTTTATAGATTACCGCCCTGAGTTTGTGGACCCGGCCCCAGATGGGACGACATCCATCACGCTGGAGGAGAGGCTTGCCCCTGGTAGCATTGTGTATAACATCACGACAACGGACCCCGAGGGAGACAGTGTTGAGGCCTTTGTCTGGGACCTCACGGATCTCTTCGTCTTCAACGGGACCGAGTTGTACACTCTCCAACCTCTCGACTATGAAGCTGCCTCTCTCTATATTCTTACGATAGGGTACGTCAACCAATGTTTTATACACGCATTATATGTAATATATATTTATTCCGAGTAAGTAAGTGTGCTTTCAAAGACATAACCTTGGTCATGCCCTGAATACAGCATTGTTAAACCATCGCGAAATACAGTTAAATATTTCTATAATGACATATCAAGCATCTTCATTTGATAACGTTTCATCAAAGAACTGAAGGGGTAGTGTGGGCAACGAGCAACGGAATATTAAGCCACTGAATAATTTGCATTAAAGTGTATGAACCTTTAATTTGAACATAATTACCAAACCTTTAAATAACAAACATTTTCCCCTAGTATACACGACAATAAGAACATCGTCAACACCACGCTGACAGTCCGTCTCCAGAACGTTTACGACGAGACCCCTAGTGTCCACTCTGTGCCAGTCTCGCTACCTGAGGAGGGCACTGTCGGCACCTACATCGACGGGGGCTTCACTGTCAGCGACCTAGATGAGGGTGACCAGCTTAACTATTCTTTATCAGGTGAAACATTGATGTTCATATGCTGAAATGTTAAAATATTAAATCCATTCATAAATAATTAAGGCTAATGGGTGTTGGATACAAACACGAGCTGGAGCGGATTATTTACCTATTATGTTTAAATGTTACTGTACTGACCTTGAGTGTGTTATTCTGCAAGATGTGGAGGGCTACAATAACATTTGTTTACTTCTCATTACATCTTAACCTTAATAAAACACTTAATCAATAAGATATTATGTGTTTTCTAGTGTACCTGTAGAAAGTAAGATGATGCCTTAACAATAGATTTCGTATAGTTTTAATCCCCTCATTTCAAACCCATATAGCAGTATACGAGTCGTATCTTCATATGAAATACCTAACCTGTAGATCGCATATTTTATCAACACCTATACAACCCCTTCAATTCATGTGCAGACCAAGAGACGTGACTAAGTCTGTGATTAATTGATGAAAAACAAAGTGATGCATCATCCCCAAGTAAACCTGTTGAACAAATTAAGTTCATCAGCAATGCCATTTAAGTATACAATGAAAAAGAAAGGGATTCCATTCACAGATCTGGAAGAAACACCAGCTGTCAAATGAACCGGCCCTTTAAATACTTGACACGATCTAAGGCTATGGAAAGATGACTCAAAAGTCATACTATGTCTTTATTATGTATTATTTAGACAGGCATACTTGATTTTACACAGAAAGTAATTGATGTACAGATGAAGGTACAGAATGCAAATCGTTCTGATACATGTAAGTTCATACCAGAAAAAGGTTGGTGAGATCCTCCATATCTGCTCCGAAGGTAAAGATTCAAGTTACTTGGAGATCACGACCGACGGAATGTTAAAGATAGCAGCAAGGATTGACTTCGACCCTCCAACCGACCTTCACCTTCTGGATAATGTGACCTTGACCGTGACGGACCGAGGGTCAAACTCAAACTCAACCAAGTTAACGTTCAACGTGACCGACATCAACGACAATACTCCAGTGTGGAGCAGCAACGTCGTCTGTGTTAAAGTCAGTGAAAAAACAGCAGCAGGTAATGGTGTAATTATGATTGGATATATATAACTTACCGTATTCGCCGTAATAGAAGCCCTGGGCGTTTAAAACATTGGAAAAAGGGGGCGTTTATTAAAATGACTTTAAAAATCGTAAAAAGGGGGCGTTTATTTTTTTAAAAGTCTGTTGATGTCCAAAAGAAAAAGGAACATCGATTTTATTTCAGAGTCTTAATCAAAATAAGTGTATCAAATAAATGTAAAGAAGAGTTAAATGTAGTTGTGGGACATCTTCCAAGAGAGTTGAGCAAGACATGTTCCTGTTTCTTAAAACATGGCGGTCACATAGAATGTGTAGTGACTGGTCGCTGGGGGACTGGATATACCTTGTACCTTACACTTTACTGGACATAAGAGGTTGATAGCAAGATTGAAAACTCTTCTTCAGTGAAACATCAGTAAGGTTAGTCGATACAAAAGGGGGCGTTTATTAGGGGTCATTTTCCGCGAGTCAAAAATGGCTTAGGGGGGCGTTTATTAGGAGAGGGCGTTTATTAGGATGAATACGGTAATTGGTTAATTTGATCTATCAAATCACGTGAAAACTGACATGGACAGACAACTACAGTCGAAAATAATTAATTAACATGCATATATTTCATAACCTTTTCAAAATAAATTGTATTTCTTTCCCAAGCATGATATAAATACAGTCATAAATTATATATAACATTTATATTTGGTGAAGACATCAATATAATAAAACTGTATTAGTTATTCGAAAATATATACATTCGGCTCACAGTAAGTAAAACGTGTCTTTCATTTTCATTCAAATTAAAATTAAATGTTTCAGTATATTGAAGACATTTATATATTTACCGTCCTCGGAACGACTCGTGTTAGATAGGTAAAACTGGAGAGATGATCTAAAACTTAGAACAGTTAAAAGCCTACACCAAAATGAAATTCCCCATGTTATGTAAGCAAGTTGAATAGGGATCTGCAACATTAACCAAGACAAATATGTTCATCTGCTTTTAAGAACTATGTCCATATTCTACGAATAGCCACGAAAGATTAAGTTTATCTGTATATTAAACTTGCAACCAGCATACACTAAATCGAGTCAAGGTATTCATATCATTAGAAATTTCTTGTTTTGTTAAAAGTTCCTTTTGTCAGGTTGGATATCTAATACCGAACACTTCTATATGCACACAACTATCATCTCAGCAGCTGCGCAGTTGCTTTAGGTACCTCAAAATAACAACACCTTGGTGTGTATATGGCCTTCTTTCCGCAGACACACTTTTATCCTCTCTCGTGGCCACTGACGACGACTCGGGTAACAACGGCAATGTCTCATTCACACTAATGGCTGGTGACGACCCCACCCCGAGGTTTGTTGTTGAAGGAACAGAGTTGAAGACGAGTTCCACTCCCCCGGACTATGAGCTGTTGGGAGGTTCAGAGTTCCGGTACAGACTCGTCCTGCAGGCCTCGGATCAGCCTCTCACAGAACCTGCCAGATCCGCCTTTGCTACTTTTATCATTGATGTACGTCCTGTGGTGATATTATATTAAATTCTTTATCGTTAATGCAAGTCCTGTGGTGATGTGTATTAAAATTCTTTATCGTTGATGTACATGTACGTCTTTTGATGATGTTATTTAAAATTCTTTATCATTAATGTACGTCCTTTGATGATGTTATTTTAAATTCTTTATCGTTTATGTACGTCCTTTGATGATGTTATTAAAATCCTTTATCATTAATGTACGTCCCATGGTGATGCTTTTGCTGTCTTTATCATTATTGTACGTCCCATGGTGATGCGTTTGCTATCTTTATCGTTAATGTATGTCCCTTGATGACACTTTTGCTTCCTTTATCTTTAAGCTATGTTCCTTGATTACGCTTTTGCTTCCTCGATGACATGCAACTTGATACTATCTTACTTCTACACATCTGGTGATTATATATCAACTCATTTGTTCAGAATGTATTTAGTGAATTGCTGACAGCCATAACGTTAACTGTGCAGATAGAACCAGAGAACGAGTTCACTCCAGTCTTCATCTCACCGAACACCACGGTACTGACGATGTCGGAGATGACGTTCCCAGGGACAATTGTAGAATTGTTTTCTGCCTCTGACGCTGATCTTGGAGACGACGGGGGCGTTGTATACTCCATTGCAAATATCGAGACTAATGTTGCAGGTAAGTATTACCAAAACCTGATTTCAAATGGATTATAAAACCAATTGTGACAGAGTTACATAAATGTTAAACCTATAACTGACCATGCAAACTTACGTAAGCTGTATTCATATGGAATCTGTAATGCCAAATAGCAAAAAGTTTTGGTTGTATTACGAAAACTTTAGATGATTTAAAACGGAACCTGTTATGAGCAGGAGTAAACACGCGTTACGTGTTTCGGGTTTTCAAATGTGAATACTTCTACGAATAAAGCGACGACACTCTACAGAAAGGTTCTTAAATTCAAACGAAAGTAATCATGACTATTTCAAAGTGCTTATTTACTAAACATGGAAATCTCCTGGAGGTGCACCCTTGTTTTGACTATGGTTTCAATGGTTATTTACCTACTAACTGAAGTGGTGCCCTTTGATATTTTCAGATTTCTGAAAAGTTTGTTTTTTTCGTTTCCATAGAAACGCGTTGGATTTGAACTTTGTTCAGAGATAGGTCTGCTTCCGGAGCATCCTCGGTTACCCATGGTTTTATATATGCTCCGTTACTCTCCACTATATCACACATGGGAAATTTCATCAGAGAAATCTGTACTCAAATTACCCGCCCGTGGCCGACGTGAGCCAATCAAACCGCTACGCAGCTTGGACCTGCGAGCCAATGACAATTCATATCTTTTTGTTGCAACGCACGCGAGGTCATTTTGTTAGCCATCCGTCTACGGTTATCTCACTTGACCATTTCCGTCTTATCGAATTGAGTATTTTGTTGGGTTACTGACTTGGTCACGCCGGCCAAGGGCGGGTAATTTGAGTACAGATTTTCCTGATAAGGTTTCCCATGAGTGATATAGTGAAGAGTAACGGAGCATATATAAAACCATGGGTAACCGCGGATTCTTCCGGAGCAGAACTCCAAAAAACATTCATTATGCCTGAAACTCAGCATGTGTATTGCCCACAAACTGAAGTAGACAATCTTCTGACTACTCTTGTTCATAGTCGAGGTCACAGGTATGTTTCCAGTTTATAGTAGAGGTCACAGGTATGTTTCCTGTTTATAGTAGAGGTCACAGGTATGTTCCAGTTTATAGTAGAGGTCACAGGTATGTTTCCATCATTGACTATCGATACCATGTGTTTACATTATGTTGTTTCAGGTGTCGTAAGTTCTGCAATGTCGATGTTTTGCATCGAGGAGGTGACAGGTAAACTCAGAGTAGGAGAGACATTGGACTATGAACTTGGTACTGCCTCTTACGAAGTCACAGTGTTGGCCACTGACAAGGGAATCACTCAACAAAAGTCAGTGAAAATGGTTTATACAATAACTCTCAAAAACGAAAACGACAACCCTCCAAACGTTGATCTTGAAGACATAATCGACGTTACGGAAACGGCAGCTATCGGTGACGTCATCGTGACGTTGACACCACAAGATGATGACGGCGACACAGTCACGGCGAGTATTGTTGGTGGTGACGTCACCATGTTCTCGATTGCATCTGGGTCTGAAATTATACTACAACAGGACTTGGACTATGAATCGTCTGCAGGCCACGTCATCATTGTTAGGTGAGTCTCTTACTTTCAGCCTAAGGAGGCAGTACGATTTTGCCGGGTAATTTTATGAATAAACCATAAAGGCTCTCAAGGGTTCGGGTTAGGGGAACCCTACACAAACAAAAGCAATGCCATGTATCGATCAAACTGAATAATAGTTAATTGTAAAAACATGGATAGTCGTATGTTTTGTGATTGCCTGTAAATGGACAAGAAGGCCAATTTCAAATTATAAATCATGTATATTTGTAAAAAGTGAGTGAAACTGATACACTCATCACACCTGTTTTGAGTATTTTCTTACAATATTGCCAATCGCATTCAAATAATTTACCAGCGGAATGGACATCCTTGCAACTTTTCACATTCTCTTAACGAACTTCTTGGACGTGCTTGGGCAGACTCAGAACAGAGTTCTCCAGAACGCTGAACATGTTTTATGTCATACAAAAAGACATTACAAAATGAGAGTTGTTGCTTCCTTGTTTGAAAGTTGGCATTACAAGAACACCAAAACGCTTAAACTGTTGAAAACGAATTTCCATTGCACACTGTATAGCGGACCAAAATGAGTTGCGGAATAGACGGAATTGCAACACACGCGACCAACTGGAGACATGCTATACATGCATCAATTGGAGGCGTGTTATGACGTCACGCGGTCTGGCATCATATGGAGCAAGGGAAAGCTGCTTGGGGGTACTACGGACCAGCAAAAAACTCATACACGCAATTCAAATGCTATTTGATAAATATTACACATTATGTCTTGTAAATGAAACAAATTCCATATTGTCTGAACTCCCTGTTTGACAGCTTCTCAGACGGGGTACATGTTGTGAACGAGACGATGACAGTTCGAGTACTTGATGCGATTGACGAGGCCCCCTGTCTTGAAGTGTTCAGTCCCGTGTACATTCCTGAGGAACTTCCGGTTGGAGCAGAGGTAGACGGACTGTTCCACGTGACCGACCTCGACCGAGGAGATGAATTGACCTTTTCCTTGGCAGGTGCGCTTTATCATCTTTCTAAAGCTAATTAACGCGAAAAGTAGGCTTGGCCTACTATTAATTCTTGAACAAGGATACAAAACTATAAACATATAATCATATAACAACAATTCCCATCTCATTTGATAGTAAGATAAGTATTTATCTACATTGTGTAAGTAGGAATAAGTCAATATTTACGGAAGTACTTTATACATAGACTAATACCATTTATATATGTAAGTCATCAATGCCAATTTAACGTAACATTTAAAGCTGTCTAATAAATTATTCATAAACCTAGCTTTGAACCTTTCAGGTGTCGACAGTTCCTACTTCCTCATCAGTCAGACCTCTGGGCAGATAACTCTAGCTCAGAGGATTGACTTCGACGGTCCGAAAGGAATTACCGTCCTTGATAACCTGACCTTGACCGTGACAGATAAGTCTGGTCATAAGGCCACAGAATCTCTCCGTTTGGAGATAAAAGACATTAATGATGCCTCTCCACAATGTTCAGAGTCTGTGTACCGAGTCAATATATCGGAGAACTCCTCAACTGGTATGTTCTCTTGTTCTATGTAACCTTCACTCACTTCTAAATGTTCCGGTCACCTAAGTGTTCTATAGCTTATTGACCTATACATAATTCATGGTTTATTTGAATATGACGGAATTATTAATTTTATTGATTACTTTATTAACTAAAATATGTATTTTTTGTCAGTGTTGAGTGATTGGATGGTCTTGTTTATGTTTACATTTGTAGGTTATTACATTTATTTTATATTCTTCGACTCGACCCTGACCATTGATTAAATTAATAAGAACTAAATTACAAAAAAAGAGTTTTAGAGGTAGTGTAGATCAGAAGGTCCCGAAGGTTAAGGCAGAGAGGTAAAAACAAACAGGCAATGACGGGAACCTTCTGTACGAGTCCTCGCATCATGCAGTGTCGGGGTAACCATACCGATGGTCGCTACCATTGTTTCTACCTTCTTAATATTCCAAGCAGGAACATACTGTCTTTCAACAAGAAGGTGACAGTGAGAACATTCACAGGAAGCGCGGAAGTGCATATAGGAGACAGATAATAGATGGTGCACAGGGGAGAGAGTGCCAAGAAAGATACTCAGCGTGCACCAGCATTAACACAGACCAACCATTGTCTTTCAAAGACACAAACAAACGAACAAAATATCCTTTTCCAAGTGATACTGTTATTTTGTAGAAGCGATGAGGTGACTGAAATTTAAACCAGGGGAGCTCAAGTTGATTATACACCATGTTCTTTATAGGTTCAATCCTTTTTAATTCACAGCAATCTTACTTGACTTTAACTGCACGGATGCGGATAGTGGACCCCGAGGGGAAATAGTGATGAAGATTCTTGATGCTGATGACCCTAGCTCATCTATATTCAACTTGACGGGTACAGAGTTATCTGCCCTTGGCGCTGAACTTGACTACGAGGCCCTGGAGTCGACTGAGTTCATGTATATTCTGACTATAGCTGCTGTCGACTCGCCCGTCACGGAGGCGCCTAAAACTGGACTTGCTCTTGTTGTGGTTTCGGTATGTGATCAAAGTTGGTTGGTAGTTACGTTTTTAATTGACAGTGGTATTAGCGGAACTTGAAATGCGTTGTAATACAATTTTCCCTGTCCCACCAAAGATGGAAAACTGTATAACTGTATCAGTAAATACTACCCACTTGGTTGTGAACTGGTCGCGATGACAACATATACTGCCAGTGGAAAAATATGCTTCCAAGTTTCGTTTTCACTACAGTGCCTAGAACTGGGGTAGACCTCGGTATGTGCACAATGTTCTGTTCATGACTTGTGGTCAGTTAAATGATGAGTGCTAAATGTGTGTTAGAAATCGTACTCGCTAGTTTTCTCATAGATATTGTTTCGGTTTGTCCCTTGATATCAGCTTTGTAAAATACATGTTCGTCGACATAACTAATTCAAGGTCATTGGCATATGATATAAGTATGAAATTATTTTGTCTTATAGATTATTACACCAATAAAAGTATTTTCTTATTTTTGTTACCTATTGTATCCGGTAACTATTTATTAATGTTCGTGCCAGTAGAAAAAACATCATTCCAACGGTCTGTCTGTTACCAACCGAGTCTCACGTACCATATATTGATTCTCAAATACTGTCATAAAGAATACTGTTACACATAAGCAGCGTGTTATGAGTCTGCAAATATGTATGTATGGTTAACTGGAATTATCTCTCACTTTACAAATGATCATTTAAATATGTTCAATCTCGTCTAACATAAGGTACAGCTAATTTAAGTAAGGCAATAACATTAAGTAGGTTCGATGTTTTTTTCTGGAATTTCCCTAAGTTGAACAACATGTTCTAAAATCACTTTCGTTATTGGATAAGAAACAGTTAAATAAATTCAACTTTTTTCTTGAAATTTGATTATCAGATTCTTCCTGTAAACGAACACCGTCCCGAGTTCACAAATCCGCTGGTGAATAATTCCGGGTACTTCACTGAGGTATCTGCCCCGGAAGGAACACCACTTGGAGCAGTCCTTCTTACAGTCACGGCCACGGATCAGGATGTTGGTCGTGACGGAGAAGTGACATATCGCATTACCTCTGTGACGTCAGGTTTGTAATAGCTACTATGTGTCACTTCTTTTTAATGTAACAAAGGTCTGCTTTCATACATTTGGTCCTCTGAAGAGTACAGTGGACAATTTTGAAATGGAATTCAGCATCAGTGACTTGCTTTGTGTGAGGGTCGTTTTTTTTCTGACTTGTTGATAAGGATAAAGGATAATGGATAAAACAAAATCATCGCTACTACCTTCAGTTAAAACAAACGAAATCCAAGATCGAGGCATTGCTAGTGACCCCATGATGTCGCCTTTTCATGAGAATTGTTGCTCATCAAGGACATCTTCCGTGTGACCCAAGAAGGATACAGATGCTAATTTGATGGCAAAAAGCTGACGTTATTTCATGAAAAGATAAAATTGTCCACAATCAAAAAGTTATTAATGTCATAAAATTTACATTTTATTGATTTTATACTGTACAAATCGTGTCAAAAAAAACTCTTCAAGTACTATGAGAAACAAACTAACTGGTGATATATTAAGTCGAATACATGAATATGATATTACTCACTTTCAAGATTCAGGGATAAATGCCACTGGACCTTTCACCATTGATGCATCATCTGGTGAGTTACGTGTATCTGGACAACTTGACGCTGACAACATGACAGGTGGTGTCAATTTCTACATCATCAACGTTACAGCTACAGACTCTGGGTTACCCCCCTTGTCTACCCAGGGTGCATTGCTTATCCAATTGACCGGAAGCAACGATAACCCGCCAAAGTGGCTGACGACAACTACCATAATTGATATTTATGAGAATGCCACTGTCAGTGATGAAGTGTTGACTCTGAGTGCAACTGACATCGATGGTGACGTGGTGTCCTTCATGACAAGTGACCCTATGTTTACAACGAACGGGAGCAGTCTACAGCTTAACAAGCCACTTGATACAACACTTGACAACCAGCGGACCATCTTACTCAGGTGCTTTTTCTAATTTAACATCATCACAGCAGGTATTTCCATTGAATCATTCTCTCTTTAAATATATGTGTCATATCCACAACAATATGCGTCAGTGGTTCGTACATGGACAATTACTTCGGTATCTTATCAACGTTAAACAGTTCACAACATATTTACTCACGTTTGTAACTGATATATGAAAACACTCATTGTTTTGTTAGGATGCAATGTTCTGACCTGAGTGGCAAGAGCGTACTAATTCTCTTACAGCGCCACTGATGGTTTGTTCACAGTGTACAAAACACTGACAGTTGAGTTCCACAGATACCAGAACACAGCACCCACCTTCTCTGGGGACACGACCATATCCATACCTGAGGAGTTGCCCTTAGGAACCGCCTTGCCCAGAGGTTACTCAGTGTTCGACCCTGACGACTTTAACAGTCTCACTTACTCTCTCGCCGGTGAGCTACTTGAAACATATAATTATACACAGACTTACGTATATTATCCAAATGGCAAGTTTGGTTTGTCATGAGTTAATGTTAATGAGTTAATCCTCCAATGTGCTGCAAAGAGCTTTGTCACTCAGTTTAGATTCATGTGAGTTTAGTCTTTATAACCATGTTCTCAAACTCTTTATACAAATAGTCGATGATTTGTACTTTAACATCAACACAGGTAACGACACTGACTACATCAGAATTGACAGCACCAACGGAGTTCTGACCCTCACCAAGAGACTTGACCGAGACAGTCCATCTGGAGTTGTCTCCCTTGGCGATCTGACTCTGACGGTCACTGACTCGGCCGGACAAAAGGTGTCTGTGGATCTTAACGTCACTATGGTCGATATCAACGATAACCCTCCCCTTTGTGACGTTATTCCCAGGAAACTGAGCATCAAAGAAAACACCTTGCAAGGTGATATAAATCTTTATTGTGGTTACAATGTCGTTGCTACATTTGTGTCAGGTTTTTGGTCTTTCTTGTCAAATCGCCTTAATGTCTTTAATAAACGTTTGATTTTGCATTCACGTTGCATTCACAAGCATATTTGATCAAATGATGAAGTCCTCCATCGTGTTTCTCTTTCAGATACATCCATAACAAACATTTCCTGTACTGACATCGATATTGGGAGTCACAGCTTTGTGAACTTGTCGGTCCTGGAACCAAGTGGTCCGCAACCTTACTTCAAACTGTCTGGATCAGAACTTCTCACTGGATCCTGCACTCTGGATTATGAAAATATGTCGGATATCAACCATGTGATGGAAGTGAAAATATTAGCCATTGACAATCCAGATGGAGATTTTCAACTTACCACAACTATATCCATAATTGTGGAGGTAAGTTAAAACATGATTCTTTGAAAATTAGAAAACAGAATAAATGGTATTAGGGTAGAAACTGTGAAATAGTAAGTGCTCTGACCCTTTGGTTATATGACTTTCCTAATGCAGTCTGATTAAAATCGACGGTTTTCTGTTGAATAAAGTTTGCAAAATAGTGCATCTACTTGGATACTAACACACATCGGTCGTTGGTTCCACGACAAACCGTCTGATAACAGCCCGTAGACTGGCGCGTTCGAGCGCAGTTCAGTCAGCCAATCAAAAGACGCCCAACAAATGCTTTCGGTGCGAGAAGCTTGGGGCAGATAACTCCAAACAGCTATCCTTTGGTTTGTTCCGAATGCTTTCAAAACAGTGACCATTTAAATACTACGTTGTGATTGGTCAGCTTTTTGACTGGACTTTGGCTGTGCTAAACTGGTTCGGAACATTCGCCTATACGGGGTGTTCTCAGACCTTGTGGAGAGTAATCTACAGAACCTGTTCGTATCCCGGTAGATGCATAAATGGACAAATTTTATTCCTCGGAACAAGGTCGATTTTAATCAGACTGTTTCTAATGTACAGCCAAGATGAAAGCCCGAGAGTTATACCCCTTGTTTCATTCATTTGCGTTTGATAACCACATTTCTTTGAGTGTCTGTTTAAAAGACCAACGTGATAACCTTTAAACTTCCTCCAAACTAATTCACAAAGGTCATTCTTAAAGACGAACCAATATTTCAAACTGCTGCCAAATATGATCGTTTCCTTGAAAGTTGACATTTCCTGAAAACGTAACTATTGGACATGTATAACCTCAATTAATGTTTGATTAGAAGTTATTGGTGTATGTTTATTATCGTATTTAGGTTCTACCTGAGAATGAACACGAGCCTATATTCAACACTGCTGGCAGCAAAGGAGATTATCTTGAAGAGCTGATGGTTTCTGAAAACGTTACTCCGGGAACAAGCATCACATCTCTGAATGTCACTGACAATGATGATGGTAAAGACGGCAGCATAACCTTCAGCATCACATCCATTCTTTCAGGTGAAGACGAGGGTCTTTCTTTGAAAACGTACACCTAGTAAATAAATGTTGCTTATGAATCATCATTGCGTGTTTGATGCCTAACGTGCGTCGTTGTCCATTCTTAACACATTTGGTACAGAGAAGATCAAATGCATCCAAAGATATATCTAAATCAAATTCAAATAAAGTCTCCAAAAGGCAAAACAAATGTACAAATCTGCATTTCTCTCTTTGACGTGGGTCTTCATGCATAAAGGCAAAATGTGAACATTCTGACAATCTTCTTGCAATGGAAAAAGCTTGACCTGAAAATACTTTACTGTTTAGTTGATCTGTTTGGCACTGCAATCCACACTCTAAAAAAGTAGATTTCCTCAAGTGGATATTCATTTTGACAGATACTGGTATGAATGAATCTGGACTATTCTCCATTGATGCATCCTCTGGGGAATTACGTGTATCTGGCCAACTAGATGCTGACAACTTGACAGGCGGCGTCGATTTCTACATAATCAACGTTACAGCTACAGACTCTGGGTTACCTCCCTTGTCTACGCATGGTTCATTGCTCGTCCACATGACTGGAAGCAACGATAACCCACCAGAGTGGCTGACGACAACTACCATAATTGATATTTATGAGAATGCCACTGTCAGTGATGATTTGTTGACTCTGAGTGCAACTGACATCGATGGTGACGTGGTGTCCTTCATGACAAGTGACCCTATGTTTACAACGAACGGGAGCAGTCTACAGCTGAACAAGCCACTTGACATAACACTAGTTAACCAGCGGACCATCTTACTCAGGTGATTTTTCTAATTTAACATCATCACAGCAGGTATTTCCATTGAATCATTCTCTCTTTAAATATATGTGTCATATCCACAACAATGTGCCTCAACGATTCGTACATGGACAAGTACTTCGGTATCTTATCAACTTTAAACAGTTTACAACATATTTACTCACGTTTATATAACTGATATATGAAAACACTCATTGTTTTGTTAGGATGCAATGTTCTGATTTGAGTGGCAAGAGCGTTCTAATTCTCTTACAGCGCCACTGATGGTTTGTTCACAGTGTACAAAACACTGACAGTTGAGTTCCACAGATACCAGAACACAGCACCCACCTTCTCTGGGGACACGACCATATCCATACCTGAGGAGTTGCCAGTAGGAACCGCCTTGCCCAGAGGTTACTCAGTGTTTGACCCTGACGACTTTAACAGTCTCACTTACTCTCTCGCCGGTGAGCTACTTGAAACATAACATACTAAACTGTACGTTTTAACTTATCTTTCACTTTAATTATACCCCCGACCTAAAAAGGTCGGGGGTATATAGTAATACCAATGTTTCCGTCCGTCCTTCCGTCCGGCCTTCCGTCCGAAGACAATTTGTGTCCGATCGATAACAGAAAAACTATTCATATCAAATGTGGTACATGTCTTCTTCACCACTAGGAGAGGTACAGTGCGAAGTTTTAACCGAATTGGTGAATTTTTTGCGAATTTATTAATTTTTTAACTTAGTCAATTCTGACCATTTTTTGTCCGATCGATTACAGAAAAACTATTCATTTCATCCTTTTCAAATTTGGCACAAGTCTTCTTCATCACTAGGAGAGGTATGTAAAAGAGGTAAAATGTAACACGATTTGGTGAATTTTTGAATTTTTGGCGATTTTTTATATTTTTTTACTTCATCATATCCATATGAACGAAGCTACTTCTGTGTTGTAATTTGTTGACTTCATCATTTTCTTTTTCATGTAACTTTCATCAAAAGCTACTTCTGTGTTCTTGTTGATTTTATTATTTTATATTTCCACTGGTTATATTTTTGAAAAAGTTAAATTTTCTTTCCTTTCAGCCATAAACTGCTGTTTATCTCTCACTGTGCCTTCAAGGGTGTGCTTCCATGTACATGTTGTTTAAAGTCACTCGAATGAATCATTATGATGGATTAATTTCCAAAATAAAGTTGAAATCAGTGGTAATAGCAGTAGTGTATTATGTTACCCATACCTTTTCAAGTTACTATTATTCCTATTTTTACTTAAACCAACTTTTTTACATGAAGGTCGAGACTTGTCCTACACTTTTTCACAAACATTTTAATCTTAACAATTACATTTAATAGCTTATCAATCCTTAGGTGTGCAGACACCTCTCTCTCTTTAAACAAAATAAAAATGTCAAACTAACAGACGGGGGTATTAGTGAGCCACGCTCACTTGTTTGCTTGTTGCCTTATAATATTGGTTTATATTTGAAAGTCTCTAATACAAGGTATCAACATGCATTTCTTATGACTTTTTGACGTTTTTATGACGTTTAAATTCTTCAACGGAATCCTTTTAGGGGGTTTTGAAAATGTCATGAATTTCAAGATTAAAGGTCCATCGATTGTGTTTCACAAAATTTTATTAGGCTTTAATAGGTTCCGACTCACCATATGTGTTGTTAACAGTGAAAATAAATTAACTCAACTGGCATATCCATCCCCAATCGCCGAGTATATTATTATTACTAGTTTCCATTTAAAATCGAGTAACGTCATTATGCATGTGTGTTACTGAAACTGCACGTCCCATTTACAGTAGTTATATCACCTATTAAACATGATCAACCCGAATTTGTCAGTTTGTCTCTTATAAATAAGATTCCAATATTACGTTTGACTCATTGGCGCGCGTCATTCGCGATGGATTGTCCGGTTTTCGATCAGAAATCACTACTTTTACATTCATATCGTCAATATACTGAGTCGACTATCATCAAAATTGTAGTCTTCGGTAACAGTCGGTACTCCTCAATAAATTGACACCATTTATACCGTTTGGAATATGTGACCCCAAACAACACAATGGATGTACCTTTAAAATTGTCTAAACTCCGTTCACAAGAAACTAAACACTCATTAAAATCGTACTCGGACAATACATGCGATACATTGTTAATAAATTGCTAATATTATTCTGCTTGTAAATACAACACACAAACGAATGAAACGTTCAAATTGGATGTTTTAAAATCGAAAATATGGTTTAAACATATTTTTATTCAATAAGAATGTGGTTTGGCAAACAAGCAAAACTCTGCTTATGTGAATGCCTCACCACTACATAAAACATAAACAAATTCACAAGAGCTGGTAACATGTTAACAACAAATGAAAAAATCAAGACAATCAAAATATAGATATACGTACATAAGTGTTAATTGATAATTTGTTGCAGTTTCGTTTCATTATATTTATTTAGATAATTTAGAATGATTTTCAAAGCGTTTGGATTTATTGATATATTGATGTAGGGACTTAATTATGTTAATATTGACATTATTAGATTCTTGAGGTGTTCCGTATAACACAGTTTGGAGGTTATGGCCATTTACATAGAAAAATGTATTATTTCTAAGAGTTGTATATAACTTACATGTAAAAAGATAATGAACAACATCTTCGTTGTGGTATCCACAAGCGCATTCCGGATTGTTTGAGATATGTCTATTTACTTTATCTGCGTTCAAATCGCTGCATCCAAGTTTAAGCCGACAATGTATAATCTGGCAGAAACGACTACCATAATTCAGATCTAGGTAGTTGTTATTTGATTCATCATGTTTTAGTAGTGACTTAAATTCGCCAATTGTGTTGGCTTGTACGAAGTTATCAGGTAATGAATTCCAAGTTTTGATCGTATCAGGTAGAAAAGATTGTTCGTATATTTTGGTTCTACAGTATATTGTTTGCAAATTGGATTGATTTCGAAGATTGTAATGACTTTTTTCAGAGACAGTTCTAGGAACCAGATCACAGAGGTAGTCTGGTGCCATCCCGCTATTCATTTTGAAGAAATTAATCAGTTTGATATCCCGCCTTCGTTCTTTAAGGGATTTGAACATTGTTTCTGTGTATAGCTTATAATGACTTGTGCCACGAACTGCGCCACATATCGTACGGAGGGCGTCTAAATGTAATCTTTCAAGAATAAGCGATTGGTCGATTGTACAGTTGTCCCAGATATGGCAGCAATAATCAAACATCGGCATGATAAATGATTTGTACATGGTTTCTAGGGTTTTTCAAGCTTCGAAGGCAGTTAATCATGGGGAGTAGTATAGAGGGGTCAATCTCGAGGACTGTATGCAATGTGCAATGTGCAATGTGCAATGTGCAATCCCACCTCTCTAGAGAGTAAAGAGGTGGGAGGTGGGAGGTGTGAGGATTGTAGAGAGGTGGGAGGTGGGAGGTGGGAGCTGTGAGGATTCTAGAGAGGTGGGAGGTGGGAGCTGTGAGGATTCTAGAGAGGTGGGAGGTGTGAGGATTGTAGAGAGGTGGGAGGTGGGAGCTGTGAGGATTCTAGAGAGGTGGGAGGTGGGAGGTGTGAGGATTGTAGAGAGGTGGGAGGTGGGAGGTGGGAGCTGTGAGGATTCTAGAGAGGTGGGAGGTGGGAGGTGTGAGGATTGTAGAGGTATTAATTAGATAGGTATATAATAAATTTTATGAAATAATCATAAATGAAAAGAAAAAAAAAATGAGTGTAGAATAATAAAACGTGACAATGATTTCAAGAATGAAACATAATCTATGAAATATTTATGTGGATGAATGAATTATAACATTAAAGAAACGATAATAAAGAAAACAGGCTTGAATAGAACGAACTGGCTGACTCCCGTGACTGAGCCGTATAGCATGACTGTCTATGTAAAATGATTGTGCAATGTGCAATGTCTGAAACCGGAAATAATGTAAATATATAGATGACGTCACAAATCAGATATACTGATGATATTACGACATCACACATTTTAATTAACATATTCTTAATGGAATGACTTTGCAAGACGATATATGGTGTTATTAATTATGATAGAGTACTAGATAATTGACACTCGTCCATTCACCTGACCCGGTGTCCGAGTGTGAAAACCCTACGTGACTTACCTGATGTGTGAGGACGACACAATGGAAGGCGTGACTTGGAAAAGATGACAATGGAAGAAACCGGTTTGTGATACCTTAAATTTATTATTAACTATTATCTAAGTATATAAAATGAGTAAATATCTATTGTTGATCCTCCAATCATTTGCTCATGTTTTAAACACATCTATCACATGACTGTGATATATCACCCAATAAGAAACAGTATATGAACCCTTCATTTCTACGTCACAGCTCATTCTTAGCCAAGACACCATACGCTGACAAACATGTCTAGCAATAGTGTGACCTTCTACACTTGGAAGTATGTACAATCCGAAACCGATCATATTAGTGAAAAGACTGTTGTTGAATCCTCCCGATGGTTTCAACAGAGAGAAAGATGTATCCAAGACGCCGAAAAGAAGGTACCCAATGCTGGTGATAGCCTCAAACGAGTCATCACTAAGAAAACTAAATCAAACTTGGGGGTCAATTCGACTATAAAAGTCTCGGAGCATGTGTCATCCTTACTGACTCTGTGTTATACCCTTGAACTCTGTAGAATGATTAAACATCTCAGTGTCGAGTTGTGTTTCGGATGCCTTTTCGAACAGGCCGAGGAACAGTATCATACTTGTCAGGACCTGCACAAGAGAGAGAAACTTGAGCAATATATGAAGTCGGCTTTGGACGAGGTGAATGACGACCACGTGATTGACCAATGGACTCAACTGATTCGTGATGATCCCGACTTGCCTAACCTAGCACCCCTGACTGTGTGCCAGTATCGCTGTAAAGACTTTATGGATAACCACTTTAAAACATATGATTGGATAAAGAACATGGAGGATCGTGTGTTTAAAATGTTGTATTTGGACAGAACATTTCGCTAGAAATGCATGGTTTATACTGTACATTATCTGATTGTAATAAAGCATGTTCTACTGTCTACGTTGTCACTGTTGTTCGTTATATATATATATATATATATATATATATATATATATATATATATAAGAGGGCTATCCAGTTAGAGAGCTCTCATAGGGTGGAGTGTAAAGCATAGAAGCATGTCATCTCAGGCTAGCTCCGTGAAAGCACTTGAGAGTGTCTATTTTGACCCCAGGTCGGCCGGCAGTTACTTTTCCCCTGCAAAATTTCGTCAGAATTTAAAACGACGTGACGGAGACGTCCCATCGCTTTCCGAGGTAAAAGCTGAGTTATCTAAGCACGACGCCTATACACTCCATAAACCTGTCAGACGTAGATTTCCACGACTAAGGGTGATTGTTAATGCTATAGATCAGCAATGGGACATGGATTTGATGGATATGAGTCGCTATGCTAAAGCCAACGAAGGGGTACGCTATATTCTCATTGCAATTGATATACTGTCTCGCTATCTATGGGTCGCTCCTTTAAAAAACAAGAAACCCGAATCTGTGGTCGAGGGACTAAAAGCAATAATATCTCAAGGACGAACCCCTCAACACATCAGAGTGGATAAAGGCACAGAATTTAAAGGGGCTTTTGGCAATTTTACAGAACAACACTCTATCAAAGTATTCGTCGCGCAGAACGAAGACATTAAAGCCAATTATGCAGAGAGAGTCATACGAACTTTGAGGGGTCTTATAGCCAAGTACTTGACCCATAAGAATAGTGAGAGGTACATCGACGTGCTTTCCGATTTGGTATACAACTACAACCATACCCTACATCGAAGTTTGGGCAAATGGGCCCCTGCAGATGTGAACAGGCGAAATCAAGTTCAAGTGTGGAATCATTTATACATGAAACCATTCAAAGGAATGTCGGGAAAGGTTCCTCCATTTAAGTATAAAGTGGGTGACATCGTGAGAATAAGTTATTTGAGAAAACCCTTTGCCAAGGAACACAACTTACGCTGGACGGAAGAGTTATTCAAAATTGCTTCGCGTTCGAGACAACAAGGACTACCGCTGTATAAATTGATAGACTTTCACGATGAGCTCTTAAAGGGACGTTTCTACGAACAGGAACTACATCGTGTCGATAAAGACCTTGACGCTGCATGGGACATTGAGAAGGTGGTCAAGAAAAAGAAGGAAAAGGGAAAAGTCTATTATTTGGTGAGATGGGCGGGTTGGCCCTCGAGTTTTGATTCTTGGGTGGACGAGAGCCAAGTGAAAGATAAGTGATTCGTTCAGTCATCATGGATAAGTACATCGTGTTTAATAACCTAGATTCCAAGAAGGACTACTATGGGAGTAACACACCCTATCGTTTCCGTGTGAAACTGTCTCAACGTTTGAAACTGGAAGGAGTTTGGATGGTGGCTCTGTTAGAATTGAAACTGGGTAAAGTAGACAGCAAAGATATCAATGATACGACGATTGACGTGTTGTGCAATCTTTGCGATAGCTCTCACGTGGGTCAAAACTATCTTCCCTTACTGAGACGCATCGATTTGAGAGACGGGCCTAATTATTATTTTCACCAGCCTTGGTATCTCCCCATCGTGGTGAAAGACACTTCGGAAATCGAGGAGTATATAAAGTGTGCGGAAGGCACACCCCACTCATTTCTGAAAGAGACTGTGAACGTGTCGCTGCTGTTGCGACATTATCCCTTTCTGAGTTAAATAAGTGGTCATGGAGAGGAAACTTTACATTCCGGATACCAAGAAGTTTATGGACTTTTTTGAACATAGAAGTAAGAAGGGAGCAAAACTGCTCAAAGATCGACCCGGATCCAGCTTCATCACTATCACATCTACTGCTTCGAAAGGACAGCACAATAGTCAGGACACGAAACCAAACATCATCTTGACGTCTCCCAATCAGAACGTGGTGCAGACGGCGGAGCTATCCCAGAAGCGCACCAAGGCTATAACACGGAAAGCGGGAGATAAGATTATCACTTCTAAGAAAGTACGTCGTGAGGGACAGAGCTCCACCTCCAAACGTTCTTTCATCGAGTTTAAGAATACCCCTGCCATCGATCCGAGAGATATTTGGAAGAAGTAATCATGTCCGTACTCACAGAGAAAGAATTTTCCGAGGCCCTCCCCGTTTCTATGGACGTATTTTCTCTGCCCCCATACCAGACCAGCATACTTCAACATTACTACGAAAACGTACGTCCTCTATCGGTCATCACAGACTCCAGTCCCGTCGAGTTTCACGTTCCGAACGGAGGGAAAGATTACATAGACCTGAGCAAGACTCGTCTTCACGTCAAACTGAAAGTGAAACACGCGGATAACACAAACTTGGCCGATAAAGAGAAAGTCGGACCCGTCAATCTAACATTGCAAAGCCTGTGGAATCAGGTGACGGTTCACCTGCAAAAACAACAGGTCAGCTCCAGCAATGCCGGGTACCCATACAAAGCGCTGATGGAAACCATCCTCGACTACTGAAGCGACGCCAAGTCCAGCCAGCTCACGAGTCAGCTGTATTATAAAGATACGGGCGACACGGTGGCAGAATTCAACTCTGGCGATCCCTACGCTGGTGGGAACGACGGGCTCATCAACCGAGGCAGCTTCGTGGCCGGGAACAAATCGCTGACTCTTTCCGGACCTCTCAGTGAGGACGTATTTTCCTTCAAACGCCACCTGGTGAACGGCGTGGATCTCGACGTCAAACTGTTTCGCTCCAACGCCAAGTTTGCGTTGATGTCGGACGAGACGGGCAAAGAATATCAAATCGAACTGCAAGACGTCTATCTGAAGATTTGCAAACTGAAAATCAACGACGCCCTGATCGTCGCGCAGGACAAACAGTTTGAGAAGGGGAACGCTCTTTACCCGTACGAGAGAAGTACAGTGAAGATGTCTACGGTCGCTTCCTCCAGCATGGATTTTAACTGGGACGCCATGTTTCAAGACGAAGTTCCCAGTCGTCTGATCGTGGCCATGGTACAATCGAACGGGGTGAATGGGTCTTACACGGCCAATCCGTTCTGTTTCCAAGGAGACCTGATTAAAAGCATGGGTCTGTACCTGAACGGCAACACAGTACCGGGACGTCCCTTGGAGACGGACGACGTGGAAGCTTACAACTCCCTATACGAGTGGAACAACGAATGGGGTAAAGACAAGGGTTTGAACCTGGACCGAACCGAACTTAAGATTGGTCACGCGCTGTACGTCTTTAACCTGCAAGCGATGCTAGGAAACGATGGCAGTGACTATCTGAACCTCGCCAAGTCCGGCAACCTGCGTCTGGAAATCACGTTCAGCAAAGCCCTGACACAGACCTTTAACGTGATCGCTCTTGCCAAGTTCCCGGCTCTCATCGAAATTGATCAAGCCCGCAATGTGTTTCTAAAGTAAAGATAATGAACACACGACAAATACAATGTGCCATCCGCAACGACCCGAGTCTACGTAGTCGGATGATGGGCGTGTATGCAAGAGATACCTTAGTCGGCATGTCTTCACCTCCACCTGGAAGACCCTGGGGATGTGTGGTCAACACAGACAAAGCCTCAGGAAAGGGTCAACACTGGGTAACCTTCTATTTCGATGGGAGTGGAGTCGGCGAGTTTTTCGATAGCTATGGACGGAAACCCAGTTATTATCATAAAGAATTTGTACATTTTTTACAGAAACACTCTTGTGGATATCAATATAATAAGACTGGTTTACAACAATCTACTTCCAGTGCTTGTGGTTTCTATTGTTTATTTTATGCTTTACAAAAATGTAAAAACAATGCCACTTTACGAGATATCATACAAATGTTTGGTGGTGATAAACGATGCAATGACGTCTTTGTCACGCAATTCATATGTCATTATTTTAAATATTGTTAAATGTGTAACATGATTTAATGGACTTGTATTTTCTATATGTATTTTCTATATGTTAACAGTGATTTTGTAATAAATTGGGAAAGGACTCTATTAACTTTTGTTGTCTATTGTAATGCTTGATAATAAAGGTTGAAGTAGCAAGAATATATATCTCAGTCTAGAGTGTGCCGCCAGTCGAGCCAGACATGGCAAATTACGTCCTGAGACATTACGATTTCTTGATACACGTACTCTCTCAACACGATTACCGGGAAACCTTGAATGATATAAGGCGTATGACGAGTGGACAGGTGAAGGCAGTCCAAGCGGTTGTGACCCGATTATTGAATGGTCTCATCCCGGTCACACGAACACAGGATCGTGTATATTTACAACCGAACCCAAACAATAATTACTACTCGATTTTACGACGCATGATCCATGGAAACGCCACCCAAGCCTCCGTCAAGCGAAGTCTCTTACGTAACACCCAGCTGATTCGATTCATCTTTGATGCAGAGAATTTAAGACACGTGCGGGATGAGGCTAGAAATAACATCCTTCGTCAAGCTAGACGCCAACGACAGAGAAACTTGGTGGCGAGAGCTGCTTAAAACACAGGGTCCCTTAGCTCAAGTCATCATTCTTACTACAACCGCGGACTGCTCAATACGATGGAGGGCAAGGAATCATGCTTATTAAGATGGACGACACCAACCAACTTGGCGGTAGCCGGCTCGAGCGGATCTGGAAAGACGAGATGGACTAAACGTCTGTTGGAGAATTCGGAATACATTTTCGACAAATCGCCCAATCTCATTGTCTATTGCTACAGTGTATGGCAGGATATCTATGGCGAGATGCAACAGTCGATAGATCGCATTCAGTTTCACGAAGGCTTGCCCAGCGAAAGTAATCTACGCGAGTGGTCTGATCAGTCGGATAAAAACATGATTCTGGTGTTGGACGATCTCATGATGGAGGTATGCAACAGCAAACTCATGTTAAACGTGTATACCACATTAAGTCATCACCTCGGTGTAACGCTGGTGAATCTGCAACAGAGCATCTTCCCTCGAGGAACGTATTCTCGCACTATCAGCGTGAATACGCATCTGTACTGTCTTCTCGCCAATCCAAGGTCAGCAAATGAATACAAGATTCTAGCCAGTCAGATCTTTCCAGGGGAAAGCAAGTACTTTTGGGAATCATATAAAGATGCAGTGGAAGGCAGAAAATTTGGTTACCTTATCGTCGACGTCTGTCCCTATAGCAACCCCGAATTTGGACGACTGAGAACGGGCATCTTTCCAGATGAAGTGTGTACCGTTTACTTTCCTAAATGAAAATGTATAAATACAACATCACGTATGGGACTTGAAACAGTCTTCACGCAGACCCGCAACGGATAAGACATATATTGCTCGAGAACTGCTTTGAGTTGTGAGAGTATATATATTTAACATGAGTGAGTGCATTCGAGATAACTTGGATATACTACACGTTCTGGGAAAGTCAACACCAAGGAGTCGAAAAGCCCTTCTGACTCACGTATCACCGAGTCAGTATAGGGCCATTGTTATACTATTGCACAACATTATCATCGGTGTCATACCTTTAAGTCAAGAGGAGGAAAACAAGCTGTACTGCCACAGAAAGATCATTCGCCTATTAACAGCGAAGCGTGGCAGAAGTCATCCAAGAGTCTTACTCAAACAGGCAGGATTCAAACATAGAAATTTGTCAGAGCTGCTGGTGGCCTATCATTTTCTCATCCCTCCCTGTGTGCAAGCTCTGGACCGATATTTGCAACATGACAAGACCAATGATACTGTTGTCTCGAGAGACCTACCAACACCTGCTCCAAGCGTCTCAGAAGATGGAAGGGCAGGATATCCCTCCACCAGTTCCGACGACCCAGACTCCCCAAGTCCAGTCTCCACAGACACCGACTATGAATCATCGGAAGACATGTGAAGAGCAGACTAGTGTTGAGCTGGACACCACAGATAAAAGTGACTTGATATCACGGGACCCCAATCAAACGGGAGGAGGAAATAAAACAACAATTGACCCATCCTCACACGATGCATTAGATCAACTGTTACAGCGGGTTGGCTCGGATAAGCAAAAGGGCAAATTAGTGTCCATGTTGCAGTATCTCAACAAACAGAAACTTCTTGGCAATATGAACTGGAATGACAAGTTAGAACTCTACGACAAGTCTGGTCATATCATAAAGGATTCTAATGTGATAGACTTTATTCGACAGTTTGTGTTACAAAGTAATGTTCGAAATCCCATTGGATATCAAACGTTTATTCGCATGATAAAGACTCTACCAGAATCGAAACCTTATTTCCCTCAGGTGGGAAAAGGCAAGAGAAAACGAACAATGTATGTACAGGGTAAAGTGAAAGACGGCGTTCCTGGTGTAAAGAAGTTCAAGGCTTTGGAAAATTACTATTAAATGTCTATTGTACCAGAAAATCTTTGTGTGATTTGATTTGTGCTCATTATTTTAGTAAACTATTGTATCAAATAAATTGTTTTCTTATCATTATTTTAGTAAACTATTCTATCAAATAAATTGTTCTCATATCATTTCTATTCTGTTGTTTATTTGAAAGCGAAAGAAAGACAGACACATTCAATACATGTTAATATATTTTATATAGACATTCAATGCATACATTACATAAAATCAGACATCACAGGGTAGACATATAAAATACTGTAGGTACTTGACATGAGACAATGTTATCACATTATTATTCATATCCAATCAAAGTAAACACGAATGATGATGATATTATGCAGTTGAATTTACACTATATACAAAATACAAATATCTGGGAGACTTGAAGGAACGAGTCAGGAATGCATAAAGAGTTGTACTAGATGATTTAAAAAAACCAAAAAAAAACCCTTCTATTTAAATGATTTCTGTGTCATCTGAATTGACTTCACGTGTAGAATAGGGGCAGAGCTCTATATCCAAAGGTGCTGTGCGAATACCATCGTTCAAGACCCGGCGCTTACAGTAGAGGTAGCTCAACCCTCGACGTGTCTGTTGATAGGTACACATTTTGTTACCCATCAGACGGAACCCTCTATTCATACCCTCCCCAGGAACACCCGTCCGCAGAACTTGTCTAAACGCAGCTAATGGTGTTTTGAGTGTACGTTTCGAAATGCCCTTGCTGGAAAATTTTACCTTGTGTTCGAAGCGTGCAATCATTGGCTTTCTCGAACCAAGACAGGGTTTCCTCTTCTTTGCGACAGAGACCCGTTTACTACCTGTCAAAGTATGGAGGGCACGGCGCAGGATACGTTGAGCACAACGTACGCTCGATGTCATGGAAGACTTGGACATGTGTTGAAGGGTGGTCTGGGCAACCAAATAGGTTTTACTGCAGAGTCTAATCATTTCGTCTCCTTCATACTCGAGTTTGAATAAACCCGGCGTACGTTTGTCATGGAGGGCGTGAACGGAACAGCAATTGCGTGGAAACCATCGCATGTTGTTGTTGTCAAGTTGTTCTGATTGTTCTGTGCAATGCCCCTTTAACTGGTTGTGGTACGCCACCTGTTTGTTGGGTTTAATCACATCGGAGAGTGACGAGGCGCTCAAGGCCATGTAAGCACTGTCTGTGTCCATCTCCATGTACTCAAAATCACTACGATCGACGTATACGTCCATAAAGTCGTAATAGTACTGGAGCATGCGCAGCTTGGCATACTGGAGAATGAAATAGCCGAGCTGAACAGGAGTATCGAGACGTAAGAACTTTTTACCCATCTCGACTTCGAAATAGTCCCCATCCAGTTCCGTTAGTTTTCTGAATTGGGGAATATTGACTTGGTCGCTAGCCTTTGTTTGACCATATACGTACGACACAGTCTGATGCTTTTCTTTATTGATCAACATCGAACCGTACGCAGAGTTACCCGTGAGTTTAGCCGTATCCCCGCGAATGGCTGCAGAAGGATCACGGTCGGCCGCTCGTCTCGCTGAGCACACATCCCGAACAAACTGATGAAAACACGCGTTCGGGGTATACTCCACGACTTGGTACACTCGATCAACCACCATCCCATGATGTAGATACCACTGTAAAAGTGGAGTGGCGATCATCATTTTTCTAGCCTTAAGCCCACCCACAAGCATGCGGCGCGGTTTGGTGCTCAAGTCGTTCTCCGTGATGTAGTCTTGCATGTGTTCACCGAGAGCCTCGAATGGAACTTCCGCATTGCAAAACAGGGGAGTCATTTCCTGAAAGTACTCGTACGGGGAGAGAAGAGTGCCATGAGGGCTTTGGCCGGGGAGCCACTGTTCGGGTGCATGAATATCTACTTCCACCATTCCGAACAGTTCACCAGTTTCCACAGCTTTCAAAATCTCGCTTTGCAACACCTTTCCAGGATTCTTTCGAGTGAAAGGAGGTCTACGTTGTTGGATGAACGATTTAAGGTCGTCATTATCTTGACACTGCCTGTGGTATTCGCATTCCCACATTGTATAGAGTTGATAACCCTGACTGCGAATATAAGCTGCACGTGCTGTGGTGTCTTTGAGACGTTTCTCCAAACGTTTTCTCAATTTCTCCTTGCCGCGTGCATGCGTAGTCAAGTGACATTCGTGTCCGTGGTAATAACAACCATTATACTCCAACAAAATGGTAGAATTTGGAATCCAACCATCCACCAAGTACGGCCCCACTCGTTTTTCACGTCCCCAGTTGAGCTTATGTTTTACGTCAACTTTGAATTTATTCTTTACCCAATCCATCCAATCATACATGGATGTGTACCTATCCCTGCGTTCTGGTTTGAAATCGTTCTCGGCTTTCCTGCGCACGAATGCACCGGTCGGCATGCGTTGATCTATAGCCCACAAGTATAGCGCATTCGCGTCATATCCAACAACCCTTTTACAACGTTTATCCGGATTGTCTCTGATGTAGGTGCGATCGGCTTTGTGGTATCTCGTGAAAATAATCGAAGGACCACCGACCACGTTCGCCTTCACTGTGTGATAGAGATCCTCGTTTCTCTTATCAAACAGAGCAAAGGACGCCCCTTCTCTCTTACTCTCACGGAATAGCTTCTGTCTTGCCACGCCTGGTACGGACATGGTGGTTTTAAAGAGGTCAATACCATCCTCGAAATAAAACCGCTGCATGGCTTCCACGGCATCCACAAAAGGACCCACGTCAAGATTGTTATACCACTCGAGAAAATCTCGAAACGTGGACATTCCTTCACGTCTCCAGACCTCTTGGAGATTAGCATAATTATCCTCGACGGATTTCACACCATCGTCAAGGACAGATTTCTGTTTGAGGTTGGAATACCAAGCCTCACCCAGAGGTGGAAGCTGAGTTTCATTCAGCTTTTCAGGAGTATCGAAATATTCGTAAGGGAAGAACCCCTTTCGAATCTTCCACCCCGAACGCTTTCAGAAACTGAGCATAGCTCGTTCCTGGAGAGAGGTATTGGGTGATGTCAAGAAATTTAAAGCTTTGATTACTTTGACACAAGTAAGCATTGTTTTTCTTGACTGTGAAAGGCTGACATTCGACCATGCTTAGAGAGAGATGTTTGGGAAGCTTCTCTTTGATAATATTCAGGTCGTAACGAGCTGAATTAATCCAAGTACTGGGACTTGTGAACAGTACCCTAAAAGCTTCCCATACAGATCGTTCACACGCTTTTTCGACTTAGCGCTTGGTGTTGAAGCACTGTCTTGATCATTGTCATGATCTTCACCCTCGTCACAGTCATCACTATCGTCACAGTCATCACCTTCGTCAATATCATTCCCTTCATTACCCTCATTCCCTTCCCCATCGCCATCGTACTCTTGCAGCTCTCGTAATTCGTCAAAGACTGATTCATATTTTTCTTTGGCGATCTTGGTGACTTTTTCGGCAATTCTAGACATGTAATCTATCATGCTGGCAATGAGTGTATCCGACTCAGGATCAACGATGCAATGGGGTGAAGTAAACCCAGGCACGTTTGAACACACGCTCACTGAAATGGGGTGGTGTTCTTGTGTCCATCGCAGTTTCTGGGTACCGGTGTCGATAGATTTCAAGAGACACTCGAAATCAAACACCACAAACCACGGAAAAAATCTCTGTTTGGGGTTGACGTACACATCATTCTCTTGCAGCTCATCAAACACGGTCTTTGGGGTGTGATGAAAACCCCCTGGAAATATTAGTTTCGTTTGAGTAGTGCATCGGCGCTGGTGTTTCAGAAGAGATGGTCTGCGTTTGAAGAGCCTATCGCATAAAGGACATTGATATCGTTTACAATACATGTTTATATTTGTAACGAGGGATAAATGTTTCTCATACAGATTTAGATTCATGTGATCATCAAACAGACCTCGAGATTTATACACTGGTTGAGCTACCTTTTTCTCGTCGAGTTTAAACACGTTGACATTAACACGGAAACAAGCTTCGAAATCAGAGAAATTAGCGGAAGAGAAACCCTTGTACTCCTGGTGGGTTACTTTATCTAAAGTCTCGAGATGATGATATTTTCGACAGTAGACTACCCAACGATAGTATAAGTCTTGAGTAGGCCTTTCTAGTGAATTTCGTTTTCGAGCTGAGGGATCTTGATGAAGTGCCAGACAACGGAAAGCACAGAGCCGATCGTTATATAGTTGTTTTGTGAATTTGTTATAATCTAATGAGATCAAGGCTCTATGATTTTTCAGATAATCGGGGAGTACTACCGGGGGATGCCCTAATGGAAAATTCAATCTGTACGCATAAAACTGTACATTAGTGATCAAAACAGGTTTCCATTTGGTATCGGGACGTTGTTTCATAAGAAATGTGATGATATCTAAACTCTGTAATCTCTGGCGCAACTTTTCGAGATCTTTCACTCCGGTGATATAAATCGGATTATTAAAGAGAGGATCTGCAGCGTAAGGTTGGAAAAAGCGATAGCGCCCAGTCTCCACGTGACGCAGAATGACACCGAATGCTAAATTCAATCTAAAACTAAACTCTAACATTTGAAAAATACTCTTAGCTCGTTCCATCAACTCATCTATGGTAAAGTCATTTGTTATAGGGAGGTTGATTGAGGAAATGACTGGTTGATCCTCTGCTTTGTCCTCGGTTTGATCCCAGTGTTGGTCCTGAGCTTGGTTCCCGGGTTGGTCCTGAGCTTGGTTCCCGGGTTGGTCCCCGGATTGGTCCCCGGGTTGGTCCTGAGCCAGGATGAAAGGAGCGTTTAGGTCATAGGCCTCTTTCAATCCAGGCTCGACGATCTCGCCACTCTCCTTGTCTTCCCATGGGGCGGGACCTTCACCCCATGGCTGAGGTTGGAGCTTAGTAGACGAAGTGTTGTTCCCGCCCGACTGTGATGGTAGGACGCGGTGACCAACTCTCATCTGGTGACGATAGAGGGACTCCTGATCCACGAAACGTCTTAGACATTTCCGACAGGTACGCTCCTTTGTTCTTGTTTGTTCCTTGGGAGATGAGGGAGCTGTAAACATAAACTTAAATGTAATAACGACATCAATAGAAAAGTCTCATCACTGATTTTATCGCTAAACACATGATAATAATTTCAACATTACTCTTAGTTAATGTACTAGAAGCTATAGTGCTATTTCAAAATATTATACCTTCACTAGGACCATGTTCGTCGCCATCAACCGAAGAAGTAGATGGTGCGGGCTGTGCGGTTGTTACACAATGATTCATAAATATAAGTTAATCTTGTGAAACATATGAAACTTCGTTTGTTATAGATCATCATGCATGCATACACATACACATCTAAGTGAACTTTAAAACCAATGATCATTTAGTCTGAGAGCTTTGACTGACATCACAAATTAATATTTCTCTAAATATAAATATAAAACAACTAAAAACTTGTTCAACATATAATTACATTGTTTTATAAATGATTTCATTTATCAAATGTTTAATTTTAACAAACAACATACATAGACGTTTGACTTACTGGTTTGATGGAATCGATGCCTATGCATAGTCAACTCGCGTGGAGTGGAGAATACCTCAGAGCAATCCTATACATATATAGAAACCAATGATCTTATAGTAATTGTAACAACATAAATTCAATAATACCTTATAATTGTTAAAGTATAACCGATTAAATTCTTATCAGCCTTACTAATAAAAGGTCTGTTTAAATGTTTACTAGCAGTAACATAACATTATCTCGATATAAGATCTTGTGTTAACTTTTTATGAAACAATCCTAGAGAGTATTTAGTTGCACCTTCGAAACACGATGTTATGCAATCATTAAACAGTTACTTTGAAACACAACATTTAATTTACAAAGATATCATAATCACTTAATTACTTAATTACTCAATTAAGTATATAACATGTTCCATATAGATCACATTTATATTAACATCATGAGGAGTATTCTTTCATTAACATGATAAAGATAGGGTGTCTTTTACATATATAAAATGTCGTTTAAATAACAGACAAACAACATTGTTTTTATAAAACAATATCACTTGGTTTATCATCATATGTCATTTACGTACCTTGTTTCTCATCTGTTGTGTTTGTTCGTAATAAAATGAGTCATTATATATAAATACAGTAACAGATTTAGTAAATATTACAGCTTTAAAGTTACAATCATAATCATACTTACATTGCAATGATATTGAGCTGTGGCGCACTTGTGCTTTTTCATACTATGCACTCTGGTGAAGGACTTATCACACTTATCACAGAAGAATCGTCTCCCCTCATGAGCTGATTTCTTATGTTGATTGAGATTCGTTTGGGATGAATAAGTTCTTTCACATTCCGAACATTTGAATGAACTGTAATTAGATAGAGAAATTGTATAATGAAATTAAACCATCATTACAGTTATGCCGCATGAAATAATTAGCTTTCTGTAAGATTACATGATTGAGGAGAAATCTAACTGTGGCTTCCTATTAGTTATTCACACAATCACATTTATCGGCTGATTAACCATTTCTGCGATCTCTTAAAACATTAGACAGAGTTAATCTTTGGCTTAGAAGAAATTGAATTATTGTTTGAACTAGTTGTCAATCAAATATACCACATGAATTATTAACTTTCTGTAGGATTACAGGATCGTTATGTGATTTCATTAATGATCATAATTCAGTTCAGTCAATCTGTTTAAAATCAGTAAAACATGTATTAGTTTTAATTACAATCACATAAAGGTGTTTACTTACGTTTTTGATGATGAATTCATTTGAATATTTCCGAGAGCAGAACACTTGATGTTAACACCATGACAGCAAGAGAGCTAATGATGGTATGAACAGATGTATGTATTATTCTTTAAGTCACTATAACTTCAATTGTTTCGCTAGCATAGCTTGAAAACCTGACTGTTGTCACGTTTTGGTCAACCACACCTCAGTGTCAGCCCTCGCCTGTTTCAGCCTGTGACAAGTCCAGTAAGGATCTGTTTATTCACAGGTCACGTCGGGTCAAGGAGTTGGCCATCAGCTCACAATACACACATGCTAATGACTTAACACCTTGCAAGATAACAAACTGATAGAACGCTCGTTGTAAAACCTTTTAAAATGCGATTTAATAGTTAATGTTCCTGTATGTTTAGGAGAGGTGAATTACCGAGTGGATACAGCCATTCACACCTCTATGTTCAACATAGTTTTATCTTAGCTCACAAATATGACTATGCTAAATGATTTAACAGCTTATTTCTAGAGAGCTCAAACATATAGCAAGATATTAAGTGTGATAAAAATGTAAACACATGGTATTCCTGCATCTCAAACATATCATCTCTGTACTTGAAATTATACAGCAGTGACATGATGTGTTTATTATATCATATATCCATGGATAATCGTGTAGAATGAATTAATATCTACTCTCGTATTCAAGACGATTGTTTGGATTTGTTTTTATGTGTACTTACGTAATGGTTAATATTACGTTTAAGGTATCCATAGGAAAGTATGTCCTTTTGTCATCTTTTCCAAGTCACGCCTTCCATTGTGTCGTCCTCACACATCAGGTAAGTCACGTAGGGTTTTCACACTCGGACACCGGGTCAGGTGAATGGACGAGTGTCAATTATCTAGTACTCTATCATAATTAATAACACCATATATCGTCTTGCAAAGTCATTCCATTAAGAATATGTTAATTAAAATGTGTGATGTCGTAATATCATCAGTATATCTGATTTGTGACGTCATCTATATATTTACATTATTTCCGGTTTCAGACATTGCACATTGCACAATCATTTTACATAGACAGTCATGCTATACGGCTCAGTCACGGGAGTCAGCCAGTTCGTTCTATTCAAGCCTGTTTTCTTTATTATCGTTTCTTTAATGTTATAATTCATTCATCCACATAAATATTTCATAGATTATGTTACATTCTTGAAATCATTGTCACGTTTTATTATTCTACACTCATTTTTTTTTTCTTTTCATTTATGATTATTTCATAAAATTTATTATATACCTATCTAATTAATACCTCTACAATCCTCACACCTCCCACCTCCCACCTCTCTAGAATCCTCACAGCTCCCACCTCCCACCTCCAACCTCTCTACAATCCTCACACCTCCCACCTCCCACCTCTCTAGAATCCTCACAGCTCCCACCTCCCACCTCTCTACAATCCTCACACCTCCCACCTCCCACCTCTCTAGAATCCTCACAGCTCCCACCTCCCACCTCTCTAGAATCCTCACAGCTCCCACCTCCCACCTCCCACCTCTCTACAATCCTCACACCTCCCACCTCCCACCTCTCTAGAATCCTCACAGCTCCCACCTCCCACCTCCCACCTCTCTACAATCCTCACACCTCCCACCTCCCACCTCTCTAGAATCCTCACAGCTCCCACCTCCCACCTCCAACCTCTCTACAATCCTCACACCTCCCACCTCCCACCTCTCTAGAATCCTCACAGCTCCCACCTCCCACCTCCCACCTCTCTACAATCCTCACACCTCCCACCTCCCACCTCTCTAGAATCCTCACAGCTCCCACCTCCCACCTCTCTAGAATCCTCACAGCTCCCACCTCCCACCTCCCACCTCTCTACAATCCTCACACCTCCCACCTCCCACCTCTCTAGAATCCTCACAGCTCCCACCTCCCACCTCCCACCTCTCTACAATCCTCACACCTCCCACCTCCCACCTCTCTAGAATCCTCACAGCTCCCACCTCCCACCTCTCTAGAATCCTCACAGCTCCCACCTCCCACCTCCCACCTCTCTACAATCCTCACACCTCCCACCTCCCACCTCTTTACTCTCTAGAGAGGTGGGATTGCACATTGCACATTGCACATTGCATACAGTCCTCGAGATTGACCCCTCTTAATACTATGGGGCTAACTTTTCTGACAATATCTTCTATATGATTTTTCCATGCGCAATCTTTCTGTAACGTTATGCCTAGATGTTTATGGCTTTCGACTTCTTTTATTGGAATTTGGTTCATATGCAAAGTTGGAATTTTTTCGGTTTTATGTTTACGAGAAAAATTTATTGTTTCGGTTTTATCAGGATTAAAGTTAACTTGCCATTTATCTGCCCAGCTAGATATGCGCTTTAGGTCGTCGTTCAGACTGGAAGCGGCAGTATCGTGATCATCAACAATTACATAAATTGAAGTATCGTCAGCAAATAAGCGTATGTGACTGTCAATACCATCAACTAAGTCATTTTTGTATATAATGAAAAGTAACGGACCCAATACGGAACCTTAAGCTTGTGGGACGCCGGCAAGTACAGGTTTATAATCGGAAGAATATCCATTTATGACAACTTTCTGTAAACGGTTTTCTAAGTAACTTTCAAACCAGCTCAATAAAGTACCATCGATGCCATAGTTCTTAAGTTTAGAAATGATGCCCTTGTGCCAGACCTTGTCAAAGGCCTTACTTATATCGCAGAATACAGCCCTAACCTCCTTACCTTCGTCAAGCCCTTTCGCAATAAAATCGTATAAAAAAGTTAATTGGTTAGCGGTTGAATCACCAGGCATAAAGCCGGATTGTAAATTGGTTAAGATGTCATTGTCTCGAAAGTAGTTAAATACATGTTTAAAGATACACTTTTCGAATACTTTAGACAGACAACTCGTAAGTGCGACAGGTCTGTAATTGGAACATTCATTAACACTATTCTTTTTATGCAGAGGTATGACTGAAGCTTCCTTCCAGGCGGCTGGAAACGTGAATTGTTGAAGAGACCAATTAAACAGTTTTGTTAATATAGGAGCTAAACCTTTCGCCGCGGCTTTAAGAAATCTATTTCCTATTCCATCTGGTCCAGTTGATTTTGATGGATCAAGAGAGAGAAGAATATCTTGTACTTCCCCAGGTGTAAGATGGACAGTATTTATTGATGTTACAATAGGATCTGAGAGATATTCGCGATCGGGTACTTGTGCATCGGGATATTTTACTGTTGACTGACTAACAAAGAAATCATTGAAAATATATGCAATCTCTTCGGGGTCATCATAAACAATGTTGTTAGAAACTATTGATGGAAAGAAGTTACGTTCGGATTTACTTTGACTAAACTGTTTTATCAAACGCCACCATGTTTTTGTGCCAACGGAGGAATTTACCTTAGTATCTATTTTTGAGTCACATATTCTTTTTGCTTCACGTATTAAACTAACGACTTTGTTTCTGGATGAACGGAAATTTGCCCAGTCGGAGGGACGATTTCGTTTTTTGGCAATTTTATGAAAACGATTTCGTTTACGCATTGCAGCGCGAACTTTGCTATTCATCCATACGGGGTCATCCGCTTTTATATTGACCAGTCTATTCGGTGTGTTGTTGTTCATGATATATTTTATTTTATCAGTTAAAATTTCAACTGCAGTATTTATATTACCAGAGTTAAATATTTCGTTTTCATCAACTTCGTTTAGATGTCTTTCAACACTATCTTTATCCATGGAATCAAAATCATATACTACTCTTTTTATAGATCGCGTTTTAAATATTTTATCTAAGATTGTCAGGAAAACAGGACAGTGGTCACTGCATACGGGATCGAGAACGCCGGAGCTAAGCACGCTGTTTTCATGTGAAACAAAAATCAAATCAATTAAAGTGCTAGAGCTTTGCGTTATTCTCGTTGGAGCAGTTATAATCTGATTTATCCCGTATAAACGTTTGAGCGTTTCGATGTTGATGTTACTTTCTTGTAAGATATCTATGTTGAAGTCGCCAACAATAACAGTAAACATATTTAGATCTATCGCCATTTCGATTGATTGGTTAATCAAGTCCCAGTAAAATTCACTTTTATCCGCGCGGTAAAATGTACCGATAAGATAATTTCTATTTTTGCATTTTATTTTTATCCATAGTGCCTCGAGGCCAACAATATCTAATGTTTCCATACTCTCTACGCATAAGTTTTGTTTTACGTAAATGGCCACGCCCCCGCCTCGTGTTAAACGATCTTTTCTAAACGGACTGTGAAAGCCTGGAATTTGTATATCCCTGCTATTAATATGATCATTTAGCCAAGTTTCTGTGAGACAGATCACATCATAGTCTAAAAATTCCGCATGAATGATATCAACTTTATCTTTTAGACTTCTTACATTGAGATGTATTATCTTAAGATTTCTATCAGGTTTTGGTCCCGGGTTTGGGTGAATATCTCCGCAACAAAGTAAGAGAATAATGATAAATATTGAAGTGCATGGATCATACACACATCGAAATCTTGAAAGATAGATATATAAATAAAGATTGTATGAACTTATTGAATGAAGTGAAACTGCAAAGCTTCCCACTGCCTGCCTATATTGCATTATGTCAACCGACATGATACACAAACAATCTATGAAACATATCAGAAGGCTGGCAGTGGGATTGGGTTATGTACGTAATTACACATACATATGTATGTTTGCAACTGCAAATATATTTGTTTGATTTTCTTGAGTAATCATAATGAAGAGAAGTTTCAAAATTCAAACAAAAAGAAAGAAAATATACAAAAAAGAAAGCACTCATAGAGTTTTTCATAAATTGGAAAAGAGAAGGAATCCCCTGGTTAAATAATTAGTGATAAGTACATATGTTTGTATAAGTATATGATGAACAAGCAAAAAGCTATCAAGTTTTACGACAATAAAATCCGCCGTTACTAGGGTGATACACGGAGAAGATTAACACGTGTTGCACGTGCATCACGTTCAGGTATTGTTAATGTACGTGCTGTGGGAGAGATGTGGACAGTTGGATAAATGTGCATGTGAATGTAAAATTATGTAAGTATTTCTTAATTATTTCAAATTCTCAACGTTTCATGTTGAAATTAGTATCACTATATATATGTAAACCAAAATGGCAAACTACAGAACTTCATTATATAACCAAATCAAAGTTGGAATGTTAATTATATAGTAATGTTATTATTGCATATATTGTTATGTAATTATGTCAATGTACAATAACTGGAAGTATAATTATTAGGACAGTCTGATGTGGGTTGCATACATGTGTATGAATGGTTTACCAAAGAAATTATTTTCACCTAGTAGGAGTACTGTCGTAGAAGTTACAATCAAAGCAAATTAAAATAATTAACGATGCTGCATGATACGAAGGCCATTTCATGATGTATGTTTGTGATATGCCTAAGAGAATATATTTCCCAGTATCACTATCACCTATATAACAAGTATATGCCATGTGACGTAGATTAATGACATCACGTTTTCACATCGTAGTAGATATTTGAAAGGATGATATCACTTTCATTATCCATACAAATCAGCAAAAAACAACAACCCGATTTGATAGCGCAGAACAGTGTTGGTATAGTAGTGTATAGTACCATAGATCAGGTTAGATCGGATGAGTCAAGTTGGTATATTTATGTGATCGACACATTGTTACAGACATGTTGCAATAGAACATAAAATGTCACATTCACATGTTTTTGTTCAAATCACGTCTTGTACATGTGATTATATGGACGGGGACTGTTCTGTCCAGTTATGTATATAGAGTCACATTCAACAACTTACCACTTTCTTGTAAAGTCCATCCTATGAAGTTTATTTTAAACACTGCAATCAGTTCATTTACTTAATGGAAACACTGTCACGACTTCACAATTGTGTTCATTCACTATCCTTTTATAAAGGATTGTGGTGATTTTAACACATACCACCAATATCACCAATACTTAACGTGACTTCCAGGAATTTGTACACATTTAACGACTAGAAACACAACACAACAAACTAAAGAGAAGACACTGATACTCGGTGCCGATTTGAGCAAAGCTCCCATTTGCTATGACGGACCGAGAACAACATTGAAATCGCAGAACAGATTGGTCATAGAGTAGTTGTTCACACTAGTCGTTGTGGGATGTATCCTGGGAAAGGTTGACGACAAGTTTGAGCCTTGTTTGCTCACAGACACTGTTGAAATGGGAAGCTGTCGCAACTTTCTTCAGACTTCCGTCTTTCAATTTTATCAGAATTACTCCACCAGTAACCCAGGTGGATTCTACGCGATTATCCTTCACTAGATCCCTGGCTTTTCGAGCTATAAGGGCCCTGGTTTTGGTAAGGTCCTCATTTACATAGACCTTTGATGCCCTGTTTGTGTTCGCCTGCTTCAACTTAGATCTGTTGGCGATGAATTGTCGCTTTGTAGCGTTACTTAGCAACATTACGATTATTGGCCTGGGTGGGGATTGAGGCTTTGGGGGGTACCTGGGGACCCGGTGGCTTATGTCAATATCTCTGGGAGATATATCTACCCCGATGGTCTTCGCAATCTCCATCACTAACTTGTTTGTATCTTCTCTCTCCACTTCGGGGACCCCCCTTATCCGAATGTTGTTACGTCTAGCATATTGCTCTGCACGGTCAAGTTTGTCGGATAATCCCTCTATCACCTCATCTCTCTCTGTAAGTTTGGATTTTAGGTCTTTAACTTCGCTATCGAGTTGCTTGGTTTTCTCATACATGTGTGAGATTTCCTGTCTGAGTGTCGGCATTATGGCTTCACTTACTGCAGACCCTATTAGAGATAGAACTTCGCCATTCTTAAGGGCTAGTAAGAACTGGGCAATAAATTGTTCGGTACTACTCTCGCTTGGCTGACCACTGTCCACTGCATGAGATTCCATACTTTCGGAGCTAAGTTCAGAGCAGTCAGACAACGATGAATTTGATACAAAGCAATGTCGTTTATTATTGTCAGTTTCAGATTCAGGTGATGTAAAAACGTCTCCCCGATTTCTTTTGATTGAAAGTGGTGTGTTATCCATATGATATTAACGTTGGAAATTATATGCGTTTATTATGAGCCGTAGGATTTTGGATGAATATCAGTGACGTTTCTAGTCCGGCACAATCGTAAACACAATCTGTCAAAATCCACCTTATTAAAGTTCATCCATATTCAAAACTTCGATATATCCAAATTAGTAAGCTTATCTTACATACTGTTCATTTTCGAAATCTATATCCAAGGGATTTCTTCGTAATTTCGCCTCAAAAACTCACATTGTTGTTTCCCGCTGTGAAAAACACGTCCAGTCCTTGTGACGTCACTACCGGACGAAAATATGAAAGATAGTGTCTGCTGTGTGAGTTTCGCTGAAATACAAGAACGCTTGTGACTGCTGTTCAAAATGATGATAATTTTTTTCATTCAGTCACATATAACGTCTATCAGCCAGCTATCGTGTTCCTGATAGTATAGTGAACACCGTGGGGAAGGAGCTGCAGTTTTAGTGCTTCTGCGTGTATAAATACTACATACGTATATATATATATCCAAGCTTCTCTTTTTAATAGAGTTCGTCCTTACTATTACACAATAAATAATGAAACATCACTGCAGGTAACGACACTGACTTCATCAGCATTGACAGCACCACCGGAGTTCTGACCCTCATCAAGAGACTTGACAGAGACAGTCCATCTGGAGTTGTCTCCCTTGGCGATCTGACTTTGACGGTCACTGACTCGGCCGGACAAAATGTGTCAGTTGATCTCAACGTCACTGTGGTCGATATCAACGATAACCCTCCCCTTTGTGACGTAACGTCTGATGTCATCATGATTGCAGAGAACACTCCTAAAGGTTAACAATACGTGTTTGAATGCCTACGTTTTCCCATATTTTTACGTTGAACTCCGAAAAGTCACCAATTCTAAATTTAACATTATTTAATATTTCTTTCTTTGCCTTGTAACATAATTTTTCTGCTTAAAGCTGAACCTTTGCTCACATGGAACGAATTTTACAGACTGCCCAAAATACATTTCCTTGAAATGTGTTTAATAGAATACTTTATTTTTTAAATGTGTTCTGTTTCAGACGTGCTTGTATCAAACATTACCTGCAGTCATTCAGACAGTGATAGTGATGGTGTAGAAGTTTCTCTGATACCACCAACTGACCCAGGAGGTCACTTCAGAGTTTCTGGACATCAGCTGTTCACAGGGCAGCAATTACTGGACTTCGAGAATACTTCAGATTATATTCTGATCCGAATATTAGCAGTGGATAATCCAGGTGGTGACGTCAGACTTTCTTCAACCTCGTCAGTATATATACACGTGAGAACCCCTCAACATACTTAGAGAAGGGACAATCTAATCTATGAAAAGAAATTGGTGAAATTTGTTCTTTGGTATCAGAAAAACTAAATTATCCAAATTCGAAAGACACAGTGATAGTGATATGAATTCATTATATTACTTATGATAAAATATTGCAAATATGGATAGAATAGAAAAGGATTTCCTTTTTCCATATGTGTGTTTTGTTTTACAAAACAAACCATATATTATGTAACATAATTATTTAAAACAGGGACCGAGACACATGCTCTGCTTACGAATCCAGAGAGAATTGTTCAACAATAAGCACGTTTCAGGTTCTACCAGTGAACGAATTTGATCCTGAATGGACAGATGACGGAAATGGGAGTTTTCCAGATGTATCGATTTCTGAAAATGTACTTCCGGGACACAAGGTCAAAACTGTCTCAGCGATTGATCAGGATCAAGGAGATGATGGTCACGTGATCTATAGCATCGATTCGATTGTAACAGGTTATGGATGTGCCATTTTGATCGTATATTTCATCAACATATATTATTTACATTTATCTACTATGGAAAGACACATACACTTGTTGATACACTTATAACTATTTGTTGGAGGTATGGTACATGTAGAAGTTGAAAACTGAGCAAGCACTTTTCTTTATTGATTATTATGGTTTTATTGTATTATAGGCGACAACCGGGCATTATATTTCATGCTGCCTTCAATGGTAAATTAAATCGGTATGATTACTGTACCAGATGGTCCCTTTCTCTGCTAACCAAATAAGCAGATCATAATGTGAAGATGATGACACGATCATAGAAACCATACTTTCTTTTTCTTAAGTGTTCACTTGCTAATACAGTCAAAATATTCTTTGTCTATTCATCAAGACGGTGGATTGAGAACATGAACTACTGCTATACACTAAGCTTTGTTTATGGGTTTAAATACATTAAAAATCGTCATCATGTATATTTCTTATACACACGAGGTACAAAGTCAAAAATCAATATGTGGTTTACTTTATGTAATCAAGACGCTGGATTGAGAGCAGATAACGCCTTCACCATGAACCCAATCACTGGAGACCTGACGACAAGTTCCCAGCTGGACTGTGACGCTGCTACAGGCGGAGTGAGCTGGTACAACATCACAGTGTCAGCTGCAGACAGCTCCAACTCCAGTAGAAACATCAGCGCTGTGCAGAGAGTCCTGCTGCAGAACCACAACGACCTGGCTCCAGTGTTCAGCCAGACGGTGTATAGAGTTGACGTGTCCTGTGAGACACATGCAGCCGTCCTGCTGATCTCCCTGTCTGCTGAGGACGAGGACAGTACGAGTGTCGAGTACAGTCTCCAGTCTGGAGCGAACCCTTACATCAGAGTTGATGTCACTGGGAACGTCACACTTCTAAGTTACCCCGAGAGTAGTGACGTCACAGATCTAGCTCTGTCAGTTGTTGTGGAGGCCACGGATCAGGGGAGTCCGGAGCTGAAGGGGACCAGTACACTGCTGGTGCTGTTTGACAAGTGCTCCACGTCAACAGGTGAGATTCATCAACACGATTTTTCCTACATGAAGAAGGTTAAAGATGGCAGTCTTTTTTACTGAACTGTTCTTCATATTAAGAACGAAGAACAAAGGTTTTCTGCAGCTGGGAATTAACCCATTATGTTGGCAGAGGATCATAATTAAAATGGTTTCATTCCTCAGGAGCATTTTGTATCCATCAATATAGAACGCCTGTTCATGTTCATCAACCAGTTGAGGTTACGACATACTCGTCTTGCGATTGATAATCGATGTATTTAACGATGACCATTATTTCAACTAGATAATACTTGTGTGTAAGCATGTTGTCGAAGACTGAATAATCGACACTCACATGTAAAGCAACTTCCAAAGAATTATTCGTCTTAATATTTTCCACATCAGCACTTGTGCCATGCTTAGCCAATAGAACATGCCTTGTATTGTTTGCGAGAGGTTTCAAATTTTGAATTATTTTCTTGTGTTCGTCTCTTTTGCAAAATGCAATTCTTGTTCCCCAGACCCTCCCTCTAACTGCACTGTGAGAGGTCCGCCAGTGGAGGAGTTTGTGGAAGCATGGGCAATGAGAGGGCTGGTCATGTGTCTGTCTGCTGCCCTCCTCGGTTTTGCCGTCATGCTCATGAGGTATTATTGGTTTTTACACCAAGGGCGTTTTGGCCTTTATTTGTAACACGGAATTACAATATGCCATAAGGAATCTCTTATAAACTGACTTGCAAAAGAAACGCAACCAAAACAGTTTTTATCCCAAATCAAACAAACGCATATTATAATGTTATGTATCGAAAATACATACATTTGGAAGGGTCTTTCAGTAAAAATAACCATTAATTGATGTGACGTAAAGGGTCAATTGTCCAGTTTTCGATCATCAGGTTTTTTAGAGCATTGAATAGAATAACGATATTTTGAGCTTAATGGTGTAAGAAGGCTTACAAACACGTGAGGAAAAGGCCAAGTCTCTATTGTCAATGGCCGAGGTTGGAATTGCAAAAGTTGTTCAATGGGTGACAAGTCAGCAGATCAGTCTTTCTACGGCGTGGATAACTTTGGTTTTCCACTACGTGGCTTGTACGCAATGTTACCAGTTCGTCTGTAAAATTTAGCGAGTCTGGCTATTGTACACTTGGTGCAATCCATGATTAGGCAACTTGGTTAAGCGTCGCTCCAATCTGTAGGATTCAAATTGTTCTCTCTTTTTTTCTGTAGCACTTTAAAAAGCCATGTTCGTCGCTTGCAATCGAATATTTTAATGCAAAACCATCATTCTGTTGATGTTTTGTACCCAAATTTCATTTGGTTAACTTTGTACACAAACTGAAAGTTTTGACCAATAAGTTCATTTTTCTCGAAACTTACGACGAAAACTTGCATTTGCGTACAGTGAATGTATAGGTTACATTTAGAAGACATGTTTAAAGTGTTTTCAATCGGTAGGCTTCGTTCCTCGAAAAATAATAACCTTTTGTATTCTGGTGGCGTTTCTTTTGCAAGTCAGTTTATTTTGGGCCTTTGGGCTTCCTTTACAATTTTAACGATATCATCCGTACACTGGATATGGCATATAGATGTAACGTGAAGCACGAATGATAACACCATAGCTAAGTCATAATGAATTATGTCTCTCCCTGAAGGGTCGGGAGACATATTGTTTTTGGTTGAGTTTCCGTCGGCGTTGTTTCCGGAGCCTACCTCTAAAACTACTTGACCAATCTTCACCAAATTTGGTAAACAGCCTCCCCATACCATGAAGGTGTACCTTATGGGGGTTTCAGCTTCTTTTTAAAAATACATTTTGTTTCCATGGTATTAATGTGAAGGGTAGGGTTTGTTTCCGGAGCAGATCTCTAAAACCACTTGACCAATCTTCGCCAAATTTGGTATACAGCCTCCCAAGATCACTAGATGTGCCTTTTGGGGGTTTTCTTGTTAGCGCGATATCTCACGAATCACTGCACCAAGAGGCTTTGGTACCAGTCTTCATTTGGGGAATACGCAGACACAAGACGATTTTGGTGACCTTGACATCATTGTCAAGGTCACTACGAGACTTTGACCAGATTTTAAAATGTTCTTAGCCCGATATATAATAACAATTGAATCAAACATGTAATGGTCACTACTCAGTACAAGCTGTGTGTCCATCCTTTTCGCTCATGTCTTAATTGCAGCGGGGGACATGGTCACATTTGTGACAATGACTTGTTCTTATTCAGACCCGAACGCAATAAGGCAGTTTATCTAATATTGTGTTTTATATCAGTATAAAAGTTTGTTTGTACCAATAAGGTTATCTTTTAATTCAACAGGCCTAAGTCTCCAGTACCCGGAACAGGTGAGCACACTTATACTAAGTTTTGTATTCTGCTCACAACGTTTCTCTGTGTAAATATATCATCAGTTAACGCTGGTATGTTTTTGATCAAGTTCACGGACCTCATTTGAGCATGTTAAAGTGTGAATTGTAATTTTTGGAGGTTTTTTTGTGTCTTAAAAATATCTACATAGTCTTTTACTTGTACAGTTCGCCTTAAGTCTACCTATTGTTGTGTTGTATACATGATGCATGGATTCTAAAAATAGCAATGTTGTATTCATGAATTTGACAGTATTTCCAAAATAAAACAATTACATTACTGTACAAAAACGTTCATAGTATATAGTTGTTATTATGACTGTCTGTGTATGAGTGATGTTAAGCACGCATTTGCAATGACGTTGACAAAATTGACAATGATGACGAATATGATTGATGACAATAACGATGCCGATCATGCTGATGATAACGAAGATGACTGTGATGACAATAACGATGGCGATCATGCTGATGATGACGAAGATAACTGATGACAATAACGATGGCGATCATGCTGATGATGACGAAGATGACTGATGACAATAACGATGGCGATCATGCGGATGATGACGAAGGTGACTGATGACAATAACGATGGCGATCATGCTGATGATGACGAAGATGACTGATGACAATAACGATGGCGATCATGCTGATGATGACGAAGATGACTAATGACAATAACGATGGCGATCATGCTGATGATGACGAAGATGACTGATGACAATAACGATGGCGATCATCCTGATGATGACGAAGATGACTGATGACAATAACGATGGCGATCATGCTGATGATGGTGAAGATGACTGATGACAATAACGATAACGATGGCGATCATGCTGATGATGACGAAGATGACTGATGACAATAACGATGGCGATCATGCTGATGATAACGAAAATGACTGTGATGACAATAACGATAACGATGGCGATCATGCTGATGATTACGAAGATGACTGGTGACACTGACGATGGCGATCATGCTGATGATGACGAAGAAGACTGATGACAATAACGATGGCGATCATGCTGATGAAGACGAAGATGACTGATGACAATAACGATAACGATGGCGATCATGCTGATGATGACGAAGATGATTGATGACAATAACGATGCCGATCATGCTGATGATAACGAAGATGACTGTGATGACAATAACGATGGCGATCATGCTGATGATGACGAAGATGACTGATGACAATAACGATGGCGATCATGCGGATGATGACGAAGATGACTGATGACAATAACGATAACGATGGCGATCATGCTGATGATGACGAAGATGATTGATGACACTAACGATAGCGATCATGCTGATGATTGTGAAGATGACTGATGACAATAACGATAACGATGGCGATCATGCTGATGATGACGAAGATGACTGATGACACTAACGATGGCGATCATGCTGATGATGACGAAGATGACTGATGACAATAACGATGGCGATCATGCTGATGATGACGAAGATGACTGATGACAATAACGATGGCGATCATGCTGATGATGACGAAGATGACTGATGACAATAACGATAACGATGGCGATCATGCTGATGATGACGAAGATGAATGATGACAATAACGATGGCGATCATGCTGATGATGACGAAGATGACTGATGACACTAACGATGGCGATCATGCTGATGATGACGAAGCTGACTGATGACAATAACGATGGCGATCATGCTGCTGATGACGAAGATGACTGATGACAATAACGATGGCGATCATGCTGAAGATGACGAAGATGACTGTGATGCATATGACAATAACGATGGCGATCATGCTGATGATGACGAAGATGACTGATGACAATAACGATGGCGATCATGCTGAAGATGACGAAGATGACTGTGATGCATATGACAATAGCGATGGCGATCATGCTGATGATGACGAAGATGACTGTGATGACCATAACGATGGCGGTCATGCTGATGATGACGAAGATGACTGATGACAATAACGATAACGATGGCGATCATGCTGAAGATGACGAAGATGACTGTGATGCATATGACAATAACGATGGCGATCATGCTGATGATGACGAAGATGACTGTGATGACCATAACGATGGCGGTCATGCTGATGATGACGACTTCTCTTCTTTCAGTTCTACCCAAGCCGACACAGCCTCAATACAGAAGCTCCCGCGTCCTCTCCTTCAATGACTTTTAGTGAAGAACTGAAGACCAATACCTCACTTCGGTTGCGGGCTTTCTCCCTGCCGTAATACTAGCAGCCGCGATATAAGTGAAATACTCTTGAAAGCGGCGTTAAACCCCAACTCACCTCACCTCACCTCACCTCACTTCGTGACTGGTTTGTCAAAAATACTGACATTGAACAAAACGAAATGTGATGCATGACGAAGCTATTTATTGCTTTAATCGCTTTCAAATGTAGCTCATGGAGGAGGTATCTTGTAAATATATGTAGTTAATTAGTGATGATGTGATATTTTTCTATCAATATGAGTTGTTCTGCATCTTTAATGTTATGCAAATCAAGTCTTTTGACTTTGACTGTCGTAACATAAATCAAACCCTCCTGTTGAGATGGCTTATTAAATGTGATGAAATCAGAATCATATGTACAATTGTCCGAACGAAGTCACCGTGCTGTGTGTCTATTATCCGTGTCTAGTACCATACCATATACATCTTACATCACCACTAAACAATTAAATGAAAACTATGATTCAACTAAAAAAATCAGTTTAAAAAGATACCCAAGCATCCCCAGAATTTGATTTGATTTGTCGTATTTCCTTGTTTCACGTATTGTGTATATATGTACCTGGACAATCATTTTTCAAACATATTCGAACATCCCTCTCTGTTTCACCACACGACACGAAGTCGGTTCTACAAGTCTATCCTGATTTGAGGAAGCACCGAATCATCTGCATCCTGGAACTGTAGGTAATCAGGAAGAATCACGTGACCGAGCTGTTTCAATCCATTCACAAGGGGAGAGAACCCATCTTCTTGCCACGCACTCAGTAACCATGGAAACCACCGGAAAGGCGCAGTGAAGACATGCGCGATGCGATGGTTGATTGAAGAGTAGCAAGACGCGAAGACGTTGTTCACCAAGAGAGTTCCTTCTTCTGTGAGAGGCACGAACACTCCTGGTGGAGGAGAGGAAGTGAATTTGAATGAGGCTTTATTACTTCACACCTCTCTTATACACGTTACGTTCTCGCAATGGCCGTCTTTCAACAAATGTCTCATCAACCTGATACTTGATTCAATACAATTATGTTTTTATGATACAGCTAATTATACCCCCGCTACGACGTAAATCGTTTCAGGAGCATATTAAAAAACTATATGACTCGGTAACTTCAAATTTGGTATGGAAGTAACCTATATGGTGCTGTTGTGCCTTTTAGGGGTCTAAACTCCAAGGTTCAAATAATTTTTGAAATTCTGATCAAAAACGGTCCGATTTTTGGACTTTGTCTCGTACCCGGAGCATATCTCAAAACTATTTGACTTCAATTTTGGTATCGACGTAACCTTTATGGTGCTATTGTGACCTTTAAGGGTTCCATGGTCCACATATATTTTTAAATTTTGTCATTTGTGTCATTTCTAGGGCATAAATAAAAAAAAACTATATAACTTGAAAACTTAAATTTGGATGTTGTCTATACGGTATGTGTGTGCCTTTCATTGGTTTAAACGGTTCAAACAATTAAAAAATATTTTCATTAGAACAATCATTGTTATTCATTGACATGACTGACTAGATTATGATTTCCAATTTAGTTTACTGTATATAGACGATTAAACTACAGGCGGGGGTATGTGTCTTGTATAAAACCATTTATATTGGTGCGGAAAAAAACGATGCGATGGTTTGACCATTAATTGGAATGATCCAGAAGATTGCAAAGTGTTAACTGACCTTGCTGAACGACTGGTTCCACGTGAGTGACCATGACTGGACACAGAGAGTGACCACACTCTCCTTTGGTGAACAAGTAGTCCCCCGGTCTCACACTCACAGCAAACCTTGGTTGGATAAAACAAATCAACTTCATACTGTCACCAAACACATATCTATTCCATACAGTCCAGTTAAAGTAAGATGATCAAAGTGAATTCAGCTATGTCCAACATTAAACCAGCCGTTCGTCACAAAGACGATCATGCCAACAGCAAACTCTTACAAATGCACAATTCACAGCAGTGGTAAATTAGTAAAATTATATATATATATATTATATATAGATATAATCATAAGATAGATAATGAAGCTAAGGATGAGGAATAATTCAAATCATGTTTCAAAGCAGCGCTAACTAAGTAACCATCTGACACTGCCTTGCAGGAAATTGTGCCGTTATTCGGTCCCGGTGTATTGCCATTGTCTGGTGTGTATCATTTCAGAATATATTTTGTAATCACCAAAGTGACCCTCAGTTTTGCTTAATAATCTTTCCGGCAGTAACATTTGATGAACGTGTAGGAATATTTAAATTCTAATTAGATTCAATTATGCTTCAAAGTCACTTCATTTTCAACAGAGTTAAGAATTAAATACTTCTTGGGTAAAAATACGAAGATATGGGTAATATGCGTCTATGGGTGCTGATCTATTTCTATTGAACAGAATGTTTGGTGTCTTAGTTGAACATGTAATGTAATTTAAAATTAAAGATATATATATAGTATATATAATACCTTCTTGGGCTCTACTACGTTGAGATATCGTTACTGTAGGGCGCACTTAAAGACGACACATGCGAAAGGGACGTTTCGACTCTCCTATCTCGCCTATTTATTCCTACTATACTGTAAGGAGACTTTATTACCAGTTATGTGCTTAATTGAGCACACTTGCAATTTTTTAAATCCATTTTGTTGACTTAGTTACATGACTTTTGGCTATAAGTTTCAGTAAAAACTAGTCTAGTGTTTTGGATTGAAAGTTTGTACAAAATTATACAAATCTAAAATACCTTGGTTCCATATTTCTAGTCTGGTTGCTATTGGAAACGAAGACAAGATGGCGTCCTGAGAGGGAGAGACTGGCTCCAGTGGTTGAGATGTTCAGATAAAGCGCGTGTTTCCTTGGTTGACGTTTCAGAAAGGTCCTCACTTCGCTGAATACAATCTCCCCTTCACTGGAAACTAAACAACAAGATACATGAGAAATTAAATTATGTATACCTACAGCTTATGCTTATTAAAGGTCCTCACGTCACTGCTTATCAGTAATCCCTTGTCAAAGGACAAAACTCAATTGGTGCCCCTATCAGGAATAACGTTTTTTTAATATACCGAAGTTCAAAAGAAACTGCCCACTCAATTGAAGACTTGTACAATAAATGCAAAATGTACACTCTTTTAAAATCAGTGGAATAAAATACTTCATGTTGTTTCATTCATCAATGACAATGACAGTGTGAACAGTGTGATATGCAATATACAGTATAAGCGCCAGTACATTTATATATGAAATAGTTTATTCAGTATAAAGACCACAGGCCCATGTACAATATACAAAATTTTGATGAAATTGACAGATTAGGTGCAATAACTGAAACAACATAACATTTGTTAACAGGTTTTACGTGATATATACATACAATTTACAATAGTGAACAACGTAATATATAAGCGTCTTTGATATAGTGTGAAAATGCATGTAAACGATTGATATTTTCATTTTGTAACAGAGTAGCTAGATATGTTTTAGTTTTACATTTCACTTCTACCATATATTTTCTTCTTAATTCCTTATACATAGTGCATAAAAACATAAAATGTAATTCTAAAACATTTATACAGAAAGGACAAAATCTTAATTCTCTAGGGATATTATTTCTTCTTCCGATGTTTTTCATTATTTTCAGTTCACCGGTTCTAAAAAGTGTTAAAATCCTCTCAAGTCTTTATTACGTAATATTACAAATATGATTCCATTTTAAAAGATGTTTTCACGAACAAATAGAAACCTAAATTAGAATGCTCATTTAAAGTGGACATGGTATTTTGAGCATTACATATATATATATATATATATATATATATATATATATATATTCATCATGCACTATCACGTTCTGCTCTTATTTCTCAGTACCTGTCTGTACTCTATCCCCTGCTCTAAGATCCTTCATCTCAGTGTGAGAGCCATCCTCGAGCGTCAGGAACACGTCTCCAGGGAAACAGATCTCTTTTGTCCACGAACAAGGGCAACACACCCACTCACTGTTGTGGCGGTACTTCTTCCTGCAGTAGCAGCCACACCGCTTCCTTCTTATATGCAAACCTTCCTCGTCATCTACCCCCTTCAACACAAATAGTACACCTATCTGCAAACCTTCCTCGTCATCTACCCCCTTCAACACAAATAGTACACCTATCTGCAAACCTTCCTCGTCATCAACCCCCTTCAACACAAATAGTACACCTATCTGCAAACCTACCTCGTCATCCACCCCCTTCAACATAAATAATACACTATCTCATTGATCATGATAACGTTTTTTTTTTATTATTGTCAATTATACTGGTCCAAGTAATGAAATAAAATCGAAAGTAAACTTAACACTTATAAGAATTATACGATATAGCAATAGAGGCTATCGTTACTTAAATGTCATATCTCACCCGTAAATTGGAAATCGGGGGAGGAGGAAATTTATTATATGCTAAGCGATGTGAGACTGAGTTTTCTCAGTTTGAGAAAATGTGTTGTTACTTGCCCGTGTAAGATATTGCAGTGTTATAATTATACGGCAATATTACACTAGTGTAATACCGCCGCACGTATGACATCACAATAGTTTGCGGTTATGACGTCCCAATGGGAGTAGCCTACCGTCGTCAAAATGGTATCGGACTTGCGGGAAGTTTCAGAGCTATGTCAGCTATTTCGTTGGATCGAGGTGGGCCAGTTATAAACAGAATACTAAACTTCCTTCTATTTGATACCATCAAACTCGCTTTCGCTCGTTTTATACAAAATCATTAACTCGTTTAATAAAAATGGTATTAAATAGAAGTTCGTTTAGTATCCTCTATATATCAAACACATTGTGAAGGGTTATCGACGTTTGACTGAGCTTAGGTCAAATCATGAAGTATATGTACAAGTTTAAAATTGGAAACCCATAAAGCAGCTTCTAAACATTCTTCCCTTATTTTGAGCTATAACATTTCTATATTTTAAGTGAAATGTTGTATACCTCATTCATAGGTTCCAGATCCCTCTCCAAAAGTAATTCGTCGTTAGGTCCACGTCTCAACCGTAGATTAACTGCAATAGATGACTTGTTTATTTCCCCGCCTATCCTATATACTCATATAACTTAATCATCATCTAGAGATGTAACAACTTCACTACGCGAGGCATGACTCATGCCAGTCTCCATTACTGGATGATTTAAGCCTTGCCGTATTTCCTTTAGGTTTCCGTGCCAAGAAATCAGAGACCACTATGCTTTTCAGGTACAGTGATCATGATCCACTATGTTAGTACGGAAAAATGACGGAAATACTACAAGGCTTTAATCAGCCACTAATGGAAACTTGCAAGAAGTTGGTAATGTTGTTGACAAAATTTTCGGATAATCTTGCTTCAACAATTCACATCTGGTTTAATGTTCCATTTTTTAAATGGAAACATTCTCAAAAAACCTTCAGACATGTATCATCCCATCCTCGGTTACCCATGGTTTTATATATGCTCCGTTACTCTCCACTATATCACCCATGGGAAACTCTATCAGAGAACTACAATTACCCGCCCTTGGCCGGCGTGAGCCAATCAAACTGCTACGCAGCTTGGACCTGCGAACCAATGACAATTCATATCACTTCGTTGCAAAGCACTCGAGGTCATTTTGTTTGCCAACCGTCACCGGTTATGTCCCTTGATCATTTCCGTCTTGTCCTATTGAGCATTTTCTTTGGTTACTGGTCACGCCGGCCAACGGCGGGTACTTTTAGTACAGATTTCTCTGATAGAGTTTCCCATGGGTGATATAGTGGAGAGTAACGAAGCATATATAGAACCATGGGTAACCGAGGATGATATCATCCTACTGGGCTCGTATCTAGGGCAAGTAAAATTAGCAATGAACCCAGCAAAAGCGTCAGTTAAGGCCTTTATGTCATATCCCAATCATCTTATGCCCCAGAAGGTAGCTAAAACACATAGGTAAGATGTAATGAAGACATTTACATATACGATATACGAGGTAATACTCACTGCGGTCATCTCCAACATGCCTAGTTGTGGACTCTGTGGAGGAAAAAGAATCAGGGTCATTGTTAAACTCAAGTCTCTCGTAAACTGATGCAGAAACACAATGAAAGGGTTAGAAAGAATAGGACTGGAAACACTATTGCTGACCTTCAACAACATATTTTGAAACTTCAGTCTTATGTTTTGTGCTTCCTAGTTTATGGTGTGTATGAAGAGTGAATATCCTTTGTCTCGCGTTTAGCTCGAGCTTGTGGATCATTACTTTCATGATAGAAAAAACAAGACACTTCAACAAAGCCAAATATACAGAATTCTACAGGAAATGCGACACTCTATGGAAATATTCTGAATACTTAATTGCTGTAAAATCTTCTTCTTTTTTCGAATACTTTACAGAATAAATAAACTTCTAGTCCGTCTGTGTGCATGGGTGTTTCAATGGGTGTGAATGATCAATTATGTTTTTTTTTTTCTTTTAATATATTAGTTTCGCTTAGTCTTTATGCAGTTAAAATATCCTGGCTATGTCATCAATACATACTTGAATGCCAAATGTTGAATGTACTTTTCCAGGAATAAATATATAATAAATATTTCAATATAATAAAAAAAAATTAAATAAATACAAAATTGTTTTTTTTCATAATGAGACTTTCAATGAATTTTCGCCATATTTTACACAAAATGTGTTTCAAAGACAATATGGGCCAATTAGAGTTTAATGAGAATGATTATGCCTTAAAGGACTCATCAACGCAATGGAATTGTCACATTAGAAACCAGAATGTTCACCACAATATCTCAAGTATTGTTCACTGGATTCTCCAGGATACGTCAGGAAAACACACAGGACTGGTTAAATGTTGGTGACCTTGACCATACATACATACATACACACACATACATAATACATTCATATTCATTCAACATGCTATACATTTAGCTTTTGATGTGTAGCAAAAAGTTACCATATTCGAAAAATCAGGAAAAATATAAAGCAGTCCAGAAATGTACGTCAAATGGTGAGCGTGTTTCTTGATTGTTTTGTGCCTGTTTTGTCTGTTGAGTGTGTTGTCATAATTGTTTATCAGGATTTGAGAAATCTGTACTTACCTGCGATTAAGAGCACTAGGAAGAACAGAGAGGACCCCATTGCTGGACAGTAGCTGGTGTGGACTGACTCTTACACCTATATACATCACAGTATCACAGTGACGCATGTTATCGTCAGCTGCACAGGAAGTGTTCTGACCTTCACACCATCCATATATCTCACTGGCTCGTAAAATGGTTCCCATTAAAATATTTCAGTTTAACTATGTCCCTGCTTACGACGAATATGTGTTCAGCCAAATATTTTAACACATTCTTCAGTGTTTTCGTAAACGCCGTTGGTGTGACTGCATATATAATGTATTCCTCATATTGATTTAAATTGGCACAACGTTCACTCACATTCAATGCTATTTAACGCTATTAATGATTGGCACAACATGACAACATAGAAAAGGTTCATTTATATGCATGCAAAAAGTTCCTAGGCGTCAAACCAAGCACTTGTAGCACAATGGTCTATGGAGAATTAGGCAGATTCCCACTGTTCATTTATTCCTCAATTAGAGCTGTTAAATACTGGATAAGGTTGTTGAATATGCCGCTTCACAGATATCCAAAAAAATGTTATAATATGATTAAACTGTATGATAAAAATGGTAAAAGAAATTGGGTGACTGATATTAGAGAGCTTCTCAACAAAATAGGATATGGTCATATTTGGTACAATCAAAGTGTTCAGTCACAATCAGAATTTATCATCTCAATAACTCAAAGAATGAAAGATATATATTTACAATCCTGGGCAGAATCCATGACATTATCAACAAAATGTATATATTATAGAGAATGGAAATCTGAAATATTTCTTGAAAGCTATCTTTCAAAAGTTGATGTTAAAAAGTTCCGTAATGCCTTAGCCCGTTTTCGTTGCTCATCACATGAATTGTTTGTTGAAACTGGAAGATATAAAGGTATTGAAAGAAAAAATAGAATATGTAAAGTTTGTAATATGAACGCTGTGGAAGACGAGCTACACTTCTTATTAACCTGCCCTGTCTATAAGAATCTACGGATAAAATATCTTAAACCTTACTATTTTAACCACCCAGATAGAACAAAATTATTGTCATTGTTAACAAATACCAATACTCAGTCATTACAGAACCTTGCAATGTATATCTATTATGCAATGTTATTTAGAAAGAATATTATGAATGCAACTGATTTTATCATGTGATCTACCATTGATTGTACTACAGGCCTGTGGCCTTCTAAGTACAGAAATAAAAAAAAAATAAAGATTGATAGATGATAGTACGTCAAATGGTGAGCGTGTTTCTTGATTGTTTTGTGCCTGTTTTGTCTGTTGAGTGTGTTGTCATAATTGTTTATCAGGATTTGAGAAATCTGTACTTACCTGCGATTAAGAGCACTAGGAAGAACAGAGAGGACCCCATTGCTGGACAGTAGCTGGTGTGGACTGACTCTTACACCTATATACATCACAGTATCACAGTGACGAATGTTATCGTCAGCTGCACAGGAAGTGTTCTGACCTTCACACCATCCATATATCTCACTGGCTCGTAAAATGGTTCCCATTAAAATATTTCAGTTTAACTATGTCCCTGCTTACGACGAATATGTGTTCAGCCAAATATTTTAACACATTCTTCAGTGTTTTCGTAAACGCCGTTGGTGTGACTGCATGTATAATGTATTCCTCATATTGATTTAAATTGGCACAACGTTCACTCACATTCAATGCTATTTAACGCTATTAATGATCATGATTAATGATTAAATGATAAAATGAAAAAAGTGTTGATTGATAAAATTTCGACATGTAACTATTGATACTGTTTTAAATAGAGATTTCAATAAAGAAGTTGTAAATCTTTAGAACCTGTATGTCCTCATCCCACCAACTTAGGTACATGTATGCCTCGCGAAGACACCCGTCGTCATGTCAGTCGGACGGTATCTTTCAAGTTGAGTATTTAATGAAACACTGTCATGAACATGTGGAGCAAAGCGCAAAATTCAACCTCGTAACTTAATCTTATCAAAACAATCACATTGTGTTTTTGGTAATTCATTTATTGCGTATGACGACATTAAGTACAATCACTGTAGCGGCAACAGCAAGTAATTCATACAGCTAATATACACAGCTGCATCCTAAACGTTTATTTTGGACGAACCTTGGTTGAAACATTACCAACCTATCCATTTGTAAATGTACAGATGTTTTGTTCTTTGGAATTTATATTATCCAACTGGCCCAGGTATCCTGTTTATCGGGACACGGCTATTGCAAGTCCAACGAATGCGTGTCAGAAGACAACCATTTGGTTCAGACGAGCATTTGCACATTTACAAATATTTTGACGTCGACTAAATGCTTTACATGTTTTAGCTTACGTCGACAGATGACCTTTGGGAGTGTCAATAAACATTAAAATCAGAGCCTGTCTACGTTTAACCTTTGACATTAACAATGCCGGAACTGATAGCAAAGTTTTGGATGTCACTGTGTTGTCAACAAGCAGGCAGCTACACTACAAGTCTATCGTGATGATCGGCATCCCTCACTGTTTCACCACACGACACGAAGTCGGTTCTACAAGTCTATCCTGATTTGAGGAAGCATCGAATCATCTGCATCCTGGAACTGTAGGTAATCAGGAAGAATAACGTGACCGAGCTGCTTCAATCCATTCACAAGGGGAGAGAACCCATCTTCCTGCCACGCACTCAGTAACCATGGAAACCACCGGAAAGGCGCAGTGAAGACATGCGCGATGCGATGGTTGATTGAAGAGTAGCAAGACGCGAAGACGTTATTCACCAAGAGAGTTCCTTCTTCAGTTAGAGGCACGAACACACCTAGGTGGTGGAGAGAAAGTGAATTTGAATGAGGCATTATTCCTTCACATCCTGGTCCATTTAAGCTATATCATGTACATATATTATGTTAATTGCATACTCTCAAAATTATATCATCAACCCTCTTGTAAGCCCATTGCCCCTTGGTTCTTGAGAGTAAGTGTTTGTACAGTGCACACGTGTCATATCCGTATCGATGATTAATATATGTATGGATGACATGTTTATTATATGATTGACATATCCCACCGGTCAAACATAATTTGTAAAACACATTTTAAGATAATTGTATATCTACTACTTCATTTAGTGGGTAATACACATGCTTAATTTCAAATATGATGAAGGGTTTTGGAGTTCTGCTCCGAAAGCAGACCTATCTATGAACAAAGTCCAAATCAAACACGTTTCTATTGAAATGAAACCATTTAAGAAATCTGAAAATATCAAAAGGCACCACTTCTGTTAGTGGGCAATACACATGCAAAGTTTCAGGAAGATATGACGAAGAGTTTTGGAGCTGTGCTCCAGAAACGAACCTGAACAAAGTCCACATCCAACACGTTTTTAAGGAAACGGGAAAAAATAAACTTTTCAGAAAGCTGAAAACATCAAAAGGCACTACTTCAATTAGTGGGTAATACACATGCAAAGTTTTAGGAATATATCATGAACGGTTTTCGAGTTTTGCTTCGGAAATGAAATGATTACGGACGGACGGACAGGCAGACGAACGGGGCGACGACTATATCCCACGGTATTACAAACCTTTGGAATAATAAAATGCCATTTCACTCAGTGAAATGTGGATTTTATTTTAACCAACAAATGCTGTATGTCACCACTGAGAATATGAAGTCATCGTAACAATAGCATGATGTTATAAAACGACCCCTTTAAAACAATGCGGTCTTGGATGCTCAGCTTATAAACTTAAAAATAATGAATAACTTTTTAAATCAAATAAATGAAACATTTGATATAACTCTGTCACATTGTTTTTAATCGGGAGAAATGTTAAACATCATCTTTTTATTATATATTTTTCGCCCATAAATTTGATAGCTTCACTATAGTAATATATAACATGTTATTCTACTCAGTGACATAACACTTTCCATAAGATGACGTCATCGTTAACACCATGTAACACTAGCACGATGTCCTAAGATGATTGTAATTAAGCCATAAATAAACACCATTAACGAACTTACATAGACAAGATACATATAATAAACAGAGAGGTCAAGGTCGCTATGGCGAGTGTAGGCAGCTGATCCGAGCTCCGACTAAAGGGATGCGTTTATCCATCCAAATCATCAACAAATGAGCCAGTCTTAAGGTATATTGCCCTTTCATATACTAGATGAACGTTTAATCTATATACTTTCGTATATAAACACAATATAAGGGCTCAAAAATAACTTTTTCAATCGTGGTGTGCGAAAACTGGGGACCATGTCGCAACAAAAAGGAAAAGATCCAGTGCTAGTCAACCCAACCTCGAGGACATTAGACAATTAATCCTTGAATCCAAAGAATCTGTCCTTAAGAAAATCGAGGAGGTAAACACTACCCTTCAACTGTCCATAAACAAAATAGAGACCGAGGTCACTTCGATCAAAACTCGAGTCGACGCGTTCGAAGCAGTCACTGAGATGCAAAACACACAGATTGATAATCTTTCAGACAAAATGTCCGTTCTCCGAGCAGATGTTGACTATAAATGTGGGATGCTTCGACGAGAGGCAATCCTGAAAGATCTACATGATCGTAACCAAAACTTGCTGTTTAATGGAATAAATGAAACAAAACAAGAGAATACTGAATCAGTGCTGCGTGAACATTTGGTATCAAAATTAAAGCTCGCAGAGTCATTTGTTAACAAAATTCAGTTTAGAACAGTTCATCGCATCCCCAAACCAAAATATGCAGACTCCCAAAGTGCCAACCCCAGACCCCCTACCATTTTTGCTTCCTTCCTGAATATGAATGACAGAAATACTGTCTTCTATGCGAAGTCAAAGCTGTACGAGACAGGATGTAACATCCAAACTGACCTCCCCACATCCATGAAGAAGATCAGGTCACATCTCAATAAGGCTGCATACAATCTGAGAAAGCAATATGACATATACACAAGAATAAGAGTTAAGGGAATTGACCTGGTGTTAGAGGTTAAAAAGCCAAGTGAACCTAACACTGCATGGAGACGCCAGCATGTTGAAATCCCAGATTACCTTAGCCAGTACTGAACTAAAGTATCACTCAATGTGTTGATGACTATATATAAATCAGTATAAGCTAGTTAGTTCAACCACCATAATTTTCATATTTAATCTGTCTATAACAAATAATTATACCTATAACTCTTACAAATGATTTTAGCTGGTACAGAATAAGGCAACACAATTGTTCATCACTTGTCTTCCAGTGCCTGCAAGAATGGTTTGTTTTACATGTGTACTACAAATGAACCTAAGAAACAAACATTGAATAAAACATGTGTATTGTGCATATGTACCTAAGTATGTGTGTGGGTATATGTATGTATATATAATTATGGATATGCATTTGTGTATGGATATATTGGTGGGAGTAAGTGTGTATATGTATGTATGTATAAGACACATAGCTATATTTAATATTAACACTAATATAATACTTTATGCCCCCCAAAAGTGCATTTAAGTATGTGCATTTATGTAATATATATACACATGAGTGCAGTTATGTATGTATATATGTATGCATGCATGCATATGTGTATGTATGTATGTAAGTTCATGTGCATGTGTGTGTACATGCCTGTATGTCTACATCTATAGATGATTACATTGGTGAGCCAGATAATGTATATATGTGTATGTATGCAGGAGCAGATATAAGTTATGTAACTATCATGATAACTTCGAAGGTGTAAGTGTGTGGGTTATAAGCTGCAAACATATTAATCCAGTAAGTACAATTTTTAAATTATATTTGTATGTATGGTTTCTCTCAAATGCATATTACAAGATATGATTTATATGTAGATAGATGTGTCCCATATATTACATGTCCATTGTGATTTCAAGTTTGATTGGTTATGTGCATGTTTATTTAAATCACAAATGTGACTTTTGTTAAAATAACTGACAGACTCATCTCACCTTTTGTGACAACATTGGACAATGAATATGAAAGCATTAACGCCATATCATATATTATAATGTGTAACATTATTTTATATATGAACACTACCTCTCCAACTTCCAAGTAAATGTCAATATGGCAATACTTTTTTCAATGTTTCTTTTGCGGAGGATCATATAGTTTATACAAATATAGTATGTGTGAACACATACAAAAGGCATGAATTGAATATGAGCATTGTTATACGCTTTATAATTCTGTTTCCAAAATTAATATTATAATTGTGTATTGTATGCACGTGTATGTGTATGTATGTGTATGCATTTGTAGGTGTGTATATGCATATGCGTAAGAATATGTGGTTATGTGCATATACATGTGTATGTGTGTATATGTATGTATATATGTATGTGTATGGGTGTATATCTATGTGTACATGAATGTACAGCTATGTATATCATATGTATGTGTGTATGTATGTTCATGTGTGTATGTGTGTATGTGTGTATGTACATAAATCAAAATAATTATGATACCACTATTGATTTGTGAGAAATTTTCAACAAAGGAAATATCATCATAATACCTTATAATATAATATATAAAGCAAACTGACCTTTCGAAAATTTGGTATTCCGAAACCGCTCCTTTCGGCAATGACATATTAATACAACGAAATCTATCGCGAATACATTGCACGCTTTCCACGTATAACACGCACACCTTAAAACACACGCCTGCAAGCATGAACCTTCACCTGTTACAAACGGCTCATTGTACAAAAATCAATAAGAAACGCGTCCCCACAGTCTCTCTACAATGACCAATGTTTGTCCCTTCCCTTTTGTATATATCCCTCTTTCTTATATTCTGTTACTGTTTTTCTTTTCTACTTACAATGGTACATGTACATTCCTTTTTTTCATTTACTTGTCTGATACACATAAATACACATTTAATGTAGAATCTAAACATGAAAGGTAATTTGAAAATTATCACTTCAAATTGCCAAGGACTCAATAACAAGAAAAAACGAGTAGATGTATTTTCAAATCTTAAACGAAAGAGAGCCGACATTTATTGTTTACAAGACACTCATTTCACATCAAATCTTGCAAAAGATATCCAAATTGAATGGGGTTCGTCAAAATGTTACTTTAGCTGTTTTAAAAGCAACGCCAGGGGCGTAGCTATTATCTTTAACGAGGAAATTGATTTTAAAATGATAGATAAAAAACAAGATGAAAACAGTGGAAACTACCTTGCTCTTAAAATTGAAATTTGGGAGAAAACCCTTACCTTGATAACTTTGTATGGACCAAATACAGATAGCCCTTCTTTTTATGAAAATTTATTCAAAATCGTTACAGAATTCGACTCTGACCACTTTTCTATTTGTGGAGAATGGAACCTTGTTCAAAATCCAGACATAGACTATTTTAATTACAAAAACATAAATAACCCAAAAGCAAGAGATGTTATACTATCATTTATCGAAGAATACAATATTATTGATCCGTGGCGTTATTTAAATCCGGACAGAAAGCGATATACTTGGAGACAAACAAAACCTATAAAACAATCTAGATTAGATTTTTTCCTATTGTCTAGAGACCTAGAACCATCAATTGAAAATGCAGATATTGAACCTGCTTACAAATCAGACCACTCTGTAACCTGGGTCAATTTGAAACTAAAGGATGTTGAAAGAGGAAAAGGTTTTTGGAAATTAAATAACTCATTACTGTATGATAAAATCTATGTTGAAGAAGTTAAAAACATAATAAATAACACAAAAAAACAATACCAAATAGGATCAGATGATAAAGGAAACGTGTTGTTGGAAATTAATGATCAACTATTTTTCGAAACCTTACTAGTCATGATAAGAGGTTTCACAATTAAATATTCGTCGGAACGCAAACGAGAGCGGGAAAAAAACGAAAAGGAACTTTGCAAAACACTCGAGGATTTAAACAGAAACTTAGACGAGGCCAACAACACTGTCGAAAAGCAGTCAATATTAAATGACATAAATGACGCTAATCTTAAATTAGAAAAGATCAATAGTGTAAAAGCTGAAGGTGTGATAATAAGATCCAAATGTGAATGGAAAGAAAAAGGGGAAAAACCTACGAAGTACTTTTTATCTTTAGAGAAACGAAATTATGTCAATAAAGCTATAACAAAACTTCAAACAGAAGAAAATAAAATTATAACTAACGCAAAAGAAATAGTCAACGAAACCAAATATTATTATAAAAACATCTATACAAAGCAAACATGTTCGCCGGTAAATTTAGATGAGCTCTTTCAAAACTGTAAGGTCCCAAAACTCAATGACTTGGAAAGAGATACACTAGAAGGGGAACTAAAGTATGACGAAGTTCTAGAATCGCTCAAAAATATGAAAAACGAAAAAAGTCCTGGTCCGTCAGGCTTTACTGTAGAATTTTTCAATTTTTTTTGGTTGGACTTGCATGCCTACCTGATTCGATCATTAAACTTCGCTTATAAATTAGGAGAGTTATCCATTAGCCAGAAACAGGGTCAAATAACATGTATACCCAAAAAGAATAAACCGAAACAATTTTAAAAAAATTGGAGACCGATATCCCTACTAAATGTATCTTATAAAATAGCATCATCTACAATTGCCAATAGAATAAAGAAAGTACTTCCGAAGATAATAAACGAAGACCAACGAGGTTTTATGGCAAATAGATATATCGGAGAATGCACGAGACAGATTTATGACATCATGGAATATGCAGAGTGTTTGGAAATACCTGGTTTACTCCTGCTCATAGATTTTGAAAAAGCGTTTGATTCAGTAGACTGGACATTTATACAAAAGGTTCTTGATTTTTTCAATTTTGGCCCTGCTTTTAAAAACTGGATGGGTACATTTTATAAAAATATCAACTCTAGTGTTCTTGTAAATGGTTTTTCATCGGATTTCTTCGAAATTACCCGCGGGTGTAGACAAGGAGATCCACTTTCGCCATATTTATTTATTTTATGTGCTGAAATTCTAAGCATCATGATCCGTAATAATAAAAAGATAAAAGGAATTAAAATAGGCGACAGTGAGTACCTCGTAACTCAGTTCGCAGACGATACTTCTTTGACACTGGATGGATCCGAAACGTGTCTACAAGCGACACTACAAACATTAACTCAATACGCCTCTTTCTCGGGACTAAAAATAAATACAAGTAAAACTCAAGTTATCTGGATAGGTTCCTTAAAGAATTCGAAAAAGACACTGTGCAAAGAATACAAGTTAGACTGGTCTAAAACAGAATTTACAATCCTTGGCATAACATTCACACATAACTTGGCAGAAATGGTAGAGAGAAATTATAAAGATAAACTAAAACAAATAAAGATCGTCATGAACCAATGGCTGGGAAGAGATCTTACTCCACTTGGTAGGACGACCGTTCTAAAAAGCCTTATCCTGCCTAAATTAAACCAGATATTTACAATACTTCCAAATCCTAGTGAAAACATAATGAAGGACATTGAAAGACTTTGTTTTGCCTTTATTTGGAAAGGGAAACCAGATAAAATTAAACGTAAAATAATAACTAGTAATTATAATGAAGGTGGTTTTAGAGCACCCGATATAAGAAATACAATTTTTTCTCAGAAAATAAGCTGGGTGAAACGACTCTTCAATTCGGACAACTGTTCTAAATTGAGGAAACTGTTTCATCAAAACGTATCCCCAGCACACAGTAACTTTTATCAATACAACGCAGAAGAAGTGATGAAGCATGTTTGTAATCCAAGAACAAACGATTTTTGGAAAGACGTTTTAAAAGCATGGGGAAATTTCATTACCAAAAAGGGGAAAATTGTCAAGACGCAAACTGATGTCCTGTCTCAGCCTATATGGAATAATGATAACATCAGAATTAACAATAAGGTGATTCATTATAAGCAAATGTCAAAATCAGGTATCTATCTGATAAATGATATAATCGATAGTGACGGTAACTTCTATAACTACACAGAATTAGTTAACAGGTACAAATGTAAGACAAATTTTCTTGAACATGCTGGTATCATTAATGCAATAAAATCATATTTAGTAAAGTCAAACATTAGGATAGAGAAAAAACTAGATATGCCACTTATACCTTATTTTATTGAAAATATTACTACCAAGAAAAAAGGCTGTCGAATATTTTATGATATATTACAAGAATCGGAAATTGCGGGGGTTAGGTACAAATACAGAATGAAATGGGAACGAGATTTGGAATGTCCAATCAACGAAACTGAATGGAAAAATATAAACAAATTGCCTTTTATGTCAAATCTAAGTTCAAAAACAACATGGTTTCAATATTCAATTCTACATAGAATACTCCCAACAAATGATCTCTTGGTTAAGATGAACATCAAAGATGACAATAAATGTAGCTTCTGTGAGGACGAAATAGAGACCATAAGTCATCTTTTTTTTTGATTGCCCTACCGTCAAAAATATTTGGAATAAAGTTAAGGAATGGATGGAGACAAACACACAAGCAAACATAAACCTCTCAAAAAGGAACATTTGCCTTGGATATCCTGAATATAGAAATAGAGTATTGAATATGATCATCACAACTGTTAAGTACACTTTATTCAAAACAAAGCAAAATGGACTGAAACCAAACATATCCTACATCAAGAATGACATCAAGAAAGCTTACAATATTGACAAATATAATGCATACTCAACTTGCAACTATACTAAATTCATGACATTCTGGTCAACGTGTCATTTGCTATTTAAAGATTAATGTAAAACAAATTCATGAAGATATTCCTTTGTTCACTTAAGCTTAAACTGAAAAATAGACAACTTAGAACTAATGATGATGAGTAAATTGTTATACTCATCTATGTTACCAGCTTCTGTCAAAGTGTTTTGTATGCTTTTCGTTGCAAACTAATTTGTATATGTAATGTGTATGTACATGTACCACAAAAAGAAAGAAATAAAAAAAATAAAAAATATAATAAACAGAGCATTTAAACAATAAGTAACGGGTGACGGGGAATGACAGATTATATTTCACGGAGTTATATTAATTACATAATGCTCGAGTCATATGGATAATAATTAAAGTTTCACCTCGTGAAGAAAATCTACAAATATACACGGTACTCGACGGGAAATGTCAAATGTCCTCTTTATCGTTCTGCATGCAGATAACGTTTTACGAGAAAAAAATCACTTTCACTTTCATATTCGATCATCTTGATAACTAGGAGCCTTGATCAACGTTCATCTAACTTACGACGTGTGTTTGTGCAAAGAAGGGTGTTAACTGACCTTGCTTAACGACTGGTTCCACGTGAGTGACCATGACTGGACACAGCGACTGACCACACCCTCCTTTGGTGAACAAGTAGTCCCCCGGTCTCACATTCACAGCAAACCTGTGTATGATACAAGTAATTGGGTATAATAAGGAATGATAAGATAGTCACCGGGGTGTATTTTACATCAGAACAGGTGATCATAAAACTATACAGGACATGTTATTTATCGAAATATTTCGGTACATGACATGCCTGGTCTCACACTCACAGGAAATCTTTGTAAAAAATACCAAATGAGCTAAAAATGTACACTATAAGTATTATCTTTTTGACCAATTTACTTACAGCCCAATATAGGTAACAATAATCAAAGTGAATTCAGATATGTCTAACATGCAAGTGTTCTTCAAAATTTCCACAATGGTAAATTATATATTTGAAAAACAATAAATGTTTTCGAATTCGAGGGTTCATGGTTGTTCGAATCAACGAAAAATTCTAGTTTGTATATATAAAGCACATATTTACCTATCCATATGGCTTTGCAAGAGAGTAACACATTATGGACTTTTCTTCAGATATTTTAACAGATTGTTTTTCAATTAAAGCTTTAGTAACTTAGCTCCATTTTGAAATAAACATCAAAACGTTTTACAAATACCTTGGTTCCATATTGCTAGTCTGGTTGCTATTGGATACGAAGACAAGATGGCGTCCTGAGAGGGAGAGACTGGCTCCAGCGGTTGAGATGTTCAGATAAAGCGCGTGTTTCCTTGGTTGACGTTTCAGGAAGGTCCTCACTTCGCTGAATACAACCTCCCCTTCACTGGAAACTAAACATAGGTGTACAGGATATAATTGAACTATTCATACTAATTATATGGTTGTTGTTTTGTCCAGACAGTTTCAGGGCGTGTTTCATTGGCTGACGTTTCAGTAAGATGCTAACTTTACTGAACATCACCAATCCTTTAGGGGAAACTAAAGACAGTTGAGTGAAGCTATAGTGGAATTAATGCTTTCAGCAGTGCTTCCCGGTTGTTTAATGGTATTAATGTCGTTAAGATACGATTTGAAAAGACGATCACAATATCCTAGACCTTGCGAAGAGGACCAAAATAGTTTAAGGGCATGACCGCTGTTGCCTTTATTAGGGGCGACAAAGGTCAATGTATCTACAATATAATATCCTTCATTGACCAAAAACTTGTACAGACATGCCTTCTGGAGCAAGGACTAAACATATTTACGAATGGCCTGATCAACCAGTTCAGGGCGCTCTCCCTCCGATTAGCTCTACGGTAGTATATTATTGACGTCACGGAGCGGTAACTCGCTGTCTGGAGCTAGATGGCCTGATAAGTTATAATACTATAATCCTTACAAATACGTGTATTCTGATTTTCAAAACCTATCTGTATTTTGTCATGGTTATTATTTATAGAGGTCTGTCCTGAAAATAAAATATCACAGAACATTAGCGTTGTTTCTATATACAAGTGTATGACGCATTCTCTACTTCCTCAATCTCTGTGTCACTCGATACGCAAGATAGTTGCTGCTCTACCATTACCTGTCTGTACTCTATCCCCAGCTCTCAGATCCTTCATCTCAGTGTGAGACCCATCCTCGAGCGTCAGGGACACATCTCCAGGGAAACAGACCTCGTCTGTCCAGGGACACGCGCAGCAGTCCCAGTCGTTGTGGTAGACCTTACTGTGGCAGTAGCAGCTGCATCTCTTCCTCACTGACAGACCGTCTTCCTCCTAGATACATCGGATCTAGTTAGTTTATCAGCATATCTTGTAATTTAAAAGCGATATTGTAATCGTTAATTTGTTTACCATTAAAGCTAACAGCTTTACAACGACATTCATTGAGCATTCAGGGGGTTGTGGACGGCAAACTTATACATTGTTTGTATGTTAAGGGGTGTTATTAATCAATTTTTTTCAAACCAATAATGTAACAGTATTCAGAAAAAAATTAATAAATGGCTTTTGAAAGTGTTTTTCTAAGGTATTTTTTCGCGTCTGTCTGCGTACAAAACCAGAGTCATTGGATCTTTTGCTCATCAGTTTTTGTTGAATTTATATCAATAATTACATTTGAACTGATAGATTTATAACATAAATGCAATAAATCACCACCAAACATTCAATTCCAATACGTCACGCTCAATTGAAGAGGTAGAAACTCATTTTTAAGAAACAATCTCTATAATTCACACACTCCCTTACTCTCTAAACAATGCTTTCAAATCATGTCAAAATGCCTTTTATAAGTACTTTATGGTAAAACACACATCTGCAAATATGCCTGATATAGGAGTAAAATCATGTTGGTTAGATTAACAAACTTTGATCCCCTAAGAGCTTAAGATCTAGCGGTTGTAGGCCTACTGAGCTAAAAACGACAAACGGAGGGCACAATTTGCAGTTTTCAGGTAAATAACAATAACAACGGACGGCGTAAGTGGCAAACTATCTTCTTCCCTTGGTTTATTATTTTTGGGAAATTATAATCATTCCAAAATATTTAGTCATAACACCTGGAAATATTGAATTATCAAACTAGATTTATCCTGCGTCGTTGTGAAAAGCATATCGTGTCAATGAATAACATTTTATTAATTTAAAAGTATTTTGTCATAATACCTAACACTCCATATAGTATCACATTTCATTATCATCATCGAGTATACCTGCTCCTCCGCCTCCAGGTCCCTCTGCAGAACCAGCTCCTTGTTGGGACCGTGTCGGAGCCGCAGTCGAGCTGGAAGGTAGAACACTGAGTGTGTGAATGACATCTTTAAATTGTGCTGGAAATTTAGTCCAAGAATCCATGGATGCGACAAAGACAAAGAGATTTCTGCACTGATGCAAATCTCGTCGTGGGTGTCATGTATGACTTGACAACACATTGAGGTCTACATGTACAAAATAGGACCTGGCCAAAACGACCATTAACAATAGCGTTGAGGGCAAACAGTAGTAAAAAGCAAACAAAAAGCACAGAGTAGTTGAGGTAATTTCATAACTTTTCTAGTCTGGTTTTAACAATTTTTAGTTTATATATAATTACACTTCAGTTACGCTAATAGAAACTCATGGGCCTCTTATTATGACATCATAACATATTGTTTTGGACGCCATGGACTACTGTTCCGTGTAAAAGTTGCGGAAAATATGAGCAGGGCCTTTGATCTGAGCCCAACACACACAGACGTAAGTCAGACGGATTATGTTAAATTTGGTCGCAACATTTTTCGACATTCAGATAAATAAAGAACAATTAAAATCACTTACGGCGCGCTTTTTCAGCATCCCTCACAGAGAAGCCTGAAACTAAACGAAAGGAAATAAATCTTGTTTTTTAGACACGAGCTTGAGCATTGTGAATGGCAAAATGTCGTTTCATCTTCGGTTATTATATACAGAATAAACTAAAACATATGTAAGATGCAATGATTGTTTTAGACGTCCACGTTCAGAATGCTCTGAAATAGTATATGCATGTTTTAAATTGTTGAAATATGCAACACAAGGTACAAAAAGATTAGAATTGCAGTCATTCAAAGATAAGCGTCTGACATTACATGACCAATGACAAGTCAGGTCGTTAACATGTGGTAATCGTTCACAGATGAGACACTTACCTGCTATTGCAGTCACCAGTAATAGGACGAAGATAAAAAAGCGTCCTCCCATCACTGCTCTTATCGGTATAAACACGCAAATAAAACTTCGTGATCGCCAACCAGTTCACAATACAGGAAATACATTGACATTTCATTTATGAAACGGGAGAGATGAACCTGGATGTTACTAATTGGTCAATTCATTATCCTCATCCTTGTTATAATGTGACAGCAGTCATCAATCATAGTTCAAGCATGGGGTACGAAATTGTGATCCTATCGTATTATTGTATTGTCAAATTACTCATGTTGATAAATGAAATTTGTAAGATATGTGAAAGAAGGTCAAACTAATTTATTGAGACGTCAGATCATGGTGCACATGCTTTAATGTTTAAAGAAAAATGTAATAGACATTTTATAGCTTCTTTATCCTCTGTAAAACTATATCTTGTAAATGAATTGTACGATTGCAGACTATAGAACCCGTTAAAGGGATGTTATTTTCCTAAAATGCTGAGTTACAGGATAGTAAATAAATATACCTAAATGTTTATCGTAACGTCTTCTGGTACTACGAATCGAGCCCGGGAAGTTAAGTGCACGTACCGTAGACGAACATATTACTGGACCTTATTTCCTACACTTGAGTATAGGCCTATAACTTACCGCGAAAGTGATACAATCCGTTTAGATTGTATTTGAATAAGTATTGGAAGATAGAAAGAACCACTAAGAGGGATTAGTCATATAATGTTACATACCATAGTATAATTTTTCACGCACAAAACAAGCACTATAGTATATATTGATTTGGCTCTTTTCTCTTCAGATTAGAGGTTATCAGTTTACATATATTCACTTCTCAAGTTGATCACATGTTGCCGAGTGAGTGGTACTGAACCACAGTAATCCCCACGAAGATAGTTTGCACGTTGTGATGTTTCATAATGAAGAAGAAGAAGAAGAAGAAGAAGAAGAAGAAGAAGAAGAAGAAGAAGAAGAAAAAGAAGAAGAAGAAGAAGAAGAAGAAGAAGAAGAAGAAGAAATAACAACATTTATCTATTCAGGTGTCTAGCGTGACAGGGTTGATACACAGTCACATATAGTTTAATACATGTATACAAGACACTTAGGCCTATTAGACACCAACGTCATTAATTATTACAACATGTGATAACTGTAAGTGCTAAAATAGTATGTACATAACACAACTAGTTATGCACCCAAGTGAAAAAGAAACGATGTCAAACACAAATATTTCTTCCGATAAAGTCGATTTTAATGTCTATGATGAGGATATATATCTCGTAAAGAGATACACAAAATGTCATCCATGAGGGTAGGATATTTAAGATCTAATATATGTTCACACATACATTGGGTGCTGATATTGCCATTTCAATGGGGTTTTCTGGACATAATGTTTAGTATTTAAGGTCTAGTCTAGATAAGAAGATTCGACAACTGTTTACAACTTGTGTTTGTCAGAAATATAAACAGATTCTGTTTTGAAATTTCAAAATTATGTCAAAAGACATAAAGTAAGTCTACTTCAGTCGCATGTATTGCTTGTGGATTGAAATATCTTGTATGTTGTATGGTATCGTTTCCTTTGCCACTGAGTGTATACGTTATCTTAAACTATCAGAGAGAAACACATTGAGGTGGGAGGGAATAATATACGTTTATACATATTTGAAATTATTAAATATTTTAATCATTGAAAAGCCGAAAACTTACATTGCAAGACTCAAACATATCAGGTAGATACATAGAGAATCTCACCCTAGTGTCTTCTGATATCAAATATATCAACACGAGTTGATAAAAGTTACAAATATCCGAGGCTTGCCGAGGATATTTTCACTTTTATCAACGAGTGTTGATATATTTGATATCAGAAGACACGAGGGTGAGATTCTATTTATCATACAAAATCATTCTTATTACGTTTAAGTGAAAATAATGTACATCTCTGAGTACATTTCTGTTATTTGACTTCCAGTGCGGTGAGGTCATAGCATTGTGACGTCATCATGTTTATGACGTCATAGCATTGTGATGTCATTACTCGATGACGCAAAATCATTGTGATGTCATGTAGTTGACGGTGACAGGGCATTGTGCAAAATCTACTGCCAAAAAGATATCTCCTAGGAGATATCGTTTGATCTCCCACAAGCGATATCTCCTGTGGAACCCAGTTTTGGATGATAAATAATAATGGTCTGATATCATCGCTGATTTACTACAGCTTTAAACAGGATGTGCGAATATACCAGAGTAAATGTCATATCCTTTAACAGCAGGTGTTAGATTTCTGTCACCATGTGGAATCTTATCAGACCAATAGGTGTATCGAGCAGTCGATGAATGTGGAATGTTATAAAGGTCCCATTGTGTTAATCACGTGCATAGATGAACGTGAAGATAAAATGCTACGTGGGGCACCCCTTGTTAGAAATATATAAATATAATTTCTATAAATACATTTTATATGTTATAAATTTAACAGATACTTTATCTCAGTACATGAGTAACGTAAAAGTAACTTAACTTCCGGTTGTTGTCCTCGTTTATGTCGATGTTGCGGTGGCCTAATAGATAAAATGCTGTTGGTAATATCAGTGTTGGTGGTTTAATTTGTTGATCCTCGTTTTGTCGAGGTCGCAATGGTTGTAGGGAAGGCTGTTTGCACATACAAATTGGTGCCTGACTCTCAGGATGTGGGTTCGAATCCCGCAAGAGACTCGTCCCGAAAAGTACGTGAATTCGATTATTTCAGATAGAGTAATTCCAAATATAACAATGGTACATTTTGTACACTACCTAAATGGCATGTATTTCTAAATCAATTACAGTTCGCATGGTATTTGGTTACACAAAACAAAGGAAATGCTGTAATGAATTCTATTATTTATTGTAACCAGGCACTACACATACATCCGTAAACGAAAGAATAAAAAAACATGAAAAGCTTTAATGTAGTTCTATACGATAAGCTAAAAATGTCAGCAAACAGCTTCTCTATTTTGGTTGAAGATATGAAACTACATTTATTGTCCTAAGCCATATGTATTGACGATGTGACACTTGTATACCATGTATGTTTAATACGTAATAAGGCAATCTATGTTATCAAGATATAAATGCTGATGTTGTTTGCTTCATCTTACAAACTTCTAAAATCAAAGAAAAACACCCAGTTTTTAAACACCTCTAGTAACCTAAGCCACACCAGTCAAAATGGAAAATATTTGAACAACAATTGATAAGTGATAAATGTAAACAGGGGAAAACCCGTAGATGACATTATAGAAGGTAATTCTGGTCAAACAACAAATACTGCGGGTAAAATGAAGCGCCAGTATGGCTCGTTAATAAACCTCGCGCCATCACAAAAACCAATGTCGAACCATCCACATGCTTTCTGGATGTGGATGTGGATGTGGATGTGGATATATACACTGCAGGAGCTTTCGTGACTATCTGTGCAGGTAGTGTCGCTCTCTGGAAGAGACATGGATTACATACATACATCTTATTTGATATTTCCCGAGAGAGAGTGAGGGATATATCGACATTTTGACATGCATGTCGTAAACATGTTATTGTATGTTATTGAAACGGAAGTGATTAAATGGAGCAACAAACACGGCGACCTACGTTCCCGTGGTTGCTACATAACTTCTTCATGGCATCACATCGTTTAAACTCAGTCCGATATTTGACTGCACTCGCTGGTAATAATTCGAGTTTACCACCGGAAGCGATGTGTCATGTGACTTTTACAAACAATTGCAAGATTGCAGATTGCATTTGACACTCTTCAGAGTGAATAAACTTCTTTATATCCCTTATATTCCATTTGAATCGTATAAAAATAGTCAGATGACCAACTAGACGACTGCTATCTGCAATGACGACAGGGACAATTGTGTCATCCGTCAAAGACTAAAGAATACGGGAACTCCGTCACCAACAATGGTTGCTAAGAAAACGTGATATATGCCCATGTGGTCGTATCGAAAATATTAACCCGGTTATTGTCAGCCATAATGAGTACTAAAATGGAATTAAGAGGAATGTCTCCCTCATGTAAATAATAATCGAAAATACCACACTTTGAAATGAACAACGAAGAACTATTGTATCTGTTCGCACTGCAATTATTTTCTTTTTAGAATATAACACATACATAAATATTACTGACCAATTGAATTGAGTTAATTTCTGCTTACAAGTCATCGAGATTCCTGGTGGCTTCTCTGTGCTGCATCCGTCTGTTCTGTGGGGACACTAAGGAGGGGGGAAGATGTTGTGTTATATACATGTAAGAGTTAGATTACCTTTGCTTTGGAAGGAATGCGATATACAGAACAATGCATGATTAACATCGATAGCGACACGTAACGTAAGGTACATCCATTGTGTTGTTGGGGGTCACCTATTCCAAACGGTACGGTATAAATGGTGTAACTTTATCGAGGAGAACCGACAGTTTCCGAAAACTACAATTTTGATGATAGTCGACTCAGTATATTGACGATATGAAGGTAAAAGTAGTAATTTCTGATCGAAAACGGGACAATCCATCGCGATTGACGTGTGCCAATGAGTCAAACGTAATATTGGAATCTTATTTATAAGAGACACACTGACAATTCGGGTTGATCATGTTTAATAGGTAATATAACTACAGTTTCGGTTTCTACACATACATAATAACGTTACTCGATTTTAATTAAAAACTAATAATAATGATATACTTGGCGATTGGGGATGGATATACCAGTTGAGTTAATTCATTTTCACAGTAAACAGCACATATGGTGAGTCGGAACCTATTAAAGCCTAATAATATTTTATGAAACACAATGGATGCACCTTTAAAGGTATAATTAATTGATCATCAATATCAAATCTTCGAAAAAGTTTTGTTTATAAATTCGTTTCAAGTTTTAATCTAACCATATTAACGTTGAAGAGCTCTGGATTCATGTTATTTTGCTTACGACATTTTCAAAAGTCATTAACTATTTTGATAGAAGAAAAGACAGATCATCATGAAATGCCCTCACCTTGGTTTGACGAAGGCATCTTGGGTCTGAAACAACACCACCAGTTTAAAACAATATATATATATATATAATTGGCCGCTAAAGGCATTCAATTTTATAAGTTTTCTAATAAAGGTAATGTTCATCTTAAGGAGACATGTTGACAGACCTCGATATGTAGTATCTATCAGCCTGTAGAGTGTGTCTGTATAAACACTCTATTCCCACAAAACTATCGACCAAGTCGGGGCTCATCAGTCCATTGTTTCGATTAAACATACAACGGATCATAATTCCAATAAATAATGATGCTTAGGAACGAGGATAGAAAATAAGCATTATTCTTTAATTTCCTTTTTTTAAATAAAATGCATTATATATGTTGCATTTAGGGTTACGAAATCAATCAATCTAGCGTCTATACTAAGTATAACGAAGAGACATTTGAGAGCTGATAATATCTTGGCCTAAATTGTTTAAGCTATCTCAGCAATAAGATATGACAGTCTTTAGGCATAAGACAGCTTCGAAAAATATAGCCACTGACTCTGTGGCTCATCAGGCCTTTGTCTGACTTATAATCTGAGATAATTTATCACTTATATCCAAGGTTAAAAAAACAGATGCTAACCGGTAATTCATATACCAACTGCCAGAGGAGAGGTTCATTCATTTTAATGCAGTTCAAATGTTTTTAAAGGAAGGCTTACACACTGTAATTTAAACGTCCACACATGCACACGTTTGATTTCAAAACATAAACAAGTAATTCTTTTGAAATATAAACAAAACATCAGTTTAAAGCTGCAAAAATGCACCCAACCCAGAGTCATGCCACAGATCCACATTTTAGCTTATAGTAAGACAAGTCGTTAATGTTAAAATTTTGCGGACGACGGACGGACGAGGCTCGTGCCAAAGTTCATCTGGTAGTTTAAGCCAGGTGAGCTAAAAAAGTTTGGTCCTTGAATTGTTTGAGACATTACGTAATTGAAAGATAAGCGTACTTCCTGCACTGTAAGACCAGAGAGGCGAGGCAGGCTGCAGACAGAGTCATGACGAGGAATCTCATCATCCACGCCTCCAGAAACTCTTCGATAGGTGGACTCTTCGCAGCTTCCGTCTCATCACACGGACATGTCGTCGGGTCTGTTGTGTTGGGAGTAGACGTGTTTGGAGCCGATGTATTTGGAAAGTGTTCAAAATCTGACCCCGATAAATTACACTGGCAATTCATGTTACAAGACGATGTGTTCAGGTAGTGTTGACAATCATCTAAAGACGTCGAGTTACATTGGCAAGTCGTCGATTCTGTTGCATTTGATGTCGACACGTTAAGGAAATGCTGACAATCTGCCAGGGATGTTGAGTTACATTTGCAAGACCTCGATTCTGTATCATTGATTGTTGAGACGTTTAAGTACTGTTGACAATCTTCAAAGGATGTTGAATTACGCTGGCAAATCGTCGCTTCTGTACCATTCAATGTCGACACGTTAAGGAATTGCTGACAATCTTCCAAGGATGTTGAGTTACATTTGCAAGTCGTCGATTCTGTTACATTCAATGTCGACCTGTTCAGGTACTGTTGACAATCTTCAAAGGACGCAGCCTCAGTCGCAGTAGGAGTCGACGAGGTTGTATGTTGGTCCCCAGTCTCATTGCACCGACACGGCTCTGTTGTAGAGGTCGGCGTATCTGTCAAACAGTTAGTTCTTTAGGTTTGCATTCGCTTCCATGGTTGTAAAATAATAACTCCATGAGCTAAATTTATACTTCTGTTTTTAATTTAAATATATTTGTCGTTTTAGAATAAATTTTAAAATAAAAAAAATTAAACGATGAACTTAATAACCATTAATATGTTATTATGTTCCTATTTACATGAAGTAGTTACAAAATACGGCTTATTCTCATATAATTTTCTGATCAGCAGTAGCTGTAATGGCTGCACTACTGGGAAATATGGAAAGATGTGCAAGGCTCGTAACACCACTCAAGAGACATCACTGATGTAAGGTCATGCGTTGGTCATGAGTCTCACCTGTTGATGTGGAGCACTTGTCAAACAGCACCAGCAGTGTACTGGTCCCCTTCAGCTCCGGACTCCCCTGATCCGTGGCCTCCACAACAACTGACAGAGCTAGATCTGTGACGTCACTACTCTCAGGGTAACTCAAAAGGGTGACGTTCCCAGTGACGTAAACTCTGATGTAGGAGTTCGCTCCTGACTGGAGACTGTACTTGACACTCGTACTGTCCTCGTCCTCAGCAGACAGGGAGAGGAGCACGGAGGCTACAGGTGTCTCACAGGACACTTCCACTCTGTACACCGTCTGGCTGAACACTGGAGCCAGGTCGTTGTGGTTCTGCAGCAGGATTCTCTGCACAGCGCTGATGCTTCTACTGGAGTTGGAGCTGTCTGCAGCTGATACGGTGATGTTGTACCAGCTTACTCCGCCTGTAGCAGCGTCACAGTCCAGCTGGGAACTTGTCGTCACGTCTCCGGTGATTGGGTTCACGCTGAAGGCGTTATCTGCTCTCAATCCAGCGTCTTGATTACATAAAGTAAGCCGCATATTGATTTTTGACTTTGTACTTCGTGTGTATATGAAATAAACATGATGACGATCTTTAATGTATTTTAAAAAATAAACAATGCTTAGTAGTTCTTGTTTAAATACGAAGTGTATGTTTGGTGCGATTATAATAAATCATTTGAAATAGTATATGCGTTAGAGCCTGACATGTAAAATATTTTACTTGTCAACATTACACGAATATTTTACATCTTGGCATGGACTGAGTAAAGTCAAACTAAGTCTGATTGGCTGGAAGCCCGAGATATGAGAAAAGAGGTGAATACAAGTCAAACGTCTTTAATGACAGTTCGAAATGAGTTGTATAAATCCCTTTGATTAGCTCGCAGGACCAATTGAGGTAAACTTTTGATTTGCTCAAACCCATCAAGGTGGGTAGAGTGAGAACAAATTTCCAGAGGGAATATGATGAAGCGGATAGGGACATTGGAGAATGAAATTCATGTTAAGGGCTACCGTATCGGAAAATGGGAAAGGTTAACACACGTCAGACCATGCTATTAGTCTTATTAGACCTTATTGGCCTGATGAGCTTTAATGTGATTGTCATCATCATCATATTTGAATACATAGACATATTCATGATTCATTATTAGTTCATGTGCTGTACTTATATAGTTGAGTAGAAAGACAAACACTCCACCTGTTACAATTGCATCAATGCTATAGGTCACGTGACCATCATCTCCTAGATCCTGGTCAGCAGCTGATACAGTGGTGACCTTATGACCCGGAAGTACATTTTCAGAAACTGACACATCTTGGAAACGTCCACTTCCGTCTACGTCAATCCATTCAGGATGAAACTCGTTAACGGGTAGAACCTGAAAATAATAGATATTTCGTCGCATTTCGGGAGCCCTTTCTTTACAGATTAAAGCGTTTAAAATAGGCTGTACTAATATGCAAAACACTTTATTCGTGTCAGAAGAGATAATGAAGAAACCGACAAATCATCGAGGAGTAAACACACCAAGCCAATATTGAATAACTAAGTATTTCATGCATCATATGCATAATATGCATTTTGGTGCTTGACGTTTTGCTGTTATATATATATATATCATTGATATAAGTTGCAAAATTCGTGTTGACTATTCTGGTGAAATCCTTAGTTGAACAATATGTTTTACGAAACCTAAGGAAGTGTTTACATCAATTTTCTTGATCCTCCTGATCAACTCAATCCTCAAGAAGGTTCCTGGATGCACGCTTGGAAACACCATCAACGAAATGACGTGATAATTCGATATATTTTTAAAGCAACATGCAAATTCAAAGTATCATCAATAAAAATACATTTTCGATAAAAGATTAAAAAGAATACCCAAAGGACGTACATTACTGATAAAGATTTCAAAATAACATCACCACAGAACGTACATAAACGATAAAAAATTCAAAATAACATCATCAAAAGGACGTACATCAATGATAAAAGTAGCAAAGGCGGATCTGGCAGGTTCTGTGAGAGGCTGATCCGAGGCCTGCAGAACGAGTCTGTACCGGAACTCTGAACCTTTCAACAGCTCATAGTCCGGGGGAGTTGGACTCGTCTTCAGGTCTGTTCCTTCAACAACAAACCTCGGGGTGGGGTCGTCACCAGCCACTAGTGTGAAGGAGATATTGCCGTTGCTACCGGAGTCGGCGTCAGTGGCCACAAGAGAAGATAGAAGTGTGTCTGAGGAAAGGGGAGTATATATCGTTCAAAACGTTTACGTGGGAGGAATATATACTATCGTTTAACAACATGAACAAAGTTTGCACAATGCTTTAACATTATATTGCATGCCTAAATGACGTCTCAATGCATGGGCATCCTCAAGTACGTGACGTATGCTCGTCAAAGCATCATGAGTGGTGTACATTCTGACTAAGCACTGATATGTCATGTGGTTAATAAAACGTTTTTACAGTTTTGGAGGATTTAAACTACTGCTGTCTCAAATACAGTTTTGCGCGTATAAGATTAAAATGCCATTTACTTTTCAGTTGTCACAAAGGGAACTAAGCCCGTTCATTTAGAGTTAGAATTAATAAAATACACCTGTTTCGTTTTCCCTGACGTCAACAAAGACTAAAGTTCTGTTCCACACTGGCGCGTTGTCGTTTACGTCGGTTACAATGAAGCTCAGGTTGGTCGACTCCGGATTCGAACCCGGACTTGTAACTGTTAACAGGAGCTGGTCCATCAGTTTGTTATTATTTGGAGGGTCAAAATCAATTCTTGCCGTAATCTTTATCCTTCCGTTCGGGCTGACCTCGAATAACTTGGCGTCTTGTCCTGTGTGACAGAGTTTTATTTGATTCATATACAATTTGAAACAACGATGGCTTATCCGGTTTTGATTAAGTATCTTGATTTGTCAGAGAGGACCACTTAAACTGTCATAATAATTATAATACATTATGCACTAAGCTCCTCCCGTCATGATAAGAATGGTAGGTTGAAAAACGTTAAGAAGATAGAAAGTGCCTCGGTGTGCATTATTGAAAATGTACCCGTTGATGAATGAACACCAGACTCTATTTTCCAATGTTGAATATTGAACCGGTTCATTATACAGTGAACCTGAATAGAACTGTGCCTTTCGAAACATTCCCGAGTTTCGAGTTGAAATACCCACCGCGTTCAAAATGCACCCCTCATGTTCAAAATCTATCCTTTTAGGAATCAAATCTAACCTGAGAGACTGTACGCCAACTGATCCCCCTGACCGCTGACGCTGTAGCCCCCGTCCACGTAGATGCCAACAGGGGTCTCCTCTGCTAGATGAACTGGGGCGGAGTCCACTCGGAACGTCCCGTGGGAGAGATTAACTTTGGTGACGTTGTTAACATATATGGCGAGCGTCGTGTTTACAATGTTCAACGGATTGCTGTCGCTGATGCTATAGAGGTAACTTTAGGTTAGTGTGATTGATTTCTACTCATTAATATCGCCGGATTTCAATTTAAGGAGAAAAATTTTGGTTCAATTATGTTGGATGCCCTACAAACTTGTCTCTTTATCAAAGGAATGTGATCCATGTTTATGCAACATTGACAGTGAATTTAACAAAAGAATCAAATATTATTATGACAGTGTTGTTTAAATCTATCATCGAGGTTCTAAGTTTGAGAACATTGGCGTTCGCAATTAAAAGAAGAACTAAACACAAGACCTTCGTTGAACGGTGGAAAATGATGATAAAACAATTCAGTGTTGCTCAACGCACCCGATGGTGAGAACGTAGACGCATGCTGCCTCATAGTCGAGAGGTTGGAGCGTGTACAACTCGGTCCCGTTGAAGACGAAGAGATCCGTGAGATCGCAGACAAAGGCCTCAACACTGTCTCCCTCGGGGTCCGTCGTCGTGATGTTATACACCATGCTGCCAGGGGCCGGCCTCTCCTCCAGCGTGATGGATGTCGTCCCATCTGGGGCCGGGTCCACAAACTCAGGGGGGTCATCTGTACACACTTCACAAACTCAGGGGGGGCATCTGTACACTCTTCGCAAACTCAGGGGATGGGGGTGGGGGTCATATGTACACACTTCAAAAACTCAGGGGGGTCATCTGTACGCTGTTCACAAACTCAAGCGGTGGGGGTGGGGGTCATCTGTATACATTTCACAAACTCGGGGGGGGGGGGGGGGGGGTCATCTGTACACATTTCACAAACTCGGGGGGGGGGGGGGGGGGGTTAGCATCAAAGGCAAAAAATAAATCCTAGTTTGGATTAGATTGTGTACTCACCTACAAGAATAAGAATCAAGGCACCTTGTGAGTGATGAGCATCTACAGTTAGGTAATGAGCCTCCTGCGTTAACCCAGATCCGTTTATTTGTATGAGAGTATTGACGTTTAGCTCATGTCCTGAGCCAAAAGCAATATCACCTGTCATATCCCACGTGATCCAGAATTGATCTGTAGCATTGCACGATAACGGACTTTCTAAATAGTGTTCAAGTTCACAAGTCCCACTCGCATCGCAATTTGAAGATGGTATAACCAAAATGTACTGGTTCGAGTGGTAACCGAAATATAACATCACATAATCTTCATCACTCGTTTTCAGATTGACTACCGTCTCACCGCATGCTTGCACTGCAAAGTTGAAAGCTCTGCGGTCTTTGGGATACCAGCCCAGATGTCCAAAGTCTATAGCCTCGTGCTGCGTATAAAAGCCACCAATCCACATACCTAATGGGTGAAGTGACAATGTACGTGTAGGAAACGTGTATATTTGGGCATCAGTGTTCATCAAAGCTTTATCTGTTTCAGTTATGTTTTCCAATTTTTATTTTTTTTTAATTTTCTTCCCTTAACATTTGGTTTTAAATATGAGACTTCATTTCATATACGTTTTTATACGCGATTATAAGCGCTCGCTGTTATGGAATAAAAAAAATAATTTTCAGAAATCTGAAAATATCAAAAGGTACCACTTCAGTTGGTGTATGAAACACGTGAAAAGTTTTAGAAATATATCATGAACGGTCTTCGGGTTCTGCTCCGGAAACGAAATGCTTACGGACGGACGGACAGGGCGAAAACGATATCCGCAGGTATTACCTACCCCTGGGATGATAATTTGTTTTCAATTTCTTGAATGAAACAAATGAATACAAATCTGTAAAATGGAACCACTTACCCGGAAGAGATTGTGCTACACAAACCAGCTGTATCACAAACAGTCCAAGACTCCGTGATAAAACCATCGTGCTGTCGGCTGAACACCCACGTCGATGCAGCAGGGAAGAAAGAAAGAAATTAGCGGTTCAAATTGTCCCGTCCTCAGCCACCACCATGTTATACCTCCCATTATAGGACTAAATGAAGTGGTATCGAACGAACGAAATGCCTATAAAAATTATGATAGTATTCCTAACGACCGCGTTTGAAATAAAATCAATGAACTGAAATTTCCACATCTTCATTATATCGTTATATACACACTTCAAAGGGTAATATAATATATATATATATATATATATATATATATATGTGTGTGTGTGTGTGTGTGTGTGTGTGTGTGTGTTTGTGTGTGTGTGTGTGTGTGTGTGTGTGTGTGTGATGATGACATTCCAAATGTACATGGTTACGATGCGCAAGTGAATCAACCGAAAATAGCGGTTTTCATTGGACGTGGTTTTCATGAATGCTTTTGCCTCGAATCACATTTTTTCAACCATTTCAATGGACTTCCATATTGATGTGTTTTCAGCATAACTTGGAGACCACCATTGATTATATTTCAGAAATTATTTCATCATTCATTTTAAGGAAAATCAAGTAAGCGTTTCTTTTGGTCGACAGTGTACAATGAACAGTCACCCGAGCATTTCCAGTAGTTAAGCTCGCAACTATCGATTACCATGAGAAGAATCACCATTGCTCTTGCATTCCACAATACATCCAGGTTTGGGAATATTGGACAAGTCACGAGCAGAAGAACAATGATTGTTTTGTCACATGAATGCTGATATCCGATTGCGTTAGAGCATCGCGAACGCTATCGCTAAGTCGTTGACGACAAATGCCATAGGACGGCGCTACGGTATACACAATTGCACTAAGAGACTATAGGCAGGGGTAGTCGGAGCCACTCTATTGCTAAATAAACAGATAATGATCACTAAACCTCGTCATCTAACTAATACCATATGGTATTGATAACGTAATGATTGACATACACTGTTTTGGCTGTTTAGTGATCGTTAAACGTGTAAGGCTTGTCACCGATGAACACAACTATAATAACCTCACGGGCAAAATGAACTATACCAAGATTTCTTCGGTGTTATCAACGTTAACAGATATATCAGATAAATAAAATGATATACGTAGACTTTTAGATTTAGATTCATTTAACCATGTTTTCTTCGCAATTTCACAAAAGTGAAAATTCGGGGTAAACGTCAATTTTTTTAAAATCAAAGCAGAAGGCTGTATTTTCAATTACATATCTGAAAAACATACAGTATCTCCTACGACATCCGGGGCTCTTGATAAACTCTTTTACAAGTCCGTGTAGGCGTGTTAGGTCTGTGCGCCTGATAGGCAGCTTCTTCTTCTCCTTTCATGTTTTATTGAATATCTGAAGAATTAGAAGATTGAGAACTTCCAAATCTGCTGTGAATAAGGATAACACTCTCCTGGACTGAACTGTCGAAAAAGTTTTTCATTTTCCATTAAATATGCAATATCTGACTTTATTTGTTTGCACATATTAGGTTCAGATGTCAAAAGTTGGCCAATGTTGACTTTGGGTCAGTCTACCCGGACAAACAACACAGTGTCTCAACCAAGGACACTAGGGTCAATCAACGTTATCTATCTACACTTGCACTCGGAAGAGAGAAGTCCAGCATGATTGACCTTGATATGCTGACAACATTACGTCATCACAACAAAACACATATAGGAAAAAGAAGTGGTCGACGTATTCATTCATTCATGCACAGTTTTTAAAAGATCTATTAAACATTATCAATCCAAATTTGTCTCTTTGTCTGTTGTAAATAAGTTTCGAAAATTAAGTTTGACTGATTGACGCGCGCCACACGCGGTGCATTGTCCGGTTTTCAATCAGAAATCGACACCTTTACCTTTATATCGTCGGTATACTGAGTCGACTACCATCAAAACAGCACTTTTTGGCAACAGTCAGTACTGCTCGATACAATAACACAATTTATAACGTTTGGCATATGTGACCCCAAACAACACACTGGATGTCCTTTTAACCAATGACCAATCGCATTAATTCACAAACACTCCTTAAAACATACATGTACTCCCAAGCTCTGGAAAAGGCATAGCATCTTTTGAACTGATGGATGTAACGATTTCACATCACCAGATTGTGTTTAAAGCAGATTGCATTACAGGCCCCCTCCTTCAAACAGAAATCACATACACATTCACAATTCATTGGTCAATTCAGTGCATTTCTGGCAAATTACATGACAAAAACTTGCTGTTATTTGATGACTTTAACATCCATTTCAATGATCCATCTAAACCATCATGTGGTGTCCCACAAGGCGCAGTCCTCGGACCAATACTGTTCACCCTGTACGTATAAGTGAACACATTGCTGCTATCAGAGATCAACACCTCATGGACCATCACTGGCAACCAGAATATAGACTGTTATTCGCTATTCGCTATTCGTCATTCGTCTTTTCGAATGACGAATAGCAAATTTATTTGTTATTCGTCTTTCATACTGTAGTGAAAAATGAATGACGAATAGCAAATTTATTTGTTATTCGTCTTTCATATTGTTAACAAATTTGAATGATGAAAAGCAAATTTATTTGCTATTCCTCTTTCATACTTTCGCCTTTGAATGACGAATAGCAAATTTTTTCGATTTTCTTTATTCGTCATTCATCATTCGCTATTTAAACTCTCTTAGGAAAATAAGATCAGTTCCATACATTTCTGTAAGCTTTTTCATTATTTTCATGCCTAATTATTACATAATTTAATAAAATATTTTATTTTATCACCAATTAAAGCCCGGAGATTTGCTCTTGGAGCAGTCTGAATTAGTGGGACGACTTTCCCCCTACATCTGAAAAGCTCAGAACAACTACATGTGTAAAACCTAACTTTAAATAAATATTTCAACCTTTAATTATTTTCCATAAATCACATTTTGATCCCAAATAACACTTATTTTTAATAATTGCGAAAATAAAATAGCTAAAGTTATTTCTATTTGCTTTTCAAACTTTTTTTCGCCTTTCGCCAATTGTCTTTGAATGACGAATAGCAAATATGTTCGCTTTTCGCTATTCGTCATTCGACATTCAAACTCATTGCTCTCTTAGGTACATTAGATCAGTTCCATACATTTCTGTAAGCTTTTTCACTATTTCCATGCCTAATTATTGACTATTTTAATAAATATTTTATTTTATCACCAATTAAAGCCCGAGGATTTGCTCTGGGAGCTGTCTGAATTAGTGGGAAGAGTTTCCCCCTAAATTGGAAAAGCTCAGAACAACCAAGAGCTAACTTTGAATGATAAATTTTTTTACAAAACCTTTAATTATTTACTTTAACTCACTCTTTGATCCCAAATAACACTTAGTTTTAATAATTTAGACAATAAAATAGCAAAAGTTATTTCTGTTTGCTTTTCAAACATTTTTTTCACCTTTCGCCTTTCGCCTTTAAATAACGAATAGCAATTTTTTTTCACTTTTCGTTATTTGTCATTCGCCATTCAAACTCATTACTCTCTGAGGTAATTGAGATCAGTTCCATACATTTCTCTAAGCTTTTTAATTACCAGTTTGATGCCTTTTTATTTAATATTTTAAGCAAATATTTTATTTTTAACACCAATTAAAGTGAATGGATTTGTTATGGGAGGAGTTCGAATTATTGGTGAAGACTATCAAAGTTAAATGATCATCTTGCAATTTTACCAGACTCTACTTGCAGTAGATGTTCTGATGTTCTTATAGTTTTAAAATTTCTTCCATTACTACAACGATTTTTCTTCACTGTTCCTAGAAAGGTTAAATTGTCATATAAACCTCAGATGTCATATTTATGTCATTTTTGTCATTTTTGTCATTTTTGTCTTTTCTAAGGTACCTTCTTTCAAGGCCATACAGAACAGAACATTCTATAGAATATCCCTGGCCCTGAAAGTAGACTTTAACATGAGTTGTAAAATACGTAATAACCGCATTTGATGTTTTAATTTCAATCACTCTTCGTGGTCTAGTGGTAGAGCTACAAAGCTGGTGATAAGGGTTGCGGGTTCGATTCCCCCATTGTTTGCTATGAAAATTTTGAACTTGGCAATCGTGTGGCCTGTTTACCTTAATAATTTGGACTTAGAATATCTTTGGTGCTACGATTTGTATGTGGATAATACCCTCTTGGAAGGTTATTATTCTGTTCAGGGCCCACCCAGCAGGATATTATCCAGTGTAAGGCCTTCTTAATTGGAAATGTAAGGCCTTAGTTCATTTCGGAGAGAAGATCTCCCGGGAAAAAAACTAAATTCAAAGACTGTTGAATGGGCATTGAGGTATATAAGTAATGGATATAACACTCTCCAGAGGTTTTGGTTGAAAATGTAAACATGAGGGGGAGGAAGAACCCGACGTCTGAAGGCCCAAGGGTTCTCCCGACCCCGAATGTTTACATTTTCAACCAAAACCTTGTGAGAGTGTTATATGTCATAGCGAAGGAAAAGGCAACAACTTTATCAAAATTGGTTATTAATCATGAAACATATTTCCTATGAAGTGACAAAGCCATGCTGTGAACAAGAAAATGAAGCACAAATGAAGACAGGGACTGTTCAAATTTCGTGAACAACTCTTGAATCTCACGCTCTACAAAGAGCATGTCTACCTTACTATCATTATATTTAGTTTAAGGAAACGTGACTATAGATGGAGTTGTTAAACATTTCATTGGCAAGTCCTTTGTGGCTCCATGGTAAATCGTCCAGTTTAACGTCTCTGGGGCGAATAGATGTGCGTTCAAATCCCAAGTGTGAAATTTTAACTTAGAATCATTTTTTATTTTTCTGTGATTGAAATTAAAACATTAAATGTGGTTATTCCGGATTTTACAATTCACGTTAAAGTCTACTTTCAGAGCCAGGGATATTCTATAGAACAGGGGTAATATGTCGACCAGCGCTTTGAGCATGCAATGTGCATGGATATATGCGCTATATAAATGGATTATTATTATCATTATTATTTACCTGAGAAAAGAATTACCTCCAAAATGACATAGATATGACATCTGAGGTTTATATGACAATTTAACCTTCTAGGAACAGTGAAGAAAAAGTGTTGTAGTAATGGAAGAAATTTTAAAACTATAAGAACATAAGAACATCTACTGCAAGTAGAGTCTGGTAAACTGGTACTGGAGAGCGAGATCACACTGCAACGCAAGCAGATTATTTAATTTTGATAGTCTTAACCAATAATTCGAACTGCTCCCATAACAAATCCATGCACTTTAATTGGTGATAAAACAAAATATTTGCTTAAAATATTAAATAATAAGAAAAACTGGTAAAAAGCTTAGAGAAATGTATGGAACTTTCCTCATTTACCTCAGAGCATTTTGAGTTTGGAAGACGAATGACGATTGACAAATGAAAAAAATGAATTTTTTTTTAAAAGTTTGAAAAGCAAACCGAAATAACTTTTGTTTTTGCATTTTCTAAATTATTAAAACTAAGTGTTATTTGGCAGTCATTTACAGAAAATGATTAAAAGTTTTCTATAACATTTTTTATTCAAAGTTTAATTGTAGTTGTTCTGAGCTTTTCTAATATAGTGTGAAAGTCTTCCCACTAATTCAGACTGCTCCCAGACCATATCCTCTGGCTGTACAAAGTGATAAAATAATATATTTGATTAAAATAGTTAATAAAAAGGCATAAAACTAGTAAAAAGCTTACTGAAATGTATGGAACTGATCTCAGAGCAATGAATTTGAATGGGGTATGACGAATAGCGAAAAGTGAAAACCCCAAAAAATTTGCTATTCGTCATTCAAAGGCGAAAGGAAAAAAAAAGTTTGAAAAGCAAACAGAAATAACTTTTGCTATTTTATTTTCTAAATTATTAAAACTAAGTGTTATTTGGGATCAAAGAGCTATTCAAAAGAAAATAATTACAAGTTTTGTAAAAAAAATATCATTCAAAGTTAGCTCTTGGTTGTTCTGAGCTTTTCCAATTTAGGGGGAAACCCTTCCCACTTATTCAGACTGCTCCCAGAGCAAATCCTCGGGCTTTAATTGGTGATAAAATAAAATATTTTATTAAAATATTCAATAATTAGGCATGAAAATAATGAAAAAGCTTACAGAAATGTATGGAACTGATCTTATTTTCCTAAGAGAGCAATGAGTTTGAATGGCGAATGACGAATGACATTAGCGAAAAGCGAAAAAAATTGCTATTCGTCATTCAAAGGCGAAAGGTGAACAAAAAGTTTGAAAAGCAAACATAAGTAACTTTTGCTATTTTATTTTCTAAATTATTAAAACTAAGTGTTATTTGGGATCAAAGAGTGATAAAAATTAAAGATTTTTTAAAAAAAATATTCAAAGTTAGCTCTTGGTTGTTCTGAGCTTTTCTAATGTAAGGGGAAACTCTTCCCACTAATTCAGACTGCTCCCAGAGCAAATCCTCGGGCTTTAATTGGTGATAAAATAAATTATTTTATTAAAATATTTAATAATTAGGCATGGAAATAATGAAAAAGCTTACAGAAATGTATGGAACAGATCATATTTTCCTAAGAGAGTTTGAATGGCGAATTACAAATGACAAATAACGAAAATCGAAAAAATTTGCTATTCGTCATTCAAAGGCCAAAGTATGAAAGACGAATAGCAAATAAATTTGCTTTTCGTCATTCAAATTTGTTTACAACATGAAAGACGAATAACAAATAAATTTGCTATTCGTCATTCGAATAACGAATGACGAATAGCGAATAACAGTCTAAATTCTGGTTGCCCCATCACTCTCATGCTGACGACACTCAGTTGACCGACTCCAGCTGAGAAGAAGAGTTCCAAGACGTAATAACACGTACGACTAACTGTACATGTGATATCAAAAAGTGGATGACATCAAACAGTCTGAAGCTGAATGACAGTAAGACCGAAGAACTGCTAGCTGGTAAGACTGCACTGAGACAGCTTACAGGAGTTGAGCCAGTTCCGGTGTGTGACTAAGTCATTCCTTCTGCTGAAAGTGTCTATTTTGACTCTGAACTAAGCATGAACATCCACGTAAATAACACCTGCAAAACATGATATTACAATCTCAGCAACATCCGTAAATGCTTGACAACTGATGCAAGATCACTTGTTCAGTCAAAGTTAGACTATAACAACGGGCTTTGTTACGGATAACCATCATCACTGCTTAAAAAGATGCAAAAAGTTCTGAATGCCGTCACCAAAGATGTGTCACATGTGTCACAAGAATACTGAAGTCCCTGCACTGGCTCCCAGTGAAAGCAAGGATCGTGTACAAGGTACTGTGTTAAGCATACCAGTGTTATCATGGCACAGAGCCTGGGTACTGGTACTGTGTTCAGCATACCAATGTTATCATGGCACAGAGCTTGGGTACTGGTACTGTGTTTAGCATACCAGTGTTATCATGGCACATCACCTGGGTACTGGTACTGTGTTTAGCATACCAGTGTTATCATGTCACATCACCTGGGTACTGGTACTGTGTTTAGCATACCAGTGTTATCATGTCACATCACCTGGGTACTGGTACTGTGTTTAGCATACCAGTGTTATCATGTCACATCACCTGGGTACTGGTACTGTGTTTAGCATACCAGTGTTATCATGTCACATCACCTTGGTACTGGTACTGTGTTCAGCATACCAGTGTTATCATGTCACATAACCTTGGTACTGGTACTGTGTTCAGCATACCAGTGTTATCATGTCACATAACCTTGGTACTGGTACTGTGTTCAGCATACCAATGTTATCATGGCACAGAGCCTGGGTACTGGTACTGTGTTAAGCATACCAGTGTTATCATGTCACATCACCTGGGTACTGGTACTGTGTTTAGCATACCAGTGTTATCATGTCACATCACCTTGGTACTGGTACTGTGTTCAGCATACCAGTGTTATCATGTCACATAACCTTGGTACTGGTACTGTGTTCAGCATACCAATGTTATCATGGCACATCGCCTGGGTACTGGTACTATGTTCAGCATACAAATGTTACCATGTCACATCGCCTGGGTACTGGTACTGTGTTTAGCATACCAGTGTTATCATGGCACAGCGTCTGGGTACTGGTACTGTGTTTAGCATACCAGTGTTATCATGTCACATCACCTGGGTACTGGTACTGTGTTTAGCATACCAATGTTATCATGGCACATCACCTGGGTACTGGTACTGTGTTAAGCATACCAGTGTTATCATGTCACATCACCTGGGTACTGGTACTGTGTTTAGCATACAAGTGTTATCATGTCACATCACCTGGGTACTGGTACTGTGTTAAGCATACCAGTGTTATCATGGCACAGAGCCTGGGTACTGGAACTGTGTTTAGCATACCAATGTTATCATGGCACATCACCTGGGTACTGGTACTGTGTTAAGCATACCAGTGTTATCATGGCACAGAGCCTGGGTACTGGAACTGTGTTTAGCATACCAATGTTATCATGGCACATCACCTGGGTACTGGTACTGTGTTTAGCATACCAGTGTTATCATGGCACATCGCCTGGGTACTGGTACTGTGTTTAGCATACCAGTGTTATCATAGCACATCACCTGGCTACTGGTACTGTGTTTAGCATACCAGTGTTATCATGGCATAGCACCTGGGTACTGATACTGTGTTAAGCATACCAGTGTTATCATGGCACAGCACTTGGGTACTGGTACTGTGTTTAGCATACCAGTGTTATCATGGCACATCGCCTGGCTACTGGTAGTGTGTTTAGCATACCAGTGTTATCATGGCACAGAGCCTTGGTACTGGTACTGTGTTAAGCATACCAGTGTCATCATGGCACAGAGCCTGGGTACTGGTACTGTGTTTAGCATACCAGTGTTATCATGGCACAGCGCCTGGGTACTGGTACTGTGTTCAGCATACCAGTGTTATCATGTCACATAACCTTGGTACTGGAACTGTGTTTAGCATACCAATGTTATCATGGCACATCACCTGGGTACTGGTACTGTGTTCAGCATACCAATGTTATCATGGCACATCGCCTGGGTACTGGTACTATGTTCAGCATACAAATGTTACCATGTCACATCGCCTGGGTACTGGTACTGTGTTTAGCATACCAGTGTTATCATGGCACAGCGTCTGGGTACTGGTACTGTGTTTAGCATACCAGTGTTATCATGTCACATCACCTGGGTACTGGTACTGTGTTTAGCATACCAGTGTTATCATGTCACATCACCTGGGTACTGGTACTGTGTTTAGCATACAAGTGTTATCATGTCACATCACCTGGGTACTGGTACTGTGTTAAGCATACCAGTGTCATCATGGCACAGAGCCTGGGTACTGGTACTGTGTTTAGCATACCAGTGTTATCATGGCACATCACCTGGGTACTGGTACTGTGTTTAGCATACCAGTGTTATCATGTCACATCACCTGGGTACTGGTACTGTGTTAAGCATACCAGTGTTATCATGGCACAGAGCCTGGGTACTGGAACTGTGTTTAGCATACCAATGTTATCATGGCACATCACCTGGGTACTGGTACTGTGTTTAGCATACCAGTGTTATCATGGCACATCGCCTGGGTACTGGTACTGTGTTTAGCATACCAGTGTTATCATAGCACATCACCTGGCTACTGGTACTGTGTTTAGCATACCAGTGTTATCATGGCATAGCACCTGGGTACTGATACTGTGTTAAGCATACCAGTGTTATCATGGCACAGCACTTGGGTACTGGTACTGTGTTTAGCATACCAGTGTTATCATGGCACATCGCCTGGCTACTGGTAGTGTGTTTAGCATACCAGTGTTATCATGGCACATCACCTGGGTACTGGTACTGTGTTAAGCATACCAGTGTCATCATGGCACAGAGCCTGGGTACTGGTACTGTGTTTAGCATACCAGTGTTATCATGTCACATCACCTGGCTACTGGTACTGTGTTTAGCATACCAGTGTTATCATGTCACATAACCTTGGTACTGGTACTGTGTCTACTACCATCTCTAGATGCTTTCAAGAAAGCGCTAAAGACAATGTTGTTCAAACAATGCTATATGATTAGGACTGCGCATTGAGCATAAACATGTTTATTACCCATATAGTTGAAAATAACCGAGTTAATATTATTGATATGAGCACATGTGCACATATCACGTTTGCTTAGCAGCGATGGTTTCACCGCGCCTTACCGTATTTTATCGCCTGTGACGTCATAAAACGATTGTTCGTGACGTCACTGTAGCTTGTAGCAAGAGAAGTGGGCCGTGTCCTGACTATTTTTTACAGAAATAAAAAAGGAATAGAGCGGGTAATAAAGAAATTATTACACTCGGAAGTGTGTCATATGACTTTTACGACACTCGTGCAAATTCTCGGGTAATAATCTCTATGTATGGGCACTCGCGTATATTACAGAGTGCACTGGCCGCCAGATGACGTTTTGGGGGATGTCTCGAATACGTGCTTGAATAAGTGTTTTGTTGACTTGGCGATAGTGGATTGTTTCCTCCTTATTTGTCAATACAATTATTCAATGGATGCTCGAATGGTGATAAGACGGACAATCTTGCAAGACACTGACATTATTCGCAGAAAGGAAGTCTCTTGTGATCCTGTCTGTATGGGATAACATTGTACATTGACTTGGTCGTCTTTCTGTAGAAGGGCCGGTAGCATTGAACACCGTGTTCCCAAACACGCCTGGTAACTGTACTTCTGCTGGTCACATGATGTTAAGTCATTGATGTTAATGACGTCATAGTGACGAAATGATTACGCAAATGTAAATTATGGCGGTGTAAGTTTTCTTTGGCTGTAATGACCCTCCGTTTTCCGATTCTTGGCCTGTCATTGGTCCGGCATGTTTGTAACAATCGTGGTTTCAGGCTAGGTATCGTGGTGTGAGTCTTGTCGAAGATGCACGCAGCCTGGGCGTGTCGTGCTCCTTACTACTCTCTCGCTCTTGTGCGTGCAGTCTTGGTATGTCAATCATTGTGATCGTTACGACAGTGGTGTTTAACAAGCTGATTGGTGGTATTTATACCGTTTGGCCCCATCTTGTCCTTATTTAGGCTCTTACATTCAAAAATATTTCAATAATACATACATTAAAAATGTAAAAGCCGCCAAAAGGCTACAAGAGACAATACATTAGGTGCATTACAATTTTAAAAGGTCCTCAAAGTCAATATTTTTAAAGATGATTTTTCACTGAGGACATTAAAAGTTGTGTACAAGTGATGTTGATGTTGTATAATAAAATTCCCAATCGAAACGCGAATTTGATAATTTTGGAAAATAAATTATTTTGGTATAGTTTCTTTTGCCCATGTGTTTATGTTTCAAAATGACTCGTTGGAACACGTTAATGAACATGTGTCGGTCCAGCTGAAACAGCCGCCAGATGACGTTATGAGACGTTGCTAATTAAAATCAGACAGTGCTCTACTGATGTGTCGACATGCATATTTGATACCAATGTAAATCAATTTATTACCTGAAAGACATCTGAAAAGGTCGGAAATGTTTTGTTTGTTGACCCCTACTGACTTTGGTTTTCGGAATTTAAACTGGTAATATCAAAGATTTGGCGGATTTATAAGACTCATTCTCTGTGTCATAACATTACAATTTGGTTATAAGTTTCTTTTGTCTATGAGTTTACATACAGAGTGACACACTTCGTAATATGGCAATGATATATGATCAGAATCCTTACTTATTCACGATATTCAAACATGTAGGACATATTAATTGTTCACAATATATATTTACAATTAGTGAATATGGTAAGTGATTCCTTACGACATCGTAGTGCATGTTATACAATGGATGATGCATGAAGCAAGAAACATATATACACCGATCAACATCTACTCTGAGGGTTATCGTCCACTGCATATGCTGCCTTGCACGTTTTACCGACACTACAAAAGGATGCACATATATTTGAACAAACATAAAAGAATGAAAATGACGAACCAGGAATGAAGACTGCAGTCAACAGTTCACTTCCACTAGTTCTACCTCCTACCGGGTCGCTGACACTTCCCAACTGCAAATGAAGAAACCATGCGCAGTCTTTATATATACTTAGGATGGAAATCTGCAATGATAGCTTCAGGATATATTCTGTTAAAATCACTCGTTATCTTATTTCTGTCAGAACGGTTTGACTGCCCAATTACTCCATCTTCCACAAACCCTTAAGTCATATCGCTAAATGTAAAAGGCAGGTCTCTTTATGTTGAGAGGGTGCATGATAACATCAACGTTTTGCAGTTTTGAAAACATATCTGTTTACTGTCAAATGCGTTGATTGCCAAATTATTTCCTGTTCAAATAGGGTCCCGTGTCATAACTTCGAAAATTTTCTTTTTAAACATTTTTTTAACTGAAAATGTATATGCCGATTGGTGGATAGATGTGAAGTTAAAAGATATTATGAGGAATCCCGTGATGCTGTAGAAGGTGATTATCGCCATTTTGTCCTCTGATTTTGTAAATTGCTGTCATTAGTTGCTTTTCGAATTTGAAAAGATCTTTGCATCGAAAGATTAGTAACGACTTTGAGGATTGTAAATTGGCCATTTAAAAGAGGCGGTCGTAGTAATCAAAGAAGTTATATGAAATGGTATAATGGAGATACCGTCATTTAACATTCTTTTTTTAAAAAATATTTCAAGACTCACAAATACGCACATGTATTACACATGTATTACTCAAGTCCTGTACAATACTCGCGTTTTACCTGAGGGGATTATGATCGTCCCATGAAAAGGTTACGTGTTTATCTCAACAATATGTGCGTGACATCTAAATAAACCATTAACTGCTTGGAAAAATCTCATCATTGGACATATTAGAAACACAGATATGTTTCACCTCAATGGTAAATACTAACTAGACATGTAGAATACCGCTATCCGGTGTCGCCGTCTACACTAGCTAGACATATAGAATACCGCTATCCGGTGTCGCCGTCTACACTAGCTAGACCTGTAGAATACCGCTATCCGGTGTCGCCGTCTACACTAGCTAGACCTGTAGAATACCGCTATCCGGTGTCGCCGTCTACACTAGCTAGACCTGTAGAATACCGCTATCCGGTGTCGCCGTCTACACTAGCTAGACATGTAGAATACCGCTATCCGGTGTCGCCGTCTACACTAACTAGACATGTAGAATACCGCTATCCGGTGTCGCCGTCTACACTAGCTAGACCTGTAGAATACCGCTATCCGGTGTCGCCGTCTACACTAGCTAGACATGTAGAATACCGCTATCCGGTGTCGCCGTCTACACTAACTAGACATGTAGAATACCGCTATCCGGTGTCGCCGTCTACACTAGCTAGACCTGTAGAATACCGCTACCCGGTGTCGCCGTCTACACTAGCTAGACATGTAGAATACCGCTACCCGGTGTCCCCGTCTACACTAGCTAGACATGTAGAATACCGCTATCCGGTGTCGACGTCTACACTAGCTAGACATGTAGAATACCGCTACCCGGTGTCGCCGTCTACACTAGCTAGACATGTAGAATACCGCTACCCGGTGTCGCCGTCTACACTAGCTAGACATATAGAATACCACTACCCGGTGTCGCCGTCTACACTAGCTAGACATGTAGAATACCGCTATCCGGTGTCGCCGTCTACACTAGCTAGACCTGTAGAATACCGCTATCCGGTGTCGCCGTCTACACTAGCTAGACATGTAGAATACCGCTTTCCGGTGTCGCCGTCTACACATTCAACATTTCTCAAATGCCTTCTGGAATGTATGATTTTTTTTGCAAAATCTGTTAATAAAATTCATCTTTTCATAATGTTTTGAGATATTAAAGAAGTATTTATTACGGTAGAAACTAGTATTTCTTCTGATTGTGACGTAACTGATTTATATTTCCGTGCTGTTGGACATGTAAGGTAATGGTAGTCCCTCGAATAGACTCGCTACCTCTATGGTCAGGAGACACGTCTCATTGTTCGATGTTGGATGTTGATTGTTGTTCGCAAGTTTGTCTCCACTTACTTCTCTTATACAAGCCCCATTACTCAGAGGCAAAAGTTACTTTGACTGATTTTTCCCGACAAAAGTAGTCTAATGTACGAATTTCCATCAATCTACCTCTAAAATTTAGCTGTCACCATTCGAGAAATTTGTTTGTGCACAATGGAATCTTAGAGGATAATGTTGTATATGTTGCCTTCATAACCGACGGGCACTGACTTTGCGTCACACTCTCACATAGTCTTGATATTGTTCCAAGTGACAATAGTGAGAAAAAACATTCAAATTTGGTAGTTGTTTTGGATTTCCAGCATGACACGGCTGACAAATATATGCAGATGCACAGCAATTGGGATGCTAGAATCTGGAACATGACATCTTGACGATGCACGCCAATATAACGACAACAAAAACACCATAAACATCTATGCCCACGTTAGAGATCGTCCCAGAACTGGTCGTCCGCCTGTAACCACACCTCGGCAAGACAGGTGGATTGAACCATGCACCTCCACCAGAGATTTCAACCAGCAACTCTTACATCTCAGACTGCCCCTAGTCATAGAGGCATATCAGCTCGGACATCGAGACGTCGACTAGCTCTGTATGTTATGTATGCAAGCCGTCCAGCAAGGTCACCACATCGACATCTACATCGGGATGGACATCATTTAAGTTGGAGAGCAGGTGAGTGGGGACTTGAGCTTTTCATCGATGAGTCGCGGTTCTGCATTCTCTTCCCACAGTGGCCAATGAAGGGAGTAACCTCTGTGGAAAGAGAATGCTGTTCCTGCTGCATAGGTCTGATGGTCGGACTAGAGTTATGCTCGTCCATGTGTTTTGGAGGGAGATCGTTTTGGCGGTGGTGGTATTGTAACGGGATGGAATAACCAGAACTTGAAGACCAGAACTAGTGTTGATGGATGGCACTTTTGCTGGCTCAAGACACAGGGACGAAATTTTGAACACTACTGTGCTACCGTTTTGGCGACAGAAAGGTGCGGGTTTGATTCTTCAACAGGATCGGGCAAGGGTAAGACAGCATCATCTTGCTCAGAACAATGTTGCTGTTCTACCCTGGCCTGCGAAACAACCGGACCTCCCAGCAACTGAACATGTTAGGGACGAGTTGGAATAACTAATTATATAAGAGAATCTTTCCACTTTCATCTTCTGTTCATTTGAGCGTCTTGCGACACATTTTTCATCATTTGTCTTTCTTCATTTTACGTCAGTAATATATCTAGATGTCCAAGAGTTTGTCTTGTAGTGGCTGGGGTTATGGGTGATAAGATGAAGTTATGGGTGATAAGATGGAGTTATGGGTGACAAGGTGGAGTTATGGGTGATAAGGTGGAGTTATGGGTGACAAGGTGGAGTTATGGGTGATAAGGTGGAGTTATGGGTGACAAGGTGGAGTTATGGGTGATAAGGTGGAGTTATGGGTGATAAGGTCTGACATGCTGACCATCTGGCGTTAACTCATTTCTTATCCTCCAAATTGTATTAAGTTTAAAAGGTCTTGGAATACCCAATATGATGCAACTTCAATGTTGATCACATTCCATCATACGGTAGTAAGCCATGAACTGCTGGCTCTATGTCGGGATCATTTATTCTTCCACTTGTTGACTCTGCAGGAGTATAGATATATACAAGAGAACAAGGGAGTGTTTCCGAGTGAATTTAATCAGTAATAGTGTACAGGCAGGAGATCAACCTATAATACAAGAACTACTAACAAAAACAACTGTAGCTTCAGAATCTGTCATCCTCTGTAATCCATCACCAGTGCTTCTTACTACACTTACTAAGTTGTGATATTCCTTATTTTTCGTGATACAAATTTCCTCACTCACAATGACAAAAATCAAACGTTTCCATGGTATCCAACTCTATAAGAATAACAACCAATGAAAGTTTAGAATAGATAGCCTAAAAGGGTATTGCAAACTCAACACACCCAAAACATTGTTACCAACTTACAGAGCTGACAGTTACCTTCACATGATAGTAAGTCACTAAGGTAACCTCAGTGCAATGTAAAGAATGGGATGTAAGTTAGTAAAATGTCTTCGTGAAAGGAGTCCCAGAACAGGACTCAGTTTGAAAGGAGTTATTGTCAAATCCATGCGATTTGACTGCATTATAAGTCCTATCCCTGTTGCAAATCAATTAAAGATAGTTAGTCTCCAGATGCTGATGGTTTGCATGTATGACAACAGAGCAAAGACTTCAGATTACATAGGATGATACTCTGTGAGCTGACAGAGAACAGATTTACTGACCATGCGAACACTTCAACCTTAAAGACATTATAAGAACATTTCAGACAATTCAGGGGTACCACTCTCTCCCAGTGGAGCTTACTCAAGTCATAACTTCCTAGATAAGAGCAACCTCTGTACAAGCAACTGGAGTGGTTCTGTGACTTGCTCTGGATACAAAACCAAGGGTCGAGCTGAGCTGAGCTGAGCTGAGCTGTTTTGAACTGAGAATACTTCGCAGTCATCCGCATTACACAACCAGAGCAAGTGTTATGTATTCCATTTTGTACTGTACAAAAATTGTTGAATTATATTGTTTACATAACTATAAAATCTTGCATGTACATTAATCACTTGTCTATGATGAAAAAGGAAATTTACAGATAATTCATGATAAACATGACTGAAATGTACAAAGTACAGTATTCATGTTTAATATATATTCCTAAATGTAAATGAAAGATCAATTATGCAAATAGTATACATGTATAGTCGAAACTTGATCTACTCGACTCGATATGACTCGATTAAATATCTTCTGTATGTCCAAAAGACATGGACACAAGTATTCGCACAGTTGTAGCTTAATCAGCAAATTTGTGAGCAATTTAAAGGGGCAGTAGCACGTTTTTTTGCTCAAATAAATTGATGAAATGTATTTGAAAAATAATTTCACCAATAGTAAAACATCCTTCTCTCTTCGGAAAATAAAGTTGAAAATGAGTGTACATGCTTCGGTAAAGTCATGGGAATCGTTTTTGTAATACAAAATAATAAAATGTGTTCACAATAAAATGGCCGCCATGCAATTTTTGCTTTATACGCAACACCGTTATTACCACTACGGATAATTGGTTTGTGTAATAAGATGTTTTACCCTCTAAAGTAAATATAAATGACATAAACTATCATTATAAATAGGAAATTTGAAAAAATAAAATTTGCAAAAAACGTGCTACAGCGCCTTTAAAAGGAACTTCTTCGAGAGGCATTATTGTAGAGAAGAAGAAAAATGAGGATGTATGGATAGTCAACTTCTTTATTGAATTGAATGCGACGTCACTTGATTGACAACTGTGTTTGTATCTACACCGAAAGGACGCATTCATTGCAATAAAGAAGTTAACTATCCATACATCTTAAAAATGAAGAAAAAGACAGAAGTTCTTTTTATATTTAGTGAAAAGATAAAACTAGGAAGTCTTTCAGATTTGTCCCAAAGGTTTTTGTTAAATTTCTATCTCCTCTCAGTCATTTATGTATTTTGTTCTCTGAATCAATCAAATGATTGCACATAATCTTGATCTGAAACCAAACTAATCACTGTATTGTCACTCAAACAAGTATCACAAAAACTGGTGCTGAGCACAGAAAGACACACAGAATGTTTATGAATAAACAATCTAACATCTACATGATTATCTCCAACAGCAAAAACGAACATCTTTAACTATTCAATTCCATGTACATATGAACATAAATTTATTCTTTGAAAAAACCTTCTTTTTATAACTATGTGGGCGTATTTATACTAGATTAATTCAGAAGATATGAAAGAAAGCATTGTTTTATAGAATCCAATTCATATTCAAGATATTCATATTCATATTCAAGATATATATATATATATATCATAGTTAATACAATAATATATTACATAATAAAATCTGAATAGGATATGAATATGTTTATTAAGTGTTGCATTCATCCATATACAAAATGATGGTACCTAATATGTAATAACAAATTAGAGGGAAAACTAATTCACATAATAGTTGAGTCTAAAATAGTTTATGCTTTACAACAGTTTCACTTTGTTGGTTGTATTTTGGGTTTACTTAAAGTTGTCGGGAAGAAGTGATAGCCTTTCCAGAAAAATATTTTGTAATCATCGAGTTGCTTTTTGTCTTTCCAGAAATATTCCTGGCAATTCAAAGGTCATTCATGTAAAGTTTTATCCTTTCCAGAAATATTCCTAGCATTTCAAGACTCATAAAGGAAATTTGTTAATCTTTCAGGAAATATTCCTGGTAATTTCAGGGGGATATTCCTGGCTATCTCCATATTTCCTGGCACTATCATGAGCTCAATAAGGATCATGTATTACCGGTAAAGTAAGAAAAGCATGATAAAAACTTCAGTCTTTCCAAAATATTCCTGGTAATTCAAAAAGCATCAAGCACAGACATTAGAAGTACCATAGATACTTGTGGCAATTAGAGTACCGGTATAGTATCTATGTGACAATTAGAGTATTATCAAGAAGGCGCTAGTTAGCCCTTATTAGATTTTATCTGCAATGTTCAGCAGACACAAACATTAGCGATTTCAAGATAATTCACACAGGCTTCAGTCATTCAAGCATTATTTCTGGTAAGTCAAAAGTGATGCAGATGCACAAGAATTGGCTTTGCCAGGATTATGCACTACTTTAAAGAATTATACTGCATTTATCTGGTAGCTTGTGTTAAGGTTTGAGAAAGACGCAACACAACATAGCTAGAGGATTTCTATATCAATCAGACATTTATAACACAAAGTGAACACAGAGTGAAACAACACTAACTATCTACTAATCATGTGATATGTAGATACAGCTCATATCGCTGCTAGCTGTCTCTGATCTCGGTGATATAAGCTCGTAACAGGTGTCAACGTAGTACAAGACTTTCAACAGGTATTACCCATTATAGTGTGCTTCTTATAGGTTTACATCAATACCAACATGCAGTTCCTTTTTAATTAAATATAATCATTAATTTCTGTAATTCTGTTACTTGATTTATCTTCAATCTCATATCTGGATTGAATTTCATACCAATTAAAAAAAACACACAAATCTTTTATCAGGTGTATTGGAGTGTGGTTTAAATGACAGATAACTTAGACTAACTCAGAATTTATAGTGATATATGATGACTGGCTGAAAGTCCTTAACCAAACACATTGATATATAGTCTAATCAAGCTAGAACGTTTCAGCCAGTCCTTGCAGGATTTAACTGATCCTAGCTTCTGGATTGTCAGTTTTGGAATGGAAATAAGGAATAGTCTAATGAATGATCTCTCTCAGTAAAACAGTAAATAAAAAAATATGAAATAAACTCATAAAATATTCACCGAAAATATTCAAAAAGGCAACCAAACATTGCCAAATAAGAGAAGAACAACAGGTTCTGTAAGAAAAGATTGCAGGTAAAGTTATGAAGAAACTTCGGAGAACTTGGATTAATAAGAGAGTAAGCACCAACAATCTCACCTCCTCTTGCTTACTGCAAGGATTGTGTACATATATATTTATATATATATATATATATATATTAGTTGAAATGTCAACAATCTACCCAGACAGCAGGCAAACTACTCTACAAACCAAGTGCAAAGCCATTATCAATGCGGAAATAGTTTAGAAAGAGAAAACTTGAGACTGTAACAATCATTTCATCAACCATTAATCATGCCTTTCGTAATTATTGAAAAGAAATTTTAACGTTTAGAAAATGTTAATTCAGTAACTGTAATAGTGTAAGTAAGAAATAGTAAATATTCTAATTAAGGAAACTTTGAGATTGTAAATATCGTCATGCTTTATTGATGCAGAGAAAAGATATTATCAATTAAAAGAATTCACCTCCATTGTGACAGTAATCAAATCATTGCTACGGTTCTTACATATAGTGTGTGCATATCTGCCCCAGTTTAAAAGTTCATTTGACATCAAAACATCAAATTTGACCAAAATAACTCAGACAGATATGTATCTAACAAATAGTATCAGTTTTGTCGTGTTAGGGGGGGAAAAAAATGGTCATCTAAAATGTGTTATGGATTCATTCAAATCTTGGCATATGCATATATGCAGACCATCACAACGCTTCTGAGTATCATGTAGAATCAAGGTCGTGTCTGAAGGAGCTCACACAACATCAGGCTACCGTAAATCCTTAATTTGACGCCGGGCTTCCATTTTGTTCAAACTGTCTGCAATGCAGACTCTGCATTATGGGTGTCTAATCGAGGCAGGCTTCTACTCAAGGCAGGCGTCTAAGGATTTACGGTATTTGTTATCTGTAAGTTTACATCAAATCCCCTGATTGTGTGAGATGCATTTGACTTAAAAATAACCAGCCAATGAAATGACTTAAAATCTAGCAATGTTGGCAGTCCCTCGGATGAGGGGTCTGATGACAATTAGGTTTCAAATCAAAACATTTAATTTCATAAATAGCAGCACGTAACAAGTATGTAAGCATTACAAGAGTGAATGTCTTACACAATCGGGGAATTTTTTGGGAAGTAATGTTACAGATAAAAATATCGTTGGCACAGGATGCTGACTCCAGTGAGGCATTATTATGAGGTCAACTACTTCAGGTACGCATTTGATGAAGAAGACAAGAACTCATCTACAGCAGTGCCAAATGATACTTCAAAACAACATCATCGAGATCTAGAACATCTGTAGATTTGATGCCAAGGCCCCCTATTACATCTTGTGAGTTGGAAAGATAACCATTTCATTCTGAAGGAGTGACAATTACAATGCCATCAAGGAAATAACTTTTCACAAATTGTCATAGCGTTATCAAACCTTCAGTGCCAATGCAACCTGGCCACAAGCTACAGCTAATTGAAAAGTGCTAGATGCTTAAACCATATGAGTCTACAGTTTTAACACTAATGGTGAACAGCTTTAGCTGAAAATTGAAACATTGTCAAAATATACAGCATGGCTCATAGTTGTAAACCTGAAAACTCTGTGTTGATGAGCCACCTCCAGCCCTTCACAGAGAGCTATTTCAAGTTGGGTAACTTGTTCCAAATCCTTTTCCTTGAGAATAAAATATGTTACAACCATGCAAATATCATTCACCTAGTGGTGTAACTTGTAAAATCATAAGTGCCAATATTTTTTTAGCCATTTTATATAATTATTTAACAAAATTAAACATTATCAAATGCTATGGGCACCTCAATCAGGCATCTAACTCTGGGCAGGTTACCTCAAATAATTAAATGGTGTTATGAGACCAAGGAAAGATAGATAAGTATAGATTTGGAGTAAAATCTTCAATAATAAACTCTGTCTTCGTCCAGTCCTTGCTAATCCATCCATGTCCGACCCAAGCTGGACAGGAGGATACAATCTAATTCAAATATAGATCAAACATCTCAACATCATGATCGAAGAAAACTTCAAAGGTAGAAAATGATAACGTCAACCATTATCATGATTAAATTCTTTGCAGTGAGTGTTCATTGAGATGAGAAATGTTCCTCTGTGGCCCTCTGATCCTCCCACCACATCACCATGACAAGTTTCTGAGATCACAGAGAGAAAAACATACATTTGATCTATATTTAAACTAAACCTAGGAAGATGAGGAGTTACTCTAGAGGCTTGGGTATCGTCCATCAACTCGTGTCCTCCAATCCATACTGTGGCTTTTGTTCCGTGGTCAGGTTGGTTGTCTCTGTTGCTGGGGGAGGGCCACAGGGGATGGGGTCCCCCGGCTTGAACGCGCTTGTAGACCCTGGCTGGGATGTGACTGGGGAACTATCTGGCGACTCACTTTCCTCATCCTGAAATATCCAATCAATGAGTTTTTTTTATAGGAATTAGAAATAGATGTTTGTCGGTATAGACGTAGCCTTGTCAATACTGTTAACCAGAGATGCCAACCTTATGTTAAGCCTAAGTGTAATATTGGAGGTTAAAAAGTGTAATTTGAACTTATAAAGTGTAATACCTGTAAGTCTTAGAGAAGTTTTAAAGAAAAGTTCTTAAAAATGTTTATTCACATGAGTAAGAAAGGTAATAACTTACCAAGACATACCGAATTATTTCAAATCATTGTAAGTTGCCTATTATAATGGCAGAGAGTGCCTTTTCACTACTTTACACTACAATATCAATAAAGATTGGCAATAACTTGTTCAAATATTTGGTCTGAAGTCTGTTTTGTCACAATCACAGTTTCAATATTAACTTATATTATTTTACTTCTGACACTTGCCTAATCATGAGCTATATCGAAATCTGGAAACATTTTTCTAAATATTGACATGATCAGCTGCCGCTATATATGGTAAGATTATTTTTCTATCAAAATCTGGCCAAATAAAACCTCTGCGAGTGCCTTGATTAGACGGATATTTCCCTATCTGATCCTTGCTAAAAGAAGACATTGGTTCACTTGAAATGGTTTAATGTGCGTTATCAACATGCCTTTTCGTTTCAAAATTATGTTTGCATTTTATAATGCCCGACACGTGCAACTTCGAAATAACATTCAGAAAATGATCAAAATACGCAAGTATCACCAAGTCTAGATTCCTTGAAGCATGACCATTCAGTTATATATAATCTTTCCTATAATGTTATACAACCTGCTTACGTTTTAGGACTTTCGTTTCAGAAACTTTTGCTTTTCTGCCGGTCGCTTTGACATGACGATCTTTCACCGTTATCACGCTTTAAAAATAACATACAGCCAGACTGAAATACATGTGACTATTAATTATGAAGCTCCTAACATCGAAATTTGTTGATCCTTTGACATAAAAACACTATAATTCCTAACAGGTTACTTAAAATGAATGCTGAGAGTAAGCGAATCCTATCGGTGTAAGGCCATTTCTGAACCCTGTACCGGTACCCTCCAAAACACTTCCCTGTGAAATTTAATCGACTCTACTGATTTTCGCAAATCAGTTAAAAAATCGTAATTTTTGGGAGATTAAGTGTAATAGCGTAATTTAATGGTAAAAATCGTAATAATATCGCCAAAAGCGTAAGGGTTGGCATCTCTGTGTTAACCCATGTGGACTAAAAACCTTGAAAAACGATGTGTCAAGGGAAAATATTATGATCTAAACTTCACCACATTATTTAAGAAATAGAAGACGAGTTGGAGTGCTTTATCGTTGAATAAAACATAGCAGAGAGCATAAAACACGATGCTGAGTGTTTTATTCTCTCTGCTATGTTTTATTCTACGATAAAGCACGACAAAGAGTCTTCTACTTTTTTATATGAAATGCCTTTAAACAGTTACTCGCTTTTATATAAAAACCGTGGAGATATTATGATGTTTGTATGAAATATATTTTGAAAATACTTATGCCTCCCGTCGTAGAACACATTCACTAGTATTGAACAATCAAAGTGACTTAAACTATGACGTCATTTGCTGAGCGACGCTCTAACTGACTTCTAAAATCACGAGCATGTTTTATTGTCTCATAAAGCACACTGTCGGTCCCATTGGCCGCCTGTGTTTTATTGCCATGGGTATCTTATATCTCCAGAAATATTTGTCTTATACAACTCATTTTCAAACTCAATCAATATATGTTTGTCGGTAAAGACAAAGCCTTGTCAATACTGTTAACCCATGTGGACTAAAAAACTTGAAAAACGATGTGTCAAGGGGAAATATTATGTTAGAAATACTTGCCATTTAGATAGTGAAGAAATATAACATGGTTATAATTGGGATAACACTACCTTCAATAGTACAAATTCTTGTACTTTTTCAGGCCGAGTCCCATGCGGGATTCGAACCCACGCCCTCAGAGTAAGGCAACTATCGCCAGCATTGCCTGTACCAACAGCTTACCACACGACCATTTCGCCTCGACAGGTAGTGTTATCCCAAATATAACCATGGAAATATTATGATTGAAACTTCACCACATTATAATCTGATAATTTGAAAATGGCAGTCATCAACAATAACTCCAGAAATAGTTGTCATATACAAGTCATTTTCAAACTCAATCAAGGTACTAACCCCAAAAAAGCTTCTAAACAATAATCTAGATAAATCAGTGAACAGACAAATGGACGTACAGACAGACAGACAGACATCTTTCTTATGGGGCTCCTGGCACAATATGAGGATTAGTTGTTATGATGTAGCTCAGTTGGTAAAGTGTCCGCTCATCACTTTCAATTCCCGGTCGCATCACACCAAAAGACATTAAAAGATGGGACACTCAGCATTATAAAGATAATACAACGCTTTAACCGGCGCTGCACTGTGGCTGCCGGGGGCAAAATGCACAAACCAAATTCCCAATGTGCATTGTATTGCGGGGACAATAAAGTGATATTATTATTATCTCAATTGAAAGGTAACACCACAAGGAGCAGTGCCACTGAACTCTTCCTCCTTTCACAAAGCACTAAGATGTCTGTAAGTCACTTAGGTAATCTTTGATTAATGCTGAAGAATGGCATTTAGGTTTAACCTAAGTAAAAGGCTGCTCTGTGAATGGAACCTCTGACCAGTAATTTCAGCAACAGGTTGAGAATCAGTCTAAGAAATGTTCACGCCTGTGAGAACCTGTGAATAATCATTGATAGCCTATTTTAGCCAGTCGTCATTCTCACACTATTCAGCAATGGGGAAGCATCTTTTATAGACACTTTCACACCTCACAGGTTAACCCTCAACCTGCAGTGTCCGCGATAATCAGCAATAACCTAATCTTTTGCTGGAGGCCAATCCGAGACTATTATTATGTTAACAAGTTGTTAATCATTAATATAGGCTACTCCGAAACGTTTGACACACAAGCAGCTGAAAGGTTCAAACACACAGCAAATTTCAGAGTAACAACTGACCTTCATACAGAGCAATATTTCAAGAATGCAGATCACCACCAATCGAATCCCGGATTATTTCTCAAGTTCTGATAAATGTCACTGTAACTGCCAGGGTATATCAGATACTACTCACATGTAAGTTTGCATATTCCCCATCATCTTCCGGCGCCTGTGGTCGACACTTGCCGCAGCAGAAGTTACAGCACAGGCAGCAACAACAGCAGCAGTAGCAGCCCGTGATCACACAACAGAAGATCGCAAAAGCCTGGAACCATTGAAAAGTATACCATATGACTTAAATATTTAGTTCAGTAAATGAATAAATTATCACAAAAATAGATAGGCAGAATAAAACCAAAGTGTGTCCATTTGTGATCACATAAAATATGGTTGCTCCGATCATTATTACAATGAGATTAGAGCAGAACTGCCTACCCTCTTTTCATGTTAAGTGTATACATACTGCAATTTTGGAGTATTTTGTAATGTTTAGGCGTACAAAAATGATGAATTTAGTATGATACTATTAGTTTCAAGATATCATGCTCTGGTTTGACAACAATAATCATTGTCTGACTTTGTTTACTGGACTTTACTCTGTAACTTAAGTTATTTTTAACTAATTAACAGTTCAGTACTCCATTACTCCATTCCGAAATTTATGAAATGAGCAATTCTTATTTTCACAGGAGAGGTGTACAATTTGCAATATTGGTGTACAATCATATTTTAGGACATTCAAGTGTACAAAATACTCCAAAAAGGAAGGCAGCCCTTTTGGAGCCGAGAGCAGCTGGAATTGATTCTCAGTTTAAGGCAACACACGTCAGAAGATGTGCGAGGAGCTGCAGACCAACCTTGCACCATGGACTGGTCAGGACGAGGTAGGTGTTGACGTTCTCCTCTCCAAACTGCTCCGCAGCGTAAATACCCAGCGATCCATACTGGTCGTATATCCCACGCCGCGTTGAATCTATCAGGATTTTGTGCGCTCGATTAACCTCCTTGAACTGAAAGCAACAAATAAAAGTCCAGATATCCTTAAAGTATGTGCATTAAAAATAATGTAACAGTTATTTTGTTGAGTATTGCCTGTTGCTGAATTCTAGTTCATTCAGCATAGTGACAAAATAAATGTGAAAGTCACGAATTATAATGGAAAATGTGACAATAGTGCGTGCCAATTGGTCAAACGTAATTTGGAAACTGACCTATAACAGACAAAAAGACAGATGTGGGTTGGTAATGTTTAATAGGTGATATAACTATTGTGCATTTATATGGGAATGTAAGTTTTGTTTCTGCACATGTAAAAGGCTGTTGCTCAATTTTCATTGGAAACAAGTAATTATCATATATATTTCATGATAGTGTAATAATATGCATGTCATGTGAAATGATTTAAACATCTAATATTTAACGGCTCTTAAAGCAGAAAATATGTTGTTGTTTTTTTTAATTCTCTTTAGCTTAACTAACAATTATTTCACTAATTTCATTAAGTTCTCAAGTTCACACCATCTTGGTAAGAAGTCAATTAAGCCCAGGACTGAGCTGTCCCCCTCAAGAACTGAAGCCTACCAAACAAAACATACACTTTCAAGCCTTAGTGCTATGAACACAAGTCTAAAAACATCCCCTTAAAAAATGTCATAAATAGAGACTGATATCCGAGGAAGTGTGTCATGTGACTTTTATCAAACGAGTGTGAATTTTTATATTTCCCAAGCGAGAGCCAGGGGTACACACAGATCTGTATGAGTTTCGTGAAAGTCATATGGCTCACTTTGGAGAGTTGTAATTTCTTTGTTACCCATTCCATTCTATTTTCTTTCGTAAAATCAGCCTGAAAACAGCCCACTTCTCTTGCAACGACAAGCTACATTGACGTCACGAACAATTGCTTTTGATGCACAGACAAAGAAATACGGGAAGTCACGGTGAGGCAATGGTTGCTAGGCAAAAATGATAGGGGAGAGCGGCGATGGTTCGGACAGCGGGATGGTTCGGACACCCCTACTAACTCCCAAACAGAAAATGTAACAGATGTTTTCATTGGTTGAGGAAACTCACACCACGTCAACAACCATGCCATAGGCAAGTTTGATCAGCTAAGACGATTTTCGTTTTTTACTAAATCCCATGTAACTTTTGACTATCAGAACGTAAGCGCTCACTGTCATAAAAGGCATCGTTTTTTTAGGATTAGAATGTTGCCATGAAGTGATAAGTACAACTCATGTGTGGACAGTTTCATTTTCGTATAATCTCTCCTGTCTGGTTGTCAATTTATATTTGTCTGAAAAAGGTTACAGTGGGGTAGCTTCGTCTACATGGACGAACCTACCCCATACATGTCCCTTATTACGTGCGATTGTTTTAAACTTTCACATACATGGACATTAATCAAAAGCCTTTCCTTTTGACATTTTTATTTTTGTTCAATGCATATTTGCTATCTGCTACGGTATTTGCCTATTCATTGAAAACTTGTTGCTTATTTTCAAAAGTCCGAAGAGTAATGGTCTTTATTGCAGTTTTCTAAAAGTTACTTTGTTGACATACTTGTAAGTTAGAAGAGAATAGACTTTAAACTCATGTTTGGTCAAAGACGCATATATGACAGACACATACATTTTTTGACACCTTCATAAACATTGCTACGATAAACGAGTCGCCGACATATGATTGGTTAAGATTGTTTTCCACAACCGTGCCTTCCCTTGAATGTCACTAATAAAATAAACATTTTGCAATAACCTCAATATAAATCTTTTAAACGATTTTATTGAATTTCCAGAACATGTAACTTTTTTTTATTCTTCTTATTTGTTGTAGATTTTTATAAGAGCAGGATAGGAATTATTTAGTGCTGTAAGGATAACATATCCTGGATTTAGTTTTGGATTAGTTACTTATCTTAATGTTATGTCTTGTAAGTTGTGGTTAAAGAATAGCAGAAAACTGCAGTAGTGTATAATTGTACTTGATGTTGCTTCATATTAAGCCCGGTATGGGGGATAGAATATACTTAGACAGCCGTGAATTATTCTAAGTCTTGTATCCGGGATCCGTATTCAGACACCTAGGAATCGCTTATAGCCCGCCCGGATAATTCCGTCGCCCGCATGTTAACCCTTACGTTGCGTATATATATTTTACCCTTTTTAGCCCCTGTGGCGGAATTTACAGGCTCGCAGCTCGCAGCAGTAGTTTGAGCTTAGGCACTAACGAGCTCTGCGGGCGGAATTTCCAGGCGGCGATTCCGGTACCGTTTTTACGAAATATACCGCATCTACATGGCGAATACGGGCTATATACGGGCGTTGAATACAAATTCAAGTCGCGGCACCCGTACACAAATGGTTGCTTTATACCCGCATCTTCGAATTATTTTTTTACGATTTTTCTTTACTTTTCTATTACTTTGTAAAGATTGTCTTTAATTCGGGCCTTATAACATCATGAATTTGGAGCGCGCTACTGAAATTTTTATATGGACTTGAAGACCAGATGTTTGTCTTTACAATGATATAAAAAATATTAGAATGCGACCTATGGTTATAATTCTATTGTCATCTAAAGTTTGTCTTTATTTCCAGCTTCATGAAATCAAAACTCCTGAGCGCGCATATTGCGAAATTTATATGTGCTTGTAGATAGTTAATTCCTCTTTACAATGACATAAAAATTATTAGAATACGACTTATGGTTCAGAAAATATAACCAACCAAAGGAGAGTGACGCTACCCCGACAGTACCACGTGAATGGTCCCGACGCGCACCAAGTTACTGGCACTGCTTGGTCCCCCCGGGACTGTGCTAATTACAGTACCGTTACCTCCTCGAGACCTCCTCGAGACCTCCTCGAGGGTGCCAGAGCCGAGCGCGCGTGGAACTAATGGGTACTAATGAGCACAGCATACACTAATCACCGCGGCGAACGCAATACATGTTGCGCGGTGTAAAGTTTGTCTTTATTTCCAGCTTTATAAAATCGTAAATTATTTCGCGCGCATGCGAAACACGTATGTACTTGAAGACAATTTATTCCTCTTTACAATGATATAAAAATTATTGGAATACGTCAAATGGTTCGCAATATATGAAGAGCGTAAGGAAGGCACCCCCAGTACTTAGAAAATTCATTTTTGAAAAACTAACTTTTTGCGACATCTGGCGCATCATTTGCCGCATGTTTATTTTTCGCTGCGCATATACATATGATACATGGAATTGAAGACAATTTATTGCTCTTTACGATGATGTAAAAAGAAAAAAAATGCGCAACTTCGTTCGGAAGCTATAGCGTGCCAAATGAAGGTACCCTCGGTACTTTGAGGCAACTTTTTGACTATCGCGCATATCGGGGCACGTGCCGCAACTTTAGTTTTTCGTGCGCATGTATAACTTTTATATTGAATCAAAGCCGAATCTTTCCTCTTTACCCCATGTAAGTTTTATGAAAATCGGCCACCCGGTTCAGCATTTATGGGTGTTTTTTATGATGCGGTTCTGGCTGAACTTCCAATGAAAGCTCGCATTCACTTTCTCTGTCTCTTTGATAAAATAAAAAATATTTTATTTGCAATGACATGTATTACAATGAAATTACAATGCATTTATGTACAAATATACACAATATTTACCTGCGGTTGTGCGCAGAACAGCTTTAGGGACCTAACAAGGTATGTATATAATGTGTATATACTAGTCCACACTTCGGCTCTCTTTACTTTCAATTTTCTTCTTCTTCATTCCCTTCTTCATTTCTTTCTTTTTCCGTGGCAGTGATGTAAGCCCTGGAATAGTCAGTGGCGGTGTGGTACAGTTTGAAGCATGGTGCGGCGCACAGAGAAACATTACAATCTGTACATTCATAAGAAGACTCTCTGCCTACTCGTTTTTTCTTCCTTGCTGGCCCATTGCCTTCTTCAATCTGTTTTGCGAGGACGGCGCGTTTTGCCTTAGAGCATACCACACACATCCTTGTGACGTTTTTCTTCCTTCCGACAGGCTCAATCTTCGTCGGAAAGTGACGTCCATGAAGACGAGTGACACTCTCGTCGCTCGTGCTCGGCCGACCACGGGGACGTCTGCAAAGTGATGGAACTTGTTCCTTGTCCGCAAATGTTACTATATGTTGCACCAAAGCCTTCCTGTATTCCGGACTTGTTTTTAGAGGTTTATCTTTGCTGTATTCTTTATAAACGATGTAAGAGTTCAACATGGCAACGTTGAGAACGTGAAACCAAACCCGTTTCCACCACTTCAGGGTCTTCACTCGGAACAGCGTGTACGACAACATCTGGTCGGCCCGATCAACACCTCCCATGTACTTGTTGTACGTTGTTACAATGCGCGGCTTGAGAACTGGTTCCCCTGTTGCCCGGTTCTTCTTCCCTGTTTGTTCAAGTTGTGTATCTTCAACAGTAGACATGAGAAGCACAGATTTTCTATCTTCGTAGCGAAGAACGAGTAGGCCATGGTTGTGAGAAACTGTCATGTCCCCTTGCTTGGCTTTCTTTTTAGGTTTCTTGACTGAATCAGGAAGTCCCTTTCGATTGGCTCTCAACGTCCCCGTGGCACCTATTCCCCGCTCCCACAAATTTATGTACAGATTTGTGGACGAATAGTAGTTGTCCATAAAGATGTGATGCCCCTGTCCAACGTAGTCGTTCACCAAGTCCATGACTACATCATAAGTTTTGCCACCTTCAGAAACTGGTTCATTTGTTTTTCCAGTGTAGAGTTTGAACTTGCAAACGTATCCGTTGTGCGAGTCACACAACATGAAAGCCTTTATCCCATACTTCTTAGGCTTGTCGGGAAGATAAACTTTGAAAGATAAGTTACCTTTCCAGGGCACCATGCCCTCGTCGACTGAAATGTTTTGATGCGGTTTATACACTCTTGAAAAACGGTGAGCTATCCGGTTATACAAGTGTCCCAGTTTATTTATTGGTGAAAAGCACGGGGTGTTACGGCCCGGCATCCTCCTGTTGTCAGCCAAGTGTAGGTTGGTTATAAGAAGCCAAAACCTGTCTCGGGGCATGCACTTGGCGAAGAAAGGCGTTGAGGTAACATCACTTGTTGACCAGTAATCAGCAAAGTTTCTCTGCACAACCAATGACATGGCAATTGTCATGGCTACAAATACCTTCATCTCTTCTGCATTAGTGTCTTGCCACTGTTGCATTCTTGAACGGGGTCTTAGAATTTTGTCCTCCGTTGCTTGTTTGAAATATCTATTGGTTTCCGTTGCCACATCCTCATAGTCATCATTATGTATAAACAAATTGAAAAAGTCAATAGGTTCAGGGTTCTCAGGAAGTTCTATGAACTGGCGCAACCCAGTTTGACCAGTGAAAGGCAAGTTTACACGTGGCCGCGGACCATCCACCCACTCATCAAACGTCTGTGAATTATCTTGATTATATTGTGGTATTTCGGCAAACTCCTCCTCAAAACCACTAAAGTCTTCTTCGGTGGAATTACCGGCGGCTAGAATCTTTCTGGCAATCTCTGTCTCTATATCACTCATACCATCTGTGTCACCATGTTCACTATCTATTACAGTGTCCCGATCATATGCATCATCACTGTCTAAACCACTGCTACCATCACTGTCAGTTGACTCCATATCAGAGGCTTCATCAGCATGGATCTCGTTGATGAAGTCGTCGTCGCTTGAAACGGCTTCAAAGCTGCGTGTCCTAGTATGCAACGCCCTAGGCCATCGCAGGGCTTTGCGTCCACGTCCGCGCAGCATTCTGCTTCAACCTGTAAATGATTGAAAATGCGTTAGATGTATGCAACATATAACATGTGATTAGAGACAATAAACATACAGAGATAATGAATGTGAGCTTCATGGACGTTTATTTGCCAGTTTCAGAACCTCCCGGCGCATCTAGGACGACTGCGCCGCAAGCGCCGACGGCGCCGATGGCTTCTGACATCGCGCCGATTTTTCCGACGCATATATCAAACGGACCATTTTCTGATTTCCTCGGCGACGTGTAGCACCGGGCGCGAGGCCCGGAAAATAAACTACTATGTCAGGGAAGCTCGGGTTGTCAGTTGCCGAATGACTTCTCTTTTCGAGAAGCAGAGCATCCAAGGAGCGGTCTCTCGAGGCGGAGCCCGGACCCATTGGAGCATACTCCCATGCTCTCCTGGAATTCCCGTCCCCGTCTTCCGCGGCGGACCCCGGATTCAATCGCGGGACAGGTTTCCCATGTTCTCTTTTGAGAACGAGAGACTCCGAGGAACAATCCTATGGGACGAACCCCGGATTCTATTGGGAATGGGTTCCCATGCCCTCTCGACATATATAGCAGAAACCTTCATACCTCGGAATGACACGAACCTTTATTTCAAAGTAGAAACAAAAAAATAATTTGCACAAAAAGTTTGGGGGTTGGCGACCAAAAGCGGGGGGGTCCGCGCACCCCCCGGTAGATATTTATACTTGTGGGTCGGTCCCGAAGATGACGGACCACGCCCATGTTCATGGGAATTTTTTCTCATTATGTCATGGCGAATCCCGTCGGAAATTCCCCTGCTCACGAAAAAACTAATACCTAAAAAAGTAATTGTGATACAAAAGAACTTTGGTAATAAAAGTGGTGAGGAATCAAATTCTCCATCTGCTCAGTTCAGTCCGCTACACATATAAATAATTCTTCAAATCTTATTGAATGAAACGTCTTTTATTCAATAATGTAAAAGATAAAATAATAAATTCAATTCAAATGGTTTGGAAAGGTGCGCCTTCGCATTTGAATTTTAGAAATAAAAACCTTTCGCAAATGGCATCAGTAACAAAAATGTTCACGCATTTTTAGAAACTCCGAAAAGTGAAATATTTTCCTGAGAAAATATTCCCACGAAAAGGCTTTTCCCCGAGCGGCGGGTCCCGTACTCAAATATATTTTCACTTTTATGTTATATTTTTTTTTCCAAAACTGGAAACAAAATTTCGTCATGACAGTTGTTCATCGTTTATAAAGCTCTATATTTGCGTATCAAAAGAACAGTATTTTAGTTATATATTATCATACTTCTTCACTTATGCGTACATCAATATTGCGGCGCTTCGCGCATGCATAGTTCTTCCCAAAAACATGCGCATTATATCTGGAATTAAAGACAATGTTTTTCTCTTTACAATGATGTAAAAATTATAAAAATCCGACTTGCGGTTCAAAAGTTATGAAGTGCGAAAATTATACCTTTTGGCGAGGCGCTTCGCGCATGCAGAGTTCTTCCCGAAAACATGCGCATTATACATGGAATTGAAGACAATGTTTTTCTCTTTACAATGGTGTAAAAATTATAAAAATCGGACTTGCGGTTCACAAGTTATAAAGCCCGTAATGATGGTATATGCTAAGAGCGCCACTTATTCAAAGCCGAATATCACCTTCTGCGCGACACCTGGCGCATCAAAAGTTATTGCCGAAAATACACGTATTTTATATGGAATTGAAGACAATTCTTTTATCTATATACCAGGGTTCGACATTAGCGCTTTGAGGTAGCAAATTTGCCACCTGAAATTGTGTTTTGCTACCTGATTAAAAACTAACTAGCAAAAACTTGCTACCTGGTATTTTTTAAGGGAAAAAGTTTATTTGTCATTTTCAAAGGAATAGATAACCACCTGTGCACTTTTTAACTCGTAAACTTACCGATAAAATTATTTTAATTTGCCGATTCTGTTAGTTTGTCAGCCATTAGCGCAGTACTGCAAGCGCTAGGCCTACACAGAACCAGTTTACTTACCGCACATGCGCACGGGATGCAGAAAACTCGTACCCAAAACGAACTCGTCCCCACCGGGAATTCGTACCCACGGATAACTCGTACTCTAATAAATCGGAGAACTCGTACCCACTTATTGTTTATAGATAAATAGGAGAGGCAAGGCAATAATATTGTTTTTGTATGATGTTTATTTCATAGTTTCGTAACATAACATAATAACACAATATAAAAGCATAGTTTCATACTACACTAGCAGATAGATAATACTTTCTTAATATAAATTACTTTCGTATTTCGTATTGTACATGCATCGTCATCCTTTATTTAAAACATTTGATGAAACATGTGTTGTCTCTTTCTAACTTCTTTGTTGCATACTACACAGTCTGCCATGTTGACAAGTGTAATTTCTAGTAGAAAATACTGGTAACTTATACCCTAACGATGTTGTTTTAGTTAAGTGGATATTCTCTAATAGAGTCAATGCTGTCACCCCATACATGGCCTCCAATTCACAGGGGTTCGAATCGCTGTTTTGACAATATTTTCAAAATTCAAAATCTAGATTGCTGCATTCATGTGATGTTTATGTACGATATTTTAAGGTCATGTTCCAAATTTGAGCAAAATCGGTTAAGAAATAAAGATTTGAGATAAATATCCCCGCTATTGATATACAGACACAATAGCGGGGATATTTATCTTCCGTCAGGAAAACTGCAGGGTAACCGGTTGTTTATTACTTATTATTTATAAAGTTATTGTTTTTAATTGTAGTTATAGACAAATACATTATTCTTGATTGATAATAATATAATACATTAGTTGTATTTATATTATTAATACATCTAATACCAAAAATAAAAAGTGGGTACGAGTTCTCCGGCGGATTTGGGTACGAGTTCTCTGATTTTTGTGGGTACGAGTTCGTTTTGGGTACGAGTTTTCCTACAGCCCATGCGCACTAGCATAGCATAGACACTTCCGATGCTTAATCATGCCGGACATTCGTCATTTCCTCAAGCGAAAGAGTGATAAAACGTCGTCTGCTAGTGCAAGTAAGGATATATTTAGCAAAAGTATTAGAATTTCTACGCATTGCAGCTGCTTTTATTATTACGACCACCCAAAAAAAGTCCTAGGTAAACCTAAAAGACTAAATAAACATACAATTTGACTGTTTATTCAAGTTCAAGAAATCTTCAAAAGTTAAAACCAGGTAGCAAGTAGTTGCTACCTGCTAAAAAAGTTAATGTCAAACACTGTATACTGATTAAAAAATTATGAAAATATCCCAAGTAGTTTCTTAGAAATAGAGCGCCGAGGCATGTTGGGGTAAATGCGCCACATGTATCAAAATTCAAAAGTGCGAAAGTCGCCTATCTCTGTGCGATTGCTGTATTTTCAGTTATGTTAGCGCAATTGCGATTTTTATATGGGAATAAAGGCCATTCTTTCCTCTTTATTTTGGTATAAAAAAAAATGAAAACAACCAATTGGTTCATATGATACGAAGTGCGAGAGAAAGGTAGCTTATCGCAATATCTTCCCGTAATTAGAGGCTATCTGCCCATGTGGCGAGATGCGAGACAGATAAGCATAGGCTATCTGCCCATGTGGCGGGATGCGAGACAGATAAGCCTGTACGGGCCTATCTCACCCCGGGGCAGTGCAGACACTTAGGTGATAATTAGCCGCCGGGCAGTGTAGCCATCGGAGCGAAGCAGGACAAAATTGGCCTTTTGTAAAGCTAATTATCGATGCGTTACGGGTCAACAATGCACACGCAAATTAGTGTGAATTTTGCTGGACGTTCTGACCAGACACTGAAGAAAGCTTTATTCTCATTGCGAGCTGCTAGGCATAAATACAACCATTCTCATGCAGCGAGTCGCGGAAACAATCGACTCGGGACCCGGTATGGGGTATAGAGCAGTACTTAGACAGCCGTGAATTCTTCTAAGTAAGCGATCCGGGATCCGTATTGAGGTACCTACGAATCGCTTATAGCCCGCCCGGATAATTCCGGGACCCGCATGTTAAGGGTTAATTTAACTGACTTTTCAGCAAAAGCAGTATGTGTCCGGATGTACCCCACCCCTTGTCCGAAGTATCCCTACCTGTGGGGTAACCTCAGACAATGTGGACATCTTTCAAAATCTGATACACTTATTTTACTATGAGAGGTAGCACTCTCATTCAAGGCATATACATAGATAAGATATTTATTGAAGCATGTATCACGGCTTTCATATCTTTGTATTTAACAGTCCAGGAAGATTTGTCTGAACATCGTCCGAACCATCCCCGCTCTCCCCTATATGTGTTCATATAAATAATATGAACTTGGTTATTTTTGGTGAACAGTTCTGATGATTTCCGACTCACATGTTCCACTGCCTCTGGGTTGTTGGGGTTCTTGTCTGGGTGATACTTGAGCGCCAACTGCAACGAAAAAGGTTCACAACTGTACATCAAAATTCGTCTAACAAAAATAGAGCCATGGGCTCTGTAGCTCATCAGAAATTGCATGATTTAATATCTCAGGTTGATAACTTAGTGAGTGAATTGTTTAACAACTGCTTAAATCAGTGAGTGAGTTATTGTTTAACGTATAAAGCATCACAGCCGTTAGCAGCGAGCTTAAATCAGAATAAGATATTAATATAATGTAATTATAACTGCTTCAAAAGATATGTCTACACAAGATTTCAGCATTCTAGTGCTTTTTGTTCATTTAAATTAATAAATATAATGCTAGCCCTGAAAAATAGAGCCATGGGTTCTGTATCTCATCAGGGTTTATATTGTTTAAAGATGAAGACTGAAATAGATTTTTAGGTCATGACCCTTTAGGCCCTTATTTGGGGCACCACAGCTAATCAAATCTACAATTTAGAATCCCCATTGGCTAAAGAGTCTGCACACAATATTACAGCCTTCTAGTTCTTTTTGTTCTGGAGAAGAAGATGAAAATAGGTTTTAAGGTCATGGCCTGTGAGGCCTTTATTTACAGCCCAAGAGTCACCAAATCTACAATTTAGAATCCCCTTTGGCTAATGAGTCTGCACACGATATTACAGCCTTCTAGGTCTTTTCATTCTGGAGAAGAAGATGAAAATAGGATTTTAGGTCATGGCCTGTGAGGCCCTTATTTGGTGTCTCAGGGTCACCAAATCTACAATTTAGAATCGCCATTGGCTAAAGAGTCTGTACACAATATTACAGCCTTCTAGGTCTTTTCATTCTGGAGAAGAAGATGAAAATAGGATTTTAGGTTATGGCCTGTGAGGTCCTTACTTGGGGTAACTGGATCACCAAATCTACAATTTAGAATCCCCATTGCCCAAGGAGTCTCTATACAAAATTTCAGCTCTCTGGACTCAGTGGTTCTAGAGAAGAAGTAGAACAAGCAAAAAGTTTACGGACGGACGGATGGACGGACGCCATGCCATGAGTTTATTGGGTCTTTCAGGCCTGATGAGCTAAAAATTGCAGTCTTGAAATTGTTAGTGCATAACAAAAACATAACTCGACACTAAATTTTGATAAAATGGGTTGTCGAAGTATCACAATTCCTGCAAAGACATTGAAGAAAAGGTGATAAATATATTCCCCAAATCATCAAACAAAATGGTATTAAATTTGGAGAGAAACAATACAAATCCCATCTCAAGTGAGTATACCTTATTAATGAATCCTACAGAGTGTTCAACAAGTATTCGGATGCTGACATTATTTCCATAGACTTGAATGTTAATGTAAATGATCAATAAATAATTTTCATAAAATAAATTCTGGTTGGATCACTGTCAAGATTCTCATAGACAATTCTCAGACGATTCAACCAGAATTCAACAAGTGTTATCCCAATTACCAAACTTAACGAGGTACTAGGTCCACCACCCCTGTCCATGCTATCCCACCTAAAGCTGAACACTCTCAACTAGTTACTAGGCTGCAGGGAAACCTAATCCCACCTGCTAAATACACAGCAAATAGAGCAAATAGAGATCATATTTCCAAAATTTGAACTACAAAGCATTGCTGGTTCTTGAGGAGAAGTCGTTTAAAGATTTTAGGGTGGACCCCCTGCCACGCCCATATTTGATGGGAGGTCAAGTCAAAATGAACAAACTTGAAACCTCATATTATAAAGATTTTATTCTGAAAATTTCAACTTCCTATGCCAACTGGTTTCGGAGAAGCAGCCGTTTAAAGGTTTTAGAAAAACTGCCTGCCACTCCCATATTTGAGGGGGGGTCGGGATAAAATGTACAAAATAAGATCCCCTAGGTGCAAGGTACCTCCCCACAGCTTTTGGGGTGTAGCGGTTCTGGAGGAGAAGTCGTAAATGTCAAAAGTTTATGGACGCCGGACGACAGACCACGGCCCATTCCGTAAGCCCATCTAGCCTTTACAGGCCTGATGAGCAAAATAGTATAACATATAGTTTTAAAACAGTTGCAAAGAGTAGATGCAAAGTAACAGCAAAGTTACCTACAGAGAGAGTTTTAAGTCCCATAAATATTATTAGAAGATACACATCTTCTCATCAATGACCTTTGTAATGTAACTTGGTCAGCAAAAACATTTTAAATGAAATCTTTTCTTTAATCTTTTGCCATCATATAATAGTGCTGAATTCCATCAAAACTATATGTTTGAGATGTTCATTTAGAGGGGAGGTGTTGTACTTTCAATGGGATACTAAAACCTCTGAATCCACCCCCCTCCATCTTGGATCCTCCAGGGAGGAATCTTGGAAGCAAATGGTTCCTCAACGCATGATAGTTGATTACTGAAGTGAGTGTGTACCTTTCTGTAGGCCTTCTTGATATCATCCTGAGTTGAGCTCTTCTGGAGACCAAGCAGTTCATACAGAGATTCACCGGTACGTCTGTACAAACACATCAAGACAAAACAAATTATTTTAGTTGGAGAACAGAAAATCAACAGATGCTCCTACAATGATTTTTGACAAATTTGGAGAAACAAATGTTGCTCAGAATCCCTCCCTCACAAAAGTGTTGCCAAATTTTCCCTAACAATTAAAAACATTGCCAGATTTCTAATCAGACTAATGGACAGTTTTGTGCCTGTACAGTTTTTATTTTCCTTTTATTGTCTTGCCTCCTGCATTCAGACATTTTGCCTACAAAAATCCATAAACCAAGTAATTCATTCAGCCCGGCGCAACTAGTGAAATCCATAAACCAAGTAATTCATTCAGCCCGGCGCAACTAGTGAAATCCATAAACCAAGTAATTCATTCAGCCCGGCGCAACTAGTGAAATCCATAAACCAAGTAATTCATTCAGCCCGGCGCAACTAGTGAAATCCATAAACCAAGTAATTCATTCAGCCCGGCGCAACTAGTGAAATCCATAAACCAAGTTATTCATTCAGCCCGGCGCAACTAGTGAAATCCATAAACCAAGTAATTCATTCAGCCCGGCGCAACTAGTGAAATCCATAAACCAAGTAATTCATTCAGCCCGGCGCAACTAGTGAAATCCATAAACCAAGTTATTCATTCAGCCCGGCGCAACTAGTGAAATCCATAAACCAAGTAATTCATTCAGCCCGGCGCAACTAGTGAAATCCATAAACCAAGTAATTCATTCAGCCCGGCGCAACTAGTGAAATCCATAAACCAAGTAATTCATTCAGCCCGGCGCAACTAGTGAAATCCATAAACCAAGTAATTCATTCAGCCCGGCGCAACTAGTGAAATCCATAAACCAAGTAATTCATTCAGCCCGGCGCAACTAGTGAAATCCATAAACCAAGTAATTCATTCAGCCCGGCGCAACAAGTGAAATCCATAAACCAAGTAATTCATTCAGCCCGGCGCAACTAGTGAAATCCATAAACCAAGTAATTCATTCAGCCCGGCGCAACTAGTGAAATCCATAAACCAAGTAATTCATTCAGCCCGGCGCAACTAGTGAAATCCATAAACCAAGTAATTCATTCAGCCCGGCGCAACTAGTGAAATCCATAAACCAAGTAATTCATTCAGCCCGGCGCAACTAGTGAAATCCATAAACCAAGTAATTCATTCAGCCCGGCGCAACTAGTGAAATCCATAAACCAAGTAATTCATTCAGCCCGGCGCAACTAGTGAAATCCATAAACCAAGTAATTCATTCAGCCCGGCGCAACTAGTGAAATCCATAAACCAAGTAATTCATTCAGCCCGGCGCAACTAGTGAAATCCATAAACCAAGTAATTCATTCAGCCCGGCGCAACTAGTGAAATCCATAAACCAAGTAATTCATTCAGCCCGGCGCAACTAGTGAAATCCATAAACCAAGTAATTCATTCAGCCCGGCGCAACTAGTGAAATCCATAAACCAAGTAATTCATTCAGCCCGGCGCAACTAGTGAAATCCATAAACCAAGTAATTCATTCAGCCCGGCGCAACTAGTGAAATCCATAAACCAAGTAATTCATTCAGCCCGGCGCAACTAGTGAAATCCATAAACCAAGTAATTCATTCAGCCCGGCGCAACTAGTGAAATCCATAAACCAAGTAATTCATTCAGCCCGGCGCAACTAGTGAAATCCATAAACCAAGTAATTCATTCAGCCCGGCGCAACTAGTGAAATCCATAAACCAAGTAATTCATTCAGCCCGGCGCAACTAGTGAAATCCATAAACCAAGTAATTCATTCAGCCCGGCGCAACTAGTGAAATCCATAAACCAAGTAATTCATTCAGCCCGGCGCAACTAGTGAAATCCATAAACCAAGTAATTCATTCAGCCCGGCGCAACTAGTGAAATCCATAAACCAAGTAATTCATTCAGCCCGGCGCAACTAGTGAAATCCATAAACCAAGTAATTCATTCAGCCCGGCGCAACTAGTGAAATCCATAAACCAAGTAATTCATTCAGCCCGGCGCAACTAGTGAAATCCATAAACCAAGTTATTCATTCAGCCTGGCGCAACTAGTGAATAAGAACAGTGGACTGTACCGTATATTGGTTAATTTTTTAGGTTTAAAATCTTTGTGGTTCAGACTTTTGTCGATTCATGGTTTTGGAGTGACTGGTGTTAGTGTTGATATGCATAAAAAGTTTTGTTGGTTGGAAAAGTTTAAGATTCAAGCTTTACCTATTAAAACCACAAACATTTTGAAACATGAAAATCTCAGGTTTATGGTATATGAGAGGTCTCTCTGACTGTTAGAATGTCTTTAAAATACCAACCCATCCAAAACTTTGTGGATACTATATGCTCTTGCAAAGCCGCAAGCTTGTTTGTTTGTTGCAAATAATTACACATCATAAATATTGAATTAACAGGCAGCGACACCACCTTCAGACAGCATTACCGTATTCTCTCGGGTATTTTGGCAGAGGGAGAAAGTAGTAATAAAGGGCTCTCTTATTGAAGTAATGTCCCCAAACACAGTTCTACACCAACTCATCAAAGCGGTCATTCTTATTACAGGATGCACTTCTACAGGTTGATGTCCGTCAATTGATTATGAGAATAAACTTGGCATAAATCATAGTTGCATGTTCTGTGCTGTGCCGACATATTTTGCAAAGATAATTAGGCTGCATAAAAAAGTTAAATGTTTCTTTGGTACTTTTTTTTCAAGTGACAAGGGTGGATTGACTTTCTTTTACTCTTTTGTCCCGCATGGGACTCGGCCCGAAAAAAGTACAAGAATTTGTACTATTGAAGGTAGTGTTATCCCAAATATAACCATGTTATATCTTTTGGAACAAATAATGAAATATGATAATTTTTCTTTTTTTCCATTAGAATATAGCTTGAAATTGCTAGAAGTACACACAATGATAGCACTTCCATTCCTACAGACCTTCATATTTGGTGGACAATTCATTTGGGGGTTTAGCCAAAATGATATGATAATGATGCGGCAAATTCATAATTAATTGTTTTAAATGACAATAAAAATGTTAATAAAAGTGATGCTTCTGTGCTTGAGAAACATTTCACTTTTTCAATGAAAACGAAAAAAAGAAAATATTCAGAAATCTGAAAATATCAAAAGGCACCACTTCAGTTAGTGGGTAATACACATGCAAAGTTTCAGGAAGATATGTGGAGCTTTTTGAGCTGTGCTTGGGAAACAAAACTATCTCTGAACAAAGTCCAAATCCAACACGTTTCTACGGAAACGAAACAAAAAATTCAGAAATTTGAAAATATCACAAAAGGCACCACTTCAGTTGGTGGGTATCACTCATGGAAAATTTGAACAAGATATCATGAATCGTTTTCGAGTTTTGCTCCGGAAACGAAATGATTACGGGCGGACAGGGCGGCGACTATATAACATGGTATTATATACCTATGGGATGATAAAAGAGAAAAAACAAAAATAAAACTTCATTAGCAATTGTATGATTGGTACATTCAGGGAACAAGTATTGATACTATTTTCTGTATCATGATACAAAGTGTAAACCATTTAATGAGGCGTTTTAAACAGAATTAGGGGTTGTATCAAAATTTATACTGTGATTGTTGAGATTTTTTTTTAAATTACTCTTGAATTTAAGTTATTTCTTACAATGTCCTCGGTCACTCAGACATAGCAAGTTGTTGAAAAAAGATTTCAAAAGAATTAAGTTGAAGACTACTATCAAGAACATTATCATTATATTAGCTTGTGCAAAGTGTTATTGCACAGTTGGTTGTCCATATAATTGGGTCAAACCAAGAATGTCACATAGACTGATTGCTATATTTTGTCATTATTACACATCCAACACAAAGACCGGTGTAAAAGAACTCCAATATTGTTGACAGAAGTGTATCACATATATTAGCTGGACTATGTTGAAAACTAAATGGAATCTGATTTTATTTCACTTTATCTTTCTGTGTGAGACTCACAACGTATCATTTACTCTCATATCATATCAGAATAATGAAAGAAAGCTCTGTACTTGGAGATAGAGAGGTCCAGACAGGGATAACTCCACTGGTTCTTGTCTCAACGCAACCTGCACAAAGGTCAACCTTAGCATCACACTACAGTCTAGTTCAGTCACCTTAGAGCTTTGGAAAATGACCTCCAACTTCTTCCACAAAGCACCACGATAAGTGATAAGTCACCAAGAAAAACTTGGCAAAGCAGTAGCAGATCTAGAGGGGGTTGGGGGATGATTTGTGGTTCAGATGGTTCAACATCTCCCCCCCCCCCCCTCCTTTCAAAACTGTTTGTATGTAAATTTGATGGACCACTAAGGTGAACCCACCCCCTTTTCCAACGAGTGAACCACCACTTTTCAGGATCTGCCCCAACTTAGGAGGGTAATTTGGGGCAATTCTAAGCAGTTCGGGCACTTTGCAAGGGTAAAAGTATCCTACATCTCAACATTATCAAAACGACCAGGGAGCCCCCAAGGAACTTGGACTGTAATGTTAAAGAACAGAAGCAAAGGTAAAACTCAGTAAAGTTTGCTGTTTAAGAAGCCCCTGGTCGATTCTGGTTGAGCATTTTAATTGCATCACTCATAAACTCATTCATTTTCCTCTGTCATATTTTCATGGATGTTTGTAAAGAGAAAAAAAACATTACTTCATAACACCTTACATGAACCATTTAGCTTTAAATACACATTACTTAAACCCATTGACTAATTTTTAACTGCATTATATAAAATTTGCTGACACAAAAGTTTGACAGTGAGTCACAGTAAACTATGGATTCAGATGCATAAATGTATTGATAATTCCTGGGTTGTGACAATACACAGTGTAGACAGAGAACATCTATATTCCAGGAAGCTGGAACAAGCACCTGTTACTTACTAGTATACAGCTCAAGCTGCTGCCACCATCACTCGTCATCCTCACAGGTAATTGCATTGAGTAGCAAACACGCCTAAAGCCTTACACTTGACACTCTACCTCGTGAAATAAGTGCCACACTTTGATGCTGGTTTGTTGATTACTGACATTCAAATATTATTCTGCTAATCTTCTCTTCCTACAGAGGTTATTCCCTTCAGATTTCCGATCCTTATCTCTGTTCTAGGCCTGAATTTTTTTACTCAAGCAAAATTCCCTAGCGTTGGGAATAGGAACCTCATACTGTATCCCTGCTTCTCAAACAATGAAAACTCATCTTTCAGCAGCCATGTCGATTGAGTGACTTAAAAGAACTAGGCAAGTCTTTCTAATGAGCATATGTCTGATGTAAATAACACAAATGAACTATTTCGACATTTGTCTCTGAAATGGTCTTCTTTATTTATAAGCATATTTACGATCAATTGTTTTGACAAAATCAAATAGCATAATTCGAGGAATACACATTAAACAAGAAAACGTTTATCTTAAGTTAATTTTATCATTATGACGTGTCATTGGTAAATTCATAACGGCATCGCAGATTGCACAACTAGATTCAATTGCAACCAATCAGAACATTCCATCGATGCTGCGCATTCAAGCTTTCTATAACAGAAGTTAGGATCAGAAATCTGAAGGAAGTAACCTCTGGAAGAGAATGAATATGATCATGATTAATCAGGAATATTTCTTGTATAACTGTACAGCTTTAATTGGATTGCCATCATTCATTGGTGTCATTTTATAAATGTTTTCAAACTGACAATAGCCTGAAAACATTCTTGGTGCTTGAAATATATTCACAGTACCAAAATCTAAATTATGCATTCACCATTCATTTTATTTTTGGGAGAAATCGGATCCCAGTAGACACAGTGTAATTGAGTCTCTGTTACTATTATCATTGATGTCATTATCAATCAATCCTTTCACAAATGTAAAGTCTGTGTAAATCTGTGTAAGCATCTTTCTCCATCTTACCCCTTTCTCCAATTTGACCTGCCTCCTGCCTCCATTTACATCACAACCAATAAAGAGACTTCTAATGTTACTTTAATAATTCAATTAATATTTTTATAAGATTAAATAATCAAGTTGTGTTTAAAGCTTGCATTTTAGTTTGATGTCACCATTTGTTTTGATTACTTTATAGACATCCCTAATTTATTATGATAATAAAATGACAACTTCCAAGCCAGATGTGGATTTGTAACAGAAATCTGATGTATCCAGTCCAATCTGTGACAGCACAGAAAGAGCGTCATACTCCAGCAAGGAATACAACTGGAGCTTGTTGCTGAACCATCACAATTCAAGCTTAATTAGCATGTGAATTCGTGCCATGCGATGAAAAATGTTGCATGTAAAATGTCTATGAATTGCAATTTTAAAACTTTGAGTTTCTTTGTGTAATTTCATGACAAAAAACAAGTTACTAAGTGTACATATCTCAGTCAACAGGGGTCGAAATCAACCTTTTCATTGCAGTAGCCATTCGGACAAGTGCATTTCTAAAAGTACTAGTCCAGACTTATTCCAGCTAGCCAAATACATCTCCATGATCATTTCACCTCAATTTGCAACAAAAGAAATGAGCTTCATTACTGACCAGTGACCTGACAGTTTTAGCAGTCTGCTGTATTAAGCCCACAGTTTAGCCTAAAACACCATGTTTATTTGACCAATAATAAACTAGTTACTGGGTCAATCTTTAGATGTCGGTACATCTTAATGACCCATATGACCAGACAGTAGTTGATTGACAACAGCCTTCGATTCAGCTAGCAATATGATGATTAATGAACCTTGAATAATTCCCAAATGTGTTCATATTCTGTTGGGGTTCTTGTGTAAAAAATTATCAGAACCATATAATATGAAAATTAGTAATTATATAGAATAATGCAAGTCAAGCAATTAAGTAAGTAGCTTTGCCTTAAATTGTACTGAGTCAAACACCCAAAGATTGTTGTACGAGTAGGTCGAGCCTCGACTACCAATCAACTCACCATAGAGAAAACCAAAACAAGGAAACCGGCAGTACATAGAACAGCTAACATGAAAGTACAAGACAAATGGAATTGATGAAATACTTACGAATATGATCTCGGTCTTGTTGTCATTTTGAAATGTAGGAGACCGAGAAAATGTAGATAATTAGGGAGAAATTAGCTTATAATTAACCGAGTACCATAGCTTCACAGCACCATATTGCTGATTGACTGACAGATTCAAGGGAAGTAACTCCTGAATGAGCTTATCTTACCACCCGCAAAAAAAATGAATTAGTCATTCTATTTCAAAGCAGGTACACAAATGACATTATTATTTTCAAAGTATGGCATAATGTGAGGATACAGTTAGGAATTCTACAATTGTTCGTGTTTCGATGTAAGGTTATTTACTTTAAAGGTGCATCCATTGTGTTTCATAAAATTTGATTTGGCTTTAAAGGTATACACTTCGGGCGAATTTAGCTGTGGAAGGCATTAATTAATTAGCTCACAGCGAGGCGGAAATCTCAATCAGCGCTCCCTCTACTCAGCGGTGTTTTCATTGCGCAGAGGCCTACTCGCCACTAATTGCCGTACAAGCGCGATACTCAACCGGATGCGAGCGTCTTATACACAGTCAGTGGCCAAAAGTCTGTTCGCAGTGACGTAATTTCCATAGACTTACATGTTAATTATCTTTTGCGAGAATAATTTTCGTAAGTTATTTGTTTGGCGACTGGTTCTGAAATCCTTTCCAAAATAATGCAAATTATCTGAGCTACAGACAGATAATTACCATTAAAGTTTCCTATTATTATTAAGAAAAATACATCTTCTTAAACAACACATATATGCAACATTCCGTCGTTACAGATTACCGTCAATGGGACATTGGAATCACAAGTTGTACATATGATGTTTAAACAAGTGTCATTCAAAAACTAATTAACCGGTAAATGAAATGTAACTATGTGCGCATAGCTGAGTTGATTTCAAAGCTGTCTACAAAATATGGCAGCAAATGCACTTTTACTTATAAATTAAGAAAATTATTCTCGCAATAACTGATTAACATGGAAATCTATGGAAATTACGTCACAGCGAACAGACTTTTGGCCAATGACTGTATATGAAAGTATAGAGAAAACATACACACGACGTACAGGCCAATTATATCATTTTTGTAAATATAACCAAAATACAATTGTGATGATTTTGCAAATATTTCGCATGCGAATAGCAATCTACAATAACGAACCTGTGAGCTTGGTAATCCATGCACATCGTCGTATAACACCCTAAGTTGCCTAATTGTTATTGGACTGACGTTTTTACGTCTGCGTTCAGAGATAGTGACCGTTAGTAATCGTCCAATGATATGGTTTTATTCAAATGAGTGTCAAACAAACAAAATACAAAACTATCATCCTATTCCTAAATTCCATTGGTCGAATAAATATTCCTAACTTTGATTGGCTGACAATATCTAGACTGAATGTCGCATTAAAGGGATTAGCCGTGGATCAAAAACGTGAGTCTCCGGTTTATCTTTATAATGAGCGGTTTTAGGCGAGAGCGAGACAGCCTAAAGGCTCTCTGCACTGTTATCAAAACAACGCTGTGCGGAGCTTTGAACTCTGAGCGAACCAGATCTAGAAGCTGTAAACCGGTTTATGTAATCACGGCCGATTGAGTTAACTCACTGATTGATTTGTGTTTACAGCCAAATTCTTCAAGGCGGCAACGATTAGAAGGATTTGCTGCAGATTAAGTTATCATGATTTATTGAGTTGTCTTACTCTGACAGTGAGTTGTTTTTATTTCTAAATACTTTCAACTCAAGCCAATCTAGGTGGCAAACAAAGTGTATATAGAGGAAGAAGAAGAAATTTTTTTTATTTCTGTGTCACGTGGTACAATATATATATCCATTAAAAGAAACACATCAATACATTCAATAAAATAAAGTACCACCCGGCCATACGGCCTATGAGACACTTAAATGTCTAAAATATGCATATATAAAAATAAATGTTGCACGTTACAACACAAACATGAACAGGAGATGATAGTGTTATGATAGCTATATATTGAGGGTGCTGATTGCATGTTTTCGCCGATTATACATTTTTAATACTAGAGCGGCAAGAGGCTTCACAAACCTCTCATTGCGTAATATGAATACAGATTGGGCTGTTTTTGACAACTGTGTAAAGAAAGGGTTAACAAGAGAAATATCCTGCCATAAATTATACCTCAGATCAGAATAAAAGTCACACTCAGTGAGAAAATGTATTTATAACATGAAGTCATTTGTGACTTGTCAATCTCAAGACAATATGGGAAGAAAAGCACTGTCAGACTCTGCAAGAAAGCGAAGTGATCGGGAGAGGTACAGAAGAAGAGATGCCACGAAAATAAACATAGGTGATCTGTTTCCAAGATGGAGCATTTTAGCCGATCGTCGACGAGAAAATCCCAGGGCCTTAGCGGAACATTTGCTTGATATACACGACAAATTTTGTCAATGCAGGTAGGTCCACGTCGCTAATTATTACTCTGTTTCTTACAATAGACCACTGACATTTTAGGGAATCGAACCGTTCCTTTTATGACATTCCTGTAATTATGTGAAAATGAATAATAACGTTACTAAAAACTTACATGTAGCTGAACGTTTACGCCACCTACAAGAAATGATTACATAAATTATGACCGTAACTGTACATGATTGACTGCAGGTTTTTGAAGGCATTCTGTCATACAATCCACAATTAATATGTAACCTTATATCATACATAATTCCCATGCAGAAGTTTTGGTCAACTGACTAACTGACTGCCTTCTCAGTTATTTAAGTGTGTATCTACATTTGAAATACTGCATATATGACTGAACATTGTACTGTGTTTTTTTGTAGACAATCACCACCACCTGTCCTGTCAGATGATGATTTCCCCCCGCCCTCAGGTGTTGTCGTGTCCACGCCTGTCGCCGCGACACACGCCAGTCAGGGGGACAAACTGCTTATCCACTGCTTCAGGTAATTACAAGTTGACAAATCTTGTTCCTATTTATTCACATTTTTTAGACTTGAAAGTAAGGTAATATACAATATATTTGTGAAAACCACATGCTATCATATCCAAACCTAAAATAACTAATTAAATGTACTTGCAAATTCAACTTGTGATATTGGAGGTTATTATTAGTTTTGATAGAGTAATTTTATGAATTATTTGTTGTTTTGGTTGACCGTTAGGGTCAGTGTTATCCTCTTTTACTGGCTTTATATACCAATAATCAATCAATTCTAACCCATCTGGCCTCTAATTATTTGTGTTGTTTTAGTGAAGTGGATAATCTCAAAGGATAAACTCACAGATTTGACACTTGACGAGAAGTGTGGTTTGATAACTTCATAAGCAGTACATAGTACTTTTGCATTTCTCCATCATAAGCAGTGTCCAATAGTTATTCAGTTCAAAAAAATGTTTTTTTTATAAGTGTAGAACGCATTTGGATAAATAGAGTTGTTTACAATTGCAGTTATATATGTTTTCAGAAGCTGGTCTTATGTCAGCACCTTTAGATTTGGAACCAAGTCGCCTTTCTTATGCTGATGAACTGATTGAACTCGATGTTCAACAGGACGACAGAGGGTAAGTGAATGGGTTTTCTACTGCTGTATCTGAATAATGGTATAACAATGTTACATGAAAAGGATACACATGTACATAATGCCATTTTGGAATATAAATCGATAACTGACTGACTCGTGACCGATTTGAAGATCACATGCGATTAGCATTTCAATTAGCAATTCAGTAGTCCGTGTCCAGTGTATGAATGAAATGTTATAGCTGAGTGAATTCAAGCTTTCAGATCGATCAAGCGATCTGATCATTGACAAGTACATGTTGCTAATTATCTTGTTTATTCCAGCTCGTCAACTGCAATGATGGACGAAGGAGGAGATTACAGCGGTTGTTTGGACCAGACCTTGTAAGTACCGTGTAATATATGTTGAGGTGTAATTAGTCATGTACATGATCTGTCTATTACATAAGTTTATTATCGTTTCCGTTCTGAGTGTGATTTATTGCTTTGTGGCAGGCTGGTAGATTGCAAAACATAACACAGTTCACTAAAGGTACTTGTCTATTCATGCATGAAAGGAAGGTTGAGTAAGATATCTGAAATACCATTTACTGTGTGTGTATTGAAGAACTCTATCAGATATTGATTGGTTGATACTTACGAAATAAGTAAACATTTATTTGTTCTGCTGATGATAATTTTATGAAATTATTTATATATGTACATGTATGACTAAACTTCTCAGGAATTCTCCTATTCTTCTCCTTAGGGCAACTATTGGTGAGGATGTCCGGCGACATCGGTGCTACGGAAGATGACCTGCTCCTGCTGTCTACCCCCAGAATGACTATTATATATAACTGAAATAAATAAAGCATTATTTTATCTGTCTATATCAATGTAATGTAATACACTTTATACAAGTATCATTTTAACCTATTAATTATACGTGTGTACTCTATTATAAATATATATCTGGTTTTAAAAATGTATCAAATATAAGACATTTTACTCGTTCTCGTGTATAAATGCACAAGCCACCATGTGAGGACAATGAGGGAATTCTTCAGAATGAGGGAAAACTAATATGAATTAGTTTTAACTTACATACTTTGCAATGTTATTATTCTGATGAGTAAGTAACTACATCAAATTCTATGTAGGCTCAATATACCTTTCGTAAATAATGTATCAAATATATTTTTTGGGATAAGAATATCATTGAAGAAGTATACCTTATCACTTTACCTCAATATTACAACCGTCAGTAGGACAATTCCTAAGACATAAGCCAAATTTGAAAAAAGTACAAACAGAACTCATTTCGTGAGAGTATTTATGCTACACTAAAATACATGTAAGTGTATGGATAATAATACATTTTGGTGTAGTGTATTGAGATAAATTTTATAAACATGATAAACACGTAACTAGATCCACGTAAAAACAAACCTCTTTCCCTGGGCTTGTTTCCATGATTTCGCATCTGTTCACGCAAGCCACTCGATTTGTCCCACAACTGCATAACTCTCCAAACAGTATCCCGGTAAGGGGTATTTTATACAATGATATGTAAATACTTTTATGTAAGTTATTGTATATATAATATTGGTTTTAGTTTTTACTGTGTGTCTCTCATAACCCTAAATGGGTGGCTCGGCAATGTATTTTATGTTTATATTTACATGTATTTTTATTTGCATTGTACGAGGTGAGACCAAAATAAACTATCTGTCTGTCTGTCTGTCTGTCTACGCTTGCCATCACTGTTGGATTTGTAAACAACATACCATTCCAATTTCGAATTAACTAACGAAGGGGAAACCCCTAACGAGAAGCGAGTCCTAAATCCCCCTCCACTCGCGGTCTGTGCAGTGATCCGTAGCGCACGGACTACTCATACCGGATTAGGCTCATGCACGGCTAACCCCTTTAATGTGTATTTGTTGTCATGATCAGCATTGTGTCACCAAGACCGAACATTTGACAATTAACATGTCTATTGACATGCCGGTCACCGAGATGCCAGTTGTTGTGTAATAGAACCGGCCCAGTAAACTTGTTAACTGTAAAAACATAATAATTACACTCGATGCTCCTCCCTTTTTCTCACCTATACTAAGCTTATTTGACTTTGTTCTGCTTAATTACGTAAACTTATTTGCTGTAACAACACTTCTCCCCTCTTTGATCTTGAAGAAGCGTCTATATGGTACGCGAAACTGAGCATTTGTATATGGAGCGGCAAGTAAATTCTATCAGCGTATTTACCGATCCGTGTCGTTTTCATTTACAAGATGTACAGTAAGTTTGGTAACAAAAATGATTTCATTCGATCTTGTTCGTTGTCTATAAATGTGTATACTCACAATGTTGTTTAATTGTATTTTATTCAATGAGAAGAAATGAATTGGAAAACAAGTCTAGATGACTTTTGTAAATGCCAATCAACAACGCATGTATGGTTCACATTAATACATCATGTTTAAATGATGATAAATTTATGAACACAATAATCATAATGTATATGTGTGCAAGTACAGTGCAACAATTTGCATGTAAAATTCAGTGAGCTTGTTCAGTTGTTGACCAATCAAGTTCATGCATTTATACATGAAATAAATTTCATAAAACTCATATAGCAAGTGAAAATGGTTTGCATTGCATTGCATCATATAGGGGTCTAAACAATATTTTGATCGACAAACTTGAATTAAAATAACCTTTTATGTTTATGTTCTTACACTTTTGGATATACTTTGTCACTGATATCAAACGTGACAGCAACAAAGAAACGTTGAATGAAATGTGAGTCGTAACCATGATATTTTCACCAAACACGCACACATCTTTTCAGGAAATCGATGTCGTAATATTACCCCTCTAATGCATTTTATGAAATCATTTAGTAGCATTTAAATTATATTATTATTTATTGGTATTCAGAAACTTGGTAAACGACGACTTTCTCTATGAAATATTGTAACAAACTTGTTGAAATCACAATCCTGGACGAACATTACATGCAGTTTAGCAATGATAAATGTGTGTGTGTACCTGTAACCCTGTTTGACATCTTTTAACGGCATCTTGAAATACATGCCGTTAAAGTAATATATACGTGTTCTTACATTTACATTTAATCCCGTATGTGAAGTTTTAATGTAGAAGTAGATTCCGAAAGATTGTATCAACAACCTGTCAAATAATTTCGAGTTGAAAATATTTCTATTAATTTCGTTTCAAGATGTTAAATATTGTCATTACTAATAATATTTATAGAATGTATAAAAATTTACTCTTCAAATACGACATCAGAAGCGTGAAAAACTCAGGACAAGGTGTACAGTCGGTGTGCAGTGAGATGAAACAGCCAATCAGCGATCGCGTGTCGAAAGGGGAAATCCCCCGCCTTGACATTGACGAGCTCGCTCGGCAGAAGCCCAGTTTGAGTCACGTGACCGCGTTGGCCATAAAATCAAATACGTAATGGGCTCGTTAGCGGCGGTCAGAATTCGCCCGAAGTGTCTTCCTTTAATACATTCGAACAAACAATATGTGCTGTTTACAATACAAACAAATTCACTAAGCCAGAAATTCATCCCCAATCGCCAAATATATCATAATTACTAGTTTCCAATTAAAATCGAGTTACATCATTATGCATGTGCAGAAACCGAACGTGTATGTCCTATTTACACGCACAGTAGTTATATGACCTATTAAACATTATAAGCCCAAATGTTTTATTTGATCTGGTTTAAATAAGATTACAAAATTACGTTTGACTCATTGGCGCGCGCCACACGGGGTGCATTGTCCGGTTTTCGATCAAAAATCGACACTTTTACCTTCATATCGTCAATATACTAAGTCGAGTATCATTAAAATGGTAGTTTTCGGGTAACAGTTGGTACTTCTCGATACAGTAAGACCATTTTTAACGTTTGGCATATTTGACCCCCAACAACACAATGGATGTACCTTTAAGTCCTTTTTTTATTGCACATAGAATTCTACTTGAATAAGATTAAAGGGACACAGAGTCGAGGAGAAAAATGAGATTAGATTTATCTAACTATGATGATTAGCGCTCCTAATGAGTCATACTTCGCTTCACTGCTTACATGGAGTTGTTTTTATAACCAATTACTTTAATTGTCTGAAACTGGGGGTCTGTGACTCATTAGTAGACACGTTATAACCAGCATAATATAGTAGACCTATATAGGCCTAGATCATATTTAGTGTCGACGCGGTGACTAAATCTTGAATTTTAAAAATATATTCCTTTGTTAAAATAACAATACCATATAGAACGTGTCGAATTTGTTTTAAAACAAGAATTAGTTTTGTTTTCTTTCTTCAGCTGTGTTATCTTCCTAGAATGTTGAATGCTTAGAACTTCTGGCAATATTTAATCAAATCGCCATCTACCTATGTAAATGATCACTTCCATGTCCTCTAATGAATTGAAACTGCCAAACAGTTATACTCGGTTAGTTGGACTGTATGTTCGATGAATTTGAAGTTTTATTACAAGATTAGATATATGTTATATAGGCATCCTTATCAGAAATAAGTTTTCATTTATACCTTTTCCTACAAGACCAATACTTTAAAAATAAAATTGAAACAGTTATATGATTGACTTTGCTTCGTCTAAACATAAAAATAAGAAAAATCATGAAAACAACAACTTTTCACTCACATAAAAGATAAAATATCTGAACAAAACAAACTATTAACAACAGTATTGTAATTACGCTATATATTCAACTTCAAAGGGAAACACATGGGTTTATTGCAGAAATTAAATTCAGCGATTTCAGGTTATTCCGGTCATCAGTTTCTGTAACTATTACTTAATCAAAAAATGTAAAAAGTAATTGAATATCGATTTATTGAACACAATTACTCAAGTGATCAATATACTCACCTGTGTATGTCTACAACTGCATACCCTAATACATCCCCGGGGTTCTTTTTCATTCAGCACCCCCTTAACCCCGGGTTGTAACTGGAGGTCGGGTTATATTTTTTCAGACATGAATTGACGTTTGTAATCATCTTGGGGTGACTTATTGGAAAGGTAAGATTAGTGATTTGTACTACAAATCTCGTGGTATTTCTGCTGAAATTCATTTCAAAACAAAATATTGTTAATAGATGGACGGGGACTTACCCAACGCTCTCATTAATCCCAGCATTATACAGTTGGTGTGAAACGTTTTCTATCAACTCGCATTGTAAAAGGAGAATTAACTGAAAAAGACGGATATTTGCTGAATCTCACACAGTCACACCAATATTAAAACGAGTGTATAACTATTTTATTGCGACACGGAGTACTCAGTTGTTACACACTACCTGGGTTCTAATAGGACCCACATACATAAAGTGCAGCTTGTATCAATAAAGGCGATGCATATCTACACAGGGCCAGGTGTATCAATATAGAGATAACTAGATTTATCATCCAAAACTGGCTACAATAGTAGATATCGCTTGTGTGAGATCAAGCGATATCTACAAGCGATATCTACATTGTAGATATCGCTACAATTAAATCGTCACAATCCTATTACATCATCAGTTAATGATATCACAAAGCTTTGACATCACAGAGAACACTGGTGACAATGTTATTATGTCACAAAGTTTATGACGTAACAATGCTATGATGCCACAATGCTGATGACGTCACAATGCTATGACCTCACTGAGCTCACTGCTGAAGTAGTCAAATGGCAGTTTCGGTTGCAGATATGTTCATTATTTTGCTAATAATTGTTGAAGAATGATTTTGAATGATAAATAAAATCTCACCCTCGTGTCTTCTGATATCAAATATATCAACACTCATTGATAAAAGTAAAAATATCCTCGGCAAGCCTCGGATATTTGTAACTTTAATCAACTCGTGTTGATATATTTGATATCAGAAGACACTTGGGTGAGATTCTCTATATGTACAGTTATAGACTCAATCGAGTCATAGGCCTTGAAAAAGGAAAAAGTGCTCAAGAACTGAGTTTCTTCGTTAAGAGGCGAAATGGTCGTGTGGTAAGCTGTTGGTACGGTCAGTGCTGGCGATAGTTGCCTTACCCTGAAGGTGTGGGTTTCGAATCCCGCATGGGAAAAATTATAATAAAACATATCATCCTTTTATTAAATATTGAAAAGGAGCCTATGATATATTTGGATTTTCAGATCTGAAAACAGAGGCTCCTTTTCAATATTTAATAAAATGGTGATATTTATCAGAATAAATACGTTTCTCAGAGTCCTAGTGTTGGGCTGCCTTTCAGTACTGGCACTTATTTTACAAGTGTTGAGAGGATATTGGAGTACGGATAATCTCCAAAAATAATGATCCTTTTTCTCTACACAAGCAATGACACGAAAACTTGTGATCAGATCCTAATAATAGATCTCACGATATATACAAATACGCCATGTCAGACCCATCAAGGAAGTAAATTGAATAATTCATGCGTCAACCTGACTTTCATTCACCACAAGACGGTGATAAACGAGATTATAATACTTTATCAGCATGGTTTTTCAACTAAGGTAAAGAAACTTTAGGTGATATCAGTGTTTGTAACTCATTTTCCATCTATAGTTTAGTTTAGTTCAGGATTTACATAACGACAATGACAAAATGGAAGCAAACATAAATTATTCAAAGAATGTTCACGTCTTCACAATTTCATCTATGTGTGCTAATTAATTTGAGATGCATTTGACAAGTTAATAGCGAGCTCTGTTAACGAAGATGAATAGACGATTTAGATGAATCATACAAGTTTGAGGGATTTGCAACTTCTTCATTGAGTGCAACTTCCCTTTGTTTGATTGGTGGATGACGGCGTTATCAACATGCTATTCATCCAATAAGGAAGGAGTTAGTTGAACGAAATAGAACCCCACTACACTGTCAGTGGTCAGGTCACATTTGCTTCCTATGAAGTTAAAACAAGACGCTTAGTCAGCATAGTTCAAATGGTAAATAAGAAGTCATTACACACGTGTAGCTGTGTATGGGTTCCCATTTGTATAAGTAAACTATAGTAAGCAGCTACTTTACAAGTTAGAAATAAATTAAGAACAAAATACGATATTCAAGCCACGATCATGTTATTGGACGAGAAACAAGTAAAGAATTGGATTGTCCAAGGAATTAGATGGATACGTCCTTGGATTGTCTTTATCGTATGAGTGCGACGTTTCCGTGTAGGTGCATTTACCATTATCGGTTTACTCCGATATAAGTTGACGTAATAGGACAAATAGGAGACAAATCAGTCAGGCGTGGCTGTAATTATATGCTTGTTTTACTGAAAATTCTTGAGACACATTATCATTTATTGTTTTTATGCTGAATAAAGTCATTCTCTGTAAATGTTATCTCCTAGTATTTGGAAAGTCCATTAGTTGTGAAAGGTGTCAGTGTAGTCACGTTCAGTGCAACTTGCCATCATGAGAATTATTTTAAGGTGTCTGAACTATGGGAGTAATTGTATGGGGTTACCCATTATGAAGCAAACCGTGTAATTGACTGTAATTGATGTGGTTGGTGCTGAAACGGAGTAAGCTAAAAGTATAACAACTGTGTTTTGATGGTTTCCTTCTGATGGTTGTTTTATTGGGTTGAGCAACTTACTGATTCCAAACTTCCTTATACTCGACATAGACACATCATTGCCAAGCACGTGATACATGAACAGCAGTTGGGGTGAAATACATAGAGGATATTATAGGAGTGTCTGTGTCATTCTATGTTTATGACACGAGTGTCTTAATATTAGTATTTCCCGAGCGAGAGCGAGGGATATAATGATATTCAGGCACAAGTGTCGTAAATATAGTATGACATAGACACGCATATAATATTCTGTTTATTACTGAAGTCGTGAAATTAATGAAAATACGCTAAAATCCACTTTCAACCATAGGTTGGCGACCTACTGTCGCCGGATTTAGAACGCAGCGTCATAGATGAAACGTGACGTCAAAGCATTGTTAATGACGTCACGTGACCATGACAAAGTGAGTTTTTGCCCTAGGGCATCGTATATATATAGAATACTAAACGATGTCCCGTTTGATAACATGTTTATGAAACGAGTGGATGGTTTGGTATTTTAACGAGCGAAAGCGAGTTAAATACCGATGCCATTCACGAGTTTCATAAACATGTTATCAAACGGGACCGAGTTTAGTATTTTATTTATTACTCAATGATGTAAATAGCGCTGAATTGCAAGGAAATCGTTTTTAGTGACGCTTACTTGCAAATAGGCCACCCGCTATGGCAGTCGCGCGGCTAACATTGTGACGTCAACCAAAAACGACTATGACGTCACGCACCGATTATGACGTTACGGCAACACGCGGTGGTATCACACATGTGTGTAACCGACTCATTGTTATCTAATGAGTGATCTCACCACGGTTGAGTAATAAATGAAAAATATTAACCCCGATATGATTGCCCTCGTAGGTAATAAAAGGTGTTACGACTCGTAATGGAGTTGTTTATTCAAGAGATGAGGTTGATGTACAAATGATAAGGTTGCAATGTGTCAATATATAATCACACAACTACTCAGGTGGTCCCTTTTTTGAAAATCTATTTTTTTTAAAATTCTTTTTTCCACATATTGGCAATAATTACCCTAATTTTAGAGTAATGTATACACTAACCGTCAACCTAATATAAACACTCTCACACACTGAAGCTCTGTCAGTGTCTCTGACCTATTTCTTTCAGTTTAGTTCATTGGACAATCGAATTAATGTGTTGCAATACAAATGTATATAGCCACTCCACAACATAATTTAATGTGTCAGCAGTTTCTTTGGTGAATGTAAAGAAGAGTTGTAGGTTTGCCTGATAATGGATCGTCACATGTCATTAGATTCAATGTGGGTGTTGATATAACTATCACTATTATAACATGTGCCACATTTGAAATTACTCTTAATAATGAACTTTAGCTTTCAGGAACTGTAAAACATTGTTTGATTGAAGTTGCATACATTTCCATACATATCTTTCTCTTTCAGCCTGACAGTGAATACAAAACTGTAAGACTTCAGGGGAAATAATCACACCAAATCACATCATTGTTTTATCATTTTATTTGCAAACATAATAAATGAAATACTAAAAACTATAATATATTATTTTTTATTTACACAATAAAAGATACATGGAATTGGATATGTAAAAATATTGCCTCACGAACTTAAATCATGAAATGGATGACAAAAATGAATTGTCACATGAAGAAATAAGGACTTCTCCTATTAAAAATAAAACTCTATTATGAATACTTAAACTATTACAGGATGGTTGCAACTTATGAACCCTATCTGCTGATGATGTACAAAAGAAAACAATCTATTTCATGTCATGGTTAGTTGGGAATACAAAAATCTCACACCAAGTTGTCTGTTAATTGAATACAAATAAGAGAGTATATGCAGTTAAACACTGCAGTCTGATAACTGAATGTTGAAGAACATCTAACATATTTGTTAGTATCATTGCACAAACGCTCACACAATGTAGTTTATTCTTTACAATCATCTGTAACAACCTGGGCCCATATTTTCGGAGCTCTCTTGTGTTAAGATAGTCGTAAGTCAATGTAATGTCAATGTATGGTACTTACGACTATCTTTAAGACTTAGTGCTAAGAAAACTTCGGAAATATGGGTCCAGATGGGCATATAACACAATGAGTCAGCAGGTAGTGAGTAATTAGAAAGCATCACAACAACTGTGTCACAAACATATCAACAAACAAAAGTTAATAATGCTTGTACTATGTTTCTTTTATGTTTTCATTCTTTGTTACTGTTTATATGGAAAGGTATTTTGGTTTCAAATTGTTCAAAGGGATGTATTGGGAACACAATTATTTCAATTTGGTTGTAAAAACTATCTTTCCATTTTGTTTATACCTTTTCCAATTATCAACAGTTATTATTAACTTTGCTTACATATCATAATATTTTAGTTATCTCATTTCTCAGTGTAAACCTCAGGTGTGTTTAAATGGCTGTAGTTTATTCAGGACTCATTTGACCACAAGGTACTGAAGCCTCATATTTTGGTATGTATACAAGTACAGCCCTGCTGGGTTGATAAGGAATGCTGTAGGTTGAACTCTGTACGCGTCAGTCTCTCCCCCCCCCCCCTCAACTCGGATCCCTCTCCCCTCCCCCCACGGTTGTGACATCACCCAGAAGACCCTCGCCCATCCCTTCCAGGTGTCTGAAACATAAACATAAAATGAGTGTAGAAGAGACAACGTTTAAACAGGTTTTTCAGTTGAAACTAAAAGTTTAAGATCTTAAAATACTGCACAGTACATAGTCACAGTCTTCACTATTAAAGAAGTTGTGGTTTACTTTTACAAAGCAATTCACACTTGATATCAGTAGTGATACCTCACTCACAATATCAAACTCTCAAGGGTTGTTCAAGGTATAAATCCAATAACATAAATTTTCTTTATATAATAACCACATACCTTCAGCCATGAGTAACTGACTGGTCAATTATAACGCAATAGTCAAGCATATAGATTAGCATGAGTAACCAATAAATCTTTAACATGACACACAGCACTAATGACCCATTGGTCACTTGACAGGGAGGCTGGTCAGTGTATTGAGGTGTGCTGGTGTGTGCTACCTTGATGAGTGATCAATTATTGACCAAATATGCATTGATCCAAGTTTATATGCTTCTGAAATACTGGCAGGTATCAGCAATCAAAGGGAGGTAAGTTGGTGTCAACAAATAACCACAAGTTAGTTTTTGTTTGAAACATTCAGCCTGTCATATAAGCTGAGGATTTATCACATTAATAACCCAAATATGCAATTAATACGTTTTTTATCTGACAAGATTAGGTGACAAAAGTTTGAACCATCAACATCAACTAATCAGATATAAATGAATCCCTGCTTTCCTAAGTGCTGCTCTCATTATTTGTCAATATCAGTATTCAGTTTTTGAAGGCCATATAGAAGTGGAGTACGTAAGAAAATAACGATTTTCTGGATAACAAGTTAATTATTGTGAACTTACACAACATTTCGGAGTAGATGTTTGGAATATCCTCCATAGAGATTATTACCCGTGGAAGTGTGTCATATGACTTTTACAAAACGAGTGTGAATTTGTGTATAACGCTCGCTCTCGCTCGGGCAATACAAAAATTCACACTCGTTTCATAAAAGTCATATGACACACTTTCGAGTGTAATAATTTCTTTATTAACCGTTCTATTCCATGTGATTTGCGTAAAAATAGTCAGAAAGCGGCCCACTTATCTTGCGACGGCAAGCAACAGAGATGTCACAAACAATCGTTTTATGACGTCACAGACGACAAAATACGGGAAGCCGCGGTGAAACAATGGTTGCTAGGCAAACGTGATATGTGCACATGTGCTCATATCAATAATATTAACTCGGTTATTTTCAAGCATATGGGAAATAAAGTTGACTACTCACTTCTTGAGGAGTGCGGCCTCCGTGAACGTGCTGGTGCTCTCCTCGAAGTAGTCGTCGCACGCCTCCACATCCTGCGCCTCACGCGCCTGGTGTACCAGCGCCTCCAGGTCCTGCCATACATAGAGATTATTAACCAAGTGCCTTTCAATACGTTTTCTTATCTCGACGTGTAATGAGGTGTTTTACCCTCTACCATAATGTTTAAAACTTAAATGATAAATACAAAATATGCAAAAATGTTCTACAGCCCTTTAATAAATGAACATCAATTATAAACATGTGCAATTGAACAGAATTTTTCTTCAGGGTAAGATTTACATACCAAAGGAAGATATAAACCAAATTTACAAAGAGGAAATTTTCAACCAATAGAATACCACTTCAAAAGAGTGTAAAGTTTTTTTGTTATTACCATATTTTTTATACAGGCATAAAATACATAAATGACATAGTATGAAGTCTATCTAGTACATTTTCTCTCTAATGCAAATGAGTTGCTAGTACACAAGACACTGACCTCGCTGGAGTCGTACTCCTCGAAATCGTCCGCGTATTCTGCTTCAGCCTCACTCTCATCCTGCTCCTCGCAGATCTCTGCAACATCAGTTTGAGTCGTTAACTCTTACTTTCATCCAGTGATCCAAATATCGAGTTGCTATCAATGACGTATATAACAGGGATGCAGAAATCGGTATATTTGCCGGACATGTCCGATTGTAAATCCAGTTTGACCGAATGGAAAATTGACCTATCGGACATCAGTTGACCGATTGCAGAAAATAAAAGGAAAACTAAACTTACAAGCATATTAAATAAAGGCAAACGGCCCTGCTTGTGTCAGTCATAATTGTTTATGAAATTGAAATATGTTGATCCAGTCAAGAAGTCACATTTTTTCTTCACAGCACGAGGCACGACGTCAATCGTCATTATCTTCAGTAAATTATAATTGTCGGCAGAAAAAAACACTTACCGTTTGATATTTAATTGAAATTTCCAGTGTCATTTAGTGACTGAAAGATATGACCCATATACTATATAATATCGTATCAATGACAAGCTCTGTCATGATACAAAATGAATTCCTTTCGGGGTATTTATTATTATTATTATTATCGAAATAGTTGCCTGCCCGCCCGCCGGCCAACCAATTGCTGGTTAGTTTCTACTGGGGCCAGTTGCAAAGTTGGCCAGCAAGACCGTCTTGATAGTTTGATTTCTGATATAGTAAATATCTTAACACTGTAGATCCTGGCACTCTAACAGAAGGGCTGGTTGATATTCTAACCAAAAGACCTATCCTGCCAGTAATGACATGTGTTTCGTACACTGCTGTCATCCATGTCTTTAACTAAAGAAACACTATGTGTTAATTATATTATTTTATTTTGCTTTGATACGTGCCACAATAGCATATCTATCAGTTGAAATAATTTCACTCAACCTCAATATTTATGACAAAAACTTGTTTCTAATGAAAATCGATCAACATCCTTAAAACATGTGCAGACACCGAAACTACACAGCTCATTTACATGAACAGTACTTGTAGATAAGTTCCTATACACAGGTACTAAAACTCCCTAAAGATCATTCACAGAAGCAGATATGTACCTTCCTCTATTTCTGATGAAGAAGAATCAAAGTCATCTGAATACTCGGCCTTTTCTTCACCTAAAAGAATCAGGGATTATTTCTTTAACAAAATTCAGGTAATGAAGTTTAAATTAGAACACTTTAAATATTTTTAGAAAATAAATAGGTTGGTCACAGATTAAATTTAAGTCGACTGTACATATAGTGTATGAATAAAGCTGTAGGGAAGCCAGTTGTCAGTGTTACTTTCTCAATTCAGATTGCATAATGAACACAAAACCTCTCAAAAAGTGTGACTTTTTAAATGACCTCATTTAATACACTGATCTGTACCTTGATTTCATTTGATTGACGGATATATTCACTTTACACAGATGCTGCAGAAAATCATGGCAGCTTGTAAAAGAGAAAGAAGTTGTCACTGTACCAACAACACAGAGTGTTTGCTGACTGGAGGGAGACTTCTGATGCTCGGCAAGTTTGGTATTAACTCTGGAAGTAGCGGGATGCTTCTCGGCAACTGGACTGAAACATTAACTTACATCATTGAATGAAAGGACTTCTCCTTCTAATTCAGTCATATGTTGGGATAAACCTTTTTACTCTCGACCAATCCTCGATTGAATCCTATTGATTCCAGTAAATCAGACATGCAGAATGGTTAAATACTTTAGCAGCTTAAGTCTTATAGCCTTCACAGGAAGTTTGGCTAATTCTTTGAGAAAACACCCACAGGTCCTCCTTAGTTCATCACAAATATAACAATAAATACAAAGCTATGTTGCCACTGTCCCCATCTGAAGCAAACCAGATAGGTTTGCTACGTTCAGGCTTCACTAGTGAGCTACAAAGATACATTAACTGCTTAGCTTCTTATTTACAACTATTTTCAAGAGGTCATCACACAAGTACCCAAGGACAGAATTAGACCTCAAATCGACCAAAGCATCAGTGAAGACCTCTGTAAAAGTATAAGATAGCGAACCTTGGCACTGTTGGCTGCGTTGAATATCACTTTTTAATCTTATCCCTGACTGATGGCTAACCGGCAGACATTATAGAACACCACCAACCTGAAGACTTTATGTTTGGTGGAGGGACTGTCCAGACCGAGGGTCAGACCGGATGAATCACGCACACTGCGCAGCTGGACAAGGGTCAGTTTCTGCTGGATGAAGTCGGACAGGTGCGTCTGTACGTGGGCCAGGTTCAGGATAGCACTGGCACTGAAGTCGATGAGGGACAGTCACGCCAATGTATCTTATCATAAACAGTGAGGTGACACCTATGCAGTTTCAATTTAAATCATTTCCTCCTCAGTTTCCCTCCTGTAGAAGACTTTATAGACAGAGATGAAGAGGCTCACTCAAAACTCACTTTTGACAAACCTTAGCTTTCTTTTTCAAACGAATGTCAAATTTTTCAAATTGACTTTTCTTCAAAACAGAATGTTTATCTCCTAAGATCATTTTTAACTCTGCAAAGATTGGAAGTAGCAAAAAGACGCTGAAATGAAACTGATTGTATATAGGTGAGTTGAGGAGGTTAATAACATCAGGATCCACTTACCTTGGTCTCTCCTCCGGAGTTTTGGCAAGAAGCTTCCCGACGAGTTCGCGGAGCGGCTGAGAGTAGCGGGACGGGGGAGGCTGAAACATGCACAGATCAAATAATGAAATCAATGATTGATGTAGGATTTTGTGAAGGACACATCCACTTGCCATTAAGGGAATGGGTGAGTTATTGTATAGCGTCGCTTATGCAATATTGTATCAATTAGCGGTGACCTGCCATTAAGCCATGTTATAAAAAGAATATCCCTAGACATCTAGCAAAGTACATATTTTGGCTACTGCAAATTCCTAATGGATTCCAAGAGAGATTCTAAACACTTTATCTGCACAGTGACAAATGTGCATGAATCACAATTTGTGCACAAAAGGAATAATCAGGTTTTGATCACTGAAATATAGAACCTTTATTGAGTTTAAAGAGATTGAAAATAGAACGTATTTGCCAATAACACAACTTCCCAACACAAGGCATAACTCTTGCCTGTCTCCATTACTGGCTGATTTGGTGGTTTCATGGGGGTTTGCTATGAATATTATGGCATTTAAAAACTTTCACTTAATTCCAATTGAATTGTGACGTCTCACCACAAACTCTGCCTTGATAATCTTGTAGAAAAGACCGAGGATGCTGGGGGCGTCGAAGGGCGTCGTGAGGGCACACAGCTCGTACAAGATACAGCCCACAGCCTGGCAAGTCAATTGTTATTCTTTAATTTGTTTTAGTTATTTTAAACTTTTTTCATATTTAGAGTCACCTGTGATCTCTGCGTACACAGAGTTTAGAAAAATAGTACTGACACCTGTCTGATTTGAGTAAGGCATGAAAAAGAGAGAAAAAATTGCAATAAAATCTTGAGATAGATGAATCTCCGTGCACCAGGTATCATTTTGTAATGAATCACCTCAGTTCATTTGGATAGGCTAATTTTTTAAATGACCAAATAGAATGAAGAATACACCAAAGACATGTTACAATATCTCATAATTATTCATCAAATTTACAATTTCAAATCCCCCTTTGCCAAGGGATCTTGAGAAGAGGTTGAAAATGCACAAAATTACAACTCATTGCCAGGTGTCATTACCATCAGACAGTTAATAGTTGATCATGAACGATGTGTAACATAGAGTAACTAATAACTGTCTCACTTTAATGAGCCTGATGCCTTGCCCTGTCATAAACCCATTTTTCCAACTTCTCAAGATGCATTTAGCTTATAAATATGACTGTAACTGTGATGTACGTTCACCGACCCAGATATCTGACTTGGAGTTGTACGGTATATCCTGGCACAGCTCTGGACTGAGGTACGTGGGAGTTCCCACTATTGTCTGTGCTACATCTATAGTACTGTCCAGCGTCTTCGATATTCCAAAATCTCCTGAAAAAAATATTTCGTTTGATAATAAATTCATAAATTTATAAAATTTGGAGATTGGATTTTCTCAACAAAATTTAAAATTAGATTTTCTCAACAAAATTTAAAATTAGATTTTCTCAGCAAAATTTCAAATTTCAAACTTACCTATTTTGACTACATTTTTCTTAGTAAGGAAAATATTTTCCGTTTTCAGATCCCTGAAAAAGAAACATGTAGATTATTTAAAAGGAAACAGACATATGTTATATTACAATCAGAAGCATGTTGGTAATATCTGATTAATGTCAACTAGGAATTGAACAAGCTTCCTTTTCAATTCATTTTGTGATTTTTTAATCTACTCAATGAGGCTAGAGGTTTAAATGTATGGAGCTTGAAGATCCATCTAACTCTAGAGCGTGTGTTCTTGAGGTGGTGGCATAAAGATCAAGTCCTACACCTGTCATTACCTGTACTCCTTGTGTGAATGTAACTAGTTACCTGTGCAGTATTCTCTTGGAGTGGCATAAAGATCAAGTCCTACACCTGTCATTACCTGTACTCATTGTGTGAATGTAACTAGTTACCTGTGCAGTATTCTCTATGTACTCATTATGTGAATGTAACTAGTTACCTGTGCAGTATTCTCTATGTACTCATTGTGTGAATGTAACTAGTTACCTGTGCAGTATTCTCTATGTACTCATTATGTGAATGTAACTAGTTACCTGTGCAGTATTCTCTATGTACTCATTGTGTGAATGTAACTAGTTACCTGTGCAGTATTCTCTATGTACTCATTGTGTGAATGTAACTAGTTACCTGTGCAGTATTCTCTATGTACTCATTGTGTGAATGTAACTAGTTACCTGTGCAGTATTCTCTATGTACTCATTGTGTGAATGTAACTAGTTACCTGTGCAGTATTCTCTATGTACTCATTATGTGAATGTAACTAGTTACCTGTGCAGTATTCTCTATGTACTCATTGTGTGAATGTAACTAGTTACCTGTGCAGTATTCTCTATGTACTCATTATGTGAATGTAACTAGTTACCTGTGCAGTATTCTCTATGTACTCATTGTGTGAATGTAACTAGTTACCTGTGCAGTATTCTCTATGTACTCATTGTGTGAATGTAACTAGTTACCTGTGCAGTATCTTCTATGTACTCATTGTGTGAATGTAACTAGTTACCTGTGCAGTATTCTCTATGTACTCATTGTGTGAATGTAACTAGTAACCTGTGCAGTATTCTCTATGTACTCATTGTGTGAATGTAACTAGTTACCTGTGCAGTATTCTCTATGTACTCATTGTGTGAATGTAACTAGTTACCTGTGCAGTATCTTCTATGTACTCATTGTGTGAATGTAACTAGTTACCTGTGCAGTATTCTCTATGTACTCATTGTGTGAATGTAACTAGTTACCTGTACAGTATTCTCTATGTACTCATTGTGTGAATGTAACTAGTTACCTGTGCAGTATCTTCTATGTACTCATTGTGTGAATGTAACTAGTTACCTGTGCAGTATTCTCTATGTACTCATTGTGTGAATGTAACTAGTTACCTGTGCAGTATTCTCTATGTACTCATTGTGTGAATGTAACTAGTTACCTGTGCAGTATTCTCTATGTACTCATTGTGAATGTAACTAGTTACCTGTGCAGTATTCTCTATGTACTCATTGTGTGAATGTAACTAGTTACCTGTGCAGTATTCTCTATGTACTCATTGTGTGAATGTAACTAGTTACCTGTGCAGTATTCTCTATGTACTCATTGTGAATGTAACTAGTTACCTGTGCAGTATTCTCTATGTACTCATTGTGTGAATGTAACTAGTTACCTGTGCAGTATTCTCTTTGTACTCATTGTGTGAATGTAACTAGTTACCTGTGCAGTATTCTCTATGTACTCATTGTGTGAATGTAACTAGTTACCTGTGCAGTATTCTCTATGTACTCATTGTGTGAATGTAACTAGTTACCTGTGCAGTATTCTCTTGGAGTGGAAGTATTGGACCCCCATCACCAGCTGCACAAACCACTGTCAACAACAAGATTATAGCAATATACATACCGTATTCGCCGTTATAAGCGCCCAGGGCGCTTAAAAAATTGACTTGGGTGGGCGCTTATTTAAATGATGTGAGTGACGAACGAAAAATAAAGACTATTCACGTGGAACTGTGTTTAGGTTGTCTTTGATAATTGATACAGGCGTTCAAAACATACTTACACATTATCGAGTTGAAAATAACACATATTGCTGCTAAATGTATCCTTTAATTCCTCAAAGTGAAACAGAAACCACATTTTGATTATAATTTTATGCTGATAATTTCTCAATTGCAATCGTAGTATCCTATCAAGTCAGTGCTATTTTTAGCCGTCACACGTTGGCAGGAATTGTACATTACATACAATAACTACTAAACTAAAAACTTGTAATGCTTTTCAAATATTTTACACCTGCAACCATTTCATCAGTGATATTTTGAAACATACCTCAACATACAGATTTTGGTAACATTGAGCTGCATGGCTGTCTAAAACTACGACATTTAAAACAGAAAATCTGCATGTTGACAACAGTTCAGACCTCCCGGATAACCCATTTTCAACACAGGGGTGGCAATTGGAAAAAAACTTCAAACAAATTTGATTATTGTTTCTTGGTTTGACAAATCTATTATCTTATTATTTTATTTAAGTTTAGACTAAAATCAATCTTTATTTTCTATCAGTAATAATCGTTTAATAAGTTATTGTGCTCTATCCTATTTGAACTATGCAACTCCTGTCACCCCCATACAAAAATAACCAGTCCTCCTTCTTGGAGTATTGCATGGAATTAGGTCAACAACTTGATTGACGTTTCCTGTCTGAAGTTGCACTGATAAGCATTTGTATTGATGTTTATGATTTGTTTTGGGTGTAATTATAAGATTGACAAATGCTTATTAAGCATTAATACCAAATTAAGGACTTATTAATTATATATGCTTATTTAGGATCATTTCTGAACAAATACACAATTTTGAAATTGGGACCGACAGTAATGAGAAATACCGGTCCAGCTTCGAAAATTCCGGTAAAATACCGGTATTTACCAGTAAACGGGAACACTGGGTTGGAAATTCCCTGTAAACTAAAGTTCAAGGACTCTCAGCGACTAGTTTCTCGTCTGAAGGGGTTGTTGGATTGAATTTAGGTGGATTGAATTTATTATTTAGTACCGCTGGTACATGGGCGGTTATTAGAGTTAATTGCAAAACCCTTTGGGGGGCGCTTATTGGAGCAGGGCGCTTATTACGGCGAATACGGTACATCAGTCTTTGAAATAGGCTTAAAAATAGTGCAATTTGTCAATGGTCAAATTCAATAAGAAAACCAAAATATTACCAGTCTGGCAGTGCAAGTAAAATTTGAAAATTACAACCAAAAGATTAAAAACACTTTTGTTATTAAAAATTTAAATCATCAAATCAATTGTATTTTGCTAGCGATTTTTAAAATTACTTCTCGAAAGTGAACAAAAAGGAAAAAGTTTACTTTGAGCCTTGTTGGACAAATATTAGCAATATTAAACACATATGTTATTTAAATATGCAAATGTATTCAATTACTTCTAAGAATAGTATATTCAGAGATTTTATATAATAATGTTAAAGATATGAAGTTAAAGCATATAGCAAATTTACACATATATTCATTTCATGAAACACAAGCATGTTTCTTTGTAAATATCGCTACCTCCATAATCTGTTTCTCTTCAAAATAGGCTTTGCTCTGAAAAATAAAATGAAAATAAGAAAGTTTGATACATCATGTTGTTAAGAAACTTTTCAAGACTGTTATGAGATCGTTGTTATTGGTCGCATAAGTTAATATACCTTACCTTGACATACAAAGCAATATAAACAGTTAGAGACATGTTTTCAGATATTTTTCACTTCTTTACAACATTATATATAAATACAGGGAGTGGGAGACACAGCTTTGACAGTGGGCTATTTAAGTGTTTTTGGTCATTTTCTGAATTTTAAATTGGTGATTTCCCTTTGTAGCAATAGTAAACTTTAAAATTTTAATGGGCCATTATTTCATCCAATGTGCAAAATGGCCCATGGCCCCTACCTTTCCCAATCCCTGAAATCTCAGCATCAAATTAAACAACCACCTTCAGCAATAACATGTCATTTTGAAGCGAAAATTTACAAAAGATGTCATTAACCATAAACTATAAATTTGCACAGACATACCTTTTTTGCTTCATCAATTTTATCCGCTATTGTACCCCCTTCACAGAAATCCTGTAAAAAAAATGGTTTAACACAGATGTATATTGTATATCATAATGTTGCACTTTAACTTCACTATTGAAGTACAGAAGCTTCCGTTCAGTTTAGAACTATGAATGCAACAAACTAAAATCACTGAAAACCATATTTAACAAGTGTTTGACACTAACTTGGGTATGTCTCCCCCCCCCCCCCCCCCCCCCCCCCCCCCCTCTAACATTGAGTTTACTCAAAAGGAGCTACTTCATATGTTGCATTACTGGTAAAAAGCGTCATGATGATCAGCAAATTTGAAGACATTGGATGCTTGGGTTCATGAGATATTATGTTAAGAGTTCGAAAGTGGTCAAGGTGTCATAGTCACCTTGAAAATAAGGTCAAGGTCATAGAATTCGACTGGTGTCTGCGTCATCTCGCAATGTAGACTGACAAATTAGAAGACTTTGAGTCCATCCAGTCATGATATATCTTTTTAAAAAGGGTTCGAAAAGTAGTCAAAGTGTTGTGGTGATCTTGAAAATAAGGTAAAGGTCACCAAATTCGACTGGTGCCTGCATAATCCGCCATTATAGGCTGTCAGAAAATATTAAGACATTATGTCCAACTGGTCATCATCTCATGAGATATATCGCATTAACAGGAGATAAAGTGGTCGAGGTGACGTGGTGACCTTGAAAACAAGGTCAAGGTCACCAAATTTGACTGGTGTCTGTCATCCCCCAATGTAGCCTGGCACCAAATTTGAAGACTTTGGATGCAACGGTTCATGAGATATCGTGTTAACAAAGTGTTAAAAAAGTGATCAAAGTGCCCCGGTGACCTTGAAAATATGGTCGAGGTCACTAAATTTGACTGGTGTCTGTGTCATCCCCCAATGTTGCCTGGCACCAAATTTGAAGACTTTGGATACAACGCTTCATGAGATATCGCGTTAACAAGAAATTTGAAGTACATATGGACGTACGCCAATGAATACATAGTTCCCCGTGCCGTGTTGCGGCGGGGAAAAAAAAAAAAAGGTTAATTAATGAACATAAAACTAAAATACAAATAGAATTTTATGAAATTCATAATATAAAGTATGGTATGCAGTTCAAACTAAAAATACACTTTGATGCACTGAACAGTAAGCAAAATACTGCGGTTCAACTAATGTAGTTGTGCACAGTTTCACCCCTTATAAAGTGTATTGTTTAATGTAAGTTAATTAGTTAAATAGATTTGTTGACATGACAAGGATTACATCTTAAAAAGTCAACATCAAGTGGCCTTCCTACCTTTCTCATAATGAGACAGTTTTCCCCAAGTATTAAGTTACAAATATCACATTCAAGTAATTCGTGTATTTACACAATATAGAAGTTGTTATCCAGAAAATCTTGTTTTCTCACATTCAAGTTCCCTACCTACCTGAATGATGATGAGACAGTTTTCCTCCTCGTCACAGAAGCTGTCCTGGAAGGCGACAATGTGTGGGTGCTTCAACTTGGACAGAATTCTGTGAAAGAAATTAAAACAAATTTGTGAAATAGTTATGTTTAAATGTTTTAATTTAAACGTTATATATGTTATTTTATCAAATTTAAATTGCAAGCCTCACATGGTATCAGATACATCTATACCTGCAACAACTTGTGAGAAGGAAAATGTACTGAACAAAGGCAATAATTTCAGAAAAAATAAATGCACACTTCTCATTTTCAAACTTCCATCATGATCTTGATGCCCTCCAATCTTATATCTGAGAAAAGCTGTCCACTTTATCTTTGAGTCGACAAACAAAAGGAGCTCAAACCTACACCCTCCCTTCAACTTTGAAGCCGATGATAATAACCTGGGATTGCCCATTTACATAACAAGTTGTCAAGAATTCTAGACAACAACATCAATAAATTTGTAATCATATATATACCTGAAATCAACATAATAAAACAATGTTCAATAAAAATAAATGTATATTGGAAATATTGTAATTACTAAGTTTTTCCTTTTTAAACACTTTTTCTGCATATTGATGTCAATGTAGAAAATAACCTTCCTGAAGAAATATCACAAGATTCAATTTTATTATCAGAATCTTTTTCTACCTTGCTTCTTTCGTGACAGCTTCTTTAGTTCTTGTCTTCTTCCTTTCATCAAAGTCAATTTTCTTCAGTGCAAACAATCTAAAATACATGATAATTTGTGGAAGGTAAATAGCAAAATAAGATCAAACCGATACAAAGGTGAATAAATCTCCAAGTTCTAAGAAGAGTACATTATCATAAGTTTATTCTCGATTAAAAATTAATCGCAATATTGCATGCTAATTTATTTTCAAATTGTTATTTCCAATTGCTGGGAAGCAAAATAAATGATAAGAATCCGTACCTCTTTGAATCTTGATGACGCACTAGATAAACTGCTCCAGACGAGCCTGAACCGAGGCGTTTTATCGTTTCGTATTTCTCCATGACTACTCTGTAATGTTTTTTTCAAAATATTAGCTGATTAAATTTGGATTATTTATGCTTATTTTATCACTACCTGCAACAGTCAATTTTGGGATACATATGAGTGGAAATTTTATACTTTAATTGCACTCCAGTCTGATTAAAACTGACGGTATTCCACAGAAAAAAATTGCAAAATAGTGCATCTACCGGGAAACGAACACATATCGTTCGGAGGTTTCCATGCCAAACCGTCTGTTCTAATTGAATGTCCGTAAACCAATCACAAGACGTTCAACAAAAGCTTTCGGTGCGAAAAGCTAGGGGCAGAAAACTCAAAACAGCTATCCTTTTGTCTGTTCCGAATGCTTTCAAAACAGAAACCATTTAAAACCAATGATGTGATTGGTTAGCTATTTGACTGGGCTTTGGCTGCGCTAAACTGGTTCGGAATACACGCCTATACGCGATGTTCTCAGACCTTGTGGCGAGGAATCTACAGAACCTGTTCGTATCCCAGTAGAAATATTATTTTGCAAATTTTATTCCTCGGAACAAGATCGATATTAATCAGACTGATTGCACTCTTTATTGGAAAAATTCATAGATTAACTGTTGCAAGAATAATTTAATAATTTTTTTTCAGCTGTGGGTTTTTTCAAAACATATTATACATTAGACGATATTTTAAATAGTATTTACAAACCTCAAAATCATCTCAAACAACAATTTGAAATTCATAATTTCTATTTAATTATCTCATGATTTTTAATGATATTGCAACTATTTCAATAACATAAGGTGTAACTTTGTCAGAATATTAATTTAACCAGATGAAATATTGCTGGAGATGCAATTTCAAGAATTGTAGACATGATTTCAATGTATCAAATAAAATCATATCAAGAGAAATAATAGAATAATCTGCAACAAAATAAAAACACAATTTCAGCAATAAGTCGTATCAGAAAATATACCTTCAAAGTTCAGTCCCATATGTCAAATCCAGTCGACGATGAGATTCGAAACTACAAACGCAAGGTCAAAGAAAATGTTATTTAAAGTTTAAATCTGTCTACTCAAGAATGACAGTTACAGGAAAATGGAGATGTACACCATGACGACAAGTTAATATCATCAATCGGGAGATATCGTCCATGTAGAATGGTCTTTGTCCGTCTTAATCAACTTTGTATTCGACTTTCGATATCTTTGGCCGCCATGATGTAAACATACTGGAATCTGTGGTTAGGTATACTACGCGCAATCTGATTGGATAGACGAAATGATTCAGTCCAATGAACGGCATTTTCACAAAAATAACAGGGATCGAATAACCGGGAGGCACCATGTAATGAAGAAATGATTTGTATCAGCTAATGTTCAAAAACTTGAAATTGTGTTCAATTTGGAACAAACCGTTGATATTTAACAACTTATGTTCATTTATTATGCAACATAAACAATTTCTCCTGGTCTAATTGACGAACGTCATTTATACCATTTAACATGAAATAAGCCTTAGTAAGTCTAGAAAAAATATGAACAACTTATTTTATATTTTATTTTTAGGTGGTGTTGAACATTACGATCGCGAATCTAAAGTTCTAGAAATTATCTTGGATGCTACATTATAGTGTTCCTAAACATTCACTTAATTGATAACATCAAATAATGAAATTTAAACTTTCACATTAATAAAAATGAAGATGAGTTGCAAATTAATATCGGTGACCCGGTTAAATGTAGCTCGTCTCAATCATCGTGAATAATGAAACAAGTCTGTGAATGGAACTAGGCCCAACAATGAAACAGCGGCAAATGTTTACTATATTTAGAAACAGAAGCAAAGAGGCTGGTTAAAAGAGGAGATATAGTGACATACTTATATAATAATACTTATATAAATCACATTCGAAGTAACAATGATAATGCAGAATACTGAGAGACAACGTTGTTGTTGTTGTTGTTGTAGATAGATAGATAGTATATAATATTATACAATTTGAGTTTTCTTAAATTTGTTTCTAACAGTTTTTTGTTGTAAAATCCCTCAAAAAGTGTCATTCGTGCCAATTCACACCTTGAAATAGTTTAAGGGAATTAAATTTGAAAAGAGACGTTTCTGATGCTAGAAAATATATTATGCAAATGAGATATATCGATACTGTTATAGATTTTTAAGTAAATACTTTATCTGTTATAGGCCAATTTTATTTGTTAATATTAAAGATATTTAACATAATTGATATACTTGTTTCTTCGTTATCTGTTAAGATGTTAAATCTTAGTTTAACATGATTATTTGGTGTATTCTTGATTCTGATTGGTCAGTTTTAAAAATGACCCTATACTGATTGATATTTGAAATTTCGCAAATGAACAGAGGCGATGGAATCTCTGCGAAATATTTTTTAAATTTTTTATATTTTTTTATCGCTAAACCTCTTTAAACCCTTGCCTTACGCAAGTCTAACGATTGTCAGTACCAGTTTCTAAACGGAGTGCATAGAGGCCACAAATAATTGACTCTCAATATAAATTAGTTTAAAAGAAATATATGTTTTCAACTCTATAACGCTGACGGTTTTGCACTAAATTTGCTTATGTTGAATAACGATTTATCCCGGAATTTTTTACAAATGGTACCATTTATCTGATAATTTTATCAGTTTTACGGCTTCATTCATAGCTTTACTTGTCACTTGAAAAACCCTTAGATCACAACGTAAGTTTAATTGCATTGTCCCGCCTAAACAATGTTGCAAGTGTAATTGCTCCATTCATTTCTACTAAACGGTACTTTGTCCAGCAGTTATACTAAACGGCACTTTGCTCCAAACTGAAATTATATTTGACGGGACTTCTGATATTTATATTTCATTAGGGCGACACCTAGTGAATAGGCTACGTCTTGTCATGCCGTAAGGTTTATCACGTATTTTATTGTTTAAATGAATATCATAGATACATGCACACACACATTCATACGCAATTCTTTGGCAAATTGGCAAATTGTATTCCCACAGAGGTTACTTCCTTCAGATTTCCGACCCTAACCTGAAGGGATTAACCTCTTTGGGAGGGGAATGTAACAGCCTAATGTTATATAGGCTTCATATACATGTATATATACTACTGTCCAAAAGAAAGTTGACACTGTCTTCAAAATAACCTTGAAGAAAAACTCAGACATTCAGGATAAAAAGAACTGTTTATTTCGCATGAAAAATCACTGTTCATTAATTTAATTGCAATACATCGTAACAAATACATATAGGTACGGTTATATGGCAAAGTCACTTGGGGTCAAAATCAAAGTGTTTGCAGAAGCTTAGACTCAAAAAGATCACAATTAATCTTTCACACATTATGGTGGTTTAGCTGGAGTGAATATCGAGTACCGTATTTCCTCTAATAGGGGCCCCGGCCCTTATTAACAATTAGGGGGTCTTACCCCCCGGCCCTTATTGGAGACCCGGCTCTTATTGGAGGCCCGGCCCTTATTATGATAATAGGTTTTCCAAAGTCAACTTGAGACATGTATTCTAATATGTTTGAAACAAAGTTTCCCGGTATACATGACACGCTTGTTATAGTTATATGTGTGGTAGCAAAAACTAGACCCGGCCCCTATTGGAGACCCGGCCCCTATTGGAGACCCGGCCCCTATTAGAGGCCCGGCTCTTATTCATGTTTAGGTACCTTTACCCCCCGGCCGCTATTAGAGGCCAGGCCCCTATTAGAGGAAATACGGTATGTCCTCCTTACAACCCTCGACGCAACATGGCTTACGTACACGATCGCCTACAAAACTTCGAAATTTAATTGAGTTCAGTGTCACAAATCATTCGTGACAAACTATGAACTAACTACACACGCGAGAGCAAACCATCGGGAGGAGTTATTGTGCTCAGAATGTGGGGAAACATTCAAATCCCAATCACAGGCCTCTTTTACCACATGGAGTCTCACAGTAATAACCCTAAACATCAATGTGATACCTGTGGGAAACGATTTATCCATAAACAACATTTAGAAGGCCACATATGACCAGTGTTCACAGGAGCTACACCCCACACCAATGCAGCAAATGCAAAACAAAATGTGCGCATGTTACAGCATATCCCCGACATTTTCACACCTGTAACGGTCCAAAGTCATACAAGTGTGAAACTTGCGACAAAGTCTTCAGGGCAATGCGTTACCTCACTGAACATAACAAGGGAATGCACTCATCCCAACATCCATATGTCTGCAAGATATGTCTTGCACAATTCAGGTGGAGACAGTCCTTTCAAAGGCACTTAATAAAAAAAAATCACAATTGATCTAAGCAGTTGAATGTTAAATGGCTGTTAATTTGTTCGATCAGTGAATACACCACAAACTGGCCAAAGTGCAGTTAAATTCTATTTGGACTACATTTTCATTTTCAACAAATGGTGTTAACGTTCTTACAGTTCTTTTGATGTTCTGATTCGAAAAGTTTGTTACTAGCTAAGAAGCATTTACTCTGATTTAGCTGTGGATAACATGTTTCTACAAAGTTGTTTTGATTATTCAGGAGAAGTTTTGATTATAGTTATTTTCTTATAACGAAATAGTTTGCACTGATAGCAGTTTGATTAGGAATCACTCGTAATTTGTTTGATATTGGCACAGTTCGTTATTCATTACGTTGAATATGTTGTATGTTTAACAAAGATTAGAGCACAGTCAAATGCTTTCGTCCAATCATATGGTTGTATTGTGGTCACGTGGAGTACAATTATTATATCCCGATAGATGTACACTTGTCTGGTTGCGTTCGGGTATCATGCTCATAAAACTAGTTCACAGACTTTTATTAAAAACAACAAACAAAACCAACTGATTGTTTTATTTGTTTTGAAAATAGACAATAAAACGCTTATTAGTTTAAAAATTGAATTGCGGGGTTTCCTTTCCGAAAGGATATAGTCCGTCGATGGGGGTCTTCCATGTTCAGGACCTTGATATTCCTAAAAGAAGAATATAAGCATGTAACTAAAGCAAGTGATGTGAAGACAACTGAGATTGTTTAAAGTGTAGTTCATTTACATCATGGAATTAAGTGAAATGGTGGCATGCATCAAACTATTTTGTCTTTATAGGCAATGAAATGTATTAGTGCTTAATATTTCTGAACAAAAACGTGCTTATCGTGCATGCTCGTGATTCAAACACGACGTTTATGATGTAGCTCGACTCGTACGTTTATATAAATATTGCACCTCGGACAAATTAGGAAGCTCGGTGCTCACAGTGCCGAAGATGACGTCAATGCCCCTAAAATTTGCATATGAAAATGAGAAATGTCATTGTTTTGCTTGTTGTGTTCGACAGAATGTTTCCCAAATTTGTTGACAATTCATTTGAAATATGTTCATTTTAAGACATGTTTTTCACAACTCAAGCATTCGACTGTGCTCTAAGATAGATAGAGAACTCGCAGCAGTACATTATCGGGATATAAATGTACGGTTTTGAGAGGGTTGGGCTCGGCTGTCGCCTCGCTCAATCCTCTCAAAACCGTACATTTATATCCCGATAATGTACTGCTACTCGTCCTCTATCTATTACTAAGAACTGGTATATATATGTTTTGAAAAGAGTCAGTTCTTATGAATGCATATTTGAATGACCTCTTGATATAAATGTTCGGTAATACCCTTTCCAATGTCGAGTTCTTTCATTTCGACAACGGCAATGTTTGTTTTTTTTTTAAAAAATAAAGATGTTATGACCCTTAAAGGTTCATTCAGCCGATGATTCGACCTGCATGTAAACAAAACAATAATCAACAAATGATATCCAAACTTTCACATTCGTACCATGCATGGTGAGGAGTCATCGGTAAATGGATTAATCACCAAATTTGGATGATTTGTACTGAGTTTAGAATGAGAGAGTCACTGCCAACGAGTATACCAGACATTTCGCGTGCTTAAACACACCCTTTAAAGGCGCTGCAGCACGCTTTTTCACATAATATGTTTTCTCAAAATATAGTCTTAGAAATACTAAAATTATCTAAACGTAAACTTTATTGTGTGTTTGTCGATTTTACCAAGGCCTTTGATACCGTATGGCGCACAGGGTTATGGTATAACAACAAGGTATGAATGGAAAATTCTTAACACTTGTTAAAAATATGTACCAAAATATAAAATCCTGTGTTATGGCCGGAAATGTAAGGTCACCATTCTTTCAATGTAAAAAGGGTGTACGACAAGGGGAAAACTTATCTCCGCTATTATTTTCCATTTTTATAAATGATCTTGAATCTTCCTTATTAGAAACAGGGTGCACAGGTGTGAACTTTGAACATTCTAATGATGATGACATTTACATTTGGCTACAACTTATTATTTTGTTATACGCCGATGATGCTGTTATCTTCAGTGAATCACCAAATGATTTACAAAATTCATTAGATAAATTTTATGAATATTGTACGAAGTGGAAACTTAATGTTAACTTATCTAAAACTAAGATAATAATTTTTGGAGGAGGGCCATCCAAAACGGCCAACTCAAAATTCTCCTTTTCACTGGGGGGAAATAAAATCGACATAGTTGATACCTATACTTATCTTGGATTACGGTTCCATAGGAATGGTAGGTTTTTGACAGGTATGGAAGCTTTAGTAGGAAATGCAACTAAAGCTATGTTTGCACTCCTGAAAAAAGCCCGTAATTTAAATCTACCTATTTATTGTACCTTAAAAGCATTCGATACCATGATATGTCCGATTCTCCTACACGGCTGTGAAGTCTGGGGATTCGAAAACTTGAATATAGTTGAAAAAGTACATCTCAGATTCATTAAACTTGCCGTTGGCCTCCGAAACTCTACCCCAAACTTTATGGTGTACGGTGAGTTTGGCCGAGAGCCACTGTACATCAAACTTTACAAACGAACCATTTCCTTTTGGCATAAAGCAGCAACAAATAATCTACACTGTAAACTTTCTTCACTGCTGTATAAATTTATTTCTACTTATAAGTTTGGACGTCAGCTTCGATGGATGTCATTTATTACCGGAATACTTGATAGCTGTGGACTGTCAGAAGTGTTTTTAAACCCACAGAATTTTCCCACATCTTGGCTGGTTTCAAAGGTAGAAACTATACAAAGAGATCAGTTTTTACAACATTGGCGAAGCTCTATAGAGAGCAGTTCAAAAGGGATATTTTATAAATGCTTCAAATTTAAAATTTGCTTTGAAAATTACCTTTATTTACCAAAGAATATATATTTTCCCATATTAAAACTGAGAACAAGTAATACTAATTTACCAATTGAAATCGGTCGATGGCAATTAATCCCAAAAGAAAACAGATTGTGTAAATTGTGTAATGCTAATGCTGTTGGAGACGAGTTTCATTACCTTTTTAAATGCGAAGCCCTCCTCCAACAGCGTAACATATATCTTTTGCCCAAAATATATGGAAGTCAAGTTATGGTTAAGACATTATTATGCAATAAATCTACTAAGCATTTAAAGAATCTGAAGTCATTTCTAAATGCATTGTTTAAATTGTTAAAGTAACCTCATGTCCAGTCACTTGCCATGTATATTATTACTATTTATGTATGTATATATTCTCATTCTCATGTACCACCGTTGGTTGGTTGAGAAATAAACTGTTCTGTCTGTTCTAATTTGTTTGATATTGGCACAGTTCGTTATTCATTACGTTGAATATGTTGTATGTTTAACAAAGATAAGAACTGGTATATATGTTTTGAAAGAGTCAGTTCTTATGAATGCATATTTGAATGACCTCTTGATATAAATGTTCGGTAATACCCTTTCCAATGTCGAGTTCTTTCATTTCGACAACGGCAATGTTTGTTTTTTTGAAAAAATAAAGATGTTATGACCCTTAAAGGTTCATTCAGCCGATGATTCGACCTGCATGTAAACAAAACAATAATCAACAAATGATATCCAAACTTTCACATTCGTACCATGCATGGTGAGGAGTCATCGGTAAATGGATTAATCACCAAATTTGGATGATTTGTACTGAGTTTAGAATGAGAGAGTCACTGCCAACGAGTATACCAGACATTTCGCGTGCTTAAACACACCCTTTAAAGGCGCTGCAGCACGCTTTTTCACATAATAGACAGACAGACAGACAGACAGACAGATATTTTATTATAGTCTCACCTCATTACAAAGATTCATACATAATTATAATATATATATATACACCGTTATAAAATACTTATCACAAGAGTTAAATAGTATGTATAAAATGTAACGAGCCACCCTGTACAGGGTTATGAGAGACTTTAAAAGCATTTAAAATACATATAAAAAAGTACATAAAATTTATAAAACTAAAAAGTGTAAACAGGAATTAAGAATACAAAAAACCATTTCGTTTTGATAAAATACTATAGCAGGTTTTGGCACTTGTATAAATAACAGCCTGGTTAGAAAGGATAAAACTGACTTTCCGAGGATCATCAAAGTGTATACAATCTTCTTCCATATCTCTACATCTTTTCAGCAATTCCTTTCTTTCGGTGTCATATAAGTGGCATATTAAGAGCACATGTTCCTCGTCTTCTACACCATCGTGACAAACCGGACATATTCTCTCATTTAGTGGTGTATTAGTGTAGCGTCCAGTTTCTATCTTGAGGGGAGCTACTCCACTCCTGAACTTGGCTAAAGCTGATCTGTATTTCCTTGGCATAGCGGTTATTACATAGTCTTCAGTTTTGTAGTGTTTCTTGAAGTTGCTGTACGTTCTAAGTTTGTTTCCCCCAATTCCTCTCTTTCCATCTTGTCTTGAAACTTCTTTGCACCAAATTTCTTTAAAGTGTTGAAGAGTTCTGCTTTTAATGATATCCACTATGTACTTGCTGTCGTATAGTCTGTCTAACGGTAAAACGTGTCCCAGGTCATATTCTTGTAACTTCTTATGTATGCGTGAGGTCCAGTTTGATTTTCGTCTTACTGCCCATTTGTGGCTCCACTTGAATATCTTGTAGTTTAGGCGCTGCTGGTCCATTCTCCTAAGACGCATATACTGTCGTGTAACTGATCCCCATTGTCGCACTAAGGGTGGATCCCAGCCCATATCACCCGACACAGCATTGTTTGGCGCAAATTTTCTCAGCCCTAGGAAGTATCTCATTGCACGATTTTGGACAGCATCTATGCATGACATGTTGTAGGTGCCCCAAATGTTCGCTCCGTATTCAATCACTGACCATACCATAGCATCAAAAAGCTTCGTAAAAGTCCTGTACTCCATGCCACCTAAAACTTTGAACTTCGATATCAAGAGTCCCAGCGCTCTGCTTGCAGAGCTTGCAGATGCCTTTGCCATTCTCTTGTAGTCTAGGTGCTCTGCAAGTAAGATTCCCAGATATGTATACTTGTCCACTATTTCCATATATTCACCTCCACACTGGAAAACAGTTGATGTTCTTTCCATTTTTGCACCACGGAAGTGTATTACTTTAGATTTAGAGTGGTTCACAGTCATTTCATTCTTCAAGCACCATTTGCTTAGGCAATCCAATAAAATGTTGAGGTCATTTTCTGATTCGGCCAGTAAAACTATATCATCAGCGTAGGCTAAAATTCCTACTTTGCAATCGTCAACTGATACACCAATGTCTAAACTGGTAACCAAAGACAGGAGGTCATTTACATACAAATTGAATAATAATATGTTTTCTCAAATTTGCTATTTATTATTAACGCTTATGCTATATATTGTTACGTTAATGGGTGAAACATCTCACTACACGATCCGATAAGCCGTATCCACAGAAAAAGGTTATCTGTATTCAACGAAAATGGAGCGATGTATAAAGCGACAGTGGTTTGAAAATATTTAGTGTGAGAGGTAAAGTTGTAGGTCTCATGAGAATTTGAGAGTTCAGACAGCAAGATGGTTGATCATTCCATCATTGTATAACATTTAAAACTCTACTCTGTCTTTAGGTATCGCTACATCAGTCAGATTACTTTAACTACCTTCTAGCGGTCATTTTTATATGAACACATTAAAATGGCCGCACGATGGGAAATGAACTCGGCTTAACCGAACCATGTATATTCGTTTAAGAACTCTTCTTACTGACTCAGGGGTATTATTTAACCATTGGTGACTCTTATTTATATTTTAGTGAGAGCACTTTATTTCAGTAAGAAAGTTTAACATGTATCGTGCTACAGCGCCTCTAAGAGAAACACAAGTGACTATTTACTAAAAATAAAGGCCAATCTGACTCAATCTCCGAAATGGACATTTATCGTGCTTTTAAAAATCTTATTACACAAGTGAATATTAAAGGTATCTACAATATAGAAATATGATGACTGTGGGCATTTAAGCCTGGACTCCGCTTTCAAACGAAACTCGAACGGTTGAATCAATGTTTGCAATGCCTGTGACCTAAGGTCTCATGGCAATCACTGAATAATTCAATATTGACAAGCCATCAGCGTCCTTTAAGTATATATAACGAAGTTGCCACTCATCATATTACATAGACATATCATTTCAAGTCTGGTAAAGAGATCTCGGCTCTAACGTGTGGAAGTAGCCTTGTTTCATTCACGTGGTCGTGTTCAGCTCTCAATCCTTTCGCTCCTTTAGCTGGAACATTAATTCAGAGGGTTGATAATACCGGATTTCCTTTTCGGTTTTGCTTTCTTTCGCCATGGTTTGTCGAACTCATGATCCCTGAAAGAAAATTAATAGATGCTTAAAATAAGAAGGGGAATCAGTGAATCGTTCAGAAATAGGACTTGTTTTTTTGTTTTGGTAAGTACTTAAAGCTCTGGTGAAATGCATTTTTCTCAAGAATGACAGATGAGTATCTCTACGTATATTGTATATCGGAATCAATTGAGCATAAAATCGAGACAAAATACACTTGCAATTGATTATTAAGACGATTTTAATTTAACCATTTTAACAATACCGCGATTTCTGCCGGGAAACGTTTTGAGAAGAGTCATTGAGGCGTGACTGATTAACCACAGACGATGGGTCGTCTGTGACCAGCGGACCGACACGCTCCATGCAGCCTCGTTAATTAATTAATGATGATTATCACTGCCGCTAGATGAGTTTATGAGGTGTGTTAAATCGCCAAAAAAACACATGTTTATGCAATACTTATGTAATTGTTTTCTGCGGAATTACTTAGTTGGAAATCTAAACATTCGATATAATGAAAATTTAAGTTGTTTGATTGAAGATTTATTAATGGAATTAACAATCAAATTGTTGCGAAATTACGTTGATTTATGAATATCGCCGAAAATCAGGTTACTCCAATGACGTCACAGAACTCATCCCTTCAGGGGCCACACCCCCGCAGACTTTCATTCTGGTCGCCGGGGCTAAATTGGCGGTTTTTTTAAAAAGCCGTATACAAGTAATTTATGGACCGATTTCAGAAATTTAAAATTGAGCAATTGTCAAATTGACATCCCATTTCAATGAATCCGATTTTGACCATATGTCATTTCATCTATCTTTTAAAGTGCGAAGTCCAAAAGCAGGGAAAGCTGTGCTCCCGGTAACCTTTGCCTTGGATCCAATGTCAAACCACGTGCGGGCGTCCTTTGTTTCACAAAAGTTGAAAGGTTTTGTAAAGGCTCAGAACTTCTTTTTTAAATAGTTTTTTTTATTCACTTCATTTGGATACAGTCATCAATAATTAGTACAATATACAAAGTACAAATAGGAACAATTGATATGGAACATCGTGCATAATAAAATTGGCATTTTCGTTACAAACCACAGTGGAATAAAACAGTACGTGGAAAAGAGATGTATCGATCTTAGGTCACCTCATCGAGAAATATGACGTTCAATAACGTTGGATGATATCCTCAAAAAAGTTCATGTTGAGTTTTTTTCGAGCAATATATTTCTCAATGTCGAAATCATTTTTTAAAATACTTATATACAATGTGAAACGTGGTTTCAAAACTTTGATATTCATGATAAAGATATGGCGTTTGGCTAATAATATCATGTGGTTCAGCGTATTGTTATTGTTGGCACAGAATAATATCTTTAGTTGAAAGTTCAAATGTTCCGTTAAAGGCTTTATTAATGAAGTCAGTGAATTCTTTCCAGAATTTGTTAACGGTTGGACATTACACAATACATGATAAATATTCCCACATGAACCACACGATGAACATAAGTCATTATCAACCAGTTTCATTTTTAACAGTTCCTTTTTAGTACAGATAGCTCTATGAATAAATTTGTATTGGAAATCCAAAAGCTTTGTGTCTTTGGTGGCTTGTCTATATTTTTAAAATATGGTTATCCAATGGATATGGTCATTTAGTTCAGTATCCCATTTGTAACATACTTTAGGAAGTTTGCCTGTAGAGTCAGATATGAGATTATCATAAAATAATCTTGACCCCTTTAAATGTGTATAAAGATCTCCTAGGGGGAACGTGTTGGCAGATTTCGTATGGGTGAGAGGTCAAAAGTTCGGATGAGATCTTTCCATTTTTTGGGGATATTGAGCATCAAACGATTTTATTTCTGCAAATGTTAGAAAATCATATCCTTAATATAAATTATTCCTCGTTTGAGCCAGTTGTTGATTATTAAATCTGGATTACCACATTTGTGATTTAACCAGAGTGGTTGCATACGAATATCATTTATGTTATCATTCACTATATGGCCTTTAATATATCTTTGCCAAGCATCAAGTGCATCCTTCCAAAATGGATTGATGAGTTTGTATTTTGTGTTTATGTTCGCGCCTAACATACGAATATGTTCAATAGGAAAACCAGCAAGGCTATAGCATTTTGTTTTTGAGACGTACCTCTTAAACAAGAAATGTTCAATGAATCAATAAATGTTTTGACATCAACCATTCTAAGCCCACCGTATTCATACTTTCGCATTAAATTCGTTCGTTTTAATTTGTCTCTCTTACCATTCCATATAAAGTTGAAAAATATGCTGTTCAGTTTTGTTATAAAGTCTTTAGGGGGATCTGGAAGAGAAGAAAGAATGTGAACAATAGTAGATAAAGGCAAAGTTTTGATTACGGTTATTTTCCCTATCAAAGTTAAATTTCGTTTCTTCCAGTTCAAAAGAGTTTTTTTTAATCTTTTCAAGTCTTTTTTTGGTATTGATAACCAAGAGGTTTTATAACTCTGTGTTCAGTTTTATTCCAAGAGCGTCGAAATTATCTTCATGCCATTATTTTCAAGCCGGACATATTATAAAATGTCGTGAGTGTTTTCATAGCTTCATTAAGAGAGGCTTCCGAACCATCAAGGAATAATTCCGTATCGTCGGCATATTGGCCGATGATATGTTCAATTTCGTTTAGAACAATTCCTTTTATTTTTTCATTATTTCTTATCATTACTTCTAGTATCTCCGCGACGAATAAAAATAAGTATGGGGAGATTGGATCACCCTGTCTACACCCTCTTTCATTTTGAAAAAAATGTTGATAAATGCCCATTTTGAACAACACATGATGATGCATTTGATATTAAAATGTTTACCCATTTCTGAATGTTATTGCCAAATCCGAATTTATCGAGTACCATAATTTTGTTAGAGACTGTGTCAAACGCTTTTTCAAAGTCAATCAGAATTAATAAACCTTTTTTGTTTTGTAGTTTAGAACTTTCTGTAAATACGTTTGGTTTAATATCATTTAGACAAACAAAATTTGCCTGATTTCCTAATTTGATATTTTCCACAGACAATATAGGTCGATTGTTCTGTTGAGGCAGCTTCCAAAATTGAAGAGAGTATCTGTTGTTGAGAGTAAATTTAAAATGACGTCATTTAGATTCTATAGGGAAATCTGTATTGAGCTGAGGACAAATGCCTGTTTTGACTTCTTCCAATCAGATCCTGTATCCTTGTGGAATCGCTTAAACCCTAGCTGCCGTTTGACCCGCAGTTCTTTCAGTCTACCCGCTCCGACTTTGACTATAGGTCGAAACTGATTTTTTCAGATTGTCACATTCTTTCGCATCTATATCGGAAACACTGTTAACATTTTCCGTTGTATGTTTATGTAACACATCTGATGCAAAGTCAATTATCTTTGTTTCTGTCGTTAAGCGAGCTTGTCTCTCTTGAAAAGTTAGAGAACCCTCAAGACCAAAACAATCGATATCTCCATTTTCCCACCATAATTGAGCTTTTTAAGTCCACTGCAATCTTATATGCTTTTGTTGATTTTCTGCATCAACTGCAAGAGTGTCCAACTCGCCGTGGAGGATACCTTGTTTTCCACATTCAGTAAGATAATTTAAAGTGGACAGAAGTTTTATGTCTGGGACAGCAAAGTTGATGTACGATTTGATGGAACAAACTCTCCCGCTGGTTCATTTAAACCCTTTTGTTTCGTGCCACTCATGGAACGATGGAGTTTCCCTTTAATTAACCTGATACTCGTTCTCCAGAAACATTTCACTGTATCCGAATAACGCATATTAGTCGAGCTATCACAAAAAAACACCGCACAACATCCACACATAGTTGAACAGCTATATTGTCCAGAGGAAATCTATCGTCAGAAACTAGACTTAAAAATGAATAAATGTCTTTAATGTATCCATTTTTTTCAAGTTTTTCTGCGGTTTGGTTCAAATAGTCATTTAGATTCAATGTTTCATTCTCAACTTTTATGGATTCAGAAGCATTTGCTTTCTTTGTTGGAGGCTCATCACTTACAACACACACGCTCCCGTTTATATATCGTAATTTCCGCTTCTCGCCCAGAGAAAACTGTTTCGTGCTGTAGCGTAACGTCTGGTAATAAAAGTGTCCAGTCTTGTCACACAACCTTTTTTCGCGCAAAGATATATCATCGGTTTTGTGATTGTGGAAAATATGACATAGTAGTTCGTTCATGTTGTCTCCATTGTAGGTACAGTGGTTGCAACAATAATGGCTCATCGGAATCTGCGTTAAGAAACAAACAGATGTTTTAGTATTTATAGGGTAAATAAGGCAACCTAGTTCAATTAAGTATTATACATACATATGTGCGTAAATATTGAAACAATGTGCTTAATTCGGACAAATATGAAGAAAAAAAGACGTAAACTTAAATTCGTTTGCTCGCCAAAATGGTTAAAAAACGTTCTGCTCATGCCTACTGTTCAAATACTGTCGCCCCTGTTTAGGATGCTACACTTTAAATGTAATTTGGATATAAATGTTGTGTTTGCATGTACTTTTTGTGAACATGTGAACAATTACCCAAGGATAGATGTTTTAACATTCATAAATCATAAAAAGACAAATAGTAATTAAAATAATAATTATTTGTTGAGTGGTATATTTCGCATCAGTTGATTAACATGTTTACATTAAACTAAACATGTCATATTTCTCTTTTAAGTTATTCCCGAACCATCGTGTAATATATACGAATGATCAAATAGTCGATATAGCTTATACCTAGTAAACATGAACGACCATCTTCTAGCAACACCCGTAAAAAAATGTGCTAGATACCGCACCGCTCGTACAACGTACACGTAACAATTCGCTCGTTCAAATACAGCTGTCGCTATCGCGTATCCCATACAGTGGTTAGGGGCGATATGTTATGTCGTTCTTTCACAGATAATCTGGGCATTTTCGTGAGTGCTTTTTGCTACTGTGTTCTGAACGTTTCTCATCAGTTACTATATATGCTACTGTGCACGTGCATTTCGCGATTTTCGACTTAAAAGCATATTTGTCATTCTTGACAATGTTTATTGACTAAATATAGAATCAAATATATCAACACAAGTTCAAATTGATAAAAGTTACAAATTTAAACTTAATTTTTGTTTTCACTTTTATCAACGAGTGTTGATATATTTGATATAAGAAGACACAGGGTGCATGGGATTCTATTTATCATCCAAAAACATTCTGATTACGTTTACATGAAAATAACGTACTTGCAGCTGTAGGCCTAAATCTCTGAATTTAAAATATATCAGAAAACAAAGCATAAAACATTAACCGTTTCTGAAATTAACAACAATATAGACGAATAAATATACAGATGAGAATTCCATTTTTTGAAATAGTTTGTTCTGTTATTACAATAATATTCGTTTTCGGGTAGTTCGGTCGTAGTATTCCTAGCCATTCAAGCGAAAACGTATTTCGGTCAATGGATTTTTGACGGGCACCTGCTAATATATTCAAGAGCTAGCCAATCAGATCGCTTTACGCAGCGGTCAAGGTCACATCACTGAAGTCTGTTTTGGACAACGAGACGATGAATCGTAAAACTTAACTGAAATCGGACCATTAAGTCGATAGTTCTTCATCTTTCTTTGGAATCGGTAATTAAAAACACTTGCTTTGTTGAAAATGCATGAATTTCATGTAAATAAGCCAATAGATATGAAAATAGATGATGTTTTCTTTGACTCGAATCGGCTGGAAGGTAAAATGGCCGCCATAGCGAACAAATGCACTTCACTTCGGAAAATCATTTGCGATTTCTGTCGAATTGAAGCGTTTAAAACTACAGAAAATACTTGGAAATGGTACAGAAATGTGGAGCGAACTCTCCCGAGTTCAAATATAAAAGTGACAAATTGTCTCGCATAAGTTTATTTACGTTTTAACTTGTTAAAGTTGACAGTTTCTAACTTATCTGATATGAAGTATAGATCGAGCGTGCGAGTGTCAGGGACTGCTGACCCACATTGTATTTGTAATGTTTTCATAAGAGCGCTTCATAAGTTTGATAAGGTGTATCTTCGCATATGCAAATCAGTCTATACTTCTTTGTTTTGATTTTAGATGTGATTTAAAACAAAAAAATCTTATGTTTCATGATAATGATAAATTTAAATCCACTTTGGATAAAATAGTTTTAATTTAGTAATGAAAATGATTCCCTTTTTAATAACCTCTGGGTCACTTAATATTTTATTATATTTATTCATTTATTTGAAACCAAATCTTCAAGTCATAGAATTTTATTTACATATAGGCCTATGTTATGTATTATTCATTAATTGCAATAACTTTTTAAAGGCTCATTATAGTTGTACCAATTTAGATATTTTGATTGTTCAGTTGATCTAACATACCACCCCATGTTGTTGTTAATTATGTTTATTTCTGAACATATATGGTTTCCTGTACTATTTATTTAACTTTTATATAATTATATATACTTCCCTAATAAACACTCAACACAGAAAAATGCAGAACTAATGAAAATCTATATTTTCAAATTTTATTATTTCTTCTTTTGAAATTTAAAATTTTGAAATTAACAAATATCAAAGCACTAGCCATACGGACTAGTTTAAATGTCTTAAAGTACAAGCTCAAAACCATTTGAGCCATTTAATCCATGTTCAGGATCATTATGATGTACCTGTAAATTCAAATAAGGACTACCAGTCACTGATGTTATTAAAACAATTCACATCTACATATATGGAAATACTGTACATCAGACTACAACTAGAGTATTTTTTGTGGAAATAATATTTTTAAATACTCCCATTTGTGTATACTTCTTTAATAGATATTATACTCTTCAATAAACACCCTTACTAATGTTACCACATGGAAATATTCCATAAAATATTTAAATTCAATTATGAAAAATACTGTACTGAATATTTCTTGAAAATGGTGAAAAATTCCTCCTATTGGCTCTGTTATAAGGTGACTTAAGTAAATATGGAGGACTATCCGGGAGAAGGCCAGGATCCTGGCAGCGTGAACGATGTTTCCTCCTCGGAGCTCCAGAGCACGATTCCGGACATCGGGATGACCCACCAGTCTCAGTTAGCAGTGTGGTCCCAGACTCACAGTCCTGACGACGCACAATACGCTAACTTCACTGGAGGCGGCTCGCAGGGTGTTGTGTACGACCCCCAGGTGACAGACATAGTTCAGCAGGCCTATCTTCAGTCTGCTCTAGTTCATTCCGACCAGACTGCAGACAAATTCAACCATTACCAGGTGGACACGGGCATTGACAAGTCGTGTGTTCAGACGGACGATTCAGGAAATTTTGTTCGATCACTCGACACAGACAGAAGGAACTATGACCTCTTGCGATCTAAAGGCTTGGAAATTGTTCACACCGTCGTCCTTGATGACCAGAGTTTGAAATCCTTACCCCATCATCAAGTCGACACCAGCTACAGACATGTGCAGAAACAAGTGAATGAAACTGTTATGTTCGACACCCATTCTCTGAACCAGGATCAGAGCAAGGACCTGCAGCTGACCCAGAAGGGGATGACAGAGTATGGACGGGTTCTCCTCAAACACCAGCAGAACCAGTACATCTCCCATGGGCAGGGAAGTATCTCCCCCGAGAAGCATCAACAGAACCAATACATCTCCCATGGGCAGGGAAGTATCTCCCCCGAGAAGCATCAACAGAACCAGTATATCTCCCACACCGTCATGTCTTCTCCCACCAAGATACCGTCCAAGGGAGAGCTTGTGGAGCAGCTGCACAGTCCCCAGAGTGCCGACAAAATGCCTCCTCCGAGAAGTGTCAAGGTGATTTTCTCTTTTAATTAATTACAAGTTGTATTTTTTCTTTTTGACAATACAGCAAGTATAATGTTTTGACATGTCTTATGAACAATACTCATCAATCACTCTTTGATGGTATGTATTCCAGATAAGGTGTTACTGTTGCAACGCCTCAACACGTTCATTTACTTATCACTATTTTCTTTAAATTGTTTAATCTAGCCATATCATTTCTTTCCAATTTCACTTTCGAGCTTATTTCATATACTGCCTTTAGATATCATAATCAAGACTAGTGTATTGGCGATCAAGAGCCAAGGTAAATTTACAAAATTATTTTTAAATTTGCAACTTAATTGTTTAAAATGAAAATTTTATAACAATTATCTCAGGCCAAAAAAGAAAATGAACAATTTGCGAGAATTTGGTATGCTCCATCGATAGTTTCATAGTTCGTTCCTAATCCTAAATTCTTTTTAAATTATTACCATTATTAATTACATTGGTAAACTTCAATATGGTATCAAATCTCAGCTTGCCAAAACGTATTTCTGTATTTATTATTGTGAGTGAGAATCCGTTCTATCAGTGTAATTAATCCTCTATCAAGCTGCAGTAGCGACAACCTTTATCATCACTCTACTGAGTGGCGATAACCTTTATCATCACTCTACTGAGTGGCGATAACCTTTATCATCACTCTACTGAGTGGCGATAACCTTTATCATCACTCTACTGAGTGGCGATAACCTTTATCATCACTCTACTGAGTGGCGACAACCTTTATCATCACTCTACTGAGTGGCGATAACCTTTATCATCACTCTACTGAGTGGCGACAACCTTTATCATCACTCTACTGAGTGGCGACAACCTTTATCATCACTCTACTGAGTGGCGATAACCTTTATCATCACTCTACTGAGTGGCGACAACCTTTATCATCACTCTACTGAGTGGCGATAACCTTTATCATCACTCTACTGAGTGGCGATAACCTTTATCATCACTCTACTGAGTGGCGATAACCTTTATCATCACTCTACTGAGTGGCGACAACCTTTATCATCACTCTACTGAGTGGCGATAACCTTTATCATCACTCTACTGAGTGGCGATAACCTTTATCATCACTCTACTGAGTGGCGACAACCTTTATCATCACTCTACTGAGTGGCGACAACCTTTATCATCACTCTACTGAGTGGCGACAACCTTTATCATCACTCTACTGAGTGGCGATAACCTTTATCATCACTCTACTGAGTGGCGACAACCTTTATCATCACTCTACTGAGTGGCGATAACCTTTATCATCACTCTACTGAGTGGCGATAACCTTTATCATCACTCTACTGAGTGGCGATAACCTTTATCATCACTCTACTGAGTGGCGACAACCTTTATCATCACTCTACTGAGTGGCGATAACCTTTATCATCACTCTACTGAGTGGCGATAACCTTTATCATCACTCTACTGAGTGGCGACAACCTTTATCATCACTCTACTGAGTGGCGACAACCTTTATCATCACTCTACTGAGTGGCGACAACCTTTATCATCACTCTACTGAGTGGCGATAACCTTTATCATCACTCTACTGAGTGGCGACAACCTTTATCATCACTCTACTGAGTGGCGATAACCTTTATCATCACTCTACTGAGTGGCGATAACCTTTATCATCACTCTACTGAGTGGCGACAACCTTTATCATCACTCTACTGAGTGGCGATAACCTTTATCATCACTCTACTGAGTGGCGACAACCTTTATCATCACTCTACTGAGTGGCGATAACCTTTATCATCACTCTACTGAGTGGCGATAACCTTTATCATCACTCTACTGAGTGGCGACAACCTTTATCATCACTCTACTGAGTGGCGATAACCTTTATCATCACTCTACTGGGTAACTTGATCGCAACTCGAGTGACATCATTAGTACAGTCTTATGACGTCCTAATGTCGGCATGCGAAAGCAGTCATTTATCATTAAACTTACTCCTTTTCAGCATAAAACACAGATTCTCAGAAATAAGGATATAATAAATAGGATATTTATCTTGTCATTGCTTGACAAATACTGGTACCATGTTTATCTCATAGAGTGAGTGGATATTTCATGAGTGGCACATTTTAATTTTCTGCTTTAAACTTTATCCTTTAATTAGGCTAATGACTTTTTGAAAGAATGGAGAACTGACTGTAAAGAGTGTATGTTATGTTGTCCAGGTGAACCTCCAGCAAGAGGTGGACTTGTTTGACCAGGAGTGGGGCGACCAGACCAGACTACTCCTCTTCAACCTCATGACCGAACACAAGCTCTGTGATGCCGCCATCACCACCGGCAAGTATACCATTAAGGTAGGTACGAGGTCCAGATACCGTCTTCCTCATCCACTTCTTCCTCTTTACTACACTGTGGAAACTCTATACTGCATGTTAGGGTGACTATTGACCCAAAGAGACTATTGCGATAGCGATAGACTATTGTAACTTACTATTGCAATAACTATTGCGATATTTTTTTTTTATTCCACCGGTATGTAATATAGTCATCACCCCGTCTGTCCGTCTGTCTGTCCGTCCGTAATCATTTCGTTTCCTGAGCAGAACTCGAAAACCGTTCATGATATCTTTCTGAAACTTTCCATGTGTATTACCCACCAACTGAAGTGGTGCCTTTTGATATTTTCAGATTTCAGAACAATTTATTTTTGGTCGTTTCCATAGAAACATGTTGAAGTTGGACTTTGTCAGAGACAGGTTCGTTTCCGGAGCACAGCTCCAAAACCGTTCATCATATCTTCCTGAGACTTTGCATGTGTATTACCCACTAACTGAAGTGGTGCCTTTTGATATTTTCAGATTTCAGAAAAATTTATTTTTGGTCGTTTCCATAGAAACATGTTGAAGTTGGACTTTATCAGAGACAGGTTCGTTTCCGGAGCACAGCTCCAAAACCGTTCATCATATCTTCCTGAAACTTTGCATGTGTATTACCCACTAACTGAAGTGGTGCCTTTTGATATTTTCAGATTTCTGAATTTTTTTTTTTTTTCGTTTCCATAGAAACTTGTTGAATTTGGACTTTGTTCAGAGACAGGTTCGTTTCCGGAGCACAGCTCCAAAACCGTTCATCATATCTTCCTGAAACTTTGCATGTGTTTTACCCACTAACTTAAGTGGTGCCTTTTGATATTTTCAGATTTTTTCTGATATTTTTTTTTTCTGTTTCCATAGAAACATGAGAGGGTTGTTGTTTATTTTGACTGCTTCTGGAGCAGAAGTCTAAAACCCTTAACATACCTTAACATACAATTTTTTTTGGAACCGGTGGGATATGTCATCTTCTGATGACTCTTGTTTACAAATAGGCAATAATCAGCTAGATTTCTTATAGGTTTTAGTAGAAATGTAAGGACTATGGAACCAAAAATCAGTAAAGAAATCATAAATGAAAAGAGTTTTGTCATTTTGCTATTTCCTATCTCTAGTTCTTCCATCTTGACATTCTAAAATGAAAAATCTTGAATTAAATGCAGTGAGGCTTGTGTGAATGATTCATAATTAAGGGAACTGTAATAGTTTTAATAGTATCGATAGTTAACCTTACTATTGTGATAGCTATAGTGTTTTTGTATATACTATCGATATAATACTATTGCCAAGCCAACTATTGCGATGCATCGACAGTTCGATGTATTGTTACACCCCTACTGCATGTTACCCTAGATGCAAATGGGTGATTTGTGGGAGCTCAGAAGTTCGAAATAGCTGCCTGCCAATTTCCGCTTATTTAGATAGAGCCAGTTGTGAACGTGGTCAGAAAGCTTGTCTTGTTAGTATTATTTTCGATAAACCAAGCGTCAATATACTGATATATACTAAAAGTGGAGGACTAGTTGAAGTTTCAAACTTTATTATATATAAAGTATATACAGACTATATACATATCAGAAAGTACTCGATATACACTAGATTGGATGAAGATCATCTTAGTATTTTTTTAAGTATTGATATATGGTAAAATGAAAATCTTTCGTTTCAGCTTCATAAACTTGTCCTGGCGATGTCAAGCGAGAAATTTGCCAGTTTCCTGTCTGACGGGATGGACTCAAGGTGTGCTACAATTTCAGTTCCGGTCAACATATCCGAGTCAACGCTCAAAGTTTTTGTCACTTTCCTCTATCTGGGCAAAGTAAGAGTTACGCTTGGCATTGTGAAAGAAATCAAAGCGCTGTCCAAGATATTTGAAATCCACAATCTGGAGCACCTGTGCTATGGTATCATGATAAAGAACAACATGTCCACGTATATAGGCACCTGGCCGAAACTGAAGGTGTCCTTCGATAACTCATTTCCGTGTATAAAACGAGACCAAAATGTTGGCACCGAGGAATGCTATTTCAAAGCTATGTCAGAAATGTCTAAGTCTCCATTGGGCGGCAGAGGAAGAGGAAAGCTGAAGAAAGGACTCCGAGAAAAAATTCCTAAAGCTTTGCCGAAAGCGGCGGGTCACCGTTACGGAACCCGAGGTGCTTCCTCTGCACTAGCCCCGGAACCCGAGGAGGAGGAGGAGGACAATGGGGAGGACGACGACTATAAGGAGGAGAGTGATAGCGAGGAGTTGTTCCATCTCCCCACCATCAAGCAAGGACCAAAGGGGAGGTTCAGTGCTAGGAACGCTGCCAAAGCTAGGAAGAAAGTGAAGAATGAGAGGCAACAAGGAAATTCACTTTTTCAGAAGGATGAGAAAAAAAGTCATGGTGTTAAGGAGAATTTTGACATCGTTGTTGAGAATGCTGAAACTGGGGTTGGCTCTTCAAATGCTGATGGGTCAGATTACTCTGAAAGAAGTGTCCTTCCAGTTTCAAGTCATCCCATGCCTACACTTAGAGGACGAAAGCAGAAACTCTTACAGTCAGTGGAAATGTTGAATGTATCGTCCCCAGTAGAACCTGTTAAGACAGACTCGAGTATAATTGTAACTCCAAGCATACCAGAAATGGTACCAATGAATAGCAACCAACATCTGACGGGTCTTCCTGCACAGGTGTCGACTGCATCAGTCCCTGACAACTATCCCAAGGTAGACAACTCTGTCGGCGCTCTCACTGGAATAAAGAAGGGAAAGAAAGGAAGAGCGAGGTTAGTAATATGATTAACGTGATCCAATTGTAGTTTTTTAAAACTAATTCTTAAATTAATTTAGGAAGAAATTCATTATCAAGTTAATTTTATTTAAAAAAGTTATTGATGATCTTGTACTACAGACAAGCGTGAATATGTATCGAGCGACACACAGAAGTTTTACAATCCTCAATCCTGTAATTGAAATATAAAAGATATTGAATCAATCAAGTAATTGAAATATAAAAGATTTTGATTAAAAAAACTAATTGAAATATAAAAGATTTATTCAAAAAAGTAATTGAAATATAAAAGATTTATTCAATCAAGCTAATGAAATATAAAGATATTTATATGTTTAAGAACTGAAAATTGAATATTTAAATCGTGATCATGTCATGATCTTCTAGGCCAATATAGTCTCCAAACTTGGATGTATTTACAGGAGGCCTTTACCGACCCATGTCGCTGTTCGCCCGCCTCCTAAGAAGAGAGCAAAGATGGAACTGAACAGACTGACACTTGAAAACAACGAGGAGTATGATCTCCCCATGATATTTCTCAGTCCTAGTCCAAGTCCAACGAAGGAACTAGAGAAACCTGCACCACCCAGGGTAGCCAGACCAAAATCAAAGAAACGGAAACGTTGGCCCAAAGCTGATGTGACCTGCCAGTTAGCAAATGAACTTGAACGAATGGCCAACAATATTGTAGAGGAAGGTGAGCGGCAGTTCAAGTGTCAGCTTTGTGGCAATGAGTTTGTGTTCCCGAAGCGAAGTGTCACCCATCTTCTGAACACACATCAGGTTGCTGTGGATGAAGTCATTTCAAATGTCGTTATCAGGAGAAGGGAAAACAGTCCAAAAGTTTGTGATATATGTGGCTATAAGACAAAAGATCCAAACTTCTATTACATCCATTACCACAAATATTTCCGACACGGTATTCCTCTACCGCAGGGCTGGAAGCCGTTCACGTGTGACATTTGTGGGAAGGAGTGTTTCACCAAGTTCCAGCTGAAGGACCACAAGCTGATTCACCTGGAAGAAACTCCCTTTGTGTGTGAAGTCTGTGGGCAGGGCTTCAAGAGTCGTACATGTCTCAACAGCCATGTGTTCCACAGACATAGTGATGAGAGGAAGCACTCTTGTCCTGAATGTCACAAAACCTTTAAAACCAAAACCCAGCGTCTGGTGCACATGAGGACTCACACAGGCGAGAAGCCCTTCAGCTGCCCTGACTGCCCGTACAAGAGCACTACCAGGGGCAACATGAGGCTCCATCTGTGCAACAAACACAAGTATGATGCAGACAGGATCAAGTCCATCATGGTCCAGCTGAAGACCCTGGAGAGTGCTCTCGACACCCAGAAGATGTACATGGACCCAGGCACCCTGGAACCCTCAGTAGCAGACACTTCAGGCCTAGCAGACCCTTCTCTATCAGTGCCAGACACTTCCCTCAATCAGACTGAAGTCCCTCTAACCTTAACAGCAACTGCTGTCATAGATCGAGCTGTGAACGTTATAGCTGCTGAACAGGCCATGCATGCGATCCTGCTCCCGCTGTCCAACGCTGATTCATCCTCCCTCTCCTCCCAGAACATAACCACATACTCCGTGGAATCCACCATCCCTCTCACTGCCATCCCGGAGACCCAGGTAGCTGAGCCTCCCAACTCCACTAGCCCAACTCTCAGCTCCCACAGACAGCATGCCATATCGTCTGCACAGAGTCACTTTTATATGCAACACTCCCCCATTAGTCCCCCTCCCCAGTCAGAGTCCCCCCACACTCCGTATCCCACAGCAACCAGTCTTCACCAGGCAGTGTCCCCTCTCAACCTCCAGGCAGCTCAAGTTGTCACGACAACCTTGAATCCAGTGTCTGTGTCCCAAGTAACATCCCCTGAACCTGTCCAGACCTATGATGCCAGTACACCAGTGAGTACAGGCAACCAGTCCTATGATGCCAGTACTCCGGTGAGCGCCAACGGTCAGCCCTACGATGCAGCCATGATCCAAGCATACTACCAGCAGCAGTTCTACCCTCATGGCTACTGACCCTCACCTTGCTTGATTTAAGAGGTCAATACATGCCTGACGCCACCATCTCCTGCAAGTCATTACTCCTGCCAGTCTCCGTCTCTGGCTGACAAAGGCTTGCTGCATGTTGCTACCTGTTCTGTGCCAACTTGTTAGCATGCACTGTTTAGTTCAGGTGCAGTGCTTTGTTATGCAAGCACAGAAATGTTAACAAAGTCAGCCATTGATGAGGACTGGCTCAAGTTGTGACTTGTGGGGGAGTTGGACTGGCGCAAGCTTGTTATATAACTTGTACAAAATGAAACAGTCTAGCCAAATTGTTGCAAGGTGGTTCAAATCTCATCTCAAAAGTTTTCTTCTCTCGTTTCTGAATTAATTTCTTTTGTACAGTTATTCTTGCATCCTGTAGGCTGACTTGGTGTCAGTTGCTATTAATTTACAATCATTATTGATGTTTCGTTACTATGTATCAGCCAGTATTATCAGTTTGTTGAGCATGAAGTGTCTAGTGTTACTGTTACATACATAGTATAATGATATATATTGTAGATATATAGGTAATTATCAAAGTTCATGATAACACAAGTTTTCTGTAATCTTTTAAATAGCTATGCAACATGTCTAACCATGTTTATTTGTTTACACTTAATGTGTGAAAATCAAAATAATCCTGCAATATTGTAATTACTGAATGATGATCCAATGTAACATCATGACATCTAATACATGGTTTACATTTCAATCTGATGATGAATTGGTGAAATTTTAGTTTACAAATTCTTTATTGTGTAGAAACGCAACATTTTGGAGTATATGCTTGTATTTATGTCTTGTTTCTTGTGTAATCCAGATGCCTCTCAAAGACCTCGAAATTCTAATTATTGTATGGATATAAACTCACGGGCAAAAGAAACGTACCAGATTTTGAAAACAGTATAAAATGAAATATTGATGTCGGAGAAAATAGATTTTGTATGTATTTGGTAGCCACATGTTTTTTTAAGAAATATTCACAATTTCATACATCAGAGTATGCAATTTTTATTTTTACATCTGTTCAAATTGACATGGGGTGTTAAAATCGTTTTTAAAAGATGTTTTTGGCCCACAATATTTAATATTTAAGTTTAAAACATTGAAAAAGTAGAAATTTAATTAACTTAAGATATCCTCGACATAAATAACCTTCTTTGATTTAAATTTGTTGACGCGTCTTTACTGTAGGACGTCTCAAAACAAGCCAAAACTGGCTTTTTGAGGCTTATCTCGTCTAGTTAAGGAGATTCCAAAACGACCATTTCTTAAAACTTGTGTTTCTCAGAGTTATGAATAGATAATGTTTTGAAAATTCATATTTAGTATTGTTGTGTTCTGAAGACATGGTGTAACGCTGTTTCAGTCGCATTTATCGCCCGATGATTGAAATATCTTGTATTTTGTATGGGGACGTTTCTTTTGCCAGTGAGTTTAACACATATATCATGTACATTATTTCATTGTTTTTAGATGTTATGATGTTGTATTATTATGGCTTTCTGTTTGACTCTGAATCTTGTATATCTAGAAGAATGGCAATGTGAATTTACCTTGAAGCTAAGTCGACATTTGATCTTGATATATTAGAGAAAAAAAGTTCTGTCAGTTCACACAAGAATGTCATAAAAGTAAGACCCAGCTGAAATTGCAACATTGAAACATCAAAAACGAAATTTGCGTTGACGTTGACCTTCGTCAAACAAACCTAAAATCAACGAAATTTCAAGGTCGACCTTTACCAGTTGGTGAATGATTCTGAAATAGTTGTTGAATGTTTACAGACTATTAATGGTAAAACATTTCTGCATGTTACTAAATTTTCGAAGTGTTTTTTGTTGCAATGAAAGTTTTAGCATTTATTGCGGATGTAAATATTTCCTCGATATGGTAAAATTTCCCAAGTTTTGATTGCTGAAATTAACCTTTTCAAACCTATTTTGAACCGTCCCTCAATGTCAAACATTGTCACAACTTCCCAATGCAAGACATAACTCTTGCCAGTCTCCATAACTGGCTGATTTAGGCCTTGCAGTATTTCCTTAAGAAATCTGTGCTTAGAACCCAGGCCCACTATGCATTTCTGGTGCAGCGATTCACTATCTAGGCACAACTAAGCGAGGGAAATACTGCAAGACTTAAATCAGCCAGTAATGCAGACTGGCAAGAGCTATGCCTTGTGTTTGGAAGTTGACATTGTCACTGCTCAGCAATTCCAGATTAGCTTCGGAGAGAGTACACAAAAAAGACAATGATGTGAAATGACAATGACCCAGATCGTGAAGCACAGACCTAAGCATAGATTCATAGGGAGATCCAGGAATTGGCTCCATTAAATGTACATGCAAAATAAATATTTCAAGGCTCGGAGGAGAAACCCACTGACCTTCTCCCCACACTCCCTCCCCCGTTTCAGAACCTGCCTCGGACAAGGTTGCTATTATGTATCTGGATCTTGACACATCTCTTTTGGTGACTATTTTTGCCAAGCTTGAGTCGGTCTCTTGTTAATGTTGTTTTAGTTTTTAGAATATTTTTAACACAATGTTGCATGTTTCTTGTAATACCATAACTATGAACTTACCTGTGTGTAACTGTTATTTACAATTACTTTCCAAACAGTGTTGTATGATTAACTTTAAAGTTAAACCATAACAATGAATTTCCTGTTTCATAGTTTTCTGTTTATGACTAATGTCATCTGCTGATTGTTTTCAGACCAGTGTGCCAAATATTATAAATGAATATGTCATTTTATTGTTTAGGTTTTTCACAATTTAAACCTAGAATTGTATTAAGCCTGTTTTATGACATTAAGCAATATGGTTGATTTGCTGATGTCTCAAATTAATTTATCCATTGATTAAGCACCACTACTGATTCAGTAATATTCTCGCTATACCGTTCTTGATTTAGTATACTCTGATGTAACCTCAAACCATGACTGCAATAGCTTTTCTTATTAAGAATTATTAATGTGTGGGGAAGGACCATGTCACCTTGGTACAATATACAATATGAGTTATAACAGCCGTAGGCGAGATGGATAAACACTAACAAGGGTATGATAAATTACGATGTCACCCGAACAAACTGAATGTTATAACGTATTTATCTTACCGCATGTCTCAAAATATCATTAAAAAAAACAAAGACAATTTTGACAGAAAACAGCTGATCGATCCACAAACTATGGCTTTAACTTGTGTCACGTGACATGGAATGATTGACGTGTATGCATGATTATAAAACATTTTATCACCCTCAGGAAAATTTATCAACCAGTATGACGGTGTTTATTGATATTTGTTAATGGTCACGTGGACCAATCAGGGATCGACATTCTTACATGAGGTAGGATAATTGCTTGTATATTCTTTGTTCTCACCAACTTCGCTACGCAAGGCATAACTCTTGCCAGTCTTGCCATATTTCTTTATGGTTGTTGTGCCAGGAAATCCACTATGCTTTTTAGGTGCAGCGATCTCTCTCTTAGCACGTAAAGTGAGGGAAATACTGCAAGGCTTAAATCAGCCAGTAATGAAGTCTAGTAAGAGAATGCCTTACGTAGCAAAGTTGGATTCTGACCTTCCCCTCCTTCAGTTCAGTGCCCTCACTCAAGCTAGCTTGGCCTTGAATATTGAAAGCTGACCTACCGGTAAGTATAGGGTTTGTATTGTGCACACTTCAGCCAATACATACAGCAGTGTGGCAGCAGCTTTACAGGGGGAGGGAGAGTTTCAAACCATCTTGAAGAATTTTGCAGGTTAGATGAAGCAATGTGCCCCAATTCCTTAGTTAGTAGATGGATATGTGTTAAGATATTATGTAAAAGTTAAAGGGACACTGCGACGAGGATAACTATGCGATCAGATTTATCTTCCTATGCTGATTAACGTGTATGGTAATGAGTCACAGATTCCCAATTTCCGACAGTTGAAGTAATTAGTAATAAAACTACTGACAGTGAAGCGAAGCGTTAATGGTTAGCAGACACGTTAACCAGCATAAATAGATAAAAGTGATCTCATTTTTATCCTCGACGCAGTGTCCCTTTAAAAATGGAGTGGTGCTTAGTTAAGTGATATTTACTCCCAGTTTGTACTGTATTAGTATTGAGTGTTTGGGTATTTACAGGATCTTTTGTTTTACCTTGTTATTGAACTGTCATCTTTGTTATCTTTAGATCCTGTAGGACAAAAACATCAATGGAGTATACAAGGGAGCATTTGTTAAACTGACTTATCTAAAATGGCCATCAATTCAACGAAAATTAGATCCATTGTATTTTCAAGAACATTTTAGGTTTGACTCTGTTTGGAGTAAATCCATTATTTTTCTCCATATTTACTACCTGAGAGTTCGACAATCTTCCGATTGTGAACTTTATGTATGAGCAAGGAAAGTACACGTCGATGAAGCCCTTAGCAGTATTGGGTAATAAGCCCTCCCTCCCTTATAAGCTCCACCCCAATTAGAAATTGAAGTATCTTGGGCTTTCTTTAACCCCTATATTAGACAATATCAACTATAATTCATGAGCCATTTACCCTTTAAATGTATTATTTTGACACATAGCCGGTTGGAAAAGGAGGAACTTTGTACATTGGTTCGAGCAAACATATCTCCTCTGCTATACACGTAATTATAGAACACAAATCACAATTTCAACAGAGTAACTTAATTGGACCCCATTTATTTATTTATATTTATTTTAGGTATATATATATAATATGCTGGATGCTTGGTCATCCACTACACGTGTTTTCTTAATTACTGATTAATTAATTATTGAAGACAATAATTTTGTTGTTGCAAGAAGTGTTACAATTATGTCAGACACCTTGTTCATCAGGTACCATGCTTCGAAACACTTTATGTACTTGATGCCATGGAGAGTATTTAGCGGTAGCTGCCAGTTGGAATGTTGCACGTGAATGTCTCCCCATATCAATGATATCTTCTCTTCATTATCGTTGTTATCAAATGCATGGACAATTAACTTATTTATTTACCAATCCATAATAAATATTTTAAAAGACAAAATGGTATGTTTTTGTTGATCAAGATAGTCTGGAGGTATTGTCTTTCCAATTATTGAGGTTAACTGTGTTTCTCCTGGACTGTCTTGAACAGCTGTAATGTAGAGGTTTTATCGAATTTTCCGGGATATGTCTACATTTCATTGGAAATGATAACATTTGATTGAAGCTGAGGACTTGGGAGTATTTATCTTGAAGATTTTCGTCCAATGCGAATGTGCATAACTGTTTCCACCTGAAACCACGAATAAGTCACGGTGCTTAGTTGAAAGTTTCAAAATTGTAAAATTTGTAATGCGTTGTTTCAGTTTAGGTAAACTTGCTTGAGAACGATGGTGTGGAATAAACTGAAATTCACTCTTCAATCTGTAGAACTTGTTTCAGCTTCCCCTTACGGTTACCTCCTTCAAACAGACCCATCAAGAGAAGTAAACTTATTCGGAGAAACATTTACAATACTGTTTTCAAAAGAGAATTAACATGAAATATTTAAGAGTTATGAAAATGATTCGCATTTCGAATGCTATGCTTCTATTCTATTACTTTAAAGACGATTGTGCCAAATAAACATCCGCCTATAGAACTTTATTCCTTTAAACACTGAAAACTTTTGACCCGTTTCTTTCGTTTTGTGTTGACGGTTTCCTCCGTGCAATAATACTAGCAGCCATGATATAGGTGAAATACCCTTGAACGCGGCGTTAAAACTCAAATCACCTCAACTTTTGCTTCGTCAGAGATCATATGCTGCTTACCTAACGTAGAATGCTCCAGCGGACGAGTGCAGTGTTGTTGTATTGCAATGCATTAAGTTCGATCATACCCCGGACGCGGTTTATTTTCATTTTAATTAAAGAGAGAGAGAATTAAAAAAAACTACCAACATGTAAAGAACTTAATTGATTATTATTTTGTAGACAATGTGTCCTGAATCCAATAACGCCAGCAAGTAACAAACTAATTTCTCCTCAATTGACACCCCCATGTGGCACTGTTTGTGGAAAGCATTCCGTCCATAAAAAGTGAAATATTCCTGTTATTATTAGCAATTCACATATAAATTAAATCAATATATTTTAATGTCTCAAATAGTAAATGAGCTCTAGATTAAAATTCTAAAATAATTACAAGAAAATACTCGAGATATATATAATCAAACAGTATAATAAAAGTCCATATGTACAGGGGATGTATTAACTCTTCAAAAGCAAAGCCATTCCCCTTGAACCTTTTCACTTTAAAGAGGTTATTTGGCACAATAAAAAAATTATCAGATAGAGAGTAATGTGTAAACTTATAATATACTAATATCAAAACAATCATTTGAACGTCTAATGAGCTTGCAAGACTGTTAATTAACATAGACCAAAGCTGTAAGGTAATGCACATCTACAACTAACTTCCATACGCAAGGCGTAACTCTTGCCAGTCACCATTACTGGCTGATTTAACCTTCCAGTATTTCCCTCGGTTTGTTATGCCAAGATAGTTGATCGTTGCACGTGAAATGCATAGTGGGTCCGGATTTCCAAGCACAGAGATCTTAAGGAAATACTGCAAGGCCTAAATCAGCCAGTAATGGAGACTGGCAAGAGTTATGCCTTGCATTGGGAAGTTGGTCTACACTAAAAGGTATCCTACCTCTCTAAGTACCGAAGAGAAGGACACTTCTTTAATTATACCCCAGCCTTACAACATAAGCGGGGGTATATAGCGTTCATTCTGTCCGTCTGTCCATCTGTCTGTCTGTCCGTCCGTCACAAAACTTTGTGCAGAGCATATTTCTCAAACTAGCTTCACCAAACCTGCTACACATGTTAGCCATGATCTCTAGTTGTGCCTTTTGAGGGTTAGATCAATTTTTAATGATATTTTTCGCGGTTTCCATGGAAACATGACCAAACAGTGACTCTGTAAGGAAGTCATTTTGTGCGGAACACATCTCCCAAACTAAGCATGCTAGCTTCACCAAACTTGCTACACTTGTTTACCATGTTCTCTAGTTGTGCCTTTTGAGGGTTAGACTTATTTCTGAATCTTATTGTTGGCGGTTTCCATGGAAACATGACCAAACAGTGACTCAATAAGGAAGTCATTTTGTGTGGAACTGATTTCCTAAACTAAACATTCTAGCTACACCAAACTTCATACGCATGTCAATCATGATGCCTAGATGTGCCTTTTGAGAGTTAGACCTATTTCTGAATTTTATTCTTGGCGATTTCATGGAAACGTGCACAGCAAAAATGACTGAGTATCCTGCAATCTGGAAACCAACTGGAAACTGGGTAATAGGAGTATCCACTTGGTATCCATCTGCTGAAACTAGGTAACCTGGTTTCCAACTAGAATCCATTTTGGATTCTATAACATTAAGTATTTCCGTGATGGAAACCGACTGGAAACCATGGTTATGTGTTTCATGTTGGTTTCAATTCCTGGAAATTGCAATCAAGGTTTCCATTTCATGGAAATCAACATGAAACCATAATATGAAGTTTCATGTTAGTTTCCATTCCTGTAAATTGCAATCATTGTTTCCAGAAAATGGAAACCAACATGAAACTATCAAGTGAAGTTTCATGTTGGTTTCCATTCCTGGAAATCTGCATTAAAAGATTCCATTAAATGGAAACCAACATGAAACTACCACAGCAAACATGACTGAGTATCCTGAAATCGGGAAACCAACTGTTAACTTGGTAATAGGGCTATCCTATCACTGAAACTTGGCAACCTGGTTTCGAACTATAATGTGAAGTTTCATGTTGGTTTCCATAAGTGTAAATTACAATTATTCTTTCCCGAAAATGGAAACCAACATGAAACTATCAAGTATAGTTTAATGTTGGTTTCATTACCTGAAATTTACAATTACTGATTCCATTAATTGGAAACAAACATGAAACTATCAAGTCTTATGTATTGTAATGTAGTGTAATGGAAACAGATAATGAAATAATTAATAACCCGTGTATCCATTTGTTAACAATTTGTTCAAATCAAAAGACCCATAGAAACCAAATTAGTTATCCAATATTTCAAATTGCACATGTATTCAAAGCAAAGTAATTCAATATCAATTATTATGATAAACATGTTCAAATCAATTTTTCAGATGAAGCATTAACAAATAATGGTTAACTATACTTTTGAGAAAAATAAAGTCTTGCAAATGTTATATTTATATAAACAACTTAATAACTGAAACCCTCGATTGATATGATATGATATGTACCGTATTCCTTTTCATTTCGACAATGCCATAACTTATATCAACCATGATATGTTTTTATTGTATTATTCATTGTATTGCGTGTGTAATGTTGGTCTTACTATTTAACATATAAACAATAATATCAATTACAAACCCTTAGATTTAGTCAGCCTGAATTAAAAAGATGTAGGTCAAATGTATGGGCCGGCCGTATCGCCGGACGCTCGCTTTCCACCATATGGTGTTATATAACAGCCAGACCATGTGCTCTCTCAGACAAAGAGCTTTGTTCATCATCCACATTTTGGCGCGATTAAATTGCCAGTATAACCCGTGACTGATTGAAGAAACAGAATCTTATCTGCCGGGTGTACGCGAACTTCAGTGGCAGCAACTGTTGTTATTCAGGAAGGGCAAAACAACATGATATTTCTACAACTGAATGCAGGTACAGTGCGCATTTCATGTAATACTTACAGTTCATGTTTTTCATATTGTGTGTGTCCAATATGCTATAATGATTGAAATAACTATTTAAATAAAGTTGATCAAATACCTTCGAAATATTGTAACATTGAAAATAAAGTAATTGTGTTTCTGATAGCAGTCAGGGCACACCCTGTATGAAACGTTTTCATTCTTACAGAATAAAATAAATCAAAACTGGACTTTTTTCTAAAGTTTTGAAACTAAAATTCACACTATTCATCTATAACACATTTATTATTCAAAACAACATCACGTATCTTCCAAATTGATAACAAATATAGGGAGAAGGGAATATGTTAGAATGTAAATACCATACGACGTTCAGAATTAACAGACTTGAAATACATTATATATTAGAATATGTACGATTTTACTGAATTATACAAATATCCTTATGTAGAACATTTCTTTATATTTACTATGCCGCATGATATATCAGACAGATTTTGTTGTGATATTTGTTATGAAAGCATAATGGATTTTTTTTAATTTATAATGAAACGATGTCAATGTTTATTGTATCAAGACAAACAGTCTCTTCTTTCTTGATTCATTATAACATACGAATACATAAAAATTACATTCAAGAGTTGTTGTACTGGTGTATATTTTTGAATATCATATTATGAGATTTATATGGAAAATAAAAAAATAAAAAAATAAAAAATATTATGACCTTTATATGTAGTTAGAATATGCAATACCCCTTTGATATTCATGTTTCTTTTATTAATTTGATACTTTTATAACATTTCAGCATTCCTGCACATGGGAAACTTGAAGATGACCTCTCACCGTAGCCTATAACAGGTACATGTGTTTCAAAACTTAACCTAAGAACTAATGTTATAATTGCAGTATACAAAATAATAATATCTGGCAAATCAGAATGTATGACTTTGTATCTTACTAAATCACTCAAAATAAGTAAAACTGAGGTTGTACCAATTTCGATTTATGTTGGTCATTAATATCATTTTTATGTTCGTTTTACTTTTACAGCCTAGAAGAACACGAAGGAACCATGTGGTCGGTTCCACCATTTGGTCGAAATATCATTCCCATTGAGGTCACAGACATTTTTTAAGCTGAAGCTGAAGAGTGAAATCACCCAGGAGGATTAGTGATGTAATTAACCCCGGGTCGTTTACCCGAGGAAAATAAAACCACCTGTTCCTAACATATATTGAATAGTAATGGCCGGCAGCACAGTATAATTCGAGAATATAACCACAGAATTATCAGTGATCCTCTTTCTTCATCAGCAATAATGCCCTGTTATTTTACTTCGTCATCCAGGTGTGGCATTTTGCTGGATGATTTATGAAGTAATTTAAATAATGCAATTTGTAAATGTATATCTAGGATCTTCAAAAATACTATTACTATATGGTATTGTGTACTTGATATCATTTGAATACATTCCTTAGATTTGATTGTCAGATGTCTTCTCCTAGTCAAGTATTTGCTCTGCAATTGACACTTACGTAATAAACTAAATAATGCAACACACTTGTTTTGTATTACTAGTACACAACAGGCAAAATGTCTTTTCTTGTTTTGCAATTAGGTAAAATAACATTCCAAGATTTACTTTGCTATTGGCACTTTATGTAATAAACTTTATAACAAAGTACAATTGTTTTTGTCATTACTAGAATTATTTTCTCAGAAGCATAATGCTCTTGATGAAGATAGCAGTTGATGCTGTAGGAGTTAACACTGTATTCCTTTAAATCATAACATGCTTGTTATGCGTGTTTAGAACAACATGCAAATGTCAACTATGGACACCAGGTTGAAACCTACAGTAAACCAATACACTGAAACCTACAGTGAACCTTAACATGGAAACCAGACTGAAACCTACAGTAAACCATTACACTGAAATCACACTGAAACCACACTGAAACCTACAGTAAACCATTACACTGAAACCAGACTGAAACCTACAGTAAACCGTTATACTAAAACCACACTGAAACCTACAGTAAACCTGAACATGGAAACTAGGTTGAAACCTACAGTAAACCGTAACATGGAAACCAGACTGAAACCTACAATAAACCTAAACATGGAAACCAGACTGAAACCTACAGTAAACCTAAACATGGAAACCAGACTGAAACCTACAGTAAACCTGAACATGGAAACCAAATTGAAACCAAGTGTAAACTAAGAAATATGGAAACCAAGTGGAAACCAAGTGGAAACTATCACATGGAAACTGAGTTGAAACCTACAAGAAAGTTATTCATGGAAACCAGATGGATACCACTTGGAGGAGTGGGTAATTATTCGCACTGGATACCATCCGGATACTGGTGCAAAATTCAGTTTCAGTGTTGCTGGAAACCACATGGAAACTGTGAAAAACTGTCTGGATACCAACTGGAAATAATGGTTTCCATTGGGTATCCTGTTAGTTTCAGCGTTCTGGAAACCAGCTCATTTTTGCTGTGGTGGTTTCTCAGTTATCTCTGGAATTGTACATTCGCTATTCATTATAGTTGTGCCTTTCCTATTTTCAGTTATGTCAAACTATATTTGAAAGCGGGGGTATGTGAGCTGTGCTCGCTTCTACGCTTGTTTTCACTTAAACGTTCTAAAAAAGGTTTTTCTGATTTCACACTATATGCCACTTTATAAGGTCATAAAATATGTCAATATTTCATTTAAGCAAAGTTTAAAGAAAACACATTCAAATCGTCATTGCTGCCCCAATCTAGATTGTTCCTGCCAGAATTTATTTTACATTATAATACATTCAACTTTAGAAGGTCATAAAATATGTCAATATTTCATTAAAGCAAAGTTTAAAGACAATACATTCAAATCGTCATTGCTGCCCCAATCTAGTTAAAACATTTAGTTTTAACTAGATTGTTGCTGCCCGTACTTATTTTACATTATTGAACATTATTCATTATTTACTCCAAAATTCCGGAAAAGATAATTCATGCAATTATTTTCCAGTTCTTATATCATTCGTTTACCAAATAGACTTTGTCAATACTTTCAGACTGTTTAGTGAGCATATCATCCACCCCAACACTGAACTCTATACCAAGAGTCGAATTAGGTCTGTGACCAGTCCTTTTTCCATTCTTTGTAAAGCTTATATCTTGTTTTCTTTATGGGGCAGTCAAATCAGTCCTGTCAGCAATTATCTTTAATCCTGAAATCTTGCAAACAGGCGATAAGGTGTTCTTTATAGCGAAGAGGCTTTTCTCTAATCTGTAAGTGTAGAAGTGATTCAATTTGGCCGATTGTTATACCATGTATTTTTTAATTATTTGTAATCATAATTGCTACCATCTCTGCACACATAATAAATTGATATGGTGGTAGTGGACCGCCCTGGCGACAGCCTCTTGAAATTTAAATAACCTGCATATTAATTCACTGATGCACTATTCAACGATTCAATATCTGCCAAACAAATCACATTATGTTTAATATCCAGTTTCTTTCTACCGAATCAAATGATTTCACAAAATCCACAAGTAATATTATGCCTGTTTTTTAATAAGTGTATATGCGGTCCCTTAGGGATCACACCATAAAGCATACTGGTTACTTCTCTCATATATCACATCCCCTTTGGTATCCGTGCATATTTGATGGTATTACATGCTTGATTCTATTTGCTCTTGTTGCAGATGCCAATTGAAAAGAAGTGTTGAGGAAGGGATATCGGGCACGAACTATCAGATTTGTTTTCCTTTTGTGAAATACTAGTCCATTTGGATAGCGCTTTCCCCATGGTATGTATAACCATAATCAATCCTTATCTTTGTGATTTTACTCACAGTACAATGCCTTAATTAATGAGTTATTCATTTAGATCTAACCAATGGGGCATTAGGAATTCTGCAGTAAAGCAGGGTCTGGGTTTTTTCATTCATCTTATTTTGGTTTAAACATATTTTATTCATCAATGAAATGGATTGACAAACAAACTGAGAGCTTATGTAAATGCCTCTAAAAAAATTACACAAATTCAACAAATAACATCCAATCAAAGCATACTCTGGGGGAGTTACTTTTTCAATAAATAATCGTTGAGATTGTATCATTTTGGTGTCGTTTGGTAATGCATTCCAAAGGTCTACTGTACTCGGTAAAAGATTTTGAATAAACAGATGTTTTAACATGAAGATTTCGTAAATTTGATGAGTTTCTTAATTCGTAAGAATTTGTGGCTGAAACGCGGTCAGGGACAAGGTTGAATAAGTAATTCGGTGCTTTGCCGTTTATTATTTTGTGAAAAAGAGTTAATTTCTGCACACGTCTTCTTTCGACAAGGGGTATGAATTTTGTTATCTTATTTTAAACACAAATGTAGTTCTCCGTTATTTTACCTTCAAGATAGTTTGATCTATTATCATCTAGCGGTTATTCAAGTCATTAGAAGTACGGTCCAGTCGTCAATGGAAATAGGGTTTTGGATTACCGGTAATGTCATATTTCTTCAATACTATTTACTTGTACATTCCGAAAAATTCCCTCTCTATTTCAAGCGATGATATTGGTTTACTGCTGCAATTTCTTGATCTAAGATGTAAAGAAAATATATTTTGAGAGTTTTTTCCCATGGTCTATACATTTAACTTTCGATCTTATCAAAGATCTTTCGGATTTATTTTGTTTCTAATTAAGTTTACTTGACATTTATAAAAAAAATTCTTTTACTTTTAGTTTCATCAATTTTAATTTCATGATCAATTAATTCTTTTTTGTTTTGCTTCAAGAACCATGTGGTTTTGTGTTGATGGAAAAAAGGTTGAAGTTCCTGTTATATTTAGCAGTAATATTTCCCTTAGTAGCTAAAGTTTAATGTGCAATTAACATCTTGGTAATTGTTGAAAACCCCTTTCCTCTCTGTACCTCAGATAAGATGTATTAACTGATATTATGGCTGGGTCAGAATTTATCATCGAAATTATATCAGCATCAGTGATATCAGCATTGCAGGATAACATGAAACTAGAAATATGAAGTATTCTAGTGTCGTTTGTTCTAATGGCGTATGTTGCCGCCAGGCAAGCTCCTGACAGACGGGTTTATCACACGCAATGGGTCTGTTAGATCTACTGTATCTATTGTCTCTAGCAATTCTTGTCTTGCTGTAGGTTTGTTTACATGTGAGTGTTCTTGTCAGAATCAATGACTATATTCCAATCTCCACACATACTTCGGTCTCCCTTTAGGTTTCAGCTTTTTCCTTAATTGTTTTTATGAATTAAGTAAAGCATTATGTGGTTCATATAGATTTACATGCGTGTAGATTTGTTCATCAATCAGAATTGTCAGTGCTACATGATTAATTTCCATTCCCTATTGTCGAAAAAATGACTTAAAATTTGAAAAATGAATTAATTAGAATCGATGTACCTATTTCCCGTAACAAATATCGATTCTTGATAAAATCTAAATAATGGTATTACAATATAGAACGTGTTTGCGTCAACAGCATTAGCCGACTCAACATCACAGAGCGCCCCTAGAAACACCACAGATGTAAAGTTGGAGCCGCGAGCTGTTTGTCACGGCTTTGTGCAGTCTTATGTTGGTAATCGAATAGGTATTGGTAACTGTTTAACATTCGTAAGTGATCGGGTGCCAATTAAGCATTGTTCACCGAGCCAATTACCCGTGATTTATGCCTCGAGCAGACTGGGTAGTTGTATAACATTACTTTATAGTGGTTTATATTCACCTCCAGCACAGTCTTGATGAACGAATGAGCAAACACATTGTTGATGTCTATCTAGAAACAAAGTACGGAAACATTATTCCTAAACAAGGTACTAACTTTGACAAAAAGTCTGCCTTCAAAAGCCGGTACTTAAATCTAAACAATAAGTTAAAATTAGCCGATAATTAGATAAGAAACTTTATCAGTACTAAAATTAGCTTACTTGAAGTAACAAAAGAGGTTACCCGGATGAACAAATGGACAATGAGCATAGTAAACTGTAAATAGTTATGTAGGTGACCTTATAAGTAAAGTTGTGTTGTTGAAGTCGCATATGCCAAACGTTATTTATAAATGTTTTATTTTCGAGTAGTAATGCCTCTTGCCGAAAATGAACGTTTTAATGCAAGTCGATTTAGTATAGTGACGATATAAATGTGAAATTAGTGATTTCTAATCGAAAGCAGAACATTGCACCGCGGCTGGCGCGCGTCAATTAGTCAAAAGTGATTTTGGAAAGTTTGTAATGTTTTGGTTGGTAATGTTTAATAGGTTATCTATCTACTGTTCATATAAATGGTACGTGTTTTTCGGTTTCTGCATGATAATGCTGTTGCTCTATTTTCACTGAGAACAATGGATATAATATATCTAGCGATTTGGGACGATTATACAAGTTGAGTGATCTGCTTTGAAGACATATGGTATTTTGGCAGGTATCTAGGGCAAATAAAAATCATGAAAATTCCTTTAAAATGAAGTCTCTGTATCAGTCTGTGATGTGCTTAGGGTGGAGCTTTAACAAATGATAATTGCCATCTAGGTTTCAAGTATAGATACACCAATTTATCGGTGCACATTTATGATGGAAGCTAGATGGATGGAATCTATTCTCTAATTATCTGTTATCCATGTAGGCCTATTGTGATGAATTTTGTAAAAGAAGAATTCCGACCTAACCCATCACCATGCGGCTGGATTATATTCAGACGTTCCCAACCCTACGAACTTCTTAAGCCCGTTCCTAATGAATGAACCATGGTCGAAGCTGAGAAGAAGGAAATAACTGATCTGCTGATAATCTCTCCAGCAATTAAGAAGGAACGCGTAGCTTCTTGTAGTCGATTAGATCGATTTCCTGTCCATCACCGTCGATATTGAACGAATATCCAACCAGCCACAGAACCATCCGATAAGCTTTAACGATGTATTCTCATGGCTTGTAGTTTTTCTTAAACTATCTATATACTTTATAAGTTTTACATTCTTATTCTTAAAAGGAGGGTTCTATCGGGGTATTGTTTGTGTTTACACAAATATGCTACTAATAAATGATTAAAACACAGTCAAGTTAAAAGATAATAATAAAGGTTATATGTTGATGATTTTATATGTCACAACTTAATACAGACAAGCGTACATTTGTTGAAAAATAAAAACAATGAGAACTGAAGCCATTCATCGACGCTGCGAGTGGGGAATAGTTTGCTGCGGCATAACAGCAAATTGTTTATTAGTTTTATGCCACGCTATGTGTTACTATGTGAACTTTCTATCAGTGTATATCTTTTATCTTTAAAATGTTGTAACATTAGGTAAAATATAGAGTGTTTTCATTTCACATAATGCACAAAATCCAATATGACGGATTTTACCGACAGAACGGCCCCTTTAAGTGAAAGTGGGGACTTTGGACGAATGGAAGATGAAGTTTTTATTTTATTTCTATGTATTGTCTTCAGGTATACGTACTGCGTGACAAAAACGTGACGCTATGTGTTGTCTGCAAGTACTGCGTGAAAAGAAACCTGACGGTGTTTGTTACTAAACGCTGGGACAATAATTCTATTCTTTCAAGGTGACTTTGAATTTTGTAACGCAATAGAATATACACAATATCGGGATAACATGTCCCTCTGTACATGTGGGTGACCAATAAGCTTCCTTGTTCTACCTGAAATATTCAGAAGGCTTTTGAATGCTCGAAGTAAGCATACTGACTGCGTAGATCGTATATCGTACCATGAACGGACACTGTTCGCCATGAATTTATTGAATATATATATGGATCAGTCACCGAGTCGATTGATTGCTCAAAGGACACTTGAAGGAGGCAGGAGGAGATGCCTAACCATCACCCAGCTGCAGAGATTACCTTGAGACTCTTCTGCCTTCCTTCGGCCTCCCTGCTACCCCTTTACGTTCATTCGGCGACAACGACTTACCTTTATAACCGTAGTGATGTGTTTTCATTTCTATTTCTTCCTATTTGTTACTTGTACCACTCAATAAAGTAAACTTTGACAAATTTATCAACTGCCTTCTACAATTCATTCAGCAACGAACAATTAAGTTTATTTGAAATTTAAAAAACCCTTCTGAATTGAATGGGCGACTATGCTAAAGTTTATAGAAGGTCATAATGAGAGAAAGACTTTTGATTCTTCAATAGTTCCAATGAGACCTAGTTGAGATGACTTGTATCATACTGAAGCATATATAGACAACTTGGTGTGCATGCAGGCACCTACGATCGTCTTGACGTCCTGTCCTGTCTGTTGTCAGAGAGAGGGAATGTGACTGGCGCTATCTAGACGAGACGTATTTATAGCGTGATGAGATCGATATCTGGAATCAGACCACTAACCATTCAGTAGACAGGTGCGCGTTCACGTGCCGACAGGTAACACTTACAGGTAACGAGATAGGCACATTGTCCGAGGATACAAAAGCAATCGAGCAGGTATTGGCGCTTACACATCTCGTGTGAAGAACTTCAGTTGATATCTGTGACAAAGTTTATTCCATTCTTAGAACGGAAAACGGATGATGTAACACGTGCATATTTCATCCCCATTACATTTTATTAGATTGTTTACATTGTGGTTACAATTTTTGTCAAGTGAAACTTTTCACTAAAATGAATTCCGGACGTTTGGTACCGGAGACGACTGTGAACGACTGAGCGGAGGATGCGAGACATTGTGGGTGTGTTGTGGGTAGTGCTAGCATGCTTGGTGGGGGGAGCGAGGGGGGTAGTGCAGCTCAAGGTGGGGGTGATGCTCGTCTCGGGGACCGATGTACCCTATAGTATGGAGAGAGTCGGACCAGCCATCCACCTGGCCCTCGACAAAGTCAACTCGGAGATTCTCAACGGAAGCTATGAGCTCGTGTCTGTGGAACGAGCCTACGATAACATCTGCAGCGCCAGGAACGCCACAGGTAGGAATCTAATCAAGAAAGTAATTTTCAGAAATTAATTTGTTTGACAATATGTTCGGTAGAGAGGTTCATATGGTAAAGCTGTTGATACTCGCCAACTCGGTTCCAACTCGGAGCCGTGACAAGTAGTAACATATTTTATAGGTAACTTGCTTGATTTGAAAATTATTGTCAGCATTAAAGGGACATAATCATTTTGTTGAGGTCACATTTATGTCCAGTGTTATAATTTGTATTATTTATTTGAGAATTATCAACTTTAATCGAAAATGACAAGTTCAGTATGAGACAATACAACCATTCAAAGTCGTGGTCTTAATCGAAAACCGGACAATGGACTTTGGCTTGATACAGCCATTTAGTCAAACGTAATTTTGGAAACTTTAATAAGGTAGATATGAATACAGATTTGCTTCTATAGCGTTTAATAGGTCTTATAACGACTACATATGTGTGAGATAGAGTCCTAGTTGTCGCCTTTTACACATGAATGAGACCTTCCTTGGTTTTCATTAAAACATATATATCTTGGGCGTGAACATGAAATTCTAGTTAGAAGATATAACCTAAACCAGGCCTTATTGCAATTTGGTACATTTTAGAACCAAATAAAATACAATGCCAAACTGATCATGCATCTTTAACAAAAGGACATAGTTATTCAAGGCCGGTTATAACAGACAGTAGGTTTTACTTTTGAGAGAAAACATCTTCAACATAATTTAGGTAGATGTGAAAGTAATGTCCAGCTGATGTCAGGATCCATTCAGGTTAGAAAGATTCGATCTAAAGGATGTAGATGAACAATAGTTATTCACACCATGGCATCATGTAAAACAAAACGGTTGATCAAGCCGTCCTTGTTGAAGACGTGTGTTTGCATTGATAAAGATTATTAGAGAAATAATGACACGTAAGCCCAGACGGCGGTTAACCTTCCCAACAGGACTATGTGTTTTAAAGTAGTTATATTTGATAGCAATATGCAGCTATAATGTGCCAATGACGCTTCCTTACTGAGGTCTGTACCTCCCATTCCTTGTCCGCTCTGTGGTCTTTCTACAAGCAGACTTGACAGAGATTGCAGTGTCTTGACAGAGATTGCAGTGTCTTGACAGAGATTGCAGTGTCTTGACAGAGATTGCAGTGTCTTGACAGAGATTGCAGTGTCTTGACAGAGATTGCAGTGTCTTGACAGAGATTGCAGTGTCTTGACAGAGATTGCAGTGTCTTGACAGAGATTGCAGTGTCTTGACAGAGATTGCAGTGTCTTGACAGAGATTGCAGTGTCTTGACAGAGATTGCAGTGTCTTGACAGAGATTGCAGTGTCTTGACAGAGATTGCAGTGTCTTGACAGAGATTGCAGTGTCTTGACAGAGATGAGGCTGTTATTACAACATAGTTATGGATGGTAGTAGCTGTTGTTCATATATATGAAGATATCTAGCCCCGACAAACTGTTTGAATAAAAGAAATAATATGCTCTAGAAAATAATAACTATATAAGAAAAGGAATAATGTAATGTATTGATATCATTTGTATTATCATTATTCCGATTTTTTCTTTGAACGTGGCTTCATTTATTTCCTAAATTTTAGAAATGACAAGCGTTTAAAAATCTTCACAATCTCTTATAATCTTTTTTTACTTTTGATAATTTACTGTTCCACAACCATGGCATTGAATCCGTCTGATTGCAGGAAATATATTCGCCATTTCACTGTGACCAATTGTTATGAAATCCCTATTTGGGGGAAATGCAATACAAGTTAGTTATCAATTAAATTAAATTATAATTAAAATGAAAAAAAAAAAAATATCAACCAGTCTATATCAGCACTCTAGAGAATAGTTTAATATTTTATTACCTATATGGTTGAAAATAACCGAGTAAGTATTATTCATATGAGCACATGTGCACATATCACGTTTGCCTAGCAACCATTGTTTCACCGCTGTGACGTGACGTCTGTGACGTCATAAAACGATTGTTCGTGACGTCACTGTAGCTTCCCGTCGCAAGAGAAGTTGGTCGTTTCCTGACTATTTTTTTCCTGACTATTTATTATATTTTTATTTTCATTACAACAGTTCCTCAAATGCTCTTCTTCCCAGTCACTGACAACGTCATGAACTCACAGTCAACCTCTAATTGTTCCAGTTGGGACTACTGTCGTCTCATATAATCAAAACTCTTACAAGGTGTTTCCTTGTTAATGAATTAGGCATAATTTGCCGTATGAATCGACGATAACCCGGTACACTGAAAATCAATAAAATAAAATAAATAAATCATTTGTATTTATGTTTTACTAGTATACAGACAAAAGGACAAAACGCTGAGAATGAAGAGAAAGATATGAATAACAACTTCCGTTACCAGGGCCGCGTTCAAGAGAGGTTTAAAAGTAATCGCTCAATAAGCGATTACTTTGAAACCTCTCTTGAACACGATTGCTCAATGAAGCGCTACGTAGCAAAGCGAGCGAAGGTTTTTCACCGTGTCGTTCAGGAGAGAATAAGCGCTACTTGAGCGCTACATTGAGCAATCAATGAGCGATTATTAGCGCTCGCTATTATGGACACGGCATATATTTCTCTTCATTCTCGTCATTCTAACTCCTAAAACGCCACCAAGAGAAGAAACACTGACCTTCAGTTTCTCTATAGTGGTAACAGTGAGGATATTTGGATTGCGCTTATTTGCAATGATTGTGTGACCAAGGCAACCCACATTTCCTATGTTTTAATCCCTAGTGGCTAATATAAACAACCAGGCACAGGAAAGTATACACCTTAGTCGGTTTATCATATGTATGATTTTCAGTTACAAATAACTTGAGTTTTCGACGTCGTATTCTGAAACTGAATAGTGTAGGGCTTTAGTCAGCAGTCGAAGAATACTTCTACGTCGATTCTAATTTTACAAAAATGAAATTTTAAATTAAAAAATTCTTTATAAATTAGATATTCAAGACATATGTAATGTGAAAATCAATAAATGTATCTGATTCTGTACACATTCACAACATTTTAAACATGGAATGAGTCATGTTGGTGTAAATCTAATGTATTACCCCTGTCTATATAAAACAAAGATTTTCAACTAAGTGGTGTTATATCGTGCCATAATCAAATGAATTTCATTTCTTTTGAAATATTGAATAAATCGAAACCAAATGAGGTATGTACTTTCTTTTGCCTGTCAGTTTAGGAATATATAACACCATACTAATTTTCTATATAAAGGAGGCATTAACCTTCTTTGAGCAATACACATTTCCTTGTATTAATCCCTAGTGAGTAGCATCGTCGAACATATTTTGACATATGGCCATTGTATACCTTAACCTTACAATATAAGTGTGACGATTAACCATCTTTCAGCAACACCAGCCCCTGTGGTGCACCCCGTGGCGTTACAACTGTAACTTATAGAGCTTGTAGATCGCCTTTAAAACAAACAGGTACCACATGTGATGTTGGCTTGATGGTGGGGGCACTGGATGTTTGTTGTCTACTGAAACAAGTTTAACATGAACTCGTGGTTCAATGAGGTAATGTTCATCCATCGCATGATTAGCAATGTTCATTGTTTCTGATATTGGTTATTTGAGTTCTGCCCATGCGACAGTGTTGTCATACTTCAACTATATTTGTAATCTAGATCATAGTGCTGTTGTTTAAATAGACGTTTAATTTAGAAATACGAGTGAAGCATTCTGTTCCTTGATTTATAAAAAAAAGTAACCACAGGTTTGAGATGAGATTATTTACATGCAGCTACACACGTAATTAAATTACTCAATTCCTATGACGTAATATACACGAGAACGAAGATCATTAAATGCTATATGTTGTTGATAAAACAATGTCTTATTCATTGCATATCTAAATAAGCACATCGTTATAATAACATCCACCCGATGTTTTTACAAAACGGGAAGTATTTCGCAGGGATACCCCGTTTCTAGAGTAGATAATGCTATTTAGACAATTAAACCCAGTTATATATTATAACGAATGTGATATCAGCATATGTTCAGTAGTCCTGTCTTCTATGACGTCCGCAACTTCTTGTTGTCACGTTATAACCAAAGCCCGCATGGACGGGACTCAGATTGTTTTCTGATTAACAGTTTTACAAGAATATCCATTCGATGATTACACATGTTTTACTATTCATTTAACGCGAGCATCTCTAAAACTGTTTTACATCTGTAAACTCATAATCAATGTCATACCCATGACAATTCTCTTCTCACAGAGATTTCTCCCTTAACATTTTCGATCGTAACCTCTGTTCTATTAGGTTCATATTTCTCATTTCTAGCAAATCCCCTAGCGGTGAGAAAGGGCACCACGTATCATATCCCTGCTTTTTATCCAATGAAATCTTATATCGACCGAGGTACTTCAAAGATCTTAGCCTTTGAAGATTCTGACCTTCGTAAATGTCTTATATAAAATGCTACAAATAAACTATTTTAAGTTGTTTGTCTACGATTTGGCCTTATTTATTTATCAGCATGTTTCTAGCCGAGAATTTAGCCCGAATAGAACTGAGGTTTATAATCGGTAATCTAAAAGGAGTGACCTCTGTGGGAAGAGAATGAACAATGCACGAAATTATATATTTGAATCCAAGTGTTCAAGCACACGATGTAAATAGTGATACCACTGCAGTAATAATTGGTGTGGTGGACACGCTGTTTATGCATGCCTGCCTGTAAACCTCTTATTAATGTACTTATCCAGGAACTAATTGCTTTCCGACCCTCCAGTTTTACAGTAAGTATTTGACTAGCCATGATTAGCCTGGTAGCACTTGGCCTTGTACAATCTGTATGTTGACCGATCAGTTGCACAGGCGCAGAGTCTTATCACTGTTGTCCTCAGATCGTCACATCGCAATAACATAAGTAATATATATAAGCAATAGGTCTGAGCGAACGATAAGAACATGATGAACCATCCATTGTCATAATATCTTTTCTAAAACCTTGTAATATATATAATATATAATATAATATAAACTGGACACTTGTATAGCGCTCTTATTACAGATGTGACAGAACGTGCTCCGTAGAGTAGACTGTTGCAGTAATCTATGCGTGAAGTTACCATAGCACTAACGAGGCGTTCAGTTGCTGATCTGTTGATGTATTTCGTTATCTGGCTGATGTTTCTTGTATTTTAATGTATGAACTGAAAATCTAAATTTACAGAGATTAGTGCTCTAATTTCCCCGCCCAACACACATATTTCCAACGTGAATGATGACTTTGGAAAATGGGTGAATTAACCTTTTTGAATAGCAAATATTTTAAAAAGAATTTACCTTCGAAAGTGACTGATCCGTCGGTTTTGTATTTTTTATTACTACAAGGACAGATTGGCCTATGTATAGAATGCCCCCCGGCGTTCGTCCGTGTTTCGTCGTCTTTCGTCTGTCGTCTGTCTGCGACAACAGGAATATTTCACCATATTTGGTGTTATTCAGGACCCCGATCCAACTAACCAACGACCTGCATGATCCAACCGGCACTGTGTTGTTCTAAGATGCCAATCATTGTAACTCAAACTCCGACTGTTGTCCTTAAATGCTTCGAGTTCCAGTTTTATTATTAGACATCACGCGACCTTTATATTTAAAGGGCGACTGTCTTCGATAAACTTGGGCGACTCACGTGTAATTCTTCTGATATGTTACCCAATTAAAGGGGCAGTAGCACGTTTTTTGCTAAATTTATTTTTTCAAATTTCCTATTTATAATGATAGTTTGTGCCATTTAAATGTACTATAGAGGGTAAAACATCCTATAAAACAAACAAATTATCCGTAGTGGTGATAACGGTGTTGCGTATAAAGCAAAAATTGCATGGCGGCCATTTTATTGTGAACACATTTTATTATTTCGATTGACAAAAACGATTCCCATGGCTTTACTGAGCCATGTACACTCATTTTTTACTTTATTTTCTGAAGAGAGGAGGGTGTTTTACGATTGGTGAAATTATTTTTCAAATACATTTCATCGACTTATTTGAGCCAAAAAACGTGCTACTGCCCCTTTAACATAGTCTGTGTCATATTTCCATATGTACATAACCGCATATACTTTTGCCTAACAGCAAGTGTCTTTGCACGTGTTCGCGCGTGATGTTGCCGAGACGTCATAGAATAAGCTATTAAAGAGCCATCGAGTACGTGATAGACATACCGAAACATTACTTAAAATCTGTCCCATCGAAATATATATACACTTCATTTTTCAACTCAAAATAATTAGGATAGGTGTTTGCAAGCCTAAATATAGATCAAGTCTATTATTTTCAAGTGCAAAGCATTGTTTTCAAAAGAGAAATACAGGTTATTAGTACACAAAGAAATTGAAATATACAGTTTTCGGCGTTAATTCCTTACCACTCCATTCAATTATATAGTTCCGACAGATATTGCAGTGAAACTTTTACCCAACTAGGTATTTTGCTTGAATTGTATAATCAATGAGAATATAATACATAATATATGTGTCATAGTTTGCTTGTATAATCATGATGAAATATCATTTAACAGCATAAACGTAACTATTGTGTAAATTCACAGGACACTGAGAAAGATGTTAATATAACAATCGACATATTCAGTAATGGGACAATAACAGTCGAGAAGCACGAGCTTTTCGTGGGTTAATATGGCGACTAGTGAAATTAATTAGTCTGGGTGCCCCAGAAACGCTTGTTGCTGTGTAGTACGTTTTATGCAATAAAGAGAATTATGTTTATATGACGTAAGATTCTATTGACGCGCGTTAATCGAAGGCGAGGGCGTGAATGTTTTCGACAAGCGTTTAAAAAGCTTGCACAATTTCTTATAATGTTTTTTACTTTTGATAATTTACTGTTCCACAACCATGGCATTGAATCCGTCTCATTGCAGGAAATATATTCGCCATTTCACTGTGACCAATTGTTATGATATCCCTCTTTGGTGGAAATGCAATACAAGTTAGTTATCAATTAAATTAAATTATAATTAAAATGAAAATATAAAAAAATATCAACCAGTCTATATCAGCACTCTAGAGAATAGTTTAATATTTTATTACCCATATGGTTGACAATAACCGAGTTAATATTATTGATATGAGCACATGTGCACATATCACGTTTGCATAGCAACCTTTGGTTCAGCGCGACGTCCCTTGTTTCGTCGCTGTAACGTCATAAAACGATTGTTCGTGACGTCACTGTAGCTTCCCGTCGCAAAAGAAGTGGGTCGTTTCCTGACTATTGTTTTCCTGACTATTTATTATATTTTTATTTTCATTACAACAATTCCTCAAATGCTCTTCTTCCCAGTCACTGACAACGTCATGAACTCACAGTCAACCTCTAATTGTTCCAGTTGGGGCTACTGTCGTCTCATATAATCAAAACTCTTACAAGGCGTTTCCTTGTTAATGAATTAGGCATAATTTGCCGTATGAATCGACGATAACCCAGTAGACTACAATAATAATAAAAACATATATCATTTGTATATATGTTTTACTAGTATACAGACAGAAGGACAAAACGCTGAGAATGAAGAGAAAGATATGAATAACAACTTCCGTTACCAGGGCCGTGTTCAAGAGAGGTTTAAAGGTAATCGCTCAATAAGCGATTACTTTGAAACCTCTCTTGAACACGATTGCTCAATGTAGCGCTACGTAGCAAAGCGAGCGAAGGTTTTTCACCGTGTCGTTCAGGAGAGAATAAGCACTACTTGAGCGCTACTTGAGCGCTACATTGAGCAATCAATGAGCGATTATTAGCGCTCGCTATTATGGACACGGCATATATTTCTCTTCATTCTCGTCATTCCAACTCCTAAAACGCCACCAAGAGAAGAAACACTGACCTTCAGTTTCTCTATAGTGGTAACAGTGAGGATATTTGCAATGATTTTGTGACCAAGACAACCCACATTTCCTATGTTTTAATCCCTAGTGGCTAATATAAACAACCAGGCACAGGAAAGTATACACCTTAGTCGGTTTATCATATGTATGATTTTCAGTTACAAATATCTTGAGTTTTCGACGTCGTATTCTGAAACTGAATAGTGTAGGGCTTTAGTCAGCAGTCGAAGAATACTTCTACGTCGATTCTAATTTTACAAAAATGAAATTTTAAATTAAAAAATTCTTTAAAAATTAGATATTCAAGACATATTCTATGTGAAAATCAATAAATGAATCTGATTCTGTACACATTCACAACATTTTAAACATGGAATGGGTCATGTTGGTGTAAATCTAATTTATTACCCCTGTCTATATAAAACAAAGATTTTCAACTAAGTGGTGTTATATCGTGCCACAATCAAATGAATCTCATTTCTTTTAAAATATTGAATAAATCGAAACCAAATGAGGTATGTACTTTCTTTTGCCTGTCAGTTTAGGAATATATAACACCATACTTATTTTCTATATAAAGGAGGCATTAACCTTCTTTGAGCAATACACATTTCCTTTTATTAATCCCTAGTGGGGAACATCGTCGACCATATTTTGACATATGGCCATTGTATACATTAACCTTACGATATAAGTGTGACCATTAACCATCTTTCAGCAACACCAGCCCCTGTGGTGTACCCCGTGGCGCTACAACTGTAACTTATAGAGCTTGTAGATCGCCTTTAAAACAAACAGGTACCACATGTGATGTTGGCTTGATGGTGGGGGCACTGGATGTTTATTGTCTACTGAAACAAGTTTAACATGAACTCGTGGTTCAATGAGGTACAGGGACTCACCTCTCAGATCGGTCATGTTCATCCATCGCATGATTAGCAATGTTCATTGTTTCTGATATTGGTTATTTGAGTTCTGCCCATGCGACAGTGTTGTCATACTTCAACTATATTTGTAATCTAGATCATAGTGCTGTTGTTTAAATAGACGTTTAATTTAGAAATACGAGTGAAGCATTCTGTTCCTTGATTTATAAAAAAAAGTAACCACAGGTTTGAGATGAGATTATTTACATGCAGCTACACACGTAATTAAATTACTCAATTCCTATGACGTAATATACACGAGAACGAAGATCATTAAATGCTATATGTTGTTGATAAAACAATGTCTTATTCATTGCATATCTAAATAAGCACATCATTATAATAACATCCACCCTGATGTTTTTACAAAACGGGAAGTATTTCGCAGGGATACCCCGTTTCTAGAGTAGATAATGCTCTTTAGACAATTAAACCCAGTTATATTATAACGACTGTGATATCAGCATATGTTCAGTAGTCCTGTCTTCTATGACGTCCGCAACTTATTGTTGTCACGTTATAACCAAAGCCCGCATGGACGGGACTCAGATTGTTTTCTGATTAACAGTTTTACAAGACTATCCATTCGATGATTACACATGTTTTACTATTCATTTAACGCGAGCATCTCTAAAACCGTTTAACATCTGTAAACTCATAATCAATGTCATACCCATGACAATTCTCTTCTCACAGAGATTTCTCCCTTAACATTTTCGATCGTAACCTCTGTTCTATATTAGGTTCATTTTTCTCATTTCTAGCAAATCCCCTAGCGGCGAGAAAGGACACCACGTATCATATCCCTGCTTTTTATCCAATGAAATCTATATCAACCGAGGTACTTCAAAGATCTAAGCCTTTGAAGATTCTGACCTTCGTAAATGTCTTATATAAAATGCTACAAATAAACTATTTTAAGTTGTTTGTCTACGATTTGGCCTTATTTATTTATCAGCATGTTGCTAGCGGAGAATTTAGCCCGAATAGAACTGAGGTTATAATCGGTAATCTAAAAGGAGTGACCTCTGTGGGAAGAGAATGAACAATGCACGAAATTATATATTTGAATCCAAGTGTTCAAGCACACGATGTAAATAGTGATACCACTGCAGTAATAATTGGTGTGGTGGACACGCTGTTTATGCATGCCTGCCTGTAAACCTCTTATTAATGTACTTATCCAGGAACTAATTGCTTTCCGACCCTCCAGTTTTACAGTAAGTATTTGACTAGCCATGATTAGCCTGGTAGCACTTGGCCTTGTACAATCTGTATGTTGACCGATCAGTTGCACAGGCGCAGAGTCTTATCACTGTTGTCCTCAGATCGTCACATCGCAATAACATAAGTAATATATATAAGCAATAGGTCTGAGCGAACGATAAGAACATGATGAACCATCCATTGTCATAATATCTTTTCTAAAACCTTGTAATATATATAATATATAATATAATATAAACTGGACACTTGTATAGCGCTCTTATTACAGATGTGACAGAACGTGCTCCGTAGAGTAGACTGTTGCAGTAATCTATGCGTGAAGTTACCATAGCACTAACGAGGCGTTCAGTTGCTGATCTGTTGATGTATTTCGTTATCTGGCTGATGTTTCTTGTATTTTAATGTATGAACTGAAAATCTAAATTTACAGAGATTAGTGCTCTAATTTCCCCGCCCAACACACATATTTCCAACGTGAATGATGACTTTGGAAAATGGGTGAATTAACCTTTTTGAATAGCAAATATTTTAAAAAGAATTTACCTTCGAAAGTGACTGATCCGTCGGTTTTGTATTTTTTATTACTACAAGGACAGATTGGCCTATGTATAGAATGCCCCCCGGCGTTCGTCCGTGTTTCGTCGTCTTTCGTCTGTCGTCTGTCTGCGACAACAGGAATATTTCACCATATTTGGTGTTATTCAGGACCCCGATCCAACTAACCAACGACCTGCATGATCCAACCGGCACTGTGTTGTTCTAAGATGCCAATCATTGTAACTCAAACTCCGACTGTTGTCCTTAAATGCTTCGAGTTCCAGTTTTATTATTAGACATCACGCGACCTTTATATTTAAAGGGCGACTGTCTTCGATAAACTTGGGCGACTCACGTGTAATTCTTCTGATATGTTACCCAATTAAAGGGGCAGTAGCACGTTTTTTGCTAAATTTATTTTTTCAAATTTCCTATTTATAATGATAGTTTGTGCCATTTAAATGTACTATAGAGGGTAAAACATCCTATAAAACAAACAAATTATCCGTAGTGGTGATAACGGTGTTGCGTATAAAGCAAAAATTGCATGGCGGCCATTTTATTGTGAACACATTTTATTATTTCGATTGACAAAAACGATTCCCATGGCTTTACTGAGCCATGTACACTCATTTTTTACTTTATTTTCTGAAGAGAGGAGGGTGTTTTACGATTGGTGAAATTATTTTTCAAATACATTTCATCGACTTATTTGAGCCAAAAAACGTGCTACTGCCCCTTTAACATAGTCTGTGTCATATTTCCATATGTACATAACCGCATATACTTTTGCCTAACAGCAAGTGTCTTTGCACGTGTTCGCGCGTGATGTTGCCGAGACGTCATAGAATAAGCTATTAAAGAGCCATCGAGTACGTGATAGACATACCGAAACATTACTTAAAATCTGTCCCATCGAAATATATATACACTTCATTTTTCAACTCAAAATAATTAGGATAGGTGTTTGCAAGCCTAAATATAGATCAAGTCTATTATTTTCAAGTGCAAAGCATTGTTTTCAAAAGAGAAATACAGGTTATTAGTACACAAAGAAATTGAAATATACAGTTTTCGGCGTTAATTCCTTACCACTCCATTCAATTATATAGTTCCGACAGATATTGCAGTGAAACTTTTACCCAACTAGGTATTTTGCTTGAATTGTATAATCAATGAGAATATAATACATAATATATGTGTCATAGTTTGCTTGTATAATCATGATGAAATATCATTTAACAGCATAAACGTAACTATTGTGTAAATTCACAGGACACTGAGAAAGATGTTAATATAACAATCGACATATTCAGTAATGGGACAATAACAGTCGAGAAGCACGAGCTTTTCGTGGGTTAATATGGCGACTAGTGAAATTAATTAGTCTGGGTGCCCCAGAAACGCTTGTTGCTGTGTAGTACGTTTTATGCAATAAAGAGAATTATGTTTATATGACGTAAGATTCTATTGACGCGCGTTAATCGAAGGCGAGGGCGTGAATGTTTTCGAAACCAAATTTCATCGGATTGTCTTGATGTAAAACTTATATAACCATATGTCACGTTGTAGATAAAATATGCCCCTAGCGTTTGATATCATAAGTAGGTTTTCACAAATGATTCTTAAAGTAACTTAAAGTTATTGATCTAGTTTAAAGATACCCATTAGTAAAGGAAACTTCGTTCTCTCGTTGTACTCAATCTAAAGATGATGATATACATTTAGCCATGTGCTCCCATTGTGTAAACGTTGTTGACGATGAATATCACGTCGTATTGCTGATATATCCCACAACACTATTATTCAAACCCAAGCTACCGAAGTTTGTACATTTACTTAAAAACCCAAATGCAAAACATATCTTACGTCTAGCCATATTTGTACACAAACTACACCAAACTGTATAAATGTTTATATTGAATGTATTTTACCAGCGCTCTGAGGAACTGTTTGTGTATGATTGCCATTGTCCTATTGGCCTCATGGCCACTCTACGAAATAAATCTGGCATATGTCACGTTGCAGATAAAATATATTCCTAGCGTTCGATATCACAAATTCACAAATTATTTGTTGTACATGAAATATTCTCGATGACTCTTTAAGTAACTAAAAGTTATTGATCTAGTTTAAAGACACCCTTAGTAAAGGAAGCGTCGTTCAAGCGGACCGTGCAGTTGGCGATCGGTGTGCTCGGTAGAGGATGTTTCAACGTTTCAACTTCATCACTCTCAGATACAAACTTGCTTTTGATGTTATGTAATATGATTACACAGAACATACACCCATGTTTAAACTATTTTTTGCACCGACTCAGTTTGAGGAAATAGGAGTATAGAAAACATACAAGCTAATCGATTGATTGACTTTTGTTTATATATATACAAAACTGGAAATAAAAAAAATCTTGAAATAAAAGCTGCATCATTTCACAAGACAATTGAATAAATCGAAGCAAGTTGCTTAACGATAGTCACAACAATTAGTGCTAAACAAAGGTAACATATTCCTTGTAAACAACATATTGAACATGCTTTAAAGGTAATTAATAAAATCATCGTTGTTTAATTATATTTGAATTGAGCACATCACGTGTGCTATCACTACCTATGAAATCACCAATAAGTATCGTTTCAATGAAGATCGCTTCAATAAGTATCGCTTCTATGGCTATCGATCTGCCAGTCTGACTGAGCGAGGGACGGAGATCTAGATAACCTAGCCCTATCTTGCTATCGGTGTATCGAGTGTAAAACTGTCGTGGAGAATGTCCCGTCCCATTAACATTGATCAGCTACTGTTATATGCTTTTACCATCTTATTGCGCCCTTCTTTGAAACATTATTTCTGAATGTTTTTCAATTGTGCGTAGACGGTAAATGAGGTGATTGTTTAATATATCTAATGTGTTCATGCTATTTGATATTCTAGTTCCGTTATTGTCTTCGCTTCCATCTTGCTTCAACAACATATTTTTGGCATAATATGTTTTCTCAAATTTGTCATTTGTTATCAAAGTTTATACAATATTCTGGTACGTTAATGGGTAAAACATCCCATAACAAAACCCGATAAGCCGTATCCATAGACAACGGCTATCCGTATTCAAAGAAAATGGTGCAACGTTGAAATCGACAGTGGTGTGGCACTCTTCAGTGAGAGGTAGATTTTTAGGTCTCATCAGAAAGGTTTAGACAGCAAGATGGTTGACCATTCCATCATTGTACCATACTTGAAATTCTACTCTGAGTGTTTTGGGATCGCTACATCAGTCAGATTACTTGAACTACCTTCGGGCGGCTATTGAAATGGCCGTTCGATCGGAAATGGACTCGCATGACTTAACCGAACCATGTACATTTGCTTTAGAACTCTTTTTATTGATTAAGGAGTATTATTTACCATTGGTAAAACTTATTTGTATTTTGGGAGAACACTTTATTTCAGTAACAAAATTGTGCTACAGTGCCTTTAAAATCAAATACATAACCATTTTATTAATTTTCACAAGTAAACTTATTCACGCTCATAATGCTCTCCTGCAATATATTAGTATAGCAATTGTGGAAATTAACTATTAGAAGATAACGAAGCAACACAGAAGGACATGGATATATATAATAATCGATTTCTTACTTAAATAACATATATTGTACCAGATGCGATTAATATAACGTAAATTAGACCCAGGCTGACCGTGCAGTCATACACGTTTATTTCGTAGAGTGGCCAGAAGGCCAATACATTGCAATCACTTACACATTATTTACAGCGCTGTTGGTAACAAAACATTTAATTTGGAAACATTCTTTAAAGTGTGAGTATTTTTTATTGAGACTTGTAACATCAAGTTCTGTGAAATGATTTACTCTTCAGTTCAAGTGCATCTTCTTCATAATTACAAATGTCAACACCCTGCAGTTGATGGAAGAGAATATCTTCTGTGCAAATCTAAACTGTTCTGCCAGCACTACAAACGTACATATTAGCAGTACAGTAAATATTTAAATGGGTGCCAGGTACATCGATGTAACAACTTTCAAACCAATGTAATAGGCTAATGGAGCCTCGTGTACCTTATAGATGACTTCAACCACCTATTAAGGACATATTCGACAAGCGCCACTATTTGTTCTGTTACCTGAATAAACCACTTACCAAGGGTTTGATGAGACTCGTCGTCTTCCACCGGAAGTGCCTCAGACTTTAGGAGGGCCTTTTTGCTTATTTTCCTGATTTGCGTAAACAATTTGCCATTATTGATGCGATCAGTACTTATATCCGGAAACACCTACCATACACGTGGACAGTGTATTACGATAAGACAACAGTCTGTTTTATTTGATATGAACATAGCACTTCAGTGTTATTAGTATTTTACAATTAGTCACTTGGTCTGTTTACTCTGATGACGCACAAAACACGGGTTGATGACTTATAGGAATTTGAAAATAATTTCGAAATAAAATTGGTTATAAGGCCTATATAGATTGTTGATTCGATTGAAACTATTGAAAATGAAAATAATTTAAATTTGAAAATATTTGTCATCACCGAAAGATGTTGAATTGGGTCTGTTTTAATAATTCCAATCTCTGATTTTTCATCTCACCACATAACGTGTTAATGAAACGAGTTAGTGTTTTGTATTTATCGACCTCTCCCCCCCCCCCCCCCCCCAAGAATTACTCTAAAATCAAGGGCATGGCAGGGTTGTATTCCCATATGTATTTAGGTATGTGTCGTTATGTAGGATCATTAATGTGCCATCTTGTGCCATCTTATGCAGAAAGAAGCCCAATTTCATGTCTATAGCACTTGAGTGCAAATGTATGAGTGTGAGTTGCAACTTAATTAGTGCACTTTTACAAAACTTTTCTGTTTTAGTTATAAACAAGCAGACAGCTGTAATCTTGTAATCTCACCAATGCTATCACATGATGTGTAGTAATATCACTGATCGTTGATTTATAAAACAAGAATATCTTGGTATTTATAAAATAATTTCGAATTTAAGAATTTAACAATCATTTCAACAGCATACTTTGGTATAGTTATACATTTATAAATTATGCATCAAATTTGAATTATCATAGTCAACACGATACACGCCTCCCTGTTCCAAACAATTCACTTATTGGAATATCATCGTTTGTCAGAGGTGTAATTGTTGCACTCGAGAAAGAACTATGCCCATTAAAGAAATGGAGCCAGTACACTGCAGGTTGAGTGGGGCCATCATTTGTCAACATGTTCCCAATGTCCGGAGTGCGTATCCTCCACAGGTCGTGTGCTTCCAGTAATTGCTTCAGAAGGTCTGAATGATTTACCATTGCTGAATGGAGAGACGTTAATAACATTCGTGGACAATAATTACGTGTGTATCATTATATGATTCCACGGTAGTAAAATCTGATTCGGTATTCATGGCATATGGCTTTATTCAGTACACATCCAGGTGAACCGTGCTGTTGTTTTTTATGTCTAGATCAAAATTAGACAATGGTCAAATTACACATATTATTTTTCTACTTTTCTTTCACAGATTTTGGTTGGTTTATTACTTTCCGCTTTTACACTGCCCTTAAATAACAACAATTAACTTTGTTGGAAATCGTGGTCGAAGCAACACACTTTTAAGTAGACTTCTTTTTGTATAACCAACATGTTTCACTTGAATTACCATAGCACGTGCACACTGTCCGCAGAGGTCACTACTACAATGTATGAAAATAGAACAAGTACACATATGTGTCAAAAATGGAGATCGATTTCGTAGGGTCCCCTATTGACATCGACATACAAAGTAAATCTTCATAACTGATATAGAGTTCAATAGATACTGCTATCCGGAATCTGCAGACTAAAGGAACAGTGATTTATGTTTTTATTGTATATTGTTATGTTGATTTTTGTTTTGCATAATACATTATATATAAAGACGCTATTCACAGATGTGCGTAATATTTAATCATATAAGAAACACATATAAGATAAATATCGTCCGGTTCATCCTTTCATTTACGTATATCTAAATATGTTCAAAATCATTGAGCTGAGAAAAATGGAAAGCAATTCGATTAAAACTCATGAGTATTCTTACATTGATCAAGAGGTAAGACTTAGAAACTGCGCCATATATCCGTACTACTTTTCTACCTTACTACTACTACTACTACTACTACTACTACTACTACTACTACTACTACTACTACTACTGCTACTACTACTACTACTCCGTATTCGTCTACTACTAATTCTAGTTCTAAAACAAGTACCATAACAAAACAAGAGTTGCAAAATAAATACAGATACATAAATTAATAATTGGTGTAATATTCCAAAAAAATCACACTTGGTTTCATGGTCGACTGTTGATATATATTCAATCATGTATTAAAATGGTGTTGTCATAGACAGTCCAGATTTAAATGTGTACATTGCTTGTTACCCGTTTGTCTTGTAATCTGAGTTGTTCATTTATTGCTATCTGCAATATGCTATGCTCTTTGTTATTCATGAGTGGAAAATGGAAAGTGATTGCATTTGCCTTAAAGACGTGTTTATAAAAAAAAAATCAATGTCACTCTGAAACCATTTGCACTAATTGGTTTGTCGGAGGCGTAGGAATCGATTTGGCCCTCTAACATCCCTTTGGACTTCCGTTCTGGGTGATTGGAACACTTCCGGTGCCGGAGAGCAGTATACTGATGTAAACAATGTCGTAAATAAGGTTTATTAGCGACGGAAAATGATGATAATCTGGTCATATTGGCATTGAATTGTAGTTGCAGGTCTAGTAAACATGCGCCCTACTTGCCACACGAGAAGAGCCTTGTACAAGAAGTTTACTTGAATATGGCGAATATTAGACGTATTTTTCTGTAAAATAACCTTGACTTCGTTTAACATTTCAAAATGTTCAACTTGTGTTATAAATATATGCCATTTAGATGAATACATAGTGAATACATGTCACATTGTTATATTTGGGAATGCAGTATTGGAAACACTACAAAGTCTTGTTCCTTTTTGGGTGAGGGTGTGGGTTCGAATCCCGCAAGAATTTGTTCTGTTTGAGATTATGTGATCCCAAATATAACAATGTTACTTTCAACTGGTTGTAACAAAATATCATTTTAATAAGAAAAGTTTTAATTTTTCGAAGTGATGGTTCTTAATCTACTAAATCTAAATCCTATGCTGAATTAAAAGGGTTTCATTGCATTTGCTGTGACATTATAACGACAGTGAAGATCAGCACCTGGCCTAGCGCATTGTATGAAGCACTTTCTGTGTGTTAATTAGTCGACATATACTCAATATTCATTCAATAAAAATATACAAATCGGCATGTTACAATATTAAAACATTCAAAACAATACGGAATATGGTGTCGTCACTATATGGTAAAACAGTAAAACAGAATCACAGATAATATTTTCATTAAGGACGCTTGGTAATTACCTTAAGCAAATCATAACGGCTGTCTTGCTTCATATACAGGCTCTTGTATAGAATGTATTGCGTATTGCTTAGAATAAATTGGTACAAACTCCCGTTAGTTGAGAACATGGATAGTTAAACCATAGAAATGAAATATTTATTAATATTGCAATATTAAATTATTAGCTTATACCAACCCTGTACACAGTTAACACTATGATAATATGCCCCTTGTCGATTGATTTATTTAATGATTTAATGAGTAACTATTAGTAATAAAAACTAGAAATTTTGTAGAATATGTTTATGAATGAAAGGTTTTTCTTTTGAAAGTTACTTGTGTTGCTGCTTGACGTATGGTACAGTTACCGCCACAATAGAGGATTATACAGTTACCGCCACAATAGAGGATTGTACAGTACGGGCCACAATAGAGGATTATACAGTTACCGCCACAATAGAGGATTGTACAGTTACCGCCACAATAGAGGATTATACAGTTACCGCCACAATAGAGGATTGTACAGTTACCGCCACAGTAGAGGATTGTACAGTTACCGCCACAGTAGAGGATTGTACAGTTACCGCAACAGTAGAGGATTGTACAGTTACCGCCACAGTAGAGGATTGTACAGTTACCGCCACAGTAGAGGATTGTACAGTTACCGCCACAGTAGAGGATTATACAGTTACCGCCACAATAGAGGATTGTACAGTTACCGCCACAGTAGAGGATTGTACAGTTACCGCCACAATAGAGGATTGTACAGTTACCGCCACAATAGAGGATTATACAGTTACCGCCACAGTAGAGGATTGTACAGTTACCGCCACAGTAGAGGATTGTACAGTTACCGCCACAGTAGAGGATTATACAGTTACCGCCACAATAGAGGATTGTACAGTTACCGCCACAGTAGAGGATTGTACAGTTACCGCCACAGTAGAGGATTGTACAGTTACCGCCACAGTAGAGGATTGTACAGTTACCGCCACAGTAGAGGATTGTACAGTTACCGCCACAGTAGAGGATTGTACAGTTACCGCCACAGTAGAGGATTGTACAGTTACCGCCACAGTAGAGGATTGTACAGTTACCGCCACAATAGAGGATTGTACAGTTACCGCCACAATAGAGGATTGTACAGTTACCGCCACAATAGAGGATTAAACAGTTACCGCCACAATAGAGGATTGTACAGTTACCGCCACAATAGAGGATTAAGTTACCGCCACAATAGAGGATTATACAGTTACCGCCACAATAGAGGATTATACAGTTACCGCCACAATAGAGGATTGTACAGTTACCGCCACAATAGAGGATTATACAGTTACCGCCACAATAGAGGATTATACAGTTACCGCCACAATAGAGGATTGTACAGTTACCGCCACAATAGAGGATTGTACAGTTACCGCCACAATAGAGGATTGTACAGTTACCGCCACAATAGAGGATTAAACAGTTACCGCCACAATAGAGGATTGTACAGTTACCGCCACAATAGAGGATTAAGTTACCGCCACAATAGAGGATTATACAGTTACCGCCACAATAGAGGATTATACAGTTACCGCCACAATAGAGGATTGTACAGTTACCGCCACAATAGAGGATTATACAGTTACCGCCACAATAGAGGATTATACAGTTACCGCCACAATAGAGGATTGTACAGTTACCGCCACAATAGAGGATTGTACAGGGCTCCGTTCCATAACAGCGGGCGCTTATAATCGCTAATTGATCGCTCAATGTTGCGCTCCAGTAGCGCTCATTCTCTTTGAACGACACGGTGCAAATTCCTCGAAGTTTGCTCGCCTTGCTACGTAGTGCTACATTTAGCAATCGCGTTCAAGAGAGGTTTAAAAGTAATCGCTCACTGAGCGATTACATTGAAACATCTCTTGAACATGGTGTTTTCTGATTGTTAACGTGTAATTCTTTTCTTAAACTGTAAGTTTTAAAGTACTGGTTTATCAATCGTTAATCATATGTATTGAACTAAATATATATATATTGGATTAAGGAGAAATAAGTTTAAAGGGGCAGTAGCACGTTTTTTGCAAAATTTAGTTTTTCAAATTTCCCATTTATAATGATAGTTTATGTCATTTAAACTAACTTAAGAGGGTAAAACATCTTATTACACAAACAAAGTATCTGTAGCGGTAAAACTATGTTGCGTATAAAGCCAAAATTGCATGGCGGCCATTTTATTGTGAACACAATTTATTATTTTATATTACAAAAACGTTTCCCATGGCTTTACCGAAACATGTACACTCATTTTAAACTTTATTTTCCGAAGAGAGAAGGATGTTTTACCATTGGTGAAATTATTTTTCAAATACATTTCATCAACTTATTTGAGCGAAAAAACGTGCTACGGTGCCTTTAATAACACATGTCATGACAAACTAAAAGGGACCATTTATGAAATGTTTCCAAAGTGCGCATGGGATCAGGCCTAACTGTCATGAAAGAAAACATTAAACAAGCGATTACTGTCATGATTTGATGCAAGATAACTTTTTCCAGTAAACTCAACCAATAACACATTCATTTGTATAATTGCAAAAAATACAAATTTTCCAAAGACCTGTTTAGTTTTGAATATTATCATATAACAAGAATGATTTCCTTTTTCTTATGACTCTGCCACATCATTTCTTATTTAAAAGATACAACAAGGATTTTGTTGAAATAAACTGGTGTACACTACATAGAATGCCAATTTATAATTACGAAAAGATAACGTACTCGTAAACATAATTAGACGCAAGGGTCAACTGTGTAATAAAAGGAATATAATTTACATAACTCATACGTTCTTTTTCTGTTAAAGAGTATACAATATCTCGATATTTTGTGTAATCAAGCACATACACATTTCTTCTACCATATCGTATAACATAGATAAAAGCTATGTACCAGGTAATATTATATGTCCATATGATTTATAGTATGACAAAGGTTTTTTTGGGGTTTTTTTTTCGTTTTATATATACATATATATCTACTCTGGTTACTCTAATGATGTGTGCTGTGTTCTCATATAATTATTGTAATCTATACTCAAATTGGCAGCCTCTTTCCGTTCTGTTTACATTTTCTTCCTCTAAAAACAATGGAAACAATTTCCTCATCGACTATATCGAGCGTCGCGATAGTAGGAAGCTAGTAGATTGACGTTGTATAAGACCGACTAATTGCAAAACAAGAACACGTCTTTATATTGATAATTTATAGTGTAAACAAATAAATAGTTTGCTTTCATAATATCAGAAAAAGAAAACATTGAAAAGATAATATTTACAGCTAATTTGGTCGTATTGACTAGTAACGAACTCATTGTTATAATGACAAGGTGTTATTGGTGGTCAACTTCTTCATATATATAAAGGGACGTTTCAGAAAAAAGTTATTCTAACCAACAATGATAATGCATCGAGTAACGTTATGTACATTGTCATGACTGTGTAACGAAATCTATTTATTGCATGTATATCATATTTTGTTTTGGTTTCAAATTCTAATTAGCTAATAGTTTTAGTGTCGTTTCTTGGAGGCAATGACATACAGCGACTACATATTCCTAAAATGATAAATCCGCTGATCGATATAAAAAATGCATGCAGCAAAGAACTGAATGTCGGTTATTCATTTGGTTTTGAGTCGACAATGAAACTGATATTCATTGAATCAATATTCCAAATTTCCTCATACTACTACATCCACAGTGCATTATGTGAACGGCTTCAACAACTATCAGGTTTTGGTATATCAGTATGAACTAACTGAATTTCTCAATCACCAGTTTGAGATGTTTGATTGTGTTGAAGCCACTATAGCACGTTTTTATTTGCACTTTTAAATATTCAAAATTGACATTTATGGTAACAGAATATCCTTACTTACGGAGTAAAACAACCCATTAGAATACCAGATTAGCCGCAGTCGCAACACACGATGTCACGTATAAAACGATAATTGCTAGAGATCATTTTAATGTGAACACCTTTTAATAATTAGAGGACAGGGAATGCATTGAAGATTTGAACAAAGATTATAGTGTACGAGCTTAATTGTATATACATACACAGGAGAGATAGCTAAAGTATAATCTGTATTAATCGTTACAATGTTGATTGTTGTTTTGAGGTTGTGGTACTACCCTACTGCAACTGCAAATGTTTGACCATGAAGCTATTGAGGATATGTGGATATGGGTTACGAAGATTGCACACTCACTGTTAGCAAATATTTATTTTTATTCTCCACAGGTGAACTTTTTACATTTAGAAAGAGCTTTGCATATCACCAAAAACATAAACAATTTCTATTCTGATATTAAAATGAAACTATTGTTGTTTGTATTAGATAATACATATGCTAATATAAAGTAAATCATACATAAGACGAATATCATTGTGTAAACCTTACGAGCATGTAGATGTCCAGGTATCGTGTACGTCTCCCAATGGTAACACTGGTTCTGCTGCTACATATGTACTCTCTTGCCGAGTCTACGTGGGTCGATACTATCCTTGTATGCTGTAATTATATACCTAGGCATGAGTCTCTTTCCATATAGACTGTTTATCATGATGAATCCATCATTTGACGGCGATATCTGAATACAAGACGTTATAGCGTGTACATAACTTTCAAAATATGTTTGTTGAAAGGTCAGGGCCCGGTTGTTCAAAGCGTCGTTATTTTAACGGACCGTTAAACACTAACGGCCCGTTAAATTCTTAACGTAAAGTTAGTTAACGGCCCGTTAACAAATAGTTAACGGTCCGTTAAGATTTAACAGGCTTTTGAACAACCGGGCCCAGGCCAATTATTTTGTTTATCCACTAGCATTTCAATGCGAGTTAGTAAGCGACAAGCTTGGACTTATGCTGATGCATATAGATAAACAACAAATGATCTATCTTGTGCTTATTGTCAACATAAGATCTCTGTGCTTGGAAATTCGGACCCACTATGCATTTCAGGTGCAGCGATCCATTATCTTGACACAACAAAGCGAGGGAAATACGGCAAAGCTTAAATCAGCCAGTAATGAAGACTGACAAGAGCCTTGCGTTTGGAAGTTAGGTAGAACCAAATCCAAGTGTGGGGATTGTGAAGGCATGCAATGATTCAGTTTAGTTGAATTGAGGTGTAGCGGAAAGGAGAGTAAAGGGGTTATGGGGGTGAACCAATAATCTGTTGTCACATTAAGGTCATCGTGATTGTACTGTTAATATGTCATTTTTACCAGGGTCACTAATGAGAGGGTAGGTATTAACAGCTAGTTATGTACAAATTACGAATTGATTGAATGTGTATACTGGCCTCGCGGACTTTGATGATTTGACCAATGTGGGCTTGGTAAACATAACATATCATACATAATGCACGATTTTCACTTGGAATCTGTTTGCTGAATCGGTCTTCAGTTAATGACCCACCATTGATAATTATTAGACGATAATTGTTAATTGGGTATCTTTGTTTACTATGCTGAACCAGGAGCGATGTATCCAGCTGCTTACTACTGTTAGTTCATCTACTTGTATCTTCCTATGTAAACCGGTGTCTTTGTTCTTTTATTACTATAATTCATCTACTTGTATCTTCCTGTGTAAACCGGTGTCTTTGTACCTTTATTACTATAATTCATCTACTTGTATCTTCCTATGTAAACCGGTGTATTTGTACTTTTATTACTATAATTCATCTACTTGTATCTTCCTTTGTAAACCGGTGTCTTTGTACTTTTATTACTATAATTCATGTACTTGTATCTTCCTGTGTAAACCCGTGTCTTTGTACCTTTATTACTATAATATATATTGATAATTGAATAGATGATCAAAGTTAAGAATTTAAAAATCTATGTATTGGGGCATACAATTATGTGTTTATGTAATCAAGTTTTTTAAACTTTGAATCTGCTTCTTCCCTTGTATTGTAGGAGTTAGACAAGGGGATATTTAACTCCTGTTTTATTTTCATTTTTAAAAAAAAATGAAACGTCTTTGAAATCAATCAATAGATTCCATGTTACACTAATCTATTACGTTATTTCATATTTCTAACCAATCAAACCAATCTCCAAAACCTGTTCAATATTTTGAAGTGTTTTGGAATATTTGGAAAATGACAATGAATATTGGAAAACTGGCGCCTTTGGCGGGAACATCAAATAATATGACTAAAGACATTTTACCACGCTATTCCTGTTAACTATCATAGTTAAAATACTTTGGCGTTAAATTTGATGTGAAATGCAATTTCCAAGTATCCATTGTAAGCGAGTGTCAACATGCTGCAAGACAAAGAAAGATAAAAACAATCGATACAAAACATTTTTGACTAAGGTAAAACAGACGAAATTTCAGAACTTCTTCGGTAAATGTCTGCTCAACTGAACCTATGGCGACTGATATCTATGGCGGCTGATATCTATGGTGGCTGATATCTATGGTGGCTGATGGTGGCTGATATCTATGGTGGCTGATATATATGGCGGCTGATATCTATGGCTGCTGATATCTATGGTGGCTGATATCTGTGGTGGCTGATATCTATGGCGGCTGATATCTGTGGTGGCTGATATCTATGGTGGCTGATATCTATGGTGGCTGATATCTATGGTGGCTGATATCTGTGGTGGCTGATATCTATGGCGGCTGATATCTATGGCGGATGATATCTAGGGTGGCTGATATCTATGGTGGCTGATATCTATGGTGGCTGATATCTATGGCGGCTGATATCTATGGTGGCTGATATATATGGCGGCTGATATCTATTGCGGCTGATATCTATGGCGGCTGATATCTGTGGTGGCTGATATCTATGGCGGCTAATAACTATGCTGGCTGATATCTGTGGTGGCTGATATCTGTGGCGGCTGATATCTATGGTGGCTGATATATATGGCGGCTGATATCTATGGTGGCTGATATCTGTGGTGGCTGATATCTGTGGTGGCTGATATCTATGGCGGCTAATAACTATGCTGGCTGATATCTGTGGTGGCTGATATCTGTGGCGGCTGATATCTATGGTGGCTGATATCTATGGCGGCTGATATCTATGGCGGCTGATATCTATGGTGGCTGATATCTATGGCGGCTGATATCTATGGCGGCTGATATCTGTGGTGGCTGATATCTGTGGTGGCTGATATCTATGGCGGCTGATATCTATGGTGGCTGGTATCTGTGGCGGCTGATATATATATGGTGGCTGATATCTATGGCGGCTGATATCTATGGCGGCTGATATCTATGGTGGCTGGTATCTGTGGCGGCTGATATCTATGGCGGCTGATATCTATGGTGGCTGATATCTATGGCGGCTGATATCTATGGTGGCTGATATCTGTGGTGGCTGATATCTGTGGTGGCTGATATCTATGGCGGCTGATATCTATGGTGGCTGGTATCTGTGGCGGCTGATATCTATGGTGGCTGATATCTGTGGTGGCTGATATCTATGGCGGCTGATATCTATGGTGGCTGATATCTATGGTGGCTGGTATCTGTGGCGGCTGATATCTATGGCGGCTGATATCTATGGTGGCTGATATCTGTGGTGGCTGATATCTATGGTGGCTGATATCTATGGCGGCTGATATCTATGGTGGCTGATATCTATGGTGGCTGATATCTATGGCGGCTGATATCTATGGTGGCTGATATCTATGGTGGCTGATATCTATGGCGGCTGATATCTATGGCGGCTGATATCTATGGTGGCTGATATCTATGGTGGCTGATATCTATGGCGGCTGATATCTGTGGTGGCTGATATCTATGGCGGCTGATATCTATGGTGGCTGGTATCTGTGGCGGCTGATATCTATGGTGGCTGATATCTGTGGTGGCTGATATCTATGGCGGCTGATATCTATGGTGGCTGATATCTATGGTGGCTGGTATCTGTGGCGGCTGATATCTATGGCGGCTGATATCTATGGTGGCTGATATCTGTGGTGGCTGATATATATGGCGGCTGATATCTATGGCGGCTGATATCTATGGTGGCTGATATCTATGGTGGCTGATATCTATGGCGGCTGATATCTATGGTGGCTGATATCTATGGTGGCTGGTATCTGTGGCGGCTGATATATATATGGTGGCTGATATCTATGGTGGCTGATATCTATGGCGGCTGATATCTATGGTGGCTGGTATCTGTGGCGGCTGATATCTATGGTGGCTGATATCTATGGCGGCTGATATCTGTGGCGGCTGATATATATATGGTGGCTGATATCTATGGTGGCTGATATCTATGGTGGCTGATATCTATGGCGGCTGATATCTATGGTGGCTGATATCTATGGTGGCTGATATCTATGGCGGCTGATATCTATGGTGGCTGATATCTATGGTGGCTGATATCTATGGCGGCTGATATCTGTGGTGGCTGATATCTATGGCGGCTGATATCTATGGTGGCTGGTATCTGTGGCGGCTGATATCTATGGTGGCTGATATCTGTGGTGGCTGATATCTATGGCGGCTGATATCTATGGTGGCTGATATCTATGGTGGCTGGTATCTGTGGCGGCTGATATCTATGGCGGCTGATATCTATGGTGGCTGATATCTGTGGTGGCTGATATCTATGGTGGCTGATATCTATGGCGGCTGATATCTATGGTGGCTGATATCTATGGTGGCTGATATCTATGGCGGCTGATATCTATGGTGGCTGATATCTATGGTGGCTGATATCTATGGTGGCTGATATCTGTGGTGGCTGATATCTATGGCGGCTGATATCTATGGTGGCTGATATCTATGGTGGCTGGTATCTGTGGCGGCTGATATCTATGGCGGCTGATATATCTATGGCGGCTGATATCTATGGTGGCTGATATCTATGGTGGCTGATATCTATGGTGGCTGATATCTATGGCGGCTGATATCTATGGTGGCTGATATCTATGGTGGCTGATATCTATGGCGGCTGATATCTGTGGTGGCTGATATCTATGGCGGCTGATATCTATGGTGGCTGGTATCTGTGGCGGCTGATATCTATGGTGGCTGATATCTGTGGTGGCTGATATCTATGGCGGTTGATATCTATGGTGGCTGATATCTATGGTGGCTGGTATCTGTGGCGGCTGATATCTATGGCGGCTGATATCTATGGTGGCTGATATCTGTGGTGGCTGATATATATGGCGGCTGATATCTATGGCGGCTGATATCTATGGTGGCTGATATCTATGGTGGCTGATATCTATGGCGGCTGATATCTATGGTGGCTGATATCTATGGTGGCTGGTATCTGTGGCGGCTGATATATATATGGTGGCTGATATCTATGGTGGCTGATATCTATGGCGGCTGATATCTATGGTGGCTGGTATCTGTGGCGGCTGATATCTATGGTGGCTGATATCTATGGCGGCTGATATCTGTGGCGGCTGATATATATATGGTGGCTGATATCTATGGCGGCTGATATCTATGGCGGCTGATATCTATGGTGGCTGGTATCTATGGTGGCTGGTATCTGTGGTGGCTGATATATGTGATGGCTGATATCTATGGCGGCTGATATCTATGGTGGCTGATATCTGTGGTGGCTGATATCTATGGTGGCTGATATCTATGGTGGCTGATATCTGTGGCGGCTGATATCTGTGGTGGCTGATATATATATGGTGGCTGATATCTATGGCGGCTGATATCTGTGGTGGCTGATATCTGTGGTGGCTGATATCTATGGTGGCTGATATCTGTGGTGGCTGATATCTATGGTGGCTGGTATCTGTGGTGGCTGATATATGTGATGGCTGATATCTATGGCGGCTGATATCTATGGTGGCTGATATCTGTGGTGGCTGATATCTGTGGCGGCTGATATCTATGGTGGCTGATATCTATGGCGGCTGATATCTATGGCGGCTGATATCTATGGTGGCTGGTATCTATGGTGGCTGGTATCTATGGTGGCTGATATCTGTGGCGGCTGATATCTGTGGTGGCTGATATATATGTGGTGGCTGATATCTATGGCGGCTGATATCTGTGGTGGCTGATATCTATGGTGGCTGATATCTATGGTGGCTGATATCTGTGGCGGCTGATATATATATGGTGGCTGATATCTATGGCGGCTGATATCTATGGCGGCTGATATCTATGGTGGCTGATATCTATGGTGGCTGGTATCTGTGGTGGCTGATATATATATGGTGGCTGATATCTGTGGCGGCTGATATATATATGGTGGCTGATATCTATGGCGGCTGATATCTATGGCGGCTGATATCTATGGTGGCTGGTATCTGTGGTGGCTGATATATGTGATGGCTGATATCTATGGCGGCTGATATCTATGGCGGCTGATATCTATGGTGGCTGGTATCTGTGGTGGCTGATATATGTGATGGCTGATATCTATGGCGGCTGATATCTATGGTGGCTGATATCTATGGCGGTTGATATCTGTGGTGGCTGATATCTATGGCGGCTGATATCTATGGTGGCTGATATCTATGCGTCTTGGTTATACTTCCTGTCTTCGCTGATATATTTCAAAGTAAGGTCCTTATCAGCTTTTGAATGCAGTTTACATGTGCAGAAAACATGTAAACTGGTATAAGCTAAAAGGACCTTACTTTGAAATACAAAAGCAATAAATCCTAAGTAGGCAACATAAGCAAGATCAGAACCAACACAGCTCCCTAGAACGCATGATGTGATTATGGTATTGGTGGGACTAAAAGAAGAAATCAATTTAAGGCTAGTAGATGATATGGCTGCTAAGCGCGTCGGGACAACAATATATGTATATTATAAACTGAGGATATTTCCCACGTTAATGTCGTTACTCACATTATTACCTTGTCTGATTCAAGCTTGAAACAAAATCCACCTCACACACAACCCTCACCAGGTACCCATCTCTACTGCTCAGTGAACAGGGGTACATTTTGATGTACACAGGTTCCAAACACGCCATTATTGTCATATATTGTAACACGACATCGGTGTATCCTTGATTCTGATTGGTTTATTTGAAAAGTTTCCCTGTGATAATTGACAATAAACACCCGCGAATTGGCAAGGGCCACTCACTGGGAAATGATGCATCATGCATGCTTACTAGATTCGGCCCCACTCAAGATTTAATGTTCTTTTTCTCCTAATATTCATGACTAACTCAAAGTTTACAGATGTCTTTGTCATTTTCTAACTTGTGCACGCGCCGTCGGTTTTAAACTTAATGTGTCGGTGTTGAATAACTATGAACCCCGTATATCTAAAAAACGCAACTATATTTCTTGTAAGTAAACAGGTAGATACCATGTCACATTTACATTTACAACACATTTACATCTCCACTAAAATGTCGTCCAAAGGTTAAGTTGTATGGCCCCCCCCCCCCCCCCCCCAATTCCAATATCGATTTAAGATAGTAGAACGACATTAGAATCCATGTAGAAACGTCACTATCTTAAAATCTATAAATGCACAATAGAATCTGCCTTTATGTTTACTCAAATATGTTGTACATACATACATACATACATTGTAAAGTGCATAATTGGTCTGTAGTTGAATACTCTGGACGGAACCCAGCTTGTGACTCAGCAATTAGTTCATTGACATCAAAACATATTCTTAAAGTTTTTCAGTTATTGACGTGAATAACTTACCAGAGCAGTTCAAGAGAGATATGCCTCTGTAATTGTTTGGGTTTTGTCTAGACCCTGCTTTGAACAACGGGATTACCATACCAATATCCCAGCTATCCGGAAAAAACACCACTATCCAAAACTTTGTTAAATAGTAAGAGAAGATACGGTAAGAAATATGAATTAGACATTTTTAAAAATCCAGGCGGTATACGATCTTCACCAGGTGCTTTACCAGGTAGCAGATCACTAATACTGTCCAGTATCTCCTTTTCCGTGATTTCTGTATTAAGTATATCATTAGCAAGGCCATTGGCCACATCATCACATGACTCATACGTGTGGTTGTCAATAAAACTATAAATGTGTTCATCGAAACAATTTTTATCAGAATTTTGTTTTGGGTTGAGGAGATAAAAAAATAAGAAAACCATATAGCTGGTGTTATGTTGCTCGTTCCTTTATGTGACAACAGTTGATGTTTCACAGTTCCCCAAAACCGTTTACAATCACCATGCGAGGCGGCAGTTGAGATCTCATCCGCAAGCTTTTTACCATACTGATCTTTTGTCGACTTACAATAACGTTTAAAATTCACTTTTGCTTGACAGCAGTTTGTAATGTCATATTGGCAATAATACCTTCTTAACTAATTAATATATTTGTATTTCTCACTCTTTAGCATCTCACACTCATTGTCAAACCAGGGCGGTTGTTCATTGTATTCGTGTTTATGATCATTTGCATTAAAACCCACGTTGGAACAGAATAGTTGGTAAATTTCAGTTAATGTGGAGACAGCTACATTAACATCCACATCTAGCAGCGGTACAAACTCTTCTATACTAAAATCTAAAGTATCATCAGAAACAAAGGCCTCAAAGCGTGCATTCTATTGTGCGTATCATTCATTCTAAATCGAGGGACTTGTCATTATCATACATATATAAAATAATGACAATACACAACAAACAAGACAACCTCAAACTTACATTATTTGATGTGTGTATGGAGAGTCATATGTGATGTGTCATATGTTCTGTGTGTATAGAGAGTCCTGTATGGAGCGTCATATGTGATGTGTGTATGGAGAGTTCTGTATGGAGTGTCATATGTGATGTGTGCATGGAGAGTCTGTATGGAGAGTTCTGTATGGAGTGTCATATGTGATGTGTGTATGGAGAGTCTTATGGAGAGTCATACGTGATGTGTGTATGGATTGCCATATGTGATGTCTGTATGGAGAGTCATATGTGATGTGTGTATGGAGTGTCATATGTGATGTGTGTATGGAGAGTTCTGTATGGAGCGTCATATGTGATGTGTGTATGGAGCGTCATATGTGATGTGTGTATGGAGAGTTCTGTATGGAGTGTCATATGTGATGTGTGTATGGAGCGTCATATGTGATATGACTCCATACACACATCACTTATGACATGCCATACACACATCACATATGACGCTCCATACACACATCACATATGACACTCCATACACACATCACATATGACACTCCATACAGAACTCTCCATACACACATCACATATGACATTCCATACACACATCACATATGACACTCCATAACTCTCCATACACACATCACATATGACACTCCATACACACATCACATATGACATGCCATACACACATCGCATATGACGCTCCATACACACATCACATATGACACTCCATACAGAACTCCCCATACACACATCACATATGACACATCACATATGACTCTCCACACACACATCACATATGACTCTCCATAAGACTCTCCATACACACATCACATATGACACATCACATATGACTCTCCACACACACATCACATATGACTCTCCATAAGACTCTCCATACACACATCACATATGACACTCCATACAGAATTCTCCGTACAGACTCTCCATACATACATCACATATGACCCTCCATACAGAACTCTCCATACACACATCACATATGACGCTCCATACAGGACTCTCCATACACACAGAACATATGACACATCACATATGACTCTCCACACACACATCACATATGACTCTCCATAAGACTCTCCATACACACAGAACATATGACACATCACATATGACTCTCCACACACACATCACATATGACTCTCCATAAGACTCTCCATACACACATCACATATGACACTCCATACAGAACTCTCCATACAGGACTCTCCATACACACATCACATATGACGCTCCATACAGAACTCTCCATACACACATCACATATGACGCTCCATACACACATCACATATGACATGCCATACACACATCACATATGTCGCTCCATACACACATCACATATGACACTCCATACAGAACTCTCCATACACACATCACATATGACGCTCCATACAGAACTCTCCATACACACATCACATATGACACTCCATACAGAACTCTCCATACACACATCACATATGACTCTCCATACATAACTCTCCATACAGACTCTCCATACACACATCACATATGACACTCCATACAGAACTCTCCATACACACATCACATATGACGCTCCATACAGAACTCTCCATACACACATCATATATGACACTCCATACAGAACTCTCCATACACACATCACATATGACACTCCATACAGAACTCTCCATACACACATCACATATGACTCTCCATACAGAACTCTCCATACAGACTCTCCATACACACATCACATATGACACTCCATACAGAACTCTCCATACACACATCACATATGACGCTCCATACAGGACTCTCCATACACACAGAACATATGACACATCACATATGACTCTCCATACACACATCACATATGACGCTCCATACAGGACTCTCCATACACACATCACATATGACGCTCCATACAGAACTCTCCATACACACATCACATATGACGCTCCATACAGAACTCTCCATACACACATCACATATGACTCTCCATACATAGAGCACATAAGCCACTCCATGAAAACAACTCACACATACATCACTTTTATTAAAAGAGACTAACTATGGATACACACATGTCATCAGAATACGAATAGTCCTCAACACAAGTTAAGTTCACATTGGCAATCGCCAGATGTTTTCTTTTGTCACAGGGTAATTTCACCTTACAAGCTATTCTTTTTGTTAGTTAATGATTTTAGGGATGAATTTGAGCTAAAATTAAACCGCATTTGCTTTTAGCAATATTTGTGGTTAGCAAACATTTATCTAAAGTCGCTTTATGATTCACGGACCAGAAAGGTAACATTGAAGTGTCCTGGAGTGTAGTGATTCAGTGTAAATATAATCATTTGAATGGAGTACCAATAAAGACAATTTGACCACGAACCAAAACTTGAAGTGGCATAATCCAATTGAGTCTCTCCGACTGGTCACGTCAATAAAGACCATTTGACCATAGTCCGATATTTGTACACAGGGCTTAATCCAAATTGAGACTGTGCAAGAAAAGTACTTTATCGAGTTATAAAGAGTAGAAAATCATGTTGAACTATGACTATGTGAAAACGTTATCTTGACAAATCTATAGATACGTAATTGGGCGTGAAACAATCAATAATAAGAATAACTTCTTGTTAAATAAATTATCTGCCTACAGTGTGTAAATATGACACAACAAATACAGCGAAACGTTTTGTATTAATAATGATTACCTATATACACGAATTATCGACCATCATAACACATACAACTACAAATATACTATGTTGCAATCGTAAAACTACCAAGGGCTCTGTTACAATCGTAAAACTACCAAGGGCTCTGTTGCAATCGTAAAACTACCAATATGCTCTGTTGCAATCGTAAAACTTAAATAAATAAAAATAAAAGTTGTCTGTCCTTTTTAAATGGTCAAAACACACATTTATAACTGAAAATCAGAACGAACATTGAGTAATGCAATACTATATCGAATTGTAAGATATTTGAAACATTTAGCTACACATTTCACAAATTCACAGAAAAAAACCAGTAGTCAATAGAGACGAGTACACAAGTTGCTGAATATGTTCAATAATGTTTTAATTTTTCCTCTCATAGGTGTTGCTGCCGATCTGTTTTACCACGAGAACATCGTCGCCCTGATTGGCCCAGCCTGCGCCTATGCTTTGGATGGTGTCGCCCGATTGGCTGGTTTCTGGAACATTCCAATTATTACAGGTTGGGACAACTGATAATGCCTTATATACAGACAGTAACTGTGGACAGACAGCTTAACAGATAATTTACGAATATCTACGGATGACTACTGACCATTATCGCATGAAGAACGTCATAGACGAAACATGACTTCATAGCATCGTTCATGACGTCATGTCAACATGACGAAGTCATATTTCCTCTTGGGTATCACATGAAAAATAAAAATCCAGATTAGATTTTCCTCTTTTGTAATAAAATATAGTTCATATTTTCATCACACGAAGATTTTGTTTCAATTTAGTACAGTCAGACGTACAGTCAGGCGTACAGTCAGGCACACAGTCACTCGTTTCTGTTGAGATGGAGTGTAGGGGTGAGCTTATTGACTTTTTGGAATAGTAACACATATTTAAGAGGGTTTGTGCTTTATTTATATGAATAATTGTATACATTTTGTTTGTTTATATCTTCATATACTCTCTCTCTCTCTCTCTCTCTCTCTCTCTCTCTCTCTCTTTCTCTCTTTCTCTCTTTCTCTCTCTCTCTCTCTCTCTCTCTCTCTCTCTCTATATATATATATATATATATATATATATATATATAGATATACTTGACATCCTGTCACTTATCAAACAATTTCAGATTTATGACGAGACCTCTTCCAGAGAATATTTTTTATAGAAGGATTCTGAAAGATAATGCAATAATTATTTCAACGTTTTCAAGTATAAATCATTACTTGTTTTTGCATATATATTGAGGAAGGCTGAATAACCTGTCAATATCTATCTTTGTCTTGCACTAATTCAGGTCGTGGTATAACTGCTTATCATCTTTCCAAAAACGTGAGTTTCGATCTATAGAACAAGATTACCGTAAGCATATATCTGTTGCGCGAATCTACGTTAACGATCAGCAAACCGCAGTTGTAATAGAGAACCCCGCCCCAGCGTAACCGTCGTTGGTGTCACAAGGAGATATTGAGTGACATGAGTTACGTTACTCTGAGAAATGTTACTGAGGACAGTGTTATTGGACACCCGGTTCACGCAGTTCATACATCGCCCTGAACTTATTGATACACCGTCTTAATACTGACAGGTGCTTGTTTGGAACGTTCTTGGGGATAAACTGAAGATTTCGGGAACACTTCACATAATATTAATTTAACATTGACTCCTCTCCCCACAGAGTTCACTCCCTTCAGATCATAACCTCTGTGCTACTATGGGGAATTTCTCGGCTAGAAATTCGAGTCCTGATTGGTTACATTTTAATCTAGTTGTGCAATCAGCGACGCCGTTGTAAAGGTGACATTTGCCAATGACACGTCATAATGCTATTCTTGGAAACAGAAACGTAATATAAACGTTTTCTCGTTTAATGTGTTTTACTCGAAATATGCCATTTGATACGATGAACACACATGACCATAAACATGCTAATAAATATTAACGAAGATCAAATCAGAGACAAAAACTGAAAATACGACATTTGCTAATTAGCAAGACCCGTTACAGTTAAAGGCTGCGATCTGTGAAATAACTCGGTAGATGCAAACAATGTAGCCGTTGTAACATGTGATTTCATTTGATAAAAATCAGGTTTATTATACATGTAGTAACCTTTTTACTGCTAGGGGAATTCCTTAGAAACAAGAAATACGCGCAGAGGTTAGAATAGAAAATCTAAAGATAGTAAACTATGTTGGAAGAGAATGAGACTCATTTGTGATGATACAAATGATCGTTACGTATAACTGCTGGTAACTATGTGAAGTTCGTACGTTTCTCTGACGACCTTTCTCTGACCTCTGTCTCTCGCTCCCTCTATCTTTCTCCCCATCTCTCTTTTCTTCATTCCCCTCTCCCTCCCCCTTCCCTCCCTCTCTATCATTCACTCCCCACCTCTCTTCTACAAATATCCCCCTTTCTCTCTCCATCTCTCTCTCTCCACCTCTCTCCATCTCTCTCTCTATCTCTATATGCATTATTAACAGTAATGGTAGATTACATTGTCTACAGGTCTGGGAGATGGCGGAATGTTCAAGAACAGGACGGACTACCCGACACTCACCAGGTTCGCCTACTGCCAGTGTCGACTCAGGAAGGTGTTCGGAAGTCTCTTCAGAGAATTTGATTGGACGGATATCGTCGTCATCTATGACGTCAATGATGCGCATTCGGATATTCTCGGCCAGACCCTGAAGGTTGGACTGCAGAAGGGAAACATCTTCCCGTACATGATCGCTTACTACGGGAACCAGCATCCAGACTTTGGTGCCGTTCTGCAACAGGCGGCGGAACATTCGAGAGGTACTACAGTCATTTAAATGGTTCTTGGAACGCCTAGGTCTATATGCAGTGTAAACTTACTCATGATATATGTATGTGTAATGGTGAAAAACAATATGAGTGTAGCAGTTTAGCTAAACCTTTTCGTCCATACAGCTTTATTCCAGACATTTACAAGTCCATGCGTCTCTCTTTGATCAAATGTTCCAATACACGTATACACAATATTACATGAAAAGTTGGTGGACCTATAGCTTATTGAATAAACGAAATCTTAATTTGGTAAAGCCAGTCACAGAGCATCGACATAGTCTGATAACGCTTTCTGCAATGGTACGGAACACTAGACACCCAGTGCTGGCTTGAGGTGCCTGACACTGAGGCCATGGTAAAGTGAAAACAAATTATCTATAGATATGCCACGTATTTTACCATTCCAGTGATAATACTGATAGTCCCCGGTGAATCTCTTCGACTCTTCATGCTCGCTGCCCACCAGTTGGACTATACGACCAGTGGCGAGTTTATCTTTATGGACGTCGAGTTATTCCCCTTTCCTGGAGATTACTGGGGCAATCACCATTGGCGGAGAGGAGACGAACGTGACCAGGAGGCTTTCAATGCTTTTGATTCGCTGCTGAAGATCTCCCTACACGAGCCAGAGAGTGAGGAGTGGCGGAACTTCTCCTGTGATGTCATCAGATTGTCCAGTGAAAACTATAATTTTACATACGGGGAGGAAAAGGTGACACTTAATGATGAACTAAATCTATATTATTACAATTATTACACTTGTACTTCGTAAAAAAACCTTCAGTGATTATATTTTGACTAACGGTGAAGTTTCACATTCCCGAGACTGCTTTATTCATTTATGAAAAGATCGTAAATTTATTCAAGGAATTTCAGCAAAAAAATATGTAATTTCCACCAAAATTTAAGACAATCTGCGACATGTATTCAAAGATTTGATAGCCCCAGTCTCAATTAGTGAGGGGACCGACCGGTATTTTTATGCTAGCCTCATGCATATAATTATAGAATTGAAACAAGTTTATAATATATATGGAAATAATTTCACTTACATCAAAACATATCTAAAAGAGACACGAGTTGAGATGCGAGATGCCATTCTGGGACGGCGACTTCTAGAAATGTATATTCGTCCTATCAGCGGTATCCTGGGTACCTGGGTTGATAAGATGGTGGTCTGAATGTGATAAAAGATTAGTTTTGCTACTTTTTACTACTAGTATTAGAAGCAGTATTACTAAATCATTCACGTACAAATCAAGGAGTCATGTATAATTATTACAATTGATAATTATATTCTTTGGTTTGTAGTAATATGTCATAACGTATCACTTCAATGCAGGTAAATTATTTCGTCGGCGGGTTTCACGACGGGGTTGTACGGTACGGGAAGGCTATAAAGGAGACGGTGGACTCTGGAAATGACGTTACAGATGGGTGGGCAGTGTCTCGGAGGATGTGGGACAAAACAACACAAGGTAGAACAGAACCCAGATGTATTCTTTATAAACTGACTTGCAAAGAAAATGCCACCAGCAACATTACACGGGTAACACAAACGACTGAAACAGTGCTATCATCCTGCAGCAGTCAACTGGATTAAGTTTAAGTTTTTGAAACATTATCTGTTAATGTTTCTGAAAAAACTTCTAAACACGTTTAATAAATTTCTACAATTCATAATTTCATACTCATATACATTGATGACTGAAATTGTGAGTACTTCTTTACTAAGTCTGTAATTACCAAAGACATTTAATTTTTACTCTGTCGAATATGTGTTGGCGTTTCTTTTCAAGTGATCTTATTACACGATTAACGTGGTAGAGTACAAGGTACTTCTTCTGGGGTTAAACCTCTACAGTCCTTCTGGGGTTAAACCTCTACAGTCCTTCTGGGGTTAAACCTCTACAGTCCTTCTGGGGTTAAACCTCTACAGTCCTTCTGGGGTTAAACCTCTACAGTCCTTCTGGGGTTAAACCTCTACAGTCCTTCTGGGGTTAAACCTCTACAGTCCTTCTGGGGTTAAACCTCTACAATCCTTCTGGGGTTAAACCTCTACAGTCCTCCTGGGGTTAAACCTCTACAGTCCTTCTGGGGTTAAACCTCTACAGTCCTTCTGGGGTTAAACCTCTACAGTCCTTCTGGGGTTAAACCTCTACAATCCTTCTTGGGTTAAACCTCTACAATCCTTCTGGGGTTAAACCTCTACAATCCTTCTGGGGTTAAACCTCTACAATCCTTCTGGGGTTAAACCTCTACAGTCCGAGTATGAACTGTCTTGCAGATCACGTATGAAGACGAGTACGGTCAAATATACTGTCTTTCAATAGTTTTCTTCTCGGCCATAAAATATGACATACTTGCAAGTTTTGACATTATAAATCAGAGTGTTCTTGTTTTTATTCCAACGCTTAAACGCGTTTGACGAGATTCGACCGTTCCGAAGAAAAACGTTAGCTATTTATTCTTCCACATGTCTCTGTTCCTTCATCTTGCACATGATGAACGTCATGATAGCCCCACATTCAAGGTATAAATATATGGTCTGTCCATCATTCAATAGTATGTCATGATCATCAAATTCATTTGTCATCTGATTTCGTCACTCATAATCTAAGTGACAGTAGCAACGTACATAAACAATTGTAAATATACAAATATTCAGTTTAGTTCAATGGTCTTATTAACTTCTTCTTGTAAAGGTGTCACTGGTGACGTCATTATTGACGAAAATGGTGACAGGGACACGGATTTTGCCATACTTGATTTGAACATGGACGACGGAGAATTTCAAGTAAGTTGGGACGGTCCGTGATCTAATGTACAGGCGAAACAGGTGCTTCATTCTTCCTGGTTCCTATCTGTGTCTCTACGTAACTGTATGCAATTGTCTCTTAATGGGGCAGTAGCACATTTTTCGCTGAAATAAGTCGATGAATTGTATTTGAAAAATAATGTCACAAATAGTAAAACACCCTTCAAAACAAGTTAAAAATTGTGTACATGGTTCCGTAAAGCCATGGGAATCGTTTTTGTCATTCGAAATAATAACATGTGTTCACAATAAAATGGCCGCCATACACTTTTTGCTTTATACACAGCACCGTCATTACCACTACGGGTTATTGGTGTGTGCAATAAGATGTTTTACCACCTAAAGTAAATATAAATGACATAAGCTATCATTATAAATGGGAAATTAAAAAAAATAAAATTTGCAAAAACGTGCTACTGCATCTTTAACATTGTCGGTTTTAAATATGTTGGTTACGTTTCCTTCCTCATAAGAACAATGATTTATAACAACCACCTGTAGCTGTAGCTTCCGTTTGGAGTAAACCTGATGTGAGAGAGGAGTTTGTGATGTCACAACTGTTCATCAACTGATTCATGCATCATTTATATCAGTCAGTAAGTCAGTTGGGCAGTCAGATGGTCAATAGGTCAGTCCTTAGGTCAGTCCTTAGGTCAGTCAATACATCAGTCAAGTAATCATTCTCTGTCATCTATATATAAAGCCGTTCCTAACTGACATAGAACCATCAATACCATGGTCGATTTACTCTTGACATGTAATCGATGAAAAATGATGAATTTAATACTCTTATGGTAATGTAAAGTTTTGTATTGTGTCTCTGTTAAAGATAATTAACGTCAATATAGACAATGTCTGTCGTTGTAAAGGATAAATAATGTCATTATAATCATCCAAGTATTGTTCTCTTTGTTGTCTATAACTTCATCTTCCTTTTGACATACGTCTAATTATCATTTTCACTGATCTCTGAAGTGACATTAATTGATTATTATTCCCTGAGTCGTTTACTAAAGCAGTCAATGTCAATCTTATCAAATGTTTATTGATTTCAGCCAAAATACTAATGAAACAGTAAATAACATTTCCCAAGTCGTACCTTGGCGGAGTTGGATTATTGTCTAGATGAAGCATTCATCTTTGTGCAGGTGGTTGCCAACTACTGGGGAGACCGGCCCGGCTACACCCCTCTGGTCTCCAGGTCGATCCACTGGCCCGGCCCCCTCGCACTACCCCCGCAGAACTCCCCAGAGTGCGGCTTCACAGGAAACCACCCTTCGTGTCACTCCGGAGGTGAGGGCCGTTGTCTATAGGCTTTTAAATGGAATGAGACATTTTGAGAATATTCTCAGGATTCTAGAGGAGTGTAAGGATACCCAGGGAAATGATCAGAGTAATGAGGAGATGTTCATGTTTATAGGGCCAGTATTAGTCAATGTACGCCCAATGTATGATTTATGAACAACTAAATACTGATAAAACTGCTCAGCGTAGAGTTGCCAACGATCGTCGTGATCAGTATATATATGACTAATATCGTTTTGCTTTAACTCTAACAACGTTGTATTGCAAACAGAAACCATCCCCATCTACGTGACCATTGTCCTCATCTTCCTCGGCACTGCCGTGGTCAGTCTGGTCGCCGCCATCCTCATCTACAGGTAAATACAACAGGTGTGGGGTCATACTGTATGTAAGGGTACCGAACTGGATGCTTGATTTATCCTCTCATAACATACATGGTGCCTTTCCATCTTATGTTAGCTGTACGATCAATCTTAGCCGCTGGTTATGGGTTGACGATTGATTTTGATAATTATACAGTCGATAAGTTGAAGGATATCCGGGTGAATAGTAGTAATATGGAAACATAACATAACATAACATAACATTACAAAGCATAACATAAACACACACACACACACCCCATCTTTTAATAATTTTCTGGTAACGTTCATATGTCGAAATCTCTTACTATTGAATGGTTTCGCTCAAGAAACTTCGAATTAGATTCTAATGTTATTTAAACTATGCAGCAATACTAGCAAAACTACCTGTGAACGCCAATGCTTATGAGGTCGAATTTTCGGAATTGTTCAAAGCATGAACATTTCAATAAATAATTAGACAGACACTTGTTCTACATGGTTAATATATTCAAACAAAACCAAACACGCACAAACCCAACGTGGCGTGCCACACACAGCATGCTGACACGATATGACGCCATCATGTTTAGCATTTACAAGCATACTAAAAATAAAACTCAATACTAATTGCAATCTTGACGAGTATGAAGGTCTTTTCTACAGGTATGTAATGTACATCTGGTGCAAACACTGCTTTATCTGTTTATTCGTTTTCAATACCGAATATATTTCCTTACTCTCTCGCATATGTTGTAAACACTGTTTATTTTATGACAATGCCGTTGGATATGCATATAAACGCGATGTACTTTCTAATTCTCCCACGTTGAAAATAACGAAAAGACAACGAAGCTTTTCCTGTATGTACGGTTTTACATGGATGGTAAGATTAACGAATGCAATTCCGACTTCTCATATACCATCAACATCATTGTACATTGTATAAAGTTGGTTATATGAGTGGTTAAACACAAATGCGGTTAATTGAAATTGGCCTTGTTTACCACTTGTATTGAACCTCGGCCTGCTTCTGCTTGACACCCAGGGTGCCATAAAGCATTTAGTTCAAATGGTTTTAAGAAATAAATACAAACAATGTTGACTTACGGATATATGACAATGGTAAGAAGAGATTAAAACTAATTAGTTGTGCCATCCGTTCCAAATATATCGATTGTCAAGCTGTGGTGTTGTCCGGGCTTGTTATTCATTCCTTTTGTATATGCATTTCAAATACATATAGCATATAGCTGCACAACTCAGACATTCAGACATGTACATATTCCAGTGTACGTGCATTTAAAATACATGTAACTGATAGCAGCAAGGTCCCAACTGTGAAATAAAATCCAATGAGTTGGTCTTGTTTGGTTAAACACCTCTTCTATAATGCTGAGATCAGGTAACCGCAGTGAATACATACATATATATATATATATATATATATATATATATATATATATATATATATATATATATATATATATATATATATATATATATAACTTCCTGGAGAACAACATCAACATATTCAGCTTATCTACTAGCAAGTGTAAGTTGGACACAGCACCTTTGCTTTGGAAAACATACATGGTTATAAGCCTTACTCTTTTGCTAAATAATATCAAAGCAAAAGGTCTTCAATGTTGATGGAAAGTAAAAACTGCAATAATGTCAGCTGTCAGATTAAATCAAAAACTAAAACGTGGTAAAGCGTCAACACCTTATTATTCAATCCTTGAATACCTCAGACATTACTGGAATCCTCGAGGTCACCATCATTATTGTAAACACACTGACAGGAAACAGCATAGGAGGGAGGTAACCTCATCTCAATCTTCTCACATACATCAACTGCACACTGCAATTAAATGGTGAGCTCTAACCGTGAAACAACTATACACCTCTGTGACCCAAACACACTGACCGTTTACCAATGTTATATTTTAATTAAGAGAAATAATTCCCATACCACTGTGCATTCCAGGCGGTACCAGTGGGAGAAGGACCTGAAGGACACCTCCTGGAGGGTCAACTTCTGTGACATCAAGTTCAGGAACAAGAACAACGACAGCGTCCGGTTCAGCAAGACCTCCATTGTAAGAATACTGATTTCCTAACCGCTTCTTCTGAAGTAGTTCTCTCATTGTAAGAATACTGCTTTCCTAACCGTTACCTCTGAAGTAGTTCTCTCATTGTAAGAATACTGCTTTCCTAACCGTTACCTCTGAACTAGTTCTCTCATTGTAAGAATACTGCTTTCCTAACCGTTACCTCTGAACTAGTTCTCTCATTGTAAGAATACTGCTTTCCTAACCGTTACCTCTGAACTAGTTCTCTCATTGTAAGAATACTGTTTTCCTAACCGTTACTTCTGAAGTAGTTCTCTCATTGTAAGAATACTGCTTTCCTAACCGTTACTTCTGAACTTGTTCTCTCATTGTAAGAATACTGCTTTCCTAACCGCTTCTTCTGAACTAGTTCTCTCATTGTAAGAATACTGCTTTCCTAACCGTTACTTCTGAAGTAGTTCTCTCATTGTAAGAATACTGCTTTCCTAACCGTTACCTCTGAACTAGTTCTCTCATTGTAAGAATACTGCTTTCCTAACCGTTACTTCTGAAGTAGTTCTCTCATTGTAAGAATACTGCTTTCCTAACCGTTACCTCTGAACTAGTTCTCTCATTGTAAGAATACTGCTTTCCTAACCGCTTCTTCTGAACTAGCTCTCTCATTGTAAGAATACTGCTTTCCTAACCGTTACCTCTGAACTAGTTCTTTCATTGTAAGAATACTGCTTTCCTAACCGTTACCTCTGAACTAGTTCTCTCATTGTAAGAATACTGCTTTCCTAACCGTTACCTCTGAACTAGTTCTTTCATTGTAAGAATACTGCTTTACTAACCGTTACCTCTGAACTAGTTCTCTCATTGTAAGAATACAGCTTTCCTAACCGCTTCTTCTGAACTAGCTCTCTCATTGTAAGAATACTGCTTTCCTAACCGTTACCTCTGAACTAGTTCTTTCATTGTAAGAATACTGCTTTCCTAACCGTTACCTCTGAACTAGTTCTCTCATTGTAAGAATACTGCTTTCCTAACCGTTACCTCTGAACTAGTTCTCTCATTGTAAGAATACTGCTTTCCTAACCGTTACCTCTGAACTAGTTCTCTCATTGTAAGAATACTGTTTTCCTAACCGTTACTTCTGAACTAGTTCTCTCATTGTAAGAATACTGCTTTCCTAACCGCTTCTTCTGAACTAGTTCTCTCATTGTAAGAATACTGCTTTCCTAACCGTTACTTCTGAAGTAGTTCTCTCATTGTAAGAATACTGCTTTCCTAACCGTTACCTCTGAACTAGTTCTCTCATTGTAAGAATACTGCTTTCCTAACCGCTTCTTCTGAACTAGCTCTCTCATTGTAAGAATACTGCTTTCCTAACCGTTACCTCTGAACTAGTTCTTTCATTGTAAGAATACTGCTTTCCTAACCGTTACCTCTGAACTAGTTCTCTCATTGTAAGAATACTGCTTTCCTAACCGTTACCTCTGAACTAGTTCTTTCATTGTAAGAATACTGCTTTACTAACCGTTACCTCTGAACTAGTTCTCTCATTGTAAGAATACAGCTTTCCTAACCGCTTCTTCTGAACTAGCTCTCTCATTGTAAGAATACTGCTTTCCTAACCGTTACCTCTGAACTAGTTCTTTCATTGTAAGAATACTGCTTTCCTAACCGTTACCTCTGAACTAGTTCTCTCATTGTAAGAATACTGCTTTCCTAACCGTTACCTCTGAACTAGTTCTTTCATTGTAAGAATACTGCTTTACTAACCGTTACCTCTGAACTAGTTCTCTCATTGTAAGAATACTGCTTTCCTAACCGCTTCTTCTGAACTAGTTCTCTCATTGTAAGAATACTGCTTTCCTAACCGTTACTTCTGAAATAGTTCTCTCATTGTAAGAATACTGCTTTCCTAACCGTTACCTCTGAACTAGTTCTCTCATTGTAAGAATACTGTTTTCCTAACCGTTACTTCTGAACTAGTTCTCTCATTGTAAGAATACTGCTTTCCTAACCGCTTCTTCTGAACTAGTTCTCTCATTGTAAGAATACTGCTTTCCTAACCGTTACTTCTGAAGTAGTTCTCTCATTGTAAGAATACTGCTTTCCTAACCGTTACCTCTGAACTAGTTCTCTCATTGTAAGAATACTGCTTTCCTAACCGCTTCTTCTGAACTAGCTCTCTCATTGTAAGAATACTGCTTTCCTAACCGTTACCTCTGAACTAGTTCTTTCATTGTAAGAATACTGCTTTCCTAACCGTTACCTCTGAACTAGTTCTCTCATTGTAAGAATACTGCTTTCCTAACCGTTACCTCTGAACTAGTTCTTTCATTGTAAGAATACTGCTTTACTAACCGTTACCTCTGAACTAGTTCTCTCATTGTAAGAATACTGTTTTCCTAACCGTTACTTCTGAACTAGTTCTTTCATTGTAAGAATACAGCTTTCCTAACCGTTACCTCTGAACTAGTTCTCTCATTGTAAGAATACTGCTTTCCTAACCGTTACCTCTGAACTAGTTCTCTCATTGTAAGAATACTGCTTTCCTAACCGTTACATCTGAACTAGTTCTCTCATTGTAAGAATACTGCTTTTCTAACCGTTACCTCTGAACTAGTTCTCTCATTGTAAGAATACTGCTTTCCTAACCGTTACCTCTGAACTAGTTCTCTCATTGTAAGAATACTGCTTTCCTAACCGTTACCTCTGAACTAGTTCTCTCATTGTAAGAATACTTCTTTCCTAACCGTTACCTCTGAACTAGTTCTCTCATTGTAAGAATACTGCTTTCCTAACCGTTACCTCTGAACTAGTTCTCTCATTGTAAGAATACTGCTTTCCTAACCGTTACCTCTGAACTAGTTCTCTCATTGTAAGAATACTGCTTTCCTAACCGTTACCTCTGAACTAGTTCTCTCATTGTAAGAATACTGCTTTCCTAACCGTTACCTCTGAACTAGTTCTCTCATTGTAAGAATACTGTTTTCCTAACCACTTCTTCTGAACTTAGTCTAGTTCTTTCAGGGTAAGAATACTGTTATTCCAACCGCTTCTTCTAAACTAATTCTTTCATGAAAAATCATGTATTAAAATAATGCTTTCCTAAACTCATCTTTTGAACTAGTTTCCACGTGAAATACAATGTGGTAGACGTATTTGATCCGTTTTTCATGAACTTCTTCCCGTTCTCGTTCGTTACACTTTATCAAAATCTACATTTTGAAATGATGAACTCACTTAAAAGCAATGCTATGTTTATAGAAATAACGATAGATATCTAATGTATTTAATGTTATTATATGTTGAAACTGTATGATAAAATGGAAATGAAATTGGGTTGGGGAGACACTGAGCAGTACATGACATGAACATGTTTTGTACAATCTGTTCAGTACAACGCCTTCAATCCTAACTCAAAGAATGAAAAGTATATATTTTCAATCCTAGTATTATCAACTAAATGTCTATATTAATAATGTTAATAAATCTGAAACACGTCTTCAAGAAATCAATCTATCAAAATTCGATGTTAAGAAATGTCTTATTGCTTTATTGCTTTTTCGTTGTTCATATGATGAACTATTTGAAAACAGTTAGAGAATATGTCAAGTTTGTAATATAAATGCTTATGATTAGAAGATGAATGTTCTACACGCCTCTGGCCTTTTAAGTACTGAAATAAAGGTTGATTGATGACAAACACGCCCCTTTATGGGTAATGATTAATAATACTGATTTCGCTTACTTGAAATACCATGTTTGAAGTAGTTATCCGTTTATACTTAATGCACTCAATTGAAATACCTTGTTTTAGCAGTACTGTTTACTTAGCTCCTGCACTTAAAATACCATGATTTAGAAGTAATGTTTAGAATCTACTGAACGTGCTTATGACTTCGTAATAATCCGTTCCCAAGAAGTACAATGCTCATTTAACATTCGCCGTCTTTCTCAGACAGCTCACCACTATGAGCAGGCCGAACACAATCCAGTGTATTGTTTACCGATACGAATGAATATTAATAAAACAACAATGGGAAACTGCAGTTTGAATGATTAAGAAGTGTATATTACTGGAAATAGTCCAGGTGGCTTGACACATGAATCAGAATAATACAGAGAAAATCTATTCTATGTACTCGGGTCTTGTATTGAACATATATACTGTTCAATATGTTTCGGACGGTGCTAAAACGATTATTCATGATGCGTAAGGTTAATATAAGGAGGAACCATGATACCGAGGATATGGTAAAATTGTGGACCCCCATAGGAAGAAAAAACCCCAAGGATGTGAAGCATCCGAAGGTTGTTCCTGACCATCAGTGTCTAGGAATGGTTTCACTATATTATCGACCGTTTTAAAGTGTAAAACAGACTCTGTTATAGCGTCATATTGAGGATCCCTGGTAAATAGAGTCGTTCATAAATTCCTTGTTTGGAACCTGAAATCCGTGTTTACAGCCGCGCATTATAAGTTGTTTTTTCTACCGTGGAATCTCATCTGCCTCGCTGGCGCAGTAGTCAAAAGCGCTAACTAACATACCACAGGTGATTGTGGATACCGGTTCCAGACGCACTCTCTTCAAAATATTTGCTGTTCATATTCTGTCATATATTTGAGAAAGATAGTTTCTTCAGATCTTTACTTGCAGGGTTTACACTCATTGTAATTCCTCCTAACAGGATTTACAATTGTCTGTGTAAACCCTCCTGGAGGGACTTACAATGTTGTAAGTCCTTCGTACCGGGTGATACTTGAAACGACCTTTCTAAACCGTATCATTTATATGGCTAGTAGGTTGATAAATGCTTTTAATACACACATTATGAATAAAATTTGTACTTTTATAATGGTTTAATTTCATACACTATTTCTAACATGTTATGTTTAAGTTACTTCAGCCTTAACACACACTGTTGAGTTGACAGACTGCAAAGTATTATACAAAATAAATTCTCAACGTAACTGAAAAATTCTTCAGTTGTGTTCTAGAGTAAGTTGTTGAGTTGATGCAAAGACCTGTCAACATGAAATGGAGAGTCGTAATGTACCTATTTCCTTGATGTCACAATGCACAAGGTATTGAGTGCGACAAGGTAGGCATCTCCCTCCTTTACTTTTATTACCGAGGATTTCACTTCTTCTCATCTGTATAGATTCCATAACCACTATTTAACGATCAATCCTCTTAAAGAATGGTTGAGATTGAGGTAAAATAAGTGTTCCTGGGTATTAGTATATGTAGAGGAAATTGCACTCAACGTTTAATATAGAATATTGTTCCCAAGTACCTGTACACACGGCAATGACTCGCCGTATTATGGACAGTCTATAAGATCCACGTAAGATCCACATCAGTTTATGAATAAGTGATGGCTCTACGTTTGAATAGCGATCACGCGGAGAGGACAAAACTGCTCATTATTTCAAATGATAGTAATTAGTTTGTCACGCAATAACATCAAAGATGGATTATTTATTGACCGCTGTCCATATGTATGATATTGGTACGCTGAGAGTCCTTGTACCGGTAGGGAACTAGTATTCTTCTGATCGATAGTGCTACAAAGTAGACATCAGTCGTTATGATATCCTTGACCAACTAAAATATGAACTTCATGAAGTATCGTAAAAGCATGGTCGAAGACAAGATACATTAATCAACAGTTATTGTGAATCGTACATATCGTATCTCCTGTAAGTATCCCTTCCCTTTCAACTTTTACGATTTATTCAAGTGTAAAACATCTGTACTCGTTCATGAATATATATAAACGTCAATGTCAATACATAATAAAAAATACAATGCAATACAAAAAAAATTAAAACTCTTTTTTTCTTCTCGCTTCCAAAAGAGAATCGACGGTGAAAGTTTAAAATCCTGTAATAAAATATTAAGGTATTTCTTATGTGAGATTTATCATTCTGATGTAGGCCAATAGGGGCGAATTTAAGGTGTAGTGTGACTTAATGTCTATTTTCAATGTGTAAGTTTATGATACTTTATATTCATTGATTGTTGTTTGTTCTAAAATGTGTTTATGTTTGGATGTGGAAGGTAGTTCAGATTTGAAATATGAGTCGTCAACCGTTCATCATCAATTACTGTTTGATTTCTTCACAGGCCTGGCTTTCAGAGAAAGATCAAAGTTTGAACTCGTCCGATATTTTCGCAGAACAGTGCTTCACCCGGATCGGCATCTACCAGGTACACCTCTATTCTTATTACTCCCACTTGTGACGTCATCCTATTGTTCCTTCTCTCTGTTGCTTTTCAGTTGCTTGAACTTTCATTTATTTAAACTTTAAAAGTAAACTGGTTTAATAAGCAACAATGTCAGTGAAATATAAGTAGGTTAATATCCTAGTAACTCCCGACTCCTTAAATACATGTGGATGGCTCTCGGCACTTCTTCTCGGCCTTGGTTCCATTGATTATATTTAAGGAATAGAGAGTTTCTCGGACATTAAACTGTATCCATACAACCGGGCAGAGGAAACGATACGAACAAACATGGTATTTTTATATGCTAAATACGACAGGGAAACAGATGCATGTCTCCAGGTGCCAACTAAACTATATGTTGAATGTTTAAAACATTATCTGATAATGTGTTTGACAATACGTCAATTTTAAATCTCTTCAACGTTATTGGAGTGTAAAATTCAAAGGTCACACATTTGGCATGGTGAATACCGACTCAGAGCAGAAGCACATTTATTTAATCAAAGGTTCATTATGCCACAGCAGCTTCATTGACCTTAATTTCCATACTTATTAACTGATATCCTACTCGAACCATTCTGAAACAACGATTTCAACACCCCATGGAATAGACATACATAAATTAAAAACATAATATCCTGATGACTGAATATGTGTATTTTGAGATTATGTCTGAGTTTATTAAGAATGTGGTCACATATAACCTGAACATTCATTTACCATTACAACATGGGTTTATATTATTATTACAGTGCGAATGCGACGTGTAACGTTATTATAGCTTTTGAACAAAGGAAGCCGAATTTCTATAAAAATCATTATTTTTTAAAACATAATGAAATCATAATGAAGACAAGGCATTTATACTGTTTCAGAAACAACCTGTCAACGACTAATTGCTTTACAACGCGTACAGCAGACATACATGTAATTTGTTGAAAATATTGTAAAAAATAATATACTGCCAAACGTGTCCCTGTAACAATGATATTATCTTTCTTCCTATATGGTTTCGTCACACAATGAACAATTCGCAGCCGTTGACTTGTAAAACGAGGGAATTAAAGGAATTTAACATAACTTGGTACCAGTATTTACAATACACCACAGTTTTTATAGAGCCATATTTGTCTTGACACTTACATATTCAAGTGAATGTTTGTTTTAACTGTCAACAGTTTGCGGTATAGATATGACCAAGCTTTATTGAAGATCAATCTTAACCACTTTGCTAGATAGTTTCAATTCTATTTCCACATAAATGCTCGAAAACGTTGTAAGCATATAACTGGAAACGAAACACGAAATGAAGACTATGATAACCAATAAAGTTGTGTCGTGAATGTGTTTAGTTCTGGTGGCTATTCTCGATACGTTCGTAACTCTATGAACTTCTTAAACCCTTAAGTCTGTTTACGATCAAATTTATGAATTCTTACGGCTACGGACGTTTCGGAATAAGAGCCCTATTCTATAAGGATTTAGATTAAATGTCCTTGCTTTTGCACCTCAGGGGGAGACAGTTGCTGTCAAGAAGGTGGAGTGTGACAGGGTTGATCTCAGCAGGAAAACACTCCTGGAGTTTAAACAGGTACAGTCTCACAGACTAGTTTCTTTATAAATATGATATGAACATTTACAATTTAATTGTAATTGTGAAAGTAGAGCGGCACGACGTATTTGCTGATCCAACGTTATTACGGAATTGAGATTGCAAAAGAGGTTTGAATTCAAATAGTCTTTATTGAGATATACGTGGATCACCTGTTTAAAAGGAATTGTATTTATATACAACACGAAGAGACATACTCATGTCTTGCAGTATAAAAATAGATTCTTGGTATAAACATTGCTAAATGGCAGATAGATGGATCTAATATACTAAACTCCACAAAATAAACGTGTAATTGAAAAATCATATATATTACATACACATTATATTAAATGTATTCAATTGAATTTTTCAACCGATAGATTTCCCATCGTCACACCCGCTTTAGCATTTTTTTCACACATTCTATTTTAACATTATTTGAAGAGGAGAAAATGGGTTTTAAACGTTTTATATTGATTACAAATCTACAACAGAGAGAGGACGGAAACCACGCCTGCTTGGACAAATTGAAGACTCGTATGGATTAAAAGACTATTTGCCAATAATGAAGAATGATACACATCTAAAACTATTAAATAAGTTAAGACTTGGTGCGCATCAGCTTGAGATTGAGAGGGGGCACGATATACCAACATCTCAGTGGACTGTTGGCTTTGTAAGCAATGCAGTTTAACTGTGATAGAGAGCGAGTAGCACTTTTTATTGACATGCCCAAAGTACCTGCAGCAACGTTCTAAACTCATTCTGTCCTACGGTCTAACAGATGTTGAGTTGTCAAGAAAATAACCTCTCGCATCTTGTCTTAACCTCAGGAGTCAACATACATAAAACACCTCTTAATTATTATATGATATGAATCAAATTAGATTAGGCCTCATTGGTTAGCGCTGCTGTTGAATTTGTGTTTTTGTTTTTCACATGAAAAATATTTGTGCAATTGTATATATGTATTTATATATTTATAATGTTTGTCTTTGTATACTACCAAATATACGTTTTCTGTGCTTTTATTATTTTATCATGTCATTTTCAGGTACGAGATCTCCAACACGAGAACTTGGCGAGATTTGTGGGTGCAGTGATTGAACCTAGCAAGAACTTCCTACTCACTGAATACTGTAACAAGGGCAGTCTACAGGTTGGTCTATACAGAACAGATTGTTTTAACCTATGAGTGGTCCTAAATTATCGAACTCTGTAAATATATTTTATATCACAAACATAATGTCATAAGAATAAGTGAAATGAAGGACCATTTAGATGGTTTACATCTTTAAATCATACGAGAAACCAATGTAAATGTAAACCAATCACAGAATCCACAGACCCAATCAGAGCATTCGTACATAACCCGTCTTATATTGCTGGGAGATTGGTCTCCGCTTCATCTAGCAGCTTAAATCATTCACTCATCATTTGAAAATAGCTTGACCGAGAAACGTTAGCGAATACCATTGTTATATTTGATATCACACTATCTACAATGGTATAAAATTCTGGTATTCCTTTTGGGAGGAGTCCCTTCAGAAATTCAAACCCTCACCCTAAGTCAGGAAACAACATACCAACAACTTACCAATTCGGCCACCGTGACCTCGATTCCCCCCACATATCAAATATACAGTGTATACCAACGCTACTTTTTCATTATATCTGCCTGTCAGGGGTCTGGATGACAGACTACGGTGCATCTCGCGGTGCATAATTAGCAAATTCACGTGTAGTAGTGTCAGTAGATACGAGTAGCTGTTACTGAAGGCGACTGACCTGTGTTGCAGGATGTTCTACAGAACGACAACATCAAGTTGGACTGGACGTTTCGCCTCTCCTTGCTGAGAGATATATCTCGGGTAGGTAGTACCTGGTTGGGTGGATGTCATAGCAACTGTGGTTCTTTCACATTAAATGAAAAATCAATATTCAACAAACGGCTTCGCCTTTTCGGTTTACCTTTTTCACAAGACTGTAAAGTGAAGCCTATATATTAAGTATCCATCACCAAAAGTAAGCCCTGAATCTCCTAACAATACGTCGACAATAGCAGACAATAACAAGGAAATCAAGAATGAGAGGACAATGTTTTTTGATTTCAGATCTAGATCTTGTTTCTTGGTATTTGATACAGTTGTAGATTACTGTTTAGCACTGTATGAAGACCACTGGAACATATTCCACACAAAACAAACTAAATTAGTAAGCAAATTAAACAAGAATGTAATATGCTCCTAACCAATATACAGGGCATGTCCTTCCTGCACCGGTCAGTGGTGGGTTACCATGGCAACCTAAGATCGTCCAACTGCGTGGTGGACAGCAAGTTCTCCCTGAAAGTGACGGACTACGGACTGCCCAGTCTCCGCGCTCACCGGAGTTCCTTCTACAACGACAACACGCACGCTAAGTATGAACGTAAGTACCCTGCCTTATTGTTAGGTTTCCAACTCAATTATTGATTTGATCTAATTTGTTTTTTTCTGACAGATCACATGGATGTTCAAATACAAAAAAGGACAGCCTCAACATGGAGTACTAACGAACTGTTTGAAATTTCTTCTTGTTAAATGTCAAAACATTTTCGAAAATTAAAGAATGATTTTCTTCTTGAAAATACCGTATATATAAAATATCTAAATTTGATATATGATTTATTCATTGCCACCCTTTTCAATTTTCAAAAATAAACATTTAAACATATCGTGTAAACAAACCTTGAGACCAATCTACAAACATTCTAGAAGTACCCGTAACGTCAAGCCATCTACCTACTCATTAACAATTTGTGCTTAACCGTAAAAGTGAAAGAAACATTTAACGTAACAAGTTTCTTTCTCACTATTAAACAAAAGAAATTGCCTTTACACTACTTAGTTTATCACACTATACATTCTCAAGCGTTCATAAAATATTTCCTCGACATCACATTTATCAACCTACCAGCCATATAACGTGACACTTGAAACGACCTTTCTAAACCGTATCACCCGGTACGAGGGACTTACAACTTACACAGACAGTTGTAAACATTGTTAGAATGAATTATAATGATTGTAAACCCTAATATATTTGCTAAGATGACGGCTTGAAAGTAAAGATCTGAAGAAACTAACTTAGACTAATTTCTAAAATTTAAGACAGAATATAAACAGCAAATGTTTATTCAGAAAGTGCGTCTCGACCCTGTATCCACTATCACCTGTAGTAACTGAGTTAACGCCTTAGTCTAATACGCCAACGGGGCAGATGAGATTTCAGGGTACAAAAGCAACTCATATAGCGCGGCTGTTAACAGGCTGACATCAGCCAGGGATCCTTAATATAACACCAGGGATCCTCAATATAACGCGATATCAAGCAAAAAGCCTGTTTTACACTTAAAAACGGTTGATAGTATGAAGAAACCATTATACCTCGGATATGGTATCGTTGTAGACCCTGATAGTCAGGAAAAACCCTCGGATGCTTCGCATTCTCTGGTTTTCCTTCCTATCAGGGTCCACAACCTTACCATATCCTCAGTATCATGGTTTCTCCTTATAATATTACATGTATATTGCCCTTCTGTCTTTAGATAAAAGTAAACAAACCAGCGCTTCTCTCTCTAATCCTCAATGCTTCTAACTTCCCTGCAGGATTGTTGTGGGTGGCCCCTGAGCACCTCGCCGACGAGCTAGGGTCCCCGAAGGGCGATGTGTACAGTTTCGCAATCATATTGGAGGAAATGATAGTTCGCTCAGCGCCTTATGATACGTTCAGGGGCATCATGGATCCTGAAGGTGGGTGCTATAACAAGGGAGATGTAGCCATATTTCATTTTAGTTAATTATAATGGAGGACATGAGTGGTCGTCATGATAAGTGGTGTTTCAATAGGACAGTGTTCCGTGGAGCTCCTCATGAGATGAACCGTGTATAGAGCAGTTTTGTTTGCTGAGTAGCGTCCAGACACGCACTATAGCGAGGAATTGGATCTTTGACTCCGGGAACGGATGTTTTGAAGTGTATTATGTAATATACATAAAGTGAACAAATCACACTTCAACAGTACCAAGTACCAACTTATATCATAAGTAAGGTTTAATCGGGAACAACCACTAACTTCAGTCCTTGAAGGAGTCATATATTACGTGGGAATAATAAAACAATCAGTTCTAACAACTTTATATCATAAAACAGCGCAACTTTAAATTCGATTCACCGTCAATACAAACCTAAGTATGAAGAACAGACCTCTCCGCTGGATGGTGACCACGTCTTCAGTAACACGCCTGTATTCAACATTGACCACCATTGTTATTGTCCCCCGCCGCAACGCGGAACGGGGGACTATGTATTCAGCGGCGTCCGTACGTACGTACGTCCGTCCGTACGTCACATTTCTTGTTTACGCGATATCTTATGAAGCGTTGCATCCAAAGTCTTCAAATTTCATGTCTGCCTACATTGTGGGAAGACGCAGACACCAGTCACTTTTGGTGACCTTGGCCTTATTTTTAAGGTCACCACGACACTTTGACCACTCTTTGAACTCTTGTAAAGGCGATATCTCATGAAACATTGCATCCAAAGTCTTCAAATTAGTTGTCAGCCTACATTGGGGAAAGACACAGACACCAGTTTATTTTGGTGACCTTGACCTTATTTTCAAGGTCACCGCAACACTGAGCACTTTTCTAACTCTTGTTAACGTGATATATATCTTTACCAGTTGGACTCAAAGTCTTCAAATTTGGTGTCAGTCTACACTGGGGGATGACGCAGACACCAGGGGATTTTGGTGACCTTGACCTTATTTTCAAAGTCACTACAACACTTTGACCACTTTTCGAACTCTTGTTATCACCATTTATTATGACCGGTTGGACCAAATGTTTTCAAATTTGGTGTCAGTCTACATAGGAGGATGACGCAGACGCCAGTCGATTTGGTGACCTTGACCTTATTTTCAAGGTCACCACAAAACTTTGACAACTTTTAGAACTCTTATTAACACGATATATGAACCCAAGTAGCTCCAATGATGTGTCTTACTAACTCAATGTCATCGGCGGGGGACATTGCCATGTTAGTGGCAAACACTTGTTTATAACTTGCTGTGTCTCGTAGAACACGTTATTACACTATGGTATTACGGACAGACGGATGTGACCGATTTTCTGGGTCCCAATGGGTTCAGAATTTCATATCCTTATGTGCAGCAGCTCATGTAACACTTAATATCTTTTAGCACGGATTCACACCTTAGATTAATACTGATTCTTGTAAAGGATTAAAAAACATCACTTATGCTGCAGACATCATCGAGCGAGTGGCGAGTCACGACAAGCCCCCCTTCAGACCCAAGGTGAACCAAGCGTTCGGACCTAAGGGGGTGCACCTGCTGATGCACAAGTGCTGGGTAGAGAACCCGGATGAGCGACCCCCATTCTACAGCATCTCCAAGGAGCTCCGTACTCTACAAGGGTAGGACTGGACTTACAGCTTGTCCAAGTTTATTTACTGATACTTCTGTTTAAGAATCTTTAAGCGACCTTTCATTTTGAAACAAAAAATCAGTGTATACCTTCTTTAATGAATCGCCTTCTAAACAAATCTTACAGTGTCCAGATTAGGACAGCAACTGTTAAGAAGAATGTGTGCATGATAAACCTGAAACTTTGGGGAAAACGGTGCCGTCAAGTTCACTGAATTATCATTTGCAATGAGTGTGCAAAGTGTTCGAACTATCTCGTGGCACTGTCCTATTCAATGCTGTAAAATAACACAAGTTATGAAACTTTCAACAGATTGTTTAATTTATTTTTAGGAAGTTACTAACCTTACCCATCACGTAGGTTTCCCCCTGAACTATTATATATAGTTACGGCATTAACATGAGTTACAAATTATAAGTGAATGCTCCCATGTCCTGGACAGATCCAAGACGGACAACATAGTGGAGGCGTTGATCCACCGTCTCGAGGACTACGCGTCTAACCTTGAGGACATCGTGGAGGACAGAACGCAGCAGCTCATCGCCGAGAAGAAGAAGTCAGAGGCGCTCCTTTATCAGATCCTTCCAAAGTAAGAGCGAGTTTCTTTGTCAGTTGATAGTAATACATGAGGATTATCCGCTTAACGGTTGACAGCAACAACGAACATGATGATCATCAACACTGTATTAATGGTTCAATACGACACCAACCACTTTTGGTCAAAGTAAAATATTCTAAATGTGTGGAGGCGTCCAGCCTGTATGGATTGTTTGTACAAAGATGGTACATCAAACCGTATAACCCACAAGGGAATCATACAGCAATAATATTAAAGAGTAATCAGTAATTGAATTGACTAAATCATGAGCTATTTCTTGATAAGTATTGAAAGTTATCTTTATAAAAAAATTGATTGTTAAAATTTACATGCGCAATTTGAACAATATAGTCTTGAAATATTGTAAAAGAATGGTAGGGCCACTAGGGTGTATCGCTACTTATGGCAGTGACGACGTGGACGGAACTCATCCTCATGCAAATGTCGTTACTGTCCAAGTGCTAAATGTGAAATATGTACATGTTATTGGGTAAAGTAGAACTACTCTCAATCATCAAGTACTTCCAGGTCGACAACTTGACATGTACATTGTACCATGTTCTTATATTAATATATACATCATATTAGAATAGCGTCATGAATAGATACTATTGCGGTTTAGTCCACCTGTCACCTGTATTGCAGGTCAGTAGCCGAGCAGCTGAAGCAGGGCAAGTCGGTGGTGCCGGAGACGTACGAGAGTGTCACCATCTACTTCAGCGACATCGTCGGCTTTACTTCCATGTGCTCCGCCAGCACTCCTATGGAGGTAATGTCACAAAGTGCAGCTTATATCATACTAATTCCAAACACCAAACAGGTTCTCATAGCACTGCACATGTAATTTAGAATAGAATTGATAGTACTGTCATGAAATTATCATTCGACAGCACAAGGAAGTTTAGGGGGAGGACAGTTCGTGTCACAAATCCAGTCTCATTAAAATCAACCGTTTTCCCGAGGAATAAGCGTTACAAAATAATGCATCTACCGGGGTATGAACTCATATATGGAACCTGTTCGTTAAATGGACAATTTTGCAAATTTTATTCCTTGGAACAATGTCGATTTTTAATCAGATTGGTTACAAATCTGTACATGTGTGGAACCTAGATACTGAATTCTTATTAATATGTACTGTCAAGTAACAGATACTTGTTGATACCTGACGACACACGTGCTGTATACACAATATAGGTCTGTCTCACAGATTGTCTCTTTATGATATTTTAACTTACTACATCGGATGTATAGCAAGTCTGGATTTGGCGAACATTACCAAACCAGTAAATGATTTAAAGTCATAGCTCAATGCCAGACAAATAAAATATCATATCTCACGTTATACACTTAAAAGTAATTAACTGGTAACAAATAGTTGCATTAAATCAAGTTTCTACATTAAGTGTAACATGCTCTGTTTCCCCCGTTTCCCGGTTTTATTCATTGCAAATGGCGTTATTATGCTGTGACGGTTATGTTTTACAACATGTTTCTAAAAATCTCTTTATGATTTGATTCATCTCGATTGCAACATGTTCAGTGCACATGTACTATGATAAGTGAACGCAATCCTCATTTGCTCTATTTGCAGGCGTTAAATTACTTCGTCATATCAGAAACCTGGCTTTAAATGGATTTTTGTAATCAACAGTGTATTCATATTTCAGCACAAATATACATCCTATTGCAAATCTGATTTTATTTTTGCGCCGGGAAGTCAACTTATTTTCACACGGTCAATGAAAACGAGAAAATGTGTTTTGTATAAAATGTCGATATAATATGTCTCCTCTTTACGTTCAATAATTTCTTCGATCCATCACATTCGTATTCTTACTTACTCATTTTCTTGTTGGAATAATTAATTTTGTTGTTTGTATGTGTATTCTGCTGTACGATGTCACGACGCCTTCCTATAATATAAGAACATTTATTTGCGTGTATTGCGTAAATGCCTCCTCATATCTTACTTTTACCTTTATATTAGTGCTCTTACATAATTCATTTGATATGTGAAACATGATAGTTTGTGCTCCGATGTTTTGTTGTGTACTGTCTCATGTTGTAACCACAGTGCCACGCCCACACAGTGCAATATAAGTATATGTTGTCTTATCAAATCTTTGTTGACGTCTCCCCAGTGCAATATGAGTATATGTTGTCTTACCTTATTTATGATGTCTTCAGGTGGTCAGCGCCCTGAACGACCTGTATTCACTCTTCGACAGCGTCATCGACAACTTCGACGTGTACAAGGTGAGGACTAAGTCATGTTATCTCGATGTGTGCGCCAGAGCGCTACCTGACAGGTAGAGGGCGGGTCCTCTGTAGCAGCAATAACACGTAATAACTGACGTAGATCATATAGTTACGCAAAATAATGACATCTTGTTAAATGATGACTTTAATGATGTTGATGATGATGAAAAACCGACGAATACTTACGATGCTGCTATTTATTACATCGTCGTGACGAAGGTAGTGATGGAAATTTTGAAAATACATTAAATAATGTTAATATATATTTATAATGATAATGACGATGCATAATGAAGATGAGGATGACGATGACAAATAACTGAAGAAGACGATGGTGACACTACTGATAATGAAGACGATATTGTTAACGAAGACGACGACAAATCAGATGACGATGACGATGACGGTGTTGATGAGGTTTCCCTCTAATACAGGTGGAGACTATAGGGGACGCGTACATGGTTGTATCGGGGGTTCCAGAGCGGAACGGACAGAAGCACGCTGTGGAGATATGCCGACTGTCCCTGGCTCTCATCGAGGGCGTCAAGACGTTCGTCTTCAGACACAGGCCAGAGGACAAACTCACTGTCAGGATAGGCATACACTCAGGTTGATGTATTAATATTATCCATTTATTCAATAACTATAATTAAATGGTAGAAAAGGCATACTTTCATGCAGGTATATGTATATCCATTGACCCGACTAATCCAATGGTAGAATAGGCATACATTCAGGTAGATGTATTAATATTATCCATTTATTCAATAACTATTTTAATGGTAGAATAGGCATACACTCGTGCAGGTATATGTATTAATATTATCCATTTATTCAATAACTATTTAAATGGTAGAATAGGCATACACTCGTGCAGGTATATGTATATCCATTGACCCGACTAAATCAACGGTAGAATAGGCCTACACTCAGGTATATGTGTTTCAATTTACCCGACTAATTAAATGGTAGAATAGGCATACACTCATACAGGTATATGTATATCAATTTAATCGACCAACCCCATGTCAGAATGGGCACTCATTCATGTATATGTATTTAATTTCGCAAAATTCCATACCTCTCATGCGAATCCTAAAAGTATTTACCTACCGTTGAATATAGCGTCACCAAGAGTTCACGGGACTAATTCTGCTTCTGATCTGATTCAATGCATATATTGTTTTAAAGGGACAGTAGCACGTTTTTTTGCTCAAATAAGTTGATGAAATGTATTTGAAAAATAATTTCACCAATAGTAAAATATCCTTCTCTTCATTTCATAATTCTTGCGCGATCTGATGCACCAAATACTGGGCTTTGTAAATGGGTCACTATTAGCTGACAGGATATTATAAAGTATTTTATAATATTTTTTCAAGCGAATATTTTATCATGTTGGTGGGCTAGGCAAATGGCTCATATGAGCAATGTGCTAATATGTTTGGCTTTGAAAAATCATATCCTTGTTATTATCCGTTCGATTTTTACGTTTGATGGCTTGTTTTAAAGAAAAATGTATTGGCTTTGCCGTGGTATATAACATTGAATGATAATATGATGACAACATTCTGAAATATAATTTCAAACGGACATGGGGTGTTGACCCCTTTACATCCCTTTACTTTTTTTTTTTATAGTATATGGGGTTAGATCGTCGACTTCATATTCGTTGTAATCGCTAGTTTCGACAATACAAGCCCCTGTGCCTTGCCCAAGGACACAACATGGATATTTCAGATTATTATTAGGTATTAAAACATTCCTCATGAACAGGAATTAGGGTATCTTTTAAAAAGTCGCGTACATCTTGTTTTAAAATTCTTTATTAAGGATGAATTCCAGGCAGTTAAGAACAATATATCAGCTATATAGTGACCTTTAATACTGGGTTAATTCTCTTTCAGATTTACGTAAATAGTCCTCATGTTGATAAGTATAGGTTAATCACCCAACAAGGTGGTTGTTGAAATCAACTTTGCGAGGGCGTCATCCCGAGCAGAGTTGATTTCAATAACTACCGCAGTGAGGGTGATTAAACGACTTACACCACTTGGGCAAGTTATGTCCTGGGCGGTTATATCTTTGCCAAACCGTTTCTAATAACTTGCCCTAGTGGTGTAAATGACGTTACAATGTATATGATAAAGAGATTACATGTATTAACCTCGTGTGTTTTCGTATCATTAATATCATATAAGAATTAAAACATTACTTAGTCCAAATATATTATATTAATGATGCGGAAACACACTTGGTAATATCCATTTACTCTTTTCACTGACGAGGACACTCATGTGGGGTTTCTTCTGTCTGTTCTCATAGACCTAGATGTGTCTGCCCGAACACCAAATGTATATGTTCAGTCCCACCCATTATAAACGTTCGTCAGCTATAAACTGACCACTAACTCAGACCGGTCGATGTTGCAGGCCCGTGTGCTGCAGGGGTGGTGGGACTGAAGATGCCGAGGTACTGTCTGTTCGGGGACACCGTCAACACCACGTCGAGGATGGAGTCTACCGGAGAACGTGAGTCTTTGTAGATTCCTTACTCGTGCATACATTAAAGCATGGTTAGAATGCTTACAATGATTCAGCTTTTAGCCTATATGAGATTTGCTATGTGTTTTTGTCCTGATCTGAATAATATAAATCAGTTTCACATTAGATAATCCACTATAATTGTAGATGATAGTATATCAATCCGGTATACATTGGTATTGTGGATAGCCTGATGGCCTCTCACGACATACATGAAGGAGTGCATTTTGGTGGAGACACCAAACCATCATAACCATTCATTCAGTTTCATTTTGCTTTATGTCCCTGACTAGGCAATTCATCCGCATTGTCTTCAGCTTGTAAACGACAGTACGGAATGATTAGATAACCACTCAGCATATGCAATACAGTACGTAACCCTTGTAATTTTGTTTCTAAAATTTCAGCTTCGAAAATTCATCTGAGTTGCGCCACAAAGCGGATTTTAGACGAAGTTGGAAAGTTCCACACGGAGCTTCGAGGAGAAGTCGCTATGAAGGTAGCACTGGTCATGAAGACAAAACTGTCATTCAACTCTTAGCAACCTTCTCACTAGCATTAAGCATCTATAGGCATAAAGACAAAACTGTCATTCGACTCTTAGCAACCTTCTCACTAGCATCAAGCATCTATAGGCATAAAGAAAGAGCTGTCATTCAACTCTTAGCAACCTTCTCACTAGCATCAAGCATCTATAGGCATAAAGAAAGAGCTGTCGTACAACTCTTAGCAACCTTCTCACTAGCATCAAGCATCTATAGGCATAAAGAAAGAGCTGTCATTCAACTGTTAGCAACCTTCTCACTAGCATCAAGCATCTATAGGCATAAAGACAAAACTGTCATTCAACTCTTAGCAACCTTCTCACTAGTATCAATCATCTATAGGCATAAAGAAAGAGCTGTCATTCAACTCTTAGCAACCTTCTCACTAGCATCAATCATCTATAGGCATAAAGAAAGAGCTGTCATTCAACTCTTAGCAACCTTCTCACTAGCATCAAGCATCTATAGGCATAAAGACAAAACTGTCATTCAACTCTAAGCAACCTTCTCACTAGCATCAAGCATCTATAGGCATAAAGACAAAACTGTCATTCAACTGTTAGCAACCTTCTCACTAGCGTCAAGCATCTATAGGCATAAAGACAAAACTGTCATTCAACTCTTAGCAACCTTCTCACTAGCATCAAGCATCTATAGGCATAAAGACAAAACTGTCATTCAACTCTTAGCAACCTTCTCACTAGCATCAGGCATCTATAGGCATAAAGACAAAACTGTCATTCAACTCTTAGCAACCTTCTCACTAGCATCAGGCATCTATAGGCATAAAGACAAAACTGTCATTCAACTCTTAGCAACCTTCTCACTAGCATCAGGCATCTATAGGCATAAAGACAAAACTGTCATTCAACTCTTAGCAACCTTCTCACTAGCATCAAGCATCTATAGGCATAAAGACAAAACTGTCATTCAACTCTTAGCAACCTTCTCACTAGCATCAAGCATCTATAGGCATAAAGACAAAACTGTCATTCAACTCTTAGCAACCTTCTCATTAGCATCAAGCATCTATAGGCATAAAAAAAGAGCTGTCATTCAACTCTTAGCAACCTTCTCACTAGCATCAGACATCTATAGGCATAAAGACAAAACTGTCATTCAACTCTTAGCAACCTTCTCACTAGCATCAAGCAACTATAGGCATAAAGACAAAACTGTCATTCAACTGTTAGCAACCTTCTCACTAGCATCAAGCATCTATAGGCAGAAAGAGAAAACTGTCATTCAACTGTTAGCAACCTTCTCACTAGCATCAAGCATCTATAGGCACAAAGACAAAACTGTCATTCAACTCTTAGCAACCTTCTCACTAGCATCAAGCATCTATAGGCATAAAGACAAAACTGTCATTCAACTCTTAGCAACCTTCTCACTAGCATCAAGCATCTATAGGCATACAGACAAAACTGTCATTCAACTCTTAGCAACCTTCTCATTAGCATCAAGCATCTATAGGCATAAAGAAAGAGCTGTCATTCAACTCTTAGCAACCTTCTCACTAGCATCAGACATCTATAGGCATAAAGACAAAACTGTCATTCAACTCTTAGCAACCTTCTCACTAGCATCAAGCAACTATAGGCATAAAGACAAAACTGTCATTCAACTGTTAGCAACCTTCTCACTAGCATCAAGCATCTATAGGCATAAAGAGAAAACTGTCATTCAACTGTTAGCAACCTTCTCACTAGCATCAAGCATCTATAGGCACAAAGACAAAACTGTCATTCAACTTCTAGCAACCTTCTCACTAGCATCAAGCATCTATAGGCATAAAGACAAAACTGTCATTCAACTGTTCGCAACCTTCTCACTAGCATCAAGCATCTATAGGCATAAAGACAAAACTGTCATTCAACTGTTAGCAACCTTCTCACTAGCATCAAGCATCTATAGGCATAAAGACAAAACTGTCATTCGACTCTTAGCAACCTTCTCACTAGCATCAAGCATCTATAGGCATAAAGAAAGAGCTGTCATTTAACTCTTAGCAACCTTCTCACTACCATCAAGCATCTATAGGCATAAAGACAAAACTGTCATTCAACTCTTAGCAACCTTCTCACTAGCATCAAGCATCTATAGGCATAAAGAAAGAGCTGTCATTTAACTCTTAGCAACCTTCTCACTACCATCAAGCATCTATAGGCATGAAGACAAAACTGTCATTCAACTGTTAGCAACCTTCTCACTACCATCAAGCATCTATAGGCATAAAGACAAAACTGTCATTCAACTCTTAGCAACCTTCTCACTAGCATCAAGCATCTATAGGCATACAGAAAGAGCTGTCATTCAACTGTTAGCAACCTTCTCACTAGCATCAAGCATCTATAGGCATAAAGACAAAACTGTTATTCAACTCTTAGCAACCTTCTCACTAGCATCAAGCATCTATAGGCATAAAGACAAAACTGTCATTAAACTCTTAGCAACCTTCTCACTAGCATCAAGCATCTATAGGCATAAAGACAAAACTGTCATTCAACTCTTCGCAACCTTCTCACTAGCATCAGGCATCTATAGGCATAAAGAAAGAGCTGTCATTCAACTGTTAGCAACCCTCTCACTAGCATCAAGCATCTATAGGCATAAAGACAAAACTGACATTCAACTCTTAGCAACCTTCTCACTAGCATCAAGCATCTATAGGCATAAAGACAAAACTGTTATTCAACTCTTAGCAACCTTCTCACTAGCATCAAGCATCTATAGGCATAAGGAAAGAGCTGTCATTCAACTCTTAGCAACCTTCTCACTAGCATCAGGCATCTATAGGCATAAAGAAAGAGCTGTCATTCAACTCTTAGCAACCCTCTCACTAGCATCAAGCATCTATAGGCATAAAGACAAAACTGTCATTCAACTCTTAGCAACCTTCTCACTAGCATCAGGCATCTATAGGCATAAAGAAAGAGCTGTCATTCAACTGTTAGCAACCCTCTCACTAGCATCAATCATCTATAGGCATAAAGAAAGAGCTGTCTTTCAACTCTTAGCAACCTTCTCACTAGCATCAAGCATCTATAGGCATAAAGAAAGAGCTGTCATTCAACTCTTAGCAACCTTCTCACTAGCATCAAGCATCTATAGGCATAAAGAAAGAGCTATCATTCAACTCTTAGCAACCTTCTCACTAGCATCAGGCATCTTTAGGCATAAAGACAAAACTGTCATTAAACTCTTAGCAACCTTCTCACTAGCATCAAGCATCTATAGGCATAAAGACAAAACTGTCATTCAACTCTTAGCAACCTTCTCACTAGCATCAAGCATCTATAGGCATACAGAAAGAGCTGTCATTCAACTGTTAGCAACCTTCTCACTAGCATCAAGCATCTATAGGCATAAAGACAAAACTGTTATTCAACTCTTAGCAACCTTCTCACTAGCATCAAGCATCTATAGGCATAAAGAAAGAGCTGTCATTCAACTCTTAGCAACCTTCTCACTAGCATCAAGCATCTATAGGCATAAACAAAGAGCTGTCATTCAACTCTTAGCAACCTTCTCACTAGCATCAAGCATCTATAGGCATAAAGAAAGAGCTGTCATTCAACTATAGCAACCTTCTCACTAGCATCAAGCATCTATAGGCATGAAGAAAGAGCTGTCATTCAACTCTTAGCAACCTTCTCACTAGCATCAATCATCTATAGGCATAAAGAAAGAGCTGTCATTCAACTATAGCAACCTTCTCACTAGCATCAAGCATCTATAGGCATAAAGAAAGAGCTGTCATTCAACTATAGCAACCTTCTCACTAGCATCAAGCATCTATAGGCATAAAGAACGAGCTGTCATTTAACTCTTAGCAACCTTCTCACTAGCATCAATCATCTATAGGCATAAAGAAAGAGCTGTCATTCAACATTTAGCAACCTTCTCACTAGCATCAAGCATCTATAGGCATAAAGAAATAGCTGTCATTCAACTCTTAGCAACCTTCTCACTAGCATCAAGCATCTATAGGCATAAATAAAGAGCTGTCATTCAACTGTTAGCAACCTTCTCACTAGCATCAAGCATCTATAGGCATAAAGAAAGAGCTGTCATTCAACTCTTAGCAACCTTCTCACTAGCATCAAGCATCTATATGCATAAAGAAAGAGTTGTTATTCAACTCTTAGCAACCTTCTCACTAGCATCAAGCATCTATAGGCATAAAGAAAGAGCTGTCATTCAACTCTTCGCAACCTTCTCACTAGCATCAGGCATCTATAGGCATAAAGAAAGAGCTGTCATTCAACTGTTAGCAACGCTCTCACTAGCATCAAGCATCTATAGGCATAAAGACAAAACTGACATTCAACTCTTAGCAACCTTCTCACTAGCATCAAGCATCTATAGGCATAAAGACAAAACTGTTATTCAACTCTTAGCAACCTTCTCACTAGCATCAAGCATCTATAGGCATAAGGAAAGAGCTGTCATTCAACTCTTAGCAACCTTCTCACTAGCATCAGGCATCTATAGGCATAAAGAAAGAGCTGTCATTCAACTCTTAGCAACCCTCTCACCAGCATCAAGCATCTATAGGCATAAAGACAAAACTGTCATTCAACTCTTAGTAACCTTCTCACTAGCATCAGGCATCTATAGGCATAAAGAAAGAGCTGTCATTCAACTGTTAGCAACCCTCTCACTAGCATCAATCATCTATAGGCATAAAGAAAGAGCTGTCTTTCAACTCTTAGCAACCTTCTCACTAGCATCAAGCATCTATAGGCATAAAGAAAGAGCTGTCATAACTGTTAGCAACCTTCTCACTAGCATCAAGCATCTATAGGCATAAAGAAAGAGCTGTCATTCAACTCTTAGCAACCTTCTCACTAGCATCAGGCATCTATAGGCATAAAGACAAAACTGTCATTAAACTCTTAGCAACCTTCTCACTAGCATCAAGCATCTATAGGCATAAAGACAAAACTGTCATTCAACTCTTAGCAACCTTCTCACTAGCATCAAGCATCTATAGGCATAAAGAAAGAGCTGTCATTCAACTCTTAGCAACCTTCTCACTAGCATCAGGCATCTATAGGCATAAAGAAAGAGCTGTCATTCAACTGTTAGCAACCTTCTCACTAGCATCATTCATCTATAGGCATAAAGAAAGAGCTGTCTTTCAACTCTTAGCAACCTTCTCACTAGCATCAAGCATCTATAGAGCATAAAGAAAGAGCTGTCATTCAACTCTTAGCAACCTTCTCACTAGCATCAAGCATCTATAGGCATAAAGACAAAACTGTCATTCAACTCTTAGCAACCTTCTCACTAGCATCAAGCATCTATAGGCATAAAGAAAGAGCTGTCATTCAACTCTTAGCAACCTTCTCACTAGCATCAAGCATCTATAGGCATAAAGAAAGAGCTGTCATTCAACTCTTAGCAACCTTCTCACTAGCATCAAGCATCTATAGGCATAAAGAAAGAGCTGTCATTCAACTATAGCAACCTTCTCACTAGCATCAAGCATCTATAGGCATGAAGAAAGAGCTGTCATTCAACTCTTAGCAACCTTCTCACTAGCATCAATCATCTATAGGCATAAAGAAAGAGCTGTCATTCAACTATAGCAACCTTCTCACTAGCATCAAGCATCTATAGGCATAAAGAAAGAGCTGTCATTCAACTATAGCAACCTTCTCACTAGCATCAAGCATCTATAGGCATAAAGAACGAGCTGTCATTCAACTCTTAGCAACCTTCACTGTAAATAAAAAATTGTCAATTTGACAATTAAAAAGTTGTAGTAGGACGGTGCCTGAGATGAATATGCAAGTTGTCAATTTGACAATCGACAACATATTGACAACCCATTTAGGTTGTCATTCTGGACTGTGAAGGTTGTCAATTTGACAATAAAAAAGTTGTAGTCCTACGGTGCCTGAGATGAATATGCAAGATGTCAATTTGACAACCGGCAACCTAGTGACAACCTGATTAGGTTGTCATTCAGGTGTGTGTATTGTCAGATAGCTGTCAATATATTGTCAAATGGTTGACAATATATTGCAATTTTGCTATCTTACTTCGTCGAATAAAAAAGCCAAACCTGTAAGGAAACATAATAAAAGGACAATGGACAAGTTGTTTTAAGCTTGACTTTAAATAAACTCATCAAAATATATATTTGTAAATAGCATGAATAGATCCTACATAATTGTCAAATCCTGATTAACCATTGGAGTTACTTGACGCTTAAAAATAATAAACAAAATATGATGTTGATGACTGTTTATTCACAACAGCAGGAGATAAAGAGTAAATCAATTATATGATAAAAATTGCATACACAGTTGATCAACGAAATTATCACATCCTTATGTCATAATCCAGAATGGTCCATGTTAGTGTTCATATTCCAAGGTGAATTCACAACTGGAGGTGTGAGTATATAGATAATCAGTTCGACCTAAGCAATGTAAATCTTGCAAACACGTGACTCCAAAGAAACATGCTTCCTCAAACCCTCTTCTGGTCGAGTAAACAAGTTATCTCTCACTGTACTACTCTCCCATGCCATGCCCCGATGGTTCCTTTCTACATACGGTGGTTATCATCGAAATATTTCCAGTGTGTCGCGTCTGATCGCTTCTTTGTACCTGTAAAATGAAGTGAAATCCTAGTATTGGAAATTTAGAATGAAATATAGAAAGCATTTAGATGTAAAAACTTGTAAATGTTTATCCTACATATCACATCTTTTAATACAAATTATGTAAACTATTTATCTATTAAATTATAATATTCTTACTAAGACTAAACAAATACTTTAAATATATAAACAGATAGAAACAAAAAAAGTTATTATATTAATTTATTATCACAACTCACCCGATAGATACAGCCTGGATGTGAGTACCAACAGAGATATCTATGTTCTTCCTTCAGAATCTTCTATAAAGTGCAGTGGTCTCACGGAAAGCTCACCTTCCAAGAACACCTATCAGTGAAAAGTGGAACATTAGAAGAAAATAACTGAGACATTTATGATAATAATTGGAACTTTTTAAACATATCATAATCATCTGACAACAAAATGCATAATCACCTGAACCTGAATTTGTTTCACCCCAAGAGAAGGCCTACACTTTGAAAGAGTTAAGACATGCATTCAAGCTTATGAGAAGACAAGGAGATAACTCTAAAAAGTTGTCATCACGTTGTCAATTCGACAATCACGGTTGTCAATTGAATCGTGGGAAGCGTATGACAGTGTTTTACGCCTATAAATGTATATTTTACCTCTTCAATGTTTTCTAAACATAAATATCGTTTCAATAAGGCTAAATATAGGGAAAATTATCCTTTAAACTAACCAAAATGATGTAATATCATAAACTTGAAATGGACACGTCAAATGCATGAGTATTTCATTCATAAACATTATTTAGGCTTGAAATAAACTCATGAAACTTTACATATGTATTCTTTGTTCAATATTGATTATGGATGCAAGAAATTTCAATTACAATACTTACTATGATCTTCGATATCTTCTGATTACCGTTGTTGAGTTCGTTACGTTTCTGTTGACCTTGAAGCGAAAGGAAGTAACGACGACGCATGCGTCAGCGATTTGACAACTTTTAGGTTGTCAGAATGACAACGAACACTTGTCAACTTGGATCAAGCACATTTTATCATCAAATGCAGCTGTAATGAAGTAATGTAATCGATGCGTGCCTTTCAAACACGTTGTTGGTATAATAGTGAAAGACAATGTAAATTTACTATTGAGCCTGATATGTCACATTTACAACTTTCATTGTCAAATTAACAACGCTCATTGTCATGATAACAACATAAAGTTGTACAATATGACAATGCTCATTGTCATACCATGACTGACAATGTAAAAGGTTGTCAAAACGACAATTTGATTCTTTCAGTGTTCTCACTAGCATCAAGCATCTATAGGCATAAAGAAAGAGCTGTCATTCAACATTTAGCAACCTTCTCACTAGCATCAAGCATCTATAGGCATAAAGAAATAGCTGTCATTCAACTCTTAGCAACCTTCTCACTAGCATCAAGCATCTATAGGCATAAATAAAGAGCTGTCATTCAACTGTTAGCAACCTTCTCACTAGCATCAAGCATCTATAGGCATAAAGAAAGAGCTGTCATTCAACTCTTAGCAACCTTCTCACTAGCATCAAGCATCTATAGGCATAAAGAAAGAGCTGTCATTCAACTCTTAGCAACCTTCTCACTAGCATCAAGCATCTATAGGCATAAAGAAAGAGCTGTCATTCAACTCTTAGCAACCTTCTCACTAGCATCAAGCATCTATAGGCATAAAGAAAGAGCTGTCATTCAACTGTTAGCAACCTTCTCACTAGCATCAATCATCTATAGGCATAAAGAAAGAGCTGTCATTCAACTCTTAGCAACCTTCTCACTAGCATCAAGCATCTATAGGCATAAAGAAAGAGCTGTCGTACAACTCTTAGCAACCTTCTCACTAGCATCAAGCATCTATAGGCATAAAGAAAGAGCTGTCATTCAACTCTTAGCAACCTTCTCACTAGCATCAAGCATCTATAGGCATAAAGAAAGAGCTGTCATTCAACTCTTAGCAACCTTCTCACTAGCATCAAGCATCTATAGGCATAAAGAAAGAGCTGTCATTCAACTCTTAGCAACCTTCTCACTAGCATCAAGCATCTATAGGCATAAAGAAAGAGCTGTCGTACAACTCTTAGCAACCTTCTCACTAGCATCAAGCATCTATAGGCATAAAGAAAGAGCTGTCATTCAACTGTTAGCAACCTTCTCACTAGCATCAATCATCTATAGGCATTAAGAAAGAGCTGTCATTCAACTCTTAGCAACCTTCTCACTAGCATCAAGCATCTATAGGCATAAAGAAAGAGCTGTCATTCAACTGTTAGCAACCTTCTCACTATCATCAGGCATCTATAGGCATAAAGACAAAACTGTCATTCAACTCTTAGCAACCTTCTCACTAGCATCAAGCATCTATAGGCATAAAGAAAGAGCTGTCGTACAACTCTTAGCAACCTTCTCACTAGCATCAATCATCTATAGGCATAAAGAAAGAGCTGTCATTCAACTGTTAGCAACCTTCTCACTAGCATCAATCATCTATAGGCATAAAGACAAAACTGTCATTCAACTCTTAGCAACCTTCTCACTAGCATCAATCATCTATAGGCATAAAGAAAGAGCTGTCATTCAACTCTTAGCAACCTTCTCACTAGCATCAATCATCTATAGGCATAAAGAAAGAGCTGTCATTCAACTCTTAGCAACCTTCTCACTAGCATCAAGCATCTATAGGCATAAAGAAAGAGCTGTCGTACAACTCTTAGCAACCTTCTCACTAGCATCAAGCATCTATAGGCATAAAGAAAGAGCTGTCATTCAACTGTTAGCAACCTTCTCACTAGCATCAATCATCTATAGGCATAAAGAAAGAGCTGTCATTCAACTCTTAGCAACCTTCTCACTAGCATCAAGCATCTATAGGCATAAAGAAAGAGCTGTCATTCAACTGTTAGCAACCTTCTCACTATCATCAGGCATCTATAGGCATAAAGACAAAACTGTCATTCAACTCTTAGCAACCTTCTCACTAGCATCAAGCATCTATAGGCATAAAGAAAGAGCTGTCGTACAACTCTTAGCAACCGTCTCACTAGCATCAATCATCTATAGGCATAAAGAAAGAGCTGTCATTCAACTGTTAGCAACCTTCTCACTAGCATCAATCATCTATAGGCATAAAGACAAAACTGTCATTCAACTCTTAGCAACCTTCTCACTAGCATCAATCATCTATAGGCATAAAGAAAGAGCTGTCATTCAACTCTTAGCAACCTTCTCACTAGCATCAATCTTCTATAGGCATAAAGAAAGAGCTGTCATTCAACTCTTAGCAACCTTCTCACTAGCATCAAGCATCTATAGGCATAAAGAAAGAGCTGTCGTACAACTCTTAGCAACCTTCTCACTAGCATCAAGCATCTATAGGCATAAAGAAAGAGCTGTCATTCAACTCTTAGCAACCTTCTCACTAGCATCAAGCATCTATAGGCATAAAGAAAGAGCTGTCATTCAACTCTTAGCAACCTTCTCACTAGCATCAAGTATCTATAGGCATAAAGAAAGAGCTGTCGTACAACTCTTAGCAACCTTCTCACTAGCATCAAGCATCTATAGGCATAAAGAAAGAGCTGTCATTCAACTCTTAGCAACCTTCTCACTAGCATCAATCATCTATAGGCATAAAGAAAGAGCTGTCGTACAACTCTTAGCAACCTTCTCACTAGCATCAAGCATCTATAGGCATAAAGAAAGAGCTGTCATTCAACTGTTAGCAACCTTCTCACTAGCATCAATCATCTATAGGCATAAAGAGAGAGCTGTCATTCAACTCTTAGCAACCTTCTCACTAGCATCAGGCATCTATAGGCATAAAGAAAGAGCTGTCATTCAACTCTTAGCAACCTTCTCACTAGCATCAAGCATCTAAAGGCATAAAGAAAGAGCTGTCATTCAACCCTTAGCAACCTTCTCACTAGCATCAAGCATCTATAGGCATAAAGACAAAACTGTCATTCAACTCTTAGCAACCTTCTCACTAGCATCAAGCATCTATAGGCATAAAGACAAAACTGTCATTCAACTCTTAGCAACCTTCTCACTAGCATCAAGCATCTATAGGCATACAGAAAGAGCTGTCATTCAACTCTTAGCAACCTTCTCACTAGCATCAAGCATCTATAGGCATAAACAAAGAGCTGTCATTCAACTCTTAGCAACCTTCTCACTAGCATCAAGCATCTATAGGCATAAAGAAAGAGCTGTCATTCAACTATAGCAACCTTCTCACTAGCATCAAGCATCTATAGGCATGAAGAAAGAGCTGTCATTCAACTCTTAGCAACCTTCTCACTAGCATCAATCATCTATAGGCATAAAGAAAGAGCTGTCATTCAACTATAGCAACCTTCTCACTAGCATCAAGCATCTATAGGCATAAAGAAAGAGCTGTCATTCAACTATAGCAACCTTCTCACTAGCATCAAGCATCTATAGGCATAAAGAACGAGCTGTCATTCAACTCTTAGCAACCTTCTCACTAGCATCAAGCATCTATAGGCATAAAGAAAGAGCTGTCATTCAACATTTAGCAACCTTCTCACTAGCATCAAGCATCTATAGGCATAAAGAAATAGCTGTCATTCAACTCTTAGCAACCTTCTCACTAGCATCAAGCATCTATAGGCATAAAGAAAGAGCTGTCATTCAACTCTTAGCAACCTTCTCACTAGCATCAAGCATCTATAGGCATAAAGAAAGAGCTGTCGTACAACTCTTAGCAACCTTCTCACTAGCATCAAGCATCTATAGGCATAAAGAAAGAGCTGTCATTCAACTGTTAGCAACCTTCTCACTAGCATCAATCATCTATAGGCATAAAGAAAGAGCTGTCATTCATCTCTTAGCAACCTTCTCACTAGCATCAAGCATCTATAGGCATAAAGAAAGAGCTGTCATTCAACTGTTAGCAACCTTCTCACTATCATCAGGCATCTATAGGCATAAAGACAAAACTGTCATTCAACTCTTAGCAACCTTCTCACTAGCATCAAGCATCTATAGGCATAAAGAAAGAGCTGTCGTACAACTCTTAGCAACCTTCTCACTAGCATCAATCATCTATAGGCATAAAGAAAGAGCTGTCATTCAACTGTTAGCAACCTTCTCACTAGCATCAATCATCTATAGGCATAAAGACAAAACTGTCATTCAACTCTTAGCAACCTTCTCACTAGCATCAATCATCTATAGGCATAAAGAAAGAGCTGTCATTCAACTCTTAGCAACCTTCTCACTAGCATCAATCATCTATAGGCATAAAGAAAGAGCTGTCATTCAACTCTTAGCAACCTTCTCACTAGCATCAAGCATCTATAGGCATAAAGAAAGAGCTGTCATTCAACTCTTAGCAACCTTCTCACTAGCATCAAGCATCTATAGGCATAAAGAAAGAGCTGTCATTCAACTGTTAGCAACCTTCTCCCTAGCATCAATCATCTATAGGCATAAAGAAAGAGCTGTCATTCAACTCTTAGCAACCTTCTCACTAGCATCAGGCATCTATAGGCATAAAGAAAGAGCTGTCATTCAACTCTTAGCAACCTTCTCACTAGCATCAAGCATCTAAAGGCATAAAGAAAGAGCTGTCATTCAACCCTTAGCAACCTTCTCACTAGCATCAAGCATCTAAAGGCATAAAGAAAGAGCTGTCATTCAACCCTTAGCAACCTTCTCACTAGCATCAAGCATCTATAGGCATAAACAAAGAGCTGTCATTCAACTCTTAGCAACCTTCTCACTAGCATCAAGCATCTATAGGCATAAAGAAAGAGCTGTCATTCAACTGTTAGCAACCTTCTCCCTAGCATCAATCATCTATAGGCATAAAGAAAGAGCTGTCATTCAACTCTTAGCAACCTTCTCACTAGCATCAGGCATCTATAGGCATAAAGAAAGAGCTGTCATTCAACTCTTAGCAACCTTCTCACTAGCATCAAGCATCTAAAGGCATAAAGAAAGAGCTGTCATTCAACCCTTAGCAACCTTCTCACTAGCATCAAGCATCTAAAGGCATAAAGAAAGAGCTGTCATTCAACCCTTAGCAACCTTCTCACTAGCATCAAGCATCTATAGGCATAAAGACAAAACTGTCATTCAACTCTTAGCAACCTTCTCACTAGCATCAAGCATCTATAGGCATAAAGACAAAACTGTCATTCAACTCTTAGCAACCTTCTCACTAGCATCAAGCATCTATAGGCATAAAGAAAGAGCTGTCATTCAACTCTTAGCAACCTTCTCACTAGCATCAAGCATCTATAGGCATAAACAAAGAGCTGTCATTCAACTCTTAGCAACCTTCTCACTAGCATCAAGCATCTATAGGCATAAAGAAAGAGCTGTCATTCAATTATAGCAACCTTCTCACTAGCATCAAGCATCTATAGGCATGAAGAAAGAGCTGTCATTCAACTCTTAGCAACCTTCTCACTATCATCAATCATCTATAGGCATAAAGAAAGAGCTGTAATTCAACTATAGCAACCTTCTCACTAGCATCAAGCATCTATAGGCATAAAGAAAGAGCTGTCATTCAACTATAGCAACCTTCTCACTAGCATCAAGCATCTATAGGCATAAAGAACGAGCTGTCATTCAACTCTTAGCAACCTTGTCACTAGCAACAAGCATCTATAGGCATAAAGAAAGAGCTGTCATTCAACATTTAGCAACCTTCTCACTAGCATCAAGCATCTATAGGCATAAAGAAATAGCTGTCATTCAACTCTTAGCAACCTTCTCACTAGCATCAATCATCTATAGGCATAAAGAAAGAGCTGTCATTCAACTATAGCAACCTTCTCACTAGCATCAAGCATCTATAGGCATAAAGAAAGAGCTGTCGTACAACTCTTAGCAACCTTCTCACTAGCATCAAGCATCTATAGGCATAAAGAAAGAGCTGTCATTCAACTGTTAGCAACCTTCTCACTAGCATCAATCATCTATAGGCATAAAGAAAGAGCTGTCATTCAACTCTTAGCAACCTTCTCACTAGCATCAAGCATCTATAGGCATAAAGAAAGAGCTGTCATTCAACTGTTAGCAACCTTCTCACTATCATCAGGCATCTATAGGCATAAAGACAAAACTGTCATTCAACTCTTAGCAACCTTCTCACTAGCATCAAGCATCTATAGGCATAAAGAAAGAGCTGTCGTACAACTCTTAGCAACCTTCTCACTAGCATCAATCATCTATAGGCATAAAGAAAGAGCTGTCATTCAACTGTTAGCAACCTTCTCACTAGCATCAATCATCTATAGGCATAAAGACAAAACTGTCATTCAACTCTTAGCAACCTTCTCACTAGCATCAATCATCTATAGGCATAAAGAAAGAGCTGTCATTCAACTCTTAGCAACCTTCTCACTAGCATCAATCATCTATAGGCATAAAGAAAGAGCTGTCATTCAACTCTTAGCAACCTTCTCACTAGCATCAATCATCTATAGGCATAAAGAAAGAGCTGTCATTCAACTATAGCAACCTTCTCACTAGCATCAAGCATCTATAGGCATAAAGAAAGAGCTGTCATTCAACTCTTAGCAACCTTCTCACTAGCATCAAGCATCTATAGGCATAAAGAAAGAGCTGTCATTCAACTCTTAGCAACCTTCTCACTAGCATCAAGCATCTATAGGCATAAAGAAAGAGCTGTCATTCAACTCTTAGCAACCTTCTCACTAGCATCAAGCATCTAAAGGCATAAAAAAAGAGCTGTCATTCAACCCTTAGCAACCTTCTCACTAGCATCAAGCATCTATAGGCATAAAGACAAAACTGTCATTCAACTCTTAGCAACCTTCTCACTAGCATCAATCATCTATAGGCATAAAGACAAAACTGTCATTCAACTCTTAGCAACCTTCTCACTAGCATCAATCATCTATAGGCATAAAGAAAGAGCTGTCATTCAACTCTTAGCAACCTTCTCACTAGCATCAGGCATCTATAGGCATAAAGAAAGAGCTGTCATTCAACTCTTAGCAACCTTCTCACTAGCATCAAGCATCTATAGGCATAAAGACAAAACTGTCATTCAACTCTTAGCAACCTTCTCACTAGCATCAAGCATCTATAGGCATAAGAAAGAGCTGTCATTCAACTGTTAGCAACCTTCTCACTAGCATCAAGCATCTATAGGCATAAAGACAAAACTGTCATTCAACTCTTAGCAACCTTCTCACTAGCATCAAGCATCTATAGGCATAAAGATTGAGCTGTCATTCAACTCTTAGCCACCTTCTCACTAGCATCAATCATCTATAGGCATAAAGAAAGAGCTGTCATTCAACTGTTAGCAACCTTCTCACTAGCATCAAGCATCTATAGGCATAAATACAAAACTGTCATTCAACTCTTAGCAACCTTCTCACTATCATCAGGCATCTATAGGCATAAAGACAAAACTGTCATTCAACTCTTAGCAACCTTCTCACTAGCATCAAGCATCTATAGGCATAAAGAAAGAGCTGTCATTCAACTGTTAGCAACCTTCTCACTAGCATCAAGTATCTATAGGCATAAAGAAAGAGCTGTCATTCAACTCTTAGCAACCTTCTCACTAGCATCAGGCATCTATAGGCATAAAGACAAAACTGTCATTCAACTCTTAGCAACCTTCTCACTAGCATCAAGCATCTATAGGCATAAAGAAAGAGCTGTCATTCAATTCTTAGCAACCTTCTCACTAGCATCAAGCATCTATAGGCATAAAAAAAGAGCTGTCATTCAACTCTTATCAACCTTCTCACTAGCATCAAGCATCTATAGGCATAAAGACAAAACTGTCATTCAACTCTTAGCAACCTTCTCACTAGCATCGAGCATCTATAGGCATAAAGAAAGAGCTGTCATTCAACTCTTAGCAACCTTCTCACTAGCATCAAGCATCTATAGGCATAAAGACAAAACTGTCATTCAACTCTTAGCAACCTTCTCACTAGCATCAAGCATCTATAGGCATAAAGAAAGAACTGTCATGCAACTCTTAGCAACCTTCTCACTAGCATCAAGCATCTATAGGCATAAAGAAAGAGCTGTCATTCAACTCTTAGCAACCTTCTCACTAGCATCAAGCATCTATAGGCATAAAGAAAGAGCTGTCATTCAACTGTTAGCAACCTTCTCACTAGCATCAAGCATCTATAGGCATAAAGACAAAACTGTCATTCAACTCTTAGCAACCTTCTCACTATCATCGGGCATCTATAGGCATAAAGACAAAACTGTCATTCAACTCTTAGCAACCTTCTCACTAGCATCAAGCATCTATAGGCATAAAGAAAGAGCTGTCATTCAACTGTTAGCAACCTTCTCACTAGCATCAAGTATCTATAGGCATAAAGAAAGAGCTGTCATTCAACTCTTAGCAACCTTCTCACTAGCATCAGGCATCTATAGGCATAAAGACAAAACTGTCATTCAACTCTTAGCAACCTTCTCACTAGCATCAAGCATCTATAGGCATAAAGAAAGAGCTGTCATTCAACTCTTAGCAACCTTCTCACTAGCATCAAGCATCTATAGGCATACAAAAAGAGCTGTCATTCAACTGTTCGCAACCTTCTCACTAGCATCAAGCATCTATAGGCATAAAGACAAAACTGTCATTCAACTCTTAGCAACCTTCTCACTAGCATCGAGCATCTATAGGCATAAAGAAAGAGCTGTCATTCAACTCTTAGCAACCTTCTCACTAGCATCAAGCATCTATAGGCATAAAGACAAAACTGTCATTCAACTCTTAGCAACCTTCTCACTAGCATCAAGCATCTATAGGCATAAAGAAAGAACTGTCATGCAACTCTTAGCAACCTTCTCACTAGCATCAAGCATCTATAGGCATAAAGAAAGAGCTGTCATTCAACTCTTATCAACCTTCTCACTAGCATCAAGCATCTATAGGCATAAAGAAAGAGCTGTCATGCAACTCTTATCAACCTTCTCACTAGCATCAGGCATCTATAGGCATAAAGACAAAACTGTCATTCATCTCTTAGCAACCTTCTCACTAGCATCAAGCATCTATAGGCATAAAGACAAAACTGTCATTCAACTCTTAGCAACCTTCTCACTAGCATCAAGCATCTATAGGCATAAAGACAAAACTGTCATTCAACTCTTAGCAACCTTCTCACTAGCATCAAGCATCTATAGGCATAAAGAAAGAGCTGTCATTCAACTCTTATCAACCTTCTCACTAGCATCGAGCATCTATAGGCATAAAGACAAAACTGTCATTCAACTCTTAGCAACCTTCTCACTAGCATCAAGCATCTATAGGCATAAAGAAAGAGCTGTCATTCAACTCTTAGCAACCTTCTCACTAGCATCAAGCATCTATAGGCATAAAGACAAAACTGTCATTCAACTCTTAGCAACCTTCTCACTAGCATCAAGCATCTTTAGGCATAAAGAAAGAGCTGTCATTCAACTCTTAGCAACCTTCTCACTAGCATCAAGCATCTTTAGGCATAAAGAAAGAGCTGTCATTCAACTGTTAGCAACCTTCTCACTAGCATCAAGCATCTATAGGCATAAAGAAAGAGCTGTCATTCAACTCTTAGCAACCTTCTCACTAGCATCAATCATCTATAGGCATAAAGAAAGAGCTGTCATTCAACTCTTAGCAACCTTCTCACTAGCATCAAGCATCTATAGGCATAAAGACAAAACTGTCATTCAACTCTTAGCAACCTTCTCACTAGCATCAAGCATCTATAGGCATAAAGACAAAACTGTCATTCAACTCTTAACAACCTTCTCACTAGCATCAAGCATTCTCACTAGCATCAAGCATCTATAGGTATAAAGAAAGAGCTGAGCCTGTCATTCAACGCTTAGCAACCTTCTCACTAGCATCAAACATCTTGTATGCGTCATGATATCTGGCATTTGACATTATACCACTTGGAGTACCATGGAGTGTTATCAGCCAAATCCTGTCACACGGTATGCACACCAGGAACTAATACACCAACAACGTATTTGTTTGTTTCGTCCAAAGGGCAAGGGAATAAAATTCTTAATATGATGCTAATGTGTGTATGGTATGTATTGTAGGGAGCTGCTGCAGATTGTAATGAGTTTATCGCTGTAGAGTAATGCTGGCTGTCGATAATGTCATATTTGCCCAAGCGGTTGTATTCTATTCCCACAGAGGTTACTCCATTCATATTTCCGATCCGAACATCTGTTCTACATGGTTTGAAATCGAGTGCAAAAAGGGAGTGTCCTGATTGGTTGCAATCTAGTTGTGCAATCAGCGACGCCGTAGTAAAAGTAACATTTGCCAATGTCAGGTCATAATAATAAAATAAACGTAAGATAAACGTTTTCTCGTTTAATTTGTTTTTCTTGGAATATGTTATTTAATTTTGTGCAAAACTATTGATCATAATCATGCTGATAAACAAAGAAGACCAAATCAGAGACAATACCAAAAATAGTTAATTTGTGTTAATTACATCAGACATATTCTACATACTTATGCTAATGAGCAAGACCATTAATAGTCAAATGCCTACATGTTTGAAGTCAATCGGTCGACATGGTCGCTGAAAGACGAATTGTCATTGCTAAAGAAGCATAGATACAGTATGAGGTTCCCCTTTTCCCCGCTAGGGGATTTTGCTTGAGCATTGAAATTCAGACGATGTAGAACAGAAGTTAGGATCGGAAATCTGAAGGGAGTAACCTCTGTGGGAAGAGAATGTTAGGGTCGGAAATCTGAAAGGAGTAACCACTGTTGGAAGAGAATGAAGAGGTTGAAGAGATTGTATGTTTTGTGATGTGATGTTATTCTAAGTAGAGTGATGGTTTCATGTTCTAATATGATGTTGATCTGCGTAGGGCAAGGGCTTGCAGACCACATACTGGCTGAAAGAAGAATACGAAAAAGTCCAATCAGACGTACCAGAGAAACAAACAGACGGGAAACAGTCACAGCAGATCAAATTGGTCAATAAGTCGGAAGAGGTCACAGGTCAAAAAGAGGTCAAGGAGACTGACAGCGGGGTTCAAGATATCTGTACATCAGAGGAGTACAACGCAGACGAGACTTGGACAAACTCACACCTCCCAGCAGGAGACTCGGGGTCAGATCTAATAAGATTCAGTCCGGAAGTGGAGAAGCGTGAAGATTGCCAGATGAAATCTCACGGGATGATGGAAGGAGGTGGCCGTAATCCACAGCCCAGTTGTCCACCTGGCATGAACGATGAATGTCAAGGTGACGGAGGAGGTCAAGAGAATGGAAAAGGTGGAAATCACGGCGAGGGGGAAGGAGTGACCAGAGCCAGGTCAGTTAGTATCTTGGTAGAAGAAGCAAACAGAACCAAGCCTGAGAAGAAGCTGTCTTTTGTGGAGCCAGACGAGAAGGTGTTCAGAGGAGAAGGGATGTAGTAATCCGCAGTTACCCAGGCTTTATATTTTGATATATATAGATCTTCTCCGTGAATCCATCCTACCTGTTTCCGAGTTTACAAATTCTCTTCTCTTAAATATCCATTACAGTACCAGCGAATCTCATCCTACGGATGAGGCATGGCACGAAAAACCTTTTCACAATAGTCACATGAAGCATGTCAGCACGAAGCTCGACTGGCTTTGGATAACCAACCAACAATACAAGAAAATTAAGGATTTCAAGCGTTTCCATCAAATCTGACTTGGCAGTCTACAGCCAGATTTGTTTCTTGTGACTGAAAACGTCTGAGGCAAGCAGGATGAACTCATGGCTAGGGAAGAACTCGACGGAACGTTAAACCTGGGTTAGGGCAGATCGACTTAACAAAGCGGTGAACCGTCTGCAGACGACTTTAGGATTAAAACAAGGCGGTGAATCGTCTGCAGACGACGTTAGGACTGAAGCAAAGCGGTGAATCGTCTGCAGACGACGCATCAAGAATGTGTGATTCATAATAGACAAATATTGAAAATATAATGTCCGTCCATAGATGTCTTCATGTAATATCTCACAAATTATCTATCACCTGATTAGAAATAATGGACACTTCATCTAACACTGCAATGTCAATAACCACCACAGAGTTTTTTTCATCAACAAATCACATAATTCGAAAAATTAGACACTTTATTTGACAACTATGAATGTTAAGTTGAGAATTTGTCCATGGAAAAATCTTTCCAATAAGGTAGCGCTAGTTCTCAGTTTTGCGGGAGAAGATAACATCTCTACATGTAGAAAATGTGGAGTAATTTATCACAACTTTACACGTGAAGAAATTGTGTCAGTCTTAGAATCGTCGTAATAATATATACCCCAAAAATACCTACAGCACTGTTATTGTCATATTGTTTTCACACATCTTCTAACACGTCGTAAGAGGGGGAGTTGTTAGGTTGGTTAAGTTCCTTCCTTATGAATTCATTCCTTATGTATGTATTTATATTAAATATATTGTACGAAACGTTAAAAACAGCCCCATGGCAGTTACTTGATTACTTTTAGACAAACTTGTTATCAGTAAACGTTATGCAGTTATCTACTGTTGAACATCTCTCCTTCTGGTGTAACTGCGTCAATACTCAACGTAATTATAAGTGAAATAAGAATTTTCATATCTAAAATAAATAAATATAGAAGTAAAATAATTTTGTTTTGTATATGATGATAATCTGAAAGTTCTATATTTCATATCTGGTTTATTGAAATGTGAAATGTCTACCAAAGCAGTTAATCATTGCATAAACATTTATTTGAATTTGATTACTGCATTAGTGCTGTAATAAAATCTATTGTTGTCAATACAGTTGTTGTAAATTGGTTAGCCACAGAATGTACAGCTGTACCGCTGCATCGCATCCCTGACTTCTGAGTATCTTATAACATCGCATCCCTGACTTCTGGGTATCTTAGTGCAAATATCGTGGAATTTTTTTTATGTCTTTGAAGCATTATATTATGACGAAAAGGAAACCGATAAGTTTGTGTTTTCACTTCAGAAGTGATGAATGGATCATTATATATTCCAACTCCATACGACACAGTTTAACGTAACACTTCAGCAGCTCTTTGAAATGGTTAGGGGTACAACTTTCGAAAGCTCGAGACCGCATGGGCCAGAGTACGACATTTAGCAGATGTACAATTCAATTAACATTTGATATTTATTTACAATTCTAAACAAGTGTGCGAAGCATAATATTAAAAATGATGTAGCACACAGTTCTTACTGAAATATAAAGTGTTAATGTAAATAAGTGTTACCAATGGTTAATAATGCTCCTGAATCAAGGTCTAAAACGAAATGTACGTCAACGTTTAGCCGTGCGATTCCATTTCCATTCGAAGTAGTTCAAGTGACCTGACCGATGTAACGATACCTAACACTCACAGTAGAGTTTAAAATATGCTGCGTCACAACATTTTTCTTACAGATAACCATTTGCTATGTATACGGCTTATCTGGTCGTGTAATGAGATGTTTTACCCTCTAACGTAACACTATTATTGTATAATAATAATAATAATAATATACATTTTAACGCCTAATATCCAGTGCAAGCACTGCTCAATGGCGGTACAATTATTACCCTGAAGGAATTGTACTTTCGGTGCCGCTACTAAGCGCACCGCGCGACCATATAGGTCCGTACCTCCCGTGTTCAGGTACCCATTTAAACAGCTGGGTGGACTGAGTGCAATGTGGATGAAGTGCCTTGCCCAGGGGCACAACACAGTATAAGACCCAGGTCACAATTGGTGTCTCCACCGGGATTCGAACCCGAGCCGTTGGCGTGAGAGGCAAGCATGCTAACCACTACACCACTATGCTCCACGTGACTTATAGACTTGTATATAGACTACACTTGTATAGAAAAGGCAAATTTGAGACGTGCTACAGCACCTTTCATACATATTTCTCTGCAAGTATATTGAAAGTGATAATTTTTCGGAAAAAAGTAATAGGTAAATAGTAACGGAACAAAAGTAATAGTTTTTGCTAGGAATAAAGTAACAGGAAAAACGTAACAGTTTTCATGTGTCACATTAGCACAATGTCATATTTGAAGGTATATATAATTTCTTAGTGATTATAAATGATTTTATTCAACTTTTAAGACATGTTGGGAGTCGTTGCAACAGTACAGTAAGAGTCCATGGATACCTTTACAACATATATATGAACATGAGTTGTTTAAAAGAAAACGCATCAGAATTGTGCATTGCTGTCAACGAGTGTTGATACATTTGATATACAAAACAAAGTGAATTCATTAAGACAACTATAACTCTTCAACATCAATCAAACGAATATCATCTTCAATGATCTTTATCAACTGTATTTCAACTGTATTTCAACTGTATTTCAACAAAGGTCAACAAACTATTAACACTTTAGTTAGTTCTGTGTACAAGCACATCAACCACAGATGTCTAGTTTCCTATCCCTGACCTCAACTTGGCGAGCCTCTCCGCATTTCCTTGTTCTATTATTACGACGCAGATCTCAAAGGCGCTACTTGTAGACTACTTATAGTGCATGGGAAGTAGTGGTGCCGTGTTGAATCAAATTAGTCCCTACAGGATTGGATCACGATATTCAACATATCACTTGAGCAGTTTCATATAACGGAAATCACGTTTGAATTTAGTTGATTTAAACATTTATACTAACATTGAATTAGATCGTGTTGAAACGGTAATAAAAGTGAAACAAAATCACTAATAAAAACGAGGGAAAACGTTGCGATAGTATTTTGTTTGAAAGTTCACGAAATATAAACGGAAGTGGAGAGTTAATTGGGGTCATCCTCCGCTTCCTTGACCTTAATTTGCAATCACGCTAATCGTCACGTCACTGTGTTATCCATAAACTATACAGACAGACAGACAGACAGATTTATTCAATATCTAGGCCCAGTGTCCCAAAGAATAACTAACGTTTCATCATGACAGTTTGAGATCCCTTGACACATATAATGGTTTTGCTCGGGATTTTCAATAGACATACAATGTTTCACTAAAATGGCAACGGATTTCAAGATATCATCATTATTAGAATTAAGTAGATTATACATCGTTTGTGGATTGACATTAAATTAATGCAATTAAATACTATATATCAATATGTGAAGTTCGTCTTCTATTTCGAATACATTATTATACTCAAATTAGTAGTATTCGTTCTAAAATGTTGTATTTAAAGAATGTAGTAAAAATAACTATAGATTTTGTAAGAGTGCTCTATTATTGTACAGCGGGTACCTGGATTGTTCTATAAACTAAAAATTAGAATCTATAAAGGGAAAACGAAAACAAAATAAGTTTAAGAATAATATTTTATTAAGCACATATATAAAATACTCTGAATCGACGTACACAAACAGTAACATGTATCCCCCCTCGTGTTCTCTGTAACCAACATATACATAGCATACGTTTTAAAGAGCCTGACCTTGCACCTGTACTGAATCTTCGAGTAGTTAATGGTATTGTTACACTTTTCAGGAATGTTCTGCATAACATCTTAAGCTATAATCGAAACCTCAGCTTGAGCTAAATTGATATAGTAAACGAACACGTATTGCAGATATTTGTAACACAATTGTAAAAATTCGTTAGAAATGTTTACCAATAATCTAAGTAAGAGTTCACAGTTTTATTCCATCGTTTATCAAACATGTGTGGATACATGAATCTATGTACATATGAATAATTCACAAAGGAAGATAGATCGAATGTGCATCCACGGATAACTTGCAGTAGATCCATCGGGAAGATATCGTTTAACATATCATGTAACATATTCTGATTAAATAACAGATATAACAGTGTCTCGTGTGACATGTGAATGATGGGGTCATAAATTATTGCTTGATATCCCAAAAAGGTTAAATTGACTCTGATTCCACTCACAGCAGACTATAACAATAACTACAATAACGGTAGATAGGGCACGTCACCTTAGAGTACACCTAGCAATCCCTACATTCAAATGGCACATGGTCTAACTTATAAATACAGAAGCTCTTAATGGTTGAAAATACAAAGTTATGGTTGACTGCATATATCGAAAAAATAACACGTTTCAAGACCTAGGCATTCAAACGTGGAATCAAATGTTTCTTTGTTAGCCTAAAATGGTTTCATCTATAATGTCTACTTCTTTGATGCCTCTACTCTTTCTTTGCAATGAAAGGAAGATTGTGAGTATATTGTGGTGTATATACACTATGAAACAAGTGGGGATTATAATAAATATGGAGTGCATACTGTACAGGGGTGACCTATTCTATAGTACAATGAAGTATTGTTTAAGTTTCGTTATTGCTATATTGGCTTTGCTACCAGTGAATACTGTAGAAATTCATTTCCATCAATCAACTAGTACTGTTCCAATGCTAAGTCTATATAAATACATAAAAAAAACTTGCATTATTTAAATATACATTCATAGCAAACTATGGTTAATTGTATCCAAAGATTTTCTAATATTAATATAAACAGTGTTATACCAACACAAAATGAATTTGGAGATACCGACATGTATATAGAGTCATTAAGTTAATACATTGTTTTGAGAAGTTTAATATGATTTCAAAAGCAGCTCATCATCTGATACGAGAACATTGAACCAACAGTGTGATGGATAAAAGCCAAATCATTCATTAGATGTAAATGGAACAAATATATCAGAACATATTTACATTGGATATTTAAAATACAAGAACTGCGTTTGTTAAATCAGTTTTATACTGACGGCAGTATCTTCCATGGGTCTTTCTCTGTCAGACTCTCAATACATAATAAATGTGATGTACTTGAATCAAACTATTTTATTTTTAATCAATAATGCTTATATGACTAAGTGTAAATATACATAGCACTATGAGCAGGCATACGTACCTACATAAAGCGCCATATAAATATCCACATTATTTGTTATTATTGATGATTTATCATATTTGAATATAGTCATCTATCTCAATCGTGTAAAGTTGCATTGATTCAGTCCTACCATGATTGATAATCACCCGGCGTCAATAATTAACCTAACCGCCATGACCTTTTTATTGACTACATAGCTGTTTGTATTTTTATATAATTCATACAATAAGTAATTTGGAATGAAACTCAACATTCCGATTAAAATCGAAACTAATTAAACAATCCTTAGAGTAATACTTTCGGAATTGTTAAAAATAAAATTTCACAAGGAAAAAAATTATTAAAAACTCATTCCAAATATATTTTCACTTAATGGGTTACATTTAAAATGTATTTTTAAAAATTGCCTTTACATTTAAATCATGTCTTCTTATTTTAATTACGCCGTTGCTAGCCTATGTATATAAATATAAAATGAATTTGTGAAAAGGTCATCTGAAGATAGAAGACATATTTCACAGTAGGGAAATACTTATCAAACCAAAAGAATGGCGTCACTGTGTTGACCTATTTCAACAAGAGAACACTAGCTAGTACTTTGTAACATTAAATCCAGTATTCTGTTGAAATAAGTCAATTCAGTGACACGTTTCATATGGAGTCAAATCTAACGAACTATGAAATATAAAACGCTAATGGAATGATTTGAAATATATAAAGACACTTTCAGATGAAATACATGTTAAAGCATTTGGGAATAAAAGTGTTAATGGAATGATAAACAAAGCATTCACAGTAATGCTTTCAAATGAAAAGTAAATTTAGCAAAATATGCAATCAATTTTACTTTGATAAATCAAACTCGATCCTATGAAATTATGAGTACACGAAATAGTCAGTTGTAACACTTAAACAAATCCTAGAGCAGTTAACTGTTCTGCATTTGGGTTCTTTTCAAACCAAATGTTCCTTCAGAGTTATTTAGAAACTATTTTGACACGTTTTACGAATAAAAATGTTTAGCTAATGGCAAAAAATACAATATTTAGAAATTAAAGAAAACAAATATTATTAAAGTCCATAATTTAATATTTGTTGCTTAAATTACGAAATAACTCTAGTTTTAATTTAAACTTATAGCACTGTGAACGTTATTTGAAGTTGTAAGTCGCCGCCTCCCCCGTGGACAACATATACATCTCGTCTTCAGCCGCTTCCCGCTCCTTCTTCTTCCTCTGACTGCGTGCCCACATCCAAGCTAGGATGCCTATCACGATCATGCCTACCACGATGCCAGCAGTGATGCCTATCACTAGAGGCATTGTGCTTGCAGATTTGTCTGTGGTACGTTTTGTTTCTCTGCTTCCCACAGTAGGGATGATGTTCGACATCTCTGTTGTAACATTATATGACGTATTTGTGTCAAAAGTAGAAGATTGTGGTATAGGGATATCATTACCCATATCCATGGAGGCTTTGTCCGGTGGCGACGTCAAGTTCCCTGTATCAAATGGTTTGATGGTTGTGACTTTGGTTACGACTTTAGAATTGTTCGTTGTTTGGGATACACTCGAGACGTTACTTGAAGTGTGGTTGTAGCTGAAGACAGTTGTTATTTCCGGTTTAGGCGATGACGTCACTGATGTCGTCATTGATTTTGTAACTGATTTAATTGTCGATTTCCTTGGTCTGCGTCGTCTAGTAGTGGTTGAGGCAGTCGTTGGTCTCGTTTTCTTCGTGACAAATGGAGTCCACTTCGGATATTTGGTTCGTTGCCACTTTTTAGTCGTTCGTGGCATCACCGTTGTTGTAGACGTAGCGGTCGTCTTCTTCATTCTCTTGGTTACCCTTGTTGGGCGTTGCGTTGTCTTCATAGGAGTTGTTACCAAGGCAACTGTCGTTATTCTCCTTGGTTTTGATTTAGTGGTCGTCGGAACGCTGGTAGTCGGTGCAGGTGTAATTGTCGGAGCCAATGATGACGTCGTGGAGGGGCTGGCTGGAATGTCAGCAACAGCTGTCGTACGCTTCGAAGTTAGAGCAGTTGAAGGTAACCGTGTTGTTGCTGTTGTTGGTAGTGTTGTTTGTGATGGTGTTGTTGCCATCGTTGTTGTAACTAGAAAGGAGTTATCATATTTGAATCAGTCTTGCTTAATGCATATTTTACGTGTGGATATGAGGAAAATGTGACTAACGAAAGTTGTTATTAGCAGCCATGTACATCTTGGTCGTATTAACTTGTAGCATGATATATATACACGTGAAAGATAATGACTACATTTTATTATATGAACATAATGTACAAATACTGACGGGCAATGTGCCGTTTTAAGTTTAAGCAAGTTTGTAAATTTGGAGAAATGACACCTTTTGAAAACATCAAGTATGAGTATACTAATTTATAATAATTGACATCAAAATTTATTAAATTCGGATTTACACAGTTTGTAAAGTATGTTTTAAGTTGATACCTCAATGAATTAATAAAAGTAAAAATAATTCTTAAATATACACATACATGTACTTACGAGCAAGGTTACGTTACGTGTGATGGGGTGAAGAACATTTTCTCAGACATAGAGGATATCATATGAGTGCCTGTCATACTTTGTTAACGAAACGAGTGCCTGAATATTAGTATGACCCGAGCGAGACCGAGGAAAATACCGATATTCAGACTCGAGTGGTGTGACATGCTATATGATGAGACACTATTCCATAAACTTTCCAGTTGCGACTATATCAAACTTGTATTAAGTAAACCAGATATGTCTAGTGACACCGAGTGCTACCCTAGTGAGACCTTTGAAAGATTACAATGATATCGACTCTTTGAGAGGCATGATGCACCACACACCAGCATGCAGGTACTATAAAACCAGTGTCACTGTGATAAACATGCAAATTGTAAACTTGTTAAGTTAAAGAGCAAACCTTCAGAGCAGTTGTACATTCTGAGATCATCCAGGGCGATATCACTCACGAATCCCTCTTTTCGAGTTCCAACGATTATAACCTATAATAAAACAGTTAAATAATCATAATAATATTTGACCACCAACGATCATAACATATGATAAGAAAACTGGAGTTCCGTAACGTGCGATGCAGTCAATGTCAATCGAAGGGGTAGGACGATTCTTGAATTGAATAGACACATGATCGGTATCCGTGATGCACACTTTTACCCCTGGGGTATTTCGTTCAAAGGAAAAGGTATAGCCAACTTGTAACATAGGTCACACAGGAATAAATGCCTTGATGAACATCTATGGGGAGATAGCCCAGAGGCAGGAACCTTCAGTGTGAAGGTGTTACCTGGAAGTTCTCGTCCTGGTCGGGTATCTTGATGTATCCTCTGATCCAGTCGTCTCCCTGGTGACCCTCCATCTCGAACTCGGGATCAATGTCATCCAACACGGCTGTCTCAGGCTTGACGTACACCTCCAGACTACCCACATCTGTCAGGAGTGGTAAGGATATGTAAATGGATTACCAACTTCTTTATATACTTGACAGAATTAATTAGGATTATATTTAGATTTTACAATTCTGAATAATGGTATATTCATTTATTGACACACCGATAAGATATCAACCAGAACAGATTCAATATCCCTCACGTACTGTGTCGAGTATATCTGGGAATGACGACGTTTCGGAATAGTCGACTACACAGTTACGAAGTACATGTGATGAATTGAGCAATGGTACTGCTTTTATACACATGTATTATGATAGAATAAACATAACAATGATTTACACAGGATAGATTATAACGGTACCAACACAGCATGTACATGGAAGGATTAACAATGATGACAGATTTCACAGGTGGAGGAAGCCAGGGTCGAGGAGTGGAGAGAGCTACAATGGGTAGAGGACCGTGAATCCTTTCAAATATCCTTCTTTCAGAGAGGTCTGGGAGATTACTGGAGAGTATATCTGTCTCATTTCATATTATGGTCTGGGAATTTTGTAATAGGTTAAGATCCTTCTACCAATACTTCAACCAATAAACGTTATTTTGCCTGACAACCAACTTAAAAGGTGCCTTTTAATAAGATTACAACGGATTACAATCCTCTCCTCAGATACACTTCTAGACCTTATAACTGCTGAAACTTACATCTAAGGGTAATGAGACGACAAAGTTAACGATGTGGATAAACAACTGACAATCGGCGATGACTTTTGGTATTATAAGTGGTTTGTATGTTCTACCCAAACCAGTGGACACGACAGACTGGGTTTTGGTAGATATTGCTGCCAAGAGAATTAAGGTTCACACAGGTAAAAAAGGAAATTTACTTTTGGTTGTCAAAGAGATTGCAGATGAATGTCTCCAGGAACCAATTGCAGTGTCTAGTTGAAGCTATCAAGCTCAATAACATGTAACTGATGAAACGAAAGAGGTCGTCAGCATTCTTATTTTCCTTTTGGCGCTTAGATGTTTCCAACACTCAGACTTGTAAGTACCCAATTGTGCAGACAATTGCTACAGTCGTGAGATGTGTTATTTATGCTAGGCAACGATTAAAAAACAATATAATGTTTTAAAAACAGTGGTGTACAATAGATACTTGTAAGGGTAAGGGAGCTAAATACATATCTTCGAATGAAATATTGTAAAAGAAATATGGTTAATAAAGTTTGTTTTCAAATTACCGATAACAATAAGGCGTTTCATTCTTTTGAATTAAGATAAACCTGCATAAACTAATTTGCTAACATGACATCCGTACCGTTTTCATCACCGGGACCCTTCATGTGGTACCAGAAATCGAAGCAAGTATTCTTGAGTGTGTTGGGGTAGGTAGGGGAGATAAGTCGTGCCACATCACCAACCTTCCGTGGACTCGAACTCTCGATAAACATGTAGTGGCCTGTCAATCAATCCGTAATTAGTTAATTAGTTAAGGAGCATTATTGCCGCATTGTTTGTATCTTTGGATCGTGTATGAAACAAATAAAATAATTCATACCTAGATATTCAAATAACAAGTCTTCTCACAGACTAAAATGTAAAATACTCATCATAAAATTTTATGAGATTGCTTTTTGATTTGATAATAATTTAGTTAGATTTTAAGAGAGACAAGTTTCGTTTTACAGCATAAATCATTGTAAACATTATATTCGAAATAGAAAATCAAGATATGATGGATAACGACTTCTGTACTGTGAACTTACACGACGTTTTGGAGTACATGCTTACTCCTATATCATTCCGGATGGTGACGGAATAAACATTTACTCCGATACAAGTGTAGAAGCGAGCTAAGCTCACATTACCCCCGCGCCCCGCTATATCAAAGAACTTTTTAATTGGTAAAAATCACACGAATGGATACAGACAGGCGGACAGAATGAACGCTATATACCCCGCTTACGGGGTATAATAAAGACATTTCTAGAACATATTTGTTTTTCTTGTGTATTCAACTTCCACATGTCCTTCACAGACTTGAGTATATTATACATTCACACTAAAATATTGTTCTCTAAACCAAAGAACCAAAGTATAAAGCGATATATTAACATATATTCTTCCGGATGTGACGTCACTAACCTGAGCCGGTTGTATGGTCGCCCTGTGGGCCGGTGTGCATGGTGGGAGTTTGTCCCGATTTTCTTGTCCAATCAAAATTGTCCGTCTCATCCTGGCTCCATCCGCATAACCCCTCCTTCTCGAAGTCACATGATAGAGTAAGTCCACCTTCATATGAAAACACGAGTTATCATCCAAAACTGTCCTCCACATTACCTCATTTAACCCATGATATTACTTCTTGATGCACATTGTAAACTTACATGTTGACAATTTGTGGACCAAACCGATGGGGACAGTTTCCCTTCTTCCCACATGGGTTAGTCACTTTCATTTCATACGGAAACCTTTCTGAACTTGAAATAGAGAATTCTGATTGGTTGTCTCATAAGTTATTTGTGCAATCAGCAATCGAAATGACTATGGTTGCTTCAGTTGTGCAATGCGCACGAGAAGTCGGTCGCAGATGTAAATCGATGTTTTATTCGACAAAAATAAGGACATTACGCGTGTTGCAAACATTTTAAAAATATGGCTCATAAGTAACATATGTTAGGATGGAAGAAGAGAATGAAGTAGCCCCCGTGGCAGTAGAATGACTGACAGACTTGATAACTTTAGTAAATACGAAGTAAGATAAGTTTGATTATATTTCTATTACTTTCGCAGAACGGTGCCTCGTCGCTCCAGACTTTCCCATTGCACGTGATAGTCTCCGGTCCATTCCGCTTTGTTCCAACTGGACAGCGGAACTTCAACATCGCTCCGTCGTAACTTTCAGTAACGTCCATATTTGGAAGTGCTCCAAGTGAAGGGCATCCACGATCTGTTTAAGTGAGGGCCAGAAAAAATAGGATAAACAAATCACTGTGACGAGCTGTAAAACAACAAGGTGTAAAGAGGCATGGGTTGAAGAGGCAAGAGCTAAAGAGGCAAGAATTGAAGAGACAAGGGTTGAGGAGGCATTGGTTGAAGAGGCAAGGGTTGAAAGGACAAGAGTTGAAGAGGCAAGGGTTGAAGAGACAAGGGTTGAAGAGGCAAGGGTTGAAAAGGCAAGGGTTGAGGAGGCAAGGGTTGAAGAGACAATGGTTGAAGAGGCAAGGGTTGAAAAGACAAGGGTTGAAGAGACAATGGTTGAAAAGACAAGGGTTGAAAGGCAAGGGTTGAAGAGGCAAGGGTTGAAGAGACAAGGTTTGAAGAGACAAGGGTTGAAGAGACAAGGGTTGAAGAGACAAGGGTTGAAATGCAAGGGTTGAAGAGACAGGGTTGAAGAGACAAGGGTTGAAGAGACACGGGTTGAAGAGGCAAGGTTTGAAGAGACAAGGGTTGAAGAGGCATGAGTTGAAGGGACAAGGGTTGAAGGGGCAAGGTTTGAAGAGACAAGGGTTGAAGAGGCAAGGGTTGAAGAGACAAGGGTTGAAGAGACAAGGGTTGAAGAGGCAAGGGTTGAAAAGACAAGGGTTGAAGAGACAATGGTTGAAAAGACAAGGGTTGAAAGGCAAGGGTTGAAGAGACAAGGGTTGAAGAGACAAGGGTTGAAGAGGCAAGGGTTTAAGAGGCAAGGGTTGAAGAGACAAGGGTTGAAGAGGCAAGGGTTTAAGAGGCAAGGGTTTAAGAGGCAAGGGTTGAAGAGACAAGGGTTGAAAAGACAAGGGTTGAAGAGACAGGGTTGAAGAGACAAGGGCTGAAGAGACACGGGTTGAAGAGGCAAGGTTTGAAGAGACAAGGGTTGAAGAGGCAAGAGTTGAAGGGACAAGGGTTGAAGAGGCAAGGTTTGAAGAGACAAGGGTTGAAGAGACAAGGGTTGAAGAGGCAAGGGTTGAAGAGACAAGGGTTGAAGAGACAAGGGTTGAAGAGGCAAGGTTTGAAGAGACAAGGGTTGAAGAGGCAAGGTTTGAAGAGACAAGGGTTGAAGAGACAAGGGTTGAAGAGGCAAGGGTTGAAGAGACAAGGGTTGAAGAGGCAAGTGTTGAAGAATCAAGGGTTGAGGAGGCAAGGGTTGAAGAGACAAAGTTTGAAGAGACAAGAGTTGAAGAGGCAAGGGTTGAAGAGACAAAGTTTGAAGAGGCAATGGTTGAAGAGGCAAGGGTGGAGGAGGCAATGGTTGAAGAGGCAAGGATTGAAGAGGCAAGGATTGAAGAGGCAAGGATTTAAAGAGACAGGGGTTGAAGAGACTAGGTGTTGAAGAGACATTAGTTGAAGAGACAATGGTTGAATGAAGAGACATGGGTTGCAGAGTAAAGGGTTGAAGAGACAATGGGTAAACAGATCATACTGTCTAGACCATAGAATAAACAAAACTACTGCGTGATAGATACAACGTATGTAGAACTGGTACATTTATTTTTATTTTTCATATACGACTGGATTCTAGAACTCCGTTTGTTTGATTGCGAATGTTTTTTCTGAATATCTCAGGCTCTGCAGCTAAAGTTAGCAGAAAGTACTCACTGATGCACAGGGGCACGGCATGGCTCCACTTGCCCGACTGCAGACACACTGCGAACTTGTCTCCCACTCTGGAGAAGCGCTTCTTACATTTGAAGTACGCCATCTTGCCTCGGGCTCGCAGTTTCACTCGACCATTTGGTAAACTAACTCTGGGGCATGATACACCTGCAACAGAGAACACATACAATAGACAGGAGGTATTTACGTTTGGTAAACTAACTCTGGGGCATGATACACCTGCAACAGAGAACACATACAATAGACAGGAGGTATTTACGTTTGGTAAACTAACTCTGGGGCATGATTCACCTGCAACAGAGAACACATACAATAGACAGGAGGTATTTACGTTTGGTAAACTAACTCTGGGGCATGATACACCTGTAACAGAGAACACATACAATAGACAGGAGGTATTTACGTTTGGTAAACTAACTCTGGGGCATGATTCACCTGCAACAGAGAACACACACAATAGACAGGAGGTATTTACGTTTGGTAAACTAACTCTGGGGCATGATACACCTGTAACAGAGAACACATACAATAGACAGGAAGTATTTACGTTTGGTAAACTAACTCTGGGGCATGATACACTTGCAACAGAGAACACACACAATAGACAGGAAGTATTTACGTTTGGTAAACTAACTCTGGGGCATGATACACTTGCAACAGAGAACACACACAATAGACAGGAAGTATTTACGTTTGGTAAACTAACTCTGGGGCATGATACACTTGCAACAGAGAACACATACAATAGACAGGAGGTAAACCTCTATTGTCAGTTTGCCGGGCGTTCTCCAAGAATGCCCAGGGCTTTCTCTAGGAATGCCCGGGGCTTTCTCTGGGAATGCCCGGGGCTTACTGTAGAATCTATCGGAAAATTATTTTGATCGGGAATTATACACGTTTTGAAATACTTTGATTCAAAGTCCATCTTCGAATAAATACCATCACAAAATATCACATTTTTGACAAATCACAAATCACAAACATAAGCTTTGAATGCCTGGTTTCGAACCCTGCACCACCCGCTTACTAAACTGGCGCCTTTGACAACTCGGCTATAAAGGCCCACGAGAACTTATTTTCCACAGTGACAATCATGTGAACTCAACGAGGCAGATAGCGCATGCAGCGCACGTGCACGGCGTGGGTAGCGAGCGCAAAGTACGTGCAGGGCGCGGGTGTGCTCTCTTCATAGCAGTTGAACTCCCAGAAATAAATACATTGAAACCATAAAAGTACCCAATATCAAAATAATGTCTTTATCATATCTTTAATCAGTTCATAAGTTAGATCGAAGCCTCCCCCTCGGTTTTGTTTGATAATGTAAGCCCTCAGCCTCGGGAAATTGGGGCGGGCCTGTCGGCCCTTTCCAATTTCCCTCTGCCGCGGGCTTACATTATCAAACAAAACCTCCGGCTCGGTTTTGATCCTTAACAGATGAATCACTGATGACAGAATTTATTCCGACGCGAAAGGTTACACTTCCGATAACTCACAATTATGTTAAACAAGTTAAGAACAAAATATGTTTACTTTGCTTGATTTTCTATATTAATACATGCACGATGATATCGACAAATATTGGTTTGATATGAATATTGATTGCAAAATATTACACGTACCCACCAAACCCCAACACATGGGTTCATTAAATAGAAGGTAAAGTAAATATGATGACATAACAATGCTATGATGTCAATGCCGATGACGCCACAATGCTATGACCTCACTGAGATCACTGCTAAAGAAGCTAAATGGCAGTTTTGTGTTTCAAGAATGTTCATTCTTTTGTTAATTTTAATTGTTGAAGAGTGATTTTTGATAATAGATAAAATCTCACCCTCGGATATTTGTAACTTTAATCAACTCGTGTTGATATATTAGATATCAGAAGACAATTGAGTCAGATTAACTATATATATCATAATGATAACGCACCCAAGAGGATATCATAATGATAACCTATCATATTTTAGTTAATACATAATCACCACAAAGGATCAACCAAAACGGTTTAAACTACTTATGAAAGCGAACTGACATCGTTATAATGTCATGTATAGCCTATATTGTATGTGTATTGTGTTTTCCACTGTGTTACAATTGGATGAAGTTTGTATTTTGAAATTTATATCAGGAAGGAAATCGCCCTAAATATTTGTGACAATAAGTGAAAATACAAGCTATTGTTCATCTATATATTTTGCAATATGCTGAACCGTTTATGTAGAATAAATTAGAAGACACTGTATCTATTTCACTGACACATTGAAACCAGACTGATTCCTATTGTCACGTTGTCTATAGGTGAGCAATAGTTACGTGTAAAGAAACAATTCCTCTTTTGATGCAAACTAAGTGTATCCTATTCCCATTGTCAACATATTGAGAGACAAAACGAATGAACACACCATAAGTAAAGAGGAAGAACAAGAAAAAAAGGAGAAGGAAAAAAGAAGAAGTAGTAGAAAAATGAAGATGAAGAGGAGGAAAGGGGAAATACGGAGACGAGAAGGAGGAGGGATAGGAAGATACAGCTGGAGGAGGAGGGATAGGAAGATACAGCTGGAGGAGGAGGGATAGGAAGATACAGCTGGAGGAGGAGGGATAGGAAGATACAGCTGAAGGAGGTATAGGAAGATACAGCTGGAGGAGGAGGGATAGGAAGATACAGCTGGAGGAGGAGGGATAGGAAGATACAGCTGGAGGAGGAGGGATAGGAAGATACAGCTGGAGGAGGAGGGATAGGAAGATACAGCTGGAGGAGGAGGGATAGGAAGATACAGCTGGAGGAGGAGGGATAGGAAGATACAGCTGGAGGAGGAGGGATAGGAAGATACAGCTGGAGGAGGAGGGATAGGAAGATACAGCTGGAGGAGGAGGGATAGGAAGATACAGCTGGAGGAGGAGGGATAGGAAGATACAGCTGGAGGAGGAGGGATAGGAAGATACAGCTGAAGGAGGGATAGGAAGATACAGCTGGAGGAGGAGGGATAGGAAGATACAGCTGGAGGAGGAGGGATAGGAAGATACAGCTGGAGGAGGAGGGATAGGAAGATACAGCTGAAGGAGGGATAGGAAGATACAGCTGGAGGAGGAGGGATAGGAAGATACAGCTGGAGGAGGAGGGATAGGAATATACAGCTGGAGGAGGAGGGATAGGAAGATACAGCTGGAGGAGGAGGGATAGGAAGATACAGCTGGAGGAGGAGGGATAGGAAGATACAGCTGGAGGAGGAGGGATAGGAAGATACAGCTGGAGGAGGAGGGATAGGAAGATACAGCTGGAGGAGGAGGGATAGGAAGATACAGCTGGAGGAGGAGGGATAGGAAGATACAGCTGGAGGAGGAGGGATAGGAATATACAGCTGGAGGAGGAGGGATAGGAATATACAGCTGGAGGAGGAGGGATAGGAAGATACAGCTGGAGGAGGAGGGATAGGAAGATACAGCTGGAGGAGGAGGGATAGGAAGATACAGCTGGAGGAGGAGGGATAGGAAGATACAGCTGGAGGAGGAGGGATAGGAAGATACAGCTGGAGGAGGAGGGATAGGAAGATACAGCTGGAGGAGGAGGGATAGGAAGATACAGCTGGAGGAGGAGGGATAGGAAGATACAGCTGGAGGAGGAGGGATAGGAATATACAGCTGGAGGAGGAGGGATAGGAAGATACAGCTGGAGGAGGAGGGATAGGAATATACAGCTGGAGGAGGAGGGATAGGAAGATACAGCTGGAGGAGGAGGGATAGGAAGATACAGCTGGAGGAGGAGGGATAGGAATATACAGCTGGAGGAGGAGGGATAGGAAGATACAGCTGGAGGAGGAGGGATAGGAAGATACAGCTGGAGGAGGAGGGATAGGAAGATACAGCTGGAGGAGGAGGGATAGGAATATACAGCTGGAGGAGGAGGGATAGGAAGATACAGCTGGAGGAGGAGGGATAGGAAGATACAGCTGGAGGAGGAGGGATAGGAAGATACAGCTGGAGGAGGAGGGATAGGAAGATACAGCTGGAGGAGGAGGGATAGGAAGATACAGCTGGAGGAGGAGGGATAGGAAGATACAGCTGGAGGAGGAGGGATAGGAATATACAGCTGGAGGAGGAGGGATAGGAAGATACAGCTGGAGGAGGAGGGATAGGAAGATACAGCTGGAGGAGGAGGGATAGGAATATACAGCTGGAGGAGGAGGGATAGGAAGATACAGCTGGAGGAGGAGGGATAGGAAGATACAGCTGGAGGAGGAGGGATAGGAAGATACAGCTGGAGGAGGAGGGATAGGAAGATACAGCTGGAGGAGGAGGGATAGGAAGATACAGCTGGAGGAGGAGGGATAGGAATATACAGCTGGAGGAGGAGGGATAGGAATATACAGCTGGAGGAGGAGGGATAGGAAGATACAGCTGGAGGAGGAGGGATAGGAAGATACAGCTGGAGGAGGAGGGATAGGAAGATACAGCTGGAGGAGGAGGGATAGGAAGATACAGCTGGAGGAGGAGGGATAGGAAGATACAGCTGCATATATATTTCTTGATGCTAAACCTGAATGAAGACAGGACATTCATAACATCTCTTTGAAAGAGATCGTCAACCACATTCAGGGATCATGGAAAGACATGAACATTAACCAGGAAGGAAGAAACAGAATCCATGAAGCACGTGATATATACACTTTGGACCGAATTACTGAAATTCTATAAGGTCATGACTGTGTAAGTACAACATCAAGTCCCGCATGTAGTGGGGCATCGTCATGCACGTGCACTGTTGCATTAAAGTGCAAACTTCCTGCAGAAAGAAACAATTGAGGAGGATAGAATTTCACACATAATGACATTCAAATACTTGTTTGTGTCTACTTTCATTTACTGGCTTTGGAAATGACCTCTGTCAACATATCCACACACAAGTATTACTTTAAGAGTGAACTGTGTGAGTGTCACTCGTGAAAACTGCAGCGTTACAGTACAAACTTCCGAGAACATCCATCAATATTGGTAAAGATCATACTGCCGGTATGTAGAATTATAACATGCATGTTATTTCATATACTGTAGCTCTTTATAATGACTAATAGTATACAGTGTCTCAAATATTCATTATAGCAATGAGTAGAACTCATACAATTTCTCTTGTATTAAAGTTTGTTTTTGTAATGCAAGAATATTCCTTTAGTAACACATTATGTGTATATGCAATTGACTACTTCCTACTCAACAATAATTCATTTGGGTCAGCGCCTATATGTGAAATAAACCTGGGAGAACGAGATAAACTACACAATACACAATATGACATGGTTATAATTAATGTACACGATGCTAATCAATCTATAATACAACATTTGACTATGATTAATGCTGTAATTCATGGCTACACTTTAATCATATGATGTCGGTTTTTCATGTCTAAATAATAAACGTAAATGATGAACATAAACTTTGCTCCTAAAGGTTCCGGTATTACCAACAGAGGCTAAGGTTCCTTAGTAATTCTCATTTTCATATAGCAATGACAAGTGTGAAAGCTATTCCGAAAATTTTGACGGAAAACTTATATAGTCTATTCCATCAAACAATTCATAAAGAGCCGAATTCAATCAGACAAATGCAGACATCTGTGATAAAACCAGACGTTAGTGAGAATGTCAGTGAAAAGGTGGAAAGTTTCCTTCATGTATAATTGTACATTTGCTGTGAGAAGAAGAACACCGAAGTGTTGAGTGGAGAGTCGACCAGCGAGAGAAGGACACCGAAGTGTTGAGTGGAGAGTCGACCAGCGAGAGAAGGACACCGAAGTGTTGAGTGGAGAGTCGACCAGCGAGAGAAGGACACCGAAGTGTTGAGTGGAGAGTCGACCAGCGAGAGAAGGACACCGAAGTGTTGAGTGGAGAGTCGACCAGCGAGAGAAGGACACCGAAGTGTTGAGTGGAGAGTCGACCAGCAAGAGAAGGACACCGAAGTGTTTAGTGGAGAGTCGACCAGCGAGAGAAGGACACCGAAGTGTTGAGTGGAGAGTCGACCAGCGAGAGAAGGACACCGAAGTGTTGAGTGGAGAGTCGACCAGCGAGAGAAGGACACCGAAGTGTTGAGTGGAGAGTCGACCAGCGAGAGAAGGACACCGAAGTGTTGAGTGGAGAGTCGACCAGCGAGAGAAGGACACCGAAGTGTTTAGTGGAGAGTCTCCACTTGTACTTTAAAATGAAATTTAGTCAAAAGAGTTCATTCCTTGAGAACTTGGCATTGGTACAGTGTTACAGTGTTTGAGTGTTCTCATTTCGGTTATAATAAATAAGTAAAAGTTGCATTTGAAAAGAAAATTCTACTGAATCCAAATATACAAAAAATAATAATCGAAACTGATACGTTGCGTTGTTCATATAACATTTCATTCCTATAACTATTAGGGGGTGTCAACCATTTTTACTATGAGTATATTTTGAAAGACTATGTAATAAATAATCGTCCGAACTAAGGTCATTTTGACATATTATCAAAATCTCAATACTTCACCCCAGAATCGCATTTAGAGTATCAATATTCTAAGCCATTGTAATAAATTATTGTTTCTTTTTCAATATTCAAACAATTTGATATATACTGGAGCGTCCCATATGTTCTGAACTGTGCACAAACATTTACATTAAAACAAATATTTCGCAAATTTCCTTCATAAAACCGTCAATTGAACCTCACACAAAAGTTTTCAAGTATCAAGCATCAAAGAATCCAACTATCAAGTATTTATCAAAAGAAATAAAAAATAGAAAATATTGAAAAGGAACATTTTGAAATAAACATATTACAATTTTGCTGTTATTTTTACATCTGCTGCAAGTGAAAAGTGTTCGAAGTTCGGGCGACTTCGGTCAGTTTGCCCTACTGTAAGACTCATGCTGTTTGGGTTTCGTTGACTTAACACTTACTGCTTTAAACGCTGTGTAGTTCTGAACACCTGGTGTTAACAAAGGTGTAGAGAGATTTTACCACATAGTTTCTGATTGAGGTTGTCTCGTTGATGATGTCTTCGCTTTATGACTTGAGTTGGAACTTATTTATTTGTCTTTTTTTCAGCAGAAACGTATTAAACTAACAAAGTACATGTAGTGTAAACATATTCCAACCACTGATGACCATAACAGGTCCTGCAAGGGATCACAGGTAGGTTACAGTAGAAAGGTACAATTGAGAAACAAATGTAAATATGTACCAAGCGACGGATATTTTCGTAAGCGATGCTCGTATTATTTTCTTGTGCTTTAAATATTCTCACCAATTCCATACAGTGATTAAGGAAAGAAAGCACACTGTTTCAAATATGACCCCATTTTTTCATTTCATCTTTCAAGATTTAAAACTATCACAACATCGATTTGAAGATTTAAACCCTACTTAAAACATACATTATATAGAAAAGTATCTATCCTTTCTCATTGTATTTGAAACAATTACGTCCAAATTTAATGAAAAGGTTTACATGTGTTGCAATATAAACTTGACAGTAAGTGAACAAGCCTAGTGGATGCAGGCAGCTCTCTAGTTTCACTCAAGACATGAGATATGAGTGTCGACAAGAGGCATGCTCTCACAGCTAACGAGCCACATCTAGCGGTGTACTGTTGCAAGTGTTGTGTTGCAACTAGTAGTCAGTGCAACTGTTAGCAGTATACTGAGACTTGGAGTCATATAACATCCGATATGGTGGAAACTTATCTCCCTTGGTTCAGTCAAATGTTCTGAATCACACGTTACCAACACATGTATGACACATGATAGAATGATCTTGTTAGAGATTGAATCAACAATTTTGAATGTCAATATGAGAGAAAGGAAGGGAAGGACTGCTTTACTTCATGAGATGATGGCTGATGGATGCATTGTCTCGTCTACCTCCACATGAATACACTGGAGTCAGCGGGAAACACTCTCACTTACACATCGACTCGACTGAGATTAATCATTTATCAGTCTTGTTCGTAAGTATGTCCTTAAAAACTTAGTCAGAAGAAGGATGTGTTTCATTTGAAGGGACACCAAACTGCAATTCTGTTTCGTTTAGGCTATAATCTAGACTTTAAATAGAAACTCCAAATATTTGAAAAGCTAATAAGACTACCATATTGATTAGTCCTGATAATGGGGAAACATCAGTCGTGATTGTAGCACACAGAGAAGAATGTAGGGACAAATACGAAAACAACGTGCATTTATATATATGCATATTTTCATATATATATATATATATATATATATATATATATATATATATATATATATATATATATATATATATATATATATATATATATGCATATTTTCATATATATATATATGCATATTTTCATATATATATATATAACGTGCAGTTCAAAATTTTCCAACCCTGAGGTCTCATATTGAAAAATACAATTGTCCAAGAGAAGAGAAAATACAATCACCTGAAGAGTTCTCCATTGGTCGAAAGCTAGCATGTGAATTATGAATGAATCATCGTGATTTCTTCGTCAATTGTATTTATATAATATATGTCAACGACGTGACAGTCGAATTCATAATTACACAATGACGCCTTTGACGTAATGATTTTGGTTTTGTGACTGCGATCAAGGGTAAAGTAAAGTATTAAAACTAAACTCTCACTTACACATCGACTCGACTGAGATTAATCATTTATCAGTCTTGTTCGTAAGTATGTCCTTAAAAACTTAGTCAGAAGAAGGATGTGTTTCATTTGAAGGGACACCAAACTGCAATTCTGTTTCGTTTAGGCTATAATCTAGACTTTAAATAGAAACTCCAAATATTTGAAAAGCTAATAAGACTACCATATTGATTAGTCCTGATAATGGGGAAACATCAGTCGTGATTGTAGCACACAGAGAAGAATGTAGGGACAAATACGAAAACAACGTGCATATATATATATGCATATTTTCATATATATATATATATATATATATATATATATATATATATATATGCATATTTTCATATATATATATATGCATATTTTCATATATATATATATAACGTGCAGTTCAAAATTTTCCAACCCTGAGGTCTCATATTGAAAAATACAATTGTCCAAGAGAAGAGAAAATACAATCACCTGAAGAGTTCTCCATTGGTCGAAAGCTAGCATGTGAATTATGAATGAATCATCGTGATTTCTTCGTCAATTGTATTTATATAATATATGTCAACGACGTGACAGTCGAATTCATAATTACACAATGACGCCTTTGACGTAATGATTTTGGTTTTGTGACTGCGATCAAGGGTAAAGTAAAGTATTAAAACTAAAGTGTAACTATAATTGAATATTTCAATTCGACAACTGACAATTCAGCGAGATAGGCAAGTCACAAACCATGTCAAAAGATAAAATTGACATCTTGAGATCTATGTCAGAAACTTCATAAAATGTTTTTTGATTTTGTTGAATAGAGCTATATACAATTTGATATGATATGAGAAAGTACGGAGCTAGCAGTTACAAAACCACATTGCACTTAAATATCCCTGCTTTGATTTGAACTATTGAAGATATAAAATACCCAAAATACTGTAGAACAGATATACAGCTATAAAACATCAGCCATGAGATTAAACGCTTTTGGTGATGCTTTTCCACGCGCATTAGTGACAATAGATTTAGATTAATTAATAGATCATGGAAACTAAACTCAAATTAAAAAAACACAAAATGCATAAAGAAGTATCCACACGAACAAAATATATAGATTGAGATAAATAAATAAAAAAACAATAATTAAAATTAGACTAATAGCCATCCACACGCATTTGTAAAAATAGAATAAGATTTATTAATTACTCACGGAAACTAAAATTTTATCCAAAAAAAACACTAAATGTATGAAGAACTATCCACACGAAAATAGAATTAAAGATTAAGATTTATAAATAAGAAAACAAGTAAACATCAACCATGAGACAATAAATAGACACTACTCTTGCCAAGGCAAAGCTTAAATTCAATATGTATTAAATAAACAATTGATACTTTTGGAAAGCAATATGTAAGTAGGCAACTCACGGTCGGAGAGGACGGTGCTGTAGAAGACGGTGGTGAAGCAGAAGGAGACCAGGAGATCATGAAGCTTCATGTTGGGGTATGTCAGGGCGAGGCGCTACGACTCGGGGTATGTCAGGGCGAGGCGCTACGACTCGGGGTAGAAAGGCGATCACGATATCCCGGCATTCACTGCTAGGAGTCCGACTTCACAAAATGAGTGTCGCTAAAACTAACCGGAAGTGGGTGTTACGAAGCAATGGAGATTCGAACTCCCCGGATGTAAATCATCAGGAAGCACTATAAGGAGCAAAGCATTTATGTACAACTGTTGATTCCAAGTCGCTGTTTTAATTGGGTTTGCGCATTAGTCGACGCGTGGATGTTTACAAACTTTGCCTCGCTATATGGGATACAGTATATACGCTCAGCAGGATATCATAATGTTATGTTACTGAGTTTATTATATTATTACTCAGATTAAGGTGTGGTCTGGCTAAAACAAACCAAATAAATTACAACAACACATTGCGAGTTAAAATGAGAAAAAGTGATTCTAAATGTTCAACATGTATTTGTCTCGCAAATGTTTCTCTATTGCATACATGTTTTTTTAATATTTCGAACAGCGTATTTACGAAAGCTTGTAACTGGCAACATCCTTACTATAGCACTAGGTAAAACTGCCAAAATACACCATAATCAGTTTCAGATATCCTCGCGGAAGTGAAATATACAAGATCACGTGATGGTCAAGATAAATGCGATTGGCGGATGTCGCCTCTTCATATAGTATTGATGAGCTTCCGGTCACGTGACTGTGTGGGTGAAATCCAGTGCCCTTCAATATGGACATTCACAAACTTCACGTGGGTTGTCTTCCTGATGACCATGTGTAGACATCCTCGAGCTCCTTCAGTGATGATTCACAAGTACTGCATTGTCATGTTATAATTAGAAGACGTTTATTACAGACAAGCTAAGTTACACTAATAAGAAAATATACCTCCATACACACCACTGGGATAAAGTGTTTATTCTTGATATAATGTTAATATTCCAAATAATCATGAGTCAAGTGATTCAAACGGTAGTGTCTGACTCTTCCGCTGCAAGTATTTAATAGCCGAGATAACAGTCTAGATTCTGCTAGATTTAGCAAGTCTATCTATTTGAATACACACATGCAAATAAAAGCCAAAAAAAGAAAAACTAGGAAAAACATTTAAATAATTATTTTTGAAACCTAGAAAACAAGTTAGAATTCAAGATACTGTAATAATCATATTATGTTATAAATGACGAGAAACATCCACTGCATCGTGTTCTAAATATGGTTTCTCTGTTATTTCCTTTTCCTGGATGACGGTTTGTGATGCAGTACTTGTATTCACCACAGTGCATTATAATAGTACATAAACCGAGAAAATTGTTTTTGTTGTAGAATATCATCTGAAGATACAACCTCCAAATCCTCAAATGCTGTTAGAGAAAAAAACAGGCGTGTTTTATATTAATGTCGTAACAATGTTCACCATCTTCATTCGGAGAATGTCGATATATGTTTCTCATCTTGACCTTGTATGCATCCCCTTGTATTCACCCCTTGTATTCACCCCCTTGTATTCATCCCTTGTATTCACCCCCCTTGTCCTAACCCCTTTGTATTAACCCCTGATTTCATTTCTCAGATCATATTAGACAACAATGAATCATATTAGATAACAATGAATCATATTAAATAACAATGAATCATATAAGATAACAATGAGATGGTTACACACTACACGTTTGTTTGCACGAGATGTTATCACACATGTTTGTAACCAACTCACGGTTGAGTAATAATGTATTGTAGCCAGTGGATGATACATCTGATTCATTAATGTTATCTTAATACAGCAGTATTTAAGGCGCTGTAGCACATACATACATACTTACATTTGATCTTAAACTGTCATATATACAGGTACACAAACTTTTTAGGAATAATGTATTATAAATTATGATATACACTAATTAAGAATGAGAAAAAGATACATGATTAACTTTAAATAATATCTGTGGTTACAATTAGCGACATTTGTAAAAACACTTATGATTACGTCACAGAACAAGGCTAGCCTTCTTAGTGTACCTATCTTTTTACTGTTAAATAATGTCCTCATTTTAAGAAAATTTGGTCTGGTATAAAAATAGGGCTTTAGATATTTAATTCTTGTATTTGTAAAATGGGAACAGGTAAATAAATAATGAAACTCATCACCAATGTCATTACAATGACAATGTTTGCAAGTTCTATTATGCTTTGGGATATTATTGTGCATTTGTTTTAGAATTTATTTTGATTTATGCAGTAGTATGTAGCCATAGGCAACATGTATTTACCCTTTTGTACGAGCAGCAAGAAAGGCGTGCAACAACGCCTTTAAACTAGCGTCAAATCACTGCATGAATTTCGTCATAATTATCTGCAGATGTGACGTCACATATGTTTCTGTTGCTGTCATAATGATAGTTGACTCGTGGAAGTTTGATTTTCGTTCAAGCTGTCACATTATTCGTTTCATTAAAGGTACATCCATTGTGTTGTTGGGGGGTCACATATTCCAAACGTTATCATAGTAAATGGTGTTACTTCATCGAGAAGTACCGACTGTAACCGAAATCTAACATTTTGATGATAGTCGACTTATAATTAGTATATTGGCGATATGAAGGTAAAAGTAGTGATTTCTGACCGAAAACCGACAATGCATCGCGATTGACGCGCGCCAAGAGTCAAACGTAATTTAGGAATCTTATTTAAGTCAGACAAAATAACAAATTTGGGTTAATGATATTTAATAGGTCACATAACTACTTTGCATGTAAATGGGACGTGCAGTTTCGGTTTCTAAAACTCTTAAACTGAATAGAGTAGGCCTTTAGTCATCAGTCAAAGAATACAATTTAAATTCAAAAAATAATTCGGATAAACGACAACTGTTCATCGACATATATAAGACATATTATATGTGAAATCAATAAATGTGCCTACACATCTGCAACATTTTAAACTTGGTAGGGGTCATGTTGTTGTAAATTTAATTTCTGACCCCTGTCTACATTAAACAAAGACATTTTTAACTAAAAAGAAAGTAATTGTCAAGATCACATCAACTGGGTTGAACTGTATGTAGTGTATTGTAGTTTGGTTAGACTGTATTGAGTGTCTGTGTGATAGGGACGGTGTGAGAAGCATGCATGGTATGTGGAAAGCATGCATGGTGTGTGGAAAGCATGCATGGAGGGTATAAAGGTGAAAGTTAGAGGGTGTAAGTTGCAGTCAGAAATTGGTGAAGTTGAAGAGTGGTTGTTGGCCTTTTTCATGGCGTAAGTATGGTTTTGTTTTATAAATGTTCTGCAAAGTGTATTACAATTTTATGCATATAAAATTATTACCATGTTGCTATGAAATCACAGTAACATCTTGAAATTGTTGTATGATATACCAATATACAGTGTAGTGTTTCGCATTGTTGTAACAATGTGGTAGTATTCAGTTTATATTATCAGCATGAACATTGTCGTGTAAAAGAATAACAAGTGTTTTTCTGAGTAGTACATGTTATGCTATAATAGCTGGAAAGTATAATCATTCGCAGCTAAGGTGGTTGCTGTGTGTTGAGTGATTATGTAATGGTATCAATCATTCTGAGTTGTAATGCTCGTTGTGTGTTGAATGAATATATACCTGTAGTATCATTCTGAGCTGTATGCTCGTTGTGTGTTGAATGAATATATACCTGTAGTATCATTCTGAGCTGTATGCTCGTTGTACGTTGAATGATCATGTATTTGTGTAAATCATTCCGAGTTGTAACACTCTTGTTTTATGATTTTACTGTATTCTGTAATATTGGTATTACATAGTGTCCGGACCTAGACGGGGCCGAATATGGAGCCGGGTGAGAGGGCTTCTACTTGTCTGTGAACCAACGTGGGAAGACATATATACCCCGTGATGATGACGTAGCTCTTACGTCACGTGTCATGTAGACCAACGTGGAGGGTCGTAGGGAGGAAGTAACTAGGACATCACGTGTCCTGTTGCACACTGGACTGTGCCATGTGTGAGGTCACCATGACCTTTGTGATGGAACGTAAAACGTGGAACTGTATATTGTTTCTGTGAATTGTAAACTTGTAATGAAACGCATGTCGGGTTTGTGTTACTGACTTGTAAATAATGTGATGTATTAAAATGTTGTAGAGTGTTTAATTATCTTTTGACAAGTGTAACGTGTAGAAGGTGTGAGTTTGGTGTATGAGTATGAGAAAGTGTGAAGTTTGAGGCGATAGTGTACGTTGAGGTGTTTGAGTGTATGATAGAATGGGGAATAAGGGGGGAATTTAGGTTATTAATATTTTGATCTTTAAATAAATTTCATTTATTTATACACTGACTTTGTTTTTCATCTCGTATCGTGACAGTAATCACCAACTAATTCATTCAAATAACTGCAGATAAGTGGTGTTACCCTGTGCCATACTCAAATGAATCTTATTTCTTTATTTATTATAGAATAAATCGAAACATAACGAGGTGTGTACTTTCTATTGCCTGACAATTTGTTATGTAGTATATGCATGTAATGTAGACTAGTTAGTAACATGTGCAGAAGGTAATATTAGTTTACGTAAATGTATGTAGTATTTATTACATGTGGAATTTCACATGATGTTATGAATACATGAAGATCAAATCTGTAAGAAGAACAACAAGAAAAGACACGGGAGCTCGTTTAGTATAATCTCCATCTTCAGTGCCATGTGAGACTATTCAGTAATATGTGCTTGCACGCTACGGGTATGGGATAACACCTTGTCTTGACAATATATCTATATATCGCATCTACATGTCACATTTACATTTTTACAACTGCATCTCAAACAATTTAAATATCTAAAAAAAAACACATGTATTTTGAATGATTACTGTACATAAATACATTTGTAATTTAGTACATCGCAGTGTTAAGATATTCTCAACTATTGTAGCAATTTAACAAAATACGCAATGTCCAATCTTTTTGAGGAGTTGTTTTTCTATGAATTCCTCGTGCAGTTGTAATCTCCAGTTTTGAACTAAATTCCGAGCTAAGAGAATTAAACTGTACTAAATACGCATAAACTCACTTACAATAAAGAATCCAAGTTACTAATATATATGGATTTTGCGGCATAATGTTAAAAAATTAAACCTTTCAATATCGCATGATACGATGTTTCATTTCAGTTCAGTGTTCTTGAAAAACGAATTTATTAACATTTGTCAAATATTGCCATATATTTCGATTGTCGGTAGCGCTCATAAAATCACTAGCTTCAGCACAGAAAACCATACAAGAATGAAAACTGAAAGCATATTTTTTTATTGTACCAAAATTGTTACGCTTGTCAACTAGTAAAAAATATCTTCCCCAAGAAGTATTATTTTGTATTCAAATAAAATTGCAAACATTTGATTATTAAACAATACAAACATGTAAGCTGAAATGTACCGATTGATCATTTAATTGAAACATATGAAGTGTTTGAAAAGAGAGGGAAATGCCCTGACCACCAGCACTAAGTAGAATACTGATTTGGAAGTGTAATTCAGATACATCTTTCAAAAATGGTATTCGCATTTATTTCACTGAATTAATCAAGATTTGGGATAAAAAAAAGACTGATGATATATATTTCATTTGTAAGCACAAGCTAATTTAAAAAAAATTAGTATTGAGTATGTTATTACCAAAAGATGTATCATTTCCTTAATAAAATTAAATATTTTGATGACGCCTAGATACAGAGAAGCGTTTGCTCTATTATCATGATTGAATTAAAACAGTCAATTAACACTGTCCTGTCCTTATTAAGTGCAGTTGGGGCACCGAAGAATTCTTAAGTTATGGTAACGGTTAGAACATAAATGACATAAATAAATTGTGATAAGGAAAATCCAATGTTTTCCATCCAACAACTTGCAGACAATAGTTCTGAAAGGTATTCCAATAACGCGTTAATAATAGGATGCAATGTTAATATCTATGAAATATAAAATTACAGGATAGCATCCACCATGATGGGAAATCAGCAGTACACGGCGGTTGGCAACATCATAAAACTTTTTAATATTTCTCGTTATTTATGTAATAACTACTCTGGCTTTCGTGACATTTGATTTCACTTGCCATTTCACAGGTTCCAAGAATATCAAATCATTTTGAGTATTCGCATTAATTCTTAAACTGATTTAATTAAAATGTCTTAACATTTGACGGAACGATGGTCTTCCTAATTTGAATATGCACTTCGAATCTATCCATTATAACTTCTACAAGAAAACTTTTATATCATTTGGCCACGTCTATCTGTCAGCATGTTTACGATTTTGATAATTTTAAAGACTATTATTTTTCTCAATGACAAAAAAGGGATTTTGTCGGACGAGATATGATCCGTATTTTCCCTGAGTGATATACCACATTCAATCGTATGACGTCATCACCAAGAACAGGATGACGTCAACAGATAATTGCGATAAGGCAAGGTGCTCCTGGACGCTTCGTTATAGATGACCACGACCTTGTATTATTCATTTGAATTTAAAATGTTATGCTGCGATCTGATTACATACATATGTTAACACTTTCATTTGTTATAACTATTGACTGTATGAAGACCAATGCTTTAAGACTAATCAAGTTTTGAATTAAATTTAACTCAATATGATTTGAAACGTTAGCTCTTGACTGATGACAGTAGTGGAGACTGTTGTTTGTTTTCATTGTTGTTTCAAATGTGATCAACTCTAAGTAACATATTAATCTTTGTAAAAATGTAAAAACATTGGATATAATTTTAGTGTTATCATTTGAATAACTCCTGATATAAATATGCTTTTATATGAAAATATTATAAATTTAAGTAAAATCACTATCAATGAAATATTATGGTAATAAAAAGTTGATATGTCATTGTAACAGAAATCAATTACAATAATGTCAAGGCAATTCATAGGAATTTTACGAACGTTTCCATCAATAGTAGTGTCATGGTGTCGCAGAACGAAGCTCTTTTATCTTATTAATAACGCAGTATACAAGCCAACAAATGAGAGGAAAAGATAGACAAAATGTATGTAAAGTTACAAGAATTATCAAACACATTGGTCAGATTGTTCATTAGTCAGATGGTGTATTGGTCTTTTAGTTTAAAATAACAACCTCAGCAAAATATGTGTTTACATATCAAAGTATTATAACAACATTAAGTTTAAAAAACATTTCCAGCTGCAAAACTCGCTATTCTGCAATGGTTATATCGGGCACAATTCCATTACTGGTATTGTTGTGTGTGCGTTGGGTTGAGGATTTTTAGAGCAAGAAGTACTATCTGGGGACACTGCAGACATTCTATCACCATGAATCTACAACTTATTTTAGCAATCAATCGATCAAGATAAAACTTATTTTTAGAATAATTAACGTCACCGATAAATATCTCTTAGCAAAACCCTTCAGTTTCGGTCTAGTTTTAGAAACCCGTCTTGATTGATGCGAATATTGAACTTGTTCACAAAACCATAAAGCTATTAAGATTCTTAACTTTTTATGCCAACTAGAACCCCTCAAATCACATATTACTGCGTATCCGTCTCAATGTTTATATTTAAGTTAGCTAAGTATATTAGTATATGTACATGTTAATCAAATCATCTAGAACAAAAGTTTACATTAATTAATTTTTTACAGTTCTGAACTACTCGCAGATCATCTATGTTTAAATGTTTGATAGGCGTTCTAGAAATTGGTGTGATGAAGGCAGAGATGCTTGATAACGGTATAAGGACCTATTCCGAAACGCCGCTATTGTTAATAAAGAAGTTGATCATCCATAAAATATTTGCCTTCATCTATGTTGAAGCTATACGGCGACTGCTACCTTGTATTAACTGAAATTAGTACTATCACATGGAAAATAAAGTTAAATGCATGCTGGTATAATATTATAAGTTGTATGCGTCTCACGAGGGTCTCACATACGATCTCATGTACCATCTGTGTACCATCTTTGTACCAGTGTTTCCCGTACCTTCAGGCGAGGGATGACACTGGTACAAAAATGGTACCCGCAATTTCACACATCAAAGAATTATACTTTATTTTTTTTATCTTTGTTCAAGTGCAAAAATGGATTTTGGCCAGAATGTTCGGCATTTAACTTAAACAGTCATGAAATGTATAAATTTAATTAATAAAATATATTGTCAACATAAATAACCTTCTTGGACTTAAATTCGTTGACGCATCTTTCTGTGGCACGCCACCTTTTCGGCTAAGCTAACTCGTCTAGTTAAGGAAATTTAAAAAATGACGATTCTAAAAACTTGTGTTTCTCAGAAACAGATACTGTCTTGAAATTTCAAATTTAGTTTAGTTGGCTTCTGAAGACATGATGTATCTCTGTTTCAGTTGTGTTTATCACTTGTGGCTTGAATTATATTGTTCCTTTGTATGATGACGTTTCTGTTTAGACTATCATTCAAAGTTTCAATTATCCTTTAAACAAGATATATATTTGCAAGACTGGTTAAACCAATTATCTGTATCAAATAAATGTTTTATAACATAATGTTTAAACAATCTATATATAATGAAAGTTATTTATCCTCGTTAAATGTTCGGAAATATAGAATGACCCTTACAAACTTTCGTTGCTCATGTCATGATTTGCAGATAGTAACAGGAAGATATACTGGATTAAAAAGAGAAGATAGAATTTGTAGAATGTGCAATTTAATTGAAGATGAATATCATTTCCTTTGCACGTCCAGCTTATCACACTTTAAGAAATAAGTATAAAGAAATATTACTTTACAAATCACAATAGTCATAAATTTGTATCATTATTATCCTGTTCTAGTAAAACACATTTAGAAAATCTGTCAATGTATTTATATAAAATGTACTCTCAAGTGCCTAATATATTGTTTGTATATACATCTATGTACTATAGGCCTGTGGCCTTTTAATTGCAAATAAGGAATGATTGACATGTCGTTTATGTAATTATCACTGGTTTCACAACGTTTACATTCTCAATAAACCCCGGTGCATACGTCTATAATGCATCTCTGTGTGCTGTATTGTGCACTGTGCAGTAATGTCACTATTTCATGTGCTAGAACGTTTCTTTTTCAAAATTTCATTGGAAATCTGAATTGTGTTCCGATTCCGATGATTTCAGTAAAGTTAGCCACAGACTAATGTACAGTATTGTGATTAATAAAATTAAGGTCGTCCAACATCAAAGGAATTACGACCTTTCTTCATTTTCTGTTTGTGTGTATAGCATTGCCCTTTGGAGGAAAACAAATAATCAAATATCAAGATCAACGATAATAAGAAGATTCAACACAAACAAAGTGATTTTAATGTTTCTTTTGACACTACTTTTATTTCAAAGATAAATCGATACCTCAAAGGAAGAGTGAAAAGAAAGGTAGAACACAATAACAATTTCTTTCAAGTCTAATTATTTACTATTCCCAATCTAGCAATCTGACCACGACATCATCTGACCAATATACCACCTGACCAATATACCACCTGAACAATATACCACCTGAATAATATACTAACTGACCAATATAGCACCTGACCAATATAGCACCTGACCAAGATACCATCTGATCACTATACCATCTGACCAGTAAACCATCTGACCAATATTCCATCTGACCAATATACCACCTGACCAATATACCATCTGACCAATATACCATCTGACCAGTAAACCATCTGACCAATATACCATCTGACCAATATACCACCTGACCAATATACCACCTGACCAAGATACCATCTGATCACTATACCATCTGACCAGTAAACCATCTGACCAATATACCATCTGACCAATATACCATCTGACCACGACATCATCTGACCAATATACCATCTGACCAATAAACAACCTGACCAATATACCATCTGATCACTATACCATCTGACCAATATACAACCTGATCACTTTACCACAAGACCAATATACCATCTGACCATTATACCACAAGACAAATATACTACCTGAACAATATAACACCTGACCAATATACCATCTGACAAATATACCATCTGACCAATATACCATCTCACCACGACATCATCTGACCAATATACCATCTGACCACGACATCATCTGACCAATATACCATCTGACCATTATACCACCTGACCAATATACTATCTGACCAATATACCACCTGATCACTATACCATCTGACCAATATACCATCTGACCAATATACCATCTGACCACGACATCATCTGACCAATATACCATCTGACCACGACATCATCTGACAAATATACCACCTGACCAATATACCATCTGACCACGATATCATGTGACAAATATACCACCTGACCAATATACCACCTGACCACGACATCATCTGACCGATATACCATCTGAACAATATACCACCTGAATAATATACTAACTGACCAATATACCACCTGACCAATATACCACCTGACCAAGATACCATCTGATCACTATACCATCTGACCAGTATACCATCTGACCAATATACCATCTGACCAATATACCATCTGACCACGACATCATCTGACCAATATACCATCTGACCACGACATCATCTGACCAATATACCACCTGACCAGTATACCATCTGACCAATATACAACCTGACCAATATACCATCTGATCACTATACCATCTGACCAATATACCACCTGATCACTATACCACAAGACCAATATACCATCTGACCATTATACCACAAGACAAATATACTACCTGAACAATATACCACCTGACCAATATACCATCTGAACAATATACCACCTGACAAATATACCATCTGACCAATATACCATCTGACCACGACATCATCTGACCAATATACCAACTGACCACGACATCATCTGACCAATATACCACCTGGCCAATATACCATCTGACCAATATACCACCTGACCAATATACTATCTGACCAATATACCACCTGATCTCTATACCATCTGACCAATATACCATCTGACCTAGACATCATCTGACAAATATACCACCTGACCATTATACCATCTGACCACGATATCATGTGACCAATATACCACCTGACCAATATACCACCTGACAACGACATCATCTGACCAATATACCATCTGACCAATAACCCACCTGATCACGACATCATCTGACCAATAAACCATCTGACCAATATACCACCTGAACACGACATCATCTGACCAATAAACCATCTGACCAATATACCATCTGACCAATATACCACCTGACCAATATACCACTTGAACACGACATCATATAACCAATATACCATCTGACCAATACACCACCTGACCAATATACCATCTGACCAATATACCACCTGACCACGACATCATATAACCAATATACCACCTGACCACGACATCATCTGATCAATATACCATCTGACCAATATACCATCTGACCAATATACCACCTGAACGCGACATCATATAACCAATATACCATCTGACCAATATACCACCTGACCTATATACCATCTGACCAATATACCACCTGACCACGACATCATCTGACCAATATACAACCTGACCAATATACCACCTGAACACGACATCATCTGACCAATATACCATCTGACCAATATACCACCTGAACACGACATCATATAACCAATATACCATCTGACCAATATACCACCTGACCAATATACCATCTGACCAATATACCACCTGACCAAGACATCATCTGATCAATATACCACCTGACCAATATACCATCTGACCAACATACCATCTGACCACGACATCATCTGACCAATATACCACCTGACCAATTTACCATCTGACCAATATACCACCTGACTCATATACCATCTGACCACGACATCATCTGACCAATATACCACCTGACCAATATACCACCTGACCAAGACATTATCTGACCAATATACCATCTGACCAATATACCACCTGACCACGACATCATCTGACCAATATACCATCTGACAAATATACCACCTGAATAATATACTATCTGACCAATATACCACCTGATCACTATACCGTTTGACCAATATACCATCTGACCAATATAGCACCTGACCATGATACCACCTGACTAAGTTACCACCTGATCAATATACCATCTGACCAATATACCACCTGACCACGACATCATATAACCAATATACCACCTGACCACGACATCATCTGATCAATATACAACCTGACCAATATACCACCTGAACACGACATCATCTGACCAATATACCATCTGACCAATATACCATCTGACCAATATACCATCTGACCAATATACCACCTGAACACGACATCATATAACTAATATACCATCTGACCAATATACCACCTGACCAATATACCATCTGACCAACATACCATCTGACCACGACATCATCTGACCAACATACCACCTGACCAATTTACCATCTGACCAATATACCACCTGACCCATATACCATCTGACCACGACATCATCTGACCAATATACCACCTGACCAATATACCACTCGACCAAGACATCATCTGACCAATATACCATCTGACCAATATACCACCTGACCAATACACCACCTGAATAATATACTATCTGACCAATATACCACCTGATCACTATACCGTTTGACCAATATACCATCTGACCAATATACCATCTGACCAATATAGCACCTGACCATGATACCACCTGACCAATATACCACCTGATCAATATACCATCTGACCAATATACCATCTGACAAATATACCATCTGACCAATATACCACCTGAATAATATACTATCTGATCAAGATACCATCTGACCAATATACCATCTGACCAATATACCACCTGAATAATATACTATCTGATCAAGATACCATATGATCAATATACCATCTGACCAATATAGCACCTGAATAATATACTATCTGACCAATATGCCATCTGACCAATAAACCATCTGACCAATTTACCATCTGACCAATATACCGTCTGACTAATACATCATCTGACCAATATACCATCTGACCAATATATCATCTGACCAATATGCCATCTGACCAATATACCATCTGACCAATTTACCATCTGACAAATATGCCACAAAACCAATATACCATCTGACCAATATACCATCTGACCAATATACCATCTGATCAATATACCACCTGATCAATATACCATCTGACAACGACATCATCTGACCAATATGCCATCTGATCAATATACAACCTGACCAATATACCACCTGACCAATATGCCATCTGGCCAATATACCATCTGATCAATATACAACCTGACCAATATACCACCTGACCAATATGCCATCTGGCCAATATACCACAAGATCAATATACCACCTGACCATTATACCATCTGACCTATATACCATCTGACCAATATACCATCTGACCAATATACCAACTGATCAAGACACCACCTGACCGATATACCATCTGACCAATATACCACCTGAATAATATACTATCTGATCAAGATACCATCTGACCAATATACCATCTGACCAATATACCACCTGAATAATATACTATCTGATCAAGATACCATCTGATCAATATACCATCTGACCAATATAGCACCTGAATAATATACTATCTGACCAATACACCATCTGACCAATATACCATCTGACCAATATAGCACCTGAATAATATACTATCTGACCAATATACCATCTGACCAATATGCCATCTGACCAATATACCAAATGATCAAGATACCATCTGATCAATATACCATCTGACCGATATACCATCTGACCAATATACCATCTGACCAATATACCATCTGACCAATATACAAACTGATCAATATACCACCTGATCAATATACCACCTGATCAATATACCATTTGACCAATTTACCATCTGACCAATATACCATCTGACCAATATACCGTCTGACCAATACACCATCTGACCAATATACCAAAAGACCAATTTACCATCTGACCAATATGCCATCTGACCAATATACCATCTGACCAATTTACCATCTGACCAATGTACCATCTGACCAATATACCGTCTGACTAATACACCATCTGACCAATATACCATCTGACCAATATATCATCTGACCAATATGCCATCTGACCAATATACCATCTGACCAATTTACCATCTGACAAATATGCCACAATACCAATATACCATCTGACCAATATACCATCTGACCAATATACCATCTGATCAATATACAACCTGACCAATATACCACCTGACCAATATGCCATCTGGCCAATATACCACAAGACCAATATACCACCTGACCAATATACCATCTGACCTTTATACCATCTGACCAATATACCATCTGACCAATATACCAACTGATCAAGATACCACCTGACCGATATACCATCTGACCAATATACCAACTGATCAAGATACCACCTGACCGATATACCAACTGACCAATATACCATCTGACCAATATACCATCTGACCAATATACCATCTGACCAATACACCATCTGACCGATATACCATCTAACCGATATACCATCTGACCAATATACCAACTGATCAAGATACCACCTGACCGATATACCAACTGACCAATATACCATCTGACCAAATACCATCTGACCAATATACCAACTGACCAATATACCATCTGACCAATATACCATCTGACCAATATGCCATCTGACCAATATACCAACTGACCAATATACCATCTGACCAATATACCAACTGATCAAGATACCACCTGACCGATATACCAACTGACCAATATACCATCTGACCAAAATACCATCTGACCAATATACCAACTGACCAATATACCATCTGACCAATATACCACAAGATCAATATACCAACTGACCAATATACCATCTGACCAAATACCATCTGACCAATATACCAACTGACCAATATACCATCTGACCAAAATACCATCTGACCAATATACCAACTGACCAAGATACCATCTGACCAATATACCACAAGATCAATATACCATCTGACCAATATACCATCTGATCAATATACCATCTGACCAATATACCATCTGACCACGACATCATCTGACCAATATACCATCTGACCAATATACCATCTGACCAATATATCATCTGACCAATATACCATCTGACCAATATACCATCTGACCAATATGCCAATTGACCAATATACCATCTGATCAATATACCACCTGATCAATATACCATCTGACAACGACATCATCTGACCAATATACCACAAGACCAATATACCACTTGACCATTATAACATCTGACCAATATACCATCTGACCGCTATAACATCTGACCAATATACCATCTGACCACTATACCATCTGACAAAGAAACCATCTGACCATTATAACATCTGACCAATACACCATCTGACCACGACATCATCTGACCAATATACAAACTGACCAATATACCATCTGAACAATATACCACATGACCAATATACCTACTGACAACTATACCACTTGACAAATGCCATGACGTCGCAATGCTATTGCATAAACGCATTGGAAGTCAAATGAGAAATGTGCTCAGAGATGTACACTATTTTCATGTAAACGTAATAAGAACGATTTTGGATGAGAAATAGAGTCTCATCCTCGCGTCTTCTGATATCATATACATCAACAATCGTTTATAAAAGTAAACATAATGTGTAACTTTTATCAACTCGTGTTGATATATTTGATATCAGAAGACACTTGGTGTGATTCTCTATATATCGTTTTCAAGCATAGTGATAGGAATAAGTGTAGGTGAAAAAATGTACATTATGATGATGAGGACCTTTGAGGAGAACATTCCATCAAGTTGTTTCCCCTTGTCGAGAACTGCAACTTCTAAATTGTCTCTCGAGGAATTGGTTACCTTGTTAATTATTAATGTGTATGTAGCGACTATTTCGTTAGTTAAAAATGAATTCTTGAAACAATTTAAAGTTTTTATTGATAAAATGGTGATACCATAGAAACTTACTATTGTTCTTGTGTTCAAACAACTCTATTGAATTTCACATTTTAAAAATATTATGTCTTTGAATGTTCATACTGCTTCAGCTATTGACTTCTCACAAAAGTGACTTACTAAAAATGTCATATATGCATTGACTTTCATGTTCCAGGATGTTGGTACTGTACATAGCTGGAGAGCCATACCAGTTTATTAAAAACGAAAAATCTAACCGGAGTGAAACGTTATTTTAAATTCAGTCTCACCTTATACTTTATTGCTATCGACTTATTCCTTTAAACAGCATTGTATCATCTGTTTGTGTAACTATAGTGTCAGTGCTGCCATACGCTTTGCTTGTGTATCTGTGCTGAAATATGCCATTGTGGATTCATTGTTATCTTTTATCATGGTTGTAGTCTGTTTTGTACATATAATTGAACTTTGAGCGTCGTGTTACATTGACTTGTAAGAATCATTCACAAAGCATATCACAGGAGAAAATACAGTGATTTCCTGAAGTTTCCTGACTAGTATACGTCGGGTATCCAAACCAGTATACCGCAGTATACGTCGGGTATCCAAAAATATCCTGATCAGTATACGCCGGGTATCCAAACTCAGGATACTCTTGGAAACTTTTGTTAACTTTTGTATACTCTTGTATACTCTAGGAAACTTTTGTATACTCTTGTATACTTTTGCATGAACTATTTTATATTAAATTAACTACTTCAGAGTGCATTTTACACTTTAATAAAATTAACATAATAAGGAATGAAGTTTTGGAATTAGCATGAAAATTTATATCCTTCAGGAATGTAGTCTGATAATAATAGTAACTTAATTAATGTTAATTATACAGGTTTATTTTTACCAATCTGTATGTTGGTGGTTGTGGAGTTTTGAGGGTAGGTGACTGGGTGTGGGGTGCCGTTTTTCAGTGTGAAGTTCGTCAGTGAGAGGCATGAGTGTTGTTGTGTACTTGTGGCTATAGATTGGAGGTTGGGACGGCCGCTGTTGCCTGTGTTGAGTTGAGTGGCTACGAGTTAGGGGTTTGATATTTATGTTTATTTGTTTAGGTCTAGGAAGGAAGGGTCGTGGGTAGTACTTGAACTGTGGTTTCAATTTAATTGTAGATGTACATGTAGAGGCAAAGTTTGTGCCTTAATGTTAGGAGATGTGAGTCGATCTAGGGTGAGTGATAACATGATGGGTGAAGTTTGGAACTGGGAATAGAAAGTAATTAATAGTGAGTGACTGACTGGGGGTTATGGGCATAGATCGAGATAGTCTTTGGTAAATATATGGTTGAAGGATTACTAAGGCAGGGTTTGGTAGCGGCATGGTAAATTACTAGGAATTGGGACGGTGATGTAGGAAGGATGTAAGTGAAAAGTTATGCAGGGAGCTGGGGATATATGTACCTAGTGGTAGACTCGGGGTGTCTATGCTGAGAAATATAATGCACATTGTCTAAGATGTAAAATAAGAAAACAATAATAAGAAAAGCAAGGTGGAGTCATTTCTATATGTAACTACAATGCTATAGCGCTACATGTATGTTGCATATTTATGGGAGCATAAGTCGGATTTGTGTGTGATTGAAGTAACTAACTTTTGTGTAATGTGTCAGTCATTATGTTTTAAGATACGTCAATGTGGCTAAGTATGGTTTCTATTGTATGGTTTGCTTATTGATTGATTGAAGTCGCTGAGTCGTATCTGTTCATAGGAGAGTGAAGAAAGTGTTTCTGTGAATGTAAAGGGACAGTTGTTTAATATTCCACGGTCCCGTGATATGGTTTATGTATATTACGTAAGAGCCTGCCTGCCAAAGATGGTTTGTTTACTGTGTAGTTGAATTCAGTGAGCCTTATAGATGATTATGGATGTGACACATTATTCAACAAGTATTATCAAACTACAGTAAAATATACAGTAGTAATTGTTAAGATATATCATAGATATATCAACCAATGTTCGGTTTAGGTAAAAAATATAATGCTGATGGCGCAAATTCAACCTGGAAAATGGTAACATTGCGTTCTTATATAATTCCAAAGGTTACAGACCCATGCTAGACTTACAATACAACTATGTATAAAATCTAAAAATAAAATGAATATGATATGTCTTACATATGACGATTAATCATTATTAATTAGTATTATTAATCATTGAACTTATCTTTGTAATTATTTACTTTCTTTAATGCGTGAATGGTGGTATAGTATGTCATCCCAATGTTACAAATACAAAGCTACAAACTGTTTACTCAAAAACAACGTTCGGTAGTACAAAAACATTTACAGAAGTACAAATTACAAGCACGCGTCTGTAGTCAGTCAATTGATTAAAATTAGTTAATTGAATTATACATGGATAAATAACAAACCAAATACAGAATTACAGCATATTTTGTAGCTGTATGATAAAACTTACGATATAATTAATTAATTAATTAAATATTAATATATAGTCTGATTCGTGCTAACTAATGTTTAATATGTACCAAACCAATCCTATGTTTGGATAACGGTGTTGGAAGTGTGAACTGCATTGACTCTGATCCCGAGTTTATTGTAGCAATACATTAATTAGGTGTTAATTTCTGTGTAGTGTGGTGATTAACGAACCGTAACGGGATTGTGAACATCCTTTTTGAGAGCGAGTTTATTGGGGCAGTAAATTAATTGCAATTGAGTAAGTGATAGCTTCACTGTAAATCAACTGTGGGTTATTAGTTTGAGTAAAATGGGTGAAGGATTTTAAAGTGTCAATGCAAAATGCCATATGAACCAATGAATAAAGTGCTTGTGTTCATATACTGAAATGCGACTATATATATGTGTAAATAATACAAGTATTTCAATCACTAGAATTAGTTCGTTTTGGGAGCATTTTTCTCATATAAACATTTGCTTTTACCAATGTGTAACTCTTCAAGCATGAAGCATATATGAAGTCATGTGTAACCTTGTTTAGAGATACAAATGTGCATACAAACGATTTTAGTTATGATAATCTTTATTTCTTATACTTAGAGGCCACAGGCCTATAGTACAAAAACGTGCAAAGATTCACATGCAAACATAGAAAACACATGTTTGGATGTACCTAGTAATATTTTGGAATATTATTTGTTCTCATGACAGTATACAAAGGACAAATTAAAAGAAAATGGTATTCGTCTTCAACACAATTAAGATTACACAATTTACAAATTCTTTTTTCTAATGCCATTTTGTAATATCTTCCTGTCTCAATTACTAACTCGTGGGATGTGCACCTGAAACGTGAAACTGCATTTAGGAATTTCCTTATATCTAACATAATCAAATAATATTCTCTATATGTGTGATTTAAACATTTTATAGTAAACACATTTGTTTGAAAGTGACAGCGATGTAACCCATTCTTGTGTAAATATATCTTTTAGTCTTTGTGTAACATTATTTACAAAATTTGAATTGAAATCCACGTTTTGACTCTGCCATATATCCCCAAAACTAATAGTATTTGATAACTCACAAACGTTGGATACCCAATTTGCCTTTCCTCTCTTATCATACAGAATCATCATATCATAACAGGGTATCTATTAGAGGGCATATTTAAGAAATTTTATCATTCCAGCTTTGGCAAATATATGAACTGGGAATCTGCCACACTGTCCATACACCATATTACTGGGTGTGCTTGCCTTCACTACTAGAAATTTCTCACAGGTATATAAGTGTATCTTTTCAATAATATCATAATGTTTAATTCCCCATACCTCTAATCCATACAATAATAGTGGAAGAATTTTTTAGTCAAATATTTTGTAAAATGATTTGCAATCAATACATTGGTTGTATCTACTAGTTTAAAAATACTTTGGAGAACACCAATTAACACCTTTTTGGCTTGTGTGGAACAATGTTTTGCATGATCTGAAAAGCATAAGCAATTTGAAAAGTATACTCCAAGATATTGATATGCGGCTGACCCTTTTAACACCACTTTTCCGTTTTATAGACAGCTTACCTCCGTTTTTGAATACTATAACTTAACTTTTCTCCATGTTGACAGTCAATCCTGCATTTTCTCAGTAATGTTCTAATTCATTTATATGCCGTTGTAACCCGATGACGCTTGAAGAAAATAAAATCATATCATCGGCAAACATTAATAAAAACAATTCGTCAAATAAGAGTGTAACTGGAAGCCATGAGAACCACTACTTTGAATAATCAAAAATTCATTTATAAACATTGGAAACGGAAACGGCCTTAAAATGCATCCCTGTCTAAGACCAGAATTGCAGGTAAAAGAATCTGAAATGTCATGGTTATTTCTGATACAACTTTGACTGTATCATACATATTTCTGAGCAATGTATTCATCTTAGGGTTTATGCAATGTTTCTCCATTACCTCCCAAAGTTTTATTTTTTGTATCGAGTCAAAGGCTTTTGTTAAGTTAATAACCAGGGCATATAGTTTATTACCTTTTGTACCAAGACACTTCTGAACTATTGAATGCAATATAAAAAATATTATCTACTGTGCTATATACCGCCCTTAAGCCTAATATCTATTTTATCTAGTGTATCAGCCCAGAATGTTAACCTCGATGATGTAGACGAATACTTTCCCTAATATACTTAGCAGATTTATACCTGTATAATTATCTACATTATTTACATCTCCACTCTTATGGATTGGGATAACAATTCCAGTAGTCGATGGGAAGTTGCCACTCTCTAAGATTACGTTAAAAACTAATATAACTAAATATCCCCCGAGTGTTTTATAAATTCCGGTAAAATATTATCTACACCTGCTGCTTTGTTCACCTTTAAGTTTTGTATGCTGTATAATGTTTCTTGCCTATCTATTGGCGAATGCAGAATATCACTATATTCACTATAATTCTTCAAGCTCATAAAGTAAATCGCCAGTAACTCCCGTAGTTGATTTTACACTGAAAATGCTATCTGTTTCCTTTCCGATAGACAAAAACATATGTTTGAAATGTTCATACCATTCTTTATTGCTTATATTATACTTTTTGAATTGCTTACCCTGCAACTCCCGAAGGATGGACCAAAACTCTTTGGAATTGATATTATTTTCTAGCTTAACTGGTTTCTGCTTATAGTATTCCTTTCGTTTCTGTTTAATTTTAGTGTTATATAAATTTCTTGTTACGTGGTAATCATCTAAGTGATGCTTACATTTATGTTTTCTAAACTGGTTTAATATTGTGACAACGCTCAGCTTTCAAACTTCTACATTCAGAATCAACCCATGGACTATCCTTTCCCGCATTTCTAAACGACAATTTTCGTTTCATATTTGCTGCAACATTACACATCTCATCTGCCACATATTGTACACTACGATTGATATCACTGAATACTGAATCTATACATTTATAGAGGAATTCTTGCACACTATCTGAAAAAAATTTTTCTCCTCAGACCGTTCTGCCTTCCATACATCCATTGTGTTGTTGGGGGTCACATATTGCAAACGCTATAAATGGTATTACGTTATCGATATGTACCGACTGTTACCGAAAACTACCATTTTGATGATAGCAGACTTAGCATATTGACGATATGAAGTTAAAAGTAATGATTTCTGATCGAAAACCGGACAATGCACAGCGTGTAGCGCGCGTCAATAATCAAACGTAATTTTGGAATCATATTTATAACAGACAAAAAGACAAATTTGAGTTGATAATGTTTAATAGGTCCCATAATCACTGTGCATGCAAATGGGGCATGCAGTTTCGGTTTCTGCACATGTATAATTATGTTACTCAGTTTTAATCGGAAACTAATAATTATGATATATTTGGCGATTGGGGATAAATTTGCAAGCTGAGTGAATTTATTTGTATTGTAGACAGAACATGTCGTGACTTTGAACGTATTAAAGCCAAATAAAATGTTATGAAACACAATGGATGTACCTTTAAGACAATGATTAACTCATTTCTTATTACATCATCGATTTTAAATATGTGAGAATTTAAATTGAGTTATACATGAATATATGGATAAATAACAAACCAAACACAGATACTTACTAAACATATGTTAGCATATTTTGAAGCTGTATGATAAAACTTACGATATAATTAATTAATTAATTAATTAATTAGATAATAATTCTTAAGTCTGATTCGTGCTAATATGTACCAAACCAAACGTACATTTGGATAACGGTGTTGGAATTGTGAACTGCATAGACTCTGATCCCGAGTTTATTGTAGCAATAAATTAATTAGGGGTTAATTTCTGTATAGTGCGGTGATTAACGAACCGTAACGGGATTGTGAACATCCTTTTGGAGAGCAAGTTTATTGGGGCAATAAATTAATTGCAATTCAGTAAGTGATAGCTTCACTGTAAATCAACTGTGGGTTTCTAGTTTAAGTAAAATGTGTGAAGGATTTTAAAATGCCAATGCAAAATGCCATATGAAATGCGTTTATGTGTAAATAATACATGTTTTTCAATCACTAGAATTAGTTAGTTCAACATTTTGGGAGCATTTTTCTCATATAAACATTAAATGACGACTTGGCTTTTACCAATGTGTAACTATTCAAGCATAATTCATATATGAAGTCATAAGTAACCTTTTTTAGAGATACAAATGTGCATAAACGATTTTAGTTTATATATATATATATGTGAGAATTTAATGGGGGAGGGGGGTACAGAGCCAACTTACATCCAAACGGATAACCAAGGGAGATTTAAATACATTTATGTTCGTGCAGGTAGATAATAATTATCGCTAATGATAGTTATGATTAGAGGGTACCTGGTTTGTGTCATTTACTCTCCTTGCATTTATAGTGGCTTGGTTTAATCACTCTAAGTACATAATAAAAAGCATATTAACCGTTAACGATATGATTCATGAAGAAAGTAATAAGTTTTTCACGAAAACAATATTCCACATTTTATGGTATCTTTCATCAATACGATATAGACTAGGTTTGACAAACTTGATTTTGATAAATAAAGTTAGGCACATACAACAATACAAACAACAATACAAATTTGAAAAAACTATTGAACAAAGATCCACATTTGTTATCTTATGATGGTTTACCTCTAAAGTATAACAAGGTGTATCGTCTTTTCAAGCCTCCAACTTCTTATAATATTAACATTATTAAAATTTCACAATTCGTTATCTATTCCATGTATTTCATCGAGATGAGATGATATGATATGATGAAATCAACCGCCTTTCTATTCAATTTATTGATGATCGAACTGTTGTATTATTATGCATGAAACACAAATCGATATAGACTGCAGGTCTAACGTCAACGTTATGATATATCATACAACAGAACATACTTTAGGGGTTAATACATGTCCTTATACACACACAACGGTTCATCCCATGATTTGTCGGATGGGAAATTAGCTACTTTTATTATCCAAACAATCAACCTTTTAAATAAGTAAACCTTTTATATCTCCCAATGTATGTTGATGTCATTATAATTGTGTCATTTTCAATGATATTCTTTATATCTTTCCTTGTTAGGTTGTTAGTTAGGTGACAAAAGATCCTTTTCACGGTCGGCCCACCATTAACATCTTTAATCTTGAACGCAATTTCAAAGGAAGTCAATTAACAAAACACATACACAGCGCAGTTTCAACACCCTGAGACATAATGAGCAGTAATTACTTGACAGTTAATACACATTCTCACATTTGTATATTCACGTCATGGTCAAATGATGCAATTTGCTAGAAGGTTAAACATGCCAGCTAGTGTATCTGCTCACTGCAACGGATATCAAAATTGCAAAATAGCGACATATTGGCAAATACTGTATGAATACTATATACTGTATATTATTGGAATAATTACGTCCACGTGCTAGATGCCAATGGATAACTTGAATAAAACTAGTTAGAAACTTCACCTACCACAAACAGATCAAATATATGAATGAGCTGGCTGTTAATAAAGTACTATCGTTTTTCATAGACCATATAATTTCCTTATTTTGACTAATATTTTATTTTTTCAGGTGTAAGATAGTACTGTCTGACATGTAAGACAAATGCTTTTTCGACAATTTACAAGATTATCATATTTCATAATAAAAAAATTACCGATGTCGACTAACCATCGACCTATTCTGGTATATTCACTGCAATACCGCCATATACAACTTTTGAAACGAATCCGCACGTTATTTGATAGCATAATTCCAGCCTCATCCAGCTTATTATTGTTAACATGTATCCATTGAAAAATATATTTCACTTATGTCCATCACATACAAACCAATACTAGTTAGAATTGCTTTGCATACCAAACGTGACTTTCGTATGCTCCATCAAATGTTGCGTTATATTCATGTATATTTGTACATATGTCATTATGTATACCTTACCAGATTTGACTTCATAACAATGAACCAGTTCATTAATTGCTAAGTGAACAGTAGCATGTTATACAATAGGTGACGCTCTGCATTTAGTGAAGGCGATACGAGGAGTTTTGGGGATGTAGGCAATATGGGGTGTAGGCCAAGCTAACACATTTTCAACAGGGTCAAAAACATACGGTACAAAGTCTTTTTCGGTAATGAAGGAATTGCGAGAATCATACAAAACAGCGCCAATAGTCATTGTTTGCAAATTGCAAACCGTTTAATACGTACTGTACACAGTCTGGACAAGTATTATGCATAATTATAAGCACGACAATCATATCCTTGGTTAAATTATGTCAAAACTACATGTGGCATGTGGTCAAATACTTATTTTCCATTTTCCCTAGTATTTCTGTAAGGAATGGATAGTTATTCAATGTTTTAAAAAGAGAAATTCTGCAAACATAGTGTAGTGACATTATCAAATATACTCTGCTGTCATTAAGGATTCCCCATGTTTTGATCAATATGTTATAATGAACGAAACCAATATGGTGTACAAATCAATATTGTAATTCTTAATTTGCCGGTTGAAAAAGGTCGATATCACAATCCCTCGTCAAGAACGAGTATATACATTATATAATTCTATCTAGATTCGTGATGAATTTCATTATTTTTTTAATTGTAATGCTTTATCAAATCAACGCTTATATTTGATAAATAAATATCCATACACTTTATACATTTATCATCTTGTGTGTACATTGGAATACATAAGTGCTAAAGAATCACAATCAAAAACATTTTTTCCGTCTTACTGTAAATATCATGATTGTTTGAATTAACTCATGTGCTGCCGTTGGCAGAATATACGAGGTAGTGACCTTTTAGTCTGTGGTCCCATGCATTTACGTCACAGGGAACAGGAAGTTTGATAATAAACACAGATAAGTCAATTGTTTAATTTAACCGGACAAGCCACAGATATCCAACATCAAAGAATCGAGTGTAAATGCATTCGGCTTTTCAAAACGAAACAACCAATGGGCTAGAGTAACGGTTCAAGTAACTTTATACAAATTAGATATTTATAGTATGACATTTATTTAAATGATCTCTCTAATTTGTAGGAATAATAATTAAAATATATAGATAAATAGTGTTTATATTATCAATATGCCTTAACAAGTTTACATTTACACTCCCTGTGTTCTGTAATATAAATTTTACTATTTCCTAAACCATAATTTATTTTATATATATTCTCATTTATGTTATTCACGTTTAAGACACATCCACTTTCTTATCACAAAGTATATATTGATATTTACAAGGATAATGATGTATTTTCATTCATATATTGATGATGTGATTAAAAACATTTTTAGATGTGAATTATTTAATCAACATTGTCCTCTTATGCCGTAGCAAAACTTTCTACACTCGCCATTGTTTTGTATTTTGTAATGAATGTACGCTAGATTTTACAAATCAATGAATAATAATATCACCCTTATTAGCTTGGAACATGCAGTAAGCAATCTCCTCTCGAATATCCTTTCTTAAACAATCGAACCCTCTCTTTTTACCAAAACTTTGATCTGGAACAGTTCGACAGCCTAATGTATCTTACTTGCGATCTCAAGTTATCTGTACCTCGATCTTAAAATCAGTTCATTCATCATACATTATACATTGACATGAGAAATGACATTACAACGTACCTTTGATAGGAATCCATTCCTCAGGACTTGGTAAACACTTGTGCAAAATAAATTGCAGGAACCAGGAGGGATTAACGCAACTGAATATATCTATGAAGTGATTTGGACTTACAGAGAGTCCCAGTTTAAATAGCCACGCATTATGTAACGGTAATTAATTGTGGGCAATATGTTTCCGTGGTGGTTAATGGTCACTTCTCAAAGGGATATAGGTCTAATTAGTGTAACCACTGTTTATTCACGCGCAGAGAGTGACACTTTAACAGTCGGTAAAAGATATGTTCAACCAGACATTGCGTCGCCACTGTCATCAATTGCCGGCAATATATCGGCGCTTTATCACACCTAGTTTCATGTCTACTCAGTGAAAGTCATCAATGTGTATTGAGTGCTAACTTTTTGGATGATCAGTACTGGGCGTGTGTAATGTCATACGGTTCATGGCCGAGAAACCTGAATTCGAGATAAGTCACACCTGAATGGGCATGGCACTTAATCGTTTTGTTATTCCTGAATGAACACTGTGCGTGATGTGCAGTTGTTCATCATAATACTTGATATATACTTTCTGGCGAATACATATTTCTAAGTAATATACTTAACGGGTATATACGTCATACTTTATAGTATACATTGTATACCAGACATGGGCACTTTTTTACTTTTGACAGACAAAACAATACAATATTGTCCATTTACATTTTAAGAAAGTATTAGAAGCTCAGTCAGGTGACCTGCGTATGTTATGAGTCACATTTGCTACATACATAGCCTTTTACAAAATGCACATAATCTTTCATCTTTTTTAACATAGTTTTATCTGTTTCATTCGGGAGTCTACGGTTACAGGTACTTATTGTAAATTCAATGAAAAGTATATTCGATGTAGATAGCTTAAACGTATTATAATAATGGCATGTGGATGATTGTGTTTCACATTCGTTTTAGTGATAATGAAATGGGTGACATAACTTAGCTTTGACACTACTGTTAGGTAACCGGGGAAATAGCAGAAAAAAGTAACTGTTTTTGCTTGAGAAAAATCAATAGTTAATTAAACAGTATTTTATTCCCAAATAACATATAACACAAAAGAAATTATGAGAAGTTAAATTTTAAAAAAGGATTAGCAAACAGGCTATACACTAGCCTATATAAATGCTTCTTCTTAAACAAACTTAAAACAAATCATTTGTTAATACATTTGTGGGAATACATTGAAGTTCATACACATGTTTAGTAAACTCGCAATAGTTAAACATAAATGATTGCCTTTGTACAATGTATGTATTTAATTTGTGAGGTGAGACTTAAATTTATCATCTTTATTTTTGATCATTTCTAATGAGAGAAGTTCTCAGATGTCACGGGTTATAATCTTCGCAATGATTCGAATCTTCAGATTATACATTGTAAAACTGAAAGTTATGCGAGGTCCTTTCCCCACAGATATCGATGCAGTTAAATTATGGAATTCATTGCCACCTGAACAGAACTGAAATACAGCCAGTTTCAAGATTTAAAACTGCAATTCTAAACAATACTAATATTTACAGCCACTTTTGACTTAAACACCGGCATCAGATTTTGTCAAATAATACAATCTCGTCTCCGACCAGAATGTACTGATCATAATGCACATAAATATCAACGGTTTATATCTCCAACACCAGCTTGCTCTTGTGGTTATATCTTTGAAGAATATTCATTAATTCCTTGTATGTCCTCTCTATAGCGATATTCGTTATTATATATCGTTAAGTCTGTATTTTTATGCAAAGGGATTTGATCTTAAATCAATTTTGTTTGGAAGTCACATTTCTTCCCCAGCTGTAAATATGGAAATCTTAAATTCAGTTCATTCATTTATAAATTTAACAGGCAGATTTGATTTAAAGTAGTGCTTCTATGGCACAGTCATAATTTGTATAATCAGATTGTATCATTTATTTGTATTCATAATTATACTGTACATGCATCATGTCATGTTTCGTATTTGGTTGTATCCCGGAGCGCTTTGTATATAAGCATTTTCTTCCCTACCAATCCGGTTCCTTCTTTTTGGAAATAAATTTTTTTTTTTTTTTTTTTAAATGTTTTTATTCCTTGAAGCATGTCATACATACATTATGAAGTATATATATTATTGAACATTTCGAATAATACATAATGCAGTACACAATGTCACAAAACTCTATTGAGGAGACATAATAGTATCAGATATGATATGCATATGCAATATTGGCAATGAATAGCAAAAATGCTAGAGTAAATAAGAGCTATAGGTAGACACAAATAAAGCTATAATTTTTTAAATAAAGTATGGAGGGAGGACCAGAATGTGTAGAAGCGGTCTTGCACAGCATTTGAGAATGCTATATATTTTGTTACATTGTAATATTGAATTATTTCTCTTTTGAAGAAATCAAATTTTGGCTTAATATTTTTTAGGCTTATTTTGTATAAGGTGTATTTTATTAACAGACATACCACATTTAGTGGATTATTGTTTTTGCCTTGAAAGCCAAATATTATATTCTCATGGGTGAAACTAATATTTCCTTCTGATAATTCATTTAACCATTCTGATAATTCCCTCCATATATTTGTTGTATATGGACATTCGCATAACAGATGCATTGTTGTTTCAGCAGCTGAATTACATAAGGCACACAGTGGAGACTCCTTTATTTTCATTTGGTACAATTTGTGTTTAGTTGCCAGAATATTATGTACAACTTTGTAATGAAACCATCTTAATTGTATACTTTCAGTGCATCTATTTGCCATCAAATAAACATTTGACCAAAACTCTTTGTCATATTGTTTGTTGAAAGTGTTTTCCCATTTTGTTTGTCCATTTGGTTTATTTTTGCAACATGGCAATAGTGTATTGTAAACATACTTGCTATTTATGTTATGTCCAGAAATGCAACTGACGTTAAAAGGTAAGTATGGACGCTGGATCTCAACGGCCTTGTCTATCAAAGAAATATTTTTTGATCTACAATAAGCTGTAATTGATCTCTTTATGCCTTCAAAATGAAGGAAATTTATTTTTGGAATTCCATATATTTCTTCTATGTCAGATTTTTGCATAAAATTTCCATTTGTGTTTACGATATCGCAAATGAAGTTTACCCCTCCTCTTGCCATGTTGTTATTATAAATACACTTTCCATCAATCTGAACATTATTGTTGAACCATATTGATTGACAAAGAATATCAGACTTTGTGTTTATATTGCAATAACATCTCTTTAAATATTGATTCCATGCCAACAACATATCTCTCCAGAAGTGGTTTGTAACTTTTGGAATAACATTATGATATATGTATTCCGCATCTGCTAAAAAAATCTTCTTTACATCAGTCAAATTTTCATTTATTATGAAAATACATTTAGAGTTTTCTGTAAGTAGTCTTTTAATCCACATCACTTTTTGAGCATGTATAATATTTTTAATAATAGGTACACTAATACCTCCATCTTTGGGTTTGAGTTGAATAATTTCTCTTCTAATTTTATCCCTCTTGCCTTTCCATACAAAGTTTAAACACTTTTTTTGGAAATTTTCTAGTATTTCATCTGGTGGGCTTGGAATGGATGAAAACAAGTGGTTAAGTTTTGGTAGAAGTAGAGATTTTAGAATCACGTTCCTCCCCATAGGTGTTAGGTATCTTAAGGACCAAAGATTCATTTCTTTTGATATATGTTCAAATTTTTTCTTATAGTTTAGGTCTACCGTATTGCCAAGCTCAACATCAAAATCTATACCAAGTAGTTTGAAGTTAGACTGTGTCCAATCTAAATTCCACTCTTTGGAAATAAATATGTTTAAACTGAGAGAAGTGCTCTTACAGCAACAGCGTTTACTAAATTAAGCTGAACATAAGCCTCTGCTTAGGCAAGAGGGCAGAATTAAATCCCAGTGCATTAAAGTATCTACTGATAACAAGTTTACTTTACAAAATGTAATGTTATTTTAGTTTTAATAGTAGTCTTAATGATAACTTTTCGGGATTTATGGAGACCAGCGAGGTGGACGGACAAAATCCCCACTGGACATAATCCCCAAGGAAAATAATCCCCTATGACAAAATCCCCAGTGGATATAATCCCCCCACCCAAAAACAACAACACAGACACCATCCCCAACACAATAGAATGTGTCTTTTGTCTTTATGTTATTTCTAATAAGTAGGCTTAAAATGATCTTTTGTTATAGAGCGTTGTAGAGTAGGTTGTACAAAGTGAATTTTGAGAAATTTTTGTTTTCATAAATAGTTCCAATTTGTCTTTGATCAGTAACAGTAAAACAGCTTGAAAAAGTGTTGTTTTCATAAGTAATTCCCTTTTTGTCTTTGATCAGTAACAGAACAAGAGTTTGAGAAATTGATGTTTTCATAAATAAATCCGATTTGTCTCTGATCAGTTGCAGCATTTTAAAAAACTTTTGCCTGTCATTTTGTGATGCAAGAATGGGGATTAAAATGTTTATTATTGTGAAAAGTTGAATCGTAAATAACGAAAATATATCTTTGGATTTTAACTTTCTAATGGAGACATACTTTCGACTTAAAACTTGGTGCTAGGGAAAAAGTAACAGAAATAAGTAACAGAAAATAGTAACAGTGTTTGCTAAGAAAAAAAACAGTTTTCAACAGTACAGTGAGAGTTTGTCATATACCGGTAATATACAAGCACAACGTCACAGTTCAAAGCACGATGTCACCTTTAAAGACCTTTAAAGATAAACTGCGAGTCTGTTTACCAATTCTTGCCTTTAAAATAAAAAATTTTGAAAGCACTACAATTGTTGTTTGTTCCTATAGGTTTACTCACAGCTAGCTGATCAGGTTAAGAGATATGTAGGAAAACAAATAACTGAAATAAGTAAAAAAAATATATAAAGAAACAATAAGAGTATGGTATTGACTTGAATTCTTGTAATTTAAGAAGATTATGAAAACTACATTGATAGTAATTTTAAGGATACATTTCCTGTTTAAATCCTGTTATTACAGATAACATGTTTACTTAACTTTGTTAATTTATCCTTAATAATAGTAGTTATTTACATATCATTTTATCTAAAGTAAACATATATATGGATATATCAACTAATGCTGAATGTTCGTCTTCATATGACAATGAGGATGCAATCACACTTATTTTATATGTAAAATAAAAAGTACAGATATTAGAAACAATGAATTGTGTTATATTGAATACGGTCAACTATTCCTTCATATCAATGGTGATTGTTTCGACTGAGGATTTTGACCTACATATACGATGCGTCCCATTACCAATTTATTAGCGATTTCATCAGGTCAGGCAGTCTAAAGAAAAGAGAAAAGCTAAATACCAATGAAAAGTAACTGCTAGCCTTATGTAAGTTCGTTTTGTTTTGCACATACTTTGTTGTTATTTCATTATCTATATCCTATATGCTATTTGTATATTATGTTTGTACTTGTGAAGTGAAGTCTGAACAAAAGCAAACTTTACCAAATCATATCGTTTTGCATAGCTATTGTCCCTTTATATTTATATTATTTCGCACAACTTAAAACAAATTATTTCACATAAAACGGCAACAGGTGTACCAATATTATAAATTTAATAAATTAATTATGAATAATCTCATTTATATTCTTTGGATTATTTAACAGCACTGTTGTTGCTTCACCATAGATATCCTGTTTTTATGTACATTTATCTCATTTATTCTCACAATTTAAAAAATCCCAACGTAACTGTGATGCAGTAATATCAAGAAGCTATGCCCTGGTCTGTATGATATGTTCCATCTTATTTTAGTTCATGTTCTTCTTAATACATTTATGGTTAAATGAGTTGAATAATTATTGTTGTTGGTTATTGATATAACGCTTTTTTGTATGCCCAAAGCTAGGTGCAACTAAACAATTGTCTGTCTGTTTGAGGGACAATGCATGCTTAATTAGCATTTATTTAGACAAAACTTTAAGCCACTCAGGCTAGTAATTAGCTGAGAGACCAGTTGTGCGTTGAAGAGCTTGACAGGTGTGTTGTATAAACATACAGACGACCTGGCGACAGGCTAATAAACACTATGTCTGTCTGACTATGGGCTTCGCGCGTCTGGTTGGTCATTTAAAGTTAGCCAATAAGAATTAAAGCCAAAACTAACAACCAATAAAATACATGATCATGAATATTTGGACATGCCTTTACCAGATACCCCCTCAGTTGAAGGACTGCGCCATCATCATTAGCAGTTACTGTCAAACAAATAACGTAACGTTGATGTTATCTCTGTGTTTTTCGACATCAGTTGTGACCCAAACGCATACGTTTCGATTAGGGATTTACTGTTTCAAGTTGTGTTCTTTTGACTATCTGGATATTTATAACTTTCCTCCGGATATGTTCGTCGACAAAGGTAAGTCTTCAATAATGCAATATATCCATTGTCACACATATATATATGTGAGATGTTAAAAGTGTGAAAGGTCTTGTATGACGATAACACACTTTCACACATTTTGCGAATTACATATACAATGATGTCTATACTACAGTCCATTTATTGATGCTGTATGAGTAACGACAAACCACGATCAAAATTGATACTAACTGAACAGAGAATTTAAATCCGATATAAGTAACCAGTGCCTATAATCCAATGCATACCAAAGAGGATACAATATATCGTGTTTGCTATTAAATACATAATTCTCATAATGCCTTTCTGCTGATCACGTTTACATTTGATCTGCTTAAATAATCAGGTAAATATAGTTTTATTTATTTGAATGCATATATAGCTATTATCAACTTTGTCACACGGACATTTTCATCTTATAAAACCAAAGACCCAAGACAAGTTTGTCTAGCGTAGTTCAATCTGATATAATTAAGCCAACAGAGAACACCTATATAAACAAACCAACAAATATATTTTCATTTCATTTGTAATTAATTATGACAAATACTATTATATAGTGGAGTATACTAGAGTATACTGGGGTATACTGAGGTATACTCGGGTATACTAGCGTATACTGGGGTATACTGAAGTTTCCTAAGCTCTGGAAATGTCTCGTATACTGGTTAGTATACGCTAGGAAATTAGGGTGGTTGACAAACCAGTATACGCCAGGAAATTAGGGTGGTTGACAAGACGTATACTGGTCAGTATACTAGCACTTTTCTTGCGACATCATCTGACCAATATACCATCTGACAAATATACCACCTGAACACGACATCATCTGACCAATATACCATCTGACCAATATACCATCTGACCAATATACCATCTGACCAATACACCACCTGAATAATATACTATCTGACCAATATACCACCTGATCACTATACCGTTTGACCAATATACCATCTGACCAATATACCATCTGACCAATATAGCACCTGACCATGATACCACATGACCAATATACCACCTGATCAATATACCATCTGACCAATATACCATCTGACAAATATACCATCTGACCAATATACCACAAGACCAATATGCCATCTGACCAATATACCATCTGACCAATATACCACCTGAATACTATACTATCTGATCAAGATACCATCTGACCAATATACCATCTGACCAATATACCACCTGAATAATATACTATCTGATCAAGATACCATCTGATCAATATACCATCTGACCAATATAGCACCTGAATAATATACTCTCTGACCAATACACCATCTGACCAATATACCATCTGCCCAATATAGCACCTGAATAATATACTATCTGACAAATATACCATCTGACCAATATGCCATCTAACCAATATACCAAATGATCAAGATACCATCTGATCAATATACCATCTGAACGATATACCATCTGACCAATATACCACAATACCAATATACAAACTGATCAATATACCACCTGATCAATATACCATCTGACCAATATACCACCTGATCAATATACCACCTGATCAATATACCACCTGATCAATATACCATTTGACCAATTTACCATCTGACCAATATACCACCTGACAAATATACCACAGGATCAATATACCATCTGACCAATATACCATCTGACCAATATACCACCTGACCAATATACCACCTGACCAATATACCACAATACCAATATACCACAGGATCAATATACCACCTGATCAATATACCACCTGATCAATATACCATTTGACCAATTTACCATCTGACCAATATACCATCTGACCAATATAGCGTCTGACCAATACACCATCTGACCAATATACCACAAGACCAATTTACCATCTGACCAATTTGCCATCTGACCAATATACCATCTGACCAATTTACCATCTGACCAATATACCATCTGACCAATATACCGTCTGACTAATACACCATCTGACCAATATACCATCTGACCAATATATCATCTGACTAATATGCCATCTGACCAATATACCATCTGACCAATTTACCATCTGACAAATATGCCACAATACCAATATACAATCTGACCAATATACCATCTGACCAATATACCATCTGATCAATATACCACCTGATCAATATACCATCTGACAACGACATCATCTGACCAATATACCACAAGACCAATATACCAACTGACCAATATACCAACTGACCAATATACCATCTGATCAATATACCACCTGACCAATATACCATCTGACAACGACATCATCTGACCAATATGCCACCTGACCAATATACCATCTGATCAATATACAACCTGACCAATATACCACCTGACCAATATGCCATCTGGCCAATATACCACAAGACCAATATACCACCTGACCAACATACCATCTGACCTATATACCATCTGACCAATATACCATCTGACCAATATACCAACTGATCAAGAAACCACCTGACCGATATACCATCTGACCAATATACCAACTGATCAAGATACCACCTGACCGATATACCAACTGACCAATATACCATCTGACCGATATACCATCTGACCAATATACCACCTGAACACGACATCATATAACCAATATACCACCTGACCAAGATACCATTTGATCACTACACCATCTGACCAGTAAACCATCTGACCAATATACCATCTGACCAATATACCACCGGACCAATATACCATCTGACCAATATACCATCTGACCAGTAAACCATCTGACCAATATACCATCTGACCAATATACCACCTGACCAATATACCACCTGACCAAGATACCATCTGATCACTATACCATCTGACCAGTAAACCATCTGACCAATATACCTTCTGACCAATATACCATCTGACCACAACATCATCTGACCAATATACCATCTGACCACGACATCATCTGACCAATATACCATCTGACCAACATACAACCTGACCAATATACCATCTGATCACTATACCATCTGACCAATATACCACCTGATCACTATACCATCTGACCAATATACCATCTGATCAATATACCACCTGACCAATATACCATCTGACAACGACATCATCTGACCAATATGCCACCTGACCAATATACCATCTGATCAATATACAACCTGACCAATATACCACCTGACCAATATGCCATCTGGCCAATATACCACAAGACCAATATACCACCTGACCAATATACCATCTGACCTATATACCATCTGACCAATATACCATCTGACCAATATACCAACTGATCAAGAAACCACCTGACCGATATACCATCTGACCAATATACCAACTGATCAAGATACCACCTGACCGATATACCAACTGACCAATATACCATCTGACCGATATACCATCTGACCAATATACCACCTGAACACGACATCATATAACCAATATACCACCTGACCAAGATACCATTTGATCACTACACCATCTGACCAGTAAACCATCTGACCAATATACCATCTGACCAATATACCACCGGACCAATATACCATCTGACCAATATACCATCTGACCAGTAAACCATCTGACCAATATACCATCTGACCAATATACCACCTGACCAATATACCACCTGACCAAGATACCATCTGATCACTATACCATCTGACCAGTAAACCATCTGACCAATATACCTTCTGACCAATATACCATCTGACCACAACATCATCTGACCAATATACCATCTGACCACGACATCATCTGACCAATATACCATCTGACCAACATACAACCTGACCAATATACCATCTGATCACTATACCATCTGACCAATATACCACCTGATCACTATACCATCTGACCAATATACCACCTGACCAATATACCACCTGACCAAGATACCATCTGATCACTATACCATCTGACCAGTAAACCATCTGACCAATATACCATCTGACCAATATACCACCTGACCAATATACCATCTGACCAATATACCATCTGACCAGTAAATCATCTGACCAATATACCATCTGACCAATATACCACCTGACCAATATACCACCTGACCAAGATACCATCTGATCACTATACCATCTGACCAATATACAACCTGACCAATATACCATCTGATCACTATACCATCTGACCAATATACCACCTGATCACTATACCACAAGACCAATATACCATCTGACCATTATACCACAAGACAAATATACTACCTGAACAATATACCACCTGACCAATATACCATCTGACAAATATACCATCTGACCAATATACCATCTGACCACGACAGCATCTGACCAATATACCATCTGACCAATATACCATCTGACCAATATACTATCTGACCAATATACCACCTGATCTCTATACCATCTGACCAATATACCATCTGACCAATATACCATCTGACCACGACATCATCTGACAAATATACCACCTGACCATTATACCATCTGACCACGATATCATGTGACCAATATACCACCTGACCAATATACCACCTGACCACGACATCATCTGACCAATATACCATCTGACCAATATACCACCTGATCACGACATCATCTGACCAATATACCATCTGACCAATATACCACCTGAACACGACATCATCTGACCAATATACCATCTGACCAATATACCATCTGACCAATATACCATCTGACCAATATACCACCTGAACACTACATCATATAACCAATATACCATCTGACCAATATACCACCTGACCAATATACCATCTGACCAATATACCACCTGACCACGACATCATCTGATCAATATACAACCTGACCAATATACCATCTGACCAATATACCATCTGACCAATATACCACCTGAACACGACATCGTCTGACCAATATACCATCTGACCAATATACCATCTGACAAATATACCATCTGACCAATATACCACCTGAACACGACATCATATAACCAATATACCATCTGACCAATATACCACCTGACCAATATACCATCTGACCAATATACCACCTGACCACGACATCATCTGATCAATATACAACCTGACCAATATACCATCTGACCAACATACCATCTGACCACGACATCATCTGACCAATATACCACCTGACCAATTTACCATCTGACCAATATACCACCTGACCCATATACCATCTGACCACGACATCATCTGACCAATATACCACCTGACCAATATACCACCTGACCATGACATCATCTGACCAATATACCATCTGACCAATATACCACCTGAACACGACATCATCTGACCAATATACCATCTGACCACGACATCATCTGACCAATATACCATCTGACCAATATACCACCTGACCAATATACTATCTGACCAATATACCAGCTGATCACTATACCATCTGACCAATATACCATCTGACCAATATACCATCTGACCACGACATCATCTGACCAATATACCATCTGACCACGACATCATCTGACAAATATACCACCTGACCAGTATACCATCTGACCAATATACAACCTGACCAATATACCATCTGATCACTATACCATCTGACCAATATACCACCTGATCACTATACCACAAGACCAATATACCATCTGACCATTATACCACAAGACAAATATACTACCTGAACAATATACCACCTGACCAATATACCATCTGACCAATATACCACCTGACAAATATACCATCTGACCAATATACCATCTGACCACGACATCATTTGACCAATATACCATCTGACCACGACATCATCTGACCAATATCCCACCTGACCAATATACCATCTGACCAATATACCATCTGACCAATATACTATCTGACCAATATACCACCTGATCTCTATACCATCTGACCAATATACCATCTGACCAATATACCATCTGACCACGACATCATCTGACAAATATACCACCTGACCATTATACCATCTGACCACGATATCATGTGACCAATATACCATCTGACCAATATACCACCTGACCACGACATCATCTGACCAATATACCATCTGACCAATATACCACCTGATCACGACATCATCTGACCAATATACCATCTGACCAATATACCACCTGAACACGACATCATCTGACCAATATACTATCTGACCAATATACCATCTGACCAATATACCATCTGACCAATATACCACCTGAACACGACATCATATAACCAATATACCATCTGACCAATATACCACCTGACCAATATACCATCTGACCAATATACCACCTGAACACGACATCATATAACCAATATACCATCTGACCAATATACCATCTGACCACGACATCATTTGACCAATATACCATCTGACCACGACATCATCTGACCAATATACCACCTGACCAATATACCATCTGACCAATATACCATCTGACCAATATACCACCTGAACACGACATCGTCTGACCAATATACCATCTGACCAATATACCATCTGAACACGACATCATATAACCAATATACCATCTGACCAATATACCACCTGACCAATATACCATCTGACCAATATACCACCTGACCACGACATCATCTGATCAATATACAACCTGACCAATATACCATCTGACCAATATACCACCTGACCAATATACCATCTGACCAATATACCAACTGACCACGACATCATCTGATCAATATACAACCTGACCAATATACCATCTGACCAACATACCATCTGACCACGACATCATCTGACCAATATACCACCTGACCAATTTACCATCTGACCAATATACCACCTGACCCATATACCATCTGACCACGACATCATCTGACCAATATACCACCTGACCAATATACCACCTGACCAAGACATCATCTGACCAATATACCATCTGACCAATATACCACCTGACCACGACATCATCTGACCAATATACCATCTGACAAATATACCACCTGAACACGACATCATCTGACCAATATACCATCTGACCAATCTACCATCTGACCAATATACCATCTGACCAATACACCACCTGAATAATATACTATCTGACCAATATACCACCTGATCACTATACCGTTTGACCAATATACCATCTGACCAATATACCATCTGACCAATATAGCACCTGACCATGATACCACATGACCAATATACCACCTGATCAATATACCATCTGACCAATATACCATCTGACAAATATACCATCTGACCAATATACCACAAGACCAATATGCCATCTGACCAATATACCATCTGACCAATATACCACCTGAATACTATACTATCTGATCAAGATACCATCTGACCAATATACCATCTGACCAATATACCACCTGAATAATATACTATCTGATCAAGATACCATCTGATCAATATAACATCTGACCAATATAGCACCTGAATAATATACTATCTGACCAATACACCATCTGACCAATATACCATCTGCCCAATATAGCACCTGAATAATATACTATCTGACAAATATACCATCTGACCAATATGCCAACTGACCAATATACCAAATGATCAAGATACCATCTGATCAATATACCATCTGAACGATATACCATCTGACCAATATACCACAATACCAATATACAAACTGATCAATATACCACCTGATCAATATACCACCTGATCAATATACCATCTGACCAATATACCACAATATCAATATACCACAGGATCAATATACCACCTGATCAATATACCACCTGATCAATATACCATTTGACCAATTTACCATCTGACCAATATACCATCTGACCAATATAGCGTCTGACCAATACACCATCTGACCAATATACCACAAGACCAATTTACCATCTGACCAATATGCCATCTGACCAATATACCATCTGACCAATTTACCATCTGACCAATATACCATCTGACCAATATACCGTCTGACTAATACACCATCTGACCAATATACCATCTGACCAATATATCATCTGACCAATATGCCATCTGACCAATATACCATCTGACCAATTTACCATCTGACAAATATGCCACAATACCAATATACAATCTGACCAATATACCATCTGACCAATATACCATCTGATCAATATACCACCTGATCAATATACCATCTGACAACGACATCATCTGACCAATATACCACAAGACCAATATACCAACTGACCAATATACCAACTGACCAATATACCATCTGATCAATATACCACCTGACCAATATACCATCTGACAACGACATCATCTGACCGATATACCATCTGACCAATATACCATCTGACCAATACACCATCTGACCGATATACCATCTAACCGATATACCATCTGACCAATATACCAACTGATCAAGATACCACCTGACCGATATACCAACTGACCAATATACCATCTGACCAAAATACCATCTGACCAATATGCCATCTGACCAATATACCAACTGACCAATATACCATCTGACCAATATACCATCTGACCAATATACCATCTGACCAATAAACCATCTGACCAATATACCATCTGACCAATATGCCAATTGACCAATATACCATCTGATCAATATACCACCTGATCAATATACCATCTGACAACGACATCATCTGACCAATATACCACAAGACCAATATACCACTTGACCATTATAACATCTGACCAATATACCATCTGACCGCTATAACATCTGACCAATATACCATCTGACCACGACATCATCTGACCAATATACAAACTGATCAATATACTATCTGACCAATATACCATCTGACCAATATACCATCTGAACAATATACCACATGACCAATATACCAACTGACAACTATACCACTTGACAAATGCCATGACGTCGCAATGCTATTGCATAAACGCATTGGAAGTCAAATGAGAAATGTGCTCAGAGATGTACACTATTTTCATGTAAACGTAATAAGAACGATTTTGGATGAGAAATAGAATCTCATCCTCGCGTCTTCTGATATCATATACATCAACAATCGTTTATAAAAGTAAACATAATGTGTAACTTTTATCAACTCGTGTTGATATATTTGATATCAGAAGACACTTGGTGTGATTCTCTATATATCGTTTTCAAGCATAGTGATAGGAATAAGTGTAGATGAAAAAATGTACATTATGATGATGAGGACCTTTGAGGAGAACATTCCATCAAGTTGTTTCCCCTTGTCGAGAACTGCAACTTCTAAATTGTCTCTCGAGGAATTGGTTACCTTGTTAATTATTAATGTGTATGTAGTGACTATTTCGTTAGTTAAAAATTAATTCTTGAAACAATTTAAAGTTTTTATTGATAAAATGGTGATACCATAGAAACTTACTATTGTTCTTGTGTTCAAACAACTCTATTGAATTTCACATTTTAAAAATATTATGTCTTTGAATGTTCATACTGCTTCAGCTATTGACTTCTCACAAAAGTGACTTACTAAAAATGTCATATATGCATTGACTTTCATGTTCCAGGATTTTGGTACTGTACATAGCTGGAGAGCCATACCAGTTTATTAAAAACGAAAAATCTAACCGGAGTGAAACGTCATTTTAAATTCAGTCTCACCTTATACTTTATTGCTATCGACTTATTCCTTTATACAGCATTGTATCATCTGTTTGTGTAACTATGGTGTCAGTGCTGCCATACGCTTTGCTTGTGTATCTGTGCTGAAATATGCCATTGTGGATTCATTGTTATCTTTTATCATGGTTGTAGTCTGTTTTGTACATATAATTGAACTTTGAGCGTCGTGTTACATTGACTTGTAAGAATCATTCACAAAGCATATCCTATATGTTCTATAAAAGTAACGCCACTTCGAAAAAACAAGTGACAAGTGGTTCAAGATAACTACATAACTCGAGTGGTTCGTTCTTGCTACGCAAAAATTTGGATAAAATCGGTGATATTCAGCAACACATTTTTATCAACACATGGAAATATTTAACATCGACAACAGACATTTGTTTTCAACATAGAATTTTGAAAACAGTTTGCTAAAATACTACTGTTACATCATTTTGAATGAGACATTTTAATGTTGTACGTCTTACCAAAGTATGGATATCTCCTGATGTGCTGTAGGGCAAAGCCAAACCATATTATTGTAAGTTCACACTGTAAACACATTGGGTGTGATTGGAAAACACCCCGAGACAGAAATTTCAGGAAATACACTATAGACAGCATATACTATACACTATAGACAGCATTGTATACGCAACTTCAAAGTCCTCGAATATTCGACGTGGGTAGATTTTAAGTTTCTCTGACTGTTCAGTGCGTTCTGTTGCTACGACTTAACTTTGAATCAAGAAGGTACGTATGTTGAAACAGTGTCCTGAATGGTCTGCTGGACAAGTGGGAACAATCAGATTTAAATCCTCTCTCGCGAATTCAAATCCAATGAGGATAATTCAATATCTTTATTCAATTCCGAAATGTAAATTTCATTGAGATTCCGAACTAGAACGGTTTTCTTTTCACTTCTATCAAAGTTACGATTAGACATTGCCATGTAACTCCCTTTCCGTGCCCAAACCACTTTCACAAACGATTCTCGTAGATATAGTTCATGTATGATGTGGCTACCTATATGTGGACGTCGATGGCATGTCTGCAATATAGTCATGACGGACAATCTTCAGTGAATGTTCCCTGACATGGAAATAATTTATATGGTGCCATAAACAACCAATGCTCACTACTTGCAGACCTCGACTAGCATTAGAACGGTAATGATCAGAAACTGTAATTATTATGAATCCATGTGCAAAATATGAAAATAATCCAGTGAATATTATAATTCCATTTCGCACGTACGTACCGACGGACGGACGCAGCCGAATACTAAATAATAAACACGCGGCGGGGAGTACAAATGGGTGCTCATGTAACTGCTCTGCATGTAAATTGTTGCACATGGCAATTGGGGATGTATGTGAAAACTGAGATAAATTGTTTGAACTGAAATCAGCACAGACATTTTGGCAAGTCTAGTAGCCAACTGAAATAGTATGAAAATCACTGGACGTGAGCGGTTGTCAAATGTTAAAAAGATTCTTTCTTGAATACACCCGTCCCCGTTTCTTACCTTTAATAAACTGTATAGATATTTGTGAGTATTACCCAAATGGTTGAACATAACCGAGTTAATATTATTGATATGAGCACATATGCACATATAACGTTTGCTTAGCAACCATTTTTTCACAGTATTTTATCGTCTGGGACGTCATAAATCGATTGTTCGTGACGTCACTGTAGCTTGTCCTAGCAAGAGAAGTTGGCCGTTTCCTGATTATTTTTACAGAAATAAAAAATGAATAGAACGGGTAATAAAGAAATTATAACACTCGGAAGTGTGTCATATGACTTTTACGACACGAATGCAAATTTCTGTATAACCCTCGCTCTCGCTCGGGCAAAACAAACATTCACACTCGTGTCGTAAAAGTCATATGACACACTTAATAATAATAATAATAATGAGAATACTTATATCACGCTGAACTCCACAACACAAAGGGTCATGCTCAAAGCGCTACACACATTATTACCCTGGTGTAAGGACCAACATCGTTCCTTTTTCATTCTCAACTCCCTTTGGATCATGCAACCTGGGCTGCCAATTAAGGCGCTCGAAGGTTATCTGTCACATTGCCTGCACTTCCAAACCAGGTACTCAATTGTATTGCTGAGTGAACAGAGGCACATTTTGAATAAAGTCCCTTGTCCAAGGTGACACCACGAGCCTCTCAGCTCATGTGTCAGTGTGGGGCAGGGAATCACCCTTCAAACTCTCAGTTTTCATTCAGCAATGAGGCGGGTAACCCACCCATCCAGCGAGCCACGCCCGTTGTTACTGAACTTAATTGATAGCGGTCGACTGAGCTATGCACAGGACCACGTGCCACCACACTTCCTCGGGTAGTTATCTATATTTCTTATACAATGGTGAATGAAATAGCAAGCACACTTATTCGTTGTTCTTAATACATTATCTGGGGCAAGCCACTGCGAGGAAGCTTGTGCTGTGTGACCTGTATATTCACGATGATTGGCAGTTCTATTAAGGAGGGAGCCATTTCATTTCTACTTAGTGACCCATTTTTGCCGGATGCCAAATTTTGTCAATAAATAATTATTCTTTCATCTTCTTTGAAAACCATGTTCATATTAATATCTTCAATTTATGACATATATAGCCCAATTTACGAAGTATTTGAGGGGAACAGCGCTCAGTCTGTCGGATCGCCGGTCCCATTTTACATAATTTCTTTAACTCCTGCATCTCAGAAACTCTTCTCAATAAACTTTTTTATTCTTGTGTCTTGAAACGTGCATAATGTTGCATACATCTAACATTTTATGACAGGAACTCTTGATATTCATATTCATATTCATACATACCTATCACGATATTATTTGTCACAGAATATTTGATCGTTGTAATTGAAAGATTAACTTTATCATCAGTGTGCACGTGTCATTGGTTATTTGATATCTTAGATAACCATACGATTCTACGGGTTAAGAACAGCTAGCAGTCATATTGAAACAATCACAAACACGGATAAGACAAGGTATTCACGAGACTTGATGAGCATGGTCCCCCCAACCGGTGGAACTCGACATTCAGGAAGACGAACAGTTTAAACTGGGAAATGGGTACTGAAGCTAGAGATTCAGCGTGAACTGACAGTTCTACTGAGAGGAAGGAGTTTACTTCTGAAGGCCGTTCCATAACAGCGAGCGCTTATAATCGCTCATTGATTGCTCAATGTAGCGCTAAAGTAGCGCTCAAGTAGCGCTCATTCTGTCCTGAACGACACTGTGCATAACCTCAAAGTTCGCTCGATTTGCTACGTAGCGCTACATTGAGCAATCGCGTTCAAGAAAGGTTTCAAAGTAATCGCTAATTGAGCGATTACTTTGAAACCTCTCTAGTATTAATTCCATAATAAATCCTTAAAACCTGTTCCTCAAATATATATATATTCCCACATAAATAGAGGATTCTAATCAAATACCACTTTTTAAAATGAGTTAATGACTTCGTATTAAACAAACGTAATCGAGTTTAATATCAAATCATTCTCGAGTTTAATAACAATGATATTATATGGAAGAAAGTTTAGTAGTATGTTTATTACTCGCCCACGTAAACTAGGTATAACACTGCAGTATCTTTCAGGGGCGAGTAATAATATCGTGTTACGTTACACCGACCTTCTTGGTTTCCCAACTAACTAAGCTTGTAACAGAGAAGTTTCCCCGGATATATCCAGCTCACTCGGTAGCAAAGTATAACACAACGGTATTTGATAACAGCCTGATATAGTACGTTTTTGATTAAACGTAATTATTTATACTTACCTGTTGACCAGACCTACTATGCCTTACCTCCTATAGGTAATGCTATTTCAACCTTAACACAGACGAAATTGAACAATGGAGTAAGGGATGCGTAAAATCCCTATCCAAGGACAGGTAAGTCTGCCTGGTCTCGTGACGTCACTACCGGAATAAACCACTCTCCAAAAGTCCCAAAAAGGGCAAGACAGACCAGGAGGGGAGGATGGGAGGGCCTAGAGCGTAGGTCTGGTCAACAGGTAAGTATAAATAATTACGTTTAATCAAAAACGTACTATTATTTAAATACCTATCTGTTGACCAGACCTACTATGCCTAGAATCCCACCGCAAGGAGGAGGGTCAGTAGATATTTGGTAGAGACGGGACCAGCAGCCAGCCCTGAGTGTAAGCTAACCTACGAGTCCTCAATCTTGTGATGAGGACAAGGTACAGCCCGGGAGATAGTATCTCTACCGCTGAACGGATCGAAGAGACAACCCAGCCACTCAACTTCAGATCAACACATTACCTACCCCCCCCCCCCCCAACCCCAACAGGGAGGGGGGTGTAAGCGGAACTAAAGAAAAAACAACAACAGACAAAGAGCTAGGAACATGAACAAGTTCTATTTACAATGAACCTCAAAGCTTCTAAGAGATGATGCCTTAAAATGCTTGGTGTTGCGTAGGCATACTAAATACTCCGCCACCTGAGGAACTGAGGCCTCTGCACAGAAGGAGGCGAAGGCCTGCCACTGGAAATCATAGAGTTTCCTAGTGATCTTCCTATGAGAGGTAGCTATGGAATTGGCGACGCACCTTGAGTATCCACTGCTCCTTAGCCCTCTTTTAATACAAACCAAGCGTGAAGGCAGAAACCCTGAGGGTTCTCGTGTAACCTTCCGCTTGGCCTGCTGAGGGGCAGATCTCTTCGCGGCTGAATCGGAACAGGTTCCTGAAGCCAGAGTCGCCGGAGAGGAACGAACCACGGTCGGGCTGGCCACCACAGGGCGACCAGAAGAAGACGAAGAAACCGAGTTGTCCCTATCTTGGCTACCTACATGGGAGACATAGGTTGGCAATTGGAGATTGAGTCATGTCGCGAGTAGGTCTATCAGAGGGGTGCCTAACTGAAGACACAATCCCCTGAAGACTGCCAGGTTCAGTTGCCACTCCGGGGAGGGGTGCCGAAAGGGAGAAAAATCCCAACTTTGACCCGAGTCACCCGAAGTGGGGCTGAACTCTTCAAAGACGAAGTAATGGGCTCACGAATGACTGAAACATACGCCCGGAAGCCTGAAGACGAGAGAGTGACACACTCGTTACACAGTTCCTTGCACTTCATATAAGGCAAGTCCTAGCAGACTTCCTACCTCCGCAATTACAAAACGCAGAGTTAATTACTTCAACAACACCAAGAGTATAAACTCACAAACGTAGACGACGAGACGCTTAAGTGAGTAACACGCAAGGCAGCAGAGGCTACGAACCTGAAGGGAACGAAGTCAAAATCAACTAACTACCAGACAAAGGTGCACGCCTAAGTCGAGTGAAAGCGAATGACTGACAAAGCGAGTGAATAGTGAGACGAGGCACTCAAGTCGAGTCGAAACTCACCTAACGCGAGTGATTAGCGAGTGACATGCGAAAGCGAGTGACTGGCGAGGCAAGACACTGGCGAGTCGAGACACTGACAGAGCTAATCACAGGCGAGACGAAGCGCGTCAACGCAGAGTCGAGCCTATATAGCGAGTCGAGTCTCAATGACTGGCGAAGCGAGTGACTGGCGAGATGATGCGAGTCAAGAAGAATCGTGCCTAAGGCGAATGGCTGGCGAAGCGAGTAACTGGCGAGTCAACGCGAGTCAAGTTGATTCAACCCGAAGGCGATTGACTGGCGAAGCGATTGACAGGCGAAGCCTACACGAGAGACTTCTCCTTTCCGCGCGGGAGCTAAGTCCCCTTCAGAACAAAAGGAAGCCTTGCTGGCTGCCGACGAACGAGGTCCCGACACGCTGACCTGACTGAGTGGTACCTCCGCGAACGAGGCCACCTCCGACAGCATGGCAACTGAGTCGATAACCGGCGGATCCTCCGTCAACCCCACACCCTCTGCATCCGACACTATATTGATGAACCGTGACACAACGCGTAGGGGTGTGAGAAGCACGCGAGGAGGCAGCGGACCCGGAGGCCCTTAAGGACGTGGGACGCGAACCCTGAGACACGCAGTCCGCATTGGGTTCACGATCTAGAGTAGTAGCTGGGGTGGTGAGACTAGGCAAAGCCAGCGGACCCAACCAAACATCCAGCAATGAAGAGACCATGTCCTTAACGGACGCAAGAAGGAGGTCCGGATTGACTTGGTCAAACCTATCCTTCTTGACCTTCTTCTTCTTGCTCTTGGGTGTGGAGGGTCCGCTGACCTTAAGTCTCAAAGGCGACATACGCCTATCTGGCAAAGGGGGAGGCGAAGTACGAGAACGCGAACGCGAAGGGGGAGAGAGCGAATCTCTCAACCCCTAGCGGAGTCGGATAAAACCGACGACTCCCTGTCGAACTCATCCGCCCATTCCATAAGTACAATGTCTACCGCCTCCATGGAGACAGGTGACGAATGGAAGACAACTCCCGACATTAACTCATTGCCCAACAAGTGCGGATCCTTGATGGCAGACTTCCTACCTCCGCAATTCGTACAAAAAGCGGAGTACATGGCGGCGTAGGCGAACCTAGGCGAAGGTGAGTGACAAACGGGTCCCTTACGCAAGTAAGCGAAAGGCGAGACAATCGCACGTGTAATGTAGACGAGTTGAATAATCCGATAGCTAATTACCAATAGCGTAAACTCACAAGGAACGCAGACGACGAGATGCTTAAGTGAGTATACGCAAGGCAACCAGCTGAAAGCAGAGGCTCCGAACTCAAAGAGAACGAAGTCAATATCAACTAACAGCCAGACAAAGTAATTAACTGGCGAACAAAGCGAATCACTTACGCGAAACACTAAGTAGCATAGCGTAAGAACAACAACCCTTCCGATAGCTATAACCAATAGCGTAGACTCACAAGGAGCGCAGACGACGAGACGCTTAAGTGAGTATACGTAAGGCAACCAGCTGAAAGCAGAGACTCCGAACTCGAAGAGAACGAAGTCAATATCAACTAACAGCCAGCAAGTAATTAACTGGCGAAACAAGGCCACAAAAGAAAACTCACAAGAAACGCAGACGGCGAGACGCATAAGTGAGTGTACACAAGGCAACCAGCAGAAAGCAGAGGCTCCGAACTCGAAGAGAACGAACTCAAAGTCAATGAACAAGCGAGTCAAGCAGAAACAAGCTTAAGACAAAATACCGAAGCGAATGCTTAGCGAAGCACGACAGGCGAACCCTCTGCAATAGTCGGGCCTAAGGCGATGGACAAGCTGAAGCGAGTGACCTTTGCAAGCCACTGGCGAGATGATGCGAGTCAAGTAGAATCAAACCTATGGCGAACAACTAGCGAAGCGAAGCTTGACGAAGCTTAGCAAAGCGAAAACCCGGCGAAGCCTACGCGCGAAGCTTAGCGAAGCGAATGACAGGCGAAACCTCCACAATAGTCAGGCCTAAGGTGATGGACAAGCTGAAGCGAGTGACCTTTGTAAGCCACTGGCGAGATGATGCAAGTCAAGTAGAATCAAACCTATGGCGAATGACTAGCGAAGCGAATGCTTGACGAATGCTTCGCGAAGCGAATGACAGGCGAAGCCTATGCAAGTGACAAACCTAAGGCGATGGACAAGCTGAAGCGAGTGACCTTTGCAAGCCACAGGCGAGATGATGCAAGTCAAGTAGAATCGAGCAAAAGGTGAACGACAGGTAAACCAGTCACTAACGAAGCAAGTCACAAGCGAGAAGATGCCAGCCAGGCTGATTTCCACCTAAGGCCCCCTTAGGTGAATAGCTGGCGAAGCAAGTAACTGGCGAAGCTAGTAACTGGCGAACCCTTCGCAAGACAACGCGTAGTCAAGTAGAACAACCCTAAGGTGAATGACCGGCGGAGCCAATGACAAGCGTAGGCCTACGCAAGTCAAGACGAGACGAAACGAGTCAAAAAACCCAGGCGAACCAAGATACAGGCGGAGGGTCCGCTTAGGCCGTGCGAACCAAGCAGAAACCCGACGCAGGTGAGAGAAAAAAACAAGCGACACGACTTGCACGTGCAAGGCATGCAACCACCCCGCCAGGCAGCACACACCTAGCACATGTCAACAAGGCCCCTTGTAACTCAACACCTGGATGAAAAACAGATTGTCTAACACACTGCTAACGACGAACGTGAAAAGGCGTGAAAAGTATCTCTTAAATAAATAAGCAGATATAATAGCAATAGCAACAAAGCGCTAACAAAACCAAGTCACAGAACAAAACACGTCTGTCTTGCCCTGCAACTAATAGGAGAGTGATTTATTCCGGTAGTGACGTCACGAGACCAGGCAGACTTACCTGCCCTTGGATAGGGATTTTACGCATCCCTTACTCCATTGTTCAATTTCGTCTGTGTTAAGGTTGAAATAGCATTATCTATAGGAGGTAAGGCATAGTAGGTCTGGTCAACAGATAGGTATTTAAATAATAGAAATTACAACATATCGTATACATAATCAAGCATAATCATAAATCAATCTTATCTTTGACTTACGTTTCAGTTTAATATAATTCGAAAGGTTGGATTTACCAGGGTTTAGCAGTAAATATGTCAATAGTTAACTCCAAGTAACAACCCCGATAAAGGCAACCATGTCCTACCTTTCACAACGGGATCGACAGCATTTACTGGAGCATTATACCCCAATAACTTTTGTCGATCTCCTTGTAGCTACCGACAAATTGTGTCAAAATCTCTGACGTGCAAAGAGAAAACTATTTAACAAATGTGAGTAAAGTTGGTACTCTTGGTCTTTCTGAAACATGATGTTCTGTTATTACTTCATTACCTCAATTTCCAGCAACTTTGTGTCGTCATTTTAGAATGTATTTCAAAATGCCATGTATAATTTTATAAACAAATCAGCGTATTAAAAAAGTACCTTACCTTGAATTTACAACAAACAATCAGGTTAACAAAGTATGTTAAAGGTAGGTCAAATTGTTTTTTAAAACCTGTAACCTGGACCTGTAACTGGGCCAATACGGATACAATTAACTAGGACTGCCAGGGCAGTACTGACGGTCTTCACACTGGTATATTATCGTCATAGCAATCGTCCATGCTAGTCCACATTTGCATTATGTTGAAGAGATCAGAGCTTTCCGCAAGCTCTTGCAAAGGTGGATGCCGCCAAAAGTAGACCACGCTTTCAAACGGTGGAAATTTTGAATTATAAAAAATTGTCCCCTTCTACGAATATTATAAGCTGTATTTACTTGCAGGAAAGGTTATTGTGTATCTTTTAAAACAAGTTGCAAGTGAATATTTTCCGTCTGTCTTGCTTGCTGACGATACTACACTCGTAAGTACATCTCCAAGATGCCTGCAGGCATCACTTGATATTGTATCTAAATACGCCTCTAAATGGCGCTTAACATATAACCCCTCAAAAAGTAACATCATGGTTTTTAGTAAAAAAAAATCCCATCTTACAAACTTCCAGTGTAGCCTTGGTAACACTGCAATTCCCTACTCAGATTCTACTGTATATGGAGGTGTACTCTTTACTGGTAATATTTCAACAAAAGCCAGATGTGAAAAGTATTGTCAAAAAGCAAGACAGAACGTGAACTCCCTCAGGGATGTTGGACTAAATAATTCTGGACTACATCCATTCACATGTGTGAAGATATGGCTCAGAATGATTCTCAAAACCAGTCTCTATGGCTGTGAACTACTACCAAATATCAAAAGCCAGCAGGCAGATTTATTTGAACAAACTCAGAGATATTTTGCTAGAATTGTACAAGGTCTTGATAAAAGATCTTCCTCAATATATACTATTGCAAACGTGGGCTTATGGTCACTCATTGGATATATAGATAAATGTAAACTTTTATTTCTTGGACGCTTATGTAACATCGAATGTAATAACTTCTCAAAACATGTATTTTGTGCTTCTATCACAGTTCCAGCAAAAACGGACAACATTTGTGGTGATCTCATATCAATATCTGAAAAATATAATATTTATAACTATGTTGACAAATATATTACTCAAGGTACATTTCCTCCTAAACATGTTTGGAGAAGAATTGTAAATAATACTGTTCATAATTATGAAGAGCAACTTTGGCGATCGCAATTTGTACATTGATCGAACATGTCGTTTTATACGTTAATTCATACTACAATATCGTCTCATGTTTTAAGGCAACTAGCATATAAATACCCTGATTATAAATTTAACTTGCAATTCTGTGTCAAAATTTCCTCAAGAGGTAAAATATCAAAAGAATGCACTTTTTGAAATAATAACACTTATGACTATGATTTTCATATACTTCTCTACTGTGAAAAATTAATACAACAAAAAAAACAATTTCTTTACATTTTTACTAGATAACTTTGATGTTGAAACTTATGTCATTTTTGAATTGCAAGAAGAAGTAGACATGCTTTCATTTCTCTTCGGAGCCAAACACCAATTTTAGCACTCTTTGAGAGAGTCATCATTGTAGGAAAGTATCCTTCTACGCTTTTCGACATTAGCTATCGATTAAACTAAGTTGCAAGTCTCTAGTTCTATTTTGCCCAACATTCCATGGAAAAGCAACTTGGATTTTCGTTTCCGGAGCAGAACTCAAAAACCGTAATGCTTGGTTAATGCTGGGTATACACTATGCTCACGTTCTCCACAGTCGCCACGTTTGAACCAAAACGGCATGACCTTGATAAAACTTATCAGTCCGTAAGGGAAGAAAGAAACGTGATAGAACTTAATTAACGGCGCTACTGTTCTGTAACGTAACAGGCCTAACAGGCCTCCTTGGTGAAACCTACAACAGAACGGGGTTGCCGTGGCCAGATTTACGACTACTTGCTGGTAGAATTTTCTGTCACATTATTTGTTAAGTTCGTAAACATATTATCAGTGCATAAACACTATGTCTACTATGCTAAATTATAAAGATTGCTTATAGAAAATGATGATTTATATTAAAATATTAGGATTTCACCTTTGTCTTCTAACAATCTCGTTTGTTTCAATAGAGGTGGAAAACATAATTCATTTGCAAAAAGTAAACACAATTTAGGGGTCTTCCTCACAATCATTTGATGCAAAACAGCGTGATATATACAAATGTGAATATCCACATAATAAATAATAAAATGTTATATCAATCAATTTATACCTATTGCTCATATCACTATCAAATGTAGATTACTCTAAACATTATGGTTTTGGTGGTTGCTAAACGTTTGAAGTGTTTCTGATCCTGCATGTTGTGCCCGTATGATGCCGGTTAAAATTCGCAATCACCAAAATGAAAGTGATCAACCAAAGATGAACATGTTGACTGGTGTATGGTTTAGTTGTAATTACGTGGGCATTTTATGGTCATTTGAAGACGAAATCAAAAGATAAATAAACTTGTTCAAAATAATTCGAAGGGCTATTTGTAGCAACAGCTTTAATGTAATATTTTGACATTTTGAAAACTTTTAAAATGTTAAAAAATAAAAAAATTCAACTTTTAGATTATACGTTCCCACGATTCTTAGGTAATATCGCTGTAATCTCCATGACAAATTCACAGATGGACAGATCGTGTTTGCTATCAACTTTACCCTATTTTGTTCTGACCTAAGATATTTGTATTAACACACCTTAATGATGATTTTACGGTGCAAAAACTCTCCAATTTTTATTTTCGGATTACCGATATCAGTTTTAAAGCAACGAAGGTGCCAACGTTGTATATACACAAAATCGGAATGACTTAAATAGGCAACATGAGGACCATAAGGAAACACTCGTTCGTTTGTTTTTGCCGTTAATATATTAAACTTTCGATTTAATAATTTGAAATTTCTTATCTATTGTTTTGAATGTAATATAAGTAATTTTATGTAACTGAGCTGAGGCGAACGTATCTACACTCATGCCGCAGGTAGTGGCAAATGAAGATACATTTTTCTTTTGTATCAATACAAACATTAACATATTGTACTCAAAGGTACAGTTGTCTATGACGTCATAATTATTTACAAGGAATGGTAGCAGCTGAGCTTTCCTAAATTGAGAAAAGCTGAGCTAGTCGGGAATTTGCCGACCATACATAGTCACGAGATGAATAAGTGATTACTGTTCTGTGTTTGCAGTAGAAATTAACTAAGTTCAACATAAATTTGGGACACTGGGAAAGCTGTTGTAAGAACAGAAATTGACGCAATATCATTGTCCTCATGACGTCACTGGAATGATAACATGTATCACATGTAGGGGCACAGTGATGTAGGGGTCAGCGTGCTGGCCTCTCACGCAGAAAGGCACGGGTTCTAATTCCGGTGGAGACACCAAAATATTGTGACCTGGGTCTCAAACAGTGTTGTGTCCTTGGGCAAGGCACTTCATCCTCATGCCACTCAGTCCACCCAGCTCTATAATTGGGTCCCTGAAAAGGTGTACATGACTTCATGCAGCGCTATCGGCAGCTTCTAAAGTACAATTCCGTCAGGGTAATATTGTGAAGTGCATTGAACAGTCATGCATTCGTGTGTGGATAACTTGCGCAGTATAAATATCCATTTTATTTTCAGTATTTATAACAAATCATTAGATTGACAATACCGATCTGTTCCCTGATTAAGTTTGTTTATCTATAGTTCCGAGTATCTCTCTCTTAAGTACATAATGAAATAAATAGCTAAAATAAAAATATTAAAAATATAAATAAAAGGCGATTATCTTCATCTTTATCATTTTCCTTTAACTCAGTCAAACATTACGTTTCTTTTAAATTCAAGGTATAACGAATTAGTTTATATCGTTCCTTTTACATTATCATTATGATCTACTATCGGAAACAATTTATGTAGATACTAAGATGAGAAAGTCTCTTTCTTCACCCATCAAATCATCGTTAATCAGTAACCTCAATGTGCTACACATGTCAATACAACGTCCTATATCAAGCATAATTGATTATACTGATAAATCGTTTACGAACACACAACTGCAGCTGATGATGTCAATTGAAAAACATTTTCTTTTATCTTGCCTTTCGGACGAAGATTTGTTGCTCGTAGAATTAAAAATCGTACACAAACATTCTTAAATTGTTTCCTATTAATTAGGCCAAGTATAGAGCCCGACTAATCGTCCATTAGCCTATCAATAAGGAAAATGCTTCGTTTTGTTGTGATGCCATTTGCAAAAAAACCTTTATTGCGTTTCATTTATTTTCTTGGTTCATATTGACCCAGGAGTGGAAAAGACATGATTTAAAATGTAAGCATAAAATCTATTTTGCGATTAAAAGCAGTATTACTCAAGCACTCTTTTAATTTATGTTTTTCAAGGCGAGTAAAAGCTGTTAAAAACAAATATGAAAATAAAAACTTGATAGAACTAGTGTGGAACATTTTCTGATCTTATGTGTTACTGTATGTGCTTGTAAATATATCAGCTAAAAATTGACATAACAGTGTATGTTATTCGATAGGTGTTTATAAATACGTACAAAACATTATATATTCCATTGAATACATACTGTACATGATCCTAAAACAAATATTTAGAATCAATTTATCCAAAAATACAGCTACTTTATAACCCTCTCAAGTGCCATTTTTTTTTAAATCTCATTATCTGCGGGTAATTTTTAAAAATCAATTAATTGATTATTTCATTGTAATTTATCTTATAAATTCATCACAAGAGCATTTAACGAGTCTCAAAGATGTTAGATGTCTTTGGACAATGTAATCAATGACTTACTAATTTTTCAAAGCAAAACATAACCTTATGTGATGCAAGCCCGCTGTAAAGTGAAAACCTAATTTTACTGTATACACTATTACTGATAAGATGATCTTGAAGATCGAACTTCACCCCTTTGATCCTACTCAACTGGATCGTTACCAATATTGAGAAACTCAGATCGGCTGTAACTTCCGTACCTTACCTTGAAATTACAACAAACAATCAGGATAACAAAGTATGTTAAAGGTAGATGCAAAAAGAGTAGAGACCGGGATAGGCGAGGAGGGGCTAGTGGACTAGCGGTGATTACTAGTTTCGTCCTGTGTTGGACTCATCAGATCTCAATATGGACTCAACGATAAGATAGTTGGTTGAAATATCCCCCTTTTTATTTCCTCTGTGTTAAAGGTACGTCAAATTGGTTTTTAAAACCTGTAACCTGGACCTGTAACTGGGCCAATACGGATACAGTTAACTAGGACTGCCAGGGCAGTACTGACGGTCTTCAGACTGATATATTATCGCCATAGCAATCTTCCATGCTCGTCCACATATGCATTATGTTGAAGAGATCAGAGCTTTCCGCAAGCTCTTGCAAAGGTGCATGCCGCCAAAAGTAGACCACGCTTTAAAACGGTGGAAAGTTTGAATTATACAAAATTGTCCCATGCTACGAATATCATAAGATTTATTTACTTGCAGGAAAGGTTATTGTGTATCTGTTAAAACAAGTTGCAAGTCTGTAAGTGAATATTTAGAAATAATACAATGGAAACAGCGAAGAGTTGCAAGGTCCCCGCAAGCTCTTGCTAAGGAGCATGCCGCCAAAAGCAGGGCTTCGAAGGGGAAAAAAGGAGATTCATTATAATATAAAAAATGTATATGACGTCTAAACCACGTGACTTATGATAACGTCTTGATTTACTTTTTTGTCACAATGACATAAGCTATCGTTTGAACTAAGTTGCAAGTTCTATTTTGAAAATTTTGCCCATATTAAAAATATAAATTGTTAAAAATGACATTTTTTCAACATTTCTACAGACCGGAAATGACTGTACGCTATCGATTGTATTATTGATTCTTGTACATGCTATATGTTCTTTCCCTGAAAAACTGATAAAGTTCCCTGGGAAGTATTTTGAGTTATGTGCCCTTTAAGTTTGCGATTTTTCATATTTTCGCATTTTTAGACAACTTTGAATGTTCACTGTGACAAACGTACTAACAACGCATCACCTACATTCTATGAAAGTTTCAGCTCTGTAGTAACAGTATATTCAGAGGAGGAGATTTTTAAAGATGGCTAGGGTCGGAAACGCTGAAATGCATTAATATCAAAATGACGTCTAAGTCACGTAACGTACGACTTTGTCATGATTTACTTTTCAGCTTGGAAGATGATTGTATATCTTTTGCAAAAGGTTGCAAGTCTCTAAGTGCATTTTGAAAAAAAATTCCTGTTAAAAATCGAAATTTAAAGGGGCTGTAACACAGCAACGAAAGCCGGAAGTCAGGATTTGTATCAATTTCAGCTATCATCCTTGAAAGTATCATGGTATTTGCAAAAGTAGTTTAGGATGTACATTTGACACAAAATTAACACAAATAAGTACAAGTATAATATTTAAGTATATGTCTTAGTAGATATCGTCTTGTCATTAGAGTTTGCACAATGCCTTGTCACGTGCAACCACAGTAGTTTTATCTCATTAACTCATAACTCACAATGGTATTACGTCAGAAATTTGCAATACTCCTTCCAAAATAGGATATAGCTCAACGATATTAACAAACATAATTCCAGTAATAAGGCCAGCAAGACTAGTTTGACTATTATCAAATTGCACATTTAACTATTTAAAGTCGTAATTTCCACCAGAATATCAATGGTATCGTATTCACTTTATCAAATAGTTATTGATGCCTTAGATATTGCGGTATATTTATATAACATTTGGTTGGATTTGGTTTCGTGTTCTATACAGAAGATTGATTTGGTAGCATGAACTAAATCTGTACAGTTGAATGTCCGCCATTTCACAAGAGCAATTAACTTACTAGATACATACTTTTTATTATCAATACGTATTTCTAGAACAGTTGCAGGTTAATTTGGGTTTCAATTTAAGAAGCCATTGTGATTTGAAACGTCTATTTCTTTACATGAAGTAATTCCGAGGCGAAATAATCGTGTGATAAGCTGTTGGTATGGTCAGTTGCCTTACTCTGAGGATGTTGGTTCGAATCCCGCATGGGACTCGGCACGAAAAAGTACAGCAATTTGTACTATTGAAGGTAGTGTTATCCAACATGTAACCTTGTTAAATTGTTATATTTGTTCACTATCCAAAATGCATGTATTTCTAATTTATCACGACACCATAGTAGTTCAAGTAATCTCTAAAATTCTGTTATTTTTATTATCTTAAAGTGATACTTATTAATTTGGGAACATTGTTTTGGCAATCTTATTTCTAGAAAATGGCTATTGTTGAGAGAGTTTATCACTTGTCTTAAATGCTAACAAGTTTGTCCTGTTTGAAATTTTGAGTTTTGAAACCTGACCCGCATTGGCTCAACACGAATGTTATAACCAGTACACAGTAGGATACTTGGCTACAACCAGTACACAGTAGGATACTTGGCTACAACCAGGACACAGTAGGATACTTGGCTACAACCAGTACACAGTAGGATACTTGGCTACAACCAGTACACAGTAGGATACTTGGCTACAACCAGTACACAGTAGGATACTTGGCTACAACCAGTACACAGTTGGATACTTGGCTACAACCAGTACACAGTTGGATACTTGGCTACAACCAGTACACAGGAGGATACTTGGCTACAACCAGTACACAGTAGGATACTTGGCTACAACCAATACACAGTAGGATACTTGGCTACAACCAGTACACAGTAGGATACTTGGCTACAACCAGTACACAGTAGGATACTTGGCTCCAACCAGTACACAGTAGGATACTTGGCTACAACCAGTACACAGTAGGATACTTGGCTACAACCAGTACACAGTAGGATGCTTGGCTACAACCAGTACACAGTAGGATACTTGGCTACAACCAGTACACAGTAGGATACTTGGCTCCAACCAGTACACAGTAGGATACTTGGCTACAACCAGTACACAGTAGGATACTTGGCTACAACCAGTACACAGTAGGAAGCTTGGCTACAACCAGTACACAGTAGGATACTTGGCTACAACCAGTACACAGTAGGATACTTGGCTCCAACCAGTACACAGTAGGATACTTGACTACAACCAGTACACAGTTGGATACTTGGCTACAACCAGTACACAGTAGGATACTTGGCTACAACCAGTACACAGTAGGATACTTGGCTACAACCAGTACACAGTAGGATACTTGACTACAACCAGTACACAGTAGGATACTTGGCTACAACCAGTACACAGTAGGATACTTGGCTACAACCAGTACACAGTTGGATACTTGGCTACAACCAGTACACAGTAGGATACATGGCTACAACCAGTACACAGTAGGATACTTGGCTACAACCAGTAGACAGTAGGATACTTGGCTACAACCAGTACACAGTAGGATACTTGGCAACAACCAGTACACAGTAGGATACTTGGCTACAACCAGTACACAGTAGGATACTTGGCTACAACCAGTACACAGGAGGATACTTGGCTACAACCAGTACACAGTTGGATACTTGGCTACAACCAGTACACAGTAGGATACTTGGCTACAACCAGTAGACAGTAGGATACTTGGCTACAACCAGTACACAGTAGGATACTTGGCAACAACCAGTACACAGTAGGATACTTGGCTACAACCAGTACACAGTAGGATACTTGGCTACAACCAGTACACAGTAGGATACTTGGCTACAACCAGTACACAGTAGGATACTTGGCTACAACCAGTACACAGTAGGATACTTGGCTACAACCAGTACACAGGAGGATACTTGGCTACAACCAGTACACAGTTGGATACTTGGCTACAACCAGTACACATGAGGATAATTGGCTACAACCAGTACACAGTTGGATACTTGGCTACAACCAGTACACAGGAGGACACTTGGCTACAACCAGTACACAGTAGGATACTTGGCTACAACCAGTACACAGGAGGATACTTGGCTACAACCAGTACACAGTAGGATACTTGGCTACAACCAGTACACAGTAGGATAATTGGCTACAACCAGTACACCGTAGGATACTAGGCTACAACCAGTACACAGTAGGATAATTGGCTACAACCAGTACACAGTAGGATAATTGGCTACAACCAGTACACAGTAGGATACTTGGCTACAACCAGTACACAGTTGGATACTTGGCTACAACCAGTACACAGTAGGATACTTGGCTACAACCAGTACACAGTAGGATACTTGGCTACAACCAGTACACAGTAGGATACTTGGCTACAACCAGTACACAGTTGGATACTTGGCTACAACCAGTACACAGTAGGATACTTGGCTACAACCAGTACACAGTTGGATACTTGGCTACAACCAGTACACAGGAGGATACTTGGCTACAACCAGTACACAGTAGGATACTTGGCTACAACCAGTACACAGTAGGATACTTGGCTACAACCAGTACACAGTAGGATACTTGGCTACAACCAGTTCACAGAAGGATACTTGGCTACAACCAGTACACAGTAGGATACTTGGCTACAACCAGTACACAGTAGGATACTTGGCTACAACCAGTACACAGTAGGATACTTGGCTACAACCAGTACACAGTTGGATACTTGGCTACAACCAGTACACAGTAGGATACTTGGCTACAACCAGTACACAGTAGCATACTTGGCTACAACCAGTACACAGTAGGATACCTGGCTACAACCAGTACACAGTTGGATACCTGGCTACAACCAGTACACAGTAGGATACTTGGCTACAACCAGTACACAGTTGGATACTTGGCTACAACCAGTACACAGTAGGATACTTGGCTACAACCAGTACACAGTAGGATACTTGGCTACAACCAGTACACAGTAGGATACTTGGCTACAACCAGTACACAGTAGGATACTTGGCTACAACCAGTACGCAGTAGGATACTTGGCTACAACCAGTACACAGTAGGATACTTGGCTACCACCAGTACACAGTAGGATACTTGGCTACAACCAGTACACAGTAGGATACTTGGCTACAACCAGTACACATGAGGATAATTGGCAACAACCAGTACACAGGAGGATACTTGACTACAACCAGTACACAGGAGGATACTTGGCTACAACCAGTACACAGTAGGATACTTGGCTACAACCAGTACACATGAGGATAATTGGCAACAACCAGTACACAGTAGGATACTTGGCTACAACCAGTACACAGTTGGATACTTGGCTACAACCAGTACACAGTATGATACTTGGCTACAACCAGTACACATGAGGATACTTGGCAACAACCAGTACACAGTAGGATGCTTGGCTACAACCAGTACACAGTAGGATACGTGGCTACAACCAGTACACAGTTGGATACTTGGCTACAACCAGTACACATGAGGATACTTGGCAACAACCAGTACACAGTAGGATACTTGGCTACAACCAGTACACAGTAGCATACTTGGCAACAACCAGTACACAGTAGGATACTTGGCTACAACCAGTACACAGTAGGATACTTGGCTACAACCAGTACACAGTAGGATACTTGGCTACAACCAGTACACAGTAGCATACTTGGCTACAACCAGTACACAGTAGGATACTTGGCTACAACCAGTTCACATGAGGATACTTGGCAACAACCAGTACACAGTAGGATACTTGTCTACAACCAGTACACAGTAGGATACTTGGCTACAACCAGTACACAGTAGGATACTTGGCTACAACCAGTACACAGGAGGATACTTGGCTACAACCAGTACACAGTAGGATACTTGGCTACAACCAGTACACAGTAGGATACTTGGCTACAACCATTTCACAGTAGGATACTTGGCTACAACCAGTACACAGTAGGATACTTGGCTACAACCAGTACACAGTAGGATACTTGACTACAACCAGTACACAGTAGGATACTTGGCTACAACCAGTACACAGTAGGATACTTGGCTACAACCAGTACACAGGAGGATACTTGGCTACAACCAGTACACAGTAGGATACTTGGCTACAACCAGTCACCTAGAGCGTCCGTGTGGTGGAATTGAAAACATGAATCGATTTCGGTGGTCTTATATTTCCAATATGAACATTTATGGAATTCAATCACATACAATGTTATTGTTGTTATATATTATAAACGCATATTTCATTGGCCATATGATCTTTATCACTTTAATTTATAGTTACTCTTTTATATATTTAGTTTCTTGTGCTACGTTTGTCTATTATTTAACTTTTAAACATGAAACTTGGTTTTCATTGACAAGTTTTTCGTTTAGCAAGATATGTTTGTGTATCAGAGAGCAAGACTTTTCAAGACTGATGCTTGTAGATGACAATGCTTTGATATAATGCTCGTTCAGGTCATGGAGTCTCATCAACTATTCCTCCCGAAAAAAATAACAAGAATTTCTACCATTTCAGATTGTGCGATCCCAAATATAACAATTTTACATTTATTCAATAGTTTAGTTTAAACATATTTCATTCACGGAAGTGAAACGGATTGGGCACAAGTTTTCCAACTTATAAAAACCCTCTCCATAATATTTACATTTCACATTTACAGTATGTATGAAGTCATATATAGGCAAGTGATATTCTGTTTATATCCGTTGTGGTCATAATCGGATAATATAGATAACCTTAAATATAACAAGCCACCTGGAAATGACGGTATACCGTCCGAATTTCTCAAATATATGAATAAGGACATTTCACCATATCTGGCTCTTTTGTTTTCGCAAGTTTTGAGGAATGGTCAGTTTCCCCACTCCTGGACTGAAGCGATTATTGTAGTTATGTTTAAAAAGGCAGCCGCACTGATCCTAACAACTATAGGGGTATTTCTCTATTGAATACAATGGGGAAACTGTTTACATTTATTCTTAACAAAAGACTTACGGATCATGTTGAAGCTCTAGAAATTGTTGGTGAATACCAAGGAGGGTTTCGTAAGAATCATTCAACAGTAGTTACATATTCATTTTGCAATCCTTGATTCAGAAATATACAACTCGTAAAGGAAACCGATTTTATTGCACCTTCGTAGATTGTAAAACGTACAGTTCACTCTAAATGCGACATTTTTAAAATAGTAAAATTTGAAGCATCATAGAATATTCCATGTTTGTTATAGAAATTATCAAGGTTAACTTTATCCTAATGTTTCAATGTTATTATAAAGAATTTAACTCTATTTGACTTTATTGTATCTTTCAGCTTTTTTAACCGCAACATATCAGTACAAATCATCACCAAATCATCATTGTCTTCTTCAAATCACCACTCATGAAGTATGACATTTGGAATAAACAAGATCCCGGTTAACTGGCTGTGCATCTTTATTTTTGAATAACTGACTACAGTACATTCATGCTTTATTTAATAAACATTCATTTGAGAAATGATAAAACAAACTGTTGATGCCAGAACTACAGACACTGAAAAACTCGCACCATTTTATGAAGTTTATTTAAAAAGATACATTTTTCCATCTTTAGAATTCCTTGTTGCGTTGATTGACAGAAACATTTGAATACAAAATCATCAAGCTGGCCTCTTCTTTTAAACCGTTTAGGCCAACTCAAACTTCATTAATGAGGTGAGGTTCAGAAACTACAAAGGCAAATAAAGAAACATTCCTTACTAAATAGGCTTGAAATGTAAAATTGAATAAAGTAGTTTCTTAACAAATAATTTAGCAGAGAAAAAAACCCGTTTTACATAATTACTGTTAAAATTTGGAAGACTACTTTGGCTGAATGATATATCAAATGAAAATCATGAATTAATATAATTATTTCAATAAAATACACTCCTACAATTTAGAATTGCTCCCAAAATAAGAATTAAGATGACAAATACCTTATTCAGAATTGAAAAACAATTGAAAATGCATAAAACAGATAACTTATATCTGTGTTCCAAAACACCCTGTTAGGTTATGACAAAATCAGCCTTCCACTGAGCACATGTAAACTCATCAGCAGTTGCATGCTTTTTCCATGTTTTGGTCACATGACCCTGGCTACAGCTAAGTAACCTGCCTGGAGCTAGACTGTAGCTAGGCTCTAAAACCAATAAAACAATCTGTATTTTGTCCTTCAATTTGGTGAAGGCAAAATAACTAAAATGACATGAAAAGTTATATCAATAATTTGTAATAATTTGTAATTGAAATAGAAAAATAAAATCTGCATTCACATACTCGGCCTCTTAAACAGTTACCTTCTGTTTACCAAAAAAATCAAACCAAAATGCAGATATATCATTTCACAGCTTTACCATCTCAAGCACACCAAATTGGCAACCATACTTTCATTCATCTTTTGCTAGCAACAAGACAAGCTTATGTACTGGCCTTCGCAACTTTCCCTTCTTTGTTTTTACTTCCACACTTCGCACCAATCCAGATCTGTCACATTCGCAACTGACTATACACCCCATTGCCCATTCAGACCTGTGCAGATTCTCATCTTTAATGAGGATGACATCATCAACTTGCAGATTGCGTTTGGCTATTGTCCATTTTTGCCGTTTTTGCAGACTTTGAAGATATTCTCGGCGCCACCGTGACCAGAATACGCCAGCCAAATATTGCACTCGCCTCCATCTACGTCTCATGTAGACATCATCTCTTTGAAATTGACCTGGAGGAGGAAAATACACATCAGATTTGAACGTAAGAAGGTGACTAGGTGTGATGGGATTGAGGTCGCTGGGATCATTTGATACTGTGGTCAAAGGTCTTGAGTTGACGATTGCTTCTACCTCACAGAGAAGTGTCCTGTAAGACTCATCATCTAGCCTCTCCCCAAACTCCTTCAACAGTGGAGCAAGTACCTTGCGGACTGACCCAATCATTCTTTCCCAGCTCCCTCCCATATGACTGGCAGCAGGAGGATTAAACTTCCACTCTATCTTCTGTTCTAAAAGGTACCTTTTCACTCGATCCTGATCCATCTCCATCACGGCTTCACGCATTTCTTTTTCTGCTCCGACAAAGTTTGTTCCGTTATCGCACAGTATCTCCTTGACCGGTCCTCTCCTGGCAGTGAAACGTCTGAGTGCTTGAATAAAAGAATCAGTTTCAAGTGAACATGAAGTCTCAATATGGACAGCGTTGCAAGCCATACAAGTAAACACTGCTCCATATCTTTTGACATTTTTCCTTCCCTCTTTAACCACATGGGGACCAAAGAAATCTATACCTGTGTGAGTGAATGGAGGTAGGTCTGCCATCTTCTGATTGCAAACAGGAGTTCTCATTCGTCTACAGGTGACACAGTGTGATAGAACATTGTGGACACAGGAGTTGGCTTTTATAACCCAGTACTTTTCTTTGAGAATGGATAGAACATGGTTCCTGCCATGGCCCAGTCTGACATGTATGTCCTGAATGATAAGTTTTGTTACGTGACATTTACCAGGAAGCCAAATCTGGTGCATCATGTCAGTCTGAATGTCTGCTCTACTTAGACGGCCGCCCAATCTCAATATACCTCCTTCCATAAGGGGATCCAGCTTGTAGATGGAGCTACCTTTCAACACTCGGCCTCGTTTGCCTGAGACATCAGACAGACTGTCACATTCAGAAGGAAATGTTGAATGCTGTACATGCTTGATAATACTGAGTTCTGCTTCCTCAAGTCGTTCCACCGTGAACGGTTGGTCACATTGGGTTTCTTGGCTTTCTGCTTAATTCGTGAGTGAAGCACATCCCTGGGAAAGATGAAGACAGCCAGAGCACGTTTTAATCGATGCCAGTTTGAGTAATGCGAAATCAACTTCTCAAGGCAATGATTCTCCTCTGGTTGTAGATCAGTGACTTTAACTGTTTCCGTAGGTGTACTTGTATTTGGAATAGAGAAATTTGGCCAATTTGATTCATGATTGTGGAGGAAGACCGGTCCATGGAACCAAGTGTCAGCATGAAGGAATTGCACTACACTGAGGCCTCGTGATGCAATGTCAGCTGGGTTGTTGTCGGATTCTACAAATTTCCACTGTGATGGCTGAGAATAGTCTCTGATCAGACGAACTCGATTTGCCACAAATATTGGAAAGCGTTTTGCCTCATTGTTGAGGTAGTGGAGAACTGTGCTCGAGTCAGTGTAGTAGAAAATGTATCTATATCCAGATCTAGCTGGTTCAGCAGCTGCTGGCCGAGCTGAAGGGATACTGATGCTGCTGTCAGTTCAAGACGAGGGATAGTAACTATTTTCACTGGTGCTAACCATGACTTGCCCATGAGGAATGATACATGAATGTTGTTGTCTTCATCAAGTAGACGCAGGTATGCTACACAGCCGTATCCAAGTGAACTGGCATCTGAAAAAAGATGTAACTGTCTCGAAACAATCCTACCAAACTCTACTGGCCTAACACATCTAGGTATTCTCAGGTCACCGAGCCGTTGCAAATCACTCAACCACCCTGTCCATCTATGATTCAGTTCAGGTAGTATTTCATCATCCCAACCAAGTGTCTTATCTACACAAAGGTCCTGTAGAATTTTCTTTGCTGGCAAGATCACAGGTGAAACCATACCAAGTGGATCATATAGAGAGGACACGGTTGACAATATTCCTCTTCTGGTTATTGGTTTGCTGGGAAGAACGTTGAGAAACCAAACATATCAGTGCTGACATGCCATTGAAGTCCCAGTGCCCGCTCTATGGATATCTCGTCGTAGTCCAGGTTCACATGTTTGAATCTGTTTTGCACGATCTTCCGTAGGGATAGACTTAAGAACATTCCGGCTGTTGGATACAAACTTTGTTAAGCGGAATCCACCTTCCTCACATGCTGATTGAACATCCTTAATGAGGGTGATGGCTTTCTCTTCATTTACTGCAGACTTGAGCCAGTCATCCACATAGAAATTCCTCCGAATTGTGTCAGCAACTTCAGTTCCATACTTCTCTTCTGCTTTGTCCGCTGTAGCTTTGAGAGCAAAGTTTGATATGCTTGGTGATGATATGGCACCGAATATGTGAACTGACATCCTGAATTCCTCAAGTTCTGACTGTAAATTGCCATCAGGCCACCACAGGAAACGGAGCTGGTCATGTTGTTCAACGGGTACCTTTACCTGATAGAACATCGCCTCTATATCGCCCATAAAGGCTACTGGTTCTGTGCGAAATCTTGTAAGGACGCCTATCAGAGAGTTGGTGAGATCAGGACCCTGTAACAGTCTATCATTCAGAGATGATCCATTGAAAGAAGCACTGCAATCGAATACTACCCTAATCTTTTGTGGCTTTTTTGGGTGATAAACACCATGATGGGGCAGGTACCAGATTCTCTCAGGTGAAGTGTTGATTTCATCGAGTGGTATTTTGTAGGCGTAACTCTGAGACAAGAGCTTACTCACAAATGAAACATAATCCTTGTAGTATTGATCACTATCCAGCATCTTTTTCTTCTGCCACTTTGCTCGCTTCACTGCTTGCACTCGGTTGTTTGCTGTAAGTGTGTTGTCTCTAAATGGAAGGGGGAGCTGAAAGTGTCCATCTACAAACTTCATGTTTTCTTTGGCATTAGCAAGAAACTTGTCATCTTCTCTGGAATTGCCTTTATCGCCAGGTACTTTACCTTGGTCCTTTTCGCTGAAATCAAGTTGAAACATTTTCAAGATTCTATCAGGAGTTGGACATTTAGTTACCATGGTTATCTCATGAAAGCTGGCTGTGTTACAGGTGAGATGGTTGCCTCGGTGGTTGTACTTGATGTGAATAGGGCCGTTGACTGTCCAGCCCAGTTGATAAAGAACAGCGACCGGGCCTTTTCCATCTGTTGGTACAATACGTTGGGGCTGTAATGCTGTAGGGCAGTTGCTTCCGATCAAAAGACCAATATCAGTAGATGGGCTGAATTCTGGTAGTACTTCTGCAACCTGCTTCAAATGAGGAAACTGTTTTAGAACATTTGCATTTGGAATCTGACTGTAACTCACTGGTATCTCTTCCCTTGTAAAGCACGTTGGTAGATATACCTCGTTCTGACCATCTAAGTCTGACACAATAAGATTTGACACTGAGCATTTATTGACTGTCTCCACACCATGCATGGTTTTCAATTTCAATAATGAAGCTGATGATGATGCGTTTATATCTTCAGCAAGATTATCAGTGATAAAGCACCCAGTGCTACCATTGTCAAGCAGAGCATAGGTTGTTTTGTAAGTGTCTTTACCTTTTTGATGAACAAGAACTGGAAGGATTGCCTGAAGAACTACTTCACCGTTGTCCAAGTCTGTGTTGCAAGATGTTGAGACTGCATTAGTAGAGGTCACATCTTTTGAAGAATTGTCTTCTGTTGACTTGTTCCGCTGAGCTATGTAGTTATCGTCATGTAAGGCAGTTGGGTGGCGTCTCTCACAACGCTTACAACGTCTCTTCTTTACACAGCCTTTGGAGATATGATTGGATCCATAGCAACCGAAGCATATCCGTTTATCTTTCACAAAACATCTTCGGTCTTCAAGTGATTTCTGTAAAAAGTCAGGACAATCATCCAAATCATGATTCTTGCGACAATAATAGCATGCCAGTACTCTAGGTGAAGATACATGTGTAGCAAAACTTGTTGACCTTTGTCTACCTGAACGAGATTGCCATTCATTTCTTGAAGTACTTCTAACCTTCTCTGGTTCGTCTTTGCTGAATACTGGTTCATTGGCCGACTCTGCTGCAAAGTGGACAAAGTCAACAACATCTTTGAATGTAACATCTCTCCCTTTAAACCTAAGTGTGATCACCTGGTATCGCCATCTATTCTGTAGATACACAGGCAACTTGCTAATTACAGCCTTCAGATTTGGGGCATGATTTAAGACAGCCATATGAGACTTCGTTTTCATTGCATGACTACATTTGATCAGGAAGAAAGAGTATCGTTTCAGTTGCTTTGAGTCATCATTTTTCATGGATGGCCAAGATAGAACTTGATTAACATAGGCATTTGACACTCTGTAGGGATCACCATAATGTTTTTTGAGAAGCAATCGTGCCGAGCGGTAACCTTCACTTGGCTCAATATACAAGCATCCAGATATCAGATCTTTACATTCTCCAATTAACAACTGATCAAGGTAATAGAGCCTATCAACATCATTTGTAGTATTGGGAACAATGCGTGCATCAAAAGCCATCATAAATGTTATAAAGTCAATAGGGTCACCTTTGAACTTGGGCACTTCTGGTTGTGGCAGAGATCTCGGCGACGGAATAAAAGATGGCATGAACAAACCCGACGGAGTATATGGTGGGTACGTCGGCATAGTTGGAGCAGTAGATGGGTATGCTGGAGGCTGGTGTGAAGTCATTGTTGGAGCTGGAGTCACGTTGACAGCAGGAGGTGGGTCTGGCGGAGTCACGTTGACAGGAGGAGGCATATCTGAGGAAGTCACGTTGACAGAAGGCATACCTGAGGAAGTCACGTTGACAGATGGCATACCTGAGGAAGTCACGTTGACAGATGGCATACCTGAGGGAGTCACGCTGACAGCTGGAGGTAGATCTGTGGGAGTCACGTTGACAGAAGGCATACCCGAGGGAGTCACGTTAACGTTGACAGCTGGAGGTAGATCTGTGGAAGTCACGTTGACAAAAGGGATACCTGAGGAAGTCACGTTGACAGCTAGTCCTGTTGATGTCATTTCAGCATTCTGAGAACTAAAATCACACTTAGTCAAATGTTTCGTAACAGAGACATGTTTAGGTTTTGAATCAACAGGAAGCTTAATTGGAGGGTTTTCAACTTTAATATTCATGAAAGAAGTCTCCTCAAATTCTGCAAACACTTTCTCTCTAGCTTTTGCCTTAGCAATCTCCATATCTAGTTCAGCACTTGTGTTTTCTTTTGGTGCTCCATAATTGCATCCTGCATAGATTTTTGGGCATTAAGTTCTGCAAGACGAGCATGTTCCTTAGCTAATGCTGACCAAGTTGATTTCGTAGAGGAAGATTTAGAAACCCGTGACCCACACACCTTTGACACACTCTCAATCTGATCACTTAATATTCTCTCACTCCTCTCAATCCATCTCTCAACAAGAACTCTAAACTCATCAAAACCTGCCTGTCTGACCTCATGACACGAACTTTTTCATTAAACGCAGTTTTTCTGCTCTACCCTTTATTGTCAATGTCTTCTTACGAGCACCACGTCCTAATAGTTCACCGACGTCACCCTCTTCAACATTCTGTCCACCAGTAGCTTGACTTGGATCCTCTTCAACGTTGGTCTCCACTTCACCAGGAACGCCATCACGAACTTGACCTTCGTTGGCACCTTCCTCTTCATCGTTGGTCTCCACTTCACCAGGGACGCCATCAGGAACTTGACCTTCGTTGGCACCTTCCTCTTCATCGTTGGTCTCGACCTGTCTCGAGGCGGTTACCTCATTATCTGCAACTTGATCTTCACCCTCAGGTGGCATATAAGCATAATCACCAAATGCAAAAGTGTCATCAAATTCGCTATCCGTCTCCATAATGTTGATGAATATTACTTTCACAAAGATGAGACTTTAATCTGTTATGTAGAGATGCTGTATCTATGTAACCACTTGACAGCTATCACAAGGCAATACATGACATAACAGTCCACATGACACAGGGGCTTTACAGCATTTATAACGTTTCCAGATTTTCAAGATTTTCTGAACAATGTTGATGCCAGAACTATGAAATGAAATACACTCCTACAATTTAGAATTGCTCCCAAAATAAGAACTAAGATGACAAATACCTTATTCAGAATTGAAAAACAATTGAAAATGCATAAAACAGATAACTAACATCTGTGTTCCAAAACACCCTGTTACTAGTGTTAGGTTATGACAAAATCAGCCTTCCAGTGAGAACACGTAAACTCATCAGCATTTGCATGCTTTTTCCATGTTTTGGTCACATGACCCTGGCTACAGCTCAGTAACCTGCCTGAAGCTAGACTTTAGCTAGGCTCTAAAACCAATAAAACAATCTGTATTTTGTCCTTCAATTTGGTGAAGGCAAAATAACTAAAATGACATGAAAAGTTATATCAATAATTTGTAATAATTTGTAATTGAAATAGAAAAACAAAATCTGCATTCACACAAACATTATGCAATGTAAATTGATTGAGATGAAGCAGTACCAAAGCATATTCATCGCGAGTTGAAATCTACTGAGCAAACACTGAGGTCACAGGTAACAAAGGCGGTTTGAGTCATACATTCATTTACCGAACGTCAGTGGCCACTCTTCCGTACACGTGACCTGTCAGATTTAGCTGCTTTAGCTCTCAGTGAGATATGTGAGTCGCCATATGCAACGGAGTTGAAGGGAAACAACTCTCGTCCATTAGTGAGAAAGGCACCCCCACATGCTTACAGGGACTTATATGTAGCATTATAATAATAACATTATGCCGGTTGTTAAAGGTTTAAATGATTCGAATACCGCCATGAGAAACGTTAAACTTCACCCAAATGGTTTATTTGCGATCTTTAGGTGTACTTACGTTGACATTTATGGTTCTTGAAATAAGAGATCAAAAGATAGATAAACTTGTTGAAAACAATTCTAACGACGGTTTCGAGCAACATCTTTTGTAGAATATTTTGACATTTTGAAAACTTTTGAATTGTCTAAATTTATTAAAACCCAATTTCATTAAAACTTTAAATGATACATTCCCACGGTTGTTATGTAACACTGGCGTAATCTTCATGAGAAGATCACATACCAGGAGTCATCGACCTTCACTGTAAAGTCATCTTATATGAAATCAAGTTAATTATTTTATCTTCTGGTCTTAAGTATCATGTACCTATTTTTGTTACAAACTTTAATGGTAATTTTACTGTTCCAAAACCAGGCTATTTTCTTTTTCTAATAACCGATATCCTGCATTGAATATAAAAACTGGACAAGATGAAAATAGGCAGCATCGGCTGTAAAGAAGCACTTGTTCATTTTCACATGTAACTTTCGATTTAATGGTTTGAAATCAGTGCTGTTAATCATACTGAAACATTAGTCTTTTATCGATGACCTGATTTTTAACTACCGAAATCTTTTATATAAAAAAAAAACAACTCAAACTCAAACGTTTTTATGTCCTTTGACAGTGGACATACCGTTTACATGTGGACAATACTGAGTGTAATTTCAACAAGATGGCGACCAAAGTGTAATGTTACGGTAATGCCCTCTTACAACTACGGATAATTAGTTTGTGTAATAATATATTTCGCTCTCTACAGTAAATATAAAAGACATAAACTATGACTATAAATGGGAAATTTGAAAAAAATCAAATTTGCAAAAAATGTGCTACAGCCCCTTAAACCAGAAAGTGTTTTGTTGTTTCGCTGACATATAAATATGTCGTGAGTAATTGAAGTAAATCGGTGAAATTCATCAAGAATATATATTTATTAGAATATAATACATTTTGCGCAGTTCCGAAATTCTAACCCGTAATAATTTATGTTTTAAGCCTTTTAATGCTGTTGATAAAACAAATATAAAAATTAAAAATAGAGCCATGGGCTCTGTAGCTAATCAGGGTTTGTATTATTTGATGTTGAAGACTGACATATTTCTCCAGATAAAGCACAATCCCTTGACATGGCCTTGTAATGTGCATGGTGTTAGTGTATAACTGCTATACAATTTCTGTATGGACCTTGAAGAGAAGGTGACTCTTCCAATTCAAATAATGTAGACATAATCTCCATATAATGATACACAATGATAAAACAGTTGGTGATACTTTTTTCTCTTCTTCAATATTTACTATTCTTAAGCTATTTTACCAACCTATAGAAAACTATAACACAAAGCCCTAACCATATCCTCTCCTTCCCTCCAAAATTCAAAGTCAAACAAGTCTCCCAAATCTTATCCCCTAGCCATACTCTGCTAGTCAACCCCTCAAGTTAGTTGAGCTAATTAACCTCTCACGCACTACAACATGTTGCCTGCTTGTGCAGTGACACAACTGATACCCGATACCAAAGGTCAATACACGTATTCAGGCTTGCCTGGGCCAGGGCAGCTGTTCAGTCATTGGTGAACTCAGGGGAGAGGGATAGATTTCATAAAAGTTTTATTTGGGTCGTGACCCCTGTTACCCATATTTGGGGTCACTTTCTAAAATGTCTGCACATAACATTTCAGCTTTCTAGACCTTTTGAAACTGGAGAAGAAGATGAAAATAGATTTTTAAGGTTGTGACCCCTGTGACCCCATTTGGGGTCATGGGTTCACGAAATCTACAATTTAGAATCCCCATTAGCCAAGGAGTCTGCACATAAAATTTCAGCTCTCTAGAGTCATTGGTTCTGGAGAAGAAGTCGAAAAAACGAAAAGTTTACGGACGGATGGACGGACGGTCAGACGGACGGACGGACGGACGCCATGCCATGCCATAAGCCCATCGGGATTTCTGACCTGATGAGCTAAAATATGATAGATCGTCGAACATTCGATAACCTGAATATGTTCTACATTTGTATCTTGTGTTTTACTGTATTTTGTACATGTAAATACATATCAGCAGAAGATTGACACAGTGTATGCTACGATAAGTGTAAATAAATAATACACAACATTGTATATACCATACTAAACATACCTAAAATAAACCTAAAACAAGTATTTAGAATTCCATTTCTATAATGCAGTTACACCATAACCCACTAAAGCCCTTGATTATTTTAAATTCCCATAAGACGCGGGTTATTTTTGAAAAATTAATTTATCATTGAAATTTATCTCAAATAGTTCATCACAAGGCCATTAAACGAGTCCCAAAGATGTCAGATGTGATCATCTTTGTATATGTAATCAATGACTTACTCATATTTCTGAGGAACACACGGCTTAAGGGTCGTCTTAACTAGACAGATAGGAAAGTCAAAAAGATCTTTTTGGCTTGTTTTATGGCGTCCAGTAATTATGCGTCATAAGATTTAAATCTAAGATGGTACAATATGCCGCTAAAATATTTCATATTTCAAAATTGTACCTTGTCCAAGAAACCCCTTTGAAATGTTCAATCTCTGTACGAGATATATCCTCATCAGAAACATTCGAAATATTTTGGGGGCGGGATTGCGCAGTGGTTAGGGCGTTCGGCTTCGGATCAAGAGGTCCGGGGTTCAAATGGATGTCACCGTATGATCACCATCAGGCCTATCAGGCCTATCAGCGGTGACTCCGAAGTCGTATAATGGTCATACGATGACATCAAAAGGCATTGGCAACATCGTTGTTGGTCGACCCAATCTGCAACATCCACAGAGCTCTTTCTCTTTCTCCACCTGTCAATCGCGGCATGATTTCGTACATGTGTGCCATATAATGCAAAGTATAACCTGTAGAACCATTCAGTTCATGCAAATGCTGCTTGAATGTTGGTACTTTGAGTGATAATGCGTTTGGATGACATAGAAAAAATATATAAAGTTTTCATTTTCAAGCAAAAATGTTCACATAAATAATCGTCTGTTTTCCTAAATACTATTAAGTCATTTGACAACACAGTAAACTCGTTTTCACTAAGGTACATTACGCGAAAAGATCTTTAATGAGTAGAAAAATATATTTCATAAGTTTCACACTTAAACTTACTCATTAACAGTATTTTTCATCGTTTAGGGGTTATGATGTAAAGCATACAACCTTTATGTCTAGTCACAAAAGTAAAAGTTTACTTTCAACTTCTTCTGGACACCTGTATCAAATTGATTGGTTACTACCAGCCTGGTCGAAAACCGGACAATTTTAAAGCTTTTTAAGCTGCATTAAGCTGCCACAATATCAATCCATCGGGAATTTGAAACGTGTTATTAGCATAAAGCAACGTTATTCAGCTTTCTTTGGAACCATTCATTTCTCAAATATCTTTGATACTGAAAAGGTTATTGAAAAAGGAAGTGGGGTAACGTTTCTTTTGGCGTATAGTGTACTTACCAAGGATTTTCGATATAACAAAGCGTATTTTACACTTAAAAAGGGTTTATGATATAGAGAAACCATTCAACCTAGGATATGGTAAGGTTGTAGACCCTGATAGACCCTTCGCATCCTCGGATTTTCCTTCCTATCAGGGTCCACAACCTTACCATATCCTTGGTATCATGGTTTCTCCTTATATGCTAATATATTCAATACTATGACGGCAGGTGGAACTTTCAGAATTATCACGACTCAATACAGAACCCAAAAAGGTCTGAATCTCAAAAGGAAATATTTATCTGATTCTGCAGGGACTGTGCGACCATACGTACATTAAGTTAACATTGGATGGCCAGGTCACATGCACGATGTCAGAGATTTCGAAAGTTCCGAGGTTGTTACTTACAGAATATAACACGTTATCCTCTCCATCCCTGATTTGATACAATGTCGCATAAACACGATCATCATTTGAAGCTCTGTCCTTTCCCCCATCTCTTCTAGGACAGTCTTGAAGTTCTCCTCCAGTTCAGCGCAATTTTTGGAATTGTCTGCGTGCGGGATGTTCTTGCAGTTGCTTTTTTCAAGAAGGTTTGCAATTGAAATCGTGCTAGGCCAACACTTCTATTGTGGATTTGTTTAGGCTCTGTGTGATGCTCCAACATTCTAACCATGCATACACTAGCAATGCAGATGTTTTATATTCTAAGCTTGGTTTTAGTTATAATTGTATATCTCTTTTTTTATCCATTGTCACTAATACTATCCTACCCAGGTAGGTGAAATCATCCACATCTTCTATTGGTAACGATTGTGTTCGATGTTTTGGCAAGTTTCCTATTGACCGTCATGATTTTAGTCCGGGTGGCTGCTTTCTCCTGCAGCTGTTGTTTGAGGAAATTTCAGATCAACAAAAGTCAGCTGATTGACCATTGTGCACTGGAAGTCATTAAACCTCACTTTAAAAGACTCTGACTTTCCATGTCAATTCTGCATTCATAATTATGGTAAAGAGCTTAATGAGATTACCAATCTTGTATGTGATAGTGTAGGCCTGTTGCATTGTTAACATCATGCATCTGTGTCCAGAAAGTAACACGCTTTGTCCTACATGCAAATCAAGCAAGGTTGTGTTCTCAACAGTCTACCAACTGTAATTGTGGAAGATGTGTTTTCACTTTCAGATTTGAGAACATAGAGAATATTTAGGAAATTGTTCAAGTGAAGTTGTTACCTATAGTTGGGACTATGTCTGAATGGCGCTCTCGTCAATTGAATGGGTGCTGGAGGCGTTTGGAATAACTATTGTACGTTGAAGTTAAATGTACAGTCATATATATGCACCTTGCCTCCTCTGCTATTACAAACAGTATGCGAGGTTAAAACAGTCCAACCTATGATGATTTCTGGGCAGCTGATAGCATCGACCAGGAGCCTAGTGATACCACAGAGAGATAGTTCAGGGAATCATGGGTACATTCTAACTTAACATTATCACTAAATACCAGTAAGTACAACATTGCGACTTGGATCTGTTCCATGGCACGTTTGCAGCATTTTGATCCATGTATTTATTATCTCAATAAAAAATTAAATCAAAGCTCTGTAACCCTGATACAAGACGTTAAACATGATCACAAGTATGTGCAACTTTGCTACGCATTGCATGCTACATTTTACACACAGTGCAGATGTGCACATGTGAGAAATTGCATTTTCACACCTCCTCAGTGATGTAAATTTACTCCTTATGCAAAATTACACCTGTATTTCATAACCTATGCTTGCCGATGACAATGTTATCCTCGTTTAAGTCTCGATCGAGGTCACTATGCTGTTGGTTCAATCAGTTCTGTGCCGTGTTCAAGATAGGTTTCAAAGTAATCGCTCTTCGAGCGATTACTTTGAAACCTATATTGAACGCGATTGCTCAATGTAGCGCTACGTAGCAAGGCGAGCAAACTTTGAGGAATTTGCACTGTGTCGTTCAAGAGAGAAGAAGCGCTCATTGAGCGCTACATTGAGCGCTACATTGAGCGCTACATTGAGCAATTTAAGCGCTCGCTGCTATTGAACGGGGCGCTGGTGTTTGGTGTCATACTCTGAAGATGTGGGTTCGAATCTGTATTACTGCAACTCTCTCTACCACAAAATTCCTGGACATTTGCTTCAAAACTACAAAGAATTCAGAACTCTGCTGCCCAAGTCGTCGCCCGTGTTCCAAGATATGACAGCATCTCTCCCGTCCTAGATCAACTTCACTGGCTTCCCATCTCTCTCAGAATCAACTTTAAACTTCTCCTTCTAACACACAGTTGCATCTACGACCCTGACTTCCCAATATATCTCAAGAACCATGTCAACCTCCACACGCCAAGCAGACCTCTTCGCTCCAGCAACTCCGTTCTCCTCACCCAGCCCACCACCAAGACCACACTGGGGGACAGAGCGTTCTTAGCTGCAGCCCCTAAACTATTGAACAGCCTCCCAAACTCCATCAAAGAAATCACAGAAAGAGACTCTTTCAAGAAAGCCCTTAAAACTCACCTTTTCAAACTTAACCAATTATCTCTCCCATAGACTCTATCTTTCCTCTTCTCAGCGCCGTTGAGCAAAATGTTTTGGAAACAGGCTCTATAGAAATTCATTATTATTATTATTATCTTACAAAAAACTGTCAAGAGAAAAGTGCAAAAATTCGAACAAGTGCAGATTGTGTGAGCCCAAATAAAACAATGTTGCATTTGTTTACTATTTGAACGGCATGTATTACTAGACCGACGTTTCAGATGTAAAAGCGACACTCAATATAAAATTTGTATGTTTTTAAAAAAGCCATATATATTTATTTTCTTGTGATTGTTTTGCATTATAATTGAGAAAAGGGGCTGGCTGAATTTCAAACTCATTTCATCCACGCCTACCAGACAAGATTTCGAATTCGTTTGTAAAAGCTTTAGTCATTCATTTACGAGCTATAGCTGACGTCATTTGATCTGAAATAATAACTTATTGTTCAGTTGCTTCATCGTTAAACTGTTCCGGTACATCTGAACTAATATGACAAGGTTACATCACCGACTGAGAAAATCTTGAACTACTAATGTAAATGTTAAATGAAATTACGTTTTCCCCACGGGTTTCGATAGTACCTTTGTTTCCGGGTGATTGCCGTGTCTTGGTATACGTGAACTATAAAACATATATCAAATGGTTGGCGTATGTGTGATGTGAATGAAGAACGACGCCCATTGTTCACCACATGAGCTACATTAGCTTCATCGATTGAAGTTTCACTTAAGACAAAGGGCATTAACCTGACAGTATCGACCCGGGTAAAACAAAGCTTCATTGATAGGACACTAACCTTTCCAAGCAATTACATTTTTTTGTTTGGTTATTTTAGTATTTAATTTTGCAAGTAGAGTAAATCACTGCATTGATTTAGATCATTCATTATAACTGCAAATTTAACTCAGTATATTATTGGTACTCAAAGTTTACCAATGACTATTCCGAGTGACTACATTATATGTTTAGGCACTGCATGTTCTACCTGTTTTGCTTAAGGATGTTCGCTCCTCAAATTTATATAATTAAACTTTTTTTCTAACTTATATTTTTTAGAAGATCAAAGTATATGATTGAAAAATCAACATTAAAAAATAGGGGGTAGTGTGTTTTTTTTTCGAGATATGACGCCTGTAAGATAGTGGGGTGAAGTACAATTTTAACATGGGAGTCTATGGGAAAATGAGAAAAAAACATGCTAAAGACTTAAAAATACTACATTTCTAGAATTAAACTTTTTTTCCTTTTTTGATATGTTACAAAGTTCATTTTACCCTACCGAAATCGATGAAAAAATATATATGGTAGTATGTTTTTTTTTAAGCTTTGACACAAAATGTAACTGAAAACCCCCTTTTTTAGTCTAATTTAGGCCATTTAGGCTGTTTAAGCACTTTTTAGAGGTTCTAAAATCACATTTTCTTTATTTCATATGTTTTTTAAAAGTATGTAGTTGATGTAGAATATCATGAAGTAAGTAAAGATGAGAAACAATCTTTACTAAATCATATTTCATTTTTGAAGTTCAACCGGAAGGAGCGGACATCCTTAAAGCTATCCATTACATTAATAAATTCATACCTGCCATTATATTTCTCGGTCATATATACATATTTCTAAGAGTTTATGACTTTAGACTAGTTATATAATTTATAATTTGTTCAACTGTGACAAAATGTTATCATAATGACATGACAAAAAGGCAACGTGACACAAAGGTAAAATAACGACTGGCGACTAGCATATTCATCAAATGTCAAACATATCAAAATCAATTCAATGGAAATCGACCAATAGCCTTATATGCCGTAGTCGAAATCGTTCGTGTTTATATGACCTATTTAACACTCGCATCCCTGGTTCAGATAAGTTTCAAAACCTTCGGTTGACTTATTAGCGCATACAACATTATTCGGGTTTCGATAACAAAATCACGATTGGCACCTCTATATTATCACTATTATCACTATACTCAACCGATTAGCACTAAAACGAACATTTTCAGGAAAACTCGGTAGATCTCGAAAAAAATTCATCGCTGAGAACGTATGTCATATGTGAGTCAAACAAAACTGAAGCTCTTGAAGTCCAATGCGCTGCTTCACTGCAAACTTCTATAACTTTCCCATCCTGCACAGGAGGTGTTACTTTCTGATGCACAGTTCTTTTGCTGCTCAGTTTACTTTTACTTTTGTACATTTTAACATGAGAGAGAGGGTATCTAAACTCTCTCTACATTTTAATATGTTGAGTTGATTACAATAGGTCTCATGCAATACAAAAGAAGGTAATATTTCAAAATTTCTTTACTAAATATACGGACATCACAGTATTGTTTACTATCGATGATACACATACAACAATCAGGGTGGTCAACAGCCGAGTAACGTTATAAACCTCTCAGTTAGCATCTGTTAACAGTTATTTACAATCATGTACAGCGACTGCATTTACAACACTCTACACAACTACACCCAACACGTTTGTCCACAACTTATGCGACGAACATTTCAGAATGTGGGGTGATGAAGAATGATGACACTTCCTTATGGATATACAACTTGCTTTATAACGACTCCGGCTTCCACAGTTAATTAAACATACACATTTTCCTTTTTTAATTTGTATATAACGTTAACAACATGGTAAAGGTGGCTGATTTGATGACATCAACTTCGTTGGTATTGACTAAACCTAAAATATATCTCTGACAATGTCAAATACTTCCAAAGCAATTATTTAGTGTGTAATTCATTTTCAAAAGCTACCGTTACTAACCTTTTGGCTGATATGATGGTATATACACGTGCTGACACTGGCGTTACCTACATTTTAACCAGGTACAAGCACATACATACTATTGTGTTCATTTCACCTCCATGAGGAGTAAACACTAAGGCGGTTTACATTTGCAGGTGCTGGAGGGCTACCTTTGGGCGACCATTGCACTCAGTTCAAAACCAATCCCGTCTCAGGGTAAGACGTATACTTATAAACCCTGGATTAAAACCCCGAATAAACCTTCCCGCTGTGTCCTCGGATCCAGCAAATCACATCATTACATCGCCATGGTTTGCGATAAAATTTCAGTTGGCTTTCGTTCTTCCGCCCTTTCTGAAGCGATCGGAAATGGTTATCATATCGGAGTCCTAGTTAGCTATCCGGTTGATTTTATTACAGCAAATCATCCACATTTATCCTGACATGATATTTGCATTCTTCAACGTATAGTTGCGGTAAACTTTTGATGAGTCTTTTCGGGAATCTGTATAATTTCTGCTGTGATCCATCTTTAAGCGCGGTCAATGGTCGTCCGTTTTTAGAAAGTTTCTATCTAAAAAAACACAACGCGAAGGTTTGTGCGCGGCTTTAACCCAGAGTATATAAGTGGAGCGTATCGTATACGTTTAACTCTGAGACAGGATGTTCCAAACCAGGTACTAACGTGCACTGCTGGGTGAACAGAAACAAATGTCGATAAACTCATATGCACAATGTGACACTGCAATATGCACAGGACCACTACAATACAATTGGTCACAAAGGATCACCATTGGACCACAGGATCACACTGTGGAAAGTATACCTTTCACCACTGACAAACTGTCTTTATGAACGATAAGAACAAAAGCTGAATGACATGAATGATACTTGTTTGATGCTGTTTATGATTAATTTGACTATTTTAAGACACGAACCAAAGTGGATCTGTTTTCAAATGTGATCTCTGGGTTCCCATCAAGAAACGTCGACTCTGTTATATCAAATTTATCTCTGAAATGATATCAGTTGAACTCCCACTTTGACATCAGAAGTTAACACGAAGGAACTATTATCCAAATCAAGGAACTATCAACATGATTCGGAATGATAAATAAAATTCAGCCCTCGTACTCTCTAACATCGCACGTATCAACACTGGTTTTGTTTTCAATTGGGGATTCTGTTTATCATATTATGATAAATGTATAACAACCGTTCTTTCGTGCGTTATTTCATATCGCAGATATCGCAAGTGACATTAGATCTTTCCATTAGCATAACGAGTAGATAAACAAACGGTTGGGGTGAAGCTGTTAACTAAAACAGGTGACTTCTAATCACTTATATAACAACTAATTCTACTCTCACTTACAAACCACGATACATTGGATTGTTACTGTCACAACTTTTGCACCCACATCCAAGATCAGCTCACAAAAAGAAAGCAATGTGTCAAGACGATGAATCGTTAGCAATGGCAGTATAACAAGTATTTACAAACCACAGTTGTCAGTCCCACAGCAAACGAGATATCACTTTCCGTCAACAAGCTAACAACTCTCAAAAGCGAGGATCACATTCTTATGAATAACAGTCGGAAATGGCCGAGGTGTTCCGAATGATAATTTAACAATTTTTAAACATGGCTGGAAGTGAACGGTAACTGTAAAGTCCGGGATGATTAGCATCACACAATAGCATTCACATAACGCGACATGTCCTCTCCCAGTGTCTCATAACAGTCTCTCAACACAAACATGAGTAAACAGCAAAAAATAGATATATCAATAGCTCGTATGGGCAGACATGTAACGTTTTGACGGAGGACCTGGCAGCGGGGTACCGTCCAGAATAGGGGGACGATAGCCGTAGAAGATAGTGCGGAGACGTGATGGGGTTTTCCGTCGTCGTAGTTTTCAAAATGTCCAGTGGGTTTTTAACAGTACAAAGGGGTCCCGTATGAGGAAGTGACGTCATCGTACTGTTGACGAGAACGAGGTACGTTTGCGCAGCGTCGATGGAGCAGCCTAGAGCCGTCATACCGTACATGCACGTCACGTAGTCGTTGGTTATTCTGGAAGGTAAAACAGATGATAAAGTGTAATGGTAAACTTGACATACTTGTCCATTTGCATACTGTATTGATTAAGATGTGGAAGACGATTATACCGAATGAAAGTTTGGTTTTAAAGTTCGATATCTTTATGAAAAGGTGAGGTATCCAATACACCGTGCTCATGACAGTTTGATATTAAATATTATTTCCGCTGAAATTACACGCATTAAATTCGATGAAACGTAAGGTTTACAAGATATCTTGAGTTTTAAATCACTTGCTCTCTGTGTACAAAAAGATCTAAACTCGACATAATAAAATAATTAAGTTATAACCCTGGCACGAACTGGAACCCATTGCAAATCAATTCTCTTTTAATTGCTAACATTGAAACTTTCAAACAAGAGATTTTAACGCATAAGTTCTAACTTCCTGTGAAATTGCAAAATATTGATTCGAAAATGCGAGATTAAATCTTCACATTGAGAAGAGAAGCCCATGTTTAACCTGAGCCATATCCCAAGTCGTCCTTTTGAAAGAGCTGTATGCGGACGGAGGAAAGCATGTGCTTCATTGTCTATTTATAGGGGCAGTAGCACGTTTTATCGCTCAAATCAGTCGATGAAATGTATTTGAAAAAATAATTTCACCAAGAGAATTAAGTTAAAAATTAGTGTACCTGGCTCAGTAAAGCCATGGGAATCGTTTTTGTCATTCGAAATAATAAAATGTGTTCACAATAAAATGGCCGACATGCAACACCGTTACTACTACTACTACTACTACTACTACTACTACTACTACTACTACTACTACTACTACTACTATTTGGTTTTCCTAATGAAATTATTTACCCTCTAAGTATATTTAAACGACACAAACTATCATTATAAATAGGAAATGTGGAGAAATAAATTTTGCCAAAAAAAGGTGCTACAGCCCCTTTAAGATGAACAGTGAGATAACATTACACAACCATGATCATTGACTGCACAGGTAGTTTGCTGCTCAGCAGCTGCTGGATGTCGTCACAACGACCTAGAACCCCAAGTACTCGTGAAGTCGTCAACACGACCTAGAACTCCAAGTACTCTTGAAGTCGTCAACACGATCTAGAACCCCAAGTACTCTTGAAGTTGCTATAGTCGACACGACCTAGAACCCCAAGTACTCTTGAAGTCGTCAACACGATCTAGAACCCCAAGTACTCGTCAAGTCGTCATCACGACCTAGAACTCCAAGTACTCTTGAAGTCGTCAACACGATCTAGAACCCCAAGTACTCTTGAAGTAGCTATAGTCGACACGACCTAGAACCCCAAGTACTCTTGAAGTCGTCAACACGACTTAGAACTCCAAGTACTCTTGACGTCGTCAACACGATCTATAACCCCAAGTACTCTTGAAGTAGCTATAATCGACAAGACCTAGTACCCCAAGTACTCTTGAAGCCGTCAACACGACCTAGAACCCCAAGTACTCGTGAAGTCGTCAACACGATCTAGAACCCCAAGTACTCTTGAAGTCGTCAACACGATCTAGAACCCCAAGTACTCTTGAAGTAGCTATAGTCGACACGACCTAGTACCCAAAGTACTCTTGAAGTCGTCAACACGACCTAGAACCCCAAGTGTTCTTGAAGTCGTCTTGAAGTCGCTGAATAGTTTGAAACCAGACAGAATCCCGCTACAGACGTCTATGGCAATTCATCGGGGGTGGGTTGGATGGGTGTGTTTTCAACACCCGACCTTTTAAAAAGTATATCGATCTTTATAAATTACATTACCAAAACACACACCGGAACAGGTGGAAACCTAAAACACCAAACATTATTTTTAGATGTTTGTGTACACGTATACTTATGACTTATTTTCATGTAATGTACATGTATATAAAAAATAGATTTATCATTGTTCGAAAAAAATTAACAAGAAGAATTATTTACATTTCGGAACCTTTTGCTTATCCTACAATAACCTAGATATATATATAATGGAATTTCGTAACTAACATTACACACTTTCGTAATCCAGTCATTTTTAAAACATTTTTTGCACCCATCCTTGAGGACAGAAACAACACAGTCATAATAAGAGTCGAATTTCATCAATAGAATGTCTAATTGCAACACGTCGTGGGCAAAGCGTATACTTGATACTTGTTTTCTCCCCATTATTATCTCCTGAGGCTAATTAGGCATGTATTTTACTTCAGAAGTGTCACAAATATTGGTGTGACCTAAACACTGGATGGTCATGAGTTACAAAATAAGTATTATAAAATACAAATCTTGTATTAAAATCAAGAACAGGCTAATTTGCTAAATCAACTCCGTTTTCTTTTTGTAATTTTCCTTTTTGAGTCCATCCGACATAATGACTAAGAAAATGCATTTGCGGCCAGTTCACCAGCTTCTCTGTATCTTATCAGGACATCAGAAGGCTCTGTGTTTATTAGCTCCAATAAACATTTAGTTCCCTTTCAAACGAACCTTTACACAAGAATTACTCAGTCCTTTAGTAGAAAACGCCAACATTTAGCCCTTTCAAATAAAATCCGCATGATCGGATTCCCAAAGTGATCATTCACAAGGCATAGCGTTACCTGCATCGAACTTAACGTCCCCCAACAGTATTGAATTGTTCAACCTTTCATGTTTTCCTCCTATCTGCCACTAAATCTGAGCACCCCATCTACTCCAAATTATAAATAAGATTCTTAAAACACGGTTCCAATCATTCATAAACTCTAAGGTGACAATAGCCAACATACTCCAAACTAATTGACCTGTAACGACACTGACCCATAATAGTACACTTTGTACCAACCATTACCTCTGCAATCAAAGGCATGTATCTTTTCTATACATGTCCACTTTTACGCATGTTTTGAATCAAAAAGGGGTATTTTAATGTTAATCTTTAATGAGCTCTTTAATCAATAAATCTCCAAAGTGGCATCTTTAGACACTTGTACGAACGGTGACCAACACATATCAACCATCCATGTCCAAAGTGATCTCTTTCAATCACCCCCAATGTGACTACAAACCTGTAAATAAATTGACTCTAGCAGCCTTCATGTGACACAGATAAACCACGCACCTGCACCAAAAGTGACCCCGGGGGGTTCTGGCACCGAGCGGGAGCTTACTCTGCCTTTTCCTCCGACACGTTCCATAATATTTTCTCAACCTCCTGTAGCAGTCGTAATGGCCAATATAATCTGGAATAAAGAGAAAACAGGGTCAGTGCTCAGAGTATACGTGTGCTTCATTTGTATTCGAGCAGCTATCTCACACACCTTTCAGCAAGAATCTTAGAAGACTTCAATTGTGATATTACTTATACAAGGTACCATTAAACTATATGAATAAACAAAAGGGAAGTTATTGTTGTCATGAAAGCGATTTATAAGTCTCATATTGCATCAATAGAAATATTTTAGGATGTGCACAGGCACATTAAGTTTCTGGACAGTCCAAATTATAATGTATAATTATAATTGCATATTATAAGATATGGTATAAACTGTATGACATGTTATAAAGGTGGTTTTAAGCTCAGTAACACAATTTGGTATTTGCTCTTGTATGATCCAAACGTGGATTACAAAGTTGATTTCAAACGATTTGAGTTTGCTACAGCGTGCGATCAATGAATATACAGAGTAATGCATCTGCTATAGATCCCATACACTCGCCCACCTAATCTCAACACAGTTATTGAGATGTTTATAACAAAAAGCTTTCAATAAGCAAGGCGTGGAGTCGTAGAGTTACACAGATCAATAGTTGCAGGCCTCTCTCTACCAGGAGTTAATTAACACTCATTTCAATGCTGACATACCAAATCAAGCGAAAATGAAAATGGAGATAACATAATTACACATTTACAGAAAGCGGAAAAGACCCAAATTCATCGAGAGCAAAAGAGCCCAATATGAGAAAATAATATTGGCGTGACGAGGTAGGACACACAGCGGAGACCTGAGAGAAGTTCCTATTTTACGCTTGATGCGTTCATGTTAAAGATTAATATGCTGTTAAACCAGTGTGTCCTTCTGATGTTTTCAATATGATGAAAAAGTTCGCTTAGAACTGTGGGCAGAAGATTGTGTAATTGAACAGAAATAACGTGTCACAACTTGAAAAGCAATTTAAAAGTCAGTAGAGATAGAATTTATATATGTTCACACGTGTTACTGTAAACGTCAGTACGATAAGTTGCTTACACATTAAAATAACCCAACATAGAGATATATAAATAATATGGATATTAACAATTCATTAATACATATTTCAGGCTTTGATGATAAGAAAGGAGGATTTTGTGCAAATCTCTTGTTTCAGGTGCGTGTAAATCGAGACTCCCTTATCGATCAAGCACCTCATCTCATTAAAGTCTAATTAGTGATCAAGCAGGATCTCGATATCCAACATAATACAATCTGGAAATCATGTGATCATTTATGGTTTTTCAGCCATGTGGAGTTGGATAGGGCGCAAACTGCGAAAACCAGCCACAAGTACCACCAGGAAGGCCCATACATGGACCCCACATGGAAAGAGGAAGCGATATCGGCCTAGAAACGCCTGGAGAAGGGACCTTTAAAAGGAACGGCTACACACAGAAGGAACTGGGAAGAGGGGCCCAGGACCGACTGCTCTGGTGGGAACTGGGAAGGGAGACCCAAGACCGAAGGCTCTGGTGAGAACTGGGAAGGGAGACCAAGGACCGAAGGCTCTGGTGGGAACTAGGAAGGGAGACCAAGGACCGAAGGTTCTGGTGCGAACGGGGAAGGGAGACCCAGGACCGAAGGCTCTGGTGGGAACTGGGAAGGGAGACCCAGGACCGAAGGCTCTGGTGGGAACTTGGAAGGGAGACCAAGGACCGAAGGCTCTGGTGGGAACTGGGAAGGGAGACGAAGGACCGAAGGCTCTGGTGGGAACTGGGAAGGGAGGCCCAGGACCGAAGGCTCTGGTTGGAACTGGGAAGGGAGACCCAGGACCGAAGGCTCTGGTGGGACTGGAGAGGGAGGACCAGGACCGAAGGCTCTGGTGGGAACTGGGAAGGGAGGCCCGGGACCGAAGGCTCTGGAAGGAACTGGGAAGGGAGGCCCAGGACCGAAAGCTCTGGAAGGAACTGGGAAGGGAGACCAAGGACCGAAGGCTCTGGTGGGAACTGGGAAGGGAGACGAAGGACCGAAGGCTCTGGTGGGAACTTGGAAGGGAGGCCCGGGACCGAAGGCTCTGGTGGGAACTGGGAAGGGAGACCCAGGACCGAAGGCTCTGGTGGGAACTGGGAGGGAGGACCAGGACCGAAGGCTCTGGTGGGAACTGGGAAGGGAGGCCCGGGACCGAAGGCTCTGGTGGGAACTGGGAAGGGAGGCCCAGGACCGAAGGCTCTGGTGGGGGACGATAGGCAGCCTGTACCACAGCAGAGCTTCTGAATATTCTTGAATACTGTGGTTTATTAAGTTGAGGGTTAAATGGTATAGGGAACACTATCTAAGTTCATCTAGACTTATATACGATTGATTATATATGACTGGTCTGGGTCTACTTATTGATCTGTTGTTCTGTCTTTTCTGTTCTGTCTCATCGGTTCTTCTGATCTGTTCTTCACTAAATATCAAAGGAATTTAAGAATAACAACAAACCTGACCAACGCCATCTTCCTTCAATACATTACCATTTGGAATATTTTATGCTGCATCGGCTTAATCCACGACACAACTTGTTCCATTCAACTTACAGTATGTATACGAACAGACAGTTCAATCGGTGCGCGAGGTTGACGTTACTAGTAAAGACGTTTTCGCCTTTGCCACAAATGTCAAATGCTATTTTATTTTACCATGCACAGTGTTATGAGATCATACATTTTTTTATCCAATACATGTTTATTCGTTCCAATTGTTACATATTCAAACACAAGAGTCACACAACAAGGCATACAGTCAGACTATGAATAGGTAAATAGATAGATAGACATATTAATTAGTTGCTGAAGGTTGGGATGACTGAATTCCATTTTTGATGCAATTTTTCAATTTCATTGTTTTTCTTTGAGATGAATTTTTCAACAGAAAATATTTCTTTTAATACCATTTTATAACTGTTGAATTTTGGAACTGTATTTCTAATATTACACAAATGGATATGTTTTTTTGGCAGAGATAATGATTTGATTAAGTAATACATCTTTATGAAGTGAACCGAACCAAACCAAGTATTTTGTAATTTTTTATTTTTGAGTTAAAAAGTTATTTATCCAGAGTTCTAACTCATTCCAAAATTGTGTAGTTTCACAACATTGCCAATAAACGTGACATATGCTCTCAGAAGAAGCCTTACAAAAACTGCACGAATCATTGTCTATCAGCTTCATTCTCAGTTATTCCTTTTTAGTAGAAAAAATTCTATGCAAAAATCTGTATTGAAAATCAAGAAGTTTAACATCTTTCAAGCCATATCGATAAACATTAAACACACTGTGCCAGTTTAATTCAAACACAGTGAACAGCATTTCCCATTTAGTACATATTCTAAATTTATCGTTTTTGGATATTAGCCGATCATAGAATATTCCTGAACCTTTGGAATGTTTTTAAATATTACTATGGTAAATATTTATGTATAAGTTATAAGAAGGAATGATTCTTGTCCCTTTAATAATATTTTTTAAAGAATCAGATAGGATGTGTAGTAGATAATTATAGTCTAATATTGTACCTCTTATTTTATATTTTGATTGTAATTCATCAAAATTTATAAATCCATGTTCTTCGCATAAGTCTTTTACTGTCATTAAACCCTTATCAGCCCAATGTTTGATAATAAAGCATGAATTTTTGTAATTATGGTTGAGTCATAAAGGTTCAGCAAGAATGTGATTAATACTGTCTGAATCAACATTAAACATTTTACAATAATCATTCCATGCTACAAAAGTATCTTTCCAGTAAGGGTTTTCAATGTTGAATAATTTGTCCACATTGGCTCCATATTTGAAGATTTTGCTATAAGGTATGTTAGAGGGGTTATCATCAGATAATTTTTTTACAGTAAAGCCTAAGAGTGGATAACTTCAGAGCTTTGATGAATACGCTTATATCAACCATACCCGATCCGATCCCTTGAGATCAGACTTTACTGGAATTTCTACCAAAAGAATAATACCTAGAGTGTTATGAGAATACATTTCTGAAAGTGTACCTGGCTATAAAAGTAAAAGAACCCATGTATACATATACTGTTTTTAAAAAGTGGATATGGCCGAGATTAAGTTGCACCAGCTCTATGATCTATGCCGGATCATCTCTAACTGAAGCTTCCCTCGAAAGTCATGAATCGCAACAGTCTCCATCACTGGCTAAGTTCAGCATTGCTGCATCTCCTTAGCTCTTCTGTGCTAGCGTAACGGCGCGCTTCAGCTGAGCTATTAGGTTTTAACAATGTAAATATAGTATGTAACTTAGATAAATACTTATATAATTCAAGCTCATTAAGAAACAGTTTACTTAGTACACTCTTATGTAATTATTTTACATCCTCCATCAACCACCCGTTTTTTTACCATCTTTTGCATACTCCTATGCCGCCTGTATTCCTATTGTCTGAAGAGATAACGGAAATAAGGAATTGAACTGAGCCTGCCACTTTGAGCTTTCTTCTGCTGTTCGATACAGGGAAGGGAACAAACACGTGCAGAACACCTGTCTAACTTCACTGAACCACTTTCAAGATATAGATGAAATAACGCGAGATGAGATTGTGACGTCGTTATCACTCCTAATATGGCTAGTGTTCTATCAGGTGGTCTATCTGTTTGAGATGACGACTGGACGACGCTGAGGTGTTATTCACGACATTCATATGACACCTACCAGGGAAGGGAGGCGGAGGTTGACATAGACTTGTCCTCCACTAATTGAGTCCTGGATGAACTTACACACGGCTCCAGCATCTCCATCCAATCGAACTGATTAAAGGGCGGGGTTGACAGTCCAGGTGTGGTCAAACGGTAATTAACTGATTACTGCTCAGCCGATATCTGGACAAACAACGTCTTGATATATATTAGGTATTGGTTTCCGACAGTGCGTTATCAATGTTGATTTATATGAGTAAAGGACTCTCAGGTATACTAGATGTTGATTTCGGACAGAAAGGGTATTGATTTTGATTTACATATATGGGTGTATTGACGCTGTGTTAGCACGATTTCGAGATCGCAAATGTACCTCGGTCATAATTCTGAAATATGGTATTAGTCAACATTTTGGATAAAGAGTTGTAATAGAAAATAGTAAATGTGAATTTAAATAACGAGTCCAGATTAAAAACAACATTGAATTCTAACCCACCAACATTACTAATGCCATCGAGACTTTTGTAAGTTTAAAGAGGAAATAACTGTTGTAATTTGGAATAGCATTAACTGGAGTTTTTCCTGAATGTCAGAAATAAGAAAATCATTATTATTCAGAAGTACGATCTCAGAATGACAGCCAAGGATAATGAATGAAATAACGTACATGCCGCGCCCTAGTGCTTCGTATTCGAGCCTCCGTATTCGAGGCAGAACACCTCAGACAGAGGCTCTGGAGCTAAACTATCCACGTCCCCCCTTGCATATTCCAGCGAGCTTACCGGGGAGTTGCCTCATGATGTATTCCCCATCACAGGACTTAAAAGACCCGCCGCGTCTTCGATGTCCAACGTGAACATTGAACCAATGAATAGATTTAAATTGTGGGAAAATAATCGAACCGTTGATAATTGGGATAAATATAGAATCAATTACCAGTGAAAGAAATCAAAGAGGCTTCCTTCGTTGTTAAAATGATTTTTGTGAGAAAGTTACACCTTTGCCCCATCAAATAGAAGCTTCCCGCTGGCAGGTGCTGTAACATTTTTTACGCTTGCATCGAACTCTACTGGTAATACTGAAGAAATGTGCCGTGAAATTACGACCTTAGAAATCCCCGGATGAGTGACTTAAACACTTTATTCAATTTATCGAGATCTATTTACTATGAAAAACGTATAGAGAGATGGTAAAGAAGGTCCCTGGTATGTCTTACTAAGTTATGAAGACTAATACAGGAACATAGCAAATAACAACCTTATGGAGATGTTAAACGATGTAAATCAATAAGACTTTAACACACGATTAAACTCTAATATCATGTTAAATGATACTGATTTTTTATGAGCATAATTCGTCCTTAGATCTACCATTTCAAAGAGAATGTACTACTAATGAGACATTACTCTCCACGAACCTTTATTCTTGTCATTCTTGTAGATATATGACCTGAGACGTGGATAAACATAATTTTAAACGGTTGAACCGATGTCTGGTAAAACCAATAGGTATTTTATATTGACATAGCTCCACGGCTGAACCGGTGACATGTTTAACAATGGCTATAATATATTGACAGACCGCCAAGGTTGAATCGGTGAAATGTTTAACAGTGGCAGTAAAATCATTATGTCTTTGTTCAAGAAATAGATTTTATAATCATATGTACCTTTATACCAGCTGTACATACCTATTATATTGTATATTGTATCAATGTATATATGTTTATGTACCTCTTATGCTGCTGTTTGCAGCCTGAGTTCTTGAATAAAGTTCAGTTCAGGCTATAATATGTTGACAGAGCGCTAAGGCCAATTTCTTACCCTGTGCTCATATACTTAATCCTTTACACCATTTGACGATTACATCGATTTTAAACATCACTGACATAACGCAATGGTAATGCAAGTATACTGAGAGTTGTTCCCCTTTGTTCAAAGAGACCTCGTTTAATCTCACGAGACATTGCGTGAAACTGTTCTCCATTACAACAAAGGACTATAATAGCGACAGGCATGAAACGTTCGCCCTTTTCGACTCGGGCAGGTCCGTGTCGTCCTAAAGGTCTCGGAGTTCAATATGTGAACAGACACTCTTTGACCGCGGGATCGATACAACGCTTCACTGGCCACAGGAGCCTAATCTCGACTTCAGCTGCAAGTACAGAACTCACAACCTTCAGTCTCCTCGTGGACATCAATACAGGTTTTTTTTACATCAAGGATACCGTACAATACTACTATATATCAGGTTAATCGTTTAAAATCGAGGAAAACACCTTGACTTCATTCTTTATTGTTCTCCTTGACTCGTTCTAATGTTTGCTTTACCAAATCGTTTTTAAGCTTCAGCTAAATCAGCTAACAGTTAATCAGTATATCCAACTTTAATAATTTCTAATTTCAGATAATTTTCGTAAAGGATACTTCTGATTTATTGAGACGGATAACAATAATGCGATATTAGTTCCTTTAACTGAACTGAGGTAATGTTTTAACTAAAAGCTCGCTTCACAGTTTAAATTCATATACCTTTAACGACTCCCGTCCCAGCACAAAACCGTTACTCGTGGATTGCAGCGTCGAATTACTTTAACCCACGAAGGTCATGACTACAATATATAATAGGCAGAAACACAGTAATCAGTGCCCGTTTTAAAGGTCAAACCTTGCGTAATGTCTTCTTACAAGTCATCTGTATTTTATCATCCTTAATCATTATCCAAATATAGGTTCTATTCATCTTCACATAAAAAGTATGAAATGGTATTTGCGTTGAAATAGATGAAAAACAATCGTGATCCAATTTACAACCAATTTAATGGCAATAAAATGAAAGCGAGCGCAGTAATGGCCGTCGTCGTGGACAATAAAAGCCAATTGGGTATGAGGGAAGACAGCGAGCGATGGAGTCGAAATGAACTGGTAATTCGAACGTTTACCTCTAAGCACTTCTGCTCAGTTAAACCAGACTGCATGCTTAGTATCATTAAGACCGGCTTCACTTTCTCCAAATCTTCCTCTCACTTTCAATTCTTACCATTCATTTGGCTATGTCTGACCAGAGATCGCTATTTTGGTACCCCTATTTACCAGAATGTGTTCGCTAGTCTTATTCACACTATCCATCATATTCAGTCTTTCTCCATCGGTTTAAAAACATGCTGCTTATATGTGTTATGTCTGTTCCTCTGTCCACGAAGTCGGTTTCCCTGTATACTTTCTCTAGCCTTCCGTGCCGGTACATCTCTTTCTAAGTTGCACAGTCTGCTCCCATGATGAACAAGAGGATCTCACCAAGTGTCTACTGACATCTGACACATCAGGACGAGTGTTTCTTTATATGAGAAGGCAAGAGCATGTGACTATATTCATCATCTACAACTATTCTTCATTAGTCTTCAACACATGTACATCTGCCAGGAGACTGACCTGGGGTCATAGCATTGTGTGTTTATGACATGTTTTGGCAACTAGCATTATGAGTCAGGTATTTGATAGTGTCCAAACATTCTGATGTCATGAAGTTTATGATACCAGGCCATTATACTCTATTGTCATAACGCTATCTCCTGTGAGATATCGGTTAATCTCAGAGATGCAACATATCCTGTGGAACACCATTCTCTACTGTCATATGCAAACGGTAGAAACTCTGAAGGGAATAACCTCTGTGGTATAATAATTCTATACAAAAGATAAACTTTTTTCTGCAGTAATCTGTCATTAAATCAACAACTTGATTATTTTCATTATCTGCACCAATGAACTATCACAGTATAGCATGTTTATCTATCAATGAGGAATTCACGGTGTCAATGAGACCCCACAAGCTTGGTGTACAGAGTTATGACTATTCCTCGTCGTTTTCAATATCGCTTCTCAGTTATCAAGTTAACGTACAGACGTTTCCCTATATCCCTAAAACATTTCAATTACTGCGTTACAGCGTCTCACTATAGTCTCGTGCCCCAGCTGCTCAAGTTCGTTCCAGAGAAACTGCTTGAGAGACATTCTAAAAGTAGTTGTGCAGATATGTCATTTTTAAATTGATATACAACTTCTTTATCACTGAGTAGGGACGAGTAGTTATGTAAAGATTCGGTATATGTCTATAACGAAACGTGGTTAGTCAGTACTAAAGAAAGTGTGTACCAATAAAGACTTCATTCCATGGGTTTCAATAGCTGAGTTCAAGTTTTACGATAGCCGCCCTGCTCCGTCAGATGGCGTGTAAAGGGCTGCTGTCAATGAGTCCGACCCTCCTTGCCGATTACACAGTTCCCGCCGTCACCATGTGACCTCATGCTATCGCAGTCATCGGCATCCACACATCACTAATAGTTGACATCAGAGTCTTATATAAGCCTGGTCCTGTTATCACCACAACGCCAGAGAGTGTATACCACTCCGCGCAATGTTAGTGCTTTAGATAGGGCACGATTTACATGCTCTGTTGTAAACTGCCCCTTTAGTATAAGTCAGGGGGTGAATTTTAAAAATCTGATTATTGAGATTTTTTTTCAATTGATTTACTCAACCCGTTTATCTAAAATCATCTCCTTCAGTTACTTGCATAATATGAACTTATCTTTTCAAATATATGTTTTATTGGAAAATACACATTCACTTGATATATTCTAGGTCTTTACTTTATAACTGAACTACTCAAACATTTACATAAAAATAATTGAAGATGTGAGATTATTAAGACGCGACAAGAAGCATCTTGCATTCCTCGTGATCGATTGCTTTCAAAATGAAAACAGTCAGTCAATGAAATTATCAAACACTTGTAAGCTCATTAAGTGCAAGTTACAGTAGATTCTGGTGGTCCCCCTGACAGATACAAGTGTGCCGTGCTGGCTCCGTATCGTCCTGGGACACTTCGTGACTAGAAGCAGGTATACTTAGACATCCAGCGGAAATCGGAATCCAAGGAAGAAATCCCTTTCTCCCTCTCCAGTGATTTGGTCCAGATCAGAGCTGCATTGGTTCAGACTGTAGCGGGCCTCCACGGCCGGGACTTTGCTTATCCATGGCTCTATTATAGAACTGCCACTTCCCAGTCAGAACAAATACCCTTGGACTCACGGGCTGCAATTTGGACGGAACGAGTCCCGTGTGGAAACTAATGTAATCTTGCGTTGTGGTAGCGGCAAGTTATCACTGTCTACATCAAGGAAAAGGCCGTTGGTGCCGTTAGAACTCGCTATCGCTTCGCCATCATGCTTTACAAGTGAATACATGGCCTGAGATAAATAAAGCTGTTATATTATACATGGTTTAATTGGTGACAGGGGAGAGTGTAGACATTTGTTATAGCGACTCAGTGCAAATCCTATGTGTTGATGCTGTTTATCTCAACCCTCGCTCCTCGGGGACAGCTTGCAGATATTTCCCTTTCATCACGCGTGTCTTCTTATTGGAAGTCGGGATCGCTTTACACGCAATACTTAGTCGTTATCAAATAAAACTATTTCAGCGACGCGGGCTGGAACGGATGAACCTGATGTAGACTTTGGTGATTTATTTCTTTCGTTATTGAACAAGAACATTTATCATGAACAAGAGATGTTCTTTTCAGTTATACAATTTTAAGGAAAACGGTTTCCACAAATAGTTCAATTTAAGTTGGTAACGTGTTAATTTACGGCTATTCCCCACAGAAATTATTCTTGTGGCTGCACATATGGGGAAAGACACCAGAGATGTTCTACATGCTAACGATTATTACTAGTCAATATGTCAAGATGACCCCGATAAATTACCTCCCTAGTAATTAGAGAGTTCCATATTGTGTCTGAAACACGGCTGTTTACCACGAACCCTCACGGTAATAGACATAACGTGGTTCAAACACCGAGGGGAGTCTTACAGTAAACTCTGGTGCAACAAACCACACCTTCCTGGTAACAATTACAACTGCGAGAACTCGGAGCATGAGAGCCACATCCCAATTCAGAATAGGCTACACAAATGTATTAAATCAAGGAAAATCAAGTTTTAATCTGTGATAGTCAACTTCTATAGTGCATTGAAAACGTCGTGTTGGTATGCGGGAAAACGATAACATACTGGATAACGATAACATGCGGGATAACGATAACATGCGGGATAACGATAACATGCTGGATAACGATAACATGCGTGATAACGATAACATGCGGGATAACGATAACATGCGTGATAACGATAACATGCGTGATAACGATAACATGCGGGATAACGATAACATGCGGGATAACGATAACATGCATGATAACGATAACATGCGGGATAACGATAACATGCGGGATAACGATTACATACTGAATAACGATAACATGCGTGATAACGATAACATGCGGGATAACGATTACAGACGGAATAACGATAACAAGCGTGATAACGATAACATGCGGGATAACGATAAAATGCGTGATAACGATAACATGCGGGATAACGATTACATGCGTGATAACGATAACATGCGGGATAACGATAACATGCGGGATAACGATAACATGCGGGATAACGATAACATGCGGGATAACGATAACATACGGGATAACGATAACATGCGTGATGGTATCTACACTGATGGTCATTGCATTAATTGGAAAATGCTTTAATCTTATAAAATGTTGATATTGAAATATCAAAATGATCATCTCATGGCTTGGAACTCATTGGAACATGTGTTCGACTGAAAATGTGTGCAGATATTGACATAATAATAGAAACGGTCTGTGTTCTTTTACACTTCCACACAGTTTCACGAATCAAATTTGAGTATTTCTCACTGCAAATATATTAATGTTTATATAAAATGTAGACAATATTTGTGACTTAATGTCTTGGCTAATATTTCTGGGAATAAGAAACTGCATGCGTCGTAGTTAAAGAGGTATTAATATCAGGAAACACTTTCTGTCAAATGTATTAAATATCCTCAACCTTTTTCTGTACAAAAATATTCGTTTAAGACGACTTTGGCAAATGGGCCTTGTACGCATGGTAATTAAATAGAAAAGCGAACTGGCATTTAACGAAATGTTGGCGAAAAAGTCTTCAGTGAGAATATTAAAGCATTCGCAAGTTTTTATAGGATTTTCGTTGGAAGTTTCACAAGTGTTCCCTCGAATCATCAATAAGCTCTTTGTTATTGATTTTACGTCAAATGAAGTATAAATTAACCTAACCCTGTAAACTTTGTGGCTAATTTTCGAAATGTCTTGAAACTAGAAAAAATGTCTGTAAAAAGGAGTTAATCTATATCTCATCTATTTTGGCTCAGCTGAATGGATTGACATTTATAGCGGAAGGTGTGCAGGTTTCGCCAGCCTAATTAACTGATTAATAATTAATAAGAGGTCACCTCCACGTGCGGAGAAGGTCACTAGTGGTCTGCAAGAAACGGGGAGAGCGGATTAACGCCCCTGCCTTATTTCTAGTTGAGAAATGTTTTATGAGCATGGCCGACTATAAAGAGACATGTTTAGAGCCTCAAGTCGCTAACATAGTGGGAAGTAGATATGTCCGGGTGTGTTCTGATGTAGTGGCAAATGTATGTTTCATTGGTGTAGACAGTTATATATGTGACTGCCTGTCCTCCATCGAAAATAAACCGCGAGGAGTTCTCCACTAAGTGAAAAATGATAATATTGCCGCTGTAGCGAGCCTAGCTCGTTCCGATCGGCACATCCCAACACAAGGAGGAAAAACAGGAGTTAAAGAGGCAGATGAGCAGGTCATGTTTGGGCGATCCAAGGAGCACGTGAACCGTGGTAACTAGTCGATTGAGTAGGGCCTCATTTAGGAAGGATGGACCATCAATAGCTACTAAATTAGTCAGGTTACACAAACAATAAATTACAGCATCAGATCAGATTCCATCATCATGATTGGTCATAAAACTCTTCCAGGCGCCAGTTATTTACCTCACGTTGTGTCCGTTTCTATACACCTTATCCCATCTTTCGTAAATACACCGTTTTTTGTTTAATAAAGTCTCGAACACAATCGGGGATCACGAAGTTACTAAACTCCCCAAAGAATTTGAGTGACGGGTTTATATTGAAATAAGATTGACGCATCTTGTAACACGGAGAGGCCAGAGCGGTCTTCACGATTATGATGGTCCACGAGATTGAAGCTCAGTCCATTACAGAAAATGCCACCGCGTGCGGACGTCGAAGAAGACAGGGCAGGGGGTGGGTTAGGGGTCTATGTGGCACATGAAAAGCGCTTTTAAATGTAATCAATCAATTTGTTATTACTATCATAGAAAATCCAATCTTTTTCCCATAATGGTAGGAGGGCAGAAGTCTCGAGACATAATCCCGATGGATACGCCCCTTGACACGGCCGTTGCTCCTCTGTCCGACAATCTTGCATTAGGTCTCTGGTCAGGAACTCCGGACATCACGTCGCTCCATTATGGGATGAGGTTGGGAGACTGAGACTCTTGTTTAAAGATAGTCAATCCGAAGCGGGATGTGTCACTTCTGTTGGGTTAAGCGTATTGGGTGAGTGCAAGTCTATCTGAGTCTGTGGTTACAGCTGCCGTCTCGAGCTTGTAATTCACAAACGTGACAAACATGTTCAACAAATAAGCGTATTTAGACAGGAACATTGTCGTATTTAACCTTTACTTACACAAACTCATCTATTATATACGCTGTTCTCAGCAGTGTTTACCAGAAGACGACGAAGAAAAAAAATAATGTATGTCCATCTGTAGTTATAACAGTACACACACAGTGAGACCAGAGACTGAGGAAGTCATATCGTGATATAAAGGTCGGGGAAATCACAATTCAGATATCATAAGAAAGGTATTTTCACAACGAAGCGCTCGTCCAGTCCATATATTGGCAATAAGGACAGTGTGTGTAGATAGAAGGCTGTGATACTGTGCCTGCCTCTAATGTCCAAGACAAGGAGACGGACACACGGATCAATACCTAATTCCGCTCAAGGAGGAAATCGAAATAACCCCCACTGGCGTAATATCAAATACCACTTTCACAGAAATATTCAGATTTTCTGGTTACATATTTCTTGGAATGACAATTTCCATTTGATGCTCATAATTGAAAGTGTAATACCTTCTTCTAGGTTAGAATGAATTGGCAAGAGAAGAGTGTTTTATCTGCCTCCAGATCCCACGTTAATAAGAAGTACTCACATGTGTCAGATTCAATGCAGGATAGCATCGTCCCGTACGAGTCGATTCACTTCCCAGCCAACTTTTAGTTCATCAAGTTTGAAAAAAAGTTAGATTTACTGACTTGATAGCGAATATTGAGATGGGTTGAGACTATTTTATAACATGTCTCTCAATTAAACATTTAACCGAAATTTAGATATCGTGATTCGTTTAACTTTTCAATTAAGAATGAAAGTAAACATTACATTCAATACAACGCAAACTTCGCCCAAATAGGAGCGGTCGCCATACTGGTTTCATTTACAAATCAGAAATATATCTATAGTTTATGTAAGTAATGTTAAAAGGTTAAGGAAATATGTAAATAACTTACTTAATTAGTGTAATCATATTTATTTCTATTATCAGGAATGTATAAACAAATAGTTGTTGTAATATATGTAAACAACTTACTTAATAGTGTAATCATATTTTTTAAATAAATAATTGTTATTATCGGGAATGTATCAAAGTAATTGTTGTGGTTCATTGGAATGCAATTTGAATAAAAAGCAAAATTAAGAGACATATTTCGAGGGGAAAATAATCATTGGCTCTGCAGCTAATCAGGCTTGATATGATTTTAATAAAGAGGTACATGTACATGTACAGGTACAGGTTTCTAACGTATATGCAATGAATCGTCAGCAAACATGCAATTCAAGTGATCCACCTTCATAAGGAGGCGATTCCGTAGTCAGTTGAACCACTTACCCGCAAACATTTCCTCTCAAATCTGAAATACTGTTAAAATGCCTTCTTAGAGTGATTTCAGGAACAAGTTTAATTTTTTTTAACATTTACTTGTATTATTTTAAACAAATCTTAAATCTTAAATCTTTAATATTCGAAATAATGTATATAGTATTGATATTGGAATATTCCCTTTGAATCGATTATGTAACCGTAGCCGATGTACAAGTTCATAGTAAACCTGTCTGCATAGAATGGTGTGAAACAACCCTGCTCCCAACTTCCCAATGCAAGGCATAACTCTTGCCAGTCTGCATTACTGGCTGATTTAACCCTTGCGGTATTTCCCTAGGTTTCTTGTGTCGAGGCAGTGAATCGCTGCACTGGAAATGCATAGCGGTCCTGGATTTCTAAACACAGATTTCTTAAGGAAATACTGCAAGGCCTAAATCAGCCAGTAATTGAGACTGGCAAGAGTTATGCCTTGCATTGGGAAGTTGACCTGCTCCCTGAACGAGGCAGCATTCACTACAGAAATAGACTCATTTCGTATAACACTGCACAGTTTAATCTCAACACTTTTTTCTCTGTATCCAAGGGCAGATGGAGACATTTCTTATTCTTATATCTGTATATTACAGATGACATGTTCACACTGCATCCCGACTTCTAGCATGTTTAAATGACTGCAATGTTGGAGACTATCCCGACTTCTCGCATGTTTCAATGACTGCAATGTTGGAGACTATCCCGATGCAGTAAAGTTGCTTCTCGTGAAAGATTTACTGCGTCCTGCGCCATTCCCATTACACTGCGGTGGTTTTCCTAAATAGAAGAGTCGTAAAAGTCGATCGATGCATATTAATGAGCGTGGATATCACAGATATGATTAGAAGTGTATACGGTGTTCATATGAGCATCTATTCCGATGATGAATGGCGGTGCTAATGTTGTTATGTTGGTACGAGGGGTGTCTGAATCGAGTCCACCGTCCTTCTCAGGAACTCGGCACCAGCTCGGCGACTCACCAGTGTTTTCTGTGTGATTTCATTCCTTCTTTATAGTAAGCTCATGGCTTGGGTAAAACCTCCACTATTTAACTGTGGCGAGACCATGTATACTTGTCAATTTTATTACTCATTGTGAATTGTCAATTACTCGATATCAAGCACAGTATATCGACATGGAATTGATCATGACACGACATGACGACTACTGCTGTTTATTAAAATGGTGATTATCTGTACTAGTGAAATAAACTGAAAATAGTGTACAGGGATCAGGACAATTTGGTAAATAGTGATATTCACAAAAGCAGATACTGAATGTTTTACATGTAAGACAAGATATGTTTAGAAAAGTACAAAGGAAGTGCCAAACATAATCACCTAGAGATGCACGATGTATTTGGCTTTGCCGAAATACCCTTTGGCTGATTTAAATTCAAAATATCCCACTCGCCTTGCATATGCATCCCCACATGCCAACTATATGTCAAGTAATAGTTCTCAAAAACCGACCTTGTGTATGTGCAGATACCGAAATCACTCACCACATTTACATATATACATACTAGTTATACGCACTACCAACCAAAATCTGCCTTTCTGTCTGCGTTAGTCAAGACAGGTTTCAGGATTCGTTTCACTAAATGTCGCTCTAGCCGCAGTACATTGTCTGGTTTTCGATAATAAAAAATTCATCTCTGAACGTGTTAGTGTCTCTGTACTGAATCTATATCAGTATAGTGACATCTTCAGCTTAACCACTACTACTTCATAAGATATCGTCATTGAAAACATCTAACAGATGTTACTATACAAAAGGTGGCACTGTTATCATCTCCATCTTAACTGAATGCAGGTTGATCTTCATATCTCCATTAACTGAAAGCTGCAGTGAATTTTGTTACCGGTAGAGCGAGACATGCCTAGGGCTGTATGGTTTTGCTATTGCTATGTATTATGATATTCGACGTGAACAGCATGTTATCTTTTACCAACAGTACCTTCAGTTATGAAACAACTACATACGTTCTCGAATAATCACTTTAATGCAGTGTTATTTCTCAGTTCACACGAGACATGGCTTGTTCTTTCAGTATCTAAATGCACTGAGGCATCTGTCATGGTGTAGCCGTGGTTAAGATGGGATGTTACGTGTTTAACCTTTATCTCATATATAAACAGTGTCGCTGTAGAATCTGTACACGTGCATGTTGCTAAAGTTAATATTCGTCTTACATGTCACCATTTCAAATATTCATTCTCTGAATTGACAAGCTACGTTCACATAGACAGAATCAAGTCGATATATACACTATTATGCAATAATTTGTCATAAAACACGCGTTTCTGCCTCTAGTTCATGTATGTTTAAGCTTTACTTTACACTATTTTGTGCAGTTATCAACTGGCCGTCAAAATGAAGGGCCTGACTAAATCAATATTATGCATGGGTAATGATAATCTGAGTAGTAATCAATAAGAAATTACAGATTTCGTTTCCACATGCCTTCCTGTCATTTCTGATATTGCATGTAAACTATGTACAAACTGAACCACACACCTGATGTCATGAGCGCCACGGATACAGGTGATATAAATATGTCATTAGCATACACACAGGTAAACTATGTACAAACTGAACCACACACCTGATGTCATGAGCGCCACGGATACAGGTGATATAAATATGTCATTAGCATACACACAGGTAAACTATGTACAAACTGAACCACACACCTGATGTCATGAGCGCCACGGATACAGGTGATATAAATATGTCATTAGCATACACACAGGTAATAATCACGGTGTCATCAGGTATATAACACGGCAGGAATCAATGGCCAGTGTTTTATTTGGACCATCTTCTCGTTATCGTGTTGACAAAATGTATTGGAACGAGTCTACATATTGTTTGCCCAATAGTCAATAAGAGATATTATTAGCTTGTATTGACTGTAATATTATATACGACTTGTACTGCCACGGAATCACGTGCAGATGAGACTTCACGTATTGTTGTTGATGCTCGACTACAGTGTTACAGAGTTATATTTTTCATTCAGAAGCCACGGCTTCATCTGGACTGTTCAGACCGAGGTTTTCCTGGACTAGTCCATTAGCAGTGTTTAACACCGGTTCAATACCATCGGGGCAATGAAGTCTTGTAGTTCTCTCTTATATTCAGTATTGTCAAAATTGTTGATGATGTGTGTGATTCATTAAGCTTATACATTTTTCAGCAATGGGTTGATTAAGTGTTGTAACTATGACAGACGTTTTTACAAAGACAGTTAATGTATTTACCATAAGTAAACAATCCAAACGGACGTTTTCTAGTCACATGATTATTTGCATGTCATTTCTTCTGCAAATTCAGTTAAAAGCTATAAAAAGGAAATATCAGAACATTCTTAAAATAAATCTACCATTTAGTAAGCATTTGAATGAAACGTGTCTGTGACAAACATAATCACATTGACAGCATAACCAATCCAGAAGGAGGTAGGAGTTACGTTATCAAAGTGTTATATATCATGCGTATTGGTTTGTAAATATAATGTAAGTATGTTGTAAAAAAAACATTGAATTAGTGTATTTTATCAATTAATTTACTTATAAGTAATAAGAATAACGTTTCAACGATTTCCTGATAACAACGCCTTAAGACAATCTGAACACTTCCCTTTTTAACAAAATATGTTCGGACACCAGTGGCGAACATACATTTTACTTGATTAATCGTTGGACATCTTTAAAAAGATGTTTCCAGAGGTATCAACTGCTCTCTTCAAACCACTCTTGCAAACCATGTTAGAAACGGCCTGAAGACTTAAGCTTTTAAGACCAAAACCGGTGCTTAGTGATATAAGGAGCTCACCATAACACCTTGAAAAGAAGGCTGTTTCAATCAAAGACAAGTCCCTAAAACAGCCTTCTTTTCACTGCTTGTTTCGCTTGACGTTTCAACTTAGAATAACACGATTGTTGAAAAGATCCATCTCTGTCAATTCGTGAAGAAAGGCCAGGAAAAGTGAGTAAAAAGAGCGAGAGACTGAGGCGTATAAACAGTGGCAGTCGCAATAAGAAAGATGGAAGATGTCCCTTCTGGCGCACTGTAATGACAGATCCAGAATTTTGCCAATACTCACTGAAGAAGACTAATCGTAGACTAAAATAAACACCCTCCAGCCTTCCTTTCGTTAATACCAGAAAATCAAATATTCCAAGTTTCATTGTGAAGGCCGAATGCTGATGTCTCGCGGTGGAATATTCTTCTTGATTTTTCTACTGTTGTACGTCGATAATTACCAAACTCTTTTCACTGTGGATCTAAACTAGCTGTATGATTTTCCCCCGATGTCCAAATTAGTCTGGCTACGTGAGAGGAATAGAGTATAGCAACAAGGTCTAATACCTACATAGTAATAGGTTAGGACCATGAGCCGCCGCGCCCCCTTGCTCTTAAGGGATCTACAAAACAAACCAACGACTCACTAAATCTCTATGCGTTCGTATCGTTCGTGTCTGGTGCAATATCAGAGGCCGTAGATCTGAGCGGGTGCTGGCGGAGCAATAACATGGAAGCATTCAATCAAGCTAGGCAATATTTGTCAGGAGTCGAAGCCGATATTGCCCTACACGTCATATCATCACATCTTGCAAGCTTATCGAGCATACGTTGCATGGCATTATTACACGCTCCTTCAAATGTACAAATACAACGCATACTAGTTTGTCCAACATTAAATATGAACTGCGATGTTGATGGTTTGGAAAATATGGTGCTATGGTTTCTTTTAATGATAGCTTTTTAAAAAGAAGAAGATAAAACTTTTCTAATCTAGTGGCAATTATAACGTATTCCATAAAGACTTCTTCAAAAGAATTTCATTAATACCAGTTCTCTGATAATGCGCTAATTAGACGATTTCCTTGCAAATTGGTTGACACAATGGCGCTAAGAAGCAGAGTACTTAAAATCAATGGGTATTGTCAGTGTATCGGCTTAGCGTTTGAAATGAGGAAACTATTAACAGTTATAATTCAAAATATAGGAAATTGGCAAGTACAAATCATTTTGCATGTATTAGCGTTAATTGGCATTGCCAATGAATCATTTGCAGCGTGTAATTATCTCTAAATCAATCGACGGTGTAAATTAATGTCAATAGGCTACGCGAGAATTAGGTCATTACGACATTAATCTCGAATTATAGTCAAACTCCTCCACAACGCCGTTCACTCCCGTAACATGACAATTATAAGACGATTGTGACAGCATCATTGAAGCGAAGAGCAGTTGTCAGCTGCAGCAAACTCCTTACCACGAAGAAGTGACACACCGAAGCTTCCCTTAACGAGAACGTGCAGCGTTTGTAATGACTACTTGAGACAAAGCATCTAAGTTGCTTTATATTTATTTTCCTTACATTCATACCGTACGAGGTGTCTTCGCATGGTCAATACGTGTAGGCTTGGTTCTCAGGCAATGTTCAGCCCCCTGTGTTAAAGTTTAGCATTAGGCTACCCCTGGTTGTCCGATTGTAACATTGGAATACCAAGGTGACCTGTGTTGACATATTGTAGCATTTGAATCTTGTCTGAGTTCTCCACAGAAGCTGATAACCTTCTCACACAAAGCTTTTCATAGAATCATCTCCGAAAACAGAAGTTTTCCTCACAGTATATGAAATGTCACAGGCTTTTGGCACATTTTACTTCAGAAAGTATACTCATGTTCAAAACAAACTTCCCCACATATGTAAGAAAGTATAAAACGAAAGTAGATTTTGAAAGTATCTGGTAGGCACTTGTCTTGCTGAGAAGTAGGCACAGTTTCAAACATAGAGTAGGATACTTGTAGTTGTATGTCTGTACAAATACACATCGGGTACTGGAATTGCTTTTACAATATGTTGTTTAGTCGGAATGTTTAGCATTTAATTTAATCCTTTATAAAGTGGAGACATTTGATAAATAACAGATGATTTCGACATAAATAACCTTCTTTGACTTAAAATTTCCTAACACATCATTACTGTAGGACGTCATAACACAAGCCAAAAGGCTCATTTTGACTCCCTTATTTCGTCCAATTAAGGAGACCTAGTTTAATGGACTTCTTTTGACATTATGTGAGTATGTTTCAGCCGTAAATTATAAGTCCCTCGTGGATTGAAATATCTTGTGTTTTGTATGGTGAAGTTTCTTTTGCAAGTGAATGTATTTAATAGTCATTACTTTGAAATGAAAATAGATCGTCTATATATTTGTGCAAATTATATCAAAGTACCTTTATGTTACGTTGTTAACAATTATAAATTATATGCATATAATTCATGAGCCTGTAAATATGTTAGATATTCTATAATTGGCACTTAACTTGATTATATCATCCAATTTTTCCTGAACATAATGTATATATACATTTGTACATATATATACTTTAGACATATATATTTGGTCCGAATGAGTTTTATAAATATATTAATCCCCCCTCTAAATGATGTATTTCCGTTGGCCAGGTTTCACTTTCTGATGTTTCAAACCTATAAACTTCTTCAGAAAAGGTCAATATCCGTCACTATTTTCAATAGCATATATGGCTAATAATACAACTTCCTATAACTTCTACTTCTAACTTCTACTTCCGTTCACAGACCACCTGTCTCGAGGCACGTTTCCAGCCTACAGGAGTGGCTCTACCTCATCTGTGAGGCTAATCAGATATGTTATTTCTATGGAATTACTCCATGGGTTGGAACAAAGGGATAATGATCAATATGAAGTGTTCATCTAATAAACCGATTGTTCCAAAAGCATATGAGCCTCATTTGGCATAAACTAAGAGAAAAATAGACTTAGTGTCACATCAGATGCAACGTTTTTAACTAGATCAGTGGGGCATCGGCGTTATTAATATCAATCAATTACCAGCCTGTCTTATCAACGTCACTGCTAATGCAAGATAAATTTTAAGGCCCTACGTTGGGACGTCAAGATGGCCTCCGTGGTAGTCAATGGTTGACGTAAGTTATACCGCCCGGATGAGCCGGTTACGTCAGAGTGACATGCTTGCATTCACAGCGAGTTCAGCGGAGCAACAGATCGTGCTTCTGTCATGTTAAACCCTACTTTGAATATGATCAAATGTGAGCGGCAAGTGGAGCTGTCGATATCATTCAGCCAACCGTCTGTGTCCTGTACAGGCTCTCCCTCACCGTGCTTCAATATTCATTTCCTTCCGCTTCTGAAGAAACCTGACGTCTTTGAGTGTTAGCATCTTTTTCTAATGTTGTTTAACGTGATAAATGATACTATGAATGTGATTAAATTAAATTTTCAAAAAACTCCTTTGAGCTTTCGGTTGTTATTAAAACTGAGATGTAGTTATTCATTCAACAAAACCGCTGTTTGCTTGGACATTTGACACGCGTGATTTCATGCAATTTAATTAACGATTGTTATAAAAAAAACATACTTCAGTGTTAAGATTTTTAAATGTATTAATCTAGCAAATCTAAAGTTAAAGTTAAGACAAATTATAACAAATTCGGGCTGCAAACCCATTTCTTTTCTTTATCTAATACGATTTGTTCAACGGTAAAGTAGCAAATCAAACCGAATGTCAACAAAAATGCAGGGTAATTACTTGCTTAACATGTTTATTCTATTTCATATTTATGTAACATCAAAAACCTTTACACTTCATTATTTGGAAATGTCAATATTCTTTGAGACGTCTTGCACATGTGTCTCCACCTCGACTTCAGATTATTATTCTAAACAAAAATCTCAATATTGCGCTGCGCAGTCGCTGCTCCCTCCCTCACGGGTCGCGGGTTTCTTGTAGTGTTTTCCAATAACATCCCCTACCTCAGACGCGGGGCAATCACGATGAATACACTTGGATTGATTCTACCAGGTTAGGCAGAAAGCGTGATGGAAAATAGAAATTCGCATTTAAGCAATACGTATACAGAAATAAAACTCGTCTACCATTTTCTGGGTAATTCATCATAGACGTGTCCGAACACTATATTATAACGTAATTTTAATGCTTTGGCGCTTTTGTATTATGACACTTCATACAAATCATGAACTGATATAGGTTCGATAAAAGTATATCCATACTAGATATACAGATCCTTATACTGTATCGAATAACTATTATTGCCTATATTTAAGTGTTAAGAACCTCCTACATGATTGGTTTTGATCAATGATCTTCCGGCCTCGGCTCGATTAATTTTATGGAATGGAAAGTTACGTTGACATGAACTTTGACAATGGTCAAGACAAATACCATATCTTTTCACCCATAAATGCAGAATTGATTACCAAAAAGATAAGTTTACAATTATACATGGACACATGTCATCCATATATTACACGCAACCACAAAAGAAACGTCACCATACGAAATACAAGATAATTCAATCCAAGAGCAATAAACACGACTGAAACAGAGATTATCATTTCTTCAGAAGCCAACTAAACTAAATTTCAAAACAGTATCTGTTTTGGTGGCCTGTTAGAAGTGGAAATCGGATAGCAAGATGTTACTTGATGAAAGCTTCTACATTCTGAAAAAACGACGTTTCGACAAAGCTCTGTATCGTCCCTTTTCTGACCTGTGTATCGCTACAGATATTTCCCTTGCCTTATATTTCTACAGGAAGTAACAGTTTCAAATCTGAGTTGTCAAGTCAAGTTGTGAGTTTCACCGTTCCATATCACTGTAATTTTGTGGTATTTTCTACAAAGCTTCAGCCTTCAAGCGAATGTAACAAGTTACAAATAAAGATTTCCGTGTGAGCCAGTCCTTAAAACAAAGAGCGGATATTAGTTCTGACACAATTAAGTAAACTCTATTTGCATACACCACAGCACCTTTTTATCAGGGCAGATCAACAGACGCCTGCAGACTTGAGTTCCTCGAAATAATGATAATATTAGTTTAGGAGCGAATATTGAATCCTGACCCCATGTTTATATTTCTATCCTTACCTACCTGGGGGCACCCACGATTTAGTAGCACATAATGAAATAAAGAAGTGCTTAATGATATTAGTTAGTCTATTGAAGGCTATATAGAGGTAATATGAAACTCGGTACAAAGCGGCATGTTCTAACACCCGATTGGCTGACACTGGCTACTGGAGCAGCAAACAATAGTTATTAATCTAGCACGTGACGGACAGGCCACTATTATATTTGTCATATATATCATTTCTAATAATCATGGAGAACCCTATTAAATCGAAACCTGGGTTTGACAGCGGTCTGCGGGTAAAAATCGATCTTTTTATTTCTCATATTAAGCTTTACTGCTGAGCTGTGTGATTTAGGTAAGGGAGTTGATGTTTTTATGAGTTTGTGAATTACGTAGCCCGGCCGGATCTAGTCAACTGACAAATAAGTTCCCACTTCCGGTTGGAGAAAACGTTTGGTGGGTAAGGGTACTTAGACCTGTCGGACCCGTCTCATGCATGACTGCAGGCCTGACGCTGACACAAAGGAAGCAGAGTTTAAGTGAAAATATTGCCTTCCCCCGGGAGGTGGCATATTAAACATTAAATTCGTGGTTTTATTTCTAGATGACTCCTAGATTCGTCTCGTGGATTCAAATGTTCAAAATATCCGAATCTGAGATTGTAGTTCTTTCTGAAGTCTAACGTGGTGAGTGTTCTGTTGACATTTCCGATAAAGGTTATGGGTTTAAAGTGTAGGACATGAAATATAAGAATTGAAAATAATTGAAAAGAGCTATTTTCAAGGCGATGCGGTTACATTTGAAGGCAAACCGATATTTAAACGGTAAGTTTTGAAAATGTTATTTCGAAAATGTGAATTCAATTAAAAGACTTCCAAGGTGTCATAATTCATTTGTTAGGGAGCAAACTATCGGAAACATCCAGTGTTGCAGAGAAATTCTAACATGAAAATTAATCAAATTTCGTCTAAAATACACTCTAATGAAATGACGTATAATGTTAGATATTGATCTCCAAACATCTCTGTGACAACGAGACATAAGAAATATATTTGTTCGCCAAACTAACTTGTCGAGATCCGACAGATTCCCCGGCTTGATTATTTCCGATCTGATCATTATTTGCCAACTTTAAAACGGTTTGCTGCGAAAGTCTTTGAAATAGCCTTCCGCCTGTCAAACTGAAGACACCAACAATGATTATATCAATCCCCTAATCTTAATCAATCCTGGCCGCCAGCTTAATACACATCAGAACATTTTCCTTTCAGCGAGACAACAGTTTACTTATCAAAGTGAAAGACTGCTTTGTGTTGGTCACATCTCGAGGATTCTCGTTCTCATGGCGAGATCTCGCAGCTGAGCCAGCGCGACTGTTACATAATTGAGACTGACTAAGAGTGTCCTATTATCGCTGTTTAAAGCCTAATGTTGACTCCCCGACAAAACCGGAGTGGATCTCTTGAAAGAAGAGTTGCTTGTTTGTCGACTTTGCGTCTACGCTGTTTGAACTACCCATTGACGAATGCTTATCGAGTGAATGACAGAGAGGGAGAAAAGCTGTCTTGGAAAAGAAAAGGGACGAGAGAGGGGTGGGAGATGGGGTGAATATTTAACAAGAAGAAAAGAAATAGGAGACGGCGATTAAATTGGTAAATACGGAAATGGAATAAAGACGGGGTAACAATTATAATATCATAAAAGGGGGTGAACAGGGAAATGGGGAGGCGGGGTGGGTAATGGGCAAGGCAGGGAGAGAGACTGGACGATGCCAACAGAGGAAAATTATTAACATTAAAAAGATTGGGAAGAAGGGGAAAGGAAGAAACGAAGGAGTGAGATTGGTATATGTAAGTGATGGGAGGGTTATAGAACTAGAGGTTAGAAAAGCTAGGATAAAACGGGGGAGGGCGGTAGGAGAAGAGTCAGAATAGATGACGATGTTTGACGAATGGTCCCACTGGACTGGGGGTGTGAAGAATGGTTCCACTGGACTGGGGGTGTGAAGAATGGCCCCACTTGACTGGGGGTGTGAAGAATGGTCCCACTGGACTTGGGGTGTGAAGAATGGTCCCACTGGACTGGGGGTGTGAAGAATGGTCCCATTGGACTGGGATGTGAAGAATGGTTCCACTGGACTGGGGGTGTGAAGAATGGTCCCACTGGACGGGGGGTGTGAAGAATGGTCCCACTGGACTGGGGTGTGAAGAATGGTCCCACTGGACTGGGGGTGTGAAGAATGGTCCCACTGGACTGGGGGTGTGAAGAATGGTCCCACTGGACTGGGGGTGTGAAGAATGGTCCCACTGGACTGGGGGTGTGAAGAATGGTCCCACTGGACTGGGGGTGTGAAGAATGGTCCCACTGGACTGGGGGTGTGAAGAATGGTCCCACTGGACTTGGCGTGTGAAGAATGGTCCCACTGGACTGGGGGTGTGAAGAATGGTCCCACTGGACTTGGGGTGTGAAGAAAGGAAGGTACTGTATAGTTGATGTGTACAGAGAGGATTGAGAGGAAGGGAGCTAGATAGGGCTAGGTGGTACAATGCGTGGTTCACCCCTGGTCATCTCTGCTATTTGCCGGCCCGTCCAGTCACCATGTGTTGATTTAGTTCCAGAGATAGCGCGCTTCTTTCTCAACATCTTAAGAGTCTTTTTCCTTCTTGTCAAATATTGAATGAAGAATTCATTAATTTCTCTATTGGAGATGTCTTAATTAAATCACGCTCGACTTACTTTTATTTTGCTGAAAATGGCCCTGAATATAAGATGTGGTAATCCCGATGAAAGAAATATTGATCTCGAGGCACTTACGTTTGAAATGCGCCTTGCAGAGGGGATGAAATACGGCGTCGAATTTTTGCTGCCTTTGTTGAATGTCTTGGGTGATGTTTTCTAGATGCGGTGCCATACAGCTTGTGTAATCCCCGTACAGTCTGTAAAACACACAAACAAAAGACACATTATAAACCGATGATTAACTCCCGGATAGCAACCCAGCCAGGGCCCGTAACTATCCACAACGGCCACCCATCAAGATGATAGGGTCACGTTTTCCCCCTCTGCACGTGCCTTACATGTGACCACTGTCACACGCCTCCCCGAGCAATTAAACAGAAGCAAATCTTCCTAGTGACTTGTATCTGCCTCGCTGCTGCCACTGTTCCGCTTATAGACGAGTAAGTTTTTATATGAGAGCTCTTGGTAATGAATCTTGTTTTCCGAACTTCTTCAGTTTGATTTTTATGCTTGAGAGGTGGACGGTAGACGTCTTATTTTATGGACAAATAACTCCTAATTCTCTTGTAATGAAGAATACGCTTTATAATTCATCTTTCAAGGTTTCGCCGCCTTATGTGATATGACAATAAAGGAGCGAGCGAAACGTGAATAACTTTGTAAGCTTATTATTGGATACCTTATTAAATCTCCTTTGATCTTCTTTACCGACATTGCCTGCCTACCGGATATGCTCTTGGTTGTAACATGGACAGATAAGTAGAGGCGTACTGTCCGTCTTGCTACAAGAACTGCTCTTGGTTGTAACATGGACAGATAAGTAGAGGCGTACTGTCCGTCTTGCTACAAGAACTGCTCTTGGTTGTAACATGGACAGATAAGTAGAGACGTACTGTCCGTCTTGCTACAAGAACTGCTCTTGGTTGTACAATGGACAGATAAGTAGAGGCGTACTGTCCGTCTTGCTACAAGAACTGCTCTTGGTTGTAACATGGACAGATAAGTAGAGGCGTACTGTCCGTCTTGCTACAAGAACTGCTCTTGGTTGTAACATGGACAGATAAGTAGAGGCGTACTGTCCGTCTTGCTACACGAACTGCTATAGCCACCGTGTTCCTTAAAGAAACAAACCATAGCAACTCTGTCAAATGTCACAAGACTCAGTTTCTTGACTATTTTAATTGCAGTCTTTTAAAAATTATATGTAACGGACACGCGTCATTCTGAGATCTCCATGACCATTTTGAAGAACCATCACGGTTTCAGTACGGAAATCATCTTAAATCGTTCATAGCTTAAACATACTAGAGACCAAACTTTGTCGGTAGAGGTCATTCACAACGTCTAGATGACACATACATGCCGTTAAGATAGTGGACACATGCAAGGTTGTTTTATTTTGGCTAACCTATTTAGCCAGCGTGATCTTGGCACAGCAATGTACAGTCAGTGCTGGTGTCTGATTCTGAGGGTGCGGGTTCGAATCCCGCAAGGCACTCGCCCCGCAAAATAGTAAAACATGTTCCCCGTCTTCACATCGTGTGAGCCCAAATATAACATTGTTAAAAATTATTGATTGCTGACTTTTATCTTAGCGTATTCCTTTCATTCGTTATCTTCGGCGTTTGGTTTTACAGAGAACAGGAGTTACTTTGTACAGATGAAGCATCCGGTTTCATCAATGTGTATATGATGATCATTCTACCAGCTTAAATTTTTATTTTATTGAAATATTGTGAACTGAACCTATATGAGCTGACTTGAGTGATACTCCTCTTTATTTCGATACTGGTAAATTGAGTAGTAATTCCGTTATTGATATTCTTCAATTCCATCTAAACAACGACTTAAATGTCTCATAAAACAAGAATTTGTCGATGGAGGACACGAAAATATATCTTGTACGTTTTAGGCAATACAAAAAGACAGGCTTTGGTTCACCGGACACATTTGATCTACTTTTCTATCTTAGTTGATTTATTGTTTTTGTTGACAGCAAGGCAAGCAGGCGCACGCATCAATCAAGGAAGACAATGTTACAGCTAACAGCATGAGAGTCCGGCCAGATCTGCCTCACCTAGGCTCTGTAATCTACCCACAGAATATAATCTACCTTCTCAGACTACGGAAATAGCAACAGTAGGTCCACCGGCTTCCCCAACAGTGAAAAACATTTAATTCGCGTCAATATTTTAAGAATATGGCAACTGAGACATGTTCCGTTACGACTATCGAGCAGCTGTATTGACTCTCAGTCATAAAGCACATATGGGATAAATGCATCAAACTGAACGGTTTTGACAAATAAGCATGTTTATAATCACGAAATAGAAACATAAGCTTATGTGAGCGGAATACACTGAACAGATATTTTAAGTAGTGCCGTTATAGTCCTGTAGAAATTGCATTTAACCCGGACATTTAGTATAACAAGCATATTTTATGACCAAATGACCCCGAATGGTGTTCTTGATCACCTTGGAAAACCCAACCAAAATTAACCTCGTGGAAATTGTCATTTACGGGTAAAAACTTCAAAAGAAAGAGCAGGAGACCAAGTCAATGTTGGGTCTGGTCTTTATAATTTACAGTTACCTTTAATAATAATTAATAAAAAGTTTTGCAGTCTGTCATTGTATCTTATGAAACTCTCATAGGGACGGTTGGCCTTTCGACCTTTGACCTTCAATTATGTCAATTAGAAACCATTCCTCACAACGAACTGGACATGCTCTCACGCAACCAGTGTAGATTTACATTCAAACTGTTCATACTCAATATATTTAATTTAATAGGTATAATATTTCATTTTTGCCCGTATACCCATATCACTAGGAAGATGATACATGATCAAAGTTATCCGCTTAAGTCACAATATCAGTGCTATATCGTGTTTGAGTGGCACGTGGTTTGTGCATAGTTCAGTTGATCGCCATCAGTGAAGTTCAGCAACAATAGGCACGGTTTGCGGCATAGACAGGTAACCCGCTTCATTGCGTAATGAAATGAGGTTATTTCTTGCCTCATAGCGAGATATTATTAACGTTATTCATAATATACATGTACACCCAGCACCTCGGCTCCGTTCCATAACAGCGAGCGCTTATAATCGCTCATTGATTGATCAATGTAGCGCTCAAGTAGCGCCCATTCTCTCTTGAACGACACGGTGCAAATTCCGCAAAGTTTGCTCGCCTTGCTACGTAGCGCTACATTGAGCAATCGCGTTCAAGAGAGGTTTAAAAGTAATCGATTATTTTGAAAGTTCTCTTGAACAATACCCTGATGTACCTCATGTAAGGCGGGGTGGAGATCACCTTCGAGCACTCGGGGCACTGGTTAGACCGGGGTATAAGGGTGGAAGCACCTGTTCCGTGAATCGGGGGTTTGAGTCCAATTTATTTTATACCATACATAACTACAGTACAAACGTTCAAAATATATGTCATCCTCATTTATAAAAAAGTTGAGACTTTGAGTATTTAACTTCTGTAATTTGCATCGATATCCGAATATGACCCGACCGAATATCGAAAATACATGTATAGGATGGCTTTATCTTGGCGAGAACACTATCCATTGTATAATAAATTAATTTACGATTCCGATAAGGTGACTTGGTGTCCTAAACGTAACCAATAAAAAGCATGCACTGTCAAAACACCGTGATTAAATACTTCCCGTGTAATCTACCAGCGAAATGAACATGTTTAATATAATCCTGGCGGAGTGGTAAGATGGTATTTTCAGATTTCCTGCGGGAATTTAAGAGCGACAAATTCGTTTTGCGTTGTCTTTATCCGCGGCCGAGTTAGTTAAAGCAGTTACCGTATACCTCACCCAACACCGCCAGTGTGTGTTTGGCCCGGTCTGAATACAACAAATCACATTTCAGAGTTAACTTATTTATATGAACTGGGAGTGAACGTGGGGTGGCTGCTTGTAAAATAGGTACAAACATAGTGACAGCTGCTGAATCAGGAATAGTATAGTAATAGTATGTGATGATGCTGTTAACATGAGGATATATGCAAATAAAATCGGGTAAAACAATCATGTGTGCTGAATCACGTCTTTAAAGCAACATGATCACAATCTGGTCGTCACCTCAGAAAACACTGTACTATTGAACTGCGAGTGGGTTATGAAAAATATCTGATGATGTTGATGTTTACAGGATGAAGAAAGAGAGAATGACGATGGGAATATGGTTGCAATCGACAATAAAATTATTCACCAAACATGAGTTAATGTGGCCATAGGAAGCAATAAATGCACAGTTTTGGAACCATATTACTGAAGCAAAGAGGAAGCGTTGTCGTCTAGTGTGTGTGACCATAAAACGTAATACTCCCGGGTTTAGTCAAATAAAAGTACTATAACTGTTTTCAGTGAAATCCTCTCAACTCTACACCATAACCAGCAGCACCGAGATTAAATAAATCCATGTTTAAAAGTAAAGCTAGTGATGGATGCATTTTGTAATGAGATAAACTCATTAACGAAAGAAACGCAGCCACCAAATTCATGCTATTTAAATCTACGGGTGATATAAACGACTGAAACATAATTTCTCAATTCACGTTATTTAGTAATCAAGTCGAGTAATTTGAATAAAATATTTTGAAACATTTTCTGTTCATGTTCCTGAAATAGACCTTTTACTTTTGGAATCTCCTTAACCAGACGAGATCGAAGAGTGGTTTTTCTCTTGTTTTATGACGTCCTACAGCAATGATGCGTCATCGAATTCAAGTCCAGGAAGGTACATTGTGTCGATAACATCTTTTATTGTCTTAATTGCCACATTTCAAAATATTTAACTTACATGCCAAATCCCGTTTTGAAATATTGATTTCAGCGCTTTGTCATGATAATTTGAGGATTTAGACAGCAAGATGTTTCACCATTCTATCATTGTACCATATTCAAAACTCGGCTCTGAGTGTTTAGGTATCGCTACATCAGTCAGATCTTTAAACTAACTTCGAGCTGCCATTTTAATATGAATACATTAAAATGATCGCTCGATGGGAAATGGACTCGCATGGCTTAACTAAACCATGAACATTCGTTTTAGAACTCTTTTTATTGATTCAGGTGTATTATCTAGCCATTGGTGACACTCATTTATATTATTGTGAGAGCGCTTTATTTCCAGTCTGATGAAAAACGGCGGTTTTCCGGGAAATAAAACTTGCAAAATAGTGCATCTACCGGGATATATGCCTGCATGTTCTGACACAATTCAGTTAACCAATCATCAGATATCCAACGAAAGCTTTTGGTGCGAGAAGCTGGGGACAGATAACTCCCAACAGCTATCCTTTCGTCTATTTTTCGTCGGCGACCGTTTAAAAACAATGATGTGATTGGTCAGCTATTTGACTGGGCTTTGTTTGCGTTAAACTGGTACGGAACATTATACGGGGTGCCCTCAGACCTTGTGGCGAGAAATCTACAGAATCTGTTCCGTATCCGTATCCCGGTAGATGCATTATTTTGCAAATTTTATTCCCCGGAACAAGGTCTATTTTAATCAGACTGACTTTATTTCAGTAAGAAAATGGTGCTACGTGACCATGAATCAAGTATGCCTTTTATCAGTGTATGTGTTTCATAAAGAAGTTTTACAAAGTTCACTCTTCATGGTGCGATACCTCTCTGTTTACGCCTGTTCAAACACAGTTGAGGTGCTAAACTCGCTACTTCCAGAGGGGTTTTGGACACATTGTTTCACATTTAAATTTGAATCTTATAAAATAAAATAATAAAAGATGTTGTCGACATTAATGTACGTGTACCTCCATGAACTTTAAAATTCGTTGTCGCATCGGCACTAGAGGATGTCATAAAACAATCCCATTCTCCTTTCTCGCCTAGTTAAGGAGATTTCGAAATAACTATTTTCAAAGGATCGTTTTTCAGAAATTAAAATAATGTAAAAAATGCAGATTTTAGGTTATTTGGCTTCTGGACACAAGACGTAACTGTGTTTCAGTCATCTGTAATAGGTCGCCCTTCTCTGGATGCTAGATTTTCATGGACCATGTCTTCTGAAGAGCGAAATGCTGTAACGGGCGACTGTTGAAGGCACGTGGATACAGATACCCTGGTGGAGCATGATGCGAGATAAGGGGGTCGGCAAGGAAATATTGTAAGAAACAGAAGCTCAGCCTTATCAAATATGCACGTGAATCTCATCAATGCGTGTGCACCCACAATCATACAAGGTTTGAATTCATGCCCAGTACTTGTAATTTAAATCAGTGTTGAAGGAGGTAGGGAGATCAAACATGACACCAGCTATACTAGATTGACACCTCCTTATAGATAAAACACGTTCAAGTCGTACACATGGTAATTTGATTGGAAGTTTATAGATATTTCAGTGTATAATTTAATCTAACTAAGTATGCAATGCCATTTCAGATGACGAACCATGTTTAATACGTCCCTTCTAATTGGTGGGAGAAAGTGTTTCCTACCTATGGCGTTACCTCGATGAGAAGATAAACACTCTCAGTTAGTTTTAAACGAGGTGATGATATATTATTCAAGTATTTATGAAGTGTTTGAGAATAATGAATTTTACAGATTCATTTGAATGAAAATGATATGAAAGATAGTGGAAAACAGTTTTTATTCTATAGTAGAATTCAAAGATCCGCTGACGAGAAAGGGATATTTATAAATATTTACACAATTTTCACGATTTATTGTGAATATGTCTCTCAGACACATACAGTTAGATGTTCGACAGTTACCCATGAGCAATACATTCTCGCTTATCGAAATATTAAAAGCTTCAGTTTTGAACTATAGTAAAAGAATATGTAGCCTCGTGCTCTGTTGTTTCCATAAGGCCTAACACAAATTTCTGGTCTTAGCAGGCTGACAAAAATGATGCAATGACGCGATTGTTTTTTTCTTTTTACGACATTTTTTGTTTTGGAATGAAGATTTAAACAAACAAAATGTATTCAATTATTTATATTAATAAAGCACAAGCCCTCTTAAATATCTGTTACTGTTCCAAATAGTCAATAATCTCACCCCTTCACTCCATCTCAACAGAAAAGAGTGACATTTTCTTTGTCCAATGTTTTCTGAGGCTAAAAAATTACAGTTATCTGCCCCTTACTTTTGAAAACCTAGAAAAACAGAACTTAGGCGTGGGTTTGAAACTGATGCGGGCGGAAACCAGAAAAGAAAGAAATTATTTTTTTAGGCCTAATAACGATTACAATATCACTAAATGTGACGTTCACGAAGATGCCTTCCAGAAATCGTGTATTCATTTCTCTAGCTTTAGAACATGAAGAAGTCATTCATGCTTAGTTTTGCAATAATCATTTACATTACAGTATCTATTGCAACTTGTTTTCACCATCAGTAAAAAGGCTTATGTTGACTGATGTTAAAACTACGTCACTGCACATTGGAAGCTCGCTGTTAAGCAGTAGGTATCTATCTACAGTCATGTTTGACAAGATGCATGCTGTCACATTTGCAGCCATGAATGCATATATTTGTGAAGCTTATATCTGGCTGTATCGCAAATGGTCAGGGAGAAGCGAGCAATGGTTATTCTCATTAAACTTACATTTAACAGTTCCTTAAGTTGTCTGATATTCTATGGTGTTCAATCAGAATAGTTGAGAGGACCACTCATTATCACTCATTAAATTGCGCGCATCTATGTTGAATTTTCTCAGATTTACAATATTCGGCACTTACTCGTTTACGATTGGTTACCGGAGCTATCGGTAGAAGAGAACATGGGTTATCTGAATTATATTGTCAATTCATCGTCGTTTGTTAAGATTCGTTAGATGGACGATTGGAGTGTGAATATGTGCAAAGACATCACCTGATCGTTACAAAAATAGAGCCATGGGCTATGTAGCTCATCAGAGTTTATTTTGTTTGATGATGAAGACAGAAATATGTTGTCTCAATATAATGCACAATCCCTAACCCTGACAAATCTTAGTCTTGAAATTGAGAGAGAGCACTCAGCAAGGTCAACACACAGGAGATTATGCAATATTCTGACCCCTTGGCTCTGGTTACAAGCCAGCTGTGTTTTTGTGTTTTACCGCCAAATTATGTAATAGACTCTTGCTTGCACTAAACACTGGCAGCACTGATCTAACTGTATAAGGCTTAAAGAGAACAGGCAATGTGATGAATCTCATGGTACATAGTACAATTTTGAATCACCTTGGCTAAACAATCTCGGTTCTAAGCCTTGTCATCCAAACATCTAAACATTCTGAACAAAATATTCCTTCTAGTTTGTTCTGGATGAAAACAGGATTTTAGGTAATGGCCTACGGGGCTCTTATTTGGGGCCACTGGGTCACCAAATCTACAATTTAGAATCTCCATTGGCTAAAGACTCTTTACACAACATGACAACCTTCTAGGTCTTTTCGTTCTGGAGAAGAAGATGAAAATAATCTTATCTTATCATTTCATCACCAGTCATATGCAGTTCACATATCTCATGTAAAATAAAAGAATTCTTAACTCCTCTTCAATTTAGTCCTTTATGCCTTGTCACAATTTTCAGTTCATAGGCTATTCAATAGTTCTCATTTCACATTGATTACATCAATTTGACAAACATGTCCACGATGTAGATTGTTATCTAAAGTAGACATATATTTCAAATCATTGTGATTGAAGTGTCATAAAATATCAGTTCATAATTCATTTTCAAAGGTTTTTTTTAGGCTGTGGCCCATATTTGGGGTCACAGGGTCACCAAATTTACAAGTTTGAATCCCCATTGGCTAAAGAGTTTGCATACAATATTACAGCCTTCTAGATCTTTTTGTTCCGGAGAAAAAGAAGAAAACAGGATTTTAGGTAATGGCCTGTGAGGCCCTTATTTGGGGCCACAGGGTCACCAAATCTACAATTTAGAATCTTCATTGGCTAAAGACTCATTACACAACATGACAACCTTCTAGGTCTTTTCGTTCTGGAGAAGAAGATGAAAATAATCTTATCTTATCATTTCATCACCAGTCATATGCAGTTCACATATCTCATGTAAAATAAAAGAATTCTTAACTCCTCTTCAATTTAGTCCTTTATGCCTTGTCACAATGTTCAGTTCATAGGCTATTCAATAGTTCTCATTTCACATTGATTACATCAATTTGACAAACATGTCCACAATGTAGATTGTTATCTAAAGTCGACATACATTTCAAATAAAGTGGCTGAAGTGTCATAAAATATCAGTTCAAAATTCATTTTCAAAGGTTTTTTTTAGGCTGTGGCCCATATTTGGGGTCATAGGGTCACCAAATTTACAAGTTTGAATCCCCATTGGCTAAAGAGTTTGCATACAATATTACAGCCTTCTAGATCTTTTTGTTCCGGAGAAAAAGATGAAAACAGGATTTTAGGTAATGGCCTGTGAGGCCCTTATCTGGGGCCACAGGGTCACCAAATCTACAATTTAGAATCTTCATTGGCTAAAGACTCATTACACAACATGACAACCTTCTAGGTCTTTTCGTTCTGGAGAAGAAGATGAAAATAATCTTATGTTATCATTTCATCACCAGTCATATGCAGTTCACATATCTCATGTAAAATAAAAGAATTCTTAACTCCTCTTCAATTTAGTCCTTTATGCCTTGTCACAATTTTCAGTTCATAGGCTATTCAATAGTTCTCATTTCACATTGATTACATCAATTTGACAAACATGTCCACAATGTAGATTGTTATCTAAAGTCGACATACTTTCAAATAAAGTGGTTGAAGTGTCATAAAATATCAGTTCAAAATTCATTTTCAAAGGTTTTTTCTAGGCTGTGGCCCATATTTGGGGTCACAGGGTCACCAAATTTACAAGTTTGAATCCCCATTGGCTAAAGAGTTTGCATACAATATTACAGCCTGCTAGATCTTTTTGTTCCGGAGAAAAAGATGAAAACAAGATTTTAGGTAATGGCCTGTGAGGCCCTTATTTGGGGTCACAGGGTCACCAAATCTACAATTTAGAATCTCCATTAGCTAAAGACTCTTTACACAACATGACAACCTTCTAGGTCTTTTCGTTCTGGAGAAAAAGATGAAAATAATCTTATCTTATCATTTCATCACCAGTCATATGCAGTTCACATATCTCATGTAAAATAAAAGAATTCTTAACTCCTCTTCAATTTAGTCCTTTATGACTTGTCACAATTTTCATTTCATAGGCTATTCAACAGTTCTCATTTCACATTGATTACATCAATTTGACAAACATGTCCACAATGTAAATTGTTCTTTCAAGTCGACATACATTTCAAATAAAGTGAAAGAAGTGCACATAAAATATCAGTTCAAAATTCAATTTCGACAGGTTTTTTTGGCTGTGGCCCATATTTGGGGTCTCAGGGTCACCAAATTTACAAGTTAGAATCCCCATTTGCTAAAGAGTTTGCATACAATATTACAGCCTTCTAGGTCTTTTTGTTCCGGAGAAAAAGATGAAAACAGGATTTTAGGTAATGGCCTGTGAGGCCCTTATTTGGGGTCACAGGGTCACCAAATCTACAATTTAGAATCCCCATTGGCCAAGGAGTCTGTACATATAATTTCAGCTCTCTGGAGTCATTGGTTCTGGAGAAGAAGATGAAAATAGCTTTATAGCTTATGACCCCTGTGGCCCTTTTTTGGGGTCACATGGTCACCAAATCTACAATTTAGAATCCCCATTGGCCAAGGAGTCTGTACATAAAATTTCAGCTCTCTGGAGTCATTGGTTCTGGAGAAGAAGATGAAAATAGCTTTTAAGGTTATGACCCCTGGGGCCCTTATTTTGGGTCACAGAGTCACCAAATCTACAATTTAGAATCCCCATTGGCCAAGGAGTCTGTACATAACATTTCAGCTCTCTAGAGTTATTGGTTCTGGAGAAGAAGTCGAAAAAGTGAAAAGTTTACGGACGGACGGACGGACGGACGGACGGATGGACGGACGCCATCCCATGCCATAAGCCCATCGGGCCTTTCAGGCCTGATGAGCTAAAAATGTAAATACACCGGCTAACATATATAGTTTATTTAGCCGAGCTAGACTTACAGATAGAGTACACATATATATGCTGGGTCTCGAATTGATGCTTGGGTCTCGAATTGATGCTTGGGTCTCGAATTGAGGCTGGGGACTCGAATTGATGTTTGATCTCGACTTTATGCTGGGTCACGAATTGATGCTTGGGTCTCGAATTGAGGCTGGGGACTCGAATTGGTGCGTGGTCTAGACATGAGGCTAGATCTGGAATCGAAGTTTGGAATTGAGGCTGGAGACTCAAATTGGTGCGTGGTCTAGACATGAGGCTAGATCTGGAATCGAAGCTTGATCTCGAATTGAGGCTGGGGACTCGAATTGGTGCGTGGTCTAGACATGAGGCTAGATCTGGAATCGAAGCTTGGTCTCGAATTGAGGCAGCTATCTCGAATTTACGCCGGATCTCGAATTGATACTTGAGTTGAGGGAGATATGAAGAAAGACGTGCCGGGGCGTCTATTCGAAGAGATACGGTATTCAGTGTTATTTACATGAATAACAGGTTTCCGACCTTTACAGCAAGCTTTACGATATACACTTTGATGAAATAATAAAATAGAAGACTTCATTTTATTACCAAGGAAACGCAACACGAATGTTTGAGTGTCGAAAGCAGCCAGAAATAAACACATAAGATTGTTCTGAGTGAATATTAAAATGTCTCTGTATTTCTAAATACACTGTTACCTTTACAGGCCACACCATGTCCTGCAAGTGTTATAAGAAGATATTTAAGATGTCTTAACATTATATAGTTTTATTCTTTAATACTATGATAATTGAGGTATGTTTCACTTCTATTCTATCGTATTCTATAGTGTAATATGTATCTTGATTGAGACTGCAAGTCAAATAAGTAATGATAATGAACGCGCTATTCATGTTTATCAACCGAGGAAGTGTGTCATATTGCTTATGCGAAACGAGTGTGGATTCTTGTATAGCCCGAGCGATAGCGAGGGTTACATTTATTGTTTTCGTGAAAGTCATATGGTACACTTTCGCGTGTAAACATGTCTTTATCACTCATTCTATTCCAGTTGATTCGCGTCAAAATAGTCAGGAAACGGTTCACCTCTTTTGCGACACCATGCTACAGTGACGTCACGAACAATAGTTTTATGACGTCACAAACGTCAAAATACGGGACATCGCAATGCTAGGCAAACGCGATATGTGCGCGTGTGCTCATATCAATAACATTAACTCGGTTATTTTCAATCATATGGGTAATAATGAAATGTAAAATATATACGTACCTTAAAAGTGGTAGAAGCTAAAGTAGGCAAGATCATGAGGTATGGTTGTTACTCGTTCTTTATAACAGGGTAGTAGAGGCTTGGGGTTATGAGTGACATAAACACACTAAATCCTGCAATATTTGCTTAATCAAAGTGTTAAATATCAGATTACGAAGTGTAATAAGTTCTAACAAATGCCTTCAAATTCTGCAATTTTATTCGACGTTTGATCATAAAACGTGCTGGAGGTTCTAACTAAGGACGTCACGTGATCCAGCGGGATATCCTGCCCCCTCCGCCTCATTACACAGCCTCCATTACATCCGACTTCTGCCAACCTGTCAATTTTAATGTTAATACACATCTCCTATTAAAAAGTGTAACCAATCGATAGAATTTAATAAAGTCATTTGACGGTATGCTATTAACCTTCAGCCATGGTGGGCAATTTAGCTCCAAACTCGCTGCACATTTGATTTTGACGGATTGGCCAAGAGCAAGGGCGGACACATGCGCTAATTCAGTACATGTGATAAAGAAGAGGTGCCAGCCTATGCATGATCTCTACATTTTTAACACGGGTCTGGAAAGGAAAATCAAATTAAAGATCAACCTATATATATAATTCAGAAGAAAATATTCCCGATCATTTGCGTGAACTCGACAAGACGGGACAAAAATACTGGTCTGAATGTATTGTGGTCGCAGAGTTGTGTATAATGTCTGCGTTTCAGAAAATATTGTTTATTTTTATCTTAGATATAATTCCATTCTTATAGAACGGAAAGTTTGGAAACTCATGGTTAAAGGTTGCTTTAATTGAAGGAATATTCTGGAATTGAGAGTGAATATTTTCACAGTTCTGTTGCAAATCAAACAGCGTAGAAGACCTCAACTATTGTTAATACATAATAACTTGTCAGGTTTTAGGTTTAGCCAAACGCATATCACATTAGTAACTATTTACAATGGTGAATTTTGTAACAGGAGTTACACATTTGTGTGAAGGGTCCTCTTTTCAAAACTTAAATCCAAAACTAGATCGATAATCAAATTAAGTATTTTTAGAATGAACACCAACAATATCGAACAATCAGCAAAATTCAATTATTAAACATCAAAGTTAGCGAGGCTGAAAGACAAATTGCTAATGATTACAAATAACAAAAGAACAATAAAATCAAACAAAAACTTAAACCTCCGAACATTTGAACTGATAGACGTCACGGAAACATTATTAAAATTGAGAGATAAAAATTATTAACTGCATAAAGTCCGTATGCATTTCACTTATAAAATCCATTCAGAAACAGTAACAATGACACGGTTAATACAAATGTGCTGAAGAATAATTACATTATCTCTTCCACTTTATTGAAGGCTCTATTATTGACCATGCTATCAGATCAAGGTTGATAGCAGGGTTAGTGTCCGACATGTGTCGCTCTCAAGACCGACGCCGCCTACTACACTATCGACTATCAACAACAACAAGAAGACACCCTCGTCAAATGACGCGGAACGGAGACGCTCGGAGTTAGGACCAGAGCTAAACCATTTTATCCAAGAAAATAAATCCCATCGGGATCATATCTTACATATACATTAAATTTTGGAAAAAAAAATTTCTAAAGCTTATTAGCCAATAGAATCTAAGTTCACAATATATTCAAAGAATATGAACAATTCTAACGACAACAACAGAGACTGAGACAACGACGAATACGGAAGCAGTGCCAACAGGACACCTTCATGTGAACAACAGAGCGGAACTTCCAGAAAACTACACCAACGTCGACCTCAACTGCAACGACTACGATACTGACTTCCCTTCCCGCCGACCAGAAGCAGATATCAACTCATGACAAAAGGTTACTCGTCCACGGACAGATAACAAAACAGAGAGGAACAGATCCATCTCCAAACACTAGTGGCTGGAGTGAAAACTAAGCGTCTTGTACAACGTCGGTGCAGAATTCTTACAGATTGTATATATGATTATAGTAAAGATTAGAACGTTCGAGTAAAGTTTAGGAAATTTATGAAGGGAAATGTTCGTATCGACTATCGTGATGACTTCAGTGATTATGAAGACTATGGGTCAAATGTCGGATATTTCTGCTCCTCCTCCCTCACCGGGAGTTCGTGCCTATAATATACCCAGGGACAGGGCGCTGATAATGATGACAACCACAACAGTTAAACAGTTATAAACTCCTATATGTTCTCACACTATATACCCAGGGGCAGGGCGCTGATAATGATGACAACCACAACAGTTAAACAGTTATAAACTCCTATATGTTCTCACACTATATACCCAGGGACAGGGCGCTGATAATGATGACAACCACAAAAGTTAAACAGTTATAAACTCCTATATGTTCTCACACTATATACTCAGGGGCATGACGCTGATAATGATGACAACCACAGCAGTTAAACAGTTATAAACTCCTATATGTTCTCACATTATATACCCAGGGACAGGGCGCTGATAATGATGATAACCACAACAGTTAAACAGTTATAAACTCCTATATGTTCTCACACTATATACCCAGGGGCAGGGCGCTGATAATGATGACAACCACAGCAGTTAAACAGTTATACACTCCTATATGTTCTCACACTATATACCCAGGGGCAGGGCGCTGATAATGATGACAACCACAGCAGTTAAACAGTTATAAACTCCTATATGTTCTCACACTTTATACCCAGGGGCAGGGCGCTGATAATGATGATAACCACAACAGTTAAACAGTTATACACTCCTATATGTTCTCACACTATATACCCAGGGGCAGGGCGCTGATAATGATGACAACCACAGCAGTTAAACAGTTATAAACTCCTTTATGTTCTCACACTATATACCCAGGGGCAGGACGCTGATAATGATGACAACCACAGCAGTTAAACAGTTATAAACTCCTATATGTTCTCACATTATATACCAAGGGACAGGGCGCTGATAATGATGACAACAACAGCAGTTAAACAGTTATAAACTCCTATATGTTCTCACATTATATACACAGGGGCAGGGCGCTGATAATGATGACAACCACATCAGTTAAACAGTTATAAACTACTATATGTTCTCACATTATATACCCAGGGACAGGACGCTGATAATGATGACAACCACAGCAGTTAAACAGTTATAAACTCCTTTATGTTCTCACATTATATACCCAGGGGCAGGACGCTGATAATGATGATAACCACAACAGTTAAACAGTTATAAACTCCCATATGTTCTCACACTATATACCCAGGGGCAGGACGCTGATAATGATGACAACCACAACAGTTAAACAGTTATAAACTCCTATATGTTCTCACACTATATACCCAGGGGCAGGACGCTGATAATGATGATAACCACAACAGTTAAACAGTTATAAACTCCCATATGTTCTCACACTATATACCCAGGGGCAGGACGCTGATAATGATGACAACCACAACAGTTAAACAGTTATACACCACGTGGTGTGGTTATCAGGTCAACATCAGAGGTAGTTTTTTTTAGATAACCACCATGGTGGGTTATGAAATATTCAACCTACGGAAACAGATGGACTTGTAAAATTTGGGAAATTTTGTCAAATTAGAAATGAATATTTTGTTAGTAGCGAATATGGGATTCGAACCCTGGACCTCTATATCGTAAGAGCAGCGCCTTTACCAATGTAGCTACGGAGGATCCATACAGATGAGTGTTCATTCTTTTGTGTCTTGGCTGTATTTATATATTTTCTAGTATTATATATACATATTTATATATGGGTACCAATTTGTCTACTTTGTGTATGGAATGAATGATAACCATGTGGTGTATGTGAAATAATGACCTCGACCTCGTGAATATCTGTGATAACCATCTCGCGTACTGCTCGATGGTTATCACAGATATTCACTCGGTCTGCGGTCATTATTTCAACCATAAACTCCCATATGTTCTCACATTATATACCAAGGGACAGGGCGCTGATAATGATGACAACCACAACAGTTAAACAGTTATAAACTCCTATATGTTCTCACATTATATACCCAGGGGCAGGACGCTGATAATGATGACAACAACAGCAGTTAAACAGTTATAAACTCCCATATGTTCTCACATTATATACCCAGGGACAGGGCGCTGATAATGATGATAACCACAACAGTTAAACAGTTATAAACACTTATGACTCTCTCGTTATTAACCTGAAAGGTGTCTTCTACGTGGCGCTGATTACATCAATCATATCATATCTAAGAATATTGATACAGTGGTTCTGCAAGAGCACTGGCTTTCTATAGAGAAGACACATGATGAGGACTCCCCCTTACCTCACTCTGACAACATGTAACTGCATGAAACCTAATTCTACGCCTTCCGTTGATCTATGGACTTCTATTCAAGTAACTATCTACATTACTTGACGAGTATTTATAGGATATCTAACGAGCTTCCCCTTTCATATCGATATCAAGTCATAACTTGATAAATCGATAAGAAAGGGGAACGGGTAATGTATCGGAACCTATTTATTACCAACTTGAATTTTATCTCATACGATTTATTGTGTTTTGAAATATATTTTTGTTGTCCCTATAAAGCAAAGGAACAGCGTAGTAATATCAACCGTAGCACAACATCTAAGTTCATCATATTGCAACGTTAAACATTCACACTTTTAAAATCAAACCATTCTATCATTCCCGATGTTCGGTATGGCGAAACCAATTGCCGGTGAAGTCAGTCTGAAGGAAGTGTAAGCAACATAAAATCACCCAGCTCGAGCACAGGAGATGAGAGTTGTCCGTCCTTTGAATAATGTCATGTCATGGCGGCCGCCATTCGCATTCCTCGCATTCCAAGTTAAAACAACCTCATTTAATGTAAGTTTGTGATGAAAATCGCCGTTGAAATGCCTTTCCTTACGGTTATTTTTGTCTTGTGAATATAAAGTCACTGTGTCACCCTTACTAACACGTTGTTTTCATCGAGAGACTGAGAATAGCGTTTCGTTACAATGTCATTCCCAACATTAGAGTGAGAGCATGCTGCATTCTCCTGTATGTGCTAATTATTCAATAAAATCAATCATTGCGGTGAGTACGATTTCCTGAATTACTGAAGAATGAGATAAACATTAATTATTTAAGTGCTGTCGTAAAATACTTGTAATTTCATGAATGAATTTAATTTCGTTTTATGAATGAATAAACTAGTCCATGCAGGCAATGTCAAAGTTCATCGTTAGCCAATCAAATTATTTAAAGGTGTTATGACACATCTATGTCGACACCTGAGTGTGTTGCGACAAGTTCACGCGTGCGGCTGGCTTCCACGACTGTTTCAAGGCCCCCCGAACGATCATGAACATTTATGATGTACGCCTGTTTGAAAACTTAAATCCGTCAATGTCTATGACGATGTCTTACATCGGTGGGCCAGCAACTGGTACACAATGTCATGGGAACCTTCAAAAAATGTTACTTTACATTCAATGCAACCAAAGTTACGTGACGACCATGCCCATGTCGTGTTCATAAGCTGGTGACCTCACTTTGCACTTAAATCTGCACATTGAATCAATGCGCGAATTAGGTCGACTTGATGACAACTACTGTTTTCCGTTGTATTTAAAATCAAACTGCATATTCATTTTTTCATTATTATGATATTGCTATTCGTAGATATATATATATATATATATATATATATATATATATATATATATATATATATATATATATATATATATATATATATATATATAATGTAGAAAATAAAGTCAGGTTTTTCTACAAAGTCATTGTTTATCACTACAACATTGTTTCATGCCGAGAGGCAATTTTCAAGTGATAGCTTGTGTTGGTTTGGGGCCACTTTATTTTCTACATTATATCTAGCTCCATTTTTTTAAATGTTGAGCACTCTGCCATTCCCCAACAAGGCTAAAATACACAAACCAGTTTGGTTTTATATATATTCATGATTTTGTCTTATATTCCTAGTTTTATTGAGGACTATTTTATGCATGCGCGTGTATCCGGAAGAGATCCGCCAGTGAGTGACTGGTATCTTAGGTAAGTTTTAACTGTAAAATATTAACTTATATTTTAAATTGAAAAGTTTGAATTTATAAGAAAATGAATGTCATAATGTGTTGGTCCGCGCGATTATAACCTATTTGAAACGGGCAATAATATTTAAACTTTTGAGTAACCGGCTCCGGTTATTCAAGTTTAAATTTCACTTTTCAACTAGGTTATAGTCGCGTGGACCAACACATAATGACATTCATTTCTTAACTACAGTAATACATGGAGCCTGCTGTAACGTTCTCATTGAGGCACTTGATGTTTACTACTTCTTGTTAAGTACAACGATTGCACTTGCTGTTTGAACTTAGATGTATGTAAAATTCTTTTATCTCAAAAAGATAAACTTCTCAAAAGTGCTTTATTAGAAATACATCTCACAAATGCACTAAAAATTACACATTTCAATTTAGCACGTAATACATATAGATAACAGGATACATGTAATTGATTCCAAAGCACCACTGGCTTTATAGACTAGATTACATATATACTAGTTTCCCCATGTATATGTCATTTTGTTAGTGATTTTGACATAAGTTTAACATGTCCTTACAGTGTTCAGATCACTCTTGTTAATCAGTATGGTGGAGACTATTAAAGGTCGAGTTCTGTCGCCTTAATGGTTTTTTTTGCATAATGTGAAACGAAAACACGCTATAATGAACCTAATTTTGCAAAAGACATACACTGATAGAGTATTCATATAGTAACATAAAACACGTCATGAAACTAATAAAACATTTGCTGTTATGCTGTAGCGACATTTTCCCCACTCGCAGCGCCGATGAATGGCTTCAGTTCTCATTGTTTTAATTTTCATCAAATGTGCGCTTGTGTTTATCAAGTTGTGAAATATAAAGTCATCAAAATGTTTCCTTCATTAGTATCTTTCAATTTCACTGTGTTATAATCATGTATTAACAACATATATGTGTAAATGGCAATATCCTCCCGAATTTCGTTTCCACAAAAAAATACCCCGATAGAACCCTCCTTTTAAGGTAAATCTAAATGGGTCAGAGCCAATGAAACGGATATAGGTTTATACCAGTATCCAATAGAACATTACCATATCATTATTATCCCTTGCTAATGCATATCAGGAAACACTTTTGATACTTCCAATGATATCATAACCACTCAGTCTGCCATGTTACGTTCCATTGCGAACTCCATACCTCATAGCAATGTTAAGTGGCTTAGCCCTGTTTACAATCATGTTGATCGGTTTCAGCGATGCTCACTACTGCATGTATTGCGTTGGATAGGCAATGACAAACCAAGGATCAAACATCTCTATCACGTTCAACATAAAAAACTTTAAAAAAGCGACTTCCAACGCCTCTGACGAAAATACATGCAAAATACATAGTTAAAAGGGAAAGTTTAAGAAACTTTAATTTCAACTAAAAGTATATGTTAATTTTATATCTCAACCCCAATTCTATAAACATTACACTGGTTTACCTAAGTGAGTATGATTACCCCAGTGCTGTGAGAATGAAGGCCATGATCTGATCATTCACACCCCACTATGCAGCTAGTCACATTACAAGATTTGAACTCAATTTAGGGATATCTGCAACGGAACTTACAATTATTTCAGTGATGAAAGTGAGAAAGCAGAAACCTACTTCATGTCAAAAGAACGGTTTGTTTGGAGATTACAGTTGAACTTAAAGTTAAGTAAGGACCTCGACCCCCCCCCCCCCCCCCCCCCCCCAGTCACCCCCCCCCCCCCCCCCCCCCTAACATGAGACCAGCAAATTAAGAGAAGTTCAAGGATAGTTTCCATGGATCTCAACTGTAGAGATATTTCAGTGGTACAAGGTGTAAGGTATCCACGGTCTAGAGGATGGAGTGTTTCTGGGGATTACAGGAACATGGGGACTGTGCTGGAGTGCACGTTCCGGTCTCACTGATACGGGCACTGCGGGGGCACATTACCCAACTACAGGATTCCAGCACAAAGTGCATTGACTGTCAGCATTAACAATAAGAGATGGGTGAGAAGGAAGCCAGATTTATTAGCTCTTAAAGATTACTTTGAACCGGTGCATATCTCGTACTGGGGATTTTGAAACAGAGAGTAAAATCAATAGCTATATTGTATTGTATTTAAGAAAAACATCAATTTGCAAGTTCTGCGATTTCAAGTGAAGCATACATAACACTCGAATTTTTGAACCGATGAGATAAAATCAATAGCAATATGACTTTTTTTTACAATCGTGATTGATTATTTTGGTTTTTGGTTGAAGATTTATGGCTGTGAGTTGAGCTCACAAGAAGGCTGCAGGCACACAACGTTTGTTGCGACTCACCAAGAGCTCAATCGTTGTCGTAGCCGAATCACGACACACTTTTTTTTATAGATTAAAATCTGAACTTTGATTCATGTGAAAATCGTGAAGGGAAAATAAATAAAATAGCTTTCGAAAGAAACGGCACCGCCACTTTCAATAGAGTCAAAAATACAAAATACCGCTACTGGACAGCGTCAATCTTGACTGTTTGTTATAAGTATATTTTCCGTAAAAAAGTATTAACAATTTCACTCATCATGATATGATAATTGTATTTTTAAGCCTATTCAAATACCAGTGGAGTCTGAAATCGCCATTTCAGCACGTTTTCATGACAAAAGAGTTTACATTTAGGTTCATGAAATATGGAAATTAAGGTAATAAAAGATGATCTCGACTTAATTTACATTTTAAAAATTGTTGACGCCATAAAACAAGCAAAAGCTTCTTTTCCCTCTTCTTTCTCGCCTACTTGAGATTTTTAAATACTTTTTTCAGAAACATAATAAGATTTTTTTTTAATTGGTTTATTGGGCTTGAAAACAACATGTTACCGTGTTTCAGTCGTATGTATTATTCGTAGATTAACCTGCGTTGGGTTAGCGTTTCTTTTGGACGCCAGTTTAATTGCTATCTTTGTATGACAAATGGTATATTAATAAATGCTATACTTTGTATGACAAATAGAGCATTTAACGACACCTCTATCTTCAAAATTGTTAAAGAAACCACAAACACTTTGTTATGGAAGACGAGATACATAAATAGTTCTTGCCTAATTGAATTGAATGTCAAATTTAAGCAAAATAATTTGACCAATTTAACCAAATTGTTTTAATGTAATTATATTTACATATTTGACGAATATGTAAGCTACAATGTTTTACAAAGCTCCCTGATGAGCACTTATCCGACTGTAGACACTTGGGACAATTGGTAAAATCTTAGCGTTCCAAGAATAGAGTCAGTGAGACAGAATAGTAGCTGGCAAGTCTCCTGGGCCACTAACGAGTCTTTGAGAAGGATCTCCTAATTTTGGAAAGCATCATTATCGGTGTCCAAACGCTAGTCTCCTACGGTTTATTGGGCCATTGCCGGGGTACATTTAATAAGCACGAGCGAAATTCCTTCATCCACGGAAGTTTGTGGGAGCCTTGTGCCGAAGTTATTAATCAAGCCCAATCGTTAATTCGGAAATGGTTCCTTCATATCAACAAAGCTTTGAAGTAACTTCCGGTGCAAAAGAATTTCAGGACACCATGGTTTTGCTCTGTTAGTTCAAGCTCAAAATGAGTTTGATGGATGTTCAAACGAAATAAAGACTTCGAGATTGGCATGTGAAAACAGAAGGGTGTTTGAGAAATAAACACAACGCCATTGATTGGAAGTGACGAGCTCTGCAACAGTGTTTGTTAGATCGGCGTAATATGCTCATCAGATAAGCACCTCAAACAGCGACTACAAGCTAGTACCGGTGGGATCAATGGGGATGATAGGATAGCACCTGGCGACTTCACACAGTTAACAAGGTAAACACCAGCCAATACAGGTGGCCCTCTCTTGTCAATATATCCTTGATGGCATCCAATTTATGATCTGCTTTGTGGAGTCGAGTCAAGGATATGAACTCATCAACTACTAACGATAAAGCTCATGTAGCTATAATGTAAATTGCTAATGATCACAAGTGTCCAATTGACACGTAGCTAAACCTAACAACAAGTGAACGAAATGTTTCCCTGCAACACCATACACGTTACTAAATGAATATAATGAAGCAGATTTAACTCCTACTCTTTCACATTTAAGTTTACAAAAAACCAATCCTTTTAGAAGCAATCAATTACACTAACCATTTGCTAGACCTCAGACAAATACAGGACAGAAAATCTCAGAGCTGGTATAAATAAGTAAGGCACAGCCAGCTAGCTTCACGTATATTTGTCAGGACATTCGACGTTGATCCTTTGAAGTTGTTCTTATCTTTACACATAACACGAGTTACTTTTCACTCCGTGCAGCTCTCTTATGAATGATATACATAGATAAAACATCACTAATAACGTTCCACTCAGAGATAGCTGCACTTGATTATCGATGATAATTGTCAACCACGTCTGTAGCCCGTGTTCCTATGTTCGGTCTCTTGATTGATAGGCCCTTAATAGAAGCCTCATCAAACCCTTTCTGTATGTGGTCTTCAATACATATCAACTCTACCGAGAAATGATTCTTTAAGTGGTGAGGGTTCACAATTAAGCATCCTTACTTCTTCAATACACATGACAACTACTACGAGTAAAATCAATACCTAAGATGAGTAATTTACTGTCAGAACACACGACATTGATGCTGTAAAATTATGTACATTGCTGTCATGTTATTTTACACTGCTAAAATACCTTATTATCCATAATATACATACTTGTGCAAATTCAAATGCTAAAACGCATTATAAATTTACATCCCTATACATGTGGTTTAAACATATTTATTTCATGAAGATAAAACATGAATTGGAATTGGTCAGCAAGCTCAGTTGAACTTATCTGAAGACCGCTCCAGACATCTCTATAAATGATATCTTTGATATACATTCATTTATGTAAATCAACTGTCTTAGTTATTGTCAGAATATAACTACTTTTGCTCCTTCAAGTGCAAAACACTATAAATATTACATTTAATCAATTTCGTTAATTAAACTACATCTAACAGTTTATAAATGCCCACAAAGCACTGTTACAATAGGTGGTATTTTCACGATCACCTTCATGTGAATGTTGTACTATGTCATAATCAATGAGTGCATATCGAAAGTAATTTTCCATAATCCGCCCTGATGTAAGTCAAAGCCACGTATTGGAGTCTACATCACCTAAGTCGTTGTCACATACAACGTACGTATGTCATTGTAAACTTTCATCAATTGCTTTGATATATATTACAGTCATCTATGGGAGCATTGATTATCGCAATTGCTGTCAAATGCAACGTACGTATGCATCTTCAAATGCAAGACACAATATGAATGAAACATTTTATTAATTGCTTTGATATACATCTAAATGACGTGTAGGAAGCGAACCAAACACTGGTCGAACGTCCAGAGAATCCTCGGCCTAGACAAATATTGAAATAAGGGTGCTAAATGCATAGGAATGAGGATTACACAGCCAGTGAAGCAATGTACCGCTATCACAATCAGTAGCAATGAGACTAATTAGCAGTACAAGACTCCATCAAGTCAGTGCGGCAAATCCGTCTATTGAAGCAAAGAAGGCAATTGTCACCAGACAGGGGGGGACGTGACAGGGCGCTATTCTGACAGGCTCTCTGTCCAGGCTTCTAACGATTGACACGTTTCTAACGGTAATTAACTTGTTACGAGTTAACTTATGTTTTTCTCTATATTTCACGTCGGATTCTGAGTGACGTAATAGAAATAAATATGTTAAGTTAGGGGTATTTAATGTTTCGTCATCACTGTTTTCATTTTAGTTGTTCAACCTTTTTTGTCAATTAAAATTTGATTGAAATTGTTCATTCTGTGTAGCTTTTATTCTGTTCGTGATGTTATTTTTTCGAAATATGTATCTTATTTCAACTAATCGAAAGTATTATTTGTTTCAAAATTGCATTTCAAATGCATAAAATTCAGATTTAGAATGTTTCGTTTCTTATCAAACATACGTTTGGCCCATAATAAATCAATTACTGTTAAAGAAGAACTCACAAAACGTGGTACCTGCTACCAATATTTAGTGTGCTTTATGTGGTTACATTGTGGTTGATAAAGGTTATACAAACATGAGTTACATGTACGCATTGCGTAGACAGCAGAACATATAACTTGTTGTATATTAACAAAGTTAACGAAAATAGTTCAATAGCTTAACCAACAACAATGGAAATATGAGTACTTAATGAGGTTGTCTCGCAATGAGTCATAATGATAAGAAAATATAAGCTCGCATATCATATATCAACTCATTGTATCAAACAAGGTTTGCTTGCATTGGACCTATTGGAGGTCTGTAACTTGAAAGCGATTACATATGAAAACATATATTTTATACTTTTGTTGTTTCTTCTTGTAATATTTCTTGAAATTAAATTGTTTCTTCTTTACATTTCGCTTTTTGATAACGTGGCGAATTGACATGGCTCAATTTCACGTGTATTTTATTTGATGATGCACACTATATAATTTGGTTTTGTTTCCTATATTAACTTAATGTTGTGTTTATGGTTAAATTAGATTCAATAGATCATTCGTTCCTTTCAATACTGTGTTCTGCAGGGGACCCGTGTGCAATGAAGTTCATTTAAACATATATTTTTCATGTGTTTTTCATTGATTTTAGACAATTATTCGTTTCTCTTCAATACGTTGTATCTAGCGTGAATCTTGAGCATACATGATAATTGTTCATGTTTGTTTATAGTTGTTCGCATGTATCTATCTTAGCCATTATTGATGCATTTCCAATCGTCAAATTGCTAAATTTTAATTTCATCACTATCACCTCAAAACATCACTTCTGATGTTAGATGAAATGAAAAATAAATTATTGATATTGATTATAAATTATGGACAGTTGACATTAGTTTTTATGTGTTTATATATGTAACATATGTTGGTGAACATATCTAGAGATTATTACATGCGGTAATGTGTCATATGACTTTTACGAAACGAGTGTGAAGTTTTGCATTGCCCGAGCAATATGAGTCATACAATCACTTATTGTTGAAGATGTAAAATATGATATTATAATTATTTACAAAGAATATAGTGTCGAGGCGAACTGGTCGTGTGGTAAGCTGCTGGTACGGTCAGTGCTGGCGAAAGCTACCTTACTCTGAGGGTGATGGTTCGAATCTCGCACAGGACTCGCAAGAATGTGTACTGTTGAAGGTAGTGTTATCCCAAATCTAACCTTGTTATAAAGAATATTATGTCGTAAAAAAATGAAAAATATAAATAAAAGTCAGTCCCTAGTCTTGTGCAAATGACAGAGGGTCCAATAAATAACCTATGTCGTACCTCTCCTTTAAGGAAATGGGTTTTACAAGTCTCTGCAACAACAATTCAGCTGGGTTGTGCAGGAACAACGACGGGATGATGACTGCCGAGTGTCTTTACCTTCCTTCTTTGAAAAAAATGTTTAACGTTAAGAGTAACTGAACAGACTTTAGAGACATAAATGTATTAACAGTCTAATTCAAGTAGCTGGGATATATAGGGAACATGGACTGGTGAAAAAGAGTAATGATGTTTAAAGTCCGACGATCAAGCCCGCGTGTTCAGCATATATACACAGAAAGGCAAGGAACACGGTACCAAAGTTTTAACAGAGTCGAACGCAAACTATTTCTGCCTGATAAAGCCAATCTTGAAACATATCTCGCAGAGAATTATACAAAATGTCATTCATAAAAGCATGATACATAATATTTTATATCTGTTCAAACACACACGGAGTGCTGAAATTAGTAAATCAAAGGAGTTTTCTAGGCATAATGTTTGGTATTTAAGGTAACATTTTTTTTAAATATGCAAATTATGCTGGAATAATTGGATGTTGTCGACGTAATTTCAATTTGTGTTCAGTTGACTTGTGAAGACATGATTGTAATTCTATTCCAGTCGTATGCATTGTACACATTCACAAGTTTATGTTTGCGACAGTGTTAATGTGATGTTTTGGTAAATTGTGCAATTGACATGGTATGTCCTTTTTGACAGAAATAAACTTTCAATATATATAACTAATATTAACGCTGTAACAGATGTAAAGCTATATAAACAACACAATCCACTAGTGATAACTACGCATTTACACAGTGTCTAAATAAGTCAATTAAACTATTTTTCAAACGTTTTTAAACATTATCTGTTAATGTGCCTTTAAAAAGTCGTCGATTTGGAATCTCCTTAACTAGACGAGATGAGAGAGTGAAATGTGATTGTTTGCTTGTCTTATGACGTCCTACAGTAAAGATAATAAACCTCTAACTTACGTGCCAAACATTATATCCAAAACAACATTTGGAAATAGCGATTTCAGCATCCCGTGTGGCTTTAAAGAGATATAACTATTTCAAATATATGTCCCCCAATGACAAAACTTGTGTATACTTCTTCACTAATTATATCCTCATCACAGACTTTTGGATAAGAAAAACAAATATCGAAGTGAGAATAGTTGAAATGTTTAGCTCTCAAGAAAAAACTTCAACCTTGATTTATGTGTACTGACGTTCAAGGATACTTTTTAATTTGAATACGCTTTCAGGTTAATTACACCAACAGCAATCATTAATTTAAAATAAATTCAAATACACATCAATTCATCTGAAATATACATACTTTAAGAGCCATCTCCGAGATGATTAAAGAATGGATCAAATCCATTAAATGTTTGTCCATGTTTGCAACTAAAATGTTTAAAGATTCCCATATGGACAATTAAAATGTTCTCATGAAAATATTTGGATCGAGGCGTAAAAAGATCCTTAGGGGGGATATTAAATGTTAAACGTCTACCCTTATGAAACGTTAAACGAATAAAGATATATTCCAAATGGTTAAATAATAAAACAAAAAAGAATTATGAATTGACATTTAGAAATGTACATGCTGATGTTGTACCTTTTCGGGCGAGTCACCCAGAGTCAGATATATATCTCCAGTATAAAAATCTACAAGTTGCAGATGGTATGATTATAATCAGTATGAGATAAGTAATAAACGAATTGCGAGCAATTACGGACTATTGTTCCGATTAAAATGCTGTGATATGCTTTTACATAATAATTCATGATCAGTTAATGCGTAGTAAACCTTTCTTGCCCAAAGTTAATTTACAGGTTGAAATAGAATGTTGCCCTTAAATACAAACACCAGATAAAAGTTCTACAACAGATCGTGTATACATGCACGTCATTGCAAGTCTCTTCCCTCTATTCTAAGTACGCGTAGTACCTCTGTAATCGGCAGTAGGTCATTTCTGTTTCACTCTTTACCGTAACAAAGATTCGCCAAATGCTCTCATTCCATTGACATAACACAATACCCCACCATGAACGTCATCACATCTTTTCATATCCACCTTAATTTCACAGTAAATCTCATTAGTTAGTTTGTTTCTCGATGATTAAACGTCCTTGACATTACAGAGCAGCGTTAAGATGTTCCTAGGTAAAGCTTCAAAGTCAAAGAGACAAATACTAATAACATTGTTGACTCAAGCAATATAAAACACCAGACCATTTACTTGAAAGACAATCACATCTGGTTTCCCTGACAGCCTTGAATAGTTCAGCTTTTTGGTGTTTGCACAACAAACTATATGTTTTTACACTCAAGCTTCTTTCATTTTAAAAAAAAATCGTTACTTGGTTACGGTTCAACTTCAAAGGATAGAGTCTAAACTAACATTTATTTAGGAAACTGATTCACCATCAACTTGCTTTAGGCGTCTTTATCCCATATCAAACTATACAGACTGCACGTAGCAATAAGTGTGCATGTTTAAGTGCGGCTTTAAGTGTGCATGTTTAAGTGTGACTTTAAGTGTGCATGTTTAAGTGTGGCTTTAAGTGTGCATGTTTAAGTGTGGCTTTAAGTGTGCATGTTTAAGTGTAGCTTTAAGTGTGCATGTTTAATTGTAGCTTTAAGTGTTCATGTTTAAGTGTAGCTTTAAGTGTGCATGTTTAAGTGTAGCTTTAAGTGTGCATGTTTAAGTGCGGCTTTAAGTGTGCATGTTTAAGTGTTGCTTTAAGTGTGCATGTGTAAGTGTAGCTTTAAGTGTGCATGTGTAAGTGTATCTTTAAGTGTTCATGTTTAAGTGTAGCTTTAAGTGTGCATGTTTAAGTGCGGCTTTAAGTGTGCATGTTTAAGTGTAGCTTTAAGTGTGCATGTTTAAGTGTAGCTTTAAGTGTGCATGTGTAAGTGTATCTTTAAGTGTTCATGTTTAAGTGAAGCTTTAAGTGTGCATGTTTAAGTGTAGCTTTAAGTGTGCATGTGTAAGTGTATCTTTAAGTGTTCATGTTTAAGTGAAGCTTTAAGTGTTCATGTTTAAGTGTAGCTTTAAGTGTGCATGTTTAAGTGTAGCTTTAAGTGTTCATGTTTAAGTGTAGCTTTAAGTGTGCATGTTTAATTGTAGCTTTAAGTGTGCATGTTTAAGTGTGGCTTTAAGTGTGCATGTTTAAGTGTGGCTTTAAGTGTGCATGTTTATTGTAGCTTTAAGTGTGCATGTTTAAGTGTGGCTTTAAGTGTGCATGTTTAAGTGTGGCTTTAAGTGTGCATGTTTAAGTGTGGCTTTAAGTGTGCATGTTTAAGTGTAGCTTTAAGTGTGCATGTTCAAGTGTAGCTTTAAGTGTGCATGTTTAAGTGTGGCTTTAAGTGTGCATGTTTAAGTGTTGCTTTAAGTGTGCATGTGTAAGTGTATCTTTAAGTGTTCATGTTTAAGTGTAGCTTTAAGTGTGCATGTTTAAGTGTAGCTTTAAGTGTGCATGTTTAAGTGTAGCTTTTAGTGTGCATGTTTAATTGTAGCTTTAAGTGTGCATGTTTAAGTGTGGCTTTAAGTGTGCATGTTTAAGTGTGGCTTTAAGTGTGCATGTTTAAGTGTGGCTTTTGGTGTGCATGTTTAAGTGTTGCTTTAAGTGTGCATGTTTAAGTGTAGCTTTAAGTGTGCATGTTTAAGTGTAGCTTTAAGTGTGCATGTTCAAGTGTAGCTTTAAGTGTGCATGTTTAAGTGTGGCTTTAAGTGTGCATGTTTAAGTGGAGCTTTAAGTGTTCAAGTTTAAGTGAAGCTTAAAAGGGTCAATAGCACGTTTTTTGCTTAGATAAGTCGATAAAATGAATTTGAAAAATAATATCACCAACAGTAAAATACCCTTCCCTCTTGAGGAAATCAAGTTAAAAAATGAGTTTACATGGTTCAGTAAAGCCACGGGAATCGTTTTCGTCATTCGAAATAATAAAATGTGTTCACAATAAAATGGCCGCCATGCAATTTTTACTTTATACGCAACACTGTTATTACCACTTTGGATAATTGGTTTGTGTAATAAAATGGTTTAAACTAAATATAAATGTCATAAGCCATCATTTTAAATGGGAAATTTGAAAAATATAACATTTGCAAAAAACGTGCTACTGCCCTTTAAGTGTTCATGTTTAAGTGTAGCTATACGTCTTCATGTTACATGTGTTCGTGTGTAAGTGTAACTTAAGTAGTCATGTTTAAGTGTAGTTTTAAGTGTTCATGTTTAAGTGTAGCTTTAAGTGTTCATGTTATAAGTGTTCATATTTAAGTGTAGTTTTAAGTGTTCATGTTTCAGTGTAGTTTTAAGTGTTCATGTTTAAGTGTAGCTTCAAGGTGTTGTAATGGTATCACACAGGTTAGTAATTGCAACATATTAAAGTACAAATCAACATATACATGTGCCTAATCTAATTTACCCCAGGGTGTTCATATAGTAAAAATGGTATTTAAACATTTAATTAATAGTATAAGCACGATCTTGCTGACTAGTGTGAGGTTGAAGATTAGTCTCTAGCAAACTAACTTATTTTTTAATTTCTGTTTTGTTCTGTGATATATCACATTTTGGAATGGTTTTAGGTTGGAGATATATCCATGTAGACCTAAAAGATACATGTTGAACTGCAAACTCATATGTCAATATTATAGCAGTCAGCTGAATATTGATTTTTACTTTTGATTAACTTTCTATCGAAAACGTCCAATTACATCACAGAGGTAAAGCAAGTAATAAAAGTGAAATGCAACCAATATTATAAGTGAATTTAATATGATATATAACTTATTATATTAATAACACTAAAATCATCTGACCAACTGAAATTAGACAATTACCAAGAATAACACTACACCTGTATGATTACATCTAATTTGATTGGATGGATTTGTTAACAGTATAAAGTAATGGAGAACGAGTGAGTGATATAAATTTACAAACACGCACCTGCAGACGGGTTTGAGGTTGAATCTCTCCTGTACCGGGAGTCGGATCTCCAGCTGCTCGATAGGCTCCGTGTACACGTCGAGTTGGCGCCGGGAGGAAAGGCACGGCTCGGTGGACTCCTCGCTCACTGCCACCACTAGCTCCAGGAGGTGCAGGGCTGCAATAGAGTATCCAACATGTTGGACGTTGATACTACAATGTACATAGAACATACCAAATGCCTTCCATTTAAAACCATTTTTATTAAACGAATTTACGATTTGGTATAAAACGAGCGAAAACATTTACGAGTTTAATAACAAAAAAATGGTATTATATAGAAACAAGTTTAGTATTATGTTTATCACTGGCCCAAATAATTCAAGCGAAATTGGCGCCAGTGTGCTGAAACTATGATTTCAGCGAGTCATGTGCCATTATGATGACGGTACGCCTATTGTGCCCATTGTGACGTCACAGCTGTACACTATTGTGAGGTTATGCTACACCTCACCAATCGGTGAGGCCCTCCCTGAGTATTTCTAGAATAACTATATCATTTCTCTACTGGTTGGCTTATTATTCAATTTCTACTGTTTGGCGTTGTGGAAGTTGGTGTAATAGATATGACAAGGATATTTAGGGATGATTAATTTTTCAAATAATTATTTTTGATAAGTCTACTTAAATTCATTCAGCATATATTGATTGAAGCATATTTTATTACGTCATTGAACAGATTGGGCACAAGTTATCCAATTTATAAGCCTCTTTCCAGAATGTGATAACTGGTTTACCAAACCCTGTAACAAAGCAACATCCATTTTGCCAGTGTCCCTGTCCCCCGAATCCAATATTCCCTTCAGCTGCAAATGGAAACATGATAGTCTCATAAGATGTATAATATAAATCTTGTGCCAAACAGACATGAACATCTTTGTTTTCCCTTATAATTATGAAATAAGATAGCCATTTTTATTTTGAAACAATGTAATGCAAAATATGAGTTTTCATATGTATGTATAATGTGTCTTTATTTCTGTTCATCTCTCCGGAACGTGTTCATCCACTACGGTGCACGGAGCTTGGCACAGCGTCAGTCAGTCTGGGAACTACAATACGGAGGTTTTCAAAGACAGTTCGTTTAAGATGAAAAGTGTATGTAACGACTGTTTAGGCTAGGAGTCACTGAAGTATAATTTGAGATAAATTGAAGCTTCTACATTGAGTCTATGGGTTTATGACTCTTTACGTATATCCCTCAAGCCCACATCCATCACTTAATCGCAGAGATTCAGACTGTTTTGCCGCAGGACAGCAAGCATATGACATCAATCTTGTAACCACCACACCCGGGTGATCACCAATAGATCTAGCTGGGTGGTATTGAAACTCTACTCGATTCACTGACTTAGTATTTCTGAATGTACAAAACACCATTAGGAAATGTCTCATCGTGTTTCAACCATGTACCACAGACACAACTAATTTCACGGAGGGCAATACAATTTGAATTTTTATTTATGGCTTACCAAATCCACATTAAAATAAATACATGTATACATTAAGCATTCAGTTTCAAAAGTGAGGGATGGTAATAAGATTTGTATCTAAATACGTGGATAACCCACATAATTCAACTACACAGTGAACTTCGTGAACTTCTAACCATAGTATTTTACCCTTATGGAGACGGCAGCCTCTAAGATTATTTGATAGGTAAGAAGTTATATAACATAGGTAAATGTGTAAACTTAGGAACACACACGAGTTTGTGTACTTATCTTAGGTAATGCATTGTCTTCATGGTGATCCAAATTGGGTAATCATGCCTTGACATGTCATAACACTCCGAGATAGATTGCTGCCAAGGGTCATTTGACATCTCTATATTCAACCCTCCTACACAGCCAGTGTTCCAGGAAGTTGTGCACTGGCACGCCATACTCACAATGTCAACACTGTATCATGTAACTATCTATATTTACTGAATGCGACTTGTTTATATACATATACAAAAAAGTGTTGCACTCCCAAGTTTTTTCACCAGTAAAAGTTGTCTGATAAGAAAGTAGACAATTTATCAGAAAATCAACTGTGTGATATGACAGAAGCATTATCTACAATATATCTATGCATTAATAACATTCTGCTATATGTGTGTCTAGGAAAATTGAAAGTCAGTATTGGTTGCGGTACTGTGATTGTTTCATTCTTTCAAGTGAACTGATGAACCTTTAGAACTTTCTTTTAACACAAGGCACTCGCTAAAGCAGTATGTACCTTTCAAATAAGATTGTTTGGAAAAAGACAATGTTTCTTACTGACGATATTAGGTCTGTATAACTGTAATGCCACTTCTAAATCACAGAGATGTGTTTGATTAACGAATTGAAATCATAACGATCTAAGAATAATTCCAAAAGTGTATGATTATAACCTTTTTATCACTAATTGCTAAAAAAGGGGCTGAAATTTAAGAACCAGTTACTTCCATATTTTGCATGATAAAAGATGTTTTGATGTGTGAAAGTCACCTTGGTAACAACATTTTTGTTTTCGTTCTCTGAAACTAATTTTTACCGCGTAGTTTCCGCACAGGTACAACAGATATTTGGGTTTGGTCTATATTCTACATCAGTATTTCTTCATCGTCAACCTCGTTGGTCAGAAGCACAGAAAATTACTTTCTATAAGAATTAAGAAAATGTCATGATGACATGTATCCCAGAACAATATTGCTGTTGTTTTATTTTCTTTACAAACCACACACACACGTCTTGTTTCAGATTCTTGCACAACACAGACCATTAGCAGCTCATTTGTAAAAGAATTCCCCATTTCAAGACTGGAATAAGTAGAATCGCAGCTCTGACCTAGGCATTGGCACATCATCATTGCATCCACAGACACGTTATACTGCTTAGAGTTGCTAAAATAAACATTATTGATGAGAGCTGCTTGATGTTTTTCTGGGTCCTATTATTTCTTCATGTATATATAGTATGGTACTATAGAACCAAAAGGACACACGTAAATATATCTGCAATACAAATCCTTCAATGTGATTCCTTTCGTCTCGCCTTTATACGAAACTATCAAGCAAACATCCTGAAAGTGTTCTTGTTCATTACCTGACAAAAAACTGAGAGCTTTCCCTCACACAGTCTGAGGAATATTTTATCTTCTATTGAATACGATTTTACTTGAACTTAGCAAGAATCTCTGTCACTGAAGATTTATCGAGAAAGTTTGGTTGCTTCCACAGATACCTTGCAGTTCCAGTTCGTCAGATCAATTTCATTATGTATGTGCAGTCACTGAGAACTAATCACATGTCTAATTTAAACCAATCCGGTTAATGATATGGACACGTAAACAAGCCAGTTGAATGTAATTAAACTCATCCTTCCAATAACGATCAAAGCAGACGACAATTATTGCCTAGCAGACGAGAGATTTTCCTGTGTCATGAGTTTTGCGGTTACCTTCATCAAAGGGAGAAGGGACCAGCACAGCAGACGACCTAACGTCATGAAACGTGTCATTGACTTTCCATAGTTTCCAACCTCCCAGCTGCATAAAATCAATGGACAACAGCTAACGACAACTGGACAGCCAAACGTAATTAAAATTTATCTTGTGATTGGCTTAAGATTTCCAGGAATTTGTTCCATAAGCTCAATCTCCTCTGCTATCGAGTTCACTGCGGCAGTTTCTGAACAGTTTCGGGCTGATGCTTTTGAGTAATTGTTTTATCTATTCAAACTTTATTATAGATAGACACACGCCTTTATCACATCTTCTCTTCATTATCTCGCTATAGTTCAGACCGATTGTAAACATTAACATAAATGTATTAAACTACAGTTTCCTGTAACAGGGGTTTAAAATAAAAACCCTTTTTTTTTAATAGCGATATGATTGAGACGTATGAAAGATGTTCTATTAGGACCACTGCAGTAGCTGATTTTCATAGGTCAATACAAATATACTTATCAAGCTTTTCTATAGTGAAATAACTTAATTTGTAGCATCATAATCGATCAACTGTATATGTCAATTATAAATCAGTATCAGTTTATACATCAACCGTACGTGTATGACACCTATTTAGTTCACATTGTCAGCTTACTGTGATATGAAGATACTGCTACAGCTCTCACGGAGGCCTTTATAGATTTGAATATTACATGGACCAAACGGCTCAGTATAGCCATAAACACATTTATAATCTAAAAATAGAGTCTTGGACTCTGCAGCTCATCAGGTCCTACCATACTTAAATAAGGATAAACCTATCACATCAAATAATATTCAATCACTCATGTGTTTTTTATGGTTTGGACAAATTTACAAACTTCAACATGTTTCCCTTTTTAATACAGCTTTCCTAATAACCTTAAAAATAACAAAAAAAAGTGTTGCACCCCTATATGTGTGAGATTTCAAAAGTCCTTTTGGTTAAAACACCCACACTAAAGTTTGATCAGTGGAATAGGAAGAATGGAATAGCACATATTAAAACAACCAATATTCACTTTCTGTTCTCAACATAACAATACTTGTTTTCTGACATCAAACAATCAACATTGTAATACTGCATATTAATCAAATGCAGTGAAACATTATCTTGTAAGTCTTGGACGACGGCTAATGCCATACGCACATCTGGCCTTTCAAGCCTGATGAGCTAAAACGTTATGGAAGAAAACTAACGTAAAAAGAGGTAGACATTTCTGATGTCATTGATCAAATCTTGTGATATTAAAGGTGATCCATACTGGGTAATGATGCCTTGACAGTGTCATCACACCCTGGAACAGATTGCGGCCAGCGGTCAATTGACATCGCTATATTTCAACCCCCTACACAACCAGCAGTACAGGAAAGTGTGCAGTGGCACTTCATTATCACCTTGTCAACACTATGTCATATAACTATTCATACTTACATAATGCGACTTGTTTATACATCGTCCTGCATAACTCATACATCTACCCAAACAATTCATTGTTGTATTCGACTTAGGTCGAGAGGATCTCCGTCCAACCTCATTGGGTAGCAATATATATTTATATATAGAACGCGGCTCGCTATGTGAGGTAGAGCATTCAGGCGACATCGGTTTTTGTCTATAACCGACAAGGAAATCAAATATTGCCTTGAGTATTGGGGGTATATGATATCAGGGTATATCATAATCTTATGTCTTAATTCCTCTTTCTTCGTCGTCGAAACACATCAGTATTTCGTCAGTCTTCATCAAACTCGTTGGTCAAAAGCACAGAAAGTTACGTACTTAAAGAATTAAGAAAATGTCACAGTGACATAGATCCAAAAACAATATCATGTTGTTTTATTTTCTTTACAAACCACACACACAAGTCTTGTTTCAGATTCTTGCACAACACAGACCATTAGCAGCTCATTTGCAAAAGAATGCCCCATTTCAAGACTGGAATAAGTAGAATCGCAGGTCTGACCTAGGCATTGGCACATCATAACTGCATCCACAGACACGTTATATTGCTTAGAGTTGCTAAAATAAACATTATTGATGAGAGTTTCTTGATGTTTTTCTGGGTCCTATTATTTCTTCAGGGACATACATGTATATATAGTATGATACTATAAAACCAAAAGGACACACGGAAATATATCTGCAATACAAATCCTTCAAAGTCGTTCCTTTCGTCTTTCCTATGCGAAACTATCAAGCGAACATCCTGAAAAGGGTTCCTTTTCTTTACGCGACAAAAAACTACGAGCTTTCCCTCACACCGTCTGAGAAATATTCATCTTCTATTGAATACGATTTTACTTGAACTTAGCAAGAATCTCTGTCACTGGAGGCAGTTGAAGATTTATCGAGAAAGTTTGCTTGGTTCCACAGATACCTCGCAGTTCCTATTTGTCAAGTCACCTTCACTATGTATGTGCAGTCACTGAGAACTAATCACATGTCTAATTTCAACCAATCCGGTTAATGATATGGACACGTAAACAAGCCAGTTGAATGTAATTAAACTCATCCTTCCAATAACGATCAACGCAGACGACAAGTATTGCCTAGCAGATGAGACATTTTCCTGTGTCATGAGTTTTGCGGTTACCTTCATCAAAGGGAGAAGGGACCAGTACAGTAGACGACCTAACGTTATGAAACGTGTCATTGACTTTCCATAGCTTCCAACCAACCAGCTGCATAAAATCAATGGACAACAGTTAACGACAACTGGACAACTAAATGTAATTAAAATTTGTCTTGTTATTGGCTTAAGATTTCCAGGAATTTGTTCCATGAGCTCAATCTCCTCTGCTATTGAGTTCACTGCGACAGTTTCTGAACAGTTTCGGGCTGATGCTTTTGAGTAATTGTTTTATCTATTCAAACGTTATTCTAATAAAAAAAACACAACCCTTTATCACATCTTCTCTTCATTATCTCGCTATAGTTCAGACCGATTGTAAACATTTACATAAATGTATTAAACTACAGTTTCCTGTAACAGGGGTTTAAAATAAGGATCCTTGTCAGGTTTCTCTATAGCGACATGATTTGCTCGTATGAAAGATGTTCTATTAGGACCACTGCAGTAACCGATGATCTTACATGAACTTTCTGCCAATCATGACCGGTAGATGGGAAAATATCCCTGTTCATGAAAGAAAATGTACGTTTTGTAATTTAAATGATCTTGGGGACGAATTTCATTATGTTTGTGTATATGTCCTATGTTACAATCAGAAAGAGAAACCTATATTCACAAATAGTATTATAATAGGCCAAATATGTACAGAATGCTCATTTTATTTAAATCTAATACACGTAAACTAGGAACTTAAAGAAAACTCTTAATGTTTTGTAAAATGATTATGTCTTTGTTCAAGAAATAGGTTTTATGATTCTCATATGTAACTTTAGTGAAAACACCATCTGTACATACCTATTAAATTGTGTTTTGTATAAATGTATATATGTTCTTTGCACCTCGTATGCTGCTGTTTGCAGCCTGAGTCTTGAATAAAGGTCAGTCCAGTTCAGAGCCACTTCAGCCACAAAGCTAACATTCTGTGTGGACTTACAGACCTTGCCGAAAGGGGATCAAAATATGGAATTAGAGTCATGGGAACTGGTTTATTGATAATTCATGTATTCTTAAAAGACGCTGCACGACACTGAACCAATAGCATTGAATAATCAAGAGAATATAAAAAAACACACACAAAACAGTGTATGTATTCAAACACCTATTGAGATATTAGAAATGCTATTTTTTCACAAACAACATTAAGTGGTACAACATTTCTATGAAACACAAGTTTCAATGTGTTTCAGACAATACTTACACTGAAATAGTCAACATATCATGAGTAATATAATATGTACTTATTTAGTTTTAGTAGACATATTAATGAGGGAGTAGTTTGAAGATGTATGTTTTATCGGAATGACAATAAAACAATATGTTTGATAACATTTTCCTTCAATTCAACATCCTACTTTGTTATTTATTCTTAAAGTTTTCAATGATTTACAAGAATTAAACCTAATGTGGGTCATATATTTATGGGTTTAAGCCTAATATATCTGGGATAAATAAACATCTAATTTTACAAAATATTTAACCAAGTAACAAAAGTAATGCGACGTTTACGAAATAAAAAACTCATTTGCATAGTGTAAAATAAGTAACGGTGTGATGCCTGTGTTAGAGGCCATGTTTCTTTTGAAGACAGTTGTTACAAAATCTTGTTTTCACAGATCAAGTATTATGCTTATGTTCAACTCCCCGCAACGCGTGTATCTACTATGATGGTGCATAGAGCCTGTCGCGGCGGCAAGAAGTCTGGGAAATACAATAGGGAGATTCCCATTTAGATGCCTGCAGACTAGCGTGTGATGAAAAATGTATGTAACAATCTAGTCTGTTTAGACTAGGAGTCAATGAAGTATAATTTGAGATCGATGTCAGCTTGTTCTATGACTCTATGGATTTATGACTGTTTATGTGTATTCTCATTACTACATCCATCATGTGATTGCAGAGATTGAGACCGTTTTGCCGTGGAGCAACAACAAATCACATTCTTCCTGTAACCACCACTCCCGAATGACCATCAGTAAATTCAGCTGGACTCGCCGGGGCTAAATGACCTCTTATCTCAGAAAGTACAAAACACCATTAGGAAATGTCTCCTGTTTGAATCATGTACCACACATAAGTATTAAAGGTGCATCCATTGGGTTTCATAAAATGTTATTTTGCTTTTATACATTCCACCATACCATGTGTGCTGTTTAAAGTACAAATAAATTCACCCAGCTTGCATGTTCATCCCCAATCGCCAAACATATCACAATTACTAGTTTTCAATTTAAATCAAGTAAACATCAATATGCATGTGTTGAAACCGAATTTGCACGACCCATTTACTTGCACAGTAGCTTTGTGACCTATGAAACATTATAAACCGAAATTTGTCATTTTGTCTGTTATAAATAAGATTTCAAAATTACGTTTGACTAATTGGCGCTCGTCAAACGCGATGGATTGTCCGGTTTTAGATCAGAAATCACTACTTTTCCCTTCATATCGTCAATATACTGGGTTGACTATCACTTCTTTAACATAAATATATATTTCTGCAAAATTGGTTAACTAGTCTCTCATTGTCTAACAAAATGTTAAAAGATTCAATTCATGCAGAACATTGCCTTTCGATCTTGACAATAAGGAAATATAAATTTTCATTGGCAAGACTACGCTGCTCTTTGCATGATTTATATATTGAAACTGGGAGGTATAAAAATGTTAAAAAAGAAAATAGAATATGTCAAATGTGCAATATGAATAATGTCGAAGATGAGTATCATTTTGTGTGTGTTTGCCCAGCATACCTATCGTTAAGAACTGTATAGGCCTATATAAAGAAATACTATTATGAACACCCTGAAACATTTAAGTTTAATTCGAAAAATTTTCCATCTACATCCATGAAGCTTTTACTCTTAGACAAACTGTGTTGCTACCACAAATGAATAAATGTAATATGTATTACAGGCATGAGGCCTTTTAGTATGAAAGATTGATTGACTATCACTTAACGATAACGTTACACCATTTATAACGTTTGAAATATGTGACCCTCAACAACACAATTGATGAACCTTTAAGATCAAAGTTCTATTTAATGACAAAATACATAAACGTCAAACTATCCATAAGGAATCAATTTCAAATATTGAGGGAAGATAATCAGCTTGAATTGCGATCTGTGGATAACCCAGTGAAATTCTCTCATGATATTTGACAGGTAAGAAATTATATCCTGGACGAATTGGAACAATCAAGGTTAAGCATTATTAAAAATCTTATATTTTAAGTTATGTCTTGTTTTCAAGGGGATGGAAACAAAACTCAATCTAATCACGGAGTTGACATTACACACATATTTCAGCTAAGGTTGGTTTGATATCTCTGTATATGCATACCTATCCTACTATGTGTTGCAGTAGGGCTCTGTACTTTGAATGTCGACACGTTGTCATGTATTTATACTTCCATGATGTAATTCTTTTATGGACAATGTTTGAAATATATCAAACAGTGATAAAGAAGCTTTATTACTTAACAAATCCATAACAACCCTTATTTTTTGTGTTGAAAATTGGTATAAACTATTCACATCATTGCTAACAGATTTATGCAGACGAATATTGTTCTGCAGTCCAGGTTGTATTGATCCAGGAATGAAACTGTATGTTTCTTTGGAATTGCTCAAACATAAACTTCCAAAGAAGTCCAAATCTACATCTACACATGATTATTGTTCCACAAGGAAAGTTTAATTGATCCGGTGTTTAAGCTGAGAGTTGCGTTTTCATTGAATTGTCCAAAATAATAAGTTAAAATCTTGAAAAAGCACATCTTAAATGCCTCCAGATATACAATGTTCCATGAAATTGTAATCAATAATTTTCGAATTATGGCCGACCAGAGGTCATATCTATACCCAACATACTTCGTTGTTGGGTCATGTATGAATGTGTAAATGTGGGAACAAACTAGATTATGTATCATAATGTTATATCTTAAGTTGTTCATTGTCTTCAAAGTGATTCCCGTCTTGATATTGTCGTGCCACCCTTAGACAGTTTTATACCTTGCCAACACCACATTACAAATAAATTATATGTACATAATCATTCAATTTGACTTGGATGATAATAATATCTGAATTTAGATTCGTGGATAACCTACACCGTTCAAATAAACACAGATGTTTAGTTGGGAAATCTAATCTATTACCATTGTGAAAACGACATTCTCTGAAGTAATTTGTTAGGTAAAAACGAATGCATGAAGAAATGCGAAAACGTGGGAATAAACAAGATTATGTATGTTAATCTCAGTTTGTATCTTGTCTTCAAAGTGATCTTGACATTGTCAGATGTATACCTGCGGTGGTTTGACATATCTTTATCAAGACCCTCCTACACAAGCTGCACTCGAGGAAGCTGCAATATGGGGCACTGGCACTTTGTACTCTTAATGTCGTCACTATGTCCGGTAACTATTTATACCTACATAATGTTATTTTATACACCGTACCACACTATCTCACTCTCTCTGTGCAAACACTCACAATCAACCAACCAAAAGGCAAAAGGTAGAAAACGTCTGAAAGTGACTTCATTGGACTGAATAGTTTTACTCACAGGGGCGTGTATCGCTTAGAAACAGCGTTTGAAAGACATATACCCATATAAACCATACCCTTTTACAATATGAAAGGAAAGGGATGTAACGACGATGCCACGAAAATCAGCGAAAACTCACCTTTTAAAATCGTTTATTAATTCCAGCAATGTTGACAGAACCTATGAATCGGCATATTCGAAACGCATAGTGAATCTACGGATTCAACAATATATTACAACACCTTCATATCATTTCTCCGACTGTACTTCGGCATGTTGTCTCAAATCATCGCCATGTAGTTCGCTCGTCACTAAATGTCAGCCATTATGACCTTGACATTCAGTTGACCCGGAGTAGCCCATATCAAGGTTACAGGGCCTTCGTTCTAGCTAAAAGGCCCTGTACCTATACTTATATATTTATAGTGAACGCCCCACATTGTACGATAAATAGGTAATAATTTAATTTCAACAACAGAAATAAATTTATACATTTTTTTATCCGAGTCACTTCTACTCATTCTTTTCACAAACATGTCATGCTTTAAGATAAAATATTCGCATTTTAACTACGAAAACTGCACCTACAAAACTTCTCAATACCATATATAATGTGTACAAATACAAGCCAAGATTTTAGTTGCTATAGAAATGTGCCAATGACATAGATCCAAGAACATGCTAGCTGTTGTTTAATTTTCTTTACAAACCACACAAGTCGTTTTTCAGATTCTTGCCCAACAACAAAGACCATTAGCAGTTCATTTGTAAAATAATTCCCCATTACAAGACTGGAATAACTTCATCTACAGTACAGTTGCTAAAATAAACATTATTTCGAGTAATGATGAGAGCTTCTTAATAGTTGTCTGTGTCCTATTATTTCGATAGGTACACGCACGCACACACACACACCCATACACCCATATATATATATATATATTTACCAGAATCACCAAACATGGACATCGGAAATATATCTGAAATACAAATCATTCAATGTGGTTCCTTTCACCTCGCCTTTACAAGAAACTATCAAGCGAACATCCTGAAAAGTGTTCCTGTTATTCACATCACAAAAAACCTGACATCCTTCACTCACGCCGTCCGAGAAATACTCCATCTTCTATTGAAGACGATTTTACTTTATTGATTCCTCAGTTCAAGTGACTTGATATAGTGAACTTAGCTCGAATATCCGTCACCGGGGGGCAGTTGAAGATTTATCAAGAGAGTTTGGTTGCTTCCACAGGTACCTACCAGTTCCAGTTTGTCAGATCAGTTTCATTATGTATGTGCAGTCACTGAGAACTAATCACATGTCTAATTTCAACCAATCCGGTTAATAATATGGACACATAAACAAGCCAGTTGAATGTAATTAAACTCATCGGCGGTTACCTTCATCAAAGGGAGAAGGGACCAGCACAGCAGACGACCTAACGTTATGAAACGTGTCATTGACTTTCCATAGCTTCCAACCTCCCAGCTGCATAAAATCAATGGACAACAGACTACTGGACAACTAAACGTAATTAAAATTTATCTTGTTATTGGCTTAAGATTTCCAGGAATTGGGTCCATGAGCGCAATCTCCTGGTAATGTTAATGAGTTCACTGCAGCAGTTTCTGAACAGTTTCGGGATTTATTGTTCATCAATTCAAACTTTATTCTAACACCTGAGACACAACACCTGAGCACATCGAGCAATGGTTTTATTTCACTGAATTCTCTTGCTACACTTGAGACTGATTGTAAAATGGATAAGATGAATGAATAAAACAATTACCTTTAAAGGGGGTTATAAAATACAGATCCTTGTCTAGTTTTCATAAAGCAACATGGCGTCCTCGTAAGAAATGTGGCTAACTGAGGGATAAAAGGAGATAACTTGATTTGTGGTCTATAATGCGACCAGTGTATCTTTATTATAAAGATAAACAGTATCGGTATCATATTTTAACCTTACATGCATGATATCAGATTACTGGTGACACAAGATTCTAAGACCGTTCATCTCTCACTGGGGCCTTAACAGGTTTAAATATTACTGGATGCTGCCGCATACAACAAACTCAATATATTCAAAACAACATCTTTATAATCTTAAAAGTGATGAAAGAAACATTGCAGTTATTATTTTATAACTTATTAGTGTATTATATCGTACTTGAAATGTAAACAATTGTAATGTCGTCAGTGTTATGTTTTTCAAAATATCATAATGATGACAAGTTCATATGGTATTTCTGTTACTGAACATGCATGACGTAATTGTGTTTTAGCCAAATAAAGTGAATTTTATATATCATTTCGAGAAATATGTTACTGTCTCGACAAGAATAGTTTCCAATCGAAAGTTTTCTAAAGGTGTGTTTATATTGTAAGCGAACAAGAGTTTTTTTCGGGGGCAATGAACACCAATAAAAGTATAGTAAAGTTACCTTTGCATATGCCCTTCATTAGCAATCATTAGCAATCATTAGCAATTTTGCATACGTGCAAAGTTATTCACATAAATACGGCTTTTCAAGGCTTAAGTAGCAGTTTTAAATGTTATGCTGAGGACTGAGTAAGTTTGTTTTAAGTAATGGCAGGTACCTTTGTGCATTACAGAGGCAAGTTTCAATCTTAAGTTGTGTTACTCTCAAAGGCATAACTCAGTAGTTCTGCTATGGTTGTATTCAGAAGTCCCAGATCCAGACTAGGTTTTCACAAAAACATGACCTGCTCATCACTCAGGGTCACGATTACATGTAAACATAGTGGTTGGTAAGTTTGTTTTATTGTATTTCCCTTTTCAAAAAAATTATCTCCTTTTTTCGGTTTTGCTATTGTCGTTTTTCTTGTGTATGATATCAGTTCATCAGATGTTTAAGGTCAGATGTACTTGTGGCGTGTGACACTATACATAGTCTGTCGTCCAGCGTCCATTCACCTTTGGCATTTTCGACTTCTCTTGAACTGCTTCAACCAAAAAGCTGCAATTGTGTGTGGATTAAAGGACCCTGAGTCTTCAATTTTTGGAAAGATTTAGGGGGCTAGTCTATTGATAATTCACGTATTGTTTTTCATTATATTATATGCCATTGTAACATGAATTTGGTGTGTCCTAGATTCTGATTGGTTGATTTCCCTATGTTGATTGACAATGAATACCTGCAAATTGGCTAGGCCGACTCACCGCGAACAGATACACTATGTTAACAAGATTCGGACCGACACAAGATTTTATTTTTCTGTTTACCTTAATATCCGTGCCTTACTCAGATTTGAAAGATGTCAATGTCATTTTCTAACTTGTGTATACCCGTAGATGTCATATATTATTCTCAATATGAATGAGTTTTAAGTATCTGAATTGTTTTCAACTGGCTAATTTTGTCCAAGTTTGTTGCCTTCTTTCATGCGTCTGTTTTTTCGATTGCCGTTGCCATGATATTATGTCATATTGATCAACCGTTTCGATGTTACAATGTTAGCGTCACTGTCACAATGGAATAGGGCACGTTTAAGATTTTTGTTCATGGGGTTTGACTTTAATAATAATAATAATAATATTAATAATAATAATGATAATTTTAACGCCTAATATCCAACGCAATGCTGTTCAGTGGCGGTACATTATTACATTGAAGGAATTGTACTTTTGGTGCCACTACTAAGCGCTCTGCGCGACCATATAGGTCCGTACTTTCAATGTTCAGGTACCCATTTAGGCAGCTGGTCGGACTGAGTGCAATGTGGATGAAGTGCCTTGCCCAAGGCCACAACACAATATTAGACCCAGGTCACAAATCTTTGTTGTCTCCACCGGGATTCGAACCAGGGCCTTTGCGGTGAGAGGCAAGCACGCTAACCACTACACCACTGTGATCTTTGTTTCTTAATGACAAAGATAAATGTTTGTGCTATCTAAAAGGATATGGTAAATTTTGTTAGACGATACTTGAGTGAGACTGGTCGTTACTTGTAAATTGTTGCTTATGTATATTACGCTGAGTATTCATATTTGTTTTGTTCATGATTGTTATAAGCTATTCATTTCATTGTTGAAACATTTTAGCTACAGAAGAATAATGATCTACTGTCCAAGTTGTATTGAACTCAGCCTTACGGTCTTCAAGTTTTGATACAAAAATGAAACTGTAATTTATGTTTTTATGGAAAGACCCCATAATAAAATTCCAAAGAAGTTGAAAACACCTAAAGGCAAATCTACATATGATGATCAACATAGAACGTTTAATTGAAACAGTGTTTGAGTTCAGGCCCTGAAACGAGTAAGTTAAATAATAATTAATAAGTTAAAATCTCTAAAAGCCACTCCTACGCTGCTGTCTTGATACATATAAACAGTTTCATTGAAATATGATCAATAATTCCACACTAATGGCTAGACGGGAGTAATTTCTATACCCCCACATACTTCGATGTTGCGGGGAATAGTTACATGATATATAAATTTGTAATTGTGGGAAGAAACAAGATTAACTATCATAGATGCGTGTATAACCCACCTTTGCACATATTTTCAGTCTGGAGACTTCTAATATTTTACCATTATAGAGACAACAATCTATACAGTAATTTGATAGGTAAGAAATTATATCATGAGATAATGGGAAATGTGGGAATAAACAAGATTATGCATGTTAATCTTATTTATTTCCTATCTTCAAAGTGATATGTCATGACACCCTAGTCAGATGTATACCTGTGGTGGTTTGACATATCTATATCAAGACCCTCCTACACAATCTGCACTCAAGGAAGCTGCAATATGGGGCACTGGCACTTTGTACTCTTAACGTCGTCACTATGTCCGGTAACTATTTATACCTACATAATGTGATCTTATACACCCTACCACGCTATCTCACCTGTCGCTCTACACCCACGCTCACAAACAATCAAACAAAATATAGAAATTGTTTGAAGATGAATTTATATGACTGTATTTTTTACTATCTCTACTTGATCAAACCTCAACAGGTTTACCATCTCAAGTCATACACAAACTCAACTGCAAAAGAAACGTCACCATACATAAAGGCGGCTGAAACATACATCGTGTCTCCAGAAGCCAACTAAACTAGATTTAAAATTTCAAAACATTACCTGTTCATATTTCCGTGAAAAACACGTTTTAAGAAATCATCGTTGTAAACTCCTCAACTGGGCGAGATAAGGGAGTCAAAAACATTCTAGCCAAAATAACATTTTGAAAAAGCGATTTCAACACCCAAAGTGTACTTGAACAGACATGAAAATGGAAGCAGAACACCCTGACGTAATAAATTGTGGGTAAAAAAATCGTCTTTTTCCGGCAGCAGTATTTCGTTTTTCACACCGTTGAAAATGTGGTGACGTTTCTTCTGCGCTGGAGTGTATACGACCAGGATAACATCTTTACCACACAATGTCAATCTACATTATATTTCCCAGATGAAAACGTGACATAAACTAGTACTAATTACCAAGCTGCAGTTTTCCTCAACTTTGGGTATTGTATATAAACAGTGCAATGACACAAAACAAACATAATTCCTCCTAAACGTAGTTTTCAGTTCATATAACAATTATTTTGGGATGACCTAAAATTTCAATTTTGAACTCATATAATATAAAAATTATTCAACCTTTCAAATGAGAACAGTGGTTTAGTTTAAACATATGTTATTCATGATGAAACGGATTGGGAACAAGTTATCCAACTAAGGATACCCTCTCCTTGTTATTTACAATAAATTACATTACATTTCTTAAAAAGATGACAGGTACTGGACAAGACAGAAATGTAAGAAAATGAAATAATAAGAAAGAAATGGTGCATGAGTGTTAAACTGTTACACAAATCGTTTGGTCTCATGAATGAAGGAATGAACTGTCTTAAATAGATCTTCATTTTGACAAAAATGAACAGTGGTGTAGTGGTGTAGTGGTTAATATGCTGGTTTCTCACACCAAAAGTCCGAGTTCAAATCCTGGTTGTGACCCTACACATTTGTGATATGTGTTGTATTCTCAGGTTGCCACATTGCTTTCATTCCACCCTGCTGTTTAAATGGGTACCTGAATACATTTGGACCTATACGGTCATATGGAACAGTCTTAGTAGCGGCACCGAAAGTACCGTTCCTTCAGGGTAATAATAAAAAGTGTTCACCTTGAGCATGCTATTTAGCATGGAAATAGATCTGCGCAAATGGACTATTTTTAATATTCTAGGTGACACATGACTCATACAGCCTTGGTTACCTGTGAGTTAAACTGTTTGTTCACGATGACAGTATTTTGGCACTCCTTGATCATAATACATTTTGCCAATCCCCAGGCAAGACTCGAATCTTAAATAGACTCATTGGAGATTAAAGCCGAATGCGATAGCCACTGCCTTTGTCCAGCCAAACAAGGAAGGGAACTTTATTTATATTGCATCAAGTTGCACTTATTTTTGTCAACGTTTTTATTATATAAAACTACGATGTTAGTTTAATAGGTAGTGACTCCTAAATAAAGTGGATATATACTGTTTTATGATTTAATTGTTGTATCCTCATGGGTATCAGGACGTTCTTGTGAAAACAATTAAACATGACCTACCAGGATCACGTCATCAACCTTCATGGTCAAAATTTGGTGAAATATCATACAGACTTCTCTTACCCATACTTTTACAAGTGCGGGTCACGATGACATTAATCCAAGAACATCTTAGCTGTTGTTTTATGTTCTTTCTAAACCACACGAAAGTCTTGTTTCAAATTCTTGCACAACAACAAAGACTATAAGCAGCTCATTTGTAAAAGAATTCCCCATTTAAAAACTGGAATAATTAGAATAGCAGCTTTGACCTAGGCATTGACACATCTTGATTGCATCCACAGACACGTTATATTGCTAAGAGTTGCTAAAATAAACATTATTTTGAGGCATGATGAGAGCCTTATTTTTTCTGGGTCCTGTTATTTCGACAGGTACACATATAAAGAGTATTACCAAAAGGTAAACCAAAACGATATGGGGAAATATTCTCCAATACAACGCCTTCCTGTGGTTCCTTTCGTCTCGCCTTTACAAGAAACTATCAAGCGAACATCCTGAAAAAAGTTTTCCTGTTATTCACATCACAAAAAAACTGACATTCTTCACTCACACCGTCTGAGAAATACTCCATCTTCTATTGAAGACGATTTCACTTTATTGATTCCTCAGTTCAAGTGATTTGATATAGTGAACTAAGCTCGAATATCCGTCACCGGGGGGCAGTTGAAGATTTATCAAGAGAATGTTTGGTTGCTTCCACAGATACCTAGCAGTTCCAGTTTGTCAGATCAGTTTCATTATGTATATGCAGTCACTGAGAACTAATCACATGTCTAATTTCAACCAATCCGGTTAATAATATGGCCACGTAAACAAGCCAGTTGAATGTAATTAAACTCATCGGCGGTTACCTTCATCAAAGGGAGAAGGGACCAGCACAGCAAACGACCTAACGTTATGAAACGTGTCATTGACTTTCCATAGCTTCCAACCTCCCAGCTGCATAAAATCAATGGACAACAGACTACTGGACAACTAAACGTAATTAAAATTTATCTTGTTATTCGGTAAGATTTCCAGGAATTGGGTCCATGAGCGCAATCTCCTGGTAATGTTAATGAGTTCACTGCAGCAGTTTCTGAACAGTTTCGGGATTTATTGTTCATCAATTCAAACTTTATTCTAATAGATAGACACAACACCTGAGCACATCGAGCAATTGTTTTATTGAGACTTGAGACAAAATGGATAAGATGAATGAATAAAACAATTACCTTTAAAGGTGTTATAAAATAAAGATCCTTGTCTAGTCATAAAGCAACATGGCGTCCTCGTAAGAAATGTGGCTAACTTTGAGGGTTCAATAGAGAAATACTGATCAAGCTTTCCTAAAGATAGATAACTCGATGTGTGGTCTATAATTCGACCAGTGTATCTTTATTATAAAGATAAACATTAGCTGTATCCTTATTAACCTTACATGCAGGATATCAGATTACTGGTGACACAAGATTATATGACCGTTCATCTCTCACTGGGACCTTAACAGGTTTAAATATGACTGGATGCTGCCGCATACAACACCCTCAATATATTCAAAACAACATCTTTATAATCTTACATGTGATGAAAGAAACATTGAAGTTATTATTGTATAACTTATTAGTGTATTATATTGTACTTAAAATGTGTAAACAATTGTGATGTCGTCAGTGTTATGTTTTTCAAAATATCATAATGTTAATAATAATATCATAATATCACAATGTTCACCAATAAAAGTATAGTAAAGTTACCTTTGCATACGCCCTTCAATAGCAATCATTGGCAATGTTGCATACGTGCAAAGTTCTTCACATAAATACGGCTTTTCAAGGCTTCAGTAGCAGTTTTAAATGTTATGCTGAGGACTAAGTAAGTTTGTTTTAAGTAATGGCAGGTACCTTTGTGCATTACAGGAGCAAGTTTAAATCTTACGTTTTGTTACTCTCAAAGGCATAAGTCAGTAGTTCTGCTATGGTTGTATTCAGAAGTCCCAGATCTAGACTCGGTTGACCTGCTCTTCACTCAGGGTCACGATTACATGTAAACATAGTTGTAGGTAAGTTTGTTTTTATTGTATTTCCCCTTTCAACAAAATTCTCTCTCCTTTTTTCGGTTTTGCTATTGTCGTTTTTCTTGTGTATGTATCAGTTCATCAGGTGTTTAAGGACAGATGTACTTGTGGCGTGTGACACTATACATAGTCTGTCGTCCAGCGTCCATTCAGCTTTGGCATTTTCAACTTCTCTTGAACTGCTTCAACCAAAAAGCTGCAATTGTGTGTGGATTTAAGGACCCTGAGTCTTAAATTTTTTGAAAGATTTAGGGGGCTAGTCTATTGATAATTTACGTACTGTTTTTCATTATATTATATGCCATTGTAACATGACTCCAGTGTGTCCTAGATTCTGATTGGTTGATTTCCCTATGTTGATTGACAATGAATACCTGTAAATTGGCTAGGCCGACTCACCGCGAACAGATACACCGTTAACAAGATTCGGACCGACACAAGATTTTATTTTTCTGTTCACCTGAATATCCGTGCCTTACTCAGATTTGAAAGATGTCATTGTCATTTTCTAACTTGTGTATACCCGTAGATGTCACATATTATTCTCAATATGAATGAGTTTTAACTATCTGAAATGTTTTCAACTGGCTAAATTTGTCCAAGTTTGTCGCCTTCTTTCTTGCGTCTGTTTTTTCCCGATTGCCGTTGCCATAATATGATGTCATATTGATCAACCGTTTCGATGTTACAACGTTAGCGTCACTGTCACAATGGAATAGGGCACGTTTACGATTTTTGTTCTAGGGTTTGACTTTCTTTGATTTCTTAATGACATAGAGAAATGTTTATGCTATCTAAAAGGATACGGTCAATATTTTAGAGACGATACTTGAGTGAGACTGGTCGGAGTTACTTGTAAATTGTTACTTATGTATATTACGCTGAGTATTCATTTTTGTTTTGTTCATAATTGTTATAAGCTATTCATTTCATTGTTGAAACATTTATGCTACAGAAGAATAATGATCTACTGTCCAAGTTGTATTGAACTCAGCCTTACGGTCTTCAAGTTCTGATATAAAAATGAAACTGTAATTTATGTTTTTATGGAAAGACCCAATAATAAAGTTCCAAAGAAGTTGACTACATATGATGATCAACATAGAACGTTTAATTGAAACAGTGTTTGAGTTCAGGTCCTGAAACGAGTAAGTTAAATAATAATTAATAAGTTAAAATCTCTAAAAGCCACTCCTACGCTGCTCTCTTGATACATATACAAAGTTTCATTGAAATATGATCAATAATTCCCAACTAATGGCTGGACGGGGGTAATTTCTATACCCCCACATACTTCGATGTTGCGGGGAATAGTTACATCATATATACATTTGTAATCGTGGGAAGAAACAAGATTATATATCATGGATGCGTGTATAACCCACCTTTGCACACTCATATTTTCAGTTTGGAGACTTCTAATTTTTTACCATTATAGAGACAACAATCTATACAGTAATTTGATAGGTAAGAAATTATATCATGAGATAATGTGAAAACGTGGGAATAAACAAGATTATGCATGTTAATCTTATTTCATTTCCTATCTTCAAAGTGATATGTCATGACACCCTAGTCAGATGTATACCTGCGGTGGTTTGACATATCTATATCAAGACCCTCCTACACAACCTGCACTCAAGGAAGCTGCAATATGGGGCACTGGCACTTTGTACTCTTAACGTCGTCACTATGTCCGGTAACTATTTATACCTACATAATGTGATCTTATACACCCTACCACGCTATCTCACCTGTCGCTCTACACCCACGCTCACAAACAATCAAACAAAATATAGAAATTGTTTGAAGATGAATTTATATGACTGTATTTTTTACTATCTCTACTTGATCAAACCTCAACAGGTTTACCATCTCAAGTCATACACAAACTCAACTGCAAAAGAAACGTCACCATACATAAAGGCGGCTGAAACATACATCGTGTCTCCAGAAGCCAACTAAACTAGATTTAAAATTTCAAAACATTACCTGTTCATATTTCCGTGAAAAACACGTTTTAAGAAATCATCGTTGTAATCTCCTCAACTGGGCGAGATAAGGGAGTCAAAATTATTCTAGCCAAAATAACATTTTGAAAAAGCGATTTCAACACCCAAAGTGTACTTGAACAGACATGACAATGGAAGTAGTACACCCTGACGTAGTAAATTGTGGGTAAAAAATCGTCTTTTTCCGGCAGCAGTATTTCGTTGTTCACACCGTTGAAAATGTGGTGACGTTTCTTCTGCGCTGGAGTGTATACGACCAGGATAACATCTTTACCACACAATGTCAATCTACATTATATTTCCCAGATGAAAACGTGACATAAACTAGTACTAATTACCAAGCTGCAGTTTTCCTCAACTTTGGGCATTGTATATAAACAGTGCAATGACACAAAACCAACATAATTCCTCCTAAACGTAGTTTTCAGTTCATATAACAATTATTTTGGGATGACCTAAAATTTCAATTTTGAACTCATATAATATAAAAATTATTCAACCTTTCAAATGAGAACAGTGGTTTAGTTTAAACATATTTTATTCATGATGAAACGAATTAGGAACAAGTTATCCAACTATGGATACCCTCTCCTTGTTATTTACAATAAATTACATTACATTTCTTAAAAAGATGACAGGTACTGGACAAGACAGAAATGTAAGAAAATGAAATAATAAGAAAGAAATGGTGCATGAGTGTTAAACTGTTACACAAATCGTTTGGTCTCATGAATGAAGGAATGAACTGTCTTAAATAGATCTTCATTTTGACAAAAATGAACAGTGGTGTAGTGGTGTAGTGGTTAATATGCTGGCTTCTCACACCAAAAGTCCGGGTTCAAATCCCGGTTGTGACCCTACACATTTGTGATATGTGTTGTATCCTAAGGTTGCCACATTGCTTTATTTCCATCCTGCTGTTTAAATGGGTACCTGAATACATTTGGACCTATTCGGTCATATGGAACAGTCTTAGTAGCGGCACCGAAAGTACCATTCCTTCAGGGTAATTATAAAAAGTGTTCTGCGCAAATGGACTATTTTTAATATTTAAGGTAAAACTAGATGAGCGTTTGCGGGACACCGCAAAAGCAGAGCAGCTCCGAAACTTTGGGACTCGCCTTTCCCTGTTCTGCCTTCTCCTCAGCATAAATAAAATGGGAATTTTTTTTAACAATTTTTTTTTTATTATTCAAGTTATTCTAACAAGTTGAATCATCACCGGGGTCACTTTTCACAAACTTGTTCTTAAAACCTGTTTCTGATTTCAAAATTGGATCAAAGGATTAACATGGCCTTAACCAATATCTCATGACCTTGACCTTTGACCTTCAAGGTCACACCATCAATGATTACTTTTCATTGTGTATAACAATCATGCAATGACTCAAAGTGTTCATTGTTAACACTAGAAGAGCGTTTGCGGGACACCGCAAAAGCAGAGCAGCTCCGAAACTTTCCCTGTTCCGCCTTCTCCTCAGCATAAATAAAATTGGAATTTTTTTGGACAAAATGTTTTTCATTATTCAAGTTATTCTAACAAGTTGAATCATCACTGGGGTCACTTTTCACAACTTTGTTCTTAAAAACTATTTCTGATTTCAAAATTAGATCAAAAGATTAACATGGCCTTAACCAATATCTCATGACCTTGAACTTGACGTTCAAGGTCACACCATCAATGATTACTTTTCATTGTGTATAACAATCATGCAATGACTCAATAGTGCTCATTGTTTACATAAGGCATATTCACAATAGCAAGCTTAAGTTGTGACCTTGCTGTGACCTTGACCTTTGACAGATTTTAGCAAAAACGTTTTCAAATCTTGGTCTTTCTCCATAGTTGATATATACCAAGTTAGGGGCTGATAGCACAGAAGTTGTTGAAGTTATCGTGTTTACAAGGATTGTTGTAGTGATTTCAGAACTCATGACCTTGACCTTTGACCTTGAATGTGAGCATATCAAAATGTTTCCCCAATTGTACAAGAAAGAAGCTATATATATGAGGTGTTGATACCTTCATGGAAAAAAGTTATTAAGTGATTTCAGAACTGGTGACCTTGACCCTATCTCGTGACCTTGACCTTTAAAATTCAAGGTCACTCAATCAGTGATCACTTTTCATTGTGTATAACAATCATTTAATGATTCAAAGTGTTAATAGTTGAAATAAGACATTTTCGCAAAAGCATGCTTAAGTCGTGCCCTCGCTGTGACCTTGACCTTTGACGGATGTAAGCGAAAACCTTTTCAAATCTTGGCCTTTCTCCATAGTTGATGTACACCAAATAAGAGCCTGATACTACAAATATTTTTCAAGTTATTGTGTTTACAAGGATTTTTTTAGCGATTTCAGAACTCGTGACCTTGACCTTTGACCTTGAATGTGAATATGTCAAAATCATCCACCAGGTTTATAAGAAAGAAGCTATGTATATGAGGTGTTAAAACCTTCTTGGGAAAAGGTTATTTAGAGATTTCAGAACTGGTGACCTTGACCATATTTCGTGACCTTGACCTTTTAAATTCAAGGTCACACAATCAATGATCACTTTTCATTGTGTATAACAATCATTTAATGATTTAAAGTGTTAATAGTTGAAATAAGACATTTTCGCAAAAGCATGCTTAAGTCGTGCCCTCGCTGTGACCTTGACCTTTGACGGATGTTAGCGAAAACCTTTTCAAATCTTGGCCTTTCTCCATAGTTAATGTACAAGGATTTTTGTAGTGATTTCAGAACTCATGACCTTGACCTTTGACGTTGAATGTGAGCATGTCAAAATAATTCCCCAGGTGTACAAGAAAGAAGTTATGAGGTTTTGATACCTTAATGAAAAAAAGTTACATAGTGATTTCAGAACTGGTGACCATGACCCTATCTCGTGACCTTGACCTATAAAATTCAAGGTCACACAATCAGTGATCACTTTTCATCGTGTATCACAATCATGTAATAATTCAAAGTGTTAATAGTTGAAATAAGACATTTTTGCAAAAGCATCCTAAATTGTGACCTCACTATGACCTTGACCTTTGACGGATGTTAGCGAAAACCTTTTCAAATTTTGGCCTTTCTCCATAGTTGATATACACCACAGAAGAGCCTGATAGCACAAATATTTTTTAAGTTAACGTGTTTACAAGGATTTTTTTTAGCGATTTCAGAACTCGTGACCTTGACCTTTGACCTTGAATGTGAACATGTCAAAAAAATTTCCCAGGGGTATAAGTAAGAAGTTATGTAAATGAGTTCTCAAAACCTAATAGGAAAAAAGTTATAGCGAATACAAAACGTGCCGGCGGCGATGGAAACTGCACAAAAACTGATAGCAGCTCCGACTTTGTCGGAGCTGCTAATAACACGTGACTCACACAGTCTTGGTTACTTGTGAGTTAACCTGTTTGTTCACAATGACAGTATTTTGGCACTCCTTGATCATAATTAATTTTGCCAATCCCCAGGCAAGACTCGAATCTTAAATAGACTCATTGGAGATTAAAGCCGAATGCGCTAGCCACTGCTTTTGTCCAGCCAAACAAGGAAGGGAACTTTATTTATATTGCATCAAGTTGCACTTATTTTTGTCTATGTTTTTATTATATAAAACTATGATGTTAGTTTAATAGGTAGTGACTCCTAAATAAAGTGGATATATACTGTTTTATGATTTAATTGTTGTGTCCTCATGGGTATCAGGACGTTCTTGTGAAAACAATTCAACATGACCTACCAGGATCACGTCATCAACCTTCATGGTCAAAATTTGGTGAAATATCATACAGACTTCTCTTACCCATACTTTTACAAGTGCGGGTCACGATGACATTAATCCAAGAACATCTTAGCTGTTGTTTTATGTTCTTTCTAAACCAAACGAAAGTCTTGTTTCAGATTCTTGCACAACAACAAAGACTATAAGCAGCTCATTTGTAAAAGAATTCCCCATTTAAAAACTGGAATAATTAGAATCGCAGCTTTGACTTAGGCATTGGCACATCTTGATTGCATCCACAGACACGTTATATTGCTAAGAGTTGCTAAAATAAACATTATTTTGAGGCATGATGAGAGCTCAAATTTTTCTTGGTCCCATTATTTCGACAGGTACACATATAACGAGTATTACCAAAAGGTAACCCAAAAGGATATAGGGAAATATTCTCCCAACACAACGCCTTCCCTGTGGTTCCTTTCACCTCGCCTTTACAAGCAACTATCAAGCGGACATTCTGAAAGGTGTCCCTGAGGTTCACATCACAAAAAACATTCTTCACTCACACCGTCCGAGAAATACTCCATCTTCTATTGAAGACGATTTCACTTTATTGATTCCCCAGTTCAAGTGATTTGATATAGTGAACTTAGCTCGAATATCCGTCACCGGGGGGCAGTTGAAGATTTATCAAGAGAGTTTTGTTGGTTCCAAAGATACCGAGCAGTTCCAGTTTGTCAGATCAGTTTCATTATGTATGTGCAGTCACTGAGAACTAATCACATGTCTAATTTCAACCAATCCGGTTAATGATATGGACACGTAAACAAGCCAGTTGAATGTAATTAAACTCATCCTTCCAATAACGATCAAAGCAGACGACAATTATTGCCTAGCAGACGAGAGATTTTCCTGTGTCATGAGTTTTGCGGTTACCTTCATCAAAGGGAGAAGGGACCAGCACAGCAGACGACCTAACGTTATGAAACGTGTCGTTGACTTTCCATAGTTTCCAACCTCCAAGCTGCATAAAATCAATGGACAACAGCTAATGACTTCCGGACAACCAAACGTAATTAAAAGTTATCTTGTTACTGGATTAAGATTTCCAGGAATTGGGTCCATGAGCTCCTGCTATTTGGGTTACTGCGGCAGTTTCTGAACAGTTTCCGGCTGATGCTTTTGAGTAATTGTTTTATCTATGCAAATTTTATTCTTATATATAGACACGTCCAGTCTGATTTAAATTGACCTTGTTCCGAGTAATACAATTTGCAAAATTATGCATCTACCGGGATACGAAGAGGTTCTGTAGATTCCTCTCCACAAGGTCTGAAAACACCCCGTATAGGCGCATGTTCCGAACCAGTTTAGCACAGCCAAAGCCCAGTCAACTAGCTGACACACAACGTATCATTTAAACGGTCACTGTTTTGAAAGCATTCGGAACAGACTAAAGGATAGCTGTTTGGAGTTCTCTGCCCCTAGCTTCTCGCACCGAAAGCATTTGTTGGGCGTTTTTTGATTGGCTGCCTGAATTGCGCTCGAACACGCGAGTCTACGGACTGTTGTCAGACGGTATGGCGTGGAACCTACAACCGATATGAGTTCGTATCCCGGTAGATGCACTATTTTGCAATTTTTATTCAACGGAAACCGTCGATTTTAATCAGACTGTAGACACAACCCTTGAGCACATCGATCAACAGTTCCTCTTATCTGCATTATCTCAGCTAACGACTACTGGACAACTGAACGTAATTAAAATTTATCTTGTTATTGGCTAAAGATTTCCAGGATTTGGATTTTGCTTTGGGCTCACTGCGGCAGTTTCTCCTGTAAATAGTACCGTGAATGCTGACAGTTACAGCTACCATTCACAAGTTTGAACAATACATGGTATTGTCCCTGAAGCGAGTATTGATCAACTGTATATCTTCATCAACCTCATTATCCACGTCAACCTTACATGCAGGATACGTATGTCCTATGACTGTACCTATGTTCTCAATATAATGCACAACCACTAGCCGTGAAAAAAGTGTAGTCTTGAAATTGTCAGTGCATAACAAAAACATGACGGGACGCTAATTTGTTATAAAATGGATATCACAAGTATCACAATTCATGCAAAGATATTGAAGATAAGGTGATTAAATTTAATTAGAATAAATTTATTCCCCAAAATATTTAAAAAATGGTATAAAATTTGGAGAAAAACAATACAAATCCCTTCTCAAGTGAGTATAATGTATTAATGAATCCTACTTGTAAGTGGAAACAAAATTCACAAAAACCTGACCAAAATCCAATGAACATTTTATCATATTCCTTTACACACTGAGACCCCCCTCCGCACCCCTCCTTGTATCTCCATCCCACAAAGATTTGTATATCAAACGCTTTCGGAGAAGAAGTCGCTCAAAGGTTTTACTTATAACGTCTCTGGCGGCCATATTTGTGGGTGTTTGCATTCGTGATGAACAAACCTTGACCCCCTAGGTGTCAGGTGGACACTCGCCAGATTACAAATTTGGGGATGCAGCGGTTTTGGAGAAGAAGATGATAATGTTAAAAGTTTACGGACGACGGACGCCGGCGACGGCCCATGCCATAAGCACATCTGGCCTTTCAGGCCTATCAGTACTGTTACATATATAGTTGAATGTAAACATTAAATGCAAGAATCATTATCTTTGAGACCGTTTATATATAATAACTGTGTTTATATAAATGTTAATTTCTTAATCATTTTCGTTTTCATGAGGTCTGAAAACGTTTACGACATTACAATGATTAATTGCTGTTATGTTCGTAACGGAAATCAAAGATGTCAACGACACAGTGTTTGACATTTACGTTGATTAAACATTTCATGATTCTAATGAATTTTTTTATTGATTTTTAATTACCAATTAAAATGTGTGGATATAAACCTGAAATCGGAATGGGGTCGATGGGAACGATGATTCTATGAACTTAATAGCTTGTTCACGAATCCTAATTAGATTGTCGTATTAAATCAATTTGGAATCTGAATAGAACAGTTAGACAATTATCTCCAGTTCATCAAGTACAACTATATATATCAAAAGTTTGTTCACCTGATTTCAAAATCCTATGTAAAGGCGTGTATTATGGATAGTACCGGATCCGTTGCCACGCACATCCTTGCGTTTGACAAAGCGTTCGTGTATGTCCGTGTGTATGATACCATCACTTTATTTGCATGGTTGTGCTGCAATATCTCTAATCTCCCAATTAGAAGAAGACAATGGATAGAGAATCTATTCGTATATTTGACTATTGTTTTCAACTGACTCAAATTGTCCTGGGAATTAAACGAGCATGTTGACACATAACTCTTTCCTGACTGGCTTTGTCAACGATTCAACGATTCAACGATTTTATTACTCAAAAAAACACCTTAGTGGTACAAGAGCATACATAGATACATATTTTCATAATAAAGGCATGCGTCTTATGGCAGACCATTATTGATTACATATATAATTAATTAATTAACCGATCACATACAGTTGGTTACATAACTTAAGTGTAAAATATCATTTAGTGATTAAACATTGGATAACAGATTGTTAAGATGGATAACGAAGTTTGACAAAAATTTCATATTTCGTTTAGTTGATGGAGTTAGAGCATGGGTAAGGTTACATATAGCGTTTAAACTCTGCATAATGGGTAAATATAACTTTCGTTTTTCATATAACGTTGGACATGTAAGTATATAGTGTAATTCGTCACCTATTTCATTCAAGTTACAGATTTTACAAGTTCTTTCATCTCTTGGTATGCTATGCCATCTTCCAGTTTCAATTGGTAAGTTTAGGTTTAATGTTCTGAATTTCAAAATCGGCATATAGATATTTCTTGGTAAAAGAAGATAATTTTCAAAAGCAAGTGATTGTTTATAGTGTTGATAATAGAGTCCTTTTGGGCTTGATCTGATGTTTTCTCGCCATTGTTGAATAAATTGATCAGTTAGAATTTGTCCAGCTTTCAGAACTAGGAAAGACGTAGAGCATACCAACGGATTTACAAATACATTTGATAAGCCAATTCTATCTAATAAAGTTTTGATAAAATGAATCCATGGGTCTGATATGATATTTTCTTTGTATTTGTTAAGGCTGATATGATACAACACATTGGATAGTTTTAATGTTTCAGCACATGTTAGTTTGTGCCAAAAAGACAGCATACGTTGATAAATCTTTATATAAATTGGTGATCTACCAAATTCGCCATAAACGATAAAATTTGGTGTTGTTTTCGTAAACCCGAGGCAAATTTTAAGAATTTGATGTGGATATTTTCTATAAGATCAAGTTTCTCAAATCCCCATACTTCTGAACCATAAATTAAAATAGGAACAATCATCGTATCAAATGCCGATATTAGACAATCGAGAGGCAAGTTCAAATTTCTCGCTTTTTTCAACAAACTAAACATGGCTTTTGTGGCATTCTCAGCTATAGCTTTTATTCCAGTTAACATTCTTTTATTTCACTTATCAATCAGCTGGGCTGTCAAACTAAAACCTTTTCAACATGCAACCGATAGTATTACGGTTCACATATACATGTGTGTACATTTTTATAAGAAATAATAATTTGGGAAATACTAGTTAATTACAGTAGGCTATTGCCTTTGATTTCTTAAAAATATTTTGTATCGGCCTTTCGTGGCTCGTCACCATTTCGTTACACTTGTGATGTCATTCTATTGTTCCCCGCACCAATATTTGTCATCGAGTATTTAGTTCGAAATAGTTATGTCCTAATTAGGAGATATTAAGTACTAATTAGGAGATACTAAGTACTAATAAGGAGATACTAAGTACAAATTAGGAGATAATATTTTCAAAAATATGTTTTCATGTGACCCTAATACGCTTCCATATTTCCATACGAAATACATCGGTTCATTATTTCAAACTTTTAAAAGTAATCTTGTTCAATAGTTCAAACTTCGAGTGTAATTGAAGTAGGCTATCTTGGCTCTGGTTACTTTTGTGGACTGGGGAGATACTCGAACATTAACTACACTTACTGAATGGTGAATCGGACATTAGCATACATACCTAACATTAGGATCTACGTTATTACATGGCGTTATTACATCGCGTTATTACATCGCGTTATTACATCCCGGACTTTATATATGATATGTGCACGGTGGCACATAGCAACAAATACAACTTTAGGGACGCAGCTGCATTAATATTGTCGTCACCTTCTTAAACATCTTGGAAAAAAACGTTTAAACTGTTTAATTAATATTGTTACTATACGCTGATTAGCTCTACTGGATAACTACACACGATTTGATTTGTAATGACACTATTCAAGTTTATATTTAACATAAAATTGACAAGAGATCGCAATTATTTTGTTAATTATTTTGTTAATTAAATCTAGAGGAATATAACTCCGTTATTGTCCACATATTTAAAGGGGCTAATGCACGTTTTCTATAAATCATAATCATTTCTGTGCATTTAAAATAGAATTTCAAATATGAGTATCTGTTTCCTGTGGCCTAGATAATTAATGAAGATTATGACTTGACAAGCAGGTCAATACACACGTATAACAAGCTATCGAAGACAGTGTATAATGGAATCAATGTTTTCATCACTAATGGGCCTTATGTTTGTTGCCGTCATGTCATGTTTTGTAAAGTGAATCTATTCTCCGAGGTTAACATGCTGATTCAATCGATGTGTTTTGACGACCTAATAAAAGTACATTCCAATCTCTACTTACTGGATTCCTTAATTACAATAACAACTTTCTTAGATCTACCACAACCAAGAGGCTACGTAATTCTATCATGGCGAAAACAAAACTATAAAGGAAAGAGTTAGACAGTATCAAACAATATGATACCGTGTGACATTGTAAACAATAAAAACACAGACGGTGATAAATAACCAAACGTGAAGCTTTAAGTCAATACGAATTACCTACAGGAATGTTTAAATTAATGAGGTAAAGATAAAAGTATAATGTTCACAGTCATAGCAATAAGAATCGTTAGAATTAATTTGACACGTATTATAACATTTACGGTGGAGCTATCTAAACATTAACCCGGCTATAGCAAACATCTTCACTCTTGTGCATTGTGTATGTGGTAAACCTGTGTACAGCATTAACATGTATGCAGGGCGTTTACAATAATAATATTCAAAATATTATGATATTATTATCATACATAATGTTTTCTATGCAATATTCAACCACAAACAATACAAAATAATGATACACAAACATGTATATGATAAATAGACATTTGGAGAGAGAAAAACAGGCTCAAGAATCAAAACAATACGACACACACGATAAAAGGAAAAGTCGACGAAACAAAACAACATGAAATGTTTTGACACAAAAACATCTAGAGCTGCAGCATATTGATTAATGCACTGAGCATAAGACATGATTACGGAATATTGACAAAAACAAGAAATGTGTCTAATTATTTGTAACGTTTGATGTGGTTAAGACTCTCCGCGTGATGTCCTTGTCTCCTTGTGCTCTCTCGTGTCCTTGTAAATACCTGGCGACGTCACCCCTCTGTTGAGCGCGTTTAATCTCTTCATGCAGTATTGTACACTGAAATCTGGCCACGCTACACAAGGAACTTATGCTATAACTACGCAGTATATGAAACACAGATTGTAATATGTTGCATATGTAATCCTCTATTTTAGCTACATTATATTCTCAGTGTTGAGAGCGTTAAGTTTCAAGAAACAGAATTCCTTCACAAGATGGTTAAACCTGAAGAAATCCAAGCATACACACTGCCAGGCCCCCTCTCCCCCATCTACCCACGGAAAGGTGAAAACGTATGGAAACATGAATACATAGACTCAGCATCCCCCGCCAGACCACAGAAATCGAAACAAGGGCAATAATTCAAGAAGAAATGATAGTGAGCTACTTATTTTCATTCCATCAAGGTATCAACTCTCAACTCAACCCTCAAGCCACACAAGTTATTTGATCTTAAACAGTTTCTGAGAAAAGACAGAGTCGAAAAAGACGAAACAAAGGGCAATAAATCAGGGGGGGGGGGGGGGGGGGGGGAAATCACAATTCATACCCTCAAGCATCACACCATATTTGGTTATCATATCATAAATAGTTTCTGAGAAAAGTTGTCCCCCTTTGGAGTCACCATGAACAAAGTAAAATAAATACGGAACAAGGGCAATAGCTTCGGGAAAAAATATTGCACGCTTCTCATTTTCGAACTCCATCAAGGTATATATGCTCTAAAGCTACACACTACACAGGCTGTCCCTTTTATCTCGGACGGACGGACAGACGCACGGACGGACGGAGCATAAACCTATATCCCCCTTTCACGAGGCGGGGGATAATAAATGCTACCCGGATAGAGAATATTTGGAAATCTTTTCGTTATGCCCATGACGTTGTGAAGATGCCTACTCCACCTATCTTTCACTGGTATCCAGAGATCTGAAGATGAGGCCCGACGTCCGATGATCTAATTAAAAAGTAGATGTAAATCTTTTTCTCAATTCAGATGAAGTAAATAAAGCATGAAAGAATCTTAAATTATGAAAACGTAAGTTTACCTATATGGAGGAAGAGTCAGACAAAACATTGATGAGATTATACTGAACATTATGTTACTGATATCGGTTGACAGCTTGTGTTTCAGTCTGTTTTCTCTTGTAAGCCTATTGGAAAACAAACAGGTTACGTGGGGAAATGAGGACAGAATATAGAGAAAAACAAGAACATTATATAATTACACGTGTCGTTTGATGTGGGTTAGCCTAACTTCTCCTGTAGGTCGATGTTCTAGTGAACTTGCTCGCTACAGTAAAGGTCCTGTTCTCAGAAATACTGTGCTCTCCATATGTGGTATGGCGGTAAAGAGAACAGAGAGTCTTCTATTGAATTGGTGATGTACAGATTGTGATGTGTGTCAATCAGAGAAGGAAATGAGGCACACAAGGCGTTTCATGTCTGTCTAGAGCGAGCTGACAGGAGACAAACAACAAGTCATATCATGAATAAAGAAGTTGTTATCCATATAATTTTCGCAATTCTTATCATTCCAACTTCTAAACTGCCTCTCAAAGAAGCTATCCGGCGTCAACATGGAGACGTGGCAATCCGAACTTAGTCTATTAGTCCATCAGCTTGATAAAGACACAAGCATCTGTGTCGAAACGTCGCGTGTCATGAATAAAGAAATTGTTATCCATATGATTTTCGCAATTCTTAAGTCTATCTGGTTGCTTCACGTGTACATTGATGATCTTATAAAGTTAATGATGCACACGTTACTCCGAAGTGAAAATATTTCGTCATATTTGCGACGTATATATGTGAAGACTCCAATTCACGTACTCACCAAGCGTTCCGAATTTCCAGTAATCAAGTATGCAGATGCATGCTAAGACCATTGTAATCAAAACGATAAATCGCCAATACAGCCACAACGTTAGACTCATGCTCCAGTATATGGACAACGCGGAAGTAACACAGTACAAGAAAACAGTATAAGAGGAGGTGTCACTACAGTTATTTCTCAACCAGTCGTACTCTACGTACTAGTATATTTGATTCTTCATTGATTTACGGGCACATTACCTTGACGACGTGTTACACAACATTTGAAATATAATTTTTTTTTATCAGTAACCTACTTTCCATTGCAAAAACTGTGATCTGGTCACTGAGGATCACATAAGATGACGTTTATAAATGTAATTACAATTTATAACTTATTGTGCGATTAAGTGTACAAAAAAGTGTGAACTTGTCATTGTAAGATATGCAAATTCTATTAATATGGATACATAATTACGACAAATAAGAATTCAAATTTATTGAAATATATTTGAAATGAACACCAAGCTCATGGGTTTGTGTTGAACACACAAGTCGTTGACCGAATACTAACACAAGTCATATTCCTCGAAACGCATTGTTACAATGGCGCCAACCTAGCACGCTATTATCAACTCTCAGCTCAGTGTAAGATGTGGACAGGATTGAATTGTCACATATTACTTTTCCTCAGTTATTCAGTTATTTGTGATTAATCTTAAATCATACATTATATTTGACAAGTGACCAAACCAAAAGATAAATATGCAAATAAATATTGCCAATAACTCATGTCTCAGATGTTAGTTCTCAGAATAATCTTTCAAATAGATAAAACCTTGTCATTAAGTAGCATCGACAGTTCGCTTCACATGTCCCCTTAATTCAAATCTAGGTATTTGATATTTTTCAATCACAAATGGCAAACAAAGAATAAAATATTTGATATAAAAATCCCAATTGCAGTTTATTAAAAGTCTTGTTATGATTGTTTCCGAGGGACAGTCCTCTTCAGAACGCCGAATCTTCATTTTAGACATTTAAAGTGGTTTTTTTTGTTGAAAATGTTGAAAATGTCAAAGCGTCACTCATTATCCATGTACAAATGACTACAATTTAGCCATCTAATGAAAATAATTGGTTAGTTAGGTGAACTATAATGATCTTAAATAAGGACAATATATCAAAACATATTTATGTTTGTGTTAATATATAATATCATATTATCAAGTATTTACTTACACAAGACAATGTAAACGTAGAAATATAAGCAATTCAAGGGTTGTTGGATTAAACAAAAGTGTAAGCAATCGACAAATGTGGTGTTGTTTGCAAGAAGAAATGACATATGCGTCTTTCATGCTGTAACCTTTATATATTTCATTTCTGATCTTATAGATCTGATGAAATGGAGTATCGACCATGGACTAAGCAAATGACCGTTCCATAACAGCGAGCGCTTATAATCGCTCAAGTAGCGCTCAAGTAGCGCTCATTCTCTCCTGAACGACATGGTGAAAAACCTCAAAGTTCGCTCGCTTTGCTTCGTAGCGCTACATTGAGCAATCGCGTTCGCTAATTGAGCGATTACTTTGAAACCTCTCTTGAACACGGCCCAGATCTTCGGATCTTGCAATTGTTGAAAGGGATGGTGATCTAAACAAAACCCCATCGACGAACAATAACGACCATCTAATGCGCGTGAAGGACCTAGAATACACCATAGTGATGTGGTTGCTTTGTCTATACACGCTGTGTAGAGGTTGTCGGAATACACATAGTGATGTGGTTGCTTTGTCTATACACGCTGTGTAGAGGTTGTCGGAATACACATAGTGATGTGGTTGCTTTGTCTATACACGCTGTGTAGAGGTGGTCAGAATACACAGGTTAGTTATCAAGTTGATTGAAGAGGAAGGTGCAATCCATTTGAATAATACAGGCAGTCCCACCGTTACATATCATAACCCTTCCTCTCCTCATCCATCCGTCAACTGTTTATGTGCATTTAACCACAGATATTACCTGTTATGAAAAAACACCCCCTTCGTTCACAAAACGTCATAAATGTAGAATGTATGTAACGATTTCATTATTTTCTAAACCCCTCATTTAATAACAAGAGAAATCAATACAAAATTGTCCCCGTCAGGATCCCAACTGATGAGCAGCAGCATTAACACGTCCAAGTCTATCGAGTGGGCAGTCATTAGTGGAACAGCCTTCAACACAGGCTTACGTTAAGAAATCTGCATTCTAAGCAATCTATGTACATGTAACACATCAATATGAAAAAAACTATAGTTAAGTGGTGCCTAATGGAGGCATATAGATCACGTCGCGTCAGTGGAGAATAGCATCGTGGGAGCTGCTACCCACTGGATATACACTGTAGACATGGACGTTCTGGGAACTATTAATACACCATCAATCTGATATAGACCTAATTCCATAGGATTTTTTATCAGGGGACTAAGTGAAACCTAGTAGAAAAATAGATTGTGGTATGTCGGCAATATCTTTCAAGACTCTTAATTGTAATGTAACGTTACAAGTATTTTTTAAATTTAGATTTACTGATCCATTCTGCAGTAGCCCTTTTGGACTCAACCCTTACTGACAATACGAGAAGGCTGTTTTAGGCTTCATCTTGAATACAATATCATAAATATACAATGTTAGATCATTCTTAACGTTATTTGAGACATGATGTGTCTTACAGATATTGTATATTAGAGACGTTACACACTTGGCGGGTGTCAGCTATGGGTATGTAACTTTATCACTCCCGTTTGGTCATGATAACCTAACTCGCAAAACCTGTGAAATATATATATCCATATTACAAAGAGAATACTGTATCCAGTTTGAAAATACAATGAACTGCTTTAAACATTGCAGGATTGTTCCGTGAGAGTGTAAGCCAGATAGTGCCCTGCTTCACTCGCCTTATGGCAACAAACTGTAAGTATCGTGAGTCTTTATATCATAACCATTCCGACCAGGTCATTGTTTACTATATATACATAGTATATATCTCACTGACAGTGACTCATTTACGTCTTGCTATCGATCAGTCCCTGTACGGTCATTAGTATCCGAGTTTGCAGATATATTTTTGTTGTTCCTCTGATATTGATTTTTTTTAAAACTTAAATTTATTGACTTATAAAGGTATTTTATCATATGATTTTACCGTTCTAATGATGTCATATAGGTATTAGACAACGTTTGATAGATGACAACATTTATGTTGAACACCACAACAAATAATCCACACAACAAAATGCAGCAATCAATGGAAGCGCATTCCCGCACATGACACAGATAAGAAATATATAATTAAAGAACATCAATCGAAAACGATTAAAGAAGTAATCACACACATGCTGATTAATGTCTGTACATTATTGTTGTATGTCAGAGAAATCTATGTGAACTTGCACTGGTAGCTTATCGAGGAGATACAATCATTAAGTTTCCTTTAAGGGCTCCATACGTGACTCCATTAATTTAAATCTGAAGGGCTCTAAAACGATCTTTGCGAATTCCAAGTGGTTTGAAAAGAGCTCTTGGGGAAGGCCGATCGAACAACATTTCTGCTGCGCCCTCTGCAAGCAGTGAAGAGGCTGGCGGGAGAGGACTTGGCGCTTTTTTCAACATCTGGGTGTTTAAGCGCTGTGGTAATGGTATTATTTCCTTTTCTCTGTCTTGTTCAATCACTGACCACCTGTTTCAAACACAAGAGATCATTGTGGTTCTACACCTTCCACAGTATTCAATGATCGCCGGGCAACCAGAGTCCTGATCGCTTAAAGGCTGCAGCATGGCAAACAAGAGAGCTGGACTACTCGACAGATGCACCAGAGGAAAGAGAGAGGGTGATAGAACGGCCCCTGGTCGGAAAACGCTTATGCTGTAATTGACAACTCTGAACAGAGATATCGATCACCAGGCTTTAAATGGCCCGAGTTTTGAACGATCTGAATTATTCTCGTGAATAGCGTTAATTTATGTGAGTATCACGTTTTTTAGAAACAGGCTGTAATTGATAGAATTGTAGTATAGGCGTGTTAATAAACTAATTATTACTATATCAATCATTATCTATGCTGAAATTTATTAGCAAATGAAGTTGATGATTCAAATAATTTTAAATAAAACTTTTTTTTTTCTATTAACAGAGAACATGTTCAATGTAACCTTTAAAATAACAGGAGCGAGAATGAATCAAACATTCGGCCAACATTTTGTACCTGCGCTGTGTGACAGACATATATTCACAGTTTGGGTTTTGCTTCTTTCTGCCCATTCGAATTTTCGAATTCTGGATAACGCATATGTTTGCATCACATTGACAATACATATACCTTGATGAGTTGTCGAATATCAGCCATTGTACAATGCAACCTTGATGTCCAGGCATACGTTGTTGTAAGTACCCATTAATCTAACTATACGTATACTTAACGTTTTAGGACGTAGTTATGAATACAAATGTTCGACCTAAAGGCAACAGTCGATACACTCTTAGAAGTTTATTCGAATTTCTTTTATCCTTTTGAATTCAAGCCCTTATTCCCAACATCTAACTGTAAATTATTACGTCTTATCCTCGACAAGGGACTGAATCATCTTAAGTTTCTTGCAAGATGTTTTCCTCTTTGAGAGAAAGTGAAAACCCTTTAATCATATTCTTTCCACTTAGCTAGTCAATAACGCCTTAAAGAATTGTCGGACATCAATATCTCTTATGTATTATGAAGGACCATACATGGCCACATATAAAACTCTCGTTTACAGGATAATTTTCAAAGGCGTCAAGTCAGGAGGCTGTTAGGAGTACTACAACAAGATTGCTCAACTTGCGAGCGAGTCCTACCACGTTAGCATAGGCTTGTGAAGCGCTGTAATGAGCCAGGATGTATTCCCGGATGGTCCAGTGTTGGCCGGAGCGTAGGGGTCAGATATGAAGTGGACCCTCTTAGACCATGACTGAGTTGGCAGAGAGGGGATTCATCAAGCTACGATTGTTAAAGATTTCCTATCAAATCTTGACCAGTGAGCTTCATTAGATTGTAAATCCCCACTAAAAGCCACTGAGACACCCCGGACAGCAATCAGCAGGAGATTTCTCTCCATTTACATTGCCCACCGAGCGCGAAACAAATCCTAAAGTTATGAGCAAAGATCAATGATCGAATATACATTTCGCACAATTATCCCATTTTCCGCCAATCGGTTAATTGAATTCCTGGTTTGTGGTCATAAGTGTCCTCGGATTAGAGGGTACACACTGCCGGTCAAACAGACAAAGTCGGGAATGATAACATCACATATCTAATTAACACGGGGTAGGAGGGTAACGTCGAAGTGGAACTCAATTGAAAGGAATGCTGAAACAGTTGTGTATAGCATTTGAACTAAAGGGACAAGAAGGCAACAATACATCGAAAGGTAATCATCGTAAAATGTAGCTGAGCAAATAATATTAATGCTAAAAACAACATTTGAACCATTTAATTGTAACTATCTGATCAAATATGGATAATAATAAAATAGTTAAACCATCTCATTTGCCGCTGATTGAATATGAATGATGGTAAAATAGTTGAATCATTGAAGTGGAGCTGATTGAATATGAATGATGGTAAAATAGTTGAATCACTGAAGTCGACCTGATCAAATACGGATACTGATAAAACAATTTGATTATCTGTCCTATATAAATGTTGGTACATATTTGAATACCAACAATGTGAGCCAAATTTAAAAGGGCCATAGGAAAAGCCTTAGGAAAATGTATTTAATACTCAAATGAACGACATAAAGGCTCATGACACGTTGGCGAGATCTGGAAAAGAAAACAAGATAATAATAATAAATATCCCCTGAACTGTTTTATCAATCTCCGTAGACTTTAAAACCGGAGACAAAACGAAGATTTCGAACTTAGATACGGCTTATCAGAAAGGAGAATGGTGCAATAGTGTCTAGAAGACACAGAGATCTGGTGCAATCAAATATTAGACTACATACGGATTAGACGACTTGGAGATAACGGACAAACGTTGAAATAACATAAGTGAATATCTATAATGCATCTTAACGAAGGGCGGGAATAGTCACCTTTGTACAATACTTTCTCAACTCAGTAAATACTAGCACTTCCTTGTGTTAGAAATGTTTTCTCAACTCAGTAAATACTGGTACCTCTTTGTGTTAGAAATGTGTTCTCAACTCAGTAAATACTGGTACTTCTTTGTGTTAGAAATGTGTTCTCAACTCAGTAAATACTGGTACTTCTTTGTGTTAGAAATGTGTTCTCAACTCAGTAAATACTGGCACATCCTTGTGTTAGAAATGCTTTCACTTACATGTGCTATCGGTACCATGCACATTAATGTTTACTTAACCTACACTTAGTATATTAAATTTCAGTGAATCTTTGGCGTCTTTTGTCACCGATTGTCCGCTTCGTGTCCCGTGAATCAATTTAGCCATACTTCACACAGGATTATTTCTATGAAGTCGACACATATTTACTATGCCCTCGATTACATCCCGAATTTTAAAAAATCCAGCAAATGGACACATACTTGTCACTTCAACGTATGTTGCTGACAATAATGCCAAATGAATGACTGAACAGTGCTAAAGTAAAATATTGTAGAAGATTCTGTGACTTTCATGCGACATGCAGATTATTTCTGAAGTCTGTTAGTTAAGCGTTGAAACCTGCGAAACATTAAGCAAAGAGGATATCACAAGAGCAGAAACGTATAAGCACATTCTATCTTCTAGAGAAATCAGGCATTTGTGAAAGGATCGTCAAATCGTCTCTCTGTGTATATTACAAATCAAGATGATGAAGCATCTTCAATGAATTTGTCAGTAAACTACAGTAAGATGCTAATGGGAGAAATCAAAGTAGAGTGGGTGAATACGCATAAGCTTCACATCCTTCTTTTTTACACGACATGCTAATTAAGACTTTCCCTGGAAGCATTTAAGGCTCAAGTTTCAAACTTGAGACATTTAATTACTTCCTTACGAAACCTGATCGTTTTGTTTACATGTAAAATAATCATCTTAACCGTTAGATGAAAGTTTGTAGAATGACATGAATGGATAATTTATTTTATACCTGATTGAAGTTCTCAGTGTTCATCGTGGACAGTGTCTGAAATTAAATATTCGGTAAAAAATATATTCAAATATGTACAGCTCATTCGAATGGGTTTATCTAGAATCTAATTCTTTGCACAGGATTCCTTTCTGTTGAATCTTATATTCATGGTGGAAATGCGCTTCGAAGAGACTGTTAAAGTCAATCATTAATATATACCATGAACAAAACATGTCAATTTAAACAAAAGGGATGATATGGTTTTACGATATTTGGCGTCTTCAGTGTAATAGCCGTGTTCATTTAATTCTCATCTAGCGGTGTTGATATCGTCAGGAGAGGCGCAGGGCTGTGTGAAATACATTCGTATCTCCATCACGAGATATGTGATATCCCACTGCAGTAGGAAGAAAAGATTACATCCCACTGCAGTGATGAGAAAAATGTGATATCCCAATGCAGTGATGACAAAACTGTGATCCTACTGCAGTGGTGAGAAAAGTGTTATCCCACTGCAGAGATGAGAAAAGTGTTATCCCACTGCAGTGATGAGAAAAGATGTTATCACACTGTAGTGATGAGAAAAGATGATATCCCACTGCAGTGATGATAAAAGATGATATCACACTGCAGTGATGATAAAGGTGATATCCCACTGCAGTGATGATAAAAGGTGATATCCCACTGCAGTGATGATAAAAAGTGATATCCCACTGCAGTGATGAGAAAAGATGTTATCCCACTGCAGTGTTGAGAAAAGGTGATATCCCACTGCAGTGATGATAAAAGATGTTATCCCACTGCAGTGATGAGAACCATGTTATCCCACTGCAGTGATGAGAAAGATGTTATCAAACTGCAGTGATGAGAAAAGATGATATCCCACTGCAAAAAGGTGATATCCCACTGCAGTGATGATAATAGATGTTATCCCACTGCAGAGATGAGAACCATGTTATCCCACTGCAGTGATGAGAAAAGATGTTATCAAACTGCAATGATGATAAAAGATGTTATCCCACTGCAGTGATGATAAAAGGTGATATCCCACTGCAGTGATGAGAAAGGGTGATATCCCACTGCAGTGATGAGAAAAGATAATATCCAACGGCAGTGATGAGAATAGATGTTTTCCCACTGCAGTGATGAGAAACGTGTTATCCCACTGCAGTGATGAGAAAAGGTGATATCCCACTGCAGTGATGATAAAAGATGATATCACACTGAAGTGATGATAAAGGTGATATCCCACTGCAGTGATGATAAAAGATGATATCCCACTGCAGTGATGATAAAAGGTGATATCCCACTGCAGTGATGAGAAAAGGTGATATCCGAGTGATGATGAAAAGTGATATCCCACTGCAGTGATGAGAAAAGATGATATCCCACTGCAAAAAGGTGATATCCCACTGCAGTGATGATAATAGATGTTATCCCACTGCAGTGATGAGAAAAGATGTTATCAAACTGCAGTGATGAGAAAAGATGATATCCCACTGCAGTGATGAGAAAAGGTGATATCCCACTGCAGAGATGAGAAAAGATAATATCCAACGGCAGTGATGAGAATAGATGTTATCCCACTGCAGTGATGAGAAACGTGTTATCCCACTGCAGTGATGAGAAAAGATGATATCCCACTGCAGTGATGAGAAAAGATTATATCCCACTGCAGTGATGAGAAAAGATTATATCCCACTGCAGTGATGAGAAAAGGAGATATCCCACTGCAGTGATGCTAAAAGGTGATATCCCACTGCAGTGATGAGAAAAGGTGATATCCGAGTGATGATGAAAAGTGATATCCCACTGCAGTGATGAGAAAAGATGATATCCCACTGCAAAAAGGTGATATCCCACTGCAGTGATGATAATAGATGTTATCCCACTGCAGTGATGAGAAAAGATGTTATCAAACTGCAGTGATGAGAAAAGATGATATCCCACTGCAGTGATGAGAAAAGGTGATATCCCACTGCAGAGATGAGAAAAGATAATATCCAACGGCAGTGATGAGAATAGATGTTATCCCACTGCAGTGATGAGAAACGTGTTATCCCACTGCAGTGATGAGAAAAGATGATATCACACTGCAGTGATGATAAAATTTGTTATCCAGCTGCAGTTATGATAAAAGGTGATATCCCACTGCAGTGATGAGAAAATATTATATCCCACTGCAGTGATGAGAAAAGGAGATATCCCACTGCAGTGATGAGAAAAGATTATATCCCACTGCAGTGATGAGAAAAGGAGATATCCCACTGCAGTGATGATAAAAGATGATATCACGTGCACACTGCAGTGATGATAAAGGTGATATCCCACTGCAGTGATGATAAAAGGTGATATGCCACTGCAGTGATGAGAAAAGGTGATATCCCACTGCAGTGATGAGAAAAGGTGATATCCGAGTGATGATGAAGTGATCATGAGGACATACTTCTTGAGACTTCATAAAGCTTATGTGAACCCACTACACAACAGTACATTGGAAACATTACTGCATTTTCTTAATTGAAATTAAAAGTCTGCTAAAGACAGATTCAAAAAGATTCATGCAACAGCTTAAAGTAATGAAGGAACCATTGGAAGTCACCGAGGTCACTGTGTCTCCCAAACACGTTATATACGTTTTCAGCTAAGTTGATATCAAGAGAACAAGATCATTAGAGACATAAAACGGGATGACATCAACCCCCTGATAAATAGTCATCAGTCAGTTTTAGTAAGTACCTGGGAATTTCAACAAGACTTTCCTATGTTTTTTTACATACTGTAACTCTAATGGAAAAGCTTGTAATATCAAGATGGTGCGTTTCCTGATGTTGAACAAGGTGACTACCATAGGCCGGGTTTTGGGGAGATTTTACTGCAAAGAAACAAAATTGATCTGTTTCACTTGAATGACCAACCATCAGTCCTCAGTAAACTATTCTATACTACACATTAGGTGATTCTTGGTGCTCATATCCCTTTCACGGTCCGGTTTTAAATAACTGACATTTAGCTTTCATAAAGAAAACTATTCCTGTCCTTAATATTAACCTTTTGTCGTCTCAATATAGAGACCTGCCACTCCCACAAGTTATAACGGGTAATAATACAATCTAAATAGAGAGAAAAGCCATACATCAAATATAGCAGGCACCTATGACATGTTCAACGTATATAGCAAAGGGTCACGTGACTTATCAACGACGATTAATCCAATGCCAGTAGGTCTCTTCTGTTATATTTAAACAGTAAGGTTTTTTGTATATAATTAACCTACTACAAAATCCATATGGTAAGAAATAATCACATTAAACTCAGTGTAGCTACGTCAAGGTCTTCACGATATCTGTTGCAATTATCTTCCTATTATACCAGGTTAATGAACTGATGACGTGGGGCAGTATTGGACAATCGTTTATATATCCAGGTGAAGGCATTATGACACGCTGGTCAATAAGTCAGCCATGGCATGTCGATATATCGTGCTCCACTCCCAGATATACGACCTTAATAAATAGATGACAATCGGGTTATGTTTTAATTTTAATTAACTAATGTGGGCCGGTGATCTATTGTCCAGATCTCAGGTCTGCACTGTACAAGAACGATGAAAAGGCTTGAATGGTGAACTGGGCATGTCAATAAAGTTGAAAGTTGAAGGAACAATAGGGCGGGACAATGCATGTTGAAATTGTTTTCGTAATCGTAGGAATTATGATAATCACAAACGCAACCTTTAACACCAATTTGCAGTATACAATTACACTTTTTTTCGAATTTGATTTTTCAATATTGCGGTAACATGCATACTAATTGTGAATCTTCACATATACATCATGCTGTGTATATTAGAAACTTTAACTGAGCCCTATCAAGATATTTGTCAATCCCTAAACGTACCATAGGTACCCATTATTTAATCTTACATAAAAACAATAACCTATTCCATTGAACCGAGGTGCGACCTCTTAAATATCTCATAAGTGAACAAATCGTCTCTACTCGATATAAGACTACTTCTTTTTTCACGAATTCGTGTCCTCACTTTAGGGCAGTAATTAATTCATAACTCTTCTTGGTGGATTTGCCATTTCACGTCTCTTGAACTGTGTTTTGACAGACATTTGAATTCGGCAATGTTATCCCACACTGTCAAACAAGAATTCTGATTATAATGAAGCTACAATTTTATTCAAATGTAAACGACATGAGCAACATAAAACTGTGATAGTAATGCGTTCTTAATCAAAGAATATTAAGTAAAATGTTAAAACTGCATCATGATAAACCTACTCATAATTCTCAAAATAAGAATGATAAACGTTGTAGACATTGTTGAATCAAAACAATGCGGAATAAAGTTAACGAGTTACATGAGGTAATCTTTCAAAGGTAAGAAGTATGCAGATGTATATGTTTACTTATTTACCCTGATTCTGGTATGATGGTACTCGTGATAATGACACACTGCTATCAATGTAGCGCTCAACACATCCGGTTCTATCAGGGTACGTGTATCGAGGTAAGTCTGAACATCACTACACAACATCACTACAGAACATCTCTACACAACATCTCTACACAACATCACTACACAACATCACTACACAACATCCCTACACAACATCTCTACACAACATCTCTCAAGCAAGTCTCCCCCGAGTTGCTGGCTGTGTCTCAAATGGGTAGCGACTCATTACGAATGTATTCAATGTCAAGATCATTTTCCGCTCGACTAGAGGCCGGACTGTGTGTGGACTGGCCGTCTTGTTACTCAGCTTCTCATTACACATCGACATCAATCTTCACTTAGAACCTTTTCTACTGATCAGGCTCTTTGAGTTGGATTAAGAGGTTAAAGGTCACGACCCTGACACTCAAACACATGCTATATTGTGACTGATATCAACAGGACCATTCGACAACAGATCGGTGATGAATAGTAAGTTTGTAACTATACTGAAATCTCTGATGAAAAGTATCTTTGTAAACAATCTGCGAAGAGATGAAAATTATATTTGTAAAGATACTGCGATCCCATATACAGATACGACATCCCAGAAGAAAACGGAAACGTTCCTAGAAGATATACAGCTGCATGCCGAAAGTTTGTTCACCTACTTGTGTATTGTAATGCACATATCATGTAAACTAGCATGTCTCGTACCAATGCGATCTAAACTGATCACTTTGCATTTTGTATACAAGAAGACAATTGAGTGGTCGATATTCTGATTTGATACCTCATAGGGAACAGTTTTGACAGCTCGTTAAAGATACATCCATTGTGTTGTTGGGGTCAAATATGCCAAACGTTATTAATGGGGTTATTTTATGCAGAAGTATTGACTGCTGCCAAATCGTAGTCGACTCAGTCTAATGACAATATGAAAGTGCAAGTAGTGATTTCTGATCGAAAACCGGGCTATGCACCGCGATTTTTAATGACATTGTTCTCATATAGTTGATATGATAACTTTATTTAATTATGCCGTAATACGTCGTTTGAGAATGAATATTTCACTTATGGATATATATGCATGCTGATGCAATTTTATTGATGTTACAATGAACGCCAATTTACATGATATTTGCACTGAGTTTCCCCTGTAGGTGAACAAACTTTCGGTATGCAGCTGTACAACAATAGCATATCTAGCGTCCTCCTATAATTACTGATACATGAAGTTTATTCTTTATCACATTCATATTCCATATCTAACGTTCATGAATTTATCATTTTTAATACCACATGTAACTCAAAATGTGAGCTAACTCTTCAAAATACTACAAACGCATACTTATAAAACTGTCAGGTCTAAATTATGCTTAAATAGCATTAATAGCGGAGAGTTTTGTAATAATTATCAACATTCGAATCTAACCCATTATGGTTCAAACGAAAAGTGTCTTATTTATGAATGGTCATAAACGCAGACACGTGAATCTTTCCGTTGAAGTTTGGTTACACAAAGAGTTACCATTGTCTGATTTAACTTTTAATGAAAAATATAATTTACCCAATTATATAAATGTACCATTTGCTTTAACGCACACAATTCACTATTTTAACCAACCCTTTGAAATAAACATCAGAATTCCAGAACAAATCTCATTTCAAGTTATTTTTAATGGAATGACATCTTTTGAAAGAAGATGGAGTTTTATCAGAAGCATTCTCTTGTCACTAAAAGTGTTTGAGTATTAAACACTCAAATCGTTTATTTCGAGTGACGTAAACCATTTATTTTATTTCAACATATAAAAGGAAATTTGGATATATTTTAACTGTTACACGAAGGTTGTGTCACTAGGAAGCAATAGCATATAGTATAATGCCAGAATACTCCTATCCATCGAGGTGTCATTTTATTTGCTCATATTCCAGAAAACACATAAAGCCGATGATTCCCATCCCAACCCTTCTACCTGATTGGTTCTTGTTTAAGTCTGTTTTGACACGATATGAGGAAGTGATGTACCTTGTCCCCCCGGCCCTCTTAACCCATATAGTCAGAGTCCGTCTATAGATCTCTACACGAGACAAGTGCCCGTTTCCATAATACTCCTTTACAACCAATGTCTTTACTTGCTGTCTACACCTAGTGTCGATACTTGGAGTCTGAATAGAATCTGGTCATCTATCTTAATAAAGAAAGAGATTATTTATTTCTTACCAAATGCATTCATGGAACAAGTGCCCGTCCATCTAATACAAAAAGGAACATACAAGCCCAGCCCTGGTTAAGGCTGGAAGGTTAATAAGAATATACTGCAGATTGTCATATTTTATTTGTCACTTGTGATTCATCTACACGTTCCGTTCTGTAGTAACAACATGAAATAATAATATAACTTCGATTCGATTGATCTAAACAAATTTATCCAACTTTATAAAGTGGCAGAGAGCAAACATGAATATCACGTTGGGTGAAGTTGCAGTCAGTGATATAGTTAAGGACGGCGCTGTTCCGCTGTGTGTAGTTGAGTATGTACAGTTGAGCACCCACTGGAGCCTCGTCACTTCAACACAGCCTCTATCCGACTAGAGATTGCACCACGACATCCATGAAGTAGTCAAATCAATCTGTATATATATATACATATGTATATATATATATGTCTTTATTGATATGGGGTTATCTGTCTGGCTCCTCCATAAAATACAACAAGTCAGGTTATTAAATACTGTATTAACAACGGATGCATTCACAGAAGGGAAGGAGGCTGACTGTGGGGTTGGACGGATGTATATGTATGCTAGCCTATTAGCCTAAAGTAAAACAATTATCTACAGTGATGTATATTTGATATGTGTATATCTGTGTATAGTGTGCACATATATGTATGTGGAATGGTACGTATATAATTAATTAAAGAGCAATAACATACTGGGATTTATCAGTGACATTTTCAAGCCACAATGAAGATATCTGATATTTCTACAGTGGCCGGTGACGATATATCATATCGTCACTGACTAATAGCGGGAGCTACATGTACTTTCTACAATGTAAGCAAATGAGAGTTACTTAGTATGTTAAATTGATATTTGATATTTTATGAATGAAAATAGTAATAATTGCAATTAACAGTGTGAAAAAACATTATACGAGATAATCAACAGCCTCTTTAGATAAGTGAATGCGAGTAAACTAACATTCAAATGCGAGTAATCCTGTAGAGGTTAGTTTGCAGGAATGTTTAAGATGCCCTACTACGAATATAATTGAGTGAGATACGGCCTTCTTAGATCTTGCCAAACGTTGCTCCCGGTCTACTTACAGTATGTATAAGAACCGTTTGACTTATACCACGTCATAGACGTAAGGACCCTTTTCACTCGACCTCAAAAGTACTGACAGCTGGTAAAACATGCTCTATTCGTGCTTCATCGTCATACGTGGCAGGTTCCTGTTTGTACGTCCTAATATTTCTCCTTAAATTACCTATTATACATAGAAGTAATATTAGACGTGTTCCTGTATAGTATGATAGGTTTACAGTGAAGCTCTATGTGCGATAGCAGATGAATATAAACTGGTCAGGAAGAGACAACATATTCTCTATTCCAGAAGCCGATGGAGCAGTGCTGGACGCTCCAGATTACAAACAAAGGCATATAGTATGTTCACATATTCTTTCTGATAGAGAACGACGTCGACGTGTCCGTTCTTAAGATAGTTCTCTCAGTAAACCTGCGTCGTATAGCAGTAATCCTGTGAAGGGTCTCTTTAGTTGGGGTATTTAACAAATGGGTTATGAATCATCACACTTCTTTATTATTTTATACAGAGCGTTCGTATATATGTTCTGAAGTCTTCATCAGTTGATCTAATAAGTCTACAATCGTTGAGGTCTGAGTATTCCGAATGGCACCTTCGGGATGTTTAAACTACAAATAAAGAGAGCAAATGTCATAAGTAGAAAGTTCTCGTCACAGTACTGATACAGAGCTTCACACGACAGTACACTCTCTATCCTGACGTCCTCGCCCGGGTGTTGTGCGAGTTCATACCAGCTCCGAAACGTCGGGTGTGTTCACAATAATGAAGTTGATGTTACAAAACTCTTGTTTTCTTCTCCGAAACGTCGGATGTGTTCACAATAATGAAGTTGATGTTAGAAAACTCTTGTTTTCTTAGGTTTTCTACTTCTAAGATTTCATACATTATGTGAGTTCGCTTTCAAATGCAAAGGGGTAGTCAATTAATTCATACCATTACTTATTTCATCCAACTTTATATTTCATTCATATTAATTCAAAAACTTGCGAAAAAGTTGTAGAGTATGTCGAGACAACATTTAAGAGACAGATTTAAAACAAAGATGGCTGTGACATAACACGTTTCAGAATGTACATAACGAAGTTTATCCTTTTTCGTGAAGGCAGTTTGGTAATTAGTAATGATTAATTTTCTACGTTCTGTGCCGCCTTCCTCTCATACCTAGACTGCCGTATGTCAAAATCTGCTACTTGCACGTTCATTCAGATAGCACGTGTCGACAGATCCAATTTGAAGGTGATGTATAAAACGAATTAGGGACCTCAGCGCTTGAAATCCTGAAACCATATTTGTAAACAGGGAAACCTAATTAAAGCTCTCCGTAGATATTTATTTTTCTTTCTAAGTCTCCTCATCGGCACATGTGTGACCTGATCCTATTAATTGTAAATACTTAATAAGAAGAAGATAAGATCACGATGTTATACTAGCACAGACAGAAACACATTTACATGTCCTGATACACAGTAGAAGTTGGTGTCCATTCACCTGATGAAAAAACAGGAAATCCCAGAAACTACATACAATAAATAGTGTTTCACCCTGTAGGCTGTACATCTCAAACATGTTATATACTCACCACAATGATGATGATGTAATTATGCTGTACATTATTTCTTTTCATACTTACGATATAAAAAAGTACATTGAGTAAAGGCTCATTTGTACACGAACTTAACATGGACACATGGCTTTTATATGCTTTTAATACTTGATGGATATTTAGATCAAATCTATCTTTTAAAAGTACTTCAGGTACAATATATATTGGTTTTAAATTAATAATTCAGTCAGACTAGCAGACCTAAAACTATTATTGTACAGTGTTTATATGTGCAAAGTGTATTTTATGTAAATGTCATAATGACATTCATACAAAATTCTGCAATTACATTTAAAAAACGCCATCAATGTGACCTCATAATTTACGTATTGTTCTAAATACATTCCAAAAATGACAGATATTACAATGTAATATCCCACCAATGACACATATTACATGTGACGTCACAACAATGATACATATTGCATATGACATCACAACATAGTTGCTGCAGCCATATATTATATAAAAACAATGTATCTATCATACTATAAACTGTCGGGTAAATCGTTGAGAAACCCATCTCAATGAGACCTCGTATGGTGTGTTCTAATATCGCAATACCAATACTACACAATACACAACACACAACACTGCAGCCACAGCAAACAAATTTTATCTTACTCTTCATGTTTAACTGTAAAGTCACGCATTCTGCCACACTATACACTGTATTGACTCTTGTCCGACATACACACTACACTGTACATTGCACTATCAGATGGACTAGTGACTGTCAGATATGTCTGTATCATGAGCCGGATCGATTTGAAATTAACCACCTTCTGACTCATAAAGTCCGTTCAATACCTGACAGAAGCTGGCTGCTGAGTTTAGTACTTGTGTAGATCAGTTCTACCTAATGTACGTACACGAGAAACAAGGGCAATCCGTCATGAATGAAACACTTCTTTTCGCTGTGTTTAATGAAAATGCTTATGAGATATGAAACGCATTGTAAAGAAAATAGGTTAATTAATGATTCAATTTCACATGATATTTTTGAAACATTCTTGAGACACAATGGCAAATTATCCATTTAAACTTAAAGAGAAAGTAGAGTGATACAGTTTCTCTTTTGAAATATTTTTTCAATGTAGTTGTTAATACTCAAAAATATTTTCAAACTTCACTGTGAACTGACAAACGATGTCACCCCCATGTTCACATGCCATGGGAATGATACCAAGATCACGAAATCGACAATGCTGAAAGTTTTCCCTGGGCAAATGCTTTGTGAAACATGGACAAGGTTAGTACGCAGCATCCAATGTAAAACCTTCACTGTGACCTTGACAATAAAGTCAAGGTATGATGAGAATCCAGTGAACGATTCTTGAGCTATACTACTGACAAGGGTTTAAAAAGGCAAAGTCCTGATGTGACCTTGAAATGAGGTGTATGTCAACAAAATCTATCAAAACCTTAATGTCATTGCTAAGGACTATTTCCAGGTTGATCAAACAAATCTACGAAATAATGGCCGGCACCTTGTGACATAATTTTCGTAGAATATCATTAAATAACAATGACATGAATATCGTGTGTGTGTTTTTTTTAGGAAGGAGTAAACATTCATTAAAACAAGGTCGGGGTTTTATCCGAAATAAAGTAGTAGTAATCCAGAATGGCATCGCCGTGTTCATCGCAACGTTGTCATACACATGCTTAAATACTCCAACGTTGTACTTTTTACAGTACATATGTTTTTATCCTGAAATAGTTTTGTTAAAGGTTAGATGAAATGACATATGGTCACTTTCGGATTCGTTGAAAAGGGGTTTCAATTTGACAATTGCTAGATTTTAAATTTTTGAAATCGACCCATAAATAACTTATATACGGCTTTTTTTTAAAAGTGCCCAATTAAGCCCCGGCGACCAGAATGAAAATGGGCGGGGGTGGTCACTGAAGCGTATCGGGCTGTGACGTACGTGAAGGAGCCTCTACATGGCCGCTAATCATAATTTAACGCGTTTTCCCCACTTTTAAACTGCTCATATAAGACAGACAACTTCATCAAAACAACCCAAATTTTCGATAAACGGATTACTAAACTATTCAACTAGCGATTTTATATGGTTACAACAACCGGGGCGTGCTTTATTAGAGTGCATTCTGCGCTTTTGTATAGTATGTTTGTACCAATTAATCGCGGAACTAGAAGGGAAGGTATGACAGTTCAAGTGACACTGAAACAAGGGAAGAAGATTATCGCGGGAATCGGGTGAACAGAGATTAAGTAGCATCAATTGATCAAAGTATGTTGAATAATCGGCATGTTAATTTTGTTTTGTATGTATTAATAAATAAATATATATGGTAGGTATAACTTCATATACACTGAACGATTGACTGTTCAAACAAGCGAGACAACGTTGCAGATTTATAAATAACATTTTGTATTTAATATAAAAGATTACTGTATTTTAAGTTTGTCAATTAAAATATTCTATATATGATGTAACGGAATGCAAACCATTTTCACTTCACTTTCATGAATAAATAAATGATCTGTTTTGGTCAACAAGCTCAATGAAATTTACATGAAGATTGCTCTATTGTGCACGCTAAACATATACACAGATTGATATAGACAACGAACATTATCGAATAAAAGAATTATGTTACCAGAAGCATTTTAATGAACATATCGTTAATGAAAACGAAATGGTTTAATTAATAGTCTGATAGCTTTTATGTGTCACTTCTGCACATCAACACACAATTCTCAGTTTAGCGGACCATATAGATGTTTCTTCCAGATCAAAGGGGAGAAGTGTTGTTACAGCACATTAGTTTACGCAATTAAGAAGCTGAGTATGTGAGAAGGAAGGAGTGTAATTATGTTTGTACAGATAACAAGTTTACTGGACCGACTTAATTATATAACACAAGTCGGTGACCAGCATGTCATGTTTATTGCCAACGTCCTGTCTTGGTGACACACAATACACTTAACGCGACATTCAGTCTAGAAATTTCAGCCAATGAACATATCTCTATCAAGTTATCCAATAAAAACTCTTGTTTAAATCTAATGTACCAATGAAATTATTTTTAGTGTAAAATCATCATAACTATTTGGTTTTCTATCTTGCCATTTGCGAAAAGCCTTTTGCTGAAAGAGGGTTATTATTTGACCATCTTCTGTTTCCAAGTACTGTCATTGATGGAATTATAGGTTAACATTTTGTGTCTAATGTGCATTTGGATATTCATATTGTCCTTTTGGATACGGTTATAAGGTAAGTTTCTTACATTAATTGACACTCTTGATGAATTGTCAATTTAATACGATGTTTATTTGATTATATTTGATTAACCACACATTTTATTGAAACCATTATCTTATAAACTATGAAATTCTGAGTGTTTTAATGTGTAATAAGTGATAACTAAATCGTAAAAGGTAACATTGGGATGCGATGTTTTCGTAGGTGGATTCGTAGACGTATTATTCTTTTGATGTTTTAAAATATGTGGTGAGTTATTTTGATTTTTGTAATGTACAGTTAGTAAATTAGGTTGTCGGTTGATTAACGATGTTTAAAAACAGGATGTTGTGAAGTGCTTTTATTGTCGATGGCTCACAATAGGGTCTACTTCGCCGGCGTGCTTATCTCACGTTTGTTTTTTTATTTTAAACACAAACAATCTCTAACAAAAAATAACAACAACACCGACTATCTGATTTCGTTGTCTAAACTGTACTTCGTTCATATTATCATATCTTGGTTTCATTTTGTCATCTTATATATCATTAGCATTGATTTATCCTATGTCTACGAACGTCTATGAATCCACCGTCTCTCACTAGTTATACCAATTATATTTGATTTGATATATATAACGATATTTTGGTGCATTTGTAAAGTGAAACTTGATAACTAACATTACTCGAACAGATTACACAGCAGAACAGCGATGTGGCATCATTGCAAAGCGTAGATATAACAGATTAACTGACCGATTCCCCAGTGTTTGCCATTGTAAATAGTAAGCGAATGTTTACACCCCGTCCCTTCACGTACGTCACTTCCGGTATCTTCCAACTCTCAAAGCCCCGCCCCATTTTTGGTTTGTTGGTCACGGGTGAAAAGCAGACGATGTTTTTTGGTGTTTTTAAGCCGCTCTAGTTTAATATAGGAACAACATATGGATTTATTTTTGGTTTCTTTTTGCACAAAATAGTCTGATGAACCAATTGCAGTTAAGAATTCAATAGAAAATAATTCATTTCAGCCTTCCTTTAAGACTTTACTGGAAAAGGAAACAGCCACGGCGCATGGAGACTAGTTTCTAGTCATTGATAGGATATTACCCTGCAGGGAAGCGTCGACGTAGAAATGAAATATGATTAATTGAGGAGGTAATTAACGAAGCCGACGTCGACATTTCAAATTAGGTGATATTTTGATATATGACATTGTACATGTGTTCACGATTCTTAACGTGCACTGATAACCATACTTTGAGTCATTGGTAAATGTCAGTGTTAAGATAAGAGAGCTGGATTCTAGATAATATACAGGTAAGGTCTTAAAGGCGCTGTAGCACGTATTTTTGCATATTATGCTTTCTCCGATTTGCCATTTATTATTTAAGTTTATACGTTAAGGGGTAAAATATTTCATTACACGACCCGATAAGACGTATCCAAAGAAAACGGTTATCCGTTTTTGAAGAAAAGGGTGCGACATAAAAAGCGACAGTGATGTGGACCTCACCAATGTGAGAGGTAGATTATAGAATTTGAATTTTAGAGCTCAGACAAGACAAGATGATTGACCATTCCATCATTGTACCATATTTAAGACTATACTGTGTTTAGGTATCGCTACATCAGTCAGATTACTTGAACTACCTTCGAGCGGCCATTTCAATGTAAAAACATTAAAATGGCCGCTCGATTGGAAATGGACTCGCACATTCGCACTTTATTTTAGTAAGAAAATCGTGCTACAGCGCCTTTAATATAGAATTATGTTAAGTAATGTCTTGGGCGTTCATCTAGTATGACTGAACGACGTCTATACGTTGTAAAGGTCAATCCATTATGAACTTTAACAAACCCTTATACATAAAAGTGTGGTTCTTATAAATTATTTCCCTTTTATGTTATTTAATCAACAACTGACTCTGAAAGATCAACAGTAAGAGAGAATGATGAAGTGATTTTATCGGGTTGATTGTAGGTGTGTGACATTTAAATATTGTCTATATATGTATATATATATATTATCTATATATCACACACTGTCCAACTGTGACATTTAATTATTACATATACTGCAAACTGCCCAACCGACAGACATCGACCATAAACTCCTTTTCTAAACGCAATAAATAGTTTTCTTTTACACAATAATTAATGTCAAAGTTCTTATTCGAATAAGCTCTAAGAGATATTCCGGACTTTAATTTGTCTTTTTCAAAGTAAAACAGAGCTAAAACAAAATAATTTAATCACCAAATATTACCAACTCCTAGCGATGCGCAATACTTTCATTTTAAGGCATTTACTATAATTAATTGTCATCGTCTTAGAGACGCGTTGTGGAACTATTTCCTGACATAAATGAAAGACGTTCTTCAATTTCATTATTTTCTGCGGTGTAATGACAGGTGCCACCGGTTGTATAGGTGACATACTTAATATTACTTTCCCAAAGATTACCTGGTGCAGTTTCTGTAAACTTGTGGTACATGGCATTTTTGGTTGATTTGCAACTTTAATTGTATTTAATTTGATGTTTGTTTTGCTAATGACAATATCCTGCTGCTTATCGGTAGTGTAGTAATAGAACATGCTAACCATATGCTTTGAAATATTAGTCATTTCGAAATACGCCTTGAATATAGAAAATAGAATAGAAAGTGTTAAAGAAATATGAAAATGAAGGTTTTATAACAACAATGAACTACTCCAGTTTATCGTGGATAGTCTATATTGAAGATTTTGTGACATAATATGAACACGACATTGTGATGTCGTCAATATCCATCATTACAGCAGTTACTAATTCAAGGTTGGCTGGGACAATGGATGAGAGGAAACTTCAACAATATTTTTTTAGTAAGTCGTAACTTGAAATGCAGTAAAACCAGATATTTCATAGTATAAAGTATATACGGATGTATTGGTAGAACGGTTACAAACGACAAACGATTCTTTCTTTTCAGAAGCTTCTCCGATAATCTCGTCGCGTTTAGTTAGAGGCATCAGTTCAAACGCGTATGTAGCATCTAACAGAAGTATTGTCAATCAGCTTTCTAAAATAGTTCCCTAGCTTTGCCTCACGAGTCCTCTGTGCTAGAATTCCATTGAGTAACTATGTTGTTGTTTCACTTCAAGCAGAAACATGCTCCTGTTGTTTACTCGTTGATTGGCACAGCAATACAGTGTGTACTTTCTAATATATCACACTGATGAAATACGAGCTCATTCCCCATAAGTTTTGTTTAAAAGGTTTAAAATGAACTAGAGGGAAATGCAGACTGGCTTGTTAAAAAAAACTATTTGGCCCGTTAATCAGATGGGTTTAGCGGAAGGTTGGAAACCTTGTCTTGGACTCATTATCTAGTCATATGGCGGGGAAGTAGTCATAAATATTGCATGACAGGTAAAAACCGTGATGGATCTGCCGAACGTCAGCAGACAATGAGGGCTGATTTACGACGGTAGGGCTGCGACTGCCTGTCCGAAACCGTTAAAGCTATGCAATCTAATGGTGAAGATGAGTCTGTTATGAGTTTCTTCTGGTGAAATAATCTTTTATGAACGTATATCAACAGTACTCTGATTTATGTGATTTTAATGAGAAGTATGCTTATCGTCACTTCCAAAACCCTTGTGCGTCTTTCTGTAACAAAATGCACATTAATCACTTAGAATACTAAGAAAACACTATTTTCCTTACGAAACGACTGTTTTCCTTTCCACATAATTGAATTTCTTCCTTGATAATACATGTGTACACAACCAGATATATCGAGTAATTTACACAAAAACATCCACTTTTATCATATTCCACCTTTTTTACAAGATGTAATAACATGAAAGTGCTACGCTCTTTGCTCCATGGCACCCTTACAATATGTTTTAGGAATCTACCAGCCGTATTATTGACAAGATGCGGCCTAAAAGGAAACATCAATATTTCCCACAAGAAACTATCTCCAGCTGCAAACCGCGACTCAATTCAATTGAAGTTCCCGAGAGGAGGTTTTTATGCTATTGGTATAAGCTTAACTTACATCAACAGACAAACGCTGATAGATATTCCAAGAATTCTTCGAAAACAAAAGACCAGTTCCAAAGAGAGCAAGGCTGGAGTGAAGTCGGTCCGTCAAGGCTCATTAAGTCTTCAAACGACAATAAAGGGAAATTAGTATGGTCACGGCTCATTGCACGTATGTGCCTGACAAATGTTACCTGACACGGCGGAGGCAATAAGAGGGTTATTTTCAACGCTCAAACACGAAGTTTTACTTAAGACACGTACTAAATGCTTTCATTTCTACGTGCACGATCCCTGCCTGGACGCCTGTACAGAAGAAACATATACGTGTGAGTACAACATGATCGTCTCCCAGAGCTTCAGTCCCCGAGTTCTTACCCTATGTATTGTAGCTTCCTGGAATAATGAGGTCTGTCTCCTCATACATGGGTTAATAAAACATAAGAAGTTAAACCAGGAGGAGCTTCATCTGGGGAAATGGGCAAGGCAGGTCTATTTGGAGAGTCGCTCGCTGAGTAAAGGTGGTATATTCGTGTCAATACTTCAAACAGTGCATTTACAGCTCGTATATACATCATTCCTTTTATGCTGTGATACGTTAGATCTATTATAAGGCATGTGTGAGAACCGAAAGTTTATTTTATCATCAAATGATGAAAATATGATATCTTCAATCCTTTTACACGTATACAGGACTCATTTGTTCATTTGTGGGCCTTTGTCGTTAATCCACAAACAATGAACTTGCGATATACTGTAAGCTCGTTGAATTATAATTTATACAAGGTTGGAATTAAACTAATATTATTGATGCAAACTGAACATGTGGTAATATCGTGTTGCGAATTCTTATTATTTTATGTTTCAATGTACATTGTATAGCAAACAAAGCGTATTAATGTACCAGCATGTGTTTCAATTGATCATACATGTTTGCTAGATGGAGGTGCAGACCTATCATTATGTCAAAATAAACGTTTATTTAATTTAGTACAAAATTGTATCAATATCATAAAAAGAATTGTTTAGAATGTTCATGTCATCCTGTTTCTCATCATCTATTTACTCTATTCTTGTACACTGGTTCTGTCATTTTGCTTGTATATCTGTAAATCTAGTTTGTAGATGACAACTAGAGGGTATTTTACTTGGATAACTTGTTCCCAATCCTTTTCTCAATGAATAAAATATATTTTTAAACCATGAACATGTGCCCATATTCTTAGAAATCAGAGAAGTTGCTAAATCAGAGCCACTAACTAAGCATAAAATGTCGCCGGAATTACAACAGTTGAAAGTTGGAAACCACGACAACGTGTTGACAGATATATTCTATTGACCTGTGAAACTAACTGCTCAATTCATCAGCGATGTATAGTATTTCAATAATGTCTAACCGAAAGGACCGATAGTCTAAGATAGACTTTGCTAGAGACATGACTGGTGGCCCACCTTAACTTACCCAATGTAACTGATTGGTTGATCTTCATACTCTCTATACAGAGTGAAGGCGATTTGCAGATTCTAAGTTAACGCTTATTACAAGAGCCGAACCTTTTTAATTTTCATTTAATAAAACACTTGTTAGACAGCTGCATATTCGTTCCCAGTTACATAAATGATATACTCCCTATTCGGGTTACAGAAGCAAAACTAGATTTTCTGGATAACAACTTCTTCATTGTGAACATACACCGCATTTCACACTCCACTTGATGAAGGAGTAAGCATATACCCCGAGACTTCATGAATGTTCACAATGAAAAAGATATTATCCAGAAGATTTTGATTTTCTTACTTATTCCACTCTCAAAGACTTAAAACTACAGAAACTAAGAGTAAATCGTAATCACAACTTTGAATAATGTAAAACAAAAACACCGGAGTTTTCAATTTCAAACTACAACCATCACAATCAAACGTACATCAAACATGAACAGTTTTGTCAATTGATTAAGGCCCTGTCATTGTGTAAAGCAAAGTGACATTGAAAATGCCATCCACAGAAAGGAAGAAAATGTCTCTCATTTCTACTCCATACTGTAGGCCTACATGTTACTCAGCATCAATGAAGATGTGTGTCCTATCACGCTTGGTCTTCTACATTCCAACAATGAAGAGCGAATTTGTCAGCTTTCGATCCCGACATTTTTTCTCCAGTTATTTGTACATACGAGTATTATCTACTTTTGCGGTAAATAAATGTCCTTCCAACTCTACCAACGATGCTAAATTTATGAAAACAACGTCTAGTGAAGATGTGGATTATTTAAGATAAAGCTATCAACTCTCATCATCAAGATGTCATTAATTGAAACCCAATCAACCCGACAGTGTTTGTTCCCTTCTTATCTGGTGAAATCATTGAGTATATGTTCGTCAGTTATTTCATTATATCAATAATTCTATCAAAGAAAATGGTAAGATTTTAATGTCGTGTACCCAACACAATTCACAGTCTAAAGAGAAACACACTTCCGTCCACTATTGACGCTTCTATTGAACGCTCCCCTCTTCACTCACTGTGCTGAACTGGGCGACCCATAAGGGGCCAGAACGGAAAGGGGCACCTTGCAGGCCCTTATAACGGGACTTGAATCTGAGCGAGTAGCAACTACCAGGGGTATACCTTCAAAGAGAAACATAGATGTCACGCGCTCGTCGTTCGGCCAGGTGATACTCTGATCTTTACCGACTAATGAGTCTCGCGAGATCTGCCGGAAACTGGCTCGGTCCCTGGGTGGTTTTTCAGTTGTCGTAATCAGTCCCGTCTTCAAATGATAATGAAGCAGCTTCAATAGGTTATCGAGTTATCAAATCGATTGTGATTTCTTGCCATTAACGTGTTGTCAGATGATACCCATGTGTCATAACTGATACGTGTGAGGAGTTAGGCAAGAAATGCTAGCGGCATTACAGTAACGTTGTGAAGTTTATCAGGTTAAAAGTTTCTTTGCAAGTTCATATCTGGCAACTGGCAGAACGATTTTATGATTTGTATGTTTAGGTGAAACATAGTTTTGAATTTTATACTTTTGGAAATGCATCTATATTCCAAATCAAAAGTCTGTGAAATATGATGTTTCCTCAAAGTTATATAAAGATGAAGTGTAATAGTTACGAAGTTATCATATAATATATGTAATGACAACATTGTTCCCACCAATTGAGAACATTTGACGATAACGTGTATGTCTGTATTGCAATTTAAAGTTTTATAAGATACTATGGGGAGCACGTCAGCACTGCTTTAAATTCATATTTATAACTTGAAATGGGTTTTCAAGATATGAAAGCGTTTTGCACCCATCAATGCTATCATTCCTAGTAGTGTGAGGTGTATAGGTCTAAAGATTGTACTTCTGGTATGAAAGTGTACGTTTTAATTCCAATATAAATGAAATAAGATTATGAATATTTTATCGCAGCTTTCTGTTCAATGACAAGTAGCGATAAAACAAAGAATATTGTTTAATAAGTACATTTCTAACGTGTTTAATCAAATTGAAGAACGTAAGTTAAAGTTTGGACTTTTGCATGAATGTATATATTCAATATAAACGTTCATGGAAACATCATTATGAATATATTAGTCAAGTTTTAAGGATTTTGAAAGGCAATGTAAGAACTGACAGTACGACACGACATCAGTGCCATGGATGGTTCAAACACGACAACATGTGTTTGAAATGTTCACTGTCAAGCAAGAATGTGTTTTTGTAAAAGGAGAAACTTACAATTTAACACGTCTACGAAATTTGTTCTTCCATAAATGCTGTATGTACGTGTCTAGGTAGCGTGTTAACCAGAGGTGTAAAACTCTTAAGAACATGGATTTACTTTTCCAAGAATCAATCATGTGTACCATTAAAATGGACAGTATATTAAACGTTAATGAAAAGCAAATAAAGTATTTCACTTGGTGTTTCACTTTTGTACAAAAAGTTTGACAAGTAAGTTTCCAATTCAATTATTTATATTATTACAGTTGTTATGGGCGTGTAGCTTGATGACAATATTTTCCTATTACACATTTCCTTTTGAAACAAGAGACAATATATAAATGAAAACAAAAGTAAAGTTGATCAAATAAGTACAAAATAAAGGACGAGAAAGAATGATTGCAATAAGAAGAAAAGGACTCTTAAGAAGTTAAGAATTGTTCATTAATCAAGTCGTGAGAGGAAGTCGGAGTCTAGTGCCAAGTACAGTCAATTCGTCCACAACACTTACCGGACACGAGAAGGCTCAAGTTCCAAATATCCATGTTCCCGAGTCTACCAGCTCCCCTATGAGTCCATAGTCCACGAGGAATACCGAGGGCACACGAGGCATGTATCCATGGCCAACTAGACAGTTTTTAAGAAAGCAATCTTCCAAGGATACTTTCCTTTCTCCGTGCAAGCATGCTCCAAACTTTTGAAGTGCCGCTACAAGTTTGTTCAACAGTCCACCAATGCAATAAAATCTCTCCCGACGCTCGCAGCGTATAGCACCGCAGAACTGACTGGAGTCGGCTACAACTCAATAACACTTCCAAGGCAACTGAGATTAGACTTTTGAAAAGGCTTTTCTCTTTTGGCAAATCAGGGAGCTAGGCACCCTTGGGCGACCAAGTCGTCATGTTGAAATAACCCCTGGACTTGTCCGGGAATCTTTATTAAACCGTGGGTAGAGGGAGTCCCGCGTTGCAGCTGTGGACGCTATTGATTGGACTGTCGTCTGCTACCGCCGCTCATTAGAAGGACGCTATCATCGCAGAACTAACCAAGCATGGCAAATACATGGCCACAGACGAGATATGAAGCCGTTGGCATGAAAAGAAACGGCCTACTAGTCGACTTCATATCTGACAATATACTCCTCTCCTAACGTTATATTACATCCACTAAATCACCACTTTACCATTAAGCGTGTCACGGTTTCCGGAACGGTTTCCCAGAGTTACCTCCCTTTGAACCGTGCCGGTCTCACTTCGTATCTACTGAAAAGCTAAAACTCTAAGTCACTTTAAATTACATCAGTTCTAATGTTCTGACAGAGGTATGAAAGGGTCCCGGTTGAGCGGGTAGAGTCCCGGTATTGACAGGTCCCTCTGCAATCCCCCGCTAATGAAGACCAGTTCTGAAGCGTGTTTTGCCGCGAATAAAGAGCCAACCTCCAATCAATAACATGGAGAAATCAAATGACTTTTGGCGGTACAAAGTGCCAAAGTGATTCCCACAGCCAAGTCGATCGACAGTGCCCAAGTAATATGAAGAAATCATTTCGCTAATTCCTGCAATCCAGACAATGTACCCGCACACTATTGGCGTAATTCTAGATCTGCAGGGCTAATCTGGACCCGAAATTGGAAGTATTATTACCCTTGTTTCTTTGAATTACCAAACGGTAGTTTGAAGGCCTATACAGGAACTTATAAGTGAGGGCCGACCAACTAACCACGCTTGCCGGGCCAGTGTTGATTCTACAGTACACAGAAAGGGAATCACCGAGCAAATCTATTCACTGAATCTTTGACTGTCTTTAATAAAGTTGCTTTCATTTGCTCACAATCGTAAACTAATATTAATCGGGACGACAATTTATGTCAGATAAACATTGATTTGAGTTGAGGGTTAGATGAAGCCTACTGCTTGAATGTCTGCTTGATGAGGCAATAGATTGCGGTAGAGACATACAGTAAGACTGACTATGTACGACCGGATGGGAGGTAAACACTCGCAGACACGGGGCTAGAACTACACGATGAATTATCTCCACTTGTGGGAGGGGTGACGCTTCACGAGAAGAAAGTTCAGCTCAAGAGGGACCCCGGTGCAGTTGGTAATCGTGTTGCTCCAGCGTTAGGTACAGCAAATAGTTTCCTGTGCAAACATTTATCTATAATTCAAGAACAATTTCGGTTATTTCAATAAGAAAACAGTTTCTTGAAGAACTATTTATTTTTTAAATACGAAATTAGGAAATGATTTACTGTTAAAGAAATTTCTGTTTGTTCTAAAATAATTTACTTTGATGTCAATTTCTTTGCTTCTTTTTATAAACGTTTCTAGAAGGAAATAGTTAACTAACGGATGAAATAAGAATGAACTAGTTTATGTGTCAGCCGCTTTTTATACGGAAATAATTCGCTTTCAAATGAGTTAAACAGCTATTTATATAGCTAATTAGTAATAGTACTAAATAAACCTTCCGAAATCAGAAAGTAGTTCATTGAAGAATGGTTTATGTGTTACAGATATTTTATGTGTTTAAGAATGAGTATTATATATTTCTAAAAAGCAATAAGTCTTCTGAAATAGGCCTATATGATGAAACAAAACGGGACATTTCCAACCAGAATTGACAGTTGTTTCAATCTATTTCAAAGTGGTTTTAAAAGTATATTATTTACTTTTTTAAACAGTATAACTAAGAAAGTACTTGAAAAGTTCACAAACCAAAGTTTAAGTCATTTGTAGCAGAGTTGCTTTATAAGACAGTATGTTACTGCTAAATCAAATACGTTCGTGTTTTCAGAAGATTTTCGTCAGAAAAGGTAATATCGTAATACAAAGATGTATTTATATCATGATGAATTTTCGGCTGGAGATGACGTATTATGTATCTAGAGGAAGGAAATATGTTCAAAAGGCTCCATTGAAATTCGAGATCATTCGGGTATTGGCAAACGGTAAATAATAAATAAATGTTATACAAATACAAAATAAAATATATAATCAGAAGTTGTTTAAGGTACTATGTAATTTGAAAATCGTTTGTGCGTTCTATAAAATATATTCTGTGAAGAAAAGACCTTCTGTAGAACCATCTATGTATATTCTGCAGAAAAAGTTCCAAATTTGCTTTATAACGTAATATGACAATATTAAACCGTCATGAAGTGTAAAGTGCAATTAGTTGGGATTAAGTGTATGTGGATACTTGTTATGGAGGTGAGGTACTGTTGTTTAAAACTGACGTTAAACCAGTGTTTAACACGTCATCATTATCTCTAGTACCTCGTCTAATGCGCAATAATGTACTTGTTGCCCAACAACGAAAGTGAAAGCAAGTTTTTAAAATGAACCATGCATTGTTGTCATAAAAGGCGCTGTAGCATGTTTTTTGCATATTATTTTTTTGGCCAGTTATTATCGCAATTATATATATTGTTATAATACAGGGAGAACAACTCATTACACCACCCAGTTAGCTGTATGCACAATCATGGTGCGACGTGTAAAGCGACAATTCTGTGGAACTCGTCAGTGTGACAGGTAGATGTGTAGGTCTCGTGCGATTTTGAGAGTTCAGACACCAAGATGGTTGATTATTACATCATTTTACAATATTTTTAAACTCTACGCTTAGTGTTTATGTATCACTACATCAGTTAGATCACTTGAACTACATTCGAGCGGCCATTTTAATGTGTACACATTAAAATGGGGAGCCGCTCGATTGGAAATGGACTCGCATGGGAATTCATTTTAGAAATAGTATTATTGATTGAGGAGTATATATTATTTAGCCACCGGGAACACTTAGTAAATTTGTGCGAGACTGGCACTTTATATCAGTAAGAACGGCGTGCTACAGCGCCCTAAACTGGCACGAAATGGTCCTTTTTTACAAGTTGTAACTGCTGAGTTCGATTAAATCAAACCCAAATAAGTGAAGTAAATATTGCACGTTGGCAAGATCTCTCCTTCAACATTACGGCATACATTTGTATCATAAACGGGCTTGGAGAAAAGATCATCCAAACACGATCGAAATACAGAAAAAAAATCTTTCCTAAACTTTACATGTTCAACGAGTAAATTATTGCGTTGATTGCTGAGATTGACATTTAATTTTAAAATAATATTGTCTATTGTAATTCCCGAACATACATGCTTGAACTTTAATGCAGACAGAACAGTATCTTTATTCAGACACTGGTAACCATATATTCATTGCGCCGAGTGTTCAAATTCTAATGGTTCTGCAAGAAGTTAAAAATTCAAAAACTAAAGTCAAGATGACATATTTATTTACCTTCTTTTCTAAATGATATATATCACGAAGATAAGCTAACATTATCAGTTTCCACAATGTGTTTACAAGTATAATGTCACACATAGTCTAGACGGGTTTACGATAGCTAAAAGCAACATCTTTGTTATTTGCGTAGGTGAAATGAATTTATAGGGTAACATTGAAACAACTGATACTTCCAACTTTGAGTATACCTACCCCCACTTCCTGTTTAAATACTTACCTTGTCTAGAGTTATCAAGAATCATTATTAAAAAGACGCGGTACTTTATTTTAATATTTTTTTAAGTAGACATACATGAACAATGTAAAGTTATGTACCCTTGGAGTTAAATCTTTACATCGTTAAAGGGAAAGTTCTATCACGGATCTATCGGCAGCATTCGTTATCTTGGTTTCTTGGCCATTACCTGAAATAAAATAAAAAACCACAAAAAAAAAACACAAAAAAAACAGATACAATATTCACATATTATTATTATTAGTAACAAATATACATATAATAAAACTAATACATGATGTGCTGTTTGGCCGCTCGCAACGACGATGAATGGCGTCAGATCTCATTATTGTTGTTTTTCAACAAAAATGTGCTTGTCTTAATCAAGGTGTAAAATGTAAAGTCATCACAATATTAACTTCATTCATATCTTTCAATTCGATTGTGTTTTAATCACGTAAAAATTAGCATATATGTGTAAACGTAAATATCCTCTCGAATCTTGTTTCCACAAAAAAAAAACACTCCCAATAGAAACCTCCTTTAAAAAAGGCCATACATACTGTAGAACTAGCTATACTAAGGGATTGACGCGTGTTATACATGGACACGGTAGAACATCTTAGAACAAAGAGGACCTGTACAGAGAAAACAATAAAACTTTCAATTAAATTTGTTTAAGAACAACAAATCTATATTACATATTTGCAAAGGGACCTCTGTGAAATGGAAATTTCATACCCAAATCTAGACTCGTGCTGGACCGTGCTGCAAGCTAGGGTGAAGTTAAAGGGACACTCCGTATGCTATTGTAGTAACATCTGTCAAAAGGTACCATGGGTGTTATTTTATCGCGAATAATGACTGTTGTCGAACATTACCCCCTTTAGTGTCAATCTGTTCAGTATAGTTACAGTATTAAGCTGTTTAGGCGTGATTATGATCGACACCGGACAGTTGTCCGCGGCTAGCGCGCCTCAGTTGTTCAATATTGTGAAAATATTTTGTAGCAGATAAAGAGACAGATAACATATAACTGGTATACTTGTAAATGGGGCGCATTAATTCAGCTTCTCGTCGTGTATTAAGCCGCTGCTAGAATTTCATTGAAAGCAAGTTATTGTCAAATATTTGGCGTTTGCAAGTCGAGTGAGATGATTTGGACGTAAATCAGGACATTTGATAGTTTAGTATGTATCAAAAATTAATAAAAGTTGATGAAAAGCACGTAATGTCCCTTTAAGGTTAAACTATCGCGAACTGCCGTCTTTGAGTGATACTCATTGTCCATTCTGAACCACATACCAGGTGAAGAGACAGATTCTTCTTGTTTAAAAACTAGCAGTCACGGCACAGTGAATCTGCTTCTACTGATTCACATATAGTCGTACGAAAGTTCGGAAATAAACATCTGGGTTTGAAAATGAATAATGATATACACTGTATGTGAATGAGTGTCTATTTTATCATATTTGGAATATTTTCATATTTCGAATATTTTTTATATTTGGAATGATTGAACATGGTCAACCTAGGTGAAACCCATGCTGGGGTTGCAGTTGCGGGTGGACATATATGCTATGTAAGATAGAGCGTTACCTATAGTAAAAGTGTTTCGGCCACACCCGTTTATCCGCACAATTTGGTGACAGTTGAAACTCGTTTGATTAGTGAGTCATGCGGTTGTTAGAATCAGCCATTTATCTAACCAAAAGACAACGAAAACAATCTGTACATCAATTTGATTAAGGCGTCATGTTAATATGCCTTTTCCTGTTACGAAATAGTTGTAATTTTTAGACATTTATAGAAACTAAATTCTTGCTCTTTCTTGCTCGTTAGGCTTTTAATCTCATTATGGATCGATTATTTCCTCTCAGGTTTTTCTGTTTGCAGCTGGATAGCTGTCACTCTGACACAAATATATACTCTTTGCACTGGAATACAGACGAACCTTAAAGGCGCTGTAGCACGTTTTTCTTACTGAAATAAAGAGACATCACGAAAATGTAAATAAGTGTTGCCAATGGCTAAATCATATTCCTGAATTAATAAAATGAATTCTAAAACGATCGTGCACATTGTTTGGTTAAACCATGCGAGTCCATTTCCCTTCGATCGGCCATTTAATGTGTTGACATTAAAATGGCCTCTCTTTATAAGGTATCTCCAGTGATCTGACTGATGTAGCGATACCTATACACTCAAGTACAATTCTAAATATGGTACCATTATAGATGGTCAATTATCTTGCTGTCTGAACTCTCAAATTCGCATGAGACCTACAAATCTATCCGTCATACTAAAGTGTTCCACACCACTGTCGCTTTATATGTCGCACCATTTACTCTCAATACGGGTAATCGTTGTCTCTTGATATGGCTTGTCGGGTCGTGTAATGAGATGTTTTACCCTCTTATATAACAATATATTGAATAAATTTTAATGATAAATATCAAATTTGAGAAAACAAAATATGCAAAAAATGTGCTACAGCGCCTTTAAATAACGAAATTTAATTTTGACTTATTATATTTCAAATTGTGATCTTCTGTTGTTTCTTTAGTTATATCGTGCCAGGGGCATCTCTAGTGGGTATATCAGTATGTCCTCAATGGGTCGTAATGGTTTATTTCTCTATCTAGTTAAAAGAAGTTGTATAAATGTTATACGTCCTCTAAGTCCGTCATTACATCTACTTTTAATTAGATTGTATATAAACATATGGCGTTAAAAACAAACCAATTACCTGCATGTACTAATGATGTACTAATATAACCAATTTGTACTACGATCCATGCTTCTGAAGGCAGAAAAACATTGTCAACATCATTCCGGAAGTAACTAACATACTCATGATATGCTCATTATTTCCATGCCGTCCCCGTATCGTCATCACATTATCTCACGATCTCTTTATCGTTGCTTCCCTTCATAACTTCAAATGAAGAATGATGGTGACCACACCAAGGGACCATGAGAAGATGTAAGCTGATATTAAGACATTCTCTTGCCACACAGATTACTTCTTCAGATGTCCGATCCTAACCTCGTTTTACTAGGACTAGCAAAATTCCCTTGCAGGGAAAGGGAAACCTCTCACTGTATCCCTGCTCCTCAACAAATGAAAACTCATCTTTCAGCGGCCATGTCGACACAGTGACTTCAAAGATCTCAGCATTTAACTCTAATGGGTCTTGCTATTAAGCATATGTCCTTCGAATATATTTGATGTAAATAATACAAATGAACTTGGTTCGGTATTTGTCTCAGATTTGGTCTTCTTTATTTACCCGCATTGTTATGATTAATTGTTTTCACAAAATCAAATAGCATATTTCGAGCAAAACACACTATTACGTTATTATGGAACGGAGCCCAGATTTTATGATCGGGAATCTGAAGGGAGTAAGCTCTGTGGGAGGAGAATGGTATTAAGAGTATCATCTATACTGTCATGTATGGTCGCTGAGAGGAGTATGTCGGTGTCATGCAAATCTGTTTTCCGTGTGTTTTACATTTCATCGTGAATAAAACACTTTTCAGTGACTAAGAGTTAATGTGTCCCAGGATGTAAGAGTGACTTTTATTTTCAGTTTATTCCAAATTAGAGCGAAGATATATGCTTAACACTATGTTTCCAACACCTTATAACCAGGTGCCAGTAATTAAATTACACTTGTGACGTCTTCCTATTATTCTTTCATTCCATTATTTTTCAGTAATGGAAAGTTAAACATCACATTATATTTTTTAAGTAGAAATTTAATTTCTTTAACTTTCTCAAGCAATTTTGATAAAAGAGCAATACTTTGAGTGTAATTTAAGTAGGGTAATATCCTCGTAACTCTCCATTCCTTAAAAATAATTGGCTGCGGCCCTTCCGGGGCCTCGGCTCCATTATTTTTAAGGAATGGAGAGATACTCGGACATTACACTCTACGTATTCAGTTGTAGGAAGATTATAGAGAGACAACGTTTACGCTCCCACAAGCCAAAATAATACATTACATCCATATTGTCTCCAACTTTATAGCTTTTATCAAATTGTTTGGAATCTAAGATTTAGCATAACTTCGTAAAATACGACGAAAACCCGATTTCAGTTTGATCTGTATAGGTCTCTCCGGGACATCATACATGTAGTTATTTTCTGCGACCCAGGAGACCCGTGGCTATAGTAGGTTAACATGAGAAACAGACACCTTAATAAAGACCTATCAGTGCCTGTCGCTTGGTTAGCACTTTTAGTTGTGTGACCCCTAACTTCTCATTTACGGGTCTTTGAAGGGCATTTAGAAGTGGTATACATAAGAACAGGAATATTTTTTGGATAACAACTTCTTTAATGTGAAAATACACGACGTTTAGGAGTACATACTCACTCCTTCATCAGTCTAACTCCGTCACATTCCACCTGATGAAGGAGTGAGTATATACTCCTTAACGTCGTGTATTTTCACATTAAAGAAGTTGTTATCCAGAAAAAATCTTCCTGTTCTCATTTACGTTTAAAGACGCGTTTATCTTACAGATCAAGATACTGAGTACACGAGGACAAGGAAGAAAACCAGTGAATGGCCTGATTTCTTGTTACCGTATAGTTAACTAACAATCCGTGCTTTGATTGGCTAAAGTTTCATATCCCTCTTGCGTTGACTGAGAGATAATGTGAGCTAACTTCCAAACACAATGGTGTCCGACACTATCGGATTAATATAGGTAACGTTATTTGTAATTGTCGAAATTGGACATCAAGATTTATTGATCAATAACGGTATCATTTTTCACAATACATGTAATAATATATATTTGTAAATTTTTTATTTTTTTAAAACTTTATCAAGTTATAACATTCCATTGAAGGGACGGGTGTGAAGAACATGCACAATTCTGTGCTTCAGAATATATGCATTCAACAGATTTTATTTTTTTTTAAAGTATTACGTTCACAAATGTTATTCTTTCTCGACGACGATATTTCGATTCGCTAGAAGATAGCACATCATTTATCTTACACTGTAAAGGGAAAATGATTATTATAATTTATGTCATTGATTTTAAGATATGAAATACGCAAATATGCATAAAACCCCGGTTCCTTTCACCTTGTTAATGTTACCAAATGCCCAATAATGTGTTTGATTCGAGTACAAACATTACCTCCTCAACATGGTTAATAAACAGTGAAGCATTCATAAAATCTTTCTCTAGTTCGTAAAATTTTAACGCGAAAACAATGCTTGGTCTTCTAAAATACATAACCTTTAACCATTAAATACGTGGTCAGTGCGTAGAATACGATTGAACTGTGGTAAAAGAACAAAACTATACACATGGACAAACATTTAAGCAACCCTGGCCGCACGTTGTTTCACCTGCAAATATTGTTTGGTAAGAACGCAGGCAATGTGTCGGTATAAGCAGCGACACTTTAATGGATGTATAGAAAGTCCCTGGTATAAGTGACCGTAAGGTATTAGCTAATCACAACCTAGAAGTTTAAGAAAGAAAACTTCATTCAAATAACTTTTCGCTTTTTTTGGATATTTGCAATTGCATTTGTGAAATTTAAGTATTTTAAAGGCGCTGTAGCACGTTTTTTGCAAATTTTATTTTTTCAAATTTCCCATTTAAAATGATAGTTTATGTCATTTGTATTTACTTTAGAGGGTAAACCATCTTATTACACAAACCAATTATCCGTAGTGGTAATAATGGTTTTGCGTATAAAGCAAAAATTGCATGGCGGCCATTTTATTATGAACACATTTTAATATTTCGAATGACAAAAACGATAGTCGTGGCTTTACGAAACCATGTACACTCATTTGTAACTTGACTTTCCGAATAGAGCGGGGTGTTTTACTATTGGTGACATTATTTTTCAAATACATTTCATCGACTTATTTGAGCGAAAAAACGTGCTACAGCGCCTTTAATTGGTCTCCAAAAACCAGATAGGGTATACTGAGAAATGACAGTCAATATTGGTTGCTGTAATGTAATACCATTCTGTAATTTTTAACGAATCCACTGCTCCACATGTATTCTTCATCTTTATCCATGTATGACGCCGCGAAACATGCACATATGATTTATTTGCATTTTAAACAATAAATTCCAATAATGCGACACTAAAATTAACCATTTTGTAAATTTCGGTGGTCATTCATCGGATATGGAATATGTAGCTACGCAATATTTCCACGCGAAGCGATGTGATTGACAGCCAAATCATTGCCTCTTCATTCGCTCCTCGCGCGTTACACGCTCTTACCAGTCTAGTTGAGAACTCATGATTCTTACAGACAATCAATCCTATGGTTTCTAACGGCCCTTCGTAACCTAATGGATAAAAGCGCTATGATGACAAACGAAGGGTTGTGTGTTCTAATCCAGACGCATGCAATACCAAATTAATTTCATAATTGAGATATCCTTTTCAGATATAGGCTTAGACAAAATACACCAATCTTGAAATTGATCTGTTTCTAGTAAATGGGGTGTAATTCGAAATATAAAAAGTGTAATTTACCTAAAACTTTAAGCCATGGGCCCTTTCTTGATTTGTAAACTTTGAAATCAGAACCTACATGAAGATGCTGTAAGTTTGAAATAAAGGATGAAACTACGTGTGAATGCCGTAAGTTTGAAATAAAAGATGAAATTACGTATCACAGGGGGTAAGCCCTGTCCATGCTAAACCGGAAGTTGGCAGTCGTCAACAACCATTTTCTCGACAGACAGTAGTTTTTCAACTCGGTAGGTTCCGAAATTGGTTAGTTTTGAACATTTCCAATTAAATGATGTTAACGATATAAACATGTTTTAACTCTTGAATAGCTATAGTTAACAATCGCTACATCTGTGGAACGTGACATGTAATATATAGTTTAGAATTTTAACATTTTGGAGCCAGTCAATTGTCGTCAGGGAGAAAATCCGCGAATTATGTAATTTTATGTCGAATGTGATAATTTAGGACTTGCATCAAAGTTACAGCTTTCACATACTGATGGAAACCGAGATATTAGCAAAATTAAAAACTGTACACATTGATGGTAGTTGCTCCATCACTCTCCAGGTTGTTGAAAAATTCAAAAACTAACTGTCCATGGCAGTTACTATGCAGGAAAACCTTCTTTTTTTACATTGTAGGGGTTAATAGTACATGTAAAGGTGCAACTTGAATTGATTTTAGTTGCTGCTGTTCATACACTTTTATTGACAATTTAATTAGTAAACTAATGTACACACTAACATTAAAATTTGCGTAAATGTCGAAAAAAAACGAATACAAGTTTAACATATAAAACTATCGATTATATGTTTTAACTACAACTTATTTTTTGAAAAATATAGTGTCATTTGTGTCATTCTTACACCTTGAAATATCGTTATCTAGAAAAATAATGTAATAATAATTTATTACTATCCCTATCAAGGATTTATCCAAACAACGATGTAATGGATGTCATCTTCAACTACAGTCTGGTCATCCATTAGTCTAGGAATGATATACCCTTTGACTGTTATCAGCAATATAAGACATTGTGGTAGTACTGACATTGAACAATGAATCTGTCGACAGTTATTTCCAAAATTTATATTATCGGGGGAAAATTTTGTTTGGGATATATTGAACCTGTTGTTTTCACCATTTATCTGCATTATATAATTTTTAATTTCACCTTTTTTAAAAGTTGATTGTTATTAAAGTTCAAATGACAGGAGGAAATGAGCATATCCTTACGACCAACATGTCATCAATATTTTAGACTAGATATGTTTGTAAATATTTGCGCATAGCTTTAGTAGATGTTACTGATTGATACGAACACTAATTAAATTAACTTTCTGCAATCTCTGTTTACTAAAAAAAATGCCTTGTAAATTATTGGGACGTGACCATAGTTGTGAAATCAGTCACAAATTACAAATTATCAACATATTTCATGTTGCATTTAGCTATATTTTCATCATTGTCATGTAGCTTTACATTTCGAAAAGATTCAGAGGGCCATGCAGTCCATCAAACCAGTTCACAGAAGTCTCAATCTTAAACTTCCTGTAATGTTGCTGGGTGATTGTAAATACCTGAATTGTATTTATTATTCACCATCACCCTATCATCATGTCTTTGAGAGAGGACATTGTATTTACACATATGTATAAATCACAAATGAGGACAGACGCCTTTACAATAATTAATGATGCATGGAATAATATCTTTGTCGTATTTTATTTTACTGTAATGGTAATGTTTTATATGCCTTAATATTTACTGTACATAGAATATTATTCAGGGAGCAACACCTGCAGAAACATGCTGTTAAAGAAGAATGTTCTGCGAACACATTTGACTCCATTCTCTTCCCACATAAGTTACTCCCTTCATATTTCCGATCCTAACCTCTGTTCTATATAGCTTAAAATCGAGGTTTTCAGCAACCGATCCTAGCGGGGGAAATGGGAACCTCATACTGTATCCCTGATTCTTAACCAATGACAACTCACCTAACAGCGACCATGTCGACCGAGTGACTTCAAAGATCTAGGCATTTGCTCATTAGCATATGTCCTTCGAATATGCCTGATATAAATACCATAAATGAACATTTTTGGTATTTGTCTCTGATTTTGTCTTCTTTATTTGTAAGCATGTTTAAGATCAATAGTTTTCATAGAACCAAATACCTCGAGGAAAACACATGAAACGAGAACACGTTTATCTAACGTTTATTTTTTTCATCATGACGTGTCATTGGCAAATGTCACTTTTATAACGGCGTCGCTGATTGTACAACTAGATTCAATTGCAACCAATGAAGACATTCCATTTCTGCTCTCGATTTCAAGCGATAAAGAACAGATGTTAGTTTCGGAAATCTGAAGAGAGTAACTTATGTGGGAAGAGAATGATTTGACTCAAAACAACAGAAAAAATACTGACCAAAAAATCATGTGTAAAGCCGAGCTTTTTCAATAATGGTAAAAAGACAAACGTCAAGGCAAAAGTTTAACCACCAAAAAATGCACATGCAAAATGTTAAACTTCGATTGTAAACATTTTCGGAGGAAATATTGGTGACACTGTTTCCATAAGATAGGTCAAGGTTAGTAACTTCTGTTAAAAGCGGGACTCGCTTAAGAGAATCATAAAAAGTCAGATTTAGTGGCATTCTCAAGAAACATTACTCAAGTCATAACTTCCTACACAAGGTCTACTTCATCAGGATATATAAATTAAGTCACTGATGACCATCATTTTCAGTCTGCATAATGTTTTCCTGTTACTTACTGACAACTATCAGACCAACTACCCGTACAGTTCATTTTCAACAACCTGTACAGTGTGTTTGTCAACAGGAGCAACTACCATTGATGTGGACAGTTTTTAATTGGGCTAATATCTCGGCTTCGGTTAATCTGTGAATGCTATAACTTTGATCCAAGTTCTAGATTATCCTATTCAACTTAAAACTACATGAAATATCTGCTACATCCATGTAGATTTGCTGTATTCATGTTGAAAATCGCCTTTTCGCTGATTTTTTCTCTGACGACGATTGACTAGTTCCGAAATGTTAAAATTCTAAATTATTGTAACATGTCATGTTCTAAAGATGTAGCGATTGTAAACTATAGCTATTCAAGAGTTAAAACAAGTTGATATCGTTAACATCATTCAATTGGAAATGTTCAAAACTAACCAATTTCGGAACCTACCCGAGTTGAAAAACTACTGTCTGTCGAGAAAAAGGTTGTTGACGACTGCCAACTTCCGGTTTAGCATGGACAGGGCTTACCCCCTGTGCGTATGGAAGCGGTAAATTTTAAATCAAAGATGAAACTACGGGTGGATGCCGTAAGTTTGAAATAAAAGATGAAACTACGGGTGGATGCCGTAAGTTTGAAATAAAAGATGAAACTACGGGTGGATGCCGTAAGTTTGAAATCAAAGATGAAACTACGGGTGGATGCCGTAAGTTTGAAATCAAAGATGAAACTACGGGTGGATGCCGTAAGTTTGAAATAAAAGATGAAACTACGGGTGGATGCCGTAAGTTTGAAATAAAAGATGAAACTACGGGTGGATGCCGTAAGTTTGAAATGAAAGATGAAACTACGGGTGGATGCCGTAAGTTTGAAATCAAAGATGAAACTACGGGTGGATGCCGTAAGTTTGAAATCAAAGATGAAACTACTGGTGGATGCCGTAAATTTGAAATCACAGATGAATCTACATGCGGATGCCATAAGTTTGAAATTAAAGATGAAACTACGTGAGGATGTGTAATGTTTAAAATGAATGATGACACTTCTTGTAGATACGTAATGTTTGAAATAAAAGATGAAATTTATGTAGATGGGTAATGTTTGAAATGAAAGATGACACTTCATGTAGATACACTCATGGCAAAAATGGTTGTCACCCCCAGACTGAGAACGCTACGTCAAGTTTAACTGAGTGTGGACAAATAATCAAACATGCAATAACTGTCAGAATGATTTGTGTGATTGGGAAAAACATTCGTAAAACATACCAGCTTGTATTTTGGTCTTGTGCTGGCCAATTTAAGAAATTCTATCAGGATATGTATGGTCCCTGTGAAAAAGGGCAATTTTTTACAGTATCCATATAGTATCAATTGGATGGGTATCAATAAAACAAATTACATTTTCAAGTTCAATTGTCGGTTTTATTTCATTCTGCAGTCATGTATGAGTATATTTACAAGCCTAATATCGGGTAGCACCGCCTCTGGAATTTTCAAGGGCGATAATTCGGGCAGGCATACTGTCTATCAGTGTGTTGATGTTTGCAACAGCCAAATTGTTCCATTCATTCACAAGAGCAGCCCGCAATTGCTGTAAATTTGCAGGAGCAGGGTCCAGTCTTCTAATTGCACGGTCAAGCTGATCCCAAGCATGTTCTATCGGATTCATATCCGGACTTTTTGAAGGCCAGGGCAATCTTGTTACTCCTTGTGCCTGAATGAAAGCGTTCACTGTACGTGCACGATGGGCTGGTGCATTATCGTCCTGCAACAGGAAGTTGTTGCCATACACTCTTCTTGCATGTGGGAGGCAAACGGTTTCAAGAAGACGTCTGTACGACCTCTGGTTGACGTTTCCTTGAAGGACGACAAGATCCGTTTTACCGTTATGGTGTATTCCTGCCCATACGTGTACAGAACCGCCACCGTGGGCAACCTGATGCTGCAGACAGTCGTCATTGAACCTTTCCCCACGTAAACGTCGCACTCTCATTCTCCTGTCCACCTTATGCAGTAGGAAACGAGACTCATCAGTAAATATGACGTGACGCCAATGTCCAAGTTGGATTCTGCGGTGCTGCTGCGCCCAAGCAAGCCGTGCCCTGCGGTGGACCAGTGTCCAGAATGGTTTGATGGCAGGTCTTCTTGCCTTATATCCATGCTGGAGCAACCTGTTCACTACAGTTCTCCGGCAAATGGGCGTATTAATATGAGCCCCCCATCTCTGTGCAAGAGTCAAAGACGAAAGACGTCTATGACGTCGGGTCAAACGAAGAAGAATTCTATCCTGACGAACCGTAGTTTTCTTGGGACGGCCTGAAGACTTATTCGGAACAACATTTCCCTGTATGGCGTGCAGTCTTTTAATCCTTTGAACAGTTCTAACACTGACGTTACATGCTGCAGCAATGACACGATTCGAAGCGCCACCACGACTCATGCCAATGATTTCATGTCTGATTCCTGGTGGAGTGGGACCAGGCATGGTCTATGCTTTTCAGAAACTATAGTCGTGAAGCTGTATCTTATGAAAGAGGTCTATAGTAATCGATGGAAATGACAAACCTAAGGAGACAAATTTCAATCATTTCAATGAAATGCACGTGGTCTACATGAAACCGCTGAATCTGTTCATTGTAAAGTGTGAGTTAATGTAACTTCATGCCTGTAATGACATTTCCATGGAAAACCAACATTGCCATGCATACAATGTGATATAAACTCCAATTTAATTAAATATTAGGGGGTGACAACCATTTTTGCCATGAGTGTACGTAATGTTTGAAATATGTTTGTAGATTAATGTGATTTTAATATGTAAACTTCGGTACTGGAAGACTTTCACTATGCATTCTCAATGATTCACTTGAAACGTGAGGTGTTGTAAAACACTGTTTTCTATTTATATACATCATTTATCGTACATTGTAAAGGGAAAATGATTATTTTATTTTATGTCATTGATCTACTTTTTAAGATATGAAATACGCAAATATGCATAAAACCCCGGTTCCTTTCACCTTGTTAATGTTACCAAATGCCCAATAATGTGTTTGATTCGAGTACAGACATTACCTCCTCAACATGGTCAATAAACAGTGAAGCATTCATAAAATCTTTCTCTAGTTCACATAATTCTACCGCGAAAACAATGCATGGACTGTCTTCTAAAAAGCATAACCTTTAACCATCAGTGCGTAGAATACGATTGAGCTGTAGTAAAAGAACATAACTATACACATGGACAAACATTTAAGCAACCCTGGCCGCACGTTGTTTCACCTGCAAATATTGTTTGGTAAGAACGCAGGCAATGTGTCGGTATAAGCAGAGACAGTCTAATGGATGTACAGAAAGTCCCTGGTATAAGTAACCGTAATGTATTAGCTAATCACAACCTAGCAGTTTAAGAAAGAAAACTTCATTCAAATAACTTTTCGCTTCTTTGCATTTGTGAAATTAAAGTATTTTAATTGGTCTTCAAAAACATGATACGGTATACTGAGAAATGACAGTCAATATTGGTTGCTGTAATGTAATACCATTCTGTAATTTTTAACGAATCCACTGCTCCACATGTATTCTTCATCTTTATCCATGTATGACGCCGCGAAACATGCACATATGATTTATTTGCATTTTAAACAATAAATTCCAATAATGCGACACCAAAATTAACTATTTTGTCAATTTCGGTGGTCATTCATCGGATATGGAATATGTAGCTACGCAATATTCATGTAGATACGTAATGTTTGAAATGAAAGAGGACACTTCATGTAGATACGTACTGTTTGAAATGAAAGAGGACACTTCATGTAGATACGTAATGTTTGAATGAAAGATAAAACAACATGTAGATACGTAATATTTGAAATGAAAGATAAAACAACATGTTGATACGTAATATTTGAAATGAGAGATAAAACTACATGTAGATACGTACTTTTTTAAATGAAAAAAATGAAAGTACATGTAGATACGTATTGTTTGAAATGGAAGGTGAAACCTCATGAATATACGTAATGTTTGAAATGAAAGATGAAACCGCGGGTGGATGCGTAATGTTTAAAATGAAAGATGACACTTCATGTAGATACGTAAGGTTTGAAATAAAAGATGACATTTCCGTAGATACGTACTGTTTGAAATGAAAGATAAAACAACACGGAGATGCGTAATGTTTGAAATGAAAGATCAAACTACATGTAGATGCGTACTGTTTGAAATAAAAAAATTAAACTACATGCAAATACGTAATGTTTTAACTGAAAGATGAAACTACATACATGCAGATGCGTAATGTTTGAAATGAAAGATAAAATTACATGTAGATACGTCGTGTGAAATGAAAGATAAACTATATATATATTTTTTTTATTAATATACCTAATGTAATGACGATGTATATATGGTGCATAAAATCACTTTGTAACTCTATAGCTTCAATGTTATTTTGGAACAAAGTTTGTTACTCTTTTTGTTGCATGTACATAAACTTAAATCTTTGTTAACTGCTACACTTAAAAGTACATTATTCCTTGTCCAATGTCCTATATAAAAGTCTGTAAATATACAATTTGTGTTATATTCATGCATATGTTTGTACATGAATGTGATTGTATTATGTAAACTTCGGTACTGAGACTTTCACTATGCATTCTCAGTGATTCACTTGAAACGTTAGGTGTTGTAAAACACTGTTTTCTATTTACTTCCTTGCATTGAATTAAATTGTTGGGTTCAGTAGGTAGTATTTTTCGCAATTTGATTGTTGATTGCTTCGCTTACAAATAATGAGACTTTTTATTAATTTCAGAGCTGTACAGCTTTCAGAGAGATAAGATTCAATATCAATAGAAATACATTCATGTGGCTTACATTAAGATCGGAAGTAAACAGATACGGTATGTTATGGTTCAGTGTTGACAACAGGTAAACAAATAAGTGTGTATTCTCATATACAATAAACGAAAATATTGAATTACTTCTGTAAATAAACTACATTAAGAAAGCTACCAAATAAGCTGAAACACAGTGAGAATAGATATATCGCCTGGACAGTCTTGTGATCAATATAGATTTTCATGATGCAATGATATTGTTTCCAATAGTTATAGTGTTGTAGGTGCCAAGGGAGATAACTCATGCTCCAATGTCATGTGGCTCACTGCAGGCATTGTGATTGAGCCAATTTGCTGTATCAGAGGGAGGAGAATGCTCGTTGCTGTGGAGACGTACACAGATATCACAAAATCCAGAATTAATACTTTTGCGAAATCCTTCAGTTACATACTTGTCCTTCTCACGAAGCAATTCAGCAACAGCGGTGACATTTTTCTCCAGATACTTAAGGTACCCAGCTAATGCTCTTGGACTGGGGAAGTCTGCGGTGTTGATGTAGGTACCGTCGGGTACCAGTTTGCTATAATCCGCACCTCCGCGTACAATGGGGATAACGTCAACACGCCTGTCAAATAGTTCAAACAGCTTTTCTGTGATGTAGTCAATGCAAAGCGAATTTTCAAACGCTAAAAAGAATCTGTAATCTTTGAGTAACTCAACTTTGGTGAGGTTCACCTTGCCGCCAGGGCCACATTTTCCGAATATATCCACAGGGTAGTGTTTCTGAAGCTCCTGGACGTACCTCTCTCTCTTGGACTGTGTACGGCAGTGACTTACCAACCAGGCAGCAGCCTTCCACTTGGATGAAGCAATCGCTGTGTAGTTCTTCTTGGTTTCCGGTGTTCTTGTTAGGACGGAGTATGGCATGACGATGTCAGAATCTAGACGGTAGGTCATCTTCCAGTTGAACACTCGCCGCCATTGTGTAAGCGTATAAAGCGGGGTGTAATGGGCCGGAGGTTCAAGTCCGAAAAATACCCATGTTTGAGAAGATTTCCTTTGTGGCGCTCTCAATGGTAGATTCACAGCATTAAAGACAACTGCGTCTGCTTCTGTGATGTCATCCGGGTTTTCTGAGCAGCTACACGATGCCGGACAGTCAGACACTACACCGGAAAACATCATCCCTAACCACCCTGGTGGCTTGTATAATAAGATCAACCTAGGTCGAGTTGGTATTACGTGTTTCTGGTCAGGTTTTTCAAGAACAGGATAGACGCCACTGTGGTTGTTGGAGCTCCGTAGCAAATACGGTAGCTGTGGCGGCGAATCGAACACAAGATTGTAAGGTTTAACAGTTTTAATCTCTTTCAAAGGACCATGCATCGATCTGGTATGTTCTATTATTTGGATTGAAGAATTGTCAGTTTGCGAGTTTTGTACGAGGGAAGTTGGAATCACGGAGACGTTAGAATGATCTCTGACAATCAGTGAGAATGACATGAGCATCACGGTGAAGCAGGACATGCCGGTGGTGACAACGACCACCATATAGAATATCCTCCTCAGTGAATGGACTTGCTGTAAGTTTTGTATATATTGAAAAAAGTGTCAGTTATTATCGAATTACTAACTTATCATTAACTTATCAAAAAACATTTTCATATTTTTCACATCAATAATAGAATGACATGCTTGTAAATCTGTTAATATAACGTGTAAAAAATTCAACATTTTCCGGATAACAACTTATACGGCGTTTCGGGGTACATGCGTTCTATTTCATCGGATGGAATATTCATTCAAATATTCCATGGTATGAAGGAGGATGCATATATTCCCAAACCTCGCGTATCATCACAACAATGAAGTTTTCTAACCATAAACTTTCGAAAACATTAACATCTTCATTATATTAAAATAGGTCATGACAATTCGGTACGAGTTAGTTTCTAAAGTTGATAATATCAAAACATTGATTACAAGTGTTTTATTCTAACGACTGACAATTATTTGTGTTGGTCATCTTGTGTACACTTACCATGGTTTTCTGGACATATATTTTCGATGTATCAAATTCGTCGACGATATACGACCCGACTTGTTGCATGTAATGATGTCAAATATCTTCATTCAAAGCTCGATGCTTGCCATGCAATAAACTCATTTATTATCCATATTTTGATGCAATAAGTCAGCCCGGTACATTCGATAGATTGCACACGTGTGATAATATAAGTCCTAGCGGCAATGCCATTGGCCGATTGAGAAGACCACGTGACAGGACTATACGGCACCACCGTTACCAGACACCAAGCAATAATGCAGACTAGTCTCCGTCTAAGTAATATGGTACTTGCAATTTATATACAGCAACTAAAGGTCACATTCACAGATAACATTGCCTCTAAAGGATTAAAAAAAAATGAAACAATGTATGTGTTCTTTTATTTAATTCAGCACAGAATTTAATATTATTGCACACGTCAGATTGTAGACACAATGTGTCAGCACTGCAGGTGGTGGTTGCAATGAGGTAAACTCTTCACTGCAACAGTTTGAAGAATATGTGTCTGTACTGTTAGTTGTTGTTTGAAGAATATGTGTCTGTACTGCCAGTTGTTGTTTGTAAGAGATGTGTCTGTACTGCAAGTTGTTGTTTATAATAGGTGTGTCTGTACAGCCAGAGTTATCTGTACTGGCGAATGTTGGTTATTAGTGTTAAATAATCAATTTGAATTAGACACAATACGTTCAAAAGTTTCATCTTGGGATAAACTTTAGAAGTAGGTAGTGGAACTGTCTTTCTATTTGGCCATACAATCTATAAATCACTACTCACCTGCAGTTTAATTAAGGAATAATACTGTCCTGTCGGATGCACCTGTCCATATCAGCTGATGCTCTATTGATCGGAGTTATTGGCAATACAATATGTTTTCAATCAGATATAGTTGATACTTTAGTTTAAATATTGGCAATAACTCATGTTGGCTAACATCAGTGCACAGGTGAAGTTTAGCGCAAATATGCTGCGCAACAGAGATGAACGACAAGTTTTCCCTATGCGCGAACGACGTTCGCACATAGGGAAAACTGGTCGTTCATCTCTGTTGCGCAACATATTTGCGCTAAACTTCACCTGTGATCAATGTCATTGGGTTTTTTGTAAATTGTATTATAAACATTATGCATTACAAGGAAGGCGTGTTGTTCTGTGACACCATGTATCAAAGTATCATAATTTACGTTATTATAATAGCTTATATAGCCTATAAGGCCTGAAAGGCCAGATGGGCTTATGGCATGGGCCATTTCCAGTGTGCGCCTCCTCAAGAACCGCTACATTCCCAAAGCTGATATTTTGTGGAGAAATCAATTGGGAAAAAATATGGGAGGTGGCAGGCATTATCTTGACAACTTTAAACGAAAATTTCAGAACAGCATCTCTGTTACATGGAGACTTTTAAAGTTTGTTCATTTAAGAATTGAATGTCAGTTCCTGTGGGAAATGAATGATGTCAAAGCGGGATTCAAACTCCCGTGAACGAAACGAGCTTGCGAGCAAGTCTTAGTAACGTTATTTTTCGTCAAGTACCCTATTTGATGAAATCTGTGGCAGTCATCATGTTGAGTGAAGCGTAATAAAATCTAATATTTCAGGGACACGAGATCAGAGTTATCCGTCCTTTGTATAAGGAGTTCCGAGTGTAAAATTAAGACGCACCAAAATGTCATTTATTCCATCAAGCATTACTCATTTAAATATCTAAATTATACTCCTCCAGCCTGTCATATCCATGTGCCATGTGATTATTGTTAATTTGTCATTACTGTATATTTTAGCCTTTTTATATCCTGTTATATATTTTTGTATTTCAAATGTGCTCAATTCATGACAATTCAAATTCCCTTCCAAGGGCAATAAAGATTTATCTTATCTTATCTTAACTCCAACCAGCAATCGTGAATATCTTTCGGTTCCAGAATAGACCTTGTGACTCGCTTAGCTCAACAGCCAACAGCGCGATCTTTTATTGAAATAATTTTATCTATTTCAACAATTGAGAAGGCAGTATGATATTGTGATTATGTTATTCAATCAAATAAATCGATAAATGGTAACCGTTGTAAATTTGAAAGGGGGGGGGGGGGGGGGGGGGGGTCAGGATCCACCTAAAACAAGTCAAATTTCATGCATGGAACACCAAGTATACACCAACTAATTTTAAAATAATAATACACTGGCTTTAAATTACACTGGCCTGTAAGTGTAAATGTAATTCGATTGTGTTGACCTTACTTAGCTGAGTGACAACCGCCTATATGTCTTATACATATCTGTCTTATACATATCTTAGTATATCTGTCTCATATATATCTGTCTTATATATATCTGTCTTATATATATATATCTGTCTTACATATATCTGTCTTATACATATCTGTCTTATACATATCTGTCTTATACATATCTTAGTATATCTGTCTTATATATATCTGTCTTATATATATCTGTCTTATATATATCTGTCTTATACATATCTGTCTTATACATATCTGTCTTATACATATCTGTCTTATATATATCTGTCTTATACATATCTTAGTATATCTGTCTTATAAGGAAAAGTATAGGTATATCTTAGTATATCTGTCTTATATCCCACTTCCGGTCGAGTGTAAACGGATACCATTTCATAATATTTCTAAACAAATACAGCTGTAAACAAGCTTGTGTATGAAACGCACAACCCAAATACGACCTCGTCTGTGACAATTAACGCAGCCAGTGCTGCGTTGTATGGTTACCCATGCTGGTATTGTCAACGCAGATGCACGTGCATCTTGCTGACATGTACAGCTGACGCTATAAACTGCATGGCTAATGTCAACGTGGCCAAACATTTTAAGAAAACAGAAGCAACTTTAAGTATGTTAAGACATTTTGCACCCACAATTAAATTACATTCTTATATAAAAAGATATTATTTCACTCATTATATGAACCTTATTCATTTGGTCATGAAAAAATGTTCAGAGTTTCAACTGGCTTCGTGGTGTAATGGTTAGGTCGTTCGGCCAGAAAGGAACAGGACACGGGTTCGATCCCAGGTGCCTTATATGTTCATTTATAATCTGACATTTTATGAAGTATCATCACTTAGATTTGGAAATTTAGAAAATGACTCCAATGTTTCTCAGTTGTTAAAAAGTGTAGTTGGAGTGGAGTATGTTAAATGTGAAATATGTGATAGGTCAAATGGCTTTTCATATTTATACACATTATAATTTATTTTATTTATTTCATTAAACCTTTCTGTGAAATATAAAAATAAATAAATATGAAATGTGCTGGTGTGAATGCGTATGACTTTTCATTCTTTTGAAATATACTAGATATATGTTCACATTTTTTATTTTTATAAAAAAAAAATTATGTTCATTAAAACATTTTGATCACACTACCAATCTGGACGGTTCCATTGTATAGTGAGAGGTAACAGGCTAGGAATAAGAGTGCTGTTGACCGTGAACTTGTTTTGACAGCCTGTAGGGGTTGTGGGAGGGGGGTATCGGGATCGTCCCACCTACCCTGGGTCAGATTTGATACCCATGAAACTAAGAGAAACGAAACTATTTTATTTGTATGTGACACTTTTAATCATACATCCAATATGTGTTTTTTTGCATGTATTTACATATTTACATATACATCAATTGTACATACCCACACCCATACAATTGTTACCTATATATGTACATCAATAGGGAGGGTGACCTGTGGGAGACCACCTGGTAGAGAGATGCAAACGTCATCTCGTTAACTCGTACGGGCTGGTACAGACTTTACTATATGTGTGTGCTCTTCTACTTTTGTGCTCTCTTACAGTATTTTATTGCCGAGGGCATCTCATATTGTTAAATATAAGTTAAAAACATAATATGAGATATACTACACAGAACTTGACAAACATAATGGTAAAAATGATGCCCATATGTTTATAACAAACATATTATTAGATATAATACACGCTGTCTGTCCCATTGTGTTTGTAAACTTCTGTGTATCATATTTAGTATTATGTTTGCTAATTTCTGTGTATCATATTTAGTATTATGTTTGCTAATTTCTGTGTATCATATTTAGCATTATGTTTGTCAATTTCTGTGTATCATATTTAGCATTATGTTTGTCAATTTCTGTGTATCATATTTAGCATTATGTTTGTCAATTTCTGTGTATCATATTTAGCATTATGTTTGTCAATTTCTGTGTATCATATTTAGCATTATGTTTGCTAATTTCTGTGTATCATATTTAGCATTATATTTGCCAATTTCTCTGCATCATTTTGAGCATTATATTTGTAAACTTCTCTGCATCATATTTAGCATTATATTTGTAAATTTCTGTGTATCATATTTAACGTTATGTTTGTAAAATCTATGCGTTTAATTTCTGTGTATTAAAGCTCATATAATGTTTGTAAAATTCTGTGCATTATATTAATCAATATAAGATACCCAAGGCAATAAAACGCAGGTGGTCAACGGGACCGACAGCGTGTATTATATCTAATAATATGTTTGTTATAAACATATGGGCATCATATTTACCATTATGTTTGTAAACTCCTGTGTATTATATCTAATTGTATGTTTGTAAACATCTGAGCATCATATTTACCATTATGTTTGTAAACTCCTGTGTATTATATCTAATTGTATGTTTGTAAACATCTGGGCATCATATTTAGCATTATGTTTGCAAACTTCTGTATTTCTTATTTAGCATATGCATATAAATTCATTTGCATCATATTCATCATTGTGTTTGTAAGTTGATGTGCATCATATTTATCATTGTGTTTGTAAGTTGATATGCATCCTATTTAGCAATATATTTGTAACTTATATATTATATTATATACAAATTATCGACCATTATGGTTATTAACGTATGCGTATATATATATCATATATCAAATTATGTTTGTGTCAGCGTTGTCACAATTAATGATTACTTAACCTCAGATACAGGTCACAGCAGTATGCCGATATTACAAGTGAGTCTATGTAGCATGTTTTGAGGATATTTATGATTGTCTATTTCATGTGTAAACGGAATCGCTGATTGAACTCTGAAGCAATATTGATTTATTAAATAACATCTTTACAGAGTTACTTAATCGAGATACGTCGTAAGGGCAATAATTGTCAACATATTTTCATTGTCAGTAATACGTCCAGGTTATATAGCCTGGCTATAACTACAGAAATGGCGAGAGCAGGGCATGAAACATCAAACAATATCGATGCCTTGCAAAACATGACAATATGGACATAATATTTGTGTTGGGAAATCCTTGTGGCAGTTTAGCTGCATTGACATTTTAAACCTATCCATGAGTCTCCAAATCTGAACATGACACAAGGAATAAGCTCTATGCAGTGTATAGGTAAGAAGTAGATATAAACTGTTGGCATTCAGTATATCAGTATATCAGGCCATTAGATTTTGTTTGTTTCACTTAGATATTATAATCATAAAACATAACATCATAATAAAACCATATCTCTCATAAAAGATAGTATTTTCGCATCATAATAAATAAATAATAATAAAATAGAAAGGAAATGCCTTAAGCTGTTCTGTTGTGTTTTCAAAGAAGTATAATATCTATATCTGTGCCATATTTAGCAACGTTATAAACCAACTTTCTGGAATCGACGGAAAATGTTCCTGGAACCAGATTTTTTAATCTCTCTTAGTACTAAGATAGTCTTCAGTGCCACACATACGACTGTCTTACTCCTAATAGAGATTCGAAAATCTTGGTCCAAAAAGTTAAGTTTAAGCGAAGAGGACAAAATAAGGTGTGTCGGTGTCCTGGCTGAGTTTCAGGGTCACGTGTACAACATTGTGGAGACACGTAGAGATAATATGTGTGATATCTCATGAGATCATTCACTCACAGCGTGCAGTATAGCTGCACAGCATCCCTTACATTCACTATCTGTCATATAAGCATACGCCTTGACTGTTAGTTGGTCTATGATAATAATATGGAAAACAATGACATAATGACGTAATAAAAATATTCATTTTACTATTCTAACCAATCTAAACCTATATTACGTTTATAAACATAGTTGATTCCTGTTTCCAAATCTCAATACCAGTCTAGGCTGTCTAGATAAGGACATTACATCGTACTCTAGCTATCTGCTTCACGAAGTCTCCATTGTGTGTGTCCCTAGGATAGCGCAGCGATACCGATTACCTGTGTATTCCATACCTCTAGTGTGATTAAACGTCGAGTGTATTCACTGTCTGCATTCTTGTCACCGAGTTCATGTCACTGACAACCAACTCTCAATGGGTGACAGATCACTGCAGCGATTCAGGTAAACTCGTCACGCCTGATTGACTCACAACGCTCAGGTGTCACTCTGTCCCATCCGATCTTATCAAGGTAAGTAAAATATGTTATATTCTTATTGTCTTGACCTAATTTGTCAAGTAGCGTTCATTGTCGTGAAGCGATACTGACTTTCCTTTTCATAGCAAAATTACCGTTGTGTTTGTGTACAATTGTCACGCCAGCAAATTTCACGTGATCTTTCAATCAATTGTTATATTTACGCGTAAACAGTAAAGCGGCGGTATAGTGCACAGAGTTACACGTACATATAGTTACACGTACATATAGTTACACGTACATATAGTTACACGTATACATATAGTTACACGTACTTGTAGTTACACGTACATATAGTTACACGTACATGTAGTTACACGTACATATAGTTACACGTATACATATAGTTACACGTACATATAGTTACACGTACATATAGTTACACGTATACATGCATATAGTTACACGTACATATAGTTACACGTACATATAGTTACACGTACATATAGTTACACGTACATATAGTTTCACGTATATGTATTCACGAAGACCCTGTTGACAGCCAACAGATAAAAATAGATTGTGTTTATCAATATTTCACGAGTGTTTGTTTGATATATTTGTCAACATCCAACACCCCAACGTAATTAACGATCTGAATACTTAGGTGCATAAACAATATAAGCAATCTTTCTCAGACTAGCTGTTACATCTCTAATTAACTGAACCATCGATTAACATAGGCATGTAGTATATTTTAGACGTCAATATGTCCATACCACGCGTGTGTTCGTAACAGTTTATGTATAACCATATTATAAATGGAAAGAGTATGTGTGTAGCGAATTGATGACCATATTAATAATGGCACGATAGTGTGTGTGTGTGTGTGTGTGTGTGTGTGTGTGTGTGTGTGTGTGTGTGTGTGTGTGTGTGTAGCAAGCACTGAGTTGAAGAAAGAAATGACGGCTGGTGTCTAGCTCCACACACCTGGTGACTCAGTCCCTACTAGATCAGACCTCCCAGCGCTCGACGGGGCCACATGACACAACAACTACATCAATCCCACGGCAAAGCTTTCAAAATTCTAAATAATTGAAACTTAATAGCGTGCTCTTCCGACATCACTGCAATCACTGGTCCTGAGACCCGACTCTCTGTTACATCTAGGAGCCGTGCATACAGTCTACATATTTTATTTCACAGGTCTACATGAACTTACTCAGTGGCGGATCCCGGAATTTTGAAAAGGCTTTTTCCCCAAGGCTTTGTCATTTCAAAACACATTTGATGGATTGAATGTTATAAGGGCTGTTACATTATTACGAATGTCCTTGGCTTATTGAAGTGAGTGTTAATATGTTGGAGTTGACACAAAACCAGTAAAGTATTGGGAGAGCTGCGAATATCCACTGCCATTTAACGGGTTATTGAAAACAATGAAAGTTAACTTTTCCTTCTCAACTCCCTGTGGAGTGTGCTTCCCCGTCTACTCGAAGGTCTCCAATCACAATGATAGCTCGTACTACCAGGTACCCAACTTACTGTTGATTGGATGAAGGTACATTTAAATCTCCACAAACTCATGCTTCAGTGTGGTGTTCATTATTAGCACATCAGCTATTTATTATTAGACAGATCCTTCGTCTCATTGAACGGTGTTACTGTTCTTCTAATAAATTACTACATGCTTTCAGTACCTTAAGTGTTTTCAAAATTACATCTATGCGTTCAAACAAATCTGTGGAATCAAGTATATCTACGTATTATGGATCGACTGAACAAACGAGTTCAGGTGGGTATTTTGGTAGTTGAGGATTCAAGAATTTTGCTGAAACCTTTATCATGTGCGTGTTTATTATAATTATTTAACACATTTTGCCCCTTCATCCCCACCCCCTTCAAATCAAGATTCAGAAAAACTGCGTATTCAAATTCAACCGAACATTCCATTCAGATATAGCCCTTAATGTGGACTTTTTAAACTAAACTTTGGACCCAATCGGTCGATGCATTAGAGGCCCAAAGCTCTTAACATGGAAACACTTTTCAAAATGCAACATCTTTTAAAAGACATGCAATAAAATTATTTCTCAAGTTAATTGTTAATTATAACCATAATGACTCGATCAATTATATTTGTCTTTTAAATCCATGTGAGAAAATATGTTAATTCTTTGAATGTTCAAATTTCATGTTTATCTATCAATTTCCCAGATGGCTATTCCAACGAAGCCCATGAAAATTAAACACCTCGGATCAATAGACAACTGGCAGAGCGGGAAAAGTGTTGAGCAATGCAATCTGCGCATGCTTACTTCAGAGACGGCCTGTGACATCTCATTTCTGGTTGGCAAAGATCAACAATTGGTCAACGCGCACCGCTTCGTACTCATCAGCCGTAGTTGCGTATTCGCCGCCATCTTGTCCGACGTCTTGCAAGAGGATACCGAAATGGCGATACCGGATATTGACCCAGAAGACTTTCATTCTTTACTGGTGTGAGTATATGGAAATTGTAGTATCAGAAAGTACATTCTCGATAGCCTAGGGACATGGTTCTCCTGGCTTGTGCCTTGCTTAATCATCAAGGAAGTAACGGTGCCAACTAAACATTTCATTTTCGAAAAACAAAACACATCAGAGAATAATAAGACCTGGAGTGAATGGTTACAAAAATATCAAAATAGATTTCGCTAAACGATAGGTTTTTATATAAACTTAAAAACCAAACTAGAGCTCTGTTTGCCTCAGCAGAATGTACTTAGTGCTCAACAGCCCAGAGCCTCCTTAATAAAAACAATGAAGCCATCATTATACTCAGAGATTACCTTTGCTAAACAATGGAAGTTGAAATGATCTCAGCATATGTTGGGTTTTTTTCAAGCTCTAGGGCTCTAGATATATACGGTGTCTGACCTGAACGTTAGTGTTCACTTCTATCAATGAACATTTCCAATACATTAAGACTAAGTTTTGATTGTTCTAGGTATCTGTACACAAACGACACTGAGGTGGGACCCCGGAGTGCCACAACCCTTCTCTACGCAGCAAGGAAGTACGGGGTCGGGGGTCTAGAGGATAAATGTGTCACATACCTCAAACGAAATCTGTCTCCGAAAAATGCCTGCATCATTCTGGAGGCTGCATTTCAGTCCAACCAGACTAAACTTTACGGCAAAGCTATGAAGGTCATTTTGAATAACGGAGAGGAATGCCTGAAATCTCCAGGTTTCCTGACGCTGAGCCAGGAATGTGTCAACCAGATAGTCCGATCTGATGATTTGGTATCAGATGAAAGTGCTGTGTTTGAATCCGTCAATTCGTGGGCGGAAGAGGAGTGCAGACGACAGGAGAAAGAGCCGACACCGAGAAACAAACGCGATGTACTCGGCGCCATAATCAAAGGTGTCCGCTTCACGCTCCTGAAGCCTAAATACTTTGTTGACAAGGTCGGGAACACGCACCTGCTTGGAGAGGACGAACGGTTGAAGATCATAGTCCACAACATGTTCCCAGACAGAAGTGTCAGTCCATTCAACAAAACGGAGCGCAGACGATACATGGAGAGCTCTCAGGCTAGTTCAAGAAGCACTGGCAGTAAATCTCACCGAGACAGTGTCGCCAGTCAGGACGATTTCTCGGAGAAAAGGTCGAGAGGAAGTGTTACTCACCGTGGATTCGCCGGGAACTTCCGACAGGACGAAGTCAGCGAGAGTGATGACGTCATACAGAGGACACCGAGCAGGGAAAGTAAGAGGAAGGAGAAACATCAGCGGAAGAAGAAAGATAAACGCAAGAGGTACAAACGAACTGAAAACCGATTTCGCATCCAATCTTTCGGACGTGCATGTCGAGGTCGGGAATGGGAGCCAGTGAAGTTCCGCTGTAAACAGGAAATTCAGCTTTACGGCTTCCTGATGTTTGGGCCGTGTGATGACGACGTCGCTACATATGATGTCGAGGCCCACGTTGCAGACGAATATGGAGAGGTAGTGGAGGGGACTGGCGTAGACTCTCGCTATACCGCCAGAAGGGAAGACGTCATATTCGAGGTGACCTTCCCGACCCCTGTGTTTCTGTATCCCCGGAAGTGGTACACACTGAACGTTCTCATTAGCGGCCCGCCATCCATGTACGGAAGTGACGTCAAGGATCGCATTGTTTCTCACGGGGTCACATTCGAGTTTCAGAACGTAGAGTCTCATGCCTACAGAAACAACCAAAACCAAGTTCCCTACCTTCTCTTCCGCACTTAGAGCCCTCGTTTCTTCAAGTTGGTCCAGGCAGTGATATTTGCTTATCCCTTAAACATGGTTTATTGTGTATGTCGATCATAGGTATTTGATATATTCAAAGAGATAGTAACAAAACGTATTTGTAAATATGTCCATCCTCCATCTTAAGATTCTAAAGGTTCATGTGATGGGCCCGGTAACATTGGTTGAGTAGAATTTTCACCATGTTATAGTGTAGTACATTGCCTTTACTTAAAATAAGTCATGTTTCATCTCTCTTGTGTCTACTAATGAATATCATGTTAGTCTAGCTGATTTTTATTGAAAGAATCGTAATGTCGCAATTGGTTAATTATCTAGGTGACGGTCAGACAAAGTTTTTAAAACTGGATAAAAACCTGAAAACATCTTCATTGTGAACAAACACGACATTTCGGAGTATATGTTTACCAGTGACTTCACTGATTGATTTCATGACCTCAACACAATACCAACTATCGTTTTTGTCGCGGTATAGATGATTTAGTGGAAAAGTTTTTTTGGACAGTCAGTGCTGATGAATTGGATCTGACTCCGAAGGTGTTGGTTCGAATCCCGCAATGAGTACAGTTGCACTAGTCGGAATTGTGTGTTCCACTTTGTTCAGTATCTACTTTCATGTTTTTATAAATATATTAACACAATATAAAGTCACTGAACCATTACTTTTGGTTTGTAAATTTAATGGAATTAAAAGTATCTATATGCCAGTTACTTCTCTACGTTTGAGCGAAGACTGTGTAGTAGGCTATTAAAGATTGTGGAGTCTCCAATCCGGTTAAATAGATAGAACGAAACGCTCGTACCTCGCTGCCTTTCTGATCTGACTAATGCACCCTAGAGGTCATGTTAGGTGGCCATTTACTTCAAAAGACAGAAGCATATGTTAATGTAAACACATTTGTAAATATATAGTAATATAGAATATATCAAAGTTTTATAAATACAACTAAATTTAACTCATGAATTGAACTCACATTGAAAGGATACCAAAACGTTGCCTTCTCCTCTTGCCCCTCTAAAGCAGACGACAATTTGAACTACTACCCACTATTCGCTAACAGGAAGTGTCATATTTGAATTGGGCCAGTACTGGGCCAGTATGTAAACCTAATATAATTTGTACTGGACCTGTTCCGGGCCAGTACCGGCCCTGTTCCGGCCCAGTACTGGTTCTTTGAAAGTATCCCATAATGCATTTAGACAGGAAATGATATGCCTTAACTGGGCCAGTACCGTACTTCAGTACCGTATTGCCAGCACTGGGCCAGTACAATTTTACCTTAACTGGGCCAATTCAGTTTAAACGGTTCTGGGCCAGTACTGGTTCTCTACCGTTAGCCAGTATGCCTTTATCAACTTTACAAGCCAGTACCAAGCCAGTACTGGCCCAGTACAGTCATGTTTTACTGGGAGACTTAGCATATCGACGATATGAAGGTAAAAGTAATGATTTCTGATCGAAAACCGGACAATGCACAGCGTGTGGCGCGCGTCAACGAGACAAACGTAATTTTGGAATCTTATTTATAACAGACAAAAAGACAAATTTCAGTTGATAATTTTTAATAGGTCACAAAACTACTGTGCATGTAAATGGGACGTGCAGTTTCGGTTTCTGCACATGCATAATGATGTTATTCAATTGTAATTAGAAATTAGTAATTATGATATAATTGGCGATTGGGGATAACTATGTGAGCTAATTGAATTTATTTGTATTGTAGATAGCACATGTGGTGAGTATTTAAGCAAAATAAGATGTTATGAAACACAATGGATGCACCTTTAAGTTGGTAGGTAATATAACAACCCATAGTATGGATGCACAACTTCTTTATACAATTTAGTTCAATCCATGGGTGATAAATGCGACTGAAACAGGATAACATCACGTCTTCGTGACCCAACTATAATAAAAACTAAATACTATATTATAAATACAGTAAAAAAAGTTAAGCACTCCCTTCTTTTTTTGATAGGGGTATGTTTCAGAGACCCATTATAGCAAAACTAAACATCGCACAGGGGAAAACGAATTTCAGGAGCGAGTGTAATTACTTGTTTTATTCGTTGACATTTTGGTGTAATCTTCAGAGAGTTCAAATGACCAAAAACAGGAAACAAAAATTGACTGGAAAATGGTGAAAAACACAGACTCGTAAATGTATTGTCATTTCAAGTTTGACCGCTGAACATGATGAAAAAATCATACTGAATAACCCGTGCCATTGTCTTAGGAACGATTTACTCAATATCGGGTGCTGCCACCGCGTGCCTGAAGTACTGCTGCCAGTCTTCTGGGCATACCCCTGACAAGGTTCTTTAATTCTTCCATGGGGATTTGCTGCCACTCATCGTGAAGTGCGGCCTCCACATGTCTTAGATTGTGTGGAGCAGGGTTCCTTCTCTGTAGACGTCGACCAATCATGTCCCAGACATGCTCGATGGGATTCAAATCTGGAGACAATGCTGGCCAGGGGTTACGAGAAACAGCATTGTTCTCCAGATGTTGAGTCACAGCTCGTGAACGGTGAGGCCGAGCATTATTATCCATGACCAGGGTTCGAGTTGCAAGTCTGTGATCATCAAAATGGTCAATCACAACTGGATCCAACACTTCTGCAATGTAGCGGGCGCCGGTAAGTGTGCCTTGTAGTGTCACCAAATCCAACTTGCAATCAAAAGAAAAGCAGCCCCACACCATAACGGATCCTCCACCATATGGAACCCTTGGAAGAATGTTCCTTGGTGTGTATCGACTGTTCTTGACTCTCCAGACTCTGATTCGCCCGTCAACGGTATGGAGGAGGAAGCGACTTTCGTCTGACCAGTGGATACGTCTCCATGACCTCAGGTTCCAACGCTGTCGGTCACCACACCACATCCTACGATCCCGTTTATGACGATTACTAAGGTTTGGACGTCTGATGACACGTCGAAACCTTAAACCTGCTGCTTTGAGGCGGTTCCTCACCGTCTGATTGATGATACTTCTATAGGGTAGCCAGGCTTGTTTCAAGACGGTACTTGACGCAAACGGTTGACGTCGTTGATCGAGAACATGGTTAGTTTGGGCATGTTACCTCACTAAAGGACTGATGACCGAATAGTGGTAACCAGTTCTTCTCCCAATTTCCTTGTACGAGAAACCTGCTTAATGCTGTCCAATACTTTGCCATCTCGTAGCCCCGGACAATCTCCTTCGTGGCATTGTTCATGAATTTTGTGTATTGAACTGACATTTATTTAGCCATGGTTAATCGAAGGGTGAAACTGCATTTTGCTGAAATCATGGGTTGCATGATATGCATGCCAATAGCTCCGTTCCTGAGAACCGTTCCATAACAGAAACCACACCAGTTCCCATCCAGAATACCATATTTGACCTGTCTATCGAATTGAATAACATTATCATAAAATCCAATATGGTATACAACTTTTAATTTGGGGGCGCTTAACTTTTTTTACTGTGTATATTAAGTGGACGAGATAGGAGCGTCAAAAGGAGATGTTTGACTTGTTTTGAGATATCCTACAGCAAAGATGCGTCAACAAGTTTATATCAAAGTAGGTTATTTATGTCGATGACATCTTTTATTAATAACATTTCTAAGTTTGTTAACTGGAATACAAAACATTGATGTAATAAAACATCTTGAAAAAGTGATTTGAACATTTGAATCGACATAAAATAATAAATATCATATTCAGATGTATAAAATTGTGAGTACTTCTTTACAAAACATGAGTCTATCGAATGTATTCAAAATCTATTTTCTCTGACAGCAATATTTCATTTCATACTCTTTTAAAAATGTGGGGACGTTTCTTTTGCACGTGAATATACATACAACGTTTCAAGGCCAACCTGTGCTATCTTCATAAGGTAAGTGTAACCTGATAAAGATGCATGGTTTGGCTTTGAAACGTGAAGATGTACATTCATACTATCAGTTGTTATCAATTAAACCTGTTTTCACCTTCTTCCCAAGAACAGAAAAAAATTAAATATAATGTACAGACTCCTTTGCAAAGGGGGAATATAAGTAGACTTAGAGTCCCTGTGACCACTGGAGATATCATGAGGGCAAATCCCTTAGAACTTATTTATGTCGTCTTCTCAAGAACTGCATGGGGTCTTGAAACCTTACATATATTAAAGGCTCCTTTGCAAACGGAACGTATACATTTTTGTGAACATGTGGCCTCAACAACCCGATAAGCCATATACATAGAAAACGGTTATCGGTATTGGTAAAAACTAGTGTGACGTATAAAGCGACAATTTGCGGAACTCGTCAGTATGGGAGGTATATTTGTTAGTTATGTGCGATTTTCATATTTAAGACGGCAAGATGGTTGACCATTCCATCATTGTAAAACAATTTATAACTCTAGCCTACTTCGAGTTTTTAGTTATCGCTACATCAGTCAGATCACTTGACCTACCTATAGTAACTACATAGTAAAATGGCCGCTGGATGGGAAGTGCTTAACCGAATTATGTACATTCGTTTTAAAACTCTTTTTATTAAATTTCTATAGTCATTGGTAACACTTATTTGCCTTTTTGTGAGAGCACTACAGTGCCTTTAAGAATTATCTTTTCTCCAAAGTTAGCCTGTAGTAGATCTAGAACTACATATCCTGTCTTGCTTCTCAAGCTGATAAGGCAATGTTCTCTGTTCAAGATTTCCAAAGAATTACAGATTAATTTAGGATTTGCGATTGTATGATTCTACCTTTAGTATGTGATAGATCTGAAATATGGGGTACATTCTATTGAAATACTATTGGGTCTAGCCATGTTAAATTTGGTAAATATATGTTGAAACTTGGAAAATCATCTTGTAACATTATAACCTAGAGTGAGTCTGGAGGATTGCCTTTACAATTGACGTATACAAATTAACCAATGACTGGATACAGATTACAAAGACAATGTTATTTCACGTTATTAGCAGTTTACATTGTAGATCACAATAAGCCAAGAAATTGGTGACCATAAATTATTTATTAAATTATCTAGGCAAAGATCATATGGTAATATTTTATCCAAATCCTGGCAATCAATTCTGGATAATACATGTTATTACTACATATAAGCATTTAAAATCCCTATTAAATATATAGAGCTACTTAATAACTAATGATATCCCTCAATATTTGAAATATATATATTTGCTTAATTTCGGTGTTGTAACTTTAGATTAGATAGGGTAACTGGTAAACGCACAAACGTCGCATATAATGAGAGGCGTTGTCTATTCTGCAAATTAAATGGTATTTCTGTTGATGAAGATAAGTGGTATATAAGCCTATTTATATCTGTTATTAGAATTAAATGCATATCAAAATATTTAAGAAATATCCAACTGCGATCGCTTTATATCCATATCAGGCCGACAAAGTAGGCCTAATGATCAATAAGGCATTGCAGAGTGTTGGCCCTTCAGATTGAGGAGACCCCCCAGTAGTCAAGCCTCCTTGTTTACCGGTGCATGTGTCAAATCGAACCCATTGAAGTTACTTTTCACATTTTAGACGATTTGCAAAATCGGAATCAACACGTACATCTGTGTCAGGTGACCTTGCCTCGACTTGTGCAGCAGACGGATTCTGAGCATCCAGTCTGATTAAAATCGACCTTGTTCCGAGGAATAAAATTTGCAAAATAAGATATCTACCGGGATACGAACAGGTTCTGTAGATTCCTCGCCGCGCCACAAGGTCGGTTTGGCGTGGAAACCTCCGAACGATATGAGTTCGTATCCCGGTAGATGCACTAATTTGCAAATTTTTTCCCGCGAAATACCGTCGGTTTTAATCAGACTGCCGAGCATCGATATGCAAAAGGTGAAGAATGACTCTAGTGTCCTCCCCTTCCTGTGTTGAATGCCAGGCGCGGGGCAAGTCTATTTATTTGTGTAAGCCCGATAGTTTTTTAAACTTAAATTGTCGGTTGCGTTGCGGGCTAGTTTAAGTTTCATTTCTATGAGACAAAAGTGCTATTGTTTAACGTTAATTAGTTCAAAAACTCCAAAATGACGTTATATGTGCAATATTTTGAAAAGGATGGAGGACGTATCCAGTTTCAGAAAGCTTCACACTTTACGTAGCGACACGTGAATTAATTAAGCAATTACTTCATACACTATTAATATGTTATTTAACGTAATTTTACTATCTGCATCGATATTTCACCAAATGACGAGAGTTTATTTATTGCTAATTAAAAATAATGATACACAATGATTTCACAAAGAGAAGCCCATTTGCAGTAACGTGTTCTTAGAATAAAAGTTTATATTCTATATATTTATACTTGCACACACTGGATCCGCCACTGATTTGTAAATCTGTATGGATAAATTTCCAGAAAAATATAGTCTCCAAGTGAGCTTATTGGACCAGACAATAATTTGAACAGCGTTTTCATTAGCGATTGGAGCCTTACAGCAGCCAAGAGTTACCTCCCTTTGCCGGAAATGGGTTTGGACGAAAATGGCTGTCAAAGGTTGAGGAAGTGATCAAATGATTGGGTTTTAGGAAGAAAATTGTCATAAGTTCCTCGATCAAAATGTCTCGAGCAATGATTCCAAGCCAACAAAAGTTGGCCGAGAAGCTAACTATTCTGAACGACCGCGGAGTAGGCATGCTGACTCGCATTTATAACATCAAAAAGGTTGGATTTATTTCTGCATTATTTCTGCTTTGTGGTATTTCCAAATTCTACCATCAACAGTCTGCTTGTTAATGTTTAAATTCATTTCTTATGCATGATCTGTTTACTCTGCATGGTTAATCGTAACTTTATTATGAGCATAAATATAATTTATAGAAATACGATCTTTATTTGCATGAACTGTACAAGAATGACACAGATAATCAAATGCTACAAAACCTGATGATACAGTGCTGTAGGTAAGGGATGAAGTGTTTTAGTAGACGAGACCGGTTCGAAGATGCAGTGAATTAGCAGACGCGGTGGATTCGTAGAAGTACTTTTGATGATAGTATTTAATACATCTACATGTATATCATGTTTTCGACTATATAGGCCTCACTGTAACACCACCATTCATTTGGTTCAATACGAAACTACGCCTATGGCTATTTATGATAAAATGACTAAATATTGCCAATTGCCATGATGTGATATATGTCCAACTTTTATACCACTTATTACAGCTTTTTGTTTTATTGGTTATTAATTGTCGGATATTTATCCGTTGTTGTTTATAATTCATTAATTAAATTATTGTCGGATTAATTCAAAACATGAAAGTAATGTACTGATAGTAAATTACGTTGTCGGTAGATTAACCATGTAAACTACTTAAATAAACATGATGTTGTGATGTGTTTTGATTGTCAATGACTTCATCTTCGCCAACGTCTGCTAGTCACCTGTTTGTTGTTTACACCTACGAACCGGTCTGGTCTAAAACTCACCTACATCTGTAGGTAAAGTACCGATTGTTCTCAGATGACTACCCACATATTCTGTAGGTGACGAGTGTAGGCTAAAGATACGTCCCTGTGACCCCAAATAGACCTATTTTCATCTTTTTCTCAATTACTTGAAATTTTGCTGTACCTGTGATAAATTCTCCTAGAAATTTACATTTTTGAAAATGATTTAAGCCTGATGACCTAATAAAATCTTTAAGTTTTTAGACTATTGCTAATTTGCTATCAAGTCAATAGTCAATATACCGGTATCAAATATGAATTTGTTTTATAAAAATATGTTTCCAGATGCTTGGTAACAATGAGAACAAGCCGCAGTTCCTGTCTGAGAAGGCGTTGGAAGGCGCCACCAAGTGTGTCCTGAAGAAATTCCCACAGTACGACCTCAAACAGGGTCAGGTAGGTCAGAGTTCAATCAGTTGGAAGGATAATGGATAGTCAAATTCAAGATTGGTATAGTAGGTTATTGGGAAGGAGTGATTTCTCTTTATATTTTCACAGAATAAACTTGTCAATTGTAGGATAGGCAGAGAATAGAGATCAATTGGTTAGTCATTTTATGTTGATAATTGAAGTCAAAATAATTAACAAAATGAAAACTTAGATTGAATTTATTGTTCATTTGGTAGCACGTAACAAGTGTGAGGAACACGTGTCTGTTATATATGTGTTCATGTGTATATCAATTATCTAATTGCAGTGCAAAATATCAAACCTTGTTGTTGTTGTGATGTTATTTTGGTTTTAGTGCTGATATAGTTGTAAGTTGATGTTATTTGATGATACCTACAAAAATCTTACCACTTTGATAGTTTTGAAAATGTCGGCTCTTACCACCAAATACAAATATTCAATACAAATTTGACTTGATCAGTTGTTAAATTTCAATACTTTTTATGGTAGGAAAATTAAAAAATAATTGTTTAACAGCATTTTGTTTGGCATTTGGGTGCTTTGAAATCATATGATCATTTCTTAAATATTCCTACTGTGGTAAAAACAAAATAAAAAAAATCATGAATAGTCTAGATAATGAAAAATTAATCTGAAGTTGGGGGTATAAACCCTTATATTTTGTATTATGAATCAATCCAATGATTTCATATCCCTATTTGATTCAGATTTATTTCTCTTTTCAGTTGAATGTGGTGAACTCCATGAAGAATGAAATTGTCAAGTCCTTGTCTCTATATTACTACACTTTTGTTGACATTCTCGACTTTAAGGTAAGCACAAGCTAAGAGAACAAAACGACTGATATATTCAATCAATTGGTACCGTTTTCTTAAAATGTTTGCATTTACACAATATAAGAATGATCTCCCTGCCAGGTACAATATTAAAGGGGCAGTAGCACGTCTTTTTGCTCAGATAAGTCAATGAAATGTATTTGAAACAAAATTTCACCAATAGTAAAACATCCTTCTCTCTTTGGAAAATCAATTTAAAAAAATGAGTGTATATGGTTTGGTAGAGTCGGGGGAATTCGAAATAATAAAAGGTGTTCATATTTAAATGGCCCCCATTCAAGTTTTGCTTTATATGCAACACTGTTATTACCACTACGGATAATTGGTTTGGGTAATAAGATGCTTTACCCTCTAAAGTAAATATAAATGACAGAAATGATCATTATATATGGGAAATTGGAAAAAAATAAAATTTGAAAAAAATGAACCATTAACCCTTAACTTGCGAATCCCGGAATTATCCGGGAGGGCTATAAGCAAGTCAGAGGTACCTCATTTCGGATCCCGGATCCAATACTTAAAAATAATTCACGGCAGACTCTCAGTTTACAAGCCATGTTACCGGGTCCCGAGTCGATTGTGTCCGTGAGTGGCTCCATGAGAATGGCTATATTTATGCTCCGCGGCCCGCCATGACAATGACACTTTAATCCATGTCTGGTCGGAATGTCCAGCAAAATTCACACCAATTTGCGTGTGCATTGTTGACCCGTAACGCATCGATAATTAGCTTTACAAAAGGCCAATTTTGTCATGCTCCGCCCCGAAGCGTAATTACGCTTGATTCTATTTTCACCCATGTGTTTGCATTGCCTCGGGTTTGCCTCGCCCGTACCTGCTATCTGCCTCGCATCTCGCGAGACGGGGAAAAAAATCACTAACTCGCCTTACTCCCGCACTTCATATCATGTGAGCGAATTGTTTGTTTTCAAAAACAAATACAGCATAATAAAGGGGAAAGAATGGACTACACTCCCATATAAAATTAGCAAATGTCAAAAAAATAATTAAGACACAGCAAGCGCCGTGGAAAAGGGCACGTTTACACTTCGACAATCCCTTTAACAATCGGCGATTTTCACAACTTCTTGCACATTTAACACGGCTAAAATACTGAATGCATTTTCATATTTTTTATATCACAATAAACCGAAAAGAATAATCTTTTATTCTATGTAAAATGCGCATATTTATTGACAGAAATAAAGATACAATTTTACCTTTCTGAGAGGCATGTGAAACCAAACGGCACACAAACTAATCAACATATTTTCATCAGTTATGGTTCGAGGTTATCTTTTATTTGAAAGGTCAAACAACATAACCATATTTGGGTTGACATGTGCTTATTTGTCAACTGGTTTTGGTAGGTGGAAATAAAGACAAACTTTACATAGCTATAGAATTATAACTAAAGGTCGCATTCTAATAATTTTTATATCATTGTGAAGCTAGACATCTTGTCTTCAATTCCTTATATAAATGGATTTTTTTCGTTTCGTATTTATGATGTTACGAGGCCCGAATTAAAGACAATCTTTCGAAAGTAATAGAATAAAAACGAAAAATCATAGAAAATTCATTCAATGTTTCGGGTGTGAATTAGCTATTTGTGTACGGGTGTCGCTACTTGAATTTGTATTGAACGCCCGTATATATTCCTTATTCGCCATGTAGATGCGGTATATTTTGTAAAAACGGTACCGGAATCACTGCCTGGAAATTCCGCCAGCAGAGCTAGTTAGTGCCAAAGGCAAAAATACTGCTGCGAGCCTGTAAATTCCGCCACAGGAGCTAAAATTGGTAAAATATATATACGCAACGTAAGGGTTAAGGAACAGATTCTACTCCTCCTCCGTGATTGATGCAAATACTTGTGTTACAGGACCATGTTGTGGACTTGCTCACCACCATTGATGCTTGTCAAGTTCATATGGACATCGTGAGTTTGTCTTTTATTTCATCTTTTACATTTTCTTTTACTGTATACTTCGTATTTAAAGTGAATGAAGTAGTGAAGTAATACCTATGATTTGCTTGACAGCAATGCTAGCATCTACACCCATATTATGCAATTGCCAGTTCACATGGACATCATGAGTTTTGTCGTTGAAATTTTCATTTACCTGATATTTTCTCTTTGAAATCAGTGAATTTTTAATATTTACCCCACTTTAGTTATTGCATATTACCCTGTACTTCTGACAAGAGATTGGAAATATGATTACGTCAAGTTCTCACGTGACAGATTGGCCTCACCTTCCGGTGTGGGTCTTTGTTCCTGTCTACGTGTTATTCACACTATTACTTCGTAAAGACAAGGATTCAACTCTGTCCAATCTCTTATCGGAAGTACAGGGTAATATGCAATATCTGAAGTGGGGTAAGTATTTTTAAATATCTAAAATATTTAGATTTTAATAAAATAGAATAATTGCTGTGAACTTTTTGATAGCAATGTTGACATCTACACTCATAAGTAATTGCAATAAAGTTGATTATCCATGGCACTTGGTTTTCTTTCATCTCAACTACTCAAGCTTCTAAAATACTTCTTGATGACTAAAGTGATTGCAGCTACTGAAATGTTTTATATTGTGAAGGGAATTTAAATTGAATTGAATCATTTGAATATGTCATCTCAATCATTCTCATTTCAGACCTTGAACTTTGACCTAACAAGCAACTACCTTGACCTGATCACGACCTATGTATCAATCATGATTCTGGTGTCTAAAGTGGAAGACAGAAAGGCGGTTCTTGGTCTCTTCAATGTTGCCCATGAGTTTCTCCACGGCAAAGGGTAATCATAAACCTTTAAATCTTTGTTCTTTTTCTGACAGTCAAGTCGACACACATTGGAAGCTCTTGCAGTTGTATTCTTTTGTAAAATTGAGAAACGTTTACTTTACTTTGGAAATACTTTCTACTTCTGTTATGATAAGAAAAGCTTTCATAACCAAAACTCACTTCAACACAAATTATTGCAATAATATTTTTCTAAATTTTACCGGCACAAGTTCTTAAATAATAATAATTGTTATAAGCTTGAACTAGTATTTAGAAATAAATAAATGATCAAGAAGGACTACAGAAATTTTCTTTCCTCATCTTCCAGTGTAAAGTGTAATTTTTGCTTCCGAATGTTTCAGTGACCATGCGTATCCCCGACTGGGCCAGATGTTTATTGACTATGATCAACCAATGAAGAAACTATCGGAGGAGTTTGTGCCTCACGCTCGGGTAAGGAACAGATAGATAGGTGTACACACACATTGTTACCTATGAATGTAAATGATACATGCTCGGGTAAGGAACAGATAGATAGGTGTACACACATTGTTACCTATGAATGTAAATGATACATGCTCGGGTAAGGAACAGATAGATAGGTGTACACACACATTGTTACCTTTGAATGTAAATGATACATGCTCGGGTAAGGAACAGATAGATAGGTGTACACACACATTGTTACCTTTGAATGTAAATGATACACGCTCGGGTAAGGAACAGATAGATAGGTGTACACACACATTGTTACCTTTGAATGTAAATGATACATGCTCGGGTAAGGAACAGATAGATAGGTGTACACACACATTGTTACCCATGAATGTAAATGATACATGCTCGGGTAAGGAACAGATAGATAGGTGTACACACATTGTTACCTATGAATGTAAATGATACATGATCGGGTAAGGAACAGATAGATACATAGGTGTACACACACATTGTTACCCATGAATGTAAATGATACATGCTCGGGTAAGGAACAGATAGATAGGTGTACACACACATTGTTACCTATGAATGTAAATGATACACGCTTGGGTAAGGAACAGATAGATAGGTGTACACACATTGTTACCTATGAATGTAAATGATACATGCTCGGGTAAGGAACAGATAGATAGGTGTACACACATTGTTACCTATGAATGTAAATGATACATGCTCGGGTAAGGAACAGATAGATAGGTGTACACACACATTTTTACCTATGAATGTAAATGATAGTCGCTCGGGTAAGGAACAGATAGATAGGTGTACACACATTGTTACCTATGAATGTAAATGATACACGCTCGGGTAAGGAACAGATAGATAGGTGTACACACACATTGTTACCTATGAATGTAAATGATACACGCTTGGGTAAGGAACAGATAGATAGGTGTACACACATTGTTACCTATGAATGTAAATGATACATGATCGGGTAAGGAACAGATAGATACATAGGTGTACACACACATTGTTACCCATGAATGTAAATGATACATGCTCGGGTAAGGAACAGATAGATAGGTGTACACACACATTGTTACCTATGAATGTAAATGATACACGCTTGGGTAAGGAACAGATAGATAGGTGTACACACATTGTTACCTATGAATGTAAATGATACATGCTCGGGTAAGGAACAGATAGATAGGTGTACACACATTGTTACCTATGAATGTAAATGATACATGCTCGGGTAAGGAACAGATAGATAGGTGTACACACACATTTTTACCTATGAATGTAAATGATAGTCGCTCGGGTAAGGAACAGATAGATAGGTGTACACACATTGTTACCTATGAATGTAAATGATACACGCTCGGGTAAGGAACAGATAGATAGGTGTACACACACATTGTTACCTATGAATGTAAATGATACACGCTTGGGTAAGGAACAGATAGATAGGTGTACACACATTGTTACCTATGAATGTAAATGATACATGATCGGGTAAGGAACAGATAGATACATAGGTGTACACACACATTGTTACCCATGAATGTAAATGATACATGCTCGGGTAAGGAACAGATAGATAGGTGTACACACACATTTTTACCTATGAATGTAAATGATAGTCGCTCGGGTAAGGAACAGATAGATAGGTGTACACACATTGTTACCTATGAATGTAAATGATACACGCTCGGGTAAGGAACAGATAGATAGGTGTACACACACATTGTTACCTATGAATGTAAATGATACACGCTTGGGTAAGGAACAGATAGATAGGTGTACACACACATTTTTACCTATGAATGTAAGTGATACAGGTTCATTCATAGGCAGTATTTATTACTCGTCTATGAAAATATTGCAGTTTAATAAATCTATGATGTTGTTACACACCATGTTATAACATGACATGCTGCCTATTGACGTGACATTATATGACGTCACAATGTCAGAGTGGCTGTTGCGATAAGGTGGGTCCCATTAATCAATGCGCTTGTGCAATTAAGGTGATTTATATCAGTAAATGATAAATAAATACTAAACTCTGTCCTGATTAATGACATATTTATGAAACAGGTGAATGGTATCGTATGTAACTCGTAAACTTATTTTCTCAATTCATATATACTATACATTATGCACTAGGGAACTGTTATCCAGTCAGTAGCTATAGATTAGCACTTTAACTGCTGAAACAATTAGTGCTAAATCATTGTTAGTTGACAATTCATAGTAGTCAAGGTAACAGAAAACTTTACTGTTTCTATTTCTATCAGTGAATTATTTCTTGATAAGAGAAAAGTCAGCATAATTTCTGTTTATGCTATTCAGTTTCTGATGCCTGCCCTACTGTCTCTGCACGAGGTGTACCCGAGACGAAACCTCCCCGCGGAACAGATGCGCAACCACCAGTTCCTAAGCCTGCTGTCTGAACCTTCCAAGATGTCCACCGTTCCTACCACTGATATGGTGAGTTGATGTGGGCTTTAAGTTTATATGCTTCGAAAGTGCAAGAACAGAAGATTTTACTCAGGCTTTGATTGACCTTCATTCAGTCATTTTGATCTTACATGGATCATTGCTCAACATGTCCATATAGTGAATACTGGTTGTGATGCTTAATACTGCTTAATATTCACGTTTTTTGCAAATTTTATTTTTTCAAATTTCCCATTTATAATGATAGTTTATGTCATTTATATTTACTTTAGAGGGTAAAACATCTTATTAAACAAACCAAATATCCTTAGTGGTAATAACGATGTTGCGTATAAAGCAAAAACTGCATGGCGGCCATTTTATTGTGAACACAATTTATTTTTTCGAATGACAAAAAAGATTCCCATAGCTTTTTGGAACCATGTACACTCATTTTAAACTTGATTTTCCGAAGAGTGAAGAGTGGTTTACTATTAGTGACATTATTTTTCAAATACATTTCATCAACTTATTTCAGCAAAAAAAACGTGCTACTGCCCCTTTAATATTCATGCAGATAACAATACATTTTATCTGAACTTGCTTTGAGCTGCTAATGCATCATCATGAAAAACTCATTTCCAGCAGGCATATTAATTTTCTTGTGCTGTGTTTGAGTTCCACTGGAAGTTATGAATCAGAAAATTTAAAAAAGTAAGATTCTGACCCTTACCAAGGTACCCCCTGTGGTTGTGGGATATAAAGAAAATCAACTCGTTCTTCCATTTCTCAAGTTTTTGTCAAACACCTTTGTATACACCAGATAATGTTAAATTGCTGTTTGAAGAAATATTTTCATTTACACCTGAATTTTCATACTATATGCAACATTTAATTCAATTTCGAAATAAATTTGACAGATATTTTGTGTCCATTTGTTTAGAGATTTACAGATAATGTTAGTTTACCCAAGCTTATGGTAGTAGAACGTGAGCTGTATGTTTTGTCTTGTTTTGTTCATGAGATTTGTTTTTGTTTCAGATTCAGTGTGATTATCATTCCTTGGACTCCATGGAGAGATGGATAATCTGTGAGTATGACGTCCTATCTTATCAATATTCTCACAGATTTCTGTTGTGAAATTAAATATATTTTACACAAAGTTATGACTCTCTGCGAAGGAAAACAATTGCTTATATGTTATCTAGGTAAACAGGCCACTTTGCAATGGTGATGTGAAGTCCTCAAACAGTGCTATAATCTCACATTTCTTATATGACAAGACGGTAAACTCAAGAGGCAAATGTATACAGTAAATGAGTGAACAATGCCAACCCTTTGCCACGTGGGTTATGTTGGGGTGATATGTATATGATTGTGGCGGTCAATACTTTAAGTTAATGGGGATTTAAAATTGTATTTTGTAAGTTCAGAAGATATAACATTCTATTTATCCATGGCTCATACCTAAATATTATCATTTCTCTTGCTTAAGAAATACCAACATTGTGTCATAAAAAAAGGCATGCCATACATAAAGTATCATCTGTAAATGCTGTGTTGCCCAGTTGGTCTGATGCTGTGCTACCAACACGTCTCTGAAGCCAAGGCGTGGGACCTGTGGAAGACGGCCCTCAGTTCCTCCTACATCATACAGCTGTGTCGGGACGAGATCCTTCACATACACAGCTACGTCGTCAACTTCTTCGACAGTCTCAAGGGGTACGTATTTGTGTTTTTTGTCACTGAAGAACACGTCTTTGAAGGGCATTTAGAAGTGGCATACATAAGAACAGGAAGATTTTATGGATGAGAATTTTTTTAATGTGAAATTACACAATGTTTCGGATTAAATGCTCACTCCTTCATCAGGTGAAATGAAGAACAGGTTCTTTGGGTTTGGGAAGTAAATTGAGGTTTTGTAAAATTAAGGAGAAACTTGCTTATGTCTTGTCAAGTTTTTCATTGCAATAAAGGAGAATAGAAAGGCAAGATAACTAACTTCTATATTCTTCTATTGTGATGAAAACAGATTTTTGAATATACGCTTTTTTTTGAGAAATGAGATTTAACTGATTAATGCCATGTACGGCAGAACATTTAAAACATCTATTCAGTTCAGTCGTTTGCAGCTTAAAGTTTCTCTCAAACAGTGTTTCTTAAGTGTTGTTTATGTGTGTGATTGCAGCCACAGCATAAACCACAAACGAGTCAACGAAGTAAAGGAATACCAAACCCTTGCTCTACAGACCTCGTAAGTATAAGTTTATGTTAAGTTTGTGTGAAGTGGTGTGCGTCTTTAATAAGATAACGTTTAATTCACCTTTACAATTACAGACTATGAAACAGTTTATGGTGACAGTGTTCCCGAAAACTTTTTTTCCCTGCCTGACATTCTGTCAGGCAGTTGTCCAGGATCTGTCTGACAATTTGAAAGATTGTCTGACAATTTGAAAGATTGTCTGACCATTATAAAATGTCAATTTATTACTGCGGCATGAATAAGAACCAATTAAAGCGGGTATAAGGGTGGCATATATATTAAACTTCACACATTAAACAGTATAATTTAATAACTAATGATTTTGAAATTTTAAAATGTAAATGTTAAATTAGAATAAATTCATTTTAATTAGAAACCAGGACACCAGTATGTACTGCTCACTTCAAGGCTTGCAATCACATTGATTCATTTTGGCCTTCCATGACCAGAGGCAAATAGCCTCATCACATATTGAAACATATTGAGTCAAATATGATCATGGTGAATCATTATATGTTTTAAAAATAAGAATGAAATGTTATGTGTGCCATAAAAAAAAGTGGGGAAACAAGACTTAATTCATATCAATTTCATTTAAAATCCCATCATGTACAATATTTTGAAAATTCTAAATTTAAATAAACCCATTCTGTTTCAATCACTACCAAAGGGTATAAAGGGAACCCCATAAAAGTATAATTATAACTTCATAATAGACTTCTATTTGCAATTTCAATCTGGAATATTTGCTATCTCAATATTTATTTGTTTTCTGAACACAAAACATAAAATAGAGCTTTTCAGTCTAAAAATAAGCACATGGTCTCTATCAATGTCCCTATGAGACTTTTGTCAAAATATTCACTAACAATTCCCATCTTTGTATGTTTCAATAATAATTTTCAAAGTTATCAACACTAAAATAAATTGACAGATGTCAAAATAAAGAAAACACAGACGTCTGTCATTTGTCAAATGCATGCCGATAAACTGGTTACTGATAAGTGTGCGTTTGCGCTAAACAATAAACATACTAGACATCACCCAGTTTAGAGTCAGACCAAGAGTAGCCTCCCTTTAGCGTAAGTGTTTGATGGACTGTTTTATCGGCAGTTTTGTCAACATGTTATGTTGAGAGAGATTTAGAATATTATTTTGTAATTGAATTTGACTAAATATTCAAGTGCTTAATTTTTGGTAGCCTAATATTAGATTTATTTCTAAAATAATTGACTTGCACCTGGTGCCGGTCACAGTGTCCGAAAATAACACATTTTTTGTCGGTCACCTGTCATAATTATCTGTATTGTCCGATGTCCGGTGGGTTTTCTGGAACAATGTGGTGAATTGATTTCTTGGAAACCATTGTTGGTCATGGATAATGTATTTGTTTGTAAAGTTGAGATTTTAGTGATTTAGGGGTAAAGTACGGTGTTTGTCAAAGAGACGATATCAACAGCTAGAAAAATCAAATAATATTATTATAAAAATAAAAATAAAATGAGTAATTTGAATATTTTATTTCAATTTCTCACAGACCAGCTGTTCACAGAGAAAGGAGGAAGTTTTTACGTACCATGTTGAGGGAACTATCTCTAGTCTTTGCTGACCAACCTGGCTTGCTGGGTCCAAAGGTATGTGAAACATTCAAAATAGATAATAACAGTTAACTTCATTTGAAGTTCCAGTAGTTATGATGTTGTGAATGAGTTGTATAGGGAGCACAAAGACATGGACACACATGGAATTGACTTTTTCTCTAAATGAGATTCAACATTTTGGAAACTTTGTAACTCACTTTTAGTACAGTAATGAACTGTAACAGGGCATTACATGGGTGGGGAAGCCGGGAGATGATATCCCTCAAGGGCAGATAACTCTCATTTTAACATCTAAAACCCTGCTAATGACACTTAATATCAATGAATCTATGAATTGAATTCACCAATCAAAACCTCCCAATGTGTTGTTGACTCTCGTCAACAGCCAAAGTAACGATTTGAACTTACCGTGGAAATAGTTTCATAGTTTCAAAAGCTTTGTTAGGTTTGATCTCAGTTAAATCGATTAAATTATAACTGTCCTAAATCATGAAGGTAGATATTGATATGTGAGGTTCTCTTGTTGTATTCCTTGTTTGTATCTGCAGGGGCTGTTTGTTGTACAAGGGTTGTCGATGGCAAGAGACGAAATCCACTGGCTGTTGCGACACGTCGTCAACCCTCCGTCTAAGAGACACAATATCAAGCTCTCTCAGGAAGACTTCTATGACAGGTGACTTCTCTTTCTTTTGATTCATGGGAGATCATAGTGACTGAACTTGCTCCCAACATTATAATATCTAGAACTCCTTAGGCTAGACTTTTGAAGCTCTCTTAGCAGTAAAATAGTTGTACGCTAGTTTTAGTGTATGGCATCACACTTACTTTCCACTATAAGAGCTTGGAAAATTAAGGGAACTAATTGTTAGAGATAAGCCTTTCAAGATTAAGGTAAACATCATTTTTTGTGATATATGAAAATTGATTATGATATATGAGGAAATAGTTAATGTCCCAGTGAAGCCTGTATAAATATCTAATATTTGATGATATTGATGATTTCAGACAACTGCCTGAACTATTGTTTTACATGGAAGAACTAAAAGGTATGTACACGTGTACACATATTCATCTATTTGATAAATGTTTCTGTCTTTATGACAATATTTAAAATGATAAGTATATGTAATTTCAAACTGAATTTTTTAAAATACTGACATATTTGAAGTATAATTTAAAGTCTATTACAAAGATTAATGACTGAGAAAACAGCACTTTTTGACTAGTGTATGAACTATAACTTACTTAAAATCTTGGGGTTCTTATAACAATGCGACCTTGACTAGTTTACCCTTCTTTAACCTTGCTTTCCCACACTGCCTGTCCTTTATCTGCCAGGTCTGGTGAAGAAGTACAACCAAGTGATCCAGCGCTACTACGTACAGTACCTCATGGGCTACGACGCCGTCTATCTCAACCAGCTCATACAGGTAGATAGGAGGCCTTGATAGTTTCATGGGCTTTTGGTAATATATGTACCTTTTCTGTCCTCTTTTGACACAGAAGATGGAATTATTTTGTCCTCTTAATTATTTCCAACTTCTTTTGGCCCCGTCTCTGCATCCTGAAGTAGATCTGCATGCTGTTGTCCCTACCACACCATTTTTAGACTTGGTGTTTAGCCCCTTGAACATAGTGTATCATCAGTTCATCTGGTTTTATTGTCAATATTCTCAGTATTCTAACTGCTTTGTTGTAGAACCTGGCCATGTGTCCGGAGGACGAGTCTGTCATCCTGTCCTCCTTCTACAACACGGTGTCCGCTCTCTCCGTCAAACAAGGTGAGAAATTAGTCTGCTCTTTTATCATGTTGAATTGTAAATGTATTTTTATTACTCGCCCGTGTAAGATACTGCAGTGTAATATTTATACTGCAATATTAAACTAGTGTAATACCGCCGCACGTATGACGTCACAATAGTTCGAGGTTATGACGTCACAATGGGAGTAACGTCGTCACAGTGCTATCGAACTTGCGGGAATCATAGTTTCAGAGCTATGTCGGCTATTTCGCTGGATTATAGGTGGGCGAGTAATAAACAGAATACTGAACTTCCTTCTATTTAATACCATTTTTATTAAACTCGTGAATGATTGGTATCAAACTCGCTTTCGCTCGTTTTATACAAAATCATTAACTCGTTTAATAAAAATGGTATTGAATAGAAGGTCGTTTAGTATCCTCTATGTATGAGGTGAGAATTTGTAATCTTTTACTTTTGAAAGCAGAGTTTGTAATACATGCAGTTCTATGTTTCCGATATGGCAATGAGGTGACAAAATGTAACATGTTTGTTTGAAATCAGAGTTTGTAATGAATATGAAAGTAGAGGATTAGGTGTGAATCATGTCATATTAGGTTTAGTTCAAATCAAGCTATAGCTTGCCCTTGGTTGGAATTATCAACAATTCTACACTGGTGTTATCACTTCATTGACAGACTCTGTGATTTGGTATTGTCTATTTTCAGTGGAAGAAAATGAACTGTTTGATTTCCGTGGACTTCGTCTTGACTGGTTCAGATTACAGGTAACATGCATCTCTTGCCAGTGAACATTTCCACCATCATGTAGTGTTAAATGGAGTTGATGTGGGATGGGCATGTTTCATTAATATCCTTTTAGCTGTGGGTTACATAATATTTCAGGATAGTTTTTCTTTAGCCAATCGCCAAATTAGTTTCTGAATCAACTGGTGCAAAACCATTCATCGTTTAGAGTGGACAATTAAATGGAATCAGAACTCTTTGACAAACTGAATAATCTATGATTGGCGACCAACTAAAGATAGGCTATTTCCTAATAGTGAAGTTAACGTGGAACTGTCTATGTAGAAGTTGTTATCCAGATAATATTCCTGTTCTCACATTCATCTTGTCCATATTTGTTTTCTCCTCTTCTCAGTCCTACACGAGTATGAGCAAAGCGGGCCTGATCCTAAGAGATCACCGCGACCTGGCTAGGCACATGAACACTCTCATCTTCCATACCAAGATGGTGGACGCGCTCGACGAGCTGCTTTCTGAAACCGGGGACCTTTCCATATACTGGTGGGAAATATTAATTATGTCATTGATATATATGATATCCCAACCTTCCTCTACCCCACACTGGTCAGAAGTGGTGTATAAATGGTGTAGCTTTCGAATCACCTGAGTATGTCAAAAACAAGGTTTTTTGATTAAACAACACAAGAAAATTTCAATATAATGTAATTATACTAATAATACTTTGTTACCCCAAATGGAATTCACTTTGCATCATGACAGAACTCTGGAAGAAGATATTATTTTTATTTGTGGAGATCTGCAAAGGAGTTTTATGAATTTTCTTTCTCTTACTTTACCTGGAAAAAAACATGTGATAATTCCTTACTGACAGGGAGTCATTGGCACAAATGATTTCTCCTATATTACTCCAGAACCCACAAGTTAAAGAGTTAATGAATTGTATTCTCATGTTGCCCAGTTTCTACACCAACCTGTTCGAGCACAAGTTGAGAGTTAATGAATTGTATTCTCATGTTGCCCAGTTTCTACACCAACCTGTTCGAGCACAAGTTGAGAGTTAATGAATTGTATTCTCATGTTGCCCAGTTTCTACACCAACCTGTTCGAGCACAAGTTGAGAGTTAATGAATTGTATTCTCATGTTGCCCAGTTTCTACACCAACCTGTTCGAGCACAAGTTGAGAGTTAATGAATTGTATTCTCATGTTGCCCAGTTTCTACACCAACCTGTTCGAGCACAAGTCAAGAGTTAATGAATTGTATTCTCATGTTGCCCAGTTTCTACACCAACCTGTTCGAGCACAAGTTCAGAGTTAATGAATTGTATTCTCATGTTGCCCAGTTTCTACACCAACCTGTTCGAGCACAAGTCAAGAGTTAATGAATTGTATTCTCATGTTGCCCAGTTTCTACACCAACCTGTTCGAGCACAAGTTCAGAGTTAATGAATTGTATTCTCATGTTGCCCAGTTTCTACACCAACCTGTTCGAGCACAAGTCAAGAGTTAATGAATTGTATTCTCATGTTGCCCAGTTTCTACACCAACCTGTTCGAGCACAAGTTGAGAGTTAATGAATTGTATTCTCATGTTGCCCAGTTTCTACACCAACCTGTTCGAGCACAAGTTCAGAGTTAATGAATTGTATTCTCATGTTGCCCAGTTTCTACACCAACCTGTTCGAGCACAAGTTGAGAGTTAATGAATTGTATTCTCATGTTGCCCAGTTTCTACACCAACCTGTTCGAGCACAAGTTCAGAGTTAATGAATTGTATTCTCATGTTGCCCAGTTTCTACACCAACCTGTTCGAGCACAAGTTCAGAGTTAATGAATTGTATTCTCATGTTGCCCAGTTTCTACACCAACCTGTTCGAGCACAAGTCAAGAGTTAATGAATTGTATTCTCATGTTGCCCAGTTTCTACACCAACCTGTTCGAGCACAAGTTCAGAGTTAATGAATTGTATTCTCATGTTGCCCAGTTTCTACACCAACCTGTTCGAGCACAAGTTCAGAGTTAATGAATTGTATTCTCATGTTGCCCAGTTTCTACACCAACCTGTTCGAGCACCAGTTCAAGCAGTGTATGGAGTTCCCTGCCCAGCATCGATTCAGCATCATCTTCCCCATGATCTGCGGTCACTTCATGAACGCCACCCACCCGCTCTGTCCTGAAGAGGTAAACTACCTTCAGCATACTTCATGCATGTCTTGAACTTTTATACCTTCAGCATTCTCTCCTGGACAAAGTTACTTTAGTCATACTTTCCTATTTGACCTTTGCTGTAATACAATTCTTCTATGATCAGTAGGGAATCTGATTTGTTTGAATATGATTTATAAATGCGACCATAGCAAGGTTTTCTGTATTACATCTATATGGTAATCAGATTCAGATTGAGTTTACACCGTGAACTCTTGACCATTGATAGAGTAATTATATAGCTCTCGGCATGTCTGCCCTTAGTATATCTGTATTTATGCTCATACATCTGTCTGTGGTTGTTTCCAGAGCCAAACCATTGAAAGCTATATGACTTCGAACTGGAAGTAACCTATCTGGTGTTGTTGTGCTTTATAGTGGTTCCAACTCAAACTACAGGTGTTGGTGTGTGAGACATGCTCACTTTTGCCTTATTCATAATCCTCACTTTCTTACCTCCCGCACAGAGGCACTCCATCGGGACGACGAGCGTGCAGTATGCTCACTGGTTCCTGCGGGAGATGTCGGAGGAGGTCAACCAGGTCATCACGGCTATCTGCGAGGAACAGTGTATGCTCAGCTACAAGGTATGTTGTATCAGGATTGCATTTGCTTCTTTTGTCTTCTAATGTGTGTGTAATGATGGTGCAGTTGTTGTCCATTTAGCTTTTGATCAAGTGGGTTTCAAGTCCAAGGGTTTCAACAGGATAATCTACTGAGAACTGTTTAACATTCGGTACATTTTGATTCAATGCTACACTGAATTTCAAGTTAGTTCCAGGCATGGTTTGATACTTCCTGAGAACACAGGTTTCAGTGCAATGATTAGCCACACTGATATTGAGATCTCCTCTCTACAATAAGACTAGCGATGTGCGATACTCTAGAAACTCTCTCTCCTCTCTACAATAAGACTAGCAATGTGCTATACTCTAGAAACTCTCTCTCCTCTCTACAATAAGACTAGCGATGTGCAATACTCTAGAAACTCTCTCTCCTCTCTACAATAAGACTAGCGATGTGCAATACTCTAGAAACTCTCTCTCCTCTCTACAATAAGACTAGCGATGTGCAATACTCTAGAAACTCTCTCTCCTCTCTACAATAAGACTAGCGATGTGCAATACTCTAGAAACTCTCTCTCCTCTCTACAATAAGACTAGCGATGTGCAATACTCTAGAAACTCTCTCTCCTCTCTACAATAAGACTAGCGATGTGCAATATTCTAGAAACTCTCTCTCCTCTCTACAATAAGACTAGCGATGTGCAATACTCTAGAAGCTTTCTCTCCTCTCTACAATAAGACTAGCGATGTGTGATACTCTAGAAATTCTCTCTCCTCTCTACAATAAGACTAGCGATGTGCAATACTCTAGAAACTCTCTCTCCTCTCTACAATAAGACTAGCGATGTGCAATACTCTAGAAGCTTTCTCTCCTCTCTACAATAAGACTAGCGATGTGTGATACTCTAGAAACTCTCTCTCCTCTCTACAATAAGACTAGCAATGTGCAATACTCTAGAAGCTTTCTCTCCTCTCTACAATAAGACTAGCGATGTGTGATACTCTAGAAATTCTCTCTCCTCTCTACAATAAGACTAGCGATGTGTGATACTCTAGAAATTCTCTCTCCTCTCTACAATAAGACTAGCGATGTGCGATACTCTAGAAATTCTCTCTCCTCTCTACAATAAGACTAGCGATGTGCAATACTCTAGAAACTCTCTCTCCTCTCCATGTTGCAGCTGCTGCCGAAGCACAGCGCGGTGACGATCCTCAACACGGTTCAGCGGAAGAAGAACAAGGAGAAGAAGAACAGGGAGATCAAGGAGCCAGAGAAACCCGGACAGGAGAGCATCCGCAAAAACAGGGAAAACTTCACTCGGTCAGTAACCAAAACTGAAAAAGTTTTAATGAAAGGATTATTAAGTGATTTGTAATATCTCTGCTAGACGATACCAATTTTTGGACATGATACCAGTCATGTAATTTTAATATCTTCAGGTGTATGTTCTTTGAGATTATTATCACTTTTCAATACTGTACGACGTCATACAATGAAACAGCTCAACATAAAGAGACTTGATATTGTTACCGCAGTATGGACAAGCTGCATATGGCCCTGACGGAGCTATGTTTTGCCCTCAACTACTGCAATGTGATCACGGTGTGGGAGCACGGCTTCGTGCCGCGAGAGTTCTTCCTACAACATCTGGAGACCCGGTTCAACAAGTGAGTTCTTCTACCCTCATCCTGTCATGTTACTCTCTGTATTTTCTGCTATGTGTTGCTGTCAGAAGAATACTTGAAATAGTTTCCATGGGTTGATTGCCTGATCTAAATCTGTACTACCACTGGATGATATCAATATGGCAGCTAACTGCCACCTCAAGACGTAACACATTTCATTGCCAAAACATATTGACAGACAGTAGTCTGGGACAAACAAATCACTATTGAGCAACAGTTCTGCTTGGTATGAACAGACAAAGGAGCAGTTTTGTAGATTTACAAATTCTTTATTGCAAGGAAGGTGACATGTCAGCATATATATCGGTTTACAAACTAGATGTAGATATATGATACAAATTTATTATGTAATAAATGAATAGCATTCTTCTAATGATAAAGATGCATACATTCCTATTCCCATGTGTTCTTATATTACATGTTCTTTCTGTCATTATTATCATGACAAATTAATTAAATAATTGATTTTGTTAGAGCGCTGGTTGGAATGATGATGTACAACCCAGATACCAACGAGATCGCCAAACCGTCGGAACTGTTGAACGGAGTGAGAGCGTACATGAATGTTTTACAGAGCATAGAAAACTATGGTGAGTTGTGCATACATCTACATTAGGTTTTTTAATTATTTTTATCTTTTATGTTTATTAATAAGATATGTAGTGGGAATGAATGGAAAAAGAAAAAAAGGAAAAAGAAAAAAAGGAAAAAGATTAAATACAGTTGCCACTGAAACTTGTAGTAAACAATTACTTCAGTAAGCAATGGTAGCAAATAAAACCAAAATGTAAATCATTTGTGAAAACTGTGAATGAATAATTTATAAACTAAAGAGAACCCTTCACCTGCTGACATTTTCTTCTTGGCCAGTTTACAGGAAGGACAACTCCGTAACCAAAGCACTCATCAGTATTTTTCAGGAGCCATCTTTAATTATTCGAGGATTAATAGATGAAAGTAACAATGTAATAATTGTATTCCACATCTCTATAACATTGTGTCTCTACATAATGTAGAAGTTGTTATCCAGAATATCTTGTTATGTTATGTATTCCACATCTCTATAACATTGTGTCTCTACATAATATAGAAGATGTTATCCAGAATATCTTGTTATGTTATGTATTCCACATCTCTATAACATTGTGTCTCTACATAATATAGAAGTTGTTATCCAGAATATCTTGTTATGTTATGTCTTCCACTTCTAAATGCTCCTCAAAGACTTGAATCCTATTCCAGTCCACATTGACATAGCCCGTGTGTTCAACAACGTTCTTCCACAACAAACCCAGCCGAACGACAGCACTGGGGAGAAAACTATCACCTCCAACTACACAAACTGGTGAGTTGTCACAGCTTATCACTTGTTCAGAATCACAGCAACCTTTTCTCTTGTAAAGAATACCTGTAGTAATGGAGATTCAAGTACGTTGTAACGATCAATGTGTTTTAAATTTTAGCACATGTCACAATGTTGTTTAAGAATTTTCACCTGCAAGCATATGAATAAAGTTCTGTTTAATGTCATGTGTAACCCAAATCACCTCACCAAACCTCAACAAAACTCATAATATGCTTAAAATGTAAACATGTAAAATGTGAATGTTTATGAAAGCAGTGAGCTCAGCTCAGTATAGGGGAAATCCTCAAACAGTGTACCTCGTGTACATGGAAGTTCTCTTGAAAGACACAATGTTGCTACAGACTTTCTGTCTGAAAAATTCTGTTGAATGTTGTATTAAACCCCAAATCATTTAACCTCACTTCCCCTCAGGAAACCTCACTTTATAGATGAAATGTTTATGAAAGCAGTGTTAAAAATCCATTAGAGTTCAGTTTAGTGAAATACTCTTGCCAGCAGTGTTAAACCATCAATCCTTTCATCTTTATAACGCCAGCAGTGTTAAACCATCAATCCTTTCATCTTTATAACGCCAGCAGTGTTAAACCATCAACCCTTTCATTTTTATAACGCCAGCAGTGTAAAACTATCAATCCTTTCATCCTTATGCCGCCAGCAGTGTTAAACCATCAACCCTTTCATCTTTATAATGCCAGTAGTGTTAAAGCATCAATCCTTTCATCTTTATAATGCCAGCAGTGTTAAACCATCAATCCTTTCATCTTTATAACGCCAGCAGTGTTAAACCATCAATCCTTTCATCTTTATAACACCAGCAGTGTTAAACCATCAATCCTTTCATCTTTATAACGCAAGCAGTGTTAAACCATCAATCCTTTCATCTTTATAACACCAGCAGTGTTAAACCATCAATCCTTTCATCTTTATAACACCAGCAGTGTTAAACCATCAATCCTTTCATCTTTATAGTGCCAGCAGTGTTAAACCATCAATCCTTTTATCTTTATAACGCCAGCAGTGTTAAACCATCAATCCTTTCATCTTTATAACGCTAGCAGTGTTAAACCATCAATCCTTTCATCTTTATAGTGCCAGCAGTGTTTAACCATCAATCCTTTTATCTTTATAACGCCAGCAGTGTTAAACCATCAATCCTTTCATCTTTATAACGCCAGCAGTGTTAAACCATCAATCCTTTCATCTTTATAACGCCAGCAGTGTTAAACCATCAATCCTTTCATCTTTATAACGCCAGCAGTGTTAAACCATCAATCCTTTCATCTTTATAACGCCAGCAGTGTTAAACCATCAATCCTTTCATCTTTATGACACCAGCAGTGTTAAACCATCAATCCTTTCATCTTTATAACGCCAGCAGTGTTAAACCATCAACCCTTTCATCTTTATAACGCCAGCAGTGTTAAACCATCAATCCTTTCATCTTTATAACGCCAGCAGTGTTACACCATCAACCCTTTCATCTTTATAACGCCAGCAGTGTTAAACCATCAATCCTTTCATCTTTATAACGCCAGCAGTGTTAAACCATCAATCCTTTCATCTTTATAACGCCAGCAGTGTTAAACCATCTATCCTTTCATCTTTATAACGCCAGCAGTGTTAAACCATCAACCCTTTCATCTTTATAACGCCAGGTACCTGGAAGTTCTCTTGCGACGTGTGACAGTCAACGTGGGTCAAATAGTTTACTCTCCAAGTCATAAAGCTTTCGTCAGCGTCAACACCGACAGCAGCGTACCATTCGCCGCCGAGGAGTTTGCAGACTTAACAGGTAAAGCTTCCTAATTTGATCCATGTACATGATTATGTTTGACTATCAACAATAAAGAAATGATATCATCTGCAACATTACATCCACATGTTTTTTATATTGATATTTCAGTATGTTGCCAATAAGAAACCAAAAAGCTTTATTTGGATATTTGTTCAATCTGAGAAAATACCTCTAATCAGCTAACTGAATGTGGATAATTTGAAGTGAAAGGGAACCATATAGTCACAAAAGGTTACTAAAACAATCATTGCAAGTGTCCTTATATCTTGTTTCATCTTCATGTCAATCTCTGTACCAGTGATCCCTGATGGGAGAAGTGATTAGATGGATCCAAGAATTTTCACATATTGAAATGGGGGTTCAACTTTGGGTTCCATGGAATTTATGTGCACAAAAATAATAGGGGGGGGGGGGGGGAGAAGAGAGAGGTGAACCCCTGAACCCTCCTCTAGATCCACCACTGACCATCATGCTATGACTTTATTCAGAACAAACAGGGCTCGAAATTCGTTCATCCCAACAAGCATCATTGTTTTGAATGAAGTCTTTTAATACGCTTTTCAAACTTTTATATACTGGGTGCTTTTTGCTAGCTGTTTTAGCGACATTTTACATGTATATATTGGTGTTCATATGTGCGAGTATGTTTGTCTTTGTTGTTCCTGTGTGTGTGTGTGATTTAATCTAACCGTGTAAAACAAATTTCCTTCGGGAGAAAAAAGCATTATCTTATCTTATCTTATCTTATCTTATCTTATCTTATCTTATCTTATCTTATCTTATCTTATCTTATCTTATCTTATCTTATCTTATCTTATCTTATCTTATCTTATCTTATCTTATTCCAGAGCTGCGAGCACTAGCGGAGTTGATTGGTCCGTACGGAATGAAGTACATGGGAGAGAGACTGATGCTGAACATTGCAAGCCAAGTAGAGGAGCTCAAGGTACCGCTCACTCTCAGTATCTGTAACTACATCATGCCTTGCAGAATCTACTCAGTATGACAAGGATCAAAACCGAGCCGGAGGTTTTGTTTGATAATGTAAGTCCGCGGCAGAGGGAAATTGGAAAGGGCCGACAGACCCGCCCCAATTTCCCGAGGCTGAGGGCTTAGGTTTAGAACAATAGAGTGACGTCACTAGAGGTTTATAACTGTAACTACATCATGCCTTGTAGAATCTACTCAGTGTCAATGTTATCCATATAAGCACATGCCTGTGAGCAGCCTGGGTGGAACTCAGCGCTATTTTAATAGATTATTATAATCCCCCGCCACACGTTTAGCGCGAAGCGGGGGATGTAGTATTCGGCTCTGTCCGTCCGTATGTACATCAGTACGAAATGGAATAACTCAAATACTATTCACTGGATTCTTTTCATATTTTGCATGTGGGTTCATCATAGGGAAAGTAATGTTCCTACAGAGGTTTGTGACCTTGACCTTCATTTCAAGGTCACAACGAGACTTTGTCATTTTATACTTGTCAGCGGGATATCTCGAGAACCATTCCCCGGAATTTCATCATATCTTACACAAAGCACCTCCTAGGGAAGACAAAGGGCTGATTAGATTTTTGTGACCTTGACATTATTTTTCAATTTTGAAATATTAATATGCGGCGGGGGATCATGTCACCTTAGTGACAACTACTTGTTATTATGGGAATCAAATGGAATAGAATGGGTAATAAAGAAATTATTATACTCGAAAGTGTGCCATATGACTTTTACTAAACTTATGCAAATTTGTGTTTAACCCTTGCTCTCGGTTGGGCAATACAAAATTTCACACTCATTTCGTAAAAGTGATATTACACACTTCCTAATCTCTATTTATTAAAATGGAAAATAAGTGGACGTCAATTAATTGTAAGCACGTTCCCCTTCATCACCTGAATAAAGCGCTTGTCATCCATAATATTCTGTCTTACACTTGCACACCAGCTTCTAAATGCCTGTCAAGAATATGAGCTACTGATTAAGGAAAACCAATTGCAGTGAGTGCGATAATTATCTCTGTGTAGATACAAACACTATTATCAAGCAAGTGATATATATGAATCTGAGAAGAATATATACTGGAAATCTAATTAAGTATTGAGTAATCAGGTAATTAGTATTTAATTAATTTGCTGATGTTCCAGAAACTGGTGGTGCACAACAAGGAAGTGTTGATTCAGCTGAGGACGAGTTTCGATAAACCCGAGACAATGAAGGAGCTGAGCAAGAAACTGCAGAGTAAGTATCAACAATACTTATCATAACACGACAGTGTGTTGATGGCTCCAAGATGTACTTATATATTATGGAGGTTGACTCTTTTCATATGATGCCCAAGGGCAGAATATCACTTTGTTGTTGTGACGTGACGTTATAACAATGTTATGACGTTATGCTTCGTTGCTAAATGTGTGTGCCATTTGTCAGCCTATGATTGAAAGTGGATTTTAAGGTATTTTCTTCAATTTCATGAGGGGGCGGGATAGCGCAGTGGTTAGCGCGTTCGGCTTCGGATCAAGAGGTCCAGGGTTCGAATCACGGCAACTTTCTCTGCAGTAGAGAACTGTTCTACACGCAGTAAGGTTTTGGTGCAATGCTACACTGAATTTCAGCGTAGTACCACCCATGGTTCGCTAGTTCCAGCCGATGCTCGCAGGTTTCACCGCAGTGCATAGCCACATGGCGTTGCGGGCTTTCTCCCTGCCATAATACTAGCAGCCGCGATATAAGTGAAATACTCTTGACAGCGGCGTTAAACCCCAACTCACTCAATTTCATGACTTCAATAATAAATAGAACATTATATGTTTATATCAGTATCAGTATATCCCTTGCTCTCACTCAGGGGAATAGTTTTCAGGCACTCGTATCGAATATGACAATAACACTTAGTATCCCTATATATATACTAGTTGATATCTCATAGTTAAATGAACCAGGGTGAATTATCATGGAACATATGAAGGTGACTGACTACTAATTAGTGCACAGAGTCCCTAAGTTTCATAAGTTTCTGGGTGTTGACCAGATGTCTTAACAATATGTTCAATAAATCCAGCATTTGCTTGTCTAGACCACAAGAAGGTGACAAAGCAAATATATGGAAAATTTAATTTCTTGGTGATAAAATTTCAATAATGATGAATAATCATTTGTGTAGAGAATATAAACCGGTACATATATGGCATGCTGTAGAAGTTGAATATCATACAGGAATTATAATAAGCACCATTAAATGCCTCTCCACCATATCTATATAGATAAACCAATCCCATTTACATCAGATTACATCTTGACTTTGAACCCTCCTTACAATGACAACAAATAATGTTCATACTTTCTTCAGATGATCTCTTTAGAGAACTTGCAATCCTTGGTAACCAGGAGCAACATTCTGATCTGGTCTTGTCTGACTTCCTGCTCTGTAAACCGATTTAGTATTGGCTGGTACTCTGATCTGTTTTCTTGGCAGTTACGCTGTGACGTGCTCGCCTCTTTTGATTATCGAGCCGTGTTAACAATTGTTTAAGAGAGGGGTCTATCAGAGTGTCCGGCGTTTTATTTTTACATGCAGGGAGAAAAATACGGAACGACTTATTTTACAACTTTGTAAACCACGGTATGACTCTCAAGTCGAACTATCAACAGAAGCATGGACGGACCACACACTGGTTCCCTAGGTTACAGTGCACAACATTAGTAGGCTGGGCTGTACAACAGTCATCCCTGTCTGTGTGCTCATTGTCTGTGCTTGTGTTACAATTTCTAGACTCATGGATTGTAAGTCATTAATCAGCCAGGTGGACTGTGTTGACTCAGAGTAACGAAAGTTGAGAGGGTTCAAGTCAGGATGAACTCTGAGTTGGACTGGATTGACAATTGATATGCAGGCTGCTTTATATATTCATTATCCGATATAGCAAGTGCCCCTTGTAGGCTATTCCTGCATTGTGCATAGAATATTGTAGACTTTAGATTGAAAATCCTGAATCGGAAACTCAGAGATAAAGCACTTTAAAAATCTTGATCTGTTGCTGAAATTAGGTAAAGTTTGAACACAACAATTTTGAACATATGAAGGAAATAGCTGTTTCAGATGTCTACTTACTAAAATTGAATGCTTATATCATTAGGAAATGTTTAAGAGAAACCATTAATGTTTATATAATTACACATGATGTTGTTGCATTGTGTTTGTGTGGCCAAAGTGTTTATGAAACATAATTATTGAATATTTGTTATCAATATTAAACATGTTTCTTCTAATGATACTATGTGTCTTCAGACGAAACTATAATTATTTATAGTGAAATTGAATTGTTTTGTTACTTGATGGAGTCTTCAAGTTTGTGATTGTGAAGCATTGTTTTTCAGAATATAATACTGGTGAATTATAAATTTGATAACTTTCTACTGTAGCATAGTTTTTAAAAAGTCTCTGATGCATTATCTTTAGGAGGTTGTGACATGTCTGTAAACTTTGCATCCTCTTTGAGACCAACTCTTTTATCAGAATTATTTTTGGGTATTGAGAATCCTGATTCCATTACTGTTGTGACTTGAGTCAACGATATGCATGAGATGTGCATAATGTAGATGATAGTTCTGTGTAGAACATTGCAATCTTCAGCTCTATAATAAGGACACGTTCTATGGACAGTCAACTTCTTTATTGCTATGGGTGTGATGTTTCAATGCAGACACTATCACCGTTATCAAGCAAGTGATCAAAATCATCAAAAGCATCAAAACGTCACACTTACAGCAATATTTAAGTTGATTATCCATAGAACGTGTTCTCATTCGTCCTACCAGTGTCTAAAGTGCCTCTCAAAGATGTTCAGTTGTTTCCTTGATATTACTGTCTTGTATTCAGATTTGTATTTATACTTCGGATACTTCCTTATCTGAGAGATGATGCATTTCTATTGTTGTTTTATTGTGTTATTATTGATGTTCGAGGAGAAAAAATTCGCCGCTAATGGCTGCAATACTGCCGAAGCGGCTTTAATCAATAACTCACTCACTCACTCACTCGAGGAGAAAAGAATTTGTGATTGTCATTCACTTGTCTACAGCATTAAATGAAGCAGAATTCTTGAACAGTATATGTATTGAGTGAAAGCTGATGGAAATATGATTTGGCAAAAATTGACTAAATCATTATAACAAGAGATCAAGTGCAACTTGTCCAGCTCTAAGGTACCCTTTAATCATGAAGGTAGGCTTAGTGGAATGCTAAAGGATGGAATTATGGTTAACTTTAATGTTAGGTTATTTTGTACACTGACCAGTTCAAGAAGGTGAACATATGAATGTTCTATTTGGTTTGGCAGGTGTGCATATCACAGTTAACCGTGACAATTGAATGTCAATTGTGGTGTTTGATGTCACAGTGACTTTCAGAGACAGGCTGTCAGATTCTTCTATCAACGTTCATCCATACCATGTAGTCTTTCAAAATTAATTGTGAACAATGTTTAAAAAGAAAAAATTTCATCTGATATGAAACAATTAGTTGAACTTTATTGAAATCCATTTCACTCATCTGTAGATCAAGTTGAATATAGGAAAGTAAAGAAAGTGAATTTATGTATATAAAAAATGAAAACTTATTTGACAAGATTTGTTCTTTTGCCTGACATAGGACACAAGCCGGTTTCACGTAAGATTGTGTCATTAACCGATACATTATATGGCAGTCAATCTTCATGAGACAATGTGGTATATGACTACAAGGCGTAAAACTTGTTTGTAACAGAGGGGAGAGGGGGGGGTTAGTTAGCTGAAGTTAGTTCGGTGAGGGTCTATTTTCTCATATTCTCCTTTTCATACCACATTGTCCTTGAAGCCTGCCCGTGTCCATTCACATGTCAATTTGTCCATCACGTCAGGTCAACTTGTTCAGATTTGTCACTAAAACTGTGTCAAACTGACTAAAATCATGTCTCTGTTCTCACATGCAATACCACATACCAATTGTTTGAGTGGCGTCTTAGAAACTGTAAAACTAGATATTGGCAAGGCTTTGTCAATGATAAACATCTTTATTTGTGAGTAAAGATGATGTTTCAGTATCATGTTGCACTATTGAGCAAATATTTTTGAAATGTTGCTTTTACACATACTCTAAGATGTTGATCATTCATGAAGTTTAAACCTTATTTCTGTTTCACATTCCTCTATTCATATTTAGACTTACCGGTAAGCTGCTAATTCAGCAATATTTAGGGGTAACCTGACTTCGGGAAATGGTCCGTAGTGGATATACCTATAAAATGATCACTTAGAATTGTTTAACACTTGTTTATACAGCCGTGTTAAAACATATCTCTTCCTGAACCTTTGAGTGATGTTGATGTCAGCACCACTGTAGATCATGTGTTTAGGTAGTTTTCTTTGGCAGAAGTTTCATTATTATTCATGTCATACTCACAATAAACACGTCTGATTAAAACCGATATTGTGCCGAGGAATCAAATCTACAAAATAGAACATCTACCAGGGATGTGAACAAGACCTGGGGGCACCGCTTATAGGCATGTTTTGTGCTCAGTTAGTGCAGACAAAATCCAGTCATTAGCTTGCCAGTCGCTTCATTTTTCAAATAATCGCCTTTTGAGTACATTCAGAGTCTAAATGTTATGAAATACAGACGAAAGGTTGGCTGTCTAAAGTTACTTGCCCCTGTTCTTGCATCCAAAGCTTTTGTTGGATTTTCTGTGATTGACTATCTGAATTGCAGCAGTACACAGCGTGTACAACACACCATCAACAGACTGAATGGATGGTAGCCTCCGAACAATACCAGTTCATATCCCAGCAGATGCAGTATTTTAAAACTTTTATTCCTCGGAAAACTGTTGATTTTAATCAGACTTCACTATAAGCAAGGTTTGCATCACATCTCATCACATTTCATCCTCACTTCACTCTAACTTTGATGCATTTATCATGGTCCCCCTCAATGTGAACATTCTTGGAAGTTACAATAATTATGAACTTAAAATATTTTGATTCATGGAGATAATAAAAACACAACTTGAACATATGAATCTGTTGTTTTCAATGTGTCGGATATGTTTTGACCACATGTTGTGTGTTTTGTAGTCTTCACGTTATATAAACACTAATACAGCCTTCGTTTGTTCGTTTGTTCGGACATATGTTCTGAGACGTCACTCTCTTTATTGACTTGTCACTCTCTCCTCCGTAATATCACACTGTTATTTTGTTCATTAGCCGCACATAAGAATGCGCCAAGCGGTAAGTGATGCGAGGCTGTTGATTTTGTTGTCCTTTTGTTTATTTTCTAGTTGTACCAATCTCCAGTTCCTTCCAACCCTACTCTAAACGTACCAAATCCTCAAATTGTTGTTTTTGTTTCAGTCATGTTATAATCGAATTGTTGTGATTTATGAAGCATTAAGAATGGAGAATGATATATTTATATTTTGCATGCTTTTTTATCATTTGTAGATTTAATTTAGCCTTTAGTAAGAGATTATGCTACAAGATTGCTGCGTTTTGAAATTACAATGATGAATCTAAATTAGAGTAATATTATGTCATAATGTTTAATTGATTAATTGCACACATGTTGGAATGCTTTAAAAGGAAAAGTAAGTAAGGTCAATGTTAACTTTGGTTAAATTTTCTCAAGTAGAAACAATCATATATATTATTCAAAGAACTATACCATGTTACCAATGTTTTGTACAGAAATTGGTAATTCTTTTTTACTTAATTATGCAAAGAAAACTAATATCAAAAATCATTTTTAACGGTCATTTTAAGTATAATGTGATTACTGCATGTTGAATGTCGTCCCAAATGTTAGTGTATATATATGTGTATAACCATGCATTTCGTACATACAGCTTTCATACAACTAATTATATGTTTGTCGCCTACACAATCAATTAATCAAATGAAGCATGTAGTTACCAAATATAGTATCATGTCATTATGAGTTTGTTTTTAGTTGTTTAAGCTGCATGGATATTATTTCAGTTTGACTTTGTTATATAATAAATGATTTGACAGATATATTCATAGGCATGTCTGTTTGAAAAATTTAAGTTCATAATCAATTCATTTCAATTATAAATATACAAATATGAAATTAGTCTATACATAATTGAACGGATAGAGTTATTCATATTCATATCATTTTTTAAAAGGAAATAAATATCATTTCAAATCAGTTCATAATCAATTCTTTTCCGTCAATTTTTCCACTTGAAATTAAAATTATACAGATAAGTGTTCATTCATTAGTGAAAAGATCTCATTTCATAGTCATTAAATCTTAGAATGCGCAAATTTAGAAAAATACTTACCTCATGGATGTGCATGTTATCTATGCCATCACTACAAGTGTGGAAAACACAACCTACGCAGTATGCGATAATAGGAAATGTGACGTGACTTGAGTAGGCTTGCTCACCTGGTCACTTGTGTCGACATGTCACCTACACTTCTCACCTGGTCATGTGTGTCGACATGTCACCTACACTTCTCACCTGGCCATGTGTGTCGACATGTCACCTACTCTTCTCAACTGGCCATGTGTGTTGACATGTCACCTACACTTCTCACCTGGTTACGTGTGTCGACATGTCACCAACACTTCTCACCTGGTCACGTGTGTCGACATGTCACCTACACTTCTCACCTGGTCATGTGTGTCGACATGTCACCTACACTTCTCACCTGGTTACGTGTGTCGACATGTCACCTACTCTTCTCACCTGGCCATGTGTGTTGACATGTCACCTACACTTCTCACCTGGATACGTGTGTCGACATGTCACCTACACTTCTCACCTGGCCATGTGTGTCGACATGTCACCTACTCTTGTCACCTGGCAATGTGTGTTGACATGTCACCTACACTTCTCACCTGGCCACGTGTGTCCACATGTCACCTACACTTCTCACCTGGTTACGTGTGTCCACATTTCACCAACACTTCTCACCTGGTCATGTGTGTAGACATGTCACCTACACTTCTCACCTTGTCACTTGTGTTCACATGTCACCTACTCTTCTCACCTGGTCATGTGTGTTGACATGTCACCTACACTTCTCACCTGGCCACGTGTGTCGACATGTCACCTACACTTCTCACCTGGCCATTTCTTTCGACATGTCACCTACACTTCTCACCTGGTCACGTGTGTCGACATGTCACCTACACTTCTCACCTGGTCACGTGTGTCGACATGTCACCTACACTTCTCACCTGGTCATGTGTGTCGACATGTCACCTACACTTCTCACCTGGTCACGTGTGTTGACATGTCACCTACACTTCTCGCCTGGTCATGTGTGTCGACATGTCACCTACACTTCTCACCTGGCCATGTGTGTTGACATGTCACCCACACTTCTCACCTGGCCATGTGTGTCGACATGTCACCTACACTTCTCACCTGGTCACATTTTGACATGTCGCCTACACTTCTCACCTGGTCAAGTGTGTTGACATGTCACCTACACTCCTCACCTGGCCATGTGTGTCGACATGTCACCTACACTTCTCACCTGGCCATGTGTGTTGACATGTCACCTACTCTTGTCACCTGTCACGTGTGTCGACATGTCACCTACACTTCTCACCTGGTTACGTGTGTCGACATGTCACCTACACTTCTCACCTGGTTAGGTGTGTCGACATGTCACCAACACTTCTCACCTGGTCACGTGTGTAGATATGTCACCTACACTTCTCACCTGGCCATGTGTGTCGACATGTCACCTACACTTCAGGATACACCTCCAACACATTTGACAAACTTGTATCGATGGCATAGGTAATATGCACTTCCATGCGGTAGTAACTAGTAAGTAGTAATTAGTTATTTTGAAGTATCTGAAATACTAATAATTTAATAATTTGAACACTGGTCATTTGTTTCAACTTGTACCATTGTTCCTGCCCTCATTTTGTCTAAATACCCGGTATTATGAGTTGTTAAAACTCAAATCATTCTCATTATTATTTAACTGATTCATAAGCAATGGTTATAGAGATTTAACAATTCTATAATATTGATGTTATTTGCACAAGTCACAGGTTTTTCTCTAATTGCAAATTTGAAGCAAGTATTTTGAAACATAATATCTGAAGATGGATACTTGATTTGTAGTAAATGTTATATCCTGCACAATAATTTAACTTGGAAATGTTAAGTGAGAAACCCAGAATGTAGCCTGGATGAGAGAGAGAGAGAGAGAGTGGATATCAGATGTTGGACTGCTTGGTGTTCCAGATGTTGACATTGTCCTGATGCGGATGACGATTGTGGGCGTGCTGCTTGCCTTCAGGGGACTTGCTCAGGAGGCACTCAAAGATGTGAGACTTACCTTAGCTTTTGTATTTTGAGTAAAACTTAACCTTTAATTTGCGGGTCCTGGCTTAGTCCGAGATAGAAATAGTGAATTCAAATTTGCAGGCAAGTTCCAGAAGCAGACTTAATTATTCCCACAGCCAACCATTACTGTTGGCATGTTCGCCAGCGACGGTACAAGATTAGCTGTCTGGGAAATTCGGCTGGCGTTGCCAATTAGTATCTACGGGAAAAGTCAGTGATGAGCTATGAGGTCCCAATATTCATCCATGGGGGCTAAAGGGGTAATACAAAATACAGTTACTGGATTAATTAACTTAATTATGACCAGAACAAAGGGAATTACTAAGGATGGTTCAGACAGTGATGATATTTTTTATCACAGGTTCTCCAGGACCGAATCCCTTTCCTTATGGGATCAGTGCGGGATTTACATCACTATGTTCCTAACACCAAGGATGCGATGGTGAGTTATCTCCCTTTCAACACTCTTCTCTCTTCTTTGCTCTTTGCATTGGAATCTTCTTGTTATGATGATTTTGAAGCATATTTTGTTTAATTTCCTATCCTATATTTTGATACTATGCCTTGAATGCAATAATTTGATTTGTCTAAATTGAGTTTGTGCTCTTTGAGTGATATATTTACTCCAAATAATATGAAGTATAATTAGTGTTAGTTTTATTATTTTAATTATAGGTTAGTTGAATTTAATGTTGGTAAATGGAATTGAGAAGTCTTTCATTTGAACAGTTATCCTATATCCCTGGAGATATATTTGGTAATTGTAAAGAGTCAAAATTAAAGGCCTGCTCTTTTCAAAATATCGAACATTGCTCGAATTGAAAGGAGTGACTCCGAGCACTGTTCTGGGTTTGTGGAACATGTTCTATTGCTGTGTGGCTTGCACCTTTTTTCTGGAACATCTACTTAATGCCCAGAACAGTGTTCGGAGACACTCCTTTCACTTTGCACATGTACCGGACTTTCGGAACAAACACCAGGCAGCGAAGGAGCAGGCCTTCAGTGATTCCATGTCCATATGTCAGTATTGACACAATTCTCTCTAGAGCTCTGACACATGAGATGCCAGTCGCGTCAATCTATAACCGGTAGATCTTGAAGAACTGATACTTACTTTCTTCAGCTTTACTAGTCAGTGAGGCAATATTGTTGAAGAAATGTTTTACAATCATCATCTGAAATCAAAATGAAAATTTCAGAATGGAAGTCATATTAATTTGTCATGTTATGAAATGTCCAAATTTATCTACTCTGAAAAAAACCATAGTTTTAACCGTTTTTGATCCTTTATTGCTCCAGCCTGCCTCTTTGAAAATCCAGGTTTGTGAGTGGGTGTTTGACGTCTCCTTCCTCTTATAATTTCTTAAAATTGTTTATTTATTTCTCCCTCAAAGTTAAAATAATGTGTTAATAAACAAGTTTAGGTTAATTCATGATAACCTTTCTTGTTTGGTTTATTATGAACATCTAATGTTTGTATTGTTTCTATGGTTTCCCCTCTGACCACAATTATGATTTTTTTTGTCATTTCTATTTTTGCATGAAATTCATTCATTTGGTACGAACTTTGTCCAATCTGTTCTTGTAATTAACAACGTTCTAATTGTTCTCTAAAGTCTCTCATTGAAATGTTATCAGTGAACATTATTTATAATATGTGAGCTGAGAGAGAATGCTCATAAAATATGACTGTAACTTGGAAAAGTTTTATCACTCTGTACGAACTGCATAAATACAGCAGAGTAGTGTGATATGAGAATCTTTGTAGACTGCAGCTTTGATTAAAGGAAATATAGTCAGTATCTACAAACTAATGTCTATGTCTAAATATTATGGTATTCTCAGTGTATGTATACAGTAACAGAAAGTTGATAATGAATGGTATATTTCATTATGGCTTATGTTGAATTGTTATTAATGAATTGAATTTAGCCAATGACTGAGAGAATCAAACACGTCCTGTAATTGAGTGCTACAGACTATCGACACTTGCTGTACACTAAGATGGGGTCAATTTATATTTGATGTGTACAGGGTTTAACAAGGAATTACTGGTTTGAGAGAGAGGTTTACATTTACATGCATTATATGAAATAGACATGTCCTGCACTCACCTTCGGTTCAGGTCTGTAACCTATTGAGGATTTTCTATAATTTTACCATTTAAATTGACAAATAACCCTCCTTTTCCAGCTTAAGTAATACACTGATACATTGTCGTGTATGGTAGTGGGATAGCAAGCTCACAATGGTGACTTGCACTTAAATCGCTCTACATACAGTCCCTGAATAACAGCATGGTCAATATCAATACAAAATCTACAGATAAGTAGTACGTGCCTGGATAAATGTTACTTGCAAAGGAAAAGATTAAGAAGTATTAAACTCTCAAGCTCTTAATCAATTTTAAATATCAGCAACGTTTACTTTAAAAAGGAAACCTTTACACTCATGATGATTTAAATATTTGTTATGGTTAGATATGCTTAAAAAACTGAATTTATAATTTACGAAATAATAATTGCTTAGAATGGACACTGAAATTTTGTTCTGATATCTGACATTGAATTGAATCTTTATCCCCACTTCTCTACTGTCTGCAGTTTCTTGTCCAATGTTTCTCATTAATGTGACATTTTCAAATTTGGTACGACTCTAGACACCAGCCGATTAAGGTAACCTTGACCTTATTTTCAAGATTTTTTCTGACCAGTGTTTAACATATTGTTAGTGCGATATCTCATGAACCCTTGCGCCCAGAGTCTTCAAATTTGGTAAAAGTCTTCATTTGGGGAATATACAGACAACAATCGATTTACCTTGACCTCATTTTCAAGGTCACTATGAGACTTTGACATGTTTTTAAAATATTGTTAGCCTGATATAAAATTTAATGAAACATGACTTATTATGGTGTTGGCCACTTATTATGGTGGGGCCACTTATTATGGTGGGGGTTCTTGTTATGATGGGGGCACTTGTTATGGTTGGGCCACTTATTATGGTGGGGCCACTTTATTATGGTGGGGGTTCTTGTTATGATGGGGGCACTTGTTATGGTGGGGCCACTTATTATGGTGGGGCCACTTATTATGGTGGGGGCACTTTATTATGGTAGGGCAAATTATTATGGTGGGGCCACTTTTTACTGTTGGGCCACTTATTATGGATGGGCCACTTATTATGGTGTTGGCCACTTATTATGGTGTTGGCCACTTATTATGGTGGGGCCACTTTATTATGGTGGGGGCACTTGTTATGGTGGGGGCACTTGTTATGGTGGGGCCACTTATTATGTTGGGGCCACTTATTTTGGTGGGGGCACTTGTTATGGTGGGGCCACTTATTATGGTGGGGCCACTTATTATGGTGGGGGCACTTTATTATGGTAGGGCAAATTATTATGGTGGGGCCACTTGTTATTGTGGGGCCACTTGTTATGGTGGGGCCACTTATTATGGTGGGGGCACTTTATTATGGTAGGGCAAATTATTATGGTGGGGGCACTTATTATGGTGGGGCCACTTGTTATTGTGGGGCCACTTATTATGGTTGGGGCACTTGTTATGGTGGGGCCAATTGTTATGGATGGGCCACTTATTATGGTGGGGCCATTTATTATGGTGGGGCCACTTATTATGGATGGGCCACTTCAAACTCTATATTATCCCCTTCCATGTTTTTAATATATTGCTTTTTCATTTTTCTGTTGAATTGCCATTTATCAAATTGATGAGTTTTAATAAGTTTCCTTGAATTGGTTGTTTAAACAGGTAAATCATATATGAAAGAAACGTCTGTCCTTTATTATGTTGTGGACTGTCCATGTTTATTTCAGTGTGCTGTCCTCTTGTGTTGAAGTAGTTTCTTGGTTCGTCTCAAGATTCATCTTGTGTAGTTTAACTGAATGTCACCTGTAGCAGATATAGATGAAAGAAGGAACCTTACCACAGATAGTATCATCGTTTAGAGTCATGTGTGTATGCTGCTGTTATTATCCAGACTGAATGATCTCTAAATTTGCTAATGGACGAGAATAGCTTTTGAAATACCTCTTAGTTTCGATTAAAATCACATAATCTCCTTACAGGTAAGACATTTTGTTCCAGTGAATTAAAACAGGTCATTAACCAAGCTGTGAATATTCAACCCATTTTTGACTGAAATTATTAATGCAAAGATTACACAATAAATTACCAGGTTGTCATTAGAGCAAACAATCCTTTTGCTAAGGTTAACTTTGGTGCCACCATTTAGCATTGCCCTAATGCAACTTCGGATTAAGTTCACTTTAACATGAAATAGAAATAATACTCTCTTAGAGGGACTTGCAACTGCTTACAAAGTTCAGGTGCTGTCTAACTTGTTTGTGGACAAATCTCATTACATTGCCTACGAGACAGCACCTTCCCCACTGTCAACTTGATAACCGGTAGTTTGGTATTCAATCAACAATCTCTCTCCACAGAGGTTACCATATATGACTTGAAGGCTTTTAAGGTGGCCTTTCTAATACAATTTTGTTATTACATTAGTTTTAGGATCTCATTCAATCAGATTGAGTCTGATAATAGCTAATTTACCGGTCGTCTGTATGTTGCCAATGAGCTATGGGGTTCTCCAAGAAGCAAAAAATTTACAACCACTCTTACAACTTCATTGATGTTAACAAATTGAATCTATAACAGCACATAGTCCTTAGTCAACTGAGACGTGTCCCTGTGTTGATGAAACTAATGTAGACTGACTTTATCAATGTTATGTTTGGTGTTATAGGTGGTCAATGAGCTGGCTTCCTCGGCCGGTCAGACCTGCGCCGTGGACCCGACCCTCTGTAACGCTCTCCGCACTCTCAAGAGCGGTATGTCTTCAAGTGTCTTTGTATCACGCAATCTGAGATTTGAATTTTCAACGCATATAACAATCCCGTCATTGGATTCATCATAAGTCTTCATTCAAAATCATCTGTAGATGTTTTTCATAAGATCTCTTACAATTCTTAGATTTCTATCATTTGTTTGCATTCTGCGCATAAAGTTCCCATGGATGTTTCAAAATTTTGAAATTGTTATCATCAATTATCATACATGCTAAAGTCAAAAGATCCCCACCACAAATGATTATATATTTAATTAAAAATGACTATTATAAAAATTTAGGACAATATGAAATGTCCAATGTAAATTAAAAAGTTCCTTGTAGCAGACTATTACTTGAAAGAAGGTACCAGTACCTGTACAACAGAGGAAATTTGTTATGAGTCTCGGAGATGATGATTATCAATGTTAGATTTAATTTTACTATTTCTCTTCTCACTATGTATATTTGATGACATTCAGACCACGCTGAAGATGAGTATAACCTGGCCTGTCTGCTCATGGTCTTCATCGCAGTGTCCATTCCTAAACTAGCCAGGGTGGACAACTCCAAGTTCAAGTCTCATCTACAAGGTAACAATTGCATCTCCATCAATCTGTCTATGATATCCCTCGGTCTATTTCAAAACATCATGCTTTTGAAATGAGGAAGTTGTTATCAATAAATTCTTGTTCTCATTAGAGTTGTTATCCATAAATTCTTGTTCTTGTTAGAGTTGTTATCCATAAATTCTTGTTCTTGATAGAGTTGTTATCCATAAATTCTTGTTCTTGTTAGAGTTGTTATCCATAAGTTCTTGTTAGAGTTGTTATCCATAAATTATTGTTCTTGTTAGAGTTGTTATCCATAAATTCTTGATCTTGTTAGAGTTGTTATCCATAAATTATTGTTCTTGTTAGAGTTGTTATCCATAAATTCTTGTTCTTATTAGAGTTGTTATCCATAAATTCTAGATCTTGTTAAAATTGTTATCCATAAATTCTAGATCTTGTTAGAGTTGTTATCCATAAATTCTTGTTCTTGTTAGAGTTGTTATCCATAAATTCTTGTTCTTGTTAGAGTTGTTATCCATAAATTCTAAATCTTGTTAGAGTTGTTATCCATAAATTCTAGATCTTGTTAGACTTGTTATCCATAAATTCTTGTTCTTGTTAGACTTGTTATCCATAAATTCTAGATCTTGTTAGAGTTGTTATCCATAAATTCTTGTTCTTGTTAGAGTTGTTATCCATAAATTCTAGATCTTGTTAGAGTTGTTCTCCATAAATTCTAGATCTTGTTAGACTTGTTATCCATAAATTCTTGTTCTTGTTAGAGTTGTTATCCATAAATTCTTGTTCTTGTTAGAGTTGTTATCCATAAATTCTAGATCTTGTTAGATTTGTTATCCATAAATTCTAGATCTTGTTAGAGTTGTTATCCATAAATTCTAGATCTTGTTAGAGTTGTTATCCATAAATTCTTGTTCTTGTTAGAGTTGTTATCCATAAATTCTAGATCTTGTTAGAGTTGTTATCCATAAATTCTTGTTCTTGTTAGAGTTGTTATCCATAAATTCTAGATCTTGTTAGACTTGTTATCCATAAATTCTTGTTCTTGTTAGAGTTGTTATCCATAAATTCTTGTTCTTGTTAGAGTTGTTTTCCATAAATTCTTCTTCTTGTTAGAGTTGTTATCCATAAATTCTAGATCTTGTTAGAGTTGTTATCCATAAATTCTTGTTCTTGTAGGAGTTGTTATCCATAAATTCTTGTTCTCATTAGAGTTGTTATCAATAAATTCTTGTTCTTGTTAGAGTTGTTATCCATAAATTCTTGTTCTTATTAGATTCGTTATCCATAAATTCTAGATCTTGTTAAGAGTTGTTATCCATACATTCTTGATCTTGTTAGAGTTGTTATCGATAAATTCTTGATCTTGTTAGAGTTGTTATCCATAAATTCTTGTTCTTGTTAGAGTTGTTATCCATAAATTATTGTTCTTGTTAGAGTTGTTATCCATAAATTCTTGTTCTTATTAGAGTTGTTATCCATAAATTCTTGTTCTTATTAGAGTTCCAACAGTGCCACAGGAGTTAATGTCCATCAAGATCTTTAGATCTAAAATTTCATTAACCTTCTAAGGTGAACTTCAAAACAGAGAGACTTTCTTGCTATTTCTTTTTCAAGGATTTTTGTATTAGTTTAGCCTAATAGAAGTGGATGATAAATTATGATTTAGTTCAATATTTGTTTGGGTTACATAGACAGCCAAGTCAAAAATTTTAATTAGGAAATAAGACATGTCTGTCAAAATTTGAGAAATGTGCCTAAATTTTATTTTTAACCAACTCCACAGAATCAAATATGAAGAATGTGCATGGTGTAAACTTGTACTGTCATTTTCTTCCTACAGGCCACCTGAACAACTGCCACTGTCTGGCGAAGGCCATCAACTCTCTAGCAGGCGCCATGTTCTCAATCTCGGGACCGGGTGATGTGGAGGACAGGCTTAAAGAGTTTCTAGCGGTCAGTTTGTTTCTTTGTATGGTACATATCTCTTCTCTCACATGGCTGAAACATTGTGAGATCTTTGTCTCTATTTGGTTATAGCTACGCTTACAAACCCTCCTGTTTCCACAGGACCAATCTATTGCACTAGAAAATAAGTGCAATTCGATGTTTGTGAATTTATATATTTCTAAAATTGTCTTACATAATTCTTCAAAAATGTCAACAGTCAGTGATTTGAAAGGGCAAGGAATAACCCAAAAAGCAGTATTGAGAAAGTTATCAATGACTATATTTTGTCCTAAACAATGATAACAAATAACAATACATATCATGATCGGATAAAGTATCATCAACTCTATACCAAATAGTCACCACTCTGACAAAAAGCATCAACCAAATGTTTTGTCAACTTTTGTTATCAAATCTGCTTTAAAAATAAGTTGAGTGTGTTCTCGTTGACAGCTTGCCTCGTCGAGCCTGCTGCGCCTGGGTCAGGAGCAAGAGAAGGACGCCATCAAACAGCGCGAGTCTGTCTACCTGCTCCTTGATCTGGTGAGTGCACAGCAACATGGAGCTTGGCTCTGTACTGAATAGGTGACCAGGCACCTAAAATATAATTTAAATCTAAACCCAAATTGTAATCACTCTACATTTAATATTCATCTTAATGGCATATATTTTGCATCCTTGGCATATATCTTCAATAAAAAAAATATCATTCACCAGTAAAGTTTATGATGTAAGATTGTGTCCATTTCTTTGTCACTAGTGAAGATTTCTGGAACGAGACACACTGATTTTGGAATATTGTACACATACCAGAGATAATTGTTTCATTGAAATAGCATCATGAATTAAATTCTCATGAAGATGTTGCCGGAGATTTTTTTCAGTCAATATTTTTGGATAAGTAGTTTAGATAAAAGATGACAATAATTAATACCTCAGGGCTAATAGATGTTTTCAAAGGGACTTTGATGTAGCACTTACCTATACCTGAGGCAACCTGATGTTGCACCTAGGCGTTAATGTGCACAAAACTCAGGTGTTCACTCATGTTATCTAACCTATCTCGATTACGGGATCAAGGGTAATTAATGATAGGTGTATGATAGGAAGTGTCTTTTACATAAGAAATATTGAGTTTATGTAATAGTTGCTTTGTTTTGAAATAATGATGAAAAAATACTTTGAAGGGCATTTAGAAGTGGCATTCATAAGAACAGGAAGATTTTCTGGATTTCACAATAAAGAAGATTTTATCAAGAATATCTTCCTATTCTAATGATGAATATGTTATTAATGTGTATGAAATAATACCTGATCATTAACCCTTTCCCTGCCAATGCAGTAATCTGCTTCTATATCTACCATCAGACCATGTATTAACTACCCACAGCTTGCTCTTGACATGAAGCAAGTACAAGTATTCTATGGGTCTTTAGACTCACAAAGAGATCCTTTCCATAGATATTGGCAGGGATGTCTAGATGCTTTATGATAGTATTAAGAACACTTTCCACGGTAAATTGTGGTTACATTAGAACCTTTTGTTTAAGAAATGTATTCTATAGAGGACATGAACACTTCATTGTCTAAGAATTTCTGTTGATCTCTATCAAAGCCAGTGCAAGGCTATGTGTTTTAGAAGAAGCTTTTGAAAGTAATGAAAATCATAGTTATTGCAGAAAGGGATTAGATGCAATTATCTTTTTGTGTCATCAAAGAGTCGAGGCATCTGCTGGAGGCAAGGTCGTTGATAGCCTACATAGCCTCAGGGTTCATTCTGGCCTAGCCAAGTACACATTCAGCACTCTTTTGTTAAAATGTGTTGTTTCATTGAAAGAATTTTACTGAAAGACTGAGATAATAAACCAAATGCAGATAATTGTGTATGGTAAATACAAAATGAGTGATTGAGTTATTGTTTCATGCCTCGGCAGTATCGCAGCCATTAGCAGCGAGGGGAAAATATATATAAATACAATGGAGACAATGAAATTAATACAATTTGTAGGATGAGGATAGATAAACATGATTTCAAAATTTGACACAAAGGGTAACGTTGACCTTGTAAAGAAAACAGGACCATGCCTGTGCACACCATCTCTGGTCTGATCTAACCACTCACTTGTCTTGACTGAGTTTAACTTATATCTGAATAAGGATCATTCCCTATTTCATTGTTCTTCAATCTGACAAACTTTGGAGCCATTTGTATACCTCAGAGTTTTAACCTATTGGCCATTTTAGGAAGTTTTTTTTGCCAATCTTTGTTAAGAAATGAATTTCAGAATGTGTTTGTCCACGCTATTATAATTTGTTTGAACAACTCGTTTGTTGCAGATTGTACAAGAATCTCCCTTCCTGACCATGGACCTGTTGGAGTCGTGCTTCCCCTACGCTCTGCTCCGCAATGCCTACCACTCCGTTTACAAAGCATCGGCGGGCGACAACTAGTCTCATCTGTCAGTCACTCAATCAGATGGACCAAGCCTCAATCTTTCCAGAATCCTACTTTTATTCAACATCAGAAGGCATCCAAAATACCTTGGGGATATGTTTAATACAAGCAATGCAACTTGAAAGTTTGATCAACATTCAAGCATTGAGATTCCAGATATCAACATGTATTCAGCAAACGTTTAATACCCTAGAGATGTGTGTGTCTCTTTGTTACCTGTGATCCGACTTTCTTATTCTCTCAGTTCTATAGTTGTATAAATCATTGTTCATGTATAAACTTCGTAACTATCTTAAGAGAAGGAAAAGCTTATTACATCAGAGCTGAAGATTAGAAATGAAGATCCAACAAGGAGGATCCTTCCTGGAGACTAGAAGCCTGGGAGAATTCCAAGTGCTTGCAGTATTTGTAGGCTCTTGAGAGATGATCTTTCTGGACTGGATCAGATCCATTGCTGATGTACTAATATACATTTACGAGGACCACACTCCCAATTCAATGTATATTCTGCATTTGTCGAAAGTAACCATGAACCCTTAATCTTGACACTACCCCAAGAGACCACAGCTGTAAAATGTCTTCCTCACGTTGACATGTTGAAGTCACTGTTAGGAGATTGCAGGAATCTTTCAGCCTCATATGAAGAATTTTGGATGGAATGAGAAGGGTGTGCTCACACACCAGACAGGAAGGACTACAAGGACAATATGACCAGTACATAGATATAGTATGTACATCTGGTCTGACAATGCATATATGCTGTGTGCCTGGAGCTCAATGGAACTTTACACACTCTGAACATTTGGATGAATATGAATGTCTCTTAGATTCATTCAAACTTAGACTTTCTCTATAACCACCCCAGTCTTCTTTAACAAATCACGAAGGTGATCACAAGCAGTGCTTCCTGGGTGATCAGCTGAGTGGGTCATTTGGCAAATACTGAACAGACGGGGCCCTTTGTTACCCGAGGAAGTGTGTCATATTACTTTTACAAAACGTGTGAATTTTTGTATTGCCCGAGCGAGAGAGAGGGTTATACACAAATTTTATGACGTCACAGACGACAAAATACGGTAAGCCGCGGTGAAACAATGGTTGCTAGGCAAACGTGATATGTGCACATGTGCTCATATTGAAAATATTAACTCGGTTATTTTCAACCACATGGGTAATAAGTACCCTACTTCACTAAATTTAAGGGTTGGCCCCAGGATGCCCTCCAGGAACAACAGCGGTCAGTCTTAACCTTTAGCCTGCTGGAACCTCAGTGTTATGTTCAAGATTAGTGCTTTAGGTTCATCTCAGTAAAAGTTGTTCTGTAAAAGTAGTACCAGATTTGAAATGTATATATTTATATCTATCTATTGTTTTGATGTGCTCTGACAGAAGTCTTGTCTACAAAATTATGATCATTGTTAAGAGTCGGGTTGGTATGAAGGAACTAATGTGCAATAAATTGGTCATCTCTTGAATTATTCAAATAAATAAGGAAAGTAGATCTTTCATATTCTTTTTACATCAATACATAGATTTGTTTTCATTGTTTATGTTTTTACACCTATCATGAATTGAAAACATTTCTAAAAATGTTTCTGTGACTAGGTGACTACATTAAATAATGTACTGAAGACATCAGCTTTTTATGCTGTGTAATTTTAGTTAAGGAATAATTTACAATAAGAAGAGGTCGCACAGCTGTTATGTCTTCTTCACGCATTGTCATTATCTTAAACTTTTTTCATGTAATGATTTCTTATATCTTTGTTGAACAGTATGTAGATGCATGAATTGAAAATATGTGCATGTTAGGTATTGTATTTATGGCTTAATCTTTATTGGTTTGTAAAAACAACCTTGTCAATAAATCTTTTCAGTAAAAGTACAAAACTATATTTTTATCTTGTCACAATTATTTTGGGGGATAGTGCAGTCAGCATGTTTGGCTTCGAATCAAGTGGCCCCGTCTAGGCATTTAATCTGTGTTACCTGGATTTGGTGATGTATCATCTTGGTTCTATGCCCAGTTGCAGCCAAATCTGATAATATGGGCCCTGGAGGTGAGGTGAGCTGGGGTTTCAAAATTATTTCACTTATATCGTGGCTGCTAGTATTAGGGCAGGGAGAAAGTCTGCAAGGCCATGTGGAACCTGCGAGCATCGGCTGGAACTAGTGAACCATGGGTGGTACTATGCTGAAATTCAGTGTAGCATTGCACTCAAACCTTACTGCGTGTAGAACTGCAGACAAAGTTGCCATGCCCCTGGCGGGAATCGAACCTCGATCCGCTGAACGCTCTGGATAGTCAAGTCCTACCACACCTAGATGGGAACTATTCTATGACATCCAAAACAAGTTTCCAGTTTGTACAACAGAATGTGCTAATCAACAACAGAGACAAAACTTGTGTACTATTGGTTTATTGATTTATTTACAACAAATATTAAAAACAAACATGGGACTTGACACAATTTCACTGAGGTGAAGGCACGTGGCTGGAGCTAGTTACATTGGACATTTCATAACAAATCAAATTTATTATTTCATTAAATATGGTTTATCAGCATATGACAAAATGTTTAGGAAATATAAATTTGAAGAAAAAGTGGCTTTTGAAAAATTATGCCAAGATTAAATATATTGCATCAAAATTTATTATTTAACCGGACATTGGTAAATCATCAAGGCATAATGTGACTCATATGAACATTCTAAAACAAAGGACAGACATGCACAAACCAAGAGAACTGATATAACATACATAGTCTAATACTACTGGAATGTAGCACTTGAATGCACCATTACTGTACCTGAAATTCAATAAATATGAAAACTTTTTAAAATGGTTAAAAAAACGTCAAAATATTCAGGTATCGTCAGTAAGGTTTATGCTGTATAAAATCTTGGAATGTTATGAATTAAATATTTGCATCTTTAAACAAATAATGTGATAGGTGCAAGCTTTAAGTCATTTACATGCCTTACTTTATTAAAACATTATTTATTATTGCGATTCATATGTAAAATATCCCTTTAATTTCAGAATGACCAAAAATGCATATATACAACTATGATGATCCATGTATTTTACATTAATATATGAATGAATAATGTGTATCATTATATATATATATATATGAGTATAATTATAAGTGTGCATGTAGATATTAATTACATGCACACCTAGGAATTAAAGTTTATGTACAGAAACTAAAACAGACATGCAAGGAAGTTTCTCTTCATGGATTGACAAAAGAACAATGGTATTATGGTTATCATTAAACTTCAAACTAACCAAAATGATAATGATTTCAGATCTTCAGTGTATCAAACATTGTTTGAAATATTGAATCAGACTTTAAGAATACTTAACACCCTTCCACATGATACAATTTTAACTGAACAAGTTATTGATGTCCTGTCCAAAGAGCACAAGGGAATTTCACATTTCCTTCACAAGTTTAAAAATGGCATTACGTAGAGTTAACTATTGTGTTGATTACTCATTCACTTAAATAAATTGAAATAGCCGACAGTTTGAAGGAAGCTATTCAGATTGTGACATCATTACAAACTAGTGTGACATCATATGTGGTATTACACTAATTTAATATTCATCTAAAAATCTTATACTGCAGTATCTTCCACAGCAAGTCCTCAATTGTTTTATGCAAATTGTTATTTTGTGTAACATTGTTTTACTGCATTCAGCATAATATAACTTACGATATTTGTTGGCAATGTTAGTTGAAATAACAATATTTTGATGGAATGTTTATATTTGTAAATAAAAATAATTCTTCATAAAGTCCCTGGGGGCTGAAAATCAACCAAAGTCCTACATCCAGTGTTAGCCAATGTTAAGAGATGGCCATTAACATTAATTGTAGGGCTAAGATTGGTTAGTGCAATGTCACCCTGGTTGACTCCTAAACATTTCAATACTTGTACAAAACAGGTGTAAAATAAGTGTAAGATAACGACTTATTCTCGCACATAACAAAGTTGTACATTTTGCAGATGCCATCTTTCAGACTAAAACAAGCTATTTAAAATATTTTCCAACAAAGATTAAAAGTCACTTCCACAATTCTTCTGGTTTGGCAAGCATATTTTACTCGTCGTTGAAACGGGTAGCACAGGTCAGATGATTGATAGTGTTTCTCAAAGAGAGTAGCCTCCCTTTAGCCCCTGTGGACTGAGAGCGAAGCCTATAGCGATGTAGAGGATGATGGATATCACAATGGTGAGCATGCCCATCATGAAGGCGTACTGGCTCCACTTGTGTGCGTACTTGGCGTCCCCGCGGCTGTATGAGCGTTGCGACATGTCTGGACACAAACATGGGAACAAATTTAGTGACATCATGTCTGGCTAACAAAATTTAAACAGATTTTAGTGATACTGCTTATGCAGCGATATTCTAAATATTTGTATCATTAATCCTTTACCTTCTCATGCAGTGAAAATCTAGAAAACACCTCATTAACGCTTGTTGTACCAGGAAAACTCTTCTTTATATAAATGAAGGGCTTTGTCCAAATACATGTGGTAAATGAACAACTTGTCATGGTTTATGAGCACCAATAATTGCAGAGACTCGTAAATTTACTCATTCTAGGATCTGTATTTTAAAAAACAGAATTTATAAACTCTGTGAACAAATTTGACTCACATGCAAAGAGAATGGCGATAGGTCCGATCAGGGGGTTGATAATGGTGACTACAATGGCGAGAGGAAGATAGGTGTGTGGTTGACGTCCGATGTAATGACCCTGGTAGATAGCCGGGTGTTTGAATACCGGGTCTCTCGTTACCAGGACCTGCTTGGAACCGGTCGTGTATGCATTCGCAGTAGTTGCAGGGGTAGCCATCTGCAGGGAAGAAAGCGTTATAACATGTATTGTAAGAGATACTCTGCAAGCTCTTGTTGCCAAAGAGACTACACACCCACTATCCAGGACAACTCACCTAGCAAGGAATAACTAGCCCCAGACCCTATCATGGGATAAATTAAGCACTGCTGCATTTCCTTCTCTTTTATGTGCTAAGATAGTGGAGCATTGCACCTGAAATGCATAGTGGCTCTGATTCACTAGCATGGAAAAGTGGGGGAAATGCTGCAAGGCTCAATTTAGCTAGTGATAGAGACTGGCACGATTTTTTTCTTGTATCCAGGATGGAGAAGAAATTATTTTAAAACTTCTGAAAGCTAAAACTGTTATTCTGCGAAACAATGTCAAACAATTTTATTTCTGTATGTTATCACTTACATGTATTCACATCATTTACCATCTTCCCACGTAAGGCCTAACTAGCGCCAGTCTCCAACTTATTTAGCCAGTTGGAGACTGGCGCTAGTTAGGCCTTGTGTGGGAAGATGGATCATTTACCAGCAAGGATAAATTATTGAAAATCTCTTCCTTACTACATGATAATCTGTTGATACCCAATTATCAGTCAGGCTGTATCCCGTATCTTCATGAAGAAGAACTGAATCATTATGCCATGTGTATTCTTCTAAAGCAGTTGCACATTGGAGCTGCCTCCAAATCACCTCTTCAGAGTTTGTAAGCAAGCTTTGAAGCAAGGATTAGATAGAACTATATAACTCCTTGGCCAAACCTAGTTCATCTGATATAAACTTCGCCAATGCCTTCATAGCACTTGAGAGAAATAGTATAGTTACACTGATATATGCTGGACAGGACCAAACCGTTGATGATATATATTGGTTGTTATCAATTAAACGTTTAACTTATATATACAGTTTGTCACATCAATGTACATATACAGGCAGTACAATGAAACAAATACATACCTGTGGAATTACCTAAACTACCGTCAGTAAACGAACATTCATTTCTTATTAGCAATGAAATAAAGATGTGAATAGAATCTTATTTCGAAATACCGTCACCAGGATATTACACTACACCAATCCCAAAAAGCAAAAATGTTCATGTCTGTTTACCATCCCAAATCCAGCCTTCCAGGATACAAAAACAATCCACTATTTACAATTGACATATTCATATACTAATGAACTAACTTTTCTCAGCTGCGTAACTCAGAAGTGTAAAAAGTATTCAACTTTACATTTAATCACATTAATAAGAGTTATTATCCTGTAAACACTAACAAATACGGAAGACGGAAGTGCCATTTCCATCACTGTTCATGGCCTCTTTCTGTTTACCTACATCGATACGCGGGGAATGTTTGGTGGGTTGAAGCAAATATAAACATATCATTTTTTAAATATCTATTAAATGCTTACCTTGATGTTTGGGCACACGAAAAACTGTTAAAACCACCAAAATATCCTTAAAATTCGGCGAATGTCACATGTGAAAAAGGTACCCCTCTTGTGCAGGCTTCAAACAGTCAGGTAAATGCTGAAGTACGCATGCGCACAGGTGCGACAGAGGTGAGTCACAGGTGAATGAAAACTCCTTACAGCGTCTAATTCGTTGTTAGTGATGTGAAGAGTGTTTATATGGGGACGTGATTCCAATGTAGATATAACAGATTAAATACCTATCAGACCACGCAGACAGGCACCTATATGTTTGTCCAATGAACATAAAAAACTAAAGAAAATATATCCACGGATTATATAGGATTATAGTTCTTGTTATTACCACCACCAGAGACTTTTTATACGAGTCAGCGGTTCAACTAATAAACTGTTTGAGAGGCATTCTAGTTCAATTAATACATAAATACACATATATGTTTTACCGGTAACCATATTTATATTGTATTTAATTTGTCATAAGAATAATATAGTTCTAATTGTGTGTTGCCTTAATAATGTATTGTACATGTTTACCCACTCATCTATGTCTACTTCACTTGTGTATTTTTTAGTTTTCTTCTGCATGCCATTGTGTTATGTATTTTAGCCTTGTAAATATTTGTCGATTATGTGGGGACATCCTCGGTTACCCTTGGTTGTATATATGCTCCGTTACTCTCCACTATTTTCCGAGGACTTTTTTTCCGGACACCGTTTTTATATCGTTCGTTAATGATCCCTTTGAAGACATTTTAGAAGTTTGTATGGTGAATAATAAAAACAATATTTATGGATATACAACCTGTTTCTATTCTCCATAGGGTCCAACTAGCTGAAGGTCCGAAACCAAACAGGCCTTTACTTATGTCTTTGCTGGTACTTACTTAAAAAGTAGCCACCCCTCGCGATATGCCGCACATGAATTCAGTGAATGTTTGCAAGCCACCATTGGATTCTAGTTAATTTAACTGTAGGCCTATCGTCCGCATGAAGTAAAATTAGAAGTGGATGATATATAAAGTCACACTGTCATTTTTTTTATTCTAGTTTAACACCAACACATGCTTGTTCTGATATAGGTCATGTACATATAATGAAATGAAATAGGAGACCCGCCTTCCCCTTGCCTAATATCTCACAGACAAACGAACAAATCTGAGCTTTCAGATTCTACAACAAACCAGGATGTATATAACTGTGCATATAACATTTATATATATATATATATATATATATATATATATATATATATATATATATATATATATATATATATATATATTTGTTATAAATATGTAAAGTAAATACCCCCCTCCCTTGATACCAGTTTCTCTTACTTTGGTTTACAATCCAATTTACCTGAGATACTTTAGAAACATTGTATAATCTGTTACAATTTGGTAAGTTAAATTCCAATCATTAAAACAATAATTGGTTCCTGTTATTACAACTTTGAAAATAAAAGTACTATTTTATAATCCATTTCCGAGTGATATGTGTTGCATATTGTTGTAGCTCACAATTATTTATTTTACGCCACGCCTTGACAACTGACATCAGATCGCAATATACGCGTTATGACGTATTCTCTCTCTGGAATTAAAAACAGTCACTTGTCTCTACACATCAAATAACTCGAGTTAAATGTCAAAATGTTTGTAACAAATGACACTAAAAACATTAGACTAACAACGTCAAAAATATCAATGTCACTGTAGCAATTACTGCAATTGACCAATTAGCACATTGTGTCTAGTGGGATTACAGCTGCATTGGCACCTGCCTGACGCTATTTAACGCTTACCTGTATCCACGTTGTCCAATTAACACAATTAAGAATGAGGTTAATTCTTAAATCTATTTTGAAATATTGACTTTTTATTAGATGATCTAACAAAGATTCTAAGAATGCAGAAATGCTATATGAAGGTAAGCTAGCTGTATATATACAAGTATATTTAATTAAATGAATTGTGAAACATGATTTTGATTGGCAATGAAGAAGACGAGGTGATGAAGGATAACGCTTCACATAGGTTCCATGTCAAGTGATGACTTGCTTGACAACGACATTAGGACCTATGTCGAAAAGTCCCCTTCAAAAGATAAAGTTGTGTATCCATACAATTGTCTCTATACTTCATGAAACATGGAATAAACATGGAATAAAGTATGTGTATATATATATATATATATATATATATATATATATATATATATATATATATATATATATATATATATATATATATATATATATATACATACATCAATACGACATATCGGGCGGAATTTTTTTTATACAAGTATCGAGAGGAATTTAAAAGTTCGAATATTCAAGTAAATGATAAATATTATGGATGTCAACTTCTTCTCTACTGCAGGCCACCTGGGGTATTCAAAAAGGGACAAGGAGTAGATCGGAAACATTGTGATCAACCATAAACACGAAGAAATTGCCAACCATTGTATGTTTCCTTCAGTTTCCTAAACGTATAAGTATTTTAAAAATATTTTCGACAGTGAGGAGGACAGTATCAGTCAGTGTTGTATTGTATCCAATAAATCGGTTTAAAATATAGCAGCGAACTCCAGGTGGCGATAAGAAAAGAGAATGCCGTAAATGGTCCACTGACTATGAAGCCTCTCCGCGGTTATCTCCCTTGATTAGTTGTAGTTGACAATTTTAAGGCGATCTTTTATTGATATCATGGTATCATATACACTACTTATTCATGAAGAAAGGGTATATCTGGGTAGACTAGATAGGTCCTAGTAACTATTTTTTTAATACTTTTCTCATCCACACGTCCACACGTCCACAAATCCATTTTAACTCAATTGTCAACTGAACGTGGATCTTGGCGTAATGCGTGCAATTTTTTTATATTCCTCAAAGACTGTCGTGCATTGAATCAATACATTATGATTAACTTATACGATTTGAGGCTGATACCAATCTGATTAAAAGCAGGTTCTTAGCCAAGGCAGTTTTTGACGGAGATGAAATTGAAGAAAGTTTTGAATTCCAAACCACTGTAGTTCGAGGTGATTCTAAAAATAAAACTTCCTTGACATTTTCTAGTTTTCCTAAATCATTTAAGGTTTTACGTATGTAGAGATTATGACAATGGTTTACACTCTGCCTGAACCAGCAATCCTTTCTTGGCAAAACGATGTAATATTATATATTAGTAATTAAACTGCTGTGACTGATAACATGATTATTAAAACATTAACATAATTTATGTTTGTGTATTAACGGAAATTATTTGGTTTAGTTCTTCTAAATCACTCTCTCTCTTTGCAATTGTAATTCCTCGGGAAAACTGTCTATTTTAAAGGTGCATCCATTGTGTTTCATAAAATTTTATTTGGCTTTAATACGTTCCAACACACCATATGTGCTGTTTACAATACAAACAAATTCACTCAGCTTGCATATTCACCCCCAATCGCCAAACATATCATAATTACTAGTTTCAAATTAAAATCAAGTAACATCATTTTGCATATGCAGAAACCGAAAGTGCACGTCCTATTTACATGCACAGTAGTTATATGATCTATTGAACATTATCAACCCAAATCTGTTAGTTTGTCTGGTTTAAATAAGATTCCAAAATTACGTTTGACTCATTGGCGCGCGCCACACGAGGTGCATTGTCCAGTTTTCGATCAGAAATCGATACTTTTACCTTCATATCGTCAATATACTTAGGCGATTACCATCAAAATGGTAGTTTTCGGTAACAGTTGGTACTTCTCGATAAAATAAGACCATTTATAACGTTTGGCATATTTGACACCCAACAACACAATGGATATACCTTTAATCAGACTGTAAATTTCGCATGTGCGGAGACATTCACTGGATTATTGTGTTTGTGTGTAGAACTAAAGATGCCTTTTCATTCCATATTCAATATTCACGTGCATGTAAATATTTTTTGAAAAAACAAAATACGGCTTCAACACATTCCACATAAAATATCATAACGATGATGAGTTTAAGTTTTTGAACCACATGAAACTAGAGGGTAGCTTTACAACCGCTTCACTCGGTGGAAACAGGACATAACTCAAGCCAAATCACGCACAAAGGTTTGACACAAACATAGTACAGAATTTCTGCCGCATTTTGTTTCAACCAATGAAATGCATAATACTGAAATATCTATGCACTGATGATTGGAGATATCATATATAGTCAATATTATCACTGCAGCGACATATTACTGACATTCTTATCATAGTTCGTAACATTCTATTGGTTTTGTTAGAAAGCATATCTATTTTAAAAAATCATATTACAACCTTAAAAGCAAGCTTAACATGCCTTAGTGTAAGCAATTGATTTGTTACAGTTAAATGTCAGTTTTATCAAACAATGTATGTATCGGAGATAGTCACGTTCTGCCTCATCCTCTGTACACACTTTGTATGTATTGGAACCCAAGTCTGAAACACGTTTTGTTCTGTTCTGTAAATCTCCTATTGTTGAGAAAAGGATAATTGGACACCAGTTGAATATAAACTGACAGGCAAAAGAAAGTATAACACTCACTTGTTTTCGATTAATTCAATATTTCAAGGAAATGAGATGCATTTGATTATGGCACGATACAATAACAGCTTTCGGCAGTAGTTTGAATGACTTAATTGGTGACTTTTTTTTTTAAAACTAAAATATCATTATTTAAATAAAGAGGGGTAAGAAATGAAATTTACACCAACATGACCCCCTACCATGTTCAAAATGTTGTAAATGTGTGCAAGACAAAGCACATTTATTGATTTTCAAACAGCGTATGTGTTATATGTCGATGAATAGTTGTGTGTGTTTTATCAACATTAATTTGGGGGAATTTCAAATTTTATATAAATTTGAAATTCTAATATTTTTTGTTAAAACCGCGTAGAGGTGTTGTTTGACTGATTTACGGTTTTAAACTAATTTCACAAACTAGTCCGTTTTTGAATACGACGTCGAAAACTCGAGATATTTGACTTTAGTTTGTTTTCATATATCTACCATTTTGTTCGAGTTAGGTTTGACATTTTGAGATGCGCACATAAAATCACAGCATATCGCACGTCAAGACTGCACGCGCGATGTCATCAAATTGATGACTGCTGCGAATAATCAAGAAATATGCATGTCATCTCCTGCTGGTTACATAAGGTAAAGAAAATCACACGAGTACACGAATTCATACATATATACGACTTTTCGGTAATCCAAGGAATAAGTAAACGTGAAAAACTGAATCATTCGTAAACTACTGATCACCGATGTACGATATGGGGGAAACGGCAATCATTGGTCGTGTAAATACAACAAGTCAAATCAGCAGAAGTCAACTAGGATACGCGTAAAACTTGTATACAGACATTAAACCGAGATGTTTATTTCTCTTAAAAAATCCATCTTATTTCTTCTCAAGCTATTTACAGAAAAATCAAGAGAATGGAATACTAAAACCTTGCCCTGAAAGTTATGTTGGTATGTTAAACAATAATTTAGGTAATGGACAAACATAGTCCAATGTAATGCAGACGCATCGAAGCAATAAGAACACATAAAACAGCCATAGCTGTTGAATACAGAAGACTATAAAAGAGTTTGAAATCTGTTACATGTTTGACATCTATTACATGTTTGAAATCTGTTACATGTTTGACATCTATTACATGTTTGAAATCTGTTACATGTTTGACATCTATTACATGTTTGAAATCTATTACATGTTTGAAATCTATTACATGTTTGAAATCTATTACATGTTTGAAATCTATTACATGTTTGAAATCTATTACATGTTTGAAATCTATTACATGTTTGAAATCTATTACATGTTTGAAATCTGTGCTTTTATGGTTTCCACAGCGTTTCGTTCGATGTTATTGACAGAAATCCTTAGATATGCATTATCAGTTTTGCAATGATATTTTATTTGGTTCTAAAATATACCATATTACAAAAGGTGCTGGTTTAGGTTATATCGTCTTACTCGACTTTCATATTCAAATGCTTAATATATCAAATATACTGTATATGTTTCAATGAAAATCAAGGAAGGTCTCATACATGTGTTGTAGCCGACAACTATGGCTCTATCTCACGTATGTAATCGTTAAAAGACCTATTAAACGCTATAGAAGCAAATCTGTCCTCCTATCTACTTTATTAACGTTTCCAAAATTACGTTTGACTTAATGCCTACAGGAAACCAAAGTCTATTGTCCGGTTTTCGATCATGACGAAGCTTTCGCTTCACAACTTTGACCCATGCTATCTATTCACCAGTCCTGTTTATAATCATCATTTCATATAAACCAGATGTTTAGTGCTGTGCAAATAGAATGAAAAGATGTTAATTAATAAAATTGTCATTAATGAAGTACACATGTATTTCCGTATTGTCCGAGTTACAGGTCCTCCGTCCGTTGTATATACAACGGACCTCGGACCTGTAACTGGGCCAATACGGAAATACTTAATTGATAATTTTATAATAAAATTATAAAAAAATAAATACGCGTCCGTGTGTGTGTGTATGTGTGTAGATTTAATAATTTCTTTCACAAATTTTTCTAAGTGTTCGTAATTCATAACTGATGCAATAATTCGGATATAGAAAACATACCCATATGCATGTAGAAGGCTAAGCATAGCGCACTGAGGCATATTGTCGACATAATCACAGGGGCTCGTATTGTCTAATGACTATCAATTAGAAAATATATGAAGTCGACGATCCAGCCCCATAAACTATTTAGTTAATGCCTTCTAATCGATAGTCTTTCGACAATACAAGACCCTGTGGACATCACAACAAAGATAGTAGATAGTAGAAGTTCCATCTCTCAGACTTAATCTCTGGTCTGCATTTATGTTCTAGTTGCTGTGGGATGCTCTTCAATCGTACTTCAAATTCTGTCCAACCTTTGAATTAGCCAGAAGCAGAATGAAAACACACAAGTACCTGACTTTTCTGCCTCATGTACACACGTTACCGTTATACTAAAGCGCCCGAGAAGCCATTTTGTCTGGTTTGAGCGCATTATACACATGCTTTATTATCATTCAATACGTCAACTCTGTCCCGATGTCAGAGTTAGTACAAGGTCTGGTGTAGTATTTCCAGAAGTACAGATGTAGACATCATACAGAGGCAGTACCAAGTTGACACCCAGTTGAAGACATTCATGTTGAGATTTCCCAACTCTCAACAGCTTAGTGTCGTAGAACTATTGGATAACTATTGGAGAACTATTGGAGAACTATTGGAGAACTATTGGAGAACTATTGGAGAACTATTGGAGAACTATTGGAGAACTATTGGAGAACTATTGGAGAACTATTGGAGAACTATTGGAGAGGGACAGACGCTCCATAGAAGAGACCATACCTATTATATGCGCCCAGTCGCTGTGCCACCACTCATACCCAGTGATTCGGTTAATTTGTTTAGGATTAATTTTGTCGTTTGAAGTCTGGTACAATGACTATCAAGTATTTCAAGTGATTTCTTGTCCTACTCTAAAGGCTTGTAGTTAACAATAAACTATGACAACGGTTTAACAATAAATAACTGAGTGACAGTATATTGTTGTTTATAGTCAACCCCCAACTAGGAGGTATACACTCTATATATTAGATCGACGCTACGGAGGATAATTTCCAATGTCAAATCACTTCCAAAGAAGCTTTCATTTCTGAGAGGAAATTAATTGGAATAAACATTTGTTGCCTAGTTTGCGCAGAGAAACATAGAGGCTAAGTCTATTGTAAACACAGTTCCTGGAACCCTGCCATGGAGATAACGCTTTGCAATCAAATACAATAGATACGCCTAATACCCATTAACATTCCGCATAATAAATACTTATGGGCTTTGACATCTTAAATGGAGGTGAATTAACGTTATTTTCTCTGCAGAAATGAACACGAAGTAACTGACACCATGTTACTGACACGAAGTTACTGACGCCATGTTACAGACACCATCTTACTGACACCATCTTACTGACACCATCTTAGCATCTCCCAGCATCAATTACTATGTGGCTAAAGGATATAAATCTTAAATTCTGTTGTAAGCGCACCGCCGGTACTAAAATTACTGATTTCGATTTCTTTATTTGGGTAGCAATGCTAATGTTGATGAGGAATGATGATAGAACACTATTATCCTGGTGTAAATACCAACATCGTTCCTTTTTTAATTTTCACCTCTCTGAAAGTATGCAATCTAGTTGCCAATCAAGGCGCTTTTTGATGTTACTTGTCACATTACCTCCACTTACATACCAGGTACCCAGTTCTACTGCTGGGTGAAGGGAGGCACACTTTGAAATAAAGTTACTTTCTTAAGGCAACATAATTTTCTTTTACAACTTTTTTGTACTTGTGTGGAGCAAGAATCGACCATTCAAACAATTGGGTCACCAAACAAGATTAGCCACACTCATTATTGCTGAACTGCACTTATGGTAGTTTACTTAGCTCTGCACAGAACCAAGAGTCATCAACAGGTAATATATATATGAATCAATGCCAGGTGTTCATTATGTAGAGTATTGTTTTGTCAGATATTTGGGAATCGCTGTATAAACCCTTAATAAATCAACGCTGTCAATCAATCTAATGTGAGCATTGGAATAAGATAAATCGATTCTTCGTAAACGGGAAATAATGTCGACGTTTATTGCTCAGATATAGTGAAATAATAACCCGGGATTCGCCTTTTCCAAGAATACTTTCGTTGTCACTATGACATAAAGCAATTTACAAGCTCAAAGCCCGTGTTTGTCTTCTACATCATAAATCACGTACAATGTAGAACTGAATTAAGCACACAAACAAATCTAATGCCCTCGCATTCTGTGGTAGGTGTGAAGGAAAATAACATCTGATTGTTCTTATATCAAAATTTATGTTTCACATGTCATGTTGTAAATGAAAACTGTCTCAAGCATTAGAATGTACGTCTATTTGATATAACACAACATACATACTGACTCTTCAACGTCAAGAGTTGCATTCATCATGTCGTCATGTTTCATTAACACTTTTAATAGTAAGGTTGGAACACTGCAAATATATATCTTGTAATATTTATAAAATCACTAATGTCCCAGACTCACTGAAACTTTATTCAACCTTTAATCTGTAAATGTGATAGATCTATTCTCCCAAGAGCATTAATTAACACATACATTTAAGGGATGTTTGAAAATGCGTGTTGTAACGTGGATGTACATATTTGAATGAAACGGAGGACTGTGAAAGTCTATACATGCCCGCGGTGGTTGGAGTCAAAAGTGGACTCACACGCAATGGCAAGAGTTATGCCTTACTATGATGCGGTGGTTGATGAAACTAAAAGTGGATCACACACAAATTGCTCTGGATGGGAGGTTGTTTTCAGAATCCGTTGTCACCAGCTCTGGCTGTCAACACTGCCGGACTATCTGTTGCATGTACTGTTTGACATGTAGGATTGCTGTCACTGGAATGCTTTGTAGTGTCCTCCTGCCCGCATGAGGCCAAATCCGCCGACGTCTGGTGTTGACATGGACATCCACGGATGTTCTAGTCAGTGTTGGCACTCGGGGTGGTGACAACATGTACTGATAACAGCGCCCCCTCCAGGAAACAATCATTTACATACATTCGTCTTTGCTACACGTTCACAATAAAAAATATACCTGTCTATGCGTTACATCTTTTGAAGGGTTTATAATGAATACACGGTATTGGCTTCTGCAGTACTACTGCAGTAGCACGTTTTTCGCCCAAAATAGGTTGATGAAAATATAATGTATTTTAAAAAATGTCACCAATAGAAACACACCTTTCTCTCTTCGGAAAACCAAGTTCAAAAATGACTGTACATGGTTCTTACCGAACCATGTAAGAACCATGTACAATGAGAGTAGATTTTGTAATTTCAAATAATAAGATGTGTTCACATTAAAATGGCCGCTATGTAAATTTTGCTTTATATGCAACCCCATATTACCACTACGGATAATTGGTTTCTGTAATAAGATGTTTAACCCCCTAAAGGAAATATAAGTGCCATACACTATCATTATCAATGGGAAATTTGAAAAAATAAAATTGGCAAAAAACGTGCTACAGCCCCTTTAAGCCATACTAAAATGTTTATAAATTGATCCTGTTTTGCTAAATTCTTATTGCTGTAGATTATTTCTCTATTCTAAATGTGATAGGACATGATCAGTTATCTTTGGAAACACTATTTCGAAACTTAAAAATGATTTTTGAAACAGAAAATTTTGAGATGAACATTTAACAGTTTTGGTTACAGAAAACTCACTGCTGATATGTTGTATGAGTTGTAATTCCCGGGAATATGTGAAATATATTTCGTCATTAGGCTCTGTACATTTCTACATTTAATAGTTATATTGATTGAATGCGAAGGGTTAACATTTAGAATTGAACAACTGTGTTCAATTCGCAAGAATTTAAAGTGACTACATCTTAAAAGAAACACTACAAAACAAACCCCGATAATAAATATATTGTGACCACTGTTGTCCTAGAATCAGTTTAATCGATGTCATTATCAGTTTATATATAAGGAATTTAAAGTGACTACATCTTAAAAGAAACACTACAAAACAAACCCCGATAATAAATATATTGTGACCACTGTTGTCCTAGAATCAGTTTAATCGATGTCATTATCAGTTTATATATAAGGAATTTAAAGTGACTACATCTTAAAAGAAACACTACAAAACAAACCCCGATAATAAATATATTGTGACCACTGTTGTCCTAGAATCAGTTTAATCGATGTCATTATCAGTTTATATATAAGGAATTTAAAGTGACTACATCTTAAAAGAAACACTACAAAACAAACCCCGATAATAAATATATTGTGACCACTGTTGTCCTAGAATCAGTTTAATCGATGTCATTATCAGTTTATATATAAGGAATTTAAAGTGACTACATCTTAAAAGAAACACTACAAAACAAACCCCGATAATAAATATATTGTGACCACTGTTGTCCTAGAATCAGTTTAATCGATGTCATTATCAGTTTATATATAAGGAATTTAAAGTGACTACATCTTAAAAGAAACACTACAAAACAAACCCCGATAATAAATATATTGTGACCACTGTTGTCCTAGAATCAGTTTAATCGATGTCATTATCAGTTATATATCAGATATCAGTTGCAGTCTTTATCTCATATAAGCCTACAGGTAAATGGTCTCCAATGTTTAACCACTTTGGCTTTCAGGTGAGGAAATGGTGTTAACGCTTGACAGGTGGAGCATTAAGGTGTGCGGCTGAAACAGGTAAACATCATAACAAATATCGTGTCCGGCTTTTATGTAGAGATCGTTCACGATAATCAATAACAAGACCTACTACTCAATAATAGATAAACCTATAGTTGTCGTCAAACCAGCTGCTAGACTCCTTGTGAGGAAACATTGTCCTATGCCTTTTATAAAATATTTCCTTGAAACAGGAAATCTAATACGCGTACAGCTGTATATATATATATATATATATATATATATAACAAAATTCAGTTCAAACTTGTCCAACCCTCAGGTCTCATATAGGATAATACAATTGTCGAAGAAATCACGATGATTTATTCATAATTCACAAGCATGCTTTCGACCATCACGGGTCTCATCAGGTGAATATATATATAATTTACATTTCTGGTACAAAACTAATTATTATTTCATACTCTATCAAATACCTTCACGTTGGTACAACTATTAAATTTAGTTCTGGAAATGTCACTTAACATTTTTCATAAAAAAACTGTGAGATACATTCAGGAGGTTCGTATTATAAACTGACGGGCAAAAGAAAGTATAACACTCACTTGTTTTCGATTAATTCAAAGTTTTAAGGAAATGAGATGCATTTTGATTATGGCACGATACAATAACACCTTTCGGCAGTAGTTTGGATGACTTAATTGGTGACTGTTTTTTTGAAAAAACTAAAATGTCATTATTTAAATAAAGAGGGGTAATCAATGAAATTTACACCAACATGACCCCTACCATGTTCAAAATGTTGTAAATTTGTGCAGTACGAGGCATTTATTGATTTTCACACATAGTTTGTGTCATTTGTCGATGAACAGTTGTGTTTCATCAACATTAATTTGGGGGAATTTACAAATGAAAACTTTAAATTAAAAAAATATTCAAACCGCGTAGAGATATTCTTTGACTGTTTAGGTTTTGGACTAATTTCACAAACTAGTCCGTTTTTTAATACGATGTCGAAACTCGAGATATTTGACTTTGAAAATTATACATATGATAAATACAACTGAGCGATATACTTTCTTTTGCCCGTCAGTGTATTTAAAATTTAGAATAAAAGGTCAATGGAAAACTGATTTTGTCGTATACAAATATTTATCTGCCAGTTTAACGTTATGCACGATGTCAAATATTGCATAATATACCTGCTTTTGAACGCAGGGAAGGTGTCATTAGTCGGTTCTTACAGATAATATTTGTGTTCATTTTATGTCTAAACAATCTCTTGAATATGGCAATGTTCTCGGTGCATCGCAATCTACTATTGATAATAAAAAGCATGTATATTTTGGCATTACATAAAACTGGATACAAATAAAACACATTTAATATCACTGCTATCAGTTGGACTGACATTTCCTTGATGTTTCGAAGTACTTACATGAAGTACTTACATGAAGTACTTACATGAAGAACTTACATGAAGTACTTACATGAGTAGATATGTTCGTGAGACTACACTAAACCTCAAAGTTGAAACAGCGGGTGACTTGACCAACACCAGCGTGGTAGCATCCAGTGCTGGTGTCGTGTTGTCTGTCGGTTGCCATGAGATGAAATCAGATGGTTCAGATGCCTTTGTTATGTATCACCGTGTTGACAAAAGAACTAAGAAGGGCTATAACTCCCGCCTCGATGGACGGTAGCCTATTTCAGCTTCGTTTTATCTACTGTAATCGATGTATTTGTGCAAGGAGACGTGCTTCAACTCCGAGTGACATATAAAGGCCCTTTACGTCGAACTAATCCAGGTTAAATCTCAAGCTGACATCTTCAAGTTATAGATAAATGATATACATTACCTAGGGTATATATATACGAATACGGCCTGTGCCCTTAATTAAATATAAAGGACAACTTTGAATTGGTCAAATTGACCATGTAATTATATTCATGTGCTAACACGTTAATATATTGTAGCCCGTCTGAACTTCCCTACAATAAAGCGGGACAAACCATGTTCAATAATGTGATTCTATGTCCTTTGCAAATGAACCTTGAACATTTATAATCCTGAAATATATATCTATCAGCTACATGAAACAACAGACCAGGAGTTGAAAAGAAATGAAAGATATTCGCATATAGATGCCAACATCATTTCACTGGTTTCGCGACTATACATCATTTTTATTTTATTCTGAGATTCTTGAGGATTATACAAATACAAGTACAGAGGGTTAATTTGCACTGTGTGCATACTCAACCAGGTGCCACAACACAATGTAGGATGTTATAAACGCTCAATGTTTTTTTAATGTACGCGCTAGTGTCCATCTTAATTGAGTATCTAACATTTCTTTTGAGTAACCAAATAAATTGTATCCAGCTTAATCAAATTGGGTATTTTACTAATTTCGCATTAACTGTTGAAATGACCAAACATATATAGGTTTCACACAATAGGTAAACCCAGGAGATAAACATAAACAAACAATCAGCGGCATATAACGGAATTATTATAGCTATAAATATATTTTAAAGTCGAACGCGTTATATTGAGCAATGAAGGTGCTTTAATGAGAGTAATTCTATTCTTTCAAGTCAACTGGTCAAACTTTAGTATCTGCCTTTTACTCAAAAGTTACTTATTACATCACATGGAACTTTCAAGATCACAAACGGACGGGCGGACGATTTCAATAAACCAGTTTAGCGCAGACAAAGCCCACTCAAATAGTTGACCAATTACATCATACTTTTTAAACGGTCGCCGTTTTGAAAGCATTCGGAACAGTTATGGAGTTATCTGCCGCTAAATTCTTGCACCGGCAGCTTTTGTTGGTCTTGTGATTGGTTAACTGAATAGCTACAGTGCATGCAAGCATACGGGCTGTTATCAGACGGTTTTGAGTTCGTATCCCGGTATCCGGTAGATGCATTATTTTGAAAATTGTATTCATTGGAAAACCGTCGATTTTAATCGGACTGCATATGTGGTATTTTTAAACAATCCATGCAGGCATGTTTATGCGGTATACAGTACGGCCCCAAAGGAAAACATTGTGAAACAAGGGTGACATTTCGCTGACTAACAATCGGAATCGCCTCACATACATGCGATTATGTGAGAAAAACGCTGAGTTGAAGACAACATGATTTTGAATGATATGCTCAGTTCCTTAAACATAATGGAGCCAAGCCCCGAAGAGCCGAGACCTTTTTATGTAACTGTTCATTATTAAACAATAGTGGAGTCAGATAACTATAGTATGACGTCACAAGTGTAATTTCAAACTATTTATCGGTGGTGTGCCGTTACAAGACTTGCCCACATTTAAATGAACTGTGAACACAATGAAATAATAATCAATCAGTGAATGTATCTATATACAATTCTATAAGTTCATATTGATAGCAATAAATCATGATGTATTTACACATATGTGCTATCGGGTAACACCAGGTGTGTCGGAGAATAGTCATAGTAGGTAACCTACATCTTGCCCCTCGCAGCCACCACTCCTGGAACACAGCATGTATCAGATTAAGGATAATGGCTCGATAGTTAGCTGCAGGTGCTTTCTAGCCAATTGATATCCACATTACATGAAGTCGCTGCTTCCACCTGGTTTAGTATTCACCCCAATCGATAAGGAGTGACACTGATGACATATTGATGTCAATCCCCGCTGTCCAGTGGGACGTAGGCGAGGGACGGGTGGATGCGTCTATTGACAGTAGTTAATGAAATGTCCGAGCGACCTGTGATTTTACCATCAACACCCATCTCGTTTGTCGACGAGCACAAGCACGTCAATACGAGGCCATTGTTCATAGCGGGTACCTTAATATTGATGTTTATTCTTTCCCAGTGAGAAAACCGGTCATTGTTGTGAATACTTTCTGTCTGTTGTTTGGTTCGCTTGGCTTGTCAAAACAGAAGGTTTACAGGTATGCGGTAGACACGTTTCGTAGAGTTCCCCCAGAGCGGGTTACAATGACCAAGAGACAACAGCTAATGGTCATGGTGAACATCAATCATAACTTACTCTTTTACACATGATTCGACTGTTTATATGAACACCAGCGCATTATTTAAGCACTCTTTTGGAAAACACGAGTAGCTATGAAAATATTATGTTTAATTAATCAAATATTTTAACCCGGGTTTAGAGAAGTGTCATCTACTGACTCGTGTACTAATAATATAATAATCGCATACCGTGTCCGTAAAAATCATTTCGGGATTCGAACCCACACCTCCAGAGTCAAGCACCTAGAGTACAGAAAATATGACGGTTCTGATGTTAAATCTCCAATTACTACTCTCCTGTTACTCTAAATGGCAAACTTGAGAAATAATAATATAGCAAAAACGTCTACAGCGCCTTGAAATTAAATTCCGTGGTATTAGTACGTACTTATGTTAAGATGTATTTTCATGGTAGTTTCCCTGAGGATTAGTCGCTAGTACTCTTGAGAGAAACATGCTATTTAAGTACTATTTCATTTTTGAAAAGAGTGGTTTACGAAAGTGATTTTTATATAAAACGTTCATAGAAGACTGTGTCCGAACTGATGTCGTAGGGTTTAGCGTGCTGCCCTCTCACGTCCACCGTCCTGGCCTGGAGACACCAACAAATGGCGACCTTGGGTCTCCTTCTGTCCCTCGGCAAGGCATTTCATCCACATTCAACACCCGGCATACCGCCCACCAAACTGTTTAAACGGGTACCTGAAAATGGGAAATACCTTCTGGCTAACAACACAAATTGAGCGATTTCAGCATTCTCATGCATGGGTTTGACGCTGTACATATAGACTATTGTTAAATTATTTGCTAAGTTACGCAAATCTTTCAAAACATTTGTACATTACAAATCGATCGATTATCAATACAACAACATACCGACGAGAAAGTTATACCGATACCCATGTTATCACACAATATTATCAGTGACACACGTTGTAAGATTGGAAGCCGATATTCTGACATATCGAGGGTCTTCAATCAGTATTTAATACACCACATCTGTCAATTAATGTCAAGTGGGTATCTTCTACATTCACCATATGGAGTTGCTATTCGAACACACAAAAACCTTTTACAAGCAAATAGGTTTTCTCAACATTCAGACCCATCGAACAGAATTGATTTTACCTAAGTATCGAATAGCTTTATACAGTGGATGTCCGAACTCACGGTGAATGTGAAACAGGCATGAACATAATTATGCTCGTTTGCAGAGCAGTGATCAATGTGCCACAACCATGTCCATATACACTACAGTGTTCAGTGAAACGGAATGCTGAGATAGTAATAAACGTTCCAAGCTCATTTCTATCTTATATTTCCACGGGCCTAGTGGTACAAACACGGCTCATCAGTGCAGACATTAACTTGTTTACAATGACACAATTAACGTGGTATAACTTAACATTCAGACAACGTTTGCAAGCATATCGTAGAACAGCCTAAGTTCGTTAGTAGTCCAAGTTCGTGACGTTATTTACACATGTGCGTGTTCGCATATGACTTGCGCACACAATTAGAAACGTCCAGACTATTGTTTAAAAACTCAAACATAATCTATTTATACAACTTTCAGTAGCATTAACCCAAATTCCCATTAACCATGTCAGTTCTCAAAACACATGTGCTTAAATCACTGTTTACGCTACCTCCAAAATATCTGTATTTTTTAATGGCCCCAAAAAATTCTCCGATGACTTGTCGGGGATCAATTCCTTTGCTTATTAGGTCAGTTGGCAATGTGCCAAAAATCATAAACTAGTTGTCACACAACTTATCTTATTAAGCCTAAAAAGTTTGTCACAATGTTCATAGAAATTTTTAAAATAATAATTTTGAAATAGGTTGTTTTAAAGTCAGATTTATGAATATTTAATTAAATGTGCCTTTTATATAATTATTGGCAATTTCTCCACATGATTTTGTCAGTCAATCAATGTATTAAGTTACCTGGGAAGAAACCAACCCACCGTACGTTTTTTTGTCATCACAACGTTTCCGAAACGTGGGGAGGATGTGGAAAACGCAGGGAGGGAGCAAAATCAACGCACGTGACACGCAATGCGAAATGCCTGGCCGGGATCTGCTACGTGCAACGTACGTTTCGCACGTGGTAAGTGCGTTGTAAGTGCTTACAACGTACTTACACCTTGCGTGTGACGTACGATTGCCACGTTATGAACGATGGCATTACTTACACGCACGGTGTAAGTGCGTGCAAGTGCAATTATCTTAAGTTTTTCAGGCCGATTTCAGGCACCCAGGGGGTAGGGGTATAGGGCGACCTCCAGACGTTCTCTCTCAGAGCTGCTGCTCAAGACGCCGCCAATTCAACTCAGAGACTTCTGATGCTGCAAGAGCAGCTTCAAATGGCAGCGCATAATAACTGCAGAAACCACAACGTACGTTGTAGTTGCAGAGCACGTGCTTACTCGGCACTGGCAACGTGAGTGTTGCATGCTCATTTGTCAGTTGAACTAGGGAAGTGTCGAGTAAGCACGGACGACGCACTGACAACGCACTTGCAACGTGCGGAGCACGCACGTACTAAGTGCGTCGTCCGTGGAGTACCGTTAAATACATTAGTTCTATATCCAGCATAATGTTATATGTTTCAGATCACCTATCCTGAATACTTTGATATCTGTCATATCTAAATTTACTTGTTATTTCAACTCTTTAGTACATTTATGAAAATTGCTGACAAATGTACACCATGTTACATGTACCTCTATTATATCATATTATATATAGTTGAGCATAAACGATAGAGGACTCAATATACATCTCTGACGTAACCCTCGCTTGCCCAACATACAATGTAACAATTCTGATACCGAGACTTCAACAAACAAGATTACTTTAATTCAAATTTTTAAGCTAGTATATGGTTGTCAAAGTTACGGACAAATATTTTGCGATCATTTTATTGAAAAAAAAAGTTAATGATAATCACAACGGTTCTCCACGAAAATATTTCTACAGCAGAGCTAGAGATTTTCACATAAATGTACACGGATTTTAAGAAAACATTGGTCAAACTTCTACGGATTTAGAAGAGTCATACCTCAACGGAACAACTACGGATAACTTCGGATAAGCTAACGGCTGAGGCGGAAAACCTACGGCCTCATCAAGTCGAAATGCGGTAGACATACGGAACATTCCACTAAGGAAGTACGGAAATTAACGGATGACTTACGAAATCCCTACGGATGACCTACGGCAACTACGGAATATTTGCGGACAAACTACGGTATTCACGGAAGAGCTACGGAAATCCAAGGAAGTCTCTATGGAAGAGATGCGAACAGAATGACAGAAGACCTGCGCTAAGTACAGAACGATTACGGCAAGACTGACATCTTGTATAAAAGCCAAAGTTTAACCACGGTAATCTTATTCGAGCACGGAGTGCCTTGTTACGACGTTTCATAAAATAAAGGTTGCTGTTCTGTTTATTGGTCCTTTTGTCAATTATCTCAAAAGAAGAGAGAGAGAGAGAGAGACAGAGACACAGACACAGGGAGACACAGAGAGACACAGACAGACAGACAGACATACAGACTGACTAAACAACGAGAAAGACACAAAGCATAAAGTAAAGAGAAAGTCTTGATACAGCATTTCACTGACTTCTGTTAACATGTATACACATTTTACCGCATATTGTGTTACAATCTACCGCACTATTTAGCAACATTTTGCCGCGGCATCCCCTTTTTTCAATTTACCGCACTAATCTTTATTACATTTTTTCGCACTTTTTATTACAAGTTACCGCAGTTATTACATCTTACGTCATAACATGCCTCCATAACAAGCAGTCAATAATGGAAAAGACAGAAGATGTCATTGCAAAACCTACAACGGAGGTAGACAACTTGCAGCTACTTCACTCATCACAACCTCGTCCTCAGGGCTGATCAACTATCATTCATAAAAATAGCCAAAATGATCCGGAACTATGTTTAACTGTAACGACACTGTGAGCGAACAGAACGGCCTCGCGAAACGCGATTTGTTCAAACGTCATAATTTATCATTTGCATATAAAACATCGACAATTTAACTTTGAAAATGATATGTTTACGTACATGTACATAAGATAAGTAAAGTTCTGATATTCTGTAAACATAATGCGAAAAAGTTTGGAGGTAGCGATATACGAAGTGTCTTGTCGCATAGCTTTTGACATAATGATCTTATTGTGACGATTTATAGCTCATTTTGTAGTTTTCGTATCGTAGTCATCGACTGTGCCATAAACTGTTTTTGATGTTAAATATGACTTTGAATGAACACGGGGTGGTTTCCCTTTCCTTTTAATAATAGTAATACGGTAGGGTCTATATAGGTATATGTCTTTCAAGCGCTTTTTCTAAGCGATACACGCCCCTGTGGTTCTGCCGTAGCTCAGTGAAATGGTGGTATAAAGTAGAAATAAGTTACTTGCTGTCTTGCTTGTTATGTTTTATCAGCTCTTTTCCGTACAGACTGTTTAATTTCTTAACTGTAATTGGTAAGAACAGGACAGGTGCTTAATTGATGTAATGTACATTACATTAGATTTTTGGCACAAACTATATTATTTTGTCAACCTATATAAAGTATTTAAATCACAAACGCCAACTTTATCTTATAAATCTAAAAGCAAAACTTAACATCAATAAAAGGTTGAGATGAAAACAAATTGAAACACATTGCTGGAATTTGTTTATTTTCATTTAGAATCTACTTGGAAAAAGTTGTTTTTGTTATGAGATGTCAGAGCCAATACCTATTCTGATGTTTTTAAGCAGAATATATGTCACTGATTCTGAAAAATAAATTTTCATCTAAAATTAGTTTCCAAGGTAAATAACGTTTGTGTGAGACAATGATAAATCTGAAAAAAGGATCTTTATTGACTGGCGTATTATTACTTTAACGAACTCGTATCGGGATATCTTGCACGTGATCACCTGAATCAGGTTCTCTAACTATCTAGAAAACTTAGATTACGTTTTCTGTTGTGAGAGTCTTTACAGCAACTAACAGAACATGATCTGGCATAATCAAACCGTGTTTCGGACTACCCCTTGGTCTGGGTACGCGAGTGAGGCTTACAAGGAGATGGATATTAATGGATATTACTATTTTGCAAGCAGTGGCATGGAACCAGTACCTTTGATGGGTTTTATTTGTGTAACTCGAACAGTAGGAGTCGACAGGACAGCACAAGTCTTGTCCAAAGTCGGGATCACAACACGGCGTCACCGAGCTTTTGAAGAGGTTAATTAGATTGAATCTCCTTCACAGGGCAGTAAGCTTTGACGTTATATAGCTGTGCTATGCATCATTTAACTATATAAGTACACATACAATCGGGTACCTGAGTTTAAATGTGAATATTTGTTGGTATTGACTTGACAACAAACCACCAACAGAGAATACTGTTTCTATTTTTTAAATTAGGTAGTGAATAATTGTTTTGGATTCAAATGAGTTCTTTCTATTGAGAAAACTCATTTTGAAAGCGATAGAAAATCTCTATTATACGGTTTTCCTTTATGGCCAGTGCATTGCTTTTATTTAAGAATGCCCGGAGATATTTGCATTTAGTTTTGGTTAATATAAAACACACATTTGGAATTTAATCAAGCAACAAACAATTCTTTTACATGCAAAATATATTGTCTGATAGCAAAGAAGACAATGTATCCGAGAGAAAACGGGAATTCCAGTGAAATAATGTGAAGTAATTAACTGTTTCGAAAAAATTGTCAGCTAAACCAGTGTGAAACTTTACACTAAACTTGGTTGGAAAGTTGCTATAATAACAAATCCGGTTGCTATTAGATGTAAGGGCCAAGGACAGTGTTTTATACATATGATCAAACAAAAGATGTATTTCCGGATTCTTTGACTGGTGCCTTGTTTCAAAATATATAAATATTTCTTTGATTTCACTATGTTGAAACAAAGGCTGAAATGTTAATAGATGATTACCTGTTACTATTTATCCTTTAGTCCCTGAACAGAGACACAGGTTCAGTACCACCAAACAGTTAGAAATTGTCACATACATTAGTCACTGTAAAATACACAATTAATTATGTATGGTGTACTCTGTCTATCGTCCTGATAATCCCGAAACACCGTGGTTTAGTTTTGGCTTCAACTCAAACTGTGTTTGAATAACTGAACAATTGCGTACTTTGGACCACTGGTTTTATAACATTTTTTGAACGAATGTTATCTGTTCAAGTTCTAAATAAAAACTAATCTTTTGTTTTATAACTCACTATCGGCAATATACATGATAATAATGATAGCATGTCCAACTCGACCGGGAGTACTCGTGGAATTACTCGAATTCATGAAACCAATCCGACAAAATAATGCTCCCCTCGGTTCTGAGTGGCAACATAGTTAAATCTAGCTGTAATGAAATACGCCCCATAAGTCCGTAATTACTGATGGGACGTATACTGTTACAGCTGGTTTGACCTTGATAGCTGTGATCGGTTGCTATGGTTGCCATGGTGTATCGAACACGACCCTCATAAAAAAGCGTCGTGCGGCTACTGTTTGTGTCCTTGTCGTTTTCATGAGAATCGAAATGTAAAAATCCATAGGAAATAGTCTCATATCTTTGTCGTAACGTCAGCGAATAGTGAAATTAATTGGCACCCCTTTCTTTATCCAATAGTTTGTTCAACTACGATGAAATCAAAGAAATATATCGAGCGCTAACGTTTTTACTCCCTGAAACCAGTTTAAGGTATTCTCAGCTTTCTTTCTACATGGACTACTTTGGTCATGCGCACTTCCCTTTTAGCGAGGTACATGTAGCTTTAAGGTTCCAGGTAGGAAGAGTTAAGAGTTATTTCAGGAAGAAAAAAACACCAACATTCACTGTGATGCCATACACGAATTTCTCTAGTTCAAGTCAAGAGGATACCTGAAAAACAATACACTTGGATTATTGTTTATACAAATCTTTCACTGATGTTTGCTTTAGGGACGATACTACATCGATTAGTTTCTGGAAACAAGTTTAGATTCCGGCTTGTGCATTTATACATTGCATTATTCATTCTAAACATATTGCGAAGAATTAATTTTATTAATTTGATTAATTGCTTAAATGCATATGTATACTGGATATTGCTTCACAATTTCGTGTCTACCACGAGTTACGCCCGAAGCTCTAGTCGTCTAAAGCTAAGGATAGGATCCTGTCTGGATCCAAAGCCCTGTTTATACGGCGAACTTTGCACATATGCAATATTGCTTATGGTAGTAATATACACACGTGAGTAAAAGTATATTTACTTTGCGTTCATATGCGTTTAATTTCTGCCTAAGCAAATAGGCTTCCAGCTATGTTAATATATGAATAGAGAATTCCTAACACATGCCAATTAATATTTATTATATGTAAACTAAATAAATGACATTAATTTATATTAGCTAACATTGTTATGACTATATCGCCCTAATTATATAATGAAAATCGGATAGTCAGATGGATTTTGAAGGTCATTGCGTGCAAGAATGAAGGATATTATCCAACATAGAGAATTTGAAAAACAGTATTAAGAGTTTCTATAGTTCTCTAATAAATGTTCTCAACCTGTGTGAAGTCACTTTGTCTGTATACGACGAACTTTTACTAGAAAAGTGAAAATACCATATTTACTCACGGTAGTAAACATTTGCACCTGCCCCTGACTAGGTGCAAATTTGCTTACGGTAGTGAAACATTTGCTTACGGTAGTAAAATATACATATGTGCAAATGCATCCATACGGCGAATTTGTTTTCTCATATGAGCAAATTTGTATATGTGTAATGCTTTACTCATATGCAAACGCTCGCCGTATAAACATGGCTCAAGACTAACAAAGCGGACATGTCCAGTCGAATAAACACAAATACATCTGGGCTATCAACCTCTCATAAACGTTCATTGGATCACGTTGACCAGACATATTAGCATAAAAGTCATCTCAGCTAAACTGAAGCTTCTTGCATCTTTATTAATGTCGTTTCCATGGATGAGCCAACACAACAAGGACTGTATCTGTTGGCTAAGGCGACAGATTTGAATATTGTTACCATCATGTGATTGTCAACGCATCATGCATGGCAACGCCTTATATATAAGGTCGAGCAAGCACGGCACGCTTGCCCACCATCTCTATCCGTCCAGAGAAACAGGCGTCATACAATGAAGCTCCTCGCCTTCCTCTTTTTTCTCGGTAAGTGCAGATTTCTTCTTATACGTGAAGAACTGTTTTATGGTTTTGTCAGATAATAATTAATAGCACTGAAATATATGAACTTATATATGACAAATGATTAATACACTTGTATACGATAGAATGTCTTGTCAGTAATTTTACTTTCATTTTTGTGTGTTAGTGTTCGGTTTTATTTTTTAAAGGGGCAGTAGCACGTTTTTTGCAAATTTTATTTTTAAAATTATCCACTTATAATGATAGTTTATGTCATTTTTAGAGGGTAAAACACAAACCAATTTTCCGTCGTGGTAAAAACGGTGTTGCGTATTAAGCAAAAATTGCATGGCGGCCATTTTATTGTGAACACATTTTATTATTTCGAATGACAAAAACGATTCCCATAGCTTTACGGAACCATGTACACTCATTTTTTAACTTGATTTCCCGAAGAGGGAAGGGTGTTTTACTATTGGTGACATTATTTTTCAAATACATTTCATCGACTTATTTCACCGAAAAAATCGTGCTACTGCCCCTTTAAAATCTGAACGCATCTGATTTGATTGATTTTGTAAGATATATAACACGGCTTTGACAATCATATTATAATATATGATGTTGTTATTTTATATTTTTTTCGTACTCGTCTTTTCGTAAAAGTTATTGCGTCATTAAGACACAATTGTTTCTAGCAACAAGATGCAATATGAATAAAAAACGTAATGGAATTAAGAGGCATTATTTTCAATGCTCATTTTACCAAATCTCCATATTGTAAACCAATTTTCAACTCTCGGGCGTTTGCTTGATACTTGTCTATGTATCAAAACCGAAACGTTGCAATTTGTATCTAAGTCGAAACTTGTACCTTAGCCAAAAACCTGAAACCCTTACTTAAGCCGAAATTTTGTAACCTGTACGTTTAACGAAACATTGCAACTTGTACCTTAGCCGAAAGATTGCAATAGTACCTCTGCCAAAAGGTTGCAATTTGTACCGTTGCAACTTGAACCGTAGCCGAATATTTGCTACTCGTGCCTAAGCCGAAACGTTGCAAATTACACCTAAGCCGAAACGTTGAAATCTGTCAACATTTGCGTGATAATGATTCAGTTTCCCCATGCCATTACGAATAATAATTTGTCAACCGATAAAATGATTTTCTGCTTATATCATGAACTTTTGAATTCATCTCAACGTAGTCATATCTAACGTTAACTGTGTGGACATATCGAGCGTTTAAACGTGTTCTCGATAACATGCAAAACGATTTCAACATTTGTAAGTAAATGTAGATCTTTCGCGTATCGGTATTACATTAAATCAGTCTCGTTTACGAACTTGGACGAGTTTGTCTGATTGGAATATTTTGAAATGTCTGTTTTAACTACCACGATGGGCGCGATTGCATTGTTGTACGTTGAAGGTTATATACCGCAACCGCCAAACATACCGTATTTCCCCTAATAAGCGCCCGGGCGCTTAATTTTTCAGCACCCCTTGACCCCCCGCCGCTTATTAGAGGCCCGGCGCTTATTTTCTCAACTACCCGTGACCCCCGGCGCTTATTAGAGGCCCGGCGCTTATTAGGGGAAATACGGTATATAAATTTAGGAAGGTGATTCCGGAACAGGCAGCACTTCTGAAGCTCGAAGGTCTATGCCAGTTTATAGATGCCAGTTTATAGATGCCAGTTCATAGTTGCCAGTTGGGAGTTCATGAACACACCAAATAATTTTTTAACTGCCGGGTAAAATATTCCTATTACCAAATCGTAATTACTCTTTGACACAAACACAACCGGTGTTATTTTTAGATAAATTGCGTCTCATCAATCCATTATTATTTTAATCTCAAACAACTTATTTTGATAGTTGTTCACTTTAGAAATTAGTAGTCAATACGTACATTTTATTACTTATTATTTATTTTATTCTTCTACCACCTAAGAACCTTTTATTTGTAAATTGTTGTACATTAGTGCCGTATGTGTTAACGATAATACAGCACTGTCTGAGCGAAAATAGGACATTTCTCGGGATGTTTCAGTATCCATGAGAAAACACAAATTGAAGGTTTATAGTGATTGTTTTTGTTGCTTTTGAGTTTATCATCATATTGTAAAAGTTTATCTTATAAATGGTACATTTAGCCGCATTCTTTTACAAATGAAAGGAACTTTACTGAGAAGGAAAACAAATGCTTGCATTGACTGCTTCCTAAGGTCATGCTTTTGGAGACTGGGCAACGCAAATGTTGATCCATAAATGTCATGCTTTTGGAGACTGGGCAACGCAAATGTTGATCCATAAATGTCGATGTAGCCATTATACAAGTTTGACAATATCAGAATTGCAATTATTAGGTACACCTCCCCTACAATTTTTCTTCATAAATTTTATTTATAGTTTCAGTTTTACAATGTTTTTAAGAGGGATATATATTTATCGTCTATTTATTCGTCGTGTAACGGTGTTATAGTTTAAGTGCGCTAGTTAAATGCCTGTATTGCCCTCTATGTATCAATGTTCTATGTTTATGGCAGGTCTGGTGACCAGTACCCAAGGTGCCACGTGCACTTCTTGTGAGTCAACATACACTACAGCTAGAGATGCCGCAGGTGCCGACGCGGGAAAGTGCACGTGAGAATCCAGGCTATACGTTTACTTCCTCATATTATTGCTGTAGTTTCAGCATTTCAGAACAAGACCATTTTCTACCGTACGTTGGAGGGTGCCGTGCCTGAATGATCATGCACCATTTTGCTCCTAGGGTGTAGCTTGTGGTACATCAATTCCAGGGATATCGGCACGCTTTGACTAGGGGTACATGTACTTAGGTACTTAAACATTGATGGATTGACTATCATTGTACAAGGTCGTATAATCTGGCAATAAGTGACACTCCTAGGCCTGTTTCGTATAATCTGGCAATAAGTGACACTCCTAGGCCTGTTTCGTATAATCTGGCAATAAGTGACACTCCTAGGCCTGTTTCGTATAATCTGACAATAAGTGACACTCCTAGGCCTGTTTCGTATAATCTGGCAATAAGTGACACTCCTAGGCCTGTTTCATATAATCTGGCAATAAGTGACACTCCTAGGCCTGTTTCGTATAATCTGGCAATAAGTGACACTCCTAGGCCTGTTTCGTATACTCTGGCAATAAGTGACACTCCTAGGCCTGTTTCGTGTAATACCTTCATATATGTCATCAATCTGACTAATCGTTACCGAATCTTATATTAATGTTGGGACAAAGAGGAATTGAACTTTGAAATGAGTGAAGCAATATTACCTGTACTTGTAGTTATCGTAGTGTACTGTAAATAGGATGTCACTTTCAGTTTACAACATTATATAAATGAAACGAAAGCTGACATTATAATTCAAAGATATTCCGCTGTTTGTACGCAATTATGACATCACTCATTGCATTGTAAGGACCGATCGAGACTTATAATATACCCTAAAAGACAGCAGACACCTCATGTTGGTAACGTCCAGATAAATATGATTGAGGAGTGCGTTAACATCTACATATCTAAATATCAATTCGTTATATCATAAGTGACAGTCAGACCTTACTAGATGTTGTTGTGCTCTTGTACGGATAGGCAATTTGGCTAAGGACCGTCATTGGAAGTGTACTGATCTTAAAATGACAGGTAAAAATACGGATGAACTAACGACTGAGATTTTGGCTCTGATATGTACTAGAGCTGCGCCAAAGTGCACACACACGCACGCACACAAACACACACACAAACACTATATATATAATATATATATATACAAATAAAAATTATTGCAGTGCCCTGAAGGATTACATGACCTGCATGGAGACCGGTGCCGGGGCAGGCTGTCCGCTGACAACAGTTCAAGCCGGAGCAATAGTAACAGATCTTGCCGCAATCACATGTGGTATGTATTGTATCCTACATTGATTGATCTAACTTGATTATATATATATATATATATATATATATATATATATATATATATATATATATAAAAGAGTAAACATCAGATGGGTTTGACTGGATCAATCTTCTTTAAGACGATGAGCTCATTTCGACCAGTATATCGGTCTTTTCAAGTATATATATATAATTTTTAAATTATGTATTTTATGAGTTCGGTATTTTTGCCATAACAGTCTCTCATAACTCTTTATATAGAGTGGCTCATTGTATTTTAAAAACATATTTTATGTGTGTATACTTTGTAAGTCTGCAAGTCTTTTAATGTAATAAGTTGAGACTTAAATAAACTATCTGTCGGTCTGTCTGTCTGTCTGTCTGTCTGTCTGTCTGTCCTGATTGATGCAACTCATGAACTAGCGGTCCTAGAGTTTTTAAAAGTTTCCCGTCCTTTGCCACAGATACGTAGTTAATTTCCTGGAGACCGGAGTTAGCTCAAGTAAATACGGCCATGTTTGTGCACTAGTCAAGTTTTGCAGTACACTTTATAGTTGAGTTTATTTTATTTGTTTACAAAGCAAATAGGACATTTTAAAATGTAACATGTTTATTTGTTCAAACTGATAATGTAAAAATATCTTTGAGTAATGGTTTAAGTAAAATTGGATAATACGACATGAACAATTAGGAACAATATGTTTGATTGTTTACTGGCCGACTTTGCAGAACTACATCTACTTGTTAAAAGTCTTTTGAAATATAACTATTTTACTATGGTAAGAATATTCCGCTTAATTTGAAAACTTAAAACAAATGTTTGACCCAATTAAATTGTTTGTTGTTCTTCCGATTGAAATACTCAATGCATCAAATGAGAGACAGGTCTTCATTAATACTGAAAGTTATTTTTAAAAAATATGTTTAAATTTGTAGATGGCATATTTCAATTGTTCTTTCAAAACCTGCATTGCATTTCTTTCATCTTTTAAGAATCATTTTTGTAAAGTTAAAATGCATCCTCTAATGAATTGAGTGAGTGAGTGAGTGAGTTGGGGTTTAACGCCGCTTTGAAGAGTATTTCACTTATATCGCGGCTGCTAGTATTACGGCAGGGAGAAAGCCCGCAACGCCATGTGGCTATGCATTGCGGTGAAACCTGCGAGCATCGGCTGGAACTAGCGAACCATGGGTGGTACTGCACTGAAATTCAGTGTAGCATTGCACCCAAACCCTACTGCGTGTAGAACAGTTCTCTACTGCAGACAAAGTTGCCGTGCCCCTGGCGGGATTCGAACCCCGGACCTCTTGATCCGAAGCCGAACGCGCTAACCACTGCGCTATCCCGCCCCCTAATGAATTGAAACACACTTACTAATTTTAGAATTACTCTATTTGTTAATTCTACAGTTTTCACATATATAGAAACGTTTTTCTTACTAATACCATATTCGCATTAACATTGAACATTAGCAGACTGACATATATATATCAAGCATTCTAGTAAAGATAAATGTATTTACAAACTCGATTAAAGCTTTAAAAACAATTCGATTCATAATCTTTCATAAAAAAAAAAGTACTTTATTACTGCAGAAAAAAAAATCAATATTGTTGCAAACTTAATGAAAGGTTAATTATCAATTTGCGTTTCAGCTCTGGATCCATTATGCACGTGTCAGAAGGATTACTGGGCAGTTGATATCAGTGGCGGAAATCCGGCCGATTGCACGTGCGTATTCGGAGTAAACTAGTTCATATCCCTAACCCAGACTTCATCAAGACAATACTCGCACAACAACCTATCACTAGAGATTGTGTACCTTCAGTTGTTATTGAATTAATAGTTTGTCAATTTAAGGTAGAGGCTGTCTTCTGATTGAGGTACACATGTTGATTAGTTTGTATAAAGTGTGTTCTCTTTCAGAAGAGACTGATAGTAGTACTTGTTGGAACTTGCAGTAAAGCTTTCAACGAAGGGCTTGTATGTTGTAATAAGCCTTCTATTCCTATTTCTCATTCAACCCTATCCACGTTGTGGACTGGAGTTAATAAGGGGTCGAGATTTATTTTTATTTAACCGAACCCGATGCAATAAATTTTAATGACACTATCACCTCAAATTCCTCTACTTTATGAATCGTTAGAGGGGCTAGCAAAACGACACATGACCATTCAGCCTCACATGACCGCGTCTAATAATTGTGTTGAAATACAACCAATCGCACTATTTGACATGTTATCTCTGTTACGTTGTACTGTGGGTATTTCTTAGCTCAACATTTGTTGCTAGTGTAATAAAAATGTGAAATAAAAATCACCAATGGGGTTTTCCGATCTCCCACTGACTGTCCTGTTGTCACATTGGAAATAATGTGAACATCATCAAAAACCACATTGATACACATCTAGATCTCCCGCCACCTTCACGATCAGAACTGTATGAACGTTATCATATTCGAATGACATTTGAAAACCATCCAAACAGTTCTTAGTTTTATTATCTCAACTCTATCATTCATCGTTCTTTGGTATTAGACAAACCTTTCGTTCCATGGGTCGGTAACAAACACCAAATCTTCTATCATCAACAAACGTTTAAATTAAAGTTTGTCCCATATATGATATAAAGGTTCGCGATGAAAACCACTTAAGAAGTGGAAACATGACCTAAAGTTATTGAGAAAACTAGAGTCCTCGGAGGAGAGACAGAACTATCTGAGGCTAAGGAAACATCAGACTCATTTTACTCTAAAACATTTCAGGTCGGGGCAGTTGTCCCAATATGACAACCGTAACGGAAATATTTCCAACTCTTCTCTTTTTCTGGGTAGATTTTCTCTCGATACGTTTGACAATCCCGTGGGGAGAAGGGCCGGGGCCTCTACACCCTTTTCAACGAACTATTTGTTAAATATAGAATACTAAACGACGTCCCGTTTGATAACATGTTTATGAAACGAGTGGATGCTTTGGTATTTTAACGAGCGAAAGCGTGGCTAACACTGTGACGTCAACTAAAAACGACTATGACGTCACGCGCCGATTGTGACGTTGCGGCAGCACGCGGTGGTATCACACATGTGTGTAACCAACTCATTGTTATCTAATGAGTGATCTCACCACGGTTGAGTAATAACAGTGGTTATTAGAACATGCATAAACCCCATAAACCTACAATATACCTGCCTCTCTACATAACACATAAAGAAGCTGAGACAATATCGTCGGATACCATGTGATAATTCAAAATACTTTATGTGTTTACCTATACTGGTCAAAATAGGTTAGGGATATTAGATGTTTTATGATTAATATTTCATTTCAAAATATCCCTAATTATTTTTGGCCAGGATATTATTTAAACTGAAGGTTGCATTACAGAACTGTATGTCTGTATTTTGGGATATAACGTTTGTAATTAAGTGTAACTATAATTAATGGGAGTTATATGTATTGTATTACAGCGCTGCAAAAAGTCGTGTGGCCTGTCTTAGAGGCAAGACAGGAACCGGATGTGATGGATCTGCAGCAATCAATGCTCTCGGAACATCAACAGATACAGTTCTGACTGCTATAGCGGGAACCTGCAGTACGTATACAGCCAGTCGCGGACTAATCCATTTACGTGTTATGTTCTTCGTGCTCTGTTTTCGTCAACAATTGTGCACTGAATGGTATCACAGGACCGAGTTTTGTTGCATGTCCGATTATATCGATCCTTGTAAAGCAAATATTACACTTGTCAATTTATGTTAACAGTTCTGAAGTAAGAATGGTCGACGCTGTAATGTCAAAAACCGTATAAAACTGTTTGAGTGCATTGGTCTATCAGACGAATTATATATTTCAAATTGTATTTGCTGTAACGTTATTAAAAACCTTAATCATGGATTGGTCCGAGGTCTGGTTTATTGGCACGAGACGAAGTCGAGAGCCAATACAACTGACCGAAGACCTATTACTCAGCCAATTGATGACAGATTATCATTTCACCACTTTTCATGCAATTTGCACAAATCGTTTGGTTTGTGCACAGACTCCCATTTCCACTGTTTTTCTTGATTTGCCCACTTGCTGACACATATGGTCTGGGCAGTTAATACTGTATACATGTACACGCCATGCCATTGAGAGTTTGTGCACAGTTAATACTGTATACACGCCATACCGTTGAGAGTTTGTGCACAGTTGATACTGTATACACGCCATACCGTTGAGAGTTTGTGCACAGTTGATACTGTATACACGCCATACCGTTGAGAGTTTGTGCACAGTTAATACTGTATACACGCCATACCGTTGAGAGTTTGTGCACAGTTGATACTGTATACACGCCATACCGTTGAGAGTTTGTGCACAGTTGATACTGTATACACGCCATGCCATTGAGAGTTTATGCACAGTTATTACTGTATACACGCCATACCGTTGAGAGTTTGTGCACAGTTGATACTGTATACACGCCATACCGTTGAGAGTTTATGCAGAGTTATTACTGTATACACGCCATACCGTTGAGAGTTTGTGCACAGTTGATACTGTATACACGCCATGCCATTGAGACTTTGTGCACAGTTGATACTGTATACACGCAATACCATTGAGAGTTTATGCACAGTTATTACTGTATACACGCCATACCGTTGAGAGTTTGTGCACAGTTGATACTGTATACACGCCATGCCATTGAGACTTTGTGCACAGTTGATACTGTATACACGCCATACCGTTGAGAGTTTTTGCACAGTTGATATTGTCAGTGATAAAGTTCTTTGTTGCCAGCACTCGCTGCCGCCTGTACTTGTGAACGCAACTACGTGAAGGCCGACGTCAGCGACGATACAAAGATGTGCACGTTAGTATTGATAACCTTCCCTTATACACAATACAATAGATACCTATAATACTTATTCTGATACTAATACTGCTACTCTACTTATACACAATACAATAGATACCTATAATACTTATTCTGATACTAATACTGCTACTCTACTTCTACGCAATACAATAGATACCTATAATACTTATTCTGATACTAATACTGCTACTCTACTTATAAAGAATACAATAGATACCTATAATACTTATTCTGATACTAATACTGCTACTCTACTTCTACACAATACAATAGATACCTATAATACTTATTCTGATACTAATACTGCTACTCTACTTCTACACAATACAATAGATACCTATAATACTTATTCTGATACTAATACTGCTACTCTACTTCTACACAATACAATAGATACCTATAATACTTATTCTGATACTTATACTGCTACTCTACTTCTACACAATACAATAGATACCTATACTACTTATTCTGATACTAATACTGCTACTCTACTTCTACACAATACAATAGATACCTATAATACTTATTCTGATACTAATACTGCTACTCTACTTCTACACAATACAATAGATACCTATAATACTTATTCTGATACTAATACTGCTACTCTACTTATAAAGAATACAATATATACCTATAATACTTATTCTGATACTAATACTGCTACTCTACTTCTACACAATACAATAGATACCTATAATACTTATTCTGATACTAATACTGCTACTCTACTTCTAGACAATACAATAGATACCTATAATACTTATTCTGATACTAATACTGCTACTCTACTTCTACACAATACAATAGATACCTATAATACTTATTCTGATACTAATACTGCTACTCTACTTCTACACAATACAATAGATACCTATAATACTTATTCTGATACTAATACTGCTACTCTACTTCTACGCAATACAATATATACCTATAATACTTATTCTGATACTAATACTGCTACTCTACTTATAAAGAATACAATAGATACCTATAATACTTATTCTGATACTAATACTGCTACTCTACTTCTACACAATACAATAGATACCTATAATACTTATTCTGATACTTATACTGCTACTCTACTTCTACACAATACAATAGATACCTATAATACTTATTCTGATACTAATACTGCTACTCTACTTCTACACAATACAATAGATACCTATACTACTTATTCTGATACTAATACTGCTACTCTACTTCTACACAATACAATAGATACCTATAATAGCTATTCTGATACTAATACTGCTACTCTACTTCTACACAATACAATAGATACCTATACTACTTATTCTGATACTAATACTGCTACTCTACTTCTACACAATACAATAGATACCTATAATACTTATTCTGATACTAATACTGCTACTCTACTTCTACACAATACAATAGATACCTATACTACTTATTCTGATACTAATACTGCTACTCTACTTCTACACAATACAATAGATACCTATAATACTTATTCTGATACTAATACTGCTACTCTACTTCTACACAATACAATAGATACCTATACTACTTATTCTGATACTAATACTGCTACTCTACTTCTACACAATACAATAGATACCTATACTACTTATTCTGATACTAATACTGCTACTCTACTTCTACACAATACAATAGATACCTATACTACTTATTCTGATACTAATACTGCTACTCTACTTCTACACAATACAATAGATACCTATAATACTTATTCTGATACTAATACTGCTACTCTACTTCTACACAATACAATAGATACCTATAATACTTATTCTGATACTAATACTGCTACTCTACTTCTACACAATACAATAGATACCTATAATACTTATTCTGATACTAATACTGCTACTCTACTTCTACACAATACAATAGATACCTATAATACTTATTCTGATACTAATACTGCTACTCTACTTCTACACAATACAATAGATACCTATAATACTTATTCTGATACTAATACTGCTACTCTACTTCTACACAATACAATAGATACCTATAATAGCTATTCTGATACTAATACTGCTACTCTACTTCTACACAATACAATAGATACCTATAATACTTATTCTGATACTAATACTGCTACTCTACTTCTACACAATACAATAGATACCTATAATACTTATTCTGATACTAATACTGCTACTCTACTTCTACACAATACAATAGATACCTATAATACTTATTCTGATACTAATACTGCTACTCTACTTCTACACAATACAATAGATACCTATAATACTTATTCTGATACTAATACTGCTACTCTACTTCTACACAATACAATAGATACCTATAATACTTATTCTGATACTAATACTGCTACTCTACTTCTACACAATACAATAGATACCTATAATACTTATTCTGATACTAATACTGCTACTCTACTTCTACACAATACAATAGATACCTATAATACTTATTCTGATACTAATACTGCTACTCTACTTCTACGCAATACAATATATACCTATAATACTTATTCTGATACTTATACTGCTACTCTACTTCTACACAATATAATAGATACCTATAATACTTATTCTGATACTAATACTGCTACTCTACTTATACACAATACAATAGATACCTATAATACTTATTCTGATACTAATACTGCTACTCTACTTCTACACAATACAATAGATACCTATAATACTTATTCTGATACTAATACTGCTACTCTACTTCTACACAATACAATAGATACCTTTAATACTTATTCTGATATTAATACTGCTACTCTACTTCTACACAATACAATAGATACCTATAATACTTATTCTGATACTTATACTGCTACTCTACTTCTACACAATACAATAGATACCTATAATACTTATTCTGATACTAATACTGCTACTCTACTTCTACACAATACAATAGATACCTATAATACTTATTCTGATACTTATACTGCTACTCTACTTCTACACAATACAATAGATACCTATAATACTTATTCTGATACTAATACTGCTACTCTACTTCTACACAATACAATAGATACCTATACTACTTATTCTGATACTAATACTGCTACTCTACTTCTACACAATACAATAGATACCTATAATACTTATTCTGATACTAATACTGCTACTCTACTTCTACACAATACAATAGATACCTATAATACTTATTCTGATACTTATACTGCTACTCTACTTCTACACAATACAATAGATACCTATAATACTTATTCTGATACTAATACTGCTACTCTACTTATACACAATACAATAGATACCTATAATACTTATTCTGATACTAATACTGCTACTCTACTTCTACACAATACAATAGATACCTATAATACTTATTCTGATACTAATACTGCTACTCTACTTCTACACAATACAATAGATACATATAATACTTATTCTGATACTAATACTGCTACTCTACTTCTACACAATACAATAGATACCTATAATACTTATTCTGATACTAATACTGCTACTCTACTTATACACAATACAATAGATACCTATAATACTTATTTTGATACTAATACTGCTACTCTACTTCTACACAATACACTAGATACCTATAATACTTATTCTGATACTAATACTGCTGCTCTACTTCTACACAATACAATAGATACCTATAATACTTATTCTGATACTAATACTGCTACTCTACTTCTACACAATACAATAGATACCTATAATACTTATTCTGATACTAATACTGCTACTCTACTTATACACAATACAATAGATACCTATAATACTTATTCTGATACTAATACTGCTACTCTACTTCTAGACAATACAATAGATACCTATACTACTTATTCTGATACTAATACTGCTACTCTACTTCTACACAATACAATAGATACCTATAATACTTATTCTGATACTAATACTGCTACTCTACTTATACACAATACAATAGATACCTATAATACTTATTCTGATACTAATACTGCTACTCTACTTCTACGCAATACAATAGATACCTATAATACTTATTCTGATACTAATACTGCTACTCTACTTATAAAGAATACAATAGATACCTATAATACTTATTCTGATACTAATACTGCTACTCTACTTATACACAATACAATAGATACCTATAATACTTATTCTGATACTAATACTGCTACTCTACTTCTACACAATACAATATATACCTATAATACTTATTCTGATACTTATACTGCTACTCTACTTCTACACAATACAATAGATACCTATAATACTTATTCTGATACTAATACTGCTACTCTACTTATACACAATACAATAGATACCTATAATACTTATTCTGATACTAATACTGCTACTCTACTTATACACAATACAATAGATACCTATAATACTTATTCTGATACTAATACTGCTACTCTACTTCTACACAATACAATAGATACCTATAATAATTATTCTGATACTAATACTGCTACTCTACTTATACACAATACAATAGATACCTATAATACTTATTCTGATACTAATACTGCTACTCTACTTCTACACAATACAATAGATACCTATAATACTTATTCTGATACTAATACTGCTGCTCTACTTCTACACAATACAATAGATACCTATAATACTTATTCTGATACTAATACTGCTACTCTACTTATACACAATACAATAGATACCTATAATACTTATTCTGATACTAATACTGCTACTCTACTTATACACAATACAATAGATACCTATAATACTTATTCTGATACTAATACTGCTGCTCTACTTCTACACAATACAATAGATACCTATAATACTTATTCTGATACTAATACTGCTACTCTACTTCTACACAATACAATAGATACCTATAATACTTATTCTGATACTAATACTGCTACTCTACTTATACACAATACAATAGATACCTATAATACTTATTCTGATACTAATACTGCTACTCTACTTCTAGACAATACAATAGATACCTATACTACTTATTCTGATACTAATACTGCTACTCTACTTCTACACAATACAATAGATACTTATAATACTTATTCTGATACTAATACTGCTACTCTACTTCTACACAATACAATAGATACTTATAATACTTATTCTGATACTAATACTGCTACTCTACTTATACACAATACAATAGATACCTATAATACTTATTCTGATACTAATACTGCTACTCTACTTATACACAATACAATAGATACCTATACTACTTATTCTGATACTAATACTGCTACTCTACTTCTACACAATACAATAGATACCTATAATACTTATTCTGATACTAATACTGCTACTCTACTTATACACAATACAATAGATACCTATAATACTTATTCTGATACTAATACTGCTACTCTACTTCTAGACAATACAATAGATACCTATACTACTTATTCTGATACTAATACTGCTACTCTACTTCTACACAATACAATAGATACTTATTATACTTATTCTGATACTAATACTGCTACTCTACTTATACACAATACAATAGATACCTATAATACTTATTCTGATACTAATACTGCTACTCTACTTATACACAATACAATAGATACCTATACTACTTATTCTGATACTAATACTGCTACTCTACTTCTACACAATACATTAGATACCTATAATACTTATTCTGATACTAATACTGCTACTCTACTTCTAGACAATACAATAGATACCTATAATACTTATTCTGATACTAATTCTGCTACTCTACTTCTACACAATACAATAGATACCTATAATACTTATTCTGATACTAATACTGCTACTCTACTTAAACACAATACAATAGATACCTATAATACTTATTCTGATACTAATACTGCTACTCTACTTCTACACAATACCATAGATACCTATAATACTTATTCTGATACTAATACTGCTACTCTACTTCTACACAATACAATAGATACCTATAATACTTATTCTGATACTAATACTGCTACTCTACTTCTACACAATACACTAGATACCTATAATACTTATTCTGATACTAATACTGCTACTCTACTTCTACACAATACAATAGATACCTATAATACTTATTCTGATACTAATACTGCTACTCTACTTCTACACAATACAATAGATAACTATAATACTTATTCTGATACTTATACTGCTACTCTACTTCTACACAATACAATAGATACCTATAATACTTATTCTGATACTAATACTGCTACTCTACTTCTACACAATACAATATATACCTATAATACTTATTCTGATACTAATACTGCTACTCTACTTATACACAATACAATAGATACCTATAATACTTATTCTGATACTAATACTGCTACTCTACTTCTACGCAATACAATAGATACCTATAATACTTATTCTGATACTAATACTGCTACTCTACTTATAAAGAATACAATAGATACCTATAATACTTATTCTGATACTAATACTGCTACTCTACTTCTACACAATACAATATATACCTATAATACTTATTCTGATACTTATACTGCTACTCTACTTCTACACAATACAATAGATACCTATAATACTTATTCTGATACTAATACTGCTACTCTACTTATACACAATACAATAGATACCTATAATACTTATTCTGATACTAATACTGCTACTCTACTTCTACACAATACAATAGATACCTATAATACTTATTCTGATACTAATACTGCTACTCTACTTCTACACAATACAATAGATACCTATACTACTTATTCTGATACTAATACTGCTACTCTACTTCTACACAATACAATAGATACCTATAATACTTATTCTGATACTAATACTGCTACTCTACTTCTACACAATACACTAGATACCTATAATACTTATTCTGATACTAATACTGCTACTCTACTTCTACACAATACAATAGATACCTATAATACTTATTCTGATACTAATACTGCTACTCTACTTCTACACAATACAATAGATAACTATAATACTTATTCTGATACTTATACTGCTACTCTACTTCTACACAATACAATAGATACCTATAATACTTATTCTGATACTAATACTGCTACTCTACTTCTACACAATACAATATATACCTATAATACTTATTCTGATACTAATACTGCTACTCTACTTATACACAATACAATAGATACCTATAATACTTATTATGATACTAATACTGCTACTCTACTTCTACGCAATACAATAGATACCTATAATACTTATTCTGATACTAATACTGCTACTCTACTTATAAAGAATACAATAGATACCTATAATACTTATTCTGATACTAATACTGCTACTCTACTTATACACAATACAATAGATACCTATAATACTTATTCTGATACTAATACTGCTACTCTACTTCTACACAATACAATATATACCTATAATACTTATTCTGATACTTATACTGCTACTCTACTTCTACACAATACAATAGATACCTATAATACTTATTCTGATACTAATACTGCTACTCTACTTATACACAATACAATAGATACCTATAATACTTATTCTGATACTAATACTGCTACTCTACTTCTACACAATACAATAGATACCTATAATACTTATTCTGATACTAATACTGCTACTCTACTTCTACACAATACAATAGATACCTATACTACTTATTCTGATACTAATACTGCTACTCTACTTCTACACAATACAATAGATACCTATAATACTTATTCTGATACTAATACTGCTACTCTACTTCTACACAATACAATAGATACCTATAATACTTATTCTGATACTAATACTGCTACTCTACTTCTACACAATACAATAGATACCTATAATACTTATTCTGATACTAATACTGCTACTCTACTTCTACACAATACAATAGATACCTATACTACTTATTCTGATACTAACACTGCTACTCTACTTCTACACAATACAATAGATACCTATAATACTTATTCTGATACTAATACTGCTACTCTACTTCTACACAATACAATAGATACCTATACTACTTATTCTGATACTAATACTGCTACTCTACTTCTACACAATACAATAGATACCTATAATACTTATTCTGATACTAATACTGCTACTCTACTTCTACACAATACAATAGATACCTATACTACTTATTCTGATACTAATACTGCTACTCTACTTCTACACAATACAATAGATACCTATAATACTTATTCTGATACTAATACTGCTACTCTACTTCTACACAATACAATAGATACCTATAATACTTATTCTGATACTAATACTGCTACTCTACTTCTACACAATACAATAGATACCTATAATACTTATTCTGATACTAATACTGCTACTCTACTTCTACACAATACAATAGATACCTATAATACTTATTCTGATACTAATACTGCTACTCTACTTCTACACAATACAATAGATACCTATAATACTTATTCTGATACTAATACTGCTACTCTACTTCTACACAATACAATAGATACCTATAATAGCTATTCTGATACTAATACTGCTACTCTACTTCTACACAATACAATAGATACCTATAATACTTATTCTGATACTAATACTGCTACTCTACTTCTACACAATACAATAGATACCTATAATACTTATTCTGATACTAATACTGCTACTCTACTTCTACACAATACAATAGATACCTATAATACTTATTCTGATACTAATACTGCTACTCTACTTCTACACAATACAATAGATACCTATAATACTTATTCTGATACTAATACTGCTACTCTACTTCTACACAATACAATAGATACCTATAATACTTATTATGATACTAATACTGCTACTCTACTTCTACACAATACAATAGATACCTATAATACTTATTCTGATACTAATACTGCTACTCTACTTCTACACAATACAATAGATACCTATAATACTTATTCTGATACTAATACTGCTACTCTACTTCTACACAATACAATAGATACCTATAATACTTATTCTGATACTTATACTGCTACTCTACTTCTACACAATACAATAGATACCTATAATACTTATTCTGATACTTATACTGCTACTCTACTTCTACACAATACAATAGATACCTATAATACTTATTCTGATACTAATACTGCTACTCTACTTCTACACAATACAATAGATACCTATAATACTTATTCTGATACTTATACTGCTACTCTACTTCTACACAATACAATAGATACCTATAATACTTATTCTGATACTAATACTGCTACTCTACTTCTACACAATACAATAGATACCTATAATACTTATTATGATACTTATACTGCTACTCTACTTCTACACAATACAATAGATACCTATAATACTTATTCTGATACTAATACTGCTACTCTACTTATACACAATACAATAGATACCTATAATACTTATTCTGATACTAATACTGCTACTCTACTTCTACACAATACAATAGATACCTATAATACTTATTCTGATACTAATACTGCTACTCTACTTCTACACAATACAATAGATACCTATACTACTTATTCTGATACTAACACTGCTACTCTACTTCTACACAATACAATAGATACCTATAATACTTATTCTGATACTAATACTGCTACTCTACTTCTACACAATACAATAGATACCTATACTACTTATTCTGATACTAATACTGCTACTCTACTTCTACACAATACAATAGATACCTATAATACTTATTCTGATACTAATACTGCTACTCTACTTCTACACAATACAATAGATACCTATACTACTTATTCTGATACTAATACTGCTACTCTACTTCTACACAATACAATAGATACCTATAATACTTATTCTGATACTAATACTGCTACTCTACTTCTAGACAATACAATAGATACCTATACTACTTATTCTGATACTAATACTGCTACTCTACTTCTACACAATACAATAGATACCTATAATACTTATTCTGATACTAATACTGCTACTCTACTTCTACACAATACAATAGATACCTATACTACTTATTCTGATACTAATACTGCTACTCTACTTCTACACAATACAATAGATACCTATAATACTTATTCTGATACTAATACTGCTACTCTACTTCTACACAATACAATAGATACCTATAATACTTATTCTGATACTAATACTGCTACTCTACTTCTACACAATACAATAGATACCTATAATACTTATTCTGATACTAATACTGCTACTCTACTTCTACACAATACAATAGATACCTATAATACTTATTCTGATACTAATACTGCTACTCTACTTCTACACAATACAATAGATACCTATAATACTTATTCTGATACTAATACTGCTACTCTACTTCTACACAATACAATAGATACCTATAATACTTATTCTGATACTAATACTGCTACTCTACTTCTACACAATACAATAGATACCTATAATACTTATTCTGATACAAATACTGCTACTCTACTTATACACAATACAATAGATACCTATAATACTTATTCTGATACTAATACTGCTACTCTACTTCTACACAATACAACAGATACCTATAATACTTATTCTGATACTAATACTGCTACTCTACTTCTACACAATACAACAGATACCTATAATACTTATTCTGATACTAATACTGCTACTCTACTTCTACACAATACAATAGATACCTATAATACTTATTCTGATACTAATACTGCTACTCTACTTCTACACAATACAATAGATACCTATAATACTTATTCTGATACTAATACTGCTACTCTACTTCTACACAATACAATAGATACCTATAATACTTATTCTGATACTAATACTGCTACTCTACTTCTACACAATACAATAGATACCTATAATACTTATTCTGATACTTATACTGCTACTCTACTTCTACACAATACAATAGATACCTATAATACTTATTCTGATACTAATACTGCTACTCTACTTCTACACAATACAATAGATACCTATAATACTTATTCTGATACTAATACTGCTACTCTACTTCTACACAATACAATAGATACATATAATACTTATTCTGATACTAATACTGCTACTCTACTTCTACACAATACAATAGATACCTATAATACTTATTCTGATACAAATACTGCTACTCTACTTATACACAATACAATAGATACCTATAATACTTATTCTGATACTAATACTGCTACTCTACTTCTACACAATACAACAGATACCTATAATACTTATTCTGATACTAATACTGCTACTCTACTTCTACCACTGGCTCATCAATACTTAGGCCGGTCTTTAAGACTTCAGCTTGTCCTTGATCTCAATGTATGATTTAAATTCAACTTCATCACTTTCTCTTCTTTACAATAATCTATCAATCATATCTCTATCGTAGTAGTTTTGAAGACAATTTATCTCAAGATTATGCCCCTTCGGAAAATGAGAAAACTAAGTATTTATTTTGGACCAATACATAATATAGTCTTCATTCTTAGGACAAAACGATTAACATTTTCATAAAAAGCTGTAACATAGAATATGTTTTGATTTGATTCCGCTTAATAATATTATATATCTGCATAACATGATATATGATATGTGGTATATATGTTAAAATATTCAGTGGTTAACATTTCCTTATTTTTCTGTAAATTTAAAAAGTTTGCCCTTACTGTTCATTTTATATGATAATACTGTGTTAAATATATATAGTATGTTTAACCTATACCGGTAGAAACAATAAACAGAATTCAAAACAAAGGTTTCGTTGCGAGTTATATCCGCGAATCCAAAAAATAGTTCAAATCGCTGTAGCTCGTTATGGTTTCAATTAGCTACAGTATAAGGTTGTATGTGTTGCCGAACCTAAGATGAAGATGTTTAAACGCGTACCATAAAAAAAATCATTGCGAGATCTTGATCGGGCTATCATCCCTGAAAATTTCCTTTCAAAATGGCCAATCAATTAGTTGTGAATCGTATTTTTCGTAATTGCGGATCGAATAATGATAATAAATATAGTCGCAAAGATTCAGCCCATGTTACAAGCAACAACATAATTAACTTTGTGATGCGCCTTTAAAAGATCCACATTGTGTCGGAATATTTGCATATACATGTATATATGAATCAATATACACATTGAATTACACAAACTGAATCAACATATTTCTTCCATGTTCTATCTTGTTTCTGTCTCTCTTCAGGGAAACTCTTAAATTTCTTGGCTGCGTGAAAAGTATTGACGGGACCCTCTGTGGAACAGCCACTGTTGCGACCGCAGCCGCTGCAGCTGACACCGTTCAGACAGCCCTCTCGTCCCCCGCCTGCTGTAAGTCGTAGTGTGTATGGCAAGCCGTGGCAAAGTGCGTTAATATCTTGTGTTCCCCCTTGAAATGTTGGAAATCAGGGAAGCTAACAATCTATAAGGTAGATGCCCTAAGTGAATACAAAAAGAAAAATTAAGTTCTGGAAATGTCCCCTAACATTTTTCATAATAAACTGTGAGAGACAATCTAGAGATTCGCATTATTAACTGACGGGCAAAAGAAAGTAAAACACTGACTTGTTTTCGATTAATTCAATATTTTAAAGAAATGATATGCATTTGATTATGACACGATACAATAACACCTTTCCGAAATAGTTTGAATGACTTAATTGGTGACGGTTTTATTTGTTTAACTAAAATATCATTATTTAAAGTAGACGGGGGTAAGAAATCAAATTTACATCAACATGACATGTTCAAAATCTTGTAAATGTGTGCAAGACGAAGCAAATTTATTGATTTTCACACAGAGTATGTGTTATATGTTGATGAACAGTTGTGTTTTATCAAAATTAATTTGGGGGAATTTTAAAATTTAAATTTTGAAATTTAATATAAAAAAATTCAAACCGCGTAGAGGTATTCTTTGACTGAATTAATGTTTTGGACTCATTTCACAAACTAGTCCGTTTTTTAATACGACGTCGAAACCTCGATATATTTGACATTGAAAATTAAACATATGATAAATACAACTATGCCATATACTTTCTTTTGCCCGTCAGTGGAGATAAGTCAATTATTTCTATGTAAATATGATCAACTTCTTTATTCCACAATGACGCAGTTTCAGAAAGATCATAATACAAACATATTGGAAAATGTAATAGTAGCTAGTAAAGTTAAGCTAGCGCAGTCCATGTTGGCGTAATGTTAGCTGAGAATAGTTAACCTGGTCCAGTCCATGTCAGTGAAGTCAGTGTAGCTTTTAAAATGGTCCAGTCTATGTCAATGTAGCTTTTAAAATGGTCCAGTCTATGTCAGTGTAGCTTTTAAAATGGTCCAGTTTATGTCAATGTAGCTTTTAAAATGGTCCAGTCTATGTGAATGTAGCTTTTAAAATGGTCCAGTTTATGTCAATGTAGCTTTTAAAATGGTCCAGTCTATGTCAATGTAGCTTTTAAAATGGTCCAGTCTATGTCAGTGTAGCTTTTAAAATGGTCCAGTCTATGTCAGTGTAGCTTTTAAAATGGTCCAGTCTATGTCAATGTAGCTTTTAAAATGGTCCAGTCTATGTCAATGTAGCTTTTAAAATGGTCCAGTCTATGTCAATGTAGCTTTTAAAATGGTCCAGTCTATGTCAGTGTATCTTTTAAAATGGTCCAGTCTATGTCAGTGTATCTTTTAAAATGGTCCAGTCTATGTCAATGTAGCTTTTAAAATGGTCCAGTCTATGTCAATGTAGCTTTTAAAATGGTCCAGTCTATGTCAATGTAGCTTTTAAAATGGTCCAGTCTATGTCAGTGTATCTTTTAAAATGGTCCAGTCTATGTCAGTGTATCTTTTAAAATGGTCCAGTCTATGTCAGTGTATCTTTTAAAATGGTCCAGTCTATGTCAATGTAGCTTTTAAAATGGTCCAGTCTATGTCAATGTAGCTTTTAAAATGGTCCATTCTATGTCAATGTAGCTTTTAAACTGGTCCAGTCTATGTCAATGTAGCTTTTAAAATGGTCCAGTCTATTTCAGTGTAGCTTTTAAAATGGTCCATTCTATGTCAATGTAGCTTTTAAACTGGTCCATTCTATGTCAATGTAGCTTTGAACACAGTCCAGTCCATGTCAATGTAGCTTTGAACACAGTCCATTCTATGTCAATGTAGCTTTGAACACAGTCCAGTCCATGTCAATGTAGCTTTTAAAATGGTCCATTCTGTGTCAGTGTAGCTTTTAACACAGTCCAGTCTATGTCAGTGTAGCTTTTAAAATGGTCCAGTCTATGTCAATGTAGCTTTTAAAATGGTCCAGTCTATGTCAGTGTAGCTTTTAAAACGGTCCAGTCTATGTCAGTGTAGCTTTTAAAATGGTCCAGTCTATGTGAATGTAGCTTTGAACACAGTCCAGTCTATGTCAATGTAGCTTTTAAAATGGTCCAGTCTATGTCAATGTAGCTTTTAAAATGGTCCAGTCTATGTCAATGTAGCTTTTAAAATGGTCCAGTCTATGTGAATGTAGCTTTTAAAATGGTCCAGTTTATGTCAATGTAGCTTTTAAAATGGTCCAGTCTATGTCAGTGTAGCTTTTAAAATGGTCCAGTCTATGTCAGTGTAGCTTTTGAAATGGTCCAGTTTATGTCAATGTAGCTTTTGAAATGGTCCAGTCTATGTCAATGTAGCTTTTAAAATGGTCCAGTCTATGTCAGTGTAGCTTTTGAAATGGTCCAGTCTATGTCAATGTAGCTTTTAAAATGGTCCAGTCTATGTCAATGTAGCTTTTAAAATGGTCCAGTCTATGTCAGTGTAGCTTTTAAAATGGTCCAGTCTATGTCAATGTAGCTTTTAAAATGGTCCAGTCTATGTCAGTGTAGCTTTTAAAATGGTCCAGTTTATGTCAATGTAGCTTTTAAAATGGTCCAGTCTATGTGAATGTAGCTTTTAAAATGGTCCAGTTTATGTCAATGTAGCTTTTAAAATGGTCCAGTCTATGTCAATGTAGCTTTTAAAATGGTCCAGTCTATGTCAATGTAGCTTTTAAAATGGTCCAGTCTATGTCAGTGTAGCTTTTAAAATGGTCCAGTCTATGTCAATGTAGCTTTTAAAACGGTCCAGTCTATGTCAGTGTAGCTTTTAAAATGGTCCAGTTTATGTCAATGTAGCTTTTAAAATGGTCCAGTCTATGTCAATGTAGCTTTTAAAATGGTCCAGTCTATTTCAGTGTAGCTTTTAAAATGGTCCATTCTATGTCAATGTAGCTTTTAAACTGGTCCATTCTATGTCAATGTAGCTTTGAACACAGTCCATTCTATGTCAATGTAGCTTTTAAAATGGTCCAGTCTATGTCAGTGTATCTTTTAAAATGGTCCAGTCTATGTCAATGTAGCTTTTAAAATGGTCCAGTCTATTTCAGTGTAGCTTTTAAAATGGTCCATTCTATGTCAATGTAGCTTTTAAACTGGTCCATTCTATGTCAATGTAGCTTTGAACACAGTCCAGTCCATGTCAATGTAGCTTTGAACACAGTCCATTCTATGTCAATGTAGCTTTGAACACAGTCCAGTCCATGTCAATGTAGCTTTTAAAATGGTCCATTCTGTGTCAGTGTAGCTTTTAACACAGTCCAGTCTATGTCAGTGTAGCTTTTAAAATGGTCCAGTCTATGTCAATGTAGCTTTTAAAATGGTCCAGTCTATGTCAGTGTAGCTTTTAAAACGGTCCAGTCTATGTCAGTGTAGCTTTTAAACTGGTCCAGTCTATGTCAGTGTAGCTTTTAAAATGGTCCAGTCCATGTCAGTGTAGCTTTTAAAATGGTCCAGTCTATGTCAGTGTAGCTTTTAAAATGGTCCAGTCTATGTCAATGTAGCTTTTAAACTGGTCCAGTCCATGTCAGTGTAGCTTTTAAAAGGGTCCAGTCTATGTCAGTGTAGCTTTTAAAATGGTCCAGTCTATGTCAGTGTAGCTTTTAAAATGGTCCAGTCTATGTCAGTGTAGCTTTTAAAATGGTCCAGTCTATGTCAGTGTAGCTTTTAAAATGGTCCAGTCTATGTCAATGTAGCTTTTAAAAGGGTCCAGTCTATGTCAGTGTAGCTTTTAAAATGGTCCAGTCTATGTCAGTGTAGCTTTTAAAATGGTCCAGTCTATGTCAGTGTAGCTTTTAAAATGGTCCAGTCTATGTCAATGTAGCTTTTAAAAGGGTCCAGTCTATGTCAGTGTAGCTTTTAAAATGGTCCAGTTTATGTCAATGTAGCTTTTAAGTCCATGTTGGCGTAATGTTAGCTGAGAATAGTTAACCTGGTCCAGTTCATGTCAGTGAAGTCAGTGTAGCTTTTAAAATGGTCCAGTCTATGTCAATGTAGCTTTTAAAATGGTCCAGTCTATGTCAGTGTAGCTTTTAAAATGGTCCAGTTTATGTCAGTGTAGCTTTTAAAATGGTCCAGTTTATGTCAATGTAGCTTTTAAAATGGTCCAGTCTATGTCAATGTAGCTTTTAAAATGGTCCAGTCTATGTCAATGTAGCTTTGAACACAGTCCATTCTATGTCAATGTAGCTTTGAACACAGTCCAGTCCATGTCAATGTAGCTTTTAAAATGGTCCAGTCTATATCAGTGTATCTTTTAAAATGGTCCAGTCTATGTCAATGTAGCTTTTAAAATGGTCCAGTCTATGTCAGTGTAGCTTTTAAAATGGTCCAGTCTATGTCAATGTAGCTTTTAAACTGGTCCATTCTATGTCAATGTAGCTTTGAACACAGTCCAGTCCATGTCAATGTAGCTTTGAACACAGTCCAGTCTATATCAGTGTAGCTTTTAAAATGGTCCAGTCTATGTCAATGTAGCTTTTAAAATGGTCCAGTCTATGTCAGTGTAGCTTTTAAAATGGTCCAGTCTATGTGAATGTAGCTTTTAAAATGGTCCAGTTTATGTCAGTGTAGCTTTTAAAATGGTCCAGTCCATGTCAATGTAGCTTTTAAAATGGTCCATTCTGTGTCAGTGTAGCTTTTAACACAGTCCAGTCTATGTCAGTGTAGATTTTAAAATGGTCCAGTCTATGTCAATGTAGCTTTTAAAATGGTCCAGTCTATATCAGTGTAGCTTTTAAAATGGTCCAGTCTATGTCAGTGTAGCTTTTAAAATGGTCCAGTCTATGTCAATGTAGCTTTTAAAAGGGTCCAGTCTATGTCAATGTAGCTTTTAAACTGGTCCATTCTATGTCAATGTAGCTTTGAACACAGTCCAGTCCATGTCAATGTAGCTTTGAACACAGTCCATTCTATGTCAATGTAGCTTTGAACACAGTCCAGTCCATGTCAATGTAGCTTTTAAAATGGTCCATTCTATGTCAGTGTAGCTTTTAACACAGTCCAGTCTATGTCAGTGTAGATTTAAACACAGTCCATTCTATGTCAGTGTAGCTTTTAACACAGCCTATGTCAATGTCGTGTTGTAAGCTGTTGGTACTGTCAGTGCTTGCCATAGTTGCGTTATTTAAGTTATTCTGAGGGTGTGGGTTCGACTCCCGCAAGGGACCCGGCCTGAAAAAGTACTATTGAAGGTAGGGTTATCCCACATGTGACCATGTGATTTTTATTCACTATCTAAAGGGCATGTATGCGTAATGATGAAAGTACTTCTTCATTTTGGATAGTTGTTTCATTTAAATCATGTTAAGGGTTATCCAATTGGATTGAACATTGGCATCAGTGATTTTTTTTCCGATTATAAGTTCCACACATGTATTTGTAATTAAAATGATTTATTTTCATTGAGGCCTGTTCCAAATTTATTAAGGAATCCTTCAAGTTATGTTCAAACCATGCAAACATAACATTCCAACACACGTGTATTGCAGCCCCGTCCGCCGGCTGTGCCTGTGAGGTCACGTATGCTAAAGCTGACGTGTCGGATGATACAAAGAAATGCACGTGAGTGTAAAGGACAACTTCTCCTTTTGTTTTTATGGGGTCGTTTTAGCAATAAGGTTGATTTATCACTCAGCGAAAAGCCGGTTTAGCAAATATCATTTGTAAATGTTGCTGTCATTGAACACAGGCTTCCTCGTTAGGCAACGAATAGCAGGGTCATTGTTTTACCGAGTGAGGAAAAGGCGATGGTGATATTTCCCAAAGAATATGCTTGTGGAAGTTGTAGCGATTTGAAACTGCTCCTACAATTGGCGCTCATAGTGTGCCGAACGTGGATGGGTAGCTCACAGTGAAAGCCATTTACTCAATCGTCCAAAATGTTACCTAATGTTTTTTCGATCACATATCCGTATAACATAACTAAATGAGTCCATTGTTTATTTTCAATGTGTAGTCAGGCGGGGACATTCCTTTCTTGTCTGAAAACCAAGACCGGAGCTGGATGTGACGGATCTACAACCGTAGCTAGCATGGCGACGACAGCAGACACTGCTATGCAAGCTGTAACCGGCTGCAGTAAGTGCTCATTTCATTCTGTATAGTGCTAATTGTATTGTGTGAAGTCCCCGGCTAAACATAGTTTACTATCTAATCTGGGCCCCATGATCTGAAATAACGAAGGGCATATATTTCCGACGCCCTCTTAACACTCAGATGTTCTTAGTTTGAAGCTAATGAATGGTTATTAAGACTACCCAAGTAATAAGGGACATTTCAAAATTGAGAATATATTCTGTGAACTCATGAACTGGCAGCTACTTTCTATCTTGCCATCTTAAATTGTGTATTGAAAGTGGAAAAAGTTCACGAAATATCAAGATTTGTTGGCGATTGTTTAATCCTCCCCTTCATGTTGAATGTTTAAGCACTTTGAAGTGTAGACAGATTCCGTGATATTGCCTGGTTCACAGCACGATCCATCTGTCTCAATTGTATCCTAAATATCCGGTGTACAGCTGTAACAGTTCAATTAAACAGTGAAGGTCAGTTTGGCTGGTTTGACTGAGAAATGAACAATGTACGTGTATTAATCAATTTGTTTAAGAACTGAAGTTGACGTTTCCGATAGGTTAAAGTTCAAACACTGAATCTACAGATCTATAATTCAGAGTAAATCCTATGTTTTAGCTCAGACTGCTGGCTGTGTGTGTGAAGCGACCTACGCAAAAGCTGACATTGCAGATGACGCCAAGAAATGCACGTGAGTAGAATATTCATTCCAAAACAGAAGCACTTTCAATAAATCAGACACAGTTTCAACCTTTCTATTAGGTTTCATTGTTTATCAGATCGGAAGCACATAATGTAAATTGTTACGGAAACGATGTAAGGGTTACGAAAACAATCTGTCTGAAGAATAGAACTCTTTGTGTGACAGTTGTTAAACCTATTCAATTTACCAAAGTAAAACAAAAACGTAAATGATGTTGTCGCTGGTGGCAGATTTACCGTTCATTAGGTAACTAACAGCCGGACAATTAATGTAACTATAGTTTGGAGACAGGTCCCGGTGACATATAAAAGTGGATATACCTTTAGAGATTGAATGTACTAGAGCGATAGTCTTGTACTCTCACACACTGCAAACAAAGGGCGCCTGAATATGGACAGGGTTCGTATAATAACATAAAAAGCAGTTTAAGTCTTTGAACGACATTTGCAATTTTCTGATTCACCCTAAACATACAGCCAAAGTGCATGTTGTGATTGTGTCAATTGTAAACTAGTTGAATTACATTTGAAATGTTATGTGATGTGTTTTCTATCACAAATCCGAATAACTGAATGGTATCATTGTTTTTATTTTCAATGTGTAGTCAGGCGGGGACATTCATTTCTTGTCTGAAAACTAACACCGGAGCTGGATGTGACGGATCTACAACCGTAGCTACCATGGCGACGACAGCAGACACTGCTATGCAAGCTGTAACCGGCTGCAGTAAGTGCTCACTTCATTCTGTATTGTGCTAATTGTATTGTGTGAAGTCCCCGGCTAAACATAGTTTACTATCTAATCTTGGCCCCATGATCTGAAATAACGAAGGCATATATTTCCGACGCTCTCTTAACACTCATATGATCTTGATTTAAAGCTAATGAATAGTAATTACGACTACCCAAATATTAAGAGACATTTCAAAATTAAGAATATATTCGGTGAACTCATGAACTGGCAGCTACTTTATATCTTGCCATCTTAAATTGTGTTTTGAAACTGGAAAAAGTTCAAGATTTGTTGGCGATTGTTTAATCCTCCCCTTGGTGTTGAATGTTTAAGCACTTTAAAGTGTAGACAGATTCCGTGATATTGCCTGGTTCACAGCACGATCCATCTGTCTCAATTGTATCCTAAATATCCGGTGTACAGCTCTAATAGTTCAATTAAACAGTGAAGGTCAGTTTGGCTGGTTTGACTGAGAAATGAACAATGTACGAGTATTAATCAATTTGTTTAAGAACTGAAGTTGACGTTTCCGATAGGTTAAAGTTCAAACACTGAATCTACAGATTTATGATTCAGAGTAAATCCTATGTTTTCAGCTCAGACTGCTGGCTGTGTGTGTGAAGCGACCTACGCAAAAGCTGACATTGCAGATGACACCAAGAAATGCACGTGAGTAGAATATCCATTTCAAAACAGAAGCACATTCAATAAATCAAACACAATTTCAACGTTTCTATCAAGTCTAATTGTTTGTAATTTGTGAGTTATATGTTGTCGATTGTAACGGTTACAATCTGAGATTTAAGGAAACAATCCATCTGAAGAAGGGAACAATTTGTATGACAGTTGTGAAACTTGTTCGATTCAATCTAATGAAGAACCAATGATATAGGTGATGCTGTCAGTGTCAGGCCAATAATGTAACTATATTGCAAGAATAGGTGTTGGTAACGTATAACAATGATATACGTTTGGAGATTGAATATGATAGAGCGACATATATAAGTGCTCGTAAATAATGCGGCTACAGAGCGTCCGAATGTGGGTGGGGGACTCAACTTAAAAAGGAAATCTTCTCCATTATTCAAAACTTTACATACACCCAAACTAAGTGCCAGGTTTTACTGATGCTTTGTAAATTGTAAATTAGTTTAAATAATTAAATATCACACCTGATGTGTTTCGATCATGTGTTGGAATACATGAAGTAAAACATGTATTTTGTGTTTTGTTTGTGTAGTCAGGCGGGGACATTCATTACTTGTCTGAAATCCAAGGACGGAAATGGATGTGATGGAAGCTCAACTGTGGTAGCCTTAGCGACAGCAGCGGACACTGCCATGACTTCATCTATAACCGGCTGCAGTACGTACTCATTTCATTCTGTACAGTCCTTATGTTAGTCATTGAAGTCCATGGCTAACCATAGCTTACTGTCTAATCTGTGTCCTATGATCCGAAATCACGAAAGCATTGATTTCCGATGTGTTCGTAAGATTGATATGGTCATTATTCAAGCTAATGAACGTCAATTACGACTATCCAAGCATTGAGGGACATTTCAAATTATAGATTTTTTTATTATTATTAAATTATTATTCCAGAATATATTCTTTTAAATCTTAAAATTGCAGCTACTTATATTCTTACCTTTCTAAAGATATATATATATTGAAACTGGAAATACTTTTTGGCGATTTTTGAATCCCTAAACTCATGTTGAATGGTTTATCTCTTTGAATTTTACACAGATTCCATAATGTTGGTTGGTGCAGACGTTGCCCCTTTATATAAACTTATTCTCCTTATCATGTGTACAATTCAAATAGTTCACTCATAAGGTGAAGATCAGTTGGACATCTTTGGCTGACAAATGAACGATGTACCAGCGCTGTTGAAGAATTATAAGAACCTACGTCCATCTCAGATAGGATCAAACGTGCGTTTGCAAACTGAAGTTGACGTTTCATATAGGTTTAAGTTCAAATGCTTACTCTACTGACCCATGATTGAGAGTAAATATGTTGTTTTCAGCTCAGACTGCTGGCTGTGTGTGTGAAGCGACCTACGCAAAAGCTGACATTGCAGATGACGCCAAAAAATGCACGTGAGTAGAATATCCATTTCAAAACAGAAGCACATTCAATAAATCAGACACAGTTTCAACGTTTCTATCAGGTTTCATTGTTTATCAGATCTGAAGCACATAATGTCAATTGTTACGGAAACGATGTATGGGTTATGAAAACAATCTGTCTGAAAAATAGAACTAGTTGTGTGACAGTTGTTAAACCTATTCAATTTACCAAAGTAAAACAAAAACGTAAATGATGTTGTCGCTGGTGGCAGATTTACCGTTCATTAGGTGACTAACAGCCGGACAAGTAATGTAACTATAGTTTGGAGACAGGTCACGGTGACATATAAAAGTGGAAATACCTTTAGAGATTGAATGTACTAGAGCGATAGTCTTGTACTCTCACAAATAGCAATCAAAGGGCGCCTGAATGTGGACAGGGTTCGTATAATTACATAAAAAGCAGTTTAAGTCTTTGAACGACATTTTCAATTTTCTGATTCACCCTAAACATACAGCCAAAGTGCATGTTGGTGTTTATGTGATTGTGTCAATTGTAAACTAGTTGAATTACATTTGAAATGTTATGTGATGTGTTTTCGATCACAAATTCGAATAACTGAATGATATCATTGTTTTTATTTTCAATGTGTAGTCAGGCGGGGACATTCATTTCTTGTCTGAAAACTAACACCGGAGCTGGATGTGACGGATCTACAACCGTAGCTAGCATGGCGACGACAGCAGACACTGCTATGCAAGCTGTAACCGGCTGCAGTAAGTGCTCATTTCATTCTGTATAGTGCTAATTGTATTGTGTGAAGTCCCCGGCTAAACATAGTTTACTATCTAATCTTGGCCCCATGATCTGAAATAACGAAGGCATATATTTCCGACGCTCTCTTAACACTCATATGATCTTGATTTAAAGCTAATGAATGGTAATTACGACTACCCAAGTATTAAGAGACATTTCAAAATTGAGAATATATTCTGTGAACTCATGAACTGGCAGCTACTTTCTATCTTGCCATCTTAAATTGTGTATTGAAACTGGAAAAAGTTCACGAAATATGAAGATTTGTTGGCGATTGTTTAATCCTCCCCTTCATGTTGAATGTTTAAGCGCTTTGAAGTGTAGACAGATTCCGTAATATTGCCTGGTTCACAGCACGATCCATCTGTCTCAATTGTATCCTAAATATCCGGTGTACAGCTGTAATAGTTCAATTAAACAGTGAAGGTCAGTTTGGCTGGTTTGACTGAGAAATGAACAATGTACGTGTATTAATCAATTTGTTTAAGAACTGAAGTTGACGTTTCCGATAGGTTAAAGTTTAAACACTGAATCTACAGATCTATAATTCAGAGTAAATCTTATGTTTTTAGCTCAGACTGCTGGCTGTGTGTGCGAAGCGACCTACGCAAAAGCTGACATTTCGGATAACACCAAGAAATGCACGTGAGTAGAATAATCATGCCAAAACCGAAGCACATTCAATAACTCAGTTTAATTGTTTATCAGTTGTTAATCAGATGTTGCCAACTGTTACGGTTAGGGTCTGAGGGTTGATGTCACAATCTGTCTAGAAGAATAGATTGAGAATCTCCCCCAGTGTCTTCTGATATTCTGATATCAAATATATCAACACGTGTTGATAGAAGTAACAGATATCCGAGGCTTTCCGAGTGTTGATTTATTTGATATCAGAATACACAAGGGTGAGTTTATTTTTATCATCAAAAATCATTGTTCATTGCGTTACAATGAAAAGTGTATATCCGTGAACAGAACTGTGTCAGTTGACTTCCAATTGGGTGATGTCATTGAATTATTGTGACGGCGACAGGGCACTGTACAAAATCTATTTTATAAACGATATCTCCTAGGATATATCGTTTGATCTCACAAAAGCGATATCTCCTGTGGAACCCAGTTTACGATGATAAAACCATTTGTATGACAGTTGTTAAACCTTTTCGATTCATCCAAATAAGAACCAATCATAAAGTATGTTATCATTGGGAGAATTTCTACTGTTCGTTAGATAACTATCAGCCGGTCCAGTATTGAACTATTGTTTGAAAATAGGTATTGGTAACATATAACGATGGATATATCTTTGGAGATAGACTGTATAGAGCGATATATATGTACTCTTACATCTGTCGACAAGGGCGCCCGAATGTGGATAAATAAATAGCAATTGTTTTATACACCCAAGACTATTTTACACTCAAACAAAGTGCCCCTTGGTTGATGTGATGTGGATTGTAAAGTAGTATTACATTTTAAGTTATAACAGCTGTGTTTTCGATCACATATCCCAATAACTGAATGAACTCATTTCCTTTATGTTCAATGTGTAGTCAGGCGGGGACATTCCTTTCTTGTCTGAAAACCAAGACCGGAACCGGATGTGACGGATCAACAACCGTGTCAGCCTTGGCGACAGCAGTAGATACTGTCATGAAAGCTGTAACCGGCTGCAGTACGTGCTCATTTCATTCTATTAACACTAACCTGTGTCTCATGATGTGAAATAACCAAGGCATAGATTTGCGAAGCTCTCTTCACACTATGGGCGTTATTCAAGCTATTGAAGGTTAATATCGACTGCGCTAGCATTTAGACACATATTTTAATCAAGCATATAGTCTCGTAAAATCTGCTATTTATTATCTTACTATTTGTTGGCGATAGTGTAATTCTGAAGGTCATTTTGACTGTTTTCGCTGAAAAATGAACGATGTTCTCGAGAGCGCTATCAAATGTATTATGAGAACCTATAGTCATAGTAACCGATAGGATAAACTGTATTTAAGGAGGTTCTTTACCAATTTAAAATTTAATTTTTTTTTTTATAGTTCACTACATACATGAAAAAGATATGCTTAATTCATTGATGTTATAAAACAAAATAGGGGTCACGTGCTCGTTTTTGAAATATGAGCTCCCATTGTAGGTTGGGGTGCCCATAAAATACATTTTTCACTATCATTTCTCACTATCATCATGATAAAACAATGATCATATTTCATAATCATGGCCTTAGTTTGATAAAGGTGTTATGGTTACGCGTTTATGCAAGACGAAATGCAATAATTGTATTGTTATTGTGAAGCTTTTTACCTAAAATTTACAAATTGCTATTGTTGTCTATTAAACATAAGTATTATGTCAATTAATCTCAAGATTTGCTTGAAAAATATCACTGTTTGGTAGAAAAACAATTCAACAACAAAATTAACCACAAACAAATCATATGTATCCAGGCTAATAGTTGCAAGGGAGATAACTCTTACTGAATATATGAATATTACTGAATAGCTTTATCATAAAACAAATATATATTTCACAATTATAATACAATGTTTTTATTATCATATTTCTAGAGAGTTATTTAAGTTTCTAATGTGCATGTCGAACACTGTTACTGACAGTGTGCAAGGCTACAGCGCTATGTGGCTACATGGTCTATCTGGATATGACAACTGAGGATGCTCAGAAACAATGGTAAAGAACCTCCTTAACAATTCGTTAACAAACTGAATTTAACTTTTGATAGAGGTTTAATTTCAAATATGTACTCTACTGACCTATAATTGAGTGTAAATCTGTTGTTTTCAGCTCAGACTGCTGGTTGCCTCTGTGAAGTCGCCTACGCACAAGCTGACCTTGCGGATGACACCAAGAAATGCACGTTAGTAATATAGTATTTCCATTGTTCAAAAACAGAAGCACTTAAATAAATCAGACGCAGTGTCATCGTCCTTACAAAGGCTCACTATATGTTAACTGGGAACCTGATATTTCAATGGTTACGGTAACAGTCTTGAGGGTTAAAGAGACAATCTGCCTGAAGAATAGAAACATTGTAAACTCATCTGCAAAAGAAACGTCCCCATACAAAATACAAGATATTTCAATAGACGGGCGATAAATGCGACTGAAACAGATTTACATCTGTCTTCAGAACCCAACAATACTAAATGTGAATTTTCAAAACAATATCTATTCATAACTCTAAGAAACACAAGTTTTAAGAAATGGTCGTTTTGGAATCTCCTTAACTAGACGAGATAGAAGCCTCAAATAGCCAGTATTGGCTTGTTTTGTGACGTCCTACAGTAATGACGCGTCAACAAATTTAAATCAAAGAAGGTTATTTATGTCGAGGATATCTTTAATTAATTAAACTTAATATATAAAATATATATTAAACCAAATATTGTGGGCCAAAAGCATCTATAAAAAGCGATTTTAGCACCCCATGTGTATTTGAACAGATGTAAAAATAAAAGAAGCATACTCTGATGTATGAAATTGTGAATATTTCTATACAAAACATGTGGCTACCAAATCCATTCAAAATCTACCTTCTCCGACATCAATATTTCATTTTATACTGTTTTTAAAATCTGAGGACGTTTCTTTTGCACGTGAGTTTATGACAATTTAAAACCTGTTCCATTCACCCTTAGAACCAATACGTAATGTTGCTGTATCTGGCCGCAGGCGTTCAAATCATTGATATTATTTATATGTGCTGGATAAAACAATTTTGTATTAAAACCCTAAGCTGTAAATTGTTCATCTTTGATAAAGAAATCTTCGTGAAAGCGCATTGGCCACAAAATACGCGTGAAATACGCGAAATAAACCATATATTCGGGAATCGCTGTCCTTTTATGAATATATACGTTCACAACTGGTTCCATTCCTTACAGGGCAGTGAAGGCCTACATCAGCTGTTTGAAGGCGAATACGGGTATGGGATGTGACGGCGCGACTACAGTAGTGCAACTCGCCACGGCTGCTGAATCAACGGCGTCGGGAATAACTGGCTGCAGTAAGTGGTATTCTTTTTACTTTTATATTCTATCTTTTCAAATGTGTAATGGATCCGGAGCAGTGGATTCGTTAAAAGTAGTCAACAGTTCTTCGGAGCCCAATGGATAAAAGCACTGATTTAACGAACGATGTATATAATTATAATAATTGGGATATTTTACTGACGTCATCACCATGGATCAATATTGGTTAACTGGAACGTTCATTACAAAAAATGGCCTGTGTCAAACGGAAGTTCTAATGTGTTTACGAACTTAAACACTCACTTACCAGCGGGGACAGAATTGAAATGTATATTGATGATGCTATTCTCGTCAAGGAGACCAGGTTTTCCGTGTAGGTGATTTGCTGGTGAAACTACATCACAACTGGGATGTATATTATATATTATGCAATTGTACCGCGCCTAGTTTCCAGGCTAGGCTAGATATTAAGAAGTAGACCTGTGTGGGTACACCTTCTCCTCTCACAGTGAGTTTACTGTTTCTTCAGGTTGTTGATCAGCTTTTGATGGAAACACTGCATTATACTAGTTAAATATTATCATAATTATTAAAAGTAACTTATGAGAAAACATTAGACGTATTTGGTCTTGTACATTTCGTCTGTATTCTAAGAATGAGCATGCGAGTTCTACAACACGTCAACTCCGTCCCTTCCTCCTCGCTGATATATGATACACGCTTGACATGGGGGTAGATTATTGCCATTATTACACTTTGCAAAGTGCAGTTTACTGAAGATATTAAAGAGAGTTCCAATAGTTCCAATAACAGCTTTTCAGCCTTCAACAAATGAATAAAAACGATCGTCAGTGTGTCAATCTGTGAGTGAGTGTTGCATTACCGTTTTCTTGCATCAATGAGCTTGTCTTTGAGATTAACAACAGAGATTAACACCTAACGCTTTATTTTTTAATCCTCAGACTTGTTAGACTTTACTTCTCATTATGTATTCCGTTACTGTCGTTCCTCTAGACTCCACCATCTCTGAGTTGTGTCATTACCGGCAACCTGTCCTCAGCGTATTGACAGGAATATATATCCCTCTCCCCTTCTGTTTTTAAGTTTAAATGTATGTCATAAAATGTTAAATATTCAACCATGTTGTATATCAACTTCCCAATGCAAGGCATAACTCTTGCCAGTCTCCATTACTGGCTGATTTAGGCCTTGCAGTATTTCCTTAAGAAATCTGTGTTTGGAAATCCAGGCCCGCTATGCATTTCTGGTGCAGCGATTCACTATATTGACACAACAAAGCGAGGGAAATACCGCAAGGGTTAAATCAACCAGTAATGGAGACTGGCGAGAGTTATGCCCTGCGTTTGGATGTTAGTTGTATATATGTCAGTTGGCGTGTGAGATAAGCTTTCTGTAGGCACACTGGGACGCGCTTAGCAGCATACATGTTCTCCTAATGGTAGAGTTTACCTCGCGTTACTCACGAAGTGGAAGCTTAATATACACCCCTTCTTGTTTGTTCATTTCAATCGTTAATATTGTTACAGGATGGATATAACATAGATAATGTAAAGTCACACCTGCACAGCCCTCACGCAATAATTGTTTTTAATCTGATATAACTCCTGAAAATATTATCACATTCTACCATAGAACCAAATTGGAACTCATTTGAAATCTCAAAAGTTAATGTAATATAAATGATCTGCGATGTTTAATTTGTTTTTAAAACAATGTCTTCTGTTGCATCAATAGTTAACAAAAGGAGATGTATATGCCTCAATAAACCACTTTTTCTTTTAATAATGTGCAATTGTGCAATTGTGTCTTTAATCAACTGTATAAACACGGGACGGAGAACATATGTTTCGTGTTTCCATTTGTACTGTAATATTGCTTCAGCTCTCGCTAGTACAACGTGTGGGTGTGAGTTGGCCTACGCTAAAGCTGACATCAGTGACGATACAAAGCTGTGCACGTAAGTTCTTTACATCTATATTTACATAGTTACAACTATATTTACATATTTACATCTATATCTACATATTTACATCTATATCTACATATTTACATCTATATCTACATATTTACATCTATATCTACATATTTACATCTATATCTACATATTTACATCTATATCTACATATTTACAACTATATATCAGTAACATGATGTCATTTCTGGAAGCATTGTGAAACAATTTAACCATTTAATAAAAGTACTGATCGGGATGCAAACTAGCGAAAATAAGAGAAATGTTGATTTCGATTGAACTTGTTGGTACGATTGGTTCGTGGCATTATTTCATTTTATGTAACTACAAGTGAGACATTAATAAAATTATCTGTCTGTCTGTCTGGCACGACTTCCGGGAATTGTATGAACTCTACACAAGAGGGTTATAGGGGATAAAGAGAACGAAGGCTATATCTGCTTTAAATACTGCTTGTAATGTCAACATAAATTGGTAGAGAACACTTCATAGACGAGGTAGGGTTTAACGAGCAGTAGTGTAAACATTTACATGTAGACGGTCAGGAGATTGGTTAAACAATAGGTATTTTACTCTGTCATTTTGTAAATGTAATCAGGCATATCCACAAGCAATGTACACCCTTTATGCACTACTTGGAAAGGTTCTTCAGAAAAAATTGGTGGAGGATTTAACAAATGGAATCAAACATCTTTGTTACGGAGAAAAATATTTATGGAACTCTGTATTTTCAACCAGAGAAACGAAGACGTACGTAGACTGTTTGAAGGATAAAGCTGCTACGGGATGTGCGGATGCAAAGTCGGCACTGGTTACAGCTGCAAAGACAACCATGTCCGGAATTACAGGAGGTGCTTGCAGTAAGTACAGAACACTACTGGTTTGATGTTAATTGTCGGTTGTAGCGTGGCCGATTGCGAGCTGCTATTTTTTTCATAAGTTAACAGCTAATGAATCTGTAGAGAAAATTAAAATTAAATGCTTCGAAAAGTTTATTTTTCTATATGGACCTTAGGGCTGGACAATTTTGAACTGATTTTTGTTATATATACATCATTCTTAAAAAATGACAATTGTTTCGTCATTACATGTACATGTAAAAGTTGATAACTTACGGTATATGTTTTAGATATTCTTAACTTTCATATAAGTTCATCTATACTTATATGAGAGATGAAAAACATACATGTGTTTATTATAAATGAATAAGTAATTAGTTTATACTATTTCGTCATTGCCAGCTATCGCGTCTACAGTGTGTGAGTGTGATGCGGATTACGCTGCCTTAGATGTCTCCACAGATGCTCTTAAATGCACGTAAGTACTGAAGTGTGCGTATTATCAATGAATGAATACATTGTACTCAACTACAAAATATAGTTTGCTTTGAAGCTCTACAACACTTGCTCTTGTTGCATCGAGGGTGTGTCTATTTACCATTAAATGTTAAGAAATACCATATTGTTTTACTACTAATAATAATCCATTTTTTAAACATTATTTCCATGCTAAAAAGCACAATTCTAGAGCACAAGTTATATTATCCCGTAGAAAGTGTACCTTTGTCCGTAGTTATTTTATTTTATTTCAATAGAGACATGGATAAAGTATACCTTTTTAAGAAATACACAATTCAATATTTTAATCTTTGGCTCATTTTGTGTGTTCTAGAGCAAGCAAGAACTACATCAGTTGTCTTCTTGGCAAAACTGGCACTGGCTGTACGGGAACCACCCTTATCGTCTCGGCAACCACAACAGAAACAGCCATCACCACCATCGGCGCCTCCTGCAGTAGGTTTCACGTACCTCTATAGAAAACCCTGCCATGTCGGATAGTGATATTTTAACTAGGCCTCATATTTTCGAAGCTGTCTTAGTGCTAAGATAGTCGTAAGCCAATGGTAATGTATGGCACTTACGAGTATCTTATAATATATCTCGAAAATATTGGTCCATGGCCTTCTTTCACAAAATAGCTTTTACTAAGGTTAACCTAACTCCCATCTTTTAACAGTGTACTAAGATTACTATAGTGACTTTCGATCAACTTAGTGCTTTGTGAAAGCCTAAGGAGGCCTAGGTCCTCATATTACATAAAGCCGACGCAAGTCTATGACATGATAGCAAGGGCACATAGCTCATTAATATAGACTGTGTTTAGTCTCCAACATGAGGAGGTGTCTGAAAATTTTTTTTATTTAATTTTATTATTGTTTCAATTAAGACTAATTCTTTCTAAACTTCGTCCTGTTAAGTTTAACTATCTCTGGCCTGAAACATTATTATGGTAGCGTAGAGCAAGATACATTTGTTTCATTTACGCTTTACAAAATGGGCAAGAGAAGTGTGTTCCTGCAAACTGTAAGTAAACTTGAGTAAGAACTAAATAGATTATGCCACAGGAATAATCAAAATCATACAATAATAACGAAATGTAATTTTAAAAGAATTTAATAATTCAGTGAACGTATTTTTTTCTTCAATGCACAGTAAATACTTCTATCCTCACTTTTCCAGCAAAGACATCTGTGTGTGATTGTGAAATCACCTACGCCAAAGCAGACATATCCAGTAATGCAAATAAATGCACGTAAGTAGTTGTTAAAACCTAATAATTGTTTAACACTGTATTTTTTATAACAATACCATAAATTTTATCAGATGATAATTTTACAATGCTTACTGGGGAAGTATTATGCCACGACGTAATATTGTCAGCCATCAACTGTATCATGTTTTCCTGATAATAATGGTATTATTATATAGCAAAGCCAAATTGTTTACGAAATGAACGTCTGGTGAAAACCAGTAACATAAAATAAGGCCGAAATGATTTGTTTAGTTTATGAATTATTAGCTCTATCTTTAAACCACGGGATTCTCGACTGTAGGTATAGTTAAAGTGATAATCTGGATATAGTTAAAGTGATAATCTGATATATTGTGGGTTCGCTACATTTCCTCTCGAATGGTTTTGCTGCTGCCTGTTCCTATAAACGTTTCCTTTAAAACGTTTGTGCTTTTACTTATCTGCCTTCATGGTTTTGGCATTGAATAAAACTAAGTTAATTTACACATTTGCTTACAGCGCCACGAAAGCCCTCACGACGTGTATAATGCTGTCTATTGATAACGGGTGCGGTGAAACCACCACGAAGACCAATGTGGGAACTGTAGCGACTGCCTCCTTCACTGCGCTCAGCACTAACTGTGGTACGTCTTTGCTGTGTTGTTTTGTAGCTTAATACAGTGTTTTAGGTTTTGTGAAAGCGGTGTAATGTCGGTTGCAGTTTGTGGATGGAGAAGGATATGTAATTTTAGTTAACTTCAATGTCTTAGATTCCGTGAAATGTTCTCTAAGAGTGTGATATAATTAGTTTCCTTTGAAATCAATCTATTTCAACCTTAAGTTTATGGACGTTAGTCTTAGTATATAGTAGCCTTGAAAACTTTCTAAAATGTAACAGAGTTTTGAAAGTCCAGAGTGTAAATCCACTTTCTTTTCTGAGACCAACCATACAACCAAATGCTGTCTTCAAATTGGTTAAGATCAAACATAAAGCTTAAATCTGCTTGGAAACGGCAATCAGGTTCCTAATATACTTAAACAAGGAATGGGGTACTATACAATTTATAATTGTACGTTATATAAAATGACCTTTCTTGACATATTTGATAATTTGAAATAATATTGACAATAACACCATTATGGTGAGATTAATAAAGTCGTTCTAACAAGGTCAGTTCTTATGTGAACCTTACTGTCATTCCCTTTACGTTCTCATTAAAGCCACCACTCCCACCTGCGATTGCCAAGCAACATTTAATGCGGCCGATGTCACCGTCAGCGCCAAATGCACGTAAGTATCCACACGTTGTTGAACCTCAATAGGAAGTCATTAACCAGAACTGGCAACCTTTTCAAAACATATCTACACAATTTAATAAATCCAGTATATTAACTTGGAAATGTGTCGTCTCAGAAAATCGCTTATTCTGAAAATTGAACTTTATGTTTCACCCCACAAATTGGAAAAAAATTGAAACTCTAAAAGCTCTAAAATTGGAAAAAATACTATTGGTAGAATTAACGTTTCCTTCAAAGCTAATGAATGCTTTGTTTACATTCCAGTTCCGCCAATGCGCTTATAACGTGTCTCGATGGCATTTCAAGTGCAACGGAGACTGCGTGTGACGGGACTCAAATCACGACTGACCTGAAGACTAACGCTACCACATCGGTTCAAACTGCTCTCTGCTCTTTCGGTAAGCAACTGTTTTGATAACTCAAATATATGTGGAGGCAATCAAGAAACCACTAATGGCAGTTGGGGTGTAACTTTAACACGCCTACATGCAGATGTGGAGATCTTGAAGTTCAGGGTGCAGCGAGGAAAGTAGAAACATTGAGTTGGGGTGGATGAGTGATATATGGAGTTGTGATTGACAGATTGGATTAATTAAATCTTGAGGTCTCTATAAACCATACATATTTCACACATCTTGCGTCAGTCAAAGACTTCATACTTCAAGACCCATTTATAGACCCACTTAAAAACCTACTTAAATACCCACCTAAAGACCCACTTAACGACAAACTTACTTAAAGACCCATTTAAAGACCCATTTAAAGACCCACTTAAACACCTACTTAAAGACACACTGAAAGAACCACTTAAAAACACACTTAAAGACACACATAAAGCCGTCCACGGTTTAATGCCTTTCCTCCAGCTGATCTTTGGCACGAGTTCGATCATAACCAACGCTAAACGATTGAGCGTATAGGTTAAATCGGTTAAGAGAAAAGTACAAACGTTTGTCTATAACCGCAGTATACTTCAGCCCCAAGCAAACCGCACCTAAGTGATATGAGAGTTTGGTGACTCCCAGAGAACTGGTATTTGTCAGCTTTTTGTCGTGAAGCTAAAATGAAAAATGAGAGCCTTATGCACGTATTTTGAAATAACATTGATATATTTCGAGCTATGTCCAAAGGTCAAATAAATACAGTTTTAGGAGACATGATGAATGGGGTTCCTCAAATATATACATAAAGAGTGATGTTCCCCATTGTTTCCCTGTTTCTAAGGTACACAAACCATTATTGTAACTGTGTCTGATTTTTTTCAGGTTCGAGAGTCGAAGCTTCATCCTTCCTAGCGGTCTTCTTGATGACTATGTCCGTACTTGTTATCTCCCTTTAGATCTGGAGTTATCTCCCGTTTGCTCAATGACGTGTTTCACCGTATTATGACTAATGTTTTCGTACTTTGTTAGTGCTGTGATCTTAAAGAGTGCCAAATCTTGTACACGTTTTACTGTTAAACACACACCTCTTGTCTCGCTACTTTCACAGAGGAACGCTTTCTAACTAACACTACGTATTAGAGGCAGATAGAAAGAGGAAATAACAATGCTGGAAAATGAAGAACATGTCTTAAAATGAATTGGAAATCATGAAAACAATTTAGAAGATTCATTCTTTAGTTAATTAGAAAACAAACTCGAAATATATCACTTTTTTGCTGGCTGATACAGATGACGTCAGATTCATAAGGATCTTTCCGACAAGACATCAGCCAATAAGAAACTTGTATAATTCACGTCACAACAATTTTGGCAAATTTAATTTTCAAATATAATATTTATTATATATTAATACATAATTAGTTCATTTCTTCAATGAACACGAACATATCGACAGGTGGTTGCAATGTGACGCTTTTGACAGATTCAGGATTATGCATTTGTTAGACAGACGTCTATTTTGTCTATCTATCCTGTAACGCTCTTTGATGACGCATTGAGCGCGTTTTCGTCTTGAACAAAACAGCGCTCTGCTGAAAAAGATTCGTTACAAACAAAAAATTTGAGAACATGAAATAAAATATTTTGAAGAAATGTGTCTCGTGTTATAATTGACGTCTTCATAAGAATTGAAGTTTGTTATGTAAATATGATAAACGTTGAATGATACGTCACACCATCATTATTATATCACCATCATTATTATATCACCATCATTATTATATCACCATCATTATTATATCACTATCATTCAGAGTTTGGCATATGTTCGAAGTTTAAACATCAAACATTTCCATAAAGAATGCGATTGCTGTCATATATCACGCTACCCCCACACGCACGTGAAGGATGAATATGTTATGTTTGGGTATTCTCTTCCCACAGAGGTTACCCCCTCCCTATTTCCGATCCTAACCTCTGTTCTGGAAGGCCTGAATTTCACGGGATTAATCCTCACACTGTATCCCTTTACCTATGAAAACTCATCTTTCAGCGGCCATATCGACCGAGTGACTACAAAGATATAGGCATTTGACTCTCAAGGGTCTTGCTTATTAGCATTTGTTCTTCGAATATGTCTTTACATAACACAAATGAACTATTTTTGGTATTTGTCTCTTTGGTCTTCTTTCTTTCGTGTTTATGATCAATTGTTTTCACAAAATCAAATAGCATATTTCGAGAAAAACATATTAAACGAGAAAACGTTTAGTTTACGTTTATTTTATCATTATGACGTGTCATTGGCAAATGTCACTTTTACAACGGCGTAGCTGTTTGCACAAATAGGTTCAATCAGGGCACTCCCTTTCTGCTCTCGATTAACAAAAACAGCAGAGGTTAGGATCGGAAATCTGAAGGGAGTAATCTCTGTGGGACGAGAATGGGTAATGAGATAAAAAGATGATTAACAATGACATGAAAAGCAAGTAAAGTTCTTATCCCGTGGATACCAGTGTTTGGTAGATTAATCGAGAGGCTATATATGTCAAGGTGCCGTGAATAGAAAAGTATTACTCACATGTCATGCTGCATGAAACATATTCCTAGTAATTAATGTCGTTTATATGTGGTGAAGCAAATAATGTTGTTTTAGAAATAAAACTCAACGTCACTTTAACATTCTCGCCCATGTCAACGTTTATTCGGTTCAGTTTCACAAAAGCCCTGATATAGAGTATGGGTCCTTGAGGAAACCACCTGACTAAGTAACTAAGTAGGTAACTAAGTAGGTAATTGATTGCTATTTTAACTCTTGCCCTTTTAATAATACACATTCGACTAAGTTATTATTTTTTAAAAATCTGTCTTAAATATATCACATAAAGACAATATTGTTTCCTACATCAGTTGGAATAGGCTATAATCAAATTGAGGTGCTTTAAAACATCTAATGCATCTAATACTTTCCTGTTTCTCGGTTGTGTCATCCTGAGCAAGAGCTGAACAGATATTCCGCACACTGCGTGTGTCGGATATTGTGGTTATTGTGCACGTAAATGACATTTAAAAATTAAATTGATAAAACAAATGTGTTTGCATCCACAATCATCATTTTATCAATCACAGCTATTTCATAAAAACTTCAAATTTAGGAACTATTTTCTAAAGAAAATGACCGTCCATGGAGACCCGTGAGAGGAGGCACCTGCAATTCTGATCAAGGTGAGCACTGATCCATTAAGAACCTCCGCAGTGTTTGAATAGCGGCCATGGAGAGATCCTTGACAGATCCCTGACAGAGATTACTCGTAGTCAATTGTGCAATCATTTTACAATCGCCATTGCACACGTACAAACACACACTGCTATCGTCTAATCCGAGTCACACTTCACTATTGGCAGTCTTCAATATAATCATTATATACAGTGTTTAACACTCTAAAATATTTTCCAATGATAGTTTGATTATAAAATATACAGGCGATATCTACAATATATTACATATCCTATATATTACATCCTAGTACATTGTTTTATTTCTCTTACAACATCTTATCATATATATGTGAGCTATCGGTTATGCTTGACATTTAACTTTCTGTGAGGAACACAACGAAAAATAAAACCAAGGGCAAAAGAAACGCTGGGTTTTATAAGTGTTGACCAAATTCGGATCCTTGTTTCAATACCATATTAGACACATTCTCAAAATGGTGTGGGGCCTTTGCGAGTCTGTAGAACGAAGTGTTTTCCTTTTTCTGACATCAGGAAGAATCCGTGCTGATGCACAGAAACATTCCTCAGCATTTTATCGTTTAGATTTCACCCACAAATATGCCTCGTTCCATCTGAGCAGCGACAGACAGAGATTTGTACAGAAATTGAAGTTTCTGAAACCATGAACACAAAATCACAATAAAAAAAACACTGAAACGTCTTAGAGACGTGGCCCTTAAGTGACAGACCTCTGGCATCTACGTAAACTATTTTTCACTGTCACGTCATCAGCAAGATATGCCTTTCAACACAAAGTCATCAGAAGGATAATCAGCAGACAAATAAGCTCGACCCGACAACAGTTCAAAGAATGCAAACCTGAACGCCATGCAGCACCTCTAGGACCATCTTGAGAGACACTTCCGGCAACGCCAGCACCCTCCACACGGCAGACAGACGTTGATGCTGGCACTGCAGGAAGAGTTGCGTCTGATCACTCTAGCCATCGTGACGAGACTGATATTGTCTGTTCGACTTCAGAGGAGGGCACACTCGACAGGGACTAGTAATAGTGACTCTAAACTCTTATTATTTGACAACAAAAGTAAAATGATCGAATTAGGGACAATCAACCATCTCTTATAAACGTACGCTCAGCTGAAAAAGCAACGTCACCACATTTCCAACTGTGTTAAAAAAATACTGCTGCCGGAGAAAGTAGATTTTGAATGTATTTGATAGACATATTCTTAGTAAAGAAGTTCTCACAAGTTCATACATCAGAATATAATGCTTGTATTTGTTTGTCTGTTCAAGTAGACTTGGAGTGTACAGATCGAGTTTTCAAAAACGATTTTTGCCAGAGTGTTTGGCATATAAGAAAAAATGAAGAAATTTAATTAATAAAATATGTTGTCGACATAAATAAACTTCTTGAATTTAAATTTGTTGACGCGTCTTTACTGTTAAGACGTCATAAAACAAGCCAAAACATCTTTTTTTTAACTCTGCAATCTCGTTCTTTAAACGTGTGTTTCTCAGAAATATGAACAGAATATGTTTTGAAATACCGAGTTTAGTTTAGTTGGCTTCTGAAGACATGATATATCACTGTTTCAGTCGTGTGTATCACTCGTAGATTGAATTATCTTAAATTTTGAGGGGTGACATTTCTTTTGAGGTTGTAAACACAACACCCAGTATCTAGATGCATGAGGCATAAGTGTTATCTTACCACGGTCTATATAATCGTGTGTGTTTATGAATTGGAGCTACGTACAAGTAACTAGATGTAACAATGACTTTTGAATCGTGCTAATGAAAGTCTCTTTATTCGAGTTTTTTTCTTGAAATACATTCCAGTACATTGAAGTATTGTTTGACATTTTGAAAAATACGTATTCTTGAAATACCACCAAAAGGAGTCTCTGTGAAATTGGTTGTCACCATCCCCCATTTCTCAAAGGGGTTCTTTCGAAGGAGTCGAACTGTTAGAGGAGGTGTAGCAGAGATCGATGGGGACGACCTCAATCTACTGTGTTAACAATGTCCCAGACTCGAAATGTTAGACGAGGTGTAGCAGAGATGGGGACGACCTCAATCTACTGTGTTAACAATGTCCCAGACTCGAAATGTTAGACGAGGTGTAGCAGAGATGGGGACGACCTCAATCTACTTTGTTAACATTGTCCCAGACTCGAAATGTTAGACGAGGTGTAGCAGAGATGGGGACGACCTCAATCTACTGTGTTTACAATGTCCCAGACTCGAAATGTTAGACGAGGTGTAGCAGAGATGGGGACGACCTCAATCTACTGTGTTAACAATGTCCCAAACTCGAAATGTTAGAGGAGGTGTAGCAGAGATGGGGACGACCTCAATCTACCGTGTTAACAATGTCCCAGACTCGAAATGTTAGAGGAGGCGTAGCAGAGACGGGGACGACCTCAATCTACTGTGTTAACAATGTCCCAAACTCGAAATGTTAGAGGAGGTGTAGCAGAGATGGGGACGACCTCAATCTACTGTGTTAATAATGTCCCAGACTCGAAATGTTAGAGGAAGTGTAGCAGAGATGGGGACGACCTCAATCTACTGTGTTAACAATGTCCCAGACTCGAAATGTTAGACGAGGTGTAGCAGAGATGGGGACGACCTCAATCTACCGTGTTAACAATGTCCCAGACTCGAAATGTTAGAGGAGGTGTAGCAGAGATGGGGACGACCTCAATCTACTGTGTTAATAATGTCCCAGACTCGAAATGTTGGAGGAGGTGTAGCAGAGATGGGGACGACCTCAATCTACTGTGTTAACAATGTCCCAGACTCGAAATGTTGGAGGAGGTGTAGCAGAGATGGGGACGACCTCAATCTACTGAGTTAATAATGTCCCAGACTCGAAATGTTGGAGGAGGTGTAGCAGAGATGGGGACGACCTCAATCTACTGTGTTAACAATGTCCCAGACTCGAAATGTTAGAGGAAGTGTAGCAGAGATGGGGACGACCTCAATCTACTGTGTTAACAATGTCCCAGACTCGAAATGTTAGACGAGGTGTAGCAGAGATGGGGACGACCTCAATCTACCGTGTTAACAATGTCCCAGACTCGAAATGTTAGAGGAGGTGTAGCAGAGATGGGGACGACCTCAATCTACTGTGTTAACAATGTCCCAGACTCGAAATGTTGGAGGAGGTGTAGCAGAGATGGGGACGACCTCAATCTACTGTGTTAATAATGTCCCAGACTCGAAATGTTGGAGGAGGTGTAGCAGAGATGGGGACGACCTCAATCTACTGTGTTAACAATGTCCCAGACTCGAAATGTTAGAGGAGGCGTAGCAGAGATGGGGACGACCTCAATCTACTGTGTTAACAATGTCCCAAACTCGAAATGTTAGACGAGGTTTAGCAGAGACGGGGACGACCTCAATCTACTGTGTTAACATTGTCCCAGACTCGAAATGTTGGAGGAGGTGTAGCAGAGATGGGGACGACCTCAATCTACTGTGTTAACAATGTCCCAGACTCGAAATGTTAGAGGAGGCGTAGCAGAGATGGGGACGACCTCAATCTACTGTGTTAACAATGTCCCAAACTCGAAATGTTAGACGAGGTTTAGCAGAGACGGGGACGACCTCAATCTACTGTGTTAACATTGTCCCAGACTCGAAATGTTGGAGGAGGTGTAGCAGAGATGGGGACGACCTCAATCTACTGTGTTAACATTGTCCCAGACTCGAAATGTTAGACGAGGTGTAGCAGAGATGGGGACGACCTCAATCTACTGTGTTAACAATGTCCCAGACTCGAAATGTTTGAGGAGGTGTAGCAGAGATCGATGGGGACGACCTCAATCTACTGTGTTAACAATGTCCCAGACTCGAAATGTTAGAGGAAGTGTAGCAGAGATGGGGACGACCTCAATCTACTGTGTTAACAATGTCCCAGACTCGAAATGTTAGACGAGGTGTAGCAGAGATGGGGACGACCTCAATCTACCGTGTTAACAATGTCCCAGACTCGAAATGTTAGACGAGGTGTAGCAGAGATGGGGACGACCTCAATCTACTGTGTTAACAATGTCCCAGACTCGAAATGTTGGAGGAGGTGTAGCAGAGATGGGGACGACCTCAATCTACCGTGTTAACAATGTCCCAGACTCGAAATGTTAGAGGAGGTGTAGCAGAGATGGGGACGACCTCAATCTACTGTGTTAATAATGTCCCAGACTCGAAATGTTAGAGGAGGCGTAGCAGAGATGGGGACGACCTCAATCTACTGTGTTAACATTGTCCCAGACTCGAAATGTTAGAGGAGGTGTAGCAGAGATGGGGACGACCTCAATCTACTGTGTTAACAATGTCCCAAACTCGAAATGTTAGAGGAGGTGTAGCAGAGATGTGGACGACCTCAATCTACTGTGTTAACAATGTCCCAGACTCGAAATGTTAGAGGAGGTGTAGCAGAGATGGGGACGACCTCAATTTCTGTGTTAACAATGTCCCAGACTCGAAATGTTGGAGGAGGTGTAGCAGAGATGGGGACGACCTCAATCTACTGTGTTAACAATGTCCCAGACTCGAAATGTTAGACGAGGTGTAGCAGAGATGGGGACGACCTCAATCTATTGTGTTAACAATGTCCCAGACTCGAAATGTTGGAGGAGGTGTAGCAGAGATGGGGATGACCTCAATTTACTGTGTTAACAATGTCCCAGACTCGAAATGTTAGAGGAGGTGTAGCAGAGATGGGGACGACCTCAATCTACTGTGTTAACAATGTCCCAGACTCGAAATGTTGGAGGAGGTGTAGCAGAGATGGGGACGACCTCAATCTACTGTGTTAACAATGTCCCAGACTCGAAATGTTAGACGAGGTGTAGCAGAGATGGGGACGACCTCAATCTACTGTGTTAACAATGTCCCAGACTCGAAATGTTAGACGAGGTGTAGCAGAGATGGGGACGACCTCAATCTACTGTGTTAATAATGTCCCAGACTCGAAATGTTAGAGGAGGTGTAGCAGAGATGGGGACGACCTCAATCTACCGTGTTAACAATGTCCCAGACTCGAAATGTTTGAGGAGGTGTAGCAGAGATGGGGACGACCTCAATCTACTGTGTTTACATTGTCCCAGACTCGAAATGTTAGACGAGGTGTAGCAGAGATGGGGACGACCTCAATCTACTGTGTTAACAATGTCCCAGACTCGAAATGTTAGACGAGGTGTAGCAGAGATGGGGACGACCTCAATCTACTGTGTTAATAATGTCCCAGACTCGAAATGTTAGAGGAGGTGTAGCAGAGATGGGAACGACCTCAATCTACCGTGTTAACAATGTCCCAGACTCGAAATGTTAGAGGAGGTGTAGCAGAGATGGGGACGACCTCAAACTACTGTGTTAACAATGTCCCAGACTCGAAATGTTGGAGGAGGTGTAGCAGAGATGGGGACGACCTCAACCTACTGTGTTAACATTGTCCCAGACTCGAAATGTTAGAGGAGGTGTAGCAGAGATGGGGACGACCTCAATCTACTGTGTTAACAATGTCCCAGACTCGAAATGTTAGACGAGGTGTAGCAGAGATGGGGACGACCTCAATCTACTGTGTTAACAATGTCCCAGACTCGAAATGTTAGACGAGGTGTAGCAGAGATGGGGACGACTTCAATCTACTGTGTTAACAATGTCCCAGACTCGAAATGTTAGAGGACGTGTAGCAGAGATGGGGACGACCTCAATCTACTGTGTTAACATTGTCCCAGACTCGAAATGTTGGAGGAGGTGTAGCAGAGATGGGGACGACCTCAATCTACTGTGTTAACAATGTCCCAGACTCGAAATGTTAGAGGAGGTGTAGCAGAGATGGGGACGACCTCAATCTACCGTGTTAACATTGTCCCAGACTCGAAATGTTAGACGAGGTGTAGCAGAGATGGGGACGACCTCAATCTACTGTGTTAACAATGTCCCAGACTCGAAATGTTAGACGAGGTGAAGCAGAGATGGGGACGACCTCAATCTACTGTGTTAACAATGTCCCAGACTCGAAATGTTAGAGGAGGTGTAGCAGAGATGGGGACGACCTCAATCTACTGTGTTAACATTGTCCCAGACTCGAAATGTTAGAGGAGGTGTAGCAGAGATGGGGACGACCTCATTCTACTGTGTTTACATTGCCCCAGACTCGAAATGTTAGACGAGGTGTAGCAGAGATGGGGACGACCTCAATCTACTGTGTTAACAATGTCCCAGACTCGAAATGTTAGAGGAGGTGTAGCAGAGATGGGGACGACCTCAATCTACTGTGTTAACAATGTCCCAGACTCGAAATGTCAGACGAGGTGTAGCAGAGATGGGGACGACCTCAATCTACTGTGTTAACAATGTCCCAAACTCGAAATGTTGGAGGAGGTGTAGCAGAGATGGGGACGACCTCAATCTACTGTGTTAACAATGTCCCAGACTCGAAATGTTAGAGGAGGTGTAGCAGAGTTGGGGACGACCTCAATCTACTGTGTTAACAATGTCCCAAACTCGAAATGTTAGACGAGGTTTAGCAGAGATGGGGACGACCTCAATCTACTGTGTTAACATTGTCCCAGACTCGAAATGTTAGACGAGGTGTAGCAGAGATTGGGACGACCTCAATCTACTGTGTTAACATTGTCCCAGACTCGAAATGTTAGACGAGGTGTAGCAGAGATGGGGACGACCTCAATCTACTGTGTTAACATTGTCCCAGACTCGAAATGTTAGACGAGGTGTAGCAGAGATGGGGACGACCTCAATCTACTTTGTTAACATTGTCCCAGACTCGAAATGTTAGACGAGGTGTAGCAGAGATGGGGACGACCTCAATCTACCGTGTTAACAATGTCCCAGACTCGAAATGTTAGAGGAGGTGTAGCAGAGATGGGGACGACCTCAATCTACTGTGTTAACAATGTCCCAGACTCGAAATGTTAGACGAGGTGTAGCAGAGATGGGGACGACCTCAATCTACTGTGTTTACATTGTCCCAGACTCGAAATGTTAGAGGAGGTGTAGCAGAGATGGGGACGACCTCAATCTACTGTGTTAACAATGTCCCAGACTCGAAATGTTAGACGAGGTGTAGCAGAGGTTGGGACGACCTCAATCTACTGTGATAACAATGTCCCAGACTCGAAATGTTAGAGGTGGTGTAGCAGAGATGGGGACGACCTCAATCTACTGTGTTAACAATGTCCCAGACTCGAAATGTTAGAGGAGGTGTAGCAGAGATGGGGACGACCTCAATCTACTGTGATAACAATGTCCCAGACTCGAAATGTTAGAGGTGGTGTAGCAGAGATGGGGACGACCTCAATCTACTGTGTTAACAATGTCCCAGACTCGAAATGTTAGAGGTGGTGTAGCAGAGATGGGGACGACCTCAATCTACTGTGTTAACAATGTCCCAGACTCGAAATGTTAGAGGAGGTGTAGCAGAGATGGGGACGACCTCAATCTACTGTGTTAACATTGTCCCAGACTCGAAATGTTAGAGGAGGCGTAGCAGAGACGGGGACGACCTCAATCTACTGTGTTAACAATGTCCCAGACTCGAAATGTTAGACGAGGTGTAGCAGAGATGGGGACGACCTCAATCTACTGTGTTAACATTGTCCCAGACTCGAAATGTTGGAGGAGGTGTAGCAGATATGGGGACGACCTCAATCTACTGTGTTAACAATGTCCCAGACTCGAAATGTTAGAGGAGGTGTAGCAGAGATGGGGACGACCTCAATCTACCGTGTTAACAATGTCCCAGACTCGAAATATTAGACGAGGTGTAGCAGAGATGGGGACGACCTCAATCTACCGTGTTAACATTGTCCCAGACTCGAAATGTTAGACGAGGTGTAGCAGAGATGGGGACGACCTCAATCTACTGTGTTAACAATGTCCCAGACTCGAAATGTTAGACGAGGTGTAGCAGAGATGGGGACGACCTCAATCTACTGTGTTAACAATGTCCCAGACTCGAAATGTTAGAGGAGGTGTAGCAGAGATGGGGACGACCTCAATCTACTGTGTTAACATTGTCCCAGACTCGAAATGTTAGAGGAGGTGTAGCAGAGATGGGGACGACCTCAATCTACTGTGTTAACAATGTCCCAGACTCGAAATGTTAGAGGAGGTGTAGCAGAGATGGGGACGACCTCAATCTACTGTGTTAACAATGTCCCAGACTCGAAATGTTAGAGGAGGTGTAGCAGAGATGGGGACGACCTCAATCTACTGTGATAACAATGTCCCAGACTCGAAATGTTTGAGGAGGTGTAGCAGAGATGGGGACGACCTCAATCTACTGTGTTTACATTGTCCCAGACTCGAAATGTTAGACGAGGTGTAGCAGAGATGGGGACGACCTCAATCTACTGTGTTTACATTTCCCCAGACTCGAAATGTTAGACGAGGTGTAGCAGAGATGGGGACGACCTCAATCTACTGTGTTAACAATGTCCCAGACTCGAAATGTTTGAGGAGGTGTAGCAGAGATGGGGACGACCTCAATCTACTGTGTTTACATTGCCCCAGACTCGAAATGTTAGAGGAGGTGTAGCAGAGATGGGGACGACCTCAATCTACTGTGTTAACAATGTCCCAGACTCGAAATGTTAGACGAGGTGTAGCAGAGATGGGGACGACCTCAATCTACTGTGATAACAATGTCCCAGACTCGAAATGTTAGAGGTGGTTTAGCAGAGATGGGGACGACCTCAATCTACTGTGTTAACAATGTCCCAGACTCGAAATGTTAGAGGAGGTGTAGCAGAGATGGGGACGACCTCAATCTACTGTGATAACAATGTCCCAGACTCGAAATGTTAGAGGTGGTGTAGCAGAGATGGGGACGACCTCAATCTACTGTGTTAACAATGTCCCAGACTCGAAATGTTAGAGGAGGTGTAGCAGAGATGGGGACGACCTCAATCTACTGTGATAACAATGTCCCAGACTCGAAATGTTAGAGGTGGTGTAGCAGAGATGGGGACGACCTCAATCTACCGTGTTAACAATGTCCCAGACTCGAAATGTTAGAGGTGGTGTAGCAGAGATGGGGACGACCTCAATCTACTGTGTTAACAATGTCCCAGACTCGAAATGTTAGAGGAGGTGTAGCAGAGATGGGGACGACCTCAATCTACTGTGTTAACAATGTCCCAGACTCGAAATGTTAGACGAGGTGTAGCAGAGATGGGGACGACCTCAATCTACTGTGTTAACAATGTCCCAGACTCGAAATGTTAGACGAGGTGTAGCAGAGATGGGGACGACCTCAATCTACTGTGTTAACATTGTCCCAGACTCGAAATGTTAGACGAGGTGTAGCAGAGATGGGGACGACCTCAATCTACTGTGTTAACAATGTCCCAGACTCGAAATGTTAGACGAGGTGTAGCAGAGATGGGGACGACCTCAATCTACTGTGTTAACAATGTCCCAGACTCGAAATGTTAGAGGAGGTGTAGCAGAGATGGGGACGACCTCAATCTACTGTGTTTACATTGTCCCAGACTCGAAATGTTGGAGGAGGTGTAGCAGAGATGGGGACGACCTCAATCTACTGTGTTAACATTGTCCCAGACTCGAAATGTTAGAGGAGGTGTAGCAGAGATGGGGACGACCTCAATCTACTGTGTTAACAATGTCCCAGACTCGAAATGTTAGAGGAGGTGTAGCAGAGATGGGGACGACCTCAATCTACTGTGTTAACAATGTCCCAGACTCGAAATGTCAGAGGAGGTGTAGCAGAGATGGGGACGACCTCAATCTACTGTGATAACAATGTCCCAGACTCGAAATGTTTGAGGAGGTGTAGCAGAGATGGGGACGACCTCAATCTACTGTGTTTACATTGTCCCAGACTCGAAATGTTAGACGAGGTGTAGCAGAGATGGGGACGACCTCAATCTACTGTGTTTACATTTCCCCAGACTCGAAATGTTAGACGAGGTGTAGCAGAGATGGGGACGACCTCAATCTACTGTGTTAACAATGTCCCAGACTCGAAATGTTTGAGGAGGTGTAGCAGAGATGGGGACGACCTCAATCTACTGTGTTTACATTGCCCCAGACTCGAAATGTTAGAGGAGGTGTAGCAGAGATGGGGACGACCTCAATCTACTGTGTTAACAATGTCCCAGACTCGAAATGTTAGACGAGGTGTAGCAGAGATGGGGACGACCTCAATCTACTGTGATAACAATGTCCCAGACTCGAAATGTTAGAGGTGGTGTAGCAGAGATGGGGACGACCTCAATCTACTGTGTTAACAATGTCCCAGACTCGAAATGTTAGAGGAGGTGTAGCAGAGATGGGGACGACCTCAATCTACTGTGATAACAATGTCCCAGACTCGAAATGTTAGAGGTGGTGTAGCAGAGATGGGGACGACCTCAATCTACTGTGTTAACAATGTCCCAGACTCGAAATGTTAGAGGAGGTGTAGCAGAGATGGGGACGACCTCAATCTACTGTGTTAACAATGTCCCAGACTCGAAATGTTGGAGGAGGTGTAGCAGAGATGGGGACGACCTCAATCTACTGTGATAACAATGTCCCAGACTCGAAATGTTAGAGGTGGTGTAGCAGAGATGGGGACGACCTCAATCTACCGTGTTAACAATGTCCCAGACTCGAAATGTTAGAGGTGGTGTAGCAGAGATGGGGACGACCTCAATCTACTGTGTTAACAATGTCCCAGACTCGAAATGTTAGAGGAGGTGTAGCAGAGATGGGGACGACCTCAATCTACTGTGTTAACATTGTCCCAGACTCGAAATGTTAGAGGAGGCGTAGCAGAGACGGGGACGACCTCAATCTACTGTGTTAACAATGTCCCAGATTCGAAATGTTAGACGAGGTGTAGCAGAGATGGGGACGACCTCAATCTAATGTGTTAACATTGTCCCAGACTCGAAATGTTGGAGGAGGTGTAGCAGATATGGGGACGACCTCAATCTACTGTGTTAACAATGTCCCAGACTCGAAATGTTAGAGGAGGTGTAGCAGAGATGGGGACGACCTCAATCTACCGTGTTAACAATGTCCCAGACTCGAAATGTTAGACGAGGTGTAGCAGAGATGGGGACGACCTCAATCTACCGTGTTAACATTGTCCCAGACTCGAAATGTTAGACGAGGTGTAGCAGAGATGGGGACGACCTCAATCTACTGTGTTAACAATGTCCCAGACTCGAAATGTTAGACGAGGTGTAGCAGAGATGGGGACGACCTCAATCTACTGTGTTAACAATGTCCCAGACTCGAAATGTTAGAGGAGGTGTAGCAGAGATGGGGACGACCTCAATCTACTGTGTTAACATTGTCCCAGACTCGAAATGTTAGAGGAGGTGTAGCAGAGATGGGGACGACCTCAATCTACTGTGTTAACAATGTCCCAGACTCGAAATGTTAGAGGAGGTGTAGCAGAGATGGGGACGACCTCAATCTACTGTGTTAACAATGTCCCAGACTCGAAATGTCAGAGGAGGTGTAGCAGAGATGGGGACGACCTCAATCTACTGTGATAACAATGTCCCAGACTCGAAATGTTTGAGGAGGTGTAGCAGAGATGGGGACGACCTCAATCTACTGTGTTTACATTGTCCCAGACTCGAAATGTTAGACGAGGTGTAGCAGAGATGGGGACGACCTCAATCTACTGTGTTTACATTGCCCCAGACTCGAAATGTTAGAGGAGGTGTAGCAGAGATGGGGACGACCTCAATCTACTGTGTTAACAATGTCCCAGACTCGAAATGTTAGACGAGGTGTAGCAGAGATGGGGACGACCTCAATCTACTGTGTTAACATTGTCCCAGACTCGAAATGTTAGAGGAGGTGTAGCAGAGATGGGGACGACCTCAATCTACTGTGTTTACATTGCCCCAGACTCGAAATGTTAGACGAGGTGTAGCAGAGATGGGGACGACCTCAATCTACTGTGTTAACAATGTCCCAGACTCGAAATGTTAGACGAGGTGTAGCAGAGATGGGGACGACCTCAATCTACTGTGTTAACAATGTCCCAAACTCGAAATGTTACAGGAGGTGTAGCAGAGATGGGGACGACCTCAATCTACTGTGTTAACAATGTCCCAAACTCGAAATGTTAGACGAGGTTTAGCAGAGATGGGGACGACCTCAATCTACTGTGTTAACATTGTCCCAGACTCGAAATGTTAGACGAGGTGTAGCAGAGATGGGGACGACCTCAATCTACTGTGTTAACATTGTCCCAGACTCGAAATGTTAGACGAGGTGTAGCAGAGATGGGGACGACCTCAATCTACTGTGTTAACATTGTCCCAGACTCGAAATGTTAGACGAGGTGTAGCAGAGATGGGGACGACCTCAATCTACTTTGTTAACATTGTCCCAGACTCGAAATGTTAGAGGAGGTGTAGCAGAGATGGGGACGACCTCAATCTACCGTGCTAACATTGTCCCAGACTCGAAATGTTAGACGAGGTGTAGCAGAGATGGGGACGACCTCAATCTACCGTGTTAACAATGACCCAGACTCGAAATGTTAGAGGAGGTGTAGCAGAGATGGGGACGACCTCAATCTACTGTGTTAACAATGTCCCAGACTCGAAATGTTAGAGGAGGTGTAGCAGAGATGGGGACGACCTCAATCTACTGTGTTAACATTGTCCCAGACTCGAAATGTTAGAGGAGGTGTAGCAGAGATGGGGACGACCTCAATCTACTGTGTTAACAATGTCCCAGACTTGAAATGTTAGAGGAGGCGTAGCAGAGATGGGGACGACCTCAATCTACTGTGTTAATAATGTCCCAGACTCGAAATGTTAGACGTGGTGTAGCAGAGATGGGGACGACCTCAATCTACTGTGTTAACATTGTCCCAGACTCGAAATGTTAGACGAGGTGTAGCAGAGATGGGGACGACCTCAATCTACTTTGTTAACATTGTCCCAGACTCGAAATGTTAGAGGAGGTGTAGCAGAGATGGGGACGACCTCAATCTACCGTGCTAACATTGTCCCAGACTCGAAATGTTAGACGAGGTGTAGCAGAGATGGGGACGACCTCAATCTACCGTGTTAACAATGACCCAGACTCGAAATGTTAGAGGAGGTGTAGCAGAGATGGGGACGACCTCAATCTACTGTGTTAACATTGTCCCAGACTCGAAATGTTAGAGGAGGCGTAGCAGAGACGGGGACGACCTCAATTTACTGTGTTAACAATGTCCCAGACTCGAAATGTTAGACGAGGTGTAGCTGAGATGGGGACGACCTCAATATACTGTGTTAACATTGTCCCAGACTCGAAATGTTAGAGGAGGTGTAGCAGAGATGGGGACGACCTCAATATACTGTGTTAACAATGTCCCAGACTCGAAATGTTAGACGAGGTGTAGCTGAGATGGGGACGACCTCAATATACTGTGTTAACATTGTCCCAGACTCGAAATGTTAGAGGAGGTGTAGCAGAGATGGGGACGACCTCAATATACTGTGTTAACATTGTCCCAGACTCGAAATGTTAGACGAGGTGTAGCTGAGATGGGGACGACCTCAATATACTGTGTTAACATTGTCCCAGACTCGAAATGTTAGACGAGGTGTAGCAGAGATGGGGACGACCTCAATCTACTGTGTTAACAATGTCCCAGACTCGAAATGTTAGAGGAGGTGTAGCAGAGATGGGGACGACCTCAATCTACTGTGTTAACATTGTCCCAGACTCGAAATGTTAGAGGAGGTGTAGCAGAGATGGGGACGACCTCAATCTACTGTGTTAACAATGTCCCAGACTTGAAATGTTAGAGGAGGCGTAGCAGAGATGGGGACGACCTCAATCTACTGTGTTAATAATGTCCCAGACTCGAAATGTTAGACGAGGTGTAGCAGAGATGGGGACGACCTCAATCTACTGTGTTAACATTGTCCCAGACTCGAAATGTTAGACGAGGTGTAGCAGAGATGGGGACGACCTCAATCTACTTTGTTAACATTGTCCCAGACTCGAAATGTTAGAGGAGGTGTAGCAGAGATGGGGACGACCTCAATCTACCGTGCTAACATTGTCCCAGACTCGAAATGTTAGACGAGGTGTAGCAGAGATGGGGACGACCTCAATCTACCGTGTTAACAATGACCCAGACTCGAAATGTTAGAGGAGGTGTAGCAGAGATGGGGACGACCTCAATCTACTGTGTTAACAATGTCCCAGACTCGAAATGTTAGAGGAGGTGTAGCAGAGATGGGGACGACCTCAATCTACTGTGTTAACATTGTCCCAGACTCGAAATGTTAGAGGAGGTGTAGCAGAGATGGGGACGACCTCAATCTACTGTGTTAACAATGTCCCAGACTTGAAATGTTAGAGGAGGCGTAGCAGAGACGGGGACGACCTCAATCTACTGTGTTAACATTGTCCCAGACTCGAAATGTTAGACGAGGTGTAGCAGAGATGGGGACGACCTCAATCTACCGTGTTAACAATGTCCCAGACTCGAAATGTTGGAGGAGGTGTAGCAGAGATGGGGACGACCTCAATCTACTGTGTTAACAATGTCCCAGACTCGAAATGTTAGACGAGGTGTAGCAGAGATGGGGACGACCTCAATCTACTGTGTTAACAATGTCCCAGACTTGAAATGTTAGACGAGGTGTAGCAGAGATGGGGACGACCTCAAATTACTGTGTTAACAATGTCCCAGACTCGAAATGTTAGAGGAGGTGTAGCAGAGATGGGGACGACCTCAATCTACTGTGTTAACATTGTCCCAGACTCGAAATGTTAGAGGAGGTGTAGCAGAGATGGGGACGACCTCAATCTACTGTGTTAACAATGTCCCAGACTTGAAATGTTAGAGGAGGCGTAGCAGAGACGGGGACGACCTCAATCTACTGTGTTAACATTGTCCCAGACTCGAAATGTTAGACGAGGTGTAGCAGAGATGGGGACGACCTCAATCTACCGTGTTAACAATGTCCCAGACTCGAAATGTTGGAGGAGGTGTAGCAGAGATGGGGACGACCTCAATCTACTGTGTTAACAATGTCCCAGACTCGAAATGTTAGACGAGGTGTAGCAGAGATGGGGACGACCTCAATCTACTGTGTTTACAATGTCCCAGACTCGAAATGTTAGAGGAGGTGTAGCAGAGATGGGGACGACCTCAATCTACTGTGTTAACATTGTCCCAGACTCGAAATGTTAGAGGAGGTGTAGCAGAGATGGGGACGACCTCAATCTACTGTGTTAACAATGTCCCAGACTCGAAATGTTAGAGGAGGCGTAGCAGAGACGGGGACGACCTCAATCTACTGTGTTAACATTGTCCCAGACTCGAAATGTTAGACGAGGTGTAGCAGAGATGGGGACGACCTCAATCTACTGTGTTAACAATGTCCCAGACTCGAAATGTTAGAGGAGGTGTAGCAGAGATGGGGACGACCTCAATCTACTGTGTTAACATTGTCCTAGACTCGAAATATTAGAGGAGGTGTAGCAGAGATGGGGACGACCTCAATCTACTGTGTTAACAATGTCCCAGACTCGAAATGTTAGAGGAGGCGTAGCAGAGACGGGGACGACCTCAATCTACTGTGTTAACATTGTCCCAGACTCGAAATGTTAGACGAGGTGTAGCTGAGATGGGGACGACCTCAATATACTGTGTTAACATTGTCCCAGACTCGAAATGTTGGAGGAGGTGTAGCAGAGATGGGGACGACCTCAATCTACCGTGTTAACAATGTCCCAGACTCGAAATGTTAGAGGAGGTGTAGCAGAGATGGGGACGACCTCAATCTACTGTGTTAACAATGTCCCAGACTCGAAATGTTAGAGGAGGTGTAGCAGAGATGGGGACGACCTCAATCTACTGTGTTAACATTGTCCCAGACTCGAAATGTTAGAGGAGGTGTAGCAGAGATGGGGACGACCTCAATCTACTGTGTTAACAATGTCCCAGACTCGAAATGTTAGAGGAGGTGTAGCAGAGATGGGGACGACCTCAATCTACTGTGTTAACAATGTCCCAGACTCGAAATGTTAGAGGAGGTGTAGCAGAGATGGGGACGACCTCAATCTACTGTGTTAACATTGTCCCAGACTCGAAATGTTAGAGGAGGTGTAGCAGAGATGGGGACGACCTCAATCTACTGTGTTAACAATGTCCCAGACTCGAAATGTTAGAGGAGGCGTAGCAGAGACGGGGACGACCTCAATCTACTGTGTTAACAATGTCCCAGACTCGAAATGTTAGACGAGGTGTAGCTGAGATGGGGACGACCTCAATATACTGTGTTAACATTGTCCCAGACTCGAAATGTTGGAGGAGGTGTAGCAGAGATGGGGACGACCTCAATCTACTGTGTTAACAATGTCCCAGACTCGAAATGTTAGAGGTGGTGTAGCAGAGATGGGGACGACCTCAATTTACTGTGTTAATAATGCCCCAGACTCGAAATGTTAGACGAGGTGTAGCAGAGACGGGGACGACCTCAATCTACTGTGTTAACAATGTCCCAGACTCGAAATGTTAGAGGAGGCGTAGCAGAGATGGGGACGACCTCAATCTACTGTGTTTACAATGTCCCAGACTCGAAATGTTGGAGGAGGTGTAGCAGAGATGGGGACGACCTCAATCTACTGTGTTAATAATGTCCCAGACTCGAAATGTTAGAGGAGGCGTAGCAGAGATGGGGACGACCTCAATCTACTGTGTTAACAATGTCCCAGACTCGAAATGTTAGAGGTGGTGTAGCAGAGATGGGGACGACCTCAATTTACTGTGTTAATAATGTCCCAGACTCGAAAAGTTAGACGAGGTGTAGCAGAGATGGGGACGACCTCAATCTACTGTGTTAACAATGTCCCAGACTCGAAATGTTAGAGGAGGCGTAGCAGAGATGGGGACGACCTCAATCTACTGTGTTAACAATGTCCCAGACTCGAAATGTTAGAGGTGGTGTAGCAGAGATGGGGACGACCTCAATTTACTGTGTTAATAATGTCCCAGACTCGAAATGTTAGACGAGGTGTAGCAGAGATGGGGACGACCTCAATCTACTGTGTTAACAATGTCCCAGACTCGAAATGTTGGAGGAGGTGTAGCAGAGATGGGGACGACCTCAATCTACTGTGTTAATGATGTCCCAGACTCGAAATGTTAGAGGAGGTGTAGCAGAGATGGGGACGACCTCAATCTACTGTGTTAATAATGTCCCAGACTCGAAATGTTAGAGGAGGTGTAGCAGAGATGGGGACGACCTCAATCTACTGTGTTTACAATGTCCCAGACTCGAAATGTTGGAGGAGGTGTAGCAGAGATGGGGACGACCTCAATCTACTGTGTTAACAATGTCCCAGACTCGAAATGTTAGAGGTGGTGTAGCAGAGATGGGGACGACCTCAATTTACTGTGTTAATAATGCCCCAGACTCGAAATGTTAGAGGAGGCGTAGCAGAGATGGGGACGACCTCAATCTACTGTGTTTACAATGTGCCAGACTCGAAATGTTGGAGGAGGTGTAGCAGAGATGGGGACGACCTCAATCTACTGTGTTAATAATGTCCCAGACTCGAAATGTTAGAGGAGGCGTAGCAGAGACGGGGACGACCTCAATCTACTGTGTTAACAATGTCCCAGACTCGAAATGTTAGACGAGGTGTAGCTGAGATGGGGACGACCTCAATATACTGTGTTAACATTGTCCCAGACTCGAAATGTTGGAGGAGGTGTAGCAGAGATGGGGACGACCTCAATCTACTGTGTTAACAATGTCCCAGACTCGAAATGTTAGAGGTGGTGTAGCAGAGATGGGGACGACCTCAATTTACTGTGTTAATAATGCCCCAGACTCGAAATGTTAGAGGAGGCGTAGCAGAGATGGGGACGACCTCAATCTACTGTGTTTACAATGTCCCAGACTCGAAATGTTGGAGGAGGTGTAGCAGAGATGGGGACGACCTCAATTTACTGTGTTAATAATGTCCCAGACTCGAAATGTTAGAGGAGGTGTAGCAGAGATGGGGACGACCTCAATCTACTGTGATAACAATGTCCCAGACTCGAAATGTTAGAGGAGGTGTAGCAGAGATGGGGACGACCTCAATCTACTGTGTTAACAATGTCCCAGACTCGAAATGTTAGAGGAGGTGTAGCAGAGATGGGGACGACCTCAATCTACTGTGTTAACATTGTCCCAGACTCGAAATGTTAGAGGAGGTGTAGCAGAGATGGGGACGACCTCAATCTACTGTGTTAACATTGTCCCAGACTCGAAATGTTGGAGGAGGTGTAGCAGAGATGGGGACGACCTCAATCTACTGTGTTAACAATGTCCCAGACTCGAAATGTTAGAGGAGGCGTAGCAGAGACGGGGACGACCTCAATCTACTGTGTTAACAATGTCCCAGACTCGAAATGTTGGAGGAGGTGTAGCAGAGATGGGGACGACCTCAATCTACTGTGTTAACAATGTCCCAGACTCGAAATGTTAGACGAGGTGTAGCTGAGATGGGGACGACCTCAATATACTGTGTTAACAATGTCCCAGACTCGAAATGTTAGAGGAGGCGTAGCAGAGATGGGGACGACCTCAATCTACTGTGTTAACAATGTCCCAGACTCGAAATGTTGGAGGAGGTGTAGCAGAGATGGGGACGACCTCAATCTACTGTGTTAATAATGTCCCAGACTCGAAATGTTAGACGAGGTGTAGCAGAGATGGGGACGACCTCAATCTACTGTGTTAATAATGTCCCAGACTCGAAATGTTAGAGGTGGTGTAGCAGAGATGGGGACGACCTCAATTTACTGTGTTAACATTGTCCCAGACTCGAAATGTTGGAGGAGGTGTAGCAGAGATGGGGACGACCTCAATCTACCGTGTTAACAATGTCCCAGACTCGAAATGTTAGAGGTGGTGTAGCAGAGATGGGGACGACCTCAATCTACTGTGTTAACAATGTCCCAGACTCGAAATGTTAGAGGAGGTGTAGCAGAGATGGGGACGACCTCAATCTACCGTGTTAACAATGTCCCAGACTCGAAATGTTAGACGAGGTGTAGCAGAGATGGGGACGACCTCAATCTACTGTGTTAACATTGTCCCAGACAAGAGGTCTGTCGGTATTGTATTCGTCGATGACTTACCAGAGTACATCTTTCTAGAATAATGTATTTGTCCTTCTATATATGTACAGTATCTGACATATAGGAGAACTTATTCTCTATAGTGTATGATCCTGGCTTCGAGAACATAACCCGTCGAGTAGCCTTCAACTTTAATGCTACCAAAGGCTGTTGGAAATTTCATAAACCACTGTTGTTGCCATCACAGGATACGTTTAAGAATGAATGTTTTACTCATGGATGTATGACGATTCGTTGTCATTGTATGTGATGTTATATTATTGACGTTACAATAAATGTAAATTTACATGATAATTGCAAAAAGATTCACCTGTAGATGAACAAACTTTCGGTTCCCAGCAATGCTGTCACAGACATCCACAATGACTTTATCCGTTTCTTTTGTCCATTGTTGTATGCCAAGCACGTCTTATTAATGTCTTATTGTCAACACCATAAGACGAGAAATGATACAATATATCCTTGACGCCGGAAGAGCCTTACATATGGATATCATATATATATATATATATATATATATATATATATATATATATAAAGTATCTTGATCGAGAGGGTACATCATTCATAAATTGACGGTAATTTGTTCAAGAGGAGGAACACTACTAAAAATAAATCCTCCTTTTGCAGAAGGGTGATGGCAGGTTAATAGTCACAAAGAATTCGTAATTTATCAGACCCGCGTTAGTGTTTATCCAACGAACCGTAGGCGAGTTGGATAAGCACTAACAAGGGTCTGATAAATTACGATGTCAACCGAACAAACTGAATGTTATAACGTATTTATCTTACCGCATGTCTCAAATATCATAAAAAAAAGAAACAAATTTGACAGAAAACAGCTGATCGATCGACAAACTATGACCTTTAAATTGTGTCACGTGACATGGAATGATTGACGTGGATGCTTGCTTTATTCATGTTGCGGGATATAAAATATTTATCACCCTCGAGAAGATTTATCAAGTGACAGTTGCCAAAGACTCGTCATAATGAAAAATAAACGTAAGACCAACGTTTTCCCGTTTAATGTGTTTTCCTCGTAATATGCTTTTTGATTTTGTGAAAACTATTAATCATAAACGTGCTTATACATAAAGAAGACCAAATCACAGACAAATACCAAAATAGTTCATTTGTGTTATTTACATCAGACATATTCGAAGGACATATGCTAATGAGCAAGACCCTTAAGAGTAAAATGCCAAGATGTTTGAAGTCACTCAGTCGACATGGCCGCTGAAAGAAAGAGTTTTCATTCAAAGATGCAGTGATAGAGGATGAAGTTCAGCTTTACTCCGCTAGGGGAATTTGCTTCTGCTTTCGTCTCTCCAACGTCTCTCAAACCGTCACACAATTGAGGTAATGTCATTAGACCAAGTTTAATTCATTAGTTTAATTTTATCCAATTCACCTAATTTAATAGACCTCAAAATAGGGGTTTCGAGGCTACCAGCTTGTCAAATGATACATATATTCACTGTGGCAACGCACGTGCAAAATAACCTTTTTTCTTGTGTATGTGCCAGAACCTGCAGTAACATTTTAAGAAGACGCAAATGAGTTCTGTATCAGTAGTGTTTCATTGTATTTGTATTTATGTTTCTTAATGACTCTTTTAGTCTCTCAGAACTCTTTTAGGAGTGGTTTGTGTATATTATATGGTATATTTTGTCTGAATGTATTTATATTTCATATATTATATTTTATTGTATACACAAAGTGAAACTTTAATAAACTATCTGTCTGTCTGTCTGCAAATGCCTCGCCTCGCCTCTTCGTGCAACAGGTTGTTCTTGTCAGTAATTTCTAATTGTGACGATAGCTTTACTGACATGACTTCAAATTTTTTGCAAATTTGCAGACTATTGGTATTTTACCTGTAAAATGGTATTACTATTGTGCTTACATCAACGACCTATGCCGTACATAAAGTAGATCAGTATTTGCGGGACAGCACAAAAGCAGAGCAGCCCCGAGCTTCACACAATTCTGATAATTTTTTTAATTCAGAGAAACAAGTTAATTAGCCACTTTGGTCACTTAACAAAACATTGTTCATTACTGGAGTTATCAACAACAAGTTGAATCTTCACTGGGGTCACTTTACACAAGTTTGTTCATCACTGTAGTCACTACACTTGAATGATCAATAAGGTCACTTCACACAACTTTGTTCTTACTATCTATTTCTGATTTCGAATTTGATCAAAGGGTTAACATGGCCTCAACCCATAGTTCGTTCAAGATCACTTTTCATAGTGTATAACAATCCTGTATTGATTCAAAGTGTTATTGGATATTGTTAATAGTTTAAATAAGGCATATTCACAAATGCATGCTTAAATTGTAACTTCGCTGTGACCTTGACTTTTGACGGATTTTAGCGAAACAAAATTCAAATCTTTGGTCTTTCTCCATAAATATACATGTACCAAATAAGGGCCTGATAACACACACACTTTCCTAATAATTGTTTTCCCGAGTGGCTTTGAATGTCCATAATAAGGTCGTTTTTTAAGAATGTTTCTACATGTCGTCCATCATGGTACAGCTAGGTATTGACATTGAATCAAAGAGGAACTTTTGTTTTCAAGATAATATGTAGTAATGAACATTTTCAGAATAACAACAATATTTCAAAATCATACATTACATGCACTTTGTAACATCAAGGTATGTTTGTTCTAAAATGATACATTTTATAATGAATTGAAAGTTTTACTTTAAAATTAAACAAAGTTTTACCAGGATAAGATATAAAGTATTAAAAAAAACAACACCCATTAAATTATGTATACAGGGTAAATTCATTTATACAGAGATTTTCCCTCAAAAGAGGTTATAAGAAACCAATCATAAAACAAAGAATAATTCAGACAATTAAAATCCAACAGCATCTTTATAACCATCATCGGACATTATTCTTCCTAAGGGGATCCCCATGCCGTTACTCAACTCTTCGTCAGGTATAGCCGCGGCTGGGTTTTTTCTAATTAAATTAAACAATTTCGAGAGAAAAATACCCAATCAGTGTTTGTATTTCTCTCAAAACTTGAATATTGAAGCCAGGATTTCTTCTGGAGGTTACACTGGTTACTCGTCTTGTCATACTCGAAACTCTTGCAGACCCAGCTGGGCTCCTGGACGCACGCCAACTTGCAGTCCTCGTAGGTCGGGTTGTTGGAGATGGTTCGGTCGTTGTTAAACCGCACTGTCAGACCCTCATAGGCCACAAAGGTAGAGCCGTAGGTGGGGCAACCTGTAATCAGATTTCAAACAGTTCACAGCATAGTGAGACTCCTGTAAGTTTAATTTAGTTTCAAATATACTACACAGAGCAAGGTATCGGACTTGCACGTCTATAGTTGAAAGCTATAACACTGTAACATCTATCTAATACTCTTTCGCCAATGAAGGGACCAGTTTAAACAGTTTTTGATGTAGTGGCCGGCTTGGTGAGGAAACCTCAAAACGATACGAGTTCGTATCCCGGTAGATGTACTTTTTTGGAACTTTTATTCCTCGAAAAAGTTCGATTTTAATCAGGCTGCCCCCCCCCCCCCCCCCCCCCCCCCCCCCACCCCCCCCACCATAATGGTACGGCTATGTTTTGACACATGTCCAGTATTATAGTCCTCCAAACACGTTGACGTCCATCTGTAAGAGGAAGCAGTTCTCGTCCGACCAATATATGCAGCTTCCTTCACGACGTCAAATACCAATATGTTCCAGTAACGAGTAAGTATGATGGATACATTGTGATGAAACCCTCTCTTACTAACGTGATTGCAATTATTAATCGGTTTATAAAATTACAACAAAATCCTGTTGGTTTTCCCTTGTATTTTCTTGCGGGAAACAACCCTCAGTTTGTGGGGTATGTTCATAACGTAAGCGATATTATAGCATGAACTTTTTCAGTAATATACCAGCAAGATACCTCCAGTCCTCAAAAAGTCGAATAGACCATAACTCACTCTGAACGCACAGTGGGGGCCGCTCTTTCTTGAAGCTGTAGCCCGCAGCACAAGCACAAGCCCCGTCCAAGCATTTGGTGTTAGCGCCTTCGCAGTCCCCGTCTGTTACACATCCACTTCCTATGAAATTTGTGGCTGAAATTTGAAATCATACTGTCCCAATTTGGACTAATTTTCTTTCCAAAGTAAACATAAATCCTAAACGAAACCACGGATGAAATTAATGAATTCTAGTGATATTATTCCGTTAACCGAAATGGCTTCCCTGAGCTATTTTTAGAAAGTTGACGCGAACATTATATAAGAATTTGTAAAACGGCCTTGACCTTGGAATTGGTGAGGACGGAGCCCAGTCTCAAACTTTTGACAGATCGGACGACTTCAGTGATCTTTGGAACATGTTCCATACTTGTATCATATAGTACATATGGGTTCTCATCGTCGTGTCAATCATCAACTTAACCATTTACATCGTCATATTTTTCATCATGGACATGTCAGTGTTTGCGGGTGGCGTAACGCCCAAAGATCAAATTGGGCTCAGTTATGTCATTCGAAACTACCAACTACGTCATATCTTTTTAATTGTCAGGTCTTGGAATTTCTGCACGGCATCGAATGACAAATCACTACCGAGTCAACGCCTCAGAATATAGTTCAATGGTCAATGGTCAATTCTGGATTCATTAAAAGGGGATTTCATTTTGACAAATTCCCGAATTCAAATGACTTTGAAAGAATTGACTTTTCATCAGAGACGTGGTAGACTTTGTTACCAACCCACATGAAACACGTTTTATTGACTTTCTTATTTAGTCAAACTTTTGTATTCATAACGGAAGAAACTGTTTTAGAAATGATTTTACCTATGTGTCTACCACACAAGAAGAAGAAGAAGAAGAAGAGAAATATTTTATTTAAGTGTCACACAGCGTACATATACTTCAGACTAGATATTATAAACGGTAAATATAGCACGCCGTCAACAATGGTCATGAGACACTAAAACACATTAAAATAGCTAAAAGCGCATTAAGCGCTAAAATGGTTAAAAATATCACAAATATCAACAGGTTTTTTTTTATTATAAAGAGCCTTAAGAGAGCAATATAAGATTGATTTTTAAGAAATTATGTATTTCCTGCGTATAAACATAGCGCTTGTTGTAGCGGCAAGTGGTTGGGAGAGTTGGGGTGACTGCAGGAGAAATATGACTTGATCTGTTGGAGAAAGATTTATAAACTGATTGTGAATAGCTTGCGCTTTTAACCATAACGGGGAACTGATATCTGAGTAAAGCTGACAAGAAGTTAGAAAGTGTATCTCATCTTCTATTTCAGAAGAATTACAGCATTTACATTGTCGATGATTTAATGGGGTTTTCGGACGAGAAAAACGACCTAATTCTATCTCTAAAGGAGAAGAACCACATCTTAGTTTTGAAAGGATACTTCGCTGAGCGCGGTCTGACACTGAGCGAACATAGGGTGAAACTGTCAAAGTGCTTTTAAATAATCTAAATGTTCTAAGTTTATTACCATTACTCTGCTCATTATCATTCCATATACTACGTAGCCAGTTTTCTTGATCTGTACAAATTGTTTTTTCTCTAATTGTGAGAAACTCCAGATGGGTGACAGAACATACACTATGAATAGGAAAATCAGCTTGGGTGATAAGATTAATTATTGAACTATCCCAAGACTTTCTAAACTTTAAAGACCAGGTTTTAATATAACTTGTTAATCTTGATGGTTCAGCCATGTTTTATTTCCTCCAAAAACGGATAGTTTCTATTCGTTGTTTTGAAATGCAGGATAGCCACCCCATTTCATCCCTGACTGCAGAATTAGCAGTTTTATTACCCACACCAAGAAAGAAACGGCTGGCCCACACATAAACCACTCTGATCAACAAGTATTTGATTCAGGGTGTGCTGTGAGACGATATGACGTGTCATGTGTACCAGACGACTTCGTGTGCAGCAGAGACACACGGCACAGTTTCAATCAGCATCGCTTTGGAAAGTCTTCAAGATCTCAGATTGACATCGACATGGCCAGTGATCAACTTATTGATTTGATTCATGATGGAATGGGCAAGACTATGAAATAAAGGACAAAAACATTATCCTCAGTAAAATGAAACAGGAAACGTAGGAACCGGAAGCCATGGTGGAATGAAGAGCTTCAAACCCTATGGAATGACAGGTGCACTGCCGAGAGGACGTGGTTAAGGAATGGCATGGGTGAAAAGCGACGCCTTCAACACTGCTTTGTTCAGAAAAGAAGGTGCTTTGCCAGAAGAGTGCAGATGCGGAAGAGAGATTATGTCAAAGAGAATCTGTTCAGGCCACAGGAACTGGATATCGTAAGTAAAACATAGGTAAACCGTATGTAAAACAAACCTGTCCCCTATATAATATAGAGTAAAGGAGCAAGACAGCCATTTTGCCGATCTAAGGGTCCATTCAACATTAGGTCAAAAGTTACGCTAAATAATTGTGACATTCCCAAATGAACGTACGTACCTATCACCTATACATTTCTCCGCAAAACCCGGCTGATTTCCACCATATGTCACCCCTACGATAAGTTTAATAGTTCTTCAAACTCGAAAATCCACCACAAAAACCTCTCCCGTGAGACCGCGGTCGAAACACTTCTTACGATCTGATTGGTCCGTTGAGCTGGCTCTGTTGTTCACATTTCAAGGCTTCCCTCTGATCAGGTGTTGAATTCATAGTGAAGCAATTTTCGAAATATCCTGTCGTCTCGCCACGCCGTCGTATTTGTTTACGGATACTATATTAATAGTTCAACTCAACAGACCAATCAGATCGTTCGAATGGGTAGCGACTGAGGACTAACGTTCACGGGAGAGGTTTTTGTGGTCAGTTTTCGAGTTTGGAAAGCTAAAGTTATTCTAGGGGTGACATATGGTGAAAATCAGCCGGGTTTTGCGGAGAAATGTAAAATTGATAAGTACGGGCGTTCATTTGTGTATGTCACCCATTCTTAGCGTAACGCTTGACCTAATGTTGAATTGACCCTTAGACATGGCTGCCCGTGCTACTTTACTCTATATTATATAGGGGATAGGTTTCTTTTACCTACGTTTTACCTATGTTTTATTTACGATATCGAGTTCCTGTGGTTCAGGCCTAATTCGCTGAGTGATCCCAATAACCCGCAATTCTGGAAATAAGTTGACAAAGTGGGCGTTGGTAATGAGAGGATGAAGAACATACCAATGTCAGTGGTAATGGATGATGACAGTATATCACATGACACTGACGAAGTTTTCAAGCGGTTGTCATATGACTTCTCAAAACTACTTAATGGTGACACTCAGTGCTCAGATATGACATATGCAGATGCCTAAGGGAACAGTTATCTCCCCCTGTTTGATGATAGAATATCTGTGTTTGAAACAATCACTGCAATTTCTAAAGCTCACAATGGGAACTAGCTGACATTCCAGTTGAAGTGATCAAAGGGAAATCTTTAAACGCTGTTTTACATAAGCTGCAATATGTGTCTTGAAACCGTAAGAGTACCTTGTACATGGACAAAAAGAATCGACAATCCAAGAGACCCCCTTTCCCCTAGAGGAATCACTCTAACCACAGCGATGTAAAGCTTTGCTGCAGCGGTCTTAACAGTAGACTACAGGTCTGGGCTGAAGGCACCGGATTTCGTCAAGAGCGGTCACTCTTGGCCACATACAATATAAATGCTTGCAAAAATAACGGAAAATCCACGTTCGTTGCCTTTATAGATGTCAAAAAGGCGTATGACTATTGATAGAGGTGTCACGTAGAACAAATGGTCGGATCTGGAGATGCTATCGGTGGCTAAATCCTTGTGTAACCAGGAACAGGCAGTGTAAGAGTAAACGGATTCCACTCATATTGGTTTCATATTGCCCGTGGTCTAAAGCAAGATTGCCTATTTTCACCTTCATTATTTAACTTATACATAAATGATTTACTTCAGAACTTTACTTGAACAGTCTCGATTGACGACAAATGTGTTTCTGCTTTAGAGTATACTGACGATCTAGCCCCAGTGTCCGGGACAGATGATCATCTCAAGCTGCTACTTGATGCACTGGACAAGTGGTACAAACTGATTAACAGTTAATCCAGGAAAATCCAAAATAATGCAATTCGAAACCAAGTGAAGCCAGGAATTAAGGATCTGTGATGATTCAAGTGATCATGTACAGTCATATATGTATCTTGGCTTTTTGCTGACTGAACACTTAGATTACCACGTCAAAAGTCAAACGTGAGGTTTTAAGTGGATAATAGACTGGAAATGGATAACGAGGGAGCGCTAATAAACTTATTGCTTTTGACTGACCGGTGCCTTTCATTGAGATATCAAAAACATTCAATTATCAAATATCATCAAGGCTGGATGGGAGGACGGTTTCAGTTAGGAAGTTGCTGGGTCGACCTCTTTTGAGGATACGAAAGACATTTCGTAAAACATCTTTGACAATGTTATGACTTGTCTAGTTCTCTGTTGAGGTGGGCGGGATAGCGCAGTGGTTAGCGATTTCGGCTTCGGATAAAGAGGTCCGGGGTTCGAACCCAGCCAGGGACTCTGTAAATTTGATAGCTGTGGAAAACATGCAGTAAGATTTGGGTGCAGTGCTACACTGATTTTCAGCGCTAGTTCCAGTCGATGCTCGTAGGTTCCACCACAATGCATAGCCATTATGGCGTTTCGGGCTTACTCCCTGCAATAATACTAGCAGCCATGATATAATTAAAATACTCTTGAAAGCAGCGTTAGAATCCCTCACCTCAGTTCCTCACCTCACCTTGAATATTGACGTGAGTTGAGAGTTAAAGAATGCCCTCAGTACAACATGGGAGGAAACCTCATGTACACAGAATTAACCGTCTCTTAGGTGTTTTGGAAATAATATCAAGTACAAATGTCAAATGTTGTTTAAACAGAAAAAGTTTCCCATCCATTTAAAACAACAGATGTTAATATTGTTTAACAGTGTAAAACGTCATCGTGTAGAATTCAACATACGAAAGGACATACCTCTACACATTGGGTACAGCTTGAAGCCCGGGTCATTAACAGTAGTAGCCAGTTCTGGCCTAACAAAACCTACAGCATAGCCCCTGCACTCTCCTGTACTGGGACTGAAGCCTGATGTTTTGCACGACCTATAGAGATGACACGTGGAAGCACAGGCAGCGTGACTGTCAAACTCAGTTTCAATCCAAAGTTCGTAACCGGTTACTTTCTTGTCATTGAAGTTGCTGAGAGGAGTGATGGCACAGTTTACATCGCAGCCAGAGGCAACGTTATTCATCACTGAATAGATTATGAAGTACACAGGTAACATTGCCTAATTGGTAACGGCGTCTCAACCAACTACAGGTACTTAACGAACTTACTGAAGAACGCTGTTTAAGCAGTATCCGTTTACTGTAGTGTGCTATCTAGTGACAACCACATCGCATGTGACTATTGAATCGTATGTGAAATTGTTTGTTAATCTCCAGTTGGTTGCTATGATGGATCGTCCAATAAGAAACACACTCATTAGCGAACTATTGCCAGCATCCAATTCAAGACCAGTACTTCTCGGTCACGGCTATGCAAACAAGAGCGGCACTATGAAGCAACGCATGTTCAGATAAACCGCTAATTGTTTCCAAACTACTGAAAGAAGATGCTTCTCTTTGAAAATATTTCCTCTTTTGATCAGATTGAATGAGTTGTTATTTAAAGCCTCTTGGGCAGCATCGCACCCATTAGCCACGATGTTTTGATCACAGAAACTACTCGTGACCGGAATAGAATGATCAATTACTGTATGTGTCAATAAGATGGGTTATTACGATTAGCGACTCGTGATAAATTAAAGTTATATGGTCCGAGTCTCGCTTAATAAGACTAACAACATCATTTCTTAAAGATCCTTTTCCTTTGATATATATATATATTATATATATATATATATATATATATATATATATATATATATATATATATGTCGAACCCATCTGATGTTTACTCTTTTCTATATATAACCTTACTTCACGTGAGAAACGACTCATATATATATATATATATATATATATATATATATATATATATATATATATATATATATATATATATATATATATATATATAAAGCTTTGATTTGAAGTATGTACAACAGATAATTGAATAATAAATTCTAACTGAAAACACAAAATTAATATCATAGGAAAAGAAACCATTTTGGTATAGTTTATTTGATTATTAGTTTATTATTAAATCCATCATTCTTATTTATTTCGTATTTCAGGCCACATTTGGTGTATTTGAAGAAGTGCATAGTTGTTACATGACCAATATTGTGTTGGGATAATGTTAACCTGAATATTTTAAAGAGGTAATAATTGTTAAACGAAGTATATTTATTGTTAAATAGTTGGTGCAATGTCAATCTGGTTTTACAATCGTGTTTTGATGGACAGAAAAAACTCATTACGATGAAGAGAAAATCTTGGGCATATGATGAATTTTTTTTTACCCATTTTCTACATTATTGTCACACTGTGAACAGATAGAATCTTTATCAGATATATCATTGATGATCTTCTTGCGTTGATGATTGACTCTGAAGTGAAATGAAGGGAAATACGAAATTTACACATTGATTTACATGTAATCAAGTTTCTACTTTCAAATTGTATTGAAATAAGTTACACATTGGACTATATTCTTTGTGTAAGAATAATGTTTAAATAAAATAGTGATTTAAGATTGCATATATATATCAAACAATCGTCTTTTAAATGAAGATAAAAAAAATAGTCAGCTGTGGCGTCACCAACATCTTGAATAATCCATACACAGCTGAAACCACGAAACCAAAAATATTTCTCTTTCCGGGTAGATGATAGAACTTTATCCAATTATCTTTATATATAGATTACAGTAATAACACATTGCTGTTCCGATTTCAGGACACGGACACGGACTTTAAATGGTCATCAATCTTGAAATGATGTATTCCGGACTTCTCATCACATTCACTTTAATGTTATTTTAAAACCTTAACACAATCAAGTAAAATGGACATAAATGTATACTAAGACAATATTTTGAGAGATTCAAAGATCCGGTAAAAAGCAGTAGCCTTTCAATAATCAACCGCATTATGTAGACATGTTTTGGAACCTATCGCAGGTCAATCGAGTTCTTAGTTTCAGCCTACATATTGGTATTCTCTAAAATGTCAAGGTCATATAATATTCGTTAACAGGTAAGCATTTATTGCCACATCAATTTACGTCATCACCGAAAGACAGGCATTATTAAACTAATCGAGGGTGAAATTCGTTAGACTTTGCTATCAGTCTCATTATTGAATCTTTGATCAGTCTACAGCAGATCGAAGCTCTTCTGCCCTGTGGCAGCTTGTTACTTGTAAACAGTGCCGCTTGAGATGGTACACTTTTCAATAATAATGTTTTAAAATATATTCCCGTTATCGTTAAAACATTAACGAAGCACCAATCAATATATTTGCATCTTTAAGGAGTGTTTACTTCCTTCTGTACCTTAGTGTAATAAGTGTAAATTGTATTCTCTGTTTTAGATGTATTTTTATAAAGCATAACTAAATTGCTACTTGTTATTTTCGATAACCTAGTTAACATTCAAAAGAAATAGATAGTTGAAGCACTTAAGGTTGACAGCTCGTTGAAGATGCTTGTGGTGAAACTCCATTCTACCATGATCTGTTAAAATGTTTTTATTGGTTTATTTTATCGCCGAACTGAGGTTCGAACACGATTTTTGTGATGGGCAATTATCCGCGTTCGACAAATGATGACCTGATATTATAGGCCAAACTATTCCATTGAAACAAACATGTGTAAATCAGTTATCTTTGCTTTGCGTTTTCCATCATGTTTTCCTTCTACGCAATTTAATCTTTGTATCTTTTCGGATAATAATTCTGCTTGGATTGATGTTTTAAACATTAAAACTACAGTATACATCAAATTTACGTTAGAATCACAAAATTAAAAAAAAACACAATAAAAACATAGTAGATATAACTCCATTATCATATTAATTTTATCAGTATATTCCACTGTAACATCTCTGCTTGGTGACAACCAATGGTACCGATAGTATCTATAATAGTCGATACTCGATAGTATTGTATAATTATGCATAGGTGTATCTTCATTCGTTTTACTTTTCATGTACGGTCTCTTAATCGAGTTTAAATTTACACAACAGTACATTTTTATAATTTTGTTAATATGTTCTTTCATTGGCAATACGGAAATTCAAGCATTCCTTAATGAGAGGTAGTACGAAGAAATCGAACGCTCTTACGGTAACATTTTGCGATAAAAATTGTTGTGAATCTCAAGTGAAGTCTTAAAATACACTAAACGCCAAAAGAAACGTTACCCAACTTCTTTTTTTAATAACTTGTTTAGTTGCAAAGATATTTGAGCAATGAATGGTTCAAAAAGAAAACTGAATAGCGTAGTTTTATGCTTATAAATCCTGATGGGTTCATATTGTGGCAAAATGCAGCTTGTTTTCGACCAGGCTGGTAGTAACCAATAAATGTGATTTAGATGGCCAGAAGAATTTGAAAGTAAACTTTTACTATTGTGACTAGACAAACAGGTTGTATGCTTTACATCATAACCCCTAAATGATGAAAATACTGTTATTGAGTAAGTTTAAATATATTTTTCTAGTCATATCTTTTCTCGTAATTTACCTTAGTGAAAACGAGTCTACTGTGTTGTAGAATGGCTTAATAGTATTTAGGAACACAGACGATTATTTATGTGAACATTTTTGCTTGAAAATGAAAACCTGTAATTTGTTGTTGATCACCCAAACGCATTATCTCTCAAATGTAGCAAAATTCAAGCAGCATTTGCATAAACTAAATGCTTCTACAGGGTATAAAAGGTGCCTACTTTGCATGATATGGCCATATATGTTCAATGCTCATTAAGACAAGACGTCTTTCAAGCGCGCAGACGGCCGCCATATTGGAATTATCTCAACCCCGAGAATTTTCAATCTCCAGCGACCTTCTCAATCATGAATCACTCAATTCCCTTAGACAAGTGTATTCCCAAAGCACTTGTGGATACCCTAAGACCATGTTTGTCATACATGGTCGATTCATTCTACACGAATGGACGACTTCAAGACAACAAAATAGCAGTGACTATAGTGTTCGACTACGGGAGGAGAAAGGGACGGAGGTCGAACGGGAACGCTCAACGTTCCCGGGGTACCCCCGCACCCCCTCCTCCCAATCACACTGCCCACCCGCCCACCCCGGAATTACATCCACAGTTGCCTGACACTGCCCATGTCACGGACACTACGGAGGTACCCCCGGGAGGGCCTGACATCTCCACTGAGGGTGAGGGCTTACCCCCAGCGGACCCAGATGTCACCCCCCAACCCTCTACGACTCAGGTAGAGGAACCAATGGAATCCTCTTCAGATTCCAGTTCAACAAGCAGCAGCTCAGACAGTGACTCTGAATCACAGGAGGACGAGGGAACTGTACCCACACCGACTCCTGCCGCACTGTCCCTCCTGTTCTACCAACTATATACAATCCATGCTTTTGTAGATGGCGCCATGTTCCCTCTCCTGCACGCCCTTAAAAATACGATTATAGGAAAAAAAGTCCTTGGAAAAAAAGTCCTTGGAAAAAAAGTACCGGTAAAAAAGTCCTCCGGAAAAAAGTCCTATTACTATAAAAACAGGTTAAAAAGACATTAAGATATTGTTAACAAAACATGAATTGTTTGTACCTGAGGTATCAAGAAGGATGTTGTGATATCTAAATATGGATAATTAACTTTAAGATGCATTTTGGATTAATTAAGAATTAAGAATATGTGAGTTTATCTCAATCTATTGAATCACATGTTATATTAAATAAGGATTAATCAGGGATTAATTAAGCACCAATCAAGAGTATATGTGATGTGAGCCTCATGTGATTTTTTCTGAGTGAATGAACTCAACCTTTGTCTTGCTCGTTTGCAAAGACTCTGTAATGACATTAGGTCAGGGAGGAAGTCGGTCCCTGAATTTCTGAATGGGGTTTCTAGGAACATCAGACTGAATAAAGTCCAGTGAAGCAGTCAATCAATCAGAACTCATGTACTCAATGTGTTACCAGTGCTAATTAATGTTGTTGTATCTGAATAAAGAGATCTTTGTATAACGTGAATTACAACAAAAGTTTATTATTTTGTCATACCTAAAATCTAAAATAGGACTTTTTTTCCTAGTTGAATTTAGGACTTTTTTCCGGTACTTTTTTTCCGAGGACTTTTTTCCGGACACCAAAAATACTGCAATGCTTTTTTAACGGCCATTTTACGACATGCCGTATGACGTTACCGTCACTTATTTTCATGGTAAATATGTTGCCATGTGTGCTATTTCAATTACATACATAGCTCAGGGTGGTGATAAATATAAATCACATGCATAATCAACATATAGTTGTTCTTCCATCAAGCACTCTTAGATTGATTGTGTCACTGATAGGGGACTTGGTTACAGTGAGGGTGGAGTATTTGTGATTATTGCGACAGAGTTCTTTTGATATGTAGCAGAGTCATTGTGATGTTAGCCTCAGTAGGTGAAGGGTATGGAGCGATAAATGGGTTGCAGATATACAAACTCAACGTTGTCAGAGAATTGAAGTTACAGTTAGTTAACACATATATCCATAAGCGACAACAAAGTTATGATGACCAAATAACCACTGATAATGGTGTAAAGCCAGTAATTGCAACAAAGTTCATAGTGTACAATGTAAATAACCGATGAACATAGAATTGTCTGAACAAAGCATGTTGCCTCGCTTAGGGTTCATCATCTTATATCATAAAGCATTCGGCGTTTTATCAGTACAAAAACGTAGATATCAGTTTCCTTGAAATTTTCTAATGTGTCACAGAAAGTGTGATTACAAAATTGATGCAACAGACAATTTCTTCAATGTCACAGATAATTTCAAATTACAAAATGGATGTTAACTGGCTTGATTCGTCAAATATGATCTACGAATTGGATAAAGATGTTTTCCCGATCTTGAAGCAGCAGATCATCGGAAATGTTTTTCGTCATTGGAAAATCTTATGGCATGGATGTTGCTGTTTTGATGAAATGTTACTTCATCAGAAAATAACCGAGTAGCAATGTTATATTTCCTCGGCAATCACCACTTGCAATAAGATGGAATGCCGTCTTTTCCTCAAGCTTGTTTTCTTAATGTTAATGTGTTACATAAGGCAACATTTCTTATAATCCATGTATTCAAGGCTTGAAGAGGTACGCAACAAACATAATTTCAGTAAAATGCTTAATTTGTTAGTATTCTGTTGGAAGATGTTTCTTTAAAATCTAATTAAGTCATTCAATAGCGATTCACCTCAGTATTTGTTCAACAATTGGCACCCCCTTATGACACCGCGCGTGAAAGCATTTCGTCAATATAAAGTCAATCTGTTTTTGTTAAAAAATATGATACAACATAAAACAGAAATAATTATTGTCAAGACATTATGTAGATATTCACAAACTAATTACTCTGTAAACAAAAAACAATCCAAAAATATTGATTCATCATTCATTAGTCACAGTATTTTAAAAATACCTACATGTTCACACTTATCATAATATGGCACAAAAGGATAGATGAGATATCAACAAATTTATCTTTAAAAAAAGAACAGGGAAAATTAATTTCTGTTGACTTTTAATTAGATCTTATACACAGAGCAAAATAAAAAAAAATACCATAGAACAAAAAATAATGCACACCGTTACAAACAAATCATCTGTCTATAGATAATAAAACAAATCATCTGAATTACGTATGTGCTTGTCGAGACGCGGTTTATAAACATGGAACAGATCTGCAATTCTACACCCAGGGACAAAGAAACTATATATATATATACCAACACAAATGCAAGATAGTTTAATTCAAGATGGATAGATACGAATGAAACAGTAAACTTACATGTATATCATGTCCAACTAACCTTAATTTGTAAAAAGGAATTGAAATCGTCGTTTTGAAATCACATTAATCAGATTTCATGGAATATGGCTGTCTGGCTTGTTTCATGACATCCTACAGCTACGATGCGTCATCAACTTTAAAGTCTATGACGGAACATTATGACGATTTCTTGCACTAACATGATATGCACGTTTCATAAAATTCTAACTTAAATACCAAACATTATTAAACATGAAAACCCTTTAAGATAGCAGTTTCAGCACCCCATATGTGGTTGAACAGATATCATACTGTCATTAGTTTTATATCTCTTTACGAGATATATCTTCATCACATACGTTCAAAATATAATGTTTGACTCTTGAGAATTTGATATAATTTATTCTGGCCGCTTTGTGTAGATGACAATTAAGGGTACGCATAAACAAATGTATCCTATACTTCTATCATATCATCGATATCAACAACATTGGCATTGTGATAGTGTTAACTATTTCGGTAAAGAATTGTTTGTAAGTACACGTTCTTGTAAATGTATAAAAAATTGGGTTTTGTCAGGAAGGATTTTTGTAATGTATATTTGTATGTTTTATACTTCGTATTTGTGTTTGAATTCAATATTGTCCATTAAGGGGTACAAATGTATTTCAATATAGACACTTGTTCAGAGGGTGAATGGATATTACAAGAGGTATTCGCCAACGAAATATTGATAAACAATGCAAGCGGCGTATTGATTTTTCCTGCTTGAAAAGAAAGTAATATAAGAGGTTTCCGTTACCATCATATTACCATCACAAATTATCAGTTACCAGTGATGAAGACTGTGACATTTATGAAATATGTTTGTTTATTTTAGCATACATTCTTGTACTGGAATTGTACTCTTAATCTTGCAGGACATTCATTTTATATGTTTCTGTTGTTGTATGTTATTATTAGTATGATTTTCTCATATTTCTCACGAAAAATACTTTAATTACAGTTTGGGATTTACTTCAAACTATGCGTTAGATTTGTTTATCAAAGAGAATACACAGGATTTAAGATAATATTATGTCTTGATGTGGAAAGTTATAATATAAAATACAAGAAACTAAAGCTGTTTTCATTTTATCATGTCGCATTGCAAAAACCCTGTACAATAACGCAAAGACTCTGTGACAAATGACAAAGACTCTGTTACATATCACAAGAACTCTGTCGCAATAATCACAAATACGCCACCCTCACTGTAACCAAGTTCCCTACCAGTGAGTGTATTTTATAATGATTACATAATAGGCCGTCAAAGTTACACTTGAATTGATCAAACATGCCGTGACGTCAGGTTTGTAGGTGATTTAAAAAATGACGTTGAAGTGATTGAAAACGTTCGTTGACCCCTCATTATTATTTCTGAATTCGTTTTTTTATTCAACTGCGCATGTCATATATATAACAGTTTATTATATCTAAAATACTGTATGTTTATCTGTGAAAAATCCTGTTGAATATGCTGAAAACGATTGTAAAATTGCCGTTTTTATTTTAAAACTCTTCAATTTAATGCTAATTTTGTTTGCCTTGACAGTATCATTAATTTTTCAAAAATAGACTTGTTATGTATCCTCGTGAGTCATTGAATTGTATCTGAAAAGAGTTGGTGTTTATTCGTTGAAAGCGCGCGCTTCATTGAAGAAGTTGAAATCAGTCAAAAATAGCGTAATTTGTTGAAAGGGGTAATACTATTTATACCGATAAATCTGAATCATTCGGTGACCCCCAAATTTCTTTCATTTTAGGATGAAACTTGCTATCTTGAAAACATAATCGAATTCTAAAATAATTAATTTCATCGTCCCATCTCTCAAGTGTATTAAGTTAAGAACAGGAAGATTTTCTGGATAACAACTCCAGAAAATCTTCCTATTCTTATGTATACCACTTCTAAATGCCCTTAGCATTTACTTTAAGACGAAATAAGTCTCAAACGTGATGCATCATTGTCATATGTAAGATGGATTTTAATGGGTTTTACAGAGAGCAAAACATCATGCGTTGACATAAAAGACAATCATTACTGTAAGGACATGAGAGGAAAGTCATGAAGACATTGTTATCATCGTGTTTTAAAATTATTGTTTGACTTATTTTGTCCGAAGGATTCACGCTTAACAGAAATGTTCAGGGTTGATAGATTTTGGTTTTATGTCGAGTCAAACATTTTCATTTTCCAGGCAGATTGTTATGAAACCTGTTTACGAAGTACAACGTGGGTAATAATATAAATTATTATCGTAACGATATATTGCAATTTCAAGAACAACATCGTTTGTGTGAACCTTAGTATCATGAAAGTTGATATTTGAAGTTCAAACGTTGACGACAGCATGTATGGGTTTTAATATTTTCAGGAACTACAATAATCAAAATAAAATAATCTTTTAAATCATTTTGTGACAATTATTCTTAGACTTAGAGTTTGAAAAACATTTTTATTCTGGAAATATCACCATGTTATTAAATATTGAGTGAGTGAGTTATTGTTTAACGCCGCTTCGGCAGTATTGCAGCCATTAGCGGTGAATTAAATATTGAAGAAGATCCAATGAAAAAAGGCTCCTTTTCAGTATTTAATAAAATACTTTGTCCAGAGTCTGCGTGTAAGTCTATGCTACAACACATATGCATGCCAAAAGAAGATATTATCCAAATATCACTCAAACCTAAGGTTCAGTTAGACTTTAACCTTTCCAGTAACGCAGATTGTCTTTACAGTAACAACATATTGACATGTTACCAACAATCAAAATATACAAGTCATGCCTTGAATCAAAGATGTGAGGCCATGACGGAGGGTTTATCTAGTATTAGACCGTAGCTGCTATTGTTTGAGCAGTGATATAACCAACGTGAATTTCAGTTAGACCACGGCCGGAACTACTTTTTATACGATTCCGTGTACGTGGTTCAATATCTCGTCAAATGCTTGTATTAAAAGAAGAACATTACTCAAATAAACATTTTATTACATCGTGTTTACAGTTTGAACAGCTTGGAGAAGTCACGTACGCGTCCTGTGATATCAATGTTTACGTTCAGAAGTATTCAGGTTGTTCTTCTCGAGCTCCGGCGTCCTCATTACCTTCGTTCATCATAGACATACAGTTGACTAGACAATACTTCCTGAAACCTGTAAAAGAAATTAAAAAGCCTTGTGAAAGTTATATTGATATATTGGCTGAAGCATGCAAGTCACTGTATGTTCAGTAGCCTATCACTTAGTATTACACCATTCAAATCAAAGTTTTAAAACTATTACTCAGCGATGTAAAGTTGCGGACTGTTTGAAACCAAATCTATTACATACTCTGTTACTAATTTAAGCAATGTCATTGATCAATTTTGCAAGTGAAGGGAGAAACTGAGGTACACGTGTCAATATTCCCGCTGAAATATCTAGGCTGCGTGAGAAAGATAAAGAAAATTATATTTTTTGAAAGTTTCATGAAAAGCTACTCAGTACATGTAGTAGTATAGTTTTTCGTTATTATCATAATAATTCTTACCTCACAAACAAGCAGAACAACGATTCAATCCTTTATGCACGTACGTCGAATTGAGCTGCAAATATCCACTTCTGAACATTTCAAATGCCTGTTTTCAAATGATAGCAGCGCCACGTGCGCAAGTCAGAGGTTCACTCGCACGTGCAAATTGTTGAAATGCAATCTAACGCGATTTTCACGAGCTCTGTGGTATTGTTTTGATGTCCATTTCATGTGTGTGCTTTGTCCAAAACAATATAGTTCGCGAGAAAAAATATTAATGTAGTTGATTATATCAATCTTTACAAACGTATTAGTATTTGGCAATGGTCTAAGTAAGTTAGACCATTCGGGCCTTGTTGTCTGATCGTTGGTGGTCTAACTGACCATTTCAACGATTTGACACAGCGTAGAAAACTCCCGCCTACCCGACCGCCCGAGACGGTCTTTTTTCCAGTCGGACGGTGAAATTTCAAAAGTAGCCTGTCCGGTGGTCGGGTAGATATTTTAGTCTTTTACTAAATATTTGTCACAATAACAGGCAGGGTAATCTTTCGTCAGTCTGAGGTGTACAAGGTATTGTAAAACATTAAGTCCAAATTACGATAAACAGCGTAACTGAATGCTTTATATATAAACTCTATGTACTGATTACAAAGCGATAGTCTACCTTGCTTGTAAAATGAAAATTCTGTCGCAAAATATAAACATTTAGTTAGTTTCAATGTTCTAGATCGTATACTCAAGGGCACTTTGCTGAATGCATATTTTATAGTCTTTATGAACAATGTATTAAAAATCAAAGTCATCGTTTGAAAGACATATATGGCCAATGTTTGTAAATATTTGTCGTGTTTGTGAATCCATTTCAGTAAATATGACGATACAAATAAATATGAGTTAAGTTGGATATATCAGCATACTGTCAATTGTAATTTATATCAGTATTTTTTAAAAATGGCTCGTCAATGTCAAGAAATAATTAATTGCGTTGATGGTCGACTACTGGTGTAATTAATGTAATCGACAATTCTTATAATTGTCGACCAGATGTCATGTCATGTTAGCCGATATAATACGTTAGACAAAAGAAGGACTGATAATTCAACATGATGATATATGATCAAATGAAAATTTGGCTGACATTTAGTAAATTGGCCAGCTGTTGATTAGTGAAATACGAGAAACATGTTCAACCAGATGCAAATGTTTGGTACTTGCAGTAAGTTCCAGTGTTGGAAATCGGACAGGTAGGTTTTCTTCCGGACTGGTAATTTATTTCAGTTACCAGTCCGGTTGTCTGGCTTGGATTTTCGTGATTTTCTACACTGTTAGACAACGGGCCCTCATGGTCTAACTATTTACTTATGATTCACAATCACAATTTTATCTGTTGAGCATTTAGTATGATGATCTAGAACTAAAGATATACTACATAATCCTAAGAATTTGGACAAATGGAGAGAAACATGGAAACTAGGGTATTTAACACTCATGGGTAGAACTGTTGCAGAGAGGAATTGTATACCTGCCAAACCAGATGATGTAATTCAATGTTTTCAGAAAATATGTTTTTATATATAATATTTATATCCAAACATTATGGTTTAAGTAAGAGATATACCCATACTTTTCCGAGTGTATCGAATGATATCCTACACTTTTCCCCGTGGGGCCCTTACGAGGGAAAGTGTAGGGTATCATTTGCTGCACGAAGAAAAGTATCGGTATATCTGTCTTATACCCCACTTACGGTCGAGTGTAAGCGGATACTATTTCATAATATTTATAAACAAATACAGCTGTAAACAAGCTTGTGAATGAAACAGACAACCCAAATAAGGTCTCGTCTGTGACAACGCAGCCAATGCTGCGTTGTTTGGTTACCCATGTTTGGGGCTCGAAATCCAATTGATATGGCCTAATGACGGTATTGTCAACGAAGATGCACGTGCAGCTTGCTGAAATGTAAAGCCAACGCTATAAACTGCATGGATAATGTCAACGTGGCCAAAGTTTAGAGAAAACAGAAACAACTTTCAGTATGCACCCAGAATTAAATTACATTCTTATATACAAAGAAATACATACATTTGTGATATTATTTCACGTATTATAAGAACCTTAATATTCATTTTGTCATGACAAAATGTTCAGAGATTCAACTGGCTTCGTGTGGATGGTAAGGTCGTTCGGCCAGAAAGCAACAGGTGCCAGGTGCCTTATATGTTCATTTATATTCTGACATTTTATAAAGTATCATCACTTAGATTTGGAAATTTAGAAAATTGACTCCATTGTTTCTCAGTTGTTAAAAAGTGTAGGTATATTAGAAAAGTGTAGGTATATCAGAAAAGTATAGGTATATCAGAAAAAGTGTAGGTGTATCGGTTAAGACACCAACACTTGTAACAAAAGAAACCATAGCAATGAGACCGGACGTGGGGTATAAGGAAAATGTGGCAGATTCCCCTTATATATTTACTCTTATTATTGCACATGTATTCATATCGTTTACCAAAGAATTGTTATAAAATGTTATACAAAATGAAATATTGAAAATATTACCAGGCTTGCAAATGTATTGACAATACAAACAATACCCACACTAAATTAATTGAGTTTTGGTCATCTCCATACACTATTTGTAACTGTATTGAAGAAATAAGTTGGAGTGTGAACCTGGATTTTCTAGTAATAGTTGTAAGTGTTCTGTTCATATACATATACACAATAATGTAGCAACTGATGGGAAATAAAACCTTAAATAAAACAATTTAGTAGTGTCTCAACTAAGAAACTTAAGCAATGATGGAAACATCAGCAGAACTTTGAAATACTGTTTTCATGTTTCGGTCCAGTATCATAAGTGACCAATAACACTGATTTATTTCATAACATCATTCATTTTTTATCTATATATTGTTTTTAATATTCATATTTTATTTATTTAACGTCACCCTTCATAGCATTAAAAGGTTGTAAACATTTACTTTAGCTCTCTGTTTTCCTGGGGAATGATTGAATAATATATGTTTTACCTCCAAGGAAAGTTGTAGCAAATTTCATGTACCGCATACAACATGAAAGACGAGGTTAAAACAAAATTGTAATATTTTGAAATATATATTAAAACTCTATACAAAACATTTCCATCACAGAATATACTTTTAGATTTAATTAGAATTATTAGAATAATTGGCAACATACTTATTATACATCATTAAGCATCTATTTTACTTTTTAATCATATATCTGCAATACTTATGGTACTTATGGTTTCTATTAATTATCATGTGGCTATAACCATGTCATATCGCATCAGCGTAAATATTTCAGAAACAGAGCCAAACTGAAAATCCTCGTGGCAATACTGACACATACTCTCAAGACTTTGTAACATGCAGTTTCTCATATTTCAATACTCAAATGTGAATCATCGGTCATTTGAGGATATAACACCATGCACTCACAACGTCATATACAATGTACTATGCAATTTAGAACAAGAAACAATGTGGACTTTTATTGAATGTTGACGGCACCAAGTCGACCATTATTGTTACCTATTACAATCATAGTTCTATAATATATTTTGCTCCGTTTCGGGGTGAATATCCTGCTCAAATGGCACAAAGAATCACGTATACATGTATGATATTAAAAGCACACATGGAGAATAGGAAAATATGAAATATGCGAGTAAACAGAAAGCCAATCTGAACATGTGGGGTTTTTTCAGGAAGCATTTCAAGACCTGGTGACCACCACAGTCCAGCATAGTTCATGTATTCACGAATGGTTACATCTGAACTGTTAGCTTGTGTGTACAATATTATGGCTTTGGATAGCAAATTCGATCGAAATTGAATTCGTTATCCGTTGGTATTTCACTCTAAACACAATGCACAAATCATTCCCGTTAAGCAATCGTGAAAAGTGATTAATAAAAGAATATCAGTTTTCGTTGTCAAGTTGAAACACAGTTGAATATTAATCAGTCTTTTGTTATTTTCGCTACATTTTACTGACCCTGACCAATGTGATTAATATACCTCATATTTTCTGGTATGTCCAGTTGATTTTTGTCATTGACTCCTAGAAACGACACTAAAACATTTTCATTAATTACAAGTTAAAAGTTTGAAACGTAAAACACAAATACAATCCAGGAAACCATGCGCAATAACGTCTTAGCATAGCATTGCCCATCTCGTCTATAAATTGCCGCACACTACATAATTTTCCATCTGTTAAAAAAACGCTGTAAAAGTGAATACTGAAACGTTCCCCTTGTGAAAATGATGGAGTTGACCATCAAGTAAATCTGTGTGTTCGATATGATAGATAGATGTAAATTACTCATGCCTCATCTCTCAACCTTGTGGAAATGTGAGGCATTTTGGTATAAGAATCTGCTTGTTGCAACATTCAGGAAGTTTTGTTTCAGATTTCAGTAATGGTTTTGTGACAGTTAAATATTGGTTGGAGGAGAATTTAAGATAGATTATCGCTCCCTGTGTACATTTTGTTCGAAGTTCATACAATGTAGTGTTTATTGTAATTGAAGTGGTCGTAAAATATTCTTTTTTTCATCAAGTCTAGATTTTGTAATCAATTTTGACGAGTCCTTTGGAATTTTACATGTCTGGTTTCAAAGCATATATTTCAACAAATGTATTTGTGTTTGGGTCACAATCACTCTGATATCAAGGGATTGTAAACATGCTGGCTACATACCTACTATCGCCAGTCAAGAATTTCACTGTAAAATATTTTGAGACGACCCTCTCATTATTCGATTGTTTACAGCAGTGAATGGGCGTTTGCTTCGAGTCAAAATTGGACATTTTCTTTATTAAGAATAGGAATATTTTGTGGATAACACCCTCTTTAATGTGAAAATACCCGAGGTTTCGGAGTATATATTCACTGCTTCATCACATTCCACCTGATCAAGGAGTGAGTATCTGATCCGCACGTCGAATATTTTCACATTAAAGAAGGTGTTATCCAGACAATATCGCTGTTCTTATGTATGCCAATTTACATGGGTCTTTTGTTGTTCTGTTTGATTTTTCTATGAACTCATTTGCATATATTCTAGACATTTTCTGATTTTTGTCTGACAAAGTACGGATGGCCCATGTCTTTAAAAAAATCGATTCGGTAAAACCTTCTGTAAAAAAAAATTTAGCACTGAAGTTTCCACGGCTTGGATATTTCCATCATAGAATGTCCGGTATACGCAGCCAAATTAAAATAAAAATTAAAAGAAATCTTCTGGCATTTTCCGAAGGTATATTTGTTTTAGGTTTTGAGTTTTTAAATATCTTTTGAGTTCACATACACTTCACCTTAGCATCAAGAGTATCCCTCAATATATTGAATATATATATTCAGCCTGTTTAAACAAGAACGTTTATAAAATAGTTAAAAATAGTGCAGCTAACCGGATACGAACTCGTGCCGTTGGGGGGATACCTAGTCACTTGGGCCGAGGAATCTATAGAACCAGTTCCTTTCCCGAAATAGGGCTTCCACGGGTCCAAAAAAATGGAATCGAGTACTCGAGGGGTTGGACTCGACTCGGACTCGAGTACTCGAAATTAATACCTTTCAGAAGACTGACATACCACGAACTTTTACCCAGTTGGCGATACAATATGGGCATATGTCCCCCAAAATAATCTGTACCACAGCATTCAGCACTACAGTTGATGAATCTCGCTCCTTTTCAGGTTCAAATAAAACAATATGTAAGCTATTTATTTTCTGTCTCAGTGATAAAGACATGCAGTTGGCAGAGAAGGACAATTCCAATAAAATACTATTTACTTATTTTCTACATTATTGGCAAAGGCACACTGTACAGATGACAGAAAGGGGTACCCTTGAATAAATACGTGACAAATTGTCATTGTTCTAATTGTCACATCAAATGTAAGAAATCTAGATATGGAATAGCTAGGATGGAATTTGATATCTTTATATTCAAAACCATAATCGATAATCTTGAAAATCATTGCAATGTATAAGACTTTGGTCGAATGGTCGCCAAACTAACTGTATAACCAAAACATGTTTTTGATCATTTCATGAAGGGTAGCAAGCATAAAACTAAAAGTAACTAGGACTACAGCGGCAGTACTTAGGTCTTCAAGACTTCTGCTTGACCTAGGTTAATCCTTAATTACTCTGCTTTAAAATTAGCTATCAAACGTGTCTCTATCTTTGTTTAAAAAATTCTCCAAAGAAGATACCCCTCTGAAAACGATCACATATTTATATTTCTATATTTCTATATATTTCTCCAAAAGGTCATTGAAAGCTGAAATATTGCGTGGACATTTTGGGACATTTTGGGGAAATTGGGGGACTCAGTTGTTCCTAATACCGACCACAATGACCTCGCCTTTAACCCTTTTTCGTCTTCTGCTCCAAAATGAAAAGCGCCAGAAAGATCTGAAATACTCTCGCCCATATATCATCCAAAATTACCCTTGTGTTGGCTCCCTCCGACTCATTTGAGATCATTCATCCGTATGTCCCCGTACGAAATTTGCACTCATACACACCTAGACGATAGCGATGACAACGTTACTAAAATTATGAAGTCAGCGATAATGACAACAATTACGAAAATCGTGATGGCAACAATATGTGACGACGATACCAACAAGGATGGTGACGATTAATGCTGATGTTTATATATGTGATGACGAAGACGACGAACATGGTTGTAATGACAATGACAGAGACAATGACATTTCCAACAACGACATTGACAACGACGTTGGCGACTGAAACATGATAATGCCATAAATTACTCTAGTAATGATGGTAAAGCAAGTAATAAAGATATTGATTATAACGATGTTTTTTTATATTATGCTGAAAACGACGATAATCGAAATTACAATGAAGAAAAGATACACCATTCCGACATTGATGACGATTATGATGACGAGAGCGACAACGAAGCCGACGGTGATAAGATTAGAAGTTACAACATTGAAATGAATACAAATAAAGGGGAGATTACTCAGTGAAGAGAAGATGATGACACAGAAGTTCTCTTTGAAAGTCAAACAAGACAGGGAATATGACACAGAAGTTCTTATTGAAAGTCAAACAAGACAGAGAAGAGTACACTTAGATGAAACGCATATCCCCCATAATTCATGCGTACTTTAATCGAAGGAATTTGATAAGAAAACACAAAGACGTTTAACATCATATTTGGTCAATGATATGTGATCCGTAACGGATAATTGCACATAACATTCCATCCTAACTATACATATCTGTTAAATTAGACGTGTTCCCACGGTTTGTAGCTATCTAGTTTTATTCTCTATGGTTGACTCAACGATTTCTTAGTATGCAGAACTGAACGCAAGTCAAGTATTTTTCAAAGATTAAAAGGAGACGCTGTTTAAGATAAATAAAAAATGATTATAGTAAATTTCTGTGTGTTGTTTTGTTTCTTTCTCTTGTTGACATTTCATCTTATGACAGTTCACGTTTAAAGATATCGAACTCATATACTAATTTTCGTACATGTAGTTAAATCTAAGTGGTCTGTATGCATAATGTCCCATTATCAAGGTGAATGCATAGTTACTTATGCTGACTGTGGTGAATAGCAGGTTTTGTATGTCAAAAGATGAGTTGAAAATAAACATAAGGCAAATTGACCGAGGTTCTGATTCAAATAGTGTGATGGTGACATGCATGCCTTATCATCTGCAGCCGTGTACAGATCGATGGTTCTCCAACAGCGGACCTGAAACCATGTACAACCTCTCCCACCAACAATTACTTCAGCTTGAACTGTCTGAAGTTGATCCAAGGTTTGCCAGTGCGATCACAAACTGACGTTGTCTTGTCCATGATTGGAATCATACCTAACTCTTCTCTAACTGCTATCAGGAATATGAGTCTGCTCGGAAGAATAATAAACTGTACAGTAAACTGCACAGCGGGATCCGTTCTCCTGTTCAGACTATTCATATTATTTATGTTCCATCATAAACGTTTCATTGGTACATTCCCGACGTCTACAAGCCTCTGGTGTCCTATGACTATATCGATAAAGACTGTTTAATCGCATTTCCGGTCAACCAAAACTGGAGAACACTTGTGAAATCAAAATACTTAGTCAATTAAAAAAGGAGCTCAAACGAAGAACTTCTAGAATCTTCAAACCTCCCAAGCTCTTGACTCTCAGACGCTAGACCCCTCACTAACAGCGTGCTCTAAGACTTATATATAGTCACTAAGGTTACTGAACCTGTAAAACTGGCTGACTGTCAGTTCTGTACGGTAGACTACACGTGCCTGTTTCGTGGTATGTTACATGGATGCCCTCATTAGTATGTAAGTGATAAGCGAGAAACAATGTGGCTCTACATCATCCATCTCCATCTGGACACGTTTGGTGTAGATATCTACGTAAGGTTGGACTATCTGAAGCTTGAAGAACTCGTCTTGGACACACTCCCTGGACATTGAAGTTCACCAATTGCTTGACCTTGAGGGACAATTCTTCCTCTCACACAGACTCGCCCACTGTTTATGTATTAGTTGTAGTAACCATTTAAATATCCAATCAACTCCAACTGTAAATCTCCAAGTCTCGAGGAGCTAAAGACACTCACTCACCTACTTATGCATATGGTATGTTTGTTATTTAACCGATGAATTACGGTTTAGTTGACAATGTGTATTGCAATTATTGCGAATTGCGAATTCTGACCTAACTTCGGACAGAACCACTCATTCTTCTTGCATCAACGGTTAAAATAGTGATTAAACTCATTCTTAATATACCCAAACACAAGGTGGGTGACCAGTTGCTAGTAGGTACATGTAGGTTAATTTAAGGGCGAGGGTTAGACCAACATATGACATATAATGCGCCCGGTATTAAAATTTATTAATTGCAAAAATGCAAAAGCAAAACAAGGCAACCAAACATAATATGCACTAATATTGCCCTTATTTCTCACAACGTTTAAAAGGGCTCTTTGGACGTCACAAAACATCAATGTTTTCCCAAGAGAGGACTAAAGACTAAAGATATTTGTAAGTGGCTGGAGTGGTTGTCTCCCCTACACCTTTCAGTAGATCCTTAACAACAATTATCGTCGATGCTTTCAATGGCCATATCGAAAAGTTATACATAATGCCCAGCAACTATGCGTGCTACTTGATTAATTCTAAATTAAAGAAATTTGATGTTTGCTTCATGTGTATCTTAACTACAAACACTCAATGGCTTTCCAAAACCAATGTGAAGAATGAAAATGCTTAAAACTAATGCCCAAGGTTTCGTTTGGTAAATATGATACCAATACGATTGATTTGTTAAAGCGATTTATATTTCTTTACTTTTAAATAATTGAAGTTTTTTTTCTCTAAATACAGCCCTATGCATGAAGAGTAGTTAATGTCCTTCCGTCGAACCGTGACGACTTCTTCATTTCGCCCACTACCTCTGCAGGATTGCTTCGGTAATTGTCAAAATCTCCCTCCCAAACCGGTTTTAACTTATCTGAAAGGACTGTAATCCAATCTGAAAATGTTGAGGTGACCCATTGTGCCAGAGTATGTGAGAGGTAATTACCCAGACGCGTAAAGCTAATGCTCCACGAGATATCTTCAAAAAAGAGGCGTTCCACATGGCCGATTGTAGTATATTGCTCCCGGGATGAGAATTATATATCCTTATATATTCCAATAGTCCTGCCTGACTGCTTATATTATCAGGTGTTCAACAGAGTCACACTTGGCCTGGTTTGATGAAGATATCAAGAGTTTGCACTTTATATGAGAAATGTGACACTGAGGGCATACTGAACTCTATGTATGTCTGGAATGCCAACTGACGATAAAGTCTCATATCGTACAGTTTAAAGAGTACTTTTCTTTTTGAGAATACTTGAACTTTTCCTAAGACTACACCATACCATTAGCACTGATGTCCGAGATGTTCAAGTTTTGAAGATAAATCACTCTTCAAGTACAGTCATATCTTAATAATATCTTATATATAAATGTTCGACATTTGGAGACCAACGCTTGCTCCGGCTACTATTTTAGTACAAGGAGTATGAAGAAGAGAGGATCTATTTTAGTACAAGGAGTATGAAGAAGAGAGGATCTGTTTTAGTACAAGGAGTATGAAGAAGAGAGGATCTGTTTTAGTACAAGGAGTATGAAGAAGAGAGGATCTATTTTAGTACAAGGAGTATGAAGAAGAGAGGATCTGTTTTAGTACAAGGAGTATGAAGAAGAGAGGATCTATTTTAGTACAAGGAGTATGAAGAAGAGAGGATCTATTTTAGTACAAGGAGTATGAAGAAGAGAGGATCTATTTTAGTACAAGGAGTATGAAGAAGAGAGGATCTATTTTAGTACAAGGAGTATGAAGAAGAGAGGATCTATTTTAGTACAAGGAGTATGAAGAAGAGAGGATCTATTTTAGTACAAGGAGTATGAAGAAGAGAGGATCTATTTTAGTACAAGGAGTATCAAGAAGAGAGGGTCTATTTTAGTACAAGGAGTATCAAGAAGAGAGGGTCTATTTTAGTACAAGGAGTATGAAGAAGAGAGGATCTATTTTAGTACAAGGAGTATCAAGAAGAGAGGATCTATTCTAGTACAAGGAGTATCAAGAAGAGAGGATCTATTTTAGTACAAGGAGTATCAAGAAGAGAGGATCTATTTTAGTACAAGGAGTATGAAGAAGAGAGGATCTATTTTAGTACAAGGAGTATCAAGAAGAGAGGATCTATTTTAGTACAAGGAGTATGAAGAAGAGAGGATCTATTTTAGTACAAGGAGTATGAAGAAGAGAGGGTCTATTTTAGTACAAGGAGTATGAAGAAGAGAGGATCTATATTTTAGTACAAGGAGTATGAAGAAGAGAGGATATATTTTAGTACAAGGAGTATGAAGAAGAGAGGATCTATTTTAGTACAAGGAGTATCAAGAAGAGAGGATATATTTTAGTACAAGGAGTATGAAGAAGAGAGGATCTATTTTAGTACAAGGAGTATGAAGAAGAGAGGATCTATTTTAGTACAAGGAGTATCAAGAAGAGAGGATATATTTTAGTACAAGGAGTATCAAGAAGAGAGGATCTATTTTAGTACAAGGAGTATGAAGAAGAGAGGATCTATTTTAGAACAAGGAGTATGAAGAAGAGAGGATCTATTTTAGTACAAGGAGGATGAAGAAGAGAGGATATATATTTAGTACAAGGAGTATGAAGAAGAGAGGATCTATTTTAGTACAAGGAGTATGCAGAAGAGAGGATCTATTTTAGTACAAGGAGTAGGCAGAAGAGAGGATATATTTTAGTACAAGGAGTATGAAGAAGAGAGGATATATTTTAGTACAAGGAGTATGAAGAAGAGAGGATCTATTTTAGTACAAGGAGTATGAAGAAGAGAGGATATATTTTAGTACAAGGAGTATGAAGAAGAGAGGATATATTTTAGTACAAGGAGTATGAAGAAGAGAGGATCTATTTTAGTACAAGGAGTATGAAGAAGAGAGGATCTATTTTAGTACAAGGAGGATGAAGAAGAGAGGATATATATTTAGTACAAGGAGTATGAAGAAGAGAGGATATATTTTAGTACAAGGAGTATGAAGAAGAGAGGATCTATTTTAGTACAAGGAGTATGAAGAAGAGAGGATATATTTTAGTACAAGGAGTATGAAGAAGAGAGGATCTATTTTAGTACAAGGAGTATGCAGAAGAGAGGATCTATTTTAGTACAAGGAGTATGAAGAAGAGAGGATCTATTTTAGTACAAGGAGGATGAAGAAGAGAGGATATATATTTAGTACAAGGAGTATGAAGAAGAGAGGATATATTTTAGTACAAGGAGTATGAAGAAGAGAGGATCTATTTTAGTACAAGGAGTATGCAGAAGAGAGGATCTATTTTAGTACAAGGAGTAGGCAGAAGAGAGGATATATATTTAGTACAAGGAGTATGAAGAAGAGAGGATATATTTTAGTACAAGGAGTATGAAGAAGAGAGGATCTATTTTAGTACAAGGAGTATGCAGAAGAGAGGATATATTTTAGTACAAGGAGTATGAAGAAGAGAGGATCTATTTTAGTACAAGGAGTATGCAGAAGAGAGGATATATTTTAGTACAAGGAGTATGAAGAAGAGAGGATATATTTTAGTACAAGGAGTATGAAGAAGAGAGGATATATTTTAGTACAAGGAGTATGAAGAAGAGAGGATATATTTTAGTACAAGGAGTATGAAGAAGAGAGGATCTATTTTAGTACAAGGAGGATGAAGAAGAGAGGATATATATTTAGTACAAGGAGTATGAAGAAGAGAGGATCTATTTTAGTACAAGGAGTATGAAGAAGAGAGGATCTATTTTAGTACAAGGAGGATGAAGAAGAGAGGATATATATTTAGTACAAGGAGTATGAAGAAGAGAGGATATATTTTAGTACAAGGAGTATGAAGAAGAGAGGATCTATTTTAGTACAAGGAGTATGAAGAAGAGAGGATCTATTTTAGTACAAGGAGTATGAAGAAGAGAGGATCTATTTTAGTACAAGGAGTATGAAGAAGAGAGGGTCTATTTTAGTACAAGGAGTATGAAGAAGAGAGGATATATTTTAGTACAAGGAGTATGAAGAAGAGAGGATCTATTTTAGTACAAGGAGTATGAAGAAGAGAGGATCTATTTTAGTACAAGGAGTATCAAGAAGAGAGGGTCTATTTTAGTACAAGGAGTATGAAGAAGAGAGGATCTATTTTAGTACAAGGAGTATGAAGAAGAGAGGATCTATTTTAGTACAAGGAGTATGAAGAAGAGAGGGTCTATTTTAGTACAAGGAGTATCAAGAAGAGAGGATATATTTTAGTACAAGGAGTATGAAGAAGAGAGGATCTATTTTAGTACAAGGAGTATGCAGAAGAGAGGATATATTTTAGTACAAGGAGTAGGCAGAAGAGAGGATATATATTTAGTACAAGGAGTATGAAGAAGAGAGGATATATTTTAGTACAAGGAGTAGGCAGAAGAGAGGATCTATTTTAGTACAAGGAGTATGCAGAAGAGAGGATCTATTTTAGTACAAGGAGTATGAAGAAGAGAGGATATATTTTAGTACAAGGAGGATGAAGAAGAGAGGATATATATTTAGTACAAGGAGTATGAAGAAGAGAGTATCTATTTTAGTACAAGGAGTATGAAGAAGAGAGGATATATTTTAGTACAAGGAGTATGAAGAAGAGAGGATCTATTTTAGTACAAGGAGTATGAAGAAGAGAGGATCTATTTTAGTACAAGGAGGATGAAGAAGAGAGGATATATATTTAGTACAAGGAGTATGAAGAAGAGAGGATATATTTTAGTACAAGGAGTATGAAGAAGAGAGGATCTATTTTAGTACAAGGAGTATGCAGAAGAGAGGATCTATTTTAGTACAAGGAGTAGGCAGAAGAGAGGATATATATTTAGTACAAGGAGTATGAAGAAGAGAGGATCTATTTTAGTACAAGGAGTATGCAGAAGAGAGGATCTATTTCGACGTTGATGTGGCATAACCTGTCTAACGTGAAGATTCAGTTCCGAAATCACTCACCCATGTCGCTATATGTTTTTAAAGAATTCGATACGCATTTATTTAGTGCAATGGTAAACAGCTTGTAATGGCCTGAAGCACGATACACTGTTGTTAAAAACCGGAGACAACAACCCAACCAGTATATAACTGACTAAGCATTCTCATTCTAATGTAAGATAAACGTTACCTAAATGTCTCCCATTGCCTGAAGCATAGTGTGGAGATTATATGTAGGAACTGGTGTGTTCTGACATCTCAACCAAACAATGGCTTAAGTTGTTTGCTCTCTGGATCAGCGCTTTCTTTTCCATTTATAACAGGTTTGTCAGATACATAAACTTATGAAAATATGTTCATGGGTGAATGAGCGCAAGGGGACAAGATGCACTGAGACCTGGTACGAACAAACCAGTAGAGGCATGATGACCGAAAACCTTGTATGATAAATCCACTAGAGACGTGGTTCCTGCCACCCTGAGGTATGAACAGCGAGACGAGGTGCTTTACTCTCATTATACTGAACGAGGTCGCGTCATTGAAATGACATCATGATGTCCTTCAAAACTTCATAGTGGCACGGTCTCGTCAAAGAGTTTTGCTGGAAAATTAAGATTGCAATGCTATTCCAGACAGAAGGCACGTATTGTCTATATAATAAACTGCAGCAAATGAAGAAAGGTGACTCTTACACCAACAACCATTCTCTCCCCACAGAAGAGAGTAACCTCTGTGACCAACATGACCAACATGACCAACAACGACAGTTGCAAATAAAGTGTCGTTGTCATTAAACGTCGGATGCAGTTAAAAGAAACAAAATTCACATCATTAACAGAATTTATTGCATTCTGAAAATTAATTTTAAAAAGAAAACTAAAAAGGTGACAACCTTTGATTTGCATGCAACAATGCATAGAAACTAACTATGAATACCTTCTAAACAACCCGTCGTCTTTATTTCACGTGAATGCCAGAGATTAAGAAAAGTGGGGCATTTACCTGGAATAACGAGTTAAACACGTTATCAATTTTCACAAAAAAAATTCATTGCTTAGAGGCTTCTCTCACTTCAAACAAAGCAAGCGGTGAGCTGAGACAAAAAGTGTTTGGTTTCAGTTACACCTGTATGTAACTACCGTAATATACGTCATGACAGCGCAGTACGTTTAGCTAATATATCCAAAGAGGGCGTGAATTAGTACACCTTTTTGGATTGTGAGCTATTTATAAATTATATAAAATTAGGTTGTTGCCCATGCTTTAACGTTATGTATTTATCAAGGGATACATTTGCTGTAATATAATATAGTTCTGGTTACAAGAGTCGGGAACATATACCACCGAGAAGAATATGCATGGTTTGTCGTCAACATGGCACAACGTGTGCATAAATGTTCTACATTTTATCAATTTCTAATACATTTTAGATTCATTTGTAACGAGAGCGTTAAGTAAATAATGTTAATTGCTGTGTTATCCCGTTTCGATATGCATATTGTTAATGTGTTATCCCGTTTCGATATGCATATTGTTAATGTGTTATCCCGTTTCGATATGCATGTTGTTAATGTGTTATCCCGTTTCGATATGCATATTGTTAATGTGTTATCCCGTTTCTATATGCATGTTGTTAATGTGTTATCCCGTTTCGATATGCATATTGTTAATGTGTTATCCCGTTTCGATATGTATGTTGTTAATGTGTTATCCCGTTTCTATATGCATGTTGTTAATGTGTTATCCCGTTTCGATATGTATGTTGTTAATGTGTTATCCCGTTTCGATATGTATGTTGTTAATGTGTTATCCCGTTTCGATATGTATGTTGTTAATGTGTTATCCCGTTTCGATATGCATGTTGTTAATGTGTTATCCCGTTTCTATATGTATGTTGTTAATGTGTTATCCCGTTTCTATATGCATGTTGTTAATGTGTTATCCCGTTTCTATATGCATGTTGTTAATGTGTTATCCCGTTTCTATATGCATGCAATAAATGAGTTATCACGTTTTTATATGCTATTAATGTGTTATCCTGTTTCCATATGCTCATAAACATTACCCCCAAATCTATACGTTTAATTACTGGACTGTTTCATGTGATGTTTTACGAAAGCCGGTAACCATTTAAAGCGGATAAATCGGAATTATAACAAACTGCATGTAAAGACAATCAGAAGTATAAACAGTCAACAAAGGTATCCCGTATTTAGCACCTTGCAAACTTGTTCCTTATGCCAAACATTTTTAAACGGTATCCTGAGCTGAGAAATAAGGGCTTAATAATTGACCCTTGCTGTCAATGGCATCGGAATGCAAGACGAATTCCACTCCAATGAGTTCGAATAGAGAGCATAACAAAGGATTTCAAATGGACTACCCCGGGGTGTATCAGTGATGAATGAAGGCATTGTTTGAAAACCCCGACAGTGCTGGTGCAACGGGTTTCTTACTCGACCCAATCAAGCGTTTCGTGGTCACCTGAGTGTTTTAAAACTATGAATTCTGTATTGGTACACATGAGGAACCCTTAGCCAAGAGGTTTGTGTTGTGTTCGAGAATATGTAAACTTATGTATACTAATACGCCAGAATAAATACAGAATTAAATGTGATGATTATGGTAACACTAATTGTATTGCTAATATATATGGTAACACATTATGCTGGTCTCTTTAAAACGATTATATTTGTCAACATGTAACTCATGTTTTCACTCCGATTTACTTTTCGTTATCTCTTTGAAAAACATTTCTGCAGGTGGACATACTTATCATTCTGTATTTTGATAAATATAATTACACTTCATTAATCAACATCTTAAACCGTCCATAACAACATTTAGATAGTGTTTTCGTTTGTTTATTTGCACTTACGAATTGACGTCATTTAGATGTATTAGTTTTAATGTATTGATACAGCTTTAAGCAGAAAACGATGCTTAGTTAAGCGATAGCTCCAGGCAATTGTAATTAAGTTTTACAGTTGAATATCAGCATTACCATCAATGCAAAGATCTACATAAAGGTACAACTGTTTGTAATAAAAAGTATACAGGATGCATGTTTGTGACATTTCTTGTCGAGTGCTATGTATATCCCATCAAGTAGAAATGTATATTTTCGTGAGAGGAGCAGCCACGAGTGTAAATATGTTATTTCTATTTCAAGGGAATAGATATGCATGGTATTCGACGAGAATTGTCAAATGTTATATTTATAAGATTTAAGAAATTATTCCTAGTTTGAAAATGACGTTCATTTTACGAATGGAGCATCCATGGTCGCCGAATTTTATTTCAACCTATAAATGCCGTATTTCATTACTGAAAATATTATAAATACACGATATTTGACATTTCCTGTTGAATGATGAATATCTCACTCAATCTAAATCTCAAAGATATTCATTTCAATATTGAACCTTTCCCATTGATTTTCATTTAGGACGTGACAGTGCGTCTTGAAATGAAACTGGATTGCCAACATTACAAATGCCCTCAAATGGTTGCAAGATCCCAAATTCCTGTTCCTCCCCCACCTCCCGTAGTCCATCACGCCGACACGAAATAGACAGGGACCTTCTTTGAATCCTCCTTTATTTATTCAATCTATGTACGTGATCCATACAATATAATACAGTCCGGGCTTCAGACCCCACAGCAAACGACTCACGCCAGTCTCTCGCAAATATCCTCACACATACTGATGTATTCTATATATGTTTGCGGAAAGTAAAAATTACCCTGAATAGTGGGCACGTCAAACCAGTTGTTGACTGTGTAAACGCAATTCTAAATATGCTCCGTATTATACAGCAACTGTTAGTGAACAAACTGGTTTAATGTTTATCAAAACCCACAATCAAGTGTTTAAGTTAGCGAGGATACTCGGGCTGGAGTATTCGCTCGAAGTCGAATTCATATTTTCATGTATTCGCTCGAAGACGAAAATGGGATGCCAGTTTTGTTGTGAACGTAAGGACATGGGGATCAGAAGAGGTGTTTACACGTTCTGTTATTGTCGTATTGCCGTTTAATTGGGTTTCAAATCACTGTATAAGCTTTGGGCTATGAAAGGAATTTCGACCATTAAGAAACTATTTGAGGAGCTGGGTCTCTTTCTTTTGAAGATTTGAAAAATAAATAAGGGATGAGAGATACACACCTGGATCTTGAATACATATTGCATATTTCACCTGAAGCATGGACAGATCCCATAAAAGGTTACAGTTATGTACAGAATGACTTTGTTAGTTAACAAAATAAGTAACACAATTCATTGTTTTGTTTGCTTAGTGGTGCAAACCTTTAACTTAACCATATAATTTTATGTGCCAAAAGAAATCTTTATATTTGCACTCAAACAAACAACCTCCCACATTTGAACAGTTTCAAAGGACTTTGAAAGACATATTCATTGTTAAGAAATAATAATTATGAACAATGCGCCAAAAACTGGTTTCCTTATCCACCTGTTTTGACTCTAAGTGACACTGTTCTTCATGTTTATAACATGACATGCACTATTTTAAGTCTATGTTTTGCCAACAACACAATTATATGCTTGTACATGTATGTTTTGGTTGGGAACAATACAAAAAGTAATTTGGTTTAATTGGGAAGGGGTCATCGTAGGCGAGAAGATGAAAACGAAATGACCTCAATGTTTATAAACGCTGACCATATTCTTCTTAACGCGAACTAACCTCGTGGATATATCTGGTGTGGGCATCTATTTGAATATGTTTGGTAATGGTCTGCATTTGGTTTAAATACTGGGCGGCCAGTCGCCTATTAATAGGGTAATGAGTGTCATTTATTGCTTATATCAATAATTTAATTAGTTTCCATTGGACGTACATATCTGTTTTGACATGAAGTGGTAACTTCCCTTTTCATCTTGTCAAAAATAGCGAGCATCCTCAACCAGTACAGACACTTAAAGAAGTGGGTTACACCTTATGATATATACGTAGATGCCGTACATGAATTTCCATACATTAACTATCAAAACGAGGATGGAAATAACCTCTGAACTCCAAAGGTCTGATGGACATCGAAGCGTGACGGGCTAAATAGACGCTTCTGTTTGTGCAGGAAAGCTGCCCCTCTTCTCGGGGATGGTCCGCGAACCCCGCCTACACCGTCCAGCGCTAGAGGCTTCCAAAACAACTTGGAATGTTTCCCAAGTATACGGGTGACAGACTCATAGCTGAATACATGTATCTCATACGTTAAGATGGTGTCACCTGACGGTTGGTGTCTAGTGTCCATTACCAGGAGCGTAAGTTGATTGGTTGGTCTCATCAGACTGGGCGTTGTCTGTTGAATGCAGTGGTATAACATGTGGTGTAACATATACCTCTTTATTGTACTTACTTGTTTAAAACTATTTATATAATAAACCCACTCGTTGTGCGTGGAAGGACAAACTTGCAGGGTAACTAAACCGGAATACCCACTTGTATGTTTATGAGAGTATTGCCTAAAGTTTGACTTGAAAGTTGTTTTTTTTATATTTTGAAGGAATTGTCGTGAATTGGAAATAACATATTACCTTGTAACTCCGGCCTTGGTTTAGCATGTTAATGATAAGGCAACAATTGTGACATATTTGCACTTACAGATTCAAATTTTAACAGTATATATAACGACGAAAGATGACGAGGAGACTCACGGAGAATTATCCTACATCAACTGAATCAGGATACAGTAACTTAACTAGACAATTACATTGTTCATGGTGATAAAGATCACTATCAATAACCTTAACAATATAGTGATTATGATGACGAACAAGCCGACACTCACGTCGACACACACATACTATTGTTCTTGAGTATACCACATATATATATATATATATATATATATATATATATATATATAAACATCGTGAAATGGTCATCATAACCTGATATGTACTCGTTTCCTCACTCTGAAGTTTTAATAGTCGAGGTGTATCCGTGTAGAATAGAATATGAAACAAGATTGCCATGCCTTCCCCTCTAGTTGTCGTGTATGTCCTACCACAGCACTCCCGCTGTTCGGCTTATGTGATCTCTTTGATCCAGACACGCTGTATAGTTCACCACGGTCCTGGCTTCATGTCGACTAACTACAACCACGAGGAATGTCTTCATGTCGACTAACTAAAACCACGAGGAATGTCTTCATGTCGACTAACTAAAACCACGAGGAATGTCTTCATGTCGACTAACTAAAACCACGAGGAATGTCTTCATGTCGACTTACTAAAACCACGAGGAATGTCTTCATGTCGACTAACTAAAACCACGAGGAATGTCTTCATGTCGACTAACTAAAACCACGAGGAATGTCTTCATGTCGACTTACTAAAACCACGAGGAATGTCTTCATGTCGACTAACTAAAACCACGAGGAATGTCTTCATGTCGACTAACTAAAACCACGAGGAATGTCTTCATGTCGACTAACTAAAACCACGGGGAATGTCTTCATGTCGACTAACTAAAACCACGAGGAATGTCTTCATGTCGACTAACTAAAACCACGAGGAATGTCTTCATGTCGACTAACTAAAACCACGAGGAATGTCTTCATGTAGGAAACCATGCACGTACAATGGTGGTGTGAGTCGTGTGTGTAAGCGAGGACTGCAACACTGAGACATCCGTCTGCTCTTACTTCAGTAAAACATCATGAAAAATAATAACACGTTGAGTCATTACTTGAATATAATAATCAATCAATGTATATAGCGCGTTTATCCATGCACATTGAATATTAAGCTTCAAATGCATCTTTATGTTTATCAGCTAAGTGCCGAGACAAAATGGCGGCACTGACCTGAGGAATCGTAGTGGTGAGGTACACACCATTCGTGCTTTCCTTCTGAGAAAGCTGGTTACTAGAAAGCTCGTTGTACGAATACATTCAAAAATCCTTATCGTCACAAATATAATACTTCTTGAGTAGATATCTCTTGTGAAATAAATTGATTTCTTATTATATAATTAAACAAAAAAAAATCTCTCGAAATTTAATATTTAAGAAAGGCAAGCTCCTTAAATGTCATGTTATCTATTATTTATGACAATCAGTGTAACACTATCACGGCATGCTTCGACAGATCAGCATGACGTTCACATAGTTTGCATCACCGTCGTAGTTTTCAATCATCTTCACATTTGACCTGGATGCAATATATTCAACAACTCTGTCTCGAGTTTGTAGCTCGATAAGAGTGCCTGTGTATTCCAGTTTCAGCTCCGTGCTGCTATGAATGGGGGTGTTCATGTGTCATCTAGTGACGTACCCCTTCTATAACAACCAGGCCGGATCTACTGTTTGTGTGCTTAAGCCTTCACCGCCTCGGCATGGGAGATAATAGTTATTTTCTCTAACCTACAGTCATCTCCGTGTATCAGATTACAAACCCTGATAGAACACCAACCAAAGGTATCATCATCCCACTGCGAATGTACGGGCAGCGGGCGTCGTTTCTTTCTTGTACATGTTATAATTTGTACACAGATACAATTTAATGACAGTTATATATTTTTATTGAATTGGTCATTAATACATTAGTCCCAGTAGGTTTTCTGAGGTTGAGTCGTAACGAATAAACCCATATGATCTTCCAGACACTTGATGAAGTAATTATAAGACTGAATGTTTTATATAGCCTCGGGACATTCCTGACGTAACTGGCTTTATAGCAAATTGTTTGATAAAGATCACATCGTTTCATAACTTACCGACAAAAGATTAATGCGATATTTTCAGTTTTGAACAAATAGTAAAAGAGTAGCTCGAATACATATTACCAATCGCAATGTACGTCACTTATTGTACGATGAAACCAAACATAAATGGGTATGCAATCATTCATTATTTCTTCAAACTGTGATTCAAAACATTTAAAGACTTTTGTTTAATATATATAATATATAAATTCAAAACATTTCCAGACTTTTGTTTTATATATATATAATATATAAATTCAAAAAATTTCCAGACTTCTGTTTTATATATATATAATATATAAATTCAAAACATTTCCAGACTTCTGTTTTATATGTACTTTATCTGCCACTATGCTGTGAAGACGTTTATTATCATTGAGGATACTGTTAAGGTTATTACATGTTCCATGCTACGTGATACTTGTATTTCATATCTCTTGATCTGGCACTGTATCATCTATTAATTGAAATGGTCCACACCCACCCCCAGGTTCTCCACCTGTGCGAGGTATCATACTTATACCCGTGATGGTATCATAGGTGAAGCTCATCACGATTTGACATGAATGATTCATGGTGTTTAATTGAATTGCATGTAGACTGTGAGCGCGTTACGGACCAGTCATGCACTGCCAATCATCATTGTTGACCAACATTATCACCTTTGACCAACATTCAGAATGTCATTTCGTTTATCAAAAAACTTATCACATTTACACACATGTATAGTAAGTATATGCAGTACATCAAAACAAGTGTTAGAGATAAATCAATGAAGATATATATGCCGTACCCTACATTAAAGTGGTCGCTCGACGGTATACCAAGTGATCTAAATGATGTAGCGATACCTAAACATTTAGAGTAGAGTTTAAATATGATACATGATGGAATGGTCAACCTCTCACATTGAAGAGTTCCACGCCACTGTCGCTTTATACGTAGCATCATTTTCTTTGAATACGGAGAAACCGTTTTCTTTGGATACGTCCTATATATCGGGTCGAGTAAGGAGATGTTTTACCATTAATGTACCAAATATCATATAAACATTAATAATAAATGGCAGATTTGAGAAAACATAATATGCAAAAATCGTGCTACAGCGCCTTCCAATATATGCAATATACTTGTGAAATGTAAATTAAAGATGATGCAGCAAAAACGTGTTATACGCTTGTAACGTGTTAAAGATAAATCAGTGAAGATTTATATGCTAGTATCAGTGTCCAGTATACATGTAAAGTATTAAAGACTTAGACAATGATTAACGAGTGACAGGAAAAGACAGATTACTTTTTCTGAGTTATATTAATATGTTTGTTACATTTCCAATGGTGAAATACGGCATTTATTGGTTACGATAAAAATCAGTTTTTCATTGATTGAAATAAATGTTATTTCAATGTTATTTTTACAGAGATCACCACTTACACACATATGATAATTGCTGTCTTTTCCTCCAGTGTTGTTCATGCAAATAGTGTGTTACATGAGGCACAAATTCTTGTAATCTTTGTTTTCTGTGTTTGAAGATATGTGATACAAAATAACATCAGTTCAGAAAATCGTTGTTGTTAATTTCGAGCAATAAATGGTTATGATGATGATTATTATTATATTAGCATTGTTGCTATCTGTTGGTATATTTAATACTTTCTCGTTGTGTCTGAATTTGATATTGTCTAAACTGCGGTTAATATAATCTAAAAATTCTCTTATTGTACTTCTATTATTCTTCTATTATTAAACATTGCAAAATAGCTGAGTTACTCGCTCCATATCTAACCAACATTGCCAACAAGATACTAGTCACAGGAAACTATCCACTTGAATGGGCCAAAGGTATAATCGTACCTCTTCACAAGAAAGGTGACGTCAACGAAGTGAACAACTACAGAGGCATATTGCTCATGGATGTTTTTGGAATATTTCTTTGCTTTATTCTAAATGAACGTTTACATTGTTTTGCAGAATTGTATGACAACATTCCAGAAGCTCAAGCAGGATTCAGGAAGAACTACAGTAATACCGAAAATGTATTCACTCTTCAAAGTTTGATACAGAAATATCTCCCAAAGCGAGGCGGTCGCTTCTACTGCATATTTGTGGACTTCAGAAAGGCCTTTGATTCGGTTAACAGACAACTACTCTGCTACACATTGATACGAAACGATGTCCACGGCAGAATCTATCTATATATCTATAGCCCTTTCTTATTATTCATTACCGATTTTCAAGTAATGTTAGAAAACACCAATCTTAGAGGAATCTTTGTTGGCCCTGAATTCATGGAACTGCTTCTGTTACTTTTTGCTGATGACTTATATATCTTCGACGATTCCGTAATTGGAATTCACAGGAGAATTGATTTTCTACATAACTATTGTCTGACATGGGGTGTAGACATTTAACAACATGGAAAACGGAAATCATTGTCTTTCGGAATGGTGTTTTTTTACTGAATGAAGAAAAAATGGTATTTACAAGGATCAAAGATAAAATTTCGAAATTTCAAACTCGATGGTCATGGACTAAATATACAGAAACCTTATCTACGAAAGCAACCAAGGCCTTATTTACTATCAAAGGAATCCTATAAATATCCATAAAGTCGGCATCTGTTCTCTTTAAACTGTTTGATACAAAAATAAAGTCAATATTACTTTACAGTGCAGAAGTATGGGGAAAGACGAGTTATTAATATATTCCACACTAATTTCTGTAAATGTGTACTAGATGTAGGTAAGCATGTGTCCAGGACCGCAGTGTTGGCGGAATGTGGTAGATATTGTATCAGTGTTGATTATCATGTTAAATGTATCAGGTATTGGTGTAAACTAGTATATATGGCTAATGATAGGTACCCCAAGCAATGTTATATTTATATGAGAAAAATTTATGATAGTTGTAGACTTACTTTGGCATCTTATATTAGAATGTTGTTCAATATGTATGGATTTGGTTTTGTTTGGTTAAATCATGAAAAGGGTAATGTCAATACTTTCATATATACCTTTAACTAAAGACTAGATACTGTAAAAACATATGTCAAGCAAAATTAATGATCCAGCATATATCTATTACTACATATCAATATAGTCACTATTAGATGTTGAATACTTTATTTCTAATGTACATGTAAAGGAGTACCGCCGTTATTTATGCTTACTAGTATCCAACAACAACCTCTCCTCTGTAATGTACGATGTAAGGATGACAGGGATAGATAAAATATGTTCACTGTGTAGCCGTTATACTTTTGAAGATTAATTAATTTGTTTATTTGTTTGTGTGCATTTGCAAATTTTTTTAACTTTATACCTTCCAGATTTCAATTGTCTATCCGCTTTAAATAATAGCACAAGTTGTTAACATGTAAACATAGGAATGTATTATAAAAATATCGCTATTTGTTAAACATGGACTATGTAAAAGGAATTCTACCAAATGTTAGCGTAAATATGTAGCGTATATATTTATATTCAGGTAAATAGTCACTACCATATTGTTTGAAACATATTTCCCTTTGTATTGTTATGTACATGGGCCAATGGCCTCCTTGCCGAAATAAAATTCATTCATAAATATAAACATGTATTCAGAACATGACTTGTTCCTTGTATAGGCCAAGGAAATGTTGATTTACAAGTGTGCAGTGCATTGATCTTTCCTATAGTGTTATATCCCAAGTACGGATCTATCCCAACTGTGGATAATCTTAAGTTGGGATATCCATTCTTAGAATGATTACAGATACCGCCATCAACCTTGCTAACTGCCCTCGACATCCCTGCAAAATAAATTAACAAGCAGTGACCCATTCAGTAACGTGGAAAAGATGAACTTTAATGAGTACTTCCAAAACATTGAAGTGTCGAATTCTTGTTTCTTAGAGAGGGGAATAGCAATGTTTTAATTTTCACTAAAACTCTTCAAACAAGCGTGTGACCTTATTCGCCTCAGGAACGATGCAATAGCTGTTCTCGGAACTTCTGGAGCCCGTTAAGCACATCAAAACAGCAGAAACAAGAAAAGGTGTGCGTAAACTATGGCCTTGGGCAACAGCATTAGCTGAAAATCGTTTTCTTACACAATAAGAAAATTCAATAAACTGGCAATAATACAATGTAATCTTGCAAATTATTCATTACGATCCCTCAGAAGCAGGACTACCAAGTTAGGAATAATAGCGGTAATTACCGTGATTAGTGACCTGTGAAGAACATGTTATATAACGCTCTTTACCTGGATTACAGGTGTCCGTGGTGTGGGTCCTCACCCGGAAACTCCAGGGATAATAGGTTCTCTCCAGCCCAACCCCTTGCACTGGTCACGGCTGGATATACCCGTTTATCAAGTTACCTTGACCAGTGCGACTTGCAATTGTCAATTGATTCTTGATTTGTAAATTGTAAAATTACACGGGGAAATGAACATGAACCTTATTCGTAGATATATATGTATCATTTCAAGTATTTCAAGTATTATTAAATTTGATAACAATTATATTTGTTGAGTTGTTATCATTAACCATAAACATCTGACTTAAACATCCTACATTGATTATTATTTAATTTAAGGTATATTCCGATAATAGCAATTTCGTTTATGTATATATAACAGAATAAAATGATTATGTCGTTGATACAAGTCTTGATTCCATTTACGTGTGTAGGGTAAAATAATTGTTATGAGTTTGTAACAATGTTACATTCCATACATTTCATTCTTTTCACCTGATACAATATTGTTTAATGGACGGTTGTTATCTTTTTACATCAATGATATAATGTATGACTTAATTATATAAAACAATATTCAATTGATAATTGCTTTTGAGTACATTAATTACAAATTAAATTTTTTCTGCACTTGTGATGTCATATTATACGTCGGTAACCTGTCTTATGTACAGGTGTTAACTTTTAGGATATGGCATTTTGAAATCATAAATATATATTTTAGTTCAATTCAAAGATCTAATAAATGATTTTCAAAAAGTCATGTAACTTACTACACTGAATGTTATACGCGTCAACGTCATTATGTAATATATAATTACACATTTAGAGTTGAAGTACAGAGCAGCTGTAAACTTCAGAGAAGTTACCAAAAGTGTTTAAGAAATCAAGTTTCGATTTAATCAATGATTTACTATTAAATTGATGTCAATCGAAATGTTAGCAAATGTGTTAAAATCTCTAAAGTTTAGAGTTGAATTTTTACTGCAGACTGTGTTACATATCAAGGCCAACTTGTAAACAGAAAGTAACACACAAAAATCAACTTCAAATCTACAAAATCGCCGACAGAAGCCAAACGCAATTAAAACAAAGCATCCGTCACAATCTTTCAATTTATCGAAGCAAGAACACGCATCGGCAATGTCCATCGCATGGACGCTGAACACTGTTGCGTAACATGACACCCGATTAATCCTAGCACAGTTGAATGAAAGTAAAGCACCCCTCCCCCTCCCCCTCCCCCTCCCCCTTCCCTCCCCCTTTTCGGGCCTATGGGAGTACAGGGAGGATCGACCTGTATTGTTCCACTAGAGTGAATGCTTTATGTTATCAAAACTTGTTCTACCTGTTGGAGGTAGTATATGTATGAGGCCGGGTGCCTGGGTTGGGCTGCATTAGAAGCCGGGTAGACGGAGAGAGAGAGAGAGAGAGAGATTCTCTGTCTGGAGTACCTGCTTTGTTTCGTTGAAGGATAACTTTAACATTTTCGGTCAACAGGTAGGAACATTTTAGTTTCACTTAACAAATAACATATACCAAACACATGATGCATTTTTAAAGATATATACAGTTGTGGTTTTTTTCACGTTTTCTTTTCGAGTTGATGCAAGCTTAAGGGTGACAGCATGTTTGTTCAATATGTGGGAATTGTTGGTTTCATTCTGGATTTCCCATCATTTATGTCAATATAGAAAACGATGTGCGTGTTACTTATTATTCCATATATATATATATATTAAATCATTACATATGTCTATCTTAATTTAGTGATAGGCGTTGATAAATTGAGTGTCAGCTTGTATACTTTTGTACACACATTCGATCTCACATTTGAGGCTTATTTTAATAACAACTTGCACTTAAATTTCCTGATGCCAACAGGTAAGCTAAACTTTGGAATATTCCAATAAGTTAATTTCGCAAACTGGAGGATAATCTGACAGAAAGTAAATATGTGTTATGAATATATATACGTACGATCTCTCCAAAAGTTGAATTTAAAATTAATTGTTTTATTTGCTCCCAAAATATTTGCCGTTAGGATTTTATGAAATTTTGTACATGATGATCGATCCCCCCGACAACACCCATATGACGTCACCATAGAAACCTGAAATAACAATAGATAGCCTTTGAGAATTCTAAAGCATGTACGATGCAGTAAATTAAATATATATTTGATATTTTCTGTTAACTGAAATATGTGTACAGTGGTTGCAAAACTACTCTAAGTTCGACTAGGTCCATTATTACGATGCTACTTCCATCCTAAGAACGCCTAGAGGAATCGCTTAGTGATTTGATTATGTAGCGCTTTATAAGAACGCTTATTATTATTATTAAATACCAATAGATACAGATCTCCAAAAGTCTAATGTCTATATATCACGGTCTAAAATATGTTTGAATATTTTGTTAATTGAAATTCATGATCCATGTTTGTTTGTTCAATGTTCCCGGAAGGTTCACGGTGATTTCCTCCCGGTAAGTTAGGAAAGTTTAACGTGTCACCCGCTGTCACCCTCTCTTCAACCAACTCATTTGGGGAAAGTTTAAACATTTACAAGATCGTAATATAGCTCAAATGTTGAAGTAAAGTACATTATACCTAATGTACACATACTTAAGCATTATACTTATAACTTTCCTGTAAACATTCATTGCAATGCATTATAGTGTTGGCAAAATGGATACTCTTGAGTTTCCAATCTGATCATGTTGCCATGACAATATGAGGGTACGCTTAGTTGGTAGCACGACGTGTGTCGGTGTACAGCAACCTGGAGTGCATGCTATACGGTCATCAAACACCGCATCAACTGGAAGTGTATCTATCTGCAATGGGAATAGTATTTCTGGTAACCCAGGCACTCCCTGTATGTATTTAAATCGGATTAATTGTAAGAGGATTTTTAAAATAGTACAGACCATGACGAAGCATCGACAACAATACGTTTGGTTGTCATTGACACGTAATCCCAATGGGATGATTACTCCAGTTGTGCAACCTCAATAGAAGTATCACTTAAGCTGTCCCAATGTCATGCAAAGTCATTTGATACTTACACATGTACAAACTAGTTCACAGGACATGCATACATATTTATGGCACTAACTGCAATGTAATCCTTGCAGGTTGTTTAATTGACGGAGATATGATTAGTCAAAATGGCACTGAGATTATGATAATGAGTTTATGAAATTCTGTTTTAAAACGAGGTTAGTGATGGCTGAGATGTTGATAGTATTTCTTATCACAATAGTCTGTTACATTTATCAATTATATCTTATTTTCTTTATACAGTTTTCAAAAATAGTAAGTTCCATAGGCAAAGTTTTTCAAACCAATGCTATGAAACATCCACAAAAATTTAACTGGTTTAACTGGAGAAACATAAGTGAGAGACAAGAAACGATGACCCAGAATAGCAGTTGCTTTACGGTTAGATGGGTCTAGGGGCTCGTTGTGCAGACATCTCAGCTTCAAGGCGGCAAGTAGAGCGAGGGCATTAGTAGTGAAACACTCGACTTTTCTACCGCGTTGTCGTTAGCAAGCAAACCAATACTTTTTTGAATCAAGGGGATAGTTGATCAATCAAAATATACAATGAAACGTTTCATCAATAGAAAATGGAATGATATTTCACTTTAAAATAGATGTACTTAAGTTATAGCCAGTTCATTGTAACATTTAACAGAAAAATTGGTACAACATCTGAAGAATGTTTTGTGGTAAAATCTCAATGCTCAAGTTTCTTATAAAATAGATATTATTGAACACCGCATTTATATCACTGTTTTGAACGCCGTACAAGCCTCTCCTACTCCCAAATATCAAGAACATTTTTATTGCTATTGCTGATAGAAACAATGCATTTCGTTTATCAACCTCTGCATTTCAATCATAGAATGGCCATTGCATCAGTAAGAAAGTCAGTTCAGTTTATTGCAGTTACCATGTTGACTATTCATAGAGCTATTTCGTCCTACCATTGTTTTGAGTATATGTATCACGGCTAGCGCTGATTGTTGTTCCAGGTATCAACAGGAAACTATGGCTTCTCGGCAGGCCACTATGCTGGCAGTGGCGCTAGTGTTGGCCTTCATGGCCACTACTGCTTACGGACAAGGTAAGGCGTGCTTCAGATACGATACAGATATGATACAGATATGATACAGATATGATACAGTTATGATACAGATAGGATACAGTTATGATACAGATAGGATACAGATAGGATACAGATATGATACAGTTATGATACAGATAGGATACAGTTATGGTACAGATACGGTACAGATACGGTACAGATATGGTACAGATACGGTACAGATATGGTTCAGATATGGTTCAGATATGGTTCAGATATGGAATAGATATGTACAGATACGGTACAGATATGTAGGGATATGTAGAGATAGGGTTCAGATGTGTACAGATATGTACAGTTATTGTTCAGATATGGTTCAGTTATGGTTCAGATATGGTTCAGATATGGTACAGATATCGTTTGGATGTGGTTCAGATCATATCGTTCGGATGTCATTCAGATATCGGTCGGATATATTTCAGATTGGGACATATTTTGAAATCTTTTGGACTATTTGAGACATTGTTAGGTTAAATTGGGGAAACTAAGGCTACTAAGGATAGATATACATACTTTGGATATATATGTTATATACATCACATTAATGTGAGTGCTCGCTTTAATATGGCTCTTCATCGTGTGGGAATATAAATACCCTTGCTATCATTATTAAATCATATATCATATATTACATTATTTTATCTCTGGGACATTATATTACATTAGCACATCTCTGGGACATTATATTACATTAGCACATCTCTGGGACATTATATTACATTAGTATATCTCTGGGACATTATATTACATTAGTACATATCTGGGACATTTTATTACATTAGTATATCTCTGGGACATTTTATTACATTCGTACATCTCTGGGACATTATATTACATTCGTTCATCTTAGTGACTGACATGTAAGTTTGATATTATTTCATAAATTTAAAGCTACATTAGATCGCTTGTATTTCTGCACTGCACCTCTCCTAGTATATATTAATATTATTACTACAGTAAAACAGTGTGCAATTGGCTGAATAGTTTTTCTGCAATCAATCGGAGAATCATTTAGATTTGAGAGTACGACTAAGTCCAACATACAGATATTTGTTACAAAAAAGAAAGAAATACATTACAAAATGGATTTTAATTAGCAGTGCACGTCTCCTAGTAGTGGAGAAGATTTGTGCAAAGTTTGGACAGAATCGGATGAATACTTCTCAGTAATCGATCGGATAGAAAATGCCCTCAGGGCAGAAGCCTTGACGTTACTATAACCCCCGGATCATTGGTTGGGGTGTAATACATGCTCAAACTTAATGTTTACTGATACCTCTTTTTTCTTTCTTTCAGTAGGGTGTGTAAGCGATATGATTGTCGCCCTAGATGCCTCATCAACAGTGGACATTTCCACCTACAACATCATCAGGAATTACTTAGAAATTTTCATTAATGACACATTCCTCAACTATCCAAACACCCGAATAGGCCTAATCATGTTCGGCACAGCAGTAACGACATCTACAGATATTTATGCTGCCAGCTCTCAAGCAACTCTGCTGAACTTACTTAACAACGCACCATACCCAGGCGGGGTCCGGAACACACATCTAGCTATCAATGATGCCCGAGCTACGTTCACCGCTCAAGGTCGTGGGGGACCCAGAGATCTCGTTCTTATCACCATTGGACTAGCCGCTGATGCAAATGCCGCTGTAACCGCCTCTAATGCAGCCAGACAAGACACTCTCCCTGTTAAAATCTATGCACTCGGTATCGAAGCAGCCCTTGTTGCTCAACCTGCCGTTCTTAATACATTCAGACAGCAACTCACACAGATTGCAGTGTCTGAAACCACGCAAGTGGCTGACATCAACGCTCTCGCCCCGGCCATCGGAAACATCGTGCCAAGCAACATCTGTCTAGGTGAGAACTCTCACATTGTTTTATGCCAAATAGTGGTGATAAAACACCTGTCTTCAATACGCTCGTGACAAATCCTGCATCTGTTTCATAATATTAGATCCTAAAAATATTTGGTAAAAATGTGTTAGGATAAAAAGGCACCATAGACATGTTCAAGTACAAGACAATGTAAGAAAACACAGTGGCCAAGGTATGGGTTTCACATCATAATTGGTATATTGTTAATTCAAAAGCATTTATTATACCACAAATATCAAAGTCCTGGTTAGAAGAAAGCATTCATTATTTCTTTTTAAAATAACTTCAAATTGATAATGATAACTAATTGAACCCTTTCATTTTGCAGTGCGAATCGTGGATTCCGTTACAACTAACACCGTCTTCACCACTGAAACCATCGTCTTGTCAGTGAGACTGAACCAAGATATTGTAGGAGGTGTATGGGAGAAAAATAACGCAATTCTTGCTCCAGATAGCCGTTTCGTCACCAGACGTGATGCTTTTCTTCATTCACTTGTCATCATTAATGCCCAAGTCAGTGATTCCGGAACTTACACATTCAGAATTGGAACTCAGGAGATATCATTCACCGTCACTGTCAACGGTAATACATATATGATATTATATTCTGTAGTCTGCTCTCTGGTTTCCTTCTAGCCACAATAGAGACTATGTATTGTCTTCTTTAAGAGGCGTTATTTACGTTGTAGAGATGAAGGAACACCTCGATCTATTGATATTTAACTTTCTCTATGTAGGTACTAACACTGAAATCTCTAATATGAATAGTCAACGTCATTGCGCGATGACCGTGATAGTATCTAAAACGAAACCTCGCATACATTGGTAAACTTCTTTTTCAAAATGGACACTTCTCATTGCAGCGATGATCGTCGGATTTACGAGATCTTTGCTCAGCTACATTGGACAATCGGTTACCTTAACAATTCAACTGCAAAACCCAGACTGCAATACTTTCGGAGTCTGGACGAAGGACTTCGTCCCTGTTAACATAGCAGGCCGCTTCAACTACATCATACAGTCTGACTGTAGATTCCACCTTTTGGTCATCAGCCAGGCAGAATCCGGCGATTCAGGCACTTATCGCTTTAGCTTTGGTGGGCAAGTCGTCGCTGGAATCCTTACTATTGCTGGTAAGATCCGGTATTCATAAGTTTTATTAACGTTTATTAACGCAACATATCAACAACACAAGGAACGAAAATTCTTATTAACGAACACAATGACTGGGTGATTCTCATGTCAAGTTTTATTGTTGCAATCTTCAGACACGAGTGTCCCGGTAAACGGAGGATTCAGCCAATGGACGACCTGGGCTGGTTTCCAGTGTTCAGTCACCTGTGGTGAGACTGCGACCAGACAGTTGACCAGGAGTAGAGAATGTAATTCACCTTTCCCTCAGAGTGGAGGGGCCAACTGTGTCGGAGACTTCAACCAAACCATAACCATTTTTTGTGGCCTCATCGGCTGCCCAGGTAAGTTCTTTTCTTGTACATATGCTTGAATGATACAGAATTACGTCTAGTATGAGTATTGACGTTCAGATCACGGATTGTCTGTCGTGATTTTATTATTTTACTGGCCTCTATCCATATATCTATATATAGGTATTCTTTATGGAAATCACTATTTTATTATTCTACCCTTCATCCTCAATCGATTCATGATAACCTCTGAAAACAAACATGTATATTCAAAATAGTTCACAAACAGTGATATTGATTTCCTTGTTGAATGATTTAAAAACGGCATTATTTTTTTGACTTCCTGGTATTGCTGCCTCGAGCCTATTGAGTGAGGTAGTACATGTAAAGATGTTCTGGCTTTCAGTTGATGGTGGCTTGACACAATGGACACAGTGGAACGCGGCGTCTGTTGCGTGTCCCCAGAGTTGTGGAACAAACGCAGTAAAGACAGCCGTGAGACGCAGATCCTGTACGTCACCGCGACCTCAGTTCGGCGGCGCCTTCTGTCTGGGCAGCCTGAATGAATTCAGGACAGAAACTTGTGGCCTTACCAACGATTGTCCAAGTAAATTACTTTTGATATTACATTGACTTTTAATTAAATTTTATCGTCATAGTAACTTCCTGGAACCTCTACTTTACGCATGTGCATTCTTAATAAAACTTCTGTTTGTGCTTGATACTTGAACTTGATATATGACCACGAAATGTTTTCCAAGGGCATCGCATGAAAAATATCAAATAAAATATCCGTTGTTTTCAACTTCGATCGTTTATAAAATGCGTATATCATGTTAGCGTCGTTGTAGCGTAAACGCATTCATATATTAATCATAAACGATTCTTTCTCTCCCAGATCCGGTCGATGGCGGTGTTACCAACTGGTCGTTCTGGACAAACCCTGCTTGTAATGTATCCTGCGGTGTCACTGCCATTAAAGCCATCCGAAGGACAAGAAGTTGCACCTTTCCACCACCTTCGGGCGGAGGATTGAACTGTTTTGAAACCCTCATTGAAGATGCGATTGTAAACTGCGCTCTTATTGGATGCCCAGGTGAGAACGTTACGACGTTTGTCACGTCAAGAGACGCTCTCTGCATGAATAGTCCCTGTCGTGTTTAGTTACAATGAAACTATTCCTCTACAATGTATCTTTTCAAACTTCGTACGGTTCAAAGTGAAATTAAAGGTGCTCGACTGTGTTAGCTAAACAGTTCGATAGGTACGATATTCCACAAACAAAATTATTTGATTACTTCAACTAGATTATGAAAGAAAGTGGAAACACCTATTAATAAAATCCTTTCCAGAATTTGTAAATCTTGCACTCTTTGGTAGTGAATTTCCACTCAAACTTTCAAAATCTATACAAAATCATTTTTGGAAAGATACCCTAAATGCCTTTGCCAAATATAGTTGTAATAACAGGCCAAATACCTATGATGAATTCCTTAGGGAACCACTTTTGTACAATAGAAATATAATTATAAATGGCAAATCATTTTACAGTAAGAAGTTTCTTGAACATAATATTGTAAATATTGGTTCTATAATGAGTGATGATGGCAACTTTATGACACTTGCACAATTTTGTCAGAAATTTTTCAAGATTAATTTTCTGGAGTTTCATGGAGTTATCAGATCAATTAGTAAGTACCTCAAAGCTACAAGCATAGACAAGATTCCAGATATGATATTAGATAATTCCAGAAACATAGGTCTAACAAATCTTTTTTCATGTAAAAAAGGATCAAAAAACTATTATTATAAAATCAAAGAAAATGACGAAAAGCTCAAGATAATTGAAAAATTGGAAGAAGAAACACTGATAATTGTAAATTGGAGTAATATCTTTATTAAAGCTTTTAAGACTACTCCTGATCCTAAATTAAGATGGATGCAATTCAGACTGCTTCACAGAATTTTTCCAGTAAACACTCTCCTGTTCAAGATGCATATTGTTGATGATAATCTCTGTACATTCTGTGGGGCTGAGCCTGAAACCATCCTTCATCTTTTCTGGAACTGTAGAATAAGCAAACAATTCTGGCAACACTTTTCGCAGTGGATTGAACTTAACTGCTCTCACACAGGTGATATAAACCTTCAAGTTGACTTGATCCTTTTTGGCTGTTCATCTCTATTTCAAACTGATGATACTTTTGATTTAATTCTGCTACTTGCTAAATACCACATCTATAAATGCAAGTTACAAAAAAAAATACCAACTTTATTACACTTCAAGAGAGATTTAAGATACTATTTTGTAATAGAAAAAGTTAGATACTGTAAAAAGGATAAGTTTAATGATTTTGAAAGGAAATGGGCAATGTACATCAATTTAATAAATGAAAAAGTACAGACAACCTAATGTAGGTATGCAAGGGTATGTATGGGTGTATGAATGATTGACTTTTTCAATTTTTTATTTTTTTTATTATTATTTTTTATTTATTTATTTATCATTTTTTTCTTTCTCTTTCTTTACTTTGTGTTAATTTCCTGTCTCGCCTCCTCTGGCACATTCTTGATGTAAAAGAAATGTAAAAACCTTCAATACAGGAATAAAAAAAAAAAAAAAAAAAAAAAAAAAAAAAATAAAAAAATTATTTGATTCACTCATTTACGTTTTAGAAGAATTTTGTTACTTAACCTTCAAGATAATCTGATTTGATAGATTTTGAATTTTAGTTTTGCCCAGGCCTACTTCACAAAGCAACCTAACTAAGGTTAACCTTATCTCCCATTCTTTAACATTGCACTAAGGTGACTTACCATCACCTTAGTGCTGAGGTCCTGACTTGATTCTAGTGGTTGTTTTTTAAGTTGATGGTCGTGCATCTCAATGGGGTTCCTGGAATGACGCTGCCGTCACCTGCCCTCAAACATGTGGATTTAGCGCAACCAAAACAACCCAGCGATTCCGTACGTGCACCGAGCCTGCACCATCAAACGGAGGTCAATATTGTACTGAGGCGCTTGTTGAGTCAAGGACTTCTACCTGTGGATTTAGCGCCTGCCAATGTATGTGTCCCTTAATTCTCCTTGTTCTATGTGTGTATATATATATAAGGTGATATATATATATGGACAAAAATAATGGATTTAGAAGTAGAAATCAACCATTTAAATGGCGAGCGCTTTCAGCTGCACAGCCTCTTCAGGCCATACATAACGAATAATATATAATATATGAAGAGTAATGAAATACTGGAATTTAACAGTGAAAATATCAGCTTTACCCCGTCACTCGATGAGAGATAAGACAGTGATATTACACTGAAAATAAAAAAAATCCTCTATATAGTTTGGCAGAGTGATCAATATTTATACATTGTTATAAATTTGAACAGGATTTTTTTTTTTAAATGTACAACTGATTCCGATTGCAGTCCTAATGAGAGAAACCTCTTACTGCTGTAACAAGGATTACCCCGTCACAAGCTTATTGAATTCCATTTGCAGCTGCGGTCAATGGTGGGGTGGGCCAATGGAGCGCCTGGAACACCGGCTCTGTTGCATGTCCAGTTACTTGTGGAACAAACGCTATCAAGAACATCACACGTTTCCGTCTATGCGACAGCCCAGCTCCCGCTAATGGAGGCAGACAGTGTCTAGATCACCTCATCGAACGCACGCAGATCAACTGTGGTTTAACCGGATGCCCGAGTAAGTAAAACTGTCTACTGTTGCAAACTGCCACCTACAAGTTCTAGTTGTCAGTGATTTTCATCAGTTGTGTGCAGTTATCGCAACGCTTTCTAGAGACGACGACTCGGTTGTAGCTCAATATTAGCAAAGCAATAAATACGATACAGATCTGAGTGCGGTGGTTGTAGTTCATAACTCATCAATACAGTCTTCTTAAATCACAATTAAAAAAAACTCAACTTCGGTTGCTCATTATTGCACTTGTGTTCCAGTCAATGGTGGTTTTGGTCAATGGGAGCAGTGGAACTCGGCTGGTATCACTTGTCCCTTTACGTGCGGTGTTGCCGCTGTGAAGCAGACGGAACGTATCCGACGATGCAACAACCCGCCCCCATCCAACGGAGGGGCCTCCTGCGACCCAACTGCCTTCTTTCAAACCAGATTCGAGTCCTGTAACACCCCAGCTTGTCCAGGTACACTCTTCCAACTTTCCAAAAAAGAAATACTTTTGATTTTACTTTATTTACTAAGAAGCGGTGTCATATTCGATTCATATTGATGTTATATTCACCATCCCTTTTGGATACAAGCTAATGTAGTCTTTTCTTCAGTCAGTCGAATATTCATTGTTGAGATCTCTTCAAACGGATGTCTAAGTTCTACTGATATGATTGTCTGCATGCATACATTTTGTTACTTTTGTGTTCGTATGTTTACCCTTTAACTGACTTTAATACCAGGAACAGTCATGTCCTGGTATCGTCAACAGATGCTTGTCAATATATTGCATTTGGTTTCATTTGAAATTTATCCTGCAGTATTGTTTTTATATAGCAAGTCACCATCATCTTTCTAATTTTGTTCAATATTTCCCCCGCATTTATTCAATGAGGTCTTAAACTTAGCTTCCTGGACCCATATTTTCGAAGCTCTCTTCGCGCTAAGATAGTCGTAAGTACCATATATTAACATTGACTTACGACTATCTTAGCACTAAGACAGCTTCGAAAATATGGGCCCTGCTTTTTATCTTTGTTCCGTGAACGTTATTCGTACAAGTATTATTGTAGGGACAAGACATTGACTTATAAACAGTTTGCTTTGAGATCTGATCTGATGTGAGTTGAATGACCATTTTGTATTTCAGTTCCTGTTAATGGTGGCGTGGGTTTCTGGTCGGCCTGGTCTATCCCTGCCTGCGGTGTCACGTGTGGGGATGCTTTCAGGAACATCACGAGAACACGCCAGTGTAACAATCCACCCCCCTCCAATGGCGGTCAGGATTGTTCTGATCCTCTGTTTGATAGACAACTTGTCTCCTGTGGATTGGTCCCATGTCCAGGTAGGGATCAAGCCTTTCATCTTCTCGTTATTGAGGGTTTTCTATGAATCTGGTGAATCGTCTGTCATTTGACATACAAATCTGAGATATCACAACCTATATATGATAATGAAATACTTCAGACGACACGACTCATATTTCGATCAACTAGAACTGTTATCAGTCTTATATATTATAATGTAGTATTCTGTAATGTAATGTGTATTCTTGCATATTCCACTTATAAATGCGTTTCTCTATTTCAGTCAATGGAGGTATTGGTCAGTGGGGACAGTGGTCTGCTGCAAACTGTGGTCAGTCGTGTGGCCCGAGCACCGCAACCGGACCCGCTTCCAGAACGAGATTGTGTGACAACCCTACACCCCTCTACGGTGGAAGTTTCTGCAGCGAAAACCTGGTAGAGACAAGATTTCAAAACTGCAACTACAACGCTTGCCCAGGTATGCTTCAAGATATTCACCTAGTTTCATACTTCATACACACATGTTAATGATTTGATACATTCACGAATGTTCTAATGGTGTAAACGAAGTCTACAGGTACTACTCGGAGTTGCAAATATGATAGTGAAAGAGAGGCTTGGAGACCTTTGTCAAATATTCCGGAACAAACTACTTACTTTTTTCTAAGTCTAACAATGTAAACGTTGTTAACCATTTTGGAATATTATCAATTTATTTATGTTTAATGCTTTTCGAGAACTCAAAAGCACCCTGAACTCTTTTGAATGTAGTGGTCGTGGATGGTGGTGTGAGCGCATGGACCGCGTGGACCGACCCCCCTTGCGGTGTCACCTGCGGTACTACCGCCACAAAGGTCGTGGAAAGAGTCCGGTTCTGTACCAACCCACCTCCCTCTAATGGGGGACGATCCTGTATTCAGATCGGATTCGTCATGACACAGACTACCAACAGGAACTGTGGATTTACGGGTTGCCCAGGTATGTCATCAATTAAGCCACAAATGTATATGCGAGCGCTATACTGGCGAATAGGGTTTAGGACCATTATAGTTTATTTGGACATTATTTTTCGAAGTTGGAATTTTGCAATTTTAGTCTTATTCTATCCCACTGCTTCAAGGTCGCATTTCCTACGTCAACAGCAACCCTAAATGAGCTCGCTAACGCCGTTATTGATGAATTATATCAGATTCCATATCAACTGTTTCAGAAGCTTTTCTTAGGTTTTCAAGACGTTCCTAAGCCGTAATTAATACATGCCAGTGAAGTTGATTTCAATTCATTATCAGATGATTGAAATGATTCTGATTCCGAGGCAACGTACACGTTACTCCAAAAACCTCGGTACATTTCTGATTAAAAACATCAGAATGCTATTTTTTGGTGCATTATTTTTTATTTTATTATTTTTAAATCCAATGGTCCTTAACTTATTTGCTCAGTATATATATGAGAGCAGCAACCTAAATAAGTGTCCTATGTCAGCTTCACGTCAGCGTTCGACAGTTAGTTTTTTAAAGGGGCAGTAGCACCTTTTTTCGCTCAATTAGGTCGATGAAATGTATTTGAATAAAAATGTCACCAATAGTAAAACATTCTTCTCTCGGAATTCGGATTAGAAAAGAATGAACATGGTTCGGTAAAGCCGTGGGAATCGTGTTTATAATTCGAAATAATAAAATGTGTTCATATTAAAATGGCCGCCATGCAATTTTTGCTTTACACACAACTTCGGTATTACCACTACAGGTAATTGGTTTCTATAATAAGATGTTACCCTCTAAAGTAAATTTAAATGACAAAAACTGTCATTATAGATAAGAAATTTGAAAAAATAAATTTGAAAAAAAAGAAAAAAGATTGACTGATATATATGAAGATAACTCTTACAATCGTCAGCCAACCTCATTGTATGTTCGCCTTGACATTAATGCACTACACGTGTCACGTGTTGTGGTTTCGTCAACATCCTCATTTTATGTTATACAGTGAACGGTGGTATAAGTCTGTGGACTCAGTGGAACGTCCTCGCCTGTACTGCCACGTGCGGTCTCAACCTTGTCACCTCCGCCACTAGACAGAGGTTCTGCAACTCCCCCGCCCCCCTCAACAATGGCTTGAACTGTTCAGAGAGCCGGCAAGAAACCGAACTCAGGAGCTGTGCTCTAGCACAGTGCCCAAGTATGTATTTGATTAATTGATAAGAAACAGGTATCGGAGTAAAATTCTTCTACTTGATGTACCATTTTGTAAATTGTCGTATTAAAGTATCAATTTATTTTTCACCAATGTTGTTACAACCAGGTTTATTACAAAAAAACATGCGTCAGACTATGTATCATTATATAACTTAATTTATTAAAGCTTTCATTTAAGAACACACGTGAGAGTAGCAAAACGGGGATTTGTAAATTCCTGTTAACAGAAGTTACGTATATTGGCGTGGTCATTATATCAGAATCTTGTGACCAGACAGGTGTTGTCACGGCAATAGCGATATATTTATAATGTTTCCTTTATAACTTCAAGCATTACATCCAATATGTTGCTTCTCTTGAATTGATGAAATTACGCTTTGGCAATTACAGCTGCTGTTGATGGCGGTTTCGCCGAATGGACACAGTGGCAAATAGCTGCCTGTAGCGGATCTTGTGGTACCAGCCAGACTACATTTGCTACCCGAGTTCGAACCTGCAGCAACCCAACTCCCAGAAATGGCGGGGCTGATTGTGTTGGCTCCAGATTCGCCACAAGGTCCTTTAATTGCAATTTTACTGCATGTCCAAGTAAGTCGCAGCTATTTACATTCTCACATTTCCAATATATTGGAAAGGAAAAACACTAATTAATTGCACATGGATACATGCACAATAGTTATTTAAGATAAAACATGCAGTCAAATCTCACAAAATTGTTTTTAAAACACCCCTGTTTTCATCTTCTTTAAATGGTTTGAGCTACATGAGATGTGAGATGTTAATGAACTTTGCTAACCGTTGATCGTTTTCGCTTCAGTCGATGGTGGTTACACTGCGTGGTCACAGTGGAACGTTGCATCTTGCGGCGTCTCCTGCGGGCTGAACATCTTCACCTCCGCCTCCAGGTTCCGTAGCTGCACCAACCCTGCCCCTAGTGACGGGGGAGCATCCTGCGCTGGGCTAGGAAGTAACTTCCAGACCGAACAGAGAGCGTGTAACATCGGCCGATGTCCAAGTAAGATCATCGATCATGACACGCACCTTCTCTTTCAGGCCATACTTTCATCTCAGCATGTGTCAAAGTCAACTCTTCGTCTTATGAAAAACATGTTTTGTTTAATCACATTTTGTAAACAACTGTCGCTTAAATACTCGTCTTCACAAAAACTAAAAATAATTGAAGTTATAATTTAAGCACATATTTTTAACACAACTGTTGATTTTGAACATCTATAGTACTCTATTTGTTTCACGTGGGAGATGACCCTTTCTAACATGAAATGTTGTTTGTTTACTGTTGTTTATGTTTTATGTGTGTGTCCTGATGTGCGTCTCAATGTAAACTATTTTACTTTGTTTCTGTTTCTAATTCTAACGGGAATAATCTGATTGTTAACAGTTAACAATATAATATTTTCGATTGCACAGTAACTGCACGGTTTGTTCAGCAATACCATTGATATATCTTTTTTAAAATTGATAAATGACACGTGGCACTAAAGATTATCCCCAAATATCACAAAACAGTTGACGGAGGATTAGGTCAATGGACCCAATGGAATATCCCATCGTGTACCCTGACGTGTGGCTCAACTCTCAGCACAACAGCAACTCGTGTCAGATTCTGCAACAGCCCAGCTCCTGCTTTCGGGGGCAGAAACTGTTCGCTTCTTGGTTCTCTTACCGAGTCCCAAGGACGCAACTGCAATCTGCCGACTTGTGCAAGTAAACATGTTATTACATTGAAATATGTCCTTTTAAGCGTACAGAAGACGCTTAAAATTAATCGTACATGATGATGCATGGTCAATGAAAGTAGAGGGGCTGTCCCTATGTCTAACCATACTGTTAACAGGAACATTGTTTGTCCCTATGTCTAATCATACTGTTAACAGGAACATTGTTTGTCCCTATGTCTAATCATACTGTTAACAGGAACATTGTTTGTCCCTATGTCTAATCATACTGTTAACAGGAACATTGTTTGTCCACTTAACGGGATTTGGTAACGAAGCGAGAGTATACAAAGCATATTGCCCTTGACTATGATGTAATGATTGTAACGATCTGAGTACACACCCGCTTGTCTCGATAGTCGATGGAGGCTTGTCAGTATGGACCCAGTGGCAAGTCACTCCTTGCACGGCAACCTGCGGTTCCTTCAATACGGTAGCTGCAAGGACTCGTTCCTGTACTAACCCGCCTCCAACTGACGGGGGTGCGGACTGCACAGGCTTAGGAGCTACATTCCAAACAGAAGCGCGTAGCTGCGGCCTACAGCTATGTCCAAGTAATTACTTTTACTCATGTTGCCCACTAGTTTTTCGACGCTGTCTTAGCTTCAAAACAACAGTCAGTAAATCGATTTCCATTAGCTTACGACTATGTCAGTGATAAAAGAGCTTCGAAAATCTGACTTGAAATATTAAAATGCTAAATCTGCTAAATGATACGAACATATTAACATACTGATACCGCCCATCAGATAGGAAACTAATACTGCTTATTGCCCGCCAGTCGATGGTGGGCTTACGGCGTGGAGCCAGTGGAACATCCCGACTTGTTCTGTGAGCTGTGGCTCCTCCGAGTCTGTTCAAGCCACACGCTTCAGGACATGCACTAACCCTGCACCCAGTAACGGAGGCAGTGACTGCAGTGGGCTTGGAGCAACCAGTGAAACGACTTTCAGGAGTTGCAACCTTAACAATTGTCCAAGTAATGATAGATTCGGTATCCTGTAGTTTAGTGTAGGCTAGTGTAGTGTAGATGAAATGGAGCATGCGAGAATAGACTATATCATACAACCAAGCGATCAAATGTACCGTGCTGTGTTTGAAATATAAACTGACAACGTTTTGAGAATTATGAGATTTTGGACATGTAAACTTGTGTGGCACGCTGCTATCTACTTCAATACAATGAAGAATGTAGATAGCACGGTGTGTATTACCTCGTGTAATCATTTCAAAATTACAGTTTTTAGTTTTTGTGAAATATTCAGTAAGTGATCAACTGGATTAAACATACATCATATATTTCATTTTATACTCATTCAATGTATTTGACATGAAATGTTTCTCATTTAGTCGAAATGAAAACTTTTATCAGAAAATTATTGAAATTTGAATTTTTAAAATTTGACCCCTTGTGTCTATTTTAAAATGCCAAATTTCATAAACATGCACCACTGACGTGACCATCACAACATACGTATGAGAATGATTATTTTACTCAAGGATATATAATGTATGAATACGTCAAGTTACAATATATTTTGACTAAGATACACATATAGATGAACAAACTTTCGGTATGCAGCTGTAATAGGACTGGAAACTAAAACACACTAACACTATTTTCAGGTTGTAGATAGATGAAATAATATTGGGCTTTGAATGTGAATGTAATGATGTACCCAATTCTGTAATAATATTTAATATATATATATATATATATATATACAAAAAATAACATGTGTGTGTGTGTGTGTTGTGTGTGTGTTGCATTAATGGCATTTTATTTCTATTGCACAGTAAATACCGCGAAAGAGAGCGAACTATTTAGTCAGAAAGGATTCACTATGAGTAATGCTATCACAGGATAACCAATGTCAGGACTATCACTAGGAAATTATTCAAGTATCATGGTACCTCTGTGTTAGGGTATTGCTCTATTGTTGGACAATGCGTAGTATAAGCGGATACTCATGGGACTCTGGTGTGATTGTTTGCGCTTCTTTTTAATAGTCTGAGACAACCTACAACATGGTCGAAATTGTAATACTGCATTACTCGAAAATACATTTGTGAAATATGTAGTGAAGGATCCAACGCAACTAATTAAATGTTTACCTTTACCCCAAATAGTCGCACATTTTTGTTGCTTTGTCCTCTGTTTGTTGTGATCATTAATTATGTACGATGTTTGTTCATCTATCTAATACTTACTAACATTTACCACCTTATCTGTATAAGCGTATTCACAAGTTTTTCTGGTAAATGTCTCATGTAAATGTCTAATGGAAATGCCTCATGTAAAATGTCTCATGTAAAACGTCTCATGTAAAATGTTTCATGTAAATGTCTCATGTAAAATGTCTCATGTAAATGTCTCATGTAAATGTCCCATATAAATGTCTCATGCAATTGTCTCATGTAAATGTCATTTGTAAATGTCACATACACATACCATGTGCAAATGTATTGTGTAAATGTCACAAGATCATGCGACATGAACATTTCACATACAAGGTCACACGGCATGTCCCGTGTCAAGTTTCTACTCCTAACTTGTCTTTGCTCCTTCTTTATTCTCTTGAAGCTATAACCATTTTATTACCAAATTATCTTGATCCATCACAAAACAGTTAACGGAGGATTAGGTCAATGGACCCAATGGAATATCCCATCGTGTACCCTGACGTGTGGCTCAACTCTCAGCACAACAGCAACTCGTGTCAGATTCTGCAACAGCCCAGCTCCTGCTTTCGGGGGCAGAAACTGTTCGCTTCTTGGTTCTCTTACCGAGTCCCAAGGACGCAACTGTAATCTGCCGTCTTGTCCAAGTAATAACCATATACTTATACTTTACCGATCTCTCTGTAAATTTAGTTAATATAACGCCACCGTAATGCTAATAATACTGGAGCTATTCCAAAAGAATCGCCTCAAACTTGAATGTGTGATTTGATAAATGTCCATGTCCTACAGTCAGAGAATACCATCATCACATTACATCACGTGAACATTCTTTTTTCAAAAAGTCAACGGTGGATACACACTATGGTCTCAGTGGAACGTTGTCCAATGTTTCTCAACATGTGGACCGACCCTTTCAACCACTGCCAGTAGGTTCCGAACCTGCACAAACCCTCCACCCACGGACGGTGGCAGAAACTGTGTCCTCCTTGGATCCTCCACCCAAACCGAGTCCCGAAGCTGTAATCTCCCAAACTGTCCAAGTAATTACCTTCACTTCACATGCCACCATCTTTAGCTCCAGTCCATGTCAATATAAAGTCCATATGAAGCTTATTATAAACAATATCAAATTCTTTTACAAAATTTGATTCCACAAATCATATACTATTGTTTGAAAATCGTTAACAACCATAACCACCAATGAGCCTTGAATCTAACTTGTTCTAGTTTTAGACTTGAAAAGCCATAACAAATCAAATGATGTATCCCAAAATTGTTTGAAAGTATGTTTCTAAACCTGAGCCTCTATAACCCAGTCAATGGAGGACTCACCCAATGGACACAGTGGAACGTTGCCCCATGCACGGCAACTTGCGGCTCCTTCTTGACATCAGCATCCCGAACAAGAAGCTGCACCAACCCCCAACCTCGGTTCGGTGGCAATAACTGCACAGGCAGTACTTTTGAGACGGAGCAGAGGAGTTGTAATCTACAGACATGTCCAAGTAATGCCATCTTTTGATTTAGAAAAGTGTTTCTAGACATTGCCAAAGTAGTGTACGTAAAACTGACCAAAATCCAATCCTTTCTTCTTTAGATTAACAAACAGAAACTACCTTTCATATGATTGATTTAGAATGCTGATTAGAAACTTACCTTTTATATCTTTATTCAACTTTTATATTGGTTATTAATACTCGTTGATTTTTATTTGTTGTTCGTTTCATGTATTAATACACACCTTCATTATGTGTTTGTATGTATATCGGACACGTTAATCTGTATGCCTGTACTGCTTATTGACGCTTAATGTATCTGTGACGCTTTGCTCAGTGTTCAATTTAAATGTGTACATGTGTCTCTAATAGCTCACAAATACACGAGTCATATATCATTTTCTATCATATCTCTCTATCCTACCATATATGTGTGTATTCAAACACAATATTATATATTTTTTATCATCATTTTTTTCAAATATTTTGGTCGCTTTTCTGTGATGATAATTTGAAATTGAAAAATAATAAGTTATTTTCTTTAATCATCATACGATCACATTGATGAATAACAATACAAACAGTTTTCAACATCAATGTAATTGGCGTCTCTTCATAAGGTTGCAATCATAAATATGTTTTATTCTTGTAACTGATGCATTGTTCAATCATATATTTGTTGCATCACGCATATATTTTACGCATGAAAGAATATTTACTAAATAATATTACTATAATTTTATCTTAAATTAATTATTTTAAATGTAAAATCCATGGAAGAACAATGTCACATTGCACATTTACCCATACTTTTTCAGTCGATGGCGGTTACACTCAATGGTCCCAGTGGAACGTGCCCAGCTGTATTGTAACATGTGGCACCAGCCGCAGTCGGACCCTCACTCGGGTTAGAACTTGTTCCAGTCCCGTGCCTCAGTTTGGAGGTCGAAATTGTACTGGAGATAGCTTTGAAAGTTTCAACCAGAACTGCGGCCTTCCCTCCTGTGCTGGTAGGCCAAATCTTCTTTATGAGAATGATATTCGTACAATGTACTTGAACACAGATGCATCTGTTCTCTGACTCTCCTCGTTTAGACATACACAGGGAACCTTTAAGATATACTTAACAAATGCATCCACACGCGTGCTGTTGTAAAGTTCATATTCATCTACAATTAAACATGAAGACGAGCCGAACCTGGCATATACTCCGATAAAATATGTACTAACAGAAAGTGTCCATTTACTTGTTCAGTGGATGGCGGAATATCCTTATGGACTGCATGGGTGAACCCGACCTGTATCGTGACGTGTGGACAGGATGCTACGTACATCGCCTACAGACAGCGCTTCTGCAACAACCCGCCACCCCGAGACGGAGGCGTCAACTGCACTCAGAGTCGGTGGGACAGTGTAGTTCGAAACTGTGGGCTACCAGCCTGTCCATGTAAGTTCACGAAAAATACTTTTCAATTGTGTCAACCATATGTAAGTTTTGATAAGTGATCAAATGTATCGTATAGTCTTTACTAAAGGTTAGATTTAATCATATGTTATGTACATTGAAGCCTGATAACTCTTACTCTTTGTTTGTTCATACAATGCATTTAAGAAATAGATTTCATAATGTGTTTGTTCACTGGATTTTAAACGGTTTGAAAGGTGCAAGTTAAACTGGTATAAATGCCGGAGCTTGTCGACAGTTTAACTCTTACTCTGTGTTTGTTCATACAATGCATGTAAAGATTGAATTTTGTTGGCTATCTTTTAAAAAGCATGTCTTTGAATGTTATCAGTGGATGGCGGTGTGACCCCCTGGTCTCAGTGGTCAGGCCCCCTGTGCCCACAGACCTGTGGTCGCCTCTTATCGAGAGTGGTAACACGATCCCGTTCCTGCAACAACCCCCCTCCCGCCAACGGTGGAGATGCTTGTACCGCGCAACTCAACCAACAGGAACAAAGGAACTGCAACCTGCCGAGCTGTCCCAGTATGTCCATGATTTATACTTTTTGTCAATAAGGATACAAATTTGTCATAAACATTATGAAAGGAAAAATTTACCACAGCTCCACAAGAACAATCGTCTAATAAAAAAAAGCATCATTTCATAAACATGGTATTCCTTCGTTTGACGATCTTAAGCGTTTGAAAGCGTTCTTTAATACAACTTTTAATGATGTGAATGTTAAATATCCAGGTTGTACCGAAATATCTCGATTGATGAAATTACCTTCACTAGTTCACGAAGTAATAATTTGTGTTATAGATTATAGAGTTTTACACAATTAGCCACACATAGAACAGTGTCAAGACGCCCCTAGAATCTCTTTAAAGAGACATTGGAAGTTTGAACATCCCTGGTGTTACCACTGCAAATTTAAACTTGAGATCGACACGTAGCTGATGACAATATCACCATAAGCATTACTGCAAAGATATATTGTCAATTCATAGGACCTATTTTTAACCTTCATCTATCAACTTTATGAATACATTTAAAGAATTTCATTATACACATTTCATTCTAGTCAATGGTGGCGTGAGTCAGTGGACCAACTGGGCGGTCCCCCAGTGTTCAAGAACCTGCGGCAGTACCCTCACCAGAACTGCGACGCGCGTCAGGTTTTGTAACACCCCCTACCCTCAGTACGGTGGATTCAACTGTTCACAGAGCCTCTATGAGTCACAAACAAGACCTTGTGGTCTGCAGGCATGTAGAGGTAATTAGCCAGAGTATACTGTCTTCCTTGTGTCAAAGTATGTTTACATATATCCAGTAAATAAGTTCTACTTGAATAAGTTAGGGTACATGTAATTTGCTTTTGGGGAAGCGAATTAAGACATTTGTCAGCTTCTACAGTTGTAAATACAAACACACATATATAGACAGGTTTAACAGGTCTCATCAGGCGAATGACGTTGAGTCAGTATATGTATATATCGAATGTATTAGTGATTGGCATTCATTCTCTCGTTACTTATGAAGTTAGCATCTCTGACCTAGTACATTCGATTATCAGAGTCGTCAACTATTGATATTGATATTCATAACATCTATTTGTTCAGTCGATGGCGGCCTCACAAGTTGGTCTCAGTGGCAACGAGCCACGTGCCTCGTCACATGTGGTATCAACGCGGTAACCCAGGCAACCAGAACGAGGACATGTACTAACCCTATTCCCACTGACGGTGGGGCTGGCTGCAATGGTCCCTTCAGCCAAACAACGACACGAGGCTGCAACCTCAACTACTGCCCAAGTACGTAACTTGTAATTGTTCCAAATAACTCAAAGTTAACAAATTTCATCTGCCCGATTTACAGCCGTCATTGGCACCATTGAACAGTTTCGATTCTATGGTTTTGGAAAACTTAAATAATGCTTGTTAGCAATGACCTTCTCTTTCACAAAGAACCACTGTACTGGTAGCGATAAGCAAACGCGTAATTCAACTTCTAAACATTCACGTCATGTATGATGTTTTATGTTGTCATGTAATGCTTACAGCCTATTGTATGCCTGGTGATAAAATGCATCATATTTATCTAAACATCAATAATTTAATTTAATTTAATTTCAGTCAATGGCGGTTTGACACAATGGACTGAATGGAGTATTCCCCAGTGTCTGTTGACCTGTGGCACCAACCGTTTCGTCAGTGCACATAGATACAGATCATGTACCCTACCTGCACCGCGATACGGAGGCTTCAATTGCACTGGAAACTTCGAGGAAACAGAAAGTAGATCGTGTAATATATCACCATGTCCAAGTAAGTATAGTAAGGCTAAACGTATACCACGGCGTCCTCGTAAATACAACTTGCAATGTAGTTGATATAATTACAAACTGGTTGATAGCAAATGCTAAATATGTATTCAAACTGCTTTAAATAGAACACAAATCAAACTCGATCAAAAGTAAAAAAATGAATCCCTAAAGCTATTCCTAATCATCAATCCTAAGCTAGACACTTGTCCAGCTTCAACCATCAAGTTAATCCATACCGTGTCCAGCTTCAACCATCAAGTTAATCCATACCGTGTCCAGCTTCAACCATCAAGTTAATCCATACCGTGTCCAGCTTCAACCATCAAGTTAATCCATACCGTGTCCAGCTTCAACCATCAAGTTAATCCATACCGTGTCCAGCTTCAACCATCAAGTTAATCCATACCGTGTCCAGCTTCAACCATCAAGTAAATCCATACCGTGTCCAGCTTCAACCATCAAGTTAATCCATACCGTGGTCGTTGATCCGAAGCCCTTTCTATGTGAAGTTGAATGATGGACTCTATCTGTTACAGTCGACGGTGGACTTACACAATGGTCAGCCTGGGTGTCCACCCCCTGTCCAGTTACCTGTGGATCTCTGGTCACGAGAAGCGTCTCCAGGACAAGGTCGTGCACCAACCCGTTACCCAGATTCGGAGGAAGTGGATGCAATGGCGGACTGTTTGAGAGCGAAACCAGAACATGCGGGCTCCTCAGTTGTCCAGGTGGGTGTCTGGAAGTCACAACTAATCACAGTCTTTCTCCCGAAACACAAATTCATTCAGACCAGTTTTGCACAAGATAAGTTAATATTCAAATTTGTCTAATTAATTACATCATGCACAGTTCTTTAAGCATTTAAATATTATGTTTATAATGTTTACTCGTAGTATCACATACAGCAAGAACTGAAATACCTGATCTAAATAGATGTTTTGAAGGGCATCATGTTCAATCTAAATCCTCATTCAACAATTTCTTACAGTCGATGGTGGAATATCCCAGTGGTCTCAGTGGAGTAACCCTCCTTGCCAAATCACATGCGGCCCTTCTGCCCGCAAGATTGTAACTCGCACAAGGGTGTGCAATAACCCAATACCACAGAGCGGGGGACGAGTGTGTAACGAAAGCTCCTTCGAGTATGAAGAGCGAACATGTGGGCTCGGAAACTGTCCAGGTATGACAATTTCATGATATAAAAAGGAAGAGAACACTTGAAAGGGTTTCTATACATTGCATCTATTACCTTTTTACAATATAAAGAACTGTCTTCAAACTGTTTCCACATGATAATCAATTTCTAAAGATATAGCACGGAGCATGTACTTTCAGAGAACAGGATTTTTTTTTGGATAAGTAATGTCTTGATTTCCATGCATGTTGCTATTTCCAGTGAATGGCGGAGTGACCTTATGGACAGAATGGTCGGTGACCGGATGTTCTGTTACCTGTGGTGTGGGAATCACTCGACTTGCAACTAGGATAAGGACATGCACTAACCCTACCCCGCAATATGGCGGTCTGGCCTGTACTGAACTGCTTAATGATACGGCAACAAGACCCTGCTCACTACCATTGTGCCCAAGTAGGTTCACAAGAATTATCTATACTTTTCCCATCAAAACTATTTTTCTCATTCACATATCCCACGGATATGGAATCTTTTAGAAATTAAATAGAGATGGAATATACTGCTGTAACAATGGACGTAGGTCTTGGCCATGTTGGTGGTTACATCCGCCATATCAATTCCTGTATCATTTGTATTAACGTTTTAAGGTCGACAAATATCTTACATGTTCCTTTCATTCCAGTCAACGGAGGCCTGACCCAGTGGAGCCAGTGGAGCAACCCCACCTGCCCCGTCACCTGTGGTACTGCCGCCTGGAGACGCGTCACTCGCTCTAGGTCCTGCACCAACCCCATTCCCCAGAACGGGGGAGAGAACTGTGGGAATGTCACGACTTCAGAGCAGGAGATCAGAACGTGTGGGCTGCAGAGATGTCCGGTCGATATCATTGGTACGTCTTGGTGTGCAGTTGATCTGTAGGTCGTTATCTGGTGCAGAAACTACAGGTTTTAATCTGAAACTGTCGATATCACTTGTGCTGTGTGACTTATATCCGTCAGTATTAATAATAGAATAGCAATGTAATATATCATCTTAAATTATCATCATAATACATCGCTGCAAATGCATAATGCAATAAAAATGTAATACAATTTCATAATTTCTGGGTTTTTTTTATCAAAACTAAATGTTTTATAATATGTTATGCAATACTTAAATAGTAATATTATCTGTGTTGTGTGTTTTCAGGATTGTGTCGGCAAACAACAAATGTCAACGGTGTTGGTTACCGCTACCACCCCACCGACTGTGATAAATATCTTCAGTGTTACTTCAACCCTAACGGTTACATCATCGGCGTGTATAGAAGCTGTCCCTTCGGCTTCTACTGGGACTCGCGGACCCTGAGATGCGACCACCCTTGGAAGGTCAACTGCCCACTAGGTAAAACAAGTTTTATACGAAGACACTGATGTCTTGAATCACACCCGCTCCATGGCGAGTTAACTGTTTATCAATATAAATATTATTACTTACGTGTGTGTTCATTTTGCCACCGTTGTTTATATCATTCATATCTGAACGTAAACGTGATCCTTGCTTCGTTTATGTACACCCTTACTTTCTAAGTATCACATGCAACGAAACTTATTTAATGCCACAAATTACAAGCATTTAAATATGAAAAACCCAACCATATTTTCAAATATTCAATTACAATTACCACCGGAAAGGCTAATGTACTAGAAGAACACGCTTATATTTCATCCTTTCATTTTTTGCTATGATACATGCTGTAAGGTTGTTTACAAATTATCGAATAATTTATGCTTGTCTCTTAGTCAGATACTTTACCGTTTTTTTGCAGAGAAATGCAAGGATAACTGTACGGCGAACTACAACATGGAAGGCAGTTGCCGCGCCCACTGGGTCTGTGATAAGGGTATATCGCGAGGCGATTGCTGTCCCATGGGCTTCCGCTACGTGAACGGTCAGGGCTGCCGTCCCGACTTCTACTGCCGAGACCCCTGTCCAACTCCTTGTGCTAGCAGAGGTGTGCATACTATACTTACTCATCAACACAAACCTCGCATAGTCTCATCTGAGAACATGTAATAGAGTCTGTACTCTTGGTGCATGTCATCCCAAACATTAACGATGTCATAAAATGGTTGGTTGAGAGGTTTGTTGTGCCTTGAGCTACTTGCATGGCTATCTCGACTGTAACCTGCAATATTTAAAAAAAAAACAGTCATGGAGCAGGACTGAAAGTGGATGTCCATTATTCCTAATTCCCTTGGCAATGAAGCTCCTGTCACGAATATGACAAAGTTCAACCTTAACTATCATTCATTAATGTTACACTCTGGTGACTGTAAGGACTTACGGTCATCTCAGTAGTGGGGTTTTATCGGTGAAGTAGCCTCGTAGTTACCGGAGTTATTGCATGTATTGATTCTAAATTTGACCTCTCTCGTAGATGTGTGCGACAAGCGTCCTGACTGGAGCAACAACCCCAGAAACTACAACATCTCCGTTGGTCTCCTCGGCTGGCTCCAAGCGTCCTGCGTGGTCGGCAACTACTTCAGCATCCTCGACTGCGGTTGCAACGTGCAGCCTGGCGCCAGTAAGCAACTCGATCCGACTAACAATATGCCTGCTATGCTCTTTACTCTTTTTTACTTTCAATATAGAAGTCCTCGTTTGTTTGAATTGTGAAATATTACGATTTTTTTTAACATTTGTCAACAATCGGTATAAATTTATAGCAAAAAAATTAGCAATTGTTGTCAATAAAAAAAACCCCGGTGAAATCAAATAACAAATAACGTGTTTGTGTAATCTTTCACAAGTTTTATGTCTGTAATTTCATTCATTCCAGCGTGCCAAGCCGATTACGCAATGACCTTCGACAACAATATGGCTCTAACAGACGCCAGATCGTCTTGGCTGTCAATGCGCGATGTGAACATACTCAACGGATACGCTATCTTCGACGGGATTGGTCAAATGTTTGTCAATATTACCCAGAAGGCCCCAGCTACGGATTGTCCTCTTGTCATGCGCTTCCGGTTCAGCGAAGGCCCCAATGCATCTGGTCGGCGAGTCCTTGCCTCCACCAATGACTGCTATATGGCTAATTCTCTTGTCATTGCATATGAAGCTAATGACGTAGTTTTCGAAATGAAATCAGTCCCTGGGCAGATTTTCAGGATGCCAATTTCGCTATCGGTACGTACTTCTCAATTCTTATTATTCAAAACTTATATATATATGACCACATTGAACGTTAGCAAGACAGTTCTCAATTTCGCTATCGGTACGTATTTCTCAATTCTTATTATTCAAAACTTATTTATATATATGACCACATTGAACGTTAGCAAGACAGTTCTCAATTTCGTATCGGATTTTCTAATACAAGATCCATCAAACTTACCTTCTAAAACTAATAGTTATTGGATTTCATTTAAGAAGAATGGTTCATACTCTTTTCAGGGATTCAGCAATTTAGAATGGAAGACGGTGACGATGGTGTACGACGGCGAAATGATCGTTGGCGTGGTAGAGTCTGATAACCTCAAATACATACAAGCTCTTTATGGTAAGTGGTCTAAGGAAATGTATATAAATTACTGTTTTGCACTAGGTTATATTAGGTGAATGAATACTCAGTAATGAGTAAACCTGATTGAAATGTCACATTTTTGGTTTTTAAATTTTAAATTGTATTTTAATAGTTGGTTTTCAACGCTAATAAGCTTGTCAAAAACAAGACAGAACAGACAGAAATAAAGTCTTATGTTGATGAAGAAATTGAATAATTTTGAGTTTACGTTAATTTATCTGTTTTAGCTCCTAAATTGAACCTCATGGAGTGTGGAATGCGATTCGCCTCTGATGGAAGCATGAGCACAGCGGAGCGCTTCATCGGATCCATGGACTCGGTGTGTACTCTCTTCAACCAGTCTGTCACATTCCTAGATCTAGCCATAGGCAATGTAACGGTGGACCAACCTTCAGTCGATAAATTTGTTGTGAAATTATGAGACTCTGTGCGACAGCACAATATCATATTATTCGAAAATTCCTTTTTATCGTAAGAAAATTAGCATAAACCGTACAACATCCTAGTATTGACACTAAATCAAATCATTATGTATTAAAAGATAGACAAGCATATACATTCGTAAATAATAGTGCAAACACGATGGAAGTTACGTTTAATCTGCATGTGCCTTATTTTAAATATATGTGATACGTGTATATTACTACAATGGGTTATGTATGATTAAACGTAGTCATCATTAAAATATTCATTTTGTATCCTTCTTTCTCTTTCAGTTCTCAATCTATAGATGTAACCCTGGCAACCTGTATTAAATACTCTGAAGCTGGAGAGAAGACAAATCAAGCTCAACACAACAACTACTAATTCATGTCCTTAAGCTTAATGTTGACATTGGATTTAACAGTACAGTTACTCCTCGCAACTATGCTTTAGTATGATCAGCTATCACCTCGGGATTCGTCGTTCAAGATCAAGCGGAAGCTTTCTATTCTAAGGCCATTTTCAACATCGGTGATTGAATATTGCTTAGATAACCGTTTTCTATTTTGTTATGATCTCACATTATTCTGTAAATATGTAAGTATTGTACACATTCAAAGTAAGGTCCATCGAAAAGTTTTGTTATTTTCGAAACATTTTTAGACTTTCCGTTAGAATATATCTCTGATGTGGTGATGATTTCGGAAGGAGTACATGACGTGGTACAGCAATGGTACTTTAGGTAGGACTTTACTTTACCGAGGACGCCAGTCCTGTAGAAATCTACTGAAGTCATGTGCGTGTTGATGGAAGTCTGTGCTGTAACTAACACAATCATAATCAAAACTATTTTTATACATTTGTTGATATTCATATTTTCTTAAATTTATTTACATTGCAAATAACTTGGTTGTACAGTGTATATTTACAATGTACTACCTTTATGAACGAATGTATTTGTACATAGCAAACAAATAAATGTATAGTCATTATTATTTTCTTTTCTTCTTTCTAATATCTCCAAATCCTCCAACGCTTCCTTCCGACACAACTGCAAACATATGTTTATATCTAACTACCCGAAAAGTAAACTCAGGTGCACATAAATAAAAGCATTTTTGTACAAGTTTTAAACATTCTGCTGAAAAGATAACGACATTTATTACCCATATGGGTGAAAATAACCGAGTTAATATTTTCCATATGAGCACATGTGCACACATCACCTTTGTCCAGCAACGATTGTTTCTCCGTGGCTTCCCGTGTTTTGCCGTCTGTGACGTCATAAAACGATTGTTCGTGACGTCACTGTAGCTAGCCGTCGCAAGAGAAGTGGACCGGTTTCTGACTATTCTGAATAGAAAGGGTAATAAAGAAATTATTACACTCGAAAGTGTGTCATATGACTTTTACGAAACTCGTGCAAATTTGTGTATAACCCTCGCTCTCGCTCGGGCATTACTAACATTGACACTCGTTTCGTAAAAGTCATATGACACACTTCCTCGGGTAATAATCTCTATTTAATACTCAACCGTGGTGAGATCACTCATTAGATAACAATGAGATGGTTACACACAATGTGATACCAACGCGTGCTGCCGTAACGTCATAATCGGCGCGTGACGTCATAGTCGTTTTTGGTTGACGTCACAAAGTTAGCCGCGAGACTGCAATAGCGGGTGACCTTTTTGCAAGTAAGCGTCACTAAAAGCGATTTGCTTGCAATTCAGCGCGATTTACATCATTGAGTGATAAATAAAAAACTTAACTCGGTCCCGTTTGATAACATGTTTATGAAACTCGTAAATGGCATCGGTATTTAACTCGCTTTCGCTCGTTAAAATACCAAACCATTCACTCGTTTCATAAACATGTTATCAAACGGGACGTCGTTTAGTATTCTATATATGTGTCATCCGATAAAACACAAAACATGTGGATGATGAAGACGGTCCGTGTCGAGAGTCATATTTTATCCACGTATACCTATAATTCATTGGCGCCGAACCCAAACCCTAACTATACATATATACGTATACCAACCTGCCTATATAACATAAAGAAGGTTCGACATTGTCTGCCATCTTGAATCCTGCCATATGAAAACCGGAAATGGTTAAACTGGTTTGCTGGCTCAAATTCGCTTTGTAATATTCGTAGACTGGTCCAAGTTACATTTCCGGTCCTATGTTAGGATTCAAGATGGCGGACGGTGTCTTACCTTCTTGATATGTTATATAGGGAGCCGGGTAGCGAGGTCACGTGACGCAAATTGGGTACTGGGCTTGACTGCAGCAGTTGGTAAATCCCTCCCCACAGCATTCGGGAATTCGTAATCAAAACGAACTCATTCGAAACATTCACTCACATTTCATTCAGCGTATCATGTCTTATATAACGTTGCTTAAATTAATGTTCCCCTTTAAAACGTTTTATATAATTATGTAATGTAATGTATGCAAACAATATTCACCGCTCCTACATGATTTAAGAATAGTTATTTCATGATCAAATAAATGAACTGGAATGATCAACAAACTCAGTGAAAATTACGTGAAGACTACTGCAGTGTGTACACACACACACACACACACGCACACACGCACACACGCACACACACACACATACACACATACACATAATTTATAACTAGAAAAAGACGATTTAGGAAAAGGTGATTTCTATATGACTGTGGCAATGAAAAACATATTTCAAAATACACAAAGTCAATGCAAATGCTGTATGTATATTATTATTGAAATACGTATATTTCTGAAGCAAGTTTTTTGCATATTGTTGTTTCTCAAATTTTCCATTTATTATTCAAGTTTATATCATACGGTTTTACGTTAGACGGTAAAACATCTCATTACACGACCTGATAAGCTGATTCCATAGTAACTGACTATCCGTATAGGACGAACATGGTACGATGTATAAAACGACAATTGTTGTTGGAACTCTTCAGTGTGAGAGGTGGATTTGTAGGTCGCATGCTAGTTTGAGAGTTCAGGTAGCAAGATTGTTGGCCAATCAATAATTTAAAACTCTACTCGGAGTGTTGGGGTAGCGCTACATCAGTCAGATCACTTGGACTACCTGCGAGCAGCCAATGTGAACACATTAAAATTATAACTCTTTTTATTGATTCAGGAGTAATGTTTTGTAATTGGTAACACGTATTTGCCTTTTGTGAGAACATTTTATACCAATAAGTAAATAGTGCTACAGCGCCTTTAAACAGAATTGCCTCATTATCTGGGTGTTTGAAATGTCATTAATAAATAAAAAAAATTTATGAATAAACCAAATATAACCAGAATAAAACCTTCATGAAACAAATACAATTACAGTATTATCTTTTGATATTATATGATTATACACAATGTCTGCAAACTAAAAAACGTATTATGCCACAATTTTACCAGGAAAGCAATGTTTTTCCTGAGATCTTACAGGAACAAGTCACATCCCGTGAGATTTTACAGGAACAATGGTCACATATATACCTTGAAAGCTTACAGGAACAACATCAAGAGGGCCGTGGGCTCTGTAGCTCACCAGGGTTTATATTGTTTGATGATGAAGACTGGAATGGATTGTTCTGAATATAATGCACAATCCCTAGCTCTGAAAAATCTGTCTTGAAATTGTCTGCTTAACAAAAACATAATTTGACAATTAAGAGAGAGAAAGAGAGAGAGAGAGGGTTAAGCATGTGCTAAGAGGAGTACAGGTAGAAGGTGTAGACAATCTAAAATTGAAATGTAATGTACGTTAATCATGACTCTGTCCAGTATAATATTTTCTTTAAAGATCAGTTCAAGTTGCATGTTGACGTGACAAACCGGATCTACAGCTCTTTCATAAACGTTTCTTCACGTTGTAGCAAATCTCAAATTGAATATGGTGCAGGATGTTCTCACATTTCAAGAGTACCCGGGTGTATTATGATACAGGCATGCACATTATGCATGACAATGTATCACACACACACTACCTGGATTAGTCCAGTAATACGACTATCTTGGAAGTTTTTGTTAAATGCTTAAAATACTGTGCCAAGCGTTCTTATATAAAATATATAGGAACGTATCTGAACTCCGACGTTGTTACATGAATGGGGGTAGTATCAATTTTTATTACCCTTTTGGTTGTAAATAATCGAGTTAATGTTATTGATATGAGTACATATGAACATATGCACATATCACATTACTATATTTCCTAGCAACCATTGTCTCACAACGACTTTTGTATTCACGTATTTTGTCTCCTGTGACGTCAAAAAACGATTGTTCGTAACGTCACTGTAGCTGGCCGTCGCAAAAAAAAACTAAGCCGTTTCTTGAGAAAATTACGCGAATCAAATAGAATAGAACAGGTAATAAAGAAATTATTAAACTCGCAAGTGTGTCATATGACTCTCACGAAACTCGGGCAAATTTATGTAGTTGTAGTAGTAGTAGTTATGTAGTGATTCTCAATGTTGATTGATCAGTAAAGCTTCAAATTGTTTCATGTGGAATAATTCAACAGAATCCACAAGATTCTCGTTTCCTAGAGGAAGTCTTGAGAGTCCATCAGCATTCAGTGCATGTTTCTTTGTGTTCTTGTACACACTAGTGTAGTCATGAGCTGCAAGGTAAAGAGCATATCTTTGCCATCGCTGGAATACCCTTGTCAGGACTGAGAATTGAAGTAAGTGGTTGATGATCAGTCAGGATCATAAATTTCCGTCCATATACATATTGAAGTGAGTGAACCTCCAGGAGTGGGGACAATGCCTCCTCGATAAAATGGCAACGCATCACCCTAGTACTTTAACGGAATGTTATGATTTGGACCCCTCCCATCTTTACCGGCCTATCCTGATGATAAAACTGCATTTATTAAAATGAACTTATGCATACATGCTGTGAAAAGGTCAATTGATGTTGGATTTTACACCAGTCGTTCGTGTATATGCGCAATCGGAATTTAATTGACGTACATGTACCAGTGATTTCAGATAATCTCAGTTGTCTCAACACTGGTCTTCCATATTGAATGACCTTGGTTTATGGGAAACGAAATGATGCCATGATACTTTGAGCCTGTCGGGGATTTCAAGTAACTTTGTAATCATAGCTGTCCACAATGATAATTTTTAAATTAATACAAAAACAAGGTACGTCAATTGTAATCCACCAAGTATTTGACTTTGTAACTGGATTGGTCATTATCAGCTGACATGATATTTTAAGCGATTTTATATAAATTATTTAATTCTATTAATTTAGGAGATAAACCTACTGTGTTTTTAACTTTTTGTGAGTCTAACGTAGATTCGATACAGATTTTTATCATTCGGAGCCGAACGCGTCAGGAAGTAAACATTCACTCTGTATACATTTGAAGTCAAATATATCCCAAACAGTGCTGATTTATAGGTAATCAATACAAGAAAAAGAAGAAATAAACAGACTGTTGGCAGTGTGGAGAATAAATACTGTCATAAAAACAATAACCCTTTTCAACTTTCAAAATTTACCGAAGCAGTTTGGCTTGGGGTAATGGCTGGCTGTAACATAACTTTATCCCATGATGTTAAACTGGACTGGCGTAAAGATAATTTCGAAGTTCTTGGAATAAAACTGAACGCAGATTTAGAAAACCTCTTGGTGATCAATACTAAAAAAAGACTTGTAAAGATTTAGAAAACCTCTTGGTGATCAATACTTAAAAAAGACTTGTAAAGATTAAGAAAACCTCTTGGTGATCAATACTTAAAAAAGACTTGTAAAGATTTAGAAAACCTCTTGGTGATCAATACTTAAAAAAGACTTGTAAAGATTTAGAAAACCTCTTGGTGATCAATACTTAAAAAAGACTTGTAAAGATTAAGAAAACCTCTTGGTGATCAATACTTAAAAAAGACTTGTAAAGATTTAGAAAACCTCTTGGTGATCAATACTAAAAAAAGACTTGTAAAGATTTAGAAAACCTCTTGGTGATCAATGCTAAAAAAAGACTTGTAAAGATTTAGAAAACCTCTTGGTGATCAATACTAAAAAAAGACTTGTAAAGATTTAGAAAACCTCTTGGTGATCAATGCTAAAAAAAAGACTTAAAGATTTAGAAAACCTCTTGGTGATCAATACTATAAAAAGACTTGTAAAGATTTAGAAAACCTCTTGGTGATCAATACTAAAAAAAGACTTGTAAAGATTTAGAAAACCACTTGGTGATCAATACTTAAAAAAGACTTAAAGATTTAGAAAACCTCTTGGTGATCAATACTAAAAAAAGACTTGTAAAGATTTAGAAAACCTCTTGGTGATCAATACTATAAAAAGACTTGTAAAGATTTAGAAAACCTCTTGGTGATCAATACTAAAAAAAGACTTGTAAAGATTTAGAAAACCACTTGGTGATCAATACTAAAAAAAGACTTGTAAAGATTTAGAAAACCTCTTGGTGATCAATACTTAAAAAAGACTTGTAAAGATTAAGAAAACCTCTTGGTGATCAATACTATAAAAAGACTTGTAAAGATTTAGAAAACCACTTGGTGATCAATGCTAAAAAAAAGACTTAAAGATTTAGAAAACCTCTTGGTGATCAATACTATAAAAAGACTTGTAAAGATTTAGAAAACCACTTGGTGATCAATGCTAAAAAAAAGACTTAAAGATTTAGAAAACCTCTTGGTGATCAATACTATAAAAAGACTTGTAAAGATTTAGAAAACCTCTTGGTGATCAATACTAAAAAAAGACTTGTAAGAATTTAGAAAACCACTTGGTGATCAATACTTAAAAAAGACTTGTAAAGATTTAGAAAACCTCTTGGTGATCAATACTAAAAAAAGACTTGTAAAGATTTAGAAAACCTCTTGGTGATCAATACTATAAAAAGACTTGTAAAGATTTGGAAAACCTCTTGGTGATCAATACTAAAAAAAGACTTGTAAAGATTTAGAAAACCTCTTGGTGATCAATACTAAAAAAAGACTTGTAAAGATTTAGAAAACCACTTGGTGATCAATACTATAAAAAGACTTGTAAAGATTTAGAAAACCTCTTGGTGATCAATACTATAAAAAGACTTGTAAAGATTTAGAAAACCACTTGGTGATCAATGCTAAAAAAAAGACTTAAAGATTTAGAAAACCTCTTGCCGATCAATACTATAAAAAGACTTGTAAAGATTTAGAAAACCTCTTGGTGATCAATACTAAAAAAAGACTTGTAAAGATTTAGAAAACCACTTGGTGATCAATACTTAAAAAAGACTTGTAAAGATTTAGAAAACCTCTTGGTGATCAATACTAAAAAAAGACTTGTAAAGATTTAGAAAACCTCTTGGTGATCAATACTATAAAAAGACTTGTAAAGATTTGGAAAACCTCTTGGTGATCAATACTAAAAAAAGACTTGTAAAGATTTAGAAAACCTCTTGGTGATCAATACTAAAAAATGACTTGTAAAGATTTAGAAAACCTCTTGGTGATCAATACTATAAAAAGACTTGTAAAGATTTAGAAAACCTCTTGGTGATCAATACTAAAAAAAGACTTGTAAAGATTTAGAAAACCTCTTGGTGATCAATACTAAAAAAAGACTTGTAAAGATTTAGAAAACCACTTGGTGATCAATACTATAAAAAGACTTGTAAAGATTTAGAAAACCTCTTGGTGATCAATACTTAAAAAAGACTTGTAAAGATTTAGAAAACCTCTTGGTGATCAATACTATAAAAAGACTTGTAAAGATTTAGAAAACCTCTTGGTGATCAATACTATAAAAAGACTTGTAAAGATTTAGAAAACCTCTTGGTGATCAATACTTAAAAAAGACTTAAAGATTTAGAAAACCACTTGGTGATCAATACTTAAAAAAGACTTGTAAAGATTTAGAAAACCTCTTGGTGATCAATACTAAAAAAAGACTTGTAAAGATTTAGAAAACCACTTGGTGATCAATGCTAAAAAAAAGACTTAAAGATTTAGAAAACCTCTTGGTGATCAATACTAAAAAAAGACTTGTAAAGATTTAGAAAACCTCTTGGTGATCAATACTAAAAAAAGACTTGTAAAGATTTAGAAAACCTCTTGGTGATCAATACTAAAAAAAGACTTGTAAAGATTTAGAAAACCACTTGGTGATCAATGCTAAAAAAAAGACTTAAAGATTTAGAAAACCTCTTGGTGATCAATACTAAAAAAAAGACTTAAAGATTTAGAAAACCACTTGGTGATCAATACTTAAAAAAGACTTGTAAAGATTTAGAAAACCTCTTGGTGATCAATACTATAAAAAGACTTGTAAAGATTTAGAAAACCACTTGGTGATCAATACTAAAAAAAGACTTGTAAAGATTTAGAAAACCTCTTGGTGATCAATACTAAAAAAAGACTTGTAAAGATTTAGAAAACCTCTTGGTGATCAATACTAAAAAAAGACTTGTAAAGATTTAGAAAACCTCTTGGTGATCAATACTAAAAAAAGACTTGTAAAGATTTAGAAAACCTCTTGGTGATCAATGCTAAAAAAAGACTTGTAAAGATTTAGAAAACCACTTGGTGATCAATACTAAAAAAAGACTTGTAAAGATTTAGAAAACCTCTTGGTGATCAATGCTAAAAAAAGACTTGTAAAGATTTAGAAAACCTCTTGGTGATCAATACTAAAAAAAGACTTGTAAAGATTTAGAAAACCACTTGGTGATCAATACTAAAAAAAGACTTGTAAAGATTTAGAAAACCTCTTGGTGATCAATACTAAAAAAAGACTTGTAAAGATTTAGAAAACCTCTTGGTGATCAATGCTAAAAAAAGACTTGTAAAGATTTAGAAAACCTCTTGGTGATCAATACTAAAAAAAGACTTGTAAAGATTTAGAAAACCACTTGGTGATCAATGCTAAAAAAAAGACTTAAAGATTTAGAAAACCTCTTGGTGATCAATACTAAAAAAAGACTTGTAAAGATTTAGAAAACCTCTTGGTGATCAATACTAAAAAAAGACTTGTAAAGATTTAGAAAACCTCTTGGTGATCAATACTAAAAAAAGACTTGTAAAGATTTAGAAAACCACTTGGTGATCAATGCTAAAAAAAAGACTTAAAGATTTAGAAAACCTCTTGGTGATCAATACTAAAAAAAGACTTGTAAAGATTTAGAAAACCTCTTGGTGATCAATACTAAAAAATGACTTAAAGATTTAGAAAACCACTTGGTGATCAATGCTAAAAAAAGACTTGTAAAGATTTAGAAAACCTCTTGGTGATCAATACTAAAAAAAGACTTGTAAAGATTTAGAAAACCTCTTGGTGATCAATACTAAAAAAAGACTTGTAAAGATTTAGAAAACCACTTGGTGATCAATGCTAAAAAAAAGACTTAAAGATTTAGAAAACCTCTTGGTGATCAATACTAAAAAAAGACTTGTAAAGATTTAGAAAACCACTTGGTGATCAATACTATAAAAAGACTTGTAAAGATTTAGAAAACCTCTTGGTGATCAATACTATAAAAAGACTTGTAAAGATTTAGAAAACCTCTTGGTGATCAATACTATAAAAAGACTTGTAAAGATTTAGAAAACCACTTGGTGATCAATACTAAAAAAAGACTTGTAAAGATTTAGAAAACCTCTTGGTGATCAATACTAAAAAAAGACTTGTAAAGATTTAGAAAACCTCTTGGTGATCAATACTTAAAAAAGACTTGTAAAGATTTGGAAAACCTCTTGGTGATCAATACTAAAAAAAGACTTGTAAAGATTTAGAAAACTCTGTTGAACTGGAGGAAACGAAATCTAACTTTGATAGGGAAAACAAATGTTATCATAATGTTTGCATAAATGATATTCATATGCAAGCACACTGGTCAAATCATCAATGTGGTAATCCAGATTTGATAATCAACAGCTAACTCAAACGAGGAATAATTTAGATTAAGGATATTTGCAAGGATCATGAATTTCTAACATTTGTAGAAATGAAAATCAAAATATGAGGGCACAATGCTCGACTTGAATCGTGTCATCCTCAGTATCCCCAAAACATGGAAAGATCTCATCCGAACATTTGACCTCTCATCCCTAAAATGAGAATGTTCCTCCTGATATGATCTTATTACACCTTTAAAGGGGTCAATATTATTTTATGATAATCTCATATCTGACTCTACAGGCAAACTTCCTAAATAACGTTACACAAATGGGATACCTAACTAAATGACCATATCCATTGCAAAACCATATTTCTGATATATAGACAATCCACCAAAGACACAAAGCTTTAGAAATTTATTCATAGAGCTATCTATTCTAAACGAGAATTATTAAAAATAAATCTCGTTTAAATTACTTATGTTCATCGTGTGGTTCATACGAGAATATCATTCATGTGGAATGTTTAACCGTTAAACCATTCTGGAAAGAATTCACTGACTACATTAATAATGCCTTTAACTTAACATTGAAGTTTCAACTCAAGATTATTCAGTAACAATATGCTGAACCACATGATATTATTAGCCAAACGCAATATCTTTATCATAAATACCAAAGGTTTGAAATCACGTTTCACATTGTATGCAATCCTTGAAACCAGGGTATATTGTTTCGCTCGCTTTACATTGAAACATATCCCCTGGATTCTATCCAGTGAAAAGGCTTGATACGCTCTAAATATAACTACCAATCACAGAAAAGTCTATGGCTTTTCTATAGATCCAATCAGCGCTTTCCTTTTATACACGCCCCTCCCCTTGGAGTTGTCATGGGCAACAATGGCTGCCGTTCGTTATGTCACAAAGGCTGTATATTGTGGGTATTATATATGTATCATGAATTTATTGGCAATCTATTACAACACATTGTGTTGTTCAATGTCTATCATGTTATAACGTTAAATTTGTGTTTGATGACGTATTGACGAATGACGAATGTATGCAAATGATTAAAAAATGCGCGAATGTTTGTCATTGTCAATAAATGACGAAACATGTTTTTAACTTTTGAAAGCTCTCTCTTTTACATGAGTGGAGTGTATTGACTGTATGGGCTGTATAGGCTGTATGGGCGGGAGTCAAAGGGTATGCCTGGTAGACTGAATTTATATGAACATATGTCGCTATTCAATGCTAAAAGAATAAAATAAAATTGAGGCAATTAAGACGAAAATGGATTGTTTCGTCAAGCATGTGCGGCACTAATACTCAGCTTCAAGGTCATTGTTTAAATCATAATTAAGGATTTAGCAATTTTGCTGAATCCTTATTGTCATTGGCGTGTTTATTATTTTTATTATTTCAAGAATTTTGTTAGCAAGATTCAGCCAAAACGGCTGAAGCAAATGCAACCAAATTTTACATGCTGATAGCCCTAAATGTGGAATAGAACTGCGAAGCTTTTGTGCTAATTCGCTACAACCATTAGAGGTCCAGTTCGAATCCAAGTGTCCATTTTTAACGTAGGAAAATTTTTCAAAGTACACTTAGAGACTTGAAATTTTTTGTAAAAGATGCGTAATGTCAATGCGAGAAAAAAGTCAATCAAGGCGAATTCGTAAGTCACGTGGTTTAGCCGCCATCTTGGATTTTTTTAACTTTTTCAAATTTCCTGACCCCATGTACCTTTGCGGATGCACCATTCTGAAGATATTTGTACCTAGGAGCTGGAACTTTATTTATATATAGGTGAAACATTGGGGAATAACAAGTTTGTTCGTTTTTTAGGGAACTCCTTATACTTTCTTCACATTGACCTTTCAAAATCAGGCAATTTTTGAAAAATGAAAACTTCAAGGGGACATAACTCAAAACCCTACCCACCGAATTTAACGATTTTTTCAGGAGAGTAAGACAGAACTATGATCTTTATAAATCAATAATAAAATCGCTCGCGAACAGTCATTTCCGGTCATACCAAGAGAATAACTTTAACATGGGGAAACTTTTCAAAATCAACATAGAGACTTGTAACTTGTTTCTAATAATGCGCAATAACAATACGAACAATAAAGTAAATCATGACGAAGTTGTAGCTTACGTGGTTTAGTCGGCGTTTTGATTTTCTTTACAATTCTTTGATTTTATCATGTTCATATTGGGTATAGATAGTTCTAGGGACATACTAGAAACTTTTCACTTGTTTTAAAATATGCGCAATAAGATTGTAAATATGTCTCAATTCATTATATTTCAAATAATTGAATCATCCATTTGCTGAATCCTTTTATCGTCGCTTGCGACTATATTTTACCTTAATATTTGATTACGCCAATGAATTTAGAAACACGGTTTGCCATTGGTGTGTTATAATTAGAAAAAGGGACATCGAACCTTTTCACGGGATAGATTCCAGGGGGTGGGTTTCAAAATGAAGCGAGCGATTAAATATACCTTGGTTTCCAGGATAATTGTATACAAGGATTTTAAAAGATGTTTTTGACTTGCTAGAAAAAATCTCAACATGAACGTTTTTGAGAGGAAATGACAATCTGATTAAAATCGACGGTTTTCCGTGGAATAAAAATTGCAAAATAGTGCATCTACCGGGATACGAACTCATATCGGTCGTAAGTTCCACGCCAAACCGTCTGATAACAGTCCGTAGACTCGAGTGTTCGAGCGCAATTCAGGTAGCCAATTAGAAGACGCCCAACAAATGCTTTCGGTGCGAGAATCTAGGGGCAGATAAATCCAAACAGCTATCCTTTGGTCTATTCCGAATGCTTCAAAACAGTGACCGTTTACATACTACGTTGTGATTGGTCAGTTATTTGACTTGGCCTTGGCTGTGCTAAACTGGTTCGGAACATGCGCCTTTACGGGGTGTTTTCAGACCTTGTAGAGAGGAATCTACAGAACCTGTTCGTATCCAGGTAGATGCATAATTTTGCAAATGTTATTCCTCGGAGGTCGATTTTAATCAGACTGGAGGAAATGAGAGATTCTTAAGAATGTCATCAAACGTTATTGAAGGAATGATTTCTCTATGAGGTGACCAATGATCGATATATCTCTTTTTTACATGTACTGTTTTATTCCACTGTTGTTTGTAAAGAAAATGCCAATAATGATATGCATGATTTTTCAACTGTTTCTTTATATTGTACTAGATACTGACGATTGTATCCAAAGGAAGTGAATAAAAAATAGTTAAAAACAACAAACCCTTTTCAAATTTACAGCCAAAACCTCCTGATGACTTTTGAACTGCTGTTTTTAAACTTCCTTTGGAATGAAGGAGAATGAGTTCTATGGATATACAACTTCTTTACTGCAGGAGTGCAGCGTTTCGTTGAAGATGCTAGCACTTTAGTTTTAGTGCATTTGTTTTAGAACTCTTGTTATTGATTCCGGAGTATTAGTCGGCAATTCGTAACACTTACATTGTGTATTTACATTTTGTGAGAGAAATATATTTCAGTAAGAATGGGGTGCTACAGCGCCTTTAATGTAAAACAAAAGTAGGGATAATCCTTTAAGTTTTCAGTACAAAATGAAAGTTGAATTGATCAAGGTAAAATGATTGTAGCTCTCTGGTTGTGTTAACTATCAAACTGACATGTTTAGCGACATTACCCCTTTATGACAAGATTTTAAATAACATCCTGTGATTTTCTAATGTAATAACAAAGACACAATACAAAATAGATTATTGTCATCATTTAGAATGATGGTAGAAACTGATCAAATTAAATGACAAGTAAAGCATCGGTGTTGAATACAACTGTCTTAAATATGAATTTCATAGTAAGGGTAGTACTTATTAGGTATTAAACAATTTACTACAGTTTATGATTATTGAGGTCTGAATCACTCACACACAAAAAAAACAATTTTCAAAATTGTTCATTTATTTTGTATATGTCCAAATTGTGACAATGATAATGATTATGATAATGGTCTGAAAGGAAATTGTTTGGCAAGTAGTGGGGGAAAATTGAAAAATAGGGCCATATTCAAGGTCATGTAACTTCTAGGACGAAATTTTAGCTCGATGATTTATTAACCATTTACTCATCTTTAAAATGAGCTATTACACATGTCTACGTGTTGCCGTTAGTGAGGAGAAGATTTACAAACAAGCACACCCTCAAAAGCGCGAAATTTTAGGATTTTTTTTTCGAATTGTTACTGAACTGAACTGAACTTTTTTCAATATACAATATAAAAGGAATGCACAGGTGGTTCAATAATTTATGAGGATCATAAAACTTATTTTTTGATCAAAGACATAATGATTTTAGAACAATTTGAGGGTTCTATTAGAATTAAATAAAATCTTCTTTTTGTACATTTTGGCCTATTATAATAATATTTGTGAATTTAGTTTTCTCTTTCTGATTGAACTATAAGACATACTCATAAATAATTAAATTCGTCCCCAAGATCATTTAAATAACAAAGAGTCTATTTTCTGTCATGAACTGGGATATTTTTCCATCTACCGTCCTCGATATGCAGAGAGTGAGTAACTGTTCGAGAGATCGATTTTTAAAGATATTGTATAAAGTTGCTTTGGAAGAATTTTCAATTGTTGATAATGTTCTGAAAATATCTTTTAATTTGCTTTTAGCTAATGATTTTAGTCAAGTCATAGTTTTAAAATTTTGAGAATTCCAAACAAAACTCAGTCCAAGATGATACAAACTTATTCTGATATAACATATCCATGTATGTGAAAACTTTTAAAGATAAAATTATTAAATAACAATTTATAAACCAAGAAGGCACAATTTTGACGATCTACCAGTTAGAAGTTAGGCCGAATAACATAACAGTCTGCATTTAATAATATTTACAAGTAGGAATCTACCAAACTCGCCATAGACCACGTAGTTACATGTACAAATGTAGGGGCACCTTTGCTCAATGACGACAACAATTTAAGGAATCGTAGATGGACATTTTCAAAACCCCAGACTTCACATCCATATACAAGAATTGGAGTAATCAAACAATCAAATAATTTCAAATGACAGTAATAAGAAGGTTTAAGTTTTCTCCCTTGACTTAATACAAAAAATATTGCCTTTGTAGTCTTTTCAACTAACACACGTTTGATTTTAATGAATTTATTATTTTTCTGAAGTGTAATTCCGAGATAAGGATAGCAATCTACATTATCAAGAATGGTTACTCCAATATAAACATTTATTTTATGTTATTTTTTTTAACCATCGAAACTTAGATTTTTGGATTTGGATGCGTTGATTTTAAGCCTCCATTTGTTACAGTAATTGTTAAAAGAGTCCAGCATTTAAAAAAAAAATCATTCAGGTCATAAGTAGTGTATCATCAGCATATAACAATGCACAGAGTGTAATAAAGGTATGGTTGTGCACATGACCAGGGTTAAGCTGTAAACCGGAACATGAATCTAAAGCTACATGTAAAGCATCTTCAAGGTCGTTGCACAAAAGGAAATCAGAATAATCACCGCCGTTACGAACACAGGATTTAATTTTTTGGTACATGTTACCTACATGTTATTTTGTAAGAGCTTTTGTCAGAGCCCTGATCTCCAGACGGTATCAGTCCTGACAGATGGTACAAAGGGAAAATATGATCGGTAGGCGAATATCCTTTTCTGAAACCAGTCTGAGCCTCGGAGAGAATTTGGTTTGTTTCGATGACTTTATTTAATCGAATCTTCGCGAGCGATGTTGCTATTACCTTGCTCTCCTTTAATAACCTAACAATCATTAAATTCGACGTTTCTGATTTATGTCCTCTTTGCATATCTTTATTTAAAATACCCACTAACTATGAGTACTCATCACTATTGCAAAAGTATTACGAGTTCTCCTATGAAAATACAAATTCTATTCCTCACTGTCTTAGCTTTTATATGTGGCTACAACGCGTTCACAAGAAACGATACAAATTAATATGGCGCCGACACCACGATTTCTCATGATTTACTTTTTGTTCGCATCGTAATGGGAATATTTTTTAAAAAGTTGCATTTCTCTAGCTTCTAGCTGCATTTTAAAATGTCGTACTGGGTTTTTAATGTTTGGGGCAAAAATTTTCGGCATGAAACTCCACAGTGAGGGCTATCATCTCGAATAGAAATTCATATGTCAGCTGAAAGCTGCCAAAGACACTTTCACAAAATCGGTAAAATTAAATAATAATTAAATACGTCAATAACAATAAGGAATCAATCCCAAAGGGCTGAATTTTTAATTTAAAGATCAAAGTTGATATTTTATATCAATCTTTATAGTTAGTGTTGGAGGCCATAGGCCCAGGCTATATTTTTGTTTTTCAGAGCGATGCATATGTGTATAAACGACAAATAAAATACAATAATTATATTTACATTATAAATAGGTCAATAGTAAGATATTATTTGTAAGATCGTATGTAATATCTAGAGGTATGCATTAGTTGTGCATTATTTATATTTTTAAACAATTGGCGTACAAGAGTGTCTTTACTTGATTTTGAATTGTTATCCTTTCTTGGCTGACACAATGTGGGGAGACCATGATAAAGACGCTGAAAATAAAATACGGAGATATTTATAGGAGGAAACAAATGACTACCATGAACATATTTTTTTCTTGTTTTGATTATTAACAGCCATTTTCAAATAGAACGAATTCAATAATAGATGGTGGTCACTCGTTCTTGTCTATAACAAATGATTCTGGCATAAGATTCCAGCAACTAGCCAGCTCTGTGTGTATCTTCCCGTTGTGTGTTGCTTGCATGTACACACACATTTTCATTGACCTTGTAACCTTTGGGAACAAATAAAAGAAACATTAAATTACACACAATTAACATTGCAAATATGTTAACTGCCTTGTCACAAGATTGTGCTTCTTCAAAACTGGTTATCAACGTTTATCCATACCCGCTTCAATATGGAAAGAATTTTTGGGCAAGGTAATAGACGCTTTCAAACTTGTATTCTTAATCAGCCGAAACTTGTTTGACAGCATATGTAATATACGTTCAAGCAAGTCGAGGTAAGTACTCTTTCCTTACTTAACTAAAGCTTACTTGCACGCCCTAGTGGATCCAAATGAAAGCATGGAGTTTTCGGGAGAGACCCTACATATTATATGTGATACCTGATCAGCCCAGATGGCTAGAAAGCAGTGATGGTATCACGACATGATCCGTTCTCAATAAGGATGTTCAACATACAATTGGAGCTTGTCATATTTAGCCTGTCGCACACGGATCAATTATAAAAAGGATGATTTAACTTTAAAAAGAACATTGAGAAGCGTATTTCAATGATCCCAGTAGCTGTTCGAAACTGTCTCTATGTTAAAGACGTTGGTCACTGAGTTACTAGCTCACTGAAAGAATTAGGGCAATATACACGGTTAAATTCCCTTGAAATGAGATATTCTTGCAAAACTGCAAACTTTTGTAAGACATGCATATGCACCAAACCTTTGCTAGAAGTCCCACAATTTATGCATTCATGCATGAAGTATGCAACGCGTTATTTTGACGATAACGTGTAATGTAACACTGTTATATATGGGACAACACTATCTGAAATAGTGACAATTTTTGCACTTTTTCTTGACTTATCCCTTGCATGATTCGATTGAACACCCTAAAAGTGACCTCAACACGATAACTAGATAGATATTACTAAGCTATTGGTGCAATCAGTGCTGACGTCTGGTGCGGGACTGAGAGTATATGTTCGAATCCCACTAAATACTCGTCCCGAAAGGTACAAGAATGGGTACTATATCAGATAGTTATCCAAAAATTATAAGATAAATAGTTGCGTTTGTAAAATGTTCAGGATTCATTGCTATTCAACACCCACCTGTCAAATTTGAGTAAGGAGCACATATTAAGAGAAATAGAAAAATTAAATTTTGAGTCGGGCCGAATCTTGTGAACATGATGTATATGTTCGCGGTGATTCGCCCCAAGTAATTTGCGGGTATTCATTGTCATTCAACATAGGCAAATCAACCAATCAGAATCAAGGATTAACTGAAATCATGTTACAATTACCAATGCTGCATTTGTTCACTTCCTCAAACGGCGTGTACACTCGACGGCAAGGGAAACCGTAACCCTCAAAATTAAAGATATTTTATTCCACAATAATTAATATGACTGACACACAGATATGTCATATCTCTAGGAACCAAGCAAAGTGATTTAATAAGTTTTGTAACATGTTTTGTTATTGCTTTTTTAAAAAAAATCATTTAGGAAACTCCTTAACTAGACGAGATAATAGAGCTTATTCTAAGATGGCGTACAGCAAAGATGTTTTAACGATAAAAGTCCTAGAACGTACATTATGTCAATGACATTTTGTAATAGCTTATTGTTCATATTATACCCATATTTTTTGTCTGGCTGAAAGCGGCGTCTTAAACGTGTTTCTTGTTGAGTTAAAATTAGATTTGTAGTTTAGTATAAAATGCTCTGCTCAAGCATGCAAATTTCGTCTAGAATATATGTGTAGATGGCAATAATTCATATTCAAGAGCGGGCGTTGAATGTTTAATGTACCTTAATAATAATCGTAATAATGAACAACTAGTGTAGCGGTGAATCTCCATGCTTTGTACTTTGTGTATTATACATTATGACCCTGACGGAATTGCAATTTGGGAGTTGCCACAAGGGCTACACTACACGAAACAATATACGTCCGTTATTTAGGTACCCATTTGTAAAGTTGGATGAAGTGCCTTGCCGTCAATCTTCGAGACGTGCTTGCTTATCTCTGCAATTTCGAAATGTCCTATTTGCATAGTACTGCACGGTAGTTTAGTTTTCAATTCGAGTTGCAGGGAGAGAACTCTGCACAATCGAATCCACACATAAACCGAAGCAGATTGGTGCCAGCCTGGTAGTCAAAGTGCGGTAACTCGCTGGAATCACTTTTTAAAGTATAAACTATGTTTAACCACCAAGTCGCACCGTAAGAACGGATCTTTTAAACGGAAACGTGAACAGTTTTCTGACGGAGTATACCCATAACACCTAAATTAACGAGTAGAAACAGCCCAGAGCGTTTAACTATCTGAACACCTACACATTGAAACCACAGAAGCATGGTGCTTCACCGTATAGCTCCAGTATAAGATACGAGTCAATTAGTTCTTTTCAACCATAACTAATAATGGAAGATAATCCATTCAATATAATCAAAACATCAAAATGAAATATGTTTAGGATTGATCTTGCCTCAAACCACCTGTATATTCAGTGAAGTAGAAATTGATATTTTGACGAATGGCGGTCACGAGTGTTAAGATAAAGATAATTCAATGGATCATTTTGAAATAATCGGATTCGTCTAACTGAAGTTTGTTTCAGCAAAGAGTGTCCGGAGTACGGTGGATTCCGGACGGTGCCGAAACCTCTATATGTTCCCCTATATACATGCATTAAGACTAAAATACAATGAACAGGCTAGTATTAGCGAAAGGCAAATTATGCTCAAAGTTACGTAATAGTTCATTAATACCCTTGTAAAACAAGGCTTAGTCAGTTGGCTTAGAAACAAGGTTGAGCTAATAGTACATAATCACCTTCTAGACACTGGGTATTACACAATAAAGGTGTGCAACCAACAGCTCATTCGGGGGCACTCATGTCAAATTAATTAGCAGGACTTCAATAGGGATTTTACTTGCTCAAGGTTATTTACGAAACCCGCTCTCTGCGCAGAGTCGTACTGACTGGTGTGGGAGGGAGGCGGGTCTGAAGGCGAGGGAGTGGTCTTCTCCCGAACAATGCACGCTAATCTTCTGCTAAAACTGGTCCTTCAAGTTCTCCAAGAAAGGTCATTCAATTGAACCTCCGCCCGATTTAACAAGGTCGGATAATTACTAATCACAACACCGCGTGACGAAGTGTGTTCCACTCCGCTGATTTCATAATAGATTCTACCACAGTTCTATCTTATGCATTGAGTCACCAAATATATTTCAAATATGCGGCAAGCAATGGACTTCATGAAGCTTAGTATCTCACAACATAACATCAAGTTCGTTAATCACTAATGATTCACCGCCGAATAAATGTGAGTGATGCGCATGGAATCATTAGTATTCATGTTAAGAAAGAAGACTGAAGATTGAATGCATGAACTAAGAATCGCGGGAGTAAGCGATCCCACTCCGGTGGTGTACGCACCAGCGTAGATGACAACAATAGGCTGTAGTTTCTATGGGGAGTTTAATAATGGAACAGTATCCCTCAAACAGGTTTGACAGGCCAATGTGGGCGTGGTGTAGTGTTGGGCAATACATATATACCGTTGATATACGCCGCTGTGCTGAATGTAATGGTTTTAGTTCAGGGCGCTGGCAGCAGTATATGAAGATACATTTTATGGTATGCATACAAACGATTACAATTTAGAAACTAATTGAAATCAAAATGCATACGCACATTCGTGATATTAATAAATAAGTAAACAAATATATTCAAATACACGTATACAAAATAGCGCGCGCTACTTGAAGGGGAACTTCTCTTTGAAACCAGAGTTCATTTCATTTTCGTGATATGTAAATTATTTACCACATGTCAGATTGTAGATACAATATTTCTCTGGTGATTAACGTTGTAAGTATATTTTCCCAAAAAATTGTTTTTATTTGAAACACTAACATCCTTGATGGCTCTTTAAGCTTGGACCTGAATACATGTAGAAACTGAATTGAAACAGTAATTGAACAGAGTCATACTAGATGTTTTTTTATTTAGGATGAAAAGTGTATTAGACTTATAATCATTTTATTTCACTGATCGCACAATTCTGATTTTGCGAACATCAGGCTTATTTGAAAGTCGCCCCAGTACATGCATCCAATAGATGGACATGCAGAATATCAATAGCAAATACGAGTATATAAAACTGATAAAACTGATATCTGCACACCATGGACCAATAATAACGTATTGAATCCCCCCTGATAACGCATGCTGTAGCTAATAAATCGATCTCATCCATTTTAAATCTATGAACACTATATTTTCTGTAAAGATACTTCATCCCTTTGATTTAAATTGAAGATTCGTTTCCCTCTGCTTGTAAAAAGTGACAGGTTTGTATTCTGTCTTTTAGGCATGTGTATTTTACAAAACAGATCGATATGTCAGCACTAATTTTACCTGAATTTCACACGTGTTTGAAGGTATTTATTGTAGACCTAGGTGCACCCAGGTTTTAGTATGGGGCACGACCCAGCAGGCTACACGGTCGATGGTTCAGGTGAAGCTGCGGGGGCACAGCACGTTGCCTTGAATGTCTTGCTCTATGCATCTGAAATCCATATTTTGTGTTTATAGTAAAATCTAAACATATTTAGCAACACCGTGGGCAGTCAAGCATATTTTCAGCTTTTAAACTAGGTCTTCGTGAAAATACTTATTATTTAATGGATGTATTTTGCCATTTTCGATTGAAACAGTTTAAAGGGACAGTAGCACGTTTTCGCTGAAATAAGTCAATGAAGTGTATTTGAAAAATAATGTCACCAATAGTAAAAAACATCCTTCTCTCTTCGGAAAATCAAGTTTAAAAATGAGTGTACATGGTTCCGTAAAGCCTTGGGAATCATTTTTGTCATTAAAAATAAAAGAAATGTGTTCACAATAAAATGGCCGCAATGCAATTTTTGCTTTATACGCAACATCGTTATTACCACTACGGATAATTGATTTGTGTAATAAGATGCTTTACCCTCTAAAGTAAATATAAATGACATAAACTATCATTATAAATGGGAATTTTGAAAAAATAAAATTCTCAAAAAACGTGCTACTGCCCCTTTAAAGTTACAACAGCTGCATCCCGAAAGATGTTTTAATTAATGGCGTATCTTGGTGCAAATACATATATCTAAACTGGGTTTCATTGTATCATCAATAACATTACATAAACTACTATGACAAACATCATGTTTAGCATTATATTTCTCAGATGTATGAAATGTTCAGTGGTGCTAGTTTTATACCTGGCAAACTGACTGAACTAGATCGAGAGGGTATGTTCTGAAATGCGTTGATACGTTGATTCAAAGACATCCCAAATTACATCATATTTGCACACGACACACACGAAGGTGAACAAACTTTTTGGATATAGCTGTAACTTCAAAATTTTGCGGCAATGCTTGTTTTATGCCATCGACGGTTACATTTCCCACATTTGAAAAGTTGATATCACAAATGTTGTAGATAACGATTTGCATTGCAAGTAAAACGGTACATTACTATATGCTTGATATGTCTTTTCTCATAACATACATTAACCAACAAAAGTTTACATGCCCAGGTGGCGAATTGTTTGCTTGAATGCAAGATTTTAGTTCTTCGACCTGTTTTTATACCTTACAATTAAATGGGACATTTTCTGCACAGTTGTGATAAATCCTTATGTTCTTCTGGCTTGTGTGCTTTTGTATATCTAAACACAACAACAGGATCTCTCGTTTCTCATGGAACTGGTATTTCTAGTCTAGTGTCTCTACGGATCAGAAGAATACAACAATACAATCGAGGAAGAAATTATGGCATGTCAACAGCTCACTGAGTGCATTGTACCGAGGCATCCCAGGGTCTTATCGTATTTTAATTGTGCCTTCTTACACTTACTGATACTGATACACACGAGTATTTGAAAAACTCAACATCTTCTTAAGAATGGTCTTTGCATTAATGAAAAGGATGCAGTTATCGGTGTAATCGTCTTTAGTCACAGTAAAACGTCGAATATAAAGATTCATTTCAATTATCTCTTTCATAAACGTCGAATATTTGAACGAAAGTATGATTCTCCTAAAATTACAAGTTAGAGGTCGAACATACTGGGGGAAATAGTTGCATTGGAGATTTGTATTTGACATAAAGCAATTGATTGTCATAATCTACATTTTTGGTACAATTATTTATAACAATTGCAGTTGAAACATCTTTATTGGATGAAATGTTTTGAAAATATGAATGAAAACGTTGCAAGTGTTGGATTTCTGTGCTAACGTTGAGTGATAAACATGACAGTATTTGGAAGAAGTAAGTTGGATTTTTCGGTCTATTGAATTCAAGCCATAGCAACACATACGTTTGATATGTGGATGGTATTAGCTGCATTAACGTTAGGGTAATATGAGCTAGACGGATTTCTCAACGTCGTAGGATCGATCACTTGTCCTTTTATATATCAATAGATTTCCCATGAGAATACTCTTTAGTATTTCTGAGTGCGTTAACTGCTGAATAAGATAAGCATAAGACGAAACAGGGCGTGAGTTGTTAAAAGCCAGGTATATAGAGTCATATTCGTTGTATTTATTTAGCTTCTCTCTGTGCAAACTATATGGTCCATACACTCAGGAGAGGAAAAACACTGTTCAGCAAACCGGTTTCAAGAAATTGGACTCAGGAGGATTTCGCTGCAATGAACTAACTGAACCGTTTCTCTTCTTAATACATATACATTTCATCATTTAAATACATTTCAAGACTAAATGTATTTAAAAACATTAATATATTTATTTCCCAAAATATTCGTGTTTGTTAAATGAATTGTAAAACAACATACACCATGTATTCTTATCAACGACAACGCCTTAAATAAAAGTTTCATTTTCATTTTAAAACTATATGGCTATAACTTACCCATCTTTTTAACATCATTTTGAACGTACATAATACTATGGAAAACCTGTTCTGATAAGTGTACCCGCTTTCTGCATGGCCAGTTTCTGATGTTTCCAAACCGGCTCCCGAACAATAAGCCGTACAGCCTACATAGTAGGGGACCGGTAGCGAGTACCCAGGCATTACAGCCCAGGTTGAACAAGGGTGTAGCGCTAGGTAAAGGGGTGGGCCTCTCACTGTTTCATCTGCCGTCTGACTTTCTGCTCATCCTGTTTCTGTTGGAGGACAGACAAGGAGTATCCTCTACATCAAGGATACACCCAAACGTACGCAGCATATTTCGATGTTGAAACTGGTGAGTTGTATTTCAGTCATGTTTTCCTTTTGCTGTTTTAGGTTGTCATAACTATAAATATTCGGGACATGTTATCACAGACCAAATCTTGTACTTAAAAGCGTATAAATGTAGGACACAATCCTCGCCTTTTTTGTGTTGCGAGTGTTGTAATCTTTGTATTATGCATATGTTTGTTTATATGACATTTCAATAATAATTGAATCACCGCAACAAACTGCCGTTAAAGGATGTCCGAGTATCTGCTATACTCCCTTGGTGAACTGTATTGTGTCATGCTATACATACACAACAACAATATTAAAGTGACACACATACAACAATGTATTCGCGCTCCCGCTCAATATTTTATCTAACTATTCCATCACCACGATGAACATAAAGTATGTATCTATTCTGCTTTGTTTTGAAATTCATTGACATTTAGTTACTCTACTCTTAGAAACACATAGATGTACGTAGTATGTATACACTGCTGTGCCACTGTACTATCATAACACATTATAAGAATAATCAACGAGTTGCGAGGAATTACGGATTATCTGTCCCTAGTTAATTATTGTGATAAACTCCGAGCTTTAGCGAGGAGTTTGACATAATAATTCACGAGGGACAGATAATTCGTAATTCCGAGCACCGAGTTGGTTATTGTTTTTCTTACCCAAGATCATTTTAATGCGTAAAAATCGAAAAACAAGACCCCAATTCACGATCTTTGTTTAGACTGTAAAATACAAATTGTAGTCATACGCCATTCATAAATTATTTCACACCTTCAAGATGCGCATTTGTAATTTGCTCTATTTTTTCAGAAGTAGTCTAAAGTAATTGATGAATTTTATTGCCAAAACGGTTTACTGACATAGAAAACAACTTGTTTATATTGTAAACTATGTCGCAGAATGAGAGAAAATTAGTGAAAAGGTGAACTAATAATCGCACTGTTGGAATGCAAGATAGGAGTATAATTACGTCACCAAATGACGTCATGGTTAATGACTTTACAAAGCAATGACGTCACGGCAGTGCAGCCGGCGACTCTTGCATGGTGCTTCGCCTTGCAAGTTTATTACTGTAATTACGGTCTCGGAAACTTAGGTTGAACATGATTTTATATTGAATATGTTTTACTGACGTGTGACTTAAATTAGGTATGCTTGAAATTGTTCAATTATGTGATTTAGCTTAAACAGGATAGCTAAGCAATTCATGAATGAGCGCAAAGTAGTTCCGTCAACCAATCAAAACGCTAGTTATATTTAGAAAAACTGTAATTCCCATGACCATTATGAAAACTTTAATACCCGGCATATCTGTGCCCGCTTGGGTAAGAAAAGTATATTCCAATTAAATAGAGATCCTTATATAAAATATACTTACTTTAAATATTAGGAAATAAAGAAGCTTAATACAGTATATAGATGCGTCCTTGTAAGTCTTTACCGTTATACACCTGTTAAGAGTGTTACGCGCGCTGATCTTACATACTTCGGTATCATTTCGTGTTTCGTATGTTAAAAATGTAATCTTATTTAAATTTGTAACTGCAACATATTTTACTATTTTTAACAATTTAATATGTTTAATTGCCAATATACGTTATTCGTTATTTAGTGCACTGTTCACGCGTTCATATCAGCAGAATATATGTCCTAGACACAGAATTTAGACAGTATCAATGAACGTCGGTGTCTCATAGAGTTTTCTTATCAATACTGATTTCTATCATTTCGAGTTAAGGGCAAAACACACATCTGAACTTGTATTGATACATACCATTCAGAGTGTTTTCAGGAGATATAATCTCCATTTTTATTCACAAACTTATTAAAACAACCATTAGCGCAAATGTGTATTAATTCGTCTTGAACTAGTGTGACATCGGTCGAGATATAATCATCTAATGTCCATTTTACTATTTGTCAATGTTTAATATAGTCCTCTTTATATCAATCTATTATGGCATATATGACGTACACGTGTGTGTGTGTGTGTGTGTGTGTAGGCGTAGGTGTAGACGGAGAAATGACAAAAAGTTTTAACGCACTGGTATCCCAGTGTTAGTATGCATTTTAACTTGTCTATAAGCATCCATCTCTCTCATAAATAACATAAAACGGGATTTCACGAACGTATTTATCATGAACCAAAGGTTCACTTGGGAATCACGCGGACACCACAGAACAGTGTCACGTCTCGCTGATTGGTAACCCCCAGCGGAACCGTACACTGAACGTCACGGTCGACTTGAACAGCTTGAACAGTAGTTAGAGTCTTTATATTCTCTTATGATAACTATTATATAACGTAGAATATACTGACAATAAAAAGTCATCTTATGCCTGGACGGGATGCTTCCATTCCTACAACTGAATCGTTTAGTTTCTGTAAGGCAAAATCAGCAAATTTAACAGACTTAGACAAGTATATTGTATAAGTAAGATATAAAACAGTCAAATTTATAAACTAAACACACGCTGAATAGGCCTACTGGGTGACTGACAGAGTGATTGATGTCAATGTGCAGTGTACAAGTGAATGACAATGAAGCGTGCGTAAAATATGCGACTGAACCCCTGGTACCTCCGCCGAGGCGCATATTCGTGTTGAGTCTAATTCGATATGGGGTTTAATAGACTTTAGGTAAACATAACATTTTAAATTGTTTGTGTGGATATCTCCGTCTGGCGCAACGTCTGACACAACGTCGCTGATTGCAGAACTAACTTGTGAGCTTAAATGTCAGCTAACAAAGTAGTAGTGAACCTGGACGTAAAAGACAACGAAAAGATAACTGGCTTTCTCTTGATTGGTAAACCAAATGCTTTCGTCCAAGCATATAAGTGTATGTTTGGTCACGAGGATTACAAATATGTCCCGATAGTTTCTTCACCTACTTGCGTATTTCAGTGCAAATATCATGTAATTTGCCGTGTCTTTGGAGCTTAGAATCAAAGCGAAAACAAGACCGATCATTTTGCATTTTTGCATAAAATAAGACATTTGAGTGTTCCACAACATACTCTGATTTGATAGCTCACAGTAAACAGTTATAGTTTTGGCATCTCTTGGAAGTGACCAGGGGTCAGTCCATTCAAAACTACTCTTTTTTTTACTTTCTGTTGTGAAATATTCAGTAAGTGATCAACTAACATACATTATATATTTCCTCCTCTTATACTCAGTCAATGTATTTGTGATGAAGTTGTTCTCGTTCAGTCAATAGGAGAACTTTTATCCGAAAATTAATTAAATTTGAGTTTTCTAAATGTGACCCCTTCAGTTTATTTCATTATGCCAAATTTCACAACCATGCACCTGTGCCGTGACTATCACGTTACATTAAACGTCAATTTATAATGATATTTGCACTAAGATGCACATGTAGGTGGACAAACTTTTGATACGCATCTGTACCGTTTTCTGGTTGCATTCGGGTATCATGCTCATGATATCATGGTTTTAAGATGCGTATAAAACAGACATGCCAACTGATTGTTTCCGAAATAAAATAATGGCTTCAGTCGATGATGGTTTTCCATAACTTGAGATTCCTAAATGAAGAATATAAGCGTGTAAATAAAACAGCTCAAAGTAAAGAAGTCAAATGGGGTTGAACGCCGCCATGAACGTATTTTATTTATATCACGTAAATAAGTACATGTATACCAGCTACATGCACCAAACCATGTTGTCAATGGTTGAAGATATACCCGTATAGTAGAACACAGATTTAGCGAACACGGATATAACTAACATAGGTTATAGAGATAAAATCTATAAGTCCCATTAAAAGCCTATATAATATGATATAACGCGAACAGCGGACAGCGGATATAGCAACTAAATTCTTTGGTCTCCTGGGGGTCGTTATATGCGTGTTCTACTGTAGTAGGTTAATTCATGTTCTGTTTTTCTCCACAATATTAAACAATGATATATTCAGAAGTTTTAAAGACCGATATAAAAATGAAAAGAAAGTGTCATAACATTTATTACCTTTTGGAGTATTTGTTCGAAATGGAGGCTGCAGAATATCAGCCATTGTCTTCAGGGTCGTCTTGCTTGGACAACTGTACTGTAACACAGTGTCTGAGTGGCATCAGGTTCGACATCATACAAAATAATGTTCAAGACAATTTGCACACAATTATGTTGGTGTTGCAAGCTGAACCTAAAATATTTTATATGCAATATAGACGTGATAAACACAACAATATAATACAATGACATAAAAACTCTTAATTGGTCAATACAGTTCTACTAGTCAATTAACATGATGTAAACATGATTAAATTACAAAAGTTATATATTTGATCAAATAAACTAATGTAATGAAAATGAGTATTTATCATTTTAAAATACATTTTAAAACGTAAGTAGTAAAACAAACAAAGTTGATTTTCCTGACTAACAGATTACTTCTCATGTACTGTCCATGATGAAGCCATTGTGTGAAATGATTCATCCCCTCACACAAAGCACTCCCTTCAGATCATCCTCTCCCCACACAAAACACTCCCTTCAGATCATCCTCTCCCCCGACAAAGCACTCCTTTCAGATCATCCTCTCCCACACAAAGCACTCCCTACAGATCATCCTCTCCCCCGACAACGCACTCCTTTCAGATCATCCTCTTCCACACAAAGCATTCCCTTCAGATCATCCTCTCCCACACAAATCCCTCCCTTCAGATCATCTCCTCTCCCACACAAAGCACTCCCTTCAGATCATCCTCTCCCATACAAACCACTCCCTTCAGATCATCCTCTCCCACACAAAGCACTCCCTTCAGATCATCCCCTCCTCACACAAACCACTCCTCTCAGATCATCTCCTCTCCGACACAAACCACTCCCTTCAGATCACCCTCTCCCCCACAAAGCACTCCCTTCAGATCATCCTCTCCCACACAAAGCACTTCCTTCAGATCATCCTCTCCCACACAAAGCACTCCTTTCAGATCATCCTCTCCCGCGACAAAGCACTCCTTTCAGATCATCTCCTCTCCACACTAATCACTCCCTTCAGATCATCTTCTCCCCCGACAAAACACTCCTTTCAGATCATCCTCTCCCCCGAAAACGCACTCCCTTCAGATCATCCTCTCCCACACAAAGCGCTCCCTTCAGATCATCCTCTTCCACACAAAGCACTCCCTTCAGATCATCCTCTCCCACACAAATCACTCCCTTCAGATCATCCTCTCCCACACAAAGCACTCCCTTCAGATCATCCCCTCCTCACACAAAGCACTCCCTTCAGATCATCCCCTCCTCACACAAAGCACTCCCTTCAGATCATCCTCTCCCCGAACAAAGCACTCCTTTCAGATTATCCTCTCCCACAAAAATCACTCCCTTCAGATAATCTTCTACCACAAAAAGCACTCCCTTCAGATCATCCTCTCCCCGAACAAAGCACTCCTTTCAGATCATCCTCTCCCCCGACAAAGCACTCCTTTAAGATCATCCTCTCCCACACAAATCACTCCCTTCATATCATCTCCTCTCCCACACAAATCACTCCCTTCAGATCATCCTCTCCCCCGACAAAGCATTTTCTTCAAATCATCCTCTCCCACACGAATCAATCTCTTCAGATCATCCTCTCCCACACAAAGCACTCCCTTCAGATCATCCTCTCCCACACAAATCACTCCCTTCAGATCATCCTCTCCCACACAGATCATTCCCCTCAGATCATCCCCTCCCTCGACAAAGCACTCCTTTCAGATCATCCCCTCCCACACAAAGCACTCCCTTCAGATCATCCTTTCCCACACAGATCATTCCCTTCAGATCATCCTTTCCCACACAGATCACTCCTTTCAGATCATCCTCTCCCGCGACAAAGCACTCCTTTCAGATCATCTCCTCTCCACACTAATCACTCCCTTCAGATCATCTTCTCCCCCGACAAAGCACTCCTTTCAGATCATCCTCTCCCCCGACAAAGCACTCCCTTCAGATCATCCCCTCCCACACAAAGCGCTCCCTTCAGATCATCCTCTTCCACACAAAGCACTCCCTTCAGATCATCCCCTCCTCACACAAAGCACTCCCTTCAGATCATCCTCTCCCCGAACAAAGCACTCCTTTCAGATCATCCTCTCCCACACAAATCACTCCCTTCAGATAATCCTCTACCACACAAAGCACTCCCTTCAGATCACCCTCTCTCGACAAAAAGTACTCTCTTCAGATCATCCTCTCCCCGAACAAAGCACTCCTTTCAGATCATCCTCTCCCACACAAATCACTCCCTTCAGATAATCCTCTACCACACAAAGCACTCCCTTCAGATCATCCTCTCTCCACAAAAAGTACTCTCTTCAGATCATCCTCTCCCCGAACAAAGCACTCCTTTCAGATCATCCTCTCCCACACAAATCACTCCTTTCAGATCATCCTCTCCCCCGACAAATCCCTCCCTTCATAGCATCTCCTCTCCACACTAATCACTCCCTTCAGATCATCTTCTCCCCCGACAAGGCACTCCTTTCAGATCATCCTCTCCCCCGACAAAGCACTTCTTTCAGATCATCCTCTCCCATACAAAGCACTCCCTTCAGATCATCCCCTCCTCACACAAAGCACTCCCTTCAGATCATCCCCTCCCCACACAAAGCACTCCGTTCAGATCATCTTCTCCCCCGACAAAGCACTCCTTTCAGATCATCCTCTCCCCCGACAAAACACTCTCTTCAGATCATCCTCTCCCACACAAATCACTTCCTTCAGATCATCCTCTCCCCCGACAAAGCACTCTCTTCAGATCATCCTCTCCCACACGAATCACTCTCTTCAGACCATCCTCTCCACCGACAAAGCACTCCCTTCAGATCATCCTCTCCCACACAAATCACTCCCTTCAGATCATCCTCTCCCACACAGATCACTCCCTTCAGATCATCCTCTCCCCCGACAAAGCACTCCTTTCAGATCATCCCCTCCTCACACAAAGCACTCCCTTCAGATCATCCTCTCCCACACAAAGCACTCCCTTCAGATCACCTCCTCTCCCACACAAATCACTCCCTTCAGATCATCCTCTCCCCCGACAAAGCACTCCTTTCAGATAATCCTCTCCCACACAAAGCACTCCCTTCAGATCATCTCCTCTCCCACACAAATCACTCCCTTCAGATCATCCTCTCCCACACAAATCACTCCCTTCAGATCATCCTCTCCCACACAAAGCACTCCCTTCAGATCATCCTCTCTCCACAAAAAGTACTCTCTTCAGATCATCCTCTCCCCCGACAAAGCACTCCTTTCAGATCATCCTCTCCCACACAAAGCACTCCCTTCAGATCATCCTCTCTCCCCAAAAAGTACTCTCTTCAGATCATCCTCTCCCCCGACAAAGCACTCCTTTCAGATCATCCTCTCCACACAAATCACCCCCTTCAGATCATCCTCTCCCACACATCCTCTTAAAAATCCGATTATACTGGTTTAATCATTTGTCTTGACATTGCTTTTTTCAACCTGAACTAAGTCATATGTTACTTTGTCTTCAACGTTCTCTTGCTGTCCTTCATTCTAGGAATTTCAATAGAAGATGTTACGTTACGCTGCTCTCCCGATTGTCCTCCTCCTTGCGACATACATCCAGTCGTCACACCAGCGTGAGTGCTTGCCTCGTTCAATTCATTCTGACCTTGATTGTGTTGGAGCATTTGCTATAAGGTCGGGATTGGATTCCAGCCGTGTCTTTTAAAAATAATGTAAATGGAAGAGAAATGTGAATATTGATTAGTTTTATTACTATGAGAATTACTGTTACTATTTCTATCATTAGTATTACTATCATATTTTTAATTATTATCAGTAATTATAGCAGTAGTAGCAGAAGTAGTAGTAGTAGTAGTAGTAGTGGTGGTGCCAGTAGTAGTATTAGTACGAGTAGTAGTAGTAGCAGTAGTAGTTGTATCTAAAATAGTAGAAAGGGTAGTGGTACGAGTAGTAGTAGTAGTAGTTGGACCAGTAGTAGTAGTAGTAGTAGTAGTGGTGGTGCCAGTAGTAGTATTAGTACGAGTAGTAGTAGTAGCAGTAGTAGTTGTATCTAAAATAGTAGAAAGGGTAGTGGTACGAGTAGTAGTAGTAGTAGTAGTTGTACCAGTAGTAGTAGTTGTACCAGTAGTAGCAGTAGTAGTAGTAGTAGTAGTAGTTGTACGAGTAGTAGTAGTTGTACGAGTAGTAGTAGTAGTTGTACGAGTAGTAGTAGTAGTAGTAGTAGAAGTAGTAGTAGTAGTAGTACTAGTAGTAGTAGTAGTAGTAGTAGTAGTAGTAGTAGTACTAGTAGTAGTACTAGTAGTAGTAGTAGTAGTAGTAGTAGTACCACCACCAGTAGTAGTAGTAGTAGTTGTACGAGTAGTAGTAGTAGTAGAAGTAGTAGTAGTAGTAGTAGTAGTAGTAGTAGTAGAATAATCGGTTGTAATCGTTGTCGTTGTCATGATAGTACTAGTAGTAGAAGTAATAGTACCAGTAGTTGTAGTACACAGCCGATTATCCTTTCATAATCAACAAGACCACAGGTAAATCTTTCGTTTTCATTTCCAGAGTTCACACCCCTTTCTAACCAGACGGTTCCTGCTGGCTTTACCGCCTTCTTCTTTTCCACGGCGCAGCCCGGATTCGACCTTTCCGATGCGATGTTTTACAAAAATGACGATACGACCCCGGTTGTTGAAGTTTTCAACAAACTTGTCCTTTCGATTACGCCTAATGATGCAGCGTTGGCTATCTATACTGTAAAACCGTCTGACGCGGGTAGATACACGTTAAGGTCCAGCAGTACCGGTTTGTCTTCCTCCGCCTTCCTCACAGTGAACGGTAAGCTTTCCCATTTTGCCAATGTCATATAATGATGAGCGATATACAAATACCTTTTTCACGAATACTTTGTTTCCTTCCTGAGTTTAAGTGAATCATTCAAAATAGTTTTTTTTATATGTAAAACATTTCCCTCTGCTTGTGAGGCAGTAGGTTAGGTCTCCTATGATCTCGTTAAAGGCTTATATTCAAAGATAGGTTCATTCTTGTCAACAGGAATTATGCAATCTAGATTTCCCCTTTATATCACTCCTGAAAACAATAAGGAACAATCTCGTACCTTCAGGTTCAATCGTGGCTAACCTGACGTCACAAACCGTAGTGGCCGGCAATGACGTCACCCTCTCAGTCCAACTCTCCAGTGCCGTTCCCCTGAATGACATCATGTGGCAGTATTTTACAACCACGATTCAAGATGATAATTCCAAGTATGACATTAACGCTGTCGGAAACACTTACACTTTGACCATCAGGAATGTAGCAACAACCGATGCCGGCGAATACAGCTTTATTTATGACACCTTGGTAACCGGCATGTTCCTCACTGTGACAAGTCCAAGCGGTACGTGTTATAAGAATAACCAAATTGCAACGAGTTGCGGGTAATTACGGATTATCTGTCCTGAGTTCATTATTGTGATAACTCCGAGCTTTAGAGGGGAAATCGCCATAATAATTCACGGGGGACAGATAATTCGTATTTTCGAGCAACGAGTTGGTTATTATTTTTCTTACCCTGGTTCATTTAACTGTTTGAGAGGCATTCTAGAGAGGCATTCTAGAGAGGCATTCTAGAGAGGCATTCTAGAAATTGTAATATAAAGACAAGGATATATCTATGGATGTTCAACTTGTAGTTCATTTGTATATTCTTACGCCATTCATAAACTTTCTCACACCTTCATGATGCGTGCATCTACATGGTTTGCTGCTAACCGTCTGTTTTCAGTAAGATTCTGATGTAATTGTTGACCTTTATTCCCAAATTTCGACATAAAATCAAACTCGTTTAAATTGTAAATATTATCGCATAATTTGTGAAAATTACTCAAACCTGTCCTAGCAATTGCTCAGTTGCAATGCAAGATAGGAATGTAATTACGTCACTCAATGAGCGTCATGGTTAATGACGTCAAAAAGCCTTGACGCCACGTCAGTTCAGCCGGCGACTATTGCATGCTGCTTCACCTTGCCAATTCAGTATTGTAAATACAGTCTCGGAAACATAGCTTGAACATTATTTCCTATTTTATATGTTTTACTGACTGTGACAAATAGATATGCTCAAAATTGTTAAATGTGTTTGATTTACCTTAAACAGGAGAGCTTAGCAATCCATGATTGAGTGTTAAATAGTTCCGGCAACCGATCAAAACACAAATTGTATTTAGAAAAAACTGTTCTTCCCATTACTATTATGAAAACTGTACTACCAAGCATATGTTTGCCCGCTTGGGTAAGAAATTCACTCCCGTCCTGGCAAACTTACACTCTCTTTGCTTGGATCATTTGCAATAAAAGAATGTTAATTGAAACAAGTAAATATCGCCTCTAATGGCTGCGATACTGCGGAAGCGGCGTAAAACAGTAAATCACTCCCAGACACTGCGGGCCTCGGCTCCATTATTTTTAAGGAATGGAGAGTAACTCGGACATTACCCTCTACATCACTCACAGACACTCACACGTAAATTAGATTGTGTCGTCGTAAGCCCAGTATCTTCGAATAAAATCTCATACAAGAAAGCTGGAAAGTTACATTGATGGTGTGTTTCAGACACTGACGAATGTCTGACCAACCCCTGCAATGTCCGCGCTTCCTGCCAAAACACCGTGGGTTCCTTTATCTGCTCATGTAACCAAGGATGGACCGGCAATGGATTCAACTGTAATGGTATGGACAATCAGAAGATTTTTCTTTTTATAAATACTTGCCATTTAGATAGTGAAGAAATATAACATGGTTATATTTGGGATAACACTACCTTCGATAGTACACATTCTGGAACCCATGCCCTCAGAGTAAGGCAACTATCGCCAGCATTGAGTGTACCAACAGCTTACCACACGACCATTTCGCCTCGACTCGCCTTACTTTTCTTTTTATTCAAATATATTTTTTTCAGTATTTAATTATTTTTTTAAATACTTTCCTCACAAAGCATACCGTTTCTATGTTATATGTTTGCAATGTTATATTCTATCTCATGTTGTTCTTGCAAAGATAAAGCCTTCCTCTGGGTTTTACTCTTAAAACCCAAATGCAAATTTTGACAATTGATGTGACTCTACTCGTGTGTGTACATTTTCCGTTCGAGTGTCCGTCCGCTCATATTAAAAGGGTATACTGCATGTAATGCGTATTATTTGATCATCAGACTGAAAGATTAATTGTTATTGTCTTGATTCTTTTTTTTTTATTCCTGTATTGAGAACTTTTACATTTTCATGAGTGTAGTACAGTAGGCGAGACAGGAATTTAACACTAGGTGAAAGAGAAAAAAAATAGAATACAGAAATAATATATATATATATATATATATATATATATAAAATAAAATGTTCGAAGAAATTACGATGATTTAATCAGATTCACTGATTAAATCATCGTAATTTCTTCGAACATTTTATGGAGTTGGAAGATTGTTTTAAACTGTTTTTCTATATATATATATATATATATATTTATATATATAAACAAACTTTTGAAAAAACAATCATTCATACACCCATACATATCCTTGCATACCTACATCCCTTTTCCATTTATCAAATAACTGTACATTGCCCATTTCCTTTCAAAATCATTAAACTTATCCTTTTTACAATATCTAACTTTTTCTATTAAAAAATAGTATCTTAAATCTCTCTTGAAGTGTAATAGAGTTGGTAATTTTTTTTGTAACTTGCATTTATAGATGTGGTATTTAGCAAGTAGCAGAATTAAATCAAAAGTATCATCAGTTTGAAATAATGATGAACAGCCAAAAAGGATCAAGTCAACTTGAAGGTTTATATCACCTGTGTGAGAGCATGCAGTTAAGTTCAATCCACTGCGAAAAGTGTTGCAAAAATTGTTTGCTTATTCTACAATTCCAGAAGAGATGAAGGACGGTTTCAGACTCTGAAAACAGAATGTACATAGATTATCATCAACAATATACATCTTAAACAGGAGAGTGTTTACTGGAAAAATTCTGCGAAGCAGTCTGAATTGCATCCATCTTAATTTAGGATCAGGAGTAGTCTTAAAAGCTTTCATAAAGATATTACTCCAATTTACAATTATCAGTGTTTCTTCTTCCCATGTTTCAATTATCTGGAGCTTTTCGTCATTTTCTTTGATTTTATAATAATAGTTTTTTTTATCCTTTTTTACATGAATTTTTCTTTTTTAAACTTATGTTTCTGGAATTATCTAATATCATATCTGGAATCTTTTCTATGCTTGTAGTTTTGAGGTACTTACAAATTGATCTGATAATTCCATGATTCTCCAGGAAATTAATCTTGAAGAATTTCTGACAAAATTGTGCATGTGTCATAAAGTTGCCATCATCACTCATTATAGAACCAATATGAACAATATTGTGTTCAAGAAACTTCTTACTGTAAAATGATTTGCCATCTATAATTATATTTCTATTGTACAAAAGTGGTTCCCTAAGGAATTCATCACAGGTATTTGCCCTGTTATTACATCTATATTTGGCAAAAGCATTTAGAGTATCTTTAGTGAACATGCACTACCAAAGAGTGCAAGATTTACACATTCTGGAAAGGATTTCATTAACAGGTGTTTCCACTTTCTTTCATAATCTAGTTGAAGTAATTTTCTAATCAATGTCACTTTCAAAGCATCAACATAAGCATATATATCAATCATTCCTAAACCTCCTTCAGGAACTGGCTTACAAGCTATTGTTCTTTTGATTTTATCCCACAGGAAACCAAATAGAATGTTATTTAGCTTTTTTAGAAATTCACCAGGTGGGTTGGGCAGAGTGAGAAAAAGGAAATTTAGTTTGGATATAAGCAATGACTTTATTATAGCAATTTTCCCAAGCGGAGTTATTGTTCTTTTCATCCCTCGTTTGATTATTTCTTCAATTTCATATATTTTACTTTCATCAGTGAGCTTGATCATCTTGTTGATATCAACCGAAAATATTATTCCTGGAATCCTAAAATGTTCTGGGTTCAAACGCAGCTTTAAATCTGGTCTGAATTTAACATTACTATTTCTACTTTTACCTATCCAGACACTTTCTGATTTATCATAATTAATTCTAAGCTCTGAAAGGTGTGCAATTAAATCCAGAGTCTCACTAACCCCTACAAATGATTTCATCGAACCATCCAGGATGAATCCAGTATCGTCTGCATATTGAGCGATCAGGTATTCAATGTTATTCACTACAATACCTTTAATGTCTTCATTTTTTTTCTGATGAGATGCTGATAATATTTCTGCACATTGTAAAAGAATATATGGTGACAAGGGATCCCCTTGTCTACAGCCGCGATGAATGGAAATCCTGGGAGACATTTTTTCCATTTATAATCAGGCTTGATTTAGTATCTTCATAGAGAACAGAAACCCATTTAATAATATTATCACCAAATCCCCAAAAAATTCAATGTTTTAAAGATAAAGGACCATGAAACCGAGTCAAAAGCTTTTTCAAAATCTACAAGTAATAGAAACCTGGTATTTGCCTGGATTATGTATGTAGAAGAAGGTAATAGATCATGCGAGTATTATCTCAAATATATCTATCAGTCATAAATCCTGTTTGATCTTCATTAATGATAAGTGGGAGAGCCTTTTTAAGTCTATTTGCAATAACTGAAGACAGAAGTTTGTATGAAGAGTTCAAAAGAGTAACTGGACACCAGTTTTTAAGAAACTATTTTGGGATGCATGTTATGATACCTTCGTTTTTGAGGGTTTTTTTTATTCTTTTTTATCATCTGTGCGAGTTTGTGTAACGTTTTCTGAATTAACGGCTGGAGCGATTTTAATTAAACTTTCAGAAGATGGTGGAATCCATCAATATCTAGATATGTGTCGAAGCGGAATTCAAATTTTTCCCTCATTAAAGGTCGAGGCCAATTCCAAAGTCCGATTTTTAACATGGAAAATGTATTTTAAAATGCACTTAGAGACTTGCAATTTAAAAAAAAAGTAAATCACAGCGAATCACTGCGTCATGTGGTTTAGACGCCATTTTTATTTCTGTCATTTTTTCAAATTGTCCAACCCCATGTATCTTTGACAATCTTCTCCTCTGAAGAGACTTGCACCACGGAGCTGAAACTTATATCTGTCTACAGCTGAGGCATTGGTCATATATTCTTTATACTTTTTGTACAGTGATCTTTAAAATTTGGCCGACTTGTCACGCGGGACCTATTGCAAGGGGGCATAACTCCGTCAGTTGGTCTCACAATTGCATGATTTTTCAGGGATACTAGATCAATATAGTGTCTATAGGAATCAATAATAACATCGCTCGCGTACAGTCATTTTCGGTCACAATTAAGGCTTAAAAATGGCAGAAAATGCAGAAAATAAGAATTTCGATTCTTAACAAGGGGAAAATTTTCAAAATCAACATAGAGATTTGAAACCTTTTTTGTTATAATAGACATAATAAAAATACAAGCAAAAAGTAAACAATGCCGAATTCGTAAGTCAAGTGGTCGCCATTTTGATTTAAAATGGGATTTTCGAATTTTGTTGGCATGAGAAATTTATGTTGCGCAAGTAGTTTTGACAGAACAGAATGAATAGCATTCTTCAGTCAAAGATGGAGGTGAAGGTCAATGTGTAAGTCTGAAGACCTAAGTACTGCCGAGACAGCTACAGTTGCATTGCTGCTTTTGAATATACTCAATAAAGGGGGTAGTTTTGAGGTAATATGTATTTTAAGAATAATTTGCGTGTAAGATTTGTCCGTTTAAAAGATGGCTTTGTTGCACCTTGTAGTGAAACTTATCAGAATTTTTTTCTAATTTACATACTTTATGCAATTTTGTCTCGTGTTGTAGTTGATTTGCTTGTCTAGGTTTTGGCAATAATTGCCAACTGTGTATTTTCTTCGTCAATATCTGTAACTTTTCATGTACAAGAACTTCAGTATAGAAAATCTTTAAGTGATTAAACGTGTATTTATAAAACCTTAAAACAGGCAAAACAAAGTGACCTCTCTAAGTAAAGAAAACTGTAAAGCGATATCAATAAGAACAATTCCAAGCCTCCGTGGAAATTTAGCTAGTAATGCCTCGACATGATGAATGAATGCTGCCGCATGGATCTCTAAATAATATTTCTAATATCCATTCCTTTTAAACTAAATGATATGCAATCTTTTAACGCTACTAATTCTTTCTCGAATCTCTGTTGCTCAGTCTCCATGCCATGCAGTCGAACAGTACACCAGAAGTAGGGGTTTCTACGCGTTTAGTCTAACGGGGAAAGGTTCAAAAGTCCTACTAAAATTCCAGTTACATTGCTTCAATAATCCCTAGTCGTGGCTTCAAATGTCACCCATTTGGTGAACTTGACGGTGGGTGATGTGTACTATGTTATGCTACCTTGTAAAATGTTAAAAATTAATGTGTAATTAACCACCTTTTATCATCAGGGTCACATGACACTATTTAAAGGCACGGCGCCATGACTTTAAGAATAAATAATACATTGACAATTTGCAAATTACTAAACCGTTTACAATCAGTAAGGTATCAAGTAAAAGAGTTTTTGTTTGGTAAACATGATTCTGTTGGAACTGACATATACGTGTGTCTCAGTATTCACTTAAGCTTCTTCCTTTCTTTCAGATATCAACGAATGTGCAACAGGCAATGGTGGCTGCAATCAACTGGCCTTCTGTAACAACACGTTAGGCAGTCGCACATGTACCTGTAATCCAGGTTATTCCGGCAATGGGTTCGTTTGTCAAGGTAAGATTTACTATCAGAAGTAAAGATGCATTTTCTGATAAATTCAAAAATACCTACCGGAATGTAGTTGCTTCCTACATATCCCAGGACATTCTAATCCTTGTATACGTATCTTTTTCCATTTTTCAGATATCGACGAATGTTTAGTCTTTTAACGCCACTAGTTTGTAATAACTGAATAATTCCTTTTTGTTGATTCTTTCTCGACCTCGTTGTTGCTCGGTCTCCATGCCATGCAGTCGAACAATTCTTACATATCCTAGGACATTGTAATCCATGTCTACGTATAATTTCTACTTTCAGATATCAACGAATGTTCAGTAAACCGTGGTGGCTGCAATGCTAACGCTGGGTGCACCAACCGGCCAGGCTCTTACTTCTGTACCTGTAACACAGGCTTTGTTGGCGATGGCTTTACGTGCAATCCAATTGGTAGGTGTGCTAATCAATTGAAACTATTTTCATACTTTTATATTGATCTAAGAGTTTAATTCATATAAAGCTAGATTTACAAGATGTCACTGTTTAATTAGTTTTATTATTTATACAGGAATGTACTATTTGAAAGAAGTTCTATTGATGTAATAGTCAAAACATTCTACTGGGTTTTAAAAGTTCTCTATTTGTACTGATTTAAAAGGTTCTATAATTGTACTGATTTAAAAATGTTTTATCACTGGACTAATTAAAAAGGCTCTATCATTGTACTGATTTAAAAACGTTCTATAATTGTACTGATTTAAAAATGTCTGTCATTGTACTAATTGAAAAATGCTATATCATTGTAATGATTAAAAATGCTATATCATTGTAATGATTAAAAAAGGTTATATTGTTGTACTAATTGAAAAGCTTCTATTGATATACTTTTTGAAAAAAGTTCCGATTATATGGATATTGTTAGATTTGTTGGATCAATTTTCTACGTTTAGTTTGCGTAACTCACGATCTGCCATCTTAAACTGTATGTAGTGTGTGGTAAAGCGATACTCTCTTAACTAATAATTCACATTATCTACTTCACATTCAACTTTGTTTCAAAACTGGTGTACCTTCCTTCCAGCTTCCGACTCCTGCGCGTCCAACCCCTGTGGTTCTAATGGCCAATGTACCAACGTCGGTCAAACCTACACGTGCAACTGCAACAACGGCTTTTCTCCCAACGGAGTCACTTGCATTGGTATGGTTCCATTGTCACCTTGCTTTATCGATATGCTGAGAAATTTAAGGTTTTAACTCATTGGTATCGTACATACATGTTAAACCCGAGTTACAGTTTTTAAATATCATAGAATAATCTTGAAACGATGAACTTTGAATTATATTGTTTCATAAACTTACGTTACCTCTTGACGTCTCGTCATATCTGGATAATAAAATCTGTACAATTAAATGAAATTCAGACGATAAACAACTTCAACAATTTTGAAAGCTCTTCTTTATGGATTTATTTTGAAGACTGGTAATAAAATATGTACGGAAAACAATAGTAATGAAATAATTGTGTTAAAACAGTTTATTTGGTTCTAAGAACACGATTGTACACTTGTAGTTGATTTGCTTGTCAAGGTTTTGCTAATAGGAGCCTCTTGATACAGAATATAGTTCTGCTTTTTGAACCAGCTGTGAACTTATTTCATGCAAAATTGTTTATTTTTTGTGGGCATTTCATATTTATGACAGTTTTTATCACTTCATCGTTTAATAAAAAGAATCTTTCTATCATATACACATACGGTTTGGCAACCGTGTTGAGTGAACACTCCTGCTGCCAACTGTGGATTTTCTTCGTCAATATCTGCACCTTTCCATGTACAACAACTTAAGTATAGAGCATATTCAAGTGATTAAAACATGTTTTTATAAAAACATTATATCATCAACTTGAAACAGGTAAAACAAAATGACCCCTCTCAGTAAAGTAAACTGTAAAGCGCTATCGATAAGGGAAATTCAAAGTATCCGTGGGAGTGTAGCTGGTAATGCCTCGACATGATGAATGAATGCTGCCGCATGGATCTCCAGATGATATTTCTAATATCCATTCCTTTGTTTATGAACTAATTTAAAACTAAATGATATGCACAGTCTTTTAACGCTACTAGTTTGTAATAACTGATTATTTCCTTTACTTCGTTGTCGTTGTTGTTGCTCGGTCTCCATGCCATGCAGTCGAACAATTCTTATATATCCTAGGACATTGTAATCCATGCATACGTATCATTTTCCATTTTTCAGATATCAACGAATGTTTAGTAAACCGTGGTGGCTGCAATGTCAACGCTGGGTGCACCAACCTGCTAGGCTCGTACTTGTGTACCTGTAACACAGGCTTTGTTGGCGATGGCTTTACGTGCAGTGCAGGTACGTGTGCTAATCAATTGAAACTACTTTCACAGCCATACGAATCATGTGTTTAAAACTAAGTATAGTAAAGCCCATCAGAGTGAGGATATTATAACAAGCATGTTTAATATGAACTGTGTTTTATCAGTGTAGTGCCTTTTGGTCACAGATTAAATTCTTATGACGTCACGCATTGATATTTTGATTTGTAAAAATAATGTTTTTCTCTAATAAATCTTTATTCTTTCTTTGTAAAAAAAACCTTTACTTACTGTCAAGGTTTTATAATTTTTCAGTTTTTATGTAATTACAAAATACTTAATGTCATAGAACTAAGAAGTTTGTTTGCCTTCATTAATAAAGACATTCGAATTTAACAATGGTTCATCATGTTATAAGCTATTTTCCTTTTTTGGCTCAAAGCCGTTTGATTGATGACATCGTACTAAGTTATATCGATGCTGTGGTTATAAGGACTTTTATCTGTTGGTGCATTTAACTGTCTAATTTATAAGAACATATATTGATCTAAGAGTTTAATTCATATAAAGCCAGATTTACTAGATGTCACTGTTTAATTAGTTTTATTATTTATACAGGAATGTACTATTTGAAAGAAGTTCTATTGATGTAATAGTCAAAACATTCTACTGAGTTTCAAAAGTTCTCTATTTGTGCTGATTTAAAAAGTTCTATAATTGTACTTGTTTAAAAATGTCTATCATTGTACTAAATGGAAAAGGTTATATCGTTGTACTGATTCAAAAAGGTTATATTTTTGAACTAGTTGAAAAGCTTCTATTGATATACTTTTTTTTTTAAAGTTCCTATAATATGGATATTGTTAGATTTGTTGGATCAATTTTCTACGTTTAGTTTGCTTAACTCACGATCTGCCATCTTAAACTGTAGTGTGTGGTAAAGCGATACTCTCTTAACTAATAATTCACATTATGTACTTCACATTCAACTTTGTTTCAAAACTGGTGTACCTTCCTTCCAGCTTCCGACTCCTGCGCGTCCAACCCCTGTGGTTCTAATGGCCAATGTACCAACGTCGGTCAAACCTACACGTGCAACTGCAACAACGGCTTTTCTCCCAACGGAGTCACTTGCATTGGTATGGTTCCATTGTCACCTTGCTTTATCGATATGCTGAGAAATTTAAGGTTTTAACTCATTGGTATCGTACATACATGTTAAACCCGAGTTACAGTTTTTAAATATCATAGAATAATCTTAAAACGATGAAATTTGAATTATTTTGTTTCAAAAACTTATGTTACCTCTTGACATCTCATCATATCTGGATAATAAAATCTGTACAATTAAATGAAATTCAGACGATAAACAACTTCAACAATTTTGAAAGCTTTTCTTTATGGATTTATTTTGAAGAGTGGTAATAAAATATGTACGGAAAACAATAGTAATGAAATAATTGTGTTAACAATTTTGATAAACAACTTCAACAATTTTGAAAACTCTTCTTCTTGAAGAGTGGTAGTAAAATAAAGTACGAACAACAAAAGTAATTTTGTTAAAACAGTTTATATGATTCTAAGAACACGATTGTCAATACACAGCGTGCACCTTCTGTTTCGAATTTAACTTTTCTAGATCGTTGGAGAAACATAAATATTGGAAAGTGAAGTGTGGCACTAAATCATCTTATTCAATATAATCCAACTATCCATAGAAATTTATGTTGCTGTAAACGGCATAAAGTACACGGGCATAAAGTTCTGACCTATTTTGTTTTGAAGAAATTAATGAAAAAATAAATGTGTTCATCACTGTGGGGCAGGTTGTTCAATAGACATGGGGCTTTAGTTGAAACGTTTGTCTGTAAATATGTCGCATGTTAAACTCTTTGGATAAGAATGGATCTTGGTATAGGTTGTTAAAAGTTTGACAAATGAACATGTACAACACACATATACAGACACATGTATCGTTTACTTGTAGATATAAACGAATGTGCCTCAGGCAACGGCGGTTGCGATGGAGCTGCTCTCTGCATAAACACTATCGGCTCTCGCACATGCACCTGCATAAATGGCTACACTGGGAATGGCTTCAGCTGTACAGGTAGGACGATGACGTCGAATACGTTAGGATATCACCTCACAATCGTATTGCCACATTAGTTACAGTCATTCTTTCCACTCGACCCTACTCCTGGTAGATATCACCTCACAATCGTATTGCCACATTAGTTACAGTCATTCTTTCCACTCGACCCTACTCCTGGTAGATATCACCTCACAATCGTATTGCCACATTAGTTACAGTCATTCTTTCCACTCGACCCTACTCCTGGTAGATATCACCTCACAATCGTATTGCCACATTAGTTACAGTCATTCTTTCCACTCGACCCTACTCCTGGTAGATATCACCTCACAATCGTATTGCCACATTAGTTACAGTCATTCTTTCCACTCGACCCTACTCCTGGTAGATATCACCTCACAATCGTATTGCCACATTAGTTACAGTCATTCTTTCCACTCGACCCTACTCCTGGTAGATATCACCTCACAATCGTATTGCCACATTAGTTACAGTCATTCTTTCCACTCGACCCTACTCCTGGTAGATATCACCTCACAATCGTATTGCCACATTAGTTACAGTCATTCTTTCCACTCGACCCTACTCCTGGTAGATATCACCTCACAATCGTATTGCCACATTAGTTACAGTCATTCTTTCCACTCGACCCTACTCCTGGTAGAACACATTCCCTTTTTATACTGTCCGGGATTGGTAATTGGTAACCATGATTCAATCTCTTCAAGATTGTCTAACAATGAGCAGGACAGCCATGCAGCAGTAAAGCGCGATCAGCGTTGCTGAACTGTACGGACACGAGCAAGTGCAATCACATGAGCGCCAATCTAAAACACAAGTCACAAGACATATTCCTTTTGCTTTCCGATTTTGTAAGTTGTGCGGTTTACATTCGATTTGAGATCAACTAGCTACATCTCTATGTGCAACTTTTTTTACGGATTGTTGATTGATTGATTTTGTTCCTGACAACGTTTGTTTTTTCAACTATTTTCAAGTTATATTTCCGCCTTCAAGCACCCAAGGTCATGGGTGATAATTAGCGAATAAGGAATATGAGATAACTATCCGTTGTTATGGAAAGTGGAATATGTCAGTTGTCAAGTTGTATGGTAGTGTAATTTACAGATAAATGGAAAACATAACACCGGGATTTATATCACTTTAATCAATTCGTGTTGATATATCTGTAATAAGACACTTGGTATGGATTTTATACATGATTTTGACATTTGGTATGGATTCCATATAATAATAAGACATTTGGTATGGATTCCATATTATTTGTTAATAAGACATTTGGTATGGATTCCATACTATATAATAATAAGACATTTGGTATGGATTCCATATTACATAATAATACGACATTTGGTATGGATTCCATACTATATAATAATAAGACATTTGGTATGGATTCCATATTATATTATAATGAGACATTTGGTATGGATTCCATATTACATAATAAGAAGACATTTGGTATGGATCTCTATAGGAACAATCTCTTCAGTTCGAGATCGTGAGTTTGATGCTTATGTTCGAGCCAAAGGTGGCAGAATCGCATGACAATTTCGTGACAATCTCGTGACAAACTTGTGAGAGTGACCGATTCTTTCGAGGTTGTCATTACCCATTATATGTCGTAGTTAGAAGCTCTGTGCAGACAGTATATATACATAAATATATATAGTATCACATGGAAATCAGAGTATTGCTTATTTTCCAACAGTGTGCCTACTGCAATATCCTGTTTTAGGTGGGCTTCCCACTATTTGATTTTCAAGAGTGGCAATTACAAATGCTATGGTTTTTTAACAAATGTGTTTGCATGTAAAACTAGGATCGGTTTTTGTGATGGAAACGGAATATTTTAGTGCTCCCACTCCAACTCAGAAAATGCATTTTTCCATGTCCCTCACAAACTATATTATATAATTAGCACACCATTAAACATTATGGCATAAGTAGGGTACATGGAAGAAATGCACATCAAATGGAGGGTCCAATTCTTCCCTGTCCCTTCCACTTTGTTATAATGTAATGACCACACCAGGTGAGTGATGAAACGTAAATACTATAACATGCTGTTGCCTATATACTCCCGCTTTAGGTGGGGAATGGCTAAATTTCCCTTACGGCGATCGTGAAAAACAGCCATTTCCCATCTATTTGTTTTTCATGAATTTGACCCTCAAAATCGGCCATTTTTAGTATCTTTCCTCCAAAAACTTCCAAGCCCCTTTTTGCTTTATATCTATCCTCAAAGGAAACCCTTTCCCGGGCGGGATATTAGTATGTTTAATAGTGAATTCGGTCCCTATATATACTCCCGCTTTAGGTGGGGAATGGCTGTTTTTCCCTTACGGCGACCATGAAATTTAGGCATTTCCCACCCAATTGTGGTGTTTTTCCGCCTTCATACGCTAGGTTATAACACTGTATTTCTTCCTATTTCGTTCTACTTCGTTATAATGTAATTACCACACCAGATGAGTGATGAATTGTAAATAGTACAACATGGCCTTGCCTATTTCTTTTTCATGAATTTTAGTGTTTTTAGCCATTCATACAATACATAACTACAAAGTCATATGTCATATCACTGCATTTCTTCCCTGTCCCTTCCACTCTGTTGTAATGTAGGCTAATGATCACACAAGGTGAGTGAAAAAAACGTACATACTACAACAAGGTCTATTTATATGATATGATATTCCGTTTCCACCAAAATAACCAACCCCACTTTTATATTAACCCACTTTTAATAATAATTACAGCATTTCCACACATTGGTTTTCCTATAAAAACAAATAGGTGGGAACCCCACCTAAAGCAGGATATGGCCCATAGTCCTAGTTAAAATGAAATTTGAAGGTTGATATGAAGATTTACATAATCCCAATGATCATAGACAAAATATCATGTCACTTAGACAAATGCACCTTTAATATGGTGCATGATATGTGTTTATTATGAAACAAAACTGTTTGAGTTGATTTTTGTACAGAGAGTGTCTTTTTTCTAGATGTCGACGAATGTGCATCGACTGTCACCAATAACTGTAATGTGAATGCACAGTGCACCAACTCCATCGGTTCTTACACGTGCGCCTGCAACCAAGGCTTTGTTGGAGACGGGTTCAGCTGCAATCCACCGACAGGTAACATAGTTAGATTTGAAACATAATTAATGAACACAAAACTTAAGATTTAAATGGCAATTTCCTCTGCTGTATCCGGGCTTCTCGTGCTTTCAACTCTATATTGATGAATTGAACTAAGACTTTGACAGTTTACCAGTGTATTAAATGAAGCAATTAAGCTGGTAAAGTGTCCGCTCATCACACGGAAGACCGGGGTTCGATTCCCGGTCGCGTCACACCAAAAGACGTTAAGATATGGGAGTTGTTGCACCCTTGCTTGACACTAAGCATTGTAAGGACAGAACAAGACTTGACCTAGCGCTGCACTGTGGGTGCCGGTGCAAAATTCACAAACATTGCCGACAATAAAGAGCTGTTATTGGCGTGTTATTAGGCCGATAGCGGTTTTCGGTCGTAATAATAGATTTTTTGCTATTTCGAAAAAAACTGAAAATGTGGTGAACTTTCGCAAAAGAGCATGCGTCTTCAAAAATCTTCTTCTATGTAAGGGAAACACATACAGACACATAGTATAGGTCATTTTGAAGCTAAAACCTCTTCTGTTTATATAAATCTAGAAAACAAAGTTCTACCATTTACTTGTTACAGTATTTTTAAAAATAAACTTTTTGAAAAGGGATTTTCTGCCTTTGAATGTAAAGGGACATAACTCTGACAGAAATCGTTTGATTTGTAATCTGTTTCTTGCAATCTGTGAAACGTGTTTATCTTTACAACTCCTCTACAGAATATTATCATATAAAAGTTGATAGTTTGGGCACAATTTAATCAGTTAAACAAAAATAGTAATTTGACGATTTTGCGACTTTCCGATGGGCATTTTCTTCTGAGAATTATTGTTCTTCAATTAAAAAAGATACGATTATGATTTATATCTTATTTGAAAGCGAATATATTATTTTATTAAGCTCAATATATTTCAAGCATGGATCAAAAACGGTTTACATGTGACGTTCCGTTAAAATATTGCTTTTGTTTTCAAAATCGTCATTTTCAACAAATTCAAACATTCACAAGTGCTTAACTGAATAAGCAATAGACACATAATGTATACATGCGTATGCACAATTTCAAGGACAGCAACTTTTAAGTCGAAACCTGTCATCAAAAAGTTTATAGTTAAGCTTCAAGCATCGCAAACGTCACATAGGGGTCCAAAACTAAACATTTGTCAGTATTATTATGACTATTCAAAAGAACGTAACGTATTAATTATATATGCAATCTAAATGATGATTACATCTACTTAAGTGGAAATTAAAGCACACCATTTTCTATCCTACAACTTAGTACGAACATATTAACCGTTTTATATTTATCGTGAGAAACATAGTGTAGGGGTCCATTAATATGCTATTTTTCAATTTTCACTAAGAGACATTGACAAAATGCGTCTCATTAATTCTAAGGACGTGGTAGAGAATTGCAACTTCCGTCAAAGGATGCGCAATCAGTGGAAGGATGCCTTATTTAATTACATTGAGCATACTTACTCATTTATGTGCTGAATCCTTTTATCGTCACGTGTGACTATTATTATTATTATTATTATTATCATTATTATTATTATTATTATTATTATTATTATTATTATTATTATTATAACCTTGCATTGTCTTATGTATTGTTTGATGAAATCTGTGCTCTATATTATCTTGATTCAGGTTTGGCCGTCGTCACAGAGATCGGAAACGTGACAACAAACGAAGGGACTACGGTCACCCTGTTCTTGGAGCTGAATCAGATACCTTCACAAAATGGACAGTGGTTCTTTAATGGGAGTCCGTTCGTCCCTACATCTAATGCAATTAACTACACTTCCGGACGGTACCAGTACATCACTATCTTTAACGCAGCACCAGGAAATACAGGACAGTACACGTTTGTACTGTCTGGAGCAACGAGTACCGGCTACCTCACTGTCATCGGTAATACACTTTAATTAAATGGACAGAATTATCCAGTGATTTTATGGATTCGAAATTCGAAGGGTTAGCCACTGCAGTACATTTATGATGGCTTGTGATGGTTATCAATATGATGGTATAGTAACCCTACACAAGGGGATGGAATATTCTTTGCCACATTCCGTTATTTCTGATTGATTGGTTGCGTCTATTAGCTTTTAGGGGGTTATCGATGTTGCATTGTTTTCAGTTGTAACTTGTATCAGCTTGTTGAAAGATTGTTATCTTATGTGTCTCCTGCCAGTATAATATGCCGGCTTATTGATTTATGAGTCTGTTGGTGAAATGGTTCGATAGTGTAGAGGATAGAGAAATGGATGGAGACAGATTGAAGCCGAGGGGGTCTTGAAGTGGGTGATAGAGCAGATCCTTTGTTTTTGTCATCACTACTTTGGATAGGTAACCATTGAGGTGAACAGATACCTCCTTCAGGTCTTCTAGTTCTCCTTCGTAATTTGCTCTCATCATTCAAATAAAAATTATTGCTGTCATGGTTAAGACGATTTCTGTTGATGTAATTGTTAAATGAATGCCAATATGTTGAGGTTAAGCGAAATTATATTGAAGTAATGTAGTGTAAGATCTGTTTAATTAATGGTTAGATGAGGTACCCTTGACGTGATGTAATGGTTTAACACAGGGTACCTTCTGCATATCAATAAATGGTTAGATGACGTATTCTTGACGTGATGTGATGGTTTAACACAGGATACCCTCTGCATATCACTTAATGCAGGGATGGAACTTCTTTTGGTGAAATACTTAAGCAACGTCGCTTCGCTACCATAGTGAAAATAAAACTTCAATGCTATAAACTTTGTTTAATTGATGAAACGGTTAAAGGAAGTTATGGTTGAAATAATGACCGCTGACCGAGTGAATATCTGTGATAACCATCGAGCGGTACGCGAGGTCGAGGTCATTATTTCACATACACCACATGGTTATCATTCATTCCATACACAAAGTAGACATGAATTAGGTCCCATATATAAATATGTATATATAATACTAGAAAATATATAAATACAGCCAAGACACTAAAGAGTGAACACTCATATGTATGGATCCTCGGTAGCTACCTTGGTAAAGGCGCTGCTCTAACGATATAGAGGTGCAGGGTTCGAATCCCACTTTCGCTACTTACAAAATTTTCATTTGACAAAATTTCCCAAATTTTACAAGTCCATCTGTTTCCGTAGGTTGAATATCTCATAACCGACCATGGTGGTTATCTAAAAAAAACTACCTCTGATATTGACCTGATAACCACACCACGTGGTGTATTTTGAAGTATGAATATAATAATTTGATGTATTACATATAAGCATATTTCTGTAACCAGATCTTGATAATGTTTTTTTCAGGGGCGAATAACTGCGCGTCCAACCCGTGCGATTCTAATGCCAGGTGTATAAACAACGCTCAATCCTACTCGTGCACCTGCAACAATGGGTATTCTGGGAACGGATTCGCTTGCACTGGTAAATAAAAAAAACAAATGTTTCAAGATCAAGGACATCAACACATATGATAACAAAATAGGGACCGTGAAATTAGCAAACAAGAAGCAATAGTTGAAAGATGTATGTGTTATAGTGAAGTGGAAGTACCGATTAGCATCTAAATAATAGATAGATAAACTGTATGTTCTCTTTCTCCATCTTCACAGAATATATGTTGGGATGCAATCGTGGACATGTTCGGGTACCTTTAATGTCCAATATGAATAAAGCCATCTGAGTAGATACTGTCTACAACTACTGTACCAATACGGATACGAATAACCTATGGGATAATATTTGTTAAGGAACTCTTCATAAAAAAAGTTACAATAGTGTCCTGCAGATATGTATATGCAGTGTACACCCATGAAATGGGGATGGCTTTACATTATGTTTGAGTTAAAGCACTGTTTTAGGTAATGAAACTCAGGAGAGGAAAAAATATTGATTAAAAACTATTGTTGAGATCTTTTTAAAATATTTGTATTTCCTTGAAGATTGAATTGCATTAAAGATTGTGTTTTACATTTTAAATAACATAAAAATACATGGCCTCAGTCGCACAATGACACAACATTTAGTTAACATTCCCGGCAATGCTGTTGGTCGCAGCTGGGAAACCGTACAACAATGCAATACAATAGCGGAACATATCTCTCAGCGAATATGAATCACACAACCAACAAACTCGGAAAGAAAAGGCACACTAGTCAATATATAGAAATGATCAATATCTAGAAATAATCAATATCTAGAAATGATCAATATCTAGAAATGATCAATATCTAGAAACAATCAATATCTAGAATATCTAGAAATAATCAATATCTAGAAATAATCAATATCTAGAAATTACCAATATCTAGTAATTATCAATATCTAGAAATTATCAACATCTAGAAATAATAAATCTCTTCATTTCATTGGGTGGTCACAACACATAGCTGAAAAAAAAGCTGTTTCTTTAGATTGAATACTTCTTCAATACAAGGTTTGGTATTTACATTTGGTATAGGATTTTACCTTGGATTCTACCAGGATTAAACATGCATTTTCTGATAACACGAAAATTACATGCAGGAATTTAGTTTTTCTTATATATGCTTGGTCATTGTAATCCATGTCTACGTATAATTTTATACTTTCAGATATCAACGAATGTGCAACAAACAATGGTGGCTGCAATCAACAGGCCCGATGTGACAACACAATAGGCAGTTACACATGTACCTGTAATTCGGGTTATGCCGGCAATGGGTTCGTTTGTCAAGGTAAGATATACTCGCCTGAAACATGCATTTTCTTATAAATTGAAAAATACATGTTGGAATGTAGCTGCGTCCTATATATCTTGGGACATTGTAATCCATGTCTACGTATACATTTCTACTTTCAGATATCAACGAATGTTCAGTTAACCGTGGTGGCTGCAATGTCAACGCTGGGTGCACCAACCGGCCAGGCTCTTACTTCTGTACCTGTAACACAGGCTTTGTTGGCGATGGCTTTACGTGCAATCCAATTGGTAGGTGTGCTAATCAATTGAAACTACTTTCACAGCCATACGAATCATGTGTGTAAAAGAAAGTGTAGTTAAGCTCATCAAACGAGGATGTTTATATCAACTGTGTATTTATCAGTGCAGTACTAGTGTCTCTTGGTCACAGCTTAAACTCTTCGGACGTCACGTATTGGTGTCTTAATTGAAAACATGTTGTTTTTCTGTCGAGGTTTTTAGATCTAACATTGTCACATTTGGGATGGTCAAACGAATATATTGGTGAAATAAATAAACCATTTTCTGTTGATTAAAGGGTCAAACGAATCTATTGGTGAAATGAATAAACGATTTTCTGTTGAATCAATGCTCAAACGACTCTATTGGTGAAATGAATAAACGTTTTTCTCGGTTTTTAAAAGTTTTTGAACACAGGGTAAGCATAGACTTCAACTCGCATGTGTCATTAAATATGTTTTATCTAATCATGTTCTACTTAGTCATGTTCTACCGTAAACATTTCTATCCAATCAATAGGCCTTCAAAACAAAGTCTTGAAATTACTACGTTTTTTGAGGATACGTGTCAAAATTATTCCCCTAAATCAGGCCAGCACATACAGCTAAGTGTGATACCTCATCTAGAAGAAAAGTCAATTTTGAAAAATGTAATCTGAACAGAATTTTGAGTTGTGACCTAGAATTTGAATTTGAATTCTATCTTATTGTTTTCTAGATGGTGATTTTATATCTAATTATTTTCTATCACAATTTCACTGTATCTATTAAAACTTATTTTGCCTCGTTAACAGAAACACTAGTGTCGATAAACGACACAGACTAGTTAAGCATGTTCAGTTCATTTAATAAGCATTCAACTTTGCTTCAACATTATTTTATTTACCTTTCAGCTTCTTGTGCGTCCAACCCCTGCGATTCTAATGCCATCTGTACCAACGTCGGTCAATCCTACACGTGCAACTGCAACAGCGGGTATTCTGGGAATGGATTTGCTTGCACTGGTACCTATGCTTCCATTGACCCATTGTTTTATCAATCGGCTTAGAACTTTCATTGTTCACTCACTGGTATCGTACATACATGTTAAACACGAGTTGCAGTGGAAAATCTAGAGAGCAGTTATGAATGCAAAATAGGTTTTGGGAATTACTGAGGGCCGGGTTGTTCAATACATCTTGGTATATATAGTCACACTATCATTATGAATATATTTCGTCACGACTATCTTAACGCTAAGAGAGCTTAAAATATATAGGTCCTGATTATGATATACCTGAATAAAATTATTTGTGTATGAAAGTGAAGACGGAAATAAGACAATATCACAACAGAAAGGGATCAAAATGTGAATTACTTCAGTGTATATTATAATATAGGTAAACTCTTTACGTTTATATGTAAATAATCCTCAGCTCTTACACATCTATCTTACATAGTACCACACATTAATAAGGTGACCTTCTTTCAGATATCAACGAATGTGCAACAAACAATGGTGGCTGCAATCAACTGGCCTTCTGTAACAACACAATAGGCAGTTACACATGTACCTGTAATCCAGGTTATGCCGGCAATGGGTTCTCTTGTCAAGGTAAGATATACTAGAATGAAACATGCATTTTCTTATAAATTGAAAAATACATGGTAGAATGTAGCTGCGTCTTATATATCCTGGGACATTGTAATCAATGTCTACGTATAATTTTCTACTTTCAGATATCAACGAATGTTCAGTAAACCGTGGTGGCTGCAATGTCAATGCTGGGTGCACCAACCGGCCAGGCTCTTACTTCTGTACCTGTAACACAGGCTTTGTTGGCGATGGCTTTACGTGCAATCCAATTGGTAGGTGTGCTAATCAATTGAAACTACTTTCACAGCCATTCGAATCATGTGTGTAAAAGAAAGTCTAGTAAAGCCCATCGAAACGAGGATGTTTATATCAACTGTGTATTTATCAGCGCAGTGTCTCTTGGTCACAGATTAAACTCTTTTGACGTCACCTATTGGTGTCTTAATTGAAAACATGTTGTTTTTCTGTCGAGGTTTTTAGATCTAACATTGTCACATTTGGAATGGACAAACGAATCTATTGGTGAAATGAATAAACGATAATCTGTTGATTAAAGGGTAAAACGAATATATTGGTGAAATGAATAAACCATTTTCTGTTGATTAAAGGGTCAAACGAATATATTGGTGAAATGCATAACGATTTTCTGGTGATTAAATGGTCAAACGAATCTATTGGTGAAATGAATAAACGATTTTCTGTTGAATCAATGCTCAAACGATTCTATTGGTGCAATGAATAAACGATTTTCTCGGTTTTTAAAAGTTTTTGAACACAGGGTAAGCATATACTTCAACTCGCATGTGTCATTAAATATGTTTTATCTAATCATGTTCTACTTAGTCATGTTCTACCGTATACATGTCTATCCAATCAATAGGCCTTCAAAACAAAGTCTTGAAATTACTACGTTTTTTGAGGATACGTGTCAAAATTATTCCCCTAAATCAGGCCAGCACATACAGCTAAGTGTGATACCTCATCTAGAAGAAAAGTCAATTTTGAAAAATGTATTCTGAACAGAATTTTGAGTTGTGATGTAGAATTTGAATTTGAATTCTATCTTATTGTTTTCTAGATGATGATTTTATATCTAATTATTTTCTATCACAATTTCACTGTATCTATTAAAAATTATTTTGCCTCGTTAACAGAAACGCTAGTGTCGATAAACGACACAGACTAGTTAAGCATGTTCAGTTCATTTAATAAGCATTCAACTTTGCTTCAACATTATTTTATTACCTTTCAGCTTCTTGTGCGTCCAACCCCTGCGATTCTAATGCCATCTGTACCAACGTCGGTCAATCCTACACGTGCAACTGCAACAGCGGGTATTCTGGGAATGGATTTGCTTGCACTGGTACCTATGCTTCCATTGACCCATTGTTTTATCAATCGGCTTAGAACTTTCATTGTTCACTCACTGGTATCGTACATACCTGTTAAACACGAGTTGCAGTGGAAAATCTAGAGAGCAGTTATGAATGCAAAATAGGTTTTGGGAATTACTGAGGGCCGGGTTGTTCAATACATCTTGGTATATATAGTCACACTATCATTATGAATATATTTCGTCACGACTATCTTAACGCTAAGAGAGCTTAAAATATATATGTCCTGATTATGATATACCTGAATAAAATTATTTGTGTATGAAAGTGAAGACGGAAATAAGACAATATCACAACAGAAAGGGATCAAAATGTGAATTACTTCAGAGTATATTATAATATAGGTAAACTCATTACGTTTATATGTAAATAATCCTCAGCTCTTACACATCTATCTTACATAGTACCACACATTAATAAGGTGACCTTCTTTCAGATATCAACGAATGTGCAACAAACAATGGTGGCTGCAATCAACAGGCCCGATGTGATAACACAATAGGCAGTTACACATGTAACTGTAATTCGGGTTATGCCGGCAATGGGTTCTTTTGTCAAGGTAAGATATACTCGCCTGAAACATGCATTTTCTTATAAAGTGAAAAAACATGTTGGAATGTAGTTGCGTCCTATATATCCTGGAACATTGTAATCGATGTCTACGTATACTTTTCTACTTTCAGATATCAACGAATGTGCAACAAACAATGGTGGCTGCAATCAACTGGCCTTCTGTAACAACACAATAGGCAGTTACACATGTACCTGTAATCCAGGTTATGCCGGCAATGGGTTCTCTTGTCAAGGTAAGATATACTAGAATGAAACATGCATTTTCTTATAAATTGAAAAATACATGGTAGAATGTAGCTGCGTCTTATATATCCTGGGACATTGTAATCAATGTCTACGTATAATTTTCTACTTTCAGATATCAACGAATGTTCAGTAAACCGTGGTGGCTGCAATGTCAATGCTGGGTGCACCAACCGGCCAGGCTCTTACTTCTGTACCTGCAACACAGGCTTTGTTGGCGATGGCTTTACGTGCAATCCAATTGGTAGGTGTGCTAATCAATTGAAACTACTTTCACAGCCATTCGAATCATGTGTGTAAAAGAAAGTCTAGTAAAGCCCATCGAAACGAGGATGTTTATATCAACTGTGTATTTATCAGTGCAGTGTCTCTTGGTCACAGATTAAACTCTTTTGACGTCACCTATTGGTTACTTAATTGAAAACATGTTGTTTTTCTGTCGAGGTTTTTAGATCTAACATTGTCACATTTGGAATGGTCAAACGAATCTATTGGTGAAATGAATAAACGATAATCTGTTGATAAAAGGGTAAAACGAATATATTGGTGAAATGAATAAACGATTTTCTGTTGATTAAAGGGTCAAACGAATATATTGGTGAAATGCATAACGATTTTCTGGTGATTAAATGGTCAAACGAATCTATTGGTGAAATGAATAAACGATTTTCTGTTGAATCAATGCTCAAACGATTCTATTGGTGCAATGAATAAACGATTTTCTCGGTTTTTAAAAGTTTTTGAACACAGGGTAAGCATATACTTCAACTCGCATGTGTCATTAAATATGTTTTATCTAATCATGTTCTACTTAGTCATGTTCTACCGTATACATGTCTATCCAATCAATAGGCCTTCAAAACAAAGTCTTGAAATTACTACATTTTTTGAGGATACGTGTCAAAATTATTCCCCTAAATCAGGTCAGCACATACAGCTAAGTGTGATACCTCATCTAGAAGAAAAGTCAATTTTGAAAAATGTAATCTGAACAGAATTTTGAGTTGTGATCTAGAATTTGAATTTGAATTCTATCTTATTGTTTTCTAGATGGTGATTTTATATCTAATTATTTTCTATCACAATTTCACTGTATCTATTAAAACTTATTTTGCCTCGTTAACAGAAACACTAGTGTCGATAAACGACACAGACTAGTTAAACATGTTCAGTTCATTTAATAAGCATTCAACTTAGCTTCAAAATTATTTTATTTACCTTTCAGCTTCTTGTGCGTCCAACCCCTGCGATTCTAATGCCATCTGTACCAACGTCGGTCAATCCTACACGTGCAACTGCAACAGCGGGTATTCTGGGAATGGATTTGCTTGCACTGGTACCTATGCTTCCATTGACCCATTGTTTTATCAATCGGCTTAGAACTTTCATTGTTCACTCACTGGTATCGTACATACCTGTTAAACACGAGTTGCAGTGGAAAATCTAGAGAGCAGTTATCAATGCAAAATAGGTTTTGGGAATTACTGAGGGCCGGGTTGTTCAATACATCTTGGTATATATAGTCACACTATCATTATGAATATATTTCGTCACGACTATCTTAACGCTAAGAGAGCTTAAAATATATAGGTCCTGATTATGATATACCGGAATAAAATTATTTGTGTATGAAAGTGAAGACGGAAATAAGACAATATCACAACAGAAAGGGATCAAAATGTGAATTACTTCAGTGTATATTATAATATAGGTATACTCTTTACGTTTATATGTAAATAATCCTCAGCTCTTACACATCTATCTTACATAGTACCACACATTAATAAGGTGACCTTCTTTCAGATATCAACGAATGTGCAACAAACAATGGTGGCTGCAATCAACAGGCCCGATGTGATAACACAATAGGCAGTTACACATGTACCTGTAATTCAGGTTATGACGGCAATGGGTTCTTTTGTCAAGGTAAGATATACTCGCCTGAAACATGCATTTTCGTATAAATTGAAAAATACATGTTAGAATGTAGCTGCGTCTTATATATCCTGGAACATTGTAATCAATGTCTACGTATAATTTTCTACTTTCAGATATCAACGAATGTTCAGTAAACCGTGGTGGCTGCAATGTCAACGCTGGGTGCACCAACCGGCCAGGCTCTTACTTCTGTACCTGTAACACAGGCTTTGTTGGCGATGGCTTTACGTGCAATCCAATTGGTAGGTGTGCTAATCAATTGAAACTACTTTCACAGCCATACGAATCATGTGTGTAAAAGAAAGTCTAGTAAAGCCCTTCGAAACGAGGATGTTTATATCAACTGTGTATTTATAAGTCGTTGTCTCTTGGTCACAGATTAAACTCTTCTGACGTCACGTATTGGTGTCTTAATTGAAAACATGTTGTTTTTCTGTCGAGGTTTTTAGATCTAACATTGTCACATTTGGAATGGTCAAACGAATCTATTGGTGAAATGAATAAACGATTTTCTGTTGATTAAAGGGTAAAACGAATATATTTATATTTTATATCTAATTATTTTCTATCACAATTTCACTGCGTCTATTAAAAATTATTTTGCCAGAAACACTAGTGCCGATAAACGACACAGACTAGTTAAGCATGTTCAGTTCATTTACTTTGCATTCAACTTTGCTTCAAACTTCTTTTACTTATCTTTCAGCTTCTTGTGCGTCCAACCCCTGCGATTCTAATGCCGACTGTACCAATGTCGGTCAGTCCTACACGTGCAACTGCAGAAACGGGTATTCTGGGAATGGATTGACTTGCACTGGTACCTATGCTTCCATTGACCCATTGTTTTATATTTAGAACTTTCATTGTTCACTGATTGATGTCGCACAGACATACCTGTTAAACACGAGTTACGTTGGAAAATCCTGAGAGCAGTTATAAAGGGAAATAGGTTTTAGGAATTACTGAGTGGCTGGTTGTTCAATATATATTTGTATACATGGTGGTTTCACATTACAGGTAAGATGATGACGTCACATATGTGAAGATACCAACTCACAATCAATCTTTATTTATGACCTCTTATCAATTTACAGAAGTTATTTCCATCAGACATGAAAACCCAGGTAGAAAGTAAAATAATGATCAGAAAGGATTGTTAAGACTTAAAATAATGATCAGAAAGGATGGTTAAGACCTGAAATAATGATCAGAAAGGATGGTTAAGACCTGAATTAATGATCAAAAAGGATTGTTAAGACCTAAAATAATGATCAGAAAGGATTGTTAAGACCTAAAATAATGATCAGAAAGGATGGTTAAGACCTGAAATAATGATCAGAAAGGATGGTTAAGACCTGAAACAATGATCAGAAAGGATTGTTAAGACCTAAAATAATGATCAGAAAGGATGGTTAAGACCTGAAATATATATCAGAAATGATGGTTAACACCTTATGAGAAAACCTGCATGTCTTGAAGGCGTCATAACATTAAGTTAATACAATTACATTTACAATAGGCGAACTCAGTCGCACAATGGTATGACAATATATCTCCACATTGCTGTCGGTCGTTGCTTAGAAACTGTACAATAATGAAATGACAAGTTCATTCATGCAAGTGCCAGAAGTGAAATATATAAATATAATGTATATATTTAAACTTCGATTCACTAACGGAATGCTCTCTATCATGCTCAGTGCACTTTGTAGGGGTTAGTAAAAACTTGGTATGAGAGGAAAATCCTGAGAGCAGTTCTGAATAGAGTGTTGGTTTGTTAATCACTTAGGGGCTGGATGCTTCATAGAAATGGGACGGCATTTGAGAAGGTTAGCTGTCTTAATGTCACAAGGTCAACTCCTTGGTATAGGTCGTAAAGTAACGGAGCTCTTAAGCGGTATGTCACTTAAAACACAATATATGTTCAATTAACTTTTACTTTCAGATATCGACGAATGTCTCCAAGGAACCGATAACTGCGATACATTCGCAACCTGCTCCAATATAATAGGCTCGTTTAGATGTGCCTGTAACTCAGGATTCACTGGAAATGGAATCTCATGCACAGGTATAAACCTCCAAACTGTAAGAAAGGACCGGTTGTTAAACTAGTCTTTGAACTTAACATATATATTAGTGTGCCAGTCTTTATTTCCTTTATGTGGAAGCTGGGTTACGGACAGCTGTGGACTGGAAGGTCACTGTGCTTAAACACACAACGAGATAGCAGACCTCAAACTCTGCATCCCAGTAGCTCTCCTGTATCTTTAAACAGAAGGGTAGAATGACAGCTGGTTCCTGTTCTCCACATTCACATGGGTGTGTGATAAACGCATGCTGAAGAACATGTTTGTCTTGATTTCATTGTACAAATGTCTGAATGTTTAGATAAAGGTAAAAGACCGAAAGAACAGAGACAGATAACGACTGATTTACAAAATATAAAAAGAAGCACATTTTAAAAGTTCTCAACAAAACGTCTCCTTCCAGATATCGACGAATGTCTCATACGTAATGGCGACTGCAGTGTCTTCGCCACATGCAGAAACGTACCAGGCTCTCGCACATGTACCTGTAACACGGGCTACAGTGGAGACGGTGTCACCTGTAGAGGTAAGGACCCTCTAGAACACATACAATAAACCTATAAGCGCCTTAAAACCTAACGAATGTTCTGACATTCATAATCGGAGAATGCTTTGCTGTGAAAATGCTGCCCTTTTCCCCCGTAGGATACGCTGTAATGTTTTAACTATTGGAGAGTTTGTACTGTCTGCAAGTTGTCCTTCAATACTGACTCATTTGTTGCACACACGAAACTGTCAAACGTTTTCTAATGTATTGTTTTTATTGTTTTCCACAGTTGCCACAGCCGGTAAGTAATTATTTCATCCACACCTATTATCAACAAATCATAAACTTTCATTATCTAAACAAATGTTTATAGATCATTCTATTGGATAAATGTGAGAACATGCCAGGAGACGAGAGATGTGTGAGTGCAAGTCTGCTGTGCTCGTGTCTCCAACAGGTTTATATTTATACTTCCAAGACTACCCTAATGCAGGCTTGTTTCAACCCTTTCAAAACAACATAAAAATTATGTCCCTTATTTTCAATACGATCATCAATATTTCACAGATCTGTGCAGTTCAGCTTTAACGAGCAATGGCATAGGCTACAGACGGCATCCGACGGACTGTGATAAGTACCTACAGTGCTATCGCGACCCTTCCGGGCTGGTGACTGGGTCGTACAGACCCTGTCCATTCGGCTTCTTCTGGGACCAATCAACGCTCAGATGTTCAGAGTCCTGGAAAGTGAACTGTCCTAATGGTATGAACTGTTTGAGGGATATTTTTATTAGTCACAAGATGAATGGATATTTTACGTTTTTATCTGCTGATTGCAGCGTTTCGTTGTAGCTATTTACATAGTATCTTCCATATGGATAGATGGAGATTCAATATAATGTATATTAATCGTCGACAGCAGATCACATTGACAATGAAACCATACAATATGTACATCAAATGCTAAGAAGATTATTATTGAACACTGGTGTATAGATCGGGTGGTTGTTGAAGTCAGTGAGACTTGAAATAATTTAAAGAATAGATGCAGTGACATATGGTCCAAATCGGATTCATTAAAATGGGATGTCAATTTGACAATTGCTCGATTTTAAATTTCTGAAATCGGTCCATAAATTACTTATATACAGCTGTCTAAAAAACCGCCTAATTTAGCCCCGGGGACCAGAATGAAAGTCTGCGAGGGTGTGGCCCGTGAAGGGATGACTTCTGTGACGTATCTGGAGGAATCTCATTATCGCTGATAGTCATAATTCAACGTAATTTCGCAACATTTTGATTGTTAATTTCACAAAGAAATTTTCAATAAACCAACTTAAATTTCCCATATATCGAATGTTTAGATATCCAACTACGTAATTCCGCAGATGACAATTACACAATTATTACATAAACATGTATTTTTGGCGATGTAATACACCTCATAAATTCTTTTAGCGGCAGTGATAATCATTATTAATTAATTAACGAGACTCGGCGGGGTAGCCGGCCCCGTCTGTCGCTTATCACAATCACGCCTCAGTGAGCATTTTCAAAATGAATCGCCCAATTAATTGCGGTAGTGTTAAAATGGGTGAATTAAAATCATCTTAATTATCAATTGCAAGTGTATATTGTCTTGATTTTATGCTCAATTGATTTCGAAATACAATATACGTAGAGGTAATCATATGTCATTCTTGAGAAAAATGCATTTCATCAGACCTTTAAGATCGATAAAGAATGAGTTGGCAAACAAAGAGTAATGGGAGGTATATCAGATTTATTTCTATCGCTTTTATGGATTTGCGATTGTTATGATTATGTTGGTTATTTTAAAAGTGTTTCAAGAGTGACCAAAGTGAGGTTTTGTTCATAAAATTGGATTTCTTCCGGTTTTTACCCTGATTTACCCGTTTGGCATCTAAATGTTCTTTGAATGTTGGTAATGGGTGTATCCCTTCCATGACTTTTAAATGTACTGCACCTGGAAGATCATGAGAAGTTTCTCAGAGCCGATAGGTTTTCACAAGTTAAACAAGGCACGCCTCCTGGAAAGGCGCGTACTGGAAAGGGGCGTGTGTTAATTGTTTTCCAATTTGGATTAAAGATGCATTCATTGTGTTTCATAAAATTGAATTAGGTTTTAATACGTGCTAACTTACGATATGCGCTGATTCCAGTTCAAATACTTTCATTTAACATGCATAATCATCTCATAACACCAAATATATCATAATTACTAGTTTCCACTTAAAATCGGACAACATCATTATACATGTGCAGAATCCGAAAAACAGATCCTATTGACATGCACATTAGTTAAACATTATCAACCTACAATTGTCTGTTTATCTGGTGTAAACAAGTTTCCAAAATTACGTTTGACTAATTGACACGCGCCACACGTTGTGCATTGTCCGGTTTTCGATCAGACATCGGTACTTTTACCCTTATATCATCGGTATACTGAGTCGATTGACATTAACATGGTAATTTTCTGTGACAGTCAATCTCAATCAATCTTTATTTCAGTACTTAGAAGGCCTCAGGCCTATAGTACAAGATATACAGTGCACTGACATTTCATGAAATAATGTGATTTCTATGTACAAACGCATAAAAGATAAACATGGACAGGTTTTCAATTTCTTCTTTGTTTACACTGTTTAAAAGAAGAGACAATTTTTGCTTATTTGGATTTACATAGTATTTTTCTTTGATATATTTCCTTCGGATGATGCTGTACAAAGGACAAATCAGTAAAAAATGGTATTCATCTTCTATAATATTAGACTTACATATTTGACAAAATCTTTGTTCTCTACTTATATTGTTATATCTACCCGTTTCAATATAAAGTTCATGAGACGAGCATCGAAATCGTGCTAGACTAATTCTGTATTTCTTTACATTTAAACAAGATAAGTAATATTCGGTATGGATATTGCTTTTAAAGGTTAGGTACGTGTCACATTTACTTGAAAGTGATAATTTTTCCATCCAATTTTGAAAATATATATCTTTTAGTCTTTGTGTAAATTCACTCATGAATTCGGGATCTACACCTATTTCTTGATTTTGCCAAATATTCCCAAATCCCACTGAAAATAGTGTTGCTTTAACGTCGGTAACCCCTGTGACAGTCACTACTCCTCGATAAAGTAACATAATTTATAACGTTTGGCAAATGTGAGCCCAAACAACACAATGGATGTACCTGTAAACTTGCATTATATAAGCTGATGTAATTAATGGATGGCTGGAACTATTAAGAGAATCTGGGGACATGGCAATATTTAATGATAAATTAGTCTCTACTAATTATCATTTAATTATTCTAACAAGTAGTGCACTTGTAAAGCAGTGGCCTCCAACGATACAGATGTGCTCAGTGCACTGACGGCCTGTATATATATAGGCTAGATACGTACCTTCAGCAGATTTATCTCGGAAAGAAGTACTATATTCACAGTTCTTGTATAGCCTATGTTACACCATAAAGAGAATGCATCACATTGTGAGAACCTCCACTTGATTGACAGCACGATGCAGCGGAAAGTGTGCACCACACTACAGGATGTCAGGGAGCTGCCGAGCCTACTGGGAGTGCAAGAATGGTGTTGCTGAAGGACGGTGTTGTATGGCGGGGATGATGTACGTGGAGGGGTTCGGCTGCAGACCCAACTTCTTCTGTCGAGACACCTGCCCTACTGCCTGCGTGGATAAAGGTGTGTAACACTTCCCTTCTACTATAATTGCCTACAGTCAGGCTCAAATGGTTCTCAGACATTCAGTGAGATATTGGGTAAGTCCCGTCACTGTAAGCATGGCGCTAGCTGATGACGTAACTGCGCTCCTATCATGCATTTAGCCAAAACAAAGTCGAACTAATTTCTCCCGTGCCTCGAAAAGTCGCGTATTTATTTTTATTGATTACCTTTTGAAGATCCTGCCTCTGTAAACAAGGCATAGTGTTGAAAGAAAACCTCGACTTAATACTTGCGACACGAAAGGGTATTTATCTCAAGTTGGACAACTTGTTCCCAATCCATCACGAATGAAATATGTTTAAACAAAAACACGTTTTCGGAAGACCTATTCCTTGTTGACAGTTTGCTGTTTTTAAAAGTTGCCCTTACTATTGATAAATTCCAGTTGTATATTTTCACATTGTTAACAAGTTCAGTGTCATTAACAGATGCGTGCGCTAAGCGGCCGACCTATGACGGCGACGTGACCACTTACAACGTCTCTGTTGGCCTCCTGGGGTGGATGCCGACACGCTGTCTGTCCGGCAACTACTTCGATGTGGCCGACTGTGGTTGTAAACCTCTAAATCCATGTAAGTTTAAACTGTTTAACAGTTTTGTACCCTTTGGCTAGGATTCGAAGTACGACTGAAAGAGCACTGCCAGTATTAGTGTTAATACTTACAGGCCCATATGGTCATCCCTATTTATATTAATTAAGAAGGTGAAATAAACTGTATAGGTTGAGTACTACATATTCTTTCAACGATTCGTTACACGAGTCCTGTCCTGCAGCTGACGTGTGATACAAGGATGAAAGGGAAACCCTCACATCACTCTGAAATTGACTTCGGTTGCATATGAAATAGCATAGACCTTTGGCATAAAGACTTTTGATGGACAAAACTCCTAATCTAGAACTCAAATTTGGCTATGTCTGATAAAGGTATGTCCTCAGCACGTGGCAATCACACAACAGGGTGAGAATTCCACCAAGAAGGTGGTCGCTCGAAGGAGTTAAAATAAGTAATAAAATGAATCGAGCGTGAGGTAATGTGAGCAAGTAAAAATATAATGTGACTTAAACATAACATTTGAAATAAATGGAGAACATTCTAAAACGGGAGGGGTCAGTCTTTGACCATTGACCCTGACCTTCCTATATTGTCCAGGTTTTCCTTAGTTGGTTCAGTCATATTGAATAGGCAGAAAATAAGTTATCAGCGCAATAAAACTGATAGTTAATAAATAGATTAATTATCTTTCAGCATGCACCGCATCCTACGACATAACCTTCAACACCAATAACGAGGTTGCAGTAGCGACATCAACTTGGCTGGGTGATTTCTCTAATATCGGCGTCAATGGAGGCGTTGCCACATTCAATGCGACTTCTACGTTCTACTCGAACATCCAACGCGCCACCCCCAGCCCCTTTCAGAAGCTCATCATTTACTTCAAGTACAGAGAAACCACGACTGTATCCGGTCGGCGAATACTCTTCAGCTCAAGCGACTGCAAGAACGGCAATGCCTTCGTCATAGCAGTTGATGACGAAAACATTTCATTTGAGCTCAAATCTTACTATGACAATGTCGTCAAACTCAACATCTCAACTGCGGTAAGCTGAACTACAATATGACCAATTGAAATAGCTCATCCTACGCTATAATGGTATTTGTATCCACCCGAATCCCTGATCGTCAAATCAGATTTTGCCTAATATCGCTGAAGGTTGGTTATTCAACAATATATATATATATATATATATATATATAACTTTATCCGTTATGTATGGCCTGAAGAGGCTGTGTAGCTGAAAGCGCTCGCCATTAAAATGGATGATTTCTACTTCTAAATCCATTATTTTTTCCATATTTACTACCTGAGAGTTAGACAATCTTCCGATTGTGAACTTTATGTGTATATATATATATATATATATATATATATCATATGTAGTTTGGCAATGTGATTTTGTGATTTGAATTTGATGGTTGCCCATCGCTATTTTCATTCCGCGAATGTCATTATTGCTCAATGCTTTAAAGTCATTTCAATAGCCGGTTAATTATGGTACGATACAAGACAAAAGCTGCTATGACGATCAGGGGATTGAGGCAGCCTTGCGGATACAACAATCCTGATGGTAACATAAACACCTCGGCCTCCGAGCTTCGGTGTTCATGATTCACGTGCGTGAGGGTTCATCTATCTTGAGCACCTCTGTCTCAGTCGGTAACTATATCACCTGCATATCACGTAATCGACATCATGATAACAGTAAATAGGACGTAGAGGTTTTTCTAGTGAAACAAACTGTTCTCCGCCTGGATATAACGAACTGTAAACAGCTTATAGTTGCAGGTTGAATGTTCTTAGAGAGTCTATAACATCTGTCATTCGCAGGGGTTCTCCCGTTATGAGTGGACTTGGGTCAGCTTCAGGTACGACGGATATCAAATGGCGGCGTCGATTAACCACCAAACAGCCAAATACTACGCCAGAGCGTATGGTAAGTTCACCCGCACTGCTGCTTGATGATATTAAACAGCATAAAGCTAGATGAAAATTTAAATTTTCAGAAGTCAGCACGACAAGAAACTATCACATATATATGTTGAAACGGTGACAATAAAAATAAAAGGTTCACAAACCCTGGCAGCTCACGAGGATTTAAATCAGAGATGTTGTTGTTTACTTAGGACGAGTAACCTCCCTTTGCTTCAACGACAGTTGCTTTGGCTGAAATGCATTTGCACTGTCCTGTTTTAATAACTTCTGAAAACTGATTCAGATTTAAATGAGTTCATAAATCACCGTTGCATTAAAATCATATAATTCCAGCCGCTGATTCTAACGTATTGGATTGTGGAATGAGATTCGGGTACGATCAACATCGATCTACCCCACCTTTCATTGGAGAACTCGATAGGGTGAGTATTACGTTCAGTATCTAACATAATCAGAATACGTGTATAGAGCAGGCTCCCCCCTCACCAGGAGCTTCTCGACACGCCCACAAATGAGTGGCACTTTCTTAAACTTGCTCAGGCACAAGGACAATAGTTATATTGTTTTGGTCAAAACCCAGTACACTTACAGTTTCAGTCCTTACTTCTAGAAATTTGAATTTGAGTCATTTTTCTTCGAGGAAAACTTTCACAAAATCTACTTTTCTCTTATCGAGAGTGAATAAGTTAGTCAATGATCGTACCGCTACCAAACCGTCACATTTTAGTTTTGAATGTTGGGGTGTTTAATCTTTTCCCGTATGTATAGTGAGTGAGTGAGTGAGTTATTGTTTAACGCCGCTTCGGCAGTATTGCAGCCATTAGCGGCGAGCCGTATGTATATAAATAATACTTATTCTTACTTGTATATTTATCTCAATATTCCCCTTTGTTCATTCTTGGTAAGAGTTAGTAATTAATACTTTATTTTATCTTACAGCTGTCTATCTTCAACTGCGACCCAGGAAATTTCCTATAAGAAGAGGAAGACGCTCAAGTCCCAAGAACTCTCGTTCATTCACGCCTCCTTACTCACACATTTTCGTAATCATGCATATTTCGCACTGTGAAAAAATAGGTTCATATAAGTATATATAACTTCTATGCAAACAGTAAATTGTTCGCAATATACGTATTTTTTAAACAAACCAAACTATTAGCAATGTCCACACCAATCTATGGGACCATACCATCATGTGAGTGTTAATAATTTGTAACGTCGAAGTAATTGACCAAAGCAGTGATTTTACGGCGTTTCACCGTCATGCAATGTACCTTCCTGAAACAAACATTACGTGATTTTGCTTTTTGATATCATCCATTGACAAGCCAGAACATATGTTCTGAATGTTAAACTCCATTTTGTATTATGCAGAACCATTTGACACGGTGTATTTCCTAATGAATGACTATATCCATTGTGTATATCTAAAAGTTATAGTGTATATATGCGATCTAACACCACCAATTTATACGTCTGTGTAAGTATTATGTTTATATGTACATTGATTAATAAAACATATTCCTTGTTATTTGTTTCTTCTGTTAAACACGAACAGTTGACAGCTTGGTGTTCGGTAGGTGACTCTTAATATCCACCAGTACCCTTGAGGAAAGACTATTCAGTATAACCCTCTTCAGTTTCGATGTAAAGGTCAAACAAGGAGACAGAGTGGGAATAGTTTAAAACAAGGAGACAGAGTGGGAATAGTTTAAAACAAGGAGACAGAGTGGGAATAGTTTAAACAAGGAGACAGAGTGGGAATAGTTTAAAACAAGGAGACAGAGTGGGAATAGTTTAAAACAAGGAGACGGAGTGGGAATAGTTTAAAACAAGGAGACAGAGTGGGAATAGTTTAAAACAAGGAGACAGAGTGGGAATAGTTTAAAACAAGGAGACAGAGTGGGAATAGTTTAAAACAAGGAGACAGAGTGGGAATAGTTTAAAACAAGGAGACAGAGTGGGAATAGTTTAAAACAAGGAGACAGAGTGGGAATAGTTTAAAACAGTGAACAATGATTACGCAGCTTTATTTTTTAATAAATCTTAAATCATTAGTAATAAATTACACAAATTATATACTTCCCAAGGAGTATTAATATCTGCCTAACAGTTCTCAAGATCAGTTCTGCAAGTGAAATTCATCTATTGTCAAAAGCATAGTGTTTAGCCCAAGAATCAAGAGTAAGATCTTTTTCCATATAGAAGTCCGAAAACGGTGAAAAACTCAAAAACACATCTACACATGATGACTGTTCCACATACCAAGTTTCATTGAGCTAGGCACAGTTTTTTTTGGTCTGGTCCGGGAACGAAACCCGGACGGACTGAGGTCATTTCCATATCCCCCGACAACTTCGTTGTGGCGGGGGATAATATGGGAAAGTATGAGATAATATGGGATGGTTTGAGATAATATGACGATGCAGTCTTATCTGCCACACTATCCTGAGTATATCAGATTTTAATATATTGTATATGGTTGTGTCAATGTTGGTATAAATACGATGTCAATCTATATATGAAAACTGAAAATAAACGTTTTAACATAAATATAATGTTGGGTCCTAGTCAAAATGGCAATACGAAAAAATGGCCACACAATACGCAGGTCAAAATGACCACATACCCCGAGTAGAAATGGCCATAGAAAAAGTCCTAATGGCCATATAGTGAACATATTCCTATAACATAATATGTCACTTAAGTAAAGTGTAGTAAATTAGAGTGAAACGTCATTTATACCCCACTTCCGGTCTCGTTGCTGTGGTTTCTTTTGTTTCAAGTGTAGATGTATTAGCCGATACACGTACACTTTTTCTCATATACCTATACTTTATCTGATATACCTACACTTTTCTAATAAACCTACACTTTTTAACAACTGAGAAATTATTATTTCTAAATTTTCTAAATTTCCAAATCTAAGTGATGATAGTTTATAAAATGTCAGATTAAATATGAACATATTTATATAAGATCGAACCTATGTCATGTTGCTTTCTGGCCGAACTACCCATTAGACCACGAGGCAAGTTGAAACTTTGTACATTTTTTCATGACCAAATGAATAAGGTTCTTATAATGCGTGACATAATATCACAAATTTCTGTATTTCTTTTTATATAAGAATGTTATTTAATTTCGGGTGCAACATATCTTAACATACTGAAAGTTGTTTCTGTTTTCTCTATTTGGCCATGTTGACATTATCCATGCAGTTTATTGCGTTAGCTACACATTTCAGCGAGATGCACGTGCGTCTGCGCTGACAATACCGTCATTGGGCCATATCAATTGGATTTCGAGCCCCAAACATGGGCTCAGCACGGGCTGAGCGTACCCGGCAGTTGTCACAGATGAGGCCGTATTTGGGTTGTGCGTTTCATACACAAGCTTGTTTACAGCTGTATTTGTTTAGAAATATTATGAAACAGTATCCATTTACACTCGACCGTAAGTGGGGTATAAGACAGATATACCCATACTTTTCCTCGTATTTCAAATGATACCCTACAATTTTCCCCGTGGAGCCTTACTCGTAAGGCCCCCACGGGGGAAAGTGAAGGTATCATTCGATACACTCGGAAAAGTATGGGTATATCTCTCACTTTTACACCTTCTGATTCAACGACTTTGCCCATCTGGTCATCAACTATACAATCAAGATTTACCCCCAGTGTCGTGTTGCCAAGACTAACGTTCTAGATTTCAAATGAGATGAAATAGTGTCTGACTCCATTGCCAACATTTTTAAATCTCGGTTGTCTTTGTTCGTCCACATGCATATTCTTACAAGTTTTGAATCAGGAAACATTTTTCTCACCAATGTTCTAACATTATTATGGGAAGAATGTTCAAAACAAAAACATTCGTGAACAAAATGTCTTGGTTTGTTTTATTATCTTGTAAGTCACCTCAGCTAACAAATTATGAAATCATTGATTTTATATCTGATTTAAATTTTCATTAATTTTGTACTTCTGAGACATAACCTACTTTCTACAATCATCGTTTTCACGTTCTCCCATTACATCAATTAATGCTGTAGTTCAGTTCAAAGTATTAGTTAACATATAGAAAAATAATCTCAACTCATTTAAAGAGCCATTGTATATGGTCAAGATATGTAAAAGAATTTGTTTCCTGTATGGCCTTTTATACTTTTTCCATGGCCTTTTTTATTTTTTGGTAAGGCCATTTTGACTAGGGGTTGTGGCCATATTGATTAGGGGTTGTGGCCATATTGACTAGGGGTTGTGGCCATATTGACTAGGGGTTGATTGAGGTCAGTATGGCAATGTTTCTGTATGACCATTTTTACCTGTTCCGTTATTTTTAGACAACACGCTATGTAGTTTTTAAGAAATGCCACATTTAAAGTTGGTAGATGATGTTGCTCATTCTAATTCACTCTGATTCACAAACATCCCTCATAATAACCGGGCTAATACAAAGAAGCCGGGCCATGTATTTGTAAAAAAGTACTGTGAAGTAGTGCAACATACAGAGGACTTAATGCATGATGATGATGATCATGATGCATAATGCCTGATGCATGATGCATGATGCATGCGCATCGTCATGTGTCTTATTAGCCTTTCTTAAGTAATGATCGATAGCACTCAGCAACTTAAACATAGAATAATGAAGGAGAAATTAAAATTTTACCTCTATACATAGTATTCGCAGGTCCAATTATGCATTTCATCGTTGACACCTGACATGCTTTACCACTTGAACACAGTTGGACATCTGTCTGGAACTGGTGCCCCGTTGAAATCCTGTTCACCTAAGTGTCCATCTAAGTGAAAATAACATGAAAATTGGCTTTCAATGTGACGTCAACTAAACTGCATCAATTACAATGACACAGAATCCTGCTATATCCACGTGTTCAATCGTTCTCAAAATTACCTCGGATCGTCACGTCAGTGATGCGAGTTTTCGTTTTTGGCAACAAATATGGAAGGTTAAAATGTGAAATTTTCTTTTGTTAAATAAAAGTTGCCATTGTAAATTGATGAGAGAGAAATTCCTCACAAGTACATTGAATGAGGTTAAGAGGAAATACATGTTCAATGTTTGACACAGTTTATCACTTAGTAGATTATTTACAGAAGAAAATATATCTTGAGCAGTTTGAGCTGGGATAATTAGAGTTACCTCCCTTCTTCCAGTCAATAGTGAACACGTTCGTTGGTGATCGTATTCAAGCTGGTGCGTTTATTAGCTTGTCACTGAAAGTTTGAATGGTCCTTATATTTACCCAAATAAACTTCATAAAACATATCAATCCTGACAAATAAATTTTGCTAGAATTTCATACTTGAAATTGCTACAAAATAATTATTACTGAACAAACTAATGTTGTAACAATCTCCTATTATATTCAACACATATGCCTAGACATGAAGTGAACACTTTTTCAAAAGTGAATCATTAATTGCTTAATGGGCAGTACCATACACAACAGGGTTGAGGAAGTGACAATTTGTATTTGATATGAGGTGAAGGCGAGATGAGGTGATGGCGATATTAGGTGTAGGCGATAGACACTTTTCACAGTCTGATTTTTTTGAGGGACCAAAATCGAGATTTGAACGCAAATCCAGATATTTAAGAACAAATATAGATGGAAAACTTTGATTTTGCAAGTTACCTCGAAAAAAATGACATTTTTTGGGGTCTTTGGGAGTGTATGGGAAAATGAGAAAAATAAGAATAAAAACTTTAAAATACTACATTTCTAGCATCAAACTTTTTTTCCTTTTTTGATATGTTACAAAGTTCATGTTCCCCTACCAAAATCGATGAAAGAATATATAGAGGATATCTGTCTTTTCTTGACTAATACCATGTTTATCTCATCGAGTGAGGTAGAAAGGTCATATTTTCACGAGTGGCGCAGCCACGAGTGAAAATATATTAACTTTTCTACCTCACGAGATGAGATAAACATGGTATTTGTCAAGGAAAACAGATATTCTATTTATTATATCATTATTTTTGTGTTTTACGTTGAGTTGGAGTGATTTCAACGGCAAACGTACAGCCTTCGCAAGCTGACAATATGGCGTCATAACATTGTCCCGATGACGTCACGCGAGTGGTGATAAAGTTTATCGTCACTCAGTAGAGTGGTGATAAAGGTTATCACCACTGTAGCTTGATAGAGGGTTTATTTCACTGATAGAACCGAGTATCTCACTCCAAATTATGTAATAAATATGGTATATATAGTGTTGGTTTTTTAAGCTTTGACAAAAGATGTACCTGAAAATCCCCCCCTTTTTAGTCAAATTTAGGCCATTTATGCTGTTTAAGCACTTTTTAGAGGTTCTAAAGTCACATTTTATTTATTTCATTTGTTTTTTAAAAGTATGTAGAGGATGTAGAATATCATGAAGTAAATAAAAATGACAAAAAATCTGTAATTAATCATATTTCATTTTTCAAGTTCAAAAGGAAGGAGCGAACATCCTGAAGTGGGATTTACATCTGTCAGTAATAAATGAATACTAAACTCGGTTCAATTTAATAACATGTTTATGAATTTCGTGAATGGTATCGGTATCTAACTCGCTTTCACTCGTCAAATACCAAACCACTTACTCGTTTCATAAATGTGTTATTAAACGGGACGGCGTGTAGTATTCTCTATGAGGTGTAGACTATATGAGATGAAGGCGATATGAGGTTGAGACGGTATGAGGTGTAGGCGATATGAGGACATGTCAATGCTTCATTACGAGTACATTCAACACTCGACTGCTAGTGCGTTGTTATCTAAACTAGCGATCAAAATAGCGGCAGTCACATTTTCAACAGAGTCAAAATCTACAATTTTAAAAATTATTTATTGAAAAAAGTAACTCCCTTCTTCTTCTTGGGTGTCGTCGCTTGGGAAGAGGCTCTACCGCCGCCAGCTGCGAGCCTGTTGGTCAGCTCTTGCTGCTGACTCTTCTACCACTGGCGAAGGGCCCCGGCGATTTGCCCGTCAAAGAGCGAAGGGGATGAATCAGGGGCTGAACGCAAATTGTTCCTAAGGAAACCCTCTCTCCTGAGATTTGTGACCCCGCTGAAATGCGGGAGGCGCACAACATCATTTGCGCGATGTTCCCTACAACTGCACCAAACCCACAGTACAAGGCCCTTGCTCCGTTATCAAACCCTGCGTCCTTTGCGAAAGTCGCCATCGCCTGGCATGTGTGCGCGACGTGGATCGCTAAACCCAGGATACTTCTGGCCTCGCGATCAAATTGGAACAAATGCATGTCCGACACTTGATGGGGCACAGAGGGTGAGGCGACCCGACGGATGTCATCGTCAAGGACGGGGGAAGAGAGAGGAAGCTTGCTTTGATGAACAGGCAGTGAGCTGCGCTGTTTGTCTGAGATTACGAGTGGAGGCAAGAGACGACCTGGCACCGCCGCGGCAATGTTCGCGTGGAAGTCCTTGCCAGCCGACTGCAGAAGCCTATGTAAAGGCAGAGCGAGAGATGGGCGTCTCCTCCTCCGCACAGAATGTCTCCATCCTGGCTTGTTTGGTGGATGAGGGTTTGTCCTTGACCTCAACCAGAGTAACCTGGCACCAATCCTCTATGGCCGCCAAATTTTCTTTCAAGTCTGGGGCCTCATCTGTGGAGGCATCAGGGGCGGCAGACGTTACTGCTGTAGCGCCATCACTCACCCCCTCGCTTCCATGGCCAGCGTCTACGCAAGAGGACCAGTCCTGAAGTGGCAGCCGGCGATACCAAAACCACCCTCCTCCTCTTGGGGGTTGAAGGTGCTGACGGGGAGTGCGGCGTAGGAGTCGCCTCCTCTCCCCCTTTGTCCGTGGGCAGCAACCTCTTGTCCAACATGTTGGCCACCATGTCCTTCACGGACACGAGGATATCCTCAGTCAGCGCCTTAGGATCAAATGAAGGAGACGAGGACCTCCTCTTCTTGGACTTTTGCTTCCTCTTCCGCCTAGGCGTGTGGCGGCGATCCCGCCCGGAAGCGGCATCGGGAGAAGACACTTTCCTGGGAGAAACGTCGCCGCCACTCAACCCTGATGAAGAACGACCACACCGGGAATACGCGACCAAATCCTGCTGACATGTCCGTCACGTCAAATTCTGCTGCGTCCTCCGAGATGATGAGATCAAGCCCAGGCGAGGAGCTCCTGGGTCCCATAGTGGTGGCTGCAGCAGAAGAAGAGCGCCTGGAAGCTCTCAGCTTGTCCTAAGATTCGCTCTTCTTCACCGCATTCTGGTAGTCCCGACGTTCCGACACCGAGAGGCTGGCGCACTCCTGACATCTGTCGTCCCCTGGACAGAGATTGCGGCACAAATGGCAAAGAGAGTGGGGGTCAAAGGCATCCGACTTCCTTGAGCCGCAACCTCCACAGAAAGAAGCATACATGTACTGTCCAGGAATTTTCCTACCACTTCACCCTTACAGAGGAGCAGGGAGCTGTCCAAACAGGTGAAACAAACAACAGCGTGCCGCCAGGAAGATTAGTGGCCTCAGGTACGATAGGCGAACAAGAGCGAAAGCCAACGCCCGGCTGACAATCCACCCACAGGAATTTGAGGATACCCAAGATCTCAATGTAAACAATGTATATAAAAGTATCCACGCCCCCCTCTATACGTTAGGCTAAAGGAGCGACAACCGCCACCTTTGCAACTCTTGGTTGCGTTTTCACACCTCTCGACTCGACCACATTCGTGGCTTATATTTCAAAACATACACAACGACATATAACGAAACTTACCGCCAATCCTTTATTAGGTTGCATACTAATTGGACATGGGCAACTTTTTGTTAACTTACTTACTTTTCGCCCCAAATTACGCTGTTAAGTCGATTCTGCCTGCAAACAACATCGAACTACAACTCGCTCAGACGGAAGTGACGTCATTTTACTAACTTGAATGCCTCTTCACTCTCTCTCAGCTATATTTAGATACAAAGCATGGTAAACGCAAAACTGCTCGCGAAGCGAGCATGTATATATATATAGAGAGAGAAGCACGCGACAGTTTAGACCAAAATAGAGGTCATTTTCGTGTTTATCGGCAAAAGTTTAATCTAAAACTTCGTCTAAAATACGAGAGTTTTAAACACAAATTCTTATTAGAGTATGTTATATAGGGGGTAGGGTTTTTTTAACCTACGTTTTATCTGTAAGTACGATATCGAGTTCCTGTGATCATAGATTACTGTATGGATGTTTGACAGACTGAATGTTAGGCCCTATATTTATAACCAACGGCGATTTTGTTTGCTTTTCAGCGAAGTAGAAGTTACACTAATTATTACATCAGGATATCAATACATGTTCAAAGGGAGTGGTCGTGTCGCAGCGTCCACTGTTGAATGTTGTAGATTCTACATATAATGTCCATGCACATGATATCACCAAATGCTAATTCCATTTTTGATGTCGATACGATTCACTACCCGAAAAAGCCAGTCAACAAGGTACGAGTACGTGTTCATGTTTTCATTTATTAGATTCTCTACTCAACGCTTCAGTATTTCAGCAAACGTTAAAATCGTAAAATTGTAAATCACAATATGCACTCTCCTTGAAAGAGTTCTTTATTATATATCTTGCTATGGTATTATCTGTAAGAAAGACACCCCAGAAGTGTTTTAACAAACTTGAAAATGTCCATTGATTGTTAACAGGAAGCTAAATCGTTAACAGGAAGCTAAATCGTCAGTACGTCAAAAAGATAAGAATATATCAACTAAAGGTGTACCTAAGGGTTAAATTGTAGTCGAAATAATACTTAACTGACGACTGTCACAGAATGCTTGGATTCAATGTCAATGTCAATCCTTGTGAATTTGCATTACTTTTGCAACGCCAGGTGCATGGCGGCTAAAAAGACGAGACACCGAACGAGATTTCAGTTCAATTCCGAAAAGGATTAATGCCTATATGCATATTCAATTGAACGCAGCAAAGGCGGTTTTATATCTTTCCAGAAAAAAATATAGAACTCAGCAGTGAATTCATCTGATCCAGGGCTCTTTTCATTTTCCATGTTTTTCAATACCGCGAGACATTAATCTGAAGTTACATTTCCTTCACATAATTCTCTTTAGTCATCAGACAGATTTTTTTTGTCTATATCTGTAAAAATGTTGAGATCGTTAGTCCAATTTGGGTTATGATTTGTGGAATAGAGTCGTTGATAGAATCTCGCCGATTCCTTTAAAATGTCTTCTTTAGAGGTTAAAAGTGCATTGCTTTCAACTATTAGCTGACATATTTTTATTCATGTAATTTCTTTTCTCAAGATTAAGAAAATATTCTGTATTGTTTTCTCCATCTTCTGACCATTTCGCCTTAGTTCTGAATATTAGTCCTTCTATTTTTTCGGTTCTGAGGTTTTCTAGGATGTCTTTACTAGATTCTAATTTAGTTTTTCCCTCATTATTTAAGATATGAGATTTAGATTCTAATTCGTGGATACATTTTTCTAGAGCTTTTTCTTTTCTTTATATTCTCCTTATTTCTTTTAATAGAATATGTTATCGTTTCTCCCCGAATTTTCATCTTCAATAAATAAAAAACGATTGGTCGATTAGTTTTTTCTAAATCTGATTGATCTCCAGAGTCATAACATTCATCAACAGTTTCAACGATTGTATCTTTAACTAATTGTACATATTGGGTATCATGTAAGAGATGAGACAAAAATAAACAATTTCTCTCTCTCTCTGTAATAGTGAAGAAGTACATGTCCAGTCACCCGACCCTCGTTCCATAGGTTTGAAAGATAGTTCAAGCGATATATATGAGTGGTCAGATTTATAACTTATTTCTATTCTACTTGTTTTAACTATTGGTAAAGGTCTTCTGATAGAAGGAAATAGTCAGGTCTACTTTGTTTAATAGGGGAGTTTTGCCTCCATGTGAATTGAACTTTATCCGGGTTATGGAATATCCATAGATCATTTAGTTCAATTTGTTTAATGGCATTGTGCACTTGTAAATTATTTCTATGTTTGTAATTGAATGTATCTGGTTCATAATTTTGGACAACGTTCCATTCCTCAGCAGGCATTGGGCTTCCTGGAAGTTGGACCAATTCTGAGACGAGGTGTATACAGAATTCGGGTGTTTCGGGATTCGGACCATAAAGATTTACGATAGATACGCGCGTACCTCCAATGTCGATGTCTAAAAAAGCGGCCGTTTTCATCCTTTATTATTATTGTTTTTTATTTATATCATAGCGTCGGCACTATTACTTGTATCATGTGAAAAGTACGCGCGAAATCCCCATTCTGCCGCCCAGGTTTTTTTCATTATTACTTGTGCTGTGAGTTTCTTGTAAAAATATTTTTAAGGAAATTAAATAAGTCTCTTCTCTTCAGACTGGAGACCCCGAGCATTCATTGAAATAATTGCAAAATCAGCCATATTTATCAGAAGTATAAATTATAGTGACACTGGGAAATGTGAATGCAGTGGTGGTGTACTGTAAATGAGTAAGAGTGTAGTATGGGTGATTGTCAACAGAGTATGGACAGTATAGGGTGCGAGAAAAGGGAGAGAGAGAGAGAGAGAGAGAGAGAGAGAGAGAGAGAGAGAGAGAGAGAGAGAGAGAGAGAGAGAGAGAGAGAGAGAGAGAGAGAGAGAAGAGAAGAGAGAAAGAGACCACACCAAGCTTACCTCATGCTCAAGTCCTTGGATGACAGTGAGAAGATTACATGGGTCAGTAACTTCAGGACTATTCTCTTTCAGTGTGGATTTGGTCTTGCATGATTAAGCCAGTAGATTGGTGACATCAAATCATTCTTAAATATATTCAAACAAAGATTACAAGACTGTCTGACACAAAACTGGCACTCATCTCTGTCAGACTCCTCTAAGTGTAATTATTTTTCCCAATACAAATCACTACTAAATGTTGAACAATATCTCATCTCATCTGAAATTCCTTCATTCAACAAAGCAGCCATTGCAATATTTAGATGGCACATTTCAGATTAGCAATAGATAAGACTATTACAATAGACTGGTCGCCATTACAATATCCCAAGGGAGGAAATATTTGTGCTTATCCTGCCACTCTAAAAATATAAATACTATTGAAGATTAATATCATGTGATCATGGTTTGTGACAAGCCAAGCCATGAAAGACAACGCTTCATCCCTGCCTACTATTACAGTCCATCCACTATGAACAAATTCACCAATCTAATGTCTACTCACAATATAAACACTGTTAAACAAATAGGGAAATATATCAGCAAAATAATCAACAAATTTGGATTTCAATGTCATAAATATCCCTTTAAAGCTACGATTATGCATGCCATGTTATCCAAACTTTCATGTATGTTGTATGGGCCTGAGGCCTTGATAAAAAATTGAATAAAATTATGTCTGTCTGTCTGACTGTCTGTCTGAAAGTTTCTGATAAATTCGTATCCTTACTTTCTGGTAGGTTAACCATCTTGATGTTGTTTTACGGGAGAATTGTTCGTTTTGGTTAGCCAGACTGATGGACGATATGAGTATTTTGGATAAATTGTCCAGTTTGTCTTTCAATTCTTCTATTTGCTTAGTCTCAGTTTCCAACTCGCTGAATAACTTTGAATCGTCTTGTTTTAAGGAGAAGAGTTCATTTGACATTTTGTCCACATCGAGTTCATGGCAAATCTCTTTTCTAATTTCTTCTTTGAGTCTGGCGAAGAGAGTCAACTATTGTCTGAACGGCATCTTTAATGTAATCTTCTAATTCAGACCTCTTGGGAATTTCTAAAAGCATTTTTTGAATTTCAGCCAATTCTGTACTGTTATCCTTTTTTGGGCCCATGTTGAAGGTTTAAAAGTAACTTACAACGTGGTGAAGTAGAAATAGTAGCAGCAGCGGTTGATTGACACTTGCACGGAAAGCACGGGTTGACCCTTGACCTAAGCAACTGAAGTATCGTGCAGTGATAAGGAAATTCTGGGCGGCGTTAATAATGTAAATTTTTCTGTAAATTAAATCTTTATAAGAAATGATGCTTTGTACTACAAAAATGCTTATAGTCTGAAACAATTTTGTATTGAAATGTGAAATACCTGAAGCTGAAAACCTAGCAATTTACAATCTGTTTTCCTCTTCATCATCGCTTCCTGAAGATTTGATAAACATTGAAATTGAACAAATGTTAGCTTTAGATACATTGGTATGTACTTGATTATGTTGTAATTGTACATTAGCCATGTGGTTTGTCATTAGTATGCTTTGATTGGATATGATGTGTTGAATTCACCTTTGTACTTTTGGAGCGGCATTTACATATTAAGCACTCGGCTTGTTTGCCAATCCATTTCAATGATTAATAAAAACGTTTAAACCGTTTGGTCAACCAGGGATTGGTGCTACATGCACAATCGCTATTTCACGAGGTTTTTTTGGCACACAATTGTTTACATTTAAAATGAAAATTTACAAAAATGGGAATTCTGTTAATAAAAGGTGTTGTCGACATAATGTACCACGTCGGACTCTTGGTTGACGCTTGGTTACTGTAGGGCGACATATAAACAAGCCAAATTATAGCCATATTGTATGGAGATTCTAAAACGACGTGTTTTTAATAAAACGGAAAATTAAGGTTTGTTGGTTTCTTGGCACAACATCTAAGTCAACTTCCAAACGCAAGGCATAACTCTTGGCAGTTTGCATTACTGGCTGATTTAACCTTTGCGGTATTTTCCTCGCTTTGTTGTGTCACGATATTGAATCGCTGCACCAGAAATGCATAGCGGGCCTAGATTTCTAAACAAAGATTTTGTAAGGAAATACTGCAAGGCCTAAATCAGCCAGTAATGGAGACTGGCAAGAGTTATGCCTTGCATTGGGAAGTTGCATGTTGATTAAACTATATTGCCTTTTGGTTGGTAGTTGTTTTTGGCAGCTAGTTTACCGCATACGCGAACCTTTGACCGCACGTAAATGTGACTGAACACATCGAGTCCATTATTTCCTATATACGTGGTTTTGCCCGTGTTGGCAAAGACCTGTAGTCATTCTGGCTAGATCAGCCTGTGCCTGCTTAACATATGCGCAAAGCATCGACTTAACGACTGTTTGTGAAGCGCGGGAACATGGAGTAGTCTCCCTTGGATTAATCTCTGCAATATAGCACACCACCTAGTAATACAATAGTCAAGTGAGCGTTTATACGCCTGGCTGTTTCCTGTATTGTTGTACAAGTAGCATGTTTATAAAGGGAGTGACTTCTTCTACACCAAGCCTAGCGGGTGTCTAGGAGATGGAAACCCGCTCAGAAGTATGTCCGCGTTCAAAAGCTGAACGTATGGTGTGTGGATTTATGTGCCGCGTGACAATATGGTGTCTTCTCTTCAGTGTAAACCGCTCTGATATAAATGAGTGGGTATCGCTTCACAAGTATCATATGAGTAGTGGCCCACTTGCTTAGAGAACATTCACATGGAGGTGATTGGACATGTTGGTTATGCCTTCACGAAGAGGGCGCCACCTACCTAGACTATACGGGATCATAGATTACTTAGGTTTTACCAAAAAAGGAGACCATCTTTTCATTTATTTTACATTGTAAGCCACGATAAGTCTGTAACATATTCAATAAAGGCTACTACGAGGTGCATGATTTATGAAATAACAGCATTGACTATACTAAACTGTACCATTATATAGATCAGTCTAATGCTGCCTATATAACATGTACAATGGTAAACTATTACCTCAAATGAACATGTTAATTGTCCATATTTCATTATACATATATAGCATACTAAACGACGACCTGTTTAATAACATATTTATGAAACGAGTGAGTGGGTTGGTATTCAACGAGCGAAAGCGTGTTAGATTCAGATACCATTCACGAGTTTCATAAATATGTTATTGACCGGGACCGAGTTAAGTATTCAATTTATAACTCGGTGATTGTGACGTCATATTTTAATCACGTTATTCAGAAGCACGCGATGTTATTACACAATGTGTAATAACGTTGCAATGTATTAAATACCGATATCTTCAACGGGCGGGTAATAAAGACTTGTATAATGACGCATGCACTACTAAGGGTACATGTATAGTACATATAAATAGTTCAACAAATATATTTCCCTTATTGAAAGTCGATGTAACGTTGACCAATGTAAATATAAAGTTGACACATATAAAGTTGACCTATGTAAATGTAAAGTTGAACAATGAGAATTATTTTATGAAGTTAATTGAAAATTGACCGATGTAAATGTATAGTTTACCATGCATGTAAATATAACGTTAACCAATGTAAATATAACGTTAACCAATGTGAATTTGACAAATTTAATTTAAAGTTGTCCAATGTCAATTTTATGTTAACCTATGTAAATGTAAATTTGACCAATATAAATGTAACGTTTATCAAAGTAAATGTAAAGTTGGGCGAATTTTCACGTAAAGTTGATAACATTATATTGAAACAAATGGGCCCAGTTACTACGGATATGAAAACATTTATTGACATATTGAAGTAACTGATCATTTCCATTTTTGCATGCATCTCTCGATACCTCCATTGGGCATTTTGAATTTAACTAAATATTTCAAGATGCTGAAATTCAGAATTGGCATTCCATGATCATATCATCATCTTATCTAAAAGAATTTGGAGCAATCAAGGCTGAAGTGGAACCTGGAAATCATAATAATGATTGATAAATGATTTTATACGTGTTTTACGCAAATTTCTCTGTTTAAGCCATAAGTTGAATATTCGGCAAACAGCCCATTCGATTCTGTGCATAGAAAGCTGTACATTCATGTACCTAGTAAATACCTTACTTTACAAAAAAAACGGACATGAAAACAACAACTAATGTACATTTATTGAAGTCTGTAGCGATCATTCAGAAACACAAAATATGTATGTATGAATGAACTACATAATATATTAACATGTACATCTGTCCATACGCAGAAACCTGTTTTATTGAAACCATTGTACTCTTGGCCACGTGACCTTAACTACTGGAGTAAACTTTTTCTCCTTCTGCCTAAATGATTTGATAACTTTTAGATTTAATCATTTAAATTTCGTATTTCCTCTTCCATTTCCAATACCATGTTTGGTTTGTAATTCCACTTTTACATGTGCCGAGTTCAATCGTGATTCTAACTATTGTATGTAGTAGGTAGCAATTAAGAAAACAAGACACCCGCCGGTAGTGTCAATCAAATCATATAACAAATATTCCTTTAATATTAATCATTCTGAATTCCAACCATTTAAAATCACAATTTCAACAGCATTTACTGTCAATAATGGTGACAAATTAACATTCATCGTCAGCCAAATCCCTCTCGAATATTTCCCAGTGGTACAGCATGGCAAGCAAACAGATTCTCAGTTCATGAGTGAAAGGTATAGGTTTCTACTGTCCCTTTTGGTGGTTAGTTTGGAAAAGTTATCGAATAATTTGGATCAACTCGTGTATTAATAAATTGTTTAATGTGTTCTTCTGTTATTGCTTAAAAATAAAATAAAGAATAACATGGATGTTAATTAAACGTCTAGTACTGGTTTGTAAGAAGGTCGTTTCCTCTGCGCGTTGTCTACAATGACAGGATTGGACACACTGGCACTGGTCGACAATCATTTAAAGTATACATTCACTTTGTATTGAATTTTAACATCCTATTTTAATGTCATGTATATTGTTATGATTGTATATTTCTGTTTTGAACTATGTTGAAAATAATCAACTTATTCACACAGTCACGTCCAACTGCTGACCATCTGTTTGTAAAATATGTAAACCACCTATGTATATAGCAAGGAGAGGGTATTCTAAGTTGGAGAACTTGTTCCTAATCCTTTTCATGATGAATAAAATATGTTTAAACCAAACTGCTGACGATGTACTTCTTATAGGGAAAATGTCACATGTCACTATCGGGCAAAAGAGCGACCTGCATGATTTTTTAGATAATTAAATACTTTCTGAATTATTATTTACGATAGTCTCCAATTATGATGAAAGAATATTTGTCCATTGAAATTGTGAAATTCGAGTTAATAACTGATAAGCAAACTTTTAAATAGCGCGCGTGTATTGATGCTCGTGATTGTTTGTAAATTTGTTCAAAAGTCATCTTTATATATATCGGCCCTCGATCAATTTAAACGCTTCAGCCCGGCACTAGGGTTGATATGGGTGTTTCGGCTAATACGAACTTAATCAATATGAACTCTAACGAAACAAAAGAAGTTTCTTTGTGATTCATGTCCCAAATATACGTGTGTTTCCTGTGTTAGTAAACACCGAAATTAATTTGACTAAGATTGATGATATCATAGATCTTACAGAAGAATAGGTCGTGATCGTGCATAGATCTTACAGAAGAATAGGTCGTGATCGTCATGAAACGAATAATTGTGCTATTCAATCTAGAGTGCTACACTACACGCCACAATCGTCTACAGCTGTGAATGGACATTGCCTGGCACTAACTCTTACACTGTAAGCGTTATTCAACTTCTGTTAAACACGTTGAAAGGACGTGTGTACTGCTCACGATCATGGTGTAATACACTTATTTTAAAAACCGGATATATACGCACTTATTTACTTGATGACAATGGCCGAAAACCATTTGTGTGATACCAAAGACGCATCAATCAGCTTACGAAACATGGGATAGGAGATAGTGTACTAATCTAATTTCATCAAAGCACTGGGGAGGTGTCGTGAAACACGACAGACATAGGCGTGGCAATGCGTTTGAATCATCAACATGAAAAGCTGGATTTATTGCGTTTTATTATTTATTAGTTACTCATCCACAATCATATCGTGACTCCGATAGTGTCGAACGTTTTAAAAACTCATAAGTAGATTTATGCGTTTTCGTTTAATTTTGTTAGACATGTTAGATGGAACGAAACTGAAAACGTTAAAATTCATTTACAGACAGACAGAAGCTTTATTCAGTAATTTAGGCCATATGACCTATGATACAGTTTTGATATTTTTGCCATTTTACAATAACGTGAAAATGTTATACATTAATTTTTTTCTAATTTCAAAAATGTTTTTCAATAACATTGACACAGATAATATAATATTGGAATTTCTAGAATTCAGCAAGTTCATCATTAATTGTTCATCTTTGTGCACAGTTGAAATCATAGGTAAATATCTGTTTCTTAAAAATTCATAATAACTACAGGTGAGAAGAACATGAAATTCATTTTATACACAGCCTTCATTACAATAATGACATAAACTTCTAATTTCGTCCTGGACAATTTTCTTTCTAAGATTATTATCATTAGAATTGTGTAATGACATTCGTAATTTACAAAAGAATTTTCTTAATGTTACATCATGTAGTTCAGTTAAATATTTTTTCAGGAAGAAGGAACGATTGTATACTTGAATAGTGGCACAGAAACCTTGAGGATGATATTTGACAATGCCAGTTTTGGTAGAATATATCAAGCAATCTTTGCTTAAGAATAGAGATAAATAGCTTATCATTTCCAACATCTTGAGATACCCAAGCAAGGGAAAATCCAGATGAAAAGAATATTTCTAACATCTGACACCCAAGAATCTTTACCATTTTCATCTAATCTTTTTAACATATAATAACAATGAAGAGGTAATCAATTGGAATTCATAGGGAGTAACTCTATCCAATACTCAACAGCCCATAACTGTGATGAAATAAATAGACTGGTACGACCGGTTTCTCTTAAAATAGCCTTGTAAGAGGCATATTTACCCACACCTAAGAAATGTTTAAATATAAAGCATGAATGTTTTCAATGGAATTATTATATTTAACTCCGCATATTTCGGAACCATATAAAAGGATTGGAGCTACTTTTCTATCAAATGTATTAGAAACAATTGTAATAAATATAAATTTATTTTCTTTCAAAACAGTATATACAGGAATAATTGCTTTAGATGCTTGCAGTGCCAGCTGTTTGCAGGCTGCCAACCATGACAGTCTAGATGGAACAATCAATCCCAAGTAGTTATAGTAAGAAAGGATATTTACTGCCTTATTACTAAATATCCATTGTTCAAATTTATTGAGTATACCACCGTTTCTAAAAACAATAACACCTGGCTTTTCCAGGTTTACTTCAAGGCCCCATTTCTCACAATTTGACTGGATAACATTTAACTGTTTTGGGGGCTGCTAACTGAAAATGACAATAAAGCAATATCATCTGCGAATAGTGATAGCATTATATCAACAATATCCTGTGAAACAAATACTCCATATTAATCACATTAATTTTACATTTTAGTTACAAGTTCATTTATGAAAAATATAAATAGGACAGGCTGAGCACATAGCCCTGTCTTACACCAGATGACGTTATAAAACATTCCGTGGCTCCATTACCTCTTCTGGTACATGTTTTATTGAGGAGTACATACTCTGCAGCCACGTTCTAATACATTTTTCAATCACTACAGAAAACAGTTTGCCAGTAACGTGTAAGAGAGAAATACCCCGATAATTATTTGATCTGAAATAGTTCCAGCTTTATAAAGAGAGATAATCCCTCCTATGTTCAGAAATCTGGAAAGACCCAAGTATCTAATATGTTATTAGATAGTTGCTTTAGATAATGGTTTATAAAATTTGCGATAGTTTTAAGATATTCAGGAGGAATATTATCCTCACCCGCTGCTTTCCCCCATTTTAAACCATTTAACGCTTGTTTGATTGATTCATATTCAGTGATTTCGCCAGACAAGAGTTGATCACTAAAATGTGTATCAATACATTGCTGACATAAATGCGAATCTAAAAAGTCATAGACATATTTGTCAAATTCGTTTATGTCTCTGTCAAATGATGGATTCAATAGGTCCTTAAAATACTGAAACCAAACGTCAGGGGAAACATTTCCCTGCTGATTTTTACTTGTTAAATATTTATATTAAAGAGCCATCAAGTATGTTGATATACATACGGAACAATTGCTAAAAATTAAATCGCATCGAATTATAAACACAGCATTTTCCGCAGATGTTTTTAGATAAAGATCGTGTCTATTATTATTTCAAACGTAAAGCATTGTGGATTACTCCCACACAGTAAATAAACCAAAAAAGGGAAACACAGTTTATGAGTACTCACATAAGTACAAATATACAGTTGTTGGAGTTTATTTATTTACCTACAGATCATTTCCTACAGATATTGACATAAATGTATCATAATCAATGAAAATATAGACATAATATATGTGTCATAAAGTTTGCTTGTACAATCACAATGAAATATCGTTTAACAGGTAAAATGCCAATAATGTGTTTATTCAAAGACACATTAAAACGTGAAAAGTATGGTAAACAAAATATGACAATGTAATATTTATTTATTAATGAAAACAATACCCGATGCATTATACCGTGTCTACGTAATTACGTTAATTTTCGTAAATGGATATATGATTTATTGTAATATTTTAAAAGAAGTAAAGCAAGCATCCGTTAAAAAAAGGACATGATAATAACATAGCTATCTATAATAGTGAATGCTCAAGGAGCAACTAGCAGTAATATCCCGGTCTAACCCAGATAACCAGGTCTAACCCAGACGGACATAGAAGATCATGTTCACCACACGCTGTGAACAGAGACTCGCTTTGAATATGGCCATCTACGAAGAGAACCAGTATAAGTCTCTCAACTCATATTTAAGTGTGGAACAGGGAATCACCTTCCCAACTCTCAGTTTATCCATCACTTAATGCAATCATGTTCCAATTTAGTTGACAATTTAACTTTACTTTTATAAAGAATGTTTCCTTAGCAAAACAAAGTAGACTATGTTCTTTGAAAAGTACACACTTGGCAGAGAAAATGGCTGCGTTTGGTGTTTCGAAAGAACGTAAGTTTTATCAATATATTCTGATTATTCTAAATTGTGTATTGATACTGCATTTTGTATGTAAATCCATCGGATATAAAACGTATGAAAAATATTACCATCTTTTTCCAGGATTGGTGCATTAAACTTGTTCTTTGATTTCCATGGGAAGGGAGTTCCACAGGACGGCAGCGGCATATTGAAAGGATCTTTTCCCATAAGATCATAATTAGAATGGTGGCACTTTGATCAGACACTGATTTTGGGATCTTAGGGTCATAGAAGGGACATAAGGTGTGATGATTTCTGTGAGATACTCAGGCGCCAGGCAATTCAAAGTTTTGTACACAAAGTATAGAATCTTGAAATCTATCCGATATTTGATGGGCAACCACAAAAGATATTTTAGTGATGGAGAGGTATGGTCAAATTTAGATGTCAAACATATAAACCATTCTTTAAATACATGTTTATAGACAGTAAGTCTTTTATCTAATATTATTTTGTCGTTTGCCCATAAATATTCTTATGAAGTTCAGGTATCAATATCATCATTTGTTTTAAGATATTGCATGTATATCCATGCTTCGGAAACCTCTCGCAAAAACATTATCAATATTTAAATTAATATTCGCCTTAAATAGTTTGCTTCCATCTTTGTGGGATGATCTTTTTAAGTGGAGCGGCAAAAATACGATTTTTTAGTTTTCATATGTTTATTTAACGAAAGTTTCGCGAAGCCATGCGAGTATTTCAGCTTGTTGAGCTATTACTTCACTACTGCGTCACCTTGAGCCCCCAAACGTTATACGATTCATCTGGCTAGCCGTTTCTCTCGACACAGCTCTCCTCTAAAATTGGTTAAGTATCATTGTCTGGCAATATGATAAACAGGTGATTTGTTAAAGCTCATTTTGGACTTTTTAGAACAGTTATTTACTCAAATGGAGTAAAATGTCTTCTTAGCCACATTGCCTTTTTACCGTTTTAGTTTCTTTCAACCATTTAGGCTTGCCCATGTTGACACTAAATATAATGTTAGGTTAATGGCCTTTGGGACCCGTCCAACTTGCGGGTCCTATGGTAACCTCTATTTGAGTATTCTACCGAACCATCCATACTATTTCAGTTTTTCTGTATGTATTTTAATGTCAGATATTTCAACATACATCTGCGTACCGAAAGTTTAGTGCAAATATCATGTAAATTCACATTGATTGGGACGTCAATAAACTTACATCACATACAACGACAATGAATCATCATATTATATCCATGAGTGAAATAATCATTCCTTAATGTACCATCCGATCGTAACGAGTACTAACGACAGTCGTGCATGTTTGTGAAATTTGGTTCAATGAAATAGACATTAGGGGTCAAATTTTGAAAATTCAAATTTCATTGATTTTTTAATAGTAATTTTTATTTTGACAAAATGAGAACAAATTCATCACAAATACGTTGAATGGGTATAAGAGGAAATATAGCATGTATGCCAAACCCAGTTGATTACTTACTGAATATTTCACAGAAGAAAATAGAAACTGTAATTTTGAAAAAATGAAAAGATTGACCCCTCGTCATTTCAAAGAGCTGCCAAAACTGTAACTGTTAATTATGAGGTAGAGTCTTTGAAAGGCATTTAGAAGTGGTATACTTAGGAACAGTACGATTTTCTGGATAACAACTTCTTTAATGTGAACATACACGACGTTTCGGAGCACATACACTAAGTTAACCATCAACATCATCATCAACCTCGCATCCAGCTGCTTCGAAACTTCCTACTTTACCTTCAATGACAAGATCTACAAGCAAATCCAGGGTCTATCAATGGGCTCACCGCTATCACCTCTTATAACAGAGATCTTCATGACATCCTTCGAAGAATCGGCTCTCTCAAATGCTCCATTTCAGCCTCCGCAATGTAGATAACACCTTCACCACCATAGCCCAACATGATGATCCATCTGCTACAACATCTGAATGCCCATCATCCAAGAATCCAGTTAACCACTGAAACAGAAACTGACCAACATCTCCCCTTCTTACATGTCTCCCTGCAAGCCACGTAGCATGGACTTAAAACCACTGTCTACCGCAAGCCAACATACACCGACCAGTATATCCACTACAATTCCTGCCATCACCCTCAAATCAAACAAGCAATTATAGCCACACTACTCACAAGACGTGCCAAATCCATTTGTCATCCCGACACCCTCAATCAAGAGATACAACATCTGCAGAACACATTCATCTCACTCAATGGATATCCTGCAGGCCTAGTCACCAAGATCATCAACAAAACACTCACCATCAGAGACAGCACCCACAAGCCTGAACCATCGCCAATCCGGGTCACAATTCCCTACATAGGCCCCCTCAGCCACAAGATCGCCTCATCAAGAACAAAGCCGACAAAGATGTAACATTCCCCTCTGCAAGACCCTCAAGCAACTACTCAAAGCCAACGGCAGAGGTACCAGCACTGCAAGCCCCAACCCAAGAGGATGCATCTACAAAATTCCATGTCATTGTGGCCAAGAGTACATCGGAGAAACGCTACGACCTATCAACATAAGGATCAAGGAACATCAAGCGTCCGTCAACAAACTTGACCAGGGATCCGCCCTATCGAAGCATACCCTGAATAACAAGGATCACATCATCGATTGGGAAGCTACAAATGTCCTGTCAACCAACAACAACCATTGGCGCCACAGAAAACTCCAAGAAGCGATTGACATTCGAAGGGAACAACCTGCAATAAACCGCGATCATGGCATCTTTCCACCATGTGTTTGGGATTCACTTATCTAGGAATTATATCTGCTGTCGGAGGAAATATCCGAGAAGCACCAAACCAAATCCAAGTATCCCTACCATCCATCCACTCCTGTCGGAGCAATTATCCGAGGAGTCCCCACCACTCAACACCTATCAGCTCTACTCACCATGCAACAACTTCAACGCCACCCACATCAACAATTGGCCTCTCTTCATCATGTGTGTTTATTTACATCTTCAATAAAGCATATTGGCTATTGCTTATCCACCACTCAAGTACTCCCCTCATGTTTGTATTACAATTCCCCATTGTATACCATTCTCATGCATGTTAATCTCCCTGATTGAGTTTCCTCACTATTGTTTTTTGCTATATAAATGTATCATATTTCCTTACATTCAACCTGCGTCTGCTGGTCGGCAACAGATGTTTGGGGAAACGGTAGCATATCCACTGAACTGAGAATAATACAGGCATAAGCCACAACCAACCGCGCACTTTCAAAACAACACGGTACATTCAGAACGTATGATCTCCTGCGGTCGAGCAGCCTAAGGTACTTTGCAACAAAGGATTTGACCGTGAAGTAGAGAACTAAAGAACTGACCAAAGCGTCGCTTAGAGAGAGTTGTAAATCTGTGATCTTGGACACTATAGGGTCTCCACGAGTGCACTTACGTAAATGAATTCGGTTAAGTTATTTTGAGACACATACAGTAGGAACAAAATTCGCTCTGACCAGGAGTAAGTTGGGATTAAGTCATGACCTTTCGGAACTCATTTGTATAATTAAAATAACACTATTGTGGAAAATAGTTCATGTTCTATTATTAATTTTGTGCATGCGCGGTCACTCTCGTGAAATATAAAAATAGAAATGCATTCCAATGAGTCAAAGCAGGCCGAGTCTAACAAGAGAGTGATCACTGGTTGCAGGAGCTGACACCTGCTCAATATCTTAACCAATGTCATAGAACAATACTTAACGAAATCATGTGACTTCACAAAATCCATTGTTTCTGAATTATACCAATATCAATCCAAATATCTTATGTGTGTGTTCATAATACACTGAAGTGTATAGCATACTTCTAAAATATTATGTTTACTCTAAACTATAATTACAAATCAAATTTCTGAAATATCAAATTGCCATTCGACTGGATATAAGTATGAAATATGGTAGTTAGAAGAAAACGTTATTTATTGTTTGAAACTAATAATAGTCATGTTATAAAAGAACAGTTTAACTTATAAGCTTATAATCAAAAACTTACAAGGATACTAGAATGTGGAAATTATTGCAATGACCTAAGATTGTAAAGTCAACTGAAGGAGGGTGGTATTTATTTCCATTGAAAAACATGTGTTATATACTTGTTTAAGGAATTATAGGAATAAACATATAAATTCAAAGTGCGCTTTAAAATTGTAATTCTATTAGATATATGTTAGCAGTATGCAGTGACCATGAGTTTTCATCCAACAATGGATGCAAAAACGTCGTTTACGTCTGATGTTTAACTTATTTTAATTAAGATATCTATGTAACAAGTGTTTTAGAATGGAAATTAAAATGAAGATTACAGGGGTATCACGTTGATTACGCTTCTCGACTTACACTTTTATGACTACCCAACGGGGTAAACTATGGGGACTTATGCAATCGCATGGTCTAAGTAGTAAAATGAACAAAATGCTACAGAGTATATATGAAAATGTTAATGTGACAGTTAGAAATAAGCACAAGTTATCTGAATCTTTTATAAGTGAATTAGGTGTTAGACAAGGCTGTATTTTAAGCCCGTTTTTATTTTCCTTTTTTATTAATGAACTGGCAATGCAAATATGTGATACGTGCACAAATGGGATCCAACTTCATCCGGACACTATTCAACTTTTTCTGTTACTTTTTGCGGACGATATTGTTTTATTTTCTAGCACGGTTATTGGTTTACAAAAACAAATATACGAATTAGACAAATTTTCAGACCAATACAATTTAAGTGTTAATAGAGATAAAACCAAAATTGTTGTTTTTAAAAAGGGTGGAAAACTATCTAAATTGGAAAAATGGTATCATAAAGGGAACTTACTTCAAACAACCAATGTTTATAAATATCTCGGCGTATATTTCTCTGGTAGCTTATCATGGTCTAAACATACCAAACAAGCGTCATTACAAGGCTTGAAAGTTTTAATGGGAGTTTGTAGAAATATGAGATCTTTGGATGAAATGTCTTTTAACACATTCTTTAGAATATTTGATACCAAGATATGTCCAATACTCCTGTATGGATCTGAAATATGGGGTTTAAGGCGGTATGAAAGCATTGAACGAGTTCACTTATATGCATGCAAAAGGTATCTTGGTGTAAAATCAAGCACATGTAATGCTATGGTTTATGGAGAAGTAGGTAGATTCCCGTTATTTACATATTCAGCCATTAATGCGATAAAGTATTGGATAAAGTTATTAAATATGCCATGCCATAGATTTTCGAAAAAATGTTATGAAATGATGGTTATGTATGACCAAAATGGGAAAAGAAATTGGGTGACTGATATTAGAGAACTGTTGCACAAAACAGGCTACGGATATGTTTGGCTGGATCAGAAAATTCCATGCTATGCTAATCTTATCACATCATTTACACAAAGAATGAAAGATATGTATTTACAATCATGGTCGGAATCTCTACTCCTATCAACTAAATGTTCATTTTACAACCAATGGAAATCGGGTATATGTTTCGAAGAGTATCTAGCAAAAGTTGACGTGAAAAAGTTTCGTATATCTCTCGCCCGATTTCGTTGCTCTTCCCATGAATTATTTATTGTAACTGGCAGATACCTAGGTCCAATGGAGCAGAGAATATGAAAATTATGTGACCATAATGCTATAGAAAATGAATTACATTTCCTTCTCATCTGCCCTGTGTATAACACTTTACGAACTAAGTATCTAAAACCATACTTTTATAAATACCCAAGCGAAAGAAAATTAATATCACTGTTAACAGATACTAACACCTTATCACTACAGAATCTTGCAATGTACATATATTTCGCAATGGATTCAAGAAAACAAATTGTAATAGATAAGAACTTGTTATGACTTACTACTCATATATTGTAAACGTACTACAGGCCTGTGGCCTTTTCAGTACTGAAAAATAAAGAATTGACTACCCAAGGAGGTAGCGAGTTTAAAACTGTGTACAGTCTAACTTGTGTATAAAGGACAACATAGGAATCGACCACAAATGGCCAAAAGGACTTGATGAATGTTGCTGTTAACCGCATCAGGCAGGGTGCCACTCTACGCAGTTAACATATACAAAAAAAACACACTCAGACATTGATGAGGAGGTGGTCATTATATGGAGGTTGTCGTTATATGGAGGTGGTCGTTATACGGAGGTGGTCGTTATAAGGAGGTGGTCGTTATATGCAGGTGGTTGTTATATGGAGGTGATCATTATATGGAGGTGGTTATTATATGGAGGTTGTCGTTATGAAGAGGTGGTCGTTATATGGAGGTGGTCATTATAAGTGGGTGGTCATTATATAGGGGTGGTTGTTATATGGAAGTGGTCGTTATATGAAGGTGGTCATTATATGTGGGTGGTCGTTGTATTGAGGTGGTCATTATATGGACGTGGTCGGTATATGGAGGTGATCATTATATGGAGATGGTCGTTACATGGAGATGGTCGTTTTATGGAGGTGGTCGTTATATGCAGGTGGTCATTATATGGTTGTGGTCGTTATATGGAGGTGGTTGTGATATGGAGGTGGTCATTATATGGAGGTGGTCGTTATATTGAGGTGGTCATTATATGTATGTGGTTGTTATATAGGGGTGGTCGTTATATGTAGGTGGTCGTAATATGGAGGTGGTCATTATATGGAGGTGATCGTTATATAGGGGTGGTCGTTATATTGAGGTGGTCATTATATGGAGGTGGTTGTTATATGGAGGTGGTCGTAATATGGAAGTGGTCGTTATATGGTGGTTGTCGTTATATGGAGGTGGTCGTTATATGTAGCTGGTCGTTATATGGAGGTGGTCATTATATGTGTGTGGTCTTTTATGGAGGTGGTCGTTATGAAGAGGTGGTCATCATATGATTGTGGTCGTTATATGGAGGTGGTTGTGATATGGAGGTGGTCATTATAAGTGGGTGGTCGTTATATTGAGGTGGTCATAATGTAGAGGTGGTCGTTATATGGAGGTGGTCGTAATATGGAGGTGGTCATATTATGTAGCTGGTCGTTATATGGAGGTGGTCATTATATGATTGTGGTCTTTTATGGAGGTGGTCGTTATGAAGAGGTGGTCATTATATGATTGTGGTCATTATATGCTTGTGGTCGTTATATGGAGGTGGTCGTTATATGGAGGTGGTCATTATAAGTGGGTGGTCGTAATATGGAGGTGGTCATTATATGGAGGTGGTCATTATATGGAGGTGGTCGTTATATAGAGGTGGTCATTATATGGAGGTTGGTGTTATATGTAGGTGGTCGTAATATGGAGGTGGTCGTTATATGGAGGTGGTGATTATATTGAGGTTGTCGTAATATGGAGGTGGTCGTTATATGGAGGTAGGCATTATATGGAGGTGGTCGTTATATGGAGGTGGTCGTAATATGGAGGTGGTCATATTATGTAGCTGGTAATTATATTGAGGTGGTCATTATATGATTGTGGTCTTTTATGGTGGTGGTCGTTATAAAGTGGTGTTCATTATATGGGGTGGTCGTTATATGGAGGTGGTCGTAATATAGAGTAAGTCGTAATATAGAGTTTGCCGTAATATAGAGTTTGTCGTATTATGGATGTGACAGTTTAATGAAGGTGGTCGTTATATGGAGGTGACGTTTTAATGGGGTTGGTCGTTATATGACTGTGATGTTTATTTTGAGGTGACGGTTTATTGAAGGTGGTCGTTATATAGAGGTGACCGCTGCGGCAGGTTCGACTGTATTCCCCGACAGACATACAGATACACACCTTAACAGTTTGCCTATAATTGTGAGTTGTCTTGAAGATATGAATGGAAACCAGACGTCGTGGTCGGCAAACATTCCTTTGCCTCATTAATTCTGAAATCGAAAAGAACTAATTTCCATATGAGAGTCAGAAGACAGAAGTCCATGTTTATGGGTTTTGAGCCTTTACAGATTCTATTGAACATGACACAATGTGACGCTTCACAGTATCGACAAGTCTTTCAGTAGGGCCTGCTCGTCTCTGCAATGACAGTACAGGGGGAGAATTGACAAGAACTAAGCCCACTCGCCCACTCACTGCCTTCATACAAACCGGCACTGACTTTCTCTACTGCTTTCGTAACACTTCACAGCATGTCGGACGGTCCGCTAGCATAGGGGATCTTTGTACATTTGGTATGTTTGTTTTTTACACTAAAATATGATAACCAAAATTTGGATATTTGTTATTTGAGGTACATTTTATCTTGACATTTAAATATCCAGTAAGTTTGTAGGTAATTGATCTTGGATTCACAATTTTGATACTTACACGTAGAATAGTGGCATATCTAACCTGGGTGAGCAAATCGTGGGAGATGTTCGACCATTGGCATTCGCGAGTTTAACATTAACATATTCTGTATGTACTGCATGGCCATCCTTCATTTTGACTATAATGATTTTCTAAAGTGAATTATGGAATATTGAAATTGATAATTAGACGTTTCAAACGTTTCAACCTTTCAAACCGAATTACTTTATTTGTATAATTAATAAAATACTTGTTTTGAGGTTTTGGCATGTTTTTTTTTCGACTTCCGACTTCTCGCCGTGGGTTGACGAGAATATGTCTGCTTGTTTCAGGAGTCACTCGTGCCAAGATTGGTTTATAATGAAAACGGATTACTAAGACAAGGGTAAGTTCTGTTAACAATGTTCCATCAACAAACTACTGTGATCACTAACATCTTCACAAATAACTCAGTATTACAACTTTTGACGCTTGGACATCTTCACAAATAACTCAGTATTACAACTTTTGAAGCTCGGACATCTTCACAAATAACTCAGTATTACAACTTTTGAAGCTCGGACATATTCACAAATAACTCAGCATTTCAACTTTTGATCTATTGATATCTTCAGAAATCGATTTTTCAATTTTTGATGTTTAGACATGGTGGGAAATAACTCAATATTTTGTTCAAAGGAGATACTTCTTGCAGTTGAACCTTATCATGTATTGTTGCTGCATAAATAATTAGATATATGGTAGGTCCGTTCTTCGCTCGTCCGGGCATGATCGACAAGGCGGGCCTCCCTTACAATGTAGCAACTAGAAATACCGGTAGAATGTTCCTCTATTGTATGGCTTCATTGAAAAAGAATCTATTTTTGTAAGGGCGTCAATATACCATTTTCACACAGCGTTCACCCTAATGTATCCATACTCAATTCAGAATATGGTTTGCTTATCGAAAATTCAATGGATGTTTAATTGAGTTTGATAGTTAAAAGTCTGATATATGTCTCTCTACAATTTAATAAATATTTAATAAAATATTGCTGTTTGTCAAGTATTTACCGTTATCTATTGATTCAAACACAAGTTAGTTTAGGGTGGTTATTGATGATTATTATGATGAGTTTAATGCTGTATATCTTGTTATTTTCTATCGCCTAACCTGCAAAAACATACCCAACCCTTAAGCTTTAAGGGTTGGTCTGAATCAGCCACATAAATATCCAGTAATGTTTTAATGTCAGTACAAACCAATGCATCATTCTAGTAGCGATTTTGAGGTTTGCCATCTGCCTCTTTATCAAATACATCTTTAAACTAAATATACGCATTTCAAATTAATGAAACGTCCAATTATTCTTGAGATTGAGACGGATTGTATTAGGAGATATGGTATTTGTTGTTTAGAATCGTAACAATTTCAGTTGACAGGTTTCCAAGAATGGCGGTCCTGGCATCGCTAACTCCCCTGCTGGTGGTGTTGATGACGCTGAGCACGCTAACGCTGTCTCAAGGTACGATAACCCGCTAGCAGAATGTACCTTCACTATCTAAACTATTAGATTAATTCTTCAGAAGATACACTAAGATGACTTTTCAAAATCCATAACAAGATATTGCAATCTGACCATGACAACCTTTCTTCATTGACACCGGATGATTAATGTGTTAGTGGACGCAGAAGTAGGGGGTGACTTAATGTATGTTATTACCTACGACCTACATAAAGAAATACCACCCAAAACTGAATACTATTAAATTCTGAACGCATAATTTCATGAATGAACAGTATCTCCACTATGACGTCATACTATAGAGACTATGACGTAATAACCATAATAGTACTGTAGCAGGTTTACAAAGACTTATAAATGAACTAGAGACTTATTGTAACAATTACAAATTAACTGTAAATAGAAGCAAAACCAAAATAGTAGTGTTTAAGAAAGGAGGGCGTTTATCAAAAAATGAGAAATGGTGTTATAAAAGCAAAGAATTAGACTGTATTAGTTCGTACAAATATTTGGGATTGTTCTTCAGTAGTTGTTTATCGTGGACAATGCATGCTAATTATGCTTGCCTTCAAGCAACAAAGGTGATGATTGGTATCTTTAAACAGTTAAATGTTCTCGGTGACATTGATATAAGTGCATACTTTAAAATATTTGATGCAAAAATTAAACCAATTTTATCATACGGGGCTGAAATCTGGGGGTTTAATTATTACGTAGATATTGAAAGAGTACAATTGAAAGCATGTAAAACATATCTTGGGGTGAAAAACAACACTACGAACACAGTGGTTTATGGAGAATGTGGTAGATACCCAATGCACCTATTCACAAGTATTAAAGCCATAAAGTATTGGTTAAAGTTATTGAAAATGCCTTCATATCGTCTACCAAAGAAATGTTACAATATGATGATGTTATATGATAAGAATGGTCATAAAAATTGGGTCACTTCTGTAAGAAATTTCTTATCCACAAAGGGTTTTGGTTTTGTTTGGATAGACCAGTGTGTTGGTTCAAACGAGGACTTTATTTGTCAAGTAACGAGGAGATTAAAATATATTTATTTACAAGAATGGACTGAAAACATATCCCTTTCTAGTAAGTGTCTATATTATAGGATGTTAAAATGTACTCTAGAATCAGAAATTTATCTTTCATGTATAAATGTCAAAAAGTTTAGGATAGCCTTAAGTCGATTAAGATGTTCATCACATGATTTATATATCGAAAGTGGAAGATACAAATCAGTCCAAAGAGAGAATCGAATATGCAGACTTTGTAATAATAACCAAATAGAAGATGAATATCATTTTCTTTTAATTTGCCCTATTTATAACTCACTGAGGAAGTTGTATATTAAAAACTATTACTATGTCCATCCGAACCTTTATAAATTTGTAGACTTGTTAAGTAACACAAAAATTACAGTTATTCAAAATCTAGCTATGTTTATTTACCATGCTATGGTATTCAGAACAGAATATATTTCTACACATAATATAAGTTATACCTAATTGTTGAATATCATTTTCATTGTATTTGATGTGCGTGTACATATTATCATTGACATGTATTGTACTACAGGCCTGTGGCCTTTCAGTACTGGAAATAAAATCAAACCAACTGTATCATTCTCCCTGAAGATAAAATGAAACCGGTAGAAGAGAGAAACTCGGCGTTATATTTTTTTTCTTCTGAGAACTTGAAGCTGTTATGCACATGGACATTTTCCTTTTGTGCATAGATAAATATATATATATATATGTGTGTATGTATGTATGTATGTATGTATGTATGTATATCACATGACGTTAAAGGGGCAGTAGCACGTTTTTTTGTTCAAATAGGTCGATGAAATGTATTTGAGAAATAATTTCACCAATCGTAAAACACCCTTCTCTCTTCAGAAAGTCAAGTTAAAAATGAGTGTACATGGCTCCGTAAAGCCATGGGATCGTTTTTGTCATTCGAATTAATAAAATGTGTTCACAATAAAATGGCCGCCATGCAATTTTTGCTTTATACGCAACACCGTTATTAACATCTACGGATAATTGGTTTGTGTTATAAGATGTTTTACCCTCTTTAGTACATTTAAATGGCACAAACTATCATAATAAATAGGAAATTTGAAAAATTTAGCAAAAAACGTGCTACTGCCCCTTTAATACCATATATCAATACCCCTCGTTTCGTCTTTGACGTAGCGTTGTAAATGCTATCATAACCATCTATCAAATGTTCTATCTATGTCTATATGTTTCTACTTCACTATTGCAGATTGCGTTGGTAGATACACAGCTTACATCGTGTTAGATGGATCGGAGAGTATAAACTTTACTAATTTTCAAACAGCAAAACTAGCCTTAAGGGATTTCGTGGACGACAGCTTTAATAGAAATCCAGATAATAGGATCGGAGTCATCGTGTACAGCGACGATGTCACTGACAACATCACAGCAACTTCAAACAGAAATGTGCTTAAGGGCTTAATCTTGGACGTTACCTACCCAAACTCCGGCACTGCCACCCATCTCGGCATCACCGCTGCAACAGACTACCTCGTCCAAGATCCCTTCGAAAATAACAAAGTTATGGTCGTTATCACCGATGGATTGTCCAATGAAGCACAAAAAACAAGAGATGCAGCTCTTGTTGCCAAAAACAAAGGGATAACAGTCTATGCTGTGGGATTAACAGAATTTTTTGAAACTTTTGTTGAATTCAGGGAACAATTCGAAGCTGAATTACGGGATATAGCCAGCCCGGGAACCGAAACATATACCATTCAACAGGTCGGCCAACTTTCTGCATTGCTGGCTAATGTGTCCCGTGTACTGTGTACCCGTGTGGGTAGGTTGATGTAATACTATAATGTGTTTCGTGCAGAGTGTACCCCTGTAGGTTGGTTGATGTAATACTATAATGTGTTTCGTGTAGAGTGTACCCTTGTTGGTTGGTTGATGTAATACTATAATGTGTCCCGTGTAGTGTGTACCCCTGTTGGTTGGTTGATATAAAACTATAATGTGTCTGATGTAGTGTGTACCCCTGTTGGTTGGTTGATGTAATACTATAATGTGTCTCATGTAGTGTGTACCCCTGTTGGTGGGTTGATATAAAACTATAATGTGTCTCATGTAGTGTGTACCCCTGTTGGTTGGTTGATGTAATATTATAATGTGTCTAGTACCCCGGTTGGTTGGTTGATGTAATACTATAATGTGTCCCGTGTAGAGTGTACCCCTGTTGGTTGGTTGATGTAATACTATAATGTGTCTCATGTAGTGTGTATCCCTGTTGGTAGGTTGATGTAATACAATAATGTGTCCCGTGTAGTGTGTACCCCTGTTGGTTGGTTGATGTAATAATATAATGTGTCTCGTTTAAAGTGTACCCCGGTTGGTAGGTTGATGTAACACTATAATGTATCTCGTGCAGTGTGTACCCCTGTTGGTAGGTTGATGTAATACTATAATGTGTCTCGTGTAGAGTGTACCCCTGATTGTAGGTTGATCTAATACTATAATGTGTCCCTTGTAGTGTGTACCCCTGTAGGTTGGTTGATGTAATACTATAATGTGTCTCGTGTAGAGTGAATCCCTGTTGGTTGGTTGATGTAATACTATAATGTGTCTCGTGTAGTGTTTACCCCTGTTGGTTGGTTGATGTAATACTATAATGTGTCTCGTGTAGTGTTTACCCCTGTTGGTTGGTTGATGTAATACTATAATGTGTCTCGTGTAGTGTTTACCCCTGTTGGTTGGTTGATGTAATACTACCATGTGTCTCGTGTAGTGTTTACCCCTGTTGGTTGGTTGATGTAATACTATAATGTGTCTCGTGTAGAGTGTACCTCTGTTGGTTGGTTGATGTAATACTATAATGTGTTTCGTGTAGTGTGTACCCCTGTTGGTAGGTTGATGGAATACTGTAATGTGTCCCTTGTAGAGTGTACCCCTGTTGGTCGGTTGATGTATTAGTATAATGTGTCTCGTGTAGAGTGTACCCCTGTTGGTAGGTTGATTTAATACTGCAATGTGTCCCTTGTAGAGTGTACCCTGTTGGTTGGTTGATATAATACTATAATGTGTTTCGTGTAGTGTGTACCCCTGTTGGTAGGTTGATGGAATACTGTAATGTGTCCCTTGTAGAGTGTACCCCTGTTGGTTGGTTGATATAATACTATAATGTGTCTCGTGTAGTGTGTACCCCTGTTGGTAGGTTGATGGAATACTGTAATGTGTCCCTTGTAGAGTGTACCCCTGTTGGTTGGTTGATATAATACTATAATGTGTCTCGTGTAGTGTGTACCCCTGTTGGTAGGTTGATGGAATACTGTAATGTGTCCCTTGTAGAGTGTACCCCTGTTGGTTGGTTGATATAATACTATAATGTGCCCCCTGTAATGTGTACCCCTGTTGGTAGGTTGATGTAATACTACCATGTGTCTCGTGTAGTGTGTACCCCTGTTGGTAGGTTGATGTAATACTATAATGTGTCTCGTTTAAAGTGTACCCCTGTTGGTTGGTTGATGTATTACTATAATGTGTTTCGTGTAGAGTGTACCCCTGTTGGTTGGCTGATGTTTTACTATAATGTGTTGATGTAATGACATTTTGAGAACACTTTATCTGGTTATATATTATATTTTGTTCTTAATAAAACATTATTAGGTCATATGAATAATTCAGTAGATAGTTATTTGAGTCATTTTGAAACATCAAAACAAACTTATACAGTTTTAAGTAACAACATAGGTATTAATTTTAATGAAGTTAATGATTTATGTGTAACTGACGCAATATTGTCTGTACTTTCAGTGAGTGTAACAAGTTTAATGAGAGATAGAACGGTGTTGGAAGGAAGCGATGTCACAATGTCAATGGTCTTGAACTTGGCTGGCATAACGAACGGTAGTTGGACATTAGAAGGAAATTCGCTTGCGGCCGACTCTAGGTACAACATAGGGGTGGCAGGTGGTTCCCAGCTATTGCAGATAGCCAATGTGAGACTGAGCGACGGAGGTGAATACCGCTACACCTACACGACGGCAACGTCAAGTGGAGTCCTGACCGTTCTAGGTGAGACAAGCGTTACTCTAACCTCCAATAAATCAATCAATAAAAACACAATAAATATCATGCAGATTTTTCAAGTCACTGCCATTTTACTTTGTATTGTATTCGAGATTAGATTGGTTAAAAGTATGTCTCTGGATGGTCGGGCAGTCAATGAGGAACTTAGCAGCATCCCTGGATCACCCAGTGAGGCACATATGCTTTGAAACTAACTTTGAAAGTATTGTGTCTCATAACAGTATGATTTTGGAAAGCTCGAGAAATGTTCTATGAAACATGAGGATCAACGTATATTTTACACTATATCAAACCGTAGAACTGACTGTTTGCTTAAAACCGTAGAACTGACAGTTTGCTGAAAACCGTAGAACAGACAGTTTGCTGAACATTTGTTAATATTACGGCACCGTATCTAAACAACCAATAACATAAACGCTTACATGAAAGCTTATTTGTCTTTACTTCTGTTACAAAGTGGATGAACAATCCAGTTTTATGTTTACTTCTGTTACAAAGTGGATAAACAATCCACTTTCATGTTTTTTTTCTGTTACAGAGCGGATGAAAAATCCAGTTTCATGTTTTATTTCTGTTACAGAGCGGATGGAGAATCAAAGTGCGGATATTGGAGCAACTATTACATTTGAAACTACTGTTTCACCAAACACGGAGGGAACGTGGCTAAAAGATGGCGCTCCACTAAATACAGTGGATGACAGATACACTATATTCGAGCTTGCCAATGGTTTCCGTCGACTCACAATCAGCGGCCTGACTGCCTCAGATGGCGGACTGTACTCCTACAGGGTGAATGGCGTGGATACTTCAGCATCGCTTGAGCTGATGGGTGAGACTGATTCTGTTCTTGAGTGTTCTCTTTATCACGTAAAGAGATTATTGCAAATAGAACATTCATTGCCCCAATGTGGTTATAACTCTGATATCTAAAGATAGTTATTGCAAGCAGTCACAGATAGCATCAACTTACAAAGTTAGCCTATCATGTCCGGGATGAGATGACTTTTCCGCCCACGATAAGTCTTCTCAATTCTTTCTCAACCTTCTACTTTGTCATCATAAAAAACGGTTTAAAACGAGTAAAACAATAATATCTGCAGTCTGTTTACCAACCTATTATATGATTACAATATTTTAAAGCAAAAGTTGCATTAGATCGATTCACATGATATATTTAAACGTGCTCAGCCATCAAGATTTGTAACATTAGTTCTGGTTGTCAGAAATTTAAGCGCTGACATAAAACAATTAGATGACATATAACATTCGACATGAAAAGCTGTGAAATGTGCTGATAAATATTGGTATGGGTTTGCACACAGTACGATAGTAAAGAGGTTGCGCTTTGAGCTGTCAATCAGGATGTCTGGACTCCGAGTCGGGCTTGCTTATAGAAAAGTATTGTTAATTGATCAATACATTTGGTTCAATCCCTTAAAGGCTGCTCTCAACGCATCGACGAGCACGTATACGAGCTTTGTCATGCTTCAATTCTGAATGATGATATAACTGTGGCTATATTCTTACCCTGCCTTATAAATTGAAATGTGTTGGAGTCTGTTGTATCTATAAGTCAAACCCAGACACAATTATGCTTTCAAGCCGAGGTCAGACACAAGTTTAATAAGAGGAGAGGTGGGCCGACCTTGCTGTTGAGTGTCAGCAAAGTGTTTACAATCCCTTTTCTGCATATCTCGTCGGTGTACTGCCTCTTAATCTGTCTCACCCTGGATAGTACACACATAGTAAAACGTAGGTAAAACAAACCTACCCCCTATATAACATAGAGTAAAGGAGCAAGGGCAGCCATATTGCCGATCTAAGGGATCATTCAACATTAGGTCAAAAGTTACGCTGAAAATTGGTGACATACACAAATGAACGCCCGTACTTATCAATTATAAATTTCTCCGCAAAACCCGGCTGATTTTCACCATATGTCACCCCTAGAATAACTTGTATAGCTCTCCAAACTCGAAAATTTACCACAAAAACCTCTCCCGTGAACGTTAGTCCGCAGTCGCTACCCATAACTTTTGACCTAAAGTTATTATACATCTTGGGAATTATTTTGACATGCTCACATTCAAGGTCAAAGGTCAAGGTCACGATTTCTGATATCACTAAAAACATCCTTGTAAAAGCGATAAATTGATTGTTTTGGTGCTATCAGGCTCTCATTTGGTATATATCAACTTTGAAGAAAGACCAAGAGTTTCGCTAATATCCGTCAAAGGTAAAGGCCACAGCGAGGTCACGACTTAAGTATGCATTTGTGAATGTGCCTTATTTTAACAATTCACACTTTGAATAATTAAATAATTGTCATACACAATGAAAAGTGATCATTAATTGTGTGACCTTGAAGTTCAAAGGTGAAGGTCACGAGATATGGGTTAAGGCCGTGTTAATCCTTTGGTCAAATTTTGAAATCGGAAATAGGTTTTAAGAACAAACTTATGTAAAGTGACCACAGCAATATCTCCAATGATGAAACAAATTTGTTAAAGATTTTTCCATTTTCTTGTGGCTGTGGAAAAGACGGAACAGGAAAAGGCCAACCTTTTTTTCTATTTCCATGGCAAATATGTTGACTTTATTATAATTGGTCTTTGAAGGAGCATAAGGGGCAGGGGTATATCTGTTAAAACACCTTCTCGTGTGTAAGCCTGTTTACAGAAATTTGACTTTGTATAGGAACAACATAATGTGTTGAAGATGACGGGATATACTCGATATAATGTTTTTAATAACTATTGCTTTATATCCACAGCCGTTGATGGCGGATGGACACCGTTTGGACCGTGGCGTGCTGCACAGAACTGCGCGGCATCATGTGGTAACACCACTCGAGTGTGGCTTAGAGAGAGAACGTGCACGAACCCCACCCCGTCCCCGGGAGGGAGGTCTTGTTCTGGTGAGGCCAGACAGACGCAAGGAAGGCCATGTGAAAACAGCCCCGAGTGTCCTGGTGAGTCATGTTGTTGTACCTGGTCTTCTTTATATCGAGCTGCCCATCCTTTAAACATTTAGGCGATGAAACAGCTCGATGATGAAGAGATCAGCAGTGTTATGCCTTCATCTCTCAACCACTAATTCTATTGAAATTTGACACAAGAGGACATGGACTTTATATCATTAATTACATCGTCGAATACATTGTCTGTTCTTTGCCACACACATATATATTGATAGATAGGCAAACAGTTTCAATGTCTGGCATTTCAGTTGAGCTTGACATTATGAGATACCAGCACTGAGATTGCCAAAAACCTTAAGTGTTGGATATTATTATAGTTATCCACCGGGTTACATTCGGATCTATCGCGTGTTCAAAAGCAAACGTACTCTAGTGTATGTGAAACTCGCGTAAGCATTAAGTCAGTTGGTACATTCGTTATTATTCATCCTTCCAGGAAATACACAACACACTATTTGATTACCACTCTTCCTTTGAGTTACATCCAGAGATATTACGAGCACTTCTATCACATTGACACTCCCTCTCCTACTAAGTGTACATTAGTTGTTTTCACACGTCGCTCTAGATCTTTCAAGCATGTGTTGAATATGAGAACAGTTCCTACAACTTCCCGGTGCTGTCCAATCATCCTTGTTTGTTTTCTTAGTATATCTAAAACTTCTGACCAGTTTCTGTGTGTCCAGTGAACTCATGGTCTATCATTTCTGATACACACTGAACCGCAAAAGAAACGTCACCATGTCTCTACTGTAGGACTTGATACAAAAAGCCAAGACGCCATTTCGGACTCTCCAATCTCGTCTAATTAACGAGATTTGAAAAAGACGATTTTTTTAAAACGTGTGTTTTCAGAAATATAAGCAGATAATGTTTTGAAATTTCAAATTTAGTTTCGCTGGCTTCTGGAGACATGATACACGTATCTCTGTTTCAGTCGTATTCATCACTCGTTGATTGAATTATCTTGTATCACTCGTCGATTGAATTATCTTGTATCACTCGTCGATTGAATTATCTTGTATCACTCGTCGATTGAATTATCTTGTATCACTCGTCGATTGAATTATCTTGTATCACTCGTCGATTGAATTATTTGGGGTTTTTTTGTATAGTGACGTTTCTTTTGCGCTTGAGTGTAGGCCTACCGTATTTTCTCAAATAATTATATAACAATAACATCTACCTACCGAGGGAACCACTATCATCGGTGTGAGGAGTATCACACTTCAGAACAGGAATGACCAGTACTGCGTGACTAGATAATAGTATAAAATAGTATGTCGTTTTATTAATTTGTCTTCTAATTCCTTTGATCATATAACATTAGCTTTAATGATACCTGGTCATTATTCCTGTCTTAGCTCTGATATGACCAGTGTCAATGAATGATACATGGGAGAAACTGAAACATGGTAAATATAATGATTGCCAAGGACATTTAAATCTACATATATCTTTGTTCCGACTCGAACTCTGACCGCGAGTAATGTTCGACATCTTTGGTCACCAAAGTAGAACGATCACAATTCAGATCGAAATGGAACAATACACCACAATCGTAGCATTGACATGGATCACAACCATTCTCAATAATATATTTCCCATAATAATAATAATAATATTACGATGTCTCCCAATGCAAATTGATAGACGATGAGAATCTAACAAATCGTTGGCTACAAAACCCCCATGTGGTCCCCATGTGCCTCAAGGTCAACTATGACTGTTTAGCACCGCATCATAACCTCTTTATAATCAGATATCAATTTACGTGACGACATACATTCAATTCGCGGATATGATATTCGCGTTATACTGTCCTATCTTAGTTGAGGGTCAAGTGAATGATTTGAGCATTTGAAATGCTTTAATATTTCACAGTGAATGGAAAGTGGGGAGACTGGACAAGTTGGTCGGAGCAGTGTGACGACCAAAATTGTGGACGGTTCCCTGGTCGGCGACTCAGAACGAAGGAGTGCAACAACCCAGCACCCAATGCCGGGGGAATCTTTTGTGAGGGGGAGAGCTTTGAGGCGGAGCGGTTCGAATGTGTGAAACCAGAGTGTGACGGTAAGTCGAAAGTGTGAACCAGTGTGTGACATTGAGTCGAATATGTCAAACTGGTGTGTGGCGGTAAGTGGAATGTGAGAAAACAATATGTGACGGTAAGTCGAATGTATGGACCAGTGTGTGACGGTAAGTCGAATGTATTGACCAGTGTGTGACAATAAGTCGAATGTGTGAAACAAGTGTGTATTGGTAAGTCGAATGTGTGAAACAAGTGTGTGACGGTATGTGGAATGTTTGAAGCAAGTGTGTGACTGTAAGCAGAGTATGTGAAACAAGTTTGCTGGCAAGTGGAATGTGTGACACCAATGTGTGACAGTAGGTGAAATGTGTGAAATCATTGTGTGACATTGAGCGAAATGTGTAGAACAAATATATGACGATAAGCTGAATGTGAAAAATATCATTGTGTGAAGCCTGTGTATGACGGTAAGTGGAATGTGTGAAACAAGTGTATGACGGTAAATGGATTGTGTGAAACAAGTGTATGACGGTAAGTGGAGTGTGAAACAAGTGTATGACGGTAAGTGGAATGTGTGAAACAAGTGTATGACGGTAAGTGGAATGTGTGAATCAAGTGTATGACGGTAAGTGGAATGTGTAAAACAAGTGTACGACGGTAAGTGGAATGTGTGAATCAAGTGTATGACGGTAAGTGGAATGTGTAAAACAAGTGTATGACGGTAAGTGGAATGTGTAAAACAAGTGTATGACGGTAAGTGGAATGTGTGAAACAAGTGTTTGATGGTAAGTGCAATGTGTAAAACAAGTGTATGACGGTAAGTGGAATGTGTGAATCAAGTGTATGACGGTAAGTGGAATGTGTAAAACAAGTGTACGACGGTAAGTGGAATGTGTGAAACAAGTGTATGACGGTAAGTGCAATGTGTGAAACATGTGTATGACAGTAAGTGGAATGTGTAGAACAAGTGTATGACGGTAAGTGGAATGTGTGAAACAAGTGTATGACGGTAAGTGGAATGTGTGAAACAAGTGTATGACGGTAAGTGGAATGTGTAGAACAAGTGTATGACTGTAAGTGGAATGTGTGAAACAAGTGTATGACAGTAAGTGGAAAGTGTAAAACAAGTGTATGACGGTCAGTGCAATGTGTGAAGCAAGCGTGTGACTGTAAGCAGAGTATGTGAAACAAGTTTGCTGGCAAGTGGAATGTGTGACACCAATGTGTGACAGTAAGTGAAATGTGTGAAATCATTGTGTGACATTGAGTGGAATGTGTGGAAAAAATATATGACGATAAGTGGAATGTGAAAAAAAATCATTGTGTGAAGCCTGTGTATGACGGTAAGTGGAATGTGTGAAACAAGTGTATGACGGTAAGTGGAATGTGTGAAACAAGTGTATGACGGTAAGTGGAATGTGTGAAACAAGTGTATGACGGTAAGTGGAATGTGTAAAACAAGTGTATGACGGTAAGTGGAAAGTGTGAAACAAGTGTATGACGGTAAGTGGAATGTGTGAAACAAGTGTTTGATGGTAAGTGGAATGTGTAAAACAAGTGTATGACGGTAAGTGGAATGTGTGAATCAAGTGTATGACGGTAAGTGGAATGTGTGAAACAAGTGTATGACGGTAAGTGGAATGTGTAAAACAAGTGTATGACGGTAAGTGGAATGTGTGAAACAAGTGTATGACGGTAAGTGGAATGTGTGAAACAAGTGTTTGATGGTAAGTGGAATGTGTAAAACAAGTGTATGACGGTAAGTGGAATGTGTGAATCAAGTGTATGACGGTAAGTGGAATGTGTAAAACAAGTGTATGACGGTAAGTGGAATGTGTGAAACAAGTGTATGACGGTAAGTGCAATGTGTGAAACATGTGTATGACAGTAAGTGGAATGTGTAGAACAAGTGTATGACGATAAGTGGAATGTGTGAAACAAGTGTATGACGGTAAGTTGAATGTGAAAAAAAATCATTGTGTGAAGCCTGTGTATGACGGTAAGTGGAATGTGTGAAACAAGTGTATGACGGTAAGTGGAATGTGTGAAACAAATGTATGACGGTAGGTGCAATGTGTGAAACAAGTGTATGACGGTAAGTGGAATGTGTGAAACAAGTGTATGACGGTAAGTGGAATGTGTGAAACAAGTGTATGACGGTAAGTCGAAAGTGTGAACCAGTGTGTGACATTGAGTCGAATATGTCAAACTGGTGTGTGGCGGTAAGTGGAATGTGAGAAAACAATATGTGACGGTAAGTCGAATGTATGGACCAGTGTGTGACGGTAAGTCGAATGTATTGACCAGTGTGTGACAATAAGTCGAATGTGTGAAACAAGTGTGTATTGGTAAGTCGAATGTGTGAAACAAGTGTGTGACGGTATGTGGAATGTTTGAAGCAAGTGTGTGACTGTAAGCAGAGTATGTGAAACAAGTTTGCTGGCAAGTGGAATGTGTGACACCAATGTGTGACAGTAGGTGAAATGTGTGAAATCATTGTGTGACATTGAGCGAAATGTGTAGAAAAAATATATGACGATAAGCTGAATGTGAAAAATATCATTGTGTGAAGCCTGTGTATGACGGTAAGTGGAATGTGTGAAACAAGTGTATGACGGTAAATGGATTGTGTGAAACAAGTGTATGACGGTAAGTGGAGTGTGAAACAAGTGTATGACGGTAAGTGGAATGTGTGAAACAAGTGTATGACGGTAAGTGGAATGTGTGAAACAAGTGTATGACTGTAAGTGGAATGTGTGAAACAAGTGTATGACGGTAAGTGGAAAGTGTAAAACAAGTGTATGACGGTCAGTGCAATGTGTGAAGCAAGTGTGTGACTGTAAGCAGAGTATGTGAAACAAGTTTGCTGGCAAGTGGAATGTGTGACACCAATGTGTGACAGTAAGTGAAATGTGTGAAATCATTGTGTGACATTGAGTGGAATGTGTGGAAAAAATATATGACGATAAGTGGAATGTGAAAAAAAATCATTGTGTGAAGCCTGTGTATGACGGTAAGTGGAATGTGTGAAACAAGTGTATGACGGTAAGTGGAATGTGTGAAACAAGTGTATGACGGTAAGTGGAATGTGTGAATCAAGTGTATGACGGTAAGTGGAATGTGTAAAACAAGTGTATGACGGTAAGTGGAATGTGTGAAACAAGTGTATGACGGTAAGTGCAATGTGTGAAACATGTGTATGACAGTAAGTGGAATGTGTAGAACAAGTGTATGACGATAAGTGGAATGTGTGAAACAAGTGTATGACGGTAAGTTGAATGTGAAAAAAAATCATTGTGTGAAGCCTGTGTATGACGGTAAGTGGAATGTGTGAAACAAGTGTATGACGGTAAGTGGAATGTGTGAAACAAATGTATGACGGTAAGTGCAATGTGTGAAACAAGTGTATGACGGTAAGTGGAATGTGTGAAACAAGTGTATGACGGTAAGTGGAATGTGTGAAACAAGTGTATGACGGTAAGTGGAATGTGTGAAACAAGTGTATGACGGTAAGTGGAATGTGTAAAACAAGTGTATGAAGGTAAGTGGAATGTGTGAATCAAGTGTATGACGGTAAGTGGAATGTGTAAAACAAGTGTATGACGGTAAGTGGAATGTGTGAATCAAGTGTATGACGGTAAGTGGAATGTGTAAAACAAGTGTATGACGGTAAGTGGAATGTGTAAAACAAGTGTATGACGGTAAGTGGAATGTGTGAAACAAGTGTTTGATGGTAAGTGCAATGTGTAAAACAAGTGTATGACGGTAAGTGGAATGTGTGAATCAAGTGTATGACGGTAAGTGGAATGTGTAAAACAAGTGTACGACGGTAAGTGGAATGTGTGAAACAAGTGTATGACGGTAAGTGCAATGTGTGAAACATGTGTATGACAGTAAGTGGAATGTGTAGAACAAGTGTATGACGGTAAGTGGAATGTGTGAAACAAGTGTATGACGGTAAGTGGAATGTGTGAAACAAGTGTATGACGGTAAGTGGAATGTGTAGAACAAGTGTATGACGGTAAGTGGAATGTGTGAAACAAGTGTATGACGGTAAGTAGAATGTTAGGTTGCATTAGTTGTTATAAACAAAGAGTTATTTTCCTATACGAACATTTCAAAAGACAAATTAAGAATACAGTATTATTAAAACTTTTAAAGATTGCATTATTTTTTTTTGAAATAATAAATGTAGGTTTGATAATAATCATATTTATAGTTTTATTTTGTGAAATATACCTACAATTGTATACGTATTCTGATAAAAAAAAGAAGGTTAAGACTCATTTGATTTTTGTGTTTATTTTAAAGTTGTCGCCCCATTCTACCCCATTCAAGGTCGCATTTCAAAATGTCCTGCGTCACCAACAAGCCTAATTATAGAAATTATATAAAAATGAGCTCGATAACGCCCTTGTTGATGAATTATATCAGATTCCATATCAACTTTTTCAGAACCTTTCCTTATGTTTTCAAGACATTCTTTAATGCACAATGTGGGCATACACGCCAATAAAGTTTACTTCAATCCAGTTTTAGAGGATTAAAACAATAAGGCAACGTAGACGTAACTAAAAGACGTCTGTACTTTTCTGATTAAAATGCTAATTTGTGGTTCGTTAGTTTTTATCACAAAGACGTTCTTCAGAATACTATTCATAATCTTGTTTTCATGACACACATTTGCAAAATATGGGGAAAATCCAATGGTCCTTAACTTTCTTTGCTCAGTGTATATTAGAGCGATGTCTGTGATTTTAGTACATGTTCGAATTCTAACAATAGCATGTGTGTGTGATGCCATGTAGTTGATGGGCAGTACGGACCGTGGACCGGCTGGACGACTAGTGACTGCTTGTCAGACTGTGGGCAGGGCATCAGACTGAGGAACAGGACCAGGGTATGTGACTCCCCTGAACCTAAAGGAAACGGACAACCGTGCCTCGAACTTCCGAATGAAACTCAAAGCGAGATCTGTTACAACCAGCCATGTCCAAGTAAGAAATCTGCTTTAAAAACACATCCTAGTAGCTTCGAAGAAGTTTGATAAAACATGGGAGTACTCTTAAGGATGATTCACAAAAATAGGAAATGTTACCATTGTTAATTTTTAGTTGCGTATTAGAAGGGAATTTAAAATTAACTCCACGAGAAAACCAAACGTGTGAATAACAACTCGTGAACAGACACGATGGTGTAATTAAAAGAACACTTTTTTACTCATATTTTTCGGTTATATATTGTATGTGTGGAGCAGCACGTTAGTGGTATATCATACAACGGTTAACTTAAAGTCGTCTATATTTATAAACTATATCTCGTACGCTATACCTACATTGAGTATCATTTATATATTTCAGTCAATGCTCAGTATTCTTAGTATCATTTATATCTTTCAGTCAATGCTCAGTATTCTTAGTAACATCTATTAATTAACTATCAATGTTATTGCATGTATACGGCATTTGCGGCCTAGACCATATGATTCGACAACTGGGCAAATACGGGGAAACTGGGCAAATACGGGGAAAACTGGGCCAATACGAGACAAACTGGGCAAATATGAGTCTGAGCATGCGCAGTTGCACATTTGGTGAAAGCCCGAAGCTGTCGTTTCACAACTTTGACTCGTGCTATTTGTTCACCAATCTTGTTTATAATTATGATTTCAATATATATGAGATATCTAGTGTTGTGCAAATAGAATGAAAAAAAGTGAATTAATAAAATTGTCATTAATTAAGTATTTCCGTATTGGCCGATACGGAAATACTTTATTAATAACATTATATTATCATATTATATTACATTATATATATCTTTCAGTCAATGGCCAATGGGGTCAATGGGGTCCATGGATGGGACCCGACTGTCCTGTGAACTGTGGTGGCGGTGTAATCAACAGAACCCGAACAAGGCAATGCAGTACTCCTTTCTTTGGGGGCGAGGACTGCCCGGGGACGGGGGTGGCGGAGGACTCCATACCTTGTGCAATCCAACCGTGCCCAGGTCAGTGATGGTGACGGTGTGCATGTGTTAAAACACGTGTTTATCGTCAGTCTTGACATTAAAGTCTTTTCACTGACGGTCAGTGCTAACGTGTTGTCTAAACAGTGCATGCGTTTTGGAAAATAGGATCGTAATTGATAATATAAATATTCTTCTATTTAACACCTTAAATACTGAGAACCCAAAAGCGAGACTATAGTACTTTATCCGCCCTGATACATGTCGCAGCCAAGCAGGATCTAAAACTCATGATGAGACCACACTTAGTTATGTTTAATAAAAACTGCTTTGGGGTTATATGTATTGTAGGTTTATTATTTTAGAAGTGGGTATAAACATTGGATAAAAGGCTGGTTTATATCTTTTGTTGATTTTATGAAGAAACAGATTTGTACAAAAGAGACCCAGTTTTATTCTAGTTATTGTTTTGTCTGTTGCTCTGTTCTTTCGTGAAGCCACTGTTTGCCATGAATGTATGTACGTAACTATAGATATCTGCAGATTCTTGATACAGTTTTGATTTGATGTATATTAAATTAAATCTGGGCCTTTATTTACAATGTTTTGTTTGATGTCTTCAATGACATACAGTGCATCTGAATCAACAGAAACCCCAGTTGCCGTCAACTGTAATGAAGTGTACATTATTAAATGACAATGCGCCACACAACGGTTTTATTTGTTGCAACAGTTATTGCTAACAGTTCTGCGGAATATACCCCTTGCCCTTTGTTGAGTTTATATGAGTGTGTATTTGGATTACGATTTTCTGAGTAAATGCCAATGGCAGTTACGTTTTGTTTATTAGCTGCAGCATCCGAGAAGATGGTGATATCATGTTTGTGATTTTTAAGGTATTCCTCAATACCACAGTAGGCTGAGGTTAGTTAAGTACAGCAACAGGGGGTGCGTTTTATCGCGGATGGGTGACACACGTCATAGCTTTACATCTTCAAAAAAGCCTACAGGCCATTGTTTATCTACTTAATTTCCCTCATGTTTGTGTTGCAAATCCTCATTGTATCCCATTCTCATGCTCCACCCCCATCATGTTTGTAATACAAATCCCCATTGTATACCATTCTCATGCATGTTAATCTCCCTGATTGAGTTTCCTCACCATTGTTTTGTTTATATAAATGTACCATATTTAGTTATTTCCTTACATTCCACCTGATGAAGGAGTGAGTATGTACTCCAAAACGTGTATTTTCACATTAAAGAAGTTGTTATCCAGAAAAGCTTCCTGTTCTTTGGAAAATAGATGAGTTTAAAAGACATGCATAAAAGGACGAGAGGTGACTCCTAATGTTATGACTTATTCCAAATTGTGCCACAAGCAGTAAAACTCGGTAACACCTACATTTAAGAGGTAAATGTCAGTAGTTGATGCACATTACTCCACTTACATGTAACAGACGTTACGGATGCAGCTGGAGATGTATTACCTTAGTTATTTTAATATAGTAATAAGGAGAGTGTCTCATATTTATCAAAAGCAATAATACAATTAAAACTGAGAACATTAAACCCCCCTGAACAAAATGCTAACCCATGAAACCTGCATGGGTCTCAGCCACGTCATGTCTATGTTGCAGTCGACGGTGGTGAAGGTCCCTGGACTCCCTGGATCAACACAACTTTCTGCAGTTCAACGTGTGGGGACATCGGCGCATTCTATCTTCGTGCACGAAGCCGGGAATGCAACGAGCCTGAGCCGAGAGACGGGGGAGCGGACTGTAGACTCGACCTGCGAGAACAGCAGCAGCTAACATGTGGTTACAGACTCTGTCCAAGTGAGTGTTTCCTAACAGTCCTCCGCGGCTACCTAGAATTGTAAATGTCATCTGATCCTCTCCATAAGGGACCTCCTTGTTGTGTATAGCAGTTGGTGCCCTACAACTAGACGGTCACTCTCCGCCGACACACTGAATGTTGACACACTCATCCCATATGTTGATACTGTTAGTCTTCAGCGCTGCTGTGTGAGTCGTGACTAAACTCTCACGTATCATAAGGAAATGACCATGTATTTCCTCGGCACCGTATGTAAGATAGATAGATAGATACTAGATAGATAAATTATAGATATTCTTTATTTCCTCCAATATGAAGATACATAGGCATATAAATATAAATAATAGGTCACATGTCAGAAAATTTAAGATACATTACAATACATATTGTATATAAGAAATGTTAATTTTTAGCAACATTTTGCAAAGTATTTTTGCCACTGTCTTACAGTTTTGCTTATCATCTTTATACACTTTAACCAAATATTTACATCAAGATTATCTACTTATTCAGTTGGGGTTCCCCCCAGCAAAACATAAGAAACACATCATCATCCCATATACTGACAAAACTTTCAACATCTAATGTATCAACATTATATATTATAAATTGTCATTTGCTACTTTAATGTTCTGCATGCGCAATCGATTTTATTTTCTGTTTTTCTCTATGTAAAATTGCTCATGTACCACCGTGTGTTGTTTTAGAGAATAAAGAATCTTGAATCTTGAATCTTGAACAAGAATCTCGATAAGTCCCGTAAACATTGGGTCTGCGGACAAAATATAATTACATGTCTAACAATATCATAGGCATATTTACAACATATACACTCTTGTGATTTGATAAGAAATGTGCTAACACGTAGGACCTTATCAAAATCGCTGTAGCACATCTTGCGTGTTGAGTCTGACCAAAATTGTTTGTTGTTGGTTTCATTTATCACAGATTACGACTGTTTACTTAAAATTGTGTCGTGACTATTGTTAATTTGTATTGTATGTTTTCAACCAATTGGGTTTATTTCTATTCATAAAATGTTGCTGACACAAGCGAAATATATGTATTTTGTTTTATGTTGGCACAAACGAAGTATGTCACCTTCCTTAAAACTAGTTGTTATTCTTCACGAAGTAGTTGTTGTTATTGTTGTTGATTGCTTTGATATGATAACAGGTATTTTCTTTTGATCTTATGTTGAAGAGATGGTTTTTGAGGCGCAGCGCCTTACAATTCATACGAATTAATTCATTCAATGAAATTCTACTTAATTTCATCGGATCATACGCCTCATAATTATAAAATGTAAATAAAAACAAATCAATGAACGATCTTTTTAGCTGATATATGTACTTTGCTTTGTAAATCTAAGTATTGTTTATATTTATATTTGTTATAATTTCATAATGGGAGGTTATTTTGGTTAACAAATGTTTTATAATCGAGTGGCATCACGCCTTGATACTTTGATAATGCGTTAAGAATTGTTTAGGGTTTCCCTCGTTTCAAGTTGCCTTGATCTGATGAATGTTACGAATCAGTTTGAGAAGTATTAAAGGGGCTGTAGCAGGTTTTGTGCAAATTTTATTACATTTTAATGTTAACACATTTTATTTTTTCGAATTACAAAGCAATTCCCATGCCTTTACCGAACCATGTATACTCATATTTTAACTTGATTTTCCGAAGAGAGAAGGGTGTTTTCCTATTGGTGACAGTATTTAAGAAATTCATTTCATCAACTTATTTGAGCGAAAAAACGTGCTACTGCCCCTGTAAGGCAACAAGGTTCACTGTGTGTGTGTGTGTGTGTGTGTGTGTGTGTGTGTGTGTGTGTGTGGTGCAGAGCGGTTAATCAGTATCGTCCACCAATGCATACAGTTGACGGAGGCTGGAGTGAGTGGACACGGTGGACAGATCCTGCGTGTGACGAGTGGAATTGTGGACTGACCAGAGAGGGGGCGTCAATACGATCAAGAATCTGTGACAGTCCTTTAGTAGAAAATGGGGGCAGAAATTGCGAAGGTCTTTCACAGGAAACTGCCATGAGGTCGTGTAACTTCATTAGAGATTGTCCAGGTACGTGTTGTATAACTATATTGCATAGCGATCTTCTATACTGGTGTCCGAATGAAGGATCGCATATATAGCTTTTCAATTATTAGTTTATCCAAAACCACATTAAAAGATGTATTATGTGAGAAAGTGTAGACAACGACATTTACCAGAGATCAGCTGGAATAAATATTATTGTTTTTTCTCATCGTTTTTAAAAAAAACGTCGAGCGGAACCAATTCTAAATTGAATTTCATTTCGAAAATGTATTCTTATTAGATTTTAAACTATTTTCTAAAACCATAATTGTTGTAATATATATGAAAATAAAGAACATGTATCGCCTTAAACGTTGACGATATTGAATAATAATATTATATTCCAAGGCAGATATGACGTGTGCTTTATGAGGACCATGTCGCTCAATTACGGGGTCTTTTGTTCTCCAGTTCAAAGTTTCTTATTCAAAAGGTTATTTTAGATTTAACAGTATTACATTTACCAGATAATCAAAACATGCTTTTAGAAAAACGAACACCTCGAATGTTTCTCTCGGAAAACGTATTTTAGACACCGATATAGAAACATTATATCATATCTCATTCTACAGTTCTCAACGTTATGAACCCTACAGCTCTTAATTAACAATAGTGTGTACATAACCGCATATCTCATTCTACAGTTCTCAACGTTATGAACCCTACAGCTCTTAATTAACAATAGTGTGTACATAACTTCATATCTCATTCTACAGTTCTCAACGTTATGAACCATACAGCTCTTAATTAACAATAGTGTGTACATAACCTCATATCTCATTCTATAGTTCTCAACGTTATGAACCCTACAGCTCTTAATTAACAATAGTGTGAACATAACCTCATATCTCATTCTATAGTACTCAACGTTATGAACCATACAGAACTTTATTAACAATAGTGGTTACATAACCTCATATCTCATTCTATAGTTCTCAACGTTATGAACCATACAACACTTTATTAACAATAGTGGTTACATAACCTCATATCTCATTCTATAGTACTCAACGTTATGAACCATACAACACTATATTAACAATAGTGGTTACATAACCTCATATCTCATTCTATAGTACTCAACGTTATGAACCATACACCACTTTATTAACAATAGTGGTTACATAACCTCATATCTCATTCTATAGTTCTCAACGTTATGAACCATACACCACTTTATTAACAATAGTGGTTACATAACCTCATATCTCATTCTATAGTTCTCAACGTTATGAACCATACACCACTTTATTAACAATAGTGGTTACATAACCTCATATCTCATTCTATAGTTCTCAACGTTATGAACCATATAGGACTTTATAATCAATAGTCCCCACTCTGATCCCCTATTTCACCGCCACTGAACCAGTTTAGATCGGGTACTGTAATATTATAATTCCTGTTGTACGTTATATATACCATATTATTAGGGAATTTAAATGTTTGGAAAGAGTTATATTTACAGAACCCAATCTTCATTTTATTTTTGGGTTTCTACAGTTGATGCTGGGTGGTCGGACTACGGGCCGTGGAGAAACTTTCCGTGCACTGTAAGTTGTGGCGGAGGAACGATGTTCCGGACCCGGACAAGACGCTGCGACAATCCTCTTGCTGAGAACGGTGGGGAGTCCTGCCTGGGCTCTGATACAGAGACCGGCTCCATTGACTGTCAAACAGATCCGTGCCCTGGTCAGTTACTGTATCCTCAAACACGAGAAAGCATGAAAAATAGCAGTCTAGCTGAGAGATCATTTCAATTCTATCATTTAATTTGACAGTGTCATTACGGCAGAGTGTATGCAGTGGCATTTGATAACAATTCATATGACACTATATCGCTAAGTAAACATATGGATGTCTTGTAAATCTCATCGATCACAACCAGTTTGTAAAATTTCACCTTTTTAAAATGTGTAAAGGTTTTGAACCAAGATTTATCACACACTGAATATTTTGATGTTTCTCCATTAGTAAATTATCTTTGTCTCTGCAACAGTGGACGGGTTTTGGTCCAACTGGAACGCCTGGGTGGAGCCTCCGTGTCCCGTGCCATGTGGAGGAGCCAACGTGCTCAGAAACAGGACGCGTGTCTGTGACAACCCCGCCCCACTTAATGGAGGAAGGCCTTGTTCAGGATCACCCGACGATCAACAGTTTTACACCTGCAATCCTCTACCTTGTCCGGGTAAACTGATTTTATACTTGCGATAATATCTTGTAGATTTAAACTTAATTCAGAGACTGATAGATATAACAATGTCCCCAATCAGTTAAGATTTTTAACTTTTTGTAAAAAAGCAGATCTGAATCTAATTGAAAATGTCATGTCTTCAACAAATATAAATGTTGTAAATAATTCATGCATAATTGTTTATCATGCAAGAAAATTATGAATTATTATATTTTGTGTATGTATGTACAATGTATGTATTTTTGACCAATGGACTTTTACTGATTAATTTTTCTGTCTGTCTCTCTGTCTGCTATTATCCGGTATAAATTCTAGGCTTCATCTCAGGTATTTAAAATGCATTTAATTTTACTATTATTATTTATTTTTGATATTTTACTATTATTATTTTTATTATTATTGTTATTATTATTAATACTATTATTATTAGGCGATACATCGAGGTTACTCAGCAAATAGAGTGGCGCAAGAACATTACCTCTGCCTCAATATAACGCTAATGAGGAGGGGGCAATGAAAACATTAGCGTTTCATGATTTATACATGATTGTAGATGGAAGAAAACACATTTGCCCCGTCTTCTGAGTCAGAAAATCTTATAATCTCTCTCTTTATCATTTAATATATATTTATTATACGACGGAACCAAATTTTTCCTTTACTTGTTTATTGGTTTTGATTGTACAAACGTGTATAGCCGCAAAAGGATATACATATCCAACAGTCCTATTTCTCTCCGACATAACATTTAGTGTACTTTTATAAATTTGAATAACAGAATAATATGTGTCTTTGTATGTTGTTTTTCATAAAGTCAATGGCACATGGACAAATTGGAGCGGCTGGGTGACGGGCGCTTGCAGTGTCACATGTGGAGGGGGGTTTGCCCAGAGAAACCGCACCAGGACATGCTCGCAGCCTCTCTTCGGAGGAGCCTTTTGTCCTGGGCCGGACACCGAGACAGATGCGGTGGAGTGCAGTACTAATGCCTGTATTGGTGAGTGCCACAACTACCATATTTAGTACCATATATATATATATATATATATATATATATATATATATATATATATATATATATATATATATATATATATATATATATATATATATATATATATATATATATATGGTATGGTAATATATATATATATATATTATAGACTAGTGGAAGATCGCATACATATATATACATGGACGAGAGCAATAAATAATAAACAACATCAATATCCTTACATGGCAGTAAGACATGGTCTAAACATACTTGAAAAGACCGATATACTGGTCGAATTGAGCTCATCGTATTAAAGAAGATTGATCCAGTCAAACCCATCTGATGTTTACTCTTTTCTATACTCGCCCGTGGAAGATACTGCAGTGTACTATTTAGGCTGTACGGAAATATTAAACTAGTGTTATACCGCTGCAAGTATGACGTCACAATAGCGAGCAGTCGTGGCGTCCCAACTCGCGGTAGTCTTAGCTTCATCACACTGTCGACAAATTCGCTTGAATAATTAGGGCAAGTAAGTTTTATAACAAATCATTTACTCGTTTAATAAAAATGATGTTAAATGGAAGATCATTTAGTATTCTCTATACATTTGAACAAAAACAGTTAAGATACATGTATACATGTATGTAAATTTTGAAATTGTAAACATAGATGTATTCATTCATCGAGAATCTTATATCATTTCTCACAACAGCAAAACAATTATCTATAATTATTTATGTTCAGTATATGTTATTGTTTAATATATCAATGTCAAATGAGCTGGTAGGTGTTGCTGTACTTACATGAAACATGCAACAGTTTGGATAAACATACATCAAGGTGTAATATGTAACAAAGAGAATGGCTGTAAGGAAGCTGTAAGGCAAATGAAGAAGTCGACCTTGTTGATATTAACCTTTCAACAAAGGTCCATTCTCTTTCGACTGTGTTGTTCATTCTACCATGACACTTTACGATAAATAGTAATGCTCTCTTAAAAAAAACATCCACTTCACGAACCTGTCACTATGTAAGTGAAGAAAATCTCCATCAAAACGCAATTCTACGCGCTGAAAACTACAATGCAACAGATAAAACCGTTGTGTGGCCAATTGTCATTAATAATTTACACATCATTACAGTTGATGGCAACTGGGGTTTCTGGGGTCCATGGGTTGAGCGCCCCTGTCCCGTGACTTGTGGAGGAGGTGTTATTGTTCAAGAGAGGACCAGGGCGTGTGACAGACCTGCACCCAGCATCGATGGAGCATTCTGTGCAAACCCTGCTTCTAGCAGGGATACGCAGACACTCATATGCAACGATGAACCGTGTAGAGGTTAGACAATAAAATCAAGTTCTTAGTGCACTTTAGCCAGTGAATGTTGTCTTTAAACATGGTAATATATAAACTGCCAGGCAAAAGAAAGTACACATCGCAGTTGGTTTCGATGAATCCCATATTTAAAAGAAATCAGATGCATTTGACTATTGCACGATACAATAATACTTATCTGCAGTAGTTTGGTGACTGGGGTTAAATTATAGTTCAAATATCTTTGTTTAATGAAGACAGGGGTAAACAATGAAAGTTACACCAACATGACCCCTACAATGTTTAACATGTTTTAAAATGTGTGCAGAATCAGGCACATTTATTAATTTTTAAATATAATGTATAATATATGTCGATGAACAGTTGCGTATCATCAAAAATATTTTTTGAAGAAATTTAACATTAATAAAAAAAAAATATATTAAAAACATGCAGAATTATTCTTTGACTGCTTACTACAGCCCTAGAAATTTGAGATATTTTCAATTGGAAAATCATACATATGATAGAACAGAAGAACATATGAACGGAAGTGTGTACTTTATTTTGCCTGGAATTTAATTATCTTGAGTTCTATCTTGTTTTCTATCCTGTTTTCTCTCTTGGGTTCTATCGAAGTCCTATATTGAGTTCTATCTTGTTATATCTCGAGTTATATATTGAGTTATATCTGCGTCATATATTGAGTTATACATGTATCTGAGTTCTATCTCGAGTTCTATCCTGAGTTATATCTGCGTCATATATTGAGTTATATCTGAGTTCTATCTGAGTTCTATCTCGAGTTCTATCCTGAGTTATATCTCGAGTTATATATTGAGTTATATCTGAGTTCTATCTCGAGTTCTATCTCGAGTTCTATCTCGAGTTCTATCTTGAGTTATATCTGCGTCATATCTTGAGTTATATCTTGAGTTATATCTTGAGTTATATCTTGAGTTATATCTCGAGTTATATATTGAGTTATATCTGAGTTCTATCTCGAGTTCTATCTCGAGTTCTATCTCGAGTTCTATCTTGAGTTATATCTGCGTCATATCTTGAGTTATATCTTGAGTTATATCTTGAGTTATATCTTGAGTTATATCTCGAGTTATATATTGAGTTATATCTGAGTTCTATCTCGAGTTCTATCTCGAGTTCTATCTCGAGTTCTATCTTGAGTTATATCTGCGTCATATCTTGAGTTATATCTTGAGTTATATCTTGAGTTATATCTTGAGTTATATCTTGAGTTATCTCTTTAGTTATCTCTTTAGTTAAATAAATAGAGGGCTATCGTGTGTTATACATTGAGTTATATTTTGAGCCATATCTTGAATTATATTTTTAGTTAAATAAATATAGTCCTAGCTTGCGTTATATCTTGTGTTAAATCTTGACTCCTATCTCGGGTCCTATCTTGAGTTCTATCTTGAGTTCTATCTTAAGTTTTACTTCATGACTTACTTCCTAAACGAGGTGTTAAGAGAGATGACATATTAGTCCCAGCATACTATTTTGAAATTGCAAGGTGAAATTACAGTGACCCTTCCAAAAGGGGAAATGAATGATAAATAAGCAATTTTATGAGTAACTCTTGAAATAGATAATGTTATTGATTTAATTCTTATTTTACGATAACTTGGGGAAAATTCATGTCTGAGTGGCTACTGTGACAAGTTAGAGACAGTATAATTTGGTGATACAGTGCTCTCTTTACTTTACTCTTTGCATGTGCAAGAACACATGTGTTGGGTAGCAGGACCAGTGTGATTTGTTCAAAATTAAACTCTGATTGCGATGTCATATGATAAATTGAACTTTAACATGGCACTATATAATATCCTAAACATTGGTACATTGAACCTTAAACAGGGATATATACTCTACCAGTTCATTAATTACTACACTGTATCAAGGTCATAGTTACCTATGTTTATTTGTACTTCAGTCGACGGAAACTGGTCCCCCTGGAACAGTTGGTTCACTGGTGCCTGCACAGTCACCTGTGGAGGAGGAACATTAGTGAGGACGAGAACAAAGGTGTGCAACAATCCACCCCCTAGAGACGGTGGAGCATTCTGTCCTGGCTCTGATACAGAGACTGAGGATATGGTCTGCAACAATAACTCTTGCATAGGTAACTATAATTGTTATTTTAACACATCTGTAATGTTAATGGATCAATGTTCACTAATGAGCTTTAACATTTTGTGCTTAAGTTTTTAACAAATCACAATTTTATATTCATAACAATATACAAGTTAAATCATTGAAACTGAACGCAAATTTTCATTAAAAAACTTTTTTACAGCTTACAAAAAACTATTGCTGTCCTTTGTACCTAACCTAACCTACCCGGTAGCAGAAATCTACAACCATGCTAGCTATTTGAATCCACAAGCGATAAACAAGATCAAAACACCTATAAGTCAACTTTACTTGCCTTTGCACATTCTTTAAAAATATCCTGTTCATTTTTCTGAAGAACAGGCCTTTAAAGGCGCTGTAGCACGCCGTTCTTCTTTAAACAAACAAACAGGTAAATAAGTGTTACCAATGGCTAAATGATACTCCTCAATCAATAAAAAAATGAATGTTTATGTTTCGGTTAAGTTATGCGAGTACTTTTTCCTTGGAGCGGCCATTTTATGATGTTCAAATTAAAATGGCCACTCGAAGATAGTACAAGTGATCTGACTGATGTAGCGATACCTAAACAATCAGAGTAGAGTTGGTAAACCGATGGAACGGTTAGCAATCGTGTTGTCTGAACTATCAAAATCCCACGAGACTTCTCACACTGAAGACTTTCACGAAATTGTCAGTTAGCATCGTCTTCTAATGCATATAACCGTTGTCTATGGATACCATGGTCACTTGTCGGGACGCGAAGTGAGATGTTTTACCCTTTAACGTAACGTTATATTGTATAAACTTTGATAATAAATGGAAAATTTGAGAAGAAATAAAATAATATCCACAACACGTGCTACAGCGCCTTTAAAAATCATAAATTGCATATCCCTTTAATAAGGCGAGATAAGAGAGTGAAATAGGATGTGTATGCTTCGTGTATCCTACAGCAATGACGCTTCAACGAATTAAATTCGAAGAAAATTCATTATACCGGGATCTTTTGTTAACTTAGTTTACTAATTGAGTTTTGAACTAACTGATTTTGTAATAGTGATTTAGAAAACCCTAGCCTTTTGTGTTCGAATAAATCTGGGCAATTGAATGAATTGTGTAATCCTAACAAAACATACCCTTATTATTAGAAAACAGAATTATGTTTTTGGCTCAATTGAAAATTTGGTATGATTTGAAGATGATATTCACTTTTATACATTAAAGGCATGTGCTATGGTTTGTCTTGTTCCATACTGTGTCTAGAGTGTTTAATAATAATGGATTAGGTTCCTCATACTCAACCGATGCCAAAGCCAACGAGAATCAAATTAAATACATTGTATTGAATCGACATCGTTGACTGGTTTCTAATGACAAACACTATGTAAGACGTATTGAAATGTATTTGAAATGGGCATGCACTGATTATTATTTAGACATATCAGGTATTCAATGCACGGTAAGTGTGCCCCAGGACAAAGGTGTCTGTAGTAAACTGAACATTCATATACATTTGTATGTAACATTTACTCATCAAATGTTAAAGTTGGATGAGATGCAATTCCCATGGCTCTCTGTAGACTGATAGTTGCAACAACAATTCACAATTATCATTTGCGTAACATCATTACAGTTGACGGCAACTGGGGTTTCTGGGGTCCATGGGTTGAGCGCCCCTGTCCTGTGACTTGTGGAGGATTTGTTATTGATCGAGAGAGGACCAGGGCGTGTGACAGACCTGCACCCAGCATCGATGGAGCATTCTGTGCAAACCCTACTTCTAGCAGGGATACGCAGACACTCATATGCAACGATGACCCATGTCAAGGTGGAACGTTTGTTTTTCTTACAGTGAAAATTTGTCACACGAAAATGACGTTAAGATAACTAAAAGTGAAATCATTTTTGATGATTGGTACAGGGATAGGAATACACTCGTGTGTAATCAGGAGGCATGTCAAAGTAGATTATATTTGGTTACATTCATTGAATACTTTTCTATTATCCCAAATCTAAATGAGTTCCCATACAGGGATATATATATATATAGTATATCACTGTAAAACACTTTCACTTTCAAACTACGTTCAAAGACACATCCAAGGAAAATTTAAAAAATAAAGTGTTAAAAAAACTTGCTGTGATCTCTCCAATCGAAGTGAGAAATGAGCTCATGCAAGTTAACACTTCACCTTTTATGTATGGTTAATCAAATCTAAATCCCATTGCTTCCAATTCTGTAAGTTTTATTTGATGATATTGTTGTCAAATATTCCCTTTAAAGGAAAAATGTGGTGAGATTTGACCGCTGAACCAAATACATAAATCAATTTTATTATCTTAGAAAGAAAACAATGAAATATTGTGCACAGTATTGAAAATAAAATTTCATTTTGAATTTTCTGGATTTCACAGATGACACAGATTTGAAGACATGTTTTGATTTTTTATATTTTGACCACATACAAAAACGTTTACCTTCAGGTTGAAATACAGTATAGATATAAGAACATCCTATAACATTGTTCTTGGATGTTTACAAATTGACAAAACAATACATTTGGGAAGAAATCGGTTTACTGATGACGCATATACGTATTATATTGAGTATTACAATATTTTATTGTTTTTGTTCGTACATAATATGTAATCTTTCACTTGGTACGAAAACTTGAAAAGACAAATACGCCGGTCGAAATGAGCTCATTGTATTAATGAAGTCAAAACAATCTTATTTTTACTCTTTTCTTAATATAACCTAGGTTCACGTTAGAAGCAACTAATTATATGTAAATCTGTGTTCTCAAAAATATATCGTTACAGTCAATTCAAGAAGATAGAAAACCTGATGAGGAGAAGCAGCTTTTAAGTGTAGCATGCCTCCTCTAGCTACATGATTCTTTAGCTGCAAATACTCTCTAACACCTGAACGTAGGGGTCCATAAATGTCACTCACAGCAACATACACGTATTGATAGTAGTATTCAATATAATTCTCGTCAGCATGTACATTGAGCATGCGAGTAAGTCGTTTGTGCCTGCTTGTTTCTTATGTATACTATGTGCTGGGTCTCTCACTCAGGGATGGACCGGGTTGCAGTGCTGCCCAGTTCGAGATGAGGTGAGACCATGACGCTTCACTATTCTGAATTTCAGTGGATGGCGGATGGACACCCTGGACCGAATGGTTGACGGAGCCTTGCTCTGTCACATGTGGGGGAGGAGTTCAGCACCAGAATCGGACAAGGCGGTGTACCTTCCCCCCTCCACTAAACGGGGGTTCTTCATGTCCTGGTCGTGACACCGAAACCAACCTACTCAGATGCAACGAGAATCCTTGCATTGGTAAGAGTAGTTCATGGTCTTAACATTGTTCATATTTATTGGCGCTGTTTAGGAAATATTTTTGTATGCTTTTGGAATTTGCTGTTCGTAATCTATAGATAACTTTTCTGATTTGTAGTTGAAGTTGTTTTCTCCCTCATTTTCAGCTTTGCAGACGACCTCCGTTTAAAAACTGAACAGATAGATAGAACAGGGTGCACTGTGTATGCAACACATCTTTTAAAACGTGTGACTATAAACAAAATTTCAGGAAGGTATGAATGTCAATAACCCTTTAACGAAGCTAATGATATGTCATAAGACCAAATTGAGGGTTAGTGTGCCTCCTTTTAGACTGATAGAAAAGTGAACTGAACCATTATATTTAATTATCATGTCAATCTTGGTTTTTTGCAGTTGACGGAGTGTGGTCGACCTGGAACGACTGGAGCATCCCAACCTGCCCTGTGACCTGTGGTGGAGCCGTGGTTCTCAGGGAGAGAATACGACGATGTAATAACCCGCCACCTAGGAACGGAGGAACTCTGTGTCCTGGACCCACAAATGAAAATGAGACATTCACCTGCAACCCTAACGGCTGTCCAAGTATGTCAAATAATTTCACATTATCAATTTAAGTACATACGGGATACCTTTTTTTCAATGGAATTTGTGAAATTTCATATGACAGCCTAAATAAAAATTAATGAAGAAGTGAAATCGCCTTTCACCATTCACTTTCAAACACAGATATGTTCGTTCTTACTGATTTTCAACGATGAACAATTGTGTTCTTAACTCGCCAATGGTCAATCTTGCAATTTATGTTCGCGAAAAAGGTACAATTATTCAATTCAATATGAGTAATAGGACATTCATAAGATCTTTAAACGCTGATATTAATCCCTGAATTTTAAAGTATCGATATTTTGTGATGAATATTGAATAGCCCTAATGTTGATATTATCTAGTCGACGGAAACTGGTCCCCCTGGAACGACTGGTTCACTGGTGCTTGCTCAGTCACCTGTGGAGGAGGAACATTAGTGAGGACGAGAAGAAAGGTGTGCAACAGTCCACCACCTTTAAACGGCGGAGCATCCTGTCCTGGCTCCGATACAGAGACTCAAAGTTTGGACTGCAACACTAACTCCTGCATAGGTGACTATAATTATGCTTTAACACATCTGTAATATGACGTTGTTCGATGTTCCATATATTACCAGTTATTGATCAAAGTTAGTTAATTTGTGTTAATATCGTTTAAGACGTGATTCATCCAAACATTATTTTAGAATAATTAGAATAATTTAATAACATTATGTGGAAGAGGTATGTACGAAATCGATTTTTTAAATTGTTTATCAAATAAATTATGTAACTAATCTTAAATACCCTCAAACTAGTTTAATAGATTTCACGTAAATACACCAGGAATGCATCTAGAACATGTGAAACTGTGTCTTACAGTTGACGGCAACTGGGGTTTTTGGGGTCCATGGGTTGAGCGCCCCTGTCCCGTGACTTGTGGAGGAGAAGTTATTGTTCAAGAGAGGATCAGGGCGTGTGACAGACCTGCACCCAGCATCGGTGGAGCATTCTGTGCAAACCCTGCTTCTAGCAGGGATACGCAGACACTCATATGCAACGATGACCCATGTCCAGGTAGAAATGTTTGTCTTAAAATATGTTGCTGACATAAATAACCTTCTTGAACTTAAATTTATTGCCGCAGTATTACTGTAGGACATCAAGGCAAAAAAGCCGTTTTCGCCTCTACTATCTCATCTAGTTTAGGAGATTCCAAAACAACGATTTCTTAAAGCTCGTGTCTTTCACAAACAGGAACAGACAATGTTTTCGAAATGCACAGTTAGGTTAGTTGGCGTCTGAGGACATGAGTTCTGTTTCAGTCGTATTGATCATATGTGGATTGAAACATCTTGTATTATTACCTACGAGGGCAATTATATGTAGGTTCATAGTTTTAATACAATGCCGTAGGGCAAACTATCACTTTGTCATGGTGACGTGAAGTCATAAAGGATGCTATGACGTCACGCTTCGTCTATGACGTTGCGTTTTTAATGTGGCGACGGTGGTTGGTCAGCCTGTGTGCTTGAATGCGGATTTTTGCGTATCATCATTAATATCACGACTTCGGTAACAAATAGAATATTATATTTGTGTCTACGTACACTATATTTACGACACTCGTGTCTGAATATCCGTATATCGCTCACTTTCGCTCCGGAAATTCATGCTCTCGTGTGGTAAATATGAAATGACAACACACTCATGTAATATCCTCTGTTTTTGTATTGTGACGTTTCGTTTGCGATTGAGTGTATATGAGTCTTTTGGCGAGAATTTTGTTCTTTTGGTTTTTGTGAGCTGCTGCTATTTTCATTTTTGCTAGTTGCGCAAGAACACATGTGTTGCAAAGCAGGACCAGTTCAAAATTAAACTCTGATTGCGATATCATATGATGAATTGAACTTAAACATGGCACTATAGAATATCCTAAACATTAGCACATTGAACATTAAACAGGGATATATACTCTACCAGTTCATTAATTACTACACTGTATCTAGGTCATAGTTACCTATGTTTATTTGTACTTCAGTCGACGGAAACTGGTCCCCCTGGAACAGTTGGTTCGCTGGTGCCTGCACAGTCACCTGTGGAGGAGGAACATTAGTGAGGACGAGAACAAAGGTGTGCAACAGTCCACCACCTTTAAACGGCGGAGCATTCTGTCTAGGCTCTGATACAGAGACTGAGGAAATGGTCTGCAACACTAACTCTTGCATAGGTGACTATAATTATGCTGTAACTCTTCTATATTGCAAATGTTTGGCACCTTGAATCTTTGGAGGATAGTGATGCTATGTCAATATACAATTCATAATGTGAAAATGTTTTAAATTTCTTCAGTTGATGGCAACTGGGGTTTCTGGGGTCCATGGGTTGAGCGCCCCTGTCCTGTGACTTGTGGAGGAGCTGTTATTGTTCAAGAGAGGATCAGGGCGTGTGACAGACCTGCACCCAGCATCGATGGAGCATTCTGTGCAAACCCTGCTTCTAGCAGGGATACGCAGACACTCACGTGCAATGACGAGGCGTGCCCAGGTAGAAATGTTTGTTCATCTTATTGTAACTAGAGTCACTGAAACTGACTGAAATTTAAAACTTTTGACGATTAACGATGTGATGGCAGAGTTCTTACATATTATACATACTCGATAGTTACAATGTTACAATGCTCTTGTATTTTGAGAAAGTGTTTCACAATTATAACATTTTTTAAGAAATGAATGTCATAATGTATTTTTCCGTGCGATTATAATATGTTGTGAAAAAGTATTGTAAAATGTGTAATTTGAACTGGGAGAACCAGCGTAGCTTGTGTGCTGAGGGTACATCACTCCCGACTCTGGTAGGGCTAGATCTATGCTACTGGGAAGTCCTCTGGGAAATAGTTCCGACGTCATTCATTTGCTGTAATTTGTTTTGTGTAAACGTCAGTCCTTTGTTTATCGAGGTATATACAGCTGCATACCGTAAGTCTGTTCACCTACATGAGTATCTAAGTGCAAGTATCATGTAAATTGACGGTCATTGTAACATCAAAAAGATTGACCCAAGGTCACTTAAATAAGTCACTGTGAATAAGTGTAGTGTAACCGTGTATTTAAGTGTAGTGTAACCGTGCATTCAAGTGTAGTGTGACTATGTATTCAAGTATAGTGTAACCATGTATTCAAGTGTAGTGTGATCGTGTATTCAAGTGTAGTGTGATCGTGTATTCAAGTGTAGTGTGACCGTGTATTCAAGTGTAGTGTGACCGTGTATTCAAGTGTAGTGTGATGGTGTATTCAAGTGTAGTGTGATCGTGTATTCAAGTGTAGTGTAATCGTGTATTCAAGTGTAGTGTAACCGTATGTTAAAGTGTAGTGTGACCGTGTATTCAAGTGTAGTATGACCGTGTATTCAAGTGTAGTGTGACCGTGTATTCAAGTGTAGTGTGATCGTGTACTCAAGTGTAGTGTAATCATGTATTCAAGTGTAGTGTAACCGTGTATTCAAGTGTAGTGTGATCGTGTATTCAAGTGTAGTGTGATCGTGTATTCAAGTGTAGTGTGATCGTGTATTCAAGTGTAGTGTAACCGTGTATTCAAGTGTAGTGTAAGCGTATGTTAAAGTGTAGTGTGACCGTGTATTCAAATGTAGTATGACCGTGTATTCAAGTGTAGTGTGATCGTGTATTCAAGTGTAGTGTAACCGTGTATTCAAGTGTAGTGTAAGCGTATGTTAAAGTGTAGTGTGACCATGTATTCAAATGTACTGTGACTATGTATTGAAGTGTAGTGTGACCGTGTATTCAAGTGTAGTGTAACCGTGTATTCAAGTATAGTGTAACCATGTATTCAAGTGTAGGGTGACCGTGTATTCAAGTGTAGTGTGACTAAGTATTCCAGTGTAGTGTTATCGTGTATTCAAGTGTAGTGTGACTAAGTATTCCAGTGTAGTGTTATCGTGTATTCAAGTGTAGTGTAACCATTTTTTCAAGTGTAGTGTAATTGTGTATTCAAGTTAAGTGTAGCTATGTATTCAAGTGTAGTATGACCGTGTATTCAAGTGTAGTATGACCGTGTATTCAAGTGTAGTGTGACCGTGTATTCAAGTGTAGTGTGACCGTGTATTCAAGTGTAGTGTGATTGTGTATTCAAGTGTAGTGTAACCGTGTATTCAAGTGTAGTGTAATCGTGTATTCAAGTGTAGTGTGATCGTGTATTCAAGTGTAGTGTAATCTTGTATTCAAGTGTAGTGTAATTGTGTATTCAAGTGTAGTGTAATCGTGTATTCATGTGAAGTGTAATCGTGTATTCAAGTGTAGTGTAATCGTGTATTCAAGTGTAGTGTGACTAAGTATTCAAGTGTAGTGTGACTAAGTAGTCAAGTGTAGTGTGATCGTGTATTCAAGTGTAGTGTGACTAAGTATTCAAGTGCAGTGTGATCGTGTATTCAATTGCAGTGTGACTAAGTATTCAAGTGTAGTGTAATCGTGTATTCAAGTGTAGTGTGACCGTGTATTCAGATGTAGTGTAACCATGTTTTCAAGTGTAGTGTAACCGTGTATTCAAGTTAAGTGTGATCGTGTATTCAAGTGTAGTGTTATTCAAGTGTTGTGTGACCGTGTATTCAAGTGTAGTATGACAGTGTATTCAAATGTAGTGTGACCGTGTATCCAAATGTAGTGTAACCGTGTATTCAAGTGTAGTGTAACCGTGTATTCAAGTGTAATGTGACTATGTATTCAATTGTAGTGTAAGCGTGTATTCAAGTGTAGTGTGACCATATATTCAAGTGTAGTGTAACCGTGTATTCAAGTGTAGTATGACCGTGTATTCAAGTGTAGTGTAATCATGTATTCAAGTGTAGTATGACCATGTATTCAAGTTTAGTGTAATCGTGTATTCAAGTGTAGTGTGACCATGTATTCAAGTTTAGTGTAACCGTGTATTCAAGTGTAATGTGACTATGTATTCAAGTGTAGTGTGACTATGTATTCAAGTGAAGTGTGACCGGGTATTCAAGTGAAGTGTGACCGGGTATTCAAGTGTAGTGTGACTAAGTATTCAAGTGAAGTGTGACCGGGTATTCAAGTGAAGTGTGACCGGGTATTCAAGTGTAGTGTGACTAAGTATTCAAGTGAAGTGTGACCGGGTATTCAAGTGAAGTGTGACCGGGTATTCAAGTGTTGTGAAACCTTGGAATAAATTGTATCGTGACTGTGTATTCATGTGTAATTTGACCGTGTAAGCAAAGGTTGTCTCACCATGTAATCAAGTGTTTTCTAACCATTAAATGTTGTCTAACCATGTAATCAAATGTTGTCTAACCCTGTAATCAAGTGATGTCTAACCATGTAATCAAATGTTATCTAACCATGTAAGCAAGTGACCATTATAACCGTTTATTGACGTGTTATATAATGTTGTACTCTAGTGCATTGTAAATTTGTAATCAAGTGAATTATAACCGTGTAATCAATTGTAGTGTAACCATATAATCACCTGTATTGTAACCATGTAATCACGTTTATTGTAACTGTGTAACCAAATTTGTATTCCTTTAAGTTTACGGAAAATCAAGTGACATGTAATTAAGTGTAGTGTAACCGTCTAATCATGTGTAGTGTAACCATGTGATCACATTGTTATTTTTAGTTGATGGAGTATGGTCTGCATGGGACCAGTGGACCAATGGCGACTGCTCCGCCACCTGTGGAGATGGCACCCTCTTAAGGACGAGGAGGAAGCGCTGTAACGCCCCGCTAAACAACGGAGCTTCCTGTCCGGGACCTGACACTGAGACGGAATTGGGAACCTGTAACCTAGGGATTTGTCGAGGTGTGTGTGTGTGTGTGTGTAGTGCTTTTGAATCTTATTGCTATTCATAGGTATAACGATAGTGGACATTTGGACATGTTCGTTCCATTAATGAGTTAACTGAATGCCAGCAATGAACAATGCAGTCTTATAGTGTGTTTGTTATGGATATCAGTGATATTGTGTTTATTGTGTGCTTCTGAGATAGTCCAAAACTGCTTTAGTTGGTTGAATTCTGGCGACGTCATACCATTGTTGCTCTGTCACTAAACAGTGTCATCCCATATGTTTATGTCATTGAGTAATGATATCAAACTGCAGTGTTCAGGATAGTTTTCTCAAAATAAAAACAACCTCAGTCTCCCAACGTTTAACATAACTTATTCGCCTTTTCCTCTTTGGTAGATGATGTCAATAGGTGGTGTTTGATACTTGTTTGTCATTGAAGAAAGAAACCATGTAAACCTAGTCGGTTCTGACCCCCACTACAATATAAATGATGGCAAAACCAGTGTGGTATTTTCCCAAACGTTAACTATAGGGTTACCAGATTGTAAATAAGTTCTCTCTCGTTTAAGAATGTGTGTCACACCATGGTCATACATTCGATGTAGGTAAATGCTTCATTAAACATCCCCATCATCATTATTACTACTTGCCGCTAGTGTTTTTCTATATTCTTGTCAGTTGACGGAGCGTGGTCGACCTGGAACGACTGGAGCATCCCAACCTGCCCTGTGACCTGTGGTGGAGCCGTGGTTCTCAGGGAGAGAATACGACGATGTAATAATCCACCTCGTAACGGGGGAGCACCGTGTCCTGGAAACGATCGAGAAACTGAAACTTTTACGTGCAAACCTGACAACTGCCCAGGTAGGTGTTCTAATTGTTATCAAGTTACTGAAACGTTGCTCAGGTAGATACTATAATTGTTATCAAGTTACTGAAACGCTGCTCAGGTAGGAGTTCTAATTGTTACCACGTGCACGTTGCTGTAACGCTGCCCAGATAGGAGTTCTAATTGTTATCAAGTTACTGAAACGCTGCCCAGGTAGATATTATAATTGTTATCAAGTTACTGTAACGCTGCCAAGGTAGGTGTTCTAATTGTTATCAAGTTACTGAAACGCTCGATCGATGTGATAACTGTGTCTAATGTCATTTACATAAATATAATAGTTATAATGTAATGTTAGTTCAAAGTCAGTTGGGGTCTAGACTCCTTCCTCGGTTTTCATTCTTGAGTACATGACAAGGATTCCTACTTAGCAAATAAATTCACAACACGACTTGCGGTCATTTGTCTCAGTCTTCTTCTGAGATTGTTGAGGTGTTGCAGTCAGAAGAGACCAAGCTGGACGCCATTTTGTGTGAGGCATATATATCTGTTTAGATATATACCCATATAAGTCTGATTCTACAAGCTTTTGATTGTTTACTCATCTTGTTTTGCTTGAGGCAACTCGTGTTTCTCGAAGTTCTATTTGAAAGCAGCTTGTCTAACTTCGAACCACGTTGTCTACAGAGTTTTGTCCACCATGCCAACAAGTTGGTATACTATGCATTGTGACGTCACCACGCCTGCATCTGAATACGAAATGAGCCATTTCCATTGCACCCAAAACGGATGAAACTAATCCTTCATACACAAAATGAAATTTTGATGAATTAATCTGATACAGTTTATATTCTAGTTAGTATCTTTAGAAAGCCAGAGTATATATGTTATGATTTCAAATCTGAATCTTAAGCATATTGTCTAGTAACCTTGTTAACCCTTGCATGTTATTGTACCAATATATATATATATATATATATATATATATATATATATATATATATATATATATATATATATAACATTGGATATTCTTAATATTTGTACTTTAGTCGACGGAAACTGGTCCCCCTGGAACGACTGGTTCGCTGGTGCTTGCACAGTCACCTGTGGAGGAGGAACATTAGTGAGGACGAGAAGAAAGGTGTGCAACAATCCATCACCTAGAGACGGTGGAGCATTCTGTCCTGGCTCTGATACAGAGACTGAGGAAATGGTCTGCAACACTAACCCTTGCATAGGTAACTATAATTGTTATTTTAACACATCTGTAATGTTAATGGATCAATGTTCACTATTGAGCTTTAACATTTTGTGCTTAAGTTTTTAACAAATCACAATTTTATATTCATAACACTATACAAGTTAAATCATTGAAACTGAACGCAAATTTTCATTAAAATTTTTTTTTTACAGCTTACAAAAAACTATTGCTGTCCTTTGTACCTAACCTAACCTACCCGGTAGCAGAAATCTACAGCCATGCTAGCTATTTGAATCCACAAGCGATAAACAAGATCAAAACACCTATAAGTCAACTTTACTTGCCTTTGCACATTCTTTAAAAATATCCTGTTCATTTTTCTGAAGAACAGGCCTTTAAAGGCGCTGTAGCACGCCGTTCTTCTTTAAACAAACAAACAGGTAAATAAGTGTTACCAATGGCTAAATGATACTCCTCAATCAATAAAAAATGAATGTTTATGTTTCGGTTAAGTTATGCGAGTACTTTTTCCTTGGAGCGGCCATTTTATGATGTTCAAATTAAAATGGCCACTCGAAGATAGTACAAGTGATCTGACTGATGTAGCGATACCTAAACAATCAGAGTAGAGTTGGTAAACTGATGGAACGGTTAGCAATCGTGTTGTCTGAACTATCAAAATCCCACGAGACTTCTCACACTGAAGACTTTCACGAAATTGTCAGTTAGCATCGTCTTCTAATACATATAACCGTTGTCTATGGATACCATGGTCACTTGTCGGGACGCGAAGTGAGATGTTTTACCCTTTAACGTAACATTATATTTTATAAACTTTGATAATTAATGGAAAATTTTAGAAGAAATAAAATAATATCCACAACACGTGCTACAGCGCCTTTAAAAAGTCATAAATTGCATATCCCTTTAATAAGGCGAGATAAGAGAGTGAAATAGGATGTGTATGCTTCGTGTATCCTACAGCAATGACGCTTCAACGAATTAAATTCGAAGAAAATTCATTATACCGGGATCTTTTGTTAACTTAGTTTACTAATTGAGTTTTGAACTAACTGATTTTGTAATAGTGATTTAGACAACCCTAGCCTTTTGTGTTCGAATAAATCTGGGCAATTGAATGAATTGTGTAATCCTAACAAAACATACCCTTCTTATTACAAAATAGAATTATGTTTTTGGCTCAATTGAAAATTTGGTATGATTTGAAGATGATATTCACTTGTATACATTAAAGGCATGTGCTATGGTTTGTCTTGTTCCATACTGTGTCTAGAGTGTTTAATAATAATGGATTAGGTTCCTAATACTGAACCGATGCCAAAGCCTACGAGAATCAAATTAAATACAGTGTATTGAATCGACATCGTTGACTGGTTTCTAATGAAAAACACTAAGTAAGACGTATTGAAATGTATTTGAAATGGGCATGCACTGATTATTATTTAGACATATCAGGTATTCAAGGCACGGTAAGTGTGCCCCAGGACAAAGGTGTCTGTAGTAAACTGAACATTCATATACATTTGTATGTAACATTTACTCATCAAATGTTAAAGTTGGATGAGATGCAATTCCCATGGCTCTCTGTAGACTGATAGTTGCAACAACAATTCACAATTATCATTTGCGTAACATCATTACAGTTGACGGCAACTGGGGTTTCTGGGGTCCATGGGTTGAGCGCCCCTGTCCTGTGACTTGTGGAGGATTTGTTATTGATCGAGAGAGGACCAGGGCGTGTGACAGACCTGCACCCAGCATCGATGGAGCATTCTGTGCAAACCCTGCTTCTAGCAGGGATACGCAGACACTCATATGCAACGATGACCCATGTCAAGGTGGAACGTTTGTTTATCTTACAGTCACTGGAAAATTTGTCACACGAAAATGACGTTAAGATAACTGAAAGTGAAATCATTTTTGATGATTGGTAATGAAAAGTCTATTTCTAATTGATGTAAACTGTATTGGCTCTACGAGAGGATCTAATGTAATTCACTAAAGGATGTTATTCACTAAACGATGTCATTCACTAATCGATGTCATTCACTAAACGATGTCATTTAGGAGACGGTTTTAAACTAAATATGCGGGTGTTGAATAGAAATGAATACCGGAAATTTTACAAACGCAACTATTTATCTTATAAATGGATGTCATTCACTAATTGATGTCATTCACTAAACGATGTCATTCACTAATTGATGTCATTCACTAATGGATGTCATTCACGAAACGATGTCATTCACTAATGATGTCAATCATAGTTAGATTGCATTCACTACTAAAGAGCCATTTGAAAAACCGGTCCCCATAGTATAAGAGAGTCATATATGTGGTATTAAATACTTGACTCAACATATTGGAATATCGATTATTCAAAAAGTCAATGTCTAATATCATTGTTATTTTTAGATGAAAGTTACCAAATTCATGTTATGAAGATGAGAGCAATCTTGAATTTCAATCAATTTTTAAGCGGATTTTTGTATGATGTCTTAATCAATATGTTGGTGATAGGAAAATAGTTTTGTTCATATCTTAACAACGAATAAAGGATGTTGTTATTTAGAATTAAAACAACAGCATGTTGATCTATATAATTTGTACCGGTTCACGAGACAGGATCGGACATACAAGTGAATGAAAAAGTAAAAGACTAAACATCCAAAGGAGAAACTAAATGGGCATGTTTACTTTTAAAAATTATGAGCTATTCTGAATTTCAGTGGATGGCGGATGGACACCCTGGACCGAATGGTTGACGGAGCCTTGCTCTGTCACATGTGGGGGAGGAGTTCAGCACCAGAATCGGACAAGACGGTGTACCTTACCCCCTCCACTAAACGGGGGTTCTTCCTGTCCTGGTCGCGACACCGAAATCAACCTGCTCACATGCAACGAGAATCCTTGCACTGGTAATTTGACAACATCTACTTCATAATGTAATAAGATATTGAACATCTGAATGACACATCTTCCAAAAGATGAGAATAACAAATAAATAAATAAATAAATAAATAAATGAAATAGATAAAATTAATGGTCTTTAAAGTTTATAACCTTTTTAAAATTTAATTCATTCAAACAAATAAAAACTCGCATACATGTATACTAAAACTCCCTTGAAGACATTTTGGACTTCGTATCTTAAATAAGTAAAAATGTCATATTCTTGTCAGTTGACGGAGCGTGGTCGACCTGGAACGACTGGAGCATCCCAACCTGCCCTGTGACCTGTGGTGGAGCTGTGGTTCTCAGGGAGAGAATACGACGATGTAATAATCCGCCTCGTAACGGGGGAGCACCGTGTCCTGGAAACGATCGAGAAACTGAAAGTTTGACCTGCAAACCTGACAACTGCCCAGGTAGGTGTTCTAATTGTTATCAAGTTACTGAAACGCTGCTCAGGTAGGTGTTCTAATTGTTATCAAGTTACTGAAACGCTGCTCAGGTAGGTGTTCTGATTGTTATCTAGTACTGAAACGCTGCTCAGGTAGGTGTTCTGATTGTTATCTAGTACTGAAACTCTGCTCAGGTAGGAGTTCTAATTGTTATCAAGTTACTGAAACGCTTTCATATACAAAGTATGTTAACAAAAAGACCAACCATTTCATTAAACTGATGTGAATGTACCTTGTGCAAAAGAAATGATATAAATAGTTTAAAGTATTTATTTCCTATGACCCTATCACATTGCTGAAATAACCTTAAACAAATTATCTACGAAATTATCAAAACAAGCATAACCATCACCAAACGAACCACGGGGTCACCAACATTGATCCGTGTTTGTAACGTTGAACTATTTTGCGTCAGATAATGGATATTCTTAACATTTGATATTTGTACTTCAGTCGACGGAAACTGGTCCCCCTGGAACGACTGGTTCACTGGCGCTTGCTCAGTCACCTGTGGAGGAGGAACATTAGTGAGGACGAGAAGAAAGGTCTGCAACAGTCCACCACCTAGAGACGGCGGAGCATTCTGTCTAGGCTCTGATACAGAGACTCAAAGTTTGGACTGCAACACTAATCGTTGCATAGGTGACTATCTGTTCTAACTTACCTGTACCATACCTGGAATGCAGGGGTTGTTCGAGAGTGTAGCGGTTAGAAGGTGTCTAACATAACGGAGAGTGTAGCGGTTAGAAGGTGTCTAACATACGGGAGAGTGTAGCGGTTAGAAGGTGTCTAACATACGGGAGAGTGTAGCGGTTAGAAGGTGTCTAACATACGGGAGAGTGTAGCGGTTAGAAGGTGTCTAACATACGGGAGAGTGTAGCGGTTAGAAGGTGTCTAACATACGGGAGAGTGTAGCGGTTAGAAGGTGTCTAACATACGGGAGAGTGTAGCGGTTAGAAGGTGTCTAACATACGGGAGAGTGTAGCGATTAGAAGGTGTCTAACATACGGGAGAGTGTAGCGGTTAGAAGGTGTCTAACATACGGGAGAGTGTAGCGGTTAGAAGGTGTCTAACATACGGGAGAGTGTAGCGGTTAGAAGGTGTCTAACATACGGGAGAGTGTAGCGGTTAGAAGGTGTCTAACATACGGGAGAGTGTAGCGGTTAGAATGTGTCTAACATACGGGAGAGTGTAGCGGTTAGAAGGTGTCTAACATACGGGAGAGTGTAGCGGTTAGAAGGTGTCGAACATACGGGAGAGTGTAGCGGTTACAAGGTGTCTAACATACGGGAGAGTGTAGCGGTTAGAAGGTGTCTAACATACGGGAGAGTGTAGCGATTAGAAGGTGTCTAACATACGGGAGAGTGTAGCGGTTAGAAGGTGTCTAACATACGGGAGAGTGTAGCGGTTAGAAGGTGTCTAACATACGGGAGAGTGTAGCGGTTAGAAAGTGTCTAACATACGGGAGAGTGTAGCGGTTAGAAGGTGTCTAACATACGGGAGAGTGTAGCGGTTAGAAGGTGTCTAACATACGGGAGAGTGTAGCGGTTAGAAGGTGTCTAACATACGGGAGAGTGTAGCGGTTAGAAGGTGTCTAACATACGGGAATGACGATGATAAATAATGATATTGAGGATACTTATACCTCGTTGAATTCCACGCCACTAAGACTGCTCAAAGAGCACACACATTTGTGATGGTGTTGAATGCAATGAGGATCAAAGAAAAGTATGGGATCCGTTTAAATGGAGACTGTTCGAACTCGGCTTTATCATTTGTTCAACAATTTACCTATGCGACGGATCGATGATTAAGTAATAAACTTATTTGCCCATCAGCATTCATTCCTACGGTTGATGTTTGCAGTAGAATGAGTTAATTCAAAGTACAAATTATTAATATGTTGTGCTTTGTGTATGTGTTTTTGAACTTCCAAACTATAAATGTTCTTACAAATCACTTTTCTTTAAAAATCAATACACATCAAATCGTTGCTATCGAATACGAAATTCCATACCAACATACATATTTCACTCATTGAACTTTTTGAACTCGTTTTTTTAACTTTACATTCATAATACAGTATGTGTCAGTAAAACACAGAATATTGCTATACATCTATCGCCCAACAATTCATACTTATAAAAAAAATTAAGTATTCGGGTTATATAGATATTGAAGTATACTTAAGTAGATTTTTCATATTCACTATCCAGTTTGAGTAAAAGAATGGACTGATTAAATGTGTCATCTTCCAACGTTCAATACTTCTAAATTGAATTTGAAGAAACAGGTTCTTAATGTGGACGGAACATAGTGAAATCATAACTCATCATGAGTCGTCCATTACAGTTGACGGCAACTGGGGTTTCTGGGGTCCATGGGTTGAGCCCTCCTGTCCCGTAACTTGTGGAGGAGATGTTATTGTTCGAGAGAGGATCAGGGCGTGTGACAGACCTGCACCCAGCATCGATGGAGCATTCTGTGCAAACCCTGCTTCTAGCAGGGATACGCAGACACTCAGGTGCAACGATGACCCATGTCCAGGTAGAAACGTTTGTCTATCTTACAGTCACAACAGTCACTTCAGTCACTTCAGATAGTTGAAAATCAAATCTTTTAACGTGTAACGAGTTGTACGGAACCTCCCTTGTCGAGGTGTTAACATGCACTGCAGATTATCAATAACTGTCATGGTCAAACTCCTTTGGCCACATATTTTAAAGTTGCTACATTCAAAGCATATTCTTTATGCCAGTGTGCCCATATGTGTAATTATCAATGTTCATTTGTTTCAATGTTTGGTTTCACCTTATTTTTTAATTTCAAAATATGAATTCAAGTAAGTGTGACAGATAAAGACGAAGAGGACATGTTGGGGTATAATCTTACAGCTACGAGGCATATTATTAACATACGCAGCTATATCTTGCTATCTTGCTTTTTAAGTCAATGGAACATGGTCCTTATGGACTGAGTGGGCCGCTGATACTTGCTCTGCCACCTGTGGAGGGGGAATAGCGGTGAGGAGGAGGTTTCACTTTTGTACCAACCCAGCACCTTCAGCTGGCGGTGCTCCGTGTCCAGGGGCTGGCACAGACATAGACCAGATTGACTGTAACGAGAATCCATGTCCAGGTTGGTACACTGACTCCTTTATAGCACGTGCGTGCTCCAGGGTATACCTGAGATGAAGTTGAGCAAACATGGACGCGCTTTATCATCGGATGGATGGTCTGATTCGTGCTTGCATTGTCTGAAGAGTTGAACCTTTGGGTTGAGTAACATGTTTGATCATCAGACGAGAAACTTTAGATTTGTTAACCTTATAAAATGCATTAAGTAAAACCTGAATAGATATTTCTATTTTTGCAAGATATGTCAAATATCAGACTGTTAATGTCGTATAGAATATTGGTTGAAGTTGGGTTATCTAGTGCTAAATTACTTTAAAGCGAGTGTATAAGCTATAATGACGACTGGTATATCACTGCAGGGAGAAATATCAGAAATTAAGGTTTGCTACGCTTGGCTACGCTGAGTCCTTGGTGTGATTTGAATCCCGTATTTGATTCATTGTCGAACTTATCACTCCTATACGTGATAAAATATTGACTCATCCTGTTTGACAGTAAATTGGTGTGCGGTCAGTGTTCTCCTACATAACCAAAGTGGCATTAAACTGGTATCCTCACTTTTATATGTAGACCTCCAGTTAAGCTAAATGGTGAAGAGACAATACAATATGCAAAATCTATGATTACACATATACATGTAGCTCTCTTCAACAAGAGAGTTAAGCTCTGATGCCTAAAATGAACTGTTCAGCACTACCGGTATAATATATCCTCTTTAAAATGTAAATAAAATGTAAATTAATTGTATGCACATGTTATTCTTTGTACTCTCCTTTGGAGGAATAAAAGAGTCTCTATATATACGTGACAAAATGGACTGCTCCTGTTTGACAGTTAATGGGGTGTGGTCTCCCTGGGGCGGCTGGACTAACCCCGTGTGTCCGGTGACGTGCGGTGGAGCGAACGTGACGAGACGGAGAGAGCGGACATGTAACAACCCGCCCTCCAGCAATGGTGGAGACGTGTGCCCGGGCAATGATTTCGAAGAGGAAACACTGTTGTGCAGGACTAACAGATGTCCACGTATGTTTAATTACCTTCACTTTGGACGATTTATAGTAAAACGTCAGTTTCAATGTGAAAAAGTTGCGACTCTGAATATTGAATGTTGATGGAATCATGTTGAATGTTGATGGAATCATGTTGAATGTTGATGGAATCATGTTGAATGTTGATGGAATCATGTTGAATGTTGATGGAATCATGTTGAATCTATCCGTGTGCCACCATGCAGTTCTCTATGATTACTGACATTGCGTATAATAATTAAATGTTTAGTATAGAGTTGACGCTACGCTAACATTGTGAATGGTTTTAAATTGTAGTTGATGGAATAACAACGTCATTAACTGAACAATCGTTTTGAATTGTAGTTGATGGAAATTGGGCCCTGTGGAATCAATGGAGTGAGGGTTCCTGTTCTGTGTCTTGTGGAACCGGAAGTCTACGGCGCACAAGAAGCCGCACATGCACCAATCCGCCTCCACTCCTGTTCGGCAGACCCTGTCCCGGACCTGACACCGACAGTGACACTCGAATATGTGTAGCAGCTTCCTGTCCAGGTACACCGGTTTATGCTATGGGCAAACATTTGACATTTATCATTCTAGATTTACTACCGACATGTTATTATATACAGTCACAATTATACAGTCTGGTACAGATGCTCATTCTGATGCTAAACATTGTGTTGCTTACTCACGTACAGGTCCATAGGTTGATATTGTGAGATTACAATAACGTTTGACATGCATTATTCTAGATTTAGAATAAAATACACTTGCTCAAACGATGAGCACTTATCATTGTTTAGAGGAGCAATGTTGTAAACCATTAGTTGTTCTAATAAGTGCACTAAAGCTGTGTTTTTCCAACACCAAAGGGGTAATACTGATCTACCATGAAGTCTGAATAGAATATTTCATACACTCGGGTACATCATAGACAACATTAGGCAAGGTACACAAAAGACAACAATAAGCAAGGCACACACTGGACAACAATAAGCAAGTTACACACTGGACAACAATAGGCAAGTTACACACTGGACAACAATAGGCAAGGGTACCAGTTAGAGAACAATGGGCACGGTACACGCCAAACAGCAATAGGCAAGGTACACACTAGAGAACAATAGGCAAGGTACACACTCGAGAACAATAGTCAAGGGTACACGCTAGACAACAATAGTCAAGGGTACACGCTAGACAACAATAGGCAAGGTACACCCAAGACAACAATAGGCGAACACTAGACAACACTACGTTATAAGACAGACAGACAGACAGACAGACAGAATGACTTTATTTCGACTTGGGCCTTTAAGACCCCTCATCGGATGTTACAAGAATAAAGCTGGGTGTGGGTACATGGCTATACATGGGGAAGAACTGACTTGTATAGTTGTGTACAACGCTTCTTATTACATAAGCTTATATATTTACTAACCTTTATTACATGAGTTTTGTTGTGATTTGTTAATAATTCTATTAACTTGTAAACACTCGGCCATTTCCAATAGTAGGGGTGAATGAGATTGGTTCGTTCAACATGATATGATGGGCACTGCAACATGAAGTGGTATTCATCTTCGATTTCCTGAACCTTTTGTACATTTAAACAATATTTACAGAATCTTTCACACTTTGGGGTATTTAAATACCTTCCAATTTCAATTTGCAGCTGATGACTTGATGTTCGTAATTTGCAGAGAGCTGACTTGGAGGGTCTTGTACAGACTATATCTAGATATGGTTCATAATGCAGATCCGTTTTGATAGTTTTGTAGAGAGACATATTGTTGCTGTTTTCTATATCACTTCTCCATTTCTCCGTGAAGGCATCTACCAATCTTTGCTTAAAAATGGCTAGAAATACATTATTGTCAACACAAGAGGGGTTATCCCAGACATATAAAAAACCGTTTTCACTCAATAATTTCTTGACATTAGCCGCCCAGGTATTACCGCTATCGACAGAGATATTATGTAGTGTGTTCAGGATACAGTTAGAAGAGTTCCGCACCTTGAACCAGTACGATATCACACGTACGCACCTGTTGATATAGAGGGGATATCTGCCGAGCTCTCCATAAACAGCTGCGTTGCAGGCTTTACTATGTACATTAAGAATCCTTTTCAAAAACTTTAGATGTATCCTCTCAATTTCATTTGCTTTGATATAGCCCCAAATTTCACATCCATAGCTCATTGTAGATGCGACGAATGCGTCGAACAACTGGCACTTGGTTTTTGGTGTGAAGTCAAGATTTCTCAGTATTTGTAATAGTACGTTCATCGCTTCAGACCTTTACCAGCCAAAGTCTTTGTAGACATAGTTAGAGAACCGTTATAATTGATGATATTACCAAGGTAGTTAAAGTGATTCACTGTTTCCAGCTGGCTCTCACCATACATCCACGCCTCGTTAGGTTTCAACTTTCCATCTTTCCGAAAAACCATAACTTTTGTTTTGTTAACATTGACGTTAAGACCCCATGTTTCGCAGTACTCGTACAATATATCCAGCGATGTTTGGAGACCTTCATGTGTTTCAGAGAGCAAGACCATATCATCTGCGAAAAGTATAAGCATGATTTGTAGATACTCCAACAGAAAACCGCTATCCATACCTTCTTGTAAGGCTGATTCCAGATCCTCTATGTATAGTGAGAAGAGAATGGGTGACAGAACCTCACCCTGCTTTATACCGACATCACAATTAAATAACGTCGACAGCTCTCCATTCAGCTTCACACAGGATTTCACCTGACTATACATCGACTGTATCACTGAAAGCATTTTTCCGCGAACACCACATCTATGCAACTTGAACATCAGTGAATTCCTTTGTATGGTATCAAATGCCTTAGTTATAAGTCAGCAAAAAGCTTCCTGTTACCTATGTCCTTTATTATCCACACCACACGTCACTGTATTCACGGCACTTTCCTATCACTTTGGGAAATGTCCCACCATTTCCTGACTATATTGATCGGTGCTCTCTCTCTAGCTTATTATCCGTTGAGGATGACCATTATTAAAGGCTAGACTTATAAAAAAATGAACTGCTTTCTCCGCATCTAGTGGATGGATTCTGGTCCAACTGGAACGAGTGGGTCGTGGACCCCTGCCGTGTCAGCTGCGGGGGAGCGGAGACAAGACAGGTGAGAAGTCGAGTGTGTGACAACCCACGAGCACAGAATGGAGGTATACCTTGTCCAGGACAGACTACTGAAACCGGGACAACCATGTGTAACACCGACGCTTGTCCAGGTGAGTGACCTCTCCTCTGTCCGTTTGTACCTTGATGATGATCGTGTTTCGTAAAAGACCGCTAAAGGGGATATATATCAGTGTCTACATTACTAGAAGAGTAAAAAAGGTCTTATCTGTTTTTTCTTTTGCGGTTGAGTGTACACCGAAATGAATTTCATTAAAGGTAATGATTCGTTCTGTCCACTGGTTCAATTAGCCGTTTAAATTTACCCTGTTCATATGTTCCTCCGACTGCTCGTGCTGATTAATTGAAGGGCTAGAAACGCAGAACACTGCCAATTCGCCTTTTCTTTTGAAAATAAATGTAAAAATAAAACTCTTACGAATATCTAAGTTGGTCAAGTACAAATCATAATAACCGTTTTGATTTAACGTTAAATTATTTCATTCGGTGTACCTTCTGGTACCTGGCGTGACTAAAGCATTCAGGAAAGAACTATTCAGTTAACTTTTCCAAATAGAATTTGCTTATTTTGTGAAAACGTTGGGCAGCTTGAAGAGTCAACTGTCGTTAGTGTTGGGCTTAGGCTCCATCTCGTTCGATAGCGTAATGGTGATTGTAGCAGTTGATAGTGTATACGAACATAGACTTTAAGAGGAGTTGGAATGCTTAATGTACACACATATATATATATATATATTATATATGGTGTTTTCATTCGATATAAGAAAAACGGAAAGTTGACTCCATTATTGGAAAATTCAAGGTACATCCATTGTGTTGTTGGAGGTCACCTATTGCAAACGTTATAAATGGTGTTACTTTATCGAGAAGTACCGACTGTTACCGAAAACTACCATTTTTATGATAGTAGACTGAGAATATTGACGATATGAAGGTAAAAGTAGTGATTTCTGATCGAAAACTGGACAATGGACAGCGTGTGGCGCGCGTCAATGAGTCAAACGTAATTTTGGAATTATTTATAACAGACAAATAGACAAATTTGAGTTGATTATGTTTAATAGGTCACATAACTACTGTGCAAGTAAATGGGACGTGCAGTTTCGGTTTCTGCACATGCATAATGATGTTACTCAATTTTAATTGCAAACTAGTAATTGTAAAATATTTGGCGATTGGGGATAAATATGCAAGCTGAGTGAATTTATTTATTTATTTTTTTCAAATTTCCCATTTATAATGATAGTTTATGCCATTTAAACTTACTTTAGACGGTAAAACATCTTATTACACAAACCAATTACCCGTAGTGGTAATAACGGTGTTGCTTATAAAGCAAAAATTGCATGACGGCCATTTTATTGTGAACACATTTGATTATTTCGAATGACAAAAAACGATTTCCATGGCTTTAGGGAACCATGTACACTCATTTTGTAACTTGATTTTCCGAAGAGAGCAAGGTGTTTTACTATTGGGGAGATTATTTTTCAACTACATTTCATCGACTTATTTCAGCCAAAAAACGTGCTAAGATAAGATAAGATAAGATAATATTTATTGTCCCAAAAGGGAAATTTGTTGTGTATAATTACAATTCTCCAGCATACAAAACATACAAATATCATTCAAAACAATACATATTAACACAGTTTACAGAGACTAGAATATGCTATAGATGAAAGTGTTTATCGTGAAACATTGCACTTATCAGAATTTATTTCTCTAATGGTGCAAGGAATGAATGATTGGCGAAACCTGTTTGTTCTAAAAGTCGGCATTCGCAGTCTACGCCCAGAAGGAAGTATTGAATATTCCGAAAAAAGAGGATGCGTAGAATCACCTAAAATCACCTACTGCCCCTTTAAAGCCAAATAAAATTTTATGAAACACACTGGATGAACCTGTAGGTCCATTTTGAATGTCAACTGGAAATCAACTTTAGTATCTGATGTACACAGTTTAAGATTGTATACAGTTGATAGATGGCACATTGTGTTCCTAGTACCCAGTTTGAGGATGTGCGCTCAATGTAATCGCAATTTGCTTTCAGTAAATGGACTATGGTCCGAATGGGAGCCATGGATCCAGTCGACGTGCTCTGCAACCTGTGGAGGAGGTAGCAGAAACAGGTTCAGAGTCAAGAGCTGCAACTCCCCCGCACCTAGTCCAGGTGGATTTTACTGTGAGGGGCGAGGCTTCGAAGTGGAGACGGAATCCTGTGGAAACGAAGCCTGTCGTGGTATGTTCAAGTAATACATAGTCTCTTAAAAATAACGATGGTACATTTTTTTATGTTTAGCTTATCAATGAACTGATAAAAAGCTGCCACGCGCTAAGACATTATATTCTGATTTATTATTTATTCTTATTCTGTTTATATTTAGTTGACATTCGTTTCAGATATGTCTCACGGTGTTTTTATCCATTATTTGCAATTGTCTACAGTTGATGGAGGTTTCTCGCCCTGGTCGGGCTGGACCGAGGGAGATTGCTCACAGCCCTGCGGGGGCGGGACTCTCAGAGCGACGAGATCAAGAACATGCACGAACCCGTTACCGGAGAACGGAGGGAGGGTGTGTGAGGGATCCTTCGATGACCAGCAAGATCGGGACTGCAATACAAAGCTTTGTCCAGGTATGAATCCACTCTCTTCTATCTTTCTCCCAGGGGTTGAACTGTACTATGGCTGATTATTTGTAGTAGTTCTAAGGTGTTGTTACAAGCACGTATAAAGGGAGTTTGTTTATTATATCCATCTATTGCAGATTGATACTGACCAATCACATTATTCAGTTACTAAAAGGGGTGGTTCTATCGGCAGTATCCGCCCTGTTGTCGAGAAGTGCTGACTGTTACTAATGATAGTCGACTCAGTATAGTGATGATATTAACGTTAAAGTAGTGATTTCTGATCGCAAACCAGACAATGTACCGCGATTGAAGCGCGTCGATTAGGCAAACGCAATTTTGGAAACTTACAGACAAAAGCTCAAAGTTGGGTTGATAGTGTTTAAAAGGTCATATAACTTTTTAATGGGTCGTGTAGTTTCGTCTTTCTCCTCATGTACAATGATGTTACCTGACAACAATTGGAAACTGTTCATTGATGTTTTTGGTGGTTTGGAATGAATACGCAAGTTGAGTGAAATTATTTGAAGTGAGATCAGCATAAATTCTATTTTGGCACGTATTAAAGGCAAATTGAATATCATGAAACAAAATGTATGCATCTTTTATGGATGGGCGCTAGTGTTAATCAAATTAGGAAATATGAAATAATCAAAACCCTCAGGAATATCTTCATCTGGCTTCTGTTAAAAGTATGAATTTATAACTAATTTGTCTCGACAGAAATGTCCCCTAAAATTTCGTTTCCCCCCAAAATACACCAATAGAACCCTGACTTGAAGCAGCGCGTATATAAATTAGATGCTTGGAGCCCATCGGGGACATTTTCAATTTAAGGGCACCTATTATGAGAGGGTCATTTTATTATACAAAGTTGTTTTTTTTTTAAATTAAGTTCCTTTTAAATGTTGAAAAGATTACAGAAAGTCAGCTTAATGATTTTTCAACTCTAGGGATATTAAACGTGTTTGTGAATGGAATGAAGACAACTTGTTGTTGACATATAATAACACCGTTAATGTCACCATCACTAGCTAAATAGATAAAGTAGATATTCTTCCGAAATGTCGCAAACTATTGGTTGATTAGTTTAGTTTCATGTTATGGAAATCTAGAAAATGGGATGTGATATTTATATATATATCTAAACAAAGTAACGTGTACTAAATCTTTGTAAAGTTCTACATTTTCAGAATGTAAGATATTGCAACCAAAATGCTTCAGCCACTAAAATCTGCTTATTATTTTAACCCAGATCTAGCCATTGTTGATGTATTTTTCCTCACACGGTTTAGTTACTGAATGCCGGTTGAAGATTACATATTACATTTCGAGTGTGGTTGTAAGAGATCGTCACATTCAGTGTCCTGTTCAAGTGACGCATTTCTCATTTCAATAATCATGTTTCCACCTTTCTCATTGAGTCTTAAACAAGTTTTTAACAAGTTCAGGTGATCATCGCAAACAATACTCCAACTTCCAAACGCAAGGCATAACTTTTGCCAGTTTGCATTACTTGCTGATTTAACCCTTGCGGTATTTCCCTCGCTTTGTTGTGTCAAGACAGTGAATCGCTGCACCAGAAATGCATAGCCGGCCTGTATTTCTAACCACAGATTTTGTAAGGAAATACTGCAAGGCCTAAATCAGCCAGTAATGGAGACTGGCAAGAGTTATGCCTTGACAATATGTTGACAATACTCCTGCTGCAAACTTACCCCGTTGCGTTATTAAACCAGCACGTGAACTCGTCATCGCCATGCACATGTTGTGTTTCTGTTCAGTTGATGGCAACTGGACGCCCTGGAACGAGTGGACCGCGTCCGACTGCCCGCTCACTTGTGGAGGGTCACAGCAGTTTAGAAGACGGACAAAATTCTGTGTTAACCCACCACCAGCGAATGATGGCGCACCCTGCCAAGGATCCGACACCGACACAGAACTGGTGCCATGTGGGGAGGGACCATGTCCAGGTTAAATATTCTGCTGATTCTGTTTTGAAAAGTTGTACAAGTATCTAGTAACGAATATTCCAAAGTTCAAAAAGACACAGAGTCCTATTCACTAAGGCCAGAGACCATATGTTGATATATTCACTCCAACCAGAGACTATATGTTGATATATTTACTCCAACCAGAGACCATATGTTGATATATTTACTCCAACCAGAGACCATATGTTGATATATTCACTCCAACCAGAGACCATATGTTGATATATTCACTCCAACCAGAGACCATATGTTTATATATTTACTTCAACCAGAGACCATATGTTGATATATTCACTCCAACCAGAGACCATGTGTTGATATAATCACGCAAACCAGAGACCATTGTTGATATATTCAATCTATTGTCTCTGCTCCAACATAGCATCACATTGTCATTCCTTTTCTTCTCGTTTAGTTCATATGTATGTTTAATAAAATAAAAAAGGAGTTTTACTAGTATTTTAATACAGTGGGATTCAGTTGGTTAGTTTGTCAAATAACTAATAAAGGGATAAGATTTCTTGCTATTATTATACCAGATGTTGGAGACTGGTCCAATTGAGAGACACTCACAAAGGACAACGTCGTGTTGATTTGTCTTTAAAGTATACATCTGCAGCTAATACAAGTGCACTGCAACTGGTATGATTTCAGTCGGTGAATGTCGGTACCTTAAATTCAGGCGACAATAAACACTTGAAGCTCATGTTCAATTTATGATTAAGCTGTCTCTATGAACTATACCTGTGCGAGTGAATTGACACACGTTGTTATAATTTCAGTGGACGGAGCTTGGTCCAGCTGGATGACCTTGATCTCCGCGCCTTGTACAGTTACCTGCGATGGAGGCCGAGCGTTCCGTCTGAGCCGGCGTCAGTGTAACGACCCCCCTCCGTCTGGTGGGGGAGCACCGTGTCCTGGAGATGATGTCGCTGTTGCGTTTGATCCGTGTAACGATATCCCGTGCCCAGGTGAGGCCTGAATTCATAAAGACAGGCGATAACATTAAGCACCGATCTCACATTGCTCATTTTTAATTATTATGTATTTATTCCCACGGTAACGAGTTTCGTTTTGAGTTCTATACAGGGATAGATTTTAACACTTTTCATTTTATATTTCCCAAAATTTGCATATGTATAACCAAGTAGTAAGAGGTGGCTATTGACATTTTCTAATTTGAAAAAAAACCTTCTTTTTTTCATTTCCATGGAAACGATTTGTATCGGGATTGGTTTGTTTCCAGCTCACTCGAAAACTGTTTAATATACTGTATATCATTTTTAATGTCTAAACTACAGGCCGTAAAAGGTTTCGAAATTTCCAAATCCGCTGTTTTTGTTTCGTTGAAATGACTGAGACATAAGGTTTTAATATCTGTTTTTGTGCAAATTAACTTCTGTACATGTACATGCGAGAACCTGAACTCACTCCACTCAACAGTTGTATTAGTAGGTTTTATTGATATCACAAACAGTCTTGAACTGAACAATCTTTAATTCAAAAATCAAACTTTTACTTCATGTATTTAATGTAATTTAATTTACGTCTAGGCCGCCTTTCACAAAGCTACCTTTACATAGGTCAACCTTAACGCCATTCCATAACATTGAACTAAGGTTAGCTTAGTGACTTTCGATCATCTTAGTGCTTTGCCTGGTATACAAAAATACACGTACGTCTACCATGCACGATGTGTTAAGGTCAAATCCTATCAGGTACAACTACCGGCCTGCTTGCTTCTGTCATCTCAGCTAGTCGAGACCACACGTTTGTACGTTGAATTAACACAAGGAACCTGTTATACTCAGTTGACGGCCAGTGGTCACCGTGGACGGAGTGGGATGACCCAGCTTGTCCAGTGTCCTGTGGCAGTCTGTCAGCGACTGCTAGGAGGACTAGGTACCGGCAGTGCAACGCCCCACCACCCTCCAACAACGGAGCGTTCTGCCCCGGCTCAGGCCTTGACAATGACTTTCCCCCATGTGGGAGAGATCCTTGCCCATGTGAGACCATCACTTTTCTTATACAGTAATGAAAAATTATACAGCTTTACATATCAATTATGCAGGCCTTGACAATGACTTTCCCCCATGTGGGAGAGATCCTTGCCCATGTGAGACCATCACTTTTCTTATACATTAATGAAAAATTATACAGCTTTACATATCAATTATGCAGGCCTTGACAATGACTTTCCCCCATGTGGGAGAGATCCTTGCCCATGTGAGACCATTACTTTTCTTTTACATTAATGATAAATTATACATTATCAATTATGATCCAACGTTTCAATGAGAATTTGTTTTTTAAACTTCTGAATAACTGTTTGTAATACATGCCATTCATTCATGCCACATTGAACAAATATTACATTGTTACATTTGGAATAACATTACCTTCAATAGTAAAACATCTTTCGGGCTGATCGATTCCCTTGCGGGATTCGTACCCACACCCTCAGAGTCAGGCACCTAACTGACCGTACCAACAGCTTACCATACGACCTCGAGCGACACAGCTCGAAAAAGTACAAGAATGTGTTCTATTGTAGGTAGTGTTATCCCAAATGTAACAATGTTAGACATAATACATATGTTAATCACTTATATGACCATCCGAAATACACCAAATTGAACTTCAAAGAGGAAATAATGTTCTTCAATTATCCTGAGAAACGTTAAGGTGCATATGGGTATACTGAGCCTAGCTATATTACACACATAAATAATTTCGCGTGTGTGTGTCTAGGAACCGACGGTGTAAGATAAGGAACCAATTCAAGATGTTCTTGTTCTAGTGGACGGTCAGTGGTCCCCGTGGGATGAATGGTCAAACCCCCCGTGCCCAGTGTCGTGTGGACGGTCAGTGCGAGTGAGGTTGAGGAGGAGACGTTGCGACAGCCCCCTCCCCCAGGGAGGCTCCAGTTGCCCCGGCTCTGATACTGACGTAGAGGAACTCCCTTGTGGAGAGGACGAATGTCCTAGTAAGAAGTTATCTTGCAAACATCCCAGTTTTCAATTTGTAATTGTAGTATAGATATTATTACACAATGATTTAATATCACACAGAATGTTTTTTTAAACCGCCTTGTATTTTGTTCCGCCTTAGATCGTGAAATATGTAATATGTATATCGAATTATGGTCTTTCGTACTGTAAATCGTCGATTTAGTTTGAATTGAATTATTTGCTATTCAGTTATTTAGTAGAGGTTTCAGTTGGTTTTCACGCCACGTTATATTTTTTTGAAAATCTGGAATACATTTGTGCACCATGCTCCCCATCACCTGTAAGTATTACTAATTACGTGAACATTTGCCTATTCACCTGGTCACATAATCGTTTGGGGATGAGGTTGTTTAACAAACTGATAAAAAATATCTGATATGTCGTCCACACAAATCCAATAATTTTAGAAACGGTGAAAGCGATATTTCTTCAAGAATGACAGCTATGTAAGCCAATTCCTGACGGAACTCCGTGTTGTGCCCACAGTTCATGGCGGCTGGTCCGACTGGGACGAGTACATTGTGCCAGGCTGCCCTGTATCCTGTGGAGGGGGCATAGTGACTCGAACCAGGAGACGGCGGTGTGACTCGCCCGCCCCGAGAGGTATCGGGGACACCTGTCCGGGGTCCGGCGTCGAGTCCGACACAATTAGCTGCGGCAACGACCCCTGTCCAAGTAAGTAATGTATACTAAACGACACACACCTATGCAGGTATGACTCAAGTTATTCATGTCAAGTCCATTCTATCAACAGCAGCAACGACCCTGTCCAGGTAAGTAATGTATACTTAACGACACAAACCTCTGCAGTTATGACTCAAATTGGTCATGTCAACACCATTACAATCGACTGCAGCAATGACCCATGGTGGAGTAAGTAATTTGAATCATGTCAACGCCATTACAATCGACTGCAGCAATGACCCATGGTGGAGTAAGTAATTTGAATCATGTCAACGCCATTACAATCGACTACAGCAATGGCCCATGGCCAATGGTGGAGTAAGTAATTTGAATCATGTCAACGCCATTACAATCGACTGCAGCAATGGCCCATGGTGGAGTAAGTAATTTGAATCATGTCAACGCCATTACAATGGACTGCAGCAATGGCCAATGTCAAATTAAGTATTATTTGAATTCAAACAACCCCAGTACAATGGGATGCAGTAATGACCCATGTCAAAGTAAGTTATTTAAATCGATAAGACTAAAAACAAATGAAACATTTCGATCTTTAAGGTTCGACCCCAAGTGAATATGTTGCTGATGAGTTGAATGATGACCCCATACCAGAGTGCAATGTAGAGCACATGATATCAGCTAGCATCGTTTGATGTTACACCATACTACTGACGTCTACAACTAGACACAGTTACACTTGCTTGGATATATATATCAGTACAATATGTTTTGGTCTATGGGTCTTACATTCACTTCCCAAAGAGTTACTCCCTTCAGATTTCCGTTAGGGAGTAACCTCTGTGGGAAGAGAATGTGGGTACCAAAGTGTTTCACTGATGAGCCACAGGGTTTCATTGTGTTCGCTATATCTCTATATCATATTGGCGAAATTTAAAATCTGCCAAGATCGATTAAAAACGGTTTTATCCTCTTTCTCTGCAGTCCACGGGCAGTGGTCGGATTGGTCAGTCTGGAACGATCCCGGATGTGACCGCCCGTGCGGCAGTATGTTGACAAGGGCTATTGTACGAAGACGCGAATGCAACAACCCAGCGCCCTTGTTCAACGGTAACCAGTGTGTTGGTATCGATAACGAGTCCTTCACAATGAACTGCGGTCTACCTCACTGCCCAGGTAATATAATGTTAAAATGGTTTATACAGAATTTGATTTTGTTTCAATTGTTGAAAGCCATTTTGTTTTCATTTTTTTTTAAAATGTTGCGATTCCGTTTTGTTTAAAATGCGTGTATGTCAATGGTGTCAATAATATGTTTATTCGAGTATGTTCTTGATTGAAACCTTCTTTTAGTTGCTTTTGGGGGTAATGATTAAAATGTTTTAGTGCCCCAGATCTTCTTTAATTACTTTATAGTTCAAACTTGTTTTCAAGTTTAATATAATTGTTTTATTACATCTTCTGTAATATTTTGGCAAAGTGCATCTAATGTTCACTGTACTAGTATTGGTTATTCGACTAGCCAAACGATAATTTTGTGCAATACACATAAAGTCATTACATTTAATGGTTTATTTCTTCTAAAAAACATTTGCTTGTTTGTTTCAGGTTATGTAGAAGGTAAGTGTGATTTTAATTTATATTATTTTTTTTTATGAAAATGTGTTTTTACAATATAAAATCACAAAGATAATGGTTGAATTGTAACTAACGTAAAGCATTATCACATATCATGAAAATTATAAAATTTCAAAGAAGTTTTTAATTATAAAAAAATATCACCACATGTGACAAACAACCACGGAAGGAACTGTTTCATGAAGGAATGTACAATGAGTAGAATAATAATCCGTCAATATTTAAAAATAACTCAATAATAACTCGTGTTGCAAGGTATTTGCATGAATACTGAAAACTTTGGCGGAGTGGGCTATGCGCTTCACCCCGAGGACTGCGACAAGTACATCCAGTGTTACTTCAACGTCACCACGGAGGTGTCCGGCATTGTCCGCTCTTGTCCCTTCGGCTACTACTGGGACCCGGACACACTGCGCTGTGACCACTCCTGGAAGGTCAAGTGTCTCAAAGGTACTCAGTGTATAGTGTCTGTATTGGAGTGACTTGTACTGCAATTGATTATGAATAACCTTGAATTGTTATTTTGAAAACAAATCAGGTGAATCTGAGAAAGAAAGACAGACAGACAGACATAGGTACAGGGGAGACAGAAATAGATTGCACCTTGAATAAAATTCAATTTGAATGGTTTTAAGATTTTGATCTTGTGGAAGTTTTTAATCTGTAGGAAGACCCATTTTGTGATCTCTTTTTTTGTGTGTACACCAGGCATTCGCCTATATCGGGGTAAAGCTATCCAAGAACAACATTAATTTAAATGTAATTATTATTCATCTGCTTCATGAGTATACATGATGTACCCTTTCTTAATTTGTGTGTAAGTTTTCCAACGTCCTACATTAAAACGAACCTCTCTAAACTCAAAAGAACATTCGCATAACGATTTAATACCTTTCTTGCAGAAAAATGCAACGATCCAGAATGTACAACAATATACGACATGGAAGGCAGCTGCCGCGCATACTGGGCGTGTGAGAACGGCTCGTCCATAGCTCAGTGCTGTGACCGGGAATTCCGTTTCGTGCCGGGGAGGGGCTGCATGCCCGACCCCTACTGCAACGACGAGTGCCCGGGACCATGCATCAACGGCAAGGGTGAGCTTCATAAAAAAGGACATAATCTTGCCTCGTGTTTCACGTGACGATTTGATACGCACATGAAGGCATACAATGTTTCGTCATAAAAAACCCTCTTCAGTTTCCACCGTTTCCACGATAATTAGTTAGTGAAGACTATTAAAAAGTGAACTGCTTATTTTCAAATTTACAATTATTTGTTGTGCAACACGGTGAGCCTGGTGAAGGAGTTCAACATTTTATTTAGCATATCACTATATATAGAAACATCAGTTTTACACAATACCATTATGATTATAAAACCGAATAGGTTTTCGACGTTTCTTAAGATATGATATAAGAACACAAGTTGATGATTTAATTTCGGCGTGCAGAAACACACTGTAAAGCAAACCATTTATTGGTACATGCTTATCCTTGTTTGTAAATAGTGTAAACCAATGGTCATCAGTATGTATGATTCTTGTATCTTTTACACTCGCCGTCTTTTACAATTTGTTGTTGATTATATGAAGCTCGGCACATAATTCAATCCATCCGTCGACGGGTAAAACGCTAAGGCAATTAATGTATACTAAACTACTTCAATGGATTATTATGGATTGTATGTTCTCGAAACCCTATTGGCTTTTCTTAAAAAAAACTATATCAGACAAACATTTCGGATTGAGATAAGATCAACAATATTGAGATATTTTAAGGTGTCCTTTCGGCCTAATGATGTCCGGTGTTGTATTTCATATCTTTGTTGAATTTATCATATGTGTGACACTGACATAAACTACTACTGTTATTATTATTGTAATTATATTTCGTGTTGTAGACGTGTGTGACAGGATCCCTACAGGACGGCAGGCGAGCACATACAACAACCTCCAGGCCAACTTCCAGCTGTTGATCGGAAACCTAGGGTGGGCAGCGGGCACCTGTACCGCCCCCAGGAGTGTATACGACATGGTCAAGTGCGACTGTGTGGAACCCCTGCCCTGTAAGTATCTTTATGGGCATGCTTTATTACAATATTTGTTTGTATTAATTTACGTGCATATGACTATTCACATGTTCCAGAATTAGGTAGCTAGATGTCAGTAGTGAGTGTTTGAACATCTTGATTAAATTGTTTACTATATTTCACATATAGGTCATGGATTACGCAGGTGCCATAAATACTTAGTTAGTCTTTCAAAGAAGTGTGAGTGACAGATGCTGTTTGTAAGAAAGGAACGTGTTCATCTTCTTTATGCACCAAGGGAGTAGGTACCTGATACAACATCTCTTTCTCTTTGACAGCATGCTTCAATACCATCTTCGACGACTTCAGTAATGTCCAAACTCGTGATACAATTGGCAGTGTCAACATAGACACTGTAAACAGGATGGCGACGTTCAGTGGGGACGGTAGTCTCACATACACCAACGTGGGTGACAGAGGGTCACGGATCTCCACCCTGATGTTCAGTTACAGACAGAACCTGTTCAACTCAGACGCTACCCAGGTCCTGGCGTCCTCCACCTACTGCAGGGACTGCGAGAACGCCAGCTCCATCGCCGTCACCTTGGGCAGTGACGTCCTCAACGTCGACATCAAAACCATGTCCGGAGGCATTGTACGAGCGCCGATATCTACACTGGTAAGACACGGCTGCTTCTTACTTTATGTGCATGTCTTTTAGTTTACTAGTTTAAACTTTTTCGGCACAAAACATTTAGAAATTGAGATTTGTATCCTTTTGTTTTGCGAATGAATATGAAAGTGTTAATTGTGTTTCACCAAATTCCCTCCTAAGTCACACCTCGAGCCAGTCTCCACTGACGGCGTATTTAAGCCATGTTGCATTTCACCAACTGTGACAGGTTAGCAGTTGGCGAGCACAGTAAGGTGAGAGAAATGCAGTGCGGTTTAGATTGCACTCAGTTCACCCAGCTGTACAAATGGGTACCTGGATATGGGAACGTATGGACCTTATCGGTCGCGCGGAGCGCTTCATAGGCAGCACTGAAAGTACGATTCCTTCAGGGTAATAATTGTGTAGGGCCTTGAGCATGCATTGTGCATGGATATGTGCGCATTATAAGTATACTATTATTAGTAGTATTATTAGCCGGTGATGGAAACAGACTCGAGTTATGACTTGTAGAACAAGTCGACGTTTCACTTGAATGTAGATGACATTGAAGATGTCCAGGATATGTTTCATGTTAAATATATGAATATGGCATATTAAAGACATAAAAATAGATATATAATGTTTCAGCTGCAAATAGAATTAACGAATAAGCATAATCGATGACAAAGTTTCTAATTTTAGATGACATGACATTTGATTGAAAAGACACTGATATCAGAGTTATCTTCTTGGTTACAGGGTTTGTCAGACGGCGCTGGTTTCAGAGTTATATTCCTTGTGTACAGGGTCTGTCAGAAGTCGCTGATTTAAGAGTTATGTTCCTTGTTTACAGGGTCTGTCAGTAGGCGATGATTTCAGCGTTATGTTCCTTGTTTACAGGGTCTGTCAGACAGCACTGGTTTCAGAGTTATGTTCCTTGTTTACAGGGTCTGTCAGACCGCGCTGGTTTAAGAGTTATGTTCCTTGTTTACAGGGTCTGTCAGACGGCGCTGTTTTAAGAGTTATGTTCCTTGTTTACAGGGTCTGTCAGACGGAGACTGGAAGCAGGTGAAGATTGTGCACACAACCACTGTCCTAACAGTAACGGTCAGCTCCGATAACTACGAATATATACATCAAGAATGGGGTACGTACATTTCGCTGACACCCTCCCATGCTATTGCGGTTATTTTGAAGGCAATGACCATTATTTATTAATAATAATATAAAGAATATATTATATATGGCATTAGTTATTAATAGCGCTATCAAATGTGTTTAGTATAGAAAGGTCATTCATAACGGACATGCCTCAGAAATGCCTCAGAAATGCCTCAGAAATGCCTAAAGGAGCTGACAAGAAGCCTGATAACGCTGCTTATATCTGCACCGAAACATAGCATCCATTGACTATCCATAACATGCTCTTCTTCATAAAGTTTTAGACTTTCACCGTTTTGTTTAAGATTGAAATAGACCTAATTCGTTGCTGACAATGTAAGTTTACTGATATTAGTATCACAAATGTAAACTTTTCATTTTACACGAATAGTTCAGCTCAACGGATGTTTGTTATTCGAACAAGTCTCCCATGTACCGTCATATAAACTTATTTACGGACCACTGGCAAAGTTTCAGTATGGATACTTTAAAGGGGCTGTAGGACGTTTGTTGCAAATTTTATTTTTTCAAATTTCCCAATGATAGTTTATGTCATTTATTATACCCCCGACCAACGGTTGGGGGTATATAGTAATACCAACGATTCCGTCCGTCCGTCCGTCCGTCTGTCCTTCCGTCCGTCCGTCCTTCCGTCCGAAGACAATTTTTGTCCGATCGATTACAGAAAAACTATTCATCTCATCCTTTTTAAATTTGGTACATGTCTTCTTCACCACTAGGAGAGGTGCAGTGCGAAGTTTGAAGCGAATTGGTGAATTTTTGTATTTTTGGCGATTTTTTGTATTTTTTAACTTAGTCATATTCTGACAAATTTTTTTCCGAACGATTACAGAAAAACTATTCATCTCATCCTTTTCAAATTTGGTACATGTCTTCTTCACCACTAGGAGAGGTGCAGTGCGAAGTTTAAACCGAATTGGTGAATTTTTGAATTTTTGGCGATTTTTTGTATTTTTTAACTTAGTCAAATTCTGAACATTTTTTGTCCGATCGATTACAGAAAAACTATTCATCGCATCCTTTTCAAATTTGGCACATGTCTTCTTCACCACTAGGAGAGGTGCAATGCAAAATGTAACACGATTTGGTGAATTTTTTAATTTTTGGCGATTATTTATATTTCTTACTTTATCATAGCTAGAATGAATGAAGCTACTTCTGTGTTGTGATTTGTTGACTTCATCATTTTCTTTTTCATGTAACTTTCAACAAAAGCTACTTCTGTGTTCTTGTTGATTTTACTATTTTATATTTCCACTGGTTATATTTTGGGAAAGGTTAAATTTTCTTTCCTTTCAGCCATAAAGTGCTTTATATCTCTCACTGTGCCTTCAGGGATGTGCTTCCATGTACCTGTTGTTTAAAGTCACTCGAATGAATCATTATGATGGATTAATTTCCAAAATAAAGTTGAAATCAGTGGTAATAGCAGTAGAGTATTATGTTACCAATACCTTTTCAAGTTACTTTTATTCCTATTTTGACTTAAACCTCCTTTTTTACATGAAGATTGAGACTTGTCCTACCATTTTCACAAACAGTTTAATCTTAGCAATTACATTTCATAGCTTATCAATCCTTAGGTGTGCAAACACCTCTCTCTTTAAGTAAAATAAAAATGTCAAACTTAAACAGTCGGGGGTATTAGTGAGCCACGCTCACTTTTTTGCTTGTATTTATTAGACTTATTATACAAACTAATTATCCGTAGTGGTTATAACGGTGTTACGTATTAAGAAAAAATGCAGGGCTGTAGGACGTTTGTTGCAAATTTTATTTTTTCAAATTTCCCAATGATAGTTTATGTCATTTATATTTATTAGACTTATTAGACAAACTAATTATCCGTAGTGGTTATAACGGTGTTACGTATTAAGAAAACATGCATGGCGGCCATTGTAATGTGAACACATTTTATTATTTCGAGTTACAAAAACGATTCCCATGGCTTTACCGAATCATGTATACTAATATTTTAATTTGATTTACCGAATAGCGAAGGGTGATTTACTATAAGTGACATTGTTTTCCAAATACATTTTATCAAATAATTTGAGCAAAATAAAGTGCTACTTTCCCTTTAAGATGTATTTACAGTTAAGCAAGAAACAAAGAACCCACTTTCTAGAAATTTCTAGAAAAAGTTTAATGCGTATCTAGAAAGCATCTTGAAAGTTTCTAGAAAATTTCTAGATACGTTCTATAACGTTTCTAGATACGCACTAGAACGTTTCTAGATACGCACTAGAAATTGTCTAGCTAGATATGGTGTATGTTTATTTATTGGACTACTGTAGAAACTATTCTGTTGTGTTGCAGCCCCCGACGTGGAGCTGTACAGCTGTGGTGTAACCTTCGGGTCCCAGGCGTTCTCCGCAATACAGGATTACAGTGGCGAAATACGGAATGTAAGTTCTTTTTTTCTGTAGCACTCTGTAGCCATTGCGACTTAACTCTTTAATCGTGCGATTGTAGTCTATATAAGCTCATTAAGCAGGTCACATGCTACCTTGAGAAACTCTTGACTCTTAGCGCTGTATATATAGTTATATGATGATCATAGCTGATATAAGAATTACAGCATGAAGATTAGCATCTGATAGATGATCCATGAAACATATATATGATCAGTCAAATATGTTTTTAATTAATTCTCATTACACAATTCTGTTGAAACATATTACTGGGGGTTGTAATTTGGTGACTTTAGATTTGACAATTTGACAAAGACTAGCGCACATTCATTAAAAAAATCAGTGTATTTGTATGTGCTGTCCTTCTACAATACGCATCCCTGAACCCAGTAACTCTCGGCTTGCTGTAGGCTGGTTACCCATTGCTTTAGCATAGTGTCCATGTAATGTTCAAGCCAATGAAATGTCGTGATTTGAACGTCCATGATCACTCAACGGTCTATTCATCCGGGTTCTTCCATACGTCTAATGTCATTTGCAAAATATCATCACGATTGAGACCTCTCATGTATTATCATAATATGAATATCATAATAAAATTAAGGATGTTTCATGAAGAACTTTTATTGTGCCTTCAGAAGATAAACATAATTAATGTAAGATGTGGGATCTTAGTGCGTATTTGAACCCGTATACTTGTTATAGAAACCAGCGTGGTGTCCAATGTCGAAATGTCGTGCTAGGTGAGAGATCTCATTGATATGTTCAATATTTTCTTTTTTTCAGATACAATTTTTCAACTGCGAAGCTCAGTGATTGAAGATCAGTGATTGAGGTTCATTTGTCCTCCTCTTTTATCTTTGTTTTTTTTCGAAAAGATAAATTTTAATGCATAAATCTTCGAGGATTCCTATTTCAACAGTTTCCGGTAGGAAATATTAGAATAATAAGAATTTAGTTTCAGAATATATATTTCTGTCATAGGTTACGTAAATATATATGTATCTAAAATGAATTTAGTGACGCTACTAGTTTGCATGTATCTTATGAATGAATGTGCAGGTAATCTATGAGTAAGACTTGCCCTCACTGCTGAGAGAACAGTGTTACATATAAACTGTACTGTGCTGATTACTTCGCGAGAAGCCGTGATGAGATATAAACATGAAAGTCCCAAACAGCACTGATAAGTATATTTCTTTATTTCTTCCAGTTTGAAAATTTTTAACAACAAAAAATTCATCGAAACATATTTAAATAAACACAGACTGTATAGAATGTCCAACAAGTGGAGATACAGGTAAACTGCACAAGCGTTCCTCTCTGTTTGATCTAGAGTCACGGTACGATACAGGTGAAGTGATGGGATATACTGTTGATGGATCAAGATTACAATTCGCTATGATTCCGGTTAGAATGCACTTTTCATATAGTTAATTCTAAACCAAACTAACTAAAGAAATTCTTGAAATAGTTTCCTAGTTTGTATTTAAATGATAAACAAAATGATACATTTCACATATTCATTTAGAAATAGATATTTCGTATTTGTGTTACCTTTTTGTATTGCCCTATGCGTTCTGTTATTTTTTTTATATAATATATTTACTTATAAAGACATGTATGTTAAGTAAAAAAAAATAAGGTAGGTACTTTGATTAGCAATACAAAGTCAGAGTGTTATATATGTTGGACAAGGATACGTCATTGATCAAGGATAATGTGTTGTACTTGGTTATCTTAGTTGTTTGACTAGGCAGTCACAGTTGGATGTAATCATATGTTTGTTTTATATCATATTTTGTAAAATAAAATAGGTAAATCTTTCTTTTTGTTATTGTGTTTTGTTTATGTTACATATCGAGCATCTTCTCGGTTAGAAATAAAGAATCCTGATTGGTTGCATTAGACGTTAGTTGTGCAATCAGTGACCGTGTTTCAAACTGGGCATTTCCTACCTGTCGCAATGACTATAGTTGATTCATCTGTGCGATGCGCACATATTGTTTACAAGGCAGAAGTCGGTCGCAGATATAAAACGAGGTCCATTTGATAAATATAAGGGTTTTACCAGTGTTACAAACTTTCATCGCCAGGAGATTATGCGAGAATAGTGCAAAGTCGCCTATATGTAACATAGGTAACTATAGAAAACCTGTGTAACCTCTGTGTGCAGATAATGCTAATGCACGTCTACATGTTAAAATGCCATTTCGGGGTTATTTAGAAACGATTTTGCCCAGTACTGAGGACATTTAGAAATTCACAAATGGATAGTTAGAGGACCAGAGCACAGTGCGGTACTGGTTAGCGTGCTGGCCTCTCAAAAGGAATGCTGCAGCATTTTTTCTTAAAATTAGGGTTGCGTGAAAAATAATTATCACATATTCATCTACATGCTTATTTTGTTATCAACATGGACTTTGATTGGAGAATCTTGTTCGAAAGCGATGACATTTAAAGGAGGTCTATGAGGGCTAATGAGCCCGCTGATGGCGAACGTGTTGCGTGCTGGTGACATGGTCAAGTGACTCGGACTGGGCGCAGACCCAGCGATGTGGTCATGTTTTTGACAGGGGATTCCCCCTTTTCACAGGCGATCGTTGATTGGCTGTTTCATTCTCGTTCTTGTTTCGGACCCCGCCATCGCTCACTACAACGATTTCATGGTCCATGACCAGGTTCGAGACAACACAGCCTACAGACACCAATCCCACAGACGATTTAATTGTGTTGCAGAGGTTTGGACGTCTTGGACAGACGATTTTACTGGAAATCCGGGATCGATTCCTTGATCCCCAAGGGCACTACACTGCGTTTATCGGACTTTAGATGTGTAGATGTGTGGGGGGAAAACGATTACAATAAAAAAAAATGCTTACATGTATTACTATGTCGACCACTTACGACTATCTTAGCGCTAAGAGAGCTTCGAAAATATGGGCCCAGGGCTACATCATGTCAATTCTAATATTTTAAACCATAATCGGTTCATATTACTGAAAATCATGCCTTTTTAAAAAAAAATTCTTAACTGGGAGATATAGGAGAGTAAAGAGCGACAAGTTGTCTTGTTTTATGATGTCCTACAGTGACACTGCGTCAACGTATTAAAGTAAGGGAGATAAAATAGGTCGCCAACATCTGTTATTAATCAAGTGTCTACACTTCGTAACATGTTGGCCACAATCCGTGTTGAAAAGGCGATTTCAGTACCTCGTATATGTTTGAACAAACAAACTGATGAAATAAGTATACCCTAATGAATACAATTGTGCGTACTTATTTACAAAACCTTTATTAATATCAGACTTTTTAAATCGACTTTCTCCGACAGCAGTGTCTCTGTTTTTACTGTTAGAATGTGATGGCGTTTCTTTACAAGTGACTATATATAGAGATTATTACCTGAGGAAGTGTGTCATATGACTTTTACGAAACGAGTGTGAATTTTTGTATTGCCCGAGCGAGAGCGAGGGTTATACATAGATTTGCACGAGTTTCGTAGAAGTCATATGGCACACTTTCGAGTGTAATACTTTCTTTATTACCCATTCTATTCTATTTCATTCGCGTAAAAAAAGTCAGGAAACGGCTGACTTCCGTTGCGACGGCAAGCTACAGTGACGTCACGAACAATCGTTTTATGACGTCACAGTCGACGAAATGCGGTAAGTCGCGGTGAAACAATGGTTGCTAGGCAAAAGTGATATGTGCACATGTGCTCGTATCGAAAATATTAACTCGGTTATTTTCAACCATATGGGTAATAAACATCTTTATTTACATGTCTTTTTCTCTTTTCTGGCTCCTTTTTGGTGCCGTGTCTTATCTATGGTAGGTCAACAGAAACAGTGAAACATGTGAGAATCGATCGTCTATTTATAGGAAAATTTATGAGGACGCTCACAAAAGACTGAATGAACGGGGAAAGAAGGCACACAAATCGTCATCGTGGCACAAAGGTTCCCGTGGTCGCTGCATAAAGGCAGAGTGGTCGTGATAATTGACGCCTTTGATTGCTAACAGAACGCAGAATGAAGGCACAGGGGAGGCAGGGGCATCGCCCCAAGTTAGCAAATATTTTAAATGGCGATCATGGAGCGACCGAAGAACGTCCACTGTACGACCTTTCTGCATGCTAGGAGCAACCGTTGAGCGACCAGAATCGACGGCGACCCCTCTGCGGAAGTTTTGAGCATGTTCAAAAATGGTTGGCGTCCTCAGCGTCCTTGGCGATTATGCGCGATGTCTCAGCATCCTATGTGCCACCTCCTCACGACCATAGCAACCATTCTGCCTCCCTTGAGCGTCCAACGGCGATCTGTTAGGTAGTTTGGTCGCACAGAGGACGCACGAAGTACATCTTTATGTCTGTGTAAAGGAGCCTTAACTGACCGTTGTTAACTTGGATGAGTTATTCTAATGTGACAGTTCCATTCTCAATATTTAGCACAGAGAGTTGGCATGTCGTTGACATGACGAATGAGTTAAAAGATCATATATCAAAGATCAAAACTCGATATTATGACAATGGGATTCATAATAAAATCTCACATGTTCAGACGATTATGTTACGCTTTGTTGACCTTCTCTCAAAAATAATTGTGAGTAGTAATGTTAACAAGTTCATTTGAACTTTCCTTTTGTAGGAGTTACTGTACAACACATAATCCAAATATTCACCTCAAACTATGTACCCTGTAAAAAAAGTCATGGTTGTACACGAACACCCTAAACACCCTACACATCAAGTTTCTGCAAGGCCAGTCAGTCCTCCTTTAAAGGCGCTGTAGAACACTTTTCGTAATGAAATAAAGTGTTCTCAACAAAACGTAAATAAGTGTTACCAATGGCTAAATAATACCCTTGAATCAATAGAAAGAGTTCTAAAACGAATGTACATTGTTCGGTTAAGCCATGCGAGTCCATTTCTCATCGAGCGGCCATTTTAATGTGTTCACATTAAAATGGTCACTCGAAGGGTAGTTCAAGTGCTCGGACTGATGTTGCGATACTTGAACACTCAGAGTAAAGTTTTAAATATAGTACAATGATTAAATGGTCAACCATATTGCCGTCTGAACTCTCAAAATCGCATGAGACCTACAAATCTACCTCTCACGCTTAAGAGTTCAACAAGAGTGTCGTTTTATACGTCGCATACCGATAACCGTTTTCAATGGATGGGTCTTATCGGGTCGTGTAATGAGATCTTTTACCCGCTAACGTAACAATATATTGTATAAACTTAATGATAAACGGTCAATTTAAGAGAGAGAAAAAATATGCCTAAAACGTACAACAGCTCCATTTAACCTTCCTTTAGCAAATTTCGCTTGTTGCTTTGGTTGTACGATTTGAAAGTTTCGTGATTATCTTACACTGTATCATGCTTGGTGTGAGCCCCTTTAGGCGTCGAATTCTTTAAGGGTTAACTTTCAGTATTCGTATTTAAGTATCTTTGAGATAAGCCAAAATAACCTTTTGTTAATGTGAAGGTCTTTTGGATGTGTTTTGTGGCGAACAATCTCACAGATTTTGTTCAATGAAGAATGTTGTTGGTTTCTTCAAAAAATGTCATTTATCTGACGTTAAATTTATTTGTAAGGTCAAAACAAAGATATAAAACATTTGGAAAAAAGTTTAAATATATTCTGTTTTATTCAACAAAGCAATAGTCTCACCAGTAGTTTCACAAGCTGACAAAACTGAACAAAGGGGCATTTTAAGGTTCACAGACAGAAAAGAGTAAAAGCTATTTTACGGTAAAGTATAATTATTTCCATCCAAGCAAACGACAAAGGAACATCTCACCTACACCAAAAGCGAACGAATCATTAATAAATATAGAAAGTTGAGGTAAGGTGAGGTGAGATGAGTTGAGGTGAGGAGAGTTTTCAAGAGTGTTTCACTTATATCACGGCTTCTAGTATTATTGAAGGGAGACATCCCGAAACACAAGGTGGCAATGCATAACGGTGAAACCTGCGAACATCGGCTGGAACGAACGAACCATGGCTGAAATTCAGTTTAGCATTGCACCAAAACCTTACTGCATATAGAACAGTTCTCTACTGTAGACAAAGTTGTCGTGCTCCTGCGGGGATTCGAACACCGGATCTCTTGATCCGAAGCCAAAGGCGCTAACCGGTGCCACAGGGTTTGAAGACACGAACTTAGGTTAAAGTTTAAACTAAAAGGCCCAGCAAGACCATCTAGGAATACATTAATTTCTCAAGAGTCTCCTTCATGAGCATTTGGAGATATCCAAGGCACAAATTCTCAGACGCCAAATTCGAATAAAATGCCATAAAGTAAGAAAATGAGGTTATAAATAAAACAACTGGATCTACTAGTGAATAAAAAAGTAGAATATTAAATTAAGAGTTAACACATGTTTGATATATGATATGCACTGACATGAACAGACGAACATGTATAACGCTACACATCGCCTAGATTTTCTTTTAGTTTTTTTAAAGCCGCAACTGCATGTATAATTCAGTGAATGTATCTTCAAAATGTCAAATTCAGACAAAAGGCATTGAAATTTAACGATACTCAAGATATGGGATGGCCGGATGAACAGAAAGACGAACGGGTGGATATACGAAGGGAAGAAAAGACTTCGAGAATTATAGACCTCGTGGTCGGGGTACAATGAAATATTCGAAAGTGTGTTTCAAATAGAAAAAATACCAATACATGTAAGGAATTTATGTGGAGACATTATGCAGCTCTCTTATTGATAACCTGGCTCGACAAGCTACTCCTTCTTATTGAAGTCTGTGTTGAGTTTCGTCAAAAAGACACTCCCTCTACACCGACAATAAAAGTACATCCATTGTGTTAACGTTGCTGTGGGTCACATATGCCAAAAGTTATTAATTATTTTAATTTTTCGAGAAGTACTGACTGTTACCGAAAATTGCCATTTTGATTATACTCAATTTAATAATAGTATATTGACGATAAAAAGGTCAAAGTGTCGATATTTGATCGAAAACAGGACAGTGCACCGCGTGTGGAGCGGGTCAATTGGTCAAACGTAATTATGGAATCTTATTTTCACCATACAAACAGATAATTTTGGGTTGATAGTGTTTTAGAGGTCTTATAACTACTGTACATGTAAATGGGACCTGTATTTTCGGTTTCTGTTCACGTATAATAATGTTGCTCAATTTTAATTAGATACTAGTAATTATGATATTATATTGGCTATTGGGGATCAATATGTAAGTTGAGGGAAGTTATTTAAACTGAAATCAGCACATGTCGTATGTTGGCACGTATTTCAGCCAAATAAAATTTTATTAAACACAATGGATGTATCTTAAAACAATCCTTTCTGTGGCAATGCTGAAAACATGCTCTATAGTACACCAACCTGCTCGTTTCATCGTATTATCTTATGCGTTACGTCTTTCATTACCCTGGATCTTAGTCATAAAGTTCAAAGTTTGTAATTTATCTGCATGCACTCTATACACGCCTCACATGCCATACATACTAGTCAGGGATCGCGATCGGGTTCTACCGCGCCCTTTCATGGGCATGAGCTTTACATTAAGGTCCTACTGACATTAAACTGAGATCACGATTTCAATGCCAGAGGAATGTGATAGTACGGAGTAGTTGGTTGGATCATCGTGAGGGTCCGCGCGTTGAATGTTGGTGCGCATAACAGATACATTGTTAAGACTTCCTTTCCACTCTTTCTGAGAAAGCTTTTCTATGCAACTGGATTCAATATTCACTGTATTTTTTTCGATGATTTAATAACCTGATTAAAACCAATACACACCTACCTCTGGGAGTTTGTACAAAGACAAGTGCGCAATTAAAGGCTGCTATTGTACTGAGTGAAAAGTAGTGTATTTATTCTTCTTTGTATGACTGTTAACTTTCATTTAAACTTCTTTTGAACATTTACCACCTGCAACATTCACATTATAAATGGCTTACAACTTGAATGTAAGTTAAAAGTGCATCATTTATTAATGTCACTAAATGCACATTTGTTATACCATTCTATTGTTGTTATATCGTATGTATTTGGTTTATATTTTATTCATGAAAAAATACATGTCATGGGTGGATAGACCAACAAACTAATATAAGGAGCTTATAATTAGTTAAAGGCCGCTCCAATATCATTTGCACTTAAATATTGAAAAAGATATTAACGTTTTCCCCATTCCAAAATGTCCAATAAGTATAATATGTAGTAAATGCAACATGTATCACCTGCAAACGTCCTTATAAATATAGGGACACGTCTTGAAGGATTTATCTGTGTTACCTTTCGGTTTTGAGCTTTGAACTTATTATAGGACGAGATGTCCACACGGAATTTCTAAGCTAAGAAGTAAGGAGAATAGAGGACGTGAGCTTGTTCTCGTGATACAAACAATAGAAGTAACTTAACTCAATGAGAGTTGTTAAATTCTCAATTTCTCGTTTTCAGTACCTTATACTGATTCATATCATATCAAAGGATGAATGTTTGGGTTTTTTAAAAGAGGAATTAGTTTTTGAAAAATCTCAATTCATGCGTAAATACAACATTGGAGGATGGAATGTATGTTACGATTTATTTTTGACCCCAATGCATGTGTGTGCATGTATTAACTTGTTATCTTAAATTGATCACTCCAAATAAATCTCGAGTAAAAGGCACAAGACCTTGTATAAGGGCCATTACTCTGTCTCCAAATGTACAGAACCAGATATTGACTGAGTCTATATACAACCTATAGAAGTATAGCCTCTTGGCAAGAGGACATGCACAATTCTGATATTGTTATCACTTGTTTTATGTCTTTATTGTGTATGTTGTTCGACAATTTCAACACTATTTTTTAGAACTTAAGTTACATAATGTATTGAATGACGTTTAAATTGATTCACACCTTATACACCACATTACACGAGTGAAAAAATAATAATCTTCTCTTAATTCAGTACCTTTGTTTAACCATTGTGTGTATTTTTGTTGATACAAACTTGCTTCTTGTACATTTAACATGTTTGGCAAACAAATAGAGCAATTAATTATTGAATGAGTTTATTTAGTTTATTTGGAAGCACTGAAAACACCCTGTGAGTAAATTACTAAATCTGTAACATACGTGAATGAAAGTATTTCAAGAAGAAACTTAATCACTCCATATGAGCTCATCTGTATCTACGCAGACGAAATCGTGTCCCAACCTGAATACGACATACGTCGTAAATTCAGTCGCAAATAAGCATATTAATAGCTGATATCTTTCATAAAAATAATAACCATTGTGACAGAATATATGTAAATGACAAATCACTCTGTGATCACTCGCGCTCCTCTTTCTAAATGATTCATGTCTAACACGGAGACGGGTAAAAGCAGTAGACAAGGCTACCCCCGCTCCATGCATTCATAACCTCGCTGCTCTGTCACCGTGGCGCTCAATGAACCGCTTTCAGAACCAGAATAGACTGAACATTCCGAATTTATCTCAACGTATTTTGGCCTCCGTTTGGTGCTCTTCTTCTTGAAGAAATATGCCTGAAATATCTGTGTGAAAATAATTATTGTAAGGTGTAGGATTCCATTATCAAGGTAAATTTCTCATAATAGTTGTAGCTATATAGTAGCAGTAGTTCAGGGTATCTATTATCAAGGTAATCATCTCCTAATTAGTTGTAGGCATATAGTAGCAATGATTACCTCCCAAAACTTATACATGACAATATTTCTACATGCCAAAACTCCTGCAAAAAATCAGTACAGATTTATGCAATTACCTATTTTATAATGGAACAGCCTAGGATGTGATTTTAATGTTATTTGCCAAAACTTCTACAACTGATTGAAGTTGTTGGGGGTAGAATAAATAATGGAGTAGGGTAGAGCGGGTCAATTGTAACACTGTTCACCTTACTGGTTATAATTGGTTATTTGTGATTAGATCGTCAAGTAAACTAGTACTCAATAGTTCGTTGACGCATTGGCTTGAAATCTAAGTGCCATTTGGGGTTCTACAAGCAGTAGTTATAAAGTTATGACTATGATTAAATGCAAGCACCATACGTGTTACAATCGACCTCGATCACGGGGCAATTGTAGCAGGTTGTACTTCAGGATATCTATTGGTGTAGTCGGACTCATTAACTGTGCTCATTAACTGCATGTTTTAAACACTGAAAGCTCATTATTATCATTCCATTAGAATGTCGTCCTCAAGTTGAATTCATTCATAAAATATGTACATACAGCTATAATTTAACAAAATAATTAATTTGAATTGGTTCTTATGGATTACATGTTCTTGCCACGCCCAAGTACTATAGTATAAAATCCGTTTACAGTGTTTCAGATATAAACCATATTCACGAGTAAGCTACATAGCAAAGTTATATGGAACCTATAGCGGAATAGCAAAGTGCATCGAGAATAAGCTGCATAAATGAAGTGGGACCTTTTTTTGAAGATTGTCAAAATTATAATTAGTTTACAGAAATTGAAAGTTTAAAGTTTATTAGATATCGAATGCATGTATGGTGTTATTTTCACATATTTCGTCAAATATAAAAATACTAGTGAGTATGTGCTTATAATTCCAGACAAATAAATGAATAATGTATTTTTAACACTGGGTCATGTATTGAATAAATCGACGTGAACTTTTATGATGTATTGTCTTTCATCAGACAAGCTGACACTGATATTTCTCTACGCATTTTATTTCTCTTTACATAACCGAAAAACTGGTGGTGTACATGGGAACTAACTGAAACAAAACTCAGACACTTCTTTCAACTTGTATCACAATGAATATCCTTTGGTTCAGTAGTGCTTAATCCTGTATATAGATTCATGATTGTGATAACTGTCTCTGTTTAGTGAAATTAAGAAGAACTTATATCCATAATTAACACAGCAAGGTGTAACAATGCCATTGCAATCAACAGTGGAAATTAAACCTGAACATTTGATTATTACGCTCTGAATACTTTATGCTAAAATAAATCGTATGTAAGATCAAGTCTTTCAGATGCATTTACTGACCAGCGTTGTTTTTATCAATCAAGTACTTACCCTCAATCATTTTATATTGCAAATCCGCATTGTATGCTAAACCTACTCATGTAATCTTATCTCCTTGACTAGGTTTTCTCACAATTTTAGCATTCCGTATAAATTTATTTTTTCTTGTTATTTTACCTCGGGGTCCCATGCCGCCTGATGAAGAAGTAAACATATTCTCCGGAACGTCATATATCTACACAATATAGAAGTCGTTACCCACAAAAGCTTGTTTTGTGTGTAGAATGCTATCATTTCAATCTCTTGCAAGTTTCAGTTAGCAGAAATCATTTATAATGGATTGTAAAGTGATTCTGTTCTCAAAATATAATTCAATAAAATGCTTTTAAACTCAATAGTTTTAGACGCATGTCAGTGCAGAATTACTCTGTAAACATCTTTTTCATCACACCTGCTGTCTTTAGCAGTACATACACCCCCGGCCAAAAGAAACGCCTACTAGATATCTTATCAGATATTGTAAAAATTGTTATGAACAGTTTAGCAATATTATAACATAATGAAGTTGGACCATTTCTGATTTATATATTTGAATTTCAGAAGTTCATGTCACGAAAGAAGGGCGATTGTGGAAATGAGAAAACAATAATTGTTCAGTTTGTTATCAGTGCTTGATCAGAAAAAACATTTTTACAAGATTTTCATACAACCACGAGCAACAATACAGGCACGCATTCGAGTTAAAGTGGTGATGATGCTACCGATGTACGTGGTTAAGGTGCGCAAGTGAATCAACCGAAAATAGCAGTCTTCATTGGGCGTGGTTTTCATGAATGTTATTGACTCGAATCACAGTTTTCCACGATTTCAATGGACTTTCATATTCGTTATTGCTTCAGCATAAAGTGGAGACCGCCATAAATTATATTTAAGAAAGTATTGCATCTTTCAATTTAAGGATCATAAAGTAGGCGTTTCTTTTGGCCGAGGGTGTATTACATTGTAGTTTCAAATAATTTTACATTTTTCATTCACGTTTTTGTAAACGGCGATGAAGAGAATACACTTTTACACATTGATTCTAACCTTTGAGTAAAACAATAATATATAGTAAGTATGGGTACAAAGATAAGAAAGTTTACAGAAGTCTATGCATCTTAACAGTTTATTATAACGAATTTTCTTTTCACCAGATACGACGATGATCAGCTTCAGTGTAATAACGGTCATATTGACTGCTTCTTACTGTGTCGTTAGTGGTAAGTATTACACAGTTATTCCTAAACTTACAGTATAATTGAGTGTCGTTCTTACTTAACGAATTTCATGCAGACATGTTTCAGTTCTTTTTTAAATTGAATGAGTGTCTTGCTCAATACTATTTCATTCATGTTTTGGTTACCATACAGGTAGTTGTTTATTGCAGTTAACACATGTCTCTCATACGTTTATCGTGTGTATAACCTTATGAACTATTAAATTAAGTTGATCATTGTATGAACAAAATGATATGACAGAAAATAACTTCTTGGTAAATAAGATGTATTACACACCCGTGGAAGATTTGATATTTATACGGAATATTAACAAGCGTAATACCACTGCAGTAGTGTGCAGATGCGACGTTACAATGGCTCTACAGCAGTCAGAATGGTACATGAATTGGGGATATATTAGATTGAGCACTCTATCAGCATAAACTTACCTTATTATTGTTTGAAAATAAAACACAGAATACTAAACTCAAATCCAAAACATTCAATATCTTATGTAACTAATGCCAGAACATTCCTTCTCATCGTATCCAACTGACATCGGACAAACTGTATTATTTTAACTACATTTTTAAGAACCAACTTTAACATTAGGATGTATGTCTCAAACAAGTAAAGAGCGGATGGCAACTAGCAAACACAGCAACCCCTCTGATCCTTTGTGACCTTTCAGGGTTAGCAGCATGGTTTACTTTGACTGGAGGGGAAAATAGCTCAGGGTCTGCTTACACATATAGTCCTACACTCAGAATCTGAAAAAAATATTTATTCTGAAAATATCACCATTTTATTAAATATGAAAAGGAGACTGTAAGAAATGGGATTTTAAAAGAGGGTCCTTTGAAAAAAAATATTGAATTTTTTTTTTTAAGAGTCCAAGTGTTAGACTATTACAATTTACAAATATGACACTTATAATATTGCAGGTCAGAACGTTTGCAGCATCACCGAGCGACTAGGCAACATCGACTACCGATTCCACGATTTACACTGTAACGAGTACATCCAGTGTCACACCGACAACGTTGGAAACATATACGCGGTGTATATGTCCTGTCCGTACGGTCAACATTGGGACCAAACACGCAAGACCTGTGCTGATATTTCGCTTGACACTTGTGGTTTGGGTAAGTGGTGGTTGTATACTTTGTAATGAGATCTGGTTCATTGCATAGCTACAAACACCAATATAAAGTTGCTTTAATGCCATATTCTAGAAATAGTTTAAATTCTAAAACCGATTGAATGTTATGTAGAGTTCTTTGCCCAGGAACAATTGTATAGTGTTTTTACAGGGTAGTATGTTTACTACAACACCGCTGTGCTTCCATTTAAATTCCATTTACTTAAAATAATATTCTAATTAATTGTGATAAATTGCACCTTGCATTTTACATTTACATCTTATCAATGTATATAAGCTTTAAAAAAACAAGACTTCTCAAAATTAACCCTTTCACAATGTGACGTTTTGCTTCAGGTTCGTGTGTGCCGTCAGCGCGTCTCGAGGACGGAGGGTGTCGTGCCTTCTCCACATGCGCGTTCCCCCGAACACACGCACACGACTGCTGCCGGGAAGGGTATCGCTACATGGGTGGGAGGTGTGTGCGCGACTACACGTGCACTGATCCCTGCCCAGGAGACTGCGCTATAGGAGGTACTTGCTTTACGGATTAACCCTTTTATGGCTGCTAGAAACACATATGATAGCATGTGTCTTAATTTCCGTAGTTTGGCGATGGCCAACGCAAAAAAACCGGATCGTAAATTATTATTTTTTGTACACGAGGTGTGAAACAGGGAGTGGATTTGTGTCGCAGTATGTTTCATTGTGTCTCTCTTATTGTCGATGTAAAGCCGATGACGATGATTGTGATGAAAAGCGATTATAACGATCATGAATACGATGACAAAAGCAGCGACAATTAACACTCTAAAGATTAAAGTGTTGGTGATAGTGATAAATAACAATGAAGACGATGACTGCAGATGAATCTTACTATCAAAATGACTATGACGACAATAATGAAGACGATGACCGATTATTGAGATATAATACATACTTCGACGATGACAGTGTTGACAATGAAACCGATTATGACGATGACAGCGCCGATGACTGGTGATACTGCCGACGTTGACAAGGACGATCCCGATGTTGTTATTGATAAAATCAATGCTGTTTCCAAAAACAGAAACGTGTCGCTCCTATCCGCACTGGTCGAACCCCAAGTTCTACTACCACTACCACGTCGAGGAGGGGAGAGTTTATGAGCGCATCTGTCCACGAGGCTCTCACTACGACATGGTTGAGTGCGGCTGTGTCTCTACAAGACGACGTGAGTTATACTTCGTCCCACGAGAACCACGTTGTTCCAACTCCAGAAGTGGTTTTGGAGCTACAGCCATCCTTAACTTCTAATGTTCATAATATTAGTAATACTCATTGGAATTATTCAATAAAATTTTATGTAAACCAATTTACTGATATTAGAAAAAACACGTATTTTTTCGTAAACATTCGTATTTCTGTTTGGACATAGAACATTAAGTTCATCTTTCTTAAAAAAAGTTTAGTTCCAGATTGTTCCAACTGGTATGTTTGTACACATGGAGATTTATATATATTCTGTTTGAAAAGAATATCAAGACAAGGGATTTCCATATCAGTTTATAAATATTTGACCTGAAATAAGCGCTTAAAGGAGGAAAATAGCCATCAATTAAGAAAATATATCATTAGTTCCAAACTGTTCTATGTCTATGTCACACTATCAAAAGCTGCTGTTAGATTGGTTAATGATACATAGAACACTTTGGATGTGAGCAACTGTATGAAATATCTGGAGTCAGAACCACGAAAATACCAAGAAAGCCAATTTCTAAGCTATATATACTGCCATGAAACTTGCTGTGGAGATAGAATAAACCACCAGAAGAACTCGCCACACCCTAACTCAGTGTCGACCAACAGTGGAGATAGAACAACGTGGTTCTCATGGGAAAACCTATCCAGTGTCCAGGATATAGTTGTGAACAGTCCGGACTGCTTACCTAAGATACTCATGTCCAATGATAGTGTACTTCTTCATCATTCAACAAACTGTGCCTCAGTTTTATTTTAATTTCAAAAATGAGTTATATATAATACAAAATATGCAATATTTGGTCACAAGTGTTATAAATGATGTAACAGTGTATGCATGTGATGTACAGTACACTTCATGAACTTCAACTACTTCCAGGATTCTGTGCCACCGAGAACGCTCTGAGGTTTGCAAGTAACGGATTGTTCAGCCAATCAGGGAATATCTGGACAGCTAATCCTAGCATCGTCCTGACCGACGGTGAGGCTTCATTCGACGTGTCCGACTCCATACTGAGGGGTAACATCGTCCTGGGTCCGCCCACTGAGAAGAAACCCCTCGTCATCCGACTAGGCTATAGACGTCTGGACGTAGCACCATTCAACCAGTTCCAAACCCTCCTCCTCAGCAATGACTGCAAGGGATGCAACCAGCTGAGGATCGGTGTCCAGTCGGACAACTTCATCGTAACCATCTCCAAGGAAAACCAGGATGTTGCTGAGATCTCCCTGCAAACAACTGTAAGTCCGAGCTGTACCCAACAACCCCACCCCAAGGCATAGATCACGATAAACACGATCACTGGGGAATTTTAGCCTTGCCACATTCCTTAAACGTTTTTTTGCTACTATAGCGGCGGAAATACCTTAGATGAGAAATATTAAGGACATGTGCTCAGTGATGGAGTTAAGTTCTATGGAGTTTAGAGTATGCAAAAGACATCTTCCTTTGTGTTTGCCAATATCTAATAATATCACTAAACCTATTAATTGATGCTGTGTAGTGATATGTGACAATGCACATTTCATATGAAATCAGTCATCATCCGGGTGTCTAATGTAATCCCATTTAGTTACTTTGAATTCACCTTTCACTTCACAATTTTCTTGTGCGAGCGACATAGAATCACAATTGTTTTGATCAAAGTGACAACACGGTGGTGCAGTCAAAGGTCAGTGTTCTAAAACAACACAAATGGTCGACCCAGTTTTCATATCGTGCTGTGTCCCAAGGTAAGGCGGTTCATCCACGGTGTTTCCCATCAACCCAGCAGATTCAATGGGTAGTACCTGAAAACCGTGTGTACCGACCTGCATGGTGGAGCCAATCTTGTAGTAGCTATAGCTGCTTTCATTTAGGGAAATACAGTGTAAATATCGCCTTTGGTACTCCTTCAGTGTAGAGCAGGCTGCATCTGATTGATGTTAAGAATACAGAATAAAAACATTATAAGCCTCCAAAGACTAATTAACATTATGAACTGTTTACTGCAGGGGTTCAACCAGACGAGGCTGGTGGATGTTGCCGTTGTCTACAATGGCCGGGAGCTGTTGGTCGCCATCAGATCCGACAACTTGCACTATATGAAGCGCACCAAAGGTAAAATCATCAGGATTATCTACCTTCCAATTTGATAAAATCAGCAAATGGTAACTAAAAGAATTCATTACGAGCAAATTATTGGGAATATCTCTTGGGGAGTTGTCAGTGCTTGTATAGAATATGTTTCGGCAAAATAATATTAATAACCTTGTACGAGTTTTCAAATATTTTAATCTTAAACATATTAAATTTTTAGTACTGATTTAATTTGAAAAATGAAATTGTAAAGTAATGATTGTTGTAATTTCAACGGAAGCACGTAACGAAACCGAAAGTGTTCCTTTCACGTTTGAAAGAAAGACTTCTTTTTTTTTTGTCGGTGATTCATATAAACTGTCATTTCAAAATTGTAAGTATGAAAATATGCTCATAATACTTCCAATATTGAAAGACCGTTTAGTATTTCTAGACGACCGGGATAATTCTTCATAAGCCCGAAAGCTCATTTGTTATACATCAGTTGATGTTGTGAAGGTTCTCTATTTTTTCTAAATATTGAGAGAGATATGGACATGTATATTGAAAGTATAATATTTTGCATTTTACCACTGCTGCGTTTAAAGTAAACTATAAGTATATTGAGTACATTCTGTGTCCCTATCTCCAGCCCCCCGACTGCCGGTGATGGACTGTGGTATGCAGATATCGGCGGACACAGATCGCTTCAGAGGCCGTCTGAGATACGTGAGTCACTCCTTGTTTCCAATGCAGGAAATATCAATTTCAAAACGTATTTTTGCAGAATAATCTATTAGATGGCCAAACCGATAGATTTGGTCATATAAACACATGTAAATTGGACGTGTAGTTTAGGCTTCAGCACATGAATAATGTATTTTAATTGAAAACAAGTACTTGTCACATATTTGCTTATATTTAGTGATATGCAATGTATTGTATTTCGAGTGAGATAATGTGAAAAATAATCTTTTCAATATAGCACAAGCATACATAAATACTTAAAAACTGGTCACACTGTGTTAGCTCTTCTACTGAATGAGATGGTGATCCCCAATCAATCAATCAATCAATCAATCAATGATGCTAATTTCTCATAAAACCAGCCAGGGTGGTACGCGGGAATAAACATGTTCATATATTACATCCACGGATCGGAGTGGTGATATCAATAACCTAGTTCTCTCGGGCGTCATTTGTAGCTCAGAGTCCCAGTAGCAAGGTTCGACAGTTGGTTTTAAATAAGGATTTTCATGACTTTAATTATATTTGTCAACCTTGCCATATAATTTATTTCTTCCAGGTTTCCATTTACACCTGCCATCAAGGAGGTCGAGTACAGAGTCTGTTCAACCTGCCCACCTTCCCAATCAACTAGAGGAGACGTCGACATTGTTAGATTTACTTATTCTGCTGTATACTATGTAAACCTTGTTAGTATATCTATAGTTCAAGCGAAACATAGGAATTCAAGAATCCGTCGCTTTACTATAAAGTAAAGTAGTATATGTATGAAGCTATCGTTCAGATCATCTACATTTCCAGTGATTCTACACTTTTACCTAACGTATCTTTATACGATTTATTAGAATGTTTTCATGTATATATAAAAAATACATTGTACGTTTCCATTTTACAACTTTAAATTTTTCCCATAGAGGCCTATATGGTTAACTTTATCACACCAAATCAAGTTTAACAGATAACGCTATTTTGTAGTATACATTTTTTAAAAATTGTTTGAAAGTATGATAGATTTAATTTGAAATAAATCGTCTGTTTATGTTCTATGTGTGTTATCCTGCTTAATGGTATTGAGTCATTCCACTTAAAGACCGAGTTTTTTTGTAAACATATAACTCTCTGCTATTCTACCATTCTATCCCGGAATACTTGAAACACATTGAAAGGTAATTAATTAGATGTGTATTGATAGCATATCGTATTAAACAAACGGGATAATCCCTTCTAATATAGTGTTCTTGAAGAACACACGATCAAACTGTCCTCAACCTTCCCTGTGATAATGACGAATGCATTTACTTAGTATAAACTAAACTTCCGACACCAATTCCATACTGCATCGTCAACGATTAGTACCCAGCTCAAGAAGTCGTCCAACAAGGAGCGGGACGACCTGCTTGGTGGTATGAACTCCATCTTCAAGCTGTGTTTTACATTAGGAACAAGAAACTATATATTTTTTTAATATCTATAAGCATTTACACTGAAACCATGTATCTTACAAGGTAGTTTTGTCAGGCATCTCCGGAAAGCTGAATTATTCATGGATAACTACTTCTCAGGATATGTTCATGTTCAATCAAGAAATGCAATTGAACAGCGTTTGGTAGGGACATTTCATGGCTGCATCCGTGCAGAGATTCTCTACACCCTCTGATGAGATAGTCCCTGATGAGATACTAGTAGTCCCTGATGAGAGAGTCCCTGATGAGAGAGTCCCTGGTGAGAAAGTCCCTGATGAGAGAGTCCCTGGTGAGAGAGTCCCTGATGAGAAAGTCCCTGATGAGAGAGTCCCTGATGAGAGAGTCCCTGATGAGAGAGTCCCTGGTGAGAGAGTCCCTGATGAGAAAGTCCCTGATGAGAGAGTCCCTGGTGAGAGAGTCCCTGATGAGAGAGTCCCTGATGAGAGAGTCCCTGGTGAGAGAGTCCCTGGTGAGAGAGTCCCTGGTGAGAGAGTCCCTGATGAGAGAGTCCCTGATGAGAGAGTCCCTGATGAGAGAGTCCCTGATGAGAGAGTCCCTGATGAGAGAGTCCCTGATGAGAGAGTCCCTGATGAGAGAGTCCCTGATGAGATAGTCCCTGGTGAGAAAGTCCCTGATGAGAGAGTCCCTGGTGAGAGAGTCCCTGATGAGAAAGTCCCTGATGAGAGAGTCCCTGATGAGAGAGTCCCTGGTGAGAAAGTCCCTGATGAGAGAGTCCCTGGTGAGAGAGTCCCTGATGAGAAAGTCCCTGATGAGAGAGTCCCTGATGAGAGAGTCCCTGATGAGAGAGTCCCTGGTGAGAGAGTCCCTGATGAGAAAGTCCCTGATGAGAGAGTCCCTGGTGAGAGAGTCCCTGATGAGAGAGTCCCTGATGAGAGAGTCCCTGGTGAGAGAGTCCCTGGTGAGAGAGTCCCTGATGAGATAGTCCCTGATGAGAGAGTCCCTGGTGAGAAAGTCCCTGATGAGAGAGTCCCTGGTGAGAGAGTCCCTGGTGAGAGAGTCCCTGATGAGAAAGTCCCTGATGAGAGAGTCCCTGATGAGAGAGTCCCTGATGAGAGAGTCCCTGGTGAGAGAGTCCCTGATGAGAAAGTCCCTGATGAGAGAGTCCCTGGTGAGAGAGTCCCTGATGAGAGAATCCCTGATGAGAGAGTCCCTGGTGAGAGAGTCCCTGGTGAGAGAGTCCCTGGTGAGAAAGTCCCTGATGAGAGAGTCCCTGATGAGAGAGTCCCTGATGAGAGAGTCCCTGATGAGAGAGTCCCTGATGAGAAAGTCCCTGATGAGAGAGTCCCTGATGAGAGAGTCCCTGATGAGAGAGTCCCTGATGAGAGAGTCCCTGGTGAGAGAGTCCCTGATGAGAAAGTCCCTGATGAGAGAGTCCCTGATGAGAGAGTCCCTGGTGAGAGAGTCCCTGATGAGAGAGTCCCTGGTGAGAGAGTCCCTGATGAGAGAGTCCCTGGTGAGAGAGTCCCTGATGAGAGAGTCCCTGATGAGAGAGTCCCTGATGAGAGAGTCCCTGATGAGATAGTCCCTGATGAGAGAGTCCCTGGTGAGAGAGTCCCTGGTGAGAGAGTCCCTGATGAGAGAGTCCCTGATGAGAGAGTCCCTGATGAGAGAGTCCCTGGTGAGAGAGTCCCTGATGAGAGAGTCCCTGATGAGAGAGTCCCTGATGAGAGAGTCCCTGGTGAGAGAGTCCCTGATGAGAGAGTCCCTGGTGAGAAAGTCCCTGATGAGAGAGTCCCTGATGAGAGAGTCCCTGATGAGAGAGTCCCTGGTGAGAGAGTCCCTGATGAGAGAGTCCCTGGTGAGAGAGTCCCTGGTGAGAGAGTCCCTGATGAGAGAGTCCCTGATGAGAGAGTCCCTGATGAGATAGTCCCTGATGAGAGAGTCCCTGGTGAGAGAGTCCCTGGTGAGAGAGTCCCTGGTGAGAGAGTCCCTGATGAGAAAGTCCCTGATGAGAGAGTCCCTGATGAGAGAGTCCCTGGTGAGAGAGTCCCTGGTGAGAGAGTCCCTGGTGAGAGAGTCCCTGATGAGAGAGTCCCTGATGAGAGAGTCCCTGGTGAGAGAGTCCCTGATGAGAGAGTCCCTGGTGAGAGAGTCCCTGATGAGAAAGTCCCTGATGAGAGAGTCCCTGGTGAGAGAGTCCCTGATGAGAGAGTCCCTGATGAGAGAGTCCCTGGTGAGAGAGTCCCTGGTGAGAGAGTCCCTGGTGAGAAAGTCCCTGATGAGAGAGTCCCTGATGAGAGAGTCCCTGATGAGAGAGTCCCTGGTGAGAGAGTCCCTGGTGAGAGAGTCCCTGATGAGAGAGTCCCTGGTGAGAGAGTCCCTGATGAGAGAGTCCCTGGTGAGAGAGTCCCTGATGAGAGAGTCCCTGATGAGAGAGTCCCTGGTGAGAGAGTCCCTGGTGAGAGAGTCCCTGATGAGAGAGTCCCTGATGAGAGAGTCCCTGATGAGATAGTCCCTGATGAGAGAGTCCCTGGTGAGAGAGTCCCTGGTGAGAGAGTCCCTGGTGAGAGAGTCCCTGATGAGAAAGTCCCTGATGAGAGAGTCCCTGATGAGAGAGTCCCTGATGAGAGAGTCCCTGATGAGAGAGTCCCTGATGAGATAGTCCCTGATGAGAGAGTCCCTGGTGAGAGAGTCCCTGGTGAGAGAGTCCCTGGTGAGAGAGTCCCTGATGAGAGAGTCCCTGATGAGAGAGTCCCTGGTGAGAGAGTCCCTGGTGAGAGAGTCCCTGGTGAGAGAGTCCCTGGTGAGAGAGTCCCTGATGAGAAAGTCCCTGATGAGAGAGTCCCTGATGAGAGAGTCCCTGATGAGAGAGTCCCTGATGAGAGAGTCCCTGATGAGAGAGTCCCTGATGAGAAAGTCCCTGATGAGAGAGTCCCTGGTGAGAGAGTCCCTGATGAGAGAGTCCCTGATGAGAGAGTCCCTGATGAGAAAGTCCCTGATGAGAGAGTCCCTGATGAGAGAGTCCCTGATGAGAGAGTCCCTGATGAGAGAGTCCCTGGTGAGAGAGTCCCTGATGAGAAAGTCCCTGATGAGAGAGTCCCTGATGAGAGAGTCCCTGGTGAGAGAGTCCCTGATGAGAGAGTCCCTGGTGAGAGAGTCCCTGATGAGAGAGTCCCTGGTGAGAGAGTCCCTGATGAGAGAGTCCCTGATGAGAGAGTCCCTGATGAGAGAGTCCCTGATGAGATAGTCCCTGATGAGAGAGTCCCTGGTGAGAGAGTCCCTGGTGAGAGAGTCCCTGATGAGAGAGTCCCTGATGAGAGAGTCCCTGATGAGAGAGTCCCTGGTGAGAGAGTCCCTGATGAGAGAGTCCCTGATGAGAGAGTCCCTGATGAGAGAGTCCCTGGTGAGAGAGTCCCTGATGAGAGAGTCCCTGGTGAGAAAGTCCCTGATGAGAGAGTCCCTGATGAGAGAGTCCCTGATGAGAGAGTCCCTGGTGAGAGAGTCCCTGATGAGAGAGTCCCTGGTGAGAGAGTCCCTGGTGAGAGAGTCCCTGATGAGAGAGTCCCTGATGAGAGAGTCCCTGATGAGATAGTCCCTGATGAGAGAGTCCCTGGTGAGAGAGTCCCTGGTGAGAGAGTCCCTGGTGAGAGAGTCCCTGATGAGAAAGTCCCTGATGAGAGAGTCCCTGATGAGAGAGTCCCTGGTGAGAGAGTCCCTGGTGAGAGAGTCCCTGGTGAGAGAGTCCCTGATGAGAGAGTCCCTGATGAGAGAGTCCCTGGTGAGAGAGTCCCTGATGAGAGAGTCCCTGGTGAGAGAGTCCCTGATGAGAGAGTCCCTGATGAGAGAGTCCCTGGTGAGAGAGTCCCTGATGAGAGAGTCCCTGATGAGAGAGTCCCTGGTGAGAGAGTCCCTGGTGAGAGAGTCCCTGGTGAGAAAGTCCCTGATGAGAGAGTCCCTGATGAGAGAGTCCCTGATGAGAGAGTCCCTGGTGAGAGAGTCCCTGGTGAGAGAGTCCCTGATGAGAGAGTCCCTGGTGAGAGAGTCCCTGATGAGAGAGTCCCTGGTGAGAGAGTCCCTGATGAGAGAGTCCCTGATGAGAGAGTCCCTGGTGAGAGAGTCCCTGGTGAGAGAGTCCCTGATGAGAGAGTCCCTGATGAGAGAGTCCCTGATGAGATAGTCCCTGATGAGAGAGTCCCTGGTGAGAGAGTCCCTGGTGAGAGAGTCCCTGGTGAGAGAGTCCCTGATGAGAAAGTCCCTGATGAGAGAGTCCCTGATGAGAGAGTCCCTGATGAGAGAGTCCCTGATGAGAGAGTCCCTGATGAGATAGTCCCTGATGAGAGAGTCCCTGGTGAGAGAGTCCCTGGTGAGAGAGTCCCTGGTGAGAGAGTCCCTGATGAGAGAGTCCCTGATGAGAGAGTCCCTGGTGAGAGAGTCCCTGGTGAGAGAGTCCCTGGTGAGAGAGTCCCTGGTGAGAGAGTCCCTGATGAGAAAGTCCCTGATGAGAGAGTCCCTGATGAGAGAGTCCCTGATGAGAGAGTCCCTGATGAGAGAGTCCCTGATGAGAGAGTCCCTGATGAGAAAGTCCCTGATGAGAGAGTCCCTGGTGAGAGAGTCCCTGATGAGAGAGTCCCTGATGAAAGAGTCCCAGATTCGTCCAAGTATACACTTTAAGTCGTCACTTTCAAGACAGTAGTTTTGTTGTCAATGGTCTTGTACCTCAATACATAATTAAAGTCGCATTGGCAAAGCAAAAAATTTTTTAATTCGAATCCCAATTTGCATCCCATGATACGTGAAATCACTTACACTTCATATTATTTCTTGGTGTATCTACATGATGGTTGGCGTAGACGCCTTATCCAAAATGAAAATAATTGACATTGGCATCTTGACTTAACGGATATCGCCCGGGAATTTGACTTGATATCGTTTCACCATTTTTGAAGACTAGAATTTTGTTTTCTTAGAATTTATTACTAAACTCAACTTCTCACAATAAGTTAGAGTATTTATTTTCTTCTGAAATTTCATAAAATTATCTGCAAATATTGTACCATCATCCACTAATGGAAGTGATTGTAGATATTCATCAATGAATATAACACTGGTATCGGATGTCATATCGTTGACAAGTTCATCAATATACAATCAAAAGTGCCGGTGACAATACGCATCCCTGTCGTAATCCACATGTGTTACATTCATCGGTCATTGCTAATTTATTGTACCTTACGGATGCTCATTGTAATAACACGTACATCAATTTATTTCTGGTAATTTCTGTGAAGTCGTCAAAGATGCAATGGAATTTGTCTCTCTTCTTTCTTATATATTTATGGATAACTGAATGTAGGATTAAAGCTTAAACACTTGTCGCATATCCTTACCTAAAGCCACGTTTCTAGATTTTTAGACAACTAGATGTAGAATAATGACATATACATTTCTTTAATGGCATCGGCGGGTACACTCTCTACCCCGGGACCTTATCTACCTATAAAACATATTTGCCTGCAATTATAGTCCCTATTTCAATCATAGTCGAAAACTATACAAAAGTCACACTCTGGTGTTTTGAAATTAAATCAGTTACAAGATCGCTTAAATAGTTTTATCAATAATTATACTAATATTTACATTATGATTATTCAATAATTGTTGATAAATATGATGGTTGTTTTATTATTTATTATGCGTTAAACGGCTTTATTCCTAGGTAAAGTATAATTCCGAAAATTAATTGTCTAATTGGCAGAGTGCAACTATGAGGAGTCTCGGTTTTTATTTCACTGTATTATACATGTAGTATACTTTGTTGTTAAACTTGATATTCATCGGTATTTTTTTTTACTTAAAACTACAGCAAAAACTCCAAAAATTACAGCTTAAAATCAGAGATATACAAACCCTACAAACTTCATATTTTCAACTTAACTTCAAGAATGTATCTAAAAACGGGTATTTTAATCAGAATTCGACAAATTCCTTTCAATAATTCGACTTTTCTTCTCAACTGTTTAAACGTCCGATGAAATCACCGAAGAACATCCAATAATCTCTTACTAAAGTTGAGATGAGAAGGAAATTATCGAACATATAAGCTCTTGCCACTTCATTGGTACTTCATCCATATGAAATAATTATACTACAACAATGGTTCTAGCTGTATATAGCTTGAAAACAGTTTTGTGTGGATATCGTGAAATACCTGAGGCTGGAAGCAATTTTATAATCTGTTCACTTCTTCATCATTGCTTCTTGTAGATTTGATAACTATTAAATGGATGAAATATATTTGTCAATACGATTTTGATACATTATATATTGTAACATCCTGTAACACCGACTCACTGTACACATCACCTGTAGACATTACCTATGCCAACATGGAGAGGAAATAATCACTTAATTCATCCAAGCAGAAAATCCATTTCATACAATGTTATGTTTTAATGATTTTCATAAATGAAAACCTAAGTAAAAACTAATTTCCTCAACAGAAAGGTCCTGAGGGTATACTATTGTTATTTTCAAGAACGACTGTCTTCATACATTGATAGCAGAACAGCGTTAAGTTGTATAACTTGTTCCAAATCACTTTCTTCATTGAACTGAATTGTTTAAATCAACAGAGCAAAGTGACCCATAGGAAATTACTATATCGTAATGGTTTCATAAAGTAAAAAGATAGCATTTATAAATGGCGCAGCAGTTTGAATAGAACGGTTTTATATTCTTCTTCTGTAGAGACATTAACCTCCCCTTATCACTATTCTATTTAACTTAAAACTATTTAACTTTTTTGAAAATTTGGTTTTTCAAATTTCCCATTTATAATGATAGTTTATGCCATTTTTATTTACTTAAGAGGGTAAAACATCTTATTGCCCAAACCAATTATCCGTATATGCGTATAAAGCAAAAATTGCACGGTGGTCTTTTTAATGTGAACACATTTTATTATTTCGAATTTCGAAAACGATTTCCATGGCTTTACTGGACAGTGTACACTCATATTTCAACTTGATTTTCTGAAGAGAGATGTGTGTTTTACTTTTAGTGATATTATTATACAAATACACTTTTATCAACTTATTTCAACGAAAAAACTTGCTAAGCCCGTTTAATTTGTTCTTGCCTGGAACAGGTTTTTAGTAAAGGACTATGTTTAACACTTCAACGAGTTCTTCAGTTGTATTTGTTATTTGCGTATTTATGTTTACACCAATGAAGAACCAGAAATTAGAAATATTTACATATTTAAAGACCAATACTTTGGAAATGCTGAAATAGTTTACTCCTCAATGGACAATAATTGTATAATATTGTCTAACCATAATAATTGAATAACCATAATAATTATTATAATAACTATTTTTGAAAGGAGCTACAATGCAATAAACAGTGAGTGTATTACCTCTCGGTTTACTTCTTCATGAAAAGGTGTAATTTAATACTTTCTAATATCTTGATGCTACTAAAACATGTACAATGTATAACTACACCTGGAACAAAGTATTGCACCCAAATGTTCAGCTACCCTTATAAGCACATAAGGGTTTTGTAGACAACATCCGATTCAGAACCTCGTGGAACTTGGTCAATTCAACTGCCTCACAGACGGCATCAACGTCTTGTTCAGTCAAAGAGGAGGCTTTTTGTGGATATCATTCGTGCTTATTTGGTTTACAGCAACTACTGACCTTCTCTCTTAGTTATCTGCTTATTGAGTAAATTGGACTGTTTTACAAGGGTTACTACATGTATAACTGTTTTTGAAACGATTAACTGAGTTGTTACTGAAGATTTTATTGGTGTTTCTATCTCCAGACATGCTTTATTAACCCATAGACACACACATTAATATGGATTGATCCTCGTCTCTATAAAATAACATTAACTTATATCACGACAGTTACACATCCCATAAATCGGTGCATCAGATCAAGCAGGAATGATAACATGACGGACATTGTAATTGTTTCATGATACTGGCGTCTTGGGATGGCGTGTACATCATTAAAGAGGCGCCATTGTATAACTTGTATAACTTAACACTACACCTGTGTAGTTCTAATAGAAATGACGCGACTAATGCAGCCGCATTTGTACCGTAAGCCTGACTGAAACCTAAACATGATTCCGTAAGAGTAATTTGACCCTGGTTCTTTACAGAAATGTATCGCACTGGTTGAGGAATCTGTTACCTCTTCAGCAATGAGTGAAAACAACTTCTGTGAATTGTAGTCCTTAACCTCGTTTCTGATTTGTCATGAGCAAACATCAAGATCATTTTGAATGAAAAGTGATTTATAATTAGTTCTAATTGTACTTAAGAACAGGTCATAAAGCAAGATATGATACATTTATATAGTTAATCTCCCTGATTGAGTGTCCTCATCATTGTTTACTTTGCTCTATAAATGTATCATACCTTGTTATTTCCTTACATTCCACCTGATGAAGGAGTGAGTATACACTCTGAAACGTCGTGTATTTTCACATTTAAAAAGCTGTTATCCAGAATATCGTGCTGTTCTTATGTACACCACTTCTGAATACCCTTCAAAGATCTAATTGTACTGTTTTGCAAGTGACTGTTCAATAAGTCATTGTGTTTTGCACGATAATGCAAGAGGACTTTTATCATCATCATTACCTGTTACCAATACAATATAGACACATTATTGCAAGTAACTACATCTTTTAATGCATTTCAAAGTGTAAGCACGTTTTTGTGTGATCCATGGTAGTTTCATTGTACACCTCTGTCTGACTAAAAGCAGATAGTTTGATCAGAGGCTCTTGAGGGGAGCCACTGTAAGCTGGACCAGGATCTCCACTGTAAGCTGGACCAGGATCTCCACTGTAAGCTGGACCAGGATCTCCACTGTAAGCTGTACCAGGATCTCAACTGTAAGCTGTACCAGGATCTCCACTGTAAGCTGGACCAGGATCTCCACTGTAAGCTGTACCAGGATCTCAACTGTAAGCTGTATCAGGATCTCCACTGTAAGCTGTACCAGGATCTCCACTGTAAGCTGGACCAGGATCTCAACTGTAAGCTGGACCAGGATCTCCACTGTAAGCTGGACCAGGATCTCAACTGTAAGCTGGACCAGGATCTCAACTGTAAGCTGTACCAGGATCTCCACTGTAAGCTGGACCAGGATCTCAACTGTAAGTTGGACCAGGATCTCCACTGTAAGCTGGACCAGGATCTCCACTGTAAGCTGGACCAGGATCTCCACTGTAAGCTGGACCAGGATCTCCACTGTAAGCTGTACCAGGATCTCCACTGTAAGCTGTACCAGGATCTCCACTGTAAGCTGGACCAGGATCTCCACTGTAAGCTGGACCAGGATCTCCACTGTAAGCTGGACCGACTGGAAATCAAAGGCATTTGAGTGAACAATGTCAAAATGTTCAAAAGTGAAGTGGATCAAAGTTTTGCAAAGAGCATGGTTGAGGCAGCAGCACAACTTGCTTGAGAGTTGGTTTGTTTTGTCAGTCTTAAACTGACTCTTGTCTTGATATGGACGAAGAAGGATTTCACAATTGTGCATGTAAATATTTCGTACGCACTGGGTGTCCAATCTCTGTTCTGTTAGTTGCTGGTAGGCCGGAAGAGTCTCCCGACTACTCTCACACAGTCGATCATCTGTCTGGTGGGTACACGGTATATGTCAAACCGCAGAGCTTTAGTTTTGAAGTTCGTCATCTGAAACATTCGTATTGTCAAGTTAAATAAATTACATTTATCTGGGTTTTAGATACACGTTTCAACTGTGAAGAACACATGTTTGTCGAGGTCAAGGATACGCTATTGGTACGGGAAGGGATCGCGTTTGTCTCTGACTCAGATGGTGTAGCTTCGAATCCCCGCAAGAGACTAGTCCAGAAAACTGTACAAGAATTTGTACTTTCGCATATAGTTTGATCACTAATTAAAACATTGTTACGTTCGTTCACTATCTAAACGGTATGTATTTCTAATTTCGTACATTGCATACACGTTTACAAGGGCATTGACGGCGAGGTACTTTTTCCGTATTCACCTGTAGTAACCAGAACATAAAAAAAACATATAACATACTCCAAATGCTTTGAGCATGTTCCGTAGTGGCATATGTGGTTCAGCGCGGTATAAGTATTCACATTATAACATAAAACTATCAATATATACATAAAGGAAGACACATCCGCCATCTTGAACTCTCTGGGCTGCCCCGGAATCCTGCAAGATTGTTCACTGGCTGAGTTACGATTTGTATAATTTATAGACTGACCACAGTTCAACTACACTCGCGGGCAAACGAAAGAATGAATATTAGGTACAACAACGCAAGATGGTTGAAATATATTTACACCAGGTCTCTAAAAGTCAACTTAACTTAACTGTCATTTTTTAAAAACATTATCTCTTCATATTTCTGAAAAAGACACGGCTTTTGAAAAATCGTCGTTTTTAAATCTCCTTAAGAGTCAGAGTGGCTTGTTTTATGACACGATACAACAAGGATGCGTTTTCGATTTAAAGGCGCAGTAGCACGTTATTTGCAAATTTTATTTGTTCAAATTTCCCATTTATAATGATAGTTTATGCCATTGTTATTTACTTTAGAAGGTAGAACATCATATTATCTCATCAAAAACCAATTACCCGTAGTGGTAATAACGGTACTGCGTATAAAGCAAAAAATACATGGCGGCCATTTTAGTGTGATCACATTTTATTATTTCGAATGACAAAAACGATTCCCATGGCTTTACGGAACCATGTACACTCATTTTTTCAACTTGATTTTCCGAATAGAGAAGGGTGTTTTACTATTGGTGACATTAGTTTTCAAATACATATCATCGACTTATCTCAGCCAAAAAACCTGCCCCTGTACTGTCCCTTTAAAGTCCAAGAGGGTACATTATACCAACATCATGTTGCACTGTTTATCTCATCACGTGAGGTAGAAAAGTAAATATATTTCACCCGTGGCTGCACCAATTTTTCTACCTCATCCGATGAGATAAACATGGTATTTGTCAAGAAAAGACAGATATATTCTATTCAAAGATATATGCATTATCAATAAACTGGTAGAGAATCTCACCCAAGTGTCTTTAGATATCAAATATATCAACAAGAACTGATAAATATCCGAGGATTGCATTACTTTTATCAACGAGTTTTGATATAAATGACATCAGAAAACACAAGGAAAATATTTAATTTATCACCAAACATCATTCGTCATAATTGTGTGATAAATATATTTGCTTCTGGTCTTTATTTTCACTTACTTATCATTATTTTAGTTATAGTTTAGTTATTATCAACTCTTTGGTGTACATTCTGAGTCTTCAATTGTCTTCGTTTCAAACATTTACACCAACTCTGAGATTGATATTATGCTTCTTGTAATTATTTTCAGATATTTACCATCATCTCTGAGTTGACCATTCTGAGTCTTGCCGTCAGCTTTACAGACATTTACCATCAGCAATATAATAATAATAATAATAACACTTTATTGTCCTCATACAATGTAAATTCGGAAATTCGTTTTGTACCATTGGTACCCGGCAGCCACAGTGCAGCGCCAGTTGCACTGTTTATCTCATCTCGTGAGGTAGAACAGTATAGAGGTTTGTATTGTGCGCCTGATCATCAGATACTTAAACTACTAGTATGCGCTTGCAATTAAGGACATACCCTACCCAGATATAAAAATATTTAGATTTTTCTGAAAATTGGTATATATACAACTGAGTGTGCTGATTTCAAAAATCAAATAAAAAATGGGGGTCACCATGCTCGTTTTCGAGTAAAATGTGTCAAAAACTGTCCTCTTTTATTGAAAAGCCTGAAAATCAAAAATTTCCTTTTTTCAGCAAAATTTTATTATTTTTTAAAATAAATGCACAATTTTAATTCTTACAGTTCGATACAAATGATACTTTAAAGTTTATCTAAAAAAAAAATTGAAAAATGAAATTTGAAATTATTTTTTTCAACTTATTGTGTCTATAAATTTTAATTTTTTACCTAAAATTTCAATGAATTATCTTCAAAAACGTATTTTCAAAATTTAGAATTTATCTAAACTTTCAAAATATGAACCTGACAATATATGGAACTCAAATTCGAAGAAGAAAAAAAATAGGGGTCACCACTTTTTATCTCTGAAAATTTATATCGGCAGTGTCCTCATCTCCAGATACTTACCCTCACCTCTACGGTGCTGTCTCTGCTAGGATCCGGCATTTGCGAGCTACTCCACACCGACACCCAGTTCTCGTCAGGGTCCCGCAGACTGATGTCGCTGAAGGCCACCGCCGTGTCGCCTAGCTCATAGATGAAGATACGTTCAATGAAGATGTCCACCTCGATTTCTACCTGCAAATTGAAAAGAAAATATGTTATGTTGTATTATGTGATATGTTATGTTGTATTATGTGATATATAGAGGATACTAAACGACCTTCTATTTAATACCATTTTTATTAAACGAGTAAATGATTTTGTATAAAACGAGCGAAAGCGAGTTTGATACCAATCATTCACGAGTTTAATAAAAAAAATGGTATTAAATAGAAGGAAGTTTAGTATTCTGTTTATTACTCGCCCACCGACATGGCTCTCAAAACTTTTATTCCCGCAAGCCCGATGCCATTGTGACGACGTTACTCCCATTGTGACGTCATAATCGCAAACTATTGTGACGTCATACGTGCGGCGGTATTACACTTGTTTAATATTGCCGTATAAATATTACACTGCAGTATCTTACACGGGCGAGTAATAAGTTATGTATACAATACCGTCACATGATAGCTTTATGCTAAATTGATAACCCCTTGGAATATCAAGAATTTGAATGCCGACCCTTAGTTGCCATAGTTTGAATACAGGGAGAGTTACTTACAGTAACATCATGTGTTTACTTACAGTTAATACGGTAAGTACATTGGTACAAAATGAGGCTTAAATAAAGTAACATTGTTAAGGCAATGGTATCCAAGTTGATTATATCAGTGTATTGGTAAATAAGATATGTTTAAAGACCTCGGTGTCAAAATTCCCCTTTAAAAGAGTGAGGCAGTATCTTTTCTCTTTTGTGATCTTCAGTTATCGTCTTAGATAAACTGTTTCCGGAAATCTGTCTCTGATAAATCTAAGATTCCGTTACAGTAAATATAGGAACATGATCATCGCCTTATACATGTTCAGTGGATCATTTAACATCTATAATGAAGTTATGTGTTTAATAACATGTATTACCTCAACGAAGGCTGTTGTATTTGGCAGAGGTATCCAAGGGAATAAGTCGCGGCCACCTTTAATGTAGTTGGTTGTATACGCCCACAGGCTGAAACATTAGTATACGTATTAAGCGAATAAGATTAATTAATTTAAAATCAATTTAGGATGTCTTCTCCAGTTAGTCATCAACAGTTGGCCTATAATAGTTATTTCATTTACCTTGTTTCTTTGTATTTAAAAGTAAATTCATAATTGGAGATATATATTGGTAGATGAACAACTTACTGAACTGATGAAGCGATGACGTGAGTGATCCAATACTCTAGAAGACCTGAAATACGTTAGTGGAAAGTTATTCCTGTAAATGGCATTTCAAGACTTACAGCTATAGGCCAGGACAACCCGTCTACCGACATATTGTTGTTCTGCTGATATATTTGCCATCCAGTGGATGACATTTTTTACGCACTGTACAGAAGTTAAACTGACATTGTGGCATTTATAAATAAATAAAGTAGATGACACTCATCATGTTATGGTTACATGCAACAATGAATCACATTATAATCACGTTATGGTTACATGCAACACTGTATCACATTATAATCACGTTATGGTTACATGCAACACTGTATCACATTATAATCACGTTATGGTTTCATGCAACACTGTATCACATTATAATCACATTATGGCTACATGCAATACTGTATCATATTATAATCATGTTATGGTTACATGCAACACTGTATTACATTATAATCATGTTATGGTTACATGCAACACTGTATCACATTATAATCACGTTATGGTTACATGCAACACTGTATCATATTATTATCATGTTATGGTTACATGCAACGCTGTATCACATTATAATCACGTTTTGTTTATATGCAACACTGTATCACATTATAATCATGTTATGGTTACATGCAATACTGTATCATATTATAATCACGTTATGGTTACATGCAACACTGTATCACATTATAATCATGTTATGGTTACATGCAACACTGTATCACATTATAATCATGTTCTGGTTACATGCAACACTGCATCATTTAATAATCATGTTATGGTTACATGCAACACTCTATCACATTATAATCATGTTATGGTTACATGCAATACTGTATCATATTAAAATCACGTAATGGTTACATGCAACACTGTATCACATTATAATCATGTTATGGTTACATGCAACACTGTATCACATTATAATCATGTTCTGGTTACATGCAACACTGCATCATTTAATAATCATGTTATGGTTACATGCAACACTGTATCACATTATAATCATGTTATGGTTACATGCAACCCTGTATCACATTATAATCACGTTATGGTTACATGCAACACTGTATCACATTATAATCACATTATGGCTACATGCAATACTGTATCATATTATAATCATGTTATGGTTACATGCAACACTGTATTACATTATAATCATGTTATGGTTACATGCAACACTGTATCACATTATAATCACGTTATGGTTACATGCAACACTGTATCATATTATAATCATGTTATGGTTACATGCAACACTGTATCACATTATAATCATGTTATGGTTACATGCAACACTGTATCACATTATAATCATGTTATGGTTACATGCAACACTGCATCACATTATAATCGTGTTATGGTTACATGCAACACTGTATCACATTATAATCACGCTTTAATAACAAATATGTTCTTGATTTAAGAGCTTCATCTAAATGTTGAACATGTGGACCACATTTACAACACTTACATATCCATGCACATGGTACAGTGGTACTTACCGACAGGACGGAAGCAGGTTGAGTGTTGATGGTCAGTCAGGCGTATGTCATCAAGCGGAAAAGCGTGGAGAAAGCACTCCTCTTCGACTCTGTTATAAAAGACAAGCATACACTGTGCATCCCTGTCACACGCCAGTACACACTCCATCCGGGAAACGTCTTTCATTGTCGACTTTATAAGTTCCGTGCCCACTTTCCCTCTGCATGATGCATCTTCATAATATGTGTGTGTTTGAGAACTGTTACCACTACACGTAGCGGATACAAGAGCAAGCAAATCACATAAGATGAAACTTTTCATGTTTCAAATAAATTCAACCTGTTTTTCCTATATGCTCTGTCGTGTGTCCCTGCTAGTTATAACAAAACTCTGAAAGTTGAAACTATTTTGTCCGCTTGCCATATTTGGATTGCGCTTTTCTTCCATCAACCAATGACGTGGATTGTTGTGTTGTCCCATATTCACTATGAAATGTGGCAACTCACAAATATCAGCTACTCTCGTGTACCGACATCACATTAACCAACATAAATTTGATATACTCATTCAAACACTTAATCGATCAATCAAGGAAAATGTGATTTCCTCAGCCTACCTACGGAAATTGTGATAATAGGATTGATATAGTGAATTGTTAATGCAGCTCTACTATTGACAGAGTCTTTTGACAAAGATCATCAAAGTATCAGACTTCCGCCTTACATATTGTCCGTTCATTTGATTCATTTGAAACTTGTACGATCACCAACTCGATCATGGATCACAAAGAATACAGATGGATCTTGACGTTTCGTCATACAGTAATAACACCATACGGCCTCTCGATTCAGTTGATTTTCCCTCTTGATTTATCTAAGAGCTTGAACTGAAGAAAACATCGGGAAGTTTAACCAGTATATCAATTGAATGTAAATTTTTGACAGAATTTGTGTTTCATTGTACACTCAGACCTGGGTAGCGTATAAATCGTTGGGTATAATAATTGAATGCATATACGCCGATGTCACTGTCCGATGTAAATCTAGCCCTATTCCGGGGAATGAAATTTGCAAAACGTTGCATCTAAAGATATACGAACTGCCTTGTTAGATTCTTCTCCATACGGTCTGAAGGACAAAGCGTACAGGCGCATGTTCAGTACCAGATTAGTGCAGAAAAAATTTAGTATTTAAGGGACTAATCACATCAGTTTTTTAATTGATCATCATTTTGAAATTATGAAGTTTTTTTAACACGACCCTACGGCTATATAAACAGACGAAATGTTGGCTGCCAAGAAGAACTTCTAGCACAGAAAGCTCTTGTTTGGGGACTTGTGAATGGCTAACTGAACTCGTGTCAGAACATGTGACTATGCTGTCATCATGAGATCGTGTGGAGAGGAAATCCCCCAGTGATTAGAGTCCATACCCCAGTAGATACACACATGTGAACTTATTTTCCTCGGAAGAAGCTCAATTTCACTCAGTGTCTTAATAAATCATGAAAAAACTGTGCAAGAAGATGAATTAAATAAATAAACGCATTAGTAATGTGATACATCGTTAAGCATTTATTATCCATATTTACGAAAAGTACATGTGTGTAGACAGTTTTACTGATCATTAACTGATGATGTAATGGGATTATGACGATTTAGTTGTATCTGGTCTCACAGCTACTGGTCAGTGCTTCCCTCACTCTTAGTCGGAATGAAACCTCGAGGTTTTTAGGGGTTTTGTTTTCATTCTGAATAGAGAACAGCTATAGGTATATTATGCCGTGGTTTACATGTGTAACAACACACATTAAATCACTGGGAAATACATTATTGTTTTCTTAAGAGGGGTTGGGCTATTGCCTCTTGATAAGTTCTGGAGTTTACATTGCATTACATTTAGAATAACATTGTAAAATAACCTTTGGATTTTACTACGTTTATTCAGTGGTGTAAAAGTTATCAAATTTATCAGATGGGTTGGCGTCTTTCATTCAGCTAGGTAACGCCTGTAATATACAGATCCCTTCATCTTCTCTCTGTACACTTGGTCGAACTTCTTAGCTTGAGATTCCGTGAAAACATTTCTCCAGTCTCCAACAATACCTGCAAGAACGCAGAGATAAATCACATCTTATTTCGCGATAAATCAATAAGTGAAATCTTGACTGACTAGCTGTGGTTATACATTATGTTATATTTACTTTAACGGCTAACTGCTCTGCTTGCGCATAGCTCAACACCAAATGTTATAATGGAATAGTTCAAAATTTAACCATTTCTTAAGTCAGGTCAAGATGACAAAATGACACCTGATATTAATGGTGCATCCATTGTGTTTCATAAAATTTTATTTGGCTTTAATACGTTCCAACACACCACATGTGCTGTTTACAGTACAAAATAATTCACTCAGCTTGCATATTCATCCCCAATCGCCAAATATAACATAATTGCTAGTTTCCAATTAAAATCGAGTAACATTATTATGCATGTGTATAAACCAATACTGCACGTCCCATTAACATGCACAGTAGTGATATAACCTATTAAACATTATCAACTCAAATTTGGCATTATTTCTGTAATGAATAAGATTCCAAAATTACGTTTGACTCATTGGTGCGCGCCAATCGCGACTTATTGTCCGGTTTTTGTTCATAAATCACTACCTTTACCTTCATATCGTCAATATATTCAGTTCACTATGATCAATATGGTAGTTTTCGGTAACAGTCGGTTCTTCTCGATGAAGTAACACCATTTATAACGTTTGGAATATGTGACCCCTGACAACACAATGGATGTACCTTTAAAGGACCAATAGCGCAATAGATTGTATTCTCACTTTTGCTTCTCGTTCGACCTACTTAACCCTGTAGCGCAGTGACTGTATTAAGTGTATGTACATGGGAGATAACCACTTGAAAGCATGGTATGCAGTATCGTCAACTTTAGAAAAAACATTAACTGGCTGTTCCTAATGGAAAATGAAGCAGGTCTCACGAGAATTTCAAAACTCACTGATTGGATGTAAAACAAACGTGTCCCTGAGCAGAGCCTAGCAAAATGCTGTTCAAATTCGTTTTTCATTCTTTAGTTGGTTTATCGATTGCTTAAAATTGTGTTTTATAAGCCATCAGCTTTTGGTGAGGTTGTTGCAAAGGATTGCACCAACATTGGCAGTGCTATAATCTTATATAGAGTGCATATTGAGTGCATCTGTTTCTGTTTCTGTATGTCCGACATACCTTTCCTGTACTGAGCCTTCTTGCCGTCCCAGTTGACGTTCAAACTGTCCTTCACTGTCTTCATATTGCTAAACGAGCACCTGTCAACGATCTCCTGCAGTTTGTCATCTGATGTCGGACGATTTAGAAATGTAGATAAATGTTTGATGACTTTAAGTGGATTCTGAAAAATACACGGATATCATTTTAATAAAACAGGTTTTCGCCTTTTTAAAGACCCTTTGATGATGAATGTGTTTAGAATATAATATTTCCAAATATAACGTAGAGCTGAGCGATAACAACTTAAAATCCATATTTATGTTTCCGACTGAAACCAGTAATAATTAAGAGCAGATATATATAAATGGAACTGAAGTAGGTATGAAATATAATTTCAGCAATGATATTGGTATAAATAAGAAATAAGGAAAGGTAGCAACCTTTTGAAGTTCCTCGTAGAAGACAACATGTGACAACTCCCTGTCCATTGATGCCAGAAGAAGCTCGAACGATCTGACGTGCTCCCACCAGGAACTCCATATAACTGGAAAGCAGCAATGAAAATGAACATTAAGATCTCATGTTGAAAACATCTATAGCTTTTACTTGATTCCATCTCCTTTTGTGTTCACATAATGATGCAATGACTAAGTATGAGATAACAGAGCGTATATTTCCACATCCTCGGCCCTCGAGGTATTTTTATCCGTTTCACCATTTTTTCTGAGTAGGAGGTGAGGTGAGTTGGTGTTTAACGCCGCTTTTATTTATATCGCGACTGCTAGTATTATGACAGGGAGAAAGCCCGCAACGCCATGTGGCTATGCATTGCGGTGAAACCTGTGAGCATCGGCTGACCCTGAGTAGGAATAATGCTCGTAATACTCAACAAATGTATGTTTGATCAGTGTGCCGATGTACGTTTAACGTAAGGTAATATCATTTCAAGAAACAAGCACCGTGGGTACAGGGTAAGGGTAAGTCTCATCCTCCTAAATGATTGTCGTAACGATGTATCCCATGATAGATTAAATAACATCTTTTCACGCAGAGTCAGTTTTCCTCACTCCTTTTGACAAAGACACCTAAGGAAGGTATCAAAACAGCGAGAAAAATAAATGAGGTGTTTTCAATCAAATGCTCATAATACGTTTTCACCATTTTTTACGCCGTACGTGTATATATACAACAGTTACTCGATATAATTTAACGCGATATATAATTAAATGTGTTATATCACATTCTTACATGTATCGCCTATAAAGAGATCGAACCAGTCCTCCCAGCTGCCGCTCCAGGGATCTCCTGGATACGCGCTGTAGAAGTGGAACCACGACACGGCTACGTCACGTGGGTCTCTCATGACGTAAACCGTTCGTATGCTTCCGTTGTGGTCACGTGGCATGTTGCTTGGCAACACGTGTGAGGTGAGTATACGAGGTGATGGGAGGGTATCAAGTGCAGATTCCGGGTTCAACTCCAGGACGCATTTCTCCATGGTGTAAGGCAGGTAGTCTGTGGATCCGGAGAGAATCATGCTCATCATCTCGAATACCCAGTGGTGCCCTGCAACAATGGCGCATTTGCAGAATTTTCCTTTTCAATTTAAAGACGTATTTTATCACTGCAACCCATGCCTTAAGCTGACGCTGACGCTGATGCTGATGCTCATGTTAATGTTTCTGCTCATATTTATGTTTTAATTGTTTATGCTCATGTTTATGCTCATGTTTATAGTTATGCTCATGTGTATGTTAATGCTCATGTTTATGTTAATGCTCATGTTTATGTTTATGTCTATGTCTATGTCTATATCTATGTTTATGCTCATGTCTATGTTTATGCTCATGTTCATGTCTATGTTTATGCTCATGTCTATGTCTATGTCTATGTCTATGTTTATGCTCATGTCTATGTTTATGCTCATGTCTATGTTTATGCTCATGTCTATGTTTATGCTGCTCATGTTAATGTTCATGTTTATGTTTATGCTCATGTTTATGTCTATGTCTATGTCTATGTCTATGTCTATGTTTATGCTCATGTCTATGTTTATGCTCATGTTTATGTTTATGTCTATGTCTATGTCTATGTTTATGCTCATGTCTATGTTTATGCTCATGTTTATGTTTATGTCTATGTCTATGTCTATGTCTATGTCTATGTCTATGTCTATGCTCATGTCTATGTTTATTCTCATGTCTATTTTTATGCTCATGTTTATGTTTATGCTCATGTTTATGCTCATGTTTATATTTATGCTCATGTGTATGTTAATGCTCATGTTTATGTTTATGATCATGTTTATGTCTAGGTTTTTGTCTATGTCTATGTCTATATCTATGTTAATGTTTATGTTTATGCTTATGCTCATGCTCATGTTCATGTTTATGCTCATGTTTATGTTTATGTTTATGTATATGCTTATGTTTATGTTTATGTTTATGTCTATGTCTATGTTTATGCTCATGCTCATATTCATGTTTATGCTCATGTTTATGTCTATGTCTATGTCTATGTCTATGTCTATGTTTATGCTCATGTCTATGTTTATGCTTATGTTTATGTTTATGCTCATGTCTATTTTATGCTCATGTTTATGTTTATGCTCATGTTCATGTTTATGCTCATGTCTATGTTTATGCTCATGTTTATGTTTATGTCTATGTTTATGCTCATGTCCTCATGTCTATGTCTATGTCTATGTTTATGTCTATGTCTATGTTTATGCTCATGTGTATGTTAATGCTCATGTTTATGTTTATGCTCATGTTTATGTCTATGTCTATGTCTATGTCTATGTCTATGTCTATGTTTATGCTCATGTGTATGTTAATGCTCATGTTTATGTTTATGCTCATGTTTATGTCTATGTCTATGTCTATGTCTATGTTTATGCTCATGTGTATGTTAATGCTCATGTTTATGTTTATGCTCATGTTTATGTCTATGTCTATGTCTATGTCTATGTCTATGTCTATGTCTATGTTTATATTTATGCTCATGCTCATGTTTATGCTCATGCTCATGCTCATGTGTACGCTGATGCTGATGCGTATGCTGAAGTTGATTCTGGTGCAAGACGTGTCCTATTCGGATGTTGATGCTTATACTAATATTGATGCTTATACTGATGTTGATGCTTATACTAATGTTGATGCTTATACTAATGTTGATGCTTATACGCATGTTGATGCTTATACGCATGTTGATGCTTATACTGATATTTACATGATAAGTAAACTTTTTTCAATCGATCTTAATCTATTTAAGTTGATTTTTCAATCATCCATATAGTGTTATCATGACACTAAATTCTCTATCTGAGGTCAGCTATATTGGGTCCTTCTCAACTCCCCTGGCAATATACAGCCAAGTCTGCATTGCAGTAGAACGTTAACTGGTTCACTTAGACTGTGACGGTGTTAACTACATGTACATATTGTTGGACGGATTGGATGTGATATCAACATTTAAATATTGCGATACTTAACTACCCTCCAAGCGTTACGATTAACAAGTTTGATAATGATGTCTCTAGAAGAAACCAGCAAATGATTTCTTATATTAATTGAAATTGTAATTTAAAAGAGACCCAATTAATCAGATTTACAATACAGATTGTCTAATAAGATGAAATAGAACTAAAATAGGGTCACACACATGCTAACAGAGCTCTACAAATGTCTATAACTACATCTGTGAATTGTCAAAATGGTGGTAATAAACCAGTCTCTTGGCTGTGTTGACAAATGAAGATGTGCAAGCATATAGTGTCCAAAATATAGAGTCCAATGTAATGAACGCTAGCCATTTCCAGAAACCGCACTATTGTACAAAATTGCCTATAGAAAGTCATAAAACAAGAAATTTATCAAACGAATTAATAAGTAAATACCACATCTTCTTTCAACTCTCAACCCAACTTCCAAACGCAAGGCATAACTCTTGCCAGTCTGCATTACTGGCTGATTTAACCCTTGCGGTATTTCCCTCTCTTTGTTGTGTCAAGATAGTGAATCGCTGCACCGGAAATACTGAAATACGGAAATACTGCAAGGCCTAAATCAGCCAGTAATGGAAACTGGCAAGAGTAATGCCTTGCATTGGGAAGTTGCTCTCAACCAAAGACGAACCCAGATTCATTTCGTTTTGTAAGTCCGATTGTTGTATGACTTCTCTAAACTTCAGCTATAGCTCTCCATCTTACATCAGGAGTGACATCAAGAAAGCTTCCAATAGTGACAAACATAACGCATACTCAACCTGCAACTATGCCAAATTCATGATATTCTGGTCAACCAGCAGCCATTTAACTATTTAAAGATTAACGTGTAAAGACATTTTAAAATTGTATGTGCGCTTCAATCAATATTGTTGTATTATGGGTCGATGGCCTCGAAATATTGAATTGAATAAAATGTCTGTGGATTAAAGACATTCATGTTGATATTCCTATGTTCCACTTTAACTGGGAAAAAACCTCAAAACTGTTTATCCAATTTGAGGCTTTGATTAGATCGTCTGTTGATGAGTAAATTGCCATATACTCACTGTTACCAATTTCCGCCAAGGTGTCTGCATCCTTCTCGTTTTAAATCAATATGTATATGTCAAGTGCCTGCACATGTACCACAAAACATTTTTTTTAATATCTCTGTCTAATAGCAGGTTATTTGTACAACAGCAACAAAACTGTTACCGCGTCAAGCTTATTCTCCTGAAAACCCAGGGGAAATGCGTAGTCGGCTGGTGTCTGCGCATGCTTCACAGCTGCATCCCAGAAATTGGTTAACCGAATTTTGTATTTTAGTGCAAATATCATGTAATTTGGCATGCCATTGAAGCGTCGTGTCAACGCAAAAACTAGACAGATCAAATTGCATTTTCGCATTAGAAAATAACACATTCCTATAATGTATACCTTTTCGTAAACAGTTTTGACAGCTTCTTGAAGTGACCAGTGGTCAATCTTTTCAAAACTGTAGGTTTTATTATCTTCCGTGAAATATCTACTGAGTGATCAACTGGGTCAAACATACATCATATATTTCCTCTTGTACTCCTTCGATGTATTTCTGATGAATTTGTTCTGATTTAATTGGTATGAAACATTTTATTGGAAACTAAATTAATTTTGAATTTTCAGTGTCTGACCCCTTCTGTATATTTTATTATGCCGAATTTCATGAACATGATCACAGGATATGTTTGAGAATGGTTATTTTACATATTTGCATAATGTGTGTGGCGAGTGACTTACTAGAATCTAGACGACGAAACTATACTCTCTAATTATAGTACTTTTATAACATATTACTGTTAAAGTTACATACTAAAATTAGATAAAAGAGATATTATAATTGTGCATTGATGTTAGTATCGTAGAATCAAAGGAAACAACCTCTTTACATAGGTTTAACAAAATGAAAATTGGCGAAGAAACTAGAACTGTATAACTTTTAAGCGTACATTTGGGCACACTTACCCGAGCGGCATATACCACATAAGTAAACGTCATCATTGACTATCCGAAGGTTCGGAATGTTTGACAAAACGTCAGCGTCCATTGTCCTTGGGTAGAGCGTACCATTCACGTCGAGAAGCGTGAGATACTGTCCACTGTTGTCATACAACCTCTTCTCCGCCATGTTGGTTGGTATCAAAATTGGCTAACTGACCGCGGATATGTCTCTCCTTGAACTCACTGTGACTTAATATTCCCTTCGCGCTGTCTCGGTGATTATCTAAAAATAACTACCTCTGATATTGACCTGATGACCACACCGCGTGGTGTATAATTATATAATTGAGGTCACCGACTGCTGGGTGAGGTGTGTTATCACATTGGTGAAACATTGTGAAGTTGGCATTTTGGGGAACACCATTTATTACAAGCGTGTGTTTATGATGACTAGGATGCTTGCTCTCGTATCGCCTACACCCCATATTGCCTACACCTCAAAATCCCCTCGTATCGCCTACACTAAATGCAGAGTGTCACTTCCTCACCCCTTTTGTGAAGTATGGTACATTCCACTTAGCCATTAATTACATTATCGTCATCGTGTAAATCAGAGTGAAATTAAATCATTACATTGTTAGTGCTAGTAATGAAAATACAAACTATTTAAGTGCTATCATTACATTGTCATCATTCATAAATTCGTGTCTGTGCATATGCTATGAACATACATTAACATCATTGGGAAAATAAATATTATTAAAGTAAATATTATTCATTTGTTCTTTAGTTTATTCAATTCAATTCAATTCTTTATTACTGAATTGTACGACATCGGCCCATCACTACAAAGGTTGTTACATTTTACTTGACAAAACATGGTGTGCAGTACTGTACAGCGCAAATAAATAGTTTTAGAACCATTCATACTTTGCATGATAAATAAACCTTGCTAAATTATAAATAAGACGTTCATCACAGTGTAAATATAGTCCATCATTTCTACAAAGCTTATGATACTACCATAACTGGGGTGGGAACTATCTAAACTATAAATTTCCTAATATCAACTACTCTTAGTTATAATACCTTGGAAAATGAAATTTTAAAGTGAGAATAGGATATGTTTTCAGTGCCATTTTGAAGTAAGCTACGCCAATTCTGTTCATAATTATATTTAATCCGACTAACAAATTCCGATAAATAGGAAGACAAGCAAACTGTTGTTCCGAAGCATAGCCAAAACCGAAACTGTACAACAGATTCCGACATCCGAATCGAGCATCAGACATGTACTAAGTAACTTTAGCTAATATTGAAATGCCCTTTGTGTGCAATGATATATAGGCGATATCTCCCACATTCACAAGAAAAATCATTCTGACTTCAGAACCATAAAGCAAAATAGGAACTTTTTTCATATCAACAAGATGTGTCTGTTAAACACGGATGCCCCCTGATATACCGTTATAAGTTATGGCCAAGGTTAATTTTTTGTGGACAAACACACGGACAGGTGAAAAACAATATACCCCGGAATCTCCGATTCGGGGGCATAAACATCTTAAAGTATAATTCATGTGATAAATAACCAAACCTATACTTAATGTTTTAAGAACGCCAAATAAAGCTCAAGCTAGACCCTAGTTCTGTAGTTATTCTAGTCTTTGTTATCTTGTTGGATGAGTTCATTAATTTCCTAAGGGATCAGGATGCCAGTGTGATGTGCACTCATCCATAAATTTGTTTTGATAGTGGTGTAGGCAATATGGGGTGAAGGCGATACGAGGACAGGCCGACTAGGATCCGTACTGTATGTCTGTATTCTTTTTTATTGTGATTTTTACCAGGATCTTAAATGCACCCTTATAGATAACTTTAGTTTTAACCTTGACCAAAGTGATTTCATAAATTTCAATGCAGTTATGAACGCAACTGACATTAAGGCTCTTAAACTTTTAGCTGATTCTGTTAATGATATGTTCCGCAGACGCCAGTTACATTCTTAATTTATTTTACCTACACATTATTTTATTACATATTTTTTATAATTATTTATCATCTCTGTTGTATATATCATAGTTCATGTATTTTAATAGTGTCTCGTAAGCCAATGTTATGGCTGGGGGATATGTTATATCCTATATTTTACAACTGATATTTTACTTGTAACATATCATGTGACACTTAAATAAAATATTTCTGTCTGTCTGTCTGTCTGTCTGTCTGTATATTTCATCCGAAATAATACAAGAAAACAAGCAAAATAGCGTTTGATTCTGGGTTAAAAAGTATTCAAATTTCATTTTTACTTTTGAATTATATTCAAAGTCAGCATTTCATATTCATGTTCAAACAGGATGTTAGACTGTTTTACACCAAGTGATTAAATCGGTCTTATGAATATTAAATTTGCTTGAATATGTTATAAAATTCATAATGAGCTCATTAATATGAATAACCCGAAATAATGCATCTAACAAATATTGTCTAGTCTCTGTGTCTATTATTTCACTGAAGTGAGAACGATAGCGTCCTTACGGAAGCCTGTTAACGTTACCGCCAAATTCGAAATAGAAAAAAATATTTTAAACTCGTAATTACGAATTTTAATCTCGTAATAACGACTTTCTTTCTCGTAATTACGAGTTTTAATCTCGTAATTACGAGTTTTAATCTCGTATTTACGACTTACTTTCTCGTAATAACGAGATTTAAACTCGTAAATACGAGATTCTAAAGTCGTAATTACGAGATTCTAAAGTCGTAATTACGAGAAATAAACTCGTAATTACGAGATTTAAACTCGTAATTACGAGAAAGAATGTCGTAATTACGAGTTTATATCTCGTAATTACGAGATATAAAGTCGTAATTACGAGATTATAAAGTCGTGATTACGAGAAATAAACTCGTAATTACGAGATTTAAACTCGTAATTACGAGATTAAAATGTTGTTTTCTTTTTCGCATTTGGAACCAGTTTATTTCTCGTAATTACGACTTTATAATCTCGTAATTACGACTTTATATCTCGTAATTACGACTTTTAAATCTCGTAATTACGAGTTTATATCTCGTAATTACGACTGTTTAATCTCGTAATTACGAGACAGAAAGTCGTAATTACGAGATTAAAACTCGTAATTACGAGTTTAAAATATTTTTTCTCTTTCGAATTTGGCGGTAACAGGCTTTCGTACTCCTTTTTCACTAGACATTGGGATTAGATTTAACTACTTGCTATGAATTACGCAAATGTTGTTGCGGTATATATTACTTGATGAGAAAGAAATCATATTCGGCAAAATCAATGTTATGGTCTGTATGCACCATATTTAGAAATGAAAACAATGGGTGATTAAACAATAAATACCTTCAAGTATATGGAGCATGCTCTTTTAAAAGCAACACCCTACTTTGAAGTGCGGTGCTCGGGGAATGTTCGTATAAATTAAATGATTCTATCCACCATATGTGACAATGTGAGGAAAAACGTGACGGCACTGACTTTTTACCCAAGACAACAAACTTTAGAATTAATTTAGTGCAAACAAAATATTTTTAAATACCAAGTTATATTATATATATGATTTTATTTCTCCAAAGGAGAGTTTGTACAACATGGGTAATAGTTATTTACACAAAGCACACTGTGATAGAGACATGCATTAAGCTAGGATGCTTTAAATATATTAAGCATAGTTAGTTTTAATGTGAAATATATATGAATGGGTGGAGATATTGTATCACAGTCTTTGCAAAAAGTTCACATGTCTCATGGTCTGCTGTGATCGGTGGTGTACAGGATAGCAGGCAGGTCACAATGCCCACATCACGTTTCTCATGGAGTTTGACACTCAGCTCAATAGGTCCGACACAGCTGATACCTACGAAAGCCTACAAGGGCCAAACTAGGTGACAACATTTTTTTTTTAAAGTTGTAATTACAACTTTAAACAGTTGTATATTCGAGTTTTAAAGTTGTAATTACAACTTGTAAAGGTGAAATTACAAGTTTTAAAAGTTGTGTATTCAACTTGTTAAAGTTATATATTCAACTTTTAAAAGTTATATATTCAAGTTTTAAAAAATTATATATTCAAGTTTTAAAAGTTGTATATTCAAGTTTGAAAGTTGTAATAACAACTTTGAAAGTTGTAATTACAACTTTAAAAGGTGTAATTACAACTTTAAAAGGTGTAATTACAACTTTAAAAAGTTGAATATTCAAGTTTAAAAGTTGTAATTACAACTTGTAAAGGTGTAATTACAACTTTAAAAAGTTGTATATTCAAGTTTTAAAGTTGTAATTACAACTTGTAAAGGTGAAATTACAAGTTTTAAAAGTTGTATATTCAACTTTTAAAAGTTATATATTCAAGTTTTAAAAGTCATATATTAGATCGACTTTATCTTATATCAGATCTACTTAGTCATATATCAGATCTACTTTATCAAAGATCAGATCTAATTTATCATATATCAGATCTACTTTATCAAAGATCAAATCTACTTTATCATATACCAGATCTACTTAGTCATATATCAGATCTACTTAGTCATATATCAGATCTACTTTATCATATATCAGATCTACTTAGTCATATATCAGATCTACTTTATCATATATCAGATCTTCTTTATCATATATCAGATCTACTAAGTCATATATCAGATCTACTTAGTCATATATAAGATCGACTTAGTCATATATCACATCTACTTTATCATATATCAAATCTACTTTATCATATATCAGATCAACTTAGTCGTATATCACATCTACTTTATCATATATCAGATCTACTTAGTCATATATCAGATCTACTTAGTCATATTACAACTTCAAAACTTGAATATACAACTTTCTAAACTTGTAATTACACCTTTAAAACTTGAATATACAACTTTCTAAACTTGTAATTACACCTTTAAAACTTGAATATACAACTTTCTGAACTTGTAATTACACCTTTTAAATTTGTAATTACAACTTTAAACTTGAATATACAACTTTTTAAAGTTGTAATTACACCTTAAAAAGTTGTAATAACAACTTTAAAACTTGAATATACAACTTTAAAACTTGAATATACAACTTTTTAAACTTGTAATTACACCTATAAAAGTTGAAACTACAACTTTAAAAAAAAAAATGTTGTCATTGAATTTGGCCCTTGTAGGCTTTCGTAGATACCACACCATAGTTCGTCTCTTAGTCTGCATGTCATCTCACACTGACATACAGTGTGAGTAAGTAGGTCTACACATACACAGTCACACTTGCTGCACACCGATGTCTCTCCCAGGTCTTCATAAAGCACATTTCTGGATCAGGGATGTTGCTGCTCTCTTCAGATATGGGTTGTCTCTTGCTACTTCCCACGCTATATGAGGTTGCAATTTTGAGTGGATATCTTGAAAATGCATTAGATCTGGATCGGATGTGATTCTGTCCTTCCATCGTTTGACTTCAATTTGTGCTACTGCATTTCTCACTGTCTTCTTCCACTTAGATTGTGTCATAAATGTAGCATTTGTGATAAAGCTATCCAAATATTCCACAAGAGAGTATTTGATGAGGATTCTGCATAAGTCTGGAATGAATCCATCACTGGAAGCTGAGCACTGATGTCTGTACATGTGGAGTCTTGTGCGCATCAGTTGGCGAGGCAGGAGATGTTTCTTGTTGTTGCAGAGTTGTCCAAAGAACAGCATCTTCTTCTCGTCGATGTAGGATTGCAGTGATGCCCAACCTAGAAGGGCACTGCATATATCCGTTCTTGTATGTCGTGGTAACCCCTGGACTAGCTTCAATGCAAAACGTTGAGCTCTTTCTAGAGCTAAGACTTCTGGTCGGGAGATGGAATTCCATAGTTCACACCAAAACACGGCTTTTGGTATGCATACTGAACGACTGAGTTTTGACGACGTTATTGGGTTTAGGCCTCGGGCATGACAACCTGATTTGATGAATGTCATTATGGATGATTTTAACAGCTGTCTAATGTTCTTTCCCAGGAGTTGAATTGGGCACCAAGAATGATTCCAACATGTTTTATTCCTGTGGTTGGCGGCACAACTTCGTTGTATATCGTTATCTCTGTAGTAGTTCTATCCTTCTTCCCAAATCTTAAGAACTTGGATTTTGTTGGAGAGAAAGTAAACCTCCACTAAGAGCTATATTCCTGGCAGATGTCGACCATATACTGCAAGTTAGACTTCACTGGACTTAACAAGGCAATATCATCGACTTGTGTGGGCGATGTGACGTTAAGATCCATAACTATAGCTCCTTTCTTACTACTTTCCAGACGTCGGAGTACTTGATCTATGTAGAGTAGGTACAACTTAGCCGACATCACACTACCCTGCCTCACTCCTCTGTGTAGTTTGAACCAGTACGATCTCTCGTTGTTGGTGAAGACGCAGCTTGTCATTGATTTATACATGCTGTCGATGACTTTCCATAGGGCACTATGTATATCAAGCTTGTGAAGTTTATAGAGCAGTCCTGCATGCCATACTGTGTCGAAAGCCTTGGAGGTATCGAGGAAGCACATGTTTACCGCATCAGATCTCTCAATATAGTGGTGGACGGTTTCCTGGATGACAAAGCTTGTGTGACAAGATGACAAACCTTTTTGGAATCCGTACTGCGTATTGCTTGGGAATGATGTTGAGTCAGAAAATTCAGGAATTATTTTACAGAGAACAGACTCAAAGAGTTTGAAGATTACAGGTAACCGTGTGACTCCTCGATATGAATCTGGCATCATCTTTGATTTCTTTCCACCTTTGAAAATCGGTACAACGATTCCCTTTGACCAGTCAGTTGGAATATACCCGGACCTAAAGATGGCGTTGAATAAAGATGCAATACATCTACACAGGTGATCTCCTCAGTATTTCAAGTGTTCATGTGATACGCCATCGTTTCCAGCTGCTTTGTTATACTTTAGATTCCTACATATGGATTTGATTTATTGTTCAGATGTCTCAATATTATCTATTTTACAGTCAGTTAGGCGAAGTCTGTTCCTGGCATCTTCTATTTCTGATTCTATTTTCTCTCTGAATAGGTTATCAAAGTCGCCTTCACCTTGGTCTTTATATACTGTTTTCAGTTGGTCTGCCATTGTGTTACATATCTCTTGTGATTCCCGTATACACGTTCCATCAACTTCAAGGCATGAGATGTGCTTATTCTTCTTTCCTTGACTTATCAAAGACCAGAAGCGTTTTTGATTAATATTTCCGGCGTTGTCTATATCTTTGAAGTAGTCTGATTCATAACTGGCAGCTTCATTTCTTAGAGTGTTTCTGAAGACATTCTTTGCTTCCTTGTACAGCCTGAATGTTTCATGCTCCATTCCTCGGGGTCTACCTGCTTCAATCCAGTCTGTTCTCTTCATACTCTTGTGGTTAGTTTTAACAGCGCCTTTCCAGTATGGTTTAAAGAATGCCTTATACTTCTTCTTAGGTACGCACAAGTCACTAGATAGGAGAAGTGTCTCTACATTGGTGTTATACGTATTCTCGATGTCTTCGTTGTTTGGCATTATCTTTAGGCTGGTTGACCATAGAGTATGTGAGACAGCATAAGTGTAGTCTGTTATTGATCCAGTTGCTATTGCTTTATCCCAAGCATATCTCTGGTAGATTTGTGACTCAGCTACAGAAGGTAGTACGGGAAGTTTGATTGCACAGATTACAGGATGGTGGTCATAAACGTTTAGTGGGTTGTCTTCTCTTACTTTGGCCCCTGTTACCAGTTTCCACAGTTCCTCGGAGATCAATATGTGATCGAGTGCTCCTACTGGTCCGCCATAGTATGCCTGGAAGGTGAAGACAGGGCCTCTGCAGAAGGGTTCCATGTTCACAGATTTCAGATGCAAATCGGAAATACAATTAGAAAGTAGTCTTTCCCTGCTGCCGGCTTTGAAACCAGGTTGTCTTGGTCCATTTATTGCAGCATTGAAATCTCCCGTCATAATAATTGAACCTCTTGCTGAGTATGCATTGTAGATCTTTTTCAGCATAGACACATATTCGTTGTAAAGATCATCAGACATATTGGAGGGTGGAAGGAACACAGAAAATATGAATACCGTTTAATTCTTCATGGTGGAACGTTCTAATCCTGTTATTTTGTGATTGTCACAGGTATCTCTGTGATGTTCTTCCGGAGACTTTGCTTGCATAATAAGGCTGTCCCGCCACTGGAGAACGAACTACACAAAAACATGCTTGATATGAAGCATTAAACTTTCAGTATTTTGTTTTATAATAATTGAGAAAATGAATGGATATGTGAATTAATTTGATATTTGAGTTCAATCTGTTAATAATAATTAAAAAAATCTCGTTTGAAATAGCCGATACCGTAAATACTGGATGAACCAAATACAGACAGTGATTGTTTATTAAGGCAATTTTATTGAATTTGACAGTTTCATGATTTTTGTTAGTTTGAAGTTTCATTCTTCTTTCAGGAATGATTTTGGTTAGTTAGTCAGTTTGTAAAGTGTCATCATTCACTTGAAATAATGGCACAAATCACATTACATCTTATTACACAAATCAAGTATCCGTAGTGGTAATAACGGTATTACGTATAAAGAATGAATTGCATGGCGGCCATGATAATGTGAACACCTTTTATTATTTCGAATGACCAAAACGATTCGCATGGCCTTACCGAACCAGGTACACTAATTTTTGTTAACATGATTTTCCGAACAGTGAAGGATGTTTTACTATTGGTGACATCATTTTTCAAATACATTTCGTCGACTCATTTGAGCGACAAAACGTATTTGCACGACTGACTGCCCTTACCTTACCTATTTTTTACAGCAAAATAGTTCCGATAAGAAAGAAGACAACATGTTAGGAAAACAAAATTAGTGATCTATGCTAGGACTATCAGTTCACTCAACTAATGGTTCACTGTCTTCGATAACGGCTTTTACGATAGGTTGGTATTTTGGTGTCAACATCGAAGATCCGTTATAATGAAAATGAAAGTCACTATTAATCTTCTTGCTGTGTAACCCACTAATGTAAATAAAAATGACATAAACTGTCAAAATTGGAAATTTAAAAAAATATTTTAAAAAACGTGATACAGCCCCTTTAAGATGTCTATGACCTCTCACCTGAGCGGGGGTAGCCACACACATACATATCGTCCCCTCTCAGACCAACTCGGGGGATACATGCTACAATGTTTCTCTCAAACCCCCGGGGGTAATACCTGCCGCCAATATCCACAACTGGTAGAAAACTGCCATTAGCGTGTTGAAGGTGAGTGTCAGTCATTGTGAAGGCCGACAAGAGTGTAATTATTCAAAGTCACGACCATGATAAATAGAGATTCTTACACGAATATTTGTGTCATACGACTTGTATATGATAAGAGAAGTAGTACACTTGCAACATGTGAAAAGACTCTTTAGGGCATTCTTGCTGCATGATATGTACGAGGTATACATTGTATATATGATCGCTACTCTCGCTCGTGCGATAGAAAAATTCACACTCACTTTCACTTTTCACGGGCACGGTCTCTTTGTGTTTTTAGATTTCAAATTTGGGACATTCGAAGGTTTCATTTGGAGAACATTTTCATACAATCATAAATCCTAAAACGTACATTGAAATTTGATACCCATTCAATAGATATAATCACCGTATAACAACTATCCCAGGGCTTATAACGAGGAATGTCCGGTAAACTACTGGTAAAGGTTTAGCCGGTAAACAAGACACTGGTGAGATAACAGAGTGACGTCACTAGAGGCTTATAAGTAAGCAAAATGCTATTGAAAGCGTAATTCACCTCGCCTCTCTATTTGAAGCAAACGTAATATCCTTGAGTTGACACAGAATAGTGGTTTGGAGTAGTTCAGTGACTTTGAAACAGACAGCGTACGTGTCGGCTTATTTACTTGTTAGCTTAAAGAAGTTTGCACGTCCCTTTTCAGAAAATAAGAATCCTATCGAATATCAAATGATAGTGATGACTTCTACAAAAACGCTATGAATAATAGCATCAACAGGGTAAATTAAAGTCATTGATAGCGCCACGTCGTCTGAAAAGAAGCAATGTGAATGGACTATTACGATATGGTTATGACTCGCTAGTCCGTTTTGTGCATTTGTGCATTTGTGCATTTGTGCATTTGTGCATTTGTGCACGATTGATATGTTATTTTCATGACATATTTCTTAGAATATACAGCTGTACGTGTCAAAGTATTTTCGATTAAAATGTCGGTTAATTCCCTCACCGTTATTGAACAGATGATCAATGGTCCACTTATGTAAAGTCGTGGACCGCGTTAGTTCCATGTTGCCTCTACCTGTTGTCCTACCTGTGGTTCTCCGGGAGACGGCCTCCACCCCTCACAGTGACATTATTCAATCATTCCATGTTTCATTACAAACCAATCCGTCACGCAAACGATCTGATCTTGAATACTAAATGCTTTCTCAGATAATGATACAGCGTTTTCTTTTCTCTTCTGAAAAAAATGCCTTTCCGTCTTCATTGTTGACAAATGTCAAGCCGTTTTATTTGGAAATAATTCTTTCTGACGATGTCAACATAACATGTGTAGAATCTGTTCATGACTACAGTCTTTACTCTTACAAACCACTTTTCTTTATAGTTCATTTATTATTGTTTATCACAAAAGCTTGTAAACTTCAAGACTTGCTTCTATCAACGATGATGACTTAACATAAAGCTTGGAGACGTATTAAGATAGTCTCATGTCCTGCTTACCATTCCCTTTCTTTAGAAACAAATATTGTTCAAACAAAATATCAGAATAAACAGTCTATTATGACGTTACATCATAATTACGTTACGATATTTTTGAGGGGACGAATTTCGAAGAGATACGTTACTATCGTGTATTCATATGCTATCAATCTGCTATTAAAACACGGCATTTGAAACGTGTTATTAATGGTGTTATGTTGTTGAGCATTTATGTTCATTCGCCTCATGTCAGAATATAAAATACTGAATGCATCATCAGTTCCAGCATGTTTAAACCGAGACCACGTGAGTCACCAACCCTTTATTAAAAAGCTGTATAGCTAAAGGACGAGGCCAAAACTTTACTATTGAAAAACACAAAGTACTAACTCTGTTCTTGTATGTTGATTTGAACTTGTTTTAACAAATTAATGTTTCACAAAAATAAACGCGCCTCGTGTTTAATATACAATACTTCAGGTTAAAATCGTACTTTATTGCCAAATACAGGATGGTTGAGCGTTTCAATTTCTTAATTACGAAAGTTTTTTTTTTATGAAATTGTTAATCAATTTGCGTAAACAATGTTAAGATCGACCTATATAATATAGAAGAGAAATGTCGTTGTTAATACTTAAAGATGTGAATTAATTCCTAAATAATTCTTACATTTATCAACAGGAACTATTCAATGTTTTAATCCACCTATGTTACCCTCATACCGCTAAACAGTTGCGTAATTTATTTTTCGTAATAGCCTTTAAGTTTAGGCAATCGATGGAATATGATCACTTGGGATACTGATTACTAATGCATACGTTATTCATGATCCGTACTTCTACTCCAAATGCCTCGATTGTCCCATAGGCTTTTAAAGGCACTGTAGCACGTTTTTTCGCTCAAATAAGTTGATGAAATGTATTTGAAAAATATTTTCACCAATGGTAAAACAGCCTTCTCTCTTCGGAAAATAAAGTTTAAAATGAGTGTACATGTTTCGGTAAAGCCATGGGAAACGTTTTTGTAATATAAAATAATAAATTGTGTTCACAATAAAATGGCCGCCATGCAATTTTTGCTTTATACGCAACATAGTTCTTACGACTACAGATAATTGGTTTGTGTAATAAGATGTTTTACCCTCTAAAGTTAATTTAAATGACATAAACTATCATTATAAATGGGAAATTTGAAAAATTAAATTTTGCAAAAAACGTGCTACAGCGCCTTTAAATCGTAACGCTATAAATAATTAGCCAATTGATGAATAAAATCGATTAATATTGGCACTGTTGGCCGACATCATACATACTATAAAGACTAAGCGATGAGTAACTAGAAAAGCGCAAGCTTTACGAGCCTTACGCTTGTTGGACAATCAGAGTCTCAAGGGTTATACATGTATCTATAATTCGTCGTGTTTGGATCTGCTTTTATTCATTTATTACCTATTTGCATTGACATTATCAATACATTGAACAAAGTTATATTTATTCAGTTTAATGCTTCACAGAAAATAGTTTCAAAACTATCGAATGTTTATCAAGATTCCAGATTCCAGATTCTTTATTCTCTAAACACGGTGGTACATGAGCAATTTTACATAGAGAAAAACAGAAAAAATCTATTGTGCATGCAGGACATTAAAGTAGCATATGACAATTTATATAAATATATATTATATATATAATATTACATATGAGAAAAAATACATCTAATGAAAACAGACAGGTTCTTTAAACATCGGAATTTGTTATTTTTTAAGAGTAGATTCATTTTAAATGGACTTGGCCAGTTTGAATAATAAGATGGTATGTATTGAACTCTTAAGATACTTAAGGCTGGACATCTGAACAAATAATGCACAATACGACAAGTTTAATTCAATGCAAATAGTGCATATGACTGGCCTAGTAAAGAGCAATACAACAATCGTTCAGTATGCTAGAATGGTTCAATTTGATCTTAAATCCTACTTGAATGTACAAGACATGGCAGTTTCAATACGGACGCTAATTAAACTTAACAAGGACGTGATATATCGTGTGAACAAAGTACATTAATTTATCTTCTTCTCGTGCTGTAATAACACGCATGTTACTGAATACATGTACATGTGGTTATCATCGACACTGTTGATTGGCTGCCCTTTATATTAATCCTCATTCATATCAATGTTTATGAAAGGTGTAGGAAAACAACTTCAAGTTGTTGTGTTTCTTCCATTACGCTATCTTGAATAAATTAAGTCTTTTACTTCCTACATCCTATATTTTATAGCAAAATCAATAAATCTGGGCTTTATGCAAATAAGACACGTGATTTCAGTTCAAGAAAAAAATTATTTGCTAAATGGGGATAATCTATTTACTGTTAGTGCTCCCCTACAGGTCGGACTTGAACACATGTTTTAGTAAAATTCATTTACATATACCTGAGCTTTATGCTAATAAGTTTATGTTCATTGCAAGAAATTGTCGAGTTTCTATTGGCGCAGATTGGATGCAGAACAAGTAGGTTCGGGGATCTAGTAGTGTATGCTTATACTGCATGAAGGAGGAACTGCATTCTCATTGGCTGTATGTCGAGAGCGCAAAGCGGGAACATGATTCTGATTGGCTGAAGCTCCTCCAAGGCGGTTAACTTCCCGGGTAGATAGAGGAAGATTTCCTCATGTCCCAAGTATCATTTGAAGGTCTTATCTACAGTGTATGGAGATAACAGTCATGGTTGAACTCTTTTGTGTGTATTTCAACAATCGCCAGTTGTTTATTAGGAACTACATGCATTTACGAGGTAGTAACTTTGATAGAATAAGAAGTAGTAGTCGTTTTTGTTATTGATAGTGTTTCTGCTGTTATACAATAAACACAAATAGTAGAATTGCTTGTAGCAGTAGTGGTGGTAGTGACAGTATGTATCAGTAGTAGTAGTAGTAGTGTGTATTTACTATGATCATGTTAACAGCAACCAGTGACCAGTTAACCTGGAACTTACAATTAGATTAAATTAGTAGTCGTTTCGTTAGAAGTTGTAGAACTAGTAGTATTATATGATAATTATAATGGTAGTAGTAATTGCAAAACTAGTAATGTCTGTAGTATTTGCAATAGAAGTATTTAGTAATAGCAGTAGTAGTAGAAATAGTAGCAGCGTAGTAGTAGCAGTAATAACATCAGCAGCAGTGTTAGTAGTAGTAATAATAATAGTAGGAGTAGTAGTAGCAGTAATATTCGTAATAGTAGTAGAAGTTCTTTGCGTAATATTCGTAGTAGTAACATCAGTGGTAGTTATAGTGGTAGTGGTATTGGTATTGGTAGTGGTAGTGGTAGTGGTAGTAGTAGTGGAGGTAGTAGTAGTAGTGGTAGTAGTAGTGGAGGTAGTAGTGGTAGTGGTACTAGCAGTAGCAGCAGTAGTAGTAGTAGTAGTAATAATAGTAGTAGTAGTAGAAGTAGCAGTAGTAGTAGTAGCAGTAGTAGAAGAAGTAGTGGTAGTAGTAGTAGTAGTGGTAGTGGTAGTAGTAGTGGTAGTAGTAGTGGAGGTAGTAGTGGAGGTAGTAGTGGTAGTGGTACTAGCAGTAGCAGCAGTAGTAGTAGTAGTAGTAGTAGTAGTAGTAGTAGTAGTAATAGTAGTAGTAGTAGTAGAAGTAGCAGTAGTAGTAGTAGCAGTAGTAGAAGAAGTAGTGGTAGTAGTAGTAGTAGTAGTAGTAGTAGTAGTAGTAGTAGTAGTAGTAGTAGTAGTAGTAGTAGTAGTAGTAGTGTGTGTGTTTACTACTATGGGAAAAGATAAATTTCGACTTTTTCTCCTGAACCAGTGACTTTAGGGAGCTGAAATGCTGTATACGTGCTGTATGGCCAATGGAATATTCTAACTGTTAGATTTAGTGGCCCAAATCGGTCACATGGGTCATGACCTAAAAAAATATTTGTATCTCCTTCTCCACTACTAAAAGCTCCAGGAGCTGAAATGTTGTGTACATACTTGGCCAATGGGGGTTCTAAAGGGTAGGTTTGGTGACCATGTATCCTCAAATATGGGTCACAGGGGGCGTGACCTAAATTTTCATCTTCTTCTCCAGTAAGACAAGCTCTAGAAAGCTGCAAAGTATTATGTGCGACCCATGACCTTTCGAAACGAAAACGAGGCTAAGGCCGCTTCTCATTTCCTCGTTCGCGTTATGGCTGCATATTGGCAGTACGTGCCGCTGTGTGTTTCTTTTGACTGGAACTGAATGAATAGGTTTGTTCTATCGAATTCCAGCAATGCAAGATTTTTAAAAAGTGGTTTGACAATAAAATCGACAAAACTAAGGGTAATTCATTCATCTTTAGCGACAAACAACGTTTGTTTTGGATACTTTATTCGTGGTAAATTCAAGAGTTTTGGTTTTGTCATCGGTCCGTAAATGGGATGATTTATATTTCTTTTTTTGCTAATAATGTCCATTTTTCGCAATCATATATCAAAGTATATCTCCATTAAAATGATAATAATCCCTAAGTTCAGAACATGTAATAAGTGGGTCAATGACCGACGGCAGTAACTAAACCCCTTGAAGGTGCTGCCCCACTTCCCTTAAATAAACACAATATTAATTGAAAACAAAGTGCAACTATATATTTACATTTCTTATCGGCCTAATGGTCAGAATATTTTCAAAAAAATTACATATTCGAATATACTGACTGACTAAAATATGTTGTTGAAAACCAGAATATATGTTTATTTGATTAAATTATATAATACTCTACTTTACTGCTTTAACAATAGATAGAACTATGACCCTGACTCAGTGAGTTTTAGAAAACATATTCAAATGAACTTAAACTAGGCCTAATTGATTTTTAAAAATAAGAATTGGGTTTGTTTACAGTGTAGTCTGCACTGAAATGACCCTTTTGTAACTCGGAGCCATGTCACTAGAGGCGACGGTTTAGCCAAGTAATGGCTATGATTTGAAAAGTTTAATTTTATTGCTTAAATGGATAGGCTGTAAATTTTCATTCCTATGTATTTACATTAGAACACCGAAACCAAACGGGTGTATCAGATTTACAGCGCAAAATGACGGTAAACTTATCGAGGAAGTACCGCCGTAAACTATTCTTAAAATCTAGCCTTGCATGTGAAATAGTATCCTAAGCTGTGATAATTGAAGATAATCGACAGATACATCGACCTTGAAGATTTGCCTAGTGATTTAATCATAATATTTAATTAAATTAAGTATTTTTTGAAAGAGCTGCTGACTTGTAAATGAGAAGTTCAGCAAGAATCGGCGCGACTTGCCGAATGGTTGGTGACCTCCTTCATTGTTGGATAAAGTGAGAGTTTGAAGGGTTGATTACCGATAAAAATGAAGAATACCCGTTCAATACCCTTCTTTTCCCACAGAGGTTACTCCCTTCAGATTTCCGATCCTAACCTCCGTTGTTTTACGCTTGAAATCGAGGGCAGAAAGAGAGTGTCCTGATTGGTTGTAATTGAATCTAGTTGTGCAATCAGCGACGCTGTTGTAAAAGTGACATTTGCCAATGACACGACATAATGATAAAATAAACGTTTTATCATGTAATGTGGTTTCCTCGGAATATGCTATTTGATTTGAAGTTCCCTAAAGAACAGAGGTTAGGATCGGAAATCTGAATTGAGTAACCTCTGTGGGATCAATGGTTCAATACACTATTACCGATATGATGTGACGTGTATCATATGCGCTGATATAAAATTGGCTATCTGCCATTTTCTAAGCAGTATATTTTGTATTTCATTTTCCGAAAGTCGTGAAATTGTTCATCGTGACCCTCTCTCTCTATAATAATAATAACAATAATAATAATAATAATAATAATAATAATAATAATAATAATAATAATAATAATAATAATAATAATAATAATAATAATAATAATAATAATAATAATAATAATAATAATAATAAAAATAAAAATAATAATAATAATAATAATAATAATAATAATAATAATAAGAATTAATAATAATACTTTATTAGCCCGAAAGGGAATTTGTTTACATCAGTTGCTCCTGTATACTAGAACACATGTAACAATAAACACGCACACTTAATCAAGGGAGAGTTACATATGAAATGCATCCTTAACTATAAATACTTATTGCACCAGCCATGATCCATTCACTTTACCTAAATATAAGCTTTAAAACACTTCACTAAAATATCACTTGTATGGCATCACCCATGATCCATTAACTGACCCTCATACCACTCTAATAGCATCACCCATGATTTAGTTTAGCATTTGTGTTTCAGCACATAATTAACTTGTGGCCAACATCCATTAACTGACCCTCATACCACTCTAATAGCATCACCCATGATTTAGTTTAGCATTTATGTTTCAGCACATAATTAACTTGTGGCGTTGACTTATACTGATTTCTGGGTTTTATCACGACCCGGTAGTATTTCTGCTGCTCCAAAACAAGACACGTCTGTGCAACTGTGATAAAGAGCACCAGGGTTAGCTTCTTGACTTCACAGGCAGCTGCTCTGTAAAGATGACACGACACGAGTATTGCAGCGAATGGTTTATTTGTTTCCGTTATACATTTCTGTTTGATAGACGGAGTTTACTTTTCGATGCGTGGTTACAGTTTTAGTTATTATTTATTTCGGTAACTGTGAAATGTCTATTATACATGTACATGTAGTTACATATGCACGATGGCTGTAAACTACCTCATCTTTAATCCGTTAAACTGCACTGTAACATGACACCTGCTCTCTTTATGTAACCTGGAGAGCAATCACTACAACATGACACCTGCTCTCTTTATGTAACCTGGAGAGCAATCACTGCAACATGACACCTGCTCTCTTTATGTAACCTGGACAGCAATCACTACAACATGACATCTGCTCTCTTTATGTAAGCTGGAGAGCAATCACTACAACATGACACCTGCTCTCTTTATGTAACCTGGACAGCAATCACTACAACATGACACCTGCTCTCTTTATGTAACCTGGAGAGCAATCACTGCAACATGACACCTGCTCTCTTTATGTAACCTGGAGAGCAATCACTACAACATGACACCTGCTCTCTTTATGTAACCTGGAGAGCAATCACTGCAACATGACATCTGCTCTCTTTATGTAACCTGGAGAGTAATCACTACAACATGTAACCTGATCTCTTTATGTAACCTGGAGAGCAATCACTACAACATGACATCTGCTCTCTTTATATAACCTGGAGAGCAATCACTACAATATGACATCTGCTCTCTTAATGTAACCTGGAGAGCAATCACTACAATATGACACCTGCTCTCTTTATGTAACCTGGAGAGCAATCACTACAACATGACACCTGCTCTCTTTATGTAACCTGGAGAGCAATCACTACAACATGACATCTGATCTATTTATGTAACCTGGAGAGCAATCACTACAACATGACATCTGCTCTCTTTATGTAACCTGGAGAGCAATCACTGCAACATGAAATCTGATCTCTGTGTGTAACCTGGAGAGCAATCACTACAACATGACATCTGATCTATTTATGTAACCTGGAGAGCAATCATTGCAACATGACACCTGCTCTCTTTATGTAACCTGGAGAGCAATCACTACAACATGACATATGATCTATTTATGTAACCTTGACAGCAATAAAAACTACATGACATCTGATCTATTTATGTAACCTGGAGAGCAATCACTGCAACATGACATCTGCTCTCTTTATTTTACCTAGAGAGCAATCATTGCAATATGATATCTGATCTCTTTATGTAACCTGGAAAGCAATCACTACAACATGACACCTGCTCTCTTTATGTAACCTGGAGAGCAATCATTGCAACATGACATCTGATCTATTTATGTAACCTGGACAGCAATCACTTCAACATGACATCTGATCTATTTATGTAACCTGGACAGCAATCACTACAACATGACACCTGCTCTCTTTATTTTACTTAGAGAGCAATCATTGCAACATGATATCTGATCTCTTTATGTAACCTGGAGAGCAGTCACTACAACATGACACCTGCTCTCTTTAGGTAACCTGGAGAGCAATCATTGCAACATGACATCTGATCTATTTATGTAACCTGGACAGCAATCACTACAACATGACACCTGATCTATTTATGTAACCTGGACAGCAATCACTACAACATGACATCTGATCTCTGTGTGTAACCTGGAGAGCAATCACTACAACATGACATCTGCTCTCTTTATGTAACCTGGAGAGCAATCACTACAACATGACACTTGCTCTCTTTATGTTACCCGGAGAGCAATCACTGCAACATGACATCTGATCTATTTATGTAACCTGGAGAGCAATCAAAACAACATGACACCTGCTCTCTTTATCTAACCTGGAGAGCAATCACTACAATATGACATCTGCTCTCTGTATGTAACCTAGAGAGCAACTCTGTTTGTAACCTGGAGAGCAATCACTACAACATGACATCTGATCTATTTATGTAACTTGGAGAGCAATCACTACAACATGACACCTGCTCTCTTTATGTAACCTGGAGAGCAATCACTACAACATGACATCTGATCTATTTATGTAACCTGGAGAGCAATCACTACAACATGACATCTGCTCTCTTTATGTAACCTGGAGAGCAATCACTACAACATGACATCTGATCTCTGTGTGTAACCTGGAGAGCAATCACTACAACATGACATCTGATCTATTTATGTAACCTGGAGAGCAATCATTGCAACATGACACCTGCTCTCTTTATGTAACCTGGAGAGCAATCACTACAACATGACATCTGATCTATTTATGTAACCTGGAGAGCAATCACTGCAACATGACATCTGCTCTCTTTATGTAACCTGGAGAGCAATAAATGTAACATGACATCTGATCTATTTATGTAACCCGGAGAGCAATCATTGCAACATGCCACCTGCTCTCTTTATGTAACCTGGAGAGCAATCACTACAACATGACACCTGCTCTCTGTATGTAACCTGGCGAGCAATCACTACAACATGACATCTGATCTATTTATGTAACCTGGACAGCAATCAAAGCAACATGACATCTGATCTCTTTATGTAACCTGGAGAGCAATCACTGCAACATGACATCTGATCTATTTATGTAACCTGGAGAGCAATCATTGCAACATGCCACCTGATCTCTTTATGTAACCTGGAGAGCAATCACTACAATATGACACCTGCTCTCTTTATGTAACCTGGAGAGCAATCACTACAACATGACACCTGCTCTCTTTATGTAACCTGGAGAGCAATCACTACAACATGACATCTGATCTATTTATGTAACCTGGAGAGCAATCACTACAACATGACATCTGCTCTCTTTATGTAACCTGGAGAGCAATCACTGCAACATGAAATCTGATCTCTGTGTGTAACCTGGAGAGCAATCACTACAACATGACATCTGATCTATTTATGTAACCTGGAGAGCAATCATTGCAACATGACACCTGCTCTCTTTATGTAACCTGGAGAGCAATCACTACAACATGACATATGATCTATTTATGTAACCTTGACAGCAATCAAAACTACATGACATCTGATCTATTTATGTAACCTGGAGAGCAATCACTGCAACATGACATCTGCTCTCTTTATTTTACCTAGAGAGCAATCATTGCAATATGATATCTGATCTCTTTATGTAACCTGGAAAGCAATCACTACAACATGACACCTGCTCTCTTTATGTAACCTGGAGAGCAATCATTGCAACATGACATCTGATCTATTTATGTAACCTGGACAGCAATCACTTCAACATGACATCTGATCTATTTATGTAACCTGGACAGCAATCACTACAACATGACACCTGCTCTCTTTATTTTACTTAGAGAGCAATCATTGCAACATGATATCTGATCTCTTTATGTAACCTGGAGAGCAGTCACTACAACATGACACCTGCTCTCTTTAGGTAACCTGGAGAGCAATCATTGCAACATGACATCTGATCTATTTATGTAACCTGGACAGCAATCACTACAACATGACACCTGATCTATTTATGTAACCTGGACAGCAATCACTACAACATGACATCTGATCTCTGTGTGTAACCTGGAGAGCAATCACTACAACATGACATCTGCTCTCTTTATGTAACCTGGAGAGCAATCACTACAACATGACACTTGCTCTCTTTATGTTACCCGGAGAGCAATCACTGCAACATGACATCTGATCTATTTATGTAACCTGGAGAGCAATCAAAACAACATGACACCTGCTCTCTTTATCTAACCTGGAGAGCAATCACTACAATATGACATCTGCTCTCTGTATGTAACCTAGAGAGCAACTCTGTTTGTAACCTGGAGAGCAATCACTACAACATGACATCTGATCTATTTATGTAACTTGGAGAGCAATCACTACAACATGACACCTGCTCTCTTTATGTAACCTGGAGAGCAATCACTACAACATGACATCTGATCTATTTATGTAACCTGGAGAGCAATCACTACAACATGACATCTGCTCTCTTTATGTAACCTGGAGAGCAATCACTGCAACATGACATCTGATCTCTGTGTGTAACCTGGAGAGCAATCACTACAACATGACATCTGATCTATTTATGTAACCTGGAGAGCAATCATTGCAACATGACACCTGCTCTCTTTATGTAACCTGGAGAGCAATCACTACAACATGACATCTGATCTATTTATGTAACCTGGAGAGCAATCACTGCAACATGACATCTGCTCTCTTTATGTAACCTGGAGAGCAATAAATGTAACATGACATCTGATCTATTTATGTAACCCGGAGAGCAATCATTGCAACATGCCACCTGCTCTCTTTATGTAACCTGGAGAGCAATCACTACAACATGACACCTGCTCTCTGTATGTAACCTGGCGAGCAATCACTACAACATGACATCTGATCTATTTATGTAACCTGGACAGCAATCAAAGCAACATGACATCTGATCTCTTTATGTAACCTGGAGAGCAATCACTGCAACATGACATCTGATCTATTTATGTAACCTGGAGAGCAATCATTGCAACATGCCACCTGATCTCTTTATGTAACCTGGAGAGCAATCACTACAACATGACACCTGCTCTCTGTATGTAACCTGTAGAGCAATCACTACAACATGACATCTGATCTATTTATGTAACCTGGACAGCAATCAAAGCAACATGACATCTGATCTCTTTATGTAACCTGGACAGCAATCAAAGCAACATGACATCTGATCTCTTTATGTAACCTGGAGAGCAATCACTACAACATGACATCTGATCTCTTTCTGTAACAAGGAGAGCAATCATTGCAACATGACACCTGATCTATTTATGTAACCTGGAGAGCAATCATTGCAACATGACATCTGCTCTCTTTATGTAACCTGGAGAGCAATCACTACAACATGACATCTGATCTATTTATGTAACCTGGAGAGCAATCACTGCAACATGACATCAGATCTATTTATGCAACCCGGAGGGCAATCATTGCAACATGCCACCTGCTCTCTTTATGTAACCTGGAGAGCAATCACTACAACATGACACCTGCTCTCTGTATGTAACCTGGAGAGCAATCACAACAACATGACATCTGATCTATTTATGTAACCTGGACAGCAATCAAAGCAACATGACATCTGATCTCTTTATGTAACCTAGAGAGCAATCACTGCACATGCCACCTGCTCTCTTTATGTAACCTGGAGAGCAATCATTGCAACATGACACCTGATCTATTTATATAACCTGGAGAGCAATCACTACAACATGACATCTGCTCTCTTTATGTTACCTAGAGAGCAATCATTGCAACATGACATCTGATCTCTTTATGTAACCTGGAGAACAATCACTACAACATGACATATGATCTCTTTATGTAACCTTGAGAGCAATCACTGCAACATGACATCTGCTCTCTTAATGTAACCTGGAGAGCAATCACTACAACATGACATCTGATCTATTTATGTAACCTGGACAGCAATCAAAACAACATGACATCTGATCTCTTTATGTAACCTGGAGAGCAATCACTACAACATGACACCTGCTCTCTTCATGCTACCTAGAGAGCAATCATTGCAACATGACACTTGCTCTCTTTATGTAACCTGGAGAGCAATCAAAACAACATGACACCTGCTCTCTTTATGTAACCTGGAGAGCAATCACTACAACATGACATCTGCTCTCTTAATGTTACCTAGAGAGCAATCATTGCAACATGACATCTGATCTCTTTATGTAACCTGAACAGCAATCAAAACAACATGACATCTGCTCTCTTTATGTTACCTGGAGAGCAATCACTGCAACATGATATCTGCTCTCTTTATGTTACCCGGAGAGCAATCACTACAACATAACATACGCTCTTTTTTATATAAGCTGGAGAGCAATCACTACAACATGACACCTGCTCTCTTTATGTTACCTAGAGAGCAATCATTGCAACATGACATCTGATCTCTTTATGTAACCTTGAGAGCAATCACTACAACATGACTTGTGCTCTCTTTATGTAACCTGGACAGCAATCACTACAATATGACACCTGCTCTCTTTATGTAACCTGGAGAGCAATCACTACAACATGACATCTGATCTCTTTATGTAACCTGGAGAGCAATCATTGCAAAATGACATCTGCTCTCTGTATCTAACCTGGAGAGAATTCACTGCAACATGACACCTGCTATCTTTATGTAACCTTGAGAGCAATCACTGCAACATGACATCTGATCTATTTATGTAACCTGGACAACAATCAAAACAACATGACATCTGATCTATTTATGTAACCTGGAGAGCAATCACTACAACATGACATCTGATCTCTTTATGTAACCTGGACAGCAATCAAAGCAACATGACATCTGATCTCTTTATGTAACCTGGAGAGCAATCATTGCAACATGACACCTGATCTATTTATGTAACCTGGACAGCAATCACTACAACATGACATCTGCTCTCTGTATGTAACCTGGAGAGCAATCACTACAACATGACACCTGCTCTCTTTATGTAACATGGACAGCAGTCACTGTAACATGAAACCTGCTCTCTTTATGTAACCTGGAGAACAATCACTACAACATGACATCTGATCTATTTATGTAACCTGGACAGCAATCAAAACAACATGACATCTGATCTCTTTATGTAACCTGGAGAGCAATCACTACAACATGACACCTGCTCTCTTTATGCTACCTAGAGAGCAATCATTGCAACATGACACCTGCTCTCTTTATGTAACCTGGAGAGCAATCAAAACAACATGACACCTGCTCTCTTTATGTAACCTGGAGAGCAATCACTACAACATGACATCTGCTCTCTTTATTTTACCTAGAGAGCAATCATTGCAACATGACATCTGATCTCTTTATGTAACCTGAACAGCAATCAAAACAACATGACATCTGCTCTCTTTATGTAACCTGGAGAGCAATCACTGCAACATGATATCTTCTCTCTTTATGTTACCCGGAGAGCAATCACTACAACATAACATACGCTCTTTTTTATATAAGCTGGAGAGCAATCACTACAACATGACACCTGCTCTCTTTATGTTACCTAGAGAGCAATCATTGCAACATGACATCTGATCTCTTTATGTAACCTTGAGAGCAATCACTACAACATGACTTGTGCTCTCTTTATGTAACCTGGACAGCAATCACTACAATATGACACCTGCTCTCTTTATGTAACCTGGAGAGCAATCACTACAACATGACATCTGATCTCTTTATGTAACCTGGAGAGCAATCATTGCAAAATGACATCTGCTCTCTGTATCTAACCTGGAGAGAATTCACTGCAACATGACACCTGCTATCTTTATGTAACCTTGAGAGCAATCACTGCAACATGACATCTGATCTATTTATGTAACCTGGACAACAATCAAAACAACATGACATCTGATCTATTTATGTAACCTGGAGAGCAATCACTACAACATGACATCTGATCTCTTTATGTAACCTGGACAGCAATCAAAGCAACATGACATCTGATCTCTTTATGTAACCTGGAGAGCAATCATTGCAACATGACACCTGATCTATTTATGTAACCTGGACAGCAATCACTACAACATGACATCTGCTCTCTGTATGTAACCTGGAGAGCAATCACTACAACATGACACCTGCTCTCTTTATGTAACATGGACAGCAATCACTGTAACATGAAACCTGCTCTCTTTATGTAACCTGGAGAACAATCACTACAACATGACATATGATCTCTTTATGTAACCTTGAGAGCAATCACTGCAATATGACATCTGCTCTCTTTATGTAACCTGGAGAGCAATCACTACAACATGACATCTGATCTATTTATGTAACCTGGACAGCAATCAAAACAACGTGACATCTGATCTCTTTATGTAACCTGGAGAGCAATCACTACAACATGACACCTACTCTCTTTATGCTACCTAGAGAGCAATCATTGCAACATGACATCTGATCTCTTTATGTAACCTTGAGAGCAATCACTACAACATGACTTGTGCTCTCTTTATGTAACCTGGACAGCAATCACTATAATATGACACCTGCTCTCTTTATGTAACCTGGAGAGCAATCACTACAACATGACATCTGATCTATTTATGTAACCTGGAGAGCAATCACTGCAACATGACATCTGCTCTCTTATGTAACCTGGAGAGCAATAAATGTAACATGACATCTGATCTGTTTATGTAACCCGGAGAGCAATCATTGCAACATGCCACCTGCTCTCTTTATGTAACCTGGAGAGCAATCACTACAACATGACACCTGCTCTCTGTATGTAACCTGGCGAGCAATCACTACAACATGACATCTGATCTATTTATGTAACCTGGACAGCAATCAAAGCAACATGACATCTGATCTCTTTATGTAACCTGGAGAGCAATCACTGCAACATGACATCTGATCTATTTATGTAACCTGGAGAGCAATCATTGCAACATGCCACCTGATCTCTTTATGTAACCTGGAGAGCAATCACTACAACATGACACCTGCTCTCTGTATGTAACCTGTAGAGCAATCACTACAACATGACATCTGATCTATTTATGTAACCTGGACAGCAATCAAAGCAACATGACATCTGATCTCTTTATGTAACCTGGACAGCAATCAAAGCAACATGACATCTGATCTCTTTATGTAACCTGGAGAGCAATCACTACAACATGACATCTGATCTCTTTCTGTAACCTGGAGAGCAATCATTGCAACATGACACCTGATCTATTTATGTAACCTGGAGAGCAATCATTGCAACATGACATCTGCTCTCTTTATGTAACCTGGAGAGCAATCACTACAACATGACATCTGATCTATTTATGTAACCTGGAGAGCAATCACTGCAACATGACATCAGATCTATTTATGCAACCCGGAGGGCAATCATTGCAACATGCCACCTGCTCTCTTTATGTAACCTGGAGAGCAATCACTACAACATGACACCTGCTCTCTGTATGTAACCTGGAGAGAAATCACAACAACATGACATCTGATCTATTTATGTAACCTGGACAGCAATCAAAGCAACATGACATCTGATCTCTTTATGTAGCCTAGAGAGCAATCACTGCAACATGCCACCTGCTCTCTTTATGTAACCTGGAGAGCAATCATTGCAACATGACACCTGATCTATTTATGTAACCTGGAGAGCAATCACTACAACATGACATCTGCTCTCTTTATGTTACCTAGAGAGCAATCATTGCAACATGACATCTGATCTCTTTATGTAACCTGGAGAACAATCACTACAACATGACATATGATCTCTTTATGTAACCTTGAGAGCAATCACTGCAACATGACATCTGCTCTCTTTATGTAACCTGGAGAGCAATCACTACAACATGACATCTGATCTATTTATGTAACCTGGACAGCAATCAACACAACATGACATCTGATCTCTTTATGTAACCTGGAGAGCAATCACTACAACATGACACCTGCTCTCTTCATGGTACCTAGAGAGCAATCATTGCAACATGACACTTGCTCTCTTTATGTAACCTGGAGAGCATTCAAAACAACATGACACCTGCTCTCTTTATGTAACCTGGAGAGCAATCACTACAACATGACATCTGCTCTCTTTATGTTACCTAGAGAGCAATCATTGCAACATGACATCTGATCTCTTTATGTAACCTGAACAGCAATCAAAACAACATGACATCTGCTCTCTTTATGTAACCTGGAGAGCAATCACTGCAACATGATATCTGCTCTCTTTATGTTACCCGGAGAGCAATCACTACAACATAACATACGCTCTTTTTTATATAAGCTGGAGAGCAATCACTACAACATGACACCTGCTCTCTTTATGTTACCTAGAGAGCAATCATTGCAACATGACATCTGATCTCTTTATGTAACCTTGAGAGCAATCACTGCAACATGACATCTGCTCTCTTTATGTAACCTGGAGAGCAATCACTACAACATGACATCTGCTCTCTTTATGTTACCTAGAGAGCAATCATTGCAACATGACATCTGATCTCTTTATGTAACCTTGAGAGCAATCACTACAATATGACACCTGCTCTCTTTATGTAACCTGGAGAGCAATCACTACAACATGACATCTGATCTCTTTATGTAACCTGGAGAGCAATCATTGCAAAATGACATCTGCTCTCTGTATCTAACCTGGAGAGAATTCACTGCAACATGACACCTGCTATCTTTATGTAACCTTGAGAGCAATCACTGCAACATGACATCTGATCTATTTATGTAACCTGGACAACAATCAAAACAACATGACATCTGATCTATTTATGTAACCTGGAGAGCAATCACTACAACATGACATCTGATCTCTTTATGTAACCTGGACAGCAATCAAAGCAACATGACATCTGATCTCTTTATGTAACCTGGAGAGCAATCATTGCAACATGACACCTGATCTATTTATGTAACCTGGACAGCAATCACTACAACATGACATCTGCTCTCTTTATGTAACCTGGAGAGCAATCACTACAACATGACACCTGCTCTCTTTATGTAACATGGACAGCAATCACTGTAACATGAAACCTGCTCTCTTTATGTAACCTGGAGAACAATCACTACAACATGACATATGATCTCTTTATGTAACCTTGAGAGCAATCACTGCAATATGACATCTGCTCTCTTTATGTAACCTGGAGAGCAATCACTACAACATGACATCTGATCTATTTATGTAACCTGGACAGCAATCAAAACAACATGACATCTGATTTCTTTATGTAACCTGGAGAGCAATCACTACAACATGACACCTGCTCTCTTTATGCTACCTAGAGAGCAATCATTGCAACATGATATCTGCTCTCTTTATGTTACCCGGAGAGCAATCACTACAACATAACATACGCTCTTTTTTATATAAGCTGGAGAGCAATCACTACAACATGACACCTGCTCTCTTTATGTTACCTAGAGAGCAATCATTGCAACATGACATCTGATCTCTTTATGTAACCTTGAGAGCAATCACTACAACATGACTTGTGCTCTCTTTATGTAACCTGGACAGCAATCACTACAATATGACACCTGCTCTCTTTATGTAACCTGGAGAGCAATCACTACAACATTACACCTGCTCTCTTTATGTAACCTGGAGAGCAATCATTGCAACATGACATCTGCTCTCTGTATCTAACCTGGAGAGAATTCACTGCAACATGACACCTGCTATCTTTATGTAACCTTGAGAGCAATCACTGCAACATGACATCTGATCTATTTATGTAACCTGGACAGCAATCAAAACAACATGACATTTGATCTCTTTATGTTACTTAGAGAGCAATCACTACAATATGACATCTGCTCTCTTTATGTAACCTGGAGAGCAATCACTACAACATGACATCTGCTCTCTTTATGTAACCTGGAGAGCAATCATTGCAACATGACATCTGCTCTCTGTATCAAACCTGGAGAGAATTCACTGCAACATGACACCTGCTATCTTTATGTAACCTTGAGAGCAATCACTGCAACATGACATCTGATCTATTTATGTAACCTGGACAGCAATCAAAACAACATGACATCTGCTCTCTTTATGTAACCTGGAGAGCAATCACTACAACATGACATCTGATCTATTTATGTAACCTGGACAGCAATCAAAACAACATGACATCTGATCTCTTTATGTAACCTGGAGAGCAATCACTACAACATGACACCTGCTCTCTTTATGCTACCTAGAGAGCAATCATTGCAACATGACACCTGCTCTGTTTATGTAACCTGGAGAGCAATCAAAACAACATGACACCTGCTCTCTTTATGTAACCTGGAGAGCAATCACTACAACATGACATCTGCTCTCTTTATGTTACCTAGAGAGCAATCATTGCAACATGACATCTGATCTCTTTATGTAACCTGAACAGCAATCAAAACAACATGACATCTGCTCTCTTTATGTAACCTGGAGAGCAATCACTGCAACATGATATCTGCTCTCTTTATGTTACCCGGAGAGCAATCACTACAACATAACATACGCTCTTTTTTATATAAGCTGGAGAGCAATCACTACAACATGACACCTGCTCTCTTTATGTTACCTAGAGAGCAATCATTGCAACATGACATCTGATCTCTTTATGTAACCTTGAGAGCAATCACTACAACATGACTTGTGCTCTCTTTATGTAACCTGGACAGCAATCACTACAATATGACACCTGCTCTCTTTATGTAACCTGGAGAGCAATCACTACAACATGACATCTGATCTCTTTATGTAACCTGGAGAGCAATCATTGCAAAATGACATCTGCTCTCTGTATCTAACCTGGAGAGAATTCACTGCAACATGACACCTGCTATCTTTATGTAACCTTGAGAGCAATCACTGCAACATGACATCTGATCTATTTATGTAACCTGGACAACAATCAAAACAACATGACATCTGATCTATTTATGTAACCTGGAGAGCAATCACTACAACATGACATCTGATCTCTTTATGTAACCTGGACAGCAATCAAAGCAACATGACATCTGATCTCTTTATGTAACCTGGAGAGCAATCATTGCAACATGACACCTGATCTATTTATGTAACCTGGACAGCAATCACTACAACATGACATCTGCTCTCTGTATGTAACCTGGAGAGCAATCACTACAACATGACACCTGCTCTCTTTATGTAACATGGACAGCAATCACTGTAACATGAAACCTGCTCTCTTTATGTAACCTGGAGAACAATCACTACAACATGACATATGATCTCTTTATGTAACCTTGAGAGCAATCACTGCAATATGACATCTGCTCTCTTTATGTAACCTGGAGAGCAATCACTACAACATGACATCTGATCTATTTATGTAACCTGGACAGCAATCAAAACAACATGACATCTGATCTCTTTATGTAACCTGGAGAGCAATCACTACAACATGACACCTGCTCTCTTTATGCTACCTAGAGAGCAATCATTGCAACATGATATCTGCTCTCTTTATGTTACCCGGAGAGCAATCACTACAACATAACATACGCTCTTTTTTATATAAGCTGGAGAGCAATCACTACAACATGACACCTGCTCTCTTTATGTTACCTAGAGAGCAATCATTGCAACATGACATCTGATCTCTTTATGTAACCTTGAGAGCAATCACTACAACATGACTTGTGCTCTCTTTATGTAACCTGGACAGCAATCACTACAATATGACACCTGCTCTCTTTATGTAACCTGGAGAGCAATCACTACAACATTACACCTGCTCTCTTTATGTAACCTGGAGAGCAATCATTGCAACATGACATCTGCTCTCTGTATCTAACCTGGAGAGAATTCACTGCAACATGACACCTGCTATCTTTATGTAACCTTGAGAGCAATCACTGCAACATGACATCTGATCTATTTATGTAACCTGGACAGCAATCAAAACAACATGACATTTGATCTCTTTATGTTACCTAGAGAGCAATCACTACAATATGACATCTGCTCTCTTTATGTAACCTGGAGAGCAATCACTACAACATGACATCTGCTCTCTTTATGTAACCTGGAGAGCAATCATTGCAACATGACATCTGCTCTCTGTATCAAACCTGGAGAGAATTCACTGCAACATGACACCTGCTATCTTAATGTAACCTTGAGAGCAATCACTACAACATGACATCTGATCTATTTATGTAACCTGGACAGCAATCAAAACAACATGACATCTGATCTATTTATGTAACCTGGAGAGCAATCACTACAACATAACACCTGATCTCTTTATCTAACCTGGAGAGCAATCACTACAACATGACATCTGATCTCTTTATGTAACCTGGACAGCAATCACTACAATATGACACCTGATCGCTTTATGTAACCTGGAGAGCAATCACTACAACATGACACCTGCTCTCTTTATGTAACCTGGAGAGCAATCACTACAACATGACATCTGATCTCTGTGTGTAACCTGGAGAGCAATCATTGCAACATGACACCTGCTCTCTTTATGTAACCTGGAGAGCAATCACTACAACATTACATCTGATCTATTTATGTAACCTGGAGAGCAATCATTGCAACATGACACCTGCTCTCTTTATGTAACCTGGAGAGCAATCACTACAACATGACATCTGATCTATTTATGTAACCTGGAGAGCAATCACTACAACATGACACCTGCTCTCTTTATGTAACCTGGAGAGCAATCACTACAACATGACACCTGCTCTCTTTATGTAACCTGGAGAGCAATCATTGCAACATGCCACCTGCTCTCTGTATGTAACCCGGAGAGCAGTCACTACAACATGAAACCTGCTCTCTTTATGTAACCTGGAGAGCAATCACTACAACATGACACCTGCTCTCTTTATGTAACCTGGAGAGCAATCATTGCAACATGCCACCTGCTCTCTGTATGTAACCCGGAGAGCAGTCACTACAACATGAAACCTGCTCTCTTTATTTAACCTGGAGAGCAATCACTACAACATGACACCTGCTCTCTTTATGTAACCTGGAGAGCAATCATTGCAACATGACATCTGATCTATGTATGTAACCTTGACAGCAATCACTACAACATGACATCTGCTCTCTTTATGTAACCTGGAGAGCAATCACTACAACATGACACCTGCTCTCTTTATGTTACCCGGAGAGCAATCACTGCAACATGACATCTGATCTCTTTATGTAACCTTGAGAGCAATCACTACAACATGACATCTGATCTCTTTATGTAACCTTGAGAGAAATCACTGCAACATGACATCTGCTCTCTTTATGTTACCCGGAGAGCAATCACTACAACATAACATACGCTCTTTTTTTATATAAGCTGGAGAGCAATCACTACAACATGACACCTGCTCTCTTTATGTAACCTGGAGAGCAATCATTGCAACATGACATCTGATCTCTTTATGTAACCTGGAGAGCAATCACTACAACATGACACCTGCTCTCTTTATGTTACCCGGAGTGCAATCACTACAACATGACATCTGATCTATTTATGTAACCTGGAGAGCAATCACTGCAACATGACATCTGCTCTCTTTATGTAACCTGGAGAGCAATCACTACAACATGACACCTGCTCTCTTTATGTTACCCGGAGAGCAATCACTGCAACATGACATCTGATCTCTGTGTGTAACCTGGAGAGCAATCAAAACAACATGACATCTGATCTATTTATGTAACCTGGACAGCAATCAAAACAACATGACATTTGATCTCTTTATGTTACCTAGAGAGCAATCACTACAATATGACATCTGCTCTCTTTATGTAACCTGGAGAGCAATCACTACAACATGACATCTGCTCTCTTTATGTAACCTGGAGAGCAATCATTGCAACATGACATCTGCTCTCTGTATCAAACCTGGAGAGAATTCACTGCAACATGACACATGCTATCTTAATGTAACCTTGAGAGCAATCACTACAACATGACATCTGATCTATTTATGTAACCTGGACAGCAATCAAAACAACATGACATCTGATCTATTTATGTAACCTGGAGAGCAATCACTACAACATAACACCTGATCTCTTTATCTAACCTGGAGAGCAATCACTACAACATGACATCTGATCTCTTTATGTAACCTGGACAGCAATCACTACAATATGACACCTGATCGCTTTATGTAACCTGGAGAGCAATCACTACAACATGACACCTGCTCTCTTTATGTAACCTGGAGAGCAATCACTACAACATGACATCTGATCTCTGTGTGTAACCTGGAGAGCAATCATTGCAACATGACACCTGCTCTCTTTATGTAACCTGGAGAGCAATCACTACAACATTACATCTGATCTATTTATGTAACCTGGAGAGCAATCATTGCAACATGACACCTGCTCTCTTTATGTAACCTGGAGAGCAATCACTACAACATGACATCTGATCTATTTATGTAACCTGGAGAGCAATCACTACAACATGACACCTGCTCTCTTTATGTAACCTGGAGAGCAATCACTAGAACATGACACCTGCTCTCTTTATGTAACCTGGAGAGCAATCATTGCAACATGCCACCTGCTCTCTGTATGTAACCCGGAGAGCAGTCACTACAACATGAAACCTGCTCTCTTTATGTAACCTGGAGAGCAATCACTACAACATGACACCTGCTCTCTTTATGTAACCTGGAGAGCAATCATTGCAACATGCCACCTGCTCTCTGTATGTAACCCGGAGAGCAGTCACTACAACATGAAACCTGCTCTCTTTATTTAACCTGGAGAGCAATCACTACAACATGACACCTGCTCTCTTTATGTAACCTGGAGAGCAATCATTGCAACATGACATCTGATCTATGTATGTAACCTTGACAGCAATCACTACAACATGACATCTGCTCTCTTTATGTAACCTGGAGAGCAATCACTACAACATGACACCTGCTCTCTTTATGTTACCCGGAGAGCAATCACTGCAACATGACATCTGATCTCTTTATGTAACCTTGAGAGCAATCACTACAACATGACATCTGATCTCTTTATGTAACCTTGAGAGAAATCACTGCAACATGACATCTGCTCTCTTTATGTTACCCGGAGAGCAATCACTACAACATAACATACGCTCTTTTTTATATAAGCTGGAGAGCAATCACTACAACATGACACCTGCTCTCTTTATGTAACCTGGAGAGCAATCATTGCAACATGACATCTGATCTCTTTATGTAACCTGGAGAGCAATCACTACAACATGACACCTGCTCTCTTTATGTTACCCGGAGTGCAATCACTACAACATGACATCTGATCTATTTATGTAACCTGGAGAGCAATCACTGCAACATGACATCTGCTCTCTTTATGTAACCTGGAGAGCAATCACTACAACATGACACCTGCTCTCTTTATGTTACCCGGAGAGCAATCACTGCAACATGACATCTGATCTCTGTGTGTAACCTGGAGAGCAATCAAAACAACATGACACCTGCTCTCTGTGTGTAACCTGGAGAGCAATCACTACAACATGACATCTGATCTATTTATGTAACCTGGAGAGAAATCACTACCACATGACATCTGCTCTCTTTATGTAACCTGGAGAGCAATCGCTGTAACATGACACCTGCTCTCTTTATGTTACCTAGAGTACAATCGCTGTAACATGACACCTGCTCTCTTTATGTAACCTGGAGAGCAATCATGGCAACATGACATCTGCTCTTTTTATGTAATCTAGAGAGCAATCACTGCAACATGACATCTGATCTCTTTATGAAACCTGGAGAGCAATCACAGCAAAATGTTACAGTTCGGGACCTCTTGCCACCACCAGGTTAAGTAATGTCTTGCTATGTTGATAACGGAATATAACGCACGGATACTGCATGACACAGGGCCAAGTGCGGCTTCTGAACGCCTGTTATTTATTATTCAGATGCCCTGCATTCATTTGCTAGATGCTTTAGTGTTGTAGGTCAGTTATGCCATATATTTAGTTCAGGCGTAATCTGATTTAAAGAGGAATAAATGATGATTGATAAATTATTCGGAGCACAATTTATTAACACTTTCTACTTTATTGAGGTGATATTATGTATTCCCAGCAACTTCTCCAGCAGCTTTTACAGAAGAAGAAAATAAGAGAAAGATATAGTTTCGCTCAACATACAACATCGAGTAATGATGACATTTTTATAGATAAAATTCTTTATCTTGTTCGGCTAACCATTGCCTTCGGGACATTATTCTGCAGTATACACATACACAGAAAATCCAAAATATTTATACAATAATAAATAAATAAATAAATAAATAAATTAATTAATTGATTAATTAATTAATCACGTGAGAAGCAGCTCATTATATATATATATATATATATATATTCTGTCAATATAATGAAATTCATTTCAATGTGTATGCCGGTCTGACTGACACTATTAGTGTATACTATCAAATACTATGTACTATACTAATCAGTTAATAAATTTCCAGATGTGATGTTGCTGTACCTTTTGTACTTTTACATATATCGCTATATAAATAGTTTAACAGTCTATATACAGTAGGCTTTTCATGTTCCAAGCGTGTATTACCCATTTTACACTACTCTCAAAAGGCGTGTTCAACGTAAAATCAACCCGACGAGAAAGGTATTTTGCTAACGAGAAATATTATTATCTCCAGGCAACGTAACAACGCTAGGCCTGTTTACTGAACATTTATACAGGTGTTTGTTCGAAACCAACGAAAATGCATTGCAGACACAAAACCTATCTGGATTCAGAAGCGATTTTATCAAGAGTATGTAAAAAAAACAAACCGAAACGTGTGTTGGACAAAGATGATTTTGAATGTCTTTGATAGGCATATATTTTGTCAGGAAAAACTAAAAAATTCGTCTTTATGGTTATGATCGATTGTTTTCATAAAATCAAATAGCATATTTCGAGGAAAACACATTCAATGAGAAACGTTAATCTTACGTTTGTTTTATCATTATGACGAGTAATTGGCAAATGTCACATTTACGACGGCGTCACTGATTGCACAACTAGATTGACACATCATTTCTGTCCTTGGATTCAGGCCATGTAACAGAGGCTAGTATCGGAGTAACCTCTGTTGGAAAAGAATAACAAGAAGTGCGAAAATAGATTTTGGCAATTACGTTAAAAAATAAGAACTGTGGAAATTGAAATATTGAAATGTGTTTGCGTTTTGGGTATAATTCGTTGACGCAAGACGTCATAAAACAGGCCATAAAGCCTCTTTTCAGTCTCATATTTTTCATACTAAGGAAGATTCCATAACGACATATTAGAAGACAGATAATGTTTAAAAAACTCAAATTAATTCAGTTGACTTCAGGAGAATGATACAGTCCTATTTCAGTCGTCTGTTTACCCGTGAATTCAAATATCACGTAAAGTTCTTGGTGGCGTTCCTTAGTGAGTGAGTTGATAAATATATGATAACAATAGTATTATCTTTTTTCGCAATGAAAAGTCCTCAGGCCTATTGTACATGTACATGGGTAACGGCATATATATACATGTATATACAGTATATACATGGATAATATATTAATTTTACATTATTTGGGTGTTATGACATTTGTTCCATAAAACAGTGCATTGTTCAAATGTATGTATATGAATTATACATTGGACATAAGATAAGAACATATCCGTCTTCAATTTCGTTAAAATAACATAGTTATACAATAATGGTAATAAAATTGTAATAATAACATCTTGATTCTGGGTCTTCTCCTTCTTTCGCATTGACCTTGTTTGTGGAATTCTGCGCTTTATAAGTACTCTTATTATTATTAATGTTAGGTCCAGACAGTATCTCCAAAACTCTCCGACTTTAATGATTTGTTGAATATGGATGTGTTTCAAAGTATGTGTCATTTGTGAAAAAAACGTAAAAATATCACAAACATTTTGTTTTATTTTAATTAAATCAGTCATTTATCAATTTGACCCGAAAGAGAGTGATGATTTGATGGTATTGACTAATATTGGTCGAAGAATATTCAAAGATTTATATCTAAAGTTGTTTTTGAGGCAAAGTGATTTCTCTTTTCAAGCCAAAATAATAATGAACCTCTACAATTCATAAGAGGTCAATAGTTTTGGTATAAATGGACTAAATGACAAGGGTTAGACATCAGTGTTGTACGCTATGTATTTATGTCTTTAGATTCGACATCCTCGTTGTGCTTGCCCTGCAATGATGTATGTAGTATGTTTGTTGTTAAAACTTATTAACGCTCAGAAATAAATTTTCCATTGTTCATTTTGTTTGAAAAGTGAAAATATTAAAAGAAATAATGGTGAAATGTTTTATTCTTCATGTCCAGCTCACTATTGGCCGTGTTACGGAAGCCAAGAAGGACCACCGTACTGCCTCTATGTGTGTGTATGTTGTCGGAACAGCTGATTGAGTCTGCAACATCTAATTTATAGGACACACTTGTTAATGTGAGAAAGTCAAATGCGTGTTGAGCATTTAGTTTTGGGTTTTTGTCCATAATACTAGCTTACAATCCTAAATCGTTTTGTATATGTGAAGAACTTGCTAGTTTATATCCGTCAACCTCCATGCATATAAACTTTGACATTGGTACTGGGTCACGTGACAGGATATACGGACAACGCCATACTGACTCATGTCGTGTTTATACCCAAGTCTATATCTATATATCAAAGTAAGTACTTAGATTCACCACGTGTAACACTCATATCCATAAGTGTCTCTACGTGTAGCAAACACGCCACACGTGTAAAAACTCATGGTAATGTTCGCTAGATACATAGTATCGTGTGTAGCAATGTCAAAACACGCATATTCTTGCTATACTAATGACACTGGTAATGACTAATGGTTGACGATGTTGTTGCTAGTATGTTCCCCACTGCAGCAGTTGTGTTTCTCTGGAAAAGAGTAGCTATTCCTCGGAATTAATCATTAAAAGAGTACGGTCTAGATGAATAAGCAGTTTTACTTCCTGTTGAGTGTGTCGAGTGCAGTGGACGAGCTGTGGTCCAATGAGATAAACCACGTTTTAAAGGTACAGTCTAGTGCAGTGTGTGAGCAAATCTGAAATAAATAAAAAAATATGTTTGTTTTTATAATGTCCATACCGTAATGCCCCCTCCTCTCTCTATCTCTCTCTGTCTCTCTCTGTCTCTCTCTCTCTCTCTCTCTCTCTCTCTCTCTCTCTCTCTCTCTCTCTCTCTCTCTCTCTCTCTCTCTCTCTCTCTCTCTCTCTCTCTCTCTCTCTCTCTCTCTATATATATATATATATATATATATATATATATATATACACATATATATATATATATATATATATATATATATATATATATATGTATATATATACTCTCTATATATATATATATATATGTATGTATATATATATGTATGTATATATATACATATATATGTGTGTATATATATATATATATATATATATATATATATATATATATATATATATATATATATATATATATATCGCCAATCACACTTGCAAAAACCTTTTCAAACCTGTATCAACAAGTGATATGCACAGAAAGCATTTTCGTGATGATTGGCAAAAAGCATCCGATTACACATATACCGTCACCGTTGAGTTATAACTAGGTTACAGCAACCTTGGGGACACGTACAAGATCTAGAGGATATGGCGAGTCTCACTATCCATATTAGGAATAAGGGGATTCCCCTTTTGGCTAGCGACGCTTTGAAAAGTCTTTTCATATCCATCCAATGAACCAACGGCAAGCACGCCCCGTATCTCTGCTTTCTAGATAAGGGTGAACATGTACGTGATGACAGCCTGAACTTAGATATAAAAGATAAAGACACGGCTTGTGAATATATCGTGTTTTAAATATTTATGAGTGAATTCGTGCGGAACCAGCCTACAATTGCTGCAAGAAATATATTTGCATCCTTCACGAAATGTATTCTTTCAGTGTACATTGTATATGTGTACAGTGTATATTATATTATATTATATTATATTATATTATATTATATTATATTATATTATATTATATTATATTATATTATATTATATTATATTATATTATATTATATTATATTATATTATATGTTTTCATATGATGCCCAAGAGTAAAAAACCACTTTGTTAATTGAATGTTATGACGTCACGCTTCATCTATGACGGCGAGCAGCAGCCTATGCTTACAAGTAGAAAATAGCGTATTTTCCTCAATTTCGTGACTCCGGTAATGATTAGAACATTATATTCGTGGCTGTGTCATATTATATTTATATTTACGACACTAGCTGATACAGTGATTCACATGTCTGATAAAGTGATTCACATGCTCTCATAAGGTGATTCACATACTCTGGTAAAGTGATTCACATACTCCGGTAAAGTTATTCACATACTCTGGTAAAGTCATTCACATAAACTGTTTACTTTTATAAAGTGATTCACATACTCTGATAAAGTGATTCACATACTCTGATAAAGTGATTCACATACTCTGATAAAGTGATTCACATACTCTGAAAAAGTTATTCACATACTCTGATAAAGTGATTCACATACTCTGAAAAAATGATTCACATTCTCTGGTAAAGTGATTCACATACTCCGGTAAAGTTATTCACATACTCTGATAAAGTGATTCACATAAACTGTTTACTTTTATAAAGTGATTCACATACTCTGATAAAGTGATTCACATACTCTGATAAAGTGATTCACATACTCTGATAAAGTGATTCACATACTCTGATAAAGTGATTCACATACTCTGATAAAGTGATTCACATACTCTAATAAAGTGATTCACATACTCTGATAAAGTGATTCACATAAACTGTTTACTTTTATAAAGTGATTCACATACTCTGATAAAGTGATTCACATACTCTGGTAAAGTGATTCACATACTCTGATAAAGTGATTCACATACTCTGAAAAAGTTATTCACATACTCTGATAAAGTGATTCACATACTCTGAAAACGTAATTCACATTCTCTGGTAAAGTGATTCACATACTCTGCTAAAGTATTCCGGTAGGGACGCTACTATATGTATAAGTAAACGATCGACTGCAAAACTTTTTTTTTTAATTGCCGCAAAACCTGGTCCTAAGAATATTGTATTGTCTTCTTTTAAGGAGAGGTGGGACAATGAAACGAAATATTTTAGAATTCGCTTATTTTCTCAAAATAGCAAGCTAACACCCCTGCAGCAAATTACGCTATTTTCGACCGATTTCATCTACTTAGATAAAGTGCGCGGGTTCACCGATTAAACTCATAATCCTTCAGATTCAATTTTACCACAGAGGCGGATACATAGCAAATTTATATTTTCAGAATAATTGACACTGTGTAGGGAAATAAAATAAAATTTAGTAGTTTTTAAATAAAAGCGGCATTTTTATCATCGTTGTTCGCATATTCAACAGGATTTTTCAGTGACACACATATTTCAGATATTGCTAAAACAGTAATATGATGTGCACAGTTGAATAAACAAACGAATTCAAAAATAATAATAGGGGGTCACCGAACGTTTTTCATCACTTAAACGTCATTTTACCTGTAACTTTGACGGTATATCGTGTAATTATTGTTGAATATACTATCAATCTAAGAGTGCTTGGTGGAAGAACAACTATCAGTTCATTTTACAAGGCGATTTATATTCATCACTTACTGTATGTAATATGATAATTAAAAAAATAATAATTGAAATAACACACATACATGTAGGCCTAGTAACACATTTACCGCGAATATAGGTGACGGTAACGACATGTAGCATGTCGTAAAATGGCCGTTAGAAAGACGTTGCGGTAAATTTAAGCGCTTTACGTTAAATGCATGCTTAAAAAGATTTAATGCGTACATTTTGAGACTTATTCACAACAATAAATTGTTGTCGCAAAAGGTTACCGTAAGTGCGTTTGATTTCTCCGTCCCATCTCTCCTTAAATGACTACAAATTGATATCAAGTATATTTCTCTTCCAGTTCATGATGACGTCTGGCTTGTGTTTCGTAATGGTGTGTATTCAATATACATATATTAAACGTATCATCTGATACTGATCTATTTCAAGCACTTGCTGGGTTGAGATGTTTAGCACACAATTTGAAAGTACAAAAGCAGCGTTTCAGTAACGCAGATGTAGATTGTTCTATCTTAATGTGATATTTAATTTAAATGCTACAGAAGATGAGTTTCACTTTCTTCTTGTGTGCCGATACTTTAAAGAAAGTCGAGAAACCCTTATACCTCTCCCACCCTCTCTCAGACAGTAAAATAAGACAATATGCCGTAATTTACACATTAATTAATTTTCAGAAATTCAACAATTCGTAAGAAATATTGATTCAGCAATTATAAATAGCATATTTTTAAAACAAAATATTTTTTTTTCAAAATGACAAATGTAAAAGTTAATAAGAAGTAGATTAATATTCAAAAATAAAAAAACTATATATTAACAGATCACAACATATTCACTGAATTCCATATACATATATAGAAGATATCTGTCTTTTCTTGACTAATACCATGTTTATCTCATCGAGTGAGGTAGAAAGGTTATATTTTCACGAGTGGCGCAGCCACGAGTGAAAATATATAACTTTTCTACCTCACGAGATGAGATAAACATATTTGTCAAGAATTGACGGATATTCTATTTATTATATGATATTATCCAGGAAATTACGTCCGAAAAGGGTCGTTTTCACGCCAAGCGGCCGCAAGGAACGGTCCGTCACCACAGTAACACTGTGACGTCATAAGCCAATTCGCCGCGTGAGACCATTGTTTTATGACGTCAAATTATATCAGTCACCGTTCGCAGTGAAAATATAAGTTATTTTCACTGTATCTTGATAGACAGTTTATTTCACTGATAAATCCCAGTATTTCACTGCTCGTCATATAATAAAACTCTTTATTTGAAAATTCACTTCTTTTGACCTTTTGTCACTTTAAGCAGTACATAGAGCAAACAAAAACAATTTGCACAAATGTATACAATGACTTAATATTAATGACAAAACGATCATGTTTCCAATGTGCATGTCTGACACTGTTACTGAGAATGGACACAAAATTTACAAGGCTACACACATCAAAAAGCTGTGTGGATGCACAGAAACAAAACTATCCTATCTCCTAGAGTAAAACATATGTTAAACAGTGAACAGTTCCATGTCGATTCACCCGTCTCGTCTGTTACATACGTTATGTCCTTTTATATGCCAATATTATATATATATATATATATATATATATATATATATATATATATATATATATATATATATATATATATATATATATATATATATATATATATATATATATATATATATATATATACATATATATATATATATATATATATATATATATATTGAAAATACTTGAAAAGACCGATATACTGGTCGAAATGAGCTCATCGTATTGTATTAAAGAAGATTGATCCAGTCAAAACCATCTGATGATTATTTTCTATATATAACCTTACTTCACGTGAGAAGCAACTCATCTTATTTATATATATATATATATATATATATATATATATAGCCCTTTTCAACAGAAATATTTCCAAGCGGAAGTTGAAACTAGGACTAACCTATAGGGTAACAGTAACCATAGGTCAATCGATGTAGTGTATTAACTTACATATTCTACTATTGTACAGCTTCCTAACTTATCCTTCGGCAAAATATATCTTGAATCGATTTGATTCCACAGAATCTGACAAAAATAACAAATATCATAAGCATGTATGTACCTGTATTCAAGTATACATCTGAGTTCATTGACACGAAGATTTAGATTTTTTTTAAATCTATGATCTTGAACAAATGTTTGAACATGATCGTGTGAGGGCTGCAGCGTTGTCTAAGCATGACAGGATTGCAAATAGTATTGCCTTGACATTTACTCGTCTTTCTTGGAGAAAGGAACTGACTGGCGGGAATCGGAAGTTAAGGAAATAGATAGGCACATGCTTCCATTGTGGGTTAGAGGCGGCGGATTGTGAAATATATATGTCCCAGAAGATAGCCTTGTCTATACGGGGATACTGGGAGAAACTCAAGTACATGTTTACTTCAAAAGGGAAATAACCGAAATTTCTTTTCTTCCTATTAATAAGAATGCACACATCTTGTCTGTACATGTTTGGTTTGTATTGTGCATGCCTTTAATTCCAAAACATTGTATGTCACACTGTGCTCGTTTTAATATTTTAAAACTGAAATTAAGTAGTTTCAGGGGAACATTTATAATAAAAAAAAATTCTATATGTATGTATGTAAATATATTATCGTTTCCCCTATTCTTTAAAACTTAAATGTTTTTACTTCAGTTTAATTTCTTGGTTGTCAATACTGACGGACAATGAATTAACAACTTTATTTTAATTTTAGAAGTTTGTTTGCCAATTATAAAGTGAGTTTGTTGGCACTGATAGTATTAATATCAACTATTTGATCTCGTATATAGCACCGGTTCTCTAACACAAACTGCATGTACCTGTAGCTCTTGTTTCCTTGGAAAATTGTTTAACAAATTGATGAAATATGATGATCTTTAAGCAGCACAAAGCATATGGGTATCTTCATTATGTGTATTTTGTCTTATATGTCTAATATGCGGTTTTCTTCATTTTATATATAAAAAAAGTTATTTCTAATTAAAGCCACTGTTGTCTGATCCTTTATGGCGGATTTTCCATAAAATTGTTTATTTGTTATTTATGGTCACTTAGTCACGTATATATATATATATATATATATATATATATATATATATATATATATATATATATATATATATATATATACTGAATGATTTATAACCGACAATTGACTCAGTACCGTTCACTTATCTTTCAAACATCACAATTACCATAATGATAAATTATAAATTAATTTTAATAGAATTAAAATCAATAAATATACGATTTATCGTGATATTGCATCCAACAATTAGATTTGATTTAATTTAGAGCATTTATTTACAGAAAAACCCAAATGAAAGTAACTGGACATTGCAGGAAGATACAATTGGCCATGAAAATGTGTGCGAGACGAGAAGTTGGAATGTACGGGGGTGAGATAACATATTCTACAACAACTTTATTGAAGATGCATATGAATATATATATTACTATACGTACAATACTATATATAAGCGTATCTAGTCATTGAATAACCAAACTTTCTTTCTGAATTCCAATTAACATCTTAAAGGCAATTCAAAATAGTTTATTCGCCCAGTGAAATACAATTGAAAGGAACCCTTGTAGGAAAGCCTGAGCTGGTTAGTTTTTCAATTAGACATTCTAGTTAGTTATATTCCCTGGCTTGTCAGCTGGTTTACGGTTCATTATATTATTTATGCTTATTACATTCAAATATGTTCATGCAAATTAAATATGTAAAAAAAAAAGCTACATTCTTAGCAGAAACATTTTTAACTGAAGTGGGTACTTGAACAGTGTGAAGTACGGAACTATACGGTGGCGACCCCGAAAGTACAATATCCCTAGCGTATTAATGTACAGAATGTAACTAAACGCTCGTGAGCGGAGTTTGTGTAATATATAATGCGTTTTATTATTATTATCATTATTATGATCATGCATATTTTATTTGAAAATGCCGTTTGCAAAACAGGAATCTTGACGTTCAATTATAATTTATTTTCAATCTGTTCTTATCTAGTCTGACAATGGTTTAAGAGTCTTGTATACAAAATAAAGACGTGAAAACATGAAAATACATGTCCGAAAACATGTAAACAACTTAACTTCCTGCTTGAATTTTCGAGAAAATCATTTCTGATCAATATGGTTTTTTTCTAGTTCTTAATTTTGCAACCATTCTTAATAAATACATGTTGATATGACGTGTTTTAAATAGTTTGATATCTCCCTATCGTTCTACTGATGGCTCCTGCATTACCAACTTTAATTTAAGAACTTTGATTTTATGATAACTGGTTTATTATTAGATTTATTTCTTGTCCACGTAAGATGAAACTGATAAAAGCTTATTCCATTTGATTTTCTTTTTTCTTCTTATTTCTTTGATTTTTCTTTTATGAATCGTATAACGTATGTTGTCTATTCTTAAAGTAAACGCCTGGAAATTATCGAATAATGAAACTTGAACTGACGTATTAAAAAGTAAAAAGAACACATAAACGAATAAAAAAGAAATAGGTTTTTTCATTCATTTCTTTCTTTCGGTCCGTTGTTTACATGAAACTAACTACCGTAAAGTTCGAATTATTTTTCTTTGATTTTGGACATTCCATTTCTATCTTTAGACTTGTAATCACTAAGGTACCTTTCTGCAGAAATTCTGCGTTCTGACATCGATATCAAAAAATTAAAAAGATTTATCTTTATAATCATACATGCAAAAGGTTATCAATGTCTGTACCTAAATAAAAAAAAACAAAATGCTAAATCATTCTTTTCATTTTTGATTAATTACATTCATGAAAAATTCACATTCAAATGTATTGTAATTGTTCCAATTTCGAAAAAAACCCAACAATACTCAATGAACAAATGTAATTTCTACTTCTGGTAGAATCTAATCGGACAAGGTCTTTAAAAATAGTTTGTCGGTATAAACACCAAAATGGGGGTAAAACTGTACAATTGTTTAAACCTTCGTTTTACACTGATGCTAATGTCATAGATAGACAGACTTAATTAGTACGTACATGAAAACGAAAAGTATTTCATAATAAACCAACATCTCACCTTGCCGACATTTCCAGTCTCCTTTAACTATAGTTCCAAACTAGCTACAATAATGCCACATCAACATCCTTAATTATTTCCTTTATTTTAGTCTTACTTCATAATTTCATTCATTTTATAAAGATTTTGGTGAGGAAAGTTAACAGTGGAGAGATGATTCGTTCCTCAGACACCGATAGTGAGTTTTTCCCTGTGGATTAATGTCCGCGTTTAACTTTCCTCATAATGCCATTTTCCTCCTTCTAATTAATATTAAGCTTTTGAAACAGCATCGCTGACCAGTTGATTTTTTTGTTCGACCAGGGCATGTTCCACGGCACCCTGAGTGACCAGCTGATATCAAGACTCACCGAACCAACGCCACTCTGATGATGGTGAGAGGGACCAGCTTTAACATGGCGGGGACCTTTACTGGTGTGTAATGTGAAACGATCTTAACAATTTTATGATTATTTTGATAATACCTTAACATTTACTGTGAAAGCCTAGTTTAAAACCTAGACATGGAATTTTACCTAGGCATAGATTATATTTATAACGCATGGCAAGTTCGGTAATTAATTGGGTAGCAAACGTTTCACAAAGGAAGACTGTTCTTCCATTTAAAGTATTACTTATCAGTTGTGATTAATAACATTTTACTTGAAAGGCTGATTGAAGGAAATGCCTGTTCATGAAGGTAGAAGCGACGAGTATAATGTATGTGAACCTGGCCAGGAGTCCACTCAGTTTCACTATTTCATTTGAGAACCAGTTTTAAAAGTACGATGACAATAATAACGAACCTTTTATGAATAACAATTCTTTATTCTCAATGGGCGACGTTTCGACACGGATTTACTGTCCTTATCAAGAAGAGGTAACACATGGTTGGGAAATGAACATATATATGACTATAGATGGTAACAATTACCAAACAGAAAAAAACCTGAAATGAAACGGACATGGTAACAATAAGGATGGGTAACAAATGGTAGGGAATTAGGCATGGTAGCAATAAGGAGATGTAACAAACGGTGGGGAAATAGGCGTGGTAGCAATGAGGAGATGTAACAAACGGTGGGGAAATAGGCATGGTAGCAATAAGGAGATGTAACACATTGTAGGGAAATAGGCATGGTAGCAATAATGAGATGTAACACATGGTAGGGAAATAGGCATGGTAGCAATAAGGAGATGTAACAAATGATAGGGAAATAGGCATGGTAGCAATAAGGAGATGTAACACATGGTAGGGAAATAGGCATGGTAGCAATAAGGAGATGTAACACATGGTAGGGAAATAGGCATGGTAGCAATAAGGAGATGTAACAAATGATAGGGAAATAGGCATGGTAGCAATAAGGAGATGTAACACATGGCAGGGAAATAGGCATGGTAGCAAGATGTAGATGTAACAAATGATAGGGAAATAGGCATGGTAGCAATAAGGAGATGTAACACATGGTAGGGAAATAGGCATGGTAGCAATAAGGAGATGTAACAAAAGGTAGGGAAAATGGCATGGTAGCAATAAGGAGATGTAACAATTGGTAGGGAAATAGGCATGGTAGCAATAAGGAGATTTAACAAATGGTATGGAAATAGGCATGGTAGCAATAAGGAGATGTAACAAATGGTAGGGAAATAGGCATGGTAGCAAGATGCAGAGGTAACAAATGGTAGGGAAATAGGCATGGTAGCAATAAGGAGATGTTACACATGGTAGGGAAATAGGCATGGTAGCAATAAGGAGATGTAACAAATGGTATGGAAATAGGCATGGTAGCAATAAGGAGATGTAACAAATGGTAGGGAAATAGGCATGGTAGCAAGATGCAGAGGTAACAAATGGTAGGGAAATAGGCATGGTAGCAATAAGGAGATGTAACACATGGTAGGGAAATAGGCATGGTAGCAATAAGGAGATGTAACAAATGGTAGGGAAATAGGCATGGTAGCAATAAGGAGATGTAACAAATGGTATGGAAATAGGCATGGTAGCAATAAGGAGATGTAACAAATGGTAGGGAAATAGGCATGGTAGCAAGATGCAGAGGTAACAAATGGTAGGGAAATAGGCATGGTAGCAATAAGGAGATGTAACACATGGTAGGGAAATAGGCATGGTAGCAATAAGGAGATGTAACACATGGTAGGGAAATAGGCATGGTAGCAATAAGGAGATGTAACACATGGTAGGGAAATAGGTATGGTAGCAATAAGGAGATGTAACACATGGCAGGGAAATAGACATGGTAGCAAGATGTAGATGTAATAAATGATAGGGAAATAGGCATGGTAGCAATAAGGAGATGTTACACATGGTAGGGAAATAGGCATGGTAGCAATAAGGAGATGTAACACATGGTAGGGAAATAGGCATGGTAGCAATAAGGAGATGTAACACATGGCAGGGAAATAGACATGGTAGCAAGATGTAGATGTAACAAATGGTATGGAAATAGGCATGGTAGCAATAAGGAGATGTAACAAATGGTAGGGAAATAGGCATGGTAGCAAGATGCAGAGGTAACAAATGGTAGGGAAATAGGCATGGTAGCAATAAGGAGATGTAACACATGGTAGGGAAATAGGCATGGTAGCAATAAGGAGATGTAACACATGGTAGGGAAATAGGCATGGTAGCAATAAGGAGATGTAACACATGGCAGGGAAATAGGCATGGTAGCAAGATGTAGATGTAACAAATGATAGGGAAATAGGCATGGTAGCAAGATGCAGATGTGACAAATGGTAGGGGAATAGGCATGGTAGCAAGATGCAGATGTAACAAATGATACTATATAAATATACATGGTAACAATAAGCAAAGTAAACAATTTACCAGAGAGAGTAATGGTAATTATCGACGAAATTAATAATTAGAAGCCGGAGAGTAGGTGTCAATTTGACATGTTTCAACCCTTTATCAATAGTTGCAAAATTGAAATTATATGTTATATAATAGTATATGTATGATATCAACAACACCATATACTGTAGGGTCGTTTATATTTAAAGCATTCAAACTAAAACATTATAAAACATCGTAAAACATTATTTGTTGTTCCTGTTAGAGATGAACTTCATAGTTGCTGAAGGGAACGTTCCATATGGTCTCTCAGCACAACGTTTAGAAAGCATTAAATATATAGCTAAGATCTAGAGAATGTTGCCATGGTTTTATCTGAAACACTTGTCATGAAGGATTTCTCTAGAAATGTCATTTGTCTGCATAAAGATAGTGGCAGTGGACAGACGCAGGTTTCAAAATGGCCGCTCCATTTCTGTAGTTATAGCAGCCTATCTAGCATTGTCTTATACACTTTAAGATACATATGTAGTGTATTTCCTACTCAGTTTTGGAGGAGAATAATATCTTAAATGTTTTTTTTGTTTTATATTCTCTATTCGCCAATATAAAGTATTGAAAGCATCTCATTTACCTGTTTCTGATTATGATGGCCTGGGGAAGGACGTTAATCTGTCTCCCATGTACATTCGCAAACGGTTAAGAAGTGCATGCATAGTTTTAGATTACTGCTCATGCCAATAACATTTGTAGTCGTCCACTATGAAGACTTAATGTTTTTGTCTAAACGGTCTTAAACGTCAAACATGAATTGTTTTTATATCTCTATTTGCATGATCGAGCACATATCTAGTGTAGAACATCTAGTGTAGAAATATGGCAAAAGTTTGAAATCTTATTTCTTGTAGTTTCTTACAAGGTTCTCTGTAGGCATGAGGCGATCCTCCGCCGGCAGATTCCGCTCTGAGACCTTGCAGAGAAATCTTAAACTCAGTTGTCAGGAGGGCGTGCTCGAACAACCCGTGTCCCTGCTCTCTACGTTAGCATAACGCCATACTACGTCACAGGAGGGCGCCCAATCGGCAGCGTCAGTTCACGCAAAGCAAAGTTATCCATACTTATCATGAGGGGAGGGGATCGAGTAGAGGAGGGGTAGATTCGAGGGGGGAGGGGTAGGTTCGAGGGGGGAGGGGGTGAATGTAGAGGTACCCATCATTCCACAATCGTTCCACTTGCAAGCGTCCACTGGGGTACTGGATTTCCCGTGATTTGAGAAATGTGACGTGAGTTTGAATAGGAAACGTTGATTGGTTGAAATTGCTTGGGGGCGTGGTTAACGGAAACTATTAATTACCGACAGGGCTGTGTGCAGTTATTCGGCGAGCAGGTGTTATTACAGGTGCAGAAGGGTCTCCACCTGTCGGCAGTCGGTTTTGGGAGCTTGCAGAGCGGGTAAGTACAAACGAGAGCCTCCCTTTCTGTGGGGGAATCATTTATAATGGGGACTCTTGTGATTGAAGATGCTATAATGCCTTCTTTGCTTTTAACATTTATTTTTAATGATGCACGTTAGCTATATTTGGTAGGATCGAAGTTCAATTATACTTATCTTAATGGTTTGTTTGATGGTTTTTTTAAAAACAAATATTCTATTTTTAAAATTTTATTTTGTATTTATCTAGTTATCTAGTTATCTAGTTATCTATTTGCTTATGAGCATTTGCAAAATAATTCAGACTTTTTGCACTTTTGCACTTAAAGAACATGGTTCTGTAAACGTCCTTCCGCCTTCACAAACTTCGTTTTTAAAATCATCTTAGCTTCTCGATAATATTATATTTTTAGAAGTAGTGTGTGAATTATATTTACATCCTTTATGTGACATCGTGATTTTTGAACGAAATGTTTTTTTTCATTTTGCAAAAAATATTTAAAATGAGATTAAGAAATATTAGAAATGCTCACACTTTTCACAATTCTGAGTTTGCAAATGAAGGGTTTTTCAGAATTGTGATTTAAAAGTTTATTGTAAGTTTCAATACCTCGAGATTTTCCGCTGTTTTATACAATTTCAACTGCAGACTTATACCAGCATTCTATATGTGCATATTCTTTTAAAACTTAAATTTGCTCTGCATAATTGATTTTATGTATTATGTGTTTATTTGTCAAAAGATATTTCATCTGTCGAATATTGTATATAATCCATTCAATAAATAAAGTTCACTTTTCGAAAGAGACAGAATCAACTCAACGATATATTCTATAACTTTCCTCGTCATAACATTTGCAACGTAAACATAACATAATAAAAATAATTCTTAATTTCAAGAAGGTACAAAATGAACGTTTCTTTGTGTGATAGTTGTGTATATATTTGTATGTATCTTTGGTGTATATAAGAAAATGGTATGCAAAAGTTTTCATTTGTAAAAAAAAATATTCGTCATGAGAATAGTGTTTGCTTTGGCTTGTATCTGGGTTTTTTTATAGATTAAACGAAACCAAAAATATTTCAGGGCTGTTTTATCATAAATAATGTTTTTTTCAGGTTGTGTTTATGCCATCAGATAGATAGATCATCTTTGTTTCCTCCAAAATATGAATATTGTTACATATCACAACAGCATCAGCAGTTAAATATCACTGTTTTCAGCAACAGCAGCAACGTTATCGGCATGGCTCAGGACAACATGGCGTGCATCTCCAACTACTGTGGTGCGTATAATAGAACATTGAACATTTAGACTATGATCTAGAGAGAGAGAGAGAAAGGGAACGGGAAAGGGATCTTGTACGTGTCCCCAAGGTTGCTGTAACCTAGTTATAAATCAACGGTGACGGTATATGTGTAATCGGATGCTTTTTGCTAATCATCACGAAAATGCTTTCTGTGCACATCACTTGTTGATACAGGTTTGAAAAGGTTTTTGAAAGTGTGATTGGCGATATATATATATATATATATATATATATATATATATATATATATATATATATATATATATATATAAATATCACAAGAAATGTTCAAACTCTATGGCAATATACATAAAAATAAGAAAGTTGGGAAGAATTAAGTTTGGCAAACGTTTTCAGCAGGTACATCCTGTACCTGCTTCATTAAACGGCCTGATGAAGCAGGTACAGGATGTACCTGCTGAAAACGTTTGCCAAACTTAATTCTTCCCAACTTTCTTATTTTTATATATATATATATATATATATATATATAGAGTGAGAGAGAGAGAGAGGGAGGGATGAGAGAGAGAGAGAGAGAGAGAGAGAGAGAGAGAGAGAGAGAGAGAGAGAGAGAGAGAGAGAGAGAGAGAGAGAGAGAGAGAGAGAGAGAGAGAGAGAGAGAGAGAGAGAGAGAGAGAGAGAGAGAGAGAGAGAGAGAGAGAGGGATGAGATGGAAGGGGATGTAGCACGATTTTTGCAAATTTTATGTTTTAAAGGGACACTGCGTCGAGAATGAAAATCAGATCATGTGTATCTACCTATGCTGACTAACATGTCTGCTAACAAGTCACAGACACCGAGTTTCACCGAACTATTAACTTGATTTTCCGAAGAGAAAAGAGTGTTTTACAATCAGTGACATTATTTTTCAAAAACATTTCATCAACATATTTGAGCGAAAAAACGTGCTACTGCCCCTTTAAGGTTAAGGGTATCGCATATCTATCTAAAAAGCGAAATTCCTTTCACATTGTCCTTCATCTTTCAGACCTGTCAGAGAGCGACTACTCGTCGGACATGTCCCCCTCCAACTACTCCTCCGACCTGTCCCCCATACCTTCCCCGACACAGGGCGACTACTTCACGTACGCCTGTCAACAGCCACAAGGTCAGTCAGTTTGCTGTGATGCGTGCTACCGAGCGGGCGGGCTATGTCTCCCATTACGCCACATTAAAGTTCGTTAATGTACGACGGATAATGTGTCATATATTCACACGTTAAAGATTAAGAATAAATATAGTAGATAATTATATATTTGGACAGAAAGACATGAATTTATAACTTTGAAGGACAGTTTGCAAACGGTATGTACCGAACGTAACAATCAGGTGAAAGTTTATCTTCGTTTGATTTAGCCATGTTGGGATACACTCTGTAGCCCTCACTATGTAAGGTTTTACAACACACAGTGTCCTAATTGCCCCATCCTGCCAGTCAGCTCCATATCTCTGCACGTCCCAGCTCGTATCCAGTATGTAAGAGAAACAAGTACTGTATTGTATTGTTTCTACTTCCTAACCGGAAATAATGACGCAAGATTGGAGAGTAACACGACCAAACATGCAAATCTAGATTTCCTTCTTTACAAGGAAGATGTGTATTAGATAAGAGAGTTGGTGTCCAATAACGTTTGATGTGTTATATTGGCCCAGTATTTGGTGTAACCGTGGTGTAATTATATCGCATTGCACCACTGGCTGGTCATCCAGTCACATTCATTTTCTCGTTAGTTCGAGCTCTTAGTACAGCCATGCACTAGTATCGGATACTGATCCAGGTTGCTCTCCAGTATCAGTGACTGAAACATGCAGTGATAGGTACGGAGAGTCACCATTATTCTGCTTCTCCGAATCTGTTGCGTTGCGACTCTTCGACTGTCTGCAACGTAGAGTCTCTGTTAAACCAGTCCCAGCGCTACAGACTAAGGGAACCAGAATGGGTCACCAACAGTTTTCCTTTGCTCCTGTATATCAGTGCATCAATGCATAAGTATCGAAACTCGGTACATGTAACTATAAGTATCGTGTATTGTTTACTCTGTCTACACGTGTAACTATAAGTATCGTGTATTGTGTATTCTGTCTACACGTGTAACTATAAGTATCGTGTATTGTTTACTCTGTCTACACGTGTAACTATAAGTATCGTGTATTGTTTACTCTGTCTACACGTGTAACTATAAGTATCGTGTATTGTGTACTCTGTCTACACGTGTCACTATAAGTATCATGTATTGTTTACTCTGTCTACACGTGTAATTATAAGTATCATGGATTGTGTACTCTGTCTACACGTGTAACTTTAAGTATCGTGTATTGTTTACTCTGTCTACACGTGTAACTATAAGTATCGTGTATTGTGTACTCTGTCTACACGTGTCACTATAAGTATAGTGTATTGTTTACTTTGTCTACACGTTTAACTATAAGTATAGTGTATTGTGTACTCTGTCTACACGTGTCACTATAAGTATCATGTATTGTGTACTCTGTCTACACGTGTCACTATAAGTATCGTGTGTATTGTTCCAGTAGAGTCATGCGGCAGCTATGAGTACAGCACGGGTATCCCCAGCCCTACCTACACGTGTTTGGAGCCAGTTGACTCACTCCTTCCCGTCTACGATGTAACGACTGAAGGTAAGGTGCATTGTCTTTATAAATTCTGAATTTTAGTTCGACTAAGTATTGGATGTCAATGACTTACGAGCAGGCAACTAATCGCCATATGTTTATTTAACGTTACTTGAAACAATAGTGATATCTTGAGAACCTTTACCATTATCTTTACCGAGACAAGATGTAATGACAATAAATACCCAGTCGCCTTTTTTCAAAAGTATAGCAGGTTTATACAATTAATAAAAAAGCTGACATTTAACTCAATAGAATATGATGTATTTCAGTTCCATACCAGGCAGCACGCGCCACGTCAAAAGAACACTCCATGCAAGTGTTCCAAATCACGCCCAACGAGTTCTGTGCGAGACTTGGTTCTTTCAACTATTCATTCGACGCGAACGAGACTTTTGAAAATACTTTAGGTAAGCAGTCATAAAACCGTCTTCGTTTTTTTAAGATTAAATAAACACGAGTTTGTCATCTCAATGAGTTTCTATTTTTCTTATATTCATTCTCATGTTACCTTTTTTTTGAAACCTTTTCGGCGTGTCATTTTTCTTTACGCACCATCATTTTTCTTTCCGATTGTCACATTTCTACATATATTCGCTGGCTCTCATCTCTATCGCATGTATTTAACCATTTCATAAATCAACAAGAACTTCAACATTTATTCTGCAGACTTCTCCTATCTGTCACGTGACATCCCGGTTCCAGCCATCGAGAGAACATTTTCCCCTACATGCATCTCGCCCAATCAGAGGCGTCAGACGAGTGGGACAGGGAGAAACAGGAAATGTAAGATTTTATGTATATTCATTATTTGGGATGCACTAATAATCTGTTTGTTTCATTGCAATTTTCAATATTTTAGGAACATATGTATATCTGTGTTTGCTTAAATGAGAAAAGTTCTTATTTTCTACTTTTATAACAATTAGGGTCATTTTGTATATGAGCATTTTCCAAAGTTCGTGTTTTTCTTTATGTTAATCGATCATCCAAATGTAGCCTTTATTTCCTAACGTTTGATATGGTACTTGTTTTCTATTCAATCTGAGCGAAAATTGGCTATTTTGCTGAAATATAACAAACGTTTCCAAATCAATACATCGGGACTTGAATATGGAAATGATCCGTTTTCAAGACTTGTAGTAACATAATGCCCTTACAAAGATTGTCGTTCAATGGATTCATCTTTTCTTAAATGGTTTGTAAAAATAGTGATACATTTCCATAAAGCGTACTGCCTCAAGTGTCAATAAAACTTGCTTATGAATATTCTAATATTAAGAGGCGTGTGTTTTCATAACCGTAAAAAAGTTCAATGAAGCATTCAGGCTGGAGAGTGCACACACCTTTGTTGTGAACAGTCTGAGGGTTGAAACTGTGTGTTTTCCTCCCTTCCTCCAGTTCACTCACAGCGTACGCAAACGCACTTGACGACACGGTTGTGGTATTCTGAAGTGTGCGCTATTTAGTTTGGTTTATAGTTTATAGTGCACGGGTATTCAGTTTCGCGTCCCTCTTTTCATAGTAACCTCTCACGCTACGAGTGACTTGCTATCTAAAGACGGTCTTCTGTGTGTCACCGGGACAATGTGTTACATCCTATCTTCGCGAATAGATTTTGTAAGATTTATTTTAGGATTTTACCATAAAATTCAACGCGTCATTTTTCTCGGATAAAAGAGGCTTTACTGTTCGTGACTTTGTTGAGGATTTGTGTCGCAATAAACCCAACCCACGCTAGCGATTATCATTCTGGTAATTTATGTAAACGAACAATATTTACAGAAACTCCATGTCGTGAGAAAAATGAGGCTATTTTTTTCTATTGCAGTGTCAAATATACCGTGAAATAAAAAATTTGTAAATATTCCAACTTGCCTGTGTACAGGTCACTTTATTTGCAATGCCTGCAATGGTTAGGTCCCATTCTGCCTACAGTCCCAATCTGCCTACATCCCAGTCTCCCTACAAAAATAGTGAAGGCGGTTTGGGAAATGCATTTTTACCCACAGCATAATGGAACAACCCACTTTCCAGTTGCTAACATCACAACAGAGTAACATACTTTTGCCTATATTATATAAGGTGTTCAATAATGTTTTATCATCTGTTTTCCCTTTCCAATGTTTCCCACAATACTTTGGGTTTTCTCCATTTACGCATCACGCTTAGTCTGCACTACATGGTGCAGAATCTAGAAAACGTGCAATTCGAAAAAATAATTGCAATTGTACAGTTTAAGTACCACAAAGTGAAAGTTTATTTCGAAATTCATGTGTCTGGTTTACTTGCAGTGCCTCGTGCTGAGAGACTGTGGGAGTTCATTCTTCGTCTGCTGCTGGACTCCACATACAACCCATCTTACATCGAGTGGGTGGATCGGGAGAGGGGAATGTTCCGATTGGTCAATTCCAAACAAATTGCCCGGATGTGGGGGAAACGGAAGAACAACTTTGACATGACCTATGAGAAACTAAGCAGAGCTATGCGGTACGTTGCTCTTACCATTATCTTTATGTAGATATCATATTCAAATATGTATATACAAATTTGTAAATGAATGTATACAACAATTAGGATAAATCGATAAACATATTTTTAGCAAAGGATAATAGAATACCGGGGATTCGTGTTTGGTAATCAAACTATGAATCTAACAGATAACAAATACATATTGTTTGTTAAGGACCAACTTCCAAACGCAAGGCATAACGTGGCAATTAGATCCACAGCATGTACGCAATAAAGAAGTCGACTTTCCTTAGAACTTGTTCTGCTTATATGTATCATCGTTACTTTACAACTAGACATATATAAGTGAATTAAAACAATCTTGAAGGTATAACGTATATATCAACTTCCAAACGCAAGGCATAACTCTTGCCAGTCTGCATTACTGGCTGATTTAAGCCTTGCGGTATTTCCCTCGCTTTCTTGTGCCTAGATAGTGAATCGCTGCACCAGAAATGTATAGTGGGCCTGGATTTCTAAGCACAGATTTCTTAAGGAAATACTGCAAAAAAACAACTACTAAAAAAACAGGACATTTTCATCACAGCTGCTGGTTATTCATATGTGTTTCTCTTGAACGTGCCCCTTCGCATCCTGGTAGCGTTTGTCTAGTGTGGGAGTGTTCCTTTAAAGTTATCAGTTTAAGCTTTATTTGAAAATGACGTTCTTTTTTAATATTTTGAAAAAGTAAACCGGATCTTTGAAATATCAACAAATCACGAACCATTCATCAGTTTGGTTAATATGTTCAGGGACTCTATACAGAGAGTCGCTGATATGTTATTATTAATGATACGATACGCTGCCAGTATGTACGTATCATCGTGTTACTGCGTGTAAAGCACAAAACTAGCTCGAGTAATTTGTCAGTGTACAATGTCCATATCAAGTTCGTTTTTCCACGAAACCGTAAAGATAAACGATCAAGGTTACTCTGACCTTTACATAACAAAACCAAATTGTGTGTAACCCAGTTAATAGCATCATTGCAATAAAAACAGATTCCTCGGTAGTCGTTTCGGATTCTTCAACAAACAGGGTGCTCTACAACCAAGGTTGCTTGTCTCTGATTAGATGACGAAGTCACGTGACCCAGCTACCTGATAATTCATTCGTCCCACAAAGCAGATAATGACGCTATGAAATAGTGTTATTTATTACCTGAAGTGTTGGGGAAGGTCGTGTTGTTATTGAAATTAGATGAGTTGAAATTGCATCACGTATGTCCACTTGAAGAGAGAGACGCTTTCTATATCGCTTCCAGAAGTCACGACCCGTTCTGAAGCCAACGTTATTTCCGTGTTGTGCTTTTAATGTTAATTCAGTGTTACATTCTTCGCTGAGTGATGGCCTCTTTGCTGATATAACCTATACACACGACACGATTTAGTAAACTACGGTGATAATACACCGTTATATAAATATTGGTTTATCTTAAAAATGGTACGTCATGATTGCTATGCAAATACACTTACCTGTGTCTAAAGTAGGATATGGCTGGATAACACACAGATCTTTTAAAACTATGAATAATCAAGTGTTTATTAAAATGGTCATTTGGAATGAAATATGATTAGATAATTAGATATAATCATAACTATATATCGAAATCAATTAACTGACATGTGAAATTAAGAAACAAATATTGATAGAAGTATGATTCATTCTATTCGAAGAAGAAAACAACTTCTTTATCATATTTGTTAACAATAAAGGAGGGGCTATCTTGCTTTACTACGAAGAAAGTTTTTGATTCTTTATATTTCTTTTTTTTATAAAACTTAACACACACACACACACACACACAAATACATATATCATGGCGATCTAATATAGATATTCAAATATTGTAACTGATGTAAACACAGGCGTATGTTTACGTAGTTACCACCGTGAGGTATGTAAGGTTCTATATGAAGCCTTACAATATGTGATTATGTTGCAGGTACTACTACCACAGGAAGATCCTGCAGCCTGTGTTTGGGAAGAAATTGGTGTACAAGTTCGGACCTAACTCAACGGGCTGGCAACTTGGTTAGGGTCCCGTATAACGCGATACTGACAGAAGAAATGGTACCAAACTGACCAAGATTTCCTTTTAAATTAATAAAAGAAATAAGAAAAACAATATAATATAAAGATGAACAATTTCAAATGTAGGTTTTTATTATTCATCTCGTTTTATTTATATCACTTATGATACATTTTATATTTTTTAAAAACATGGCGATAATTATTATTTTGACAACACGTTTGAAACCAATATGCATGAACGTGTTCAGGCTATAAGCAGTAAGCCTGTTATAAAATTCTGTAAACTTTATTCTTGCTTGATTTTGTCATCTTATCATAGAGTTTATATTTGATTGTTTTTACCATCTTACCATAGACTTGTTATTGCTTGTTTACTATTTAAAGGTACATCCATTGTGTTGTTGGGGGTCACATATTCCAAACGTTATAAATGGTGTTATTTTATCGAGAAGTACCGACTGTTACTGAAAACTACCATTTTGCGTATAGTAGACTTAGCATATCGACGATATGAAGGTAAAAGTAATGATTTCTGATCGAAAACCGGACAATGCAAAGCGTGTCGCGCGCGTCAATGAGTCAAACGTTATTTTGGAATCTTATTTATAACAGACAAAAAGACAAATTTGAGTTGATAATTTTTAATAGGTCACAAAACTGCTGTGCATGTAAATGGGACGTGCAGTTTCGGTTTCTGCACATGCATAATGATGTTACTCAATTTTAATTGGAAACTAGTAATTACGATATAATTGGCGATTGGGGATAAGTATGTAAGCGAATTGAATTTATTTGTATTGTAGACAGCACACGTGGTGAGTTGGATCATATTTAAGCAAAATAAAATGTTATGAAACACAATGGATGCACCTTTAACAAAAGAATTTATTCTTGATTGGTTTCACCATCTTACCATAGAACTTGTTCTTGCGTGGTTACTATCATAGAAGTCCACCTGTAGATATTATGGTACATACTTGATAAGACTCTTCTAAATAGAAAAATAATATATTTTGACGTTTTTATCCGCATGTCATATCTCTTGGTACCGTACCTTTGCTAGTCAGTTTATTTATTGAAACCACTGACGCTATGATGTAGCTGCTGCTATGAGACGTAACTTATGCTGTCCGAAATCTCATGTTTTTACAGAAATCCCCTATGATGACCTTAGCAAGGTTGATGTGCTATGAAATATTGTACTGTGTGGTGTTACAAACCGTGTCGTTTTCCATAAAAGGAAGTTGTGATATTTATGTTTTGTTATAAGTCGACATCTTCCAAAACCATATTTCTATACCGGTGCTTTTAAAATATTTATAGACATGTTCGTTCTGAAGTGCTTCATCATATTGTGTTCATGTTTTGCATTTAGTATATTTATTCTGTCATAGTTTTATTTAGAAGCATCGCGCTCAACGTTTACTGTTATTGATTCTTGTGTACTATTCTTGTTATGTTCGGTGTCACGTTCTGTGTTGTGAAAGTGTTGTGAAAATGACGAGTTTATCGTTACTCAAATGACTTAAACAACTCGGACTTTTGAAGCACAAACACATCATTTGTAAAAATGATAAATGTTGGGATGAGTTTTCTATTCGGAGTGCTCCTAGTCAAAATCATTCATAATCCTAAATTTGTGGTAACTGATTAATTGAAATAGTTTCTTAGATAGATATAAACTTGTCTTCATCTTAGTATATCACACCCCGTTGACCCGAAGATCTGACAAATACTTCAGACGCAGTGGGGGGTCCGGACACGGGGTTTCAGGTGGTTAAAGTTGTGCATTTAAAGTTGATGGACCAAAAGGTGATCACACCAATAGAGATCAGACATCGTTAATTCCTATGTGACGCCACTGGTAGCTGAAGTCACTGATATCATACCATTCTCCAACTTCTATGTGACGCTACTGGTAGCTGACGTCACTGATATCATACCATTCTTCAACTTCTATGTGACGCTACTGGTAGCTGAAGTCACTGATATCATACCATTCTTCAACTTCTATGTGACGCTACTGGTAGCTGAAGTCACTGATATCATACCATTCTTCAACTTCTATGTGACCCTACTGGTAGCTGAAGTCACTGATATCATACCATTCTTCAACTTCTATGTGACGCTACTGGTAGCTGAAGTCACTGATATCATACCATTCTTCAACTTCTATGTGACGCTACTGATAGCTGAAGTCACTGATATCATACCATTCTTCAACTTCTATGTGACCCTACTGGTAGCTGAAGTCACTGATATCATACCATTCTCCAACTTCTCTACGCAAGGCATAACTCGTGTTCATCTTCATCACTGGCTGAATTAACCCTTGCAGTATTTCCCTCACTTTTCTGTGCTAAGATAGTTGAGCTCTACACCTGAAATGCACAGTGGGCTCTGATTTCCTAGCACGGAAACCTTGAGGAAAGGCTTGAATCAGCTAGTGATGGAGATTGGCAATAGTTATGCCCTGGGTTGGGAAGTTTACCATTCTAGCGCTTTTGACGTTAATGAATTGTTCACATCTTGTCTGATTTAGTGTGGTATTTATGTCAATTTTATATTCATTACCTCTTCTTTATACGCCCCAAATCGGCAAAGTGTTGTACATGTGTAGATATTCCTGTCTGTAGTGCCTATCCATGCACGTTTACGAATGGAAGACGTTACTGTATTAGTTTGACGTTAGAAATGTAACTTGTCTCTGAAAACAGTCCCTGCATATGATGCAGTTAGTCTGTCTACTGTTAGCTAGCTCTCTTCCGGACTGACACGACAGGAAGGCTATCATTTTAATTGTGTAAAGTCAGTTACATACTGTAAATAGCACATATAGTTTTTAAACATAAACATATATACACATGTTTTGTAAATAAAGATTTATTTTATCATACAAATTATGTTGTTGTGTTTTTGTTATAATAATCTTCATCTAATAATCACCACAATGACCAAGTAAAATAGTTTGTTTTCCGTCACTCTTTTGTTGTATATTTCATATTATAATATTAATCATAATAAATAGTCATCATAACTTTGATTGGTCAATAGGCTGATTATCTGATATCAAATAATTCACAATAACTCTCTCAAGAACGACGTATTGTTGATAACGAAATTTAAAGGAGAAGTTCGAGCTTGACGTCGTTCTTGAATTAAATTTCGAGAGAATAAGATGATTTGTCAATGTATGCTGTAACTGTTCATATAAGAACATTCAAAGCTTAACTTGCAAAAGGACTGAACTTTAGCCATCATTAACATCGTTACTTTGAAGGGCATTTAGAAGTTGCATACATAAGTACAGGAAGATTTTGTGGATAACAACTTCTTTAAGGTGAAAATACACATTAAAGGGGCTGTAGTACTTTTTTGGCAAATTTTATTTTTTCCAATTTTCCATTTATAATGATAGTTTATGTCATTTAAATCAACTTAAGATGGTAAAACATCTTATAACACAAACCAATTATCTGTAGTGGTAATAGTGATGTTGCGTAAAAACCAAAAATTGCATGGCGGCCATTTTATTGTGAACACAATTTATTATTTTGAATGACAAAAACGATTCCCATGGCTTTACCGAACCATATATTCATGCATTTTCAACTTGATTTTTCGAAGAGAGAAGGTTGTTTTACTATTGGTGACATTATTTTTCAAATACATTTCATTGACTCATTTCAACGAAAAAACGTGCTACTGCCCCTTTAAAGAAGTCGTTATCCGTGAAATCTTCCACTGATTAACATCAAACATGCACAAGCGAAATAATCACTTCATTTCAAAGGACAGTTACATGTTTATAATTTTCTGAGGGGTTTCGGCATCTACCTTTCAAAGGTTTGTAATATTCCTGTATAATAAGTGACGTTATAGAGTCTCTGAAGGGCAATAGAAGTGAAATATATAGGAAAACAGGAGTTTTATTGGATAACAACTTCTTTATCGTCACGATACACGACGTCAGGGCGTATATGCTTCGTTCTTCATCGGGCGAAATCTGGGGAGTAACTAGGTCGGGTACATTTAATGGGAAGGTTCTGTCGCCATATTGGATTTGTTTCATTGCGTGAAATGAAAACAGTCTATACTGTACCTAATTTTACAACTTTTTAATCACTAAAGACATGCACTGATAGAGTATTCATACAGTAACACATATCATGTCATAAAACTAATAAACAATTTGCTGTTATACGTAGGGAAGTTTTCCCCACTCGCAGCGCCGATGAATGGCCTAAGTTCTCATTGTTTATATTTTTCAACAAATGTGCGCTTGTGCTTATCAAGTAATGAAATATAAAGTCATCAAAATATTACCTCCATCGATCTTTCAATTTTACTATGTTTTAATCATATAACATATATGTGTTAACAGGGATATCTCCTCGAATTTCGTTTCCACAAAAAATACCCCGAGAGAACCCTCCTTTTAAACAAAACATTACCAGTGCTGTAAACACTGAATCAAGAATATTAAAATACTCGTACATGAGTATGTTAAAGGTACATCCATTGTGTTTCATACAATTTTATTTGGCTTTAATACGTTCCAACTCACCACATGTTCTGTGTACAATACAAATAAATTCACTCAGCTTCGTATTTATTCCCAATCGCCAAATATATCATAATTACTAGTTTCCAATTAAAATTGTGTAACATGATTATGCATGTGCAGAAACCGAAACTGCACGTCCCATTTACATGCACGGTAGTTATGGGACATATTAAACATTATCAACTCAAATTTGTCTGTTATAAATAAGATTCCAAAATTACGTTTGACTCATTGACGCGCGCCACACGATGTGCATTGCCCGGTTTTCGATCAGAAATTACTACTTTTACCTTCATATCGTCAATATGCTAAGTCTACTATCATAAAAATGGCAGTCGCTACTTCTCGATAAAGTAACACCATTTTTAACGTTTGGCATATTTGACCCCCAACAACACAATGGATGTACCTTTAAACAATGACGATTTGCGATACAAACATGAAAGTGGGTAACAACCTTTATACTTGATTCTGACGTTATGAATCACTGACAAATCAAGAATCAATTGTAATACGATCAGTGTCTTTCCATTATGATGACATCAATAACAAGACTAGAAAATATCTATAGCAATCTTTACTTTATTGAACCATTGAAATAGAAAAATCTTGTGTTAGAATTATTAATAACTTTCAACCTTTATCAGTTTGGTATTGATAAAAAGATACAAACTTCCCAACAAGTACATAATGAGTGTTTCAATTTGTTCTACCTTCTCATCTGTTTCTGCTTCCATCTATGGCAAACATTGCATTTTATACCTGAGAGTTAGACAATCTTCCGATTGTGAACTTTATGCGTATACCTGAGAGTTAGACAATCTTCCGATTGTGAACTGTATGCGTATACCTGAGAGTTAGACAATCTTCCGATTGTGAACTGTATGCGTATACCTGAGAGTTAGACAATCTTCCGATTGTGAACTTTATGCGTATACCTGAGAGTTAGACAATCTTCCGATTGTGAACTGTATGCGTAAATCTGAGAGTTAGACAATCTTCCGATTGTGAACTGTATGCGTATACCTGAGAGTTAGACAATCTTCCGATTGTGAACTTTATGCGTATACCTGAGAGTTAGACAATCTTCCGATTGTGAACTTTATGCGTATACCTGAGAGTTAGAAATCTTCCGATTGTGAACTGTATGCGTATACCTGAGAGTTAGACAATCTTCCGATTGTGAACTTTATGCGTATACCTGAGAGTTAGACAATCTTCCGATTGTGAACTGTATGCGTATACCTGAGATTTTGACAATCTTCCGATTGTGAACTTTATGCGTATACCTGAGAGTTAGACAATCTTCCGATTGTGAACTTTATGCGTATACCTGAGAGTTAGAAATCTTCCGATTGTGAACTGTATGCGTATACCTTAGAGTTAGACAAACTTCCGATTGTGAACTTTATGCGTATACCTGAGAGTTAGACAATCTTCCGATTGTGAACTTTATGCGTATACGTGAGAGTTAGACAATCTTCCGATTGTGAACTGTATGCGTATACCTGAGAGTTAGACAATCTTCCGATTGTGAACTTTATGCGTACACCTGAGAGTTAGACAATCTTCCGATTGTGAACTTTATGCGTATACCTGAGAGTTAGACAATCTTCCGATTGTGAACTTTATGCGTATACCTGAGAGTTAGACAATCTTCCGATTGTGAACTGTATGCGTATACCTGAGAGTTAGACAATCTTCCGATTGTGAACTGTATGCGTACACCTGAGAGTTAGACAATCTTCCGATTGTGAACTTTATGCGTATACCTGAGAGTTAGAAATCTTCCGATTGTAAACTTTATGCGTATACCTGAGAGTTAGACAATCTTCCGATTGTGATCTTTATGCGTATACCTGAGAGTTAGACAATCCTCCGATTGTGAACTTTATGCGTTTACCTGAGAGTTAGACAATCTTCCGATTGTGAACTGTATGCGTATACCTGAGAGTTAGACAATCTTCCGATTGTGAACTTTATGCGTTTACCTGAGAGTTAGACAATCTTCCGATTGTGAACTGTATGCGTATACCTGAGAGTTAGACAATCTTCCAATTGTGAACTGATAATACCATCACACTTTTAAGGGAAATATTCTTAGTTTTCAAAACTGTTTGTTTTCCTTTCAAAATCCTTTTTTCCATTTCAAGTATTACAAATATGTTACCTGACCTTTGATTTACTTTATTTCCAAGTGAAGTCATAAATTACCTGCTATCTTTGAGAGTTAAACATATCTACGAGTTTTCCGTGCATAATGAACTACATTACAAGGATATTAACACGATATCGATACGAACATGAGGAAAATCTGAGCGATAACGGTATAATAATCTATTTAATCAATAATAACCTATTCAAACTGTTGTCGAATAGTCAAACAAAATACAATATTAAATCTCTTCCGTGTGGATATTGCTGGACAAATTACAAATACCTTTAAATGATTTCGTGATTGAATCATCTGACTCATATATAATGTCTAAAGGATTTACACCTGACGTATGATATGATTATATCGGATATACATGTTGGTAGTTTCTGATAACAATTCTACGCTATTTTCAGCAACTCACTGTAAAAGAATGATGAAGTAATCTATTATCTGCGAAACATTTTTAATGAAGATCATGCATTGAATGACACAAAGAATTGTCATAAAAATACTGAAAACACGTTTAATATCACTTATTTCAGATCTTAGCTTTACATCCAGCGTTTAATAACTGACAAATTTATAGTACGTATACAGTATTTACTGTGGAGAGGAGATGATTTGGCAACTGTTCCAGGACTGGTTAACTGGGACAAACAAACAATTTTATTATGATAAAAATAAGGTGTAAGAAGGATGCTTAAGACGATTTACTTAGTAGCGTTCAAATCCTGTTTAAGGTCATGACGACGGTTTACTTAGTAGTTTTCAAATCCTGTTTAAGTTCAGGACGACGGTTTAGTTAGTAGTGTTCAAATCCTGTTTAAGGTCAGGACGACGGTTTAGTTAGTAGTGTTCAAATCCTGTTTAAGTTCAGGACGACGGTTTAGTTAGTAGTGTTCAAATCCTGTTTAAGGTCAGGACGACGGTTTAGTTAGTAGTGTTCAAATCCTGTTTAAGTTCAGGACGACGGTTTAGTTAGTAGTGTTCAAATCCTGTTTAAGGTCAGGACGACGGTTTAGTTAGTAGTGTTCAAATCCTGTTTAAGTTCAGGACGACGGTTTAGTTAGTAGTGTTCAAATACTGTTTAAGGTCATGACGACGGTTTACTTAGTAGTTTTCAAATCCTGTTTAAGTTCAGGACGACGGTTTAGTTAGTTGTGTTCAAATCCTGTTTAAGGTCAGGACGACGGTTTAGTTAGTAGTGTTCAAATCCTGTTTAAGTTCAGGACGACGGTTTAGTTAGTAGTGTTCAAATCCTGTTTAAGGTCAGGACGACGGTTTAGTTAGTAGTGTTCAAATCCTGTTTAAGTTCAGGACGACGGTTTAGTTAGTAGTGTTCAAATACTGTTTAAGGTCATGACGACGGTTTACTTAGTAGCGTTCAAATCCTGTTTAAGGTCAGGACGGCGGTTTAGTTAGTAGCGTTCAAATACTGTTTAAGGTCAGGACGACGGTTTAGTTAGTAGTGATCAAATCCTGTTTAAGGTCAGGGTGACGGTTTACTTAGTAGTGTTCAAATCCTGTTTAAGGTCAGGACGACGGTTTACTTAGTAGTGATCAAATCCTGTTTAAGGTCAGGACGACGGTTTAGTTAGTAGTGATCAAATCCTGTTTAAGGTCAGGGTGACGGTTTACTTAGTAGTGTTCAAATCCTGTTTAAGGTCAGGACGACGGTTTACTTAGTAGTTTTCAAATCCTGTTTAAGTTCAGGACGACGGTTTAGTTAGTAGTGTTCAAATCCTGTTAAAGGTCAGGACGACGGTTTAGTTAGTAGTGTTCAAATCCTGTTTAAGTTCAGGACGACGGTTTAGTTAGTAGTGTTCAAATCCTGTTTAAGGTCAGGACGACGGTTTACTTAGTAGTGTTCAAATCCTGTTTAAGTTCAGGACGACGGTTTAGTTAGTAGTGTTCAAATACTGTTTAAGGTCATGACGACGGTTTAGTTAGTAGTGTTCAAATCCTGTTAAAGGTCAGGACGACGGTTTAGTTAGTAGTGTTCAAATCCTGTTTAAGTTCAGGACGACGGTTTAGTTAGTAGTGTTCAAATCCTGTTTAAGGTCAGGACGACGGTTTACTTAGTAGTGTTCAAATCCTGTTTAAGTTCAGGACGACGGTTTAGTTAGTAGCGTTCAAATACTGTTTAAGGTCAGGACGACGGTTTAGTTAGTAGTGATCAAATCCTGTTTAAGGTCAGGGTGACGGTTTACTTAGTAGTGTTCAAATCCTGTTTAAGGTCAGGACGACGGTTTAGTTAGTAGTGTTCAAATCCTGTTTAAGGTCAGGACGACGGTTTAGTTAGTAGTGTTCAAATCCTGTTTAAGTTCAGGACGACGGTTTAGTTAGTAGTGTTCAAATACTGTTTAAGGTCATGACGACGGTTTACTTAGTAGCGTTCAAATCCTGTTTAAGGTCAGGACGGCGGTTTAGTTAGTAGCGTTCAAATACTGTTTAAGGTCAGGACGACGGTTTAGTTAGTAGTGTTCAAATCCTGTTTAAGGTCAGGGTGACGGTTTACTTAGTAGTGTTCAAATCCTGTTTAAGGTCAGGACGACGGTTTAGTTAGTAGTGATCAAATCCTGTTTAAGGTCAGGACGACGGTTTAGTTAGTAGTGATCAAATCCTGTTTAAGGTCAGGGTGACGGTTTACTTAGTAGTGTTCAAATCCTGTTTAAGGTCAGGACGACGGTTTACTTAGTAGTGTTCAAATCCTGTTTAAGTTCAGGACGACGGTTTAGTTAGTAGCGTTCAAATACTGTTTAAGGTCAGGACGACGGTTTAGTTAGTAGTGATCAAATCCTGTTTAAGGTCAGGGTGACGGTTTACTTAGTAGTGTTCAAATCCTGTTTAAGGTCAGGACGACGGTTTAGTTAGTAGTGTTCAAATCCTGTTTAAGGTCAGGACGACGGTTTAGTTAGTAGTGTTCAAATCCTGTTTAAGTTCAGGACGACGGTTTAGTTAGTAGTGTTCAAATACTGTTTAAGGTCATGACGACGGTTTACTTAGTAGCGTTCAAATCCTGTTTAAGGTCAGGACGGCGGTTTAGTTAGTAGCGTTCAAATACTGTTTAAGGTCAGGACGACGGTTTAGTTAGTAGTGATCAAATCCTGTTTAAGGTCAGGGTGACGGTTTACTTAGTAGTGTTCAAATCCTGTTTAAGGTCAGGACGACGGTTTAGTTAGTAGTGATCAAATCCTGTTTAAGGTCAGGACGACGGTTTAGTTAGTAGTGATCAAATCCTGTTTAAGGTCAGGGTGACGGTTTACTTAGTAGTGTTCAAATCCTGTTTAAGGTCAGGACGACGGTTTACTTAGTAGTTTTCAAATCCTGTTTAAGTTCAGGACGACGGTTTAGTTAGTAGTGTTCAAATCCTGTTAAAGGTCAGGACGACGGTTTAGTTAGTAGTGTTCAAATCCTGTTTAAGTTCAGGACGACGGTTTACTTAGTAGTGTTCAAATCCTGTTTAAGGTCAGGACGACGGTTTACTTAGTAGTGTTCAAATCCTGTTTAAGTTCAGGACGACGGTTTAGTTAGTAGTGTTCAAATACTGTTTAAGGTCATGACGACGGTTTACTTAGTAGCGTTCAAATCCTGTTTAAGGTCAGGGTGACGGTTTACTTAGTAGCGTTCAAATACTGTTTAAGGTCAGGACGACGGTTTAGTTAGTAGTGATCAAATCCTGTTTAAGGTCAGGGTGACGGTTTACTTAGTAGTGTTCAAATCCTGTTTAAGGTCAGGACGACGGTTTAGTTAGTAGTGATCAAATCCTGTTTAAGGTCAGGGTGACGGTTTACTTGGTAGTGTTCAAATCCTGTTTAAGGTCAGGGTGACGGTTTACTTAGTAGTGTTCAAATCCTGTTTAAGGTCAGGGTGACGGTTTACTTAGTAGCGTTCAAATCCTGTTTAAGGTCATGACGACGGTTTACTTAGTAATGTTCAAATCCTGTTTAAGGTCAGGGTGACGGTTTACTTAGTAATGTTCAAATCCTGTTTAAGGTCAGGACGACGGTTTACTTAGTAGTGTTCAAATCCTGTTTAAGGTCAGGGTGACGGTTTACTTAGTAGTGTTCAAATCCTGTTTAAGGTCAGGGTGACGGTTTACTTAGTAGTGTTCAAATCCTGTTTAAGGTCAGGGTGACGGTTTACTTAGTAGTGTTCAAATCCTGTTTACGGTCAGGACGACGGTTTAGTTAGTAGTGTTCAAATCCTGTTTAAGGTCATGACGACGGTTTACTTAGTAGTGTTCAAATCCTGTTTAAGGTCAGGACGGCGGTTTAGTTAGTAGTGTTCAAATCCTGTTTAAGGTCATGACGACGGTTTACTTAATAGTGTTCAAATCCTGTTTAAGGTCAGGACGACGGTTTACTTAGTAGTGTTCAAATCCTGTTTAAGGTCAGGACGACGGTTTGGTTAGTATTGTTCAAATCCTGTTTACGGTCAGGGTGACGGTTTACTTAGTAGTGTTCAAATCATGTTTAAGGTCAGGGTGACGGTTTACTTAGTAGTGTTCAAATCCTGTTTAAGGTCAGGGTGACGGTTTACTTAGTAGTGTTTAAATCCTGTTTAAGGTCATGACGACGGTTTACTTAGTAGTGTTCAAATCCTGTTTAAGGTCAGGGTGACGGTTTACACTTTAGTGTTCAAATCCTGTTTAAGGTCATGACGACGGTTTACTTAGTAATGTTCAAATCCTGTTTAAGGTCAGGATGACGGTTTACTTAGTAGTGTTCAAATCCTGTTTACGGTCAGGACGACGGTTTACTTAGTAATGTTCAAATCCTGTTTAAGGTCAGGGTGGCGGTTTACTTAGTAGTGTTCAAATCCTGTTTAAGGTCAGGGTGACGGTTTACTTAGTAGTGTTCAAATCCTGTTTACGGTCAGGACGACGGTTTACTTAGTAGTGTTCAAATCCTGTTTAAGGTCAGGGTGACGGTTTACTTAGTAGTGTTCAAATCCTGTTTAAAATCAGGACGACGGTTTACTTAGTAATGTTCAAATCCTGTTTACGGTCAGGGTGACGGTTTACTTAGTAGTGTTCAAATCCTGTTTACGATCAGGACGACGGTTTACTTAGTAGTGTTCAAATCCTGTTTAAGGTCAGGACGACGGTTTACTTAGTAGTGTTCAAATCCTGTTTAAGGTCAGGACGGCGGTTTAGTTAGTAGTGTTCAAATCCTGTTTAAGGTCATGACGACGGTTTACTTAGTAGTGTTCAAATCCTGTTTAAGGTCAGGACGACGGTTTACTTAGTAGTGTTCAAATCCTGTTTAAGGTCAGGACGACGGTTTACTTAGTAGTGTTCAAATCCTGTTTAAGGTCAGGGTGACGGTTTACTTAGTAGTGTTCAAATCCTGTTTAAGGTCAGGGTGACGGTTTACTTAGTAGTGTTCAAATCCTGTTTAAGGTCAGGGTGACGGTTTACTTAGTAGTGTTCAAATCCTGTTTAAGGTCAGGGTGACGGTTTACTTAGTAGTGTTCAAATCTTGTTTTAGGTCATGACGACGGTTTACTTAGTAGTGTTCAAATCCTGTTTAAGGTCAGGGTGACGGTTTACTTAGTAGTGTTCAAATCCTGTTTACGGTCAGGACGACGGTTTACTTAGTAGTGTTCAAATCCTGTTTAAGGTCAGGAAGACGGTTTACTTAGTAGTGTTCAAATCCTGTTTAAGGTCAGGACGGCAATTTAGTTAGTAGTGTTCAAATCCTGTTTAAGGTCATGACGACGGTTTACTTAGTAGTGTTCAAATCCTGTTTAAGGTCAGGACGACGGTTTACTTAGTAGTGTTCAAATCCTGTTTAAGGTCAGGACGACGGTTTAGTTAGTAGTGTTCAAATCCTGTTTAAGGTCAGGACGACGGTTTACTTAGTAGTGTTCAAATCCTGTTTAAGGTCAGGACGACGGTTTAGTTAGTAGTGTTCAAATCCTGTTTACGGTCAGGGTGACGGTTTACTTAGTAGTGTTCAAATCCTGTTTAAGGTCAGGGTGACGGTTTACTTAGTAGTGTTCAAATCCTGTTTAAGGTCAGGGTGACGGTTTACTTAGTAGTGTTCAAATCCTGTTTAAGGTCAGGGTGACGGTTTACTTAGTAGTGTTCAAATCTTGTTTAAGGTCATGACGACGGTTTACTTAGTAGTGTTCAAATCCTGTTTAAGGTCAGGGTGACGGTTTACTTAGTAGTGTTCAAATCCTGTTTACGGTCAGGACGACGGTTTACTTAGTAGTGTTCAAATCCTGTTTAAGGTCAGGAAGACGGTTTACTTAGTAGTGTTCAAATCCTGTTTAAGGTCAGGACGGCGGTTTAGTTAGTAGTGTTCAAATCCTGTTTAAGGTCATGACGACGGTTTACTTAGTAGTGTTCAAATCCTGTTTAAGGTCAGGACGACGGTTTACTTAGTAGTGTTCAAATCCTGTTTACGGTCAGGGTGACGGTTTACTTAGTAGTGTTCAAATCATGTTGAAGGTCAGGGTGACGGTTTACTTAGTAGTGTTCAAATCCTGTTTAAGGTCAGGGTGACGGTTTACTTAGTAGTGTTCAAATCCTGTTTAAGGTCAGGGTGACGGTTTACTTAGTAGTGTTCATATCCTGTTTAAGGTCAGGGTGACGGTTTACTTAGTAGTGTTCAAATCTTGTTTAAGGTCATGACGACGGTTTACTTAGTAGTGTTCAAATCCTGTTTAAGGTCAGGGTGACGGATTACTCAGTAGTGTTCAAATCCTGTTTAAGGTCATGACGACGGTTTACTTAGTAATGTTCAAATCCTGTTTAAGGTCAGGATGACGGTTTTCTTAGTAGTGTTCAAATCCTGTTTACGGTCAGGACGACGGTTTACTTAGTAATGTTCAAATCCTGTTTAAGGTCAGGGTGGCGGTTTACTTAGTAGTGTTCAAATCCTGTTTAAGGTCAGGGTGACGGTTTACTTAGTAGTGTTCAAATCCTGTTTACGGTCAGGACGACGGTTTACTTAGTAGTGTTCAAATCCTGTTTAAGGTCAGGGTGACGGTTTACTTAGTAGTGTTCAAATCCTGTTTAAGGTCAGGACGACGGTTTACTTAGTAATGTTCAAATCCTGTTTACGGTCAGGGTGACGGTTTACTTAGTAGTGTTCAAATCCTGTTTACGGTCAGGACGACGGTTTACTTAGTAGTGTTCAAATCCTGTTTAAGGTCAGGACGACGGTTTACTTAGTAGTGTTCAAATCCTGTTTAAGGTCAGGACGGCGGTTTAGTTAGTAGTGTTCAAATCCTGTTTAAGGTCATGACGACGGTTTACTTAGTAGTGTTCAAATCCTGTTTAAGGTCAGGACGACGGTTTAATAAGTAGTGTTCAAATCCTGTTTAAGGTCAGGACAACGGTTTAGTTAGTAGTGTTCAAATCCTGTTTACGGTCAGGGTGACGGTTTACTTAGTAGTGTTCAAATCCTGTTTAAGGTCAGGGTGACGGTTTACTTAGTAGTGTTCAAATCCTGTTTAAGGTCAGGGTGACGGTTTACTTAGTAGTGTTCAAATCCTGTTTAAGGTCAGGGTGACGGTTTACTTAGTAGTGTTCATATCCTGTTTAAGGTCAGGGTGACGGTTTACTTAGTAGTGTTCAAATCTTGTTTAAGGTCATGACGACGGTTTACTTAGTAATGTTCAAATCCTGTTTAAGGTCAGGGTGACGGTTTACTCAGTAGTGTTCAAATCCTGTTTAAGGTCATGACGACGGTTTACTTAGTAATGTTCAAATCCTGTTTAAGGTCAGGATGACGGTTTACTTAGTAGTGTTCAAATCCTGTTTACGGTCAGGACGACGGTTTACTTAGTAATGTTCAAATCCTGTTTAAGGTCAGGGTGGCGGTTTACTTAGTAGTGTTCAAATCCTGTTTAAGGTCAGGGTGGCGGTTTACTTAGTAGTGTTCAAATCCTGTTTACGGTCAGGACGACGGTTTACTTAGTAGTGTTCAAATCCTGTTTAAGGTCAGGGTGACGGTTTACTTAGTAGTGTTCAAATCCTGTTTAAGGTCAGGACGACGGTTTACTTAGTAATGTTCAAATCCTGTTTACGGTCAGGGTGACGGTTTACTTAGTAGTGTTCAAATCCTGTTTAAGGTCAGGGTGACGGTTTACTTAGTAGTGTTCAAATCTTGTTTAAGGTCATGACGACGGTTTACTTAGTAGTGTTCAAATCCTGTTTAAGGTCAGGGTGACGGTTTACTTAGTAGTGTTCAAATCCTGTTTACGGTCAGGACGACGGTTTACTTAGTAGTGTTCAAATCCTGTGTAAGGTCAGGACGACGGTTTACTTAGTAGTGTTCAAATCCTGTTTAAGGTCAGGACGGCGGTTTAGTTAGTAGTGTTCAAATCCTGTTTAAGGTCATGACGACGGTTTACTTAGTAGTGTTCAAATCCTGTTTAAGGTCAGGACGACGGTTTACTTAGTAGTGTTCAAATCCTGTTTACGGTCAGGGTGACGGTTTACTTAGTAGTGTTCAAATCATGTTGAAGGTCAGGGTGACGGTTTACTTAGTAGTGTTCAAATCCTGTTTAAGGTCAGGGTGACGGTTTACTTAGTAGTGTTCAAATCCTGTTTAAGGTCAGGGTGACGGTTTACTTAGTAGTGTTCAAATCCTGTTTAAGGTCAGGGTGACGGTTTACTTAGTAGTGTTCAAATCTTGTTTAAGGTCATGACGACGGTTTACTTAGTAGTGTTCAAATCCTGTTTAAGGTCAGGGTGACGGTTTACTCAGTAGTGTTCAAATCCTGTTTAAGGTCATGACGACGGTTTACTTAGTAATGTTCAAATCCTGTTTAAGGTCAGGATGACGGTTTTCTTAGTAGTGTTCAAATCCTGTTTACGGTCAGGACGACGGTTTACTTAGTAATGTTCAAATCCTGTTTAAGGTCAGGGTGGCGGTTTACTTAGTAGTGTTCAAATCCTGTTTAAGGTCAGGGTGGCGGTTTACTTAGTAGTGTTCAAATCCTGTTTACGGTCAGGACGACGGTTTACTTAGTAGTGTTCAAATCCTGTTTAAGGTCAGGGTGACGGTTTACTTAGTAGTGTTCAAATCCTGTTTAAGGTCAGGACGACGGTTTACTTAGTAATGTTCAAATCCTGTTTACGGTCAGGGTGACGGTTTACTTAGTAGTGTTCAAATCATGTTTACGGTCAGGACGACGGTTTACTTAGTAGTGTTCAAATCCTGTTTAAGGTCAGGACGACGGTTTACTTAGTAGTGTTCAAATCCTGTTTAAGGTCAGGACGGCGGTTTAGTTAGTAGTGTTCAAATCCTGTTTAAGGTCATGACGACGGTTTACTTAGTAGTGTTCAAATCCTGTTTAAGGTCAGGACGACGGTTTAATAAGTAGTGTTCAAATCCTGTTTAAGGTCAGGACAACGGTTTAGTTAGTAGTGTTCAAATCCTGTTTACGGTCAGGGTGACGGTTTACTTAGTAGTGTTCAAATCCTGTTTAAGGTCAGGGTGACGGTTTACTTAGTAGTGTTCAAATCCTGTTTAAGGTCAGGGTGACGGTTTACTTAGTAGTGTTCAAATCCTGTTTAAGGTCAGGGTGACGGTTTACTTAGTAGTGTTCATATCCTGTTTAAGGTCAGGGTGACGGTTTACTTAGTAGTGTTCAAATCTTGTTTAAGGTCATGACGACGGTTTACTTAGTAATGTTCAAATCCTGTTTAAGGTCAGGGTGACGGTTTACTCAGTAGTGTTCAAATCCTGTTTAAGGTCATGACGACGGTTTACTTAGTAATGTTCAAATCCTGTTTAAGGTCAGGATGACGGTTTACTTAGTAGTGTTCAAATCCTGTTTACGGTCAGGACGACGGTTTACTTAGTAATGTTCAAATCCTGTTTAAGGTCAGGGTGGCGGTTTACTAAGTAGTGTTCAAATCCTGTTTAAGGTCAGGGTGGCGGTTTACTTAGTAGTGTTCAAATCCTGTTTACGGTCAGGACGACGGTTTAGTTAGTAGTGTTCAAATCCTGTTTAAGGTCAGGGTGACGGTTTACTTAGTAGTGTTCAAATCCTGTTTAAGGTCAGGACGACGGTTTACTTAGTAATGTTCAAATCCTGTTTACGGTCAGGGTGACGGTTTACTTAGTAGTGTTCAAATCCTGTTTAAGGTCAGGGTGACGGTTTACTTAGTAGTGTTCAAATCTTGTTTAAGGTCATGACGACGGTTTACTTAGTAGTGTTCAAATCCTGTTTAAGGTCAGGGTGACGGTTTACTTAGTAGTGTTCAAATCCTGTTTACGGTCAGGACGACGGTTTACTTAGTAGTGTTCAAATCCTGTGTAAGGTCAGGAAGACGGTTTACTTAGTAGTGTTCAAATCCTGTTTAAGGTCAGGACGGCGGTTTAGTTAGTAGTGTTCAAATCCTGTTTAAGGTCATGACGACGGTTTACTTAGTAGTGTTCAAATCCTGTTTAAGGTCAGGACGACGGTTTACTTAGTAGTGTTCAAATCCTGTTTACGGTCAGGGTGACGGTTTACTTAGTAGTGTTCAAATCATGTTGAAGGTCAGGGTGACGGTTTACTTAGTAGTGTTCAAATCCTGTTTAAGGTCAGGGTGACGGTTTACTTAGTAGTGTTCAAATCCTGTTTAAGGTCAGGGTGACGGTTTACTTAGTAGTGTTCATATCCTGTTTAAGGTCAGGGTGACGGTTTACTTAGTAGTGTTCAAATCTTGTTTAAGGTCATGACGACGGTTTACTTAGTAGTGTTCAAATCCTGTTTAAGGTCAGGGTGACGGTTTACTCAGTAGTGTTCAAATCCTGTTTAAGGTCATGACGACGGTTTACTTAGTAATGTTCAAATCCTGTTTAAGGTCAGGATGACGGTTTTCTTAGTAGTGTTCAAATCCTGTTTACGGTCAGGACGACGGTTTACTTAGTAATGTTCAAATCCTGTTTAAGGTCAGGGTGGCGGTTTACTTAGTAGTGTTCAAATCCTGTTTAAGGTCAGGGTGGCGGTTTACTTAGTAGTGTTCAAATCCTGTTTACGGTCAGGACGACGGTTTACTTAGTAGTGTTCAAATCCTGTTTAAGGTCAGGGTGACGGTTTACTTAGTAGTGTTCAAATCCTGTTTAAGGTCAGGACGACGGTTTACTTAGTAATGTTCAAATCCTGTTTACGGTCAGGGTGACGGTTTACTTAGTAGTGTTCAAATCATGTTTACGGTCAGGACGACGGTTTACTTAGTAGTGTTCAAATCCTGTTTAAGGTCAGGACGACGGTTTACTTAGTAGTGTTCAAATCCTGTTTAAGGTCAGGAAGACGGTTTAGTTAGTAGTGTTCAAATCCTGTTTAAGGTCAGGACGACGGTTTACTTAGTAGTGTTCAAATCCTGTTTAAGGTCAGGACGACGGTTTAATAAGTAGTGTTCAAATCCTGTTTAAGGTCAGGACAACGGTTTAGTTAGTAGTGTTCAAATCCTGTTTACGGTCAGGGTGACGGTTTACTTAGTAGTGTTCAAATCCTGTTTAAGGTCAGGGTGACGGTTTACTTAGTAGTGTTCAAATCCTGTTTAAGGTCAGGGTGACGGTTTACTTAGTAGTGTTCAAATCCTGTTTAAGGTCAGGGTGACGGTTTACTTAGTAGTGTTCATATCCTGTTTAAGGTCAGGGTGACGGTTTACTTAGTAGTGTTCAAATCTTGTTTAAGGTCATGACGACGGTTTACTTAGTAATGTTCAAATCCTGTTTAAGGTCAGGATGACGGTTTACTCAGTAGTGTTCAAATCCTGTTTAAGGTCATGACGACGGTTTACTTAGTAATGTTCAAATCCTGTTTAAGGTCAGGATGACGGTTTACTTAGTAGTGTTCAAATCCTGTTTACGGTCAGGACGACGGTTTACTTAGTAATGTTCAAATCCTGTTTAAGGTCAGGGTGGCGGTTTACTTAGTAGTGTTCAAATCCTGTTTAAGGTCAGGGTGGCGGTTTACTTAGTAGTGTTCAAATCCTGTTTACGGTCAGGACGACGGTTTACTTAGTAGTGTTCAAATCCTGTTTAAGGTCAGGGTGACGGTTTACTTAGTAGTGTTCAAATCCTGTTTAAGGTCAGGACGACGGTTTACTTAGTAATGTTCAAATCCTGTTTACGGTCAGGGTGACGGTTTACTTAGTAGTGTTCAAATCCTGTTTACGGTCAGGACGACGGTTTACTTAGTAGTGTTCAAATCCTGTTTAAGGTCAGGACGACGGTTTACTTAGTAGTGTTCAAATCCTGTTTAAGGTCAGGACGGCGGTTTAGTTAGTAGTGTTCAAATCCTGTTTAAGGTCATGACGACGGTTTACTTAGTAGTGTTCAAATCCTGTTTAAGGTCAGGACGACGGTTTACTTAGTAGTGTTCAAATCCTGTTTAAGGTCAGGACGACGGTTTAGTTAGTAGTGTTCAAATCCTGTTTACGGTCAGGGTGACGGTTTACTTAGTAGTGTTCAAATCCTGTTTAAGGTCAGGGTGACGGTTTACTTAGTAGTGTTCAAATCCTGTTTAAGGTCAGGGTGACGGTTTACTTAGTAGTGTTCAAATCCTGTTTAAGGTCAGGGTGACGGTTTACTTAGTAGTGTTCAAATCTTGTTTAAGGTCATGACGACGGTTTACTTAGTAGTGTTCAAATCCTGTTTAAGGTCAGGGTGACGGTTTACTTAGTAGTGTTCAAATCCTGTTTACGGTCAGGACGACGGTTTACTTAGTAGTGTTCAAATCCTGTTTAAGGTCAGGACGACGGTTTACTTAGTAGTGTTCAAATCCTGTTTAAGGTCAGGACGACGGTTTACTTAGTAGTGTTCAAATCCTGTTTAAGGTCAGGACGGCGGTTTAGTTAGTAGTGTTCAAATCCTGTTTAAGGTCATGACGACGGTTTACTTAGTAGTGTTCAAATCCTGTTTAAGGTCAGGACGACGGTTTACTTAGTAGTGTTCAAATCCTGTTTAAGGTCAGGACGACGGTTTAGTTAGTAGCGTTCAAATCCTGTTTACGGTCAGGGTGACGGTTTACTTAGTAGTGTTCAAATCATGTTTAAGGTCAGGGTGACGGTTTACTTAGTAGTGTTCAAATCCTGTTTAAGGTCAGGGTGACGGTTTACTTAGTAGTGTTCAAATCCTGTTTAAGGTCAGGGTGACGGTTTACTTAGTAGTGTTCAAATCCTGTTTAAGGTCAGGGTGACGGTTTACTTAGTAGTGTTCATATCCTGTTTAAGGTCAGGGTGACGGTTTACTTAGTAGTGTTCAAATCTTGTTTAAGGTCATGACGACGGTTTACTTAGTAGTGTTCAAATCCTGTTTAAGGTCAGGGTGACGGTTTACTTAGTAGTGTTCAAATCCTGTTTAAGGTCAGGGTGACGGTTTACTTAGTAGTGTTCAAATCCTGTTTAAGGTCAGGGTGACGGTTTACTTAGTAGTGTTCATATCCTGTTTAAGGTCAGGGTGACGGTTTACTTAGTAGTGTTCAAATCTTGTTTAAGGTCATGACGACGGTTTACTTAGTAGTGTTCAAATCCTGTTTAAGGTCAGGGTGACGGTTTACTTAGTAGTGTTCAAATCCTGTTTAAGGTCAGGACGACGGTTTACTTAGTAGTGTTCAAATCCTGTTTAAGGTCAGGACGACGGTTTACTTAGTAGTGTTCAAATCCTGTTTAAGGTCAGAACGACGGTTGCACTCAGAACCAGAGGACGTGATGATTTTGCCGACTGTAGGCTCGATACGACGGGTTTATTTATTCAAATACTGAATACAGGAACCCCGAAGTCTGATAATTGAATTTTGTAATTTTGTAATTTTTTGAATGCATGTATGGTTTGTTTTCTTCATCCATTCATAACCGATGTCATTACTTCGATATTCAGGTTTTCTCCAGCGCAAGCCAATGTCAATTTGCATAGCTGAATAGGAAAGCGTTGGGGAACCCCCCTTTCAATGATATGTGCTCACAGGCCCATGAAAAAGCTTGTAAATTTCCATAGCTATAGTAAAGAGGTTTTATCTTCAGGTGTGCAACTCAAATTACAATATTTGAAAATACGATAGACCAATCAGAACGGGGGAGTCGTATAGTTTATTTAATACTTAAATTCCCCTAACAATTATCGTTGCTTCTAAATTCAAACTGTCATAATTTTAGATTTGTTGTTAAATAGCGATTATATTCAGCAAGTGTCATGATGAACAAACACAGGTATAGCCAGGGTCGTCTTTCAGGATGTGCCATGGACTGGGATGAAACGAAGAGTCACAGTTGGGGCGTATTTTAACCTACTCAGTCGGAACGAGCGTCTGCAGATTGACACCGATGTGACTTGATCCTGCAAGCTTGCTCTCTTTGTTTTAGACCAAGAACCACATCTATATCACTTCTCATCCACTTATTTCCTACCGTTCCTGTGTTGTTGTTTTTCTTCTGCAAAAATGTTTTGACATTATTTTCAAAGTGAAATTCGATTAAATAAATCTGGTTTTGAAATTAAGTATCTCTTATGAGCATGGTTTAATGAAGGCTATTAAATTTTGGATTAGACTATTAAGAATGCCAACAGGCAAGCATCCCAGACATTGTTATTTAATGCTGTGTAAATATGATGAATTAGGCTATAATAACTGGGTTTCATTTGTAAGATACATCCTTTTTAGCTATGGATTTGGCAGTACTTGGATAATGCAGGATATTGGGGATTATAAGATGTTCATAAATACATTTAAATTGAGATTAAGGGATGTTTTTTACACAAAATTGGTTAACTGCTATTTCTACTTCTTCTAGTTTAACAATGTATTGTACTTTTAAATGTCTCCTGCAGCCTGAAAAATATTTATCTTCCATTCAACCATCAAATTTAAGGAGGGCTTTAACCAAATTCAGATGTTCAAATAATGTTAATAGTAATAGGTATACATCACCCAATGATTATGATTTTAATGACGCTTTATGCGAATTTGGTATGGAAGGTGAAGAAGTTGAATACCATGTTATACTCATATGTCCATCCTATCATCAACTTCGAGTGAAGTATTTACCAGCATATTAATTTAATTACCCATCAATGTTTAAATCTATATCTCTTATTACAACACAAAATGACGATTTGTTATTTAAGCTTGCACTTTTTTGTGAAAAAATGTTTAAACTTAGAAAAAGTACTAAGCAGTAAGCGCTCAAATGTATATTTTCTCATGATATGATATGTATGACCATTGTAATATTGGTCTCATGGCCATATATACGAAATAAATTCTGTTCTGTTCTGTTCTGTTCTGTATCTCTTATCTTTGGTATATTCATAACATCAGTGTGAATCTCTCGATACCTATATCTTTGGTATATTCATAACATCAGTGTGGATCTCTCGATACCTATATCTTTGGTATATTCATAACATCAGCGTGGATCTCTCGATACCTATATCTTTGGTATATTCATAACATCAGTGTGGATCTCTCGATACCTATATCTTTGGTATATTCATAACATCAGTGTGGATCTCTCGATACCTATATCTTTGGTATATTCATAACATCAGTGTGGATCTCTCGATACCTATATCTTTGGTATATTCATAACATCAGTGTGGATCTCTCGATACCTATATCTTTGGTATATTCATAACATCAGTGTGGATCTCTCGATACCTATATCTTTGGTATATTCATAACATCAGTGTGAATCGCTCGATACCTATATCTTTGGTATATTCATAACATCAGTGTGGATCTCTCGATACCTATATCTTTGGTATATTCATAACATCAGTGTGGATCTCTCGATACCTATATCTTTGGTATATTCATAACATCAGCGTGGATCTCTCGATACCTATATCTTTGGTATATTCATAACATCAGTGTGGATCTCTCGATACCTATATCTTTGGTATATTCATAACATCAGTGTGAATCGCTCGATACCTATATCTTTGGTATATTCATAACATCAGTGTGGATCTCTCGATACCTATACAAACAGTAAACACTTGAACAACTTAGATTTATGGCTTCTGACATTTAGAAATGTTTTGAATGAGCAAGTGTTTATTGATATGTTTCAGGGTTCCAACACAATGAAGGGGTGTGTATCTGAAACCGTACCAAACTCCCTTACATTGCATTCAGACAAGGGCGAATATAAAAACTAACTACCGGTATACATTTTCATAATTTACTAATAAAACAGATATTTGTGCTTTTGCGTAAGCAATTTGATCATCAATCTACCTGGTATCTTCGGGAGTCTTACGTCCATGCTTCATGTTCATGCTCATTATTCATAGTTATAGTTCAACTTCAACTCGAACTTCATTCATAAGCCAGTGACCCTTGCACGTATCAAGATTCGTATTCCGAATGACAACTGAATCACAAAGCCTTGTCCATACGTGATGATGATTCCACAAATACAAGCTACCCGTATCTAGTCTGATGGTGCACACCGTGTACTGCTCCGAATATCAGCTGTACATACAACTCCTTCAAACGACTGCAGCATTTCTACAATGGCCCACTAACTTTGACTTTTGCAATTCAAAATTTAGTTTGGTGTTGTGTTTTAAAGAATGATCCCGGTTACAACTGTTTCATTATCTTTTATATTTTGTGAATGTATATTTAGGGCCATGATGACAAGATATATATGATGCCTGTCCGTTTTCTAAGTTTTGTCAGTTACAAATCAGTCTAACGTATCCTTATGTGCACTTGCAGGATGTTTACACAAACAATGTTTCAAGAAAATGATTCATGCTTTAAGTATTTTTTACGGTAAATTTTAAGACCTAATGAATGCGACGGGTTTGTTTTTCAACACAGTTACACCATTGAAACAGTTTGGGTGGGTTTTCAATCAAATAAAAAAAAACTGTTTACTTTTTTTAAAAAACTAGTTCAACATCTCTGGAGTCGAGTACTCTAAGAGGACAGAAAATCAAAGTGTGTTTTTGTCTTTATTTTGTAATTGAAATTCGAGAGGCTATATGCTCGTCAAACATCGTTAAATGAGCAACATATTCAAGTGGACATAACTTTAATAGCTTTACAAACTTAACATTTAAGAAATACCTTTTTGTCAAAAGACTTCCTTTTCTGTAATATTTATTTTAAATTGTTGACAATATAGAAAACAAGTAACTGATAGCTCAGTCAGTGCAATCTAATTGTAAAAAGGCGACATGTTCGTATTTATTACAGCGACACAGAGACTGGCTGTGCTCACGTGTTATTTGAAGTTACGTGTCCTGTTTCATGTCGTGTGCAGTATCCAGAGACGCGTTCAGTGGCGTGTTCAGGACTGCTAGCTTGGCGTGTACCCGCGAACGGCTCCTGAGTTCGCGAGTTCTTCCCAATATAATTTCAGGATATCATCACCATTTTTTGAAAAAATAGGTGCCTTGCACATAGCAATCGACCAAAAATTGAGGGGCTTATAAAAGAAAGAAAAATGAGGTAATCAAACTTTGTGACTCGCGACTCTGATCGTAAATATTGGTCAAAAGTGGTCACGCGTGTATTCGCGAGTACGCGCGAACTCGTTGTCGTTCAGAAGCGGGTACTCTCGAATACTCGTGGACCTGAACTCGCCTATGCATTCGGCGTTCGACATGCATTCCACCCTCAAGTAGGATGTTAAGTTTTTAACGTGTAGGATAACTCTGTTACCCGGATGCAACCGATGCACTGCTTATGTCATTATAGCATGGGAATACACGAGCAGGACAAGAGCTTTTTAATGTATATGTTGTAAGACCGAAGATTGTACACCTGTACGTGTAACCGCTCTATGTGAGTCCCGATAAAGAGATAAAGGGCAAACTGGCCGAGGTACGGACAGTCATCCGATGAAAGACTATTGAAAAATTTTTTTAATTGGTTTTGACCTACATGCAAAAAAGTTTGTAAATTAGAATTATTAGAATAATCAATTCGTCCGAGGTCCTGGCAGTTATTATCTAACCTTGCCAAGGGCTAGCAAATGTTCTTGAATGTATCCTCGTTTGTTTTGTTTTTTTAAACATTCAGTCAACAATACTACGGTATTTTGAAAATGAAAATATTGTTCACTAATACACGCTTTTCTTTGATCAGTTCTTACCATCTTCCGCGTGCGTTGTTAGAATACACGACGTCGCAATCATTCTCACGGGCATTGATGGATAAACGTTGTAAGCACAGAACATCAATTCACAATTATGTATTGTCCTACTGCTGGCTGCTTCATTCAACCCACCAGGGCAGTATTAATTATTGTCATACAGCTGGCTGCTTCATTCAACCCACCAGGGCAGTATCATTTATTGTCCTACTGCTGGCTGCTTCATTCAACCCACCAGGGCAGTATCAATTATTGTCCTACTGCTGGCTGCTTCATTCAACCCACCAGGGCAGTATCATTTATTGTCCTACTGCTGACTGCTTCATTCAACCCACCAGGGCAGTATCAATTATTGTCATACAGCTGGCTGCTTCATTCAACCCACCAGGGCAGTATCAATTATTGTCCTACTGCTGGCTGCTTCATTCAACCCACCAGGGCAGTATCATTTATTGTCATACAGCTGGCTGCTTCATTCAACCCACCAGGGCAGTATCAATTATTGTCATACAGCTGGCTGCTTCATTCAACCCACCAGGGCAGTATCAATTATTGTCCTACTGCTGACTGCTTCATTCAACCCACCAGGGCAGTATCATTTATTGTCCTACTGCTGGCTGCTTCATTCAACCCACCAGGGCAGTATCAATTATTGCCCTACTGCTGGCTGCTTCATTCAACCCACCAGGGCAGTATCAATTATTGTCCTACTGCTGGCTGCTTCATTCAACCCACCAGGGCAGTATCAATTATTGTCCTACTGCTGACTGCTTCATTCAACCCACCAGGGCACTATCATTTATTGTCCTACTGCTGACTGCTTCATTCAACCCACCAGGGCAGTATCAATTATTGTCCTACTGCTGACTGCTTCATTCAACCCACCAGGGCAGTATCATTTATTGTCCTACTGCTGGCTGCTTCATTCAACCCACCAGGGCAGTATCAATTATTGTCCTACTGCTGGCTGCTTCATTCAACCCACCAGGGCAGTATCAATTATTGTCATACAGCTGGCTGCTTCATTCAACCCACCAGGGCAGTATCAATTATTGTCCTACTGCTGACTGCTTCATTCAACCCACCAGGGCAGTATCAATTATTGTCATACAGCTGGCTGCTTCATTCAACCCAACAGGGCAGTATCATTTATTGTCCTACTGCTGACTGCTTCATTCAACCCACCAGGGCAGTATCAATTATTGTCATACAGCTGGCTGCTTCATTCAACCCACCAGGGCAGTATCATTTATTGTCCTACTGCTGGCTGCTTCATTCAACCCACCAGGGCAGTATCATTTATTGTCCTACTGCTGACTGCTTCATTCAACCCACCAGGGCAGTATCAATTATTGTCATACAGCTGGCTGCTTCATTCAACCCACCAGGGCAGTATCAATTATTGTCCTACTGCTGACTGCTTCATTCAACCCACCAGGGCAGTATCAATTATTGTCATACAGCTTGCTGCTTCATTCAACCCACCAGGGCACTATCATTTATTGTCCTACTGCTGACTGCTTCATTCAACCCACCAGGGCAGTATCAATTATTGTCATACAGCTGGCTGCTTCATTCAACCCACCAGGGCAGTATTAAGTATTGTCATACAGCTGGCTGCTTCATTCAACCCACCAGGGCAGTATCATTTATTGTCCTACTGCTGACTGCTTCATTCAACCCACCAGGGCAGTATCAATTATTGTCATACAGCTGGCTGCTTCATTCAACCCACCAGGGCAGTATCATTTATTGTCCTACTGCTGGCTGCTTCATTCAACCCACCAGGGCAGTATCAATTATTGTCCTACTGCTGACTGCTTCATTCAACCCACCAGGGCAGTATCAATTATTGTCCTACTGCTGGCTGCTTCATTCAACCCACCAGGGCAGTATCAGTTATTGTCCTACTGCTGACTGCTTCATTCAACCCACCAGGGCAGTATCATTTATTGTCCTACTGCTGACTGCTTCATTCAACCCACCAGGGCAGTATCAATTATTGTCATACAGCTGGCTGCTTCATTCAACCCACCAGGGCAGTATCAGTTATTGTCCTACTGCTGGCTGCTTCATTCAACCCACCAGGGCAGTATCAATTATTGTCCTACTGCTGGCTGCTTCATTCAACCCACCAGGGCAGTATCATTTATTGTCCTACTGCTGACTGCTTCATTCAACCCACCAGGGCAGTATCAATTATTGTCCTACTGCTGGCTGCTTCATTCAACCCACCAGGGCAGTATCAATTATTGTCCTACTGCTGGCTGCTTCATTCAACCCACCAGGGCAGTATCAATTATTGTCCTACTGCTGACTGCTTCATTCAACCCACCAGGGCACTATCATTTATTGTCCTACTGCTGACTGCTTCATTCAACCCACCAGGGCAGTATCAATTATTGTCCTACTGCTGACTGCTTCATTCAACCCACCAGGGCAGTATCATTTATTGTCCTACTGCTGGCTGCTTCATTCAACCCACCAGGGCAGTATCAATTATTGTCCTACTGCTGGCTGCTTCATTCAACCCACCAGGGCAGTATCAATTATTGTCATACAGCTGGCTGCTTCATTCAACCCACCAGGGCAGTATCAATTATTGTCCTACTGCTGACTGCTTCATTCAACCCACCAGGGCAGTATCAATTATTGTCATACAGCTGGCTGCTTCATTCAACCCAACAGGGCAGTATCATTTATTGTCCTACTGCTGACTGCTTCATTCAACCCACCAGGGCAGTATCAATTATTGTCATACAGCTGGCTGCTTCATTCAACCCACCAGGGCAGTATCATTTATTGTCCTACTGCTGGCTGCTTCATTCAACCCACCAGGGCAGTATCATTTATTGTCCTACTGCTGACTGCTTCATTCAACCCACCAGGGCAGTATCAATTATTGTCATACAGCTGGCTGCTTCATTCAACCCACCAGGGCAGTATCAATTATTGTCCTACTGCTGACTGCTTCATTCAACCCACCAGGGCAGTATCAATTATTGTCATACAGCTGGCTGCTTCATTCAACCCACCAGGGCACTATCATTTATTGTCCTACTGCTGACTGCTTCATTCAACCCACCAGGGCAGTATCAATTATTGTCATACAGCTGGCTGCTTCATTCAACCCACCAGGGCAGTATTAAGTATTGTCATACAGCTGGCTGCTTCATTCAACCCACCAGGGCAGTATCATTTATTGTCCTACTGCTGACTGCTTCATTCAACCCACCAGGGCAGTATCAATTATTGTCATACAGCTGGCTGCTTCATTCAACCCACCAGGCCAGTATCAGTTATTGTCCTACTGCTGGCTGCTTCATTCAACCCACCAGGGCAGTATCAATTATTGTCCTACTGCTGACTGCTTCATTCAACCCACCAGGGCAGTATCAATTATTGTCCTACTGCTGGCTGCTTCATTCAACCCACCAGGGCAGTATCAGTTATTGTCCTACTGCTGACTGCTTCATTCAACCCACCAGGGCAGTATCATTTATTGTCCTACTGCTGACTGCTTCATTCAACCCACCAGGGCAGTATCAATTATTGTCATACAGCTGGCTGCTTCATTCAACCCACCAGGGCAGTATCAGTTATTGTCCTACTGCTGGCTGCTTCATTCAACCCACCAGGGCAGTATCAATTATTGTCCTACTGCTGGCTGCTTCATTCAACCCACCAGGGCAGTATCATTTATTGTCCTACTGCTGACTGCTTCATTCAACCCACCAGGGCAGTATCAATTATTGTCATACAGCTGGCTGCTTCATTCAACCCACCAGGGCAGTATCAATTATTGTCCTACTGCTGGCTGCTTCATTCAACCCACCAGGGCAGTATCATTTATTGTCCTACTGCTGACTGCTTCATTCAACCCACCAGGGCAGTATCAATTATTGTCCTACTGCTGGCTGCTTCATTCAACCCACCAGGGCAGTATCAATTATTGTCATACAGCTGGCTGCTTCATTCAACCCACCAGGGCAGTATCAATTATTGTCATACAGCTGGCTGCTTCATTCAACCCACCAGGGCAGTATTAAGTATTGTCATACAGCTGGCTGCTTCATTCAACCCACCAGGGCAGTATCATTTATTGTCCTACTGCTGACTGCTTCATTCAACCCACCAGGGCACTATCATTTATTGTCCTACTGCTGGCTGCTTCATTCAACCCACCAGGGCAGTATCAATTATTGTCCTACTGCTGGCTGCTTCATTCAACCCACCAGGGCAGTATCAATTATTGTCCTACTGCTGGCTGCTTCATTCAACCCACCAGGGCAGTATCAATTATTGTCCTACTGCTGGCTGCTTCATTCAACCCACCAGGGCAGTTTCAATTATTGTCATACAGCTGGCTGCTTCATTCAACCCACCAGGGCACTATCATTTATTGTCCTACTGCTGACTGCTTCATTCAACCCACCAGGGCAGTATCAATTATTGTCATACAGCTGGCTGCTTCATTCAACCCACCAGGGCAGTATCATTTATTGTCCTACTGCTGACTGCTTCATTCAACCCACCAGGGCAGTATCAATTATTGTCCTACTGCTGGCTGCTTCATTCAACCCACCAGGGCAGTATCAATTATTGTCATACAGCTGGCTGCTTCATTCAACCCACCAGGGCAGTATTAAGTATTGTCATACAGCTGGCTGCTTCATTCAACCCACCAGGGCAGTATCATTTATTGTCCTACTGCTGACTGCTTCATTCAACCCACCAGGGCACTATCATTTATTGTCCTACTGCTGGCTGCTTCATTCAACCCACCAGGGCAGTATCAATTATTGTCCTACTGCTGACTGCTTCATTCAACCCACCAGGGCACTATCATTTATTGTCCTACTGCTGACTGCTTCATTCAACCCACCAGGGCAGTATCAATTATTGTCCTACTGCTGACTGCTTCATTCAACCCACCAGGGCAGTATCATTTATTGTCCTACTGCTGGCTGCTTCATTCAACCCACCAGGGCAGTATCAATTATTGTCCTACTGCTGGCTGCTTCATTCAACCCACCAGGGCAGTATCAATTATTGTCATACAGCTGGCTGCTTCATTCAACCCACCAAGGCAGTATCAATTATTGTCCTACTGCTGACTGCTTCATTCAACCCACCAGGGCAGTATCAATTATTGTCATACAGCTGGCTGCTTCATTCAACCCACCAGGGCAGTATCAATTATTGTCCTACTGCTGGCTGCTTCATTCAACCCACCAGGGCAGTATCAGTTATTGTCCTACTGCTGACTGCTTCATTCAACCCACCAGGGCAGTATCATTTATTGTCCTACTGCTGACTGCTTCATTCAACCCACCAGGGCAGTATCAATTATTGTCATACTGCTGGCTGCTTCATTCAACCCACCAGGGCAGTATCAGTTATTGTCCTACTGCTGGCTGCTTCATTCAACCCACCAGGGCAGTATCAATTATTGTCCTACTGCTGGCTGCTTCATTCAACCCACCAGGGCAGTATCATTTATTGTCCTACTGCTGACTGCTTCATTCAACCCACCAGGGCAGTATCAATTATTGTCATACAGCTGGCTGCTTCATTCAACCCACCAGGGCAGTATCAATTATTGTCCTACTGCTGGCTGCTTCATTCAACCCACCAGGGCAGTATCATTTATTGTCCTACTGCTGACTGCTTCATTCAACCCACCAGGGCAGTATCAATTATTGTCCTACTGCTGGCTGCTTCATTCAACCCACCAGGGCAGTATCAATTATTGTCATACAGCTGGCTGCTTCATTCAACCCACCAGGGCAGTATTAAGTATTGTCATACAGCTGGCTGCTTCATTCAACCCACCAGGGCAGTATCATTTATTGTCCTACTGCTGACTGCTTCATTCAACCCACCAGGGCACTATCATTTATTGTCCTACTGCTGGCTGCTTCATTCAACCCACCAGGGCAGCATCAATTATTGTCCTACTGCTGGCTGCTTCATTCAACCCACCAGGGCAGTATCAATTATTGTCCTACTGCTGGCTGCTTCATTCAACCCACCAGGGCAGTATCAATTATTGTCCTACTGCTGGCTGCTTCATTCAACCCACCAGGGCAGTATCAATTATTGTCATACAGCTGGCTGCTTCATTCAACCCACCAGGGCACTATCATTTATTGTCCTACTGCTGACTGCTTCATTCAACCCACCAGGGCAGTATCAATTATTGTCATACAGCTGGCTGCTTCATTCAACCCACCAGGGCAGTATCATTTATTGTCCTACTGCTGACTGCTTCATTCAACCCACCAGGGCAGTATCAATTATTGTCCTACTGCTGGCTGCTTCATTCAACCCACCAGGGCAGTATCAATTATTGTCATACAGCTGGCTGCTTCATTCAACCCACCAGGGCAGTATTAAGTATTGTCATACAGCTGGCTGCTTCATTCAACCCACCAGGGCAGTATCATTTATTGTCCTACTGCTGACTGCTTCATTCAACCCACCAGGGCACTATCATTTATTGTCCTACTGCTGGCTGCTTCATTCAACCCACCAGGGCAGTATCAATTATTGTCCTACAGCTGGCTGCTTCATTCAACCCAGCAGGGCAGTATCATTTATTGTCCTACTGCTGACTGCTTCATTCAACCCACCAGGGCAGTATCAATTATTGTCCTACTGCTGGCTGCTTCATTCAACCCACCAGGGCAGTATCAATTATTGTCCTACTGCTGGCTGCTTCATTCAACCCACCAGGGCAGTATCAATTATTGTCATACAGCTGGCTGCTTCATTCAACCCACCAGGGCAGTATTAAGTATTGTCATACAGCTGGCTGCTTCATTCAACCCACCAGGGCAGTATCATTTATTGTCCTACTGCTGACTGCTTCATTCAACCCACCAGGGCAGTATCAATTATTGTCCTACTGCTGGCTGCTTCATTCAACCCACCAGGGCAGTATCAATTATTGTCCTACTGCTGGCTGCTTCATTCAACCCACCAGGGCAGTATCAATTATTGTCCTACTGCTGGCTGCTTCATTCAACCCACCAGGGCAGTATCAATTATTGTCCTACTGCTGACTGCTTCATTCAACCCACCAGGGCAGTATCAATTATTGTCATACAGCTGGCTGCTTCATTCAACCCACCAGGGCACTATCATTTATTGTCCTACTGCTGACTGCTTCATTCAACCCACCAGGGCAGTATCAATTATTGTCCTACTGCTGGCTGCTTCATTCAACCCACCAGGGCAGTATCAATTATTGTCATACAGCTGGCTGCTTCATTCAACCCACCAGGGCAGTATCAATTATTGTCATACAGCTGGCTGCTTCATTCAACCCACCAGGGCAGTATTAAGTATTGTCATACAGCTGGCTGCTTCATTCAACCCACCAGGGCAGTATCATTTATTGTCCTACTGCTGGCTGCTTCATTCAACCCACCAGGGCAGTATCAATTATTGTCCTACTGCTGGCTGCTTCATTCAACCCACCAGGGCAGTATCAATTATTGTCCTACTGCTGGCTGCTTCATTCAACCCACCAGGGCAGTATCAATTATTGTCCTACTGCTGGCTGCTTCATTCAACCCACCAGGGCAGTATCAATTATTGTCCTACTGCTGGCTGCTTCATTCAACCCACCAGGGCAGTATCAATTATTGTCCTACTGCTGGCTGCTTCATTCAACCCACCAGGGCAGTATCAATTATTGTCCTACTGCTGGCTGCTTCATTCAACCCACCAGGGCAGTATCAATTATTGTCATACAGCTGGCTGCTTCATTCAACCCACCAGGGCAGTATCATTTATTGTCCTACTGCTGGCTGCTTCATTCAACCCACCAGGGCAGTATCATTTATTGTCCTACTGCTGGCTGCTTCATTCAACCCACCAGGGCAGTATCAATTATTGTCCTACTGCTGGCTGCTTCATTCAACCCACTAGGGCAGTATCAATTATTGTCCTACTGCTGGCTGCTTCATTCAACCCACCAGGGCAGTATTAAGTATTGTCATACAGCTGCATCCAGAAAGTTTGTTCACCTACTTATGTTTCTTAGTGCAAATATCATGTAATATAGGATGTCTTTAATTCATCGTATCAACTCGAAAACGAAAGGGATCTTTTTTGCATTTTCACTTCGAAAAAAGACCAGTTGATTTTTACATATCATACTCTAGTTTCGTAATCCACAGTAAACCGTAACAGTTTTGGCAGCTCTTTGACGTGGCCATGGATCTAACTTTCCAGACTTACAGTTTATATTTTCTTCTGTAAAATATCCAGACAGTGATCAACAGTGATCATGTATTTCCTCTTCATCTAATGCAATGTACTTTTGGTGATAGTTTTCTCATTTGATTGCCATTGGAAAGTTTATTTCTAAAAATTAATAAATTTGAATTTTCAAATGCTGACCCCCTTCAATCAATTTCTAATCTAGTTCGAAAACTGGCACCGCGTGGTTATCACATTGTAAGTTTGAGAATGATGTACGCATGGATATAGGGTGGTTCCTTGTCACCATAAAGTGATAAAGCAATTTTATCGATATCACAATGGAAGCCAGTTTACATGACATTTGCACTAAGAGTAAGATACACACGTAGGTGAAACAAACTTTAGGGATGCAACTGTAACGTGTTGTATGCTATGTTTTATTCTACGATGAAGCACGCCAAGTCGCCTTCTATTTCTTACATGTAGAAAACTTCCAATAATCCAATATCAACAGCATACTATCTTAATTTCCTCATGACACTTTCATCTTCAGTATTGCTATTCCAATTCAATTCACCGTTAATTATGGTACCTATAGGTACTTGTATATTACTTATCCTTCAATTCCTTGAATAGCAATTAGAAGTGGCATACATAAGAACACACGATTTTCTGGATAATAACTTTTTATTGTTAATTTTCTGGATAATAACTTTTTATTGTCAATATGCACGAGCATATATGCTACCTCCTCCATCGGGTAAAATGTGGGGTAAATATTTATTTCGTCGTTTGTATTGCAATTGTATAACGTGCGCATGCATTTTATCCTCATTGTATAGCATACTCGTGTATTTTAGTCTCCTTGACTTAGTTTCCTCACACGAGTCAACATTATGTTACAGAAAGTAGAAGAAAGTCAAAGATCAGCCCATCATTCAATATTTAAATATTCTATGAATCATGATATAAATAAGTCATGCTTCAATAACACCATTTATACATAGAAAATAAATGGATCTTTACGTTCCCCCTTTCACCTCTGCAATATAAAGATGCATTCATGTATTTAAATAGTAAAAGATTTCAGCAAGTCACATCAGCATTGTACCAGTCACTGGCAGACAGGTGTTTAACATCGGAGTCACGTCCTTCTGCTGGCTGCTTCATTCACCCCACCAGTGCAGTATTCACGCAAAAAGCCTTGTTTGTTTCGTTGTGAAAATTGAGCTGTTTTAAAATATATTCTTCCCGATTCAGACACATCTGGCGCCTTTGTGACATATAATAGTGGCGACAATCTTCCTATTTGATTCCTGGTATAATGTTTGCGAGGGACGTGGCAGAAGCGTAACACGCTACATTAAAAATACATTATCTACTTGTGGGACAATATACAGTTAATTCAAAACCGAGTTTCACTGACGCGGAAGTTAAATCTTGCAACAAAGAGCATAGGGATGCACTCAAGATTGAAGTTTGTTAAATTGAGTTTATATCCTGAACATCGTCACTGTGGTGTTTACCCGCTTGGCTTTATTTCTTAACAGGCCTGAACTTGTACTAGAAACGTCTTAGAATAACAAGGTTAATCGAGATCATCATGCACACAGGCAACTACTTCAAACTATCTTCAGGATAACAACATTTATAACATTTGCATTTGTAACGTTTCCATGACTTTCATAGTAGATATCGTGAATAAATTATTTCACTTAATTTGTTGATTTCATTTGTAACCCATCACAGTCGTGTTGATATAAGATCAGTGTGTCAGTTTTGTCATGAACAATTGATTATTTCATAGACGACAACTAGAGTAAAGTCCTGATATTTCGTCCAGTCCTGATATTTCGTCCACTTTTTCTAACTAAAGTATACTCAGCCACAATGATAGAATTTACCTTTCGAAAGATATTACCAATACAAATTGTAACTCTCTCGATAAACTCTTTGATTATAAACTAAATATATGTGTGATCAATACTGATTACAACATGTTGATCTGGGAAGACAAAGCGGAGTATTCAGATCTAGAAGTACCCAGAGGCGAGGACGATCATCATGTTGTAGTGACATATCCAGTAGAATTTGTTTGCCTCGTTATATATTATATATTTCGACCGAAAAGCACACATCTGGGCTCCGTTCCATAACAGCGAGCGTTTATAATCGCCATTGGTTGCTCACAGTAGCGCTCACTGTCTCTTGAACGACACGGTGCAAATTCCTCGAAGTTTGCTCGCCTTGCTACATTGAGCAATCGCGTTCAAGAGAAGTTTAAAAGTAATCGCTCATTGAGCGATTACTTTGAAACCTCTCTTGAACATGGCCCAGATTCACGTTACCTACAGCGGAGGTACTTACTTACATCCAACTGAAGTCTGAATGTCAGTTGAATCCAACATGTAACAGTTAGATTATTGAATTGATGTCATCGCGGTGTAAACACGCCGTTATATCCTTATGGTTGTGTTGTTTCTCCATTGAAAAGTATCGTATTTTCTCGAATTCAAGAAGAAGAAGAAGAAAATACATGTGACGATGTTCTTCTTCTTTGAGGCGACAACAATAAACAACACCCAGATTCTATCCGGGGCCGCGTTATCGGGTTACATTTGTCCTAGCTTCATTTCCTCCGAGTTGTGTTCGAGACTGGGGCTTCATTGGAAGAAATGCGGTATGCTGGTTCGCTGGGTGCCATGTTGTCATGGAGACAATGACTCATACTCTTCAACCTGCAGACCTACTTTTCTACAAGACATTACAATATCTAAATAGATGTTGTTTTTGGGAAAAATTATTCCGTTAATTCAAAACTTAACTTCAGATTTACTAAACATATTTACCGATTATCTCTTTTGTATTTTATCTTTAGGTGGATATTTATCAATCATCTCTCTCGTATAATTCCTTTAATTTCGGTCGATATTTACCAACAATATATTTCTTATATATTAGCCTTTTAGGTCGATATTTACGTTTATTCTCTCTCATACAGTCGATTTAGGTCAATAATTTCCAATAATCTCTCTCATACCGTCCAATTAGGTCAATAATTACCAATAATCTCTCATACAGTCCATTTAGGTCAATAATTACCAATAATCTCTCTCATACAGTCCATTTAGGTCAATAATTACCAATAATCTCTCTCATACAGTCCATTTAGGTCAATAATTACCAATAATCTCTCTCATACCGTCCAATTAGGTCAATAATTACCAATAATCTCTCATACAGTCCATTTAGGTCAATAATTACCAATGATCTCTCTCATACAGTCCATTTAGGTCAATAATTACCAATAATCTCTCTCATACAGTCCATTTAGGTCAATAATTACCAATAATCTCTCTCGTAGTGTACCTTTATGTCGATATTACCAGGGACCTTATATACAATATGTAAGGTCCCTGGTATTACCAACCATCTCTCCTCTCTCGTAGTGTCCTGTGCAGATGAAGTGCTGAGGATATCCCTAGTCGAATGCAAAAACTTCAAAATCCCAGCAAACCAATAAAACCCAACTCCTCGCATAGTCGTATCCTCAAGTCCCAATTATTATTTGATCTAATGAGGCGAAACGCACCCCACAAAAGCCGGAAGAAGCTCCATATGAATCTAGAACAGTATCGGTGTTAATCTGCCCTTGTCCGTAACTAATTAACAGTTTTAATTTATAACAGTAATAGATACTTTTCTCACTCATCAATCACCAGTGAAAGTGAAGTTGCCCGGGGGTAGGACCTCTCACCCTACCCAACCCGGGGGGTAAGGCAGGGAGCGGGACTCAGTCCGTGTATTTCATACAGAGAACTTCGTGTTGATGAAAACAGTTCCATGTACCGAACCGAAAGCTTTTTTCAAAGTATCATTGCGAGTTGATTTGTGTACAGGGTTGCTCACCTCGTTCGCCTCTCTGGCTTCTCCCTGAAGAAACACAACTAGCTGGGTCACAAGCTGGTTATTCTGGGAATACACAGTCGTTTTGATAAGTATATCAACATTTGCAGAAGATGCTTAAAGAAGTATAGGACTCATTGGAATCAATTATGACTCGATGTAAGTTTGTTTTTTCTCTCTTTAATATACGAAAGGAAAGTTGTAGTTATATAATAACATCTATTTACCTATTCATAGTCTGACTGTATGCGTCGTTGTTTGACTCTTTTTTGAATATGTAACATTTGGAACGAATAAAAAATTATTGGAAAAAAAGTTGTAGTTATAAGACCGTTTACATCGTTAACATCCAGTTTATATAACGTCGAAATTGAATTGGTTATTATTTTGGCACGGGATTGTCGGAATAATTATTGTTATGAAGTTATGAATAATTACAATGTTAACTACCTCGTGTATAATGACTTTGTAATGTTTATGAAACTGATTTAGTCTATGATGTTCCAGAGATGTACATACACATCTACATATTAGTTTTGTATCCTGTGTTGGAAAAGGTTTGGTGATGTTTAAACTGTGCTTGATATTTTCAGAAAAGGTTTGGTGATGTTTAAACAGTGCTTGATATTTTCAGAAGAAACAAGAGAGGATATCACTGAAAGAAGAAATAAGATACTAACATATTTGAGAGACAAAATGTCTAAAATAAGTGAGTATTGAATTCCTATGATTTGCATAATGAGCTGTATGGGTCGTAGTCGTGTAACTGCTTACATATGCTTCATAGTTCTTATCTATTGCTACCTAGGTATGCGGCCTGTAAACTGATTAAAGTTGCTTTAAATAATTGATAAACAAATATACGTTATAAACATTATTGGATCTATTTGAGACTTAGCTGAATGTTTTGTAATTCCTGATTAATCAACCAGTTGGATTTTCACGTAGATTTGATGATAAACATCATGCCAATCAACAACAAGGATGTTTAAGCGGTCATGGTTTTTAAAAATATCTTTTAAACATCTGTTTCAGTATTCCGCAAAAGTAGAGTTTTGTCCTTTCTTTGATACATGATCATTTGGATTTTAACACTTTAACACAAATAGTTAAAATTGATTAAACACGCACACCAAATGTCATTTTAACAGCATTTTAAAAGTCAGTTATAACCTGGAAATGAGCTAGTTGCCTGATAGATCACTTGGACGTATGGGTGTCAGGTCAACCGTGTCAATACGCTCGAAGGATCATTGCGGGCTGCAGGACAAATTAACCGTGACGCAGTAGTTATATTTGTGATCTTAAATATTCAGGTTCCGATTTGACAAAGGTCATTTGCTATATTCATCCAGGGACCTTATATAGATGTCCCTGATTCATCGATGTCGTGTTTATTCCATGGCATAATTTGTCAGTGTTTTCTTATATTTCACAGCGCCGCCCTTACCTTTTATTAAAGCAATATACCTATATCATATGTTTGACTATCAATTCTATAGTAAACATAATATAATGGCTGCCATTTTTTCAAACTACCATATTTTATCACCCTGTTTTCTTCATGAATGCCTATGTCATACTAAACTAACCAAAAGAAAGTAACACTCGCTTGTTTTCGATTAATTCAATATTTTATAAGAAATGAGATGAGATTTGATTATGGCACGATACAATAACACCTGTCGACGCTAGTTTGAATGACTTAATTGGTGACTGGTTACTTTTTTAATTAAAATATCTTTTTTTTAAATAGACAGATAGAATAGAAATGAAATTAACACCAATATGACCATACCATGTTTTAAATGTTGTAAATGTGTGCAGAACGAGGCACATTTATTGTTTTTCACATAGAGTATGTTGTATATGTTGATGAACAGTTGTGTTTTTATTTAAGTTAATTTTGGGGAATTGTAAAATTAAAAAAAAAACACGAAGAAATATTCTTTGACTGATTTAATTATTTTGACTAATTTCCAACACTATTCATTTTTTTAATACGACGTCGAAAACTCGAGAAATTTGACATTGAAAATTATATATGATAATACAACTGAGTGTTATACTTTCTTTCATATGTTTACGAGACGAGCACCTCAACTTCTGCCAAAATGTGTGTATCTATTGTAAGTATATCCCATAACGAGATAACGAGTGTATATTCACGTACCCATCGTCTTCAGCTTCAGACATCCCGACGTCCTACTCGACGTACAACGGAGCCTACCTAGCAGCCTACAGACCCAGACCGTTCGGGGAGGGCGAGATCAGACTGGTCAGTATATCTGTGTGTACTTGATAGTCAGTGGCGGTTCTAGAGGGGGGAGGGGGGTGTCAAGTCTTTTAAAAATTGACATCTAAATGCAATTTATGTGTTTAAAATTTATGGACTCCCTGAGTGAATCTCAACACCATTTTACAATTCGTCCCCCCCCCCCCCCCCCCCCCCCCCCCCCCTCTTGAAACGTAAAAGATCCGTCTATGACAGTGCAATGTTTTTTATGATAATTTAGGAGTGAAATAAATACGATAAACAAGCTTTCTAACTGTCTTCATTGTGAAACACGTGATAGTTCGGATTATAGGATTTAGCGTTCTTCTGTTTATATAAAATGTTTGGTTATCTCAAACAGCTTGTGATTTAAATCACTAAGTCAAACATTTTCGTACCAGGGTTATCGATATCTTCAAACATGACTGGCACTCATCTTTACATGACAGTTCACGCTATGATGGTTATCGCAATTTTAAATCTGTACTAAAGCCAGTCGTATCTGTTTAACCTATAGAATACAAATCTTCGTAATACCTTCGCACGTTCTGGACTTGGCCTAAACCATTATCTACCGATCAAGGAAGATATTCACGTATACTACACAAAATAAAGGTTCTGTCCAGTGTGTAATACCGTAGACAATGAATTAAACTTTTTATATATTTATTTGTTGGTATAACATGTAAAGGCTACGGTGTTTTCCACAATGGTAACATTGGTTGCACTCAAATACAAATCTTACAAAATTGTATCCAATACCCTTCTGTAAAAATAAAACCATCCTCAGTGTTATATAAAATAACGTTATTTTCTCTCAACTCTCGTACTGAGAAGAGATTCGATGTAACACATGCTGCTTATATTTTACATATTTTCTATACTTTATCTTGTAAATGAGCTAACGTACAATACACGTACAAACTGACATCCATAACAAAAAAAGCTTTTTTTTATAATAGTGTATCGGTTTATTGAAACGCAATAGTCACAGGATAAGCAAGCGTCACATATATACACACACGATGTACCTGTGAAAGGAACACAGCCATGCTCACAGTATATGTAGTAGCAAATAATGTGTAAACTAAACATCGACGAATAACAGGTTAGAATTGATTACACCACGGAGTAGCGAAATCGGTGAATTCGACTACATCTTCCGGTAGAACTCGCCATTGACCAAATTTCCTTAATATAGAGTTGAAGCTTGCGGGATGGAGAAAATAACCACCCACAAACATAAAGGGAACAAACAGCATTACGTATCCTGTTTAGTGAGAAATTGTTAATAGCTGATAGGTTAATACAACACGAATTCTGTATATTTTGTATGTATTTGACTATATTGCAATGCGCGAAGACATACATAATGGATATATTTTTTATAAGCTCCCAAAAGCGAACCATCTTACCGTTACCCATCTCGAAGAGCTACCCATTCACGTTAAAGATATCAAATATAACATACGGGTAACTTTCTCTAATGACGACATTGGGTAAAGCTAGATGATATAGCTGTTGACGGTGAGGTCTTCAAAATCTACCTCCTAATTTTCTACACTCATCTCACCATGGCAACTATCTGTTTCAGAGTATACCTAATGGCGGCGATACGATGTTCCAGGAGCGACCCAGCAGTCACTTCCGGTTGGCTCTCTTCTCGTGTCTGTGCTGCTGTTTCCCGCCAGCTGGTATCACTGCGCTCGTCTACGCATGTCGGGTACATCTTCTTACATGCTATTCTCTAATCATTATTCTTACATGATATTCTCTGATCTTTGTTCTTACATGATATTCTTTTATCATTGTTCTTACACGCTATTCTCTGATCATTGTACTTATATGCTATTCTTTGATCATTGTTCTTACACGCTATTCTCTGATCATTGTACTTATATGCTATTCTTTGATCATTGTTCTTACACGCTATTCTCTGATCATTGTTCTTAAATGCTATTCTTTGATTAATGTTTGTATGCGCTATTCTCTGACCACTGTTCTTACACGCTGTTCTCTGATCATTGTTCTTACATGTTATTCTCTGATAATTGTTTGAACAGAGTTCCCGTTGCTTCTGCAAACGACAGTGTTGAAGACATTCTTATTCTCGCGTATAGTACCATAACTAAACTGTATTTCCTTGGATTACTGGGTTCCGTTCCATAACAGCGACCGCTTATAATCGCTCATTGATTGCTCAATGTAGCGCTCAAGTAGCGCTCAAGTAGCGTTCATTCTCTCCTGAACGACACGGTGCAAAATCTCAAAGTTCGCTCGCTTTGCTACGTAGCGCTACATTGAGCGATCGCGTTCAAGAGAGGTTTAAAAGTAATCTCTAATTGAGCGATTACTTTGAAACCTCTCTTGAACACGGCCCATATGTTCAGAGACAGTAGTTGCATTTGACGATAATATTCGTTCCGTGTGAAAACAATTACGTCTTATACAGAAAACAATCCGACTTTATCCGTCTATTTGGCCATGAGACCAATAGCACAGTGGTGGCAATGTGTATGATATGTTTTTTATGCGTTACTGAGTTGTACTGGGGCTGTAAGTTTATGCTCTTGATACCATCATTATGTTGACGAAAGATGATGGTATGACGATGTAGAACTGAACATAATGGCGTTTACATCCTGTAGTTTTTAAGTTTTACGGTTTTTTTATTATATTTTTTAACTGTTTTCCGTCCTCGTTTCACATATATATTTTATTTTCCATGCAGAGTCGATCAGCGAAGAAGCGTGGCGAGTGGGAACTGTCAGCAGCGCATGGTAAAAACGCCAAGGATCTCTCTATCGTCACCATATTCCTGGGAGTGTTTATGCTGCTACTTGCCGGCGTGTTGGGGGTCGTCTTCTACTTCACATACCTACACGTCCACGAACACGACCACGACCACGACCTCACCACGACCATGTCACCATAGTGAAGATAGTGCCTTGTTATTATTATATATGATACGATATACTCCCAGGAAAAAGAAACGTCGCCCATATTTTCAACAGAGTAAAAATCGAAATGGTATGATTCTTTTGGTTTTATGTTTGCTCAAACACACATTGAAATTGGTATTTCAAAATGTTGTGTGGACATCATGTTTGGCATTCTGGTTTAAAATTTATGAAATATGGAATTTAAGTCAATGAATGATTTTGTCGACATAACGTTCCTTCTTTAGACTTAAACTCATTGACGCATCTTCACTGTAGGACTTCATAAAACAAACAAAAAAGCCACATTTTACTCTCCTATCTGTTAAGGAAATTCAATGACAATTTTTTAAGGTAATGTTTCAACAAATTATTTTTTTTATGATTAGTTATCTTCTGGAGAAGTGCTGTAAGTTTGTTTGAATAGTATTTTTCGATGGTGGGCAAAATAACTTGTATTTTTGTTGGTGAAGTTTCTTTTTCTCGTGAGTTTATTAGATTTTACTGTAAATGTTTGTCTCATTGAATATATGAATTTTCTTATTTTTACATTATATTAACATACTATTATTTTGTAATAATTGACCTTGGATACCGAATCAAGTTTGTTGGCAACTGAGTGCATTTCAGTTGAACTTGCCGATTTGTGTTGCTCGTTTTACAAAATATTAACTCCCTGGTTACAACTGCCATTTTCTTCCGATACGCGAAATTGGGTTTTTCAAGCTGCTAAATATGTTGCACCAATTGGATATCACGGGTTAGGGGACGCAGGGTGGACTGATGTGGTTGCCTCTATGGATAAGAGATTACACTCCATGGATGGTCGGTCTATATTCAGCATCAAGTTATTGAAGGGCATTTACAAGTGGCATACGTAAGAGAAACGTCGTGTATGTTCACAATAAAGAAGTTGTTATCCAGAAAATTCTGTTGTCATATATTTCACATGCCATAGAAGGCCGGCAAAGCAAAGCATGGTAGACACCCTGTAGTTTCAGTGTTGGACGGGTGCACTAGATAAACCTGGGTGTTACTCGGGTCATGTCTCCACACACGTTCACCTCCTCTTACGTCCGGTGTGTTGTTGAGGGATCACAATGACATAATGCTCCACGTTGTAAATAGTGTTGTTTCTCGAGAGGTACTGACTGTTGCCAAAACTACCGTTTAATGATAGTAGACGCAGTATCGCGACGATAAAAGGGTGAAGGTAATGATTTCTTGAAACCGCGTGTAAATTTGAAAATCCATCTACCCCAGAGAAAAGACAAATTTGGGTTGGTAATGTTTAATGGGAGCTGTAACTAATGTGCATGCAAATGATAGTTTCGTGTAGTTTCGGTTTCTGCATATGTTTCAAAATGTTGTTCGGTTTTCAATGGAAACGAGCAAGTATATCATATATTTGACGATTGGGGACGGCAAGGCCTAGTGACATTACTTTAGAATAAATTAAACTATGAAAAACATTGAATGTCACTTTAACCTATATTAAATATGTGCAAAGGATTCCGAGTGGCTGCAAGAACATTTTGTTTTACAATCAACGTTTTTTTTCTCCAAAGTGAACTGTGGTCTAGTTTTCCAAGTCTGTCTCAGATGGTCTGGTGCACCTGAGATGTTAACATATCATATTTTACTTCTCTACATTGTCCCTCTCGTTATCCTCCTCGACGTTTTGATTGGTTAAAACAATTAAAGCGTGCTATCCGTGTTTGATGTTTTCCCGTTGGGAAACAGGAAGATAGGTGAAATGTGACAAAGGTTCGGTGAACGACGTGACTTTAAAACGTCTGTGTGGGTATATGTTTGGATTAAAGCGAGTTTGCTCGGATTTGCAAACTTGTGTAACTGGATCTCGTACAAAGCTCCTGCAAGCTAAAGAAGTCGTAAGCCGATGTTAATGTTTCGTACTTATGAGCTTATGAGTGCTGAGAGAGCTTCGAAAATCTGGAGTCTGTTTATTTTTACAAAGGGTCCTCTGAGCTACAGATACTGTCTCGGTTCACCCTACATTTATCTATTATCCTGATGTAGGTTTCATTACGCAGTTTGATATTCAATTTTATAAACAACATTGATAATACCGTTTATATAAGTTTGATAATACCGTTTAGTTATTAAACAATTTAAACCATAGTGTTTTGTATTATTTATATATATATGAAACTTTCTAAAACATCTGAATTCTATTATGAAGTGGACAGTTAATAGTTTGGACTACGTGTATATTTACTCCTTTACCGACGGATGTTAGGCGATGGTCTTGCTGTCCATTAGCATACATTGCTATTGGATACTAGTAATATTTGTACCAGCTTAAGTATGAAATTAACTGGTCCAGATCAGATTATATGAAAATATGGTTAACAGCAGATTTATTGTGGTTGTCATTATGGTGATTTTATGTCCGCTTCTTACAAATACTGTAATCATTAGACAACCCTTAGAGTCCTCTTAACGTCATATGAAACGGAGCATTCTCTGGAATACAGTTATTTTAACCGGAGGCCAAATCGTGCTCATTTTAATTTTTCTTGAGATTCAGATGTTTCAAGAAAACAAAAATCATATGTTTGTCAACAGAGAGAACATACTGTTGTACACATGTACCATAGCTAGACACAATATCTGGACACATGTTGTGTAAGAATGGAAAAAGTGAAGGAAATGCTGCAAGGATTAAATTAGCCAGTGATAGAGACTGGTACGAGTTAGCCTTGTGTAGGGTTGTTGACCATGAATGTTCCGACTGAGGTGCTTCGTATGAAAAGCTTCATTCCAACCTATAACATGGTGGATGCGGAGATGTGGAAGAATGTGATGCAAGGGTCCCATTTAGCTTAGATGGAACACGATACCTATAAACATCAGGGGTTATATTTGTGTCATTTTGGAGGTGATTCTTTTCTCAGGAAAACATCTTTTCAAGGTTATACAGAATATCCCTGTCCCTGAAATGAATCGTTAAATAACTCAATCTACAGTCATGAGTCTCTACTTCAATATAACCAGGGTAAGATAGACATGCTCTTTGTAGTGCCTGGGATGCACAAGCTTTTTGCTAAAGTTGGACAGTCCCACGCAATACTATTTCAGTGTTCACGGTTCATCACATTCTCTTCCCACAGAGGTAACTCCCTTCAGATTTCCGATCCTACCCTCTGTTGTTTTACGCTTGAAATCGGGGGGGGCAGAAAGGGAGTGTCCCGATTGGTTGAAATTGAATCTAGTTGTGACACGTCATAATAATAAAATAAACGTAAGACCAACGTTTTAATCAGTTTAATTCGTTTTCCTCAATATGCTATTGGATTTTATGAAAACTCTTGATCATAAACATGCTTATAAATAAAGAAGACCAAATCAGAGACGAATACCAAAAACAGTTCATTTGTGTTATTGACATAACATATGCTACATTAGCAAGACCCTTAAGGGTCAAATGCCTAGATCTTTGAAGTGACATGGTCGACTGGCCACTGTAAGATGAGTTTTCATTGGTTATGAAGCATGGATACAGTTTGAAATTCCGCATTCCACTTCTAGGGAATTTTGCTTCTGCTCTCGATTTCAAGCGATATAGAACAGAGGGTAGGATCGGAAATCTGAAGGGATTAACCTCTGTGGGAAGTGAAGGGGTTCATCAGCAAGGATACATGGACATTTATTTCATGATTTATAAACGATTTTGACAAATTTGTCATCTTTTCCTTCGCTAATATGACAGATGTAACTCTCTCCCTTTTTTGAAAATGTTAACATGGGGGAGCAGATGAGACTGTGGGCGGAAGGAAGGGTTCTCCTGATGGGTTCTGACGTCTTCAACAGGGTTTCGGGGTCGAAGGTCAAAGGAACCCTTGGGCCTTCGGTCCACAGGTGCTCCCTTTCCTTCATGTTTACATTTTCAACCAAAACCGAGAGACAGCACTAAATCTGTCATATAAAGCGAAGGAATAGATGACACGTTTCTCACCTGAAGTTCACAAGTTTGAATCATTTCGATTACATTTGTAAAACGCCTATAACCCATGTCCTCTGTCATATAGTGAACATGATAAATTTTTCAAAAATTCTGTGGTTTATGCTTTTCCAACATAATAAACCTTCGCATCAAGATAACTTGGACGCAACTTAAACATGGTTGTTTATTCATGTTAACCAAACATACATTACTTCCACATACATGAAAACATCTTAGATGTACAATATTAATTTACACATTTCATTTGCACCAATACATACCTGTAGCATAAGACTTCTTGCTGGACAACAAACGTCCTGGAATAACTTGCTTCTTACATTCAGGGATAGCAATAAATTCTAAACAAACAATTGAATAATTCAACAAAGGCATGTTTGAAGGTCCAGGGCGGAGATTATCAGAAGAAATCCTCCTAGGGCAAATCAAAACCGATGAAATCATCTGTTTGCTGAAACTTCTCATCCCTGTGTATCTACCAGGTTCTGGACTCATTCGTTTATCTAAGGCAAAATATTTCTGATTTCATTCCAGATTTCATTTTGCTAGGAATTTGTTTTAAATAAAGAGACTCAGTAACTTTAAGACCAAATTGTACTTTAATGTTTTTTATGAAGATGGAAAGTTACATTTTCCTTCAACACAAAGGCAGCATCCTAGGTCAGCAATAGCTCTTTATTCCAAATCCTCCAGTTATCACCCCTGAAACTTTTCATTATGAAAACCAGGGCTTAGATTTTCGAAGCTCTCTTAGTGCTAAGATTGTCGTAAGCCAATGTTAATGAATGGTACTTACGACGATCTTAGCACTAAGAGAGCTTCGTAAAACTAGGCTATGTTCTCTAATTACCCGCCCTTGATCTGTCTAAGCCAATCAAACTGTTATGCTGTTTAGTTAAGTTTACTTTGTACTTTCACAATCCTTTCCTTAATCACGCACAGAATACTTCAATAGGATTGATTTACATTCCGCAATACCAAGACACAACCATCTCTAACAAAGCATTTCACAGTCTCATTTGAAGTGACCATTTTCCGAGGAATAAAAGTTGCAAAAGGTTTCCTCTCCAAACAGTCTGATGACAGCCTGTGTGCTTGCATGTTCTGACTCAATTCATTTAGCCAATGACAAGGTCTGCTACAAAAGCTTTCGGTACGACAACGGGGGTATATAACTCCAGACAGCAACGCTTTCGTCTGTTTCCATATTTTCAGAATGTACGAATAATGCTGAATGTGTTCAAAATGGCGATCGTTTATAAACTATGATGTCACTGCCAGCTAGTGACTGGAATTTGTCTATACTAATCTGGTAGAGAACAAGCACCTGCCTATAAAGGTGTCATCAGACCTTGTGGAGAGGAATCTATTGAACCAGTAGGTATCCTGGTAGATGCACTATTTAGTATTTACCATATTTTTCATTGGTTTTGGATTTCCTAACGAGACTCAAGGGTGGGTAATTAGTGTACAAGTTCCTAATGAAAATTTCCTTGGGTCGTATGTGAAGAGAATCAGAACATTGAGCTATCGGTCATCGTGGACGTCAAGTGAGAAAATTCTTATGTCCTCTTTTTAAGTTCCATATGACTATTTAAGATCTCGTTATCGTAGGTTTTTTTAAAAATTTTCATGGTCCTATCTTTTTACCTTACAGATTTTACACAAGAGTGAGGGACAAACAAATAATAAATGCAAGATATTTGGTATGACTGATGAGAACATACAACTCTCCCTTTTTATAAATCAAGAACAAAATGCATATTTCCAACTGTACAGAACCAAGAACATTTCTTTAAGCTCATCATATCGATATACAGGTATAGGCACATTATATCTATCATCACGTTAATTCACTTATATGTCAGAAAGCTAATATTGTTAATCAAAGAGACAGTGAGTGAAAGAGTATGATTTTCCATGGGAAATAACTAAAAACCATCAGCTGATTTAAATGTCAACTTTTTTGTAAGACCAAATTACTGTAAGGGAAATTTTTTTTTCAAATGTTTAAGAAAAGATCACATAAAATTAACATTTAAACAACCAATGCTGAAAAATCACTCCTCAGTTGATTCTGATTAGGTTTGAAAGAATCAACAAATTGGGACATGCCTATATGATTATATCATACTCCTCTTTAAAGGATTGTGCAACGTTTATATATGCATGCACAGTTTTAAAGAAAGTATGAAAATAGCATAAAGTATGCACCGAGCTTGTCCGCGTAGCCTTCAGCCCACAAACTCAATGTATCTGCCATGCAAGGCGTAAGAATCACAATGTCACTGCAGCAGAACCTATCCACAGTGAAATGTTCCGTCACAGGACAGAGAAATTGTCTCAACTTGTCCTAACAGTTTCCTAGTTGGATTAACTCATTTTAAACACCGCTCGAAAAACACAGATCCTATATATCCGCCTCTCATTGATTTGGAAACATTTTGTTCGAAGAGTCGTCTATTTGTCTGAAGAACTTCTGCTGCTTCCTTGTTTAACGGATCTTCCGGGTTCGGTTCCTGAAAAGGTCAAAGTTGATAAGCATGAACATTCATGTCCTCAGCCCGTAGCATTTGAGAAGAACCTAATAATATTTGCATCATCAAATTGACATGAGAAATCTTCTGAAAAATCCTCACTATAGAAAGGAACAAGCTCATCACTTGTTCTGTATGGATGTCAACTTTCATAAAGACCCGTTGCAAGTTTTCGTTCAGAAATAAAGTAAGATCTTCCACATCAGGGTGGGGTATGATAAGCAAATGAAAACTGTTAAATATTGTATATTGTATTTAGCAATAGAAGTAGCACATCTGTGAGTAGATTCCTAAATATTATGACTAAACGTGTCTCCATGTGATATGTGAACTTCTGTGAACTGTTTTCAAGCACAGACAAAGATGAGCTTTTATGCGAGCAGAATTGTTGAAGTTTACTGGTGCTAAGTTACCTCCCTTTATTTTTATTGGACAGTTTGGGATATTGTATTTTTTTTATTACTGATATCTTATCCATAATTATATCAATGAATAAATATATATATCTATTTATATTTGCAAAATTTACATATATCCCTAACTATTTTTGTCCAGTATATCTCCAATTTACCAAGAACAAATACTGTAATCCATACACAATTGAGTCGATCATTAACTTACCAAGAACAAGTACTGTAATCCATACACAATGGAGTCGATTTTTAACTTACCAAGAACAAGTACTGTAATCCATATACAATAGAGTTGATTGTTAACACCGGCTTCCAGTCTTCTCTGAAAGTAAAGATCAAATTGAAATTAAACACGCAAAATTTTGAAAAATTACCACACCGTCAAGAGCTTTATTGTTTTTTCCTACACATTGGCATTGCCATTCCTTCAAGAGCTCAATTGTTTTCATCCCACACATCAACATTGCCATTCCTTCCACAACTCAATTGTTTTCATCCTACACATCGACACATATTTATCACAAGATGACGACCTCATAACAAGTTCTATTATGGTATAAACAAGTAATTGTCACAAACGTGACCATGTCCCCCGCCGCCATTAAGAAATGAGCTAAAAGGATGAACACATAGCTAATGTCAAGGTAACCCAAATCGACTAGTGTCTGCGTATTCCCCAAATGAAGACTGGTACCAAATTTGAAGCCTTATAGGTGCAGCGGTTCATGATATATCGTGCTAACAACATTTGACAAACAATCACCGTCTTGTAGTGACCTTGAAAATGAGGTCAAGGTCACGTAAATCGACTGGTGTCCGCGTATTCCCCAAATAAAGACTGTACCAAATTTGAAGACTCTAGGTGCAGCGGTTCATGAGATATCGCACTAACAAGAAAGGGGACGGATGTACGTACATACGGAGCTGAATTCTATATCCCCCGCTCCGCGGCGGCAAGGGACAACAAAGCGTGATGGATGGACATACAAAGATGGTAAGTGGATGTAATGATGAAATACCTGAGAATGTTGAGACACACGTTGCCCTCCAGATCTATGTTGGGATGATACACCATCGTCTCGCACTTCACCTTTGGGGGGTCATGTGGATAGCCAGGCCCTACTTTAAAACTAAATATAAACTTTCCTCCTCTGTAAAACCCCTGCAATAAAGAAACAATTGTTTCAAAGTTAACATATTAGATCACAAAAACATTTACAATCAAACTGATACCAATATTTGCCTTTTTATGACCAAATATCTTTTAAAGACAGGTTTTAATGTATTGTTTTCCATATTTCTAATCAGCAATTGGTTATCGGAAGTGATGTCTTCCGGCGTTAATATAAACCTCCGCCTTCTATTTATAATGGAAGAAGCCATCTTCCCACGGCAAGGTGAAAATGTATCAAGATCTCTCCATTTTTTACCTTGCCTTCAACCTAGGCAGAGGTGGTGAAACGAATAAGCGACACCTATTGTGATCACGAGTTACGTCCTTTACCATCTGCTAACATACAGCCAATGAAATTACTGTTTACATTCGGTACCAATTCAAAATAAGCGACGATCAACACAGACACAGAGGCAATACAAGCTGTCTTCTGATTGGCTTATCCGAGTAGCCTGCAGTACGTTAAAATTTTAGCACTGAAAATGCGAGGGTTGAGGTCAAGGATGGAAGGAGAAGATATGGAAATCTTTTCATTACGCATGTGACGTTGTGAAGATGGGAAGAAGCAGAAAACTGAAGCTATTTGTATGATTTGCAATCATGCCAGACTGTTTTACTGCTATAAATTGTTCAAAAACTACTGGGGTGATGTCACAATACACAAGTTTTCGTCTAATGTCGCTATTGACCTATTTTGTTCAATCGAAGAGTGTGATGTGGCAACCTACGAAACCACCTGTATATGCTCAGTGGCAGCTCAGTTATCCCTAATCAGTGTCCTGTCGTCATAACAACAGAGAATGGCAAGTTGTATATTTAAGCTATCCATCGGAGTCGTTTTGATGAAGCTTTGTATATTAAAAAGTTGCAAAACAAGTTGAAATAGGATCAGCAGGGTGTATGTAGCACCGGGTGTGATGTCACACAGCAGGATACACTTCAGTGACTGCAGCAGCCTTTTACAGTTTGTCCAGTGCAAATTAGATGTTTTCAAAAAAAGCTGTAAATGAGTAATTTATTGGGCGATTTTAAAAATTTAAAGTTGATTAATTGTCAAATTTAAATCTCTTTTAAATGAATCACGAAATTGGGCCATGGAGCAACATAGTCGGCCTTTAAATCCCTAAATATAAATATAAACAGAATATTCCTTGAGGAGGTATTAAAAGGATAAACACTGTTATCAGTGAAACCAGTCCCATCCTTTATATATATATATACTATATATTCAAAGTAAAACAATGAACATGATCTTCAAACTGGTTATAAAACCTTATGAACGGATCAAAGTAACAATGAATCAATGATTTACTTCGTCTGGTGAAATGATGAGTTTGAAGCTGAGTAAATCATCCGGATCCGGGAAATCAACTTGACAAGTTTTTGGCAGGTTTAGCTCGTGGATATCTGAAAACAATGAAAGATGAGTAACCAAATTTCAGATATATATATGTTTTTCACATATTAATGGAATGTCCTCAATATTAATTGAACCTGGATACCATGACATTTATAAGATACTACTTTCACATAAAACTTTTCTGTTGAGTAGAAGAAGGATATTGTAAACATAAAAACTTTTCTGTTGAGTAAAAGAAAGATGTTGTAAACATTGGATTGTATATTGGTACCAAAGTGAAGAATTCTTCAGCATAGACAAGAATTACAAAATGTTTGTTCATAAAAGACAAGTCATTCATTTATACAATGAATATTTTCATATCATGTTAATGGTACATCCATTGTGTTGTTGGGGGTCAAATATGGCAAACGTTATAAATGGTCTTATTTCATCGAGAAGTACCAACTGTTACCGAAGACTACCATTATAATGTTACTCGACTTAGTATATTGACGATATGAGGGTAAAAAATTTGATTTCTGATCGAAAACCGGACAATGCACAGCGTGTGGCGCGCGCCAATGAGTCAAACGTAATTTTGGAATATTATTTAAACCAGACAAAATACCATATTTGGGTTGATAATGTTCAATAGGTCATATAACTACTGTGCATGTAAATAGGACGTGCACTTTCGGTTTCTGCACATACATAATGATGTTACTCGATTTTAATTGGAAACTAGTAATTATGATATGTTTGCCGATTGGGGATGAATATGCAAGCTGAGTGAATTTGTTTGTATTGTAAACAGCACATATGATGTGTTGGAACGTATTAAAGTCAAATAAAATTTTATGAAACACAATGGATGCACCTTTAACATAGAGCTATCATTCTGGTTGGGATGACTTTGTTGTGTTTTTAAATTTACAATGTTCAGTGCTTTTTATTCCATTATCATTTTACATACTTATTGCTGCTACAGCATTGTGAGTCATTACTTGATGTAAACAGCATAAGATAATTCTTTATAATGTCATTTCTTTGACGGTGACAGTGCACTATGCAAATCTACTGTCAAAATTATGTGTTCTAGGAGATATCGCTTGTGTGAGATATCTCCTGTGGAACGGAGCTTTAGATGATAAATATAGCCTATATATTCTAAATGTTTTTACTTTGAGTTTTAAACATCCTGACAATACTATACTGGCTGGGACTGTCAAATGTTCCCCCTTTTAAATTGTTTATAAAATAGGATTTATTTTGGCAAGGACAATAAAGGGTGTCCACAAAAATAGCTATCAAAGACTTGATTACAAGTACTTTAATCTGAATCATAACGGTACCAAAATATATTTTGCGTTTCAAACGAGTCTATTATTAGATCACAACACACCTTTCTGAATTCTTAGTTGAGCAGCAGACGCTTTTTTGCCTCGCTCTGGTGTACTTTCACCATCTTTCTTTTGTTGTTTAAGTGAGAATAACTTAATCATGATTACGTAAATGCCCTATTTCTACACAAAGTGTACTAATATTATCCCCAGTGCACAGAAAATGACGGCGATCACTAATCTTCGGGAAACTTCAGTCTTCCGCCAGAGACACACAGACAGACAAACAGAGCTACCAAAAGTTCTCCGTACAAAGTGTTTAAAATATATTATAAATATGATTAAAATATAAAGACTTAAATTAGTTATCAGCAAATATGTCCTGGAAAATAATACATGTTTATTTTTATAATTCTTTGCGAAACTAATTTATATCAGCTCTGCATGTTAAACGGTGATCGGGCATATTTATCTCCCACAAGATTTAGTTCCAAATGTATGTGTTTGTAAGGTACACTATTAAAACTGGATATTAAACCACTAAGTGACATTTTGTTTTACAGTGTACAAATCAACCACTTATAATTAGGCTAAGGGAAAAAATAAATCCATAAGTGTAAATAATTGCATATTTTTCATAGGGGGCATATTTTCATATCACCGTCGCGTGCCGACCAACAAACACTTGTAGAGACGCATGTTTTCTGGTTTCTGAAACGAAACAGTGTCTGATATAATTTGTGAATGGTGGACGTGAGTATAATTTTAATTTTTAGTCTCATTACTTTATAATTGATAAATTCGCGACATTTCATCATACGATCTTAACTTCACATGTACAAATATGTCATCGCGTGATCTATGGGTCGATGTTTATTTCAATCAACTGGTGTCACTGTCATGATCGAGTGACGGGAGCCAAACTACTTGCACGCTGAGGTTATTGAAGTTCATAAAATTCATGATTTTGATAATTTTGTGAGAGAGATACTGATGGGAGTTTAGCTTCAATTTCTTAGTAAGGATCCCTCAACTTACCTATGGTAATGTTTCTGAAAAAATAATCAGAACATCAGGACATGATAATTCATTTGAAAATTGTGAAATTACAAACTTCATCTTAAAGGGAGGGTTCTGTCGCTGTATTTTTGTGGAAACGAAATTCAAGGGGACATTCCTGTTTACACATATGTTATATATTGATACATTATTGCATGGTTTAATAGGTAACTCGGTTAGACTGACTTTACCGGGCGCACATAAATCTTGTTAATTTCGTACTATCTTTTTAACCCTTGGGTTCAAGTTGAACTGTCTTCTTTAGCCCTTGGATCTCTTTCGACGATCTTATAGGGTTACTTTTTCTAGCGTAAGGGTTGGTAGTGCATTGCAGTTGATAATTACTAGCACCCGGTAATGTGTAGTACTCCCGGTAACTCCATAGAAATATTTTAAAACCATTACTTTGATGACTTTATTTTTGACAATTTGATAAAGACTACCACATATTCATTGAAAAAAATTAAAAATGAGAAGTGATGCCATTCGCTAATAGTTTTAAAAACTTTTGCTACAGCGTAACAGGGCAATGTTGACAATCTTATGACAAAATATCTGTTACTTTGTGGATATTCTAGCTATGTTATATGTTTCATTATTAAAAAGTTGTAAAATTAGTAAAAATACAGCTCGTTTCTTTTTCATAATGCAAACAATATGGCGGATGCTGCCGATCCATCACTTTAAAGTCCGAACTGAACGTCATTTTTAGATTTAATCAACAAATTGTAGTATGTAGATATAAACATGTTTTATGAATTATCATGCAGTCAATGCGTTATTTTATTGAAGATTCTAACACATTATAAAGTCCATTGTTATTCATAAGAAAATTTAATTAAAATGGCTATAGATCTCTATGTTTTAATTTTCTAGCTCAATACTTTTAGCTACCTAATGCAGCTGAAGAAATATTACGAAATATTATAAATTTGGGGGATGAACAAAACGGATAACGTGTAGGGTTGTGTAATTGGGGGTTGAGTACCCGGGTAGAACATTATACCCGTCCCAGCCTATTATGAATGATTCTTCTTTTGAATACACCTACATAGGGATGAAACAACTTTGACAAGAAAAAAATGTGTTTTCCTTAGACTTGGATCTGAACCAAACCGAAAATATACCAAACCTAGGGTTCTGAAGCGCAATTCATACTGAATGCTAAGCTCAAGCTTAACTGTAATCATTCATAATATTCCTGCTGAATCAGTGTTTTGTCTTGACTTTTATTGAATGGAATATTCCATATAAACCTATGAGGTATAAACACTGTATCTGAAGATTCAATGACCTCTATTAAATTTGGTTCTATTATATTGGATCACAGCTGATATGATGAAATAAACCCAGATGTTCTATAATGAACAACTGTTTAAGCCATGTTAGTGATGTTATGAGCTTGCCATGTGAATAGACTTGACTCTTCTACAACAGCTGTACTTTCATTGGCAATAAGTCAGGGATATCATTGGTGAACTCAAGGGAGGATTACCTGTAAATGTGACTGCAGGTACCAGCAGGTGTTTTTCTTCATCCTCTTGCTTATTTGGGGAGATAAATCTAGTATGTTTGATTTAATCCTAATTGGAAGGTGACTTAATGTTATCGGAAACAAAATACAAAGCATTAGTCTTCAATTAATACATTTATTTGGTATCATTAAAGTATTAATTAGTTTTCCAACAACACTAGATTTATCGCCATTCTTGCATTGTGATTTAATTAAATTATGAACTCTTTTTCCTTACAATTTGCACTTTGTAAAAGTCCAAATTTTGGGAATAGATGAAAGAATTAACATGACAATATCAGGACTTTAGTGTCCGCCCGTTTTTGGCTTCCCCTTCAGAATCACTGGATATTTAGTTCAGTAGCAAAATAAAAAAATATTTTCAATGAAAGTACAAATACACAGCAGTAGTATGCTAAAATCTTATTGAATTGTACATTGACTGGTTCAGGTTGACAAGTGGATTTTCATGAAGAAAATTTGTCATTGTTAACTTTAATGTAAATGATAAATAGCTAGTTATTAGTATTATAGGGTTTGAAATTAGCACTATTCCGGTAGCCCATGGCTAGTGAAAAAGAAGCTGGGCTTGTAGAGTGTAAAAACTGGTAGTCCGAAAGACTTGTTAAAATTTGAGGTGAATTGATCATGGAGATGTATTTGGCTAGCTGGAATAAGTCTGGACTAGTACTTTTAGAAATGCACTAGTCTGAATGGTTACTGCATTGAAAATGTTAATTTCGACCCCTGTGTTAATCTATTAATCGGATCAAACCACTGTGGTTCATGTTTATACTAAAAAATGATGTAAGATAAGTTAGATGTATGGAGGATCTAGGGAAACAAGATAGAAATGTACAATCAAGAATTAATGGGGTTATAGATTGAGACAGAAATACTTCATCGTCTTCGACGTCTTGGTTAGTGAAACTACAACAGTTAGATCGCTTGATCATTGTCGTGCTTCGCGGTGTGATGAATAAATGTGACTTGTTGACTGAGTCAACGTGTTTTCATTTTAGTAAACAATTATGAACTACACAAACACGGCGGTTTGCCTTTATATAAAGCTTTGTAAGGCGTGTTTGTTTAGTTTTTCTTTGATTTTCTTCAATCGGTCTTTTCAAGTGTCCAACAGATCATTATTATATGATTGCAGGTGAAATACCGGGATCTATCAATGAAAATAAACCTTGTTATCAGTCACTAGTGAAAATAACAATGGAACGTGTTATCAGTCACTAGTGACTGATATAACAATGACCTGACGTCATAAAACAATGCTCCGACGTCATGACACGTTCATGACGTCACATTGTTGCTGAATGACAGGCTCATTCTGGAGCCGACGTAACGTAAATGAAAGATTATTTCGGTGAATTTGCAAAGATTTGGTCATATAAATGATATAATAAATAGAAAATTTGTCTTTTCTTGACAAATACCACGTTTATCTCATCTCGTGAGGTAGAAAAGTTATATATTTTCACTCGTGGCTGCGCCACTCGTGAAAATATAACCTTTCTACCTCACTCGATGAGATAAACATGGTATTAGTCAAAAAAAAGCCAAATATCCTCTAAATATTAATGGTAGTGGCGTATTCAAGTATAATGAAATTTTAAAAATGTTGCAAGAGCAGGTACAATATCTAGATGGATTGTCTTTGTAACTACTTCTCACAGTTGAGTACACTTTACTTTTTATCTCATTGACCCTGGGCCTCTCTATATCGTCACCTTGTGTTCATCGCCACAGTGAGTTTAGTGTCTATAGTTGTGGGGTTGACCGATGTATACACTGTTATCAGGCCCCGAGAGGACGGTGAAGTACAAGTAGATATCAACTCCATCGTATGATGTGAGTGTGTGCCAGCTCATGGCAGGTAATCTTCCATCCAACATATGTGGACACGTTCATCTTGTACGACCTTATGTCTGCTGATAACCCATTCAAGGTTCTGTGCATCTGCCTAATATCCAGGTAGGTTTCTTACTGAGTGCCTTACTTTGCTTGTATCATTGCCTAATAAGGTTTTATTAGGTAGAGTGACTTACTATTGCATCAGGGTCAGAAAAATCGCGCTAGTCCAGTAGACCATGGCTAGTGAAAATGTTTCTGGGCTAGTAAAATGTTTTTGTTGAATCTAAAGATGGTAAGATCTCAGGGATCACCCTGGAGCAGAGTGTCAAAGGGAGAATAATCTCCCCTTTGCCTTACACAATGGGATTTTCAGATAAAGTAAAAGTAATGGGATATTTCTAAATAATAACAATCATTTTACATTTTTGCAATGGGATTTTCTCCCCTCGTCAGTATTTATTATGGGATATATATATCTTGGTACATCAATGAGTAAATATCCCCAAATCCCTGTTTAAAGTGATCCCTGAGATCTTGATGTACATGCATTTGGCTAGCTGAGAGGCCTTTGGATTTCTAATTTAGGAAATTACTTAGTCCAAATGGCCGCTAGTGCTTGTTGAATCATTGCATCATAAAGGCTTTTATAAAGTAGATTGACTTACTGTTGAATCATTGCATTCCAAGGCTTGTATAAGGTGCTTTGGTAGATTGACTTACTGTTGAATCATTGCATTACAAGGCTTCTATAAGGTGCTTTTGGTAGATTGACTTACTGATGAATCATTGCATTCCAAGGCTTCTATAAGGTGCTTTTGGTAGATTGACTTACTGTTGAATCATTGCATTACAAGGCTTGTATAAGGTGCTTTTGGTAGATTGACTTACTGTTGAATCATTGCATTACAAGGCTTGTATAAGGTGCTTTTGGTAGATTGACTTATTGTTGCATCATTGGTCATTGCTTTATTAGTTTTTCTGCCTGTCTGTATGTCAGTCTGTGTTAAAAATGTTCTGACATTTTAAAATGTAATTTATTTACCTCCTTATTTACCGTGGAAAGAGGTAAAGGCGTGGTTAGTCCTTGGAGGATGAAACATCAACAGTTTGAAGTATCAAACATAATTTTTTAGAGCTTGTCTTGCATTTTCTCATGTGTAAAAGTCATGTCTAAACCTCTTGATCAGGCCAAATTTTCTGATTCAACAAATTATGAAAATAAGAACAGATCGTTGTGGTTTTAAGTTACAGTCCTAGACTTTATCAGTTGTCAGAAGGTTAGAAAAAAGACAGTTCTTCTGGAAATAACACTTCTATTTGATTCTTAATATGAATATTTGATAGATGATAACACAAGGAAATGTCAGTGGTGTTATCTCTTGTACAGAGAGATGAAGTCACTTGTGTCGGGTATTTCAGGTCAGGTCGGGTTGGTTCAGATCATGATGAGAACTTTTGAACCTTGATTATTATCTATATTATATTTCTTTATTTCTTAATGTGTCTTTTTGACTTAGTATTGACATTCACAAAGGTTTTGGTTGACCCTGTGTCATAGGTTATGGGTCAGTCTGTCGGCTTTTAACGATTTTAATTTGTGCAAAACCATTCCTCGGTGTCAACTTACAGGAACCACAAATTTCTGTTCAAGGCAATTGACCAGAGGTATATTATTTAATAAGAGAGGGGAAGTTACGTCCTTAATTAGCAATCAACTTGGGGTCATCACTTGACCTTTATTACACTGGTGGCTCAAATGAATCAGGGCGGGATAGTGCAGCAGTGGTTAGTGCATTCGGCTTCAGATCAAGAGGTCCAGGGTTTGAATCCCGCCAGGGGCACGGCAACTTTGTCTGCAGTAGGGAAAGGTTCCAGCCGGTTCGCAGGTTCCACCGCAATACATAGCCACATGGCCTTGCAGGCTTTCTCCCTGCAATAATACTAGCAGCCATGATGATAAAAAGTGAAATGCTCTTGCGTTAAACCCGAACTCACCTCACCTCAAATGAATCACACAGCTTTTATTGGATTTAAACTGAAGAATGTAAAATAGATTTAAATTCTGTTGATGTTCTTTCAATGTTGTTCACATCTATTCTAAATTGAATTTCTTGTTATGTTGTATCAATAAAATAACAACACAACATTATTCTCCGTGCGTAAATGGTAATGAAAGCATGACTCTTGTTGCTAAATCCCTGCAATGTGACAGAATTGATTCTGTCTAGCAACAACCAAACATTGATTAGGATGGATGAATAAATCATGGAAAAAACAAAATGCATGAAATAAAGATAATCGTGAATCTTTGTTATGAAAACAAAGGGATAACGTGTGCAATGCATTGTGGGAAACCTGTTTATTCTTCCCTTGGATAGCTGGTGGTGACGCACTGCGTGCTAATGAATATTTCATTAATCTTTAATGTGCCTGTTGCACTTTCCTCTCTCTTCATGTATTTAATTAATTAATGTTTTAATACACAGGTTGTTGTGCGTTATAGAAATCATGGTCCGTGATATTTATATTTTTGAGCTGTGATAAGTTAAGATTAAATATGTAAGTGCAAATTAGCATGAGGATAAGTGATCCTTTTACAAAGTACACCATCCAGAACAATTCTCACTTAGTGGGTTGGCTGGCGGGGGGGGACGGGGTAGGTTGGGGGGGGGGGGGGTGATTTCAGTGTAGTGCCACTCATGGTTCATTAGTTCCAGCCATTGCTCGCAGGTTTCACCACAGTGCAAACCACATGGTGTTGCAGGATTTTTCCCTGTAATAATACAACCAGCCCTGATATAAGTGAAAATATACTCTTGAAAACAGTGTTAAACCCCAAATCACTTCACCTCACCTCACCTCACCTCACTTAATAGAAGGTTTGTATATCACATAATTTTCAAACGGCTATGTTTGAGTCCCTGTATAAATATCAGAGAAGGAATACATAGAATCCCTTGGTAGTTAATTGGCTGCAATACACAGGACAAAAAGCTGACTCCACTAACTGAGCCACTCAGTAATGCTTTTGCACTAAATATAATATTCAAGTCGGTATTAAATGGGATGATCTCAGATCATGCAGTGTGAAGACAATGAACTTTGCATTTGTGGTATTTGACTGCAATAGACTAACAAGGCAAACAGCTGATGTGTCTGATATAGACATTCAGTGTAACCCCAGAGAATACAGGCTATTTGTGTAACTCTCTGAATAGACAACTGTGAGCTTGTATCCAAGCTGAACAGACATCCCAAGATCATTGCATCACAACATGGAGTACATGTGGCAGTTAGTACGGGTTACTGGCTTACTTCTTTATTCAGCGCTCGGATTCTCTAAGAATAATTGTTTTGAAAATTAAACCAATCTCTTCAGGAATTAATATGTCATTTTTTAAACATTTTACATAGATTTAAACCTTTTTTAGCTTTTCAGCCCTGCATGGGCTTATGACATGGAAGGAATTTGTCCGGCGAATATCATTCTTAAAAATTATATTTCTACTTCTCCAGAACCACTGTACTGTATAAATTTTGCAAGAGGTACCTTGCACCAAGGGGATAAAATTTTATACATTTGGTCCTGACTGTGACCTCTCAAATATGGGATTAGGGCGGCCATTATTCCTGAAACCTGTGACCGGCTTCTTCTCCAAGACTGGTTGATGTAAGAAGCTGAAATTTTCAAAAACATCTTCGTTTCATTGAGACTACAGTTTGTTCATACAATTGGTAAATAGGAAGGGTATCAAACGATCCATGGGGCGGGATAGCGTAGTGGTTAGTGCGTTCGGCTTCGGATCAAGCAGTCTTCGGTCCTGCTGTCCTGCCATGGGCAACTTTCTGCTGTGGAGAACTGATTTGCTAGTTCCAGCCGAAATGCTCGCAGGTTTCACCTAAAGCATTGCAACCTTGGTGTTGCAGGCTTTCTCCCTGCAATAATGCTAGGAGCCGTGATATAAATTAAATACTCTCAAAGGCAGCGTTAAACCCTCACTCACCTCACCTCAAAACGAAATTTCATGTCTCTAGCATTAACATCAGGAGCAGTTATATTTAGACAACTTTCGCTCTGGTCAATTTTCTTCACTGACACTTGACAGTTATTGTGATCTTTATGGTCATGACAATGAATTGTGCTTTATCTGGAGAATTAATTATTGTAAACTACAACATCAAATGGTATACAATCTGATGAGCTACAGAGCCCATGGCTGACAATGTGAAAGTTGAAAGAATAGTTTTTGGTAGGTCAATAGGAGACCCCCCTCCCCCCTCTTTCAAATTTATTGGAGCCGTCACAGTGTCCGTAAGTCATGGACTTGCAGCAGATTTTTCCTTTTATCTACGGCACAGAGCCAGTTCTGTAAGTCCTACCATATTTGTAGTTTGGAGGTCAGTGACCTTGGACTTGCAGATTTTTTAACCCCTGATTTACATACGTTCCCTAAAGATGTGAGAGTCGATTAGCAGAGTTCTGATAGTGGTTTACTTCAGGAATCCAGGAGAGCTATTTTGGGTCAAGTTAGTTTATGTGAGATACAATTCCAAGTTTCAAATGGTGCCTATTCAAAGTACATGCACAAACTGGTGAGAACATGTTTATAAGAATGAGTATATTTATGTAGCACGCATATCCTCACCAAATTGTATTGCTGCCTTTTTCCTGGATAACAACATATGATGTTTATATATCAGCAACTCAGTAAAAAATGCACTGGATAACAACTTATGATGCTTGTATATCATCAACTCAGTAAAATATGCACTGGATAACAACTTATGATGCTTGTATATCAGCAACTCAGTAAAATATACACTGGATAACAACTTATGATGCTTGTGTATCAGCAACTCAGTAAAATATACACTGGATAATAACTTATGATGCTTATATATCAACAACTCAGTAAAATATACACTGGATAACAACTTATGATGCTTATATATCAACAACTCAGTAAAATATTCACTGGATAACAACTTATGATGCTTATATATCAACAACTCTGTAAAATATTCACTGGATAACAACTTATGATGCTTGTATATCAACAACTCAGTAAAATATACACTGGATAACAACTTATGATGCTTGTATATCAACAACTCAGTAAAATATTCACTGGATAACAACTTATGATGCTTATATATCAACAACTCAGTAAAATATTCACTGGATAACAACTTATGATGCTTGTATATCAACAACTCAGTAAAATATTCACTGGATAACAACTTATGATGCTTGTATATCAACAACTCAGTAAAATATTCACTGGATAACAACTTATGATGCTTATATATCAACAACTCAGTAAAATATTCACTGGATAACAACTTATGATGCTTGTATATCAACAACTCAGTAAAATATACACTGGATAACAACTTATGATGCTTGTGTATCAGCAACTCGGTAAAATATACACTGGATAACAACTTATGATGCTTATATATCAACAACTCAGTAAAATATACACTGGATAACAACTTATGATGCTTGTATATCAACAACTCAGTAAAATATTCACTGGATAACAACTTATGATGCTTATATATCAACAACTCAGTAAAATATACACTGGATAACAACTTATGATGCTTGTATATCAACAACTCAGTAAAATATTCACTGGATAACAACTTATGATGTTTGTATATCAACAACTCAGTAAAATATTCACTGGATAACAACTTATGATGCTTGTATATCAACAACTCAGTAAAATATTCACTGGATAACAACTTATGATGCTTATATATCAACAACTCAGTAAAATATTCACTGGATAACAACTTATGATGCTTATATATCAACAACTCAGTAAAATATACACTGGATAACAACTTATGATGCTTATATATCAACAACTCAGTAAAATATTCACTGGATAACAACTTATGATGCTTGTATATCAACAACTCAGTAAAATATACACTGGATAACAACTTATGATGCTTGTGTATCAGCAACTCGGTAAAATATACACTGGATAACAACTTATGATGCTTATATATCAACAACTCAGTAAAATATACACTGGATAACAACTTATGATGCTTGTATATCAACAACTCAGTAAAATATTCACTGGATAACAACTTATGATGCTTATATATCAACAACTCAGTAAAATATACACTGGATAACAACTTATGATGCTTGTGTATCAGCAACTCAGTAAAATATACACTGGATAACAACTTATGATGCTTATATATCAACAACTCAGTAAAATATTCACTGGATAACAACTTATGATGTTTGTATATCAACAACTCAGTAAAATATTCACCGGATAACAACTTATGCTTATACGTAATCAACAACTCAATATAAATTGTATATGAAATAAAATGTACCTGAGTGAAAAATCAATAACTAGATAATTAAACAGTCAGTAAGCAAGTGCTATCACTGTATATTGAATACAGAACTCAGTGTGATAATGGAATATGGAATCATCAGCACCGTGTTGACAGCTGTTTATTGGTGGTGGTGACATATATGTACGAAGTCACTGATAATGTCAAGTGGATTTGTTACCAACATTTTGTTCACAATATAAAACTATTTGGTAGTGTCTTGTTGGGAGTTGTCGAAGCATCATCAAAGTATTAGTGAAACGGTTCATGTACTTTATGCACTGTCATGCTGGTCAAATACACCTGATGATTGAGTGAGCATACACTCCAAATGTTGATAATGTTGTAATTCTATACAATATAGAAGGTGTTATCATCCCGAAAATCTGTTTTTTTTCTTATGGATTCCCCTCAAATATGATATTTTGAAATTAGTAGATGGAAATCTTATAAGATTCAGCTCTATCTCTGTTGTTTTATGTAAATGTAACTTTGAAAATTTAATTTCATAAATATGTGCATATTTCACTGTATATATTTAATGTAATATATTGATTTAATGTCAGCTATTTCCGAAATGAGTATGATTTTAAGTATTCATGAGTCAGCAAAAATGTCAGAGGGTGTGAGGGGGGAAATTGTTAAAAATTGTCGTTAAATTTACATATAAATTTTAAATGTAGAGATATTAAGAGAAGATGGGCATCATTCCTCAGACTCGACTAGGTCTTGCTCTTCCCCGTTTTATACATTTGACGTTTTCCAGAAGTCGGATATTTGTTTGATGAAGTGAGGATGGGTATGTCCTAGATATGATATGTCATGTTTAATATTGTTGTCAGAAGCTTTGTAATTTATCCGGGATGGAACAGATTCATGTCAGTCACTCAATATGCTTGATAAAAAAACTGTGCTCGTATCACCCATAAAGAATGTTCTCATTCATCCTACCAGCTTCTAAACTGCCTCTCAAAGAAATGTGCAGGAACAGTTGGTTTTAGTGAGTTAATCATTTCAAATTTTCCTCTCACTGCTCACACCAGTGAATAACCACTTTATGTCTTGATTGACTCTATACTCTATATAAGAACTAAGAATAAGAATTTTATTTTTAGATGTTTCCATGGAAACAAAACATAACAAATTGTGTCTAGACTAGAACTCAGAAACTGTAAGACATATATAGCTCAGTGAAACTTGGTGTCTGGAACAATCATCATGTGTAGATGTCTTAGGGCTCTAACGATTCATCGATACCTACGACACAATCGTAGCTTGGGAAATCGTGACTATTGTATCGTGAGCTTCCTGTATCGTGTTACACTGAAAATAGATTACACTTACTTAAACATGAAAAGAAAAACTAAGTGAACACTATAAAACCAGCTAGTGTTGTGCAGTAACAGTAACTACAGTTAAAGCATGAAGCAATCTGATTCATAAATAACTGTTTTTAGAAAAAAAAACTGTTTTCGTCTTTGATTTTCGATCATCTCATTACTCAAAATTTCCACCATCTTGAAAATTTATACTTTAAACAATGTATCGTGATACATTCTGTATCGCCTGTTTGTATCGTGATACATATTGTATTGTGAGATTTCCCATGATACTCAGCCCAAGTATATGTGTTTTTTTTCCACCTTTTTCACACTTCTAATTTTAGCTCATCAGGCCGGAGAGGCCCGATGGGCTCATGGCATGGCATTTGGCCGGCCGTCCATCTGTAAACTTTCGACTATTTCGACTTTAGAGAGCTGAAATTTATGTGCAGACTCCTTTGCTGAAGGGGATTCTAAATTTTAGATTTTGAAACTCTGTGACCCTAAATAGGGTCACAAGGGTCACAACCTTTAAAAACAATTTTCATCTTCTTCTCCAGTTCCAAAAGGTCTAGAGAGCTGAAAATTTGTGTGCAGACTCCTTGGTCAATGGGGATTCTAAATTGTAGACTTTGTGACCCCGTGACCTGAAATAGGGTCACAGGGGTCACAACCTTAAAAACCTGTTTTCATCTTCAAATTCATCCATATTATGCTTGGCTGAAACTACTTGTAAACAGAACTGCATGTTACACAATGATCAAATGCAGGTGGTCAGTCAGCCTCAGTGTGAGAGCTGCTAAGATATCGAGGCATTGCAACATTCTCCCTCTCCCTCTTAAAAGGAGGGTTCTATTGGGGTATTTTTTGTGGAAACGAAATTCAAGAGGATATTCCTGTTTACACATATATGTTATTAATACACGATTAAAACACAGTCAAATTGAAAGATACTAAGTAATAGTTAGAACCTATGAAGAGAAATCTTCGTGATTAAGAAGGGGCGGAGCGGGCGGAGCGAGCGAGCCCCTTCTTAATCACGAAGATTTCTCTTCATAGGTTCTAACTGACTTAGAACTCCACCTACTTTTGATTGACAGGTTCAATGACGTCACTGTTTCCGTGAGTTCGTACGTAATCGTTTCATATGACGCGATGTCGCCAAGCTGTATGGACGTGTTTTTATGAACTCTCACTTTTCGAAAAACGTATTTGATCGTTACATTTGTTGTGGTAAAACTAGAGATAATCTTCCGTCTGTCTTTGAGGTGAGCTCATTTTCCTCTGTTCATTGTATTAGGAAATAGGTTATTTATAACCAGTAGAGACCGTTGTCTAAATCAAATTGTGGAATGTGCGAGTCATTAAAATTAACATTGTTGTTTCATAATTTAATGCAGATGGAAGTAAATATCTATTTAGTTATCAGTGCTTTGTGTTTAGATTACAGAAAAAAACCCAGAATATAATTATTTCATAATTTTATAATAAAATTGAAGGCGGCCTTTTTTGCTTTAGTTCGTTAAAAGACTGAACATTTTTGTTTGTAAAACGACTTTAACAACAACTCTAACTAACAAATGCATGCTGCATGCAAAATATTTCGAAACTCATTTGCCAGTATCTCTTTATACCGCCTGTGTAGCATTGTGTCGAGGCCGTGTTTACTTCGAGTCACGTGGGGCACATGTCAATAAAAAGTTGTAAAACATTGTTATCATTTGTTTTTGACCAATCAGGCACAGAGAGGGCGTGTCATGAAGAGCGTTTTAGCGTTGAGTTCTTAATCATTAAGAGTCTATTTTGTCAGGAAAATACGACCGTCTGATTGGCTGAGAAAGTAGGTTGAGTTCTAATGAAAGTAATATTTTGATGACTTTATATTTCACAAATTGATACAGGCAAGCGCACACTTGTTGAACAATAAAAAGGATGAGAACTGAAGCCATTCTTCGGCTCTGCAGGTGGGGAAAATTTCGCTACGGTCTAACATCATATTAATTAGTTTTATTATGTGTTATATGTTACTATGTGAATTTTCTATCATTGTATATGTTTAATTTTTTAGAAAGTGTAAAATTGGGTTAAATATAGCATGTTTTCATTTCACGTAATGCCAAGAATCCAATATGGCGGATGCTGCTGATAGATCCTGATAGAACTTTCCCTTTAAACTCTAGAGAAAAATCTGTTTTAATCTTCAACAAGAAACAATATGAACCCTGATGAGCTACAGAGCCCGTGACTCTATTTTTAGCCATTTCCAAGTAAAAACATCTTCATCTTGATTCATGATTGTTTAATCTAAAATTAAAAATGCTTTTCACAATTTCATTTCCAGAACAGATCTTGAAAACTGTTAGGCAGAGATTAATACATCTTGGGAAGTATATATTCTTGTGTAACATGAATTTATTGCTAGTCTAATGAGTGATTTAGGATTTATTCAAAGAATAAAGGTCCACAATCATTGTTCACAATATTTTCCCACTTGGCGAGGGATTTAGTCGACTGTGTCTACTCGTTATTCTATTGAATATTTGTCATGTTGTATGAGAAGTACAAGTACTCAAAGATTAATGCGGTCTACTGGCGTTATGTTCTGCATACTTAGCATGTATGTTCCTAATAAATATGTCAGTCACATTTTCGGTGCATGTTTACTGAGCAGTGTATGTGTCGCAGTCACATTTTAGTATCAAATGATTTTTGCAATCAAGTATGACCCTAGTTTAAAGGTAAGTACTATGTATGCTTGAAAGTCTTTAAGGATTTAGGATGGTTCAGATTTCAATAAGCTCCTCAGGACTTAGCTAGACTTGTCCTGTAACCTGACTGGATTTATTCGACTAATAGTGTAGAGAGTGAGTTGTCGGCCATTTGTGTCAACTGTAACCTGACTGGATTTATTCAACTAATAGTGTAGAGAGTGAGTTGTCAGCCATTTGTGTCAACTGAGATTCCTCTAGAAATTGTTTGCGACTGAACAGCTCCTCAGGAGGTGTAGCATAAACCTTTTTTACTTTACTTCTAGAGTCAGTAATGCCTTTTAAATAACCTATCATATTCACAAGATGTTTTTGTCATGAGGGGACTTGACTCCAAGAGTTTGGTAGAAGGGTTTTCTGTGAATCAAGTCCACTGCATTGTTATGGTTGGTTAGGATCCTATTAGCAACTATTTCGTCCCTCATCATATCTTTCCTTCAATGTTGTATAGATGTATGGGATGAGAATTGTCAGTGTTTTCACTGATATTAGTGTTTTCAAGGCTTAATTGTGACTGGATTTAGATCTGATAAGTTGATGCCTGCCTTTCAGCAGTTGGATGTGGCTCATGTCGTAGACAATTCTTAGTATCTGCTATTATAGCTCAGCTGATACATTCATTTAGAAGTTTAAATTTTAAAAATATTAGAACCGAGGAAAATTTTAGTGTTTTTCATCATTCTGCATTCCTCTCCGTGTGATTCTGACACAAACTACAGGTTTGTTTCTGGACAGGATACTTGCTATTTGTATGTGTATGTTTGCTTCAAAGCTAACTCTATCTACATCTAAATCTATCCACAGTTCAAATGTAAACTCTTTACATATGGAACGATGAATTGGTAACTTTCAGGTCATTAACAAATGAGTAATCTTGGTTTGGGTAGACGCTGACGACTGACATGTACAGAATGTTTTGTATTTGCAGTTTAAAGTGATAACTTCCTTCACACCTTCCGAACTTTTCTCATACTTCGTAAACTCTTGGTTGTTTCAGACAAGTACAAGAGCTGAGTTTATGAGTGTTCTCACAGCCAGAGTTTGGACGGCCAAGGGAGGTAACTGCAGTGAGGCCAAAGAGACAAGATGGCATCGGCGAGACAGGATATGGAGCACCTGAAGGTGCACCACATGACGGCCCACGACTGGGAGAATGAGAAGCGTAAATACAAACATTATCAGCTCACCGACGATGGAACCATGTCCTTCTTCTGGTAGGCGAAACACATCTACACCAATGACCCTCATCTTAGAAAAATTGAATTTAATATCTCTTCTAAATCAATCTCTTCATCGTGGTCATTAGAAGCATTCTAAGACACATTATCCACTCGCTGACAATGAAACCTTGTCTTTGTTCTTTTAGATAAAATATTCAACAAGTAAACTATTTTGTTCAATGTTTTACTCAATGCCCCCTCTTGAAACCGGCACTTTTAGCACATAATTTATCCAAGACTTGAAGTGTATGCACCGACCATATGACTAGTATATGGCGCTATTGGACCAGGCTCAACATATCAACTTCCTGGTTGAGTTATAACCAACTCTCAACGACCTAAAATAAACTAAAATTTAATGAATATGGTATTACGAATGTTTCAGGCGAGCACACACAGTGACGGTGTTGTTCATCTTCATCCTCGTCCTCTTCTATGTGGGGCTGTTTGAGGAGGTCGTGCCGAACAGAGACTACAATACCAAGAGGTATCTAAACACTTTCATTTCATAACCTTGCTACAAAGCAGGTAGGGGTTTTTGAAAGAACACAGTTCAAATAGTTATGGACTCCTTTTCTTAGAAAGTGGTTTGAAAATCTATTGGTGTGACAAATATTTCCATAAAGCCCTTGTTAAAACTGTATTCAGCACATCTCTGACAAAAATTTGTTAGCAAATGTTGTGATATCTGTAAATTGACAATTCACAATAGTTTTTACGAGTAACTCAACAGCCAAAGTATTGATATGGGCTCAGAAGGTTTCTCCCATTTAGAGACAGGTTCATATGTGTCATTGAAACCTGACAAAGTCATGTAAAATTAATATTGCGTTTCTAGTCCTTGAACACCTGTGGAAAATGGGCATAGGTGTAAGGAGTCATGGAAAAGTCATTGAAATTTTCTTGTGAAATTTCTGTTCATTTACTTATTTTCTCCTCTTGATTTAACTAAAAAATTATACAGAAAACAAAATTATCGATCAGCAGTTTTTTGAACTCATAACTTCGAGTAATACTTTTGGTTTATCATGGACAACACTTGAAGCATCCTTGAAAAACCATGGAAAAGTCATTTAACTTGTGTTGCTTTCAAGTGTATGAATTGAACCCTGTTGAAAAAAAACGAAGTATTATTTATTTTTTTCATATTTCAGAGGTTTAACAGCAGTGGTGCTAGCGTTTCTATTGTTTGGTGTGACGCAAACTCCTGATGGCCCCTTTATTAGGCCTCACCCAGGTAAGTAGAGTTGTCTCCCTTGAACGATTCTTTTCTCTTTACAAGTTACATTCTCTCATTTATCTTTGTTTTTAAAACATTTTAGTGCACATTTTATCATAAGATCATTTAGAACTTTGAGTTCATATAATTGAAAATAATAATATATATGATTTTACACAAAAGTTTATAGATAGTCCTTTATGTGACAAGTATTTGATTTATTGTTACTTAATACACATTTTAAGTGTAAAATATTGATCTCCTGTCTCACGCTCTGTATTAAGTCTCAGTAGAGAAATCTGAAATGTTGTGTAATGTCTTGTTCTGTAAATATCAGAAATAGATCCGTAGTCCTTACCCTACTGGGTCAAAACTTTGAACAAGTCTATGATGTAGTGTGATCAATTTAAAAGTTTTAATTTCTTTTCTTGTGCATCTGGGATACAAACGAAGGTCAAATATAGAATGATAATTCCTGACAACCTCAAGATAGCTTCATACTAGGTTTTCCATACAATTAAAAAGATAAAAGTTGCATTTACATATTCTAATTTATTCAGGGGCACTGTCATTTCTGAAAATTTTAGGAAAATGATCCTGAAAATAGCATCTCGCACACGAAAATTGATTCATAAGTTTTATAGTTCTGGACATAGGTTCCTAACTAAATGCTTGAAAATGTATTTTTCTTATGTATTCCACTTCTAACTTTCCCTTCAAAGACTTGGCTGGTAAGATTGTTGACCATACTCTGGTGATTTCGTTTTTAAACACATTTAATTCATAAAGAAGTGGATTGGTAAACAAGCTGCAATAGCTTATCTGAATACCGCTCCAGAATACAGAAGAAAAGAGATATGTCATGATGAATTTACATTACATAATACATTTACAAAAGCCGACAACAAGAAATGATGAACTCGTAATACATAATCAGATTACAATATTTGTTAAGGAACTTTTAACTCGCTTGATTTTGACAACATTGATGATATAATGTACTTTCTTTTGCAGCATTTTGGAGACTTGTCTTGTGCCTCAGCATAGCATATGAACTTGCCTTAGTATTTTTGTTATTCCAGGTTAGAAGTTTTATTATTTTCATAGATTGATGACAAGAAACAACCCTGTTGTTCTATTTTCCTTCTTAACGCTTTCTTGGTCTGGAAAATCTGTAAGAATCTGTAAATATGTATTTTCTTTAATCCGATTTCTTTGATGGCATGATATATCGTCTTAATACTTTACACATTTCATTTATTTCTATTCTTTTGCATGCAGATAGGTTTTATTACAACTTTCTCTTGTGCAAATTTTACTGTGAGATTTTAATTGTTAAAATGTATTTTACTGTTAATGTCATTTAATGTTTTATGAGTAACAATATTAAGTGAACTATTTATTGTATAAGCTGATGATAATTCTGTATGCAGAAACGGGATTTTCATCTGATCATTTGATTTTTGCCTTTTCTGGTGTTGCTGAGAGTATCTTCTGTCACATTTTCCGCTATGGACCTTGAAACTGTATGCATTTCCGTCCTTCATATAAAGTTCACTCACGCCATGCATGTGGTAAATGTAGTAAAGTGATGAAAAACGGTCATAATTAAATTTTCATTTTGCACCACAATTATCACTATTCATTTCAGAGCATCAACATTTAAAAAAAACAGTGCAATTTAATTGTCACTTAATGCACTTATTTGTCACAAATAAAAGTTTTTATGCCCCCTAATCAGAGATCCAAGGATATATTGTTTTTCAAAAGTCAGTCTAACATTCTGTCAGTTTGTCCGAAAAATATTAGACCTTGTGACCTTGACTTTGGCGTTGTAGGCATTTAAATAAAAATCCAATCTTGGTCATAATTTGGTTGTTTAGAGATAAGCATCTGATACTTCACATGTCCATCTTTTAGATGAGGTCTTAATTTTCTACTTTTTTACCTTGATTTTGGTGCGTGAATCATTTTTCAAAACTTTAACCTTGGCCATTTTGGCCCATAACTTTTGATTGGTGAAAGACCTTTCTCACTTGACGTGTGCATCTGTTGTGATCAGACCTTGACCATGACCTTGACCTCCGCACGTTGCATTTTCCCTAAACTTTGCATTGGTCAGTGATACACCTTCGATACCTAACATATTCATTCACGTGGGGTATTAGTAGTTGTCTTTGAAATAAGTCCAAACTATGCTCATCAGTGTTTCACCAACACTTCTTGTTTTCATTTTGATATTAATGTCTGGATCATTTGTTTTGTTTGTTGCAGACTGTTGGTGATGCCAGGCAGTTGATGAAACATTTTGATGAAGATTTAGGGAAAGCTCTACCTGAGAAAAATTATGGGGGAAATTGTTATTTTTATGATTCCAACCATACAGATCCATTTCATAATATGTGGGTAGGTAAATTGTGATCTTTAGCCCATTAGGCCTGAAAGGGCAAAAGGGCTTATTACATGGGCTGTCGTCCATAATCTCTATTTTCACATTTTCAACTTTTCCTCCAGAACCGCTACACCCCAAATCTGAAATATTTTGGGGAGGTACCTTGCACCTATCAACACCTACCCCATCAAATTTGGGGTTACCAGGCATTATTAATTATTAATTATGTTCATTTGGTATTGATCCCCCCTCAAATATGAGCAAGGCAACGAGTCCACGTACCTTAAATTCTTCAAATGACTTGTCCTCGAAAACCAGTAATGCTAGGAAGCTAAAATTTTGTGAACATTATTTTTGTTGCATGAACACCTAGATTTGTAAATTTCATTTCCATGCTCCCAAAAATAAAGGCATGGTAAGGGTGCAATTGAAAGTATGATTGATGTCAAATGTAATACTGATGGTCCAAATCATATCAACTTTCAATCAAGCCCAATTATAAGTCTGTAGCGCCATTGATAAATATGAGAGAGAAATTTGTTTTAAATATTAGGTCTGTACATGTGAAACCATTTACTTGAAATCTGAGCTGTATGTTATGCAAGATCAATCATGGTGGATTTTCCATTGATCTGTTGCCAGTGCCCAACTCGTTACTTATTCTACCGGTAAATTAATTGGGCAAACTAGAATTGCATGTTTGGTTGTGATTTATTGCATTTATATTATTATCCCGCGCCACAATGAAGTTGTCGTGGGATGGTCATAGAAATGACCATGTGCATCCATCTGTCTGTCCGTGCTGTCCGCCACAAATGGCTGCGATACTGCCGAAGCGGCATTAAACAATAACTCACTCACTCACTCTGTGCTGTCCTGGCCTAGCTCAATGAAACTTGGAATGTGGATCTGTCAAGATGTGCAGATGTGCCTTTTGGTTTTTTTTCGACTCGACGATTATTATCTTAGCCGTTTCCATGGAAACATACTTTAAAATTTCGTTTCTGAATCAGAACTAAAAAACTGGTAAGCCTAGCTCAATGAAACATGGTATGTGGATCTGTCATCATGTGTAAATGTGCCTTTTAGTGTTTTCAACTTCTTTGGAATTTTATTTTTAGCAGTTTCCATGGAAACATAACGTTTTACAAATTTCCAGACCAAAATATAAAAAAAGCATAAGCCCGAACTCTATGAAACTTGGTATGTGGAACAATTGTCATTTGTAGGTGTGGTTCTGGGGTTTTATTGCTGTCTTTGAACTTTCATTTTTCGCAGTTTCCATGCAATAACATCTTCATTTCATACTCAAAAAGCTTTTTGCAGTTTCCCTTCCAGAACAGATCTGTAAATCAAAGTCTGGGAAGTAGAAATATCTTGTGTAGCATAAATTTATTACTAATAAGTGAAAAGGAATTATCAAAGAATAAAGCTCCATAATGTCACTTAAATCTGTTTGATATATTCATCAGGTGAACTATGTATGTTTCTATATACTGTAAATGATATGTTCTTTTGGCCTGAGGCCTTTAAACTTCATGAATAAACACATTTGTTTCTAAAGCTCCATAATCATTGTTCAGTATGTTTTAAACTTTTCCCATTTGGCAAGGGACATAGTCGACTCTGTCTGCTTGTTTAATTAGATCTTCAACCTTCGGTAATAAATCATACATTGAGCCCTAATGAATTACAGAGCCTGTGATTCTATTTTCTAAATTCTAACCACAATAAGAAATGAAGTGAAACCAAAGCTGTTATTCTATAATGTTCTTCTGTATTGTGTTCAATTATTCATTTCCATATTGAATTAAAGAAGTAAGATTATCTTTTATCTTTGCAGGACAAACTGGATGGATTTGTTCCAACTCATTTCTTCGGCTGGTGGCTGAAGGTACACTTATTTCGTTTCTTTAAGATGCTGTAACACGTTCTGCTTACTGAAATAAAGTGCTCTCACAAAAAGGCAAATAAGTGTAACCAATGATTAAATAAATCTCCTGAATCAATAAAAAGAGTTCTAAAACGACTGTAGATGTTTCGGTTAAGCCATATGAGTCCATTTCTCATGGAGTGGCCATTTTAATGTGTACACATTAAAATGGCCCCTCGAAGGCAGTTCAAGTGATCTGACTGTTGTAGCGATAACTAAACACTCAAAGTAGAGTTTTATATACAGTACAATGATGGAATGCCGACCATCCTGCTGTCTGAACTCTCAAAATTGCATATGACCTTCAAATCAACTCACACTGATGGGTTTCTGAATATTTTCCCATTATGCATCACACTTTTTTTTGTAAATAAAGAAAAACATTTTCTATATATATGGCTTATCGGGTTATGTAATGAGATGTTTTACCCTCTAATGTAACAATACATTGTATAAACTTTAATAATGAAAGATAAATTAAACGTGCCACAATTCTTTTTTATATTGGCTTTCAAATAAGCCAAATTCTAAGCTTGTAGCACTATTTAACTCATTTAAGATAACATGGAGTGGTGGCAAATATGGTATTGTTACTATTATTCAGATGTTTTTAAACCTGAAAGCATTTAAAGAAGACATTTTCACAAGAGTTGATATTTGAGAGGAAATATATGAAGTTTCTAAAGTGAGTGCGGTTTCACTAATCACAACTTTGCCTCACGCTTTGGGTTATATTAAAGATTTGTTTTAGATAGTTTGTAATTTACCATGAAAGTTATTGAAATAGAAAGAGGTTAAACTTCACAAGTAAACTATTCTGTCAAAGTATCGGTACAGAGATGGGGAGAGTTTATTGAACCTAATCCATTTCTTCATTGAAGTTCTTTGTAGTCTCCTTTAGCAATCAGGGCTGGTAGTTTGAAAAATCAACCAATACTTTCAAGTATATTGACACATGCTTGCTGGCCACTTTTGCAACTGCCATGGCCCAATCTTGAAATAACCAGCAGATGGTTGACGGGCAGGCAGTGTGATATGCTATAAGTAATGTTTGCCCTGTTGTAGACGCTGATCCTGCGAGACTGGTGGCTATGCACGGTGCTCAGTGTGATGTTTGAGGTGCTGGAGTATACGCTGGAGCATCAATTGCCCAACTTCAGCGAGTGCTGGTGGGACCATGTAAGTATATGCTGGAGCATCAATTGCCCAACTTCAGCGAGTGCTGGTGGGACCATGTAAGTATACACTGGAGCATCAACTGCCCAACTTCAGCGAGTGCTGGTGGGACCATGTAAGTATACACTGGAGCATCAATTGCCCAACTTCAGCGAGTGCTGGTGGGACCATGTAAGTATATGCTGGAGCATCAATTGCCCAACTTCAGCGAGTGCTGGTGGGACCATGTAAGTATACACTGGAGCATCAACTGCCCAACTTCAGCGAGTGCTGGTGGGACCATGTAAGTATACACTGGAGCATCAATTGCCCAACTTCAGCGAGTGCTGGTGGGACCATGTAAGTATATGCTGGAGCATCAATTGCCCAACTTCAGCGAGTGCTGGTGGGACCATGTAAGTATATGCTGGAGCATCAAGTGCCCAACTTCAGCGAGTGCTGGTGGGACCATGTAAGTATATGCTGGAGCATCAATTGCCCAACTTCAGCGAGTGCTGGTGGGACCATGTAAGTATATGCTGGAGCATCAATTGCCCAACTTCAGCGAGTGCTGGTGGGACCATGTAAGTATATGCTGGAGCATCAATTGCCCAACTTCAGCGAGTGCTGGTGGGACCATGTAAGTATATGCTGGAGCATCAACTGCCCAACTTCAGCGAGTGCTGGTGGGACCATGTAAGTATACGCTGGAGCATCAATTGCCCAACTTCAGCGAGTGCTGGTGGGACCATGTAAGTATATGCTGGAGCATCAACTGCCCAACTTCAGCGAGTGCTGGTGGGACCATGTAAGTATATGCTGGAGCATCAATTGCCCAACTTCAGCGAGTGCTGGTGGGACCATGTAAGTATATGCTGGAGCATCAATTGCCCAACTTCAGCGAGTGCTGGTGGGACCATGTAAGTATATGCTGGAGCATCAATTGCCCAACTTCAGCGAGTGCTGGTGGGACCATGTAAGTATATGCTGGAGCATCAATTGCCCAACTTCAGCGAGTGCTGGTGGGACCATGTAAGTATACGCTGGAGCATCAACTGCCCAACTTCAGCGAGTGCTGGTGGGACCATGTAAGTATACGCTGGAGCATCAATTGCCCAACTTCAGCGAGTGCTGGTGGGACCATGTAAGTATACGCTGGAGCATCAACTACCCAACTTCAGCGAGTGCTGGTGGGACCATGTAAGTATATGCTGGAGCATCAATTGCCCAACTTCAGCGAGTGCTGGTGGGACCATGTAAGTATACGCTGGAGCATCAATTGCCCACTTCAGCGAGTGCTGGTGGGACCATGTAAGTATACGCTGGAGCATCAACTACCCAACTTCAGCGAGTGCTGGTGGGACCATGTAAGTATACGCTGGAGCATCAATTGCCCAACTTCAGCGAGTGCTGGTGGGACCATGTAAGTAGCAGCTGAGGTACCTCCTCTTGCAGAATCAGAATCAGAAATAAATTTGTAAAATGCAACCCCTGAAATGAGGCTTGTGGAATGTGACCCTGTGTGTAAGTCAGTTGACCGCTATCAGTTAAGTTCAGCAGTAATGGACACGGCTCGCCGCATGGGTTGGTTACCCGCTTCACTGCTGGATAAATTGAAAGTTTGAAGGGTGATTTCCTGCCCCACACTGAGACATGAGTTGAGAGACTTGTGGTGTTACCTTGGGCAAGTGACCTTTTTCAATATTTGCCTCTGTTCACCGAGCAGTACAAATGGGTACCTGGTAACATTGTGTTGGAGGTGACCTTCTAGCAACAGCTTGGGTTAGACCAGGGTAATAATGTCGGTAGCACCTTGAGCATGCACTAGTGGATGGAAAGGTGCGCCATATAAATACCCATTATTATTAAATGACTGTGTTATTCTGAAATGGTATATTTACGCCAAGATATTTTTGAAAATCCAACAATAAAGCAATTGTTATCCAGAAATCTTGTTTTCTCAAAATTTAATAAATATTTTGTTATCACTTGATTTTCCTATGTCTATCTGTCTTCACTGTTCAAATAAGTTAACCGTCCCCAGACATGACCATGACTTGAAACTAATGTGAGTGAAGTGTAGAAGAGAGTTTTGTTAAATTAAAGGGACACTGTGTCGTGGATAAAAATGAGACTCAAATTTATCTACCTATGCTGATTAACGTGTCAGAGACCCCCAATTTCAGACAATTTAAGTAATTGGTAATAAAAACTACTGTATGTAAACAGTGCAGTGAAGCATAACTTGTTGGCAGACACGTTAATCAACATTGATCGCATTTTTATCCTCAACGCAGTATCCCTTTAAGTCCAGAAGAAGAGAAGACAGTTCCTATTGCATGTACTTAAATGAAGAAAAGAGAAAATTTTATTGTTATAATGACTTCTTTATTCTTTGAAAGTGACATTTCAACATTGATTCTAATGTCGTTGTCAAGCAGATGATTATGACAACGACATTAGAAATTACGTCGAAAGTTGTGATTCCATTAAATTGTCTCCATTCTTCATCACCTCAACTTTTAAAATGTCAATCAAAGTAGTATTACTTTCATGTCAAGATTCAAGGAATCTGGTTAAACAATGTGAAGAAGCAGATTGATGTTGATGTTGATGTTGATGTTGCAGTGGATCATGGATGCCCTGGTGTGTAACGGGTTAGGCATCTACCTGGGGATGAAGACCCTGCGGTGGTTGTCCATGAAGCCGTACCACTGGCGGGGGATGTGGAACATTAGAACATACAGGTACAACAGATTGGCTACTTCATGAACATCTATAAACAAAGGCTATCCCCTTCTGGGTATTGTACCACTAACCAATCTTAGCCCTAACATCAATCTTAGCCAATAGTACCACTAACCAATCTTAGCCCTAACATCAATCTTAGCCAATAAAAGATAAAAGATGGACTTACGATTGATCTTAGGGTTGAGATTTGTTAGATGAACGGCCCTCCGGTTATGATTTGACGTGACACTAACTTCTCTTATCCACTCCATGTAATCATTTGGATTTTAAAGGAAGTCGGGGTACCATGACAATGGACAAGCAAGACGTTTGTAGTTAAATGATGCTCTTCTCTTCTTCAATACAAACCAGCCAAATTTACAAGTGTAATGCTTTATGTATGTATGTAATACTATGTATGTATGTGTGTTAAAAAAACAAAGGCTGAAAATGTTTTGGATTCCCGACTGGTTTCACACTATTCAGTGATCATCATGGGATCTTTATGACGTTGTCTTTCTATGACGTCTCTGAACAAAGGGCGCATAACTCAAACAATGCGTAATCTGTATATATATATACACACACACACAGACACATATATATATTGAATATATATATATATATATATGTACGTTATATGGATATGTCAGTTATGAGCCTGTCACAGTGTAAACATCAGCTGTCAATTCTATCCTCTATTCTCAGCGGCAAGCTGCGACGAGTTGCTGCCCAGTTCACCCCATACAGCTGGACGGACTTTGATTGGAAGCCTGCGTCCAGCCTCAAGCGTTGGTGTGCTATGTGTGGAGTCATCGCTATTGTGAGTAGTCCACTTCCTCTAGACAAATAGTGCATGCACTTCCATGTAGGGCAGGCAAGAAGTACAGCATGTCTGTGTCTGTGTCTATGTTTATGTCTGTGACTGTCTGTGTCTATGTCTGTGACTGTCTGTGTCTGTGTCTATGTTTATGTCTGTGACTGTCTGTGTCTATGTTTATGTCTATGACTGTCTGTGTCTATGTCTATGTCTGTGTCTCTGTCTGTCTGTATGTATGTCTGTGTCTCTGTATTTATGTCTGTGTCCTTGTGACTGTCTATGTGTCTGTCTCTGTATCTGTCTATGTGTCTGTGTCTATATCTGTGTCTATGTCTCTGTCTGTGTCTGTTTCTTTGTCTGTATTTATGTCTGTGTCTTTATCTATGTGTCTCTGTCTGTCTCTGTATCTATGTCTCTGTCTGTATGTATGTCTGTGTCTCTGTATGTATTTCTGTGTCTATGTATCTGTCTCTGTGTATCTGTCTCTATGTATCTGTCTCTTTGTATCTGTCTCTGTGTATCTGTCTCTGTGTATCTGTCTCTGTGTATCTGTCTCTGTGTATCTGTCTCTGTGTATCTGCCTCTGTGTATCTGCCTCTGTGTATCTGTCTCTGTGTATCTGTCTCTGTGTATCTGTCTCTATGTCTATGTGTATCTGTCTCTGTGTATCTGTCTCTGTGTATCTGTCTCTATGTATCTGTCTCTGTGTATCTGTCTCTGTGTATCTGTCTCTATGTATCTGTCTCTATGTATCTGTCTCTGTGTATATGTCTCTGTGTATCTGTCTCTGTCTGTATCTATGTCTGTATCTTTGTTTTTATGTCTGTGTCTGTATCTATATGTCTCTGTCTGTGTCTCTGTCTGTATCTATGTCTCTGTCTCTGTATGTATGTCTGTGTGACTGTCTATGTATCTGTCTATGTGTCTATGTCTGTGTCTGTGTCTGTCACTAGCATGATAAACTCTATATCTGGACAATTACCAAAAAATGAAATAATGTTTAGACATCTTCTCCATATTTTATGTGCGCTTCATTGACCTTGCGCAAAGTCTGTATTGAACGACACTTGTATATTGTACACATGCTGAAGAGAAATGAATAAAAACATTTGAAAAAAAATGAAAGTGTCAAGCTTAACAGGTTCCCCCTGTATATATACAGTTGTGTAAATAACTGCCAGTAAATCTCTGTTAATATCTGTGCTGATGAACCACCTGGTTATGATATTTATGAACATGTCTTCTTGTTGTTTGACAGTTTCTGCTAGCGGAGCTGAACACGTTCTATTTGAAGTTTGTGCTGTGGCTCCCCCCAGAACACTATCTGTGCCTTGGCCGACTTGTCTTCTTCCTCTTCATGGGCGCTGCAGCGATGCGCGAAGTATTTCAGTATTTAGATGATCCGTAAGTTTACATGCTTAAATTGATAGTGTAATTTTGGTGAGGGACATCTTTGTGTATAAGGGTTAAATGTTGTATGACTTGCATCACTGATACTATTGAAACAACTCCATCAATTATGTCTGTTGTCTTCAATATCTTCAATATTGAGGTTCAAAAATTGATTTGCTTCTTTGCGTATTTCTTTCAGGTAATATGCAATGAAGAAATTTAAGAGCAGTTTGTGCTGATTTTATAAGATAGAGAATGTAGATTAAAGGTGCTAGACTCATTCCAATAAGTATTTATATCATTATAACTTGATTCTCAATATGAGTACTTTAGTAACACACATAATGATCTCTTGCTATATTTGAAATAGGACAATTTGAATTGCCAAAGTGGTTGGATTGAGGAGTAACTAACGCCAGCTGTTATAATCAGAGTATAATTATTTATCCATGAGATGAGCCATAAAGTATAATGGTAACCTACATATATATAAGATTTTAACAAAGATTTTTACAGGGTCTTAGTAGTGAGCAGAAGTGTGTTCCAAGTCTAATAGAAAACAATAGTTATTACAAGCAAGATGGCAGAAGTCATTTATTTGACAGAAACTAGAGGACAGATGCATCATTAACATGTACCATAATAAAGAATTTTTTAGATATATTATCAATTATACAGAAAGACACTATTATCTCTATTTCTTATTGTGGTAGTAAGCATTGAAATAACACCAGACCAAAACTCACTCGTCCTTGTTGCAGCACGTGTAAGAAGTTTGGTCGTCAGTCGTGGATCATCGCCGCTATCATCACTACAGAGGCGCTCATCACCCTCAAGTTTGACTGGGATCTCGTCACGAAGCCGGTCCCACAGCCGATAGCCTCATTCTGGTTGGCCGGAATTGCTTGCCTCGTCAGCTGGACCTTCTGGAAGTTCTACATCAAACGAGACGTCAAAAACGACGTGCCGAAAATTGAAAGGGAGGAAAACGGTAATACTACAACTGTCAAATCAGCCCAGGAAGCGTCAAGTCAAGTTCGCTCTCGACCAAACAATGGAAATGTGTCTGGCAGTAAAGAAGGAACATAACTAGTTGCTTTGTAGAAAATGTTTTATATTTTTGGATAATTAGCCTGATAATTCTGGAATTCTGAAGGGGTACTGCTTTTATTGTTGACGTCATTCCTGCCTCATATAGTTCTGTTTGTCCTGGTTGGTTAATGTATATATTGTACAAGGAATTTGGAACATAACATTGTAAATGATTTAGATGTTATCCATTTCGTCTTGAAAATGTAGAGATTTTTAACATGATTATTGTGCGGACAGGTTCTAAATATTCATGAAAAAGAGTTCAGCTTGTTTGTTAGATCATTAGGTTTTCATATTGATTATGAATTGGAGTATACCGAGTCACATATAAACCATATTGAAAATGCATTAACATCTCAAACAAAGTGTAGAAACCAAAGCTGTGTTACAAGTTATCTGGTTTACTGTAAGCCTGTAACATTTTAGCTCATCACAACTGAAAGGCCAGATGGGCTTATGGCATTGGTAGTCCGGCGTCTGTTCAGCATTAGACATCTTCCAACAGTAAACATTTCATATTTTTAGCTCATCTAAAGTTTATTCATTTGGCCTTGATCCCCCGTCAAGTATGGCTGTGGCACCCTAAAATCTTTAAACAACTTCTCCTCAAGAACCAGTAATGCTAGAAAACTCAAATGTTTGGAATATGGTCTTTAATGGATGGAGACTCAGATTTGTAAAATCACTACCCTACTTCCAAAAATAAGGGCACTGAAGGGATGCAACTTGTGAACCCCTTTAATGACTATGATCAAATGTCCAATATGATACTGTTGGCCTCAATCATATCAGCTTTCAAACGAGCCCAATATCACGTCTGTAGCAACATTGTCCTGTAATTGGAGTTCAGGGTCTGCATTATATGTAATCACATTGTGTTGACCCCAGGATGGACTATGACCATTGCTTGGCTGGAAGTTCAGTACATGAGGCAGCTCTTTCACTTAGAGGCTGGTGTAGAAATTTCTGGTTATTTCAAGCTTCTGTGCTCCATTGGGTGAACTTCAAGCAAAAGGGGGCACACCTTTAAAATCTACCTTAGAGTCACCGTGAGTGCAAAGGTCTATCATATTTGTAATGAAATTGGATTAATGTGTGACCAATTTGGATTATACATTTTAATATTGGTAACTACTCAAACCTTATAATTTGGTCTGTTTATCTTTTACTTCGAGATAATGAATAACATAATACCTGATGAGCTTCAGAGCCAATGTCTCTATTTGGTGATTTGTTTTTTTGTGGGCAGCACAGGTCTTGGTAGGCCTCGTTAGTTGATAGCCATCCCCCGCTTTACTACTCGGTATACTCTCCCTTCAAGAAAGGAAACACGCACAACGGTTTCAGTTTATGAACCTTGTCAGTGTAAGATCATTACTTTATATACATATTCTATATTTACATTCTACCTACATTTGATACTAAGATGTACATATTTTTGTATTCTTATGAGATCTTTCAACACTATTTTTCAAATGGATATTTCATGTCATGGGTTTAAAATTGTATTCAGAATGCCAACAAAATGAGAATTCAATTAGAATCAAAACCCCTTCAAATCCACCAAAACTCTTGAAAAGAAGGGAATATTGCAAAGTGAAGTAGATACTTGACCGCTTAGGGTACATTTACGTCCACCGATTGTTGTGGAAGCTATTGTCAAAGGAGATTTTTAATTGTTGCATAATTTTGGTTGATGAAGAATATTGCTTTATTTCCATTTTATTGAATACGAATACTGATGAACAACATAGTTTGAATAGAGTGTTTGGACATTATGTTAAATAATTTAATTTATAATATTAAGAATATTACGGTATATTAAAAGTAATGTTCCCCAAGAATAGTTTGATTATTCTGTTCATGACACTTTTTATTTTCGGGTTAAAAATCTTTCAATTTTCAAATTTATAATTAATTGGAGGTTAAGATTTGTAAAACATTAGATTGAAATACAATGCACACTATTATAAAATCTGACATCATGGAATTTTTTATCTTCATTTAGGTTAAGTTTTTTATATGTTAGAATATGTTAATAAAAAAAATGTGTGCATTGTCTTTTCATGTATGGTACATATTTTAAAGAATGAAATCAATAATAGTTCATAACCTTCATACAAGAGTTATCTCCCCTACTTCCAGTCCCGTCAATACCCAGGTTGGTTACATTGCTAAAGCCAAATGTCTGTTTATATTTTTCAGTTTCTCTCCTCTTTTAAGCCAAAATGTTCATTTGAAATAATTATCATGATGTAGACCTGTTTTCAAATTATTTGTTTCTTCAAACTACATTATTATTTGAATGTTTGCTTGAATTGTTACAGTCATTGTGTAGGTTTATATAACATAGTTTTTCAATTAAACCCTCATGTCCTCTATATGTGAAATTTTATATATAAAGTTGCCTATTTTCATATAAATTATAATTTTTATGCTATATAATTGTATATAATGAATATATTTGCATGTGTTTTTATAACAGTTTCACTCTAGCTGCCATCTATTCGAGTCAAGGCGCTGTAGCGTGTTTCATTATGTGTTTGGTTTCCCATAAACAAAATACCTAAAATTAAGATAATTCTTTGCAGTTATATAAATACTTCAATCATCTGTACTTGGACCAATTTGTTTTAGCTTGATAGTAGTAAGGCCCTATCCTGCAGACCAGTTTCGTTGGCCGACCACCATGATGAAATGGTTACAAAATATGTAGAAAACAGCTCAGGACATAGTAAAACATGTTACAGAACCCTGTACTGCTCAGGACATAGTAAAACATGTTACAGAACCCTGTACTGCTCAGGACATAGTAAAACATGTTACAGAACCCTGTACTGCTCAGGACATAGTAAAACATGTTACAGCACCCTGTACTGCTCAGGACATAGTAAAACATGTTACAGCACCCTGTACTGCTCAGGACATAGTAAAACATGTTACAGCACCCTGTACTGCTCAGGACATAGTAAAACATGTTACAGCACCCTGTACTGCTCAGGACATAGTAAAACATGTTACAGCACCCTGTACTGCTCAGCTTGTACAGCTCGGATCTTCTACGTATCTGCTCAATGTCACCGATACGTATATTTGTACTGCTGCCTTGTGGTGATGTCACCTTTATTGTATGACATGTGGTGATGTCACTTCTATTATATAAAATGTGGTGATGTCACCCTTAATATGTAACGTGGTGATGTCATCTTTATTGTATGGCATGTGGAGAGGTCACCTTTATTGTATGACATGTGGTGATGTCACTTCTATTATATAACATTTGGAGATGTCACCTTTGTTGTATGACATGTGGAGATGTCACCTTTATTGTATAACATGCTGTGATGTCACCTTTATTGTATGACATGTGGTGATGTCACCTTTATCGTACGACATGTGGTGATGTCACTTCTATTGTATAACATGTGGTGATATCACTTCTATTATATCACATGTAGTGATGTCACTTTTATCGTATGACATGTGGTGATGTCACTTCTATTTTATAACATGAAGTGATGTCACCTTTATTGTATGACATGTGGTGATGTCACTTCTATTGTATAACATGTGGTGATGTCACTTCTATTTTATAACATGAAGTGATGTCACCTTTATTGTATAACATGTGGTGATGTCACTTCTATTGTATAACATGTGGTGATGTCACTTCTATTGTATAACATGTGGTGATGTCACTTCTATTTTATAACATGTAGTGATGTCACCTTTATTGTATGACATGTGGTGATGTCACTTCTATTGTATAACATGTGGTGATGTCACCTTTATTGTATGACATGTGGTGATGTCACTTCTATTGTATAACATGTGGTGATGTCACTTCTATTTTATAACATGAAGTGATGTCACCTTTATTGTATAACATGTGGTGATGTCACTTCTATTGTATAACATGTGGTGATGTCACTTCTATTGTATAACATGTGGTGATGTCACTTCTATTGTATGACATGTGGAGATGTCACCTTTATTGTATAACATGCTGTGATGTCACCTTTATTGTATGACATGTGGTGATGTCACCTTTATTGTATGACATGTGGTGATGTCACCTTTATTGAATGACATGTGAAGATGTCACGGTTGTCACCTGTGTTACATAACTTACCATATTTGCATAGTGGCTCTACTCTGTCCATGTATAATATCGATTTATCTTTCATCACAAGTTCAAGATTCAATTTTCAAATGTCCCATTTTTTCAGCATTTTCTATGGTAACAGAAACTTGTTTATTTTTAAAAAGACATACTTTATGATGATTTTGTGATGCATTGTCCCAGAGAAATGACCAGAGACGTTGATGGGTGACTGGATTATATTTATACTGAAGTAGATTGGGTCATATGATTTTTATTGCTCGTTAAGGAAACAGTATTAATTTGAATGTTTTGGTGAACAAACTGAAATATGTTAGTCAGGAAATATTACTGTCAGCTTGTGTGTCAGATTCATTGATTATCTTGAGACTTGTACAGGTGGCTTTAAACAAGTCTCTACATGTATAGTCTGGTAAGGCTTTCATTAGCTGTATATCCTGAAATTGTATACAGTTAATGGCTGAAGTACTCCCCAAATGGCATTAAACAATACTTCGCTGACTCAATGTGTGTACAAGGTAAGGGAGATAATCCAAGATAATCACTAGAGCTTATGTCCACATTTTATTTATAGATATTAGTTACATATTAATTGAATCATCAGCATAATGGCATGTGTGAGATGTATCTATTCATTCTTTGCTACGCGTTTACTGTGATTACTTCTAGTATTCCAGTGAAATCTGCTTGTCATCTGCTGACTGATGACTCACCTAGTAACCAATGAGTATTTGCCATAATATGTTATATTATTAAACATTCACATTACATACAGGGATGGGATGTTTTCACTAATCTAGTTGTCATGATGTCTTATGGCTTTGTGTACGTTTCCCTTTAGGCTTTGTCTTTTGGTAGACACATTTTGAGGGGAGATTGGAGTGTCTACGTGATAAAATATATTATTAAATATGATAAAACACTTTACCGAGGCTGTTTCTTTGGTAGATTTAGATTTCATGATTTGACAAGAATGATGCATGATTATTTATTTATTTAAAAGAGCATTGGTAATATGATTGTGAAAACTTTGCTGCAGCATGTAAAGATCAATTAATTGATTAGTTGTTTGTTATATTGGTGGAAGTTCTAATATTATATATTTTACATTTGTTAATGAGTAACCTCCCTTGAAAACTTCAGGTACCTTTTTGAGTTGATCAGGTTTATAAGGTCAGATTGGTAGGACCACCAACCGTCATCTGTTCCGTTTGACACATTTGACCTTTTCTCCTCTTTCTTCATTTTTAGAAATAAAAGCACTAGAATGCTGAAATCTTGGGCATGATCAATGCAAATTTAATGAAAGTCCTGCCAATAAGAGTACCTTAGTACATTTGTGATGCCCTCAGTATCTGGTATATCCTATACATGTCTTCAACCATAGATTATAAATCATGCAAAAAAAGAATGATCTTCAGAGCCAATGGTTCCTTTTCTAAGAAATTCATAATGTGATGTTTACATAAATGAATTTGAAATTTTTGCTTTTGCCTTTTGGAATAGCTCTTTACCTTTTACCTTAGCGTTGCCCATGTTTATATCACTTGGCATAAATACTGACCTCAGGGCGTTCCTGTACACGAAGATCGCTGGTGTTATATATACATATTTTCTAACATCTCATTTAGAATCTGTATTCAGTAAGCATTTAAATGCTGCTTTTCGGGTGACATTTACAATTATATATTATAATATTTGGGTGTCTGCCTCGTTTAAATCTAACATTTACTTAGATGAGTAAGATATACTCATTTGCAATATCTAAATTAGTGAATTAAAGAAGAAGAAAATGTAACATAGCTCAATAATCTGACTAACCATAGAGAAATATCATGGGGCCCAACATGCCGGAATATACTTTTTCATTAGACTTTGTGTTCAATCCAAAAGTAATGCATCTTGCTTCATGTTTCAATTTTCTATATTATAATTTGGTGCTGTTGTCTGGTACAAGGTCCTACTGCTAGGTACAGTTTAATTGAATTTTTACATAGTTATTCACACTATTTGGCAAGGAGCATTATTTAAAAGGTGGCATATCTTCATTGCTACTTCACACCATTTTGTAAGGAACATTATTTTAAATTTGGCATATCTTCATTACTACTTCACACACAATTTGATATGGAACATTATTTAAAAGGTGACATATCTTCACACCGTTTTTAAAGGACTTGAACAAAATTTTGATACCTGTTTTCTTTCAAATCACTAAGATTAATTTGTGATATATGGTTAGTTCAATAGACCTAAAAGAAAATTTGTTAATTCCTCTTATGCATAAGCTTGTGTTGACCTGCCTTGATCAACAAGTTAAAACTACATGCTTGTTGATGATTTTGTGCATGGTATTAAACAAAATAACCTAGCTATCATTTCAATTGTGAGTCTTTAAGCTTAGACAGTAAATCATAGTAACACTGATAAAATACAGAGGAAATATCATTGAAGAGGAACTTTGTGATTTCTTTGATGTCTGGTCCTCGAACAGGACATTTATTTGTTCAAAATGAATTTGTTTTCTTGTAGCTAGGTGAAGATATTTTATTGAAAGACTATGTATTGTTATCTCTTGTTTCCAGATGTATAGTGTGAGAATGTGTGGTGCACTTGTTACTGACGATGTCTTGGATTGGTTATGAAGAGAAGCTACTGTTTCTGTTAGGTTTTCTGTTTCTAAATTAAATCATGCTTTAATTTTCCAACGTGGTGATGTTTTCTTTTCCTGGTATGTCTGCATATCTTTACCAGCTAGTTTCAGACATTGTGAACTTTGTGGAGAATGAAGAACTATTTTATGGTTATAGAACTTCTTTATTCTATGTAGGCGATGTGTCGACATGTACTTCCTTGACAACGATATCTATGTGGAAAGTGCGCCTTCACAGAATAAAGAATGTGTATGTCTATAGGGTATAGTTCTGCATTCCTCCCCATCTCAACTTCTAGATTGCTTATCAAACACCATTCTCTTCACCCAGAGTTTTCTTCTTTCAGATTTTCAATAGTAAACTCTGTTCTTTTATGGCGAATTTCTCAGCTAGAAATGGAGAGTTTGTGAATCAATCTATATCCATCTTTCCTTTAAAGGGGCAGTAGCACATTTTTTTCAAATTTCTCTTTTATAATGATAGTTTATGTCAATTATGTTTACCATCTTATTAAGGGTAAACCATCTTATTACACAAACCAATTACCAGTAGTGTTAATAACGGTCTTGCGTATAAAGCAAAAATTGCATTGCGGCCATTTTATTGTGAACACATTTGATTATTTTGAATGACAAAAACGATTCCCATGGCTTTACACAACAATGTACACTCATTTTAAGCTTGATTTTGCGAAATGAGAAGGGCATTTTACTATTGGTGACATTATTTTTCAAATACATTTCATCTACTTATTTCAGCAAAAAAAAAGTGCTACTGCTCCTTTAACACAACTCATTTCTTAAAAACAAATACACGCGCCCTAAACTTCCATACGAGTGCCACAAAGTACAAACTCTATGGTGAAAAGAGTATGTTGTTGAAGACACACTGTCAAACTTTATCAATGGTGTTACTTAATCGACAAGTACTGGCTTTTGCTGGACATTTCCATTTTAGTATAAATCAGTTCAGTATAGTATCAAGATAAGGCTGGATATACGTGTTTTTGTCGAAAACCTGACGCACGTCATTAAGTCAAACATACTTTTGGAAATCTACTTTTAGCAGACACATTTGGACTGCCAGTGTTTTAGTTGCATGGTATATGTGTTATTTGGACGTGTCATTTCTCTGATACTGTATTCGGAAAAAGTTAATATCGAGTAATCCATTGAATGTAATTTTCTTGGGCAGGCTTTCGAGGAAATGCAGAGATATAGGTTGACAAGATTTATGAATTTTCCTTTCTCGGTTAACTTAACGGTGCAATACAGTCCTATAAATCCGATAGTCATTATTCAATCGGCAGGGAACAACACATACTTCCTGCTGACTAACTTAAAGTGTAAATGAAGAACGTTTGGGACAAAAATCAACAAGCAAAGCAAATGTATTTACAGTAAACTAGCTGATACGGGCATGATGCACAAGTGAGCCTAAAGTTGCTAACATTCAGCGAAGAACACAACTAATTCCTCTACCCGTTGCTATATTGGTAGGTAGATAGTGATACACCTCATGAGGAGTACAGTTAAAGAGTGAGTTGGGGTTTAACGCCGCTTTCAAGAGTATTTCACTTATATCGCGGCTGCTAGTATTATGGCAGGGAGAAAGCCTGCAACGCCATGTGGATATGCACTGCGGTGAAACCTGCGAGCAGTGGCTGGAACTAGCGCACCATGGGTGGTACTACACTGAAATTCATTGTAGCATTGCACCCAAACCTTACTGAGTGTAGAACAGTTCTCTACTGCAGACAAAGTTGCCATGCCCCTGGCGGGATTCGAAACCCGGACCTCTTGATCCGAAGCCGAGCGCTAACCATTGGCTATCCCACCCCCACAGTTAAAGAGGAACATATCGGAAAATTGCCCAAAATCTATCTCCGTGAAATATATACACTTAATTTTTCACAGATTTGTTTTACCCAAAATAAGCCGAGAAATTGCGCTAATTAGTAAAGGTGTTTTCCAGTCTAAATATAGATAAAGTCTATTAATTTCAAGCGCAATGCATTGTGGTCTAACTCACACACTGTATACAAAGACACGAAAGAAAAATAATGTTTATGAGCAATGAAAGAAATCGAAATATATAATTTTTGGCGGTTATTTATTTACCATTTAATTTAATTATGTATTTTCTACAGATATTGGAATAAATGTTTTACCCATCTAGGTATTTTGCTTGAATTTTATAATCAATGAGCATATATTTGTCATAATTTGCTGGTCTTAGCTCAAAAAACGTAATTAAACAGGCAATAAGTTGTATGTTCTCAGGACATTTAGAATCGATGTTTATAAACCAATCGTCACATTCACTAATGTGTGACAAAGGTGGCCCAACTTCCAACAGAAGCACGTGCAGCACGTGGGTTGCTTTGGCGACTTTTGCTAGAGACGTTTATGCAATAAAAGCAATTCTGTTTATATGACGTCAGATACCCTTGGTAAAATATTTCTCTAGCGATTGACGTTACAAGTATATTTTCCACAAGTAATTTTCTATTTGAAACACTAACATCCTTGATGGCTCTTTAACTCCCATGCATACAAATTGTACTTAAGCATAATACATAATTACAACAAAAAAACATAATTAAATACAAAGCTGTATAAAGAATCGTGATATTTGAAATCAAAGAAATAACTGTTCGCTTGAACATAACCCTCAAACTTCCCCCAGTAAGCTAATACACAGAAACATTGTATAAAGACGCTTAAACATTATACACATGCTCAAAGGAATAAGAGAACTCTAAAAGCAATGCGCATGGATCCATTCAGAGTCTCCCGATTAGGGCTGGGCCGAGGCATGAAGTCTCTTACCCGGATATTAACCAAGTAGTCGGGTCAATATATGAAAAAAACACCCTCAACCCCCAACAAATTATTCGCTTATAAATCAGGAGAGTTATCCATTAGCCAGAAACAGGGTCAAATAACATGTATACCCAAAAAGAATAAACCGAAACAGTTTTTTAAAAATTGGAGACCGATATCCCTACTAACTGTATCTTATAAAACAGCATCAGCAACAATTGCCAATAGAATAAAGAAGGTACTTCCGAAAATAATAAACGAAGATCAACGAGGTTTTATGGCAAATAGATATATCGGAGAATGGACGAGACAGATTTATGACATCATGGAATATGCAGAGTGTTTGGAAATACCAGGTTTACTCCTGCTCATAGATTTTGAAAAAGCGTTTGATTCAGTAGACTGGACATTTATACGAAAGGTTCTTGATTTTTTCAATTTTGGCCCTGCTATTAAAAACTGGATGGGTACCTTTTATAAAAAAAAAATATCAACTCTAGTGTTCTTGTAAATGGTTTCTCATCGGATTTCTTCGAAATTACCCGCGGGTGTAGACAAGGAGATCCACTTTCGCCATATTTATTTATTTTATGTGCTGAAATTCTAAGCATCATGATCCGTAATAATAAAAAGATAATAGGAATTAAAATAGGTGACAGTGAGTACTTCGTAACTCAATTCGCAGACGATACTTCTTTGACACTGGATGGATCCGAAACGTGTCTACAAGCGACACTAACCCAATACCAAAGGAAACTTTGCACCCATCTTCTTGTCTTAATAAATCACATACTAGGCAACGATTGGATTTGGGTTTGTAATAATTATTCAATTTTACATTCGATGTATGAAAATATTCATTTCAAAAGTTTATTTAAATAAAAAGTTTGGACGCATCAACAGACGAGGGGTATCAAAATGTGTTTGATCAATTCGTCTGTGATTCGGTGGTGGTCTCGTACTCGGTGGTCTTTGCTAATGGGTAATTTCAACGGACTTTTACCATCAGAAACTGTTTCAGTAGTGCGTTAGTCGCTTAACACGTGTGTCTTGTCAAAATTAAAAGTTTAATTTTTAATATTTTTTAAATTTCATTTTTTGTAAAAAAATTAAAAACTTCTGAAAAAAATATTTGACTGATGACAATACGCCATTACTTTTCAGTTTGAGTGTACGATGTCCAAAATGTGAAATATTTGTAATTGAAAAACATACATATTATAAAATCAACTGAGATGCAAAGTTTCTTTTGGTATTGGGTGTACAAACATGAATTCAATACGCCTCTTTCTCGGGACTAAAAATAAATGCAAGTAAAACTCAAGTTATCTGGATAGGTTCCTTAAAGAATTCAAAAAGAAATTGTGCAAAGAATACAAATTAGACTGGTCTAAAACAGAATTTACAATCCTTGGCATAACATTCACACATAACTTGGCAGAAATGGTAGAGAGAAATTATAAAGATAAACTAAAACAAATAAAGATTGTCATGAACCAATGGCTGGGAAGAGATCTTAATCCACTTGATAGGACGACCGTTTTAAAAAGCCTTATCCTGCCTAAATTAAACCAGATATTTACAATACTTCCAAATTCTAGTGAAAACATAATGAAGGACATTGAAAGACTTTGTTTTGCCTTTATTTTGAAAGGGAAACCAGATAAAATTAAACGTAAAATAATAACTAGTAATTATAATGAAGGTGGGTTTAGAGCACCCGATATAAGAAATAGAATTTTTTCTCAGAAAATAAGTTGGGTCAAACGACTCTTCAATTCGGACAACTGTTCTAAATTGAAGAAACTGTTTCATAAAAAACATATCCCCAGCACTTAGTAACTTTTATCAATACAGCGCAGAAGAAGTGATGAAGCATGTTTGTAATCCAAGAACAAACGATTTTTGGAAAGACGTTTTAAAAGCATGGGGAAGTTTCATTACCAAAAAGGGGAAAATTGTAAAGACGCAAGCTGATGTCCTGTCTCAGCCGATATGGAATAATGATAATATCAGAATTAACAATAAGGTGATGCATTATAAGCAAATGTCAAAATCAGGTATCTATCTGATAAATGATATAATCGATAGTGATGGTAACTTTTATAACTACACATAATTAGTTAACAGGTACAAATGTAAGACACATTTTCTTGAACATGCTGGTATCATTAATGCAATAAAATCATATTTAGTAAAGTCAAACATTAGGATAGAGAACAAACTAGATATGCCACTAATACCTTATTTTATTGAAAATATTACTACCAAGAAAAAAGGTTGTCGAATATTTTATGATATATTACAAGAAACAGAAATCACGGGGGTTAGGTACAAATACAGAATGGAATGGGAACGAGGTTTGGAATGTCCAATCAACGAAACTGAATGGAAAAATATAAACCAATTGCCTTTTATGTCAAATCTAAGTTCAAAAACAAAATGGTTTCAATATTCAATTCTACATAGAATACTCCCGACAAATGATCTCCTGGATAAGATGAAAATCAAAGATGACAATAAATGTAGCTTCTGTGAGGACGAAATAGAGACCATAAGTCATCTTTTCTTCGATTGCCCTACTGTCAAAAATATTTGGAATAAAGTTAAGGAATGGATAGAGACAAACACACAAGCAAACATAAATCTCTAAAAAGGAACATTTGCCTTGGATATCCTGAATATAGAAAGAAAGTATTGGATATGATCATCACAACTGTTAAGTACACATTATTCAAAACAAAGCAAAATGGACTGAAACCAAACATAACCTACATCAAGAATGACATCAAGTAAGCTTACAATATTGACAAATATAACGCATACTCAACTTGCAACTATGCTAAATTCATTCTGGTCAACGTGATTAATGTTAAACAAATTCATGTTGATATTCCTTTGTTTCACTTAAACTGAAAACTAGACAACTTAGAACTAATGACGATGAGTAAATTGTTATACTCATCTATGTTACCAGCTTCTGCCAAAGTGTTTGTATGCTTTTCGTTGCAAACTAATTTGTATATGTAATGTGTATGTACATGTAACACAAAAAGAAATACATAAAAAAATTGAAAAAATAAAGTTAAATACAAAGCTACATAAAGAAGAATCGTGATATTTGAAATCAAAGAAATAACTGTTCGCTTGAACATGCCCCTCAAACGTTCCCCCAGTAAGCTGACACGCAGAAACATTGTATAAAGACTCTTATACATTATACACATGCTCAAAGGAATAAGAGAACTCTAAAAGCAGTGTGCATGGATCCATTCAGTGATTCTCACGATCACGGCTGGGCCGAGGCATGAACTCTCCTACCCAGATATTCACCAAGTTGCCAGCATAAAGGCTATTTCTCTCTCCCATTCAAAGAATTGATCTTTCACACACCCCAATCCTTTGTGTCAATTTTGTATCGACTCTATATAACCGATTGGTAGGGAATATCCTGCCTACAAGTGACATACCCAGAGTCACTTACAAGTGCGTAACGTCGGAAAATTGCTCAATTATGTAAGTAAAATTTACTTTATCGACGATGAAACTTTTTGAGTAAAATATTAATATGTATTACAATATAACATAATACAAAACTTAATGTAAAAGATATAATAAAGTGTATTGGTACTTCAACAAAGGCTGAAGGATAGGTTAACTTGTTCTCTTCCAACACTCAGGACATTAGAAGTGTCAACTGATAGAGCACTAGATATTCACCCTCGTCCCAATCACAACCAACCCGATTGTCCATCTATTATCTTCACTTCTTACCTTTTGTAACAAAAAGTATCATATATAGAGATTATTACCCGAGGAAGTGTGACTTTTACGAAACGAGTGTGAATTTTTGTATTGCCCGAGCGAGAGCGAGTTTCGTAATAGTCATATGGCACACTTTCGAGTGTACTACTTTCTTTATTACCCATTCTGTTCCGTTTCATTCACGTAAAAATAGACAGGAAACACTATATCTAAATGTTCCTTAAGGTGATGATTTAAAAATTGATAAGCTACATTAATACAAAGTTCAGTATGATTTGACTTATATTGGAAGATAGATGTTGTTTAATAATCTTGTATTTGTCACCTTCAGTGCATAACATTTAAAACATTTGGCTTATTAGAGAGAATGAATTATCTGTCTTCGATAACGAGAGCATTAATTGCTCATCTTATCAGCCGGCGTCTACTCGAGACCCGGCGTCTATTTCTTTCGCACACTGTCATCTATCAGTTTGTACATGATCCTAAATCATACAACACATACGTGAGCGTAGGTACCGATCCTTAATCATACAACACATACGTGATCATAGGTACCGTATTTCCTCGAGTAGACACCAGGACTCAAAACCATGCTGGATGATAAGATTTGCCAAGTTTTAAATAAATACAATTTATATATGATCATGCACGTATGCCTCTTAAAGGGAGGGTGCGAAACGAAATTTGAGAGGATATTCCCGTTTACACATATATGTTATTAATACATGATTAAAACACATTCCAATTGAAATATATCAATGAAGGGACTACTTTGACAACTTTATATGTCACAACGTGATAAAGATAAGTAATTAAAATATATGCAAGTAATGCACACACAAAAGAAGACAGATGCTGCCCATCGATCGGTGATAGAATATATTTTTCATGTTCAAAAATGAAAAAATATTCACCAAAATAAACTCATTTTTAAGTTTGTTATGATTACATATCTATATGTTTGTAAGTCGGATGATTTATATTGCCAAACAATAGAAAATGATAGATAGCATAATATAGTTTAATGTATAACACACACAATTCTTCTTCATCCGAAATCTTGAAATAGTTTTAAAGTTTGACTAAAACCATTTGATTATTTATATGACAAGGTTCGTGAATGTTTATAGAACTAAAACTTTATAGGATGATATTTCTCCACAGTTATCAGTATAATGGTGGTCGAAGGTTTCTTCATTGTCTTGTCATCAATTTATCAATATCAATCGTTTGAACATTAACTGATTTAAGTCGTGTGAAAAGGAAATCAACGAATATACCTGAATAAAATTCAAAACATTAAAGGAGCTGTAGTACGATTTTCTAACTGAAATAAAGTGCTCTCATGAAAATATAAACAAGTGTTACCAATGGCTAAATAATACTCCTGAAGCAATAAAAAGAGTTCAGAAACGAATGTCCATTTAAGCCCTACGAGTACATTTCCCATCGAGCGGCCATTTTAATGTGTTCACATTCGCACCAGTTTCTTCGAATACGGATATAGCTATGGATATAGCTAATCGGGTCGTGTTAATGGCATGTTTTACCCATTAACGTACCAATATATTGTATAAACTTTAATAATAATTGACAAATTTGAGAAAACATAATATGCAAAACAACGTGCTACAGCGCCTTTAAGAAACAACCCTACTACAGGGAACGAATTCAATGGCATAGTTTCGACTTGGCGATGGGCCCGATCGTGTTGACACTATTGTCTATTGATATAGAAATCCACCCAATAACTTTGCACAACTACACAGAGAGTACAGCTTCCATTCACTGCATGCGCCCACACTGTCGCTATACATTCAATTCTAAAAGAAGTGTTGCATTACATGTTTAACCGGTCAATGGTATCGGAATTAGGCGAAGGAGAAACAGACCTACAGTCGAACATCCACATAACGACCAAGGGCTGGATTAGCGGCGATAGTTCTATTTATCTGTATCTATATTTGCAGGCATATGTCCTTAGGGATTAAGAACAGGAAGATTTTCTGGATAACAACTTCTTTAATGTGAAAATACACGACATTTCGGGGTACATACTCACTCCTTCATCAGATGGAATGTAAGGAAATAACAAAATATGGTACATTTATATAGCAACACAAAACAATGGTGAGGAAACTCAATCAGGGAGATTAACATGCATGAGAATGGTATACAATGGGGATTTGTAATACAAACATGATGAAGCATGAGAATGATGAGGATTTGCAATACAAACATGAATGGGAGTAAGTAGATAAACAAATTGTTTGGGATTGTTGCATATTTAATATTTAAAGGCTGTTGATGTTAAGTGTTATCAAAACACTGTCTTTGGAATTTAAAGTATTACAATTCATAATTATTTTCACATATTATGTAGAACTTATTGACTTTTTTTCATATTTTTTTTTATATACTTGGTAAATAGCATGTTTAATGTAAAAAGTTCTGTTAGGGTTTTATAAACCAAATGTGATAAGGATTTGCAGTTGACCTTTGTTTTTGTTCTTGTTAATTTAAATGTTGAAAACTGTCATGGCACTAACAATGGTGTATGATGAATTAAGTTTTCTTTTAATTTTAATACTTTGAGCTGACCATAAATTTGAACAGCCTTAGTTTATCATAAAGTCTACTCAGTCTTTAAACCATGACGAATCGTCAAGTCCCCGCAATACTTACACATGTGTCATTTGTTTTCAGTCTCTCTGACTTTGTTTATACACATCACCTACCATTGTTATTGATAAAGTTTATTACTGATAAAAACAGATCGTTATTGTTAATATATTATTCAAAAGAATTCTTCTAAGCCAATATAATTGTAGAAGAGATGCTTGGACTGATTTTCATTTTCTGATTTTATGATTTTTGAAATATTGATCAAGATATAAGAACTCAATTCAATTCTTTATTAACCTTTAGCATTACAGCGGTTACAAAGATACATTATGAGTTGATGCAGGTGAACATTTTCAGAAAACATACTCACTTACAATTGATTAGCAACTGATTTCTTAATGTACATGCTTTGTAAAGATATTTCCCAAGATTACATAACTGTTTTACATTATTAATACTTAATAACTGGACAAGTTTAAAAACAGATGGGTTATTACAATAATATGGCTTTATAAATTTCCCCCGAAGATCAGTATACATTGGACATTTCAAAATAAAATGAAATTCATCTTCAATTTCACTTTTACATAAAACACATTTCCTATCATATACAATAACATTTTGATATCTACCCGTTTCAATTGACAACGAATGAGAGCACAGTCTAAACTTCGATAAATATATTTTATACAGTGCTGGGATAGGTTTCTGTAAATAATATTGTAATACATGACTTGTAATAACGTTTTTATAGATTACACATTTCGAAGAGCTTTGTAATTGGCCATTAATGAACTGAATAGCGTTATCTATAAGTCTTTGTTTAATTACAGGCAAGAAATGGGATGGTAACTCCTGTTTATACCAAATGTCATTAAAACCTAAAGAAAAAAGTATATGTTTAACATTATAAGCCCAATTATGTACATTCCGGTTTTCAGCTTCATCAAATAAATAATCATAACAACCACGCAAAATACAGTTTTCTGTCTTAAGTAATTTACACCAATATTTAACAATACCAAACTGTCTTTTACAACTTAATGGATAACGGCCTAATTCAGAATAAATCATTGCATTATTTGTACATTTTTTAACTCCTAATAACCGTTTACAAAAATCTAAATGTACCCGTTCAACATTAACACCCTTATTATTACCCCATATCCTAATAGTGATCGAACCAAAAGTAAGCAAACTGACAATCATCATTCAGACATCATGTCCTCCAAGTCTCTCCATTCTGACATTCGACTATAACAATACAAGTTTCTCCATTCTGACATTCGACTATAACAACACAAGTTTCTCTATCCTGCATTCGACTATAACAACACAAGTTTCTCTATCCTGCATTCGACTATAACAACACAAGTTTCTCTATCCTTGCATTCGACTATAACAACACAAGTTTCTCTATCCTGCATTCGACTATAACAACACAAGTTTCTCTATCCTTGCATTCTACTATAACAATACAACTCTCTATCCTTGCATTCGATTATAACAATATAAGTTTCTCTATCCTGCATTCGACTATAGCAATACAAGTTTCTCTATCCTGCATTCGACTATAGCAATACAAGTTTCTCTATCCTTGCATTCGACTATAACAATACAAGTTTCTCTATCCTTGCATTCGACTATAACAATACAAGTTTCTATATCCTTGCATTCGACTATAACAATACAAGTTTCTCTATCCTTGCATTCGACTATAACAATACAAGTTTCTCTATCCTTGCATTCTACTATAACAATACAACTCTCTATCCTTGCATTCGATTATAACAATATAAGTTTCTCTATCCTGCATTCGACTATAGCAATACAAGTTTCTCTATCCTGCATTCGACTATAGCAATACAAGTTTCTCTATCCTTGCATTCGACTATAACAATACAAGTTTCTCTATCCTTGCATTCGACTATAACAATACAAGTTTCTCTTTCATGCAATCGACTATAACAATACAAGTTTCTCTATCCTTGCATTCGACTATAACAATACAAGTTTCTATATCCTTGCATTCGACTATAACAATACAAGTTTCTCTATCCTTGCATTCGACTATAACAATACAAGTTTCTCTATCCTGCATTCGACTATAGCAATACAAGTTTCTTTATCCTTGCATTCGACTATAACAACACAAGTTTCTCTATCCTTGCATTCGACTATAACAATACAATTTTCCCTATCCTTGCATTCGACTATAGCAATACGAGTTTCTTTATCCTTGCATTCGACTATAACAATACAAGTTTCTCTATCCTTGCATTCTACTAAAACAATACAAGTTTCCCTATCCTTGCATTCGACTATAACAATACAAGTTTCTCTATCCTGCATTCGACTATAGCAATACAAGTTTCTCTATCCTTGCATTCGACTATAACAATACAAGTTTCTCTATCCTTGCATTCGACTATAACAATACAAGTTTCTCTTTCTTGCAATCGACTATAACAATACAAGTTTCTCTATCCTTGCATTCGACTATAACAATACAAGTTTCTATATCCTTGCATTCGACTATAACAATACAAGTTTCTCTATCCTTGCATTCGACTATAACAATACAAGTTTCTCTATCCTGCATTCGACTATAGCAATACAAGTTTCTCTATCCTTGCATTCGACTATAACAACACAAGTTTCTCTATCCTTGCATTCGACTATAACAATACAAGTTTCCCTATCCTTGCATTCGACTATAGCAATATAAGTTTCTCTATCCTTGCATTCGACTATAACAATACAAGTTTCTCTATCCTTGCATTCGACTATAACAATACAAGTTTCTCTATCCTTGCATTCGACTATAACAATACAAGTTTCTCTATCCTGCATTCGACTATAGCAATACAAGTTTCTCTATCCTTGCATTCGACTATAACAACACAAGTTTCTCTATCCTTGCATTCGACTATAACAATACAAGTTTCCCTATCCTTGCATTCGACTATAGCAATACAAGTTTCTCTATCCTTGCATTCGACTACAGCAATACAAGTTTCCCTATCCTTGCATTCGACTATAACAATATAAGTTTCTCTATCCTTGCATTCGACTATAACAATACAAGTTTCCCTATCCTTGCATTCGACTATAGCAATACAAGTTTCTCTATCCTTGCATTCGACTATAACAACACAAGTTTCTCTATCCTTGCATTCGACTATAACAATACAAGTTTCTCTATCCTGCTTTCGACTATAGCAATACAAGTTTCTCTATCCTTGCATTCGACTATAACAATACAAGTTTCTCTATCCTTGCATTCTACTAAAACAATACAAGTTTCCCTATCCTTGCATTCGACTATAACAATACAAGTTTCTCTATCCTTGCATTCGACTATAACAATACAAGTTTCCCTATCCTTGCATTCGACTATAGCAATACAAGTTTCTCTATCCTTGCATTCGACTATAACAATACAAGTTTCTCTATCCTGCTTTCGACTATAGCAATACAAGTTTCTCTATCCTTGCATTCGACTATAACAATACAAGTTTCTCTATCCTTGCATTCTACTAAAACAATACAAGTTTCCCTATCCTTGCATTCGACTATAACAATACAAGTTTCTCTATCCTTGCATTCGACTATAACAATACAAGTTTCCCTATCCTTGCATTCGACTATAGCAATACAAGTTTCTCTATCCTTGCATTCGACTATAACAACACAAGTTTCTCTATCCTTGCATTCGACTATAACAATACAAGTTTCTCTATCCTGCTTTCGACTATAGCAATACAAGTTTCTCTATCCTTGCATTCGACTATAACAACACAAGTTTCTCTATCCTTGCATTCGACTATAACAATACAAGTTTCTCTATCCTTGCATTCGACTATAACAATACAAGTTTCTCTATCCTGCATTCGACTATAACAATACAAGTTTCTCTTTCTTGCAATCGACTATAACAATACAAGTTTCTCTATCCTTGCATTCGACTACAACAATACAAGTTTCTCTATCCTTGCATTCGACTACACCAATACAAGTTTCTCTATCCTGTATTCGATTATAACAACATAAGGAGGGGGTGTTATTCTTCAGTCACTCCTTATAGATACATGAAGTGCTGAAGGGAAAACCATCTCAGATAAGTTTCATGCATCTTTTTTATGAGCATTCTAGCAGCTGATTAGATGAAGGAGGACAAGTTCTATTGGCAGTCAAAATCTATGCAATAGAAAAGTTGACTATCCAAATAAAGTGTTCTGCTTTATCTAATCAGCTTCTAGAATGCCCATCAAAGTAATGATACATATAACCTATTTGAGACGTGGCAATTAGATCCACAGCATGTATGCAATAAAGAAGTCGACTATCCTTAGAACTTGTTCTGCTTATATGTATCATCGTTACTTTACAACTAGACATATATAAGTGAATTAAAACAATCTTGAAGGTATAACGTATATATCAACTTCCAAACCCAAGGCATAACTCTTGCCAGTCTGCATTACTGGCTGATTTAAGCCTTGCGGTATTTCCCTCGCTTTGTTGTACCTAGATAGTGAATCGCTGCATTAGAAATGCATAATGGGCTTGGATTTCTAAGCTCAGGTTTCTTAAGGAAATACTGCAAGGCCTAAATCAGTCAGTAATGGAGATTGGCAAGAGTTATGCCTTGCATTGGGAAGTTGCGTATATATACGAACGGGGTGAGCCTCAATATGTTTATTTCCACCAGAAATTTTGGCCGTGCTCTTAAACCTCATAAAAAGAAGAATTATCTTTTTACAGATGACTGCAATGATGACGTCATTGACGTTATGGCTGTTCATCAGCTGTTTCCTCTTCGCCTGTGTGTCAGCACAAAGTAAGTACCGTATTTCCTCAAACATACTGGTGCCGAAGAGAGTGCTTGAAAAGTAAAAAAATATTAATAATTTCATTCTTCCGGATGTTATACTGTTATGTTTATGTTTGTTTAAACAGACTGCTGGGGTGCTGAAATCGTTGGAGTTTTTATTCTCCAAAATATTTGTAGAATGATTCACATTTGAATAAAAAAAAACGTAATAAGGCAAAGTAATAAATAATGTTCTCGACATGAATTACCATCTTGGAACTTTGATTCATTGACACATCGTTAGTGAACGTCTTCATAAAACAAGCCAGCAATTCCTCCTATCATGCTTAGTTCAGGAGACTCCAAAACGACTATCTTTTAAAGGCACGCTTTCAGAAACATGAACACGTTTCATTAATTTCAGATTTAGTTTACCTTTTTCTGAAGACTCGATGTTGCAGTCTACTTAATTTATCACTGATGGATTAAAATGCCTCATGATTTTGTTGGGGACTTTTCTTTTGCCCGTGAGTTTATGTGTTGAAACCCAAAAAGGTGTATAAGAAACTTGAACTGCTCACGGCCACTGTCAATCTGAAGGCAGTTAAAGCTGTAGGTGTGTATATATGTGGAATCATTGTGTATTATGAAACAAATTTCAACTTCTTCTCAAGGACAACCGACTCCAAGTTTGAAACTTTCTACACATGTACACATAGCTTGGTCAATGGGGATGTTATGTCCTTTCCACCGTTAATAACTCCGCGACCAGTAGGAATTATAATTTGTAGATTTGTTGACGCTCTTATTACAATATGTTTCACATGTTAACTCAGGACTTTTGGTCACAGAGAAGAAATGAAGTTTTCAGCAAAGGGGTCAAGTCTCGTAAGTCACGTGTGCATATATAACTGCACGTGTTTGGTTCATATTTCAGATACACAGACACTGGATAACAGCGCCACTGCTCGAAGGGGGACTACTGTTATACTGCAGGTTACTATGAAAGGGCAGGTTTCACAGGTATAATATATAACGCATAATTTGGCCTTAACTCAACGTGACTTAAAACAAATAGCTATAGGCTATAACTTAACATATAGACGAATTTACGTCGTGGCTCACACTAAGAACTAACTGTAACACTTGGCTTAATATCACAAAAAACATGACATCCTAACTATTCTTCACTGGCTATGTGCTTCATTGTATTATGTATCTTTATTTGGGTACCTGACATACAGCGTCTCTAATATAGCGGGTAGATATATAGAATGTATCTCTCCTAACTGGGTACCTGATATACAGCATCTCTCACATAACGGGTAGATGTGTAGAATGTATATTTCTTAACTGGGTACCTGATATACAGCATCTCTCACATAACGGGTAGATGTATAGAATGTATCTCTCTTGACTGGGTACCTGATATACAGCATCTCTCACATAACGGGTAGATGTGTAGAATGTATCTCTCTTAACTGGGTACCTGATATACAGCATCTCTCACATAGCGGGTAGATGTATAGAATGTAGCTCTCTTGACTGGGTACTTGATATACAGCATCTCTCACATAGCGGGTAGATGTGTAGAATGTATCTCTCTTAACTGGGTACCTGATATACAGCATCTCTCACATAACGGGTAGATGTCTGGAATGTATCTCTCTTGACTGAGTACCTGATATACAGCATCTCTCACATAGCGGGTAGATATATATAATGTATCTCTCTTGACTGGGTACCTGATATACAGCATCTCTCACATACCGGGTAGATGTGTAGAATGTATCTCTCTTAACTGGGTACCTGATATACAGCGTCTCTCACATAGTGGGTAGATATTTAGAGGATATTTGGCTTTTCTTGACTAATACCATGTTTATCTCATCGAGTGAGGTAGAAAGGTTATATTTTCACGAGTGGCGCAGCCACGAGTGAAAATATATAACTTTTCTACCTCACGAGATGAGATAAACATGGTATTTGTCAAGAAAAGACAAATTTTCTATTTATTATATGACCAAATCTTTGCATATTCACCGAACTAGACTTGCATTTACGTTAAGTCGGCTCCAGAATGAACCTGTCGCCTCAGCAACAATGTGACGTCATGAACGTGTCATGACGTCGGAGCATTGTTTTATGACGTCAGGTCATTGTTATATCAGTCACTAGTGACTGATAACACGTTCCATTGTTATTTTCACTAGTGACTGATAACACGGTTTATTTTCATTGATAGATCCCGGTATTTCACCTGCAATCATATAATAAATAGAATGTATCTCTCTTGACTGGGTACCTGATGTACTTCGTCTCTCACATAGCGGGTAGATGTTTATCTCTTCCAATATGGTTATAGGTAAATAATAAATCGTTTGTTGCTCAACAGGGCACATGGTACACTAACCGTGGTCAAGTACCCAACAGAGACCGGACAATCTACTCTGTTGTTGGACTGAACCACCGCTTGACCATCAGCAATGTCATTGACGCAGACGGAGGAGATTACTACTACTACGCAAATGCAGAATTCTTTAGTGGGAAACTGACCGTCACCGCCACAGGTGGGTCATCAGTTACACATAATTTTAAAATGGATCACAGGACTGTAAGACCCTTTCATATGTCCTGTGGCACAATTAAATACGTTGTTGAACATAAGTTTTAATAGTGTTTGGTATGTTGCTTATTCACATATATATATGTATCATGTATCTTCATATCATAAGCATATTAAAATGGCAGATGGGCTTATGGGATGGCCAGCAATGCAGCCTCCGTCCGTCGACCGTCGTCCGTTAATTTTTCGACTTCTCTACAACTCCCGTTTGGGGCAAGGAGCTAATGGTTGTACATTTGGTCTGAACTGGCAAAATCTATAAAACCTTAGAGGGACATATCTTGTTGGGGTCATATTATGTCAATCGTGACATGGTGTAATTTTATAGAGAAGTATTGACGTTTGCACAAATATATCATAGTAATTGCAAATTCATTCATTATTGTGACAATAGAAAAGTGAAAGAAGCGATTTATGATCAAACGTAAGAAAATGTGCCCCGACTGGATCGCCTCAGTTGGTCAACATAAGATTAATTATAACAGACAAAAAGACAGAGGTGGGTTGCCAAGTTCGGTAATGTTAAATAGGTCCTATAATAGGTCCTGTAATTTCGGTCTCTGTAAATATAAAAGGATGTAGCTTGGTTTTCACTGAAAACAAGTTGTTATCACATATTAGGCGATAGGGTTTTGATATGCAAGCCAAATGAAATTATTTGAACTTAAATCAACATATGTGATATTTTGGCACGCACCAAAGATTATGAAAAACATTAAAACGACTTCTCCAGAACCAAGGAAGAGGAAACAGAGGAAGCTCAAGTGTTCAGAATGCCATCGTGTGTGGATGGTGACTCGAAAATAAAGATGTGGCAGGGCTTCAATTTAAATTGGAGCTCTATGCTGAAATCTTCAATGTGATAATATTGGTATTTCAAACAAGCCCACTATCATGTCTGTAGCAGCAACCTTATTAAAAAAAAGGCATTAAAATTTTTTTCACAGTGGTAGGAAGTGGACGTTGCAGGCAGTTTTCGAAACGGCTCCTTCTCCGTGATCTTTTAGACTAGGGAGCTCAAATTTTCAGAATAATAACTTTGTTACTGTTTTTCTTACTAAAAGTCATAAATGTTTGTGACCTTCGGTTTATATGATAAACTACCTTAGATTAAAAATCATGCAAAAAACTTACAGAGCCAAAATTTATTTAGATCTTCAATATTAGATAATAAATCATGCAAGAACTGATGAGCTACAGAGCCATATTATTCAATTTCTTGATTTATTACCTTATAATATTAATTTTATAAATGTATAAAAGTGATTTATAAATTTATAATATTGTTTTCATAACTTATGATATTAATTTCTTAACTTATTATTATCAATTTATTAATTTATAACATCAATGTGTAACATTATTAATCAATTTATAACACTAATTTATTAACTGGTAGCATTTATTTATTAGAGGAGCAGTACAGCGACTGGGGACAGTGGATCCCAGGCTCGTGTTCAGTGACGTGTGGCAGCGGGACCCAGTCCCAGATACGGAGGAGGTCATGCTTGAGTGCGTCATGTTCGGGGGAACTCGAGCAGACGAATACTGCCACCTGTGAACGAGACCGCTGCCCTATAGTCTCTGACGGTAGGGTGGTCAAGCAAACTTACATATAAATTGGGTGTATTTCAACATGGCAGTCTAAACCTGAGTGGTCAAATAAACATCAACCTGATCTGAATGCAATCCTAAATAAACATCAACCTCATCTGAATACAATCCCAAATAAACATCAACCTCATCTGAATACAATCCCAAATAAACATCAACCTGATCTGAATACAATCCCAAATAAACATCAACCTCATCTGAATACAATCCCAATTAAACATCAACCTCATCTGAATACAATCCCAAATAAACATCAACCTCATCTGAATACAATCCCAAATAAACATCAACCTCATCTGAATACAATCCCAAATAAACATCAACCTCATCTGAATACAATCCCAAATAAACATCAACCTCATCTGAATGCAATCCCAAATAAACATCAACCTGATCTGAATACAATCCCAAATAAACATCAACCTGATCTGAATACAATCCCAAAAAGGTAACCTCATGCTGTATGCCTGCTTCTTAACCGATGAAAACTCCTTTTCCAGTGGCCATGTCGACCGAGTTACTTCAAAGATCAAGGCAAATGTCTTGCTAATTAGCATATGTCCTTTGGTATTTGTCTCTGATATGGTCGTCCTTATTTATCAGCATGTTTATGGTCTATGGTTTCACACAATTCAAATAGGATATTTCGAGGAAAACTCATTACACGAGAAAACGTGTATCTTAAGTTTATTTTATCCTTATGACGCGTCATTGGCAAATTTCACTCTTACAACGGTGTCAGTGATTGCATAACTAGATTAAATTGCAACCAATCGGGACACTCCATTTCTGCCCTCGGATTCAGGCCATGTAGATCAGAGGTTGGGATCGGAAATAGGAAGGAAGTAACTCTGTGGGAAGAGTAACATTACATGTACTCAAAATGCACTGTGAGTAATCACGCATAAACAGAGAATAAAAGAACATAACTGAACACTGACTGAGTCTAACTGAACACTGACTGAGTCTAACTGAACAGGGACTGAATCTAACTGAACAGTGGTTGAATCTAACTTAATAGTGACTGAATCTAACTGAACAGGTACCGAGTCTGACTGATCTGAACAGGACTAAATCTAACTGAACAGTGACAGAATTTAACTGAACAGTTACTGAATTGAACTGAACTGGGCCAGAGTCTAACTGAACCGTGAGTGAAATTAACAAAAAAGTGACTGCATCTAAAATTAATTTTACCGAGTCCAACTGAATTGAATCTAACTGAACAAGGACTGATCTAACTGAACAGTGACCCAATCTAACTGAACAGGTACCGAGTCTGACTGAACAGGACTAAATCTGGACAGTGACAGAATTTAACTGAACATTGATTGAAATTAACTGAACTGGGACCGAGTCTAACTGAACCGTGAGTAAAAATAACAAAAAAATGACTGCATCTAACTAGAATTAATTTCACCGAGTCCAACTGAACTGAACCTAACTGAAAAGTGAGTCAGTCTAACTGAACAGGGACTGAATCTAACTGAACAGTGACTGCTTCTAACTGAACATTTACTGAATTTAACTGAACAGGGGAAGAACCTTACTAAACTAATCTTGAATCGATCAGATCTAACTGAATTGATCTCATCTAACTGAATTGATCTCATCTAACTGAATCGATCTGACCTAACTGAATCGATCTGACCTAACTGAATTGATCTGACCTAACTGAATTGATCTCATCTAACTGAGTTGATCTCATCTAACTGAATTGATCTCATCTAACTGAACAAACTTCATTTCTGCGCAGGGACCCCGCAGACACTGTCAACCGGTATGACGGCTATATGGGGACGGTCTGTGGTCATGCAGGTCCAGGTTCCTAACGGAACTCCCCAGGGACAGTGGTACAACTCCCGGGGGCCTGTGGACAACACAGAGAGCACCGTCTATTCTTCTGAGGGGGTGTGGCAACGTTTGACCATCACTGCGGTAACGGACGAGGACGCGGGTCTCTACTACTTCATCGTCTCGAACTTATACTTTGAAGGAAGGCTGACTGTTGTCAGATCCACCACAGGTAATCATGCTTTATTTATACACTGAGGTGCAAAAGAATATTAAAAAGTTCAACAGAGTCAGGTGGACAAAGTCGATTTATTTCTGTAATGATGATATATCTTGTAAAGATGAATTCATTAATGAGAGTATCATACTTAAGGGGGTTCCTTACCAATTTAAACATATCTCAAGAAATTGCTAATAGTTCACCATACACCTTAAAAATCCATTTCTGTTTTAAAAAACTAGGAATCACTGCACTCGTAATGAGCTCCCAATGTAGGTAGGGGTGCGCAAACACATTACATGTTTCACTATCATTTCACACTATCGATATCATCATGATCACATAATAAACATACTTCATAATTTTGGCTTTATTTTTATAAAAGATTAATGGTTATATGTTAATGCAAGGAGAAAATGCAATTTTATTGTTCTTTTGAAGATGTTTACCTAAAATTGAAATTTTACAATCTTTTTTTTTTTTTATTGTTTTCTGTTAAACATTTATATATATGTCAACTAATCTCAAGATTCGCTGGAACAAATATTTGATAGAAACAAAATTTACCTTAAAAAGTCATGTGTAACCAGGCTAACTTGAATAATTATTTGAAAAAAAAACCCTTGAGAAATTGTAAATTTTCAGTTGCAAGGGAGATAACTCTTACTCCATATTCACGATCGTTTCCCCTTAAATCATATAATATAGCAAAATAACAAAATATATATCTTTATCGTAAACAATAATCTATTTCACAATTGTAATACACTAATTTTATCATTTTCCTAGACAGTTATTTAAGTTTTTGTTGTGCATGACGAACACTGTTACTGAAAGTGTAGGACTACTAGGACTACAAGGCTTTTTAAATCTGACAACTGAGAATGATCAGAAACAATGGTGAAGAACCTCTTTAATATTTGTTATTTCTGTTCAGACACACACATGGGCTGCTGATATTTCAAATGATTTTTGTAAATGTAATTTTGATATTCAAGTTGATTTTTAGCTCATCAGACCTGAAATGCCCGTTAGGTTATGACATGACATGGCGTCCAGCGTCCGGCCATCCGTCCGTCCATCTGTCCATTCGTCCGGCCGTAAACTTTTCGCCATTTCAACTTCAACTGAAATTTTATATACATACTCCTTGGCCAAGAGGGATTCTAAATTGTAGATTTGGCGACCCTGTGGTCCCAAATAAGGGCCTCACGGGCCATGACCTGAAACCTATTTTCATATTCTTCTCCAGTATGAAAAGATCTATAAGTCTGTAATATTCGGTGCAGACACTTTCGCCATTGGGGATTCTAAATTGTATACTTGGTGACCTGTGGTGCAAAATAAGAGCCTCAGAGGCCATGACCTAAAAACCTTTTTTCATTACTTCTCTTGACGCTGAACTGTTGTGAGCAGACTCTTTAGCCAATGGGGATTTTAAATTGTAGATTTGTTTACACTGTGACCCCATTCTGGTACCCGGGGTCTGTTGCGCTGCGTAACTGGCGACTGGCTTAATATAGACTCCGGCAACGTCCAGGCCCATGGCCGCCTCCATGCGCAAAACCAATATGGCGGCAATAGTGATATTTAACGTTGTGAACTTCGAGAAATGGTGTTTACGAGTTTTTCTTAGCATTTTCATCATTAGTTACACAATCCTTAGGGTATAGTGAACACATACATACATCTAAAACCGCCAAGAAAAAATTATAAAGCTCTCTACACAAGATTGAAAAATGTGTTGCCAGGCAACATATATAAACAACAATTGAAACATATTTCAAACAGCTACAGTTTTGTTAGAAGTTGCTGTCATTTCAAAAATTTGTTTGGAAACATATAAAGACACATTGCCCTCAACGACCACTATAAATGTTTAATCCGATCGCCATTAGATTAATCATTTTTATACAAAGTAAATGTAGAGACTTACGCAGCAATCTCGGTAAAATGTAAACAAAGAATATATTATAGGTCGCGCATCAACAGCAATATCGATGGGTACACTACCTACGCATTCTAAGTGTTAATTCAACACTAGGCCCACATGGTCCGTTTCATGCGACCACGTTCTCAAAGTTATTATAAACGTTCAAAACTTTGTGTAGTTTTAGACATGCCTGCCTGGAAAGCGTGGTTTTATTATTGAGTGGAATTATTTCACCAACTGCGTCGTTTAATATATAATTCAGTAAATACGTCTTTATTTCAGCAAATGCATTTTCCCCTTGGAATTTTATAAAATACGCGAATTTACTGAATGAAACAGTCATTACGTGTGTGTATATACTCTCATATGTGTTAAGGAATCGACTGCAATACATAATCACAGACACGTGTATTTTGTCGAGGGTTAACAAGTTTAAAGTGCGATCGAACAGTAAAAGGCAAAGCTTTCTTTCATTTTAAAATACATATAGGGAGAAGTAATTCTTTCTCTTAGTTAAATTTTTTTTTTTTTAAATACGTACATGTTCACTATTTAACATTATTAAAAAATCAAGTATAGGGATAAGATAAGATAATTATTTTATGTCCATGGAAATTTGGTTTACACTGTTTCCAGGCAAAAAATAGTACATAAAATTTATATATCAAATACAGATAAATGTATATATATGCAATACACACACACACGTAAAAACCAAGATATATAATTCACAGAGTCCCTTTTATTTTCGCAAAACACGACGTTCAATTCTTTGTGAACGCTTTGTTTTATGTGAATGACAAGAGAAGATGTTGCAAGTGGTTTATACCTACAGTTATCAAATTTGTTAAGTGAATTCCTGCTATTTTACACAACTATAAAAAAAAATTGAACATGTATCATGATTTTAAATAACTTTGAGAACGTGGTCGCATGAAACGGACCATGTGGGCCTAGTGTTGAATTAACACTTAGAATGCGTAGGTAGTGTACCCATCGATATTGCTGTTGATGCGCGACCTATAATATATTCTTTGTTTACATTTTACCGAGATTGCTGCGTAAGTCTCTACATTTACTTTGTATAAAAATGATTAATCTAATGGCGATCGGATTAAACATTTATAGTGGTCGTTGAGGGCAATGTGTCTTTATATGTTTCCAAACAAATTTTTGAAATGACAGCAACTTCTAACAAAACTGTAGCTGTTTGAAATATGTTTCAATTGTTGTTTATATATGATGCCTGGCAACACATTTTTCAATCTTGTGTAGAGAGCTTTATAATTTTTTCTTGGCGGTTTTAGATGTATGTGTTCACTATACCCTAAGGATTGTGTAACTAATGATGAAAATGCTAAGAAAAACTCGTAAACACCATTTCTCGAAGTTCACAACGTTAAATATCACTATTGCCGCCATATTGGTTTTGCGCATGGAGGCGGCCATGGGCCTGGACGTTGCCGGAGTCTATATTAAGCCAGTCGCCAGTTACGCAGCGCAACAGACCCCGGGTACCAGAATGACTGTGACCCCAAATAAGGGCCTTAAACCTATTTCCATCTTCTTCTCCAGAACAAGAAGACCAAAGAAGATTTTTCAGGAATCTTTATATTCGGACAGCCAATTTTCTCAAAATGTAGTTTTAAGTCATGTTTTCTTCCGGCACTGACACTAAATAATTCTGTTGATCATTGAATTTTCAAGGTCATATGAACTATCCTACTCTCGAGATCAATTTATTTATTTATTCTCCACGTTGGGCGAGTACAAATTACAAGTTGAAAGAGGTGTTATTTACATCACTGACACATTATTACAAAATGTTCTTCAGTAGGCTGGTGGCACTGCTTTGTGGTGCCTGACTTCTCTGCACATCAGATGGACGTACTTCACAGCCACATTTGTAAATGTGCTTTGGTCTACCGCATTCATATTGTACTGAGGCTTGTAGGCACAACAACATCTCAATGTCTGACAAGTTGTGACAGATTATGTCGGCATAATGTGCCTTCTTGGACATAAACTGGATGACGGATCGTTGCTGTAGTATGTCATGAAATAAGCCAGACAACCATGTTTCACTCTTCTACCTCGCCTGCAGATTTAAAAACGGCGATTTTTTTAAAGCTGTGAAGATAATGTTTCAAACTTACGAATTAAGTTAGTTGGCTTTAAGAGACATGATGTAACTGTTGTTTCAGTCGTATCTGTCCCTCGTGTTATAACCACAGGAAATTGAGGATACCCAAGATCTCAATGTAAACAATGTATATTAAAGTATCCACATCCCCTCTATACAATAGGTGTGGATACTTTTATATTCATTGTTTACATTGAGATCTTGGGTATCCTCAATTTCCTGTGGTCTTAATATGCATTTGTGTTTGTATCGTTTCTTTTGCCCCTGGGTTTTAATTTGAATCTTTTGCAGTTAATGTTCATGTCACTCTTATTTGTGTATGCGCGTACTGCATTTCCTCAAATTATCCCTTAAACATAATCCAAACTCGGGCAAGGTGCTCCATTCTGAGAATTGCTAGCAGTTTCAACTAAAAACTTCTACATCGGTAATCAACTGATAATTACACTGAGCATCTTGCAGGCCCGCTTCTTAGAAATTCTGCCGCCAATTGGAGGAAATAAAGCATTGTATTTCAAGGAATGCATCTATACATAAAAGCTGCGTGGTCATTGCAATATGTTTCATTGGTACACCGTCAGGACAACGTACATATGGGGTTGTTTTAAAAGTCTAAAAATAGGTTTAATCTAAACGGCGAGGGATATGGACTACTTTATTCATGATATCCAACGTTTCGACACTGAATCTGTCTTGAGTGACTTCAAACCACGGGGACTGGAAGACATCTCTCTCTATATAAAATACCAGATGAAACATTTTACATTGTACATAGAATTTCATTATTGCTCACTGAAAATGTAAAAATGTCATTTATTGTAATTGTGTCAAAAGTAATTGTTCAATCTCATGGTTTTATATACAGAACCATTCTTCGGTCAAGGAAACAATTGGCAGGAGACTCCAACCTATTTTATGACTTGTTGTATTTGAGTTTAATTACCACTTGCATAAACATAGAATACTACTTCCGTTACAGATCCAACGTACGGCCAATGGGGTGTATGGGAGGAGTCCGCCTGTTCTGTGACTTGTGGCACTGGAGTGATCAATGAACGCAGGACTAGGTCCTGTCTTGGTGGCGATTGTCGTCAGGCAGATCTTCAACAAACTGGACAAACCCGCTGTACAAGGGGGAGCTGTGGTTGGTATTACATGTGTAACATACTATGAATATAATATCTCATCCAAGTGTCTAAGAACACATTAGTATTTTCAGTATTGACTGTAGTCACCTGATGGGCAAATCGTCACACATATTGTGAACGTATTGACTGTATCAAGGCCGCAACTGATTATATAAAATTTAGACTACACTACTGCAGATAAAACTGTCTATAGTCCCGTGCAGAATAAAAAGGACAAACCGACTCTTTCTTAATCAATTTGTTTATAATTTAATCTTAAATAATCACTCTATCTGCAGGTGACGTGATAAGCGATTGGGGACAATGGGAGAACGGGTCATGTTCTGTGAGCTGTGGAGGGGGTGTCTTCACTCAGACTCGGAGGAGGTTCTGTCAGTCAGGCACTTGTACTGGTCTAGCAACAGAGGAATCGCAACAAGCTGCATGTCGACAAAACTCCTGTCCAGGAGGAGGTGAATACTATTGGTTTAACCATATTTATCAGACTTGTCTGGCTGGAGTTGTACTGAAACTACAGAGGAACGGAAGAATGTTGCCTATTGAAGGGAGGGGAAGTAAACTATGGGAGAGTGTTCTACCCATGTATCAATAACCTATAGGGCAAACTGACCGAAGCTCGCTCGGATACCACCCGAAGTCGCCCGAACTTCGGACACTTTTCACATGGAGCGGGCACAATAATAACTGCAATAACTGTAATATGTTTATTTCAAAATGTTCCTTTTCGAGCTGTTTTATTTGTTATTTCTTTTGAGAAAGACTTGTTAGTTGGGATTTTTTAAAATATCAACTTTTGAGTGACTTAACCGTTTTGTGAAAGAAATTTGCAAAATATCTGTTTTAATGTAAATGTTGGCGCACAGTTCAGAACATCTAGAACGCTCCAGAATATATCAAATTGAATGAATATAGAAAAAGAAACAATAATTGAGTCAATGACTTAAAATATTGGTACTTTAAATGCGATTCTCGGGTTAATATTGAGATGTTGGTAATATGTCAAAATGACCTTGGTTCGGACAGTTCTGACCATGGTTCGGACACTTTTATATTTTCTTTGTAAACACTTAAATTGTTTCAAATGACAGATGAAAACTAGAAAATAAGTAGAAACATTACAGTTTCACATATGACAACAAAATTAAATTAGAAAATGAGAAGTTTAGTGCTCAAAACCTTTTTTGCGTCAAGTCTGTGAATTTGATTGTGACGTCATATATTCTAACGACGCGTGAGGCAGTTGCTAAGAAAATAATCATCGGAAAGCATGCTTGATATTGGTGAGAAATTACTTCCAGTAGTTTAACTACGGATATATTATTTTTCAAGAACCATTCATCATATGTTTTTGGACATATCATTTTGATAAATAGTTTAAAACATTTAAGCATGATGGAACATGAAGGTGGTACTGTCCGAAGTTAGCTCAAAACTGTCCGAATCTCGGGCTAATTGGTATACGCAACTGAAACCGTTGTTTTTCGTTTGATATAAAGCAATTCAGCATATTTATGTCGAAATCAAGTAAAATACTTTATATTTGATATTTTGATTTTCTGAAATTGACATTTTACAGATAATCATTTATTTCACAGTCTTTTCATGGAATTGGAACACTGTCCGAACCTCGGTCAGTTTGCCCTATATGTCAATAGAGATGTTCCCTATACCCCGATAGCACCCACTCTTAAAGATATTGCACTAACAAGCTTCAGCACCCAGTAAACTCTCTCGAATGTTCCCGCTGACAAGCTGAACACTCACCTTCCCATGCATATTCAAGGTCACAGCAGTCAATTGGGTCCTGCGTTAAGACGTGAACATAACCCACAGATTGGTTATTGGGATAGTAAATGCAATCTCCTCGCTGTGACCTTTGAATGAAGGTCACAGCAACAGATCTCCATTGGGCCCTCCTCTTACTGAGCATGAACCAATACAACTTATTAAAAGAATCAAGTCAATAGTTTATACTTACGAAATTTCAATTCGTATATTGTGACGAGTACTAATCCCACACGAGGGATATAATTAAGGTTCGTAGTTGCACGTGTCTTAAATACAGAAACACCACATCGATACATTCTTCTCCGCCAATAAAGAAGCCTCGCCATCATCCAGACCACATATGCCTACACAGGAACCGCTCAATGATTACTTCACTTATGATTATCATGGCTACACTTTGAGTAGATCTAGAAACTGTAATTAACTGTCAACAACGCTCAATTAGTAAATCATCATTCAAGCTTTATAGTAAGCAATATCCCAGATACCCCCACCATATATTAGGATGTATTTTCAGTAACACCTCAGGATCTAGAAGCTGGAGTTACTGCAGTGAAAGGCGGAACTGTCATCATCCAGGTGACAGTGGCTCGGGAAGTTCCTCTAGGGAGTATTTGAGTTTAATTACCACTTGCATAAACATAGAATACTACTTCCGTTACAGATCCAACGTACGGCCAATGGGGTGTATGGGAGGAGTCCGCCTGTTCTGTGACTTGTGGCACTGGAGTGATCAATGAACGCAGGACTAGGTCCTGTCTTGGTGGCGATTGTCGTCAGGCAGATCTTCAACAAACTGGACAAACCCGCTGTACAAGGGGGAGCTGTGGTTGGTATTACATGTGTATCATACTATGAATATAATATCTCATCCAAGTGTCTAAGAACGGATACCAATATATCAACGCAAGTTGATAAAAGTAACAAATTTATAATCATCCAAAATCATTCTACAGCATTTTTCAATGAAACAATAACATCCTTGATCACATCATTGCCATCAAACCTCCAGTGCATTGGTGTTATAGCACTGTGACGTCATCTTATTTATGACATCATGACATTGTCATGTCAACATCTTTTTGACGTAATAGCATTGTGAGTCATAATTTCGTGATGTTAATTTGACATATACAATTATAGACTGGTGATGAGATCAATACCTGTTTTAATGGACCCGAGAAAACAATATTGACCAAAGTATTTGCCGAATTCACCAGTCCATAGTGTTATTATGTAATTAATACAGAAACAAAAGAGAAACAAGGAAAACAGTCAAAAATGTAATTTGGTTTGAACAGCTGGGACTACGGTCAATTGACGTCATGATAACAATAGCATGACATAGTTGAATATTAACACGGAGTGTTCCTTGACATCATTAGAAAAGGATTGTGTGACATAGTCCTTTTGACACATTAGTATTTTCAGTATTGACTGTAGTCACCTGATGGGCAAATCGTCACACATATTGTGAACGTATTGACTGTATCAAGGCCGCAACTGATTATATAAAATTTAGACTACACTACTGCAGATAAAACTGTCTATAGTCCCGTGCAGAATAAAAAGGACAAACCGACTCTTTCTTAATCAATTTGTTTATAATTTTATCTTAAATAATCACTCTATCTGCAGGTGATGTTATAAGCGATTGGGGACAATGGGAGAACGGGTCATGTTCTGTGAGCTGTGGAGGGGGTGTCTTCACTCAGACTCGGAGGAGGTTCTGTCAGTTAGGCACTTGTACTGGTCTAGCAACAGAGGAATCGCAACAAGCTGCATGTCGACAAAACTCCTGTCCAGGAGGAGGTGAATATTATAAGTTTAACCATATTTATCAGACTTGTCTGGCTGGAGTTGTACTGAAACTACAGAGGAACGGAAGAATGTTGCCTATTGAAGGGAGGGGAAGTAAACTATGGGAAAGTGTTCTACCCATGTATCAATAACCTATAGGGCAAACTGACCGAAGCTCGCTCGGATACCACCCGAAGTCGCCCGAACTTCGGACACTTTTCACATGGAGCGGGCACAATAATAACTGCAATAACTGTAATTATGTTTATTTCAAAATGTTCCTTTTCGAGCTGTTTTATTTGTTATTTCTTTTGAGAAAGACTTGTTAGTTGGGATTTTTTAAAATATCAACTTTTGAGTGACTTAACCGTTTTGTGAAAGAAATTTGCAAAATATTTGTTTTAATGTAAATGTTGGCGCACAGTTCAGAACATCTAGAACGCTCCAGAATATATCAAATTGAATGAATATAGAAAAAGAAACAATAATTGAGTCAATGACTTAAAATATTGGTACTTTAAATGCGATTCTGGGGTTAATATTGAGATGTTGGTAATATGTCAAAATGACCTTGGTTCGGACAGTTCTGACCATGGTTCGGACACTTTTATATTTTCTTTGTAAACACTTAAATTGTTTCAAATGACAAGTGAAAACTAGAAAATATGTAGAAACATTACAGTTTCACATATGACAACAAAATTAAGTTAGAAAATGAGAAGTTTAGTGCTCAAAACATTTTTTGCGTCAAGCCTGTGAATTTGATTGTGACGTCATATATTCTAACGACGCGTGAGGCAGTTGCTAAGAAAATTATCATCGGAAAGCATACTTGATATTAGTGAGAAATTACTTCCAGTAGTTTAACTACGGATATATTATTGTTCAAGAACCATTCATCATATGTTTTTGGACATATCATTTTGATAAATAGTTTATAACATTTATGCATGATGGAACATTAAGGTGGTACTGTCCGAATCTCGGGCTAATTGGTATACGCAACTGAAACCGTTGTTTTTCGTTTGATATAAAGCAATTCAGCATATTTATGTCGAAATCAAGTAAAATACTTTATATTTGATATTTTGATTTTCTGACATTGACATTTTACAGATAATCATTTATTTCACAGTCTTTTCATGGAATTGGAACACTGTCCGAACCTCGGTCAGTTTGCCCTATATGTCAATAGAGATGTTCCCTATACCCCGATAGCACCCACTCTTAAAGATATTGCACTAACAAGCTTCAGCACCCAGTAAACTCCTTCGAATGTTCCCGCTGACAAGCTGAACACTCACCTTCCCATGCATATTCAAGGTCACAGCAGTCAATTGGGTCCTGCGTTAAGACGTGAACATAACCCACAGATTGGTTATTGGGATAGTAAATGCAATCTCCTCGCTGTGACCTTGGAATGAAGGTCACAGCAACAGATCTCCATTGGGCCCTCCTCTAACTGAACATGAGCCAATACAACTTATTAAAAGAATCAAGTCAATAGTTAATACTTACGAAATTTCAATTCGTATATTGTGACGAGTACTAATCCCACACGAGGGATATAATTAAGGTTCGTAGTTGCACTTGTCTTAAATACAGAAACACCACATCGATACATTCTTCTCCGCCAATAAAGAAGCCTCGCCATCATCCATACCACATATGCCTACACAGGAACCGCTCAATGATTACTTCACTTATGATTATCATGGCTACACTTTGAGTAGATCTAGAAACTGTAATTAACTGTCAACAACGCTCAATTAGTAAATCATCATTCAAGCTTTATAGTAAGCCATATCCCAGATACCCCCACCATATATTAGGATATATTTTCAGTAACACCTCAGGATCTAGAAGCTGGAGTTACTGCAGTGAAAGGCGGTACTGTCATCATCCAGGTGACACTGGCTCGGGAAGTTCCTCTAGGGACTTGGTACTCTTCAGTACGTGGTCAAATTTTCGACACACCTAGCACTCGCTACTCCGTGTCGGGGCTGAACCACCGCTTGACCATCACCAATGTGGAGGACAGTGATGCAGGAACTTACTACTACATCTCCACTACATCATATACAGGAATTGTCACTGTTGTATCTTCAGGTAATGCCTAAAACAGTTTGATCTGAGTTTCTATTATTCCCGTTTTTATTTGACAAGGATTTTCGATTCATGTTTACTTCTTACAATCAGATATTCTTTTGCAAAGGACAGACAGGGTTGTGTCCGCAGGGAATTAATAGTTGTTCGTCTTAGGCAGCCAGTGTCAAGGGTACGTTTGTTATCTGGTCATCTTGACTATTCTAGATGTACAGGAACACAATGTAAGATGGGATACTCTTCAAACAAATCGTACAAAACTGTTTTTCTCTTTAAGGTTTCGATAAAAAAAACTTCTTTTACAAAATAAGAGTTATTTGACATTTAAAAATATCGTCATATATATATATACTCATCATTGTTTTATTTCATTTCTATTCAACATTTGATATATTTAGTACATCACATGCATAACTTAAACATACAGTGCTTATATTATAGGGCCAACGTACGGTCAGTGGAGCAGCTGGCAAGGTTCCTGCTCTGTGACTTGTGGTACTGGAGTTCTAACAGAACAAAGGACGAGGTCATGTGCCAGTGGAAGCTGCTTACAAACTGACCTCATAGAAACAAGACGAAACAGCTGTTCAAGGGGAACGTGTGGTGGGTTATATAGGATTTAACTTAATAGTTGAGCCTAGATTTAATGTGGATTAATCTCTATATATGTTGAATAAGCATCACTTGCTTAAACATAACCACTAGACGTTATCGTGTTCTCACGCACAGGTTGCCCTATTCATGTTATAGAAATAACTCGAAACAGCTGTTCAAGGGCCAGCTGTGATGGGTTTAACCTTGCAAAAAACGAATGTAATTGTTCTGTGAATATCTTATCAGTATCATATTTGCAAAATGTTTGGCGGTATAATGCTCAAGCCAAGATGCTGTATGCATAATGTGTTGCCTCCTGGAATTACATTGGCGTCATGGAATGACTTTCAGATGCAACGTACGGTCAGTGGAGCAGCTGGCAAGGTTCCTGCTCTGTGACTTGTGGTACTGGAGTTCTAACAGAACAAAGGACGAGGTCATGTGCCAGTGGCAGCTGCTTGCAAACTGACCTCATAGAAACAAGACAAAACAACTGTTCACGGGATACCTGCGGTGGGTGTTACCTTACAAATAACGAATAACTGTACTGTCTTGGGGGAAACATTATCTGCACCATATGTACAACATGTCCTTTACTTTAGCTGTAAATTATATGCCTTGTTGTATGGCATGGGCCTTTGAGATATTGGTCTGTCTATCCATCCGTAACATTTTCTCTCTTTTATCTATTCTAAAGAATCATTGGCTTTAGAAAGATGATATGTTGTGTGCAGACTCTTCAGCCAATTATGATTCAATAGGCCCTAATAAGGGCCACAGGAACCAGCTCTTAAAACCTATGTTCCTCTTTTTCTCCAAACCAAAAAATGCCAGGTCTCTTCAGCATATCAGATTACAAATTATAGGGGGTCATCCTCTAAAACTATTTCCATCTTCTTCTTCATAACAAGCCTAAAGACATAAATCTTGTCTAAAGATTCCGGTTTCCATTTAGATAATAAATTGTATGTTTGGTGATTCGGTGGTCCCATATAAGGGCCACATGTACAATGTCCTAAAAATGTTGTCTCCTAAAAAGTTAAATACACTAGAAAGTTTGAATATTTTGTACACATGTTCAGATGGAGATCAGATACTCTATAGCCTTTTACACCCTGAAACCTGGGCATAGTTCCATTTCTCTTTTCAAGAACTAAAGACTTAAGAAGTTGAAATTATGTTGTGTAGAGATCTTGGCCAGTTGTAATTATAAATTGTAGAGTTGTTAGCTCTATGACTGCTGGACAATTTAGATTTAAACCTTTAAAATGCAATGGAGACGACACGGGACTTTAATGGTCATTTTAAAAGTTTTCACATGAATACGATAAGATAAGATTATAAGATAAGATAAGATAAATCTTTATTGCCCCGAGAATGGAATCTGGAATACATATATAACAAGATATAAAAAGGCTAGAATATACAAAGATATAACAATTAACAATGATCACAGGGTACATGTATATAACTATGACTGTCGCGGAGTAACTAGAGATTTAAATAGTGAATGCTTGTTGGAATAAATGACATATTTGTGTGTTTCAACTTCACATTTTGTACTCAGAACGTCGTCCTGATGGAAGTAATTCGTAGCAACTATTCAGGACATGATCGGTATCAGACAGTTTATTTTCTCTCAGACGCATGATACGATGAGAATAAAGTTATTCTAAGCTATTAAATTGTCTTCCTGATATTTTTCCTGCAATACTTATGATTTTTCCCAGTCTACATTTATCCTGCAAAGTCGAAATGCCACACCATATATGTTAAACTGAGAACAGATTTGATACTAATTGAATAAACTAGAGTCAGTAAGCGCAAGTCAACGTTGAACGACGTCAGTTTACGTAGAAAGTGAATCGCGTTTGACACTTCTTGTATAACAAGTACATAGTCAACATGTGGTGAAAAGGAAAGCTTGTGGTCAATTATTGTTCCCGAATACTTGTAGCGGGAAACACTTTCAACCGTTTCACCTTTAATGACAACTAGTGTTATGGTCGATTTATTTCTTCGGACTTCGTTCTTCGACTGGTTCTTTTGTTTTCTTTGTATTTAGCTGAAAATAATTATCCTCACACCACTTTACAAGTCTTGATATCTGAGATTTGAATACATTTTTAGTGCCTTAAGCTTTCCAATCAGAATATGAGGTCGCCTCGGAGAAGTCACACAAAAAATCCGCGCATATGCAGTTGGAGTCTCTAGATGCTGTAGAATTGTGTGTAGAAGACAAATTGTGGCATCTTCAACAACCTGTCTTGCTCTATAATCGTTCATTTCTTTTGGATTTTTCCTTTGAGGCACAGCAATAATTTCGGACACTTTCCATAACAGAGGTACAATATGAGAACTTAGAGATAAATTGAAGAACCTGGTGAATACATGACAAAGCTCTCGCGCGCAGTGTTTCAGCATGATGTCATGTATTCCGTCTGATCTTGATGCTTTCCGGGGCTTGACACTCAGACAGTTGAACAATACCTCATCTTATCTAATCATAATATCTTCTTGTGAGTCTTCCATGTTTGACAATAAGTTATAGAGTGATGCTGAAAAATCGTGACAGTCAAATCGCGGGCCTCATATCGCGCATAGAAATCCTTCAGATCGTTCACAAAACCTATCTCGTCTGACACAGACACTCCATCCCGCGATTTCCTGCAGTTCATCATTGTCCTTAACCCTTCCAAAACCTGACATCTTGTTTTGTCCGAAATCCGAATCCACTTTCTCTTTGAACTGCTGTTTACATTCCCTGACTTTGTTGTTGATCTCCTGAATTCCGTGAAGCTTCACTTTATCATTGCTGTTAAATACTCGTTTTTTTTGTGTTGCATATCCTACTAATCAATTCCGTAAAGTTTTAATGTGAGTTAAATGGGGTGAATTTCAGATGCTACATTCGGCATTTTGTTCTATGGAAGCGATAGTTTTGTTCAAAACATCAAGCAGTTTGTTCTATGGAAGCGATAGTTTTGTTCAAAACACCAAACAGTTTGTTCTAAGGAAGAGTGAGTTTTGTTCAAACACCAAGCTGTTTATTACAGAGGTGCCAGAGTATTGAAAACCTATCAAGAGTCTCTTTTTGTGCTTGCTCAATGCTTTGCAATGGGCCGAGGCGAGGAATTGACACATAAGTGTTCTAGAACATTCAGTACACCTTTGATATATGTTAGGTCGCACAGCTCCCTTCTTAAACACGCAGATCGTACTTCTTATATATTTAATTTACATTTAATTGAATGATTGTTTTGTGTAGATGTTATTAACTCAGAGTAGAGCAAATAGATAAGGTAATGTTATACAACGAATGTATATTTCCAGGCGCAACGTACAACAACTGGGGAGACTGGCAAGATACCTCCGCATGTTCTGTTACTTGTGGGGACGGAGAGAAAACACAGAGAAGATCAAGAACCTGTCGCAGTGGAGCGTGCACCGACCTTCAGCAGACACGGGAGACAAGTTGTTATCAGGGATCTTGTCCGGGTAAGGTATTGTGTGCTGGTGTTAAAATAGAATATTCATCAATAGGGTACGTTTAAATAGTCAAATAATTATTATATTTCCTTGCAGGAAAATACTCGTTTTTGATTGTCTAACGGTCGTTTCGTTTTTCTTATGTATCCCGTCAGTCTCACGGTGTACAAATTTAATGTACCATGCTGTCATGGTAACAGCTCCAAGCTAAGAGTACGTGTCGCATTATGGTCAGATGACGTTATAAAATGACGCACGCGGTGTGCGGAGTTTCGAACAATTCGATCAGTTGTTTGCGAGTCTATTAATTAAGGATTCTGTTCTTAACCCTTCCCAAACCTGACATCTTGTTCTGTCCGAAATCCGAATCCACTTTCTCTTTGAACTGCTGTTTACATTCCCTGACTTTGTTGTTGATCTCCTGATTTCCGTGAAGCTTCACTTTATCATTATCATCATTCATACCTAGAATTAATGGTTCATTGGTTGTACATATCAAGCAGAGAGTTTTGTTTAAAACCCCAAACAGTTTGTTCTAAGGCAGCGAGAGTTTTGTTCAAAACACCAAACAGTTTGTTCTAAAGTAGCGAGAGTTTTGTTTAATACACCAAACAGTTTGTTCTAAGGAAGCGATAGTATTGTTCAAAACACCAAACAGTTTGTTCTAAGGTAGCGAGAGTTTTGTTCAAAACATCAAGCAGTTTGTTCTATGGAAGCGATAGTTTTGTTCAAAACATCAAGCAGTTTGTTCTATGGAAGCGATAGTTTTGTTCAAAACACCAAACAGTTTGTTCTAAGGAAGCGTGAGTTTTGTTCAAACACCAAGCCGTTTATTACAGAGGTGCCAGAGTATTGAAAACCTATCAAGAGTCTCTTTTTGTGCTTGCTCAATGCTTTGCAATGGGCAAAGGCGAGGAATTGACACATAAGTGTTCTAGAACATTCAGTACACCTTTGATATATGTTAGGTTGCACAGCTCTCTTATTAAACACGCAGATCGTACTACTTATATATTTAATTTACATTTTATTGAATGATTGTTTTTTGCAGATGTTATTAACTCAGAGTAGAGCAAATAGATAAGGTAATGTTATACAACGAATGTATATTTGCAGACGCAACGTACAACAACTGGGGAGACTGGCAAGATACCTCCGCATGTTCTGTTACTTGTGGGTACGGAGAGAAAACGCAGAGAAGATCAAGAACCTGTCGCAGTGGAGCGTGCACCGACCTTCAGCAGACACGGGAGACAAGTTGTTATCAGGGATCTTGTCCGGGTAAGGTATTGTGTGCTGGTGTTAAAATAGAATATTCATCAATAGGGTACGTTTAAATAGTCAAATAATTATTATATTTCCTTGCAGGAAAATACTCGTTTTTGATTGGCTAATGGTCGTTTCGTTTTTCTTATGTACCCCGTCAGTCTCACGGTGTACAAATTTCATGTACCACGCTGTCATGGTAACAACTCCTAGCTAAGAGTAGGTGTCGCATTATGGTCAGATGACGTTATAAAATGACGCACGCGGTGTGCGGAGTTTCGAACAATTCGATCAGTTGTTTGCGAGTCTATTAATTAAGGATTCTGCCCTTTGGGGCAGAATCCTTATTGTTATTGGCGTGTTTTTTTTAATTATTTGCACCGATTTTGTGACACCTATTCAGCAGAAACTGCTGCAGAGAATTCAACCAAACTTTACAGTCTGACAGCCCTTAGTGTGAACTAATTAAATTTAGCTTTTGGGCCCAATCGTTTCACCCATTAAAGGTCAAGTTCGAATCAAAATTTCGATTTTTAACATGGGAAAAAAAATTCAAAATGCACCTAGAGATGCGTAATAACCATGCGAGCAAAAAGGTAAATCATGGCGAATTCGTAAGTCACGTGTTTTTCGCCATTTTGATTTTAGACACATTTTACAATTTTCCGACCCCATGCACCTTTGGCAATTTTCTCCTCTGAAGATACTAGCATCTAAGAGCTCAAACTTGCATATATGTGTAACTAAAGGGTTGGTGATTAAACGAAAGTCAAAAGCATTAGCGTACCTCTTATACTTTTTTCACAGTGACCTTTCAAAGTCCGACAATTTTTGAAAATCTCAAACTTCAAAGGGTCATAATTCAAACACATACCCACCGAATTGAAAGATTTTTTCTGGAGAGTAAGACAGGACTATGGTCTTTATGAATCAATAATAAAATCGCACGCGAACAGTCATTTCCGGTCATTATAAAAAAAATCTTTAACATGGGGAAAATCTTCAAAATCCACATAGAGACTCGAAGCTTGTTTCAAAAGATGCGCAGGAACAATACAAGCAAAAAAGTCAAATATGACCAAATCGTAGGTCACGTGGTTAAGCCGCCATTTTGATTTTCTTAAAATTTGTCTAATTTTGACATGCTAAAAATGGGTCTAAATAATCCCAGTGACATACTAGAGACTCGCAACTTGTTTCAAAAGATGCGTAATAACTTGACAAGCACAATATGTTACCATTGCGAAGTCGTAGGTCACGTGGTTTCGACGTAATATTGAATTTTAACCTTTTTTGATCATGCACTTTTGCGGAAATACCACTTTGAAGATAGTTGCATCTAAGTGCTGAAACTTAGATTTATATGCAGCTGAAGCATTCGGGAATAACAAGTTTGTCATATTTTGAGTAAACTCCTAATACTTGTTTCACAATCACCTTTCAAAGTATGGTAATTTTGAATATTTGACAAGTTTGATTAGAACTGACTTGATGAAGATTTTATTGAAGCGTCACTAGACAATAGACCACTATTAATTTCATTTTCAGTAATTTCTATTGTAGAGGCATTGGACATAGCTACGAACTGTTACTTCAACCCGGAAGCAATTCAGAGACAATGCAGTCCATTTCTTTTTGATGTGTAAACAGAGGAAATTCCTACTTTCGTTTTGACATACATTGTGTTGCTGGGGAGTCAGTCCTGCTAAACATTATATATAGATGGTGTTATTGTATCGAGAATTACTGACTGTTGCCGGAAATTACCAATTTGAAGATACTCGACACAGGATAATGACAATATTATCGAAACAAAACGATGTCTTAAAGATGTATAAAATATTATCAGTAATTTTCTCGAATCATATCAGCTGTTACTTTGGTCGAACGGTAACGCGTCCGCCTTCTTTTCAAGCAGGCTTAGTGCAAGAGTTCAAGACCACAAAAGAAAAACTTTTTCGACTTACATATAATTTTAAATATTCAAAACTTATTTTTGTTTGTATGTTAACTTGTTTTGATTTGTTTTAGCGCTTTTGTCTATGCAAAAATTCATATTGGCAACACGGTCCAGATTAGTGTACTGGCTACTTTTTTATGTTATATTTTTGAATATTTCTTCACATGTAACAAATAAGCTGCTCTCATGGAACATTTTGGTACGTTTGCCCATATCCAAATTAATCTATGACCTCGGCCGATTTTGGATTTTCGACTTCTTTAATGAGATTTCTGTCCAATAAGTTAAAATTTCCATCTCAATTTCTGGAAAACTGTATCAGACAGATTCATAAAAACCTTCACCAAACTAAGTACAGCAAGAACAGGTTGACTTGGCGACTGTACAGCAGGCTGAAAAAGGATTTTTGACAAAGAGATTAAAAAAAAAATAAACATAAAAACTTCAAACTTTTTTAAATAGATATGCAATACCAGGGACCTCTATATAATGTCACTGGCAATACTAATACAAACAAAAAAGCAACAGTCACGTGGTTTAGCCACCATTTTGATTTTCTTTGAAGTTGTTCGATTTTGACGTGTAAAATCTCAAAACTCCTAGAGACATCCTAGAGACTTGAAACTTATTTAAACATATATGCAATTACATTTGGAAGATGTCCTAGTTCATTATCTTTTAATTAAATAAAACATTTAAGCGCAGAATCCGCTTGTCGTCGCTTGCGACTATATTTACAAACATATTTTCGCCTTATTTGCTACTTGGTTTGGAAACAAATCGTATTTTGCATTGCTTGAACACTCAATAAAACTAACATTACCCCGTTTTAAGGCATTTAAAAGCTTGTAGTAATACGTTACACGACTTTTAACATGTCAGTCGACACGGATGACGCCATTTTGTTTACGTTTAGGGCCAACGTCATTCAAGCTATATCAGATGAACAGTCACTCGCAGTTAAAACGCAGTAACTATAATAATACTAAGTTTATTGACATGACCGAAAGATACATACTTTGATTACTTCTCCCTCGTGAGAAGCATACAACTTATATTATATAATATAACACGTGTTATACCCCCGCCTTACAGCGTAAGCGGGGGTATATCGCGTTGATCTGTCTTTTGACGGTTAGACCTATTTCTTAATTTTATTTTGGCGGTTTCCATGGAAACATGACTTAACAGTTATCTCTTGAACTGTACATTCCATATTCATTCATCTTTACACACAGGTTAGTCATTCCCATAAAGATGCCCTTCCTATTTTCAATTATGTCAAACTATGTTTGCAAGCGGGGGTATGTGAGCCGTGCTCGCTTCTACACTTGTTTTTTTTTATGTGATATGTGAATTAAACATGTTATATGTTTTGGTATTTTTTTTCTGTAAAGAAGCATCTATCGGAGCATCCACCATTTTGTTATATTGTATTTTGTGAAAAACGCTGTATTTTTACTAAGTTTACAACTTTTTAATAATAAAACAAAAATGATGAATATCTACAACGTCACAAATAATGTAACATTAGGTCTGGTCAACAATGTATTAATTGATATCGCATCACTTCTCATTGTTTTCTTTTCTTAATATATGTGCATTGTTCTATGTCAAATTGTTAAATCGTCAAATCTAAAGTTTCCAAAACACCACCTGTGGTAACATTTTTCAACTGGACTGTGCAATAATCATGTCTCAATGAATATATATGTATGATCAATATCCTCGAATTTAGTTTCAACAAAAAATACCTTTGTCCAATTGATCATGCCATTCAAGTACACAAAGGTATACACACAAATAACCCAGCAATTTGCCTATTAAAGTGAAGAGCCATATGTATCGTATCCAAGTATCATTTCATTACTCACTATGCTGGGAGATACATAATGCGTGAAGACGACACAAGAGACATGTCTGTTATAAGGCTATTTGCTACACCGCTAGAGAAAAGAAGAAGTGAAATATGACTTATTTTTACCTTTCTAATCATATCATTTTGAAGGTGACACAAGCGATCTGTGTGCGACTGCTGAACTACACGACGGCGTGGGTTACCGCTACCACCCCACCGACTGCGACAAGTACATCCAGTGCGACTCCAGTACTGGCATGTCCAGGACTGTCTACAGGGTCTGTCCATTCGGTCAATTTTGGAGCCAAGAACTTTTCAAGTGTGCCAACTCCTACAGTGTCAACTGTCCAATAGGTAAATTACTAAATTTAGATTTGGAATGGGCAGCTTTATAAACTGGAAAGTGTTCTTTAAGATTCTAAACTGGAAAGTGTACCGTAACGTTACAAACGTTACAATCTAACATTTCCAAATTTGAAATGGATTCATGTGAAAAAAGAAAGTGCACAGAGCAACATCTATCAACATGTAGAGTGTTGAGAACATTCTGACGTCATAATGTGGGATGACAGCTGGTGTCACATCCTCAGTTTGCTGGTATCAATGGATTATCAAATCAACATGTGTAGTATATGAACCATAAGTGTCACATCCTCAGTTTGCTTGTATCACTGGATTGTCAAATCAACATGTGTAGTATATAAACCATTAGTGTTACATCCTCAGTTTGCTGGTATCAATGGATTGTCAAATCAACACGTGTAGTATATGAACCATTAGTGTCACATCCTCAGTTTGCTGGTATCAATGGATTGTCAAATCAACATGTTTAGTATATGAACCATTAGTGTTACATCCTCAGTTTGAAGGTATCAATGGATTGTCAAATCAACATGTGTAGTATATGAACCATTAGTGTCACATCCTCAGTTTGCTGGTATCAATGGATTGTCAAATCAACATGTGTAGTTTATGAACCATTAGTGTTACATCCTCAGTTTGCTGGTATCAATGGATTGTCAAATCAACACGTGTAGTATATGAACCATTAGTGTTACATCCTCAGTTTGCTGGTATCAATGGATTGTCAAATCAACATGTGTAGTATATGAACCATTAGTGTTACATCCTCAGTTTGCTGGTATCAATGGATTGTCAAATCAACATGTGTAGTTTATGAACCATTAGTGTTACATCCTCAGTTTGCTGGTATCAATGGATTGTCAAATCAACATGTGTAGTTTATGAACCATTAGTGTCACATCCTCAGTTTGCTGGTATCAATGGATTGTCAAATCAATATGTGTAGTATATGAACCATCAGTGTTACATCCTCAGTTTGCTGGTATCAATGGATTGTCAAATCAACACGTGTAGTATATGAACCATTAGTGTCACATTCTCAGTTTGCTGGTATCAATGGATTGTCAAATCAACATGTGTAGTATATGAACCATTAGTGTTACATCCTCAGTTTGCTGGTATCAATGGATTGTCAAATCAACACGTGTAGTATATGAACCATTAGTGTCACATTCTCAGTTTGCTGGTATCAATGGATTGTCAAATCAACATGTGTAATATATGAACCATTAGTGTCACATCCTCAGTTTGCTGGTATCAATGGATTGTCAAATCAACATGTTTAGTATATGAACCATTAGTGTCACATCCTCAGTTTGCTGGTATCAATGGATTGTCAAATCAACATGTGTAGTATATAAACCATTAGTGTCACATCCTCAGTTTGCTGGTATCAACGGATTGTCAAATCAACATGTGTAATATATGAACCATTTGTGTCACATCCTCAGTTTGCTGGTATCAATGGATTGTCAAATCAACATGTGTAGTTTATGAACCATTCGTGTTACATCCTCAGTTTGCTTGGATAAATGGATTGTCAAATCAACATGTGAAGTATATGAACCATTAGTGTCACACCCTCAGTTTGCTTGTATCAATGGATTGTCAAATCAACATGTGTAGTTTATGAACCATTAGTGTTACATCCTCCGTTTGCTGGTATCAATGGATTGTCAAATCAACATGTGTAATATATGAACCATTAGTGTTACATCCTCAGTTTGCTGGTATCAATGGATTGTCAAATCAACATGTGTAGTTTATGAACCATTAGTGTTACATCCTCAGTTTGCTGGTATCAATGGATTGTCAAATCAACATGTGTAGTATATGAACCATTAGTGTTACATCCTCAGTTTGCTGGTATCAATGGATTGTCAAATCAACATGTGTAGTATATGAACCATTAGTGTCACATCCTCAGTTTGCTGGTATCAATGGATTGTCAAATCAACACGTGTAGTTTATGAACCAATAGTGTCACATCCTGAGTTTGCCGGTATCAATGGATTGTCTTATCAACATGTGTAGTATATGAACCATTAGTGTTACATCCTCAGTTTGCTGGTATCAATGGATTGTCAAATCAACATGTGTAGTATATGAACCATTAGTGTCACATCCTCAGTTTGCTGGTATCAATGGATTGTCAAATCAATATGTGTAGTATATGAACAATTAGTGTTACATCCTCAGTTTGCTGGTATCAATGGATTGTCAAATCAACATGTGTAGTATATGAACCATTAGTGTCACATCCTCAGTTTGCTGGTATCAATGGATTGTCAAATCAACATGTGTAGTATATGAACCATTAGTGTCACATCCTCAGTTTGCTGGTATCAATGGATTGTCAAATCAATATGTGTAGTATATGAACAATTAGTGTTACATCCTCAGTTTGCTGGTATCAATGGATTGTCAAATCAACATGTGTAGTATATGAACCATTAGTGTCACATCCTCAGTTTGCTGGTATCAATGGATTGTCAAATCAACATGTGTAGTATATGAACCATTAGTGTCACATCCTCAGTTTGCTGGTATCAATGGATTGTCAAATCAATATGTGTAGTATATGAACAATTAGTGTTACATCCTCAGTTTGCTGGTATCAATGGATTGTCAAATCAACATGTGTAGTATATGAACCATTAGTGTCACATCCTCAGTTTGCTGGTATCAATGGATTGTCAAATCAACATGTGTAGTATATGAACAATTAGTGTCACATCCTCAGTTTGCTGGTATCAATGGATTGTCAAATCAACATGTGTAGTATATGAACAATTAGTGTTACATCCTCAGTTTGCTGGTATCAATGGATTGTCAAATCAACACGTGTAGTATATGAACCATTAGTGTCACATCCTCAGTTTGCTGGTATCAATGGATTGTCAAATCAACACGTGTAGTATATGAACCATTAGTGTTACATCCTCAGTTTGCTGGTATCAATGGATTGTCAAATCAACACGTGTAGTATATGAACCATTAGTGTCACATCCTCAGTTTGCTGGTATCAATGGATTGTCAAATCAACATGTGTAGTATATGAACCATTAGTGTTACATCCTCAGTTTGCTGGTATCAATGGATTGTCAAATCAACACGTGTAGTATATGAACCATTAGTGTCACATCCTCAGTTTGCTGGTATCAATGGATTGTCAAATCAACATGTGTAGTATATGAACCATTAGTGTTACATCCTCAGTTTGCTGGTATCAATGGATTGTCAAATCAACACGTGTAGTATATGAACCATTAGTGTCACATCCTCAGTTTGCTGGTATCAATGGATTGTCAAATCAACACGTGTAGTATATGAACCATTAGTGTCACATCCTCAGTTTGCTGGTATCAATGGATTGTCAAATCAACATGTGTAATATATGAACCATTAGTGTCACATCCTCAGTTTGCTGGTATCAATGGATTGTCAAATCAACATGTGTAATATATGAACCATTAGTGTCACATCCTCAGTTTGCTGGTATCAATGGATTGTCAAATCAACATGTGTAGTTCATGAACCATTAGTGTCACATCCCCAGTTTGCTGGTATCAACGGATTGTCAAATCAACATGTGTAGTATATGAACCATTAGTGTTACATCCTCAGTTTGCTGGTATCAATGGATTGTCAAATCAACATGTGTAGTATATGAACCATTGGTGTTACATCCTCAGTTTGCTGGTATCAATGGATTGTCAAATCAACATGTGTAGTATATAAACCATTAGTGTTACATCCTCAGTTTGCTGGTATCAATGGATTGTCAAATCAACACGTGTAGTTTATGAACCATTTTGGTCACATCCCCAGTTTGCTGGTATCAATGGATTGTCATATCAACACGTGTAGTATATGAACCATTAGTGTTACATCCTCAGTTTGCTGGTATCAATGGATTGTCAAATCAACATGTGTAGTTTATGAACCATTAGTGTTACATCCTCAGTTTGCTGGTATCAATGGATTGTCAAATCAACATGTGTAGTTTATGAACCATTAGTGTTACATCCTCAGTTTGCTGGTATCAATGGATTGTCAAATCAACATGTGTAGTTTATGAACCATTAGTGTTACATCCTCAGTTTGCTGGTATCAATGGATTGTCAAATCAACACGTGTAGTATATGAACCATTAGTGTTACATCCTCAGTTTGCTGGTATCAATGGATTGTCAAATCAACAAGTGTAGTATATGAACCAGTAGTGTTACATCCTCAGTTTGCTGGTATCAATGGATTGTCAAATCAACATGTGTAGTATATGAACCATTAGTGTTACATCCTCAGTTTGCTGGTATCAATGGATTGTCAAATCAACATGTGTAGTATATGAACCATTAGTGTCACATCCTCAGTTTGCTGGTATCAATGGATTGTCAAATCAATATGCGTAGTATATGAACCATTAGTGTTACATCCTCAGTTTGCTGGTATCAATGGATTGTCAAATCAACATGTGTAGTATATGAACCATTGGTGTTACATCCTCAGTTTGCTGGTATCAATGGATTGTCAAATCAACATGTGTAGTATATAAACCATTAGTGTTACATCCTCAGTTTGCTGGTATCAATGGATTGTCATATCAACACGTGTAGTATATGAACCATTAGTGTTACATCCTCAGTTTGCTGGTATCAATGGATTGTCAAATCAACATGTGTAAAATAAAATAAAATTAAATTAAATTAAATTAAATTAAATTAAATTAAATTAAATTAAATTAAAATATTTGATTATCAAGTACTCCATTTTCTAACTATGCATTATTATAATGTTTAAATGAGTGAATATTATTAGTTAGTGTAAAGGAACAAACAAAACAGAAATCGTCTTTCCTTTTTAGTTATCTCATATTTACACCCAGTCATTCTCTTCCCACAGAAGTTACTCCCTTCAGATAGTCCATCATAATTTGAAGAGAGTGGCCTTAATGGGAAAAGAATGATCTATACAGCGTTTTACAGTGAATGTCATGTCCTTGTCAAACGTTACAAAAACACAAATCATAGTCCTCAACCTAGATAGCATATCCTACGTGAAACACAGATTTCTGAAATGAAAACTGGTACATGTAGAATAGTGTGATGTGTGCAAGCTATTGTAACCATTAATGTCTGATATCGTAATGTCTTGTGCAGACAGGTGCGAGAAGAACTGCGGGGCTAGCTATAAGGTGGCGGGAAGCTGTGGGGCCTATGTCCAGTGCTACAAGGACAAGTCTAAGCCTGAGTGCTGCCCCCGAGGCTTCATGTACGTCCCTGGCAAGGGGTGTCGCTTCAACATGCAGTGTGACGAGTTCTGTAACAACCCGTGGGTCAACACCAGTAAGTAAAACTCCAAACAGGACACACAGTGTCTGATCCAGATGGGGGTTCGGGGTTTCGAACCTCCTCCCCGCCCCTCCTACTCCTCCCCGCCCCTCCTTCTTCTCTTCTAGGTGAGCCCAATTTACAATATTAAAGGCGCTGTAGCACGTTTTTTGCAAATTTTATTTTTTCAAATTTCTCATTTATAATGATAGTTTATGTCATTTCTATTAACTTTAGAGGGTAAAACATCTTATTACACAAACCAATTATCCGTAGTGGTAATAACTGTTTTGCGTATAAAGCAAAAATTGCATGGCGGCCATTTAATTGTGAACACAATTTAATCATTTCCCATAACAAAAACGATCCCCATTGCTTTATCGAACCATGTACAACCATTTTTAACTTGATTTTACGAAGAGAGAATGGTCCTTTACTTTTGGTGACATTATTTTTCAAATACATTTCATCGACTTATTTGAGCGAAAAAACTTGCTACAGTGCCTTTAAACAGCAAGACAAATTGACATGGATATAGTTGCTGGTGGCACAGCCACGTTTGAAATATCAACTTTATCCTGTCACGTGATGAAACAAACTTAATATTTGACCAAATCCATGCTAAGTATTACATAATTAGTATATAAACTTGTGACAATAGTATGTTATTAATAATAGCTTTACATACCGAAGTAACATGTGCTTACATTGTGGAAAGTAGTTCTAGCTATACTCAAGCCAGTGACAATATACTATACATGGTCACAGTAAAACTATCAGATATCTTCACTGTAGCCTGATAGACAGTTTACTTCAATGTAAAATCATGCATAACATAACGTACATGTATGTATGTATAAATGCTGCAGACTACTGTATGAGACGACCCTCCGTTGACAACGACCCGACCAGATTCCGCCTGTTTGCCGGAGATTTCGGGTGGCAGACTTCTTCCTGTCCAGCAAACTCTGTCTTCGATATCCTCTCATGTGAATGCAAGACCAGGCAAACAGGTTTGTATCTTTAAAATTTAATGTATGTTTTAAGAAGAAACATGGACATTCGGATGTTTACCATTGTATTGGGTCTGTATGTATAGGATAAAACATGCGAAAGGGTGTTTATGAGATTTAAAACCTGCAACCGAGGGATAAACACGATAAACACATAGCCCCGATCTCGAGTGTTTATCCCGAGGGTAATGGTTTTAAATCTCATAAACACCCTTTGGCATGTTTTATCAGGTTACAAACCGACCCCGTGGTTAAATGTTATGTTTAATCTAATCTAATTGATGGTGCGAAAAAGTAAAGGAGTCGCCCGTAAAACATCCCCTTTTGGTGAAAGGCAGTAGGATAGCACAGTGGTATCATCGCTGCGCTTGGTGTGGAGGAGTATGCAGGTTCGAGACGGATTATTGCACTCTTGCACTCAATAAATTCTATTTAGAAGGCCTTCTACTGAATTATCAACCTACCAGCCATATAACGTGATACTTCAAACGACCTTTCTAAACCGTATCACCCCGTACGAGGGACTTACAACATTGTAATTCCCTCCAGGAGGGTTTACACAGACAGTTGTAAACCCTGTTTGAAGGAATTATAATGATTGTAAACCCTAATATAATTGCTAAGATGACGGCTTGAAAGTAAAGATCTGAAGAAACTATCTTCAACTATTTTGAAAAATTTCTTAAATATAGCACATTATGAAACGCAAATGTTTTGATGAAAGTTCGTCTCGAACCCGTACCCAGTAAGACCAGTCTTTCATAATCCAACTCATTAGACTGCTGCACCACGAAGGCACATGGAAGACAGCGGTCAAGAAGAACTTTACATAGAAATCTTTGCCGTACTGGGATTGAGACAGTGAACAAGGATTTTACGAACGACTCTATATAGAATCCAGGGTTTTCGATAACGGGACAAGAAAGCGTCTTTTATACTTAAAAACGGTTGATAATATAGATAAGCCACTCTACCTCGGATATGGTAAGGTTGTAGACCCTGATAGTCAGGGTCCACAACCTTACCATATCCTCGGTATTATGACTTATCCTTATATAATACCCTGCTGGTAGGGTATTATACTGTACAAGGCCCTCCTAGCGGGGTAATATCCTGTGTAAGGCCCTCTCGATAGGATTTGTAAGGCTCTGCTCCCCTTCTCAGGGATGTTCTCTTGGAAAAAAAGACTGAGTTCAAAGAGTGTTAAATGGGCCTTGCGGTATATAAGTATGTTTCATCTTTAATGTCGATGGACAATGTACATTTGCTGCAACAGTGACAACTTAACCATCTTAAGCACAGTGACAACTGGCAATGCTAAGCACACAACGACAGTGACAATCTTAAGCACAGATCAACAGTGACAACTGGCAATGCTAAGCACAAAACGACAGTGACAAGGGACAATGTTAAGCACAGATCAACAGTGGCAACCGACAATGCTAAGCACAGATTGACAATGACAACTTGCAACGCTAGACGCAAATCAACAGTGACAACTGACAATGCTAAGCGCAAAACGACAGTGACATATGACAATCTTTAGCACAAATCGACAGTGGCAACCGACAATGCTAAGCACAGATTGACAATGACAACTTGCAACGCTAGACACAAATCAACAGTGACAACTGACAATGCTAGGCGCAAAACGACAGTGACAAATGACAATCTTAAGCACAAATCGACAGTGACAACTTGCAATGTTCAACACAAATCAAGAAAACATCAACCATTATCCTGAAACGGTAGAAATAAAATCACGTTTGATCATATTATTGTATCTTGAAACTACGAACCACCATTTCATAATTACAAATCTAATTACTTCAATATTGCCAGGAGCCTGTGTCCCAGCTTACGACGTAGCGTTCAGAGAACAGGCCTCCATAACAACCAGGGATGTCCAGTTCATGAACGACATGGCCACCTTCCAGAGGACCAGTCGGCTAACACTGAACCTCGAGGCTCAGGAACGAAGTTATCCAGTTGGAATGAAGTTCAGATATCGTGAAACCTCGGTAACTTCCGCCAGACGTGTTCTGCTCAGCAGTGACAACTGCAACAGAAGAATGGATTTCGTGATTGCCCTGAACGAGGACAACGAACTACAGTTCCAGCTGACCACCTGGTATGGCGACACCAACATGTTCACCCTCTCCACACAGGTAAGATATAAGGTCAGGCTGATGAAAATCGACCGTGTTCCGTGGAATAAAATTTGCAAAATAATGCATGGACTGGGATACGACCAGGTTCTGTAGTTTCCTCTCCACAAGATCTGATAACACCAGTTTTTATTACCCTTTACATAAATTGTTGAATTCTGATTGGTCAATAGCCAATGCATACGAAACCGTGTTAGTGGATTGGCCGGGGTGTACCATCCGTATGACCGGTGACTACAGGTCATGTGACTAACTACACAGGTCTTACGGATGACCTTGACCTTATATGGAATGCGGAAGGTAAATGGTTGCTCGACTCGGAATTTCAGAATCGAAACTTACCTTAACAAACATAAGTACGGTAACTTCAACCTGTATACAAACATTATTTTATTTGTGTCAATAAACTAATAAAACTCAATAAAAACAAATGTCTCTCTATTATTCTTCAGGTAATAATACATTAAAAATCTATATGTTTTAACCGCAGAGTTATCTCCCTTGATATGGAGCGGTAAACTCTTTACAGTGTGCGGAGTTTTTATCACAGACGGAAATAGTTATGTAGCCTATATATTGTATCCGACATGGGTGAAATAAGTACAAATTATAGATCAAAAGAGTAATGAATTCGTTACACATTGTTTTGACAGAGTGTACGGGACTGTAAGACCCTTGTATATTCCGCATTTCCTTCGGCCGCACCTCAGGAAAATCCGGTATATACAAGGGTCTTACAGTCCCGTAAACCCTGTCAAACCACCGGGTAACTAATAATATATCAGTTTAGTGCAGACAAACCCAGTCACGTAGGTGACCAATCACATCATGATTTGTAACAGTCGTCGTTTTAAAGTATTCAGAATCATTCCTTAATACGTTCCTCGTGTTACGGAAACCAACGAGAGCATGGCTCTTGGGAGTTACTTGTCCTTAGCTTCTTTTTTTTTTTTTCGAAAGCTTGTGTAGGACGCTCTGTGATTGGCTACCTGAATATCGTCAGGACATGCGAGTCTGCAGGTTGTTATTAGACAGTTTGACGAGAAAACCTCCACACGATATGAGTTGCACTATTTTGCGACTTTTGTTCCTCAGACAACGGTTGATTTCAATCTGACTGGATATAAGATGAGAGCGAACTAATCTCCAATGTCATGAAGCGTAAGCAGTCTTATACTATCATATAGGCACTGCTGCAGTTATAATGCTGTTGCTCAGTAATCATTGTTTCCCTGTTTCCATAGTCCACTGTTTGTGATGTTAGCCATATCTTGACCATAAAACACGTTCTTGCTTTACTCAAATTCACTGGTAAAGATTTGCACTTATATATAATTTTGTTTTAAAATCTTGCATTCCCAACTTATGCGTTAAATTGTGTAAGAGGGAACAGGAAAATTAACACTTCAAATTAATCACAAATTAACCGGTATATCGGGTATTAAATTTTAAAATCAACTATCAATTTATAATCGAAATGAAATGATTTGACTAAGCAAACAACCTCGAAATGATTACCGTTTCTATCTGTAAAAATCATAAATGTATCAAACCATCATGTCCTAAACAATGATCATTAGCATTATTCTTTCATTCGATATCTTGTTCGTTGTTTATTTGATGTTTCCTTGTGGTGATAATGTTTCATATACTGGAGCAATTTTCATATAAATTCAACTGATCTTGTTTACCACTCGTATTTATGTATTTTCTTCATGAAACAAATATGTTTAAACCATGTATACAGGGTATGAGCGACTGGATTACTGTGACCCTGGGGTATGACGGTTACTCGCTGAGGGTCCACCTGCAGTCTGGAGACAAGATGGTCATGGGACAGCTCACTGGGCAGGGATCTGGTAACTTTCAGTATAATAACATAATCTGAGATCTCGGCAATGAAAACATTATATTAAAACAAATCCTGATGAAAATAATTCATACTCTCCCAACAGGGTGAGGGTGATGAAATCATACCATTCCCGGTCACATGTACCTCTAGATTCCTCTCCTAGCAGACAACAATGGGTTGCCATTAACACGTATTTCTTTATGATTAATTACTGAAGCAACAGGTTTAAAGTAAATGGAATAATGAATATTTATAACTGTGGACAGAAATGTTTTGTGGCTTTTTTCGTGACGTTATATATTATTTCCTATTTTCTATCCTCAAATCGTGTAGAGTGTGAATTAAACAGTTTTTTCCCATTTCCCAATATGTAGAATGTTTCCCCAAACTTTGAGGTTTGTTTTATTGACTCCCAGGTGGCATGACTGGTATAATGGGGTGTGGTCTTGTTGTTGGCGCGAGTGACGACCGCGATGACGACGGATTTGTTGGAGATGTGAACATGGTAAGAGGGTTTAAATGTAAAATCAAAGTCAAATTTATTTTCTTAAAACTTGAAACAATGGAAATAATGACTTTTTTGGTAAATTAATCATGGAGACTGTTTTTTTAAATACTCCTATTCATGTCAATAGAATGATGACTTTTTAAATATGGATATTATTAGTGGATACATTTCAATGGAACGAATGGCTTAAACATGGGATGACAGATATATGAATATAATGTTCTATGGATTACTGAAGTTATGAAATGGATGAATATACGCAAAAAATAACTTCAATCAAATACTTACCCGTCTTCAGCTTATTTAGAACATAACGCCTTAGACAACTCAGGATGTCATACCTTCACCATGACAAAGTTATAGTTTGCCATAGGGAGTATTTAAAGAGAGAGAGTTTACAAGATAATTTATATTCGTATCCACCTGCTAGCCATAGGGGTCTCATCAGGTGAATGACGTTGAGTCTGTTAATTATAACGTCATAATATCATAATATAAAGCTCATTTCTTCTTCTTAAAATCCTCTAATTTGCATATAGGAGGCATTTTCCCCATTGACCTTTTTATCTGGGCGATTCTTTGCATCTTCCTCATAATTTATTATTATTGTCTTTTTCAGCTGTCGCTGTACAACTGCGATCCCACCATGCCTTAGAAACGCCCTCCTCGAGTTTTAGCAAGAAGGATTCTTACTTTGTGTAGAATTTTACATCTTTAAGAATCTTCTCATTTTGTTTACATTCAGGCTTCATATATAATATATAAAATTGTAGCTGCTTACAATACAGTAACATTAAATCTTCTCATTTTGTTTACGTTCCTGTCTCATATACGAATATACAATTGTAGTTGCTTATATATCTTATCTTCATAACTTCGAGAAACCATGGCATTACTGACTGCTATATAATTCACATCCATTCTGTAGAAAACAGTGTTTAATAACTGTTTATAACTTAGTTTTTATTAGCATTAGCAATTTAAAATATTCAAGTTTTAGAATGATCTTTTCACTTAAAGCATATATATTTCTTATATTTCTATGTTCGACTTTTGGTATAAATTCTGAGATATGTTTATGAATCATAAAAGGATTAGGATTAATTGTTTAAAGCTGTTTTTAAAAATCCATCTTTATTGAAATAGATGAAACCAGATCAACATAATTAATGCCATAATTTAAGTGTCCAAATATCTCATTTCATAACAGTTAAGAATCGGTAGGATATGAGTGTATATAATGTTTCAGAGATATGAATAAATATAATATTTCATCGAGTTCATGGATACAGGTATCTGATATGCAGAGGAACAAAAATATCGATCACTATGGCTACTAATGCATTTTTGTATTGCTAAATATGTTGAACGTTTTACAAAATGATACTGTTAAAACAAAAATTGTACTTCATATTCTTGTACATTAACCGATATAGATTAAACAAATATGTGACCAAAAATATTATGTTTGTTGTTTTAACCCTTAACATTCTAAAATGACATATTGTGTGACTTTCTTATCCTATGGTTTGATACGTACACATACGAGAAGAGATATAGAGGTGAATTACATAGTAGTATAGAGTATATATATCCTTCTCCAAGCAAAGATAAAGTAAGATCCTTCATTTGAAACGAAGATCAACAGTAGTTATATACATTAATCAAGATGCATTTTAAACGTGTATATACAGAAAGTTGATAAGACGGGTTTACTGTTAAAGGGTAATAAATATACACACAACGCCTGTTCATGTACAAGAAACACAAGGGCCGTATACCGACCACTATCACGAGGTAGTTATAACAACAAATGCAATTATATCAGCCCTGTTTACTGGTTGACCAGAGTATATATAAACAGTTTTATTTTACATTACATCGAGCATTTGAAAAACATATCTGGTCATGCAATAATTAAACGACCGGGCTAAACTACAGTAGGATATCATGGTTGTATCATATGTTGGATGTTCAATTACAAATATCTAGTTTTCTAGGTCTTACAAAAACTGGATAGTGCAGGCGTTTAGTCATCACCCAAGGAATACTTCTATGTGGTATTGAATTTTTTTGTAACAAAATAGAGCCATGGGCTATGTAGCTCATCAGAGTTTATATTGTTTAACGATGAAGACTGAAAAAGATTGTTCTCAATATAAAGCACAAAAATCTCGGTCTTGAAATTGTCGGTGCATAACAAAAACTTGACTTGACACTAAATTTAAATAAAGTTGGTTGACCAAGTAACCTAATTCCTGCAAGGACATCAAATAAAAGTTTATCCTCCAAATTACAAGTACAATCCCTTGACATGTTTTATCACAGTCATTTAAGTAGTGCACCACTTTTAAGTTAGGCCCTGCCAAACCCTTATTCACTATCTTCCACCAAATCTACGGTTGAGAATCCCCATTGGCCAAGGAGTCTATACACAAAACTACAGCTCCCTAGACGAGTGGTTCTGGAGAAGAGGCGAAAGAGTGAACAGTTTACAGACAGACGGACACAGGACCTCGATATCGTAATTAAAACGTAGGTAAAGCGAAGGTAGAAAAAACCTACGCCCTACATTATATAGAGTACACTTTATAATATAGAGTGTAGGTTGTTTTACCTACGTGTTACCACCGTTTTAATAACGATATCAAGTTCCTGTTCTGACGGGTGGACGAATGGACGAATGGACGAGGGACGTTGTACACCATGCCATGCCACAAGCCCATGTCTGATGAGCTAAAAATGAAATTTTAAATCTATAAATTCTTTCAAAATTAATTTGGATAAAACATCTTTGTAAATTGTGAAATTTTGAATAATGAAATATATCTTTACTAACTGACTCATTAATAACTTATTAATCATAAACATTACATCATCCCTAACTTAATTTATCCAGTCTATGTGGGCGTAGTGTGTAAGTGCCACAATTGGGCCGAAAATACTGCTGAACATGGAACAAGTAATCAAATTTGAGTTTTTGTTCCTTTCTTCTATAGGCCTTTTGAAGTCTTGCAGTCTCGACTGAAGACTCTGTATGAATGCATGTATGAGCATTCAGCAGGGTGACACTGGGACTATACACTGAATGTATACATGTATACATATGACGGCACAATCACAGTAATTTAATATATATGAATCACTCGCTTGTAGCATGTAATCGGTAATCCCATCATTGAAATTACTTCGTCACGTAAAGATGTCTAAGTATATAGTTAACTATAATGGTCGTGAACAGGTTTTCTATTTTGACCGACGTATGAAAGCGTTATACCAATTCTACTTCTAGTCATGACTAACTGTCATTTATAGGCATGAGTCATGACAACGTTTACCATTACGAACTACCATTACGAATAAGGGACATGTTTTCAGTTTTTGTAATTCAAAAGCGCACCCCAAAGTTATAATAAATCGGTTTTGCGTCTTCAAATCATTTGTTCAAAGTCCAAGTACAAGTACTTGTATAGTACTATAGTACTATTCGTCGTTCTTTTCTAAGTATGACTAATCACGAATTGTGATATTGATATATATTACGTCATTTAATAAAAAAAAAACAATTGTAAAAATTGTAAAAAAAGTAATTGATGTCATTTTAAAGGTTTATATTATCAATAACATTCGACAAATTAAAGCCAATGTCTCTGTTACCCATCAGGCTTTAAATATTAATAAAATATTAATAAAAATAATTATGTGATATACGTTACAAAAAGATGATCTTACAAAACAGATATTATATTAAAAACAAATTTAGACCCTCATTTTTGGTTTTTAAGTTTCATCCTCTCATTCTTAACAATCATTTCTCAAAGCACATGTTAGAACTCACATCAAATCTTCTCCAAGTCTATATATTGACTGAAGAGCTTCTCAAAAGTACTGTTCAAAGCTCACTGCAATAGTTTGTGTAGGTTTTGGAACTCTAAGGAATTTGTACTCAACATTTCAGCTTTCTCACTGGTAGGGAACTTGGTTACAGTGAGAGTGGAGTATTTGTGATTTTTGCTGACTTTGCTTCAGCATGAAAAGATCAATTTATTGATTAGTTGTTTGTTATATTGTTGGAAGTTCTAGTATCATATATTGTAACTTTGTTAATGAGTCACCTCCCTTGAAAACTTCAGATACCTTTTTGAGTTGATCAGGCCTATAAGGTCACATCAGGTTATGGTACGGCCGCCGACCACCATCTGTTCAATTTGACACATTTGACTTTTTCTCCTCTTTCTCCATTTTAAAAAAATAAAATTACTAGAATGCTGACATTTTTAGCATGATCAATGCAAATTATAAATTGTAAATTTGATGAAAGTCATAAATCATGCACATCTGGATGAGCTTCTCATATAATGTGATTTTACATAAATGATTTCAAATTTCAATATTTGCCTTTTGGAATAGCTCTTGACCTTTGACCTTAGCGCAGCTCATGTTTATATCACTTGGCATACATATTCACCTCAGGGCGTGCCTGTACACGAAGGTGGCTGGTGTTATGATACATATTCTCTAACATCTCAACTATTTGAGAGACATTCTATAAGTTGGTGTGATGAAGAAGACAATGAATTTATGGATGATCAACTTCTTCAACTTCAACTACCATTATCACGCTGACAGTATAAGAATGTATACCGAAACGCCCCCATTGTTAAATAAAAGGAGTTGCATATATTATAAGAATAATCAAAGAGTTGCGAGGAATTACGGATTATCTGTCCCGAGTTAATTATTGTGATAAACTCCGAGCTTTAGCGAGGAGTTTGACATAATAATTCACGAGGGACAGATAATTCGTAATTCCGAGCACCGAGTTGGTTATTCTTTTTCTTACCCAAGATCATTTTAATGCGTAAAAATCGAAAAACAAGACCCCAATTCAAGATCTTTGATTAGACTGTAAAATACAAATTGTAGTCATACGCCATTCATAAACTCTTTCACACCTTCAAGATGCGCATATCTAAATAGTTTGCAAATTGCTCTATTTTTTCAGAACTATTCTAAAGTAACTGTTGAATTTCATTGCCTAAACGGTTTGCTGACATAGTAAACAACTCGTTTATATTGTAAACTATGTCGCAGAATTAGAGAAAATTAGTTTCAACGTGAACTAACAATCGCACTGTTGGAATGCAAGATAGGAGTGTAATTACGTCGCCAAATGACGTCATGGTTAATGACGTCACAAAGCAATGACGTCACGGCAGTGCAGCCGACGACTCTTGCATGCTGCTACGCCTTGCAAGTTTAATACTGTAATTACGGTCTCGGAAACTTAGGTTGAACATGATTTTATATTTAATATGTTTTACTGACGTGTGACTTCAATTAGGTATGCTCGAAATTGTTCAATTATGAGATTTAGCTTAAACAAGATAGCTCAGCAATTCACGAATGAGCGCAAAGTAGTTCCGTCAACCAATCAAAACGCAAGTTATATTTAGAAAAACTGTAACTCCCATGACCATTATGAAAACTTTAATACCCGGCATATCTGTGCCCGCTTGGGTAAGAAAACTACTTTGTGCATGTCAAACCAATAAACCTATTATTTCAATTGTCGGTCTTCAAGCTCAGAATTAAATCTTACAAGGACTGATGATATATATACTTCCCTGACAAGGATTAGTATCTATGTGGAAAGGTCGCCTTCACAGAATAAAGAAGTTGTATGTCCATAGGATATACATCTTCACAACGTCACGGGCGTAACGAAAAGATTTCCATATCTTCTCACTCCGCCCTTGACCTCATCCTTCCTATTTTCAGTGCTAAGATTTTAACGTACTGCAGGTTAATCTGATAGGCCAATCAGAAGACAGCTTGCAATATGAACTTCTGACGTAATAGACTTGATCTATATTTAGACGGGAAATCACCTTTTCTGATTCGTCTAATTTCTCCGCTAATTTTGGGTCGTAAACTGTAGCACACTTTTGACAGTATTTTGATCAGTCCAGGACTTGTACAAACTTTCAATTGAGGCAATAAAATCATTACAATTCGCTTACATAAACCTGTAATCGATAATCAAAACGTCGAAGCGGACAGCTTCAAAAGCCATAAAGTTGGCACATGGAGTGGACGCACTGTTACGCTGTTACTGTATGATGACTGCCAAACTGGATACATTCATAATTTTCGCGTATGAGTTTGCGCATGTTATCAGGTATCGATTGTTAAATTCACAATTTTGCAGCTGGAAGTACGTTGAATGATTCAATTTAGTTGGTTGTCTTAGTTTTTAAAAAGTCATTTATAAGTTAAAACAATAACTAGCATGTGTTATTCACTCCGAAATCGAAGAAATCAAGTGTTGAGTTTAAATGAAACTATCATTAATTATTTTACACTTTTTTTTTTACAAAATACCAAATAACTCGTGTGGCATCATGGTATTTCGATTAAACAATCTCAATTATTTAATACTGAACTACATACCGAAAATACAGGCTGTATAACGCTTTTAAACAAACTGTGATTTGATTTATTGTTTGATAAACTGTGCCTAACTCTAACTCTTATTTATGAACGTTAAAATGTTTAAATAAGCACGTTATTAATTGAAATAGTATTATTAAATGCTAGGATTTGTATTCAAATCTTTTAACTTTGTTTGAACGTGGGTATTTCTCATTTGCATATGAACTACATATGTCTCTGTTATAAACTTAACAATCAACTTATTACACTTCCTGGCTCGCATTTGGTCTTCTTTCTTAATTAGCATGTTTATGATAATATATTTTCATGTAGTAAAGTTCTATATGACGAGTATTGCAATGTACAAGAAGAAACGTTAACCCAACGTATATTTCTAAAAATAACAATTTTAGAATTATCACTTCTGCAGTACCGAATGTAAACGGTGATTTCATTGGCTGTTTGTAAGCAGCTGGTAAGGGGCGTAACTCGTGATCACAATAGATGTCGCTGCTTCGTTACACAGTTTTCTGTGATGTTGAGGGCAAGGTAAAAAATGCATAGAATTTATTTCGATGCATTTTCACCTTGCCGTGGGAAGATGTAGGATATAGTGCTGCTGTCCGTCCCATACCAACTTATAGAATGCTTATCAAACACCATTCTCTTCCCCCAGAGTTTACGTCCTTCAGATTTTTCTCTGTTTCTTTGGTAAATAGAGTATGCTGTTGAAGGCATGCCTGTCAAACTTTATCAATGGTTTAACTTTATCAAAAATTACTGGCTTTTGCTGGAAATTACCATTTTAATAAAAAATCATTTAAGTATAGTGACAAGATAAAGGTGTTTATAAGTGTGTATTTATCGAAAACCTGACGCGCGCCATTAAGTCAAATATAATTTTGGAAACCTTCATATAGCATACGAAAAGATAAATTTGGACTGCCAGTGTTATGTTGCATAACTGGTATGTATACATGTTATTTGGACGTGTCATTTCTCTGATACTTCGTACGGTATCGACATATTTATTCGGAAAAAAGGTAATTTTGAGTATACCACTAAATGTAATTTTCTTGGGCAGCCATCCTAGGAAATGATTTCCTAGGAGATTTTGATATCCAAGATTTATTTTTTTATTTCTCGGTTAACTTAAGATGCAATACATTCATTGTAAATTCGAAGGTGTCATTATTCATTGGCAGAGAACAACACATACTTCCTGCCGACTAACTTAAGTGTAAATGAAGAAAAACAATTCAACAAGCAAAACAAATGTATTTACAGTAAGCAAACTAGCTGATACTGCCATGATGCACAAGTCAGCCTAAAGTTGCTAACATTCAGCGAAGAACATAACGAATTCCTCTACCCGTTGCTATATTGGTAGGTAGATAATGATACACCTCGTGAGGAGTACAGTAAACTCCCATACATACAAGTTGTACTCAAGCACACATAACGTTGAATAAAAAAAGTTACATAAAGAAGAACCGTGATATTTGAAATCAAAGAACATAACCCTCAAACTTTCCCCCAGTAAACTGATACGCAGAAACATTGTATAAAGACGCTTATACATTATACACATGCTCAAAGGAATAAGAGAACTCTAAAAGCAGTGCGCGTGGATCCATTCAGAGAGTCTCACGATTAGGGCTCGATCGAGGCATGAAGTCTCTTACCCAGATATTAACCAAGTTGCCAGCATAAAGGCTATTTTTCTCTCCCATTCAAAGAATTGATCTTTCACACACCCCAAGCCTTTGTGTCAATTTTGTATCGACTCTATATAACCGATTGGTAGGGAATATCCTGCCTACAAGTGACATACCCAGAGTCACTTACAGGTGGTAAACGTCCGGAAACTGGTCCAATCATGTAAGTAAAATTTACTTCATCAACGATAAAACTTTTAGAGTAAACTATGTAATGCATAGAGAATATTTAAAGCCGTCCCATTTAATAACATATTTATAAAACGAGTGAGTGGTTTGGTATTTGATCAGAGAAAGCGAGTTAGATACCGATACCATACTCGAGTTTCATAAATATGTTAAATAATAAATTGTAATATTATACAATCTAATTGATGTAGATGATATATTTTGCGATATATAAATCATAACTATAACACATTAAGAAGTTACTTGAATATAAATGTATATATTTATATATTCTTTCATTATTAAACGTGAGTATAATATAGAGGCCTACATTGCATTTTATCAAACTTTTGCAACACACAAAGAAGTGTTCAGTAGTCTGATGATAACAGGAAGGACCAGGGAATGAATTTAGGGAATTATTTAAAGAAGATTTCATGTAACAAAGTACATACAAAATATTCTTTTAAACACTATCATTTTTTGTAAATATTGATGAGCGGCACTAATACAAAGTTCAGTATGATTTGACTTTTTTTGGAAGATAGATGTTGTTTAATAATGTCGTATTTGTCACCTTCAGTGCATAACATTTAAAACATTTGGCTTATTAGAGGGAATGAACAATCTGTCTTCGATTACCGGAGCATTAATTGCTCACCTTATCATATGGCGTCTATTCGAGACCCGACCTCTATTTCTTTCGCAAACTGTCATCTATCAGTTTGTACATGATCCTAAATCATACAACACATACGTGAGCGTAGGTACCGATCCTTAATCATACAAAACATACGTTAACATAGGTACCGTATTTCCTCCAGTAGACACCAGGAGTCAAAACTATGCTGGATGAAAAGATTTGCGAAGTTTTAAAATAAATGCAATATGTATATATGATCATACACGTATGCCTCTTAAAGGGAGGGTGCGATCGGGATATTTTTTGTGGAAACGAAATTTGAGAGGATATTCCCGTTTACACATACATGTATATGTTATTAATACATGATTAAAACACATTCCAATTGAAAAATATCAATGAAGTGACTACTTTGATGACTTTATATGTGACAACATGATAAAGATAAGTAAATGAAATATATGCAAGTAATGCACACAAAACATATGACAGATGCTGCCCATAGATCGGTGATAGAATATATTTTTCATGTTCAAAAATGAAAAAAAATATCCTAAATCATACAACACATACGTGAGCATAGGTACCGTATTTCCTACGGTAGACACCAGGACTCAAAAACATGCTGGATGATAAGATTTGCGAATTGCAATGTATATAAATTTATGTTCACGCACGCCTCAATACAGGGGGGTCCATCGGAGTATAGTTTGTGCCTTCGCTCGTTTTGTACCAAAACATTTACTCGTTTAATAAAAATGGTATTAAATGGACGGTCAGTTAGTATCCTCTATTTAATACATGATTAAAACACATTCCAATTGACGAATATCAATCTTTATATTTGACAACAGTTGGCAGATGCTGCTAATAATTCGGTGATAGAATACACTTTTCATGTTAAAAAATAAAATTAAAAATTCACTAAATTAAATAGATTTTTAAGAAAGTCACGATTTCATTTCTGTATGCTTGTAAGTTCGATGGTTTATATTGCCAAAAACTGGAAAATGATAGATATCATTGCATCATTAAATAAATCTTGAATTAGAGTTAAACTTTGATTAAAAACATTTGATTATTTATACAGCGTGATGCAAGTGAGATGCAGCTTATAAAACAATTTACTTAGCAAGATAGACGTTGAAACTTTTAGGACGGTGACGTTTTGATAGAAATATAATGGTATTGGATTTTATTTCTCCACAGTAATCAGTATAATGGTGGTCGAAGATTTCTTCATTGACATGTCTTGTCATCAATTTATCATTATCAATCGTGTGAAAATTAACTGAATCAAGTCGTGTGAAATAGAAATCTAAACCTAAAGCCACTGTAGAGCGATTTTCTAACTGAAATGACGTGCTCTCATGACAATATTAATAAATGTTACCAATGGCCGTACAACACTCCTGAAGCAATAACGAGATTTCTAAAAGGAATGTCCATGGTTGGGTAAAGCCCTGCGAGTCCATTCCCATGGAGCGGACATTTTAATGTGTTCACATTAAAATGGCCACTCAAAGGTAGTTTTAGTCATCTGACTGTTGTAATGGTCAACCATCTTGCTGTCTGAAATTTCAAATTCTTATTAGACCTACAAATCTACTACTCACATTGAAGAGTCCCACACCACTGTCGGATTTCTATTGATATAGCTAATCGGGTGGTGTAATTGGATGTTTCATATATTGTATACACTTTAATACTAAATGACAAATTTGAGAAAACATAATATGCAAACAACGTGCTCCAGCTGCGCCTACAAGAAACAACCTTACTACAGGGAACCAGTTCAATTGTATAGGTTCCATTTGGCGGTGGTTCTTGCCGCTATTTTACATAGTACATGGACTCGAGTGCTGTTACATCACAGTATCGTCAATAATGGAAAACATAAGAGTAAATTGTACAACAATCATTAGTCAATCAGAAAACAGGACATGACAGGTCGACCAGTATTTGAAAAAGTGATCTATTTTCAAACTTATCGATGCAGAATATTTGATTAATTCATAATACTTTTTAAGTTCCTTTTGCAAAACCTGAAAGGTTGGCATTTGCTTTGATGTTTTACAGTTAAAGATGATATTTTTTAAAAGGAAAACAATCACATTAATTGGATCATTATTTTTACGGCCGAATCCGACTAGAATTTGCTCTTTAGTAAAGTTCAAATTTGAATCAAGTTTACTGTTAAGCCAGTGTTCAAGTTTTTGCCAGATAGGAGTTACCTTGCTACAGTCATAAAACAGATGGGTAATTGTCTCTAAAAAGTAACTGCATAAATCACGGTCAATGTAGTGCATCTTAAAAAGTATAGTGTTTGTTGGTAGAAAATAGAGTAAGAGTTTGTATTGAATATTACTGAAGTTTTGTGTCTCTTGAACAGCGAAACGGGATATGATTGTATTGTTGCCATGATTTTGTATCAATTTCATCACAAAGTGAACCATTCCATTTTAGCACAGTGCTGATTTTTTGTATTGATTTTTTTTTAAGTAAAGCTTTTTGGAATAGTTGGCTGTAATTGCTTGTCAAATAGTGTAACATGTGTGGTTGTATAGGATCTTGCTTTTTTATAATAGTTTCTAATTTTGTGTCATTTTTTAAAAGAATGCCTTAATTGAGTTAATGACCCCATTGTATTCTAGATGATTTTCTTTTAGTTTATATTTGTTTTCAAACACATCTCGGGACATGAACTTACCCGAATCATCCAGAAGGTCATATATAAAGAGAACACCTTTTGCATTCCATTTTCGTTTTTCTATCGATCAGGATGTTTTGGTTATACCAGATAAGCGGAGAGGTAATATTACTTGGTGAATCTGCTTCGTTAACGTTGTGTCTAGATAATAAATCCCACCAAGCATATAGGAGATCACAGTAGAACTTTTTTGCGAACCAGTGGTATGATAGTCTTTCTCAATTTTGGACAGTTGTATTCAAAAATATTTGTAGATCCAAGCTTAAGTAAATTTTCATAAAAGAGATTACAAACTTTTGAGTAGTTTTTATAAAAATGACAGAAATCTTTTAAGCCTGAATTATTTCATCTTTGGTGGGCATTCTGGAAGTTGAGGTGGTGAAGAATAAAGAACAATTTTATGGATATACAACTTCTTTATTCTATGTAGGCGACGTTTCGACATAGATACTAATGTCGTTGTCAAGCAGGTGATACATGTGGACAAATTGCCAGGATATATACACAAGTAGTGTTTATACAATAGAGGCGGATGAGAAGATTTTGAGTTGTAATTACAGTAGATACAAATACAAATATTGAGTAGAAGCCATAACATTTTCTTCTTCCTGAATTATTTCTGTTATATTAGGTGCATTAAGGCCACCTTCTTTAACAGTGCATATCAGCTGATCACACTTAAGTTTATCAGACTTGTTTCCCCATATAAATCGGAAACATTTGTTTTGAAATTCCTTAATCAAACTATCTGGTGGATTGGGTAGACAAGCAAATAGATGGTTTAATTTGGGTAGGATAAGCGATTTCAATATGGTTGTTCTAAGATTTAAGTTTGAGATCAAATGTAAATGTATGTATGTATTTATGTTTCTATGTATGTAAATAATGTAAAACTGTATCCTCATATGCTGATGCCTGCGTCCTGAGTGTAAATAAAGTTCAGTTCAGTTCAGTAATATCGCCTATGTGTCGCGTTGATCTATCGCTATGATCCTCTTTTATTAATGTGTCCAAAACAAGTTTAATTCGTGTCGAAATTATCTATGAGGCAACTTTATAAAATACTGATAATAGCGAAATTGGTCGCCAGTTTTCCCTAAATTGTTTTGGTTTATTTCCCTTTGGAGTACATGTGATAAGTCCTTGTTTTTGAGACACTGATTGTGATCGTGTTGACACTATTGTCTATTAATATTGAAATCCAACCAATAACTTTGCACTAAAAAAGAGTACAGTTTCCATCCACTGCAGGCGCCCACACTGTCGCTAGACATTCACTTCTAAAAGAAGAGTTGTATTAATAAGAAAAATAGTTGCGTTTGTAAAATTTCCGGGATTAATTGTTATTCAACACCCGCAAATTTAGTTTAAAACCGACGGCGTTAGCCGAAGGTTTTAAACGCAAATCAACCAGTCAGAATCAAGGATTCACCGAAGTCATGAATAGTATTGGAATTGGACAAAGGAGAAACAGGCCTACAGTCAAACACATCCACATAGCGACCAAGGGCTGGATTTACGGCGATAGTTCTATTGAGCTGTATCTATATCTGCAGGCATATGTCCTTAGTGATGGTTGCATATTTAATATTAAAAAGAAACAAAACAAAACTAACTATCAGCTTTAGCATATCATAAAGTCTACTCAGTCTTTTAACCATGACTAATCGTCAAGTCCCCGCAATAATTTCACATGTGTCATTTTATTTCAGTCTCTATCTCACTTGGTTTATATTCATCACCTACCATTGTTATCGATAAAGTTCATTATTGATAAATAAATATGGTTATTGTTATTATATTATTCAAAAGTATTCTAATCTTCTAAGCCAATAGGATTGTAGAAAAGATGCTTGTATTTTTTTCATATTTTTTCATTTTCTCAGCTAATTATGTTAATTTGAAATATTGTTCAAAACATATGATTTCCTAATGGTGATCGAACCAAAATTAAGCAAGCTGATTATCATCATTCAGACTTCATGTCGACAATAACAATACAACTCTCTATCCTTGCATTCAACTATAATAATACAAGTTTATATATTCTTGCATTCGACTATAACAATACAAGTTTATATATTCTTGCATTCGACAACAACAATACAAGTTTCTCTATCCTTGCATTCGACTATAACAATACAAGTTTCTATATTCTTGCATTCGACTATAACAATACAAGTTTCTATATTCTTGCATTCGACAACAACAATACAAGTTTCTCTATCCTTGCATTCGACTATAACAATACAAGTTTCTATATTCTTGCATTCGACTATAACAATACAAGTTTCTATATCCTTGCATTCGACTATAACAATACAAGTTTCTCTATCCTTGCATTCGACAATGACAATACAACTCTCTATCCTTGCATTCGACAATGACAATACAAGTTTCTCTATCCTTGCATTCGACAATGACAATACAAGTTTCTCTATCCTTGCATTCGACTATAACAATACAAGTTTCTATATTCTTGCATTCGACAACAACAATACAAGTTTCTCTATCCTTGCATTCGACTATAACAATACAAGTTTCTATATTCTTGCATTCGACTATAACAATACAAGTTTCTATATCCTTGCATTCGACTATAACAATACAAGTTTCTCTATCCTTGCATTCGACAATGACAATACAACTCTCTATCCTTGCATTCGACAATGACAATACAAGTTTCTCTATCCTTGCATTCGACAATGACAATACAAGTTTCTCTATCCTTGCAATCGACTATAACAATACAAGTTTCTATATTCTTGCATTCGACAACAACAATACAAGTTTCTCTATCCTTGCATTCGACTATAACAATACAAGTTTCTATATTCTTGCATTCGACTATAACAATACAAGTTTCTATATTCTTGCATTCGACAACAACAATACAAGTTTCTCTATCCTTGCATTCGACTATAACAATACAAGTTTCTATATTCTTGCATTCGACTATAACAATACAAGTTTCTATATCCTTGCATTCGACTATAACAATACAAGTTTCTCTATCCTTGCATTCGACAATGACAATACAACTCTCTATCCTTGCATTCGACAATGACAATACAAGTTTCTCTATCCTTGCATTCGACAATGACAATACAACTCTCTATCCTTGCATTCGACAATGACAATACAAGTTTCTCTATCCTTGCATTCGACAATGACAATACAAGTTTCTCTATCCTTGCATTCGACTATAACAATACAAGTTTCTATATTCTTGCATTCGACTATAACAATACAAGTTTCTATATCCTTGCATTCGACTATAACAATACAAGTTTCTCTATCCTTGCATTCGACTAGTACTATAACAATACAAGTTTCTCTATCCTTGCATTCGACTATAACAATACAAGTTTCTCTATCCTTGCATTCGACTATAACAATACAACTCTCTATCCTTGCATTCGACTATAACAATACAAGTTTCTCTATCCTTGCATTCGACTATAACAATACAAGTTTCTATATTCTTGCATTCGACAACAACAATACAAGTTTCTCTATCCTTGCATTCGACTATAATAATACAAGTTTCTCTATTATTGCATTCGACTGTAACAATACAAGTTTCTCTATCCTTGCATTCGACTATAGCAATACAAGTTTCTCTTTCCTGTATTCGACTATAACAATACAAGTTTCTCTATCCTTGCATTTGACTATAACAATACAAGTTTCTCTATCCTTGCATTCGACTATAACAATACAAGTTTCTATATTCTTGCATTCGACAACAACAATACAAGTTTCTCTATCCTTGCATTCGACTATAATAATACAAGTTTCTCTATTATTGCATTCGACTGTAACAATACAAGTTTCTCTATCCTTGCATTCGACTATATCAATACAAGTTTCTCTTTCCTGTATTCGACAATGACAATACAAGTTTCTCTATCCTTGCATTCGACAATGACAATACAAGTTTCTCTATCCTTGCATTCGACTATAACAATACAAGTTTCTATATTCTTGCATTCGACTATAACAATACAAGTTTCTATATCCTTGCATTCGACTATAACAATACAAGTTTCTCTATCCTTGCATTCGACAATGACAATACAACTCTCTATCCTTGCATTCGACAATGACAATACAAGTTTCTCTATCCTTGCATTCGACAATGACAATACAAGTTTCTCTATCCTTGCATTCGACTATAACAATACAAGTTTCTATATTCTTGCATTCGACAACAACAATACAAGTTTCTCTATCCTTGCATTCGACTATAACAATACAAGTTTCTATATTCTTGCATTCGACTATAACAATACAAGTTTCTATATTCTTGCATTCGACAACAACAATACAAGTTTCTCTATCCTTGCATTCGACTATAACAATACAAGTTTCTATATTCTTGCATTCGACTATAACAATACAAGTTTCTATATCCTTGCATTCGACTATAACAATACAAGTTTCTCTATCCTTGCATTCGACAATGACAATACAACTCTCTATCCTTGCATTCGACAATGACAATACAAGTTTCTCTATCCTTGCATTCGACAATGACAATACAACTCTCTATCCTTGCATTCGACAATGACAATACAAGTTTCTCTATCCTTGCATTCGACAATGACAATACAAGTTTCTCTATCCTTGCATTCGACTATAACAATACAAGTTTCTATATTCTTGCATTCGACTATAACAATACAAGTTTCTATATCCTTGCATTCGACTATAACAATACAAGTTTCTCTATCCTTGCATTCGACTAGTACTATAACAATACAAGTTTCTCTATCCTTGCATTCGACTATAACAATACAAGTTTCTCTATCCTTGCATTCGACTATAACAATACAACTCTCTATCCTTGCATTCGACTATAACAATACAAGTTTCTCTATCCTTGCATTCGACTATAACAATACAAGTTTCTATATTCTTGCATTCGACAACAACAATACAAGTTTCTCTATCCTTGCATTCGACTATAATAATACAAGTTTCTCTATTATTGCATTCGACTGTAACAATACAAGTTTCTCTATCCTTGCATTCGACTATAGCAATACAAGTTTCTCTTTCCTGTATTCGACTATAACAATACAAGTTTCTCTATCCTTGCATTTGACTATAACAATACAAGTTTCTCTATCCTTGCATTCGACTATAACAATACAAGTTTCTATATTCTTGCATTCGACAACAACAATACAAGTTTCTCTATCCTTGCATTCGACTATAATAATACAAGTTTCTCTATTATTGCATTCGACTGTAACAATACAAGTTTCTCTATCCTTGCATTCGACTATAGCAATACAAGTTTCTCTTTCCTGTATTCGACTATAACAATACAAGTTTCTCTATCCTTGCATTTGACTTTAACAATACAAATTTCTCTATCCTTGCATTCGATTATAATTATGCAAGTTTCTCTATCCTGCATTCGACTATAGCAATACAGGTTTCTCTATCCTGCATTCGACTATAACAATACAAGTTTCCCTATCCTTGCATTCGACTATAATAATACAAGTTTCTCTATCCTTGCATTCGACTATAATAATACAAGTTTCTCTTTCCTTGCATTCGACTACAACAATACAAGTTTCTCTATCCTTGCATTCGACTACAACAATACAAGTTTCTCTATCCTTGCATTCGACTATAATAATACAAGTTTCTCTTTCCTTGCATTCGACTACAACAATACAAGTTTCTCTATCCTTGCATTCGACTATAATAATACAAGTTTATCTATACTTGCATTCGATTAAAACAACATAAGGAGGGGGTGCTATTGTTCAGTCACTCCTTATAGGTACAAATGAAGACCTGTTTTCACGAAATGACCTCAGACCCCCATTTTTTCCTCTTCGAATAACCGAGTCCGTTTCTTTCAAATTGTGAATCAGATGTATCATGCAACGATAGGAATTGCTGATAACAGTACTAGTGCTGAAGTGAAACGCCTCTCAAATAAGTTACATATATCATTTCTTTGATGGGCATTCTAGCAGCTGATTTGATGAAGGAGAACAAGTTCTATGAACAGTCAACATCTAGGCAATAAAGAAGTTGACTATCCAAATAAATTGTTCTGCTCTATCTAATCAGCTTCTAGAATGCACATGGAAGAAGTCATTGCCCATGAGAAGTCTAATTACATGGCAATTAGATCCACAGCATCTATACTATAAATAAGTCCACTATCCATAGAACTTGTTCTGCTTATATGTATACTCATTTCTTTACAACTAGACAGATTTAAGTGAATTAAAATCAATATTGAAGGTATTACGTATTTATACGAACTGGGTGAGCCATATTGGCCGTAATCTTAAACCTCATAAAAAGAATGTATCTTGTTACAGATTGCTGCAATGATGACGTCATTGACGTTATGGCTGTTCTTCAGCTGTTTCCTCTTCGCCTGTGTGTCAGCTCAAAGTAAGTACCGTATTTCCTCTAACAGAGGTCCGGACCTTTAATAACATTTAAGGGAACACGTGGCGCGTGATAATCGAGAGCAGTGGCGTCTTTGAAACAAAATTATAGTGTATTGCCATGATGTGATTATTATAATTATTTGCTATACCATCGTTGATATTCACTATATGCCCTATTATCCTATATGGCTATCTTCTACAAATTATTACACAGTAAGGTAAGAGTTACTCACCTTCCCTGTCCCTATATCCCGATACGTGGCCAAGACCCGGATTACCAATCTTCCTTATGTCGGCAAGCTGTTCAGACACATGATGATAGCTCTCCCGTCTTCGACTTGCTAATTGATATTTGCTCATTAAAGTTTGTTTCCTCTATTGAGTGTTTTGGCAGTTCTGTGTCAGGTTATAACTGTAGTCTATTCCTCGCGGAATAGACTACTTGGGGTAATTCACATTTCTGTTTGACTGAGCCGACAGCTAGCTCACTCTGTGTCAGTGCAGTTGTCTATTTCAGCACGGACTTAGCGTGCACGGGATGCACGGACTGCACGTGCGTCTCTTGGGGACTTGGGTCGATTGTCAGCGTTGGCTTTCTCTCTTGTTAAATTACACTTGTGACGTCATCCCATTGTTCTTTCACTCCATTATTTTTCAGTAATGGAGAGTTACACATCACAACATATTTTTAAAGTAGAAATTTAATTTCTTTAACTTTCTAAAGCAATTTTGATAAAAGAGCAATACTTTGAGTGTAATTTAAGTAGGGTAATATCCTCGTAACTCTCCATTCATTAAAAATAATGGGCCTCGGCCCCTCGGCCCCTCCTAACTTGAGGGAGAAGAGGGGGCTTAAGGCCTCCTCCATTAACACCAACCTAGCAGCAATCATGTCCGTCTTGCGGAAGCGCGACCCTCATATCGATGTGTCGTTTCTGACTTACCGGAATGTTGATGGGCGGCAAAAACTTAGGCCCCAAGAGTGGGACTTGGCGGTGGTTCTTACCCACCTCAAGTCAGACCACTACGAACCGTTGGCAGAAACGACTGTCCTCCGTCTCACCATAAAGACGACTTTTCTTGTGGCAATGGGTTCCGCAGCCAGGATTTCAGAGCTTCATGCTCTCAAGGCGGACCTCTTACGTTTTGATATGAGAGACGAGGGATCAGCCACTCTGGGACTAGCGTCTGACTTTATTTGCAAGAATCAGATCGCAGAGAGGGGTAGAATCTTCTCATTACCATCCATTTCAGGTACGATCGACCCCACAGACGGGGAGAACCTGCTGTGGCAATCGCGCATATAGAGAATATCAACGATGGTATAGTAAATAATAGTACGTTTTTGGTTAAACGTCATTATTTTATACTTACCGTTGATATTCACTATCGTTAGCTCCCACCTGGCCTCCCCTCTATGCGATTTGGTTTCTTTCTGACTGACAGAAGGAAGCATGATAATCCGGGTCTTGGCCACCTATCGGGAGGGAAGGTGAGTAACTCTTCCCTTAATTACTGTGTAATAATTTTTCCAAGATAGCCATATAGGATAATAGGGCATATACAATGTATATACAAATGTATATGATTTTGTTGGTGACGTTTCTTTTGCCTGTGAGTTTGTGTGTTGACACCCAAAAAGGTGTGTTACAAACTTGAACTGCTCAATGTCACTTTCAATCTGAAGCCAGTTAAAGTGTGTAAATGTTTAATCATTGTATATTGTGAAACAAAGCTGTTTCGCTTTGAAATTAGTTTTTCCTGAAATGTTATTTTAATAAGAAACCATTTGAAATTAGAAAACAATGGAAAACATAATAAAGTACATAATATATTTTAATGGGGTGATTATCAATGTGATAACGTGTTGTGGATAAAGGACAAGTGCTATAGGCCTTTTGGAGGGTTAAGGACAACGACAAAATGTTGTGCCAAGAGCCGGTACTGTTAAACGCAATTTGAATTGTGTGTTATTCGTCTTGAAATCACCAGATATTTGCAAAAGACAATATTATCTGTTTAAGCTTGATGTTTTGGTCTTTGATTGGTGAGCGCCGAGCGGAGTATTAAAGGGGCTGTAGCACGTTTTTCTCAAATTTGCCATTTATCATTTAAGTTTATACAACATAAATTGCTATATGTGTTAAACATATCATTACACTAGCCGGTGCGACGTATAAAGCAACAGTGGTTTGGAACTCTTCAGTGTGAGAGGTAGATTTGTAGGTCTGATCCGAGTTCAGACAGCAAGAGAATTGACCTTTCTGTCATGGTACCATATTCATAACTCTACTCCGACTGTTTACGTATCGCTACAGCAGTCAAATCACTACCTTCGAAATGGAATATAATACCTTAATATGAACACGTTAAAATGGCCGCTCGAAAGGAAATGGACGCGCATGGCTTAACCGAACAATATACATTCATTTTCGAACTCTTTTTATTGACTCAAGAGTATTATTTAGCACAGTGGTGTAGTGGTTAGCATTTCTGCCTCTCACGCCAACGGCCCGGGTTCGAATCCCGGTGGAGACACCAAAAATTTGTGACCTGGGTCTCATACTATGTTGTGTCCTTGGGCAAGGCACTTCATCCAAATTGCACTCAGTTCACCCAGCTGTACAGATGGGTACCTGGGCATGGGAATGTACGGACCAATACGGTCGCTCGGAGCGCTTCATTGGCGGCAACGAAAGTACGATTCTTTCAGGGTAATAATTGTCTAGCGCATTGAGCATGCATTGTGCATGGATATGTGCGCATTATAAATAAACTATTATTTTATTTATTATTATTATTTAGCAATTGATAACACTTATTCACCTTTTCGTGAGAAAGCTTTATTTCAGTAAGAAAAACATGCTGCATCACCTTTAAATAGTCCGCTGCGTCTATTTCTACACATGTATAAATAGCTTGGTCAATGGGGATCTTATGTCTTTTTGCTAATAACTCTACTAAACAGCTGCATTACTATTCTCTTTTTCTTTTCTTTTCCAGAACTAAACATTCTAGAAGGCTGACATATTGTATACATATTTCTAATCGTCGACCAATGTGAATTGTAAGGTTTGGGTGCAATGCTACACTGAATTTCAGAGTAGTACCACCCATGGTTCGCTAGTTCCAGCCGTTGCTCGCAGGTTTCACCGCAATGCATAGCCACACGGCGTTGCGGGCTTTCTCCCTGCCGTAATACTAGCAGCCGCGATATAAGTGAAATACTCTTGAAAGCGGCGTTAAACCCCAACTCACCTCACCCCAATTTGAATTATAATTTGTAGATTTGGTGACGCTGTTATTACAATATATTTTACAACCAGCCTCATGTTAACTCAGGACTTGAAGAAAAAATGAAGTTTTCAGCAGGGGGGTCCAGTCTCGCGAGTCGAGAATACAGATAAACGTGCACGTGTACGAGGTAGCTCTATCGGGGTATTTGGACTGGAACAATCATCTAGGGGCAACATCCATGGTCCAACACATTTTGGTGAAGAAGCTTTATTGTTTTCGACACATGGACCTACCTTTTAGCTTGCGCTATGTTTCAAGATAACTTTACTGGATTATCTCAATGAGTTTCACACAGCTTCAGTTTGGTCTAGTTTGGCAGTATCCGAGATCTTGTAAATAGTTTTGAGTTTTAACCACCACAGGGCAGTATCAAGACATTTTGACTTGGTCATGTTTCAGTTGACATGAACCTTGGGTTTCATCTATGACATGTAATTGAATTAATCTTTCATGTTGAATTGATAAATACCTTAATGGCAAGACCATTTAAGCTATACTTTTAATTGAAATGTACTCTAATTGAAGTATTACCCATGGAGTATATTGGTTCATATTTCAGACATACAGCCACTGGATAACAGCGCCACTGCTCGAAGGGGGACTACTGTTGTACTGCAGGTTACTATGGATGGGCAGGTTCCACAGGTATAATATATAACGCATTATTTGGCCTAAACTCAACGTGACTAATAACGTAGCTACCAACAAATAGGCATTGTCTTTAACTTAACTTTCAGATGCATTTACATCTTGGCTCAATTGAATGGAAAAGGTAAAATGACACTCATTAGCGAAGAAATAACTGTAACACTAGGCTTATAAATCCCTGTGTACGTAAGTTTACATTTTGATAACATCTATGTCACAAAAACATGATATCCTCACTATACTTCACTGGATATAGAGAATCTCACCCAAGTGTCTTCTGATATCAAATATATCAACACGAGTTGATTAAAGTTACAAATATCCGAGGCTTACCGAGGATATTTTTACTTTAATCAACGAGTGTTGATATATTTGATATCAGAAGACACGAGGGTGAGATTTTATTTATCATTCAAAATCATTCTTCAACAATTATTAGCTGAAGAATAACATATCTGAAACACAAAACTGCCATTTTGCTTCTTCAGCAGTGATCTCAGTGAGGTCATAGCATTGTGACGTCATAAGCATTATGACATCAAGCATTGTAACGTCATCACCATTGTGACGTCATAGAATTGTCAGCAGTGTTCTCAGTGATGTCAAAGCCTTGTGATGTCATTAATTGATGATGTAATACGATTATGACGATTTGATTGTAGCGATATCTACAATGTAGATATCGCTTGTAGACATCGCTTGATCTCACACAAGCGATATCTACTGTGGGAACCAGTTTTGGATGATAAATGTGCTTTAATGTATTTTATATCTGTATTTTGGTACCTAACATACAGCGTCTCTCACATAGCGAGTAGATGTATAGAATGTATCTCTCTTAACTTGATACCTGATACAAGCGTTTCTCTCATAGCAGGTAGATTTCTAGAATGTATCTCTCTTCACTGGGTACCTGATATACAGCGTCTCTCACATACCGGGTAGATATATAGAATGTATATCTCTTTGCTGGGTACCTGATATACAGCATCTCTCAAATACCGGGTAGATATATAGAATGTATCTCTCTTGACTGGGTACCTGATATACATCATCTCTCGCATACCGGTAAGATATATAGAATGTATCTCTCTTGACTGGGTATATGATATACAGCGTCTCTCACATAGCGGGTAGATGTATAGAATGTATCTCTCTTAGCTGGGTACCTGATATACAGCGCCTCTCACATAGCGGGTAGATATATAGAATGTATCTCTCTTAACTGGGTACCTGATATACAGCGCCTCTCACATAGCGGGTAGATATATAGAATGTATCTCTCTTAACTGGGTACCTGATATACAGCATCTCTCACCTACCGGTAAGATATATAGAATGTATCTCTCTTGACTGGGTATATGATATACAGCGTCTCTCACATAGCGGGTAGATGTATAGAATGTATCTCTCTTAGCTGGGTACCTGATATACAGCGCCTCTCACATAGCGGGTAGATATATAGAATGTATCTCTCTTAACTGGGTACCTGATATACAGCGCCTCTCACATAGCGGGTAGATATATAGAATGTATCTCTCTTGACTGGGTACCTGATATACATCATCTCTCGCATACCGGTAAGATATATAGAATGTATCTCTCTTAACTGGGTACCTGATATACAGCATCTCTCACATAGCGGGTAGATGTGTAGAATGTATCTCTCTTGACTGAGTACCTGATATACAGCGCCTCTCACATAGCGGGTAGATATATAGAATGTATCTCTCTTGACTGAGTACCTGATATACAGCGTCTCTCACATACCGGGTAGATGTATAGAATGTATCTCTCTTAGCTGGGTACCTGATATACAGCATCTCTCACATAGCGGGTAGATATATATAATGTATTTCTCTTGACTGAGTACCTGATATACAGCATCTCTCACATAGCGGGTAGATATATAGAATGTATCTCTCTTGACTGAGTACCTGATATACAGCGTCTCTCACATACCGGGTAGATGTGTAGAATGTATCTCTCTTAACTGGGTACCTGATATACAGCATCTCTCACAGAGCGGGAAGATGTGTAGAATGTATCTCTCTTAACTTGGTTCCTGATAAACAGCGGCTGTCACATAGCAGGTAGATATATATAATGTATTTCTCTTGACTGGGTACCTGATATTAAGCGTTTCTCACATAGCGGGTAGATTTCTTGAATGTATCTCTCTTAACTGGGTGCCTGAAATACAGCGTTTCTGACAAAGTGGGTAGATGTATAGAATGTATATCTCTTGGCTGGGTACCTGATAAACAGCATCTCTCACATAGCTGGTAGATATGTAGAAGTATCTCTCTTGACTGGGTACCTGATATACAGCGTATCTAACATAGCAGGTAGATGTCTGGAATGTATCTCTATTAACTGGGTGCCTGATATACAGCGTTTCTCACATAGCAGGTAGATATGTAGAATGTATCTCTCTTGGCTATGTACCTGATATACAGCATCTCTCACATAGCGGGTACATTTCTGGAATGTATCTCTCTTAACCAGGTACCTGATATACAGCGTCTCTCACATAGTGGGTAGATGTGTAGAATGTATCTCTCTTGACTATGTACCTGATATACAGCATCTCTCACATAGCGGGTAGATTTCTGGAATGCATCTCTCTTAACTGGGTACCTGATACACAGCGTCTCTCACATAGCGGGTAGATTTATGGAATGTATCTCTCTTAACCGGGTACCTGATATACAGCGTCTCTCACATAGTGGGTAGATTTATGGAATGTATCTCTCTTAATCTGGTTCCTGATATACAGCGTCTCTCACATAGCGGGTAGATTTCTGGAATGCATCTCTCTTAACTGGGTACCTGATATACAGCGTCTCTCACATAGCGGGTAGATTTATGGAATGTTTCTCTCTTAATCGGGTACCTGATATACAGCGTCTCTCACATAACGGGTAGATTTATGAAATGCATCTCTCTTAACTGGGTACCTGATATACAGCGTCTCTCACATAGCGGGTAGATTTATGGAATGTATCTCTCTTAATCGGGTACCTGATATACAGCGTCTCTCACATAGCGGGTAGATGTTTATCTCTTCCAATATGGTTACGGTTATAATCTAAATCAGTTGTTACTCAACAGGGCACATGGTACACTAACCATGGTCCAGTACCCAACAACGACCGGACAATCTACTCTGTTGATGGACTGAACCACAGCTTGACCATCAAAAATGTAATTGACGCAGACGGAGGAGATTACTACTACTACGCAAATGCAGAATTCTTTAGTGGGAAACTGACCGTCACCGCCACAGGTGGGTCATCAGTTACACAGAATTTTGAAATGGGTCACATGACTCTAAAACCCTTTCATATGTCCTGTTGCACAATTAGATACGTTGTTGAACATAATTTTAATTGTGTTTGGTATGTTGCTTATTCACATATATATATATCGTGTAACATGTATCTTCATATCATAAGCATATTAAAATGGCAGATGGGCTTATGGGATGGCCAGCAATTCAGCTTCCGCCCGTCGCCTATCGTCCGTAAACTTTGGGCATTTTCGACTTCCCTACAACAGCCGCTTCACGATGCTGAAAGTTTGGTGCAAGGAGCTCATAGTTGTACATTTGGTCTGAACTGGCAAAATCTATAAAACCTTAAGGGGACATAAAATATCTTGTTTGGGTAATATTATGTCAATCGTGTTTATCGAGAAGCATTGACTTTTGCTGAAAATGATTATGTTAATTTCTAGTTAATTCAGTATTGTGACAATATAAAAGTCGTGATTTATAATCAAACGTAAGAAGATGTGCCCAGGCTGGAGCGCTATATTGGCCAGATTAATTTTGGAAGATTACTTATAACAGACAAAAAGACAGAGGTGGGTTGCCATGGTTTGTAATGTTAAATAGGTCCTATAATGTTCATATATATATATATATATATATATATCAAAAATCAAAAATAAAGATGGGGCAGGGCTTCAATTTAAAGTGGAGCATAATGCTGAAATGTTCGATGTGATTATATTGGTATTTCAAACAAGCCCACTATCATGTCTGTAGCAGCAAAGTTATTAAGAGAAATAGAGACATTAAAATAGTACGTATTTGATTAAACGTAATTATTTATACTTACCTGTTGACCAGACCTACTATGCCTTACCTCCTATAGGTAATGCTATCCCTAACGCTGAACGGATCGAAGAGACAACCCAGCCACTCAACTTCAGATCAACACATTACCCCCCAACCCCAACAGGGAGGGGTTGTTAGCGAAGCTAAGGAAAAAAACAACAACAGACAAGGAGCTAGGAACATAAACAAGTTTTATTTACAATGAACCTTAAGCTTCTAAGAGGGTTGAACCCTTCTTGGTCTGGTTGGGGGGACCACCTTCGCCCGACCGAACACTTGTGGCCCCAGCCTAGAGATGCCTTCCAGACCAGCTGTGGAGACATCCCGTAGGTAATGGTTGGAGAAGACCTCTGAGGAACGCCAAAAACATCCCGCCATGACATCCGAAACCGCGATGTTGCAGTGGTAAGCCATCGTGGCTGACACTGCCCGGATCTCATGAGGGTTGGACCGCGAAGGGGGAGGCAGGTCCGTGGCCTTGTACGCATCGATGACCACCGACCTCAGGTACACCCCCAATGCTCGCTTATCTAGCTCCTTAGTACTTCTCGGCGAATGAGGTAAAAACAGACGACGCCTGCCATCTCTCAACCTGCGGGTACGTTGAACGTACACCCTCAGGGCCCTCACCGGACACAGAGAGAGATCCACCTCATCTGAGTCAGAACCCAAAGCCGGAATAGGGAAAGTACGGCCCGCTTCATCAGCCGCCTGGTTTTTGCAGACAAAGTCGGGAGCTAAACCAAGAAAGGCTGAACCTCCCTCCCTGACCTCAAAGCGCAGAAGGTCCGCTTACAAGGCATGGATCTCAGAAATCCACGCTGCGGAGGCCATGGCCATCAGAAAAATTACCTTGATGGTGAGAGGGAGGAGGGGTACGTCAGAAAGCGAAGCTTCGTCCTGCCGTCCACAGAATGGAAAGTTTTGACGAGGTCCTTGAGTACCGACACATCCAACCCTGGTGACCTCTTCCTGAGTACGGAGAGGACAGCAGACATGTTGGTGTTAATCGCTGACGCCTTAAGATGCCGGGAGTTGCGTAGGTATACCAAGTACTCCGCCACCTGAGGAACTGAGGCCTCTGCCGGGATGAAATCCCTCTGAACACAGAATGAGGCGAAGGCCTGCCACTGGAAATCATAGAGTTTCCTAGTGGTCTTCCTATGAGAGGTAGCTATGGCATTGGCGACGCACCTTGAGTATCCACTGCTCCTTAGCCCTCTCTTAATACAAGCCAAGCGTGAAGGCAGAACACCTGAGGGTTCTCGTGAAACCTTCTGCTTGGCCTGCTGAGGAGCAGATCCCTCCGCGACTGAATCGGAACAGGTTCCTGAAGACAGAGTCGCCGGAGAGGAACGAACCACGGTCGGGCTGGCCACCACTGGGCGACCAGAAGAAGACAAAGAACCCGAGTTGTCCCTATCTTGGCTACAACTTGGGAGAGGATGGCCGGCGGCGGAAAAGCATAGGCGTCCATCCCCTCCCACTCTAACGAGAGCGCGTCTAAGCCCATCACTAGGGGGTCCGGTACTGGAGAGACATAGGTCGGTAACTGGTGATTTAGACATGTCGCGAACAGGTCTATTAGAGGAGTGCCGAATTGAAGACACAACCCCTTGAAAACCACCGGATTCAGTTGCCACTCCGTCGGGGGAGGGGCATCTGGTCGCGACAGTGCATCCGCCAAGATGTTTTTGGCACCTGGAATGTGGACTGCTCGAATGTCCAGGTCAACCTCATCCACCAGTTCGAACAGCTGGAGCGACACGCGTAGCAGAGACTCTGCCCTGGTGGACCCCTGCTTGTTGATCGACCAAGCAGCTGCTGAACTGTCGTGTGGACTAGCAGACACTGACCTCGCAAACGTGTCTGCCAGTGCTGAATAGCTAGATGAACTTTGTCCAACTCGAGGACGTTGACGTGCTGGTTCTGGTCCGACTGAGACCAGACCCCCGTGACCTGCTCGTGACCCATATGCGCCCCCCACCCCTGGGTGGAGGCGTCCACAAACAGGTGAGCTGAGGGGGGACGAGGGCGAGGTGGAACTCCGGAGAACACACTCTCGTCCACCCGCCACCAAGCCAGGAAACGATGTAGATCTGGGGTTAAAGCTATGGCATGACGGCAACGCGTCTCCCTGATGTGGAGGTTCAGGAACACCTGTAACGGGCGAAGGAACAGCCTTCCCCCTGCGGGTCAGGTCCTTAGCAGATGTTAGTAACCCCAACACTCTTTGCCACTGACGAAGGGAGAGCGACGCGTCGGGCGCGCGATCCATCAGACGATCGTAACAGCTGAGTGTCTTGGATGGCCCCTAGGAACTTCAGGCGAGTCGCAGGAACCAATTCCGACTTCTCTAAGTTCACTAACCACCCCAGACGACGGAACAGGTTTATCGTGAACCTGAGCTGCGCCTCGGGCACGACAGGAGAACGGTCGTGAGCGAGCCCATCGTCCAAATACATTAGGAGGGGTGGACGAGATCCCGAACGGTAGAATGTTCCACTGAAAGTGTCTCCCGTCCAGAATGAAACGGAGGTACCTGCGATCCCGATTGTGAATCGGAACGTGCAGTTACGCATCCTGGAGATCGAGAGACACCATGCAGTCTGAGCGCTCCAGGGATCGCATCACAGAGGGAAGCGTCAATAGTCGAAAATATGCCGGCCGAACGAGGTAGGAGCGGTTGAATACCTTCAAATCGTGAATGAGCCGCCATTTTTTCGAATTCCTTTTTGGTATGACGAATACTGGGGAGTAAAACCCGGGCGTAAGATGCGGGGTCAGGACCTCCTGCACTGCCCCTTTGGAGATTAAAATCTCCACCTGTTCCAACGTCAATTGGAGCCGATCATTTGCTAAGGGACGCTCCGTTGGAGCACAGGTAAGAGGCCGAGGGGATGAGACGGGAATGCGGAACCCCTGACCAAGAATCCGACAAACGAATGGGTCTAACCCCAACTGCACCCAGTTGCTGACATAGTCCCGAAGCCAACCCCCCACCGAACCCATCGACACCGTAACGAGTGGAGGAGGAAGAAGAGGGGGTGACCAATGGTCACTTCCTCCGCTTCACTTTCTGAGGGGTACGACTTCCGGTGCCAGCGCGGGGGGACTTGGGGGACTGACCCATGGATCCGCGGCCACGACCTCCCCAACGAAAGTCCGTTTTGGCCTTCTTAGGCGAAGGTTGTCCTCTGCCGCGACCTTGACCCTGACGGAAGTTAGTAAGTGGACGCTTCGGCGTAGTCTGCCTCTGACAGACGAGCCGATTAGTCAGGTCCTGCTGCTGCGCCTCCTGTCGCGCCCTCAAAACCTCGGGGATCCGACCCGCAAACAAGGATTCAGAGTTGGCAGGGGCTTGTCGGAGATACTGATCCGCGCTGATTCCCCGAACGGTGTAGGAAATTGTCCCTACGTAGCACTGTAATGCCCGAAGAAATCCGTGAAGCAGATAATAGAACTGCGCAAGATCCGCCGCCACGTTGCCGAATGCTTTGAACAGCACCGGGTCACCCGACTCCATGCCAGCCTGTTTGGCACAGGCAAGCATCGCCTGACAGGTGAACGCCATGTTGTTGCCCAACCCTAACACTGTTCGAGCCTCTCTGTCGAAATGTGAAATTTGCGCATCAGAAATGCGATGAGGCGCAGCAGGGGCAATCAACCGAGACGCACCCTGATCAAGAGCAGGAGGAACGAGTTGAAAAGGAGTCGGGTACAAAGGCAAAAACCGCTGGCGCTTATCCGACACCACTAAAGCCGGAAGAATACGGCCGGGAAGCGCGGAGGAGACTACTTGCTCCATATCCTCGGCAGCATCCAACAGGAGCCTATGTGACGGAAGAGCGAGACGCGCAGCAGCTAAGTACCCTTCAGGACAAAAGGAAGCCTTCCTGGCTGCCGACGAATGAGGTCCCGACACGCTGACCTGACTGAGTGGTATCTCCGCGAATGAGGCCACCTCCGACAGAATAGCGACTGAGTCAATAACCGGTGGATCCTCCGACCAATCCATACCCTCCGCATCGCGTCCGATATTGATGAAGGAGGGTCCGACACATCAATGAAGCGGACGTCACGCTCCGCCGAGTCTGGAGAGGAATCCCGGGCGGGTGACACCACCGTGACCCGACGCGAAGGGGTGTCAGGCACACGCGCGGAGGTAGCAGACCCGGAGGCCCTTAAGGACGTGGGACGCAAACCGTGAGACCCGCAGTCCGCATCCGGTTCACGAACCAACTTAGCAGCGGGGGTGGCGAGACCAGGTAAAGCCAGCGGATCCAACCGAGCATCCAGCAATGAAGAGACACGTCCTTAACGGACGCGAGAAGGCGGTCAGGGTTGACTTTGTCAAACCTATCCTTCTTGGACTTCTTCTTGTGTGTGTGGAGGGTGTGGAGGGTCCGCCGAGCTTCAGTCTCAAAGGCGACATGTGTCTGTCTGACGAAGGTAGAGACGAAGTACAAGTCTGCAGACGAGAACGAGAACGCGAACGTGAACGCGAAAGGGGGGAGAGCGAATCTCTCGACCCACTAACGGAGTGAGATAAAACCGGCAATTCCCTGTCGAACTCATCCGCCTGTTCCTTGAGGACAATGTCTACCCTCTCCTCTGGAGACGGGTGAGAAATGGGAGACACCTCCCGACGCTTACTTGTTGAAGCGGAACGTTTCTGAAACGCAGCCCTATCGGCGACGGACTTGCGAATAGCCGAGACATATGATTGGAAGTCAGCGGCGGAGAGAGGAGCACACTCGACGCAACGATAATCTTCCTCGCAAATATCCTTGCACTTCCTACACAAAAGGTGCGAATCCTTGATCGCAGACTTCCTACCCCCGCAATTTGTACAAAAAGCGGAGTACATGACGGCGTAGGTGAATCACTAACCTGCGCGAAGGTGAGTGACCAAGAACCGTAGCGAAGGAAAGGCAACCCTTCCGATAGCTAATTACCAACAAAAGTAGACTCACAAGAAAATGCAGACGGTGAGCGCTTAAGTGAGTGTACGCAAGGCAACCAGCAGAAAGCAGAGGCTCCAGCTCGAAGAGAACAAAGTCAATGTCAATGAACAAGCGAGTCAAACAGAAACAAGCTTAAGACGAAGACCGAAGCGAAGCTTAGCAAAGCACGACAGGCGAACCCTCCTCAATAGTCGGGCCTAAGGCGATGGACAGCCTGAAGCAAGTGACCTTTGCAAGCCACTGGTGAGAAGATGCGAGTCAAGTAGAATCAAACCTATGGCGAATGACTAGAGAAGCGAAGCTTGACGAAGCTTAGCGAAGGGAATGACAGGCGAAGCTTAGCGAAGCGAATGACAGGCGAAGCCTATGCTTGAATGCTTAGCGAAGCGAATGACAGGCGAACCCTCCGCAATAGTCAGGCCTAAGGAGATGGACAAGCTGAAGCGAGTGACCTTTGCAAGCCACTGGCGAGATGATGCAAGTCAAGTAGAAAAGGTGAACGACAGGTAAACCAGTCACTTACGAAACAAGTCACAAGCGAGAAGATGCCAGCCAAGCTGATTTCCACCTAAGGCCCCCTTAGGTAAATAGCTGGCGAAGCAAGTAACTGGTGAAGCTAGTAACTGGCAAACCCTTCGCAAGACAATGCGTAGTCAAGTGGATCAACCCTAAGGCGAATGACCGGCGGAGCGAATGACAAGCGTAGGCCTACGCAAGTCAGAGGAGACGAAGCGAGTCAAAAACCCCAGGCGAACAAGGATACAGGCGGAGGGTACGCTTAGGCCGTGCGAACTAAGCAGTAACCCGACGCAGGTGAGAGAAAAACAAGCAACACGACTTGCACGTGCAAAGCATGCAACCACCCCGCCAGGCAGCACACACCTAGCACATGTCAACAAGGCCCCTTGTAACTCAACACCTGGTAGAAAAACAGATTGTCTAACAACCTGCTAACGACGAACGTAGTTAAGGCGTGAAAAGTATCTCTTAATTAAGTAAGCAGATAAAATAGCAATAGCAACAAAGCGCTAACAAAAACCTAGTCACAGAACAAAACACGTCTGTCTTGCCCTGCAACAAATAGGAGAGTGGTTTATTCCGGTAGTGACGTCACGAGACCAGGCAGACTTACCTGCCCTTGGATAGGGATTTTACGCATCCCTTACTCCACTTTCAAGTTCGTCTGTGTTAAGGTTGAAAAAGCATTACCTATAGGAAGTAAGGCATAGTAGGTCTGGTCAACAGATAGGTATTTAAATAATATATTTTCACAGAGGTAGGAAGTGGGCGTTGCAGGCAGTTCTCCGAATTTTCAGAATAATAACTTTGTTACTCGTTTCCTTACTAATAGTCGTACATTTTGTGACCTTTGGTTTATCTGATAAACTACTTCAGATTATAAAGCATTCAAAAGGCTTACAAAGCCAAGGCTCTATTTTTAAATATCTTCAATCTTAGATCATGAATCATGCAAGTACTCATGAGCTACAGAACCCATGGTTCTTTTTTATTCATAATATTGAATTATTAATACAATTTGGTAATGTATTACTTTTTAATATTAATGTATAACTTTATGATAGTGATTTATACATTTATAATGTTGATTTATTAACTGATAACATTTATTTATTAGAGGAGCAGTACAGCGACTGGGGACAGTGGATCCCAGGCTCGTGTTCAGTGACGTGTGGCATCGGGACCCAGGCCAAGAGACGGAGGAGGTCATGCTTGAGTGCGTCATGTTCGGGGGAACTCGAGCAGACGAATACTACCACCTGTGAACGAGACCGCTGCCCTATAGTCTCTGATGGTGGGGTGGCCAAGCAAACTTACAAATAAAATGGATGTATTTCAACATGGCAGTCTTAACCTGAGTGGTCAATTAAATATCAAGCTGGTCTGAATACAATCCCAATTAAACATCAACCTGATCTGAATACAATCCCAAATAAACATCAACCTGAAATGTATATAATCCAAAATAAGCACAAAGGTTACTCCCTTCAGATTTCCAAACCTCACCTCTGTTCTACATGGCCTGAATTTCAAGGCTTCACTAAAGGGAACCTCATACTGTATCCCTGCTTCTTAACCAGTGAAAACTCATTTTCCACAGGTCACGTCAACCGAGTGACTTCAAAGATCAAGGCATTTGACTGTCTTGCTAATTAGCATATGTCCTCGAATATGGGCAGGCTGAAGTTAGTTACTTATTAGTTATTAATTATTAGTTATTCGTTATTCGAATAACGAATAACTAACTGGTTAGTTATTCATTATTCGAATAACGAATAACTAACTGGTTAGTTATTCATTATTCGAATAATGAATAACTAACTGGCATGTTATTTGTTTTTCGAATATGCTGCTGGCTGCTTATTCATTCTTCAGAGTTGAACAAAGAAGTAAATATAGACATATATTAAGTGTGGAAACTGACAATATGGGGTGGGGAACCTCGTTATCGATTACATTCAGTAAGCACTGGCTAGCTATTCAATATTTGAATAATAAATAACTAACTGGTTAGTTATTCACTATTCGATTAATGAATAACTAACGGGCGCATTATTCGTTTTTCGAATATCATGCTGGCTGCTTATTCATTCTACAGAGTTGAACAAAGAAGTAAATATAGATATATATTGAGAGTGAACTGACAATATGGGGTGGGTAACCTCGTTCATCGATTACATTCAGTAAGCACTGGCTAGCTATCCGAGTCTAACTGAACAGTGAGTGAAATTAACAAAAAAGTGACTGCATCTAACTAACATTTCACCGAGTCAAACTGAACTGAATCTAACTGAAAAGTGACTGCATCTAACTGAACAGTGACTCAATCTAACTGAACAGTGACTCAATCTAACTGAACAGTGACTCAATCTAACTGAACAGTGACTCAATCTAACTGAACAGGTACCGAGTCTGATTGAACAGGACTAAATGTACCTGGACAGTGACAGAATTTAACTGAACAGTGACTGAATCTAACTGGATTGGGTCCGAGTCTAACTGAACAGTGAGTGAAATTAACAAAAAAAAGTGACTGCATCTAACTAACATTTCACCGAGTCAAACTGAACTGAATCTAACAGAACAGTGACTGAATCTAACTGAACAGGGACTGAATCTAAATGAACAACGATTGAATCTAACTGAACAGGGACTGAATCTAAATGAACAACGATTGAATCTAACTGAACAGGGACTTAATCTAACTGAACAGTGACTGAATCTAACTGAAAAATGATTGAATCTAACTGAAAAATGATTGAATCTTATTGAACATTGACTGAATCTAACTGAACAGGGACTGAATCTAACTGAACAATGATTGAATCTAACTGAACAATGATTGAATCTACCTGAATGTTACTGAACAGTGACTGAGTCCAGCTGAACAGTGACTGAATCTAACTGAACAATGATTGAATCTAACTGAAAAGTGATTGAATCTAACAGAACAGTGACTAAATCTAACAGAACAGTGACTGAATTTAACTGAACAGGGACTGAATCTAAATGAACAGTGACTGAATCTAACTGAACAACGATTGAATCTAACTGAACAGGGACTGAATCTAACTGAACAATGATTGAATCTACCTGAATGTTACTGAACAGTGACTGAGTCCAGCTGAACAGTGACTGAATCTAACTGAACAATGATTGAATCTAACTGAAACGTGATTGAATCTAACATAACAGTGACTAATTCTAACTGAAAAGGTACCGAGTCTGATTGAACAACGATTGAATCTACCTGAACAGGGACTGAATCTAACTGAACAGTGACTGAATCTAAATGAACAGTGACTGAATCTAACTACACAACGATTGAATCTAACTGAACAGGCACTGAATCTAACTCAACAGTGACTGAATCTTACTGAAAAGTGATTGAATCTAACTGAACAGTGACTGAATCTAACAGAACAGTGAGTGAATCAACTGAACAGGGACTGAATCTAACTGAACAGTGACTGAATCAACTGAAAAAGGGACTGAATCTAACAGAACAGGGACTGTATCTAACTGAAAAATGATTGAAACTAACTGAACAGTGACTGAATCTAACAGAACATTGACTGAATCTAACTGAACAATGATTTTAATCTAACTGTGTCTAACTGAACAGTGACTGAATCTAACTGAAAAGTAACTAAATCTAACTGAAAAGTGACTAAATCTAACTGAAAAGTGACTGAATTTCACTGTACAATGATTGAATCTAACTGAACCGTGACTGAATCTAACTGAACAGTGACTGATGTAACTGAAAAGTGACTGAATCTAACTGAACAATGATTGAATCTAAATTAACCGTGACTGAATCTAACTGAACAGTGACTGAGTCTAACTGAACATTGACTGAATGTTACTGAACAGTGACTGAGTCCAGCTGAACAGTGACTGAATCTAACTGAACAATGATTGAATCTAACTGAACCGTGACTGAATCTAACTAATCTTGAATTGAATTCATCTAACTGAATTGATCTGACCTAACTGAATCGATCTCATCTAACTGAATTGATTTCATCTAACTGAACAGACTTCATTTCCTCACAGGGACCCCGCAGGCACTGTCACCCGATATGACGGCTATCTGGGGACAGTCTTTCAGTATGCAGGTCCAGGTTCCTGCAGGAACTCCCCGGGGACAATGGTACAACTCTCGGGGGCCTGTGGACGACACAGAAAGCACCGTCTATTCTTCTGAGGGGAAGTGGCAACGCTTGAACATCACTAATGTAACGGACGAGGACGCGGGTCTCTACTACTTCATCGTCTCGACCTTATACTTTGAAGGAAGGCTGACTGTAGTCAGTTCCACCACAGGTTATCATGCTGAATCATGCTTTATTTATACACTGAGGTGCAAAAGAAACTATCAAAACCTTTAAACAGAGTCAAACAGAGTCAGGTGGATAAAGTCGATTTATGTCTGTGATGATGATATGTCTCATAAGGGGATATAAAAATGTCATTTATGAGAGTATCATACTTAAGGGGGTTCCCTACCAATTTAAGAATATCTCAAGAAATTGCTAAGAGTTCACAATATATTAAAATCCATTTCTGTTTTAAAAACTAGGGGTCCCTGTGCTAGTTATGAGCTCCCAATGTAGGTAGGTCACATTATCGATATCATCATGATATCACATACTTCATACTTTTGGCGTTATTTCAATAAATGGTTATGGTTACACGTTTATGCAAGAAGAAAATGCAATTTTATTGTTATTTTGAAATAACTGAACTTGTACAAATTGTTATTGATTTCTGTTAAACATTAATAAATATATATATATATATGTCAAAAAATGGGGAAAATATTTGATAACAATAAAATTGACCCAAAAAAATCATATGTATCCAAGCTAACTTGAATAATAATTTGAAAAAACCCTTACGAAATTGTCAATTTCCAGTTGCGTACTCAATATGCACGATAGCTTCCCCTTAAATTATAGAGCAAAATAAAAAAATATATTTTCTTTATCATAAAACAATAATCTATTTATAATATTGATAATCAATTTTTTATTATCATATTTCTAGACAGTTATTTAAGTTGTTAATATGCATGACGAACAATGTTACTGAAAGTGTACATTAGGGTTACAAGGCTTTGTGGCTAAAAAAAACCTTACTGAATCTGACAACTGAGGATGCTCAGAAACAATAGTAATAAACCTCTTAAATATTTTTATATCTGTTCAAACAAACACATGGGGTGCTGAACTTTTTATTTCATATGATTTTTTGTAAGGACAATGTTTGATATTCAAGGTGAATTTTAGCTCATCAAGGCTGAAATGCCCGATAGGCTTATGACATGGCATGGCCTCCAGCGTCCGGCCATCCGTAAATTTTCGCTTCTTCGCTTTCTTCTCCAGAACTAGTGACTCTAGAGAGCTGAAATGTTATGTACAAACTCCTTGGCCAAGGGGGGATTCCAAATTGTAGAGTTGGTGACCTTGTGACCCCAAATAAGGGCTTCACAGGCCATGGCTTAAAAACCTATTTTCAACCTCTTCACCAGAACGAAAAGACCTAGAAGGCTGTGATATTTTGTGCAGTCTCTTAAACCAATGGGGATTGCAAATTGTAGATTTTGTTACCCTGTGGCCCAAAATAAGGATCTAACGGGCCATGATCTGAAACCTTTTTTTTCTTCTTCTCTGGAATGAAAAGATCTAAAATGTATGTAATATTGTGTGCAGACACATTAGCCAATGGGGATTCTAAATTGTATATTTGGTGACCCTTTGGTGAAAAATAAGGGCTTCAGAGGCCATGACCTAAAAACCTTTTTTCATCTCTGCTCTGGAAAGAAAAATACCTAGAAGGCTGAAATATTGTGAGCAGACTCTTTAGCTAATGGGGATTTTGAATTATATATTTGGTGACCCTGTGATCCCAAATAAGGGCCTCACAGGCCATGACCTAAAATATTGTTTCATCTTCTTCTCCAGAACAAAAAGACCCAAGAAGATTTTTCAGGAATCTTTATACTTGGACAGCTATTTTCCTCAAAATCTAGTTTCAAGTCATTTTTTGTTATGCACTGACACTAAACAATTCTGTTGATCATGGAATTTTACAAAGTCATATGAAGGGATTGTATTTTATCTCGAGAACAATCTGTTTCAGACTTCAACAAGACACAATATAGTGATGAGCTACAGAGACCCTGTCGCTGTTTTTATAAAATATAGAAATTCATGTTAGAACAAGATTATGTCGGCATAATGTGCTTTTTTTTAAATAAACTCGATGACGCGTCGTTGCTGTAAGATGTCATGAAATAAGCCAGAAAACCATATTCCAATTTCCTGCCTCGCCTGGAGATTTCAGAGATTTTAAAGCCGTGTTTTTTTTCAGAAACATGAACAGATGATGTTTCAAAACTTACAAATTAAGTTTGGTTGGCTTCAAGAGACATGGTGTAACTGTTGTTTCAGTCGTATCTGTCCCCCGTGAGTTAAAATATCATGCATTTTTGTTTGTATCGTTTCTTTTGTTCCTTGGTGTTAAGTTGAATCTTTTAAAGTTAACTTGCATGTCGTTTTGTATTTGTGTAGGTATGTACTGCATTTCTTCAAATTATCCCTTAAACAAACATCCGAAACTTGGGCAAGGTGCTTGATTCTGAGATGGCTGACAGTTTCAACTAAAAACTTCTACATCAGTTTTCCAACTTATAATTACACTGAAGATCTTGCAGGTCCGCTTCTTAGAAATTCTGCCGCCTATTTGAGGAAATAAAGCATTGTATTTCAAGGAATGTAATCTATACTTTAAAAGGTGCGTGGTCATTACAATATGTTTCATTGGTACACCATCAGGACAACGTACATATGGGGTTGTTATAAACATCTTAATAATAGGTTTAATCTAAACGGCGAGGGATATGGACTACTTTATGATATTCCACGTTTCGACACTGAATCTGTCTTGAGTGACTTCAAACCACAGGGATTGGAAGACATCCCTCTATATATAAAATACCAGATGAACATTCTATATAGTACATTGTCAGTTATTGTAATTTGTGTCAAAAGTTGATTGTTGATCAAGTTGTAATTGTTCAATCTCATGGTTTTATATGCAGAGCCATTCTTTGGTCAAATGAACAATTGACAGGAGACTCCAACCTATTCTATGACATGTTGTATTTGATTTACATTACCACTTGTATAAACATACAATACTGCTTACCTTACAGATCCAACGTACGGCCAATGGGGTGCATGGGAGGCGTCCGCTTGTTCTGTGACTTGTGGCAATGGAGTGATCAACGAACGCAGAACTCGGTCATGTCTTGGTGGCGATTGTCGTCAGGCAGATCTTCAAGAAACTAAACAAACCCGCTGTACAAGGGGAACATGTAATGGTTGGTATTACATTGTGTATAGAATGATAATCGTGAGACTGTGATATCGGGATGATGGGATAGACTGGAAATTGTTTAAGAAATAGGAGACGAGTTGGCGTGCTTTATAGTTGATTATCAACCTACCAGCCATTTAACGTGATTCTTGAAGCGACCTTTCTAAACCGTATCACCCGATACGAGTGACTTACAACATTGTAATTCCCTTCAGGAGGGTTTACACAGACAGTTGTAAACCATGTTTGAAGGAATTATAATGATTGTAAACCCTGATATAATTGCTATGATGACGGCTTGAAAGTAAAGATCTGAAGAAACTATCTTTAACTATTTTGAAAAATTTCTGAAATAGAGCACATTATGAAATGCAATTTTTTTTACGAAAGTGCGTCTCGAACACGTAGCCAGTATGACCAGTCTTTCTTAATCCAACGCCCTAGACTGCTGCGCCACGAAGGCACACGGAAGACAACGGTCAAGAAGAACCTTAAATAGAAATCTTTGCCGTACTGGGATGGAGACAGTGAACAAGGATTTTACGAACGACTCTATATAGAATCTGGGGTTTTCCATAACGGTATAAGAAAGAGTCTTTTATACTTAAAAACGGTTGATAATATAGATAAGCGATTCTACCTCGGATATGGTAAGGTTGTAGACGCTAATAGTCAGGAAAAACCCTAGGATGCTTCGCATCCTCGGGTTTTTCCTTCCTATCAGGGTCCACAACCTTACCATATCCTCGGTATTATGGCTTATCCTTATAATAAAACATAGCAGGGAGCATAAAACACGAAGGGCGCAACAACGAGTCTTCTATTTCTTATATGAGATGCCCTTAAATATTAACTCGCTTTTATATAAAAACCGTGGAGATATTATGTTGTTTGTATAAACTATATTTTGAAAATATTAATGTCTTTTAATTAATGAACACATTCTCTAGCATTGAACAATCAAAGTGACGTAAAATATGACGTCATTTTCTAGCTCTAACTGGCGTTAAAAATCACGAGCATGTTTTATTGTCTCATAAAGCACAATGTCGGTCCCATTGATCGCCTGTGTTTTATTGCCGTAGGTATCTTTTATTTGTCTTTAAATAACTAATGCTTTATGTACACAGTCATTGATGGCGGATGGTCACCGTTTGGACCGTGGCGTGCTGCACAGACCTGCGCGGCATCATGTGGTAACACCGAACGAGTGTGGCTTAGAGAGAGAACGTGCACGAACCCCACCCCGTCTCCGGGAGGGAGGTCCTGTCCTGGTAACGCCACCCAGACGGAACGAAGGCCATGTGAAAACAGCCCCGAGTGCCCTGGTGAGTCATGTTGTGTCTGGTCTTCTATTCATACCACAAAGTAATAACACCGTTACTGAACAGATCGATGATGCAATGATCAGCAGTGTTATTCTCTCAAGTTCCCTAAACCATCTGCTTCTATCAAAAGTTGATACTGGAGGACATGAAGTTTGCATCTTTCATCGACGGTAAACATTTCGTGACGTTGGGCGGGAAAGTACTCGTTATAGCGCGTCTGACGTCGGAACATTAAGTCCGGCGTTCAAATCCTGCCAGAAATTAGGAAACTTTGTCTGCTGTAGGGAACTGTTTTACACGCAGTCACGTATGAGCTACCCTGGAAATAGCACAGAACCAACCATGGTGGGATTCATGCATAGGGCGTTGACCTTCTAACTTTAATATGCATACGATGTGGACCAGCGGTAAAGTTTGATGTTGTGTGTGATTTAAACTAAGTCGTAATCTGATAATCCGTTGAGCTCGTGTCGTACCGAATGGTGACTATTTTTCAGTGAGTAAAAGTCCACCAGTTGATGATAACTGAACACTTTTCATAGAAATACATAATTATCTTAACAAATTGATTATTAATTTTCTTTAATCAATAAAGCTTGTATATAGTACGTAAAATATACAAGTGGTTATCATTTGAAAAATAACAAATGCACAGATTGAAGCTAAGTTTCTCCCTACATCTCAAGTGAAACGTGACTGAGTCTCCTGACAGTACCGTGACAAGAACTACGGTGCCACTGCCTCTACTATAAATGACAACGTCACAATGATGAGGGACACACACAGCCATCCCGGGGTTCAGATAGAGATTAAGGTATATACTTATATATCAATAATATAAGCGGTTTGTAATGGTTCTTTCGTAAACATTTTAACGTGCAACTTTATGTTTTGAATTAAACTTCTCAAGTCATATATTTCTCTCTGTTAAGGTCACAGAAACTCTCATCAACATGAAAAGGAAAACTCCAACATCACTGGAACCTTTGTCATGATCTCTATATAATGAAGAAGTTGCCATGGTTAGAGACGGCGCCTGGAATGATGACAGCAGAGCTCTGATATCTGACAAATTATATTTCTAAATGTACATTGTAAAGTTGTAGTTTTGTGATATGGTGATGTGCAATAAATGTGCATTTATTTGTACTTATTATATTATGGTATGCATTGAATTTTTATGTTCCTCAATTCCTTATGTTTCCTTAAATATTAAGCATAATAAAGTACGTGTCACAAATAATTGTTATTCTCTTATTATATGTTAAAAAAGGGTCGACATATATCCGTCGTCTGTACCTTCGGCTGACTCATTATCCGAATTAACTGCCCATCAAAACAAACGATTATCTATTTTTCACTATAATCCGTTGTTAATTGCTAAAATGTCACGAGGTGGACCTGGTCCACGTCCTATTCAGACACGGTAGTTCGCTCGTTCCAGCCAGTGCTCAAACCTTACACCCCTTGGGAAGTTATTTATTTTGTTTGAGTTGCAGGTTAAATGTCATTACCACCATCTGCGCAGGTTGGTTATCCCATAATCACCACGGTCAGTTATGAAATATTTAACCTACGGAAAGAAATGGACTTTTAAAATTTGCAAATTTTCTCAAATTAGATACGAAAATGTTGTAAGTAACGAAAGTGGGATTCGACCCTGGACCTCTATATCGTCGAGCAGCGCCTTTACCAATGTTGCTACCGAGCATACATACGGATGAGTGTTCGTTCTTTTGTGTCATGGCTGTATTGATATTTTCTCTAGTATTATATATACATATGTTGGTATAGGTACCAATTTATGTCTACTTTGTGTAGGGAAAGAAAGATTAAGTTTTAAACCTTCCTTTCGAGTGACTAATGAATGTATTGGGAATATTTCACTGATATATTTTTTTTATCATGTCGTATAACTCAACAAAATACTCCTTTAAAATGCATATATACAATTATTTTATAAATAGAGTGTTCCGAGGAGTGTAAGGCAAATAATGACCCGATTGCCTCGCGTTATGGCTAACTCCCTTGCGAGTTTATATGCCAACTCACGCGCAAGACATGCGTAGCTGGCGTAAAGAACTCGCAAATGAACTTAATGACTGTGTTTGATTTAACAACGCTAGAGTCGAGTTGACGCATGCCCTTTGGCGTTTCTAATCAAATGACTCGAATGTTGACTCACAGTATCAAAATTAACCTCAGCTATCAACACAAACAATTGAAATTTCCGATGACAAAATATAACTTACCTAAATATAAACACGCATCTATGCAAACAAATTTAATATTTCAATCATTTTGTATACGTGTGACTCGTCGAATCGAATCAAATCGATCCTAGAGTCTACAAATCAAACGGAGCCAATAACGATACCAGCACTGAGATTGTAAAGTTAGCCCCACCAGGATGAAGTGAGTCAAAGGTGCTACACTTCTCTTTCAAGCGTTTTTCGGTTAATAAGTGTCACCGATGGCTGTGTATATGAGGACAATGCCTACCACTACGTATACCCCGTGGCGCTCAGTCCTCTTTATTTGTTTTTTGTAACCTTCTGACCAGTTCTCTGTAACCTTCTGACCAGTTCTCTATAACATTCTGACCAGTTCTCTGTAACCACCTTCTTGCCAGTTCTCTGTAACCTTCTTGTCAGTTCTCTGTAACCTTCTGACCAGTTCTCTGTAACATTCTGACCAGAGCTCTGTAACCTTCTCACCAGTGCTCTGTTACATTCCGACCAGTTCTCTGTAACCTTCTGACCAGTGCTCTGTAACCTTCCGACCAGTTCTCTTTAACTAATGACAAGAGTTCTGTAACCTTCTGACCAGTGTTCTGTGACCTTCTGACAAGTGCTCTGTAACTTCTGGCCAGTGCTCTGTAACCTTATAATCAGTGCTCTGTAAACGTTTGGTCAGTGCTTTGTAACCTGCTCTCTGGAACCTTCTGACCAGTGCTCTGTTACCTTCTGGCCAATGCTCTGTAACCTTCTTACCAGTGCTCTGTGACCTTCTGACCAGTGCACTGTAACTTTCTGTCCAGTGCTCTGTAACCTTCTGACCAGTGCTCTGTAACCTGTTCTCTGTAACTTTCTTACCAGTGCTCTGTGACCTTCTGACCAGTGCTCTGTAACCTTCTGACCAGTGCTCTGTAACCTGTTCTCTGTAATCTTCTGACCAGTGCACTGTAAGCTTCTGACCAGTGCTCTGTAACTTCTGGCCAGTGCTCTGTAACTTTATGATCAGTGCTCTGTAACCTTTTGGTCAGTGCTCTGTAACCTGCTCTCTGTAACCTTTTGACCAGTGCACTGTAACTTTCTGTTCAGTGCTCTGTAACCTTCTGACCAGTGCTCTGTAACCTTCTGACCAGTGCTCTGTAACCTGTTCTCTGTAACCTTCTGACCAGTGCTCTGTAAGCTTCTGACCAGTGCTCTGTAACTTCTGGCCAGTGCTCTGTAACTTTATGATCAGTGCTCTGTAACCTTTTGGTCAGTGCTCTGTAACCTTCTCTCTGTAACCTTCTGACCAGTGCTCTGTAACCTTCTGACCAGTGCTCTGTAACCTTCTGACCAGTTCTCTGTTACATTCCGACCAGTTCTCTGTAACCTTACGACAAGTGCTCTGTAACCTTCTGACCAACCCCAGGCTCTATCTTCCATTATCGATTTTTAGTTTGCCCAAAGAAATCACCCGATTGATTGTTGATTCTGATGCGGTAAAATGCTGTATTAGTGTGGTGTCGCAATTTAACATTATGCTGTGGTGTTATCGTGTATAGGCGACCCGTCTGTGTGGGATCACAACAAACACAAACATATAATGATAATTATATATATATATTAGTTTTTGATTAAGGTGTGAAATCAGTAAAAATAACTTCCTGCTTCGACAACTTAGGTTATCAAAATGTCCATAACAAGAATTAGACAAAAATGAAACATGAATAAGATATTTGAGATATCATTCGGTTGATGCATTATAACCATAGCATCCACGTACCGAGATAACCACGATTTACTTTTTTGTCTTCATTTTTCCGTGATTATCATCATATAACAATGATACCTACACCCCCGGCCAAAAGAAACGCCTACTTTATGTTCCTTAACATGAAAGATGCAATAATTTCTTAAATATAATTAATGGCGGTCTCCACGTTATGCTCAAACAATAACTAACATGAAAGTCCATTGAAATCGTGGAAAACTGTGATTCGAGTCAATAACATTCATGAAAACCCCACCCAATGAATACAGCTATTTTCGGTTGATTCACTTGCGCACATTAACCACGGACATCGGTAGCGTCATCACAACTTTAACGCGAATGCGTGCCTGTATTGTTGCTCGTGGTTGTATGAAACAAATTTTTAAATGTTTTTCTGATCAAGCACTGATCTAAATCTGAACAAATATGTTTTTCTCATTTCAACAATCGCCTTCTTTCGTGACATGAATTTCTGAAATTCAAATATATAATACAGAAATGATGCAACTTCATTGTGTTATAATATTGCTAAACTGTGGGGGTGTATTCGTTATTCCTGCCTTAACTCTAACAGGATAAGTGCCAGTGAATGATACATGAGAGAAACTTAACACGATAACTAACATAATTGCCAAGGACTAACTTGATATAGAAATAAGATCACGGTTCGAATTTAAGTGACACGCGTACAATACAGTATCTTGGTTCTCTCATCTAATGTTCGATCACTATAGTATTATGATCAATATGAAACCTCAGTGGAACATAAAACCCCTATCGTAGGAATGTCACGGATTGCAGATATGATATTATTTAAACTCCCAATGCAAGAGTAACAATGAACATGTTTATTGTGGCATCATTCGACCACTTCACAATCCCAAATCAACTTTACTGAACGTGACGGCATACATTCAAATGCAGATATATGAACCCCACGCAAAACTGACACTGTGATATTAATCACCTTAATTATCAATAGAAATACATTAAACGTCATATCATACATGAAAATCATGTCAATGATTTGATCATTTGAATGATAAAGTCCTTGAATGTTTTACAGTCAATGGAAACTGGAGTCCATGGTCAGCCTGGGTGGAACAATGTAACGCCCAAACTTGTGGAACGTTTCCTGGTCAGAACCTAAGGCGGAAGCTCTGCAACAATCCTGCGCCAAGGGACGGAGGATTCTATTGTGTGGGGGAGAACTTCGAAACAAAGCCGCACGAATGTATTAAACCAGTCTGCGACGGTAGGTGGAATGTGTGAAACCAGTGTGTGACTTTAAGAGGAATGCGTGAAACAAGTGTGTGGAAGTAAGTTGAATGTGTGAACCAACGTGTGTTGGTAAGTTAAAAATGTGACTGTAAGTTAGATGTGCGATACAAGTATGTGGCTGAAAGTGGAATGTGTGAAACCAGTGTGTGACTGTAAGTGGAATGTGTGAGACAAGTGTGTGACGTTAACTTGAATGTTCGAAACCAGTGCGTGCCGGTAAGTTGAATTTGTTTAAATTCTGGTTTTATTGAGTTGAATGAAGGTCCTGTTTTAGATATACTATAGATCTGTTCCGGAAACAAACCCTATCCTTCAAATAGACAAAGTCCAAATTGTTGCCATGGAAACAGAACTTATTATTTTTAAATCTGAAACCAAAAGGCACATCCACATGATATGGGGTATCTGTATATCAAAGTTGGTGGAGATTGGTCAAGTGCTTGGTCCGATGGAAAAGTTGGGGGTCCACTTTTGGGGTCCCAATACCTGCCCATGCAAAAATGTTTGGATCCGCAAATGCATTCATGTGAGGTATTGACTGTGTCTTGGGTGGACCTGAGTGCAGTGTACTACGTATAAAACTGCCAACAGTCTCTTGAAGAATATAAAGGACAAACCTTCTTTTTTCTTGATAAATTTATTTATAATTCTATCTTAAATAATCACTATATGTGCAGGTGACGTGATAAGCGATTGGGGACAATGGGAGAACGGGTCATGTTCTGTGAGCTGTGGAGGGGGTGTCTTCACTCAGACTCGGAGGAGGTTCTGTCAGTCAGGGACTTGTACTGGTCTAGCAACAGAGGAGTCGCAACAAGCTGCATGTCGACAAAACTCCTGTCCAGGAGGAGGTGAATATTATAGGTTTAACCATATTTAGCAGATTTGTCTGGCTGGAGTTGTACTGAAACTACAGAGGAACGGGAAGAATGTTGCCTATTGAAGGGAGGGGAAGTAAACTATAGGAGAGTGTTCTAGCCATGTATCAATAACATATATATATGTCAATAGGAATATTCCCTATACCCCGATAGCACCCGCTCTTAAGGCTATTGCACTCACACTCTTGACAAGCACATGCTAATAAATTTACCTTTAAACAAACTTTTCTGAGTTTGGCGCCTTCCCTTGGTGTTATCTTGGTGTGTAGTCAAGTTTCGTGAGGAGCATCCAGTAAACTCTCTCGAATGTTCCCGCTGACAAGCTGAACACTCACCTTCCCATGCAGAAAAAAATAGATGAATTGTTGTAACCCTGAACATATTTTCAAAGTCACAGCAAGCATTTGGGTATTGTGGAGACGTTGTTTAGATGTGAACACCTCGCTGTGACCTTGGAATGAAGGTCATGGCCAAAAATCTCCATTGGGTCCTTCTCTTCCTGTACGTGAACTTAATACAAAATATTAAAAGAATCAAGTCAATGGTTGATACTTACGATATTCCAATTCGTATATAGTGACGAATACTATACCCACGCACATGATATCATCAAGGTTGGTTATTGTAATTGTCTTAATTGCAGAAATAACAAATCGAGAAATGATTATCCACCAATTAAAAAAGCCTCGCCGTCATCCAGACCACAATGCCTACACAGGAACTACTCAATAATTACTTCAGTTATGATTGTCATGGCTACACTTTGAGTTAGTCTAATGATCTAGAAACCGAATTAAACTGTCATAACACAAAGTGCTTAGAAAAAATGCTCAATTAGTAAATCATCATTTATAGTAAGCCATATCCCAGATACCACCACCATGTAATAGGATGTATTTTCAGTAACACCTCAGGATCTAGAAGCTGGAGTTACTGCAGTGAAAGGCGGAACTGTCATCATCCAGGTGACACTGGCTCGAGAAGTTCCTCTAGGGGATTGGTACTCTTCAGGACGTGGTCAAATTTTCGACACACCTAGCACTCGTTTCTCCGTGTCGGGGCTGAACCACAGCTTGACCATCACCAATGTGGAGGACAGTGATGCGGGAACTTACTACTACATCACCGAGTTGCCGTTTGTTACTGGAAGTGTCACTGTATCCTCAGGTAATGATTAAAACAGTTTGAATTGTTTTTCTATTGTTCCAATTTTCATTTGACAAGGATTATCGATTCATGTTTACTTCGTACACTCAGTTACTCTCTTTCAAAGGTTACGTACGTGTGTCATCTGGTTGTCTAGACTATTCTAGATATACAGGAACGCAAAATCAGATGGGATACTCTTCAAACATATCGTAGACAACTTTTCCTCTCTTTCAAATTTCGAAAAAGAATTATTTTAAAAATAACAAATGTACTTTAGCTGACTATGAGTTATCTGACATTGAAAAACATATCATCACATATGAAAACGTATCGTTGTTTTATTACATTTCCATTCAACATTTGATATATCTATTACATCACATACATAACTAAAACATACAGTGCTTATATTATAGGGCCAACATACGGTCAGTGGAGCAGCTGGCAAGGTTCCTGCTCTGTGACTTGTGGTACTGGAGTTCTAACAGAACAAAGGACGAGGTCATGTGACATTGGAAGCTGCTTGCAAACTGACCTCATAGAAACAAGACAAAACAGCTGTTCACGGGATACCTGTGGTGGGTCTTACCTTGTAAATAATAAATTTTATTATATGACGAGCAATGAAATACTAGGATTTCACAAGCTACAGTGAAAATAACTTATATTTTCACTGCGACCAGAGACTGATATAATTTGACGTGAGGTAGAGGTTCTATCTTTGGAAAAACATTATCTTCTGCACCATATGTTTAATTTTAACCATAATTTTAGCTGTAAATGTCTTGTTGTATGGCGTGGACCGTCGGGATGTTGGTCTGTCCATCCATCCGTAAATGTTTCTCTGTATAGCCCATCAAGCCAGAAAGGCCCGATGGGCGTGTGGCATGGCATGGCGTCCATCCGTCCGTTCATCAATCCGTCCGATACTTTTCTTTTTTTCGACTTCTTCTCCAGAACCATTGACTCTAGAGAGCTGCAATGGGGATTTTAAATTGTATATTTGGTGACCCTGTGACCCAAAATAAGAGCCTCACAGGCCATTTTCTAAAAACCTATTTTCATCTTCTTCTCCAGTCCCAAAAGCTCTGAATGGCTGAAATGTTATGAACAGACTATTAGGCCAATGGGGATTCTAAATTGTAGATTCGGTGAACCTGTGACCACAAATATGGGCCACGGCCTACAAAAACGGTTGTAATGAGCTTTGAGATTCATGTGCTGTTCATTCAATAGAAGTTATATCTAATTAAAAAAAACTGAGGGAGAGTATCTCATCTTTTTTATGTTAGAGTTCTAACATGTGGTTTGGGAAATGCCAAAATTGAGAAAATAAAGTAACTTTGCAGTTAATATTATTCAACAGGAATGTGAATGAGAACTATTGAATAACCTATAAACTGAATGTTGTGACAGGCTGCAAAGGAATAAATTGAAGTGGAGTTAAGATTTTTTATATATTTTACATGAGATATCTGAACTGAATATGGCTTGTGATGAAGTGACGCCACATCTTCTTCTCCAGTACAGAAAAATAAATAAGAGTTGGGAAAACAACAATTAAAATATATATTTCACAGGCTGTGAGTCCAGGGTCTGCATGTTGTATAATTGCATTGTTTTGACCTGGGTAGTGACCATTCCCTGGTAGAGTGTTAGCTTAACTCGTTAGTGCTTATACTAAGGTTTCAGGTTACTTTCTGTGCTGTGTCTGAGTCTGGTTTAGTCTTACACTCAGATGCCCAAAATAATTTATTTGCAAAATATCACATTTTATTCAATATTGAAAAGGAGCCTCAGAAACAGATCATGGCTCCTATCCTATACAATATGTAATAAATGTTGATATTTACAGAGTACAAATAAGAAATGCAAAGCTCTACAATATTGATAGTGAATGTGGATTAATGTGTAACCAATTGTGATATAAAAACATTAATTTGATGACTGGGCAATGCATTATTATGTGATATCTTAATCTTTTCGTTAGAGAAAATTAATAATATAATTCCTGGTGAGCTTAAGAGCCAAATGCTCTTTTTTTTATCGCTTCTAAATAATCATTGGTTCTAGAAAGCTCGGGTCAGGTACACGATTTTGAGAATGGCTAAAAGTTTCAACTTAAAACTTCAACATTGGTATTCAAACAGCTGGCCCGCTTCTTAGAAATTCAGCCGCCTATTTTAGGAAATATAGCATTTTGATATGTAACCTTCTGACCAGTGCTCTGTCAACTTCTTGCTAGTGCTGTGTAACCTTCTTGCCAGTTCTCTGTAACCTTCTGACAAGCCCTTTATAACCTTCTGACCAGTTCTCTGTTTCCTTCTGACCAGTGCTCTTTAACCAATGACTACTGATCTGAAAGCAATGACCATTGATCTGTAACATTCTGACCAGTGCTCTGTAACCTTCTGACCAGTGCTTTGTTACATTCTGACCAGTGCTCTAAAACCAACTACCAGTGTTCTGTAACCAATCACTAGTGATCTGTAACCAATAACCATTGATCTGTAACCTTCTGACAAGCCTTATGATCTTCTGATCACTGTTACCAATAACCTGTGCTCTATAACCTTCTGACCTGTGCTCTATAACCTTCTGGCCTGTGCTCTATATCCTTCTGACCTGTGCTCTATAACCTTCTGACCTGTGATCTGTAGCCAATGACCAGTGCTCTGTAACCAATGACCAGTGCGCTGTAACCAATGACAAGTGCTTAGTAACCAATGACCAGTGATCTGTAACCAATGACCAGCCCTCTGTATCCTTCTGACCAGTGCTCTGTAACGTTCTGGCCAGTGCTCTGTAACCCTCTGACCAGTGCTCTGTTACCTTACGACAAGTGCTCTGTAACCAATGTCTAGTGCTTTGTAACCAATGACCAGTGTTCTGTAACCAATGACCAGTGTTCGGTAACCAATGACAAGTGTTCTGTAACCAATGATCAGTGCTATGTAACCAATGACCAGTGCTTTGAAACCAATGACCAGTGTTCTGTAACCTATGACCAGTTGTATGTTACCAATGACCAGTGCTTTGTAACTAATGACCAGTGCTCTGTAACCAATGACCAGTGTTCTGTAACCAATGGCCAGTGTTCTGTAACCAATGACCAGTGCACAGTAACCTTCTGACCAGTCCTCTGTATAATTCTGACCAGTCCTCTGTAATCTTTTGACCAGTGGTCTGTAACCAATGACCAGTCCTCTGTATCCTTCTGACCAGTCCTCTGTAACCTTCTGACCAGTGCACTGTATCATTCTGAACAATGCTCTGTAACCAATGACTAGTGATCTGTAACCAATGACCATTGATCTGTAACCTTCTGACTAGTGTACTGTAATATTCTGACTAGTGTACTGTAATCTTCTGACTAGTGTACTGTAATCAATGACCAATGACCAGTGTTCTGTAATCAATGACCATTGATCTGTAACCTATCACCAATGCTCTGTAACCTTATCACCAATGCTCTGTAACCTTCTGACGAGTGCACTGAAACCAATGACCAGTGCATTGTAAACTTCTGATCAGTGTTCTGTAACAAATGACCAGTGCTCTGTACCCTTCTGCGTTAATATTGTATTTTGTGTATTGTGAAAACCGCAACTTACTGTTGGTTGGTTGTTTAAATACTATATAATGTGTCTCGTGTAGAGTGTACCCCTATTGGTTGGTTGTTGATATCAGTTAACCTGTCTCGTGTCGTGTGTGCCCCTGCTGGTAGTTTGATGTAATACTATAATGTGTCTGTTGGTAGGTAACTTATAATCGATGTTATATGCTTCTACTTCAATATTGCAGGTTGCGTCGGTGTATACACAGCTTACATCGTGCTAGATGGATCGGAGAGTATAAATGTTACTAATTTTCAAACAGCAAAAGAAGCCTTAAAGAATTTCGTGGACGACAGCTTGTTAAGAAATCCACAAAATAGGATCGGAGTCATCGTGTACAGCGACGATGTCACTGACAACATCACAGCAACTTCAGACAGAAATGTGCTTCGGAGCTTAATCTCAAACATAAACTACCCAAAGTCCGGCACTTCCACCCATCTCGGTATCACCGCTGCAACAGACTACCTCGTTCAAGATCCCTTCGAAAGTACCAAAGTTATGGTCGTTATCACCGATGGGTTGTCCAATGAAGAACAAAAAACAAGAGAAGCAGCTCTTGTTGCCAAAAACAAAGGGATAACAGTCTACGCTGTAGGATTAACAGGATTTTTTGAAATTTTTAATGAATTCAGGGATCAATTCAATGCTGAATTACGGAATATAGCCAGCCCGGGAACCGAAACATATACCATTCAACAGTTCGGCCAACTCTCTGCATTGCTGGCTAATGTGTCCCGTGTACTGTGTGCCCGTTCGGGTAGGTTGATGTTATACTATAATGTGTCCCGTGTAGTGTGTACCCCTGTTGGTTGGTTGATATAATTCTATAATGTGTCTCATGTAGTGTGTACCCGTGTAGGTAGGTTGATGTAATACTATAATATGTCTCGTGTACTGTGTACCCGTGTGGGTAGGTTGATGTAATACTATAATGTGTCTCATGTAGTGTGTACCCGTGTAGGTACGTTGATGTAATACTATAATGTGTTTCGTGCAGAGTGTACCCGTTTTGGTTGGTTGATGTGATACTATAATGTGTCTCATGTAGTGTGTACCCGTGTAGGTACGTTGATGTAATACTATAATGTGTTTCGTGCAGAGTGTACCCGTTTTGGTTGGTTGATGTAATTCTATAATGTGTCTCATGTAGTGTGTACCCGTGTAGGTAGGTTGATGTAATACTATATGTCTCGTGTACTGTGTACCCGTGTGGGTAGGTTGATGTAATACTATAATGTGTCTCATGTAGTGTGTACCCGTGTTGGTACGTTGATGTAATACTATAATGTGTTTCGTGCAGAGTGTACCCGTTTTGGTTGGTTGATGTAACACTATAATGTGTCTCGTGTAGAGTGTACCCCTGTTGGTCGGTTGATGTAACACTATAATGTGTCTCGTGTAGAGCGTACCCCTGTTGATCGATTGATATAATGCTATAATGTGTCACATGTAATGTGTACCCCTGTTGGTCGGTTGATGTAACACTATAATGTGTCTCGTGTAGAGTGTACCCTATAGATAGATTTATGTAATACTATTATTAGGCTGTAGAATGTACTTAAGTTGCTGGTTAATGTATTATTATTATTTGACATAATTGTTCTATCTTAATTAATTAGGACATTTTGAGAACACTTTATCTAGTTATATAAGTCTATTTTGTTCTTTATAAAACAGTATTAGGTCATATGAATAATAAGTAGTTAGTTATTTGAAGTCATTTTGAAAGATCAAAACAAACTTATACAGTTTTAAGTAACAACATAATTATCAATTTGAATGACGTTAATTAGTTATGTGTAACTGACGCAACATTGTCTGTACTTGCAGTGAGTGTAACAAGTTTAGTGAGAGATCGAACGGTGTTGGAAGGAAGCGATGTCAAAATGTCAGTGATCTTGAACTTGGCTGGCATAACGAGCGGAAGTTGGACATTCCAAGGATTGTCATTGGCGCCCGACTCTAGGTACAACATAGAAGTGGAAGGTGGTTCCCAGCGATTGCAGATAGCCAATGTGAGACTTATCGACGGGGGTGAATACCGCTACACCTATAACCCGGCAACGTCAAGTGGAGTCCTGACCGTTCTAGGTGAAACAAGTTTTCTCTAACCATCAATATATCAATCAATAAAAATGCCATAAATGCCATGGACATTTCTAAAAAGTAACTAGCATTTTACTTTTTATTCTATTCGGGATTAAAAGTATGTCGATTTTAGTTCTTCTCTGGTTGGACCCTCTTTGAGGAACCTAGCAGCATCATTATCTCGTCCAGTAAGTCACATAAATGACGATATGCCAACTTTGAAATTCTTGTGTCTTATCATTCTCTTCCCACAGAGGTTACTCCCTTCAGATTTCCGATCCTACCCTCTGTTGTTTTACGCTTGAAATCGTGGGCAGAAAGGGAGTGTCCTGATTGGTTGCAATTGAATCTAGTTGTGCAATCAGCGACGCCATTGTAAAAGTGACATTTGCCAATGACATGTCATAATGATAAAATAAACGTAAGACCAACGGCTCTCGTTTAATGTGTTTCCCTCGAAATATGCTGTCTTATTTTGCGAAAAGTATTGATCATAAACATGCTTATAAATAAAGAAGACCAAATCAGAGACAACTATCAAAAATAGTTCATTTGTGTTATTTACATTAGACATATTCGAAGGACATATGCTAATGAACAAGACCCTTGAGAGTAAAACACCAAGATCTTTGAAGTCACTGGGTCGAATTGGCCGCTTGAAGATGAGTTTTCATTTGTTTAGAAGCAGTGATAGATGATGAAGTTCAGCTTTCCACCGCTAGGGGAATTTGCTTCTGCTCTCTATTTCAAGCGTAAAACAACAGAGGATATGTTCGAAAATCTGAAGGCAGCAACCTCTGTGTGAAGAGAAAGGTGTCTTATCACATTTTTTTTTTTGAAAGCTACAAACCGCTATCCACAGATGGAGTGAACTTTTATTCGCAGATTCATTCAAAGAGGAGAAATAAATATGTTAATGTAAGTTTAACTTAATGTTTGCTATAGGACCAAGGAGGTTTAACCTATTGTTTCGGAGGTATCTTTTTCTCTCGTTATAACCCCTTATGAGGTTTCCTCCCGAGAATAACCCTGTATATTGTTTGATATTTGAAGGCGAGCCCAAGGATGAGGTTTTACAATTGAAAGTAATGAGACTTTTTTAAGACAACTCTAGTCACAATTTTTATTGAAAAGTGAACAAGGATAATTTTTTCAGAGTGTAGATGGTGGGAATAGAACTCGTAACCCATTGCTCTTTAACTTTGCTTGATTTCCTCTACGTATAGTAATACTGTATTTGCCTCAATATAACCATGTCCGGAAGATATGCTCTTTATAACTATGATTTGGGAATCAAAAATAAATTTTGACATTTGAAGATTTATAAAATTGAGAAAACGCAACTCTTAGTCGTTCTCCTCACACCTCAATACACGATAAGGGCTCACATTTATAGAAATCTGAGCTAAGTAAGATAAAACACTCGACCTACATGTGTATTATGCTTGGGATTGGAAACCTTTGGTAAAAAAAGCTTGAGGAAGTAAGACCTCAAGCTTCGCTTTTGGGCTTGACTTCGAGTTTTACAATCCCAAACATAACGTCTGTATTTTGTTATATCCTACACACGTGACAAGCGACTAGTAATACCGTGGTATTTTAACACGAATTTGAATTAATCGAATCGTAATAACTGTTTAATATTGCGGCACCGTACCTGAACAAGGAAAAAATAAAACTCTTACATTAAAGCTTGTATGTACTTCTACTCCTGTACTTCTGTTACAGGATGGATGAACAATCCAGTTTCATGTTACTTCTGTTACAGAGTGGATGAACAATCCAGTTTCATGTTAACTTCTGTTACAGAGTTAATGAACAATCCATTTTCATGTTACTTCTGTTACAGAGCGGGTGAACAGTCCAGTGCCATGTTACTTCTGTTACAGAATGGGTGAACAAGCCAGTTTCATGTTACTCCTGTTACAGAGTGAATGAACAAGCCAGTTTCATGTTACTTCTGTTACAGAGTGAATGAATAAGCCAGTTTCCTGTTACTTCTGTTACAGAGTGAATGAACAGGCCAGTTTCATGTTACTTCTGTTACATAGTGGGTGAACAATCCAGTTTCATGTTACTTCTGTTACAGAGTGGATGAACAATCCAGTGCCATGTTTAATCACAGGAACTCGATATCGTTATCAAAACGTAGGTTAAACGTAGTTTAAAAAATACCTATCCCCTATATAGCTGTGTTATATAGGGGGTAGGTTTTTTTACCTACGTTTTACCTACGTTTTAATTACGATATCGAGTTCCTGTGGATATCTGTTACAGAGTGGATGAACAATCCAGTTTCATGTTTTATTTCTGTTACAGGGCGGATGGAGAATCAAACTGCGAATGTTGGAGCAACTATAACATTTGAAACTAATGTTTCACCAAACACGGAGGGAACGTGGCTAAAAGATGGCGCTCCACTAAATACAGTGGATGGCAGATACACTATATTCGAGCTTGCCAATGGTCTCCGTCGACTCAGAATCAGCGGCCTGACTGCATCGGATGGTGCACTGTACGCCTTCAGGGTGAATGGCGTGGATACTTCAGCATCGCTTGAGCTGATGGGTGAGACTGATTCTGTTCACTCGTGTTCTCTTTTTCACGTAAAGAGATAAATGCATATGAAGAAATATCTTCCCTCTGAACTTACTTCACCAGTTAAACAATTAACGCAAAGCAAAGTTTCCCATTTCGGAAGTCTTTGGAACGAACATTGATTGCCCCAACATCTAACTCTGATATCTTAAAGACAGCTATTGTAAGCAGTCACAGAAAGCATCAACTTACAAAATTAGTCTATCATGTCCGGGATGAGGGGACTTTGTCACCCTCAATAAGTCTTCTCAAATCTAGTTCAACCTTCTACTTTGTCATCATAGGAGAAAAACAAGATTTCAAACGAATAAAGCAATGATATCTGCCGTTTCCTAATCAACCTATTTTATGATTACTATCTGTTTAAGCATAAGTTGCATTGGATCGATTCACATGATATATTTCAACTTCACAGCCATCATGCCCTGTAACATCAGTTCTTGTTTTCAGAAAGTTAAGCGTTTCAATAAAACAATTAAATGGCATATAAAATTCGACTTGAAAAACGGCGAAATGTGCTGATAAATATTGTTATTGGTTTGCACACTCTGAGTTTGATTAAACATTTTATGATGAGCGCGTCCCGTCTATCAGTACGATAGTAAAGAGGTTGCGCTTTGAGCTGTCAATCAGAATGTCTGGACTCCGAATCAGGATTGCTTATAGAAAAGAATTGTTAATTGATAAATACATTTGGTTCAATCCCTTAAAGGCTGCTCTCAACGCATCGACGATCATGAATACGAGCATTGTAATAATTCATTTTTGAATGATGATATAACCGTGGCTATATTCTTACCCTGCCTTATAAATGTCAAACCAGGACACAATTCTGCTTTCAAACAGAGGTCAGACACAAATTTAATAAGAGGAGAGGTGGGTCGAAGAGGTGGATGGGTCGACCCACACCTTTTCTGCACATCTCGTCGGTGTTCTGAAGTTCCGCCACTTAATATAAGTCTGGCCGATTACATGTCAGGCTTGTCTCACCCTGGATAGTACACACATGTCTCTACCTTCTCCCATTGACGGGTCATCTCGTAGGCACCACCTTGTTCTACAGCATTGTTTTCAAACAGACATCAGCACATGTCACCTCGTGTCCTTATATTTCACTCCTCCGTATCCTCGAGTCTAGCGTATGTCGTTCCGGGTAACTGTTAGACTGGCGTTCTTTTAGTAGAGGGGATAAGATAGTGCAGTGGTTAACGCCTTTGGCTACGGATAAAAAAATCCGGGGTTCGATTCCCGCCAGGGGCTCGGCACCACCATCTGCTTTAAGGAGCTGTTCTATGTGCAGTAAAGTTTGGGTGCAATGCTATACTGAATTTCAGTGCAGTACCGCCCATGGTTCGCTACATCTTCCGCACGCATCGGGCCACATATGCACTTTTAGAAAATGCATACTGACCCTTACGACAACTCGAAGGGATTTCTGAGACAGGAAGTAACACGACTATTGAACTATGGTGTAGACCAATCAAATGCGCGTTTCCAAATCGCGCACAGACACGTTGGTTGATCGTGAACGTTTCTAACGCTGATTACACTCGATTAATTAGTGGCAAAACTAAATCACAACGTGCGAGTAAATGAAACAAACCACAATTTATTCAAGATCGGATTATAGCTCTCTTGTTTATTTTTCCATTGAAGTTAAAATCCGTTTTGTAACTTATATTATGCAAATGAGCAAATGAGCAAATGAAAAATCCCAAAGTTTTATAAGCAATTTGTAAAGATGTCGGTGCATTACCAACTTTTGGATCGATTTGATTGGTCAATAGAAAGGACGTCACTCTGTCTGTGGCGCTGACCCTGTCTCAGAAATCCCTTAGAGTTCTCGCAAGGGTCAGTATGCATTTTCGATGCGTGCGGAAGATGTAGCAAAATAAAACAAAAGGATATTTGACATTTCTCGCCGAATACCTTGTGAATAATTTATCTATCATCCAAAACTGGCTCCCGTAGCAGATATGCTTGTATGCGATCAAGCGACATCTCATTTCATTTCAGGACATTGTCATCAATTTCGCTTGTTTAATCAATTAATACCATTTCGTAATATCATAATACTAAGTTCGTTTAATGTCAAATCAATTATTCATTTATTACAAATGTTATTAAACGGAAGGTCGTTTAGATCCTCTTTATCCCAGATAATTAAAAAACACCAGTATTTACTATAAAAAGCCCAGACCTTTTTTATTGGAGCGTTGAATCACAAATGGGATGTCACATTTGTACATGTTCGGTACAAAAATGAAAACTATGTAAATGGAAAGACGTTTTGAAGTTTTAGTATGCTTAAGCCCTCGCCATAGTCACAATCCAACTGACAGAGGAATAAGCAGTAAGTATAGAGCCCAGCCTGATATGTTTCCCTTCTTAAATAATTATGTCAGCTCCTAAGGGTCGGGAAACATGTGGTTTCCCCAGGCGTCGGTGTTCTTGTCAATTCCGGGGCATAACTCTAAAACTACCCAATCAATCCTCAACAAATTTGATATGCTTTCTTGCCATATCATATATATGGGTCTTGGTTGGATCTTTATTACTTTTTTCCCCAAATGGTTTTATATATATTTTTTATATACTTCTTACTTATACCCCTGGGGAAATTGTTTGGACATATTCAAATTCAAGGTCGAAGGTCAAGGTCACGATTTCTGAAATCAGATAAAAACGATAACTTGATTTTGTTGTTGTGCTATCAGGCTCTCATTTAGTATATATCAACTATTGAGAAAGACCAAGAGTTGAAAAGGTTTTCGCTAATATCCGTCAACGGTCAAGGTCATAGCGAAGGCATGCCTAAATCATGCATTTGCGGATATGCCTTGTTTTAACTATTAACACTTTCAATCATTACATGATTGTTATTCACAATGAAAAGTGAATAGTGATTGTGTGACTTTGACGCTCAAAGGTCAGGGTCAAGAGATCATTACATGATTGTTGTACACCATGAAAAGTGATAATTCATTGTGTAACATTGAAGGTTAAAGGTCAAAGTCACGAAATATGGTCATGGTCACTAGCTCTGAAATTACTAAATAACGTTTTTCCAAGAATGTTTTAAGACCTAATATACTTAGCTTTCTTCTCATACATCTGGAGAATTATTTTGGCATGTTCACATTCAAGGTGAAAAATCATGAGTTCTGAAATCGCTGAAAAAAATCACTGTAAACACGATAACTATAGATTAAGGTCATGTTAATGCTTTGGTCAAATTTTGAAATCAGAAATAGGTGTAAAGTGACCCCAGGGATGATTCAACTTGTTAGTAATAACTCCAATGACCCATTTTATTGTGGCTGTGGAGGAAACAGAACAGGGAAAAGGTGCAACACTCAGTTTCGGGATGCTCTGCTTTTGCGCTGTCCCGCCAACAACTAATCTAGTTTCAATTTGTTTTCTTTTTCCATGTCAATATTGACTTGTGATATTTGGTCTTTTGAAGGAACATATTGGGAACACCTTCTCGTGTGTACGCTCTTTACAGAACTCTGACTTTGTATAGGAGCAACATAATGTGTCATAATGTGTCGAATATGATGGGATATACTCGATATTATGTTTTTAATAACGATTAATATATGTACACAGCAATTGAAGGCGGATGGTCACCGTTTGGACCGTGGCGTGCTGCGCCGACCTGCGCTGCATCATGTGGTAACACCACTCGAGTGTGGCTTAGAGAGAGAACGTGCACGAACCCCAGCCCGTCCCCGGGAGGGAGGTCCTGTCCTGGTGAGGCCAGACAGACGCAAGGAAGGCCATGTGAAAACAGCCCCGAGTGTCCTGGTGAGTCATGTTGTTATACCTGGTCTTCTTTATATCGAACTGCCCATCCTTTAAACATTTAGACGATGAAACAGATCGATGAAGAAGTGATCAGCAGTGTTATGTCTTCATCTCTCAACCATCTGCTTCTATTAAAATTTGATTCTACTGGACATGGACTTGATGCCATTACTTACATCGTCGAATGACATATATGACATTGTCAGTTCCTTACCACACACAGATATATTGATATATAGGCAAAAAGTTTCAATGTCTGGCATTTCAGATATTTTGAGATACCAGCACTGCGATTGTCAAAAACCTTAAGTGTTTGGTAGTATTATAATTTTCCAACGGCTCTATCTCGTGTTCAAAAGCAATGGTACTCTAGTGTATGGGAAACTCGCGTAAGCATCATGTCAGGAGGTCCATGTGTTATTGGTTGGGGAGCGCAGACGCCTCCAACCTGTATACACAGTTGAAATTTCACCCTATATTACAGTTGGAATATTCAATATAAACTTCCAACTAAACATGCTTGGCCACTTCATATTTTGGAAAAAGTCTATGACCAATGAACACAACTGTAGCAAATGTTTTACCACGTGACTCATCTTATCCCCTTTTACTGCGAAAAGAGATTTTTGTCTAAACAATTCAAATTGAAACGACCGTTCTGTAATTTGGAATCTGAACATTAGTAAACATAAGATTTTCAATTCAAAGCCATTTTACACCTGAATGAGAGGACATACCAATTCGAGTGCATAATTTCGGAAAATCCAAGAAACTTTACACACAAATGGTGTCAGCGCGACACAATCATCTACTAAACGATATTAGTGGTCAATCAACACGTCAACCTTCCACTCAGTTATCAATTTTTTCAATGCCAATAAGACTTGCATAATTATACCCAATGTACTGTAATGTAATGTATTGAAGCACCGAAATATGCTTCATAATCAATCGAATTGGTTTATTTTAAATTAGCAAAGTTTTTAAAAAATTGCGTTTTTCAGGGAAAATAGGCCTACTTATTCCTATTGCTTGAATCTTGCAATGACAAAACTCGCAATAAAGTTTTGATTAAATTCATAATGTAGGCCTACTTCAAAATATGTAAAAATAAATCGGGGAAGTTGAATATTCACTTTTATTTTCAAATGATAGATTATATATAATATAATTGTAGGCCTACTTCAAAATATGTAAAAAAATAAATGTAAGAAAAATATGTAAGAATACAAATAAATCGGGGAAGTTGAATATTCACTTTTATTTTCAAATGATAGATTATATATAATATAATTGTATTTATGAATAAATAATACAGAACATTGTTAATACAGTATATACCTATGTCACACAACTTCAGTCACACAACAATCGAAGTACAATTACGTCTTTATTTGAGACTTTTAGATTGAACAACTAATTGTTTGTTTAGTAATCAAAGCTTTTATACCCCAAAATAGCCACAATGCAGTCTTCATTTTGCTACATGTACGACATTTTCTAGCCTTAACAAGATGCCTCCAACCATGCCGTTTTAAAGGCTTTTCTTGTTATGTATCCTTTCAGGAAAGACCAACTGATTACCAGTCTTCATTTGAAGACATTAGACACCTTGATACATCCGGATCAGACATGATTTATACCTGGCAGGTGTATAAGTGACAATGTCAGATTGATGTATGATATTATGTTTGATCTTAAAAAGAGAAGCAAACCAGGCCTTTTGATTCTAATTGACTTTGAGAAAGCATTTGACACAGTTTCGAAAGCTTTTATTATAGAAGTTCTTGTAAAATTTGGCTTTGGCCCCAACATTATGAAATGGATAAATATGTTGATGAAAAATGTAACCTCATGTGTTACCCAAAATGAGCATCTCTCTATCCTTTTTTCCTAATGAACGCGGCTGTAGACAGGGGGACCCGGTATCTCCATATTTATTTATTTTTGTGGCAGAAATTCTTGGAACTATGATTAGAAACAATAAAGATATTAAAGGTATTGAAATAGATAATGAAGAATATAAAATGTGACAGTATGCAGATGATACGCAATTATTTTTGGATGGATCTGAAGATAGCCTAAATGCTGCTCTAGAAACTTTACATACTTTTTATAAAATGTCAGGTCTCAGGATTAACATTGAGAAAACTAAAGCTATCTGGATTGGGTCAATGATTGGAAACAAAGTGAGACTTTGCTCTCAAAGTAGTTTAGATTGGCATGAAGGTGACTTTAACATCCTTGTGATATATCTCAACCCTAGTTTGGAGGAGGATGTATGGGCAATTATTACTAGGAAAAGATTAGAAACAATTAACAGACTTCTCGCAGAAAAACTAACTCTACAAGGGAAAATTACAATCTTAAAAACGCTTGCGTTATCAACTTTAGTCCATATTTTTTCTGTATTGCCATCACCACCAAAAGAATTTCTGAACCAACTGACCAATATTATGTACAATTTCATGTGGGATGGTAAAAAGGATAAAATAAAGAGAGTTACTTTATGTAGAAAATATGAAGAAGGTGGACTGAGAATGACATATGTCAGATCCTTTATTATCACAATGGAAGTTTATTCCCTTTTAATAAGATATTTCTTTTGGGTGCACATATTGATAACAAAACAAAATAGCAGTCGATAATCCTTTTAAATATATTAATATATTAATATCTTAAACAACAACATGTAGTAAATATTTATCATATAGAAGAAATATTAGCTGAACAATTATGGTTGAAACATCAGTTTAGAAACAGTAATCTCTTGATTGAAAGTTGGTTTAATAGAGGTATTTATACAATTTAGGATATTTGGGGTGATAATGACTTTTTGCCTTTAAGTGAAATAAAAACACTTTATCGCATCAAAGGAAACATTCTTGATTACAAAAGGAGTATTCTAAATATCCCCAAAATGTGGAAAACACCCTTTTTTCCCATTCACTAAATCCCATGTACACAAAAACTCTCCTTGAGCCAAATTCTTCAAGAACTACTTTCTCAAAGGAAGGGAAGTAGAGTCTTCTATGCTAAACTCATAGCTAATGCCACCCCACTTAATGTTTGTCAAAATGTTTGTCAAAAACTTGATACACATATATCATGGATTAATGTGTTTAAAAAGTACAGAAACTGTACTAAGGATGTGAAATTTTTAGATTTTCAGTACAGATTTATAAAGGGCAATTTACACTAGCTGTTGCAAATGAAAGTAATAGATTTAAATATTTGCTCGTTTTGTGATTCATAATATGCACTCATGTAAATGAATTTTGGAAGAAAATTGAACGCTTTATGAACAGTTACCTTATAGACTGTGATATTACCATATCAGATCTAGATATTTTGTTTTGTAACAGCTCAGCTAGTCTATTAGCATCACATATTACGCTATTAGCCACAAAATATGTCCATATCTCAAGTATTAAACAGAATACATTATCCATAAAAGGTTTTGTAAATATTGTCAAGGATGTATTTAAAGTGGAAAAACATATTGCATGTAAAAACTATGCCCTGCCTTCTTTCCATACTAAATGGAATAAATATTTGAAAACGACGATTTATAACACGTGTTTTTCAGAAATTTGAACAGATAATGTTTTGAAATTTAGTTAAGTTGATTTCTGGAGACATGATGTATCTCTGTTTCAGTCCTATCCATCACTCGTGGTTGGAATTATTTTGTATGGTGGCGTTTCTTTTGCAGTTGAGTGTATTTGGCCTAATGGAATCATTCAAGAATCAGGCATGGCCTGTGAAACATGTATTCTCTTATAATGTCTTGTGTCACGGATATGAAAGTGGCCCTTCCTATTAAACATACTTTTTTAAATTTTCTCAAATGATTATATAACAATAACATCTACCTAGCGAGGGAACCACTATCATCGGTGTGAGGAGTATCACACTTCAGAACAGAAATGACCAGTACTGCGTGACTAGATAATGGTATAAAATATTAGTTCGTATTATAATTGTGTCTAATTCCCTTAAATGATACCGAGTCATGATTCCTTTCTTAGCTCTGATATGACTACAGTGTATAATGATTGCCAATGACTAAATTAATATGGAAATAAGTCACCACACGAATGTAAGTGACACGAGTATACAGCGAGTAATGTCCGACATCTAATGTCCGATCAGTACAGGACAATGATCAGAATCACACCCAATTGGAACATAAAACCACTATCGTAGTAATGACACGGATTTGAAGGTATGATATTATTTTATCTCCTAATGCAAATGGACATATGATGATTTGCTAACACATCGTTGATTACATACATAACCATTTATGCTCGCCATTTTCATGTTCGTCAAGAGTCACAATGACGCAATTTTACTGAACGTGACATCATACATTCAAATGTAGATGTATGACCCCCACGTAAAACTGACATCAATGACCTTAATCATTAATAGAAATACATTCAGCGTCATATCATGCAACAGTCCCCCGCCCAGGGACGGAGGATCATTTTGTCCGGGGGAGAGCTTCGAAACAGAGCTAGCCTTATGAATGTGTTAAAGCACTCTGTGACGGTAAGTTGAATGTGCGAAACCAGTGTGTGACGGTCAGTTGAATATTTGAAAGCAGTGTGTGACGGGAAGTTGAATGTGTTTAAATTCCGATTTAATTGAGTTTTAAAACACTTAAGGTCCTGTTTTAGAAACAATATAGATCTACTACAGAAACAAACCCTATCCTTCAAATAGACAAAGTCCAAATTGTTACCATGGAAACAAAACTAAAAAATTGTAAAAAAAATCTGAAACCCCCAAAAGGCATATCTGCATGATTTGGTGGGGGGGTTTATACCAAATTTGGTGAAGATTGGTCAAGCATTTCTTTAGGTTTGCTCCGGAAACAAACCCTACCCTTCAAAAAGACAAAGTCCAAATTATTTCCATGGAAACAAACTTAATTTTAAAAACTAGAATTGACGCGTCAATACTTAGGTCTTCAAGACTTCTGCTTGATCTTGAACTCCATGTTGGACTCTCGGTTATTCATCGGTTTTTCATACTAATGTACCCAATCATGATGTTTCTCATGATTAAGACAAAAGGGTTGATATTTTCATACTAAGGTAATCATCATTTAGATTGCATATATAATGAATGCGTTATGATCTTCTGAACACTCGGTAAAATACTAAGAAATGTTCGGACCCCTGTACGACATTGGCGATTTTTTAAGCTTAACTATCAACTTTTTAATGAAAGTGTACAACATAAAAGTTGTTGTTCTTGAAATTGTGCGTACGTTAATGCAAATAAAATGTAAATAGCGAAGTTAGTTAAACAGTTGTGATTCTTTAAACTTTAATGAAAATGCCGATTTTCGAAACATGACAATCTTCTAGGACTTGTCTCATGTCAACTATGACAGATATATGTTTGAAATTTATTGTTCCTAAAAAATGACATCTCTACTTCATAATGAGCTACTAAACGTATTGGTATCTCTATTGGTTTATGATCGACCTTTCTGAAAAGAGATTGAAATATATAACTTACAGAGTTATGTCCCTTTCTAAATGCATTCGAAAATGAAAATTTAAAAAGGGACCATATTCGAAGGGCAGATAATACAAATTCTAAGTGGAAATTATAACTTCGAGTTCCAAAGATCTTTTGTAAATTCATTGTGCTCTTAAATGAGCTATCATATATAGCTGTATGTATTTTTTGAAGATACGTACCCTCAAAACCACAAAAGTGCATAACATTTTCAACAAATAGCCAAAAATCTATTATTACGGCCGAAAAACGCTTTAGCCCTAATCGATGGGGAATGTTGTTGCCCACATTTCCGTTAAGGTTTAGTGAAAGTTACTTCAATAGTTTTTGAGCTATTAAGGTTTGAAGTTTTGACTTCAAGGGGAGATAACTCAAGAAAGAAGTCGAAAATCGGCCGACGACAGAGATAGTTTTTATCACAGTCTATCATCCCTGATGCAAATCGATTCAGCCGTTACTTCAGAATCCGGATCATAAAAAACGTACAAATAAAAATAAGAAAAAAATCCGGATAAGAACAATAGGTCTTCCAAACATTTTATCTTGAAGACCTTATTAAAAATCTGAAACCCCAAAGGGCACATCTGCATGATATGGGAAATTTGGTGAAGATTGGTCAAGCAGTTTTTTTTAGATCTGCTCCAGAAACAAATCTAAATTGTCATCGTGGAAATCTAATCTGAAACCCCAAAGAGGCACATCTGCATGATTTTGGGAGGCTGTATACCAAATTTGGTGAAGAATTGTCAAGTTATTGGTCCAATGGAAAAGTGGGGGGTCTAAATGTGGGGTCCCAATACCCGCCCATGCACAAAATAAACGATTGGGGACAATGGGAGAACGGGTCGTGTTCTGTGAGCTGTGGAGGGGGTGTCTTCACTCAGACTCGGGGGAGGTTATGTCAGTCAGGCACTTGGACTGGCCTAGCAACAGAGGAATCGTAACAAGCTGCATGTCGACAAAACTCCTGTCCAGGGGGAGGTGAATATTATAGGTTAAAACACATTTAGCAGACTTGTCTGACTGGAGTTGTACTGAAACTACAGAGGAACGGAAGAATGTTGCCTATTGAAGGGAGGGGAAGTAAGCTACAGGAGAGTGTTCTAGCCATGCATCAATAACATATATATGTGTCAATAGGAATATTCCCTATACCCCGATAGCACCCGCTCTATTACGCTAATACTCTTGACAAGCACATGTTAGTATATTTACCTTTAAACAAACTTTTCTGAGTTTGGCGCCTTCCCTTGATGTTATATTGGTGTATAGTCAAGTTTCTTTAGGAGCATCCAGTAAACTCTCTCGAATGTTCCCGCTGACAAGCATGCATTTTCAAGGTCACAACAGTCAATTTGATCCTGCGTTAAGATGTGAACATTGGTTATTGGGATATCACGCTGAGATATCACGCTGTGACCTTGGAATGAAGGTCATGGCGACAAAACTCCATTGGGCCCTTCTCTTCCTGTACTTTAGCTAAATACAAAATATTAAAAGAATGAAGACTATAGTTAATACTTACGATATTTCAATTCGTATGTAGTGACAAATACTAATCCCACATTAGGGATATAATTAAGTGTGGTCGTTGTAATTGTCTCTGCAGAAACAACACATCGACAAATGATTATCGGACGATAAAGAAGCGTCGCCATCATCAAACCAATGCCTACACAGTAACTGCTCAATAATTACTTCAGTTATGATTATCATGGCTACACTAGTAGTAGTAGTAGATCTAGAATCTAAATGTCGTCACACAAACCACAGTGCTGACAAAAAATAGGGCCATGGGCTCTGTAGCTCATAGGATTTGTACTGTTATAAAAATTCTCAGCTTGTTCTAGAGCTTTTATTACTGGAGAAGAAGATGAAAATAGGTTTTTGGGGTTGTGACCTTATTTTGGGTCACAGGGTCACCAAATTTACACTTTAATTTCCCCATTAGCCAAGGAGTCCGCACACAACTTGTCAGCTCCCTAGACTTTTTGGAACTGGAGAAGAAGATGAAAATCTGTTCTTAAGGTTGTGACCCCTGTGACCCCATTCGGGGTCATGGGCTCAAAAATCTACAATTTAGAATCCCCATTAGCCAAGGAGTCTGCACTCGAAATTTCAGCTTCCAAGACAAAGTGGTTCTGGAGGAGAAGACGAAAATGCGAAAAGTTTACAGACGAATGGACGGACTGACGCCGGACACCATGCCATGCAATAAGCCCATCAGGCCTTTCAGGCTAGATGAGCTAAAAATGCTCAATTAGTAAATCATCATTTATTTTAAAGGGGCAGTAGCACGTTTTTTCGCTGAAATAAGTCGATGTAACGTATTTTTAAAAAAATGTCACCAAAAGTAAAACACCCTTCGCTCTTCGGAAAATTAAGTTAAAAATGAGTGTACATGGCTCAGTAAAGCCATGGACATCGTTTTTGTAATTTAAAATAATAAATTGTGTTCACAATAAAATGGCCGCCATGCAATTTTTGCGTTTTACGCAACACCATTATTACTACTACGGACTATTGGTTTGTGTAATAGGATGTTTTACCATCTAAAGTAAATATAAATGACATAAACTATCATTAAAAATGAGAAATTTGAAAAAATAAAATTTGCAAAAAACGTGCTACAGCGCCTTTAAGCCATATCCCAGGTACTATCACTATGTTTTCGGGTGTATTTTCAGTAACACCTCAGGATCTAGAAGCTGGAGTTACTGCAGTGAAAGGCGGAACTGTCATCATCCAGGTGACACTGGCTCGAGAAGTTCCTCAAGGGGAATGGTTCTCTACAGGACGTAGTCAAATTTTCGACACACCTAGCACTCGCTTCTCCGTGTCGGGGCTGAACCACCGCTTGACCATCACCAATGTGGAGGACAGTGATGCGGGAACTTACTACTACATCACCGAGTTGGGTGAAAATACAGGAAGTGTAACTGTTGTATCCTCAGGTAATGCCTAAACAGTTTTTATTATTCCGGTTTTCATTTGACAAGGATTTTCGATTTATGTTTACTCTTTACAATCAGTAACTCTCTTGCGAAGGACAGACAAGGTTGTGTCCGCAGGAAATTAATAGTTCCTAAGTTTTTTGGTCATAGGTAGCGAGTGTCAAGGGTACGTTTGTTATCTGATCCTCTCGACTATTCTAGATGTACAGGAACACAATGTAAGATTGGATAGTCTTCGAACATATCGTACATAACTGTTTGTCTCTTTAAGATTTCGAGAAAAAAACTTCTGTTACAAAACAAAAAATTGACTATCTGACATTTAAACATATCTGGTATACATGCATATGAAAACTTATGGATGTCTTTTTTTTCTATTCAACGTTTGATATATCCGGTACATCACATGCATAACTAAAACATACAGTGCTTATATCATAGGGCCAACATACGGCCAGTGGAGCAGCTGGCAAGGTTCCTGCTCTGTGACGTGTGGTACTGGAGTTCTAACAGAACAAAGGACGAGGTCATGTGACATTGGAAGCTGCTTGCAAACTGATCTCATACAAACAAGACAAAACAGCTGTTTACGGGATACCTGTGGTGGGTCTTACCTTATAAATAATGAATTTTATTATATGACGAGCAATGAAATACTGGGATGATTTGTCAGTGAAATAAACTGTCTATCAACCTACAGTGAAAATAACTTATATTTTCACTGCGACCAGAGACTGATATAATTTGACGTGAGGTAGAGGTGAGGTAGAAAAGTTATATATTTTCACTCGTGGCCTTTCTACCTCACTCGAGGAGATAAACATGGTATTAGTCAAGAAAAGACATATATCCTCTACGTACTATCTTTGGGAAAACATTATCTTCTGCATCATATGTTTAATTTTAACCATAATTTTAGCTGTAAATGTCTTGTTGTATGGCGTGGACCGTCGGGATGTTGGTCTGTCCACCCATCCGTAAATGTTTCTGTTTATAGCTCATCAAGCCAGAAAGGCCCGATGGGCGTGTGGCATGGCAGTCCCAAAAGCTCTGAATGGCTGAAATGTTATGTACAGACTATTTGGCCAATGGGGATTCCAAATTGTAGATTCGGTGAACCTGTGACCACAAATATGGGCCACGATCTACAAAAACAGTTGTAATGAGCTTTGAGATGTATGTGCTATTCATTCAATAGAAGTCATATCTAATAAAAGACCTGAGGGAGAGTATCTCATCTTTTTTATGTTAGAGTTCTTACATGTGGTTTTGGAAATGCCAAAATTGAGAAAAGAAAGTAACTATGCAGTTAATATTATTCAACAGGAATATGAATGAGAACTATTGAACTATATAAACTGAATGTTGTGACAGGCCGCAAAGGAATAAATTGAAGTGGAGTTAAGATTCTTTTATATTTTACATGAGATATCTGAACTGAATATGACTTGTTATGAAGTGATAAAATGAGAATATCAAAAGTAGCTTCATGAGATCGTGACGCCACATCTTCTTTTCCAGTACAAAATAAATTGGGAAGTTGGGAAAACAAGAATCGAAATATATATTTCACAGGCTGTGAGTCCAGGGTCTGCATGTTGTATAATTGCATTGTTTTGACCTGGGTAGTGACCACTCCCTGGTAGAGAGTTAGCTTAACCCGTTAGTGCTAATACAGAGGTTTCAGGTTACTTTCTGTGCTGTGTCTGAGTCTGGTTTAGTCTTACACTCAGATGCTCAAGAAAATGTATTTGCAAAATATCACATTTTATTAAATATTAAAAAGTAGCCTCAGAAACAGATCAGGGCTCCTCTCCTATACAATATGTAATAAATGTTGACATTTCCAGAGTACAACTAAGAACAATAAAATGCAAAACTCTACGATATCGATAGTGAATGTGGATTAATGTGTAACCATTTGTGATATAAAAAAATAATTTGATGACTGGGCAATGCGTTATTATGTGATATCTTAATCTTTTCGTTAGAGAAAATGAATAATATAATCCCTGGTGAGCTTCAGAGCTTCAGGCTCATTTTTATCGCTTCTAAATAATCATTGGTTCTAGAAAGCTCGGGTCAGGTACATGATTCTGAGAATGGCTAAAAGTTTCAACTGAAAACTTCTACATCGGTATTCCAACTGATAATTACACATCAGCTGGCCCGCTTCTTAGAAATTCAGCCGCCTATTTTAGGAAATATAGCATTTTATTTCAAGGAATGTAATTCATACATAACAGTTGATCTGTAACCTTCTGACAAGTAATCTGTATCTTTCTGACCATTTCTCTGAAATCTTCTGACCAGTGCTCTGTCAACTTCTTGCTAGTGCTATGTAAACTTCTGACCAGTCATCTGTATCCTTCTGACCATACTCTGTAACCTTCTGACCAGTGCTCTGTAACCTTCTGACCATTTCTCTGTAATCTTCTGGCCAGTGCTCTGTAACCTTCTGACCATTTCTCTGTAATCTTCTGACCAGTGCTCTGTAACCTTCTGCCCAGTGCACTGTAACCTTCTGACCAATCCTCTGTATCCTTCTGACCAGTCCTCAGTAAACTTCTGACCGGTGGTCTGTAACCTATCACCAATGCTCTGTAACCTTATCACCAATGCTCTGTAACCTTATCACCAATGCTCTGTAACCTTATCACCAATGCTCTGTAACCTTATCACCATAGCTCTGTAACCTTATCATCAATGCTCTGTAACCTATCACCAATGCTCTGTAACCTTCTGACTAGTGTACTGTAATCTTCTGACTAGTGTACTGTAATCTTCTGACTAGTGTACTGTAATCAATGACCAATGACCAGTGTTCTGTAATCAATGACCATTGATCTGTAACCTATCACCAATGCTCTGTAACCTTATCACCAATGCTCTGTAACCTTCTGACGAGTGCACTGAAACCAATGACCAGTGCATTGTAACCTTCTGATCAGTGTTCTGTAACAAATGACCAGTTCTCTGTACCCTTCTGCGTTAATATTGTATTTTGTGTATTGTGAAAACCGCAACTTACTGTTGGTTGGTTGTTTAAATACTATATAATGTTTCTCGTGTAGAGTGTACCCCTATTGGTTGGTTGTTGATATCAGTTAACCTGTCTCGTGTCGTGTGTGCCCCTGTTGGTAGTTTGATGTAATACTATAATGTGTCTGTTGGTAGGTAACTTATAATCGATGTTATATGCTTCTACTTCAATATTGCAGGTTGCGTCGGTGTATACACAGCTTACATCGTGCTAGATGGATCGGAGAGTATAAACTTTACTAATTTTCAAACAGCAAAAGAAGCCTTAAAGAATTTCGTGGACGACAGCTTGTTAAGAAATCCACAAAATAGGATCGGAGTCATCGTGTACAGCGACGATGTCACTGACAACATCACAGCAACTTCAGACAGAAATGTGCTTCGGGGTTTAATCTCGAACATAAACTATCCAAAGTCCGGCACTTCCACCCATCTCGGTATCACCGCTGCAACAGACTACCTCGTTCAAGATCCCTTCGCAAATACCAAAGTTATGGTCGTAATCACCGATGGGTTGTCCAATGAAGAACAAAAAACAAGAGAAGCAGCTCTTGTTGCAAAAAACAAAGGGATAACAGTCTACGCTGTGGGATTAACAGCATTTTTTGAAACTTTTGTTGAATTCAGGGATCATTTCGAAGCTGAATTACGAAATATAGCCAGCCCGGGAACCGAAACATATACCATTCAAAAGGTCGGCGAACTTTCTGCATTGCTGGCTAATGTGTCCCGTGTACTGTGTACTAGTGCGGGTAGGTTGATGTATTACTATAATGTGTTTCATGTACTGTGTATCCCTGTTGGTTGGTTGATGTAATAATATAATGTGTCCCATGTACTGTGTACCCGTTTTGGTTGGTTGATGTTTTACTATAATGTGTCTCGTGTAGAGTGTACCCCTGTTGGTTGGTTGATGTTTTACTATAATGTGTCTCTTGTAGTGTGTACCCCTGTTGGATGGTTGATGTTTTACTATAATGTGTCTCTTGTAGTGTGTACCCCTGTTGGTTGGTTGATGTAATACTATAATGTGTCTCTTGTACTGTGTACCCCTGTTGGTTGGTTGATATTTTACTATTATGGCTCTCGTGAAGAGTGTACCCCTGTTGGTAGGTTGATGTAATACTATAATGTGTCTCGTGTAGAGTGTACCCCGGTTGGTTGGTTGATGTTTTACTATGATGTGTCTCGTGTTGAGTGTACCCCTGTTGGTTGGTTGATATAATACTATCATGTGTCTCGTGTAGTGTGTACCCCTGTTGGTAGGTTGATGTAATACTATCATGTGTCTCGTGTAGTGTGTACCCCTGTTGGTAGGTTGATGTAATACTATCATGTGTCTCGTGTAGTGTGTACCCCTGTTGGTAGGTTGATGTTTTACTATCATGTGTCTCGTGTAGTGTGTACCCCTGTTGGTTGGTTGATGTTTTACTATGATGTGTCTCTTGTACTGTGTAACCCTGTTGGTTGGTTGATGTTTTACTATGATGTGTCTCGTGTAGTGTGTACCCCTGTTGGTTGGTTGATGTAATACTATAATGTGTCTCGTGTACTGTGTACCCCTGTTGGTTGGTTAATGTAATACTATAATGTGTCTCGTGTATTGTGTACCCCTGTTGGTTGGTTAATGTAATACTTTCATGTGTCTCGTGTATTGTGTACCCCTGTTGGTTGGTTAATGTAATACTATCATGTGTCTCGTGTAGTGTGTACCACTGTTGGTTGGTTGATGTTTTACTATGATGTGTCTCATGTAGAGCGTACCCCTGTTGGTTGGTTGATGTTTTACTATAATGTGTCTCTTGTAGTGTGTACCCCTGTTGGTTGGTTAATGTAATACTATAATGTGTCTCGTGTATTGTGTACCCCTGTTGGTTGGTTAATGTAATACTATCATGTGTCTCGTGTATTGTGTACCCCTGTTGGTTGGTTGATGTAATACTATAATGTGTCTCTTGTAGTGTGTACCCCTGTTGGTTGGTTAATGTAATACTATAATGTGTCTCGTGTATTGTGTACCCCTGTTGGTTGGTTAATGTAATACTATCATGTGTCTCGTGTATTGTGTACCCCTGTTGGTTGGTTGATGTAATACTATAATGTGTCTCTTGTAGTGTGTACCCCTGTTGGTTGGTTAATGTAATACTATAATGTGTCTCGTGTATTGTGTACCCCTGTTGGTTGGTTGATGTAATACTATCATGTGTCTCGTGTATTGTGTACCCCTGTTGGTTGGTTGATGTAATACTATAATGTGTCTCTTGTAGTGTGTACCCCTGTTGGTTGGTTAATGTAATACTATAATGTGTCTCGTGTATTGTGTACCCCTGTTGGTTGGTTAATGTAATACTATCATGTGTCTCGTGTATTGTGTACCCCTGTTGGTTGGTTGATGTTTTACTATGATGTGTCTCGTGTACTGTGTACCCCTGTTGGTTGGTTGATGTAATACTATAATGTGTCTCTTGTAGTGTGTACCCCTGTTGGTTGGTTGATGTAATACTATAATGTGTCTCTTGTACTGTGTACCCCTGTTGGTTGGTTGATATTTTACTATTATGGCTCTCGTGAAGAGTGTACCCCTGTTGGTAGGTTGATGTAATACTATAATGTGTCTCGTGTAGAGTGTACCCCGGTTGGTTGGTTGATGTTATACTATGATGTGTCTCGTGTAGTGTGTACCCCTGTTAGTTGGTTGATGTAATACTATAATGTGTCTCGTGTAGTGTGTACCCGTGTTGGTTGGTTGATGTATTACTATAATGTGTCTCGTGTAGAGTGTACCCGTGTTGGTTGGTTGATGTAATACTATAATGTGTCTCGTGTAGTGTGTACCCCTGTTGGTTGGTTGATGTAATACTATAATGTGTCTCGTGTAGTGTGTACCCCTGTTGGTTGGTTGATGCAATACTATGATGTGTCTCGTGTAGAGTGTACCCCTGTTGGTTGGTTGATGTAATACTATGATGTGTCTCGTGTAGAGTGTACCCATGTTGGTTGGTTGATGTAATACTATAATGTGTCTCGTGTAGAGTGTACCCGTGTTGGTTGGATGATGTAATACTATGATGTGTCTCGTGTAGAGTGTACCCCTGTTGGTTGGTTGATGTAATACTATAATGTGTCTCGTGTAGAGTGTACCCCTGTTGGTTGGTTGATGCAATACTATGATGTGTCTCGTGTAGTGTGTACCCCTGTTGGTTGGTTGATATAATACTATAATGTGTCTCGTGTATTGTGTACCCCTGTTGGTTGGTTGATGCAATACTATGATGTGTCTCGTGTAGAGTGTACCCGTGTTGGTTGGTTGATGTAATACTATAATGTGTCTCGTGTATTGTGTACCCCTGTTGGTTGGTTGATATAATACTATGATGTGTCTCGTGAAGAGTGTACCCCTGTTGGTTGGTTGATGTAATACTATGATGTGTCTCGTGTATTGTGTACCCCTGTTGGTTGGTTGATGCAATACTATGATGTGTCTCGTGTAGAATGTACCCCTGTTGGTTGGTTGATGTAATACTATAATGTGTCTCTTGTATTGTGTAACCCTGTTGGTTGGTTGATGCAATACTATAATGTGTCTCTTGTATTGTGTACCCCTGTTGGTTGGTTGATGCAATACTATAATGTGTCTCTTGTATTGTGTACCCCTGTTGGTTGGTTGATGTAATACTATAATGTGTATCGTGTAGTGTGTACCCGTGTTGGTTGGTTGATGTAATACTATAATGTGTCTCGTGTATTGTGTACCCCTGTTGGTTGGTTGATATAATACTATAATGTGTCTCTTGTATTGTGTACCCCTGTTGGTTGGTTAATGCAATACTATGATGTGTCTCGTGTAGAGTGTACCCGTGTTGGTTGGTTGATGTAGTACTATAATGTGTCTCGTGTATTGTGTACCCCTGTTGGTTGGTTGATATAATACTATAATGTGTCTCTTGTATTGTGTACCCCTGTTGGTTGGTTGATGCAATACTATGATGTGTCTCGTGTAGTGTGTACCCGTGTTGGTTGGTTGATGTAATACTATAATGTGTCTCGTGTATTGTGTACCCCTGTTGGTTGGTTGATATAATACTATAATGTGTCTCGTGTATTGTGTACCCCTGTTGGTTGGTTGATGCAATACTATGATGTGTCTCGTGTAGAGTGTACCCGTGTTGGTTGGTTGATGTAGTACTATAATGTGTCTCGTGTATTGTGTACCCCTGTTGGTTGGTTGATATAATACTATAATGTGTCTCTTGTATTGTGTACCCCTGTTGGTTGGTTGATGCAATACTATGATGTGTCTCGTGTATTGTGTACCACTGTTGGTTGGTTGATATAATACTATAATGTGTCTCGTGTATTGTGTACCCCTGTTGGTTGGTTGATGCAATACTATGATGTGTCTCGTGTAGAGTGTACCCGTGTTGGTTGGTTGATGTAGTACTATAATGTGTCTCGTGTAGTGTGTACCCCTGTTGGTTGGTTGATGTAATACTATGATGTGTCTCGTGTAGAGTGTACCCGTGTTGGTTGGTTGATGCAATACTATGATGTGTCTCGTGTAGAGTGTACCCCTGTTGGTTGGTTGATGTAATACTATAATGTGTCTCTTGTATTGTGTACCCCTGTTGGTTGGTTGATGCAATACTATAATGTGTCTCTTGTATTGTGTACCCCTGTTGGTTGGTTGATGTAATACTATAATGTGTCTCTTGTATTGTGTACCCCTGTTGGTTGGTTGATGCAATACTATAATGTGTCTCGTGTAGTGTGTACCCGTGTTGGTTGGTTGATGTAATACTATAATGTGTCTCGTGTAGTGTGTACCCGTGTTGGTTGGTTGATGTATTACTATAATGTGTCTCGTGTAATGTGTACCCCTGTTGGTTGATTGATGTAATACTATAATGTGTCTCGCGTAGTGTGAACCCCTGTTGGTAGGTTGATGTTTTACTATGATGTGTCTCTTGTAGTGTGTACCCCTGTTGGTAGGTTGATGTAATATTATAATGTGTCTCGCGTAGTGTATACCCCTGTTGGTAGGTTGATGTTTTACTATAATGTGTCTCGTACAGTGTGTACCCCTGTTGGTTGGTTGATGTAATACTACAATGTGTCTCTTGTAGTGTGTACCCCTGTTGGTTGGTTGATGTTTTACTATTATGGCTCTCGTGAAGAGTGTACCCCTGTTGGTTGGTTGATGTAATACTATAATGTGTCTCGTGTAGTGTGTACCCGTGTTGGTTGGTTGATGTAATACTATGATGTGTCTCTTGTAGTGTGTACCCCTGTTGGTTGGTTGATGTTTTACTATGATGTGTCTCGTGTAGAGTGTACCCGTGTTGGTTGGTTGATGTAATACTATAATGTGTCTCGTGTATTGTGTACCCGTGTCGGTTGGTTGATGTAATACTACAATGTGTCTCGTGTAGTGTGTACCCCTGTTGGTTGGTTGATGCAATACTATGATGTGTCTCGTGTAGAGTGTACCCGTGTTGGTTGGTTGATGTAATACTATAATGTGTCTCGTGTAGAGTGTACCCCTGTTGGTTGGTTGATGTATTATTAAATGTGTCTCATGTAGTGTGTACCCGTGTTGGTTGGTTGATGTATTACTATAATGTATCTGTTGTAGTGTGTACCCCTGTTGGTTGGTTGATGTAATACTATAATGTGTCTCGTGTAGTGTGTACCCCTGTTGGTTGGTTGATGCAATACTATGATGTGTCTCGTGTAGAGTGTACCCCTGTTGGTTGGTTGATGTAATACTATGATGTGTCTCGTGTATTGTGTACCCCTGTTGGTTGGTTGATGTAATACTATAATGTGTCTCGTGTAGAGTGTACCCGTGTTGGTTGGTTGATGTAATACTATGATGTGTCTCGTGTAGAGTGTACCCCTGTTGGTTGGTTGATGTAATACTATGATGTGTCTCGTGTAGAGTGTACCCCTGTTGGTTGGTTGATGTAATACTATAATGTGTCTCGTGTAGAGTGTACCCGTGTTGGTTGGTTGATGTAATACTATGATGTGTCCCGTGTAGTGTGTACCCCTTTTGGTAGTTTGATGTAATACTATGATGTGTCTCGTGTAGAGTGTACCCGTGTTGGTTGGTTCATGTAATACTATAATGTGTCTCGTGTAGAGTGTACCCCTGTTGGTTGGTTGATGTAATACTATAATGTGTCTCGTGTAGAGTGTACCCGTGTTGGTTGGATGATGTAATACTATGATGTGTCTCGTGTAGAGTGTACCCCTGTTGGTTGGTTGATGTAATACTATAATGTGTCTCGTGTAGAGTGTACCCCTGTTGGTTGGTTGATGCAATACTATGATGTGTCTCGTGTAGTGTGTACCCCTGTTGGTTGGTTGATATAATACTATAATGTGTCTCGTGTATTGTGTACCCCTGTTGGTTGGTTGATGCAATACTATGATGTGTCTCGTGTAGAGTGTACCCGTGTTGGTTGGTTGATGTAATACTATAATGTGTCTCGTGTATTGTGTACCCCTGTTGGTTGGTTGATATAATACTATGATGTGTCTCGTGAAGAGTGTACCCCTGTTGGTTGGTTGATGTAATACTATGATGTGTCTCGTGTATTGTGTACCCCTGTTGGTTGGTTGATGCAATACTATGATGTGTCTCGTGTAGAATGTACCCCTGTTGGTTGGTTGATGTAATACTATAATGTGTCTCTTGTATTGTGTAACCCTGTTGGTTGGTTGATGCAATACTATAATGTGTCTCTTGTATTGTGTACCCCTGTTGGTTGGTTGATGCAATACTATAATGTGTCTCTTGTATTGTGTACCCCTGTTGGTTGGTTGATGTAATACTATAATGTGTCTCGTGTAGTGTGTACCCGTGTTGGTTGGTTGATGTAATACTATAATGTGTCTCGTGTATTGTGTACCCCTGTGGTTGGTTGATATAATACTATAATGTGTCTCTTGTATTGTGTACCCCTGTTGGTTGGTTAATGCAATACTATGATGTGTCTCGTGTAGAGTGTACCCCTGTTGGTTGGTTGATATAATACTATAATGTGTCTCTTGTATTGTGTACCCCTGTTGGTTGGTTGATGCAATACTATGATGTGTCTCGTGTAGTGTGTACCCGTGTTGGTTGGTTGATGTAATACTATAATGTGTCTCGTGTATTGTGTACCCCTGTTGGTTGGTTGATATAATACTATAATGTGTCTCGTGTATTGTGTACCCCTGTTGGTTGGTTGATGCAATACTATGATGTGTCTCGTGTAGAGTGTACCCGTGTTGGTTGGTTGATGTAGTACTATAATGTGTCTCGTGTATTGTGTACCCCTGTTGGTTGGTTGATATAATACTATAATGTGTCTCTTGTATTGTGTACCCCTGTTGGTTGGTTGATGCAATACTATGATGTGTCTCGTGTATTGTGTACCACTGTTGGTTGGTTGATATAATACTATAATGTGTCTCGTGTATTGTGTACCCCTGTTGGTTGGTTGATGCAATACTATGATGTGTCTCGTGTAGAGTGTACCCGTGTTGGTTGGTTGATGTAGTACTATAATGTGTCTCGTGTAGTGTGTACCCCTGTTGGTTGGTTGATGTAATACTATGATGTGTCTCGTGTAGAGTGTACCCGTGTTGGTTGGTTGATGCAATACTATGATGTGTCTCGTGTAGAGTGTACCCCTGTTGGTTGGTTGATGTAATACTATAATGTGTCTCTTGTATTGTGTACCCCTGTTGGTTGGTTGATGCAATACTATAATGTGTCTCTTGTATTGTGTACCCCTGTTGGTTGGTTGATGTAATACTATAATGTGTCTCTTGTATTGTGTACCCCTGTTGGTTGGTTGATGCAATACTATAATGTGTCTCGTGTAGTGTGTACCCGTGTTGGTTGGTTGATGTAATACTATAATGTGTCTCGTGTAGTGTGTACCCGTGTTGGTTGGTTGATGTATTACTATAATGTGTCTCGTGTAATGTGTACCCCTGTTGGTTGATTGATGTAATACTATAATGTGTCTCGCGTAGTGTGAACCCCTGTTGGTAGGTTGATGTTTTACTATGATGTGTCTCTTGTAGTGTGTACCCCTGTTGGTAGGTTGATGTAATATTATAATGTGTCTCGCGTAGTGTATACCCCTGTTGGTAGGTTGATGTTTTACTATAATGTGTCTCGTACAGTGTGTACCCCTGTTGGTTGGTTGATGTAATACTACAATGTGTCTCTTGTAGTGTGTACCCCTGTTGGTTGGTTGATGTTTTACTATTATGGCTCTCGTGAAGAGTGTACCCCTGTTGGTTGGTTGATGTAATACTATAATGTGTCTCGTGTAGTGTGTACCCGTGTTGGTTGGTTGATGTAATACTATGATGTGTCTCTTGTAGTGTGTACCCCTGTTGGTTGGTTGATGTTTTACTATGATGTGTCTCGTGTAGAGTGTACCCGTGTTGGTTGGTTGATGTAATACTATAATGTGTCTCGTGTATTGTGTACCCGTGTCGGTTGGTTGATGTAATACTACAATGTGTCTCTTGTAGTGTGTACCCCTGTTGGTTGGTTGATGCAATACTATGATGTGTCTCGTGTAGAGTGTACCCGTGTTGGTTGGTTGATGTAATACTATAATGTGTCTCGTGTAGAGTGTACCCCTGTTGGTTGGTTGATGTATTATTAAATGTGTCTCATGTAGTGTGTACCCGTGTTGGTTGGTTGATGTATTACTATAATGTATCTGTTGTAGTGTGTACCCCTGTTGGTTGGTTGATGTAATACTATAATGTGTCTCGTGTAGTGTGTACCCCTGTTGGTTGGTTGATGCAATACTATGATGTGTCTCGTGTAGAGTGTACCCCTGTTGGTTGGTTGATGTAATACTATGATGTGTCTCGTGTATTGTGTACCCCTGTTGGTTGGTTGATGTAATACTATAATGTGTCTCGTGTAGATTGTACCCGTGTTGGTTGGTTGATGTAATACTATGATGTGTCTCGTGTAGAGTGTACCCCTGTTGGTTGGTTGATGTAATACTATGATGTGTCTCGTGTAGAGTGTACCCCTGTTGGTTGGTTGATGTAATACTATAATGTGTCTCGTGTAGAGTGTACCCGTGTTGGTTGGTTGATGTAATACTATGATGTGTCCCGTGTAGTGTGTACCCCTTTTGGTAGTTTGATGTAATACTATGATGTGTCTCGTGTAGAGTGTACCCGTGTTGGTTGGTTCATGTAATACTATAATGTGTCTCGTGTAGAGTGTACCCCTGTTGGTTGGTTGATGTAATACTATAATGTGTCTCGTGTAGAGTGTACCCCTGTTGGTTGGTTGATGCAATACTATGATGTGTCTCGTGTAGAGTGTACCCGTGTTGGTTGGTTGATGCAATACTATGATGTGTCTCGTGTTGAGTGTACCCCTGTTGGTTGGTTGATGTAATACTATAATGTGTCTCTTGTATTGTGTACCCCTGTTGGTTGGTTGATGCAATACTATAATGTGTCTCTTGTATTGTGTACCCCTGTTGGTTGGTTGATGTAATACTATAATGTGTCTCGTGTAGAGTGTACCCGTGTTGGTTGGTTGATGTAATACTATAATGTGTCTCGTGTATTGTGTACCCCTGTTGGTTGGTTGATGCAATACTATGATGTGTCTCGTGTAGAGTGTACCCGTGTTGGTTGGTTGATGTAATACTATAATGTGTCTCTTGTTTTGTGTACCCCTGTTGGTTGGTTGATGTTTTACTATAATGTGTCTCTTGTATTGTGTACCCCTGTTGGTTGGTTGATGTAATACTATAATGTGTCTCGTGTATTGTGTACCCCTGTTGGTTGGTTGATGTTATACTATGATGTGTCTCGTGTAGAGTGTACCCCTGTTGGTAGATTGATGCAATACTATAATGTGTCTCGTGTAGAGTGTACCACTGTTGGTTGGTTGATGTTTTACTATGATGTGTCTCGTGTAGTGTGTACCCGTGTTGGTTGGTTGATGTTTTACTATGATGTGTCTCGTGTAGAGTGTACCCGTGTTGGTTGGTTGATGTAATACTATAATGTGTCTCGTGTAGTGTGTACCCCTGTTGGTTGGTTGATATAATACTATAATGTGTCTCGTGTATTGTGTACCCCTGTTGGTTGGTTGATGCAATACTATGATGTGTCTCGTGTAGAGTGTACCCGTGTTGGTTGGTTGATGTAATACTATCATGTGTCTCGTGTATTGTGTACCCCTGTTGGTTGGTTGATATAATACTATAATGTGTCTCGTGTATTGTGTACCCCTGTTGGTTGGTTGATGCAATACTATGATGTGTCTCGTGTAGAGTGTACCCGTGTTGGTTGGTTGATGTAGTACTATAATGTGTCTCGTGTAGTGTGTACCCCTGTTGGTTGGTTGATATAATACTATAATGTGTCTCGTGTATTGTGTACCCGTGTTGGTTGGTTGATGTAATACTATAATGTGTCTCGTGTATTGTGTACCCCTGTTGGTTGGTTGATATAATACTATAATGTGTCTCGTGTATTGTGTACCCCTGTTGGTTGGTTGATGCAATACTATAATGTGTCTCGTGTATTGTGTACCCCTGTTGGTTGGTTGATATTATACTATGATGTGTCTCGTGTAGAGTGTACCCCTGTTGGTTGGTTGATGTAGTACTAGAATGTGTCTCGTGTAGTGTGTACGCCTGTTGGTAGGTTGATGTAATACTATAATGTGTCTCGTGTATTGTGTACCCCTGTTGGTTGGTTGATGTAATACTATGATGTGTCTCGTGTAGTGTGTACCCCTGTTGGTTGGTTGATATAATACTATAATGTGTCTCGTGTTGAGTGTACCCCTGTTGGTTGGTTGATGTTTTACTATGATGTGTCTCGTGTAGAGTGTACCCCTGTTGGTTGGTTGATGTAATACTATGATGTGTCTCGTGTAGTGTGTACCCCTGTTGGTTGGTTGATATAATACTATAATGTGTCTCGTGTATTGTGTACCCCTGTTGGTTGGTTGATGTTATACTATGATGTGTCTCGTGAAGAGTGTACCCATGTTGGTTGGTTGATGTAGTACTATAATGTGTCTCGTGTAGTGTGTACGCCTGTTGGTAGGTTGATGTAATACTATATTGTGTCTCGTGTAGTGTGTACCCCTGTTAGTTGGTTGATGTAGTGCTATAATGTGTCTCGTGTAGAGTGTACCCGTGTTGGTTGGTTGATGTAATACTATGATGTGTCCCGTGTAGTGTGTACCACTGTTGGTTGGTTGATATTATACTATGATGTGTCTCGTGTAGAGTGTACCCCTGTTGGTTGGTTGATGTAGTACTATAATGTGTCTCGTGTAGTGTGTACGCCTGTTGGTAGGTTGATGTAATACTATAATGTGTCTCGTGTATTGTGTACCCCTGTTGGTTGGTTGATGTAATACTATGATGTGTCTCGTGTAGTGTGTACCCCTGTTGGTTGGTTGATATAATACTATAATGTGTCTCGTGTATTGTGTAGCCCTGTTGGTTGGTTGATGTTTTACTATGATGTGTCTCGTGTAGAGTGTACCCCTGTTGGTTGGTTGATGTAATACTATGATGTGTCTCGTGTAGTGTGTACCCCTGTTGGTTGTTTGATATAATACTATAATGTGTCTCGTGTATTGTGTACCCCTGTTGGTTGGTTGATGTTATACTATGATGTGTCTCGTGAAGAGTGTACCCCTGTTGGTTGGTTGATGTAGTACTATAATGTGTCTCGTGTAGTGTGTACGCCTGTTGGTAGGTTGATGTAATACTATAATGTGTCTCGTGTAGTGTGTACCCCTGTTAGTTGGTTGATGTAGTACTATAATGTGTCTCGTGTAGAGTGTACCCGTGTTGGTTGGTTTATGTAATACTATGATGTGTCCCGTGTAGTGTGTACCCCTGTTGGTAGGTTGATGTAATACTATGATGTGTCTCGTGTAGAGTGTACCCGTGTTGGTTGGTTGATGTAATACTATAATGTGTCTCGTGTAGAGTGTACCCCTGTTGGTTGGTTGATGTAATACTATAATGTGTCTCGTGTAGAGTGTACCCCTGTTGGTTGGTTGATGCAATACTATGATGTGTCTCGTGTAGAGTGTACCCGTGTTGGTTGGTTGATGCAATACTATCATGTGTCTCGTGTAGAGTGTACCCCTGTTGGCTAGTTGATGTAATACTATAATGTGTCTCTTGTATTGTGTACCCCTGTTGGTTGGTTGATGCAATACTATAATGTGTCTCTTGTATTGTGTACCCCTGTTGGTTGGTTGATGTAATACTATAATGTGTCTCGTGTAGAGTGTACCCGTGTTGGTTGGTTGATGTAATACTATAATGTGTCTCGTGTAGTGTGTACCCCTGTTGGTTGGTTGATATAATACTATAATGTGTCTCGTGTATTGTGTACCCCTGTTGGTTGGTTGATGTAATACTATGATGTGTCTCGTGTAGAGTGTACCCGTGTTGGTTGGTTGATGTAATACTATAATGTGTCTCGTGTATTGTGTACCACTGTTGGTTGGTTGATATTATACTATGATGTGTCTCGTGTAGAGTGTACCCCTGTTGGTTGGTTGATGTAGTACTATAATGTGTCTCGTGTAGTGTGTACGCCTGTTGGTAGGTTGATGTAATACTATAATGTGTCTCGTGTATTGTGTACCCCTGTTGGTTGGTTGATGTAATACTATGATGTGTCTCGTGTAGTGTGTACCCCTGTTGGTTGGTTGATATAATACTATAATGTGTCTCGTGTATTGTGTAGCCCTGTTGGTTGGTTGATGTTTTACTATGATGTGTCTCGTGTAGAGTGTACCCCTGTTGGTTGGTTGATGTAATACTATGATGTGCCTCGTGTAGTGTGTACCCCTGTTGGTTGGTTGATATAATACTATAATGTGTCTCGTGTATTGTGTACCCCTGTTGGTTGGTTGATGTTATACTATGATGTGTCTCGTGAAGAGTGTACCCCTGTTGGTTGGTTGATGTAGTACTATAATGTGTCTCGTGTAGTGTGTACGCCTGTTGGTAGGTTGATGTAATACTATAATGTGTCTCGTGTAGTGTGTACCCCTGTTAGTTGGTTGATGTAGTACTATAATGTGTCTCGTGTAGAGTGTACCCGTTTTGGTTGGTTTATGTAATACTATGATGTGTCCCGTGTAGTGTGTACCCCTGTTGGTAGGTTGATGTAATACTATGATGTGTCTCGTGTAGAGTGTACCCGTGTTGGTTGGTTGATGTAATACTATAATGTGTCTCGTGTAGAGTGTACCCCTGTTGGTTGGTTGATGTAATACTATAATGTGTTCGTGTAGAGTGTACCCCTGTTGGTTGGTTGATGCAATACTATGATGTGTCTCGTGTAGAGTGTACCCGTGTTGGTTGTTTGATGTAATACTATGATGTGTCTCGTGTAGTGTGTACCCCTGTTGGTTGGTTGATGTAATACTATAATGTGTCTCGTGTATTGTGTACCCCTGTTGGTTGGTTGATGTAATACTATAATGTGTCTCGTGTAGAGTGTACCCCTGTTGGTTAGTTGATGTAATACTATGATGTGTCTCGTGTAGAGTGTACCCCTGTTGGTTGGTTGATGTTTTACTATAATGTGTCTCGTGTAGTGTGTACCCCTGTTGGTTGGTTGATGCAATACTATGATGTGTCTCGTGTAGAGTGTACCCCTGTTGGTTAGTTGATGTAATACTATAATGTGTCTCTTGTATTGTGTACCCCTGTTGGTTGGTTGATGCAATACTATAATGTGTCTCTTGTATTGTGTACCCCTGTTGGTTGGTTGATGTAGTACTATAATGTGTCTCGTGTAGTGTGTACGCCTGTTGGTAGGTTGATGTAATACTATAATGTGTCTCGTGTATTGTGTACCCCTGTTGGTTGGTTGATGTAATACTATGATGTGTCTCGTGTAGTGTGTACCCCTGTTGGTTGGTTGATATAATACTATAATGTGTCTCGTGTATTGTGTAGCCCTGTTGGTTGGTTGATGTTTTACTATGATGTGTCTCGTGTAGAGTGTACCCCTGTTGGTTGGTTGATGTAATACTATGATGTGTCTCGTGTAGTGTGTACCCCTGTTGGTTGTTTGATATAATACTATAATGTGTCTCGTGTATTGTGTACCCCTGTTGGTTGGTTGATGTTATACTATGATGTGTCTCGTGAAGAGTGTACCCCTGTTGGTTGGTTGATGTAGTACTATAATGTGTCTCGTGTAGTGTGTACGCCTGTTGGTAGGTTGATGTAATACTATAATGTGTCTCGTGTAGTGTGTACCCCTGTTAGTTGGTTGATGTAGTACTATAATGTGTCTCGTGTAGAGTGTACCCGTGTTGGTTGGTTTATGTAATACTATGATGTGTCCCGTGTAGTGTGTACCCCTGTTGGTAGGTTGATGTTATACTATGATGTGTCTCGTGTAGAGTGTACCCGTGTTGGTTGGTTGATGTAATACTATAATGTGTCTCGTGTGGAGTGTACCCCTGTTGGTTGGTTGATGTAATACTATAATGTGTCTCGTGTAGAGTGTACCCCTGTTGGTTGGTTGATGCAATACTATGATGTGTCTCGTGTAGAGTGTACCCGTGTTGGTTGGTTGATGCAATACTAAGATGTGTCTCGTGTAGAGTGTACCCCTGTTGGTTAGTTGATGTAATACTAAAATGTGTCTCTTGTATTGAGTACCCCTCTTGGTTGGTTGATGCAATACTATAATGTGTCTCTTGTATTGTGTACCCCTGTTGGTTGGTTGATGTAATACTATAATGTGTCTCGTGTAGAGTGTACCCGTGTTGGTTGGTTGATGTAATACTATAATGTGTCTCGTGTAGTGTGTACCCCTGTTGGTTGGTTGATATAATACTATAATGTGTCTCGTGTATTGTGTACCCCTGTTGGTTGGTTGATGTAATACTATGATGTGTCTCGTGTAGAGTGTACCCGTGTTGGTTGGTTGATGTAATACTATAATGTGTCTCGTGTATTGTGTACCACTGTTGGTTGGTTGATATTATACTATGATGTGTCTCGTGTAGAGTGTACCCCTGTTGGTTGGTTGATGTAGTACTATAATGTGTCTCGTGTAGTGTGTACGCCTGTTGGTAGGTTGATGTAATACTATAATGTGTCTCGTGTATTGTGTACCCCTGTTGGTTGGTTGATGTAATACTATGATGTGTCTCGTGTAGTGTGTACCCCTGTTGGTTGGTTGATATAATACTATAATGTGTCTCGTGTATTGTGTAGCCCTGTTGGTTGGTTGATGTTTTACTATGATGTGTCTCGTGTAGAGTGTACCCCTGTTGGTTGGTTGATGTAATACTATGATGTGTCTCGTGTAGTGTGTACCCCTGTTGGTTGGTTGATATAATACTATAATGTGTCTCGTGTATTGTGTACCCCTGTTGGTTGGTTGATGTTATACTATGATGTGTCTCGTGAAGAGTGTACCCCTGTTGGTTGGTTGATGTAGTACTATAATGTGTCTCGTGTAGTGTGTACGCCTGTTGGTAGGTTGATGTAATACTATAATGTGTCTCGTGTAGTGTGTACCCCTGTTAGTTGGTTGATGTAGTACTATAATGTGTCTCGTGTAGAGTGTACCCGTGTTGGTTGGTTTATGTAATACTATGATGTGTCCCGTGTAGTGTGTACCCCTGTTGGTAGGTTGATGTAATACTATGATGTGTCTCGTGTAGAGTGTACCCGTGTTGGTTGGTTGATGTAATACTATAATGTGTCTCGTGTAGAGTGTACCCCTGTTGGTTGGTTGATGTAATACTATAATGTGTCTCGTGTATTGTGTACCCCTGTTGGTTGGTTGATGTAATACTATGATGTGTCTCGTGTAGTGTGTACCCCTGTTGGTTGGTTGATATAATACTATAATGTGTCTCGTGTATTGTGTAGCCCTGTTGGTTGGTTGATGTTTTACTATGATGTGTCTCGTGTAGAGTGTACCCCTGTTGGTTGGTTGATGTAATACTATGATGTGTCTCGTGTAGTGTGTACCCCTGTTGGTTGTTTGATATAATACTATAATGTGTCTCGTGTATTGTGTACCCCTGTTGGTTGGTTGATGTTATACTATGATGTGTCTCGTGAAGAGTGTACCCCTGTTGGTTGGTTGATGTAGTACTATAATGTGTCTCGTGTAGTGTGTACGCCTGTTGGTAGGTTGATGTAATACTATAATGTGTCTCGTGTAGTGTGTACCCCTGTTAGTTGGTTGATGTAGTACTATAATGTGTCTCGTGTAGAGTGTACCCGTGTTGGTTGGTTTATGTAATACTATGATGTGTCCCGTGTAGAGTGTACCCCTGTTGGTAGGTTGATGTAATACTATGATGTGTCTCGTGTAGAGTGTACCCGTGTTGGTTGGTTGATGTAATACTATAATGTGTCTCGTGTAGAGTGTACCCCTGTTGGTTGGTTGATGTAATACTATAATGTGTCTCGTGTAGAGTGTACCCCTGTTGGTTGGTTGATGCAATACTATGATGTGTCTCGTGTAGAGTGTACCCGTGTTGGTTGGTTGATGCAATACTATGATGTGTCTCGTGTAGAGTGTACCCCTGTTGGTTAGTTGATGTAATACTATAATGTGTCTCTTTTATTGTGTACCCCTGTTGGTTGGTTGATGCAATACTATAATGTGTCTCTTGTATTGTGTACCCCTGTTGGTTGGTTGATGTAATACTATAATGTGTCTCGTGTAGAGTGTACCCGTGTTGGTATGTTGATGTAATACTATAATGTGTCTCGTGTAGTGTGTACCCCTGTTGGTTGGTTGATATAATACTATAATGTGTCTCGTGTATTGTGTACCCCTGTTGGTTGGTTGATGTAATACTATGATGTGTCTCGTGTAGAGTGTACCCGTGTTGGTTGGTTGATGTAATACTATAATGTGTCTCGTGTATTGTGTACCACTGTTGGTTGGATGATATTATACTATGATGTGTCTCGTGTAGAGTGTACCCCTGTTGGTTGGTTGATGTAGTACTATAATGTGTCTCGTGTAGTGTGTACGCCTGTTGGTAGGTTGATGTAATACTATAATGTGTCTCGTGTATTGTGTACCCCTGTTGGTTGGTTGATGTAATACTATGATGTGTCTCGTGTAGTGTGTACCCCTGTTGGTTGGTTGATATAATACTATAATGTGTCTCGTGTATTGTGTAGCACTGTTGGTTGGTTGATGTTTTACTATGATGTGTCTCGTGTAGAGTGTACCCCTGTTGGTTGGTTGATGTAATACTATGATGTGTCTCGTGTAGTGTGTACCCCTGTTGGTTGGTTGATATAATACTATAATGTGTCTCGTGTATTGTGTACCCCTGTTGGTTGGTTGATGTTATACTATGATGTGTCTCGTGAAGAGTGTACCCCTGTTGGTTGGTTGATGTAGTACTATAATGTGTCTCGTGTAGTGTGTACGCCTGTTGGTAGGTTGATGTAATACTATAATGTGTCTCGTGTAGTGTGTACCCCTGTTAGTTGGTTGATGTAGTACTATAATGTGTCTCGTGTAGAGTGTGCCCGTGTTGGTTGGTTTATGTAATACTATGATGTGTCCCGTGTAGTGTGTACCCCTGTTGGTAGGTTGATGTAATACTATGATGTGTCTCGTGTAGAGTGTACCCGTGTTGGTTGGTTGATGTAATACTATAATGTGTCTCGTGTAGAGTGTACCCCTGTTGGTTGGTTGATGTAATACTATAATGTGTCTCGTGTAGAGTGTACCCCTGTTGGTTGGTTGATGCAATACTATGATGTGTCTCGTGTAGAGTGTACCCGTGTTGGTTGTTTGATGTAATACTATGATGTGTCTCGTGTAGTGTGTACCCCTGTTGGTTGGTTGATGTAATACTATAATGTGTCTCGTGTATTGTGTACCCCTGTTGGTTGGTTGATGTAATACTATAATGTGTCTCGTGTAGAGTGTACCCCTGTTGGTTAGTTGATGTAATACTATGATGTGTCTCGTGTAGAGTGTACCCCTGTTGGTTGGTTGATGTTTTACTATAATGTGTCTCGTGTAGTGTGTACCCCTGTTGGTTGGTTGATGCAATACTATGATGTGTCTCGTGTAGAGTGTACCCCTGTTGGTTAGTTGATGTAATACTATAATGTGTCTCTTGTATTGTGTACCCCTGTTGGTTGGTTGATGTAATACTATGATGTGTCTCGTGTAGAGTGTACCCGTGTTGGTTGGTTGATGTAATACTATAATGTGTCTCGTGTATTGTGTACCACTGTTGGTTGGTTGATATTATACTATGATGTGTCTCGTGTAGAGTGTACCCCTGTTGGTTGGTTGATGTAGTACTATAATGTGTCTCGTGTAGTGTGTACGCCTGTTGGTAGGTTGATGTAATACTATAATGTGTCTCGTGTATTGTGTACCCCTGTTGGTTGGTTGATGTAATACTATGATGTGTCTCGTGTAGTGTGTACCCCTGTTGGTTGGTTGATATAATACTATAATGTGTCTCGTGTATTGTGTAGCCCTGTTGGTTGGTTGATGTTTTACTATGATGTGTCTCGTGTAGAGTGTACCCGTGTTGGTTGGTTTATGTAATACTATGATGTGTCCCGTGTAGTGTGTACCCCTGTTGGTAGGTTGATGTAATACTATGATGTGTCTCGTGTAGAGTGTACCCGTGTTGGTTGGTTGATGTAATACTATAATGTGTCTCGTGTAGAGTGTACCCCTGTTGGTTGGTTGATGTAATACTATAATGTGTCTCGTGTAGAGTGTACCCCTGTTGGTTGGTTGATGCAATACTATGATGTGTCTCGTGTAGAGTGTACCCGTGTTGGTTGTTTGATGTAATACTATGATGTGTCTCGTGTAGTGTGTACCCCTGTTGGTTGGTTGATGTAATACTATAATGTGTCTCGTGTATTGTGTACCCCTGTTGGTTGGTTGATGTAATACTATAATGTGTCTCGTGTAGAGTGTACCCCGGTTGGTTAGTTGATGTAATACTATGATATGTCTCGTGTAGAGTGTACCCCTGTTGGTTGGTTGATGTTTTACTATAATGTGTCTCGTGTAGTGTGTACCCCTGTTGGTTGGTTGATGCAATACTATGATGTGTCTCGTGTAGAGTGTACCCCTGTTGGTTAGTTGATGTAATACTATAATGTGTCTCTTGTATTGTGTACCCCTGTTGGTTGGTTGATGCAATACTATAATGTGTCTCTTGTATTGTGTACCCCTGTTGGTTGGTTGATGTAGTACTATAATGTGTCTCGTGTAGTGTGTACGCCTGTTGGTAGGTTGATGTAATACTATAATGTGTCTCGTGTATTGTGTACCCCTGTTGGTTGGTTGATGTAATACTATGATGTGTCTCGTGTAGTGTGTACCCCTGTTGGTTGGTTGATATAATACTATAATGTGTCTCGTGTATTGTGTAGCCCTGTTGGTTGGTTGATGTTTTACTATGATGTGTCTCGTGTAGAGTGTACCCCTGTTGGTTGGTTGATGTAATACTATGATGTGTCTCGTGTAGTGTGTACCCCTGTTGGTTGGTTGATATAATACTATAATGTGTCTCGTGTATTGTGTACCCCTGTTGGTTGGTTGATGTTATACTATGATGTGTCTCGTGAAGAGTGTACCCCTGTTGGTTGGTTGATGTAGTACTATAATGTGTCTCGTGTAGTGTGTACGCCTGTTGGTAGGTTGATGTAATACTATAATGTGTCTCGTGTAGTGTGTACCCCTGTTAGTTGGTTGATGTAGTACTATAATGTGTCTCGTGTAGAGTGTACCCGTGTTGGTTGGTTTATGTAATACTATGATGTGTCCCGTGTAGTGTGTACCCCTGTTGGTAGGTTGATGTAATACTATGATGTGTCTCGTGTAGAGTGTACCCGTGTTGGTTGGTTGATGTAATACTATAATGTGTCTCGTGTAGAGTGTACCCCTGTTGGTTGGTTGATGTAATACTATAATGTGTCTCGTGTAGAGTGTACCCCTGTTGGTTGGTTGATGCAATACTATGATGTGTCTCGTGTAGAGTGTACCCGTGTTGGTTGGTTGATGCAATACTATGATGTGTCTCGTGTAGAGTGTACCCCTGCTGGTTAGTTGATGTAATACTATAATGTGTCTCTTGTATTGTGTACCCCTGTTGGTTGGTTGATGCAATACTATAATGTGTCTCTTGTATTGTGTACCCCTGTTGGTTGGTTGATGTAATACTATAATGTGTCTCGTGTAGAGTGTACCCGTGTTGGTTGGTTGATGTAATACTATAATGTGTCTCGTGTAGTGTGTACCCCTGTTGGTTGGTTGATATAATACTATAATGTGTCTCGTGTATTGTGTACCCCTGTTGGTTGGTTGATGTAATACTATGATGTGTCTCGTGTAGAGTGTACCCGTGTTGGTTGGTTGATGTAATACTATAATGTGTCTCGTGTATTGTGTACCACTGTTGGTTGGTTGATATTATACTATGATGTGTCTCGTGTAGAGTGTACCCCTGTTGGTTGGTTGATGTAGTACTATAATGTGTCTCGTGTAGTGTGTACGCCTGTTGGTAGGTTGATGTAATACTATAATGTGTCTCGTGTATTGTGTACCCCTGTTGGTTGGTTGATGTAATACTATGATGTGTCTCGTGTAGTGTGTACCCCTGTTGGTTGGTTGATATAATACTATAATGTGTCTCGTGTATTGTGTAGCCCTGTTGGTTGGTTGATGTTTTACTATGATGTGTCTCGTGTAGAGTGTACCCCTGTTGGTTGGTTGATGTAATACTATGATGTGTCTCGTGTAGTGTGTACCCCTGTTGGTTGGTTGATATAATACTATAATGTGTCTCGTGTATTGTGTACCCCTGTTGGTTGGTTGATGTTATACTATGATGTGTCTCGTGAAGAGTGTACCCCTGTTGGTTGGTTGATGTAGTACTATAATGTGTCTCGTGTAGTGTGTACGCCTGTTGGTAGGTTGATGTAATACTATAATGTGTCTCGTGTAGTGTGTACCCCTGTTAGTTGGTTGATGTAGTACTATAATGTGTCTCGTGTAGATTGTACCCGTGTTGGTTGGTTTATGTAATACTATGATGTGTCCCGTGTAGTGTGTACCCCTGTTGGTAGGTTGATGTAATACTATGATGTGTCTCGTGTAGAGTGTACCCGTGTTGGTTGGTTGATGTAATACTATAATGTGTCTCGTGTAGAGTGTACCCCTGTTGGTTGGTTGATGTAATACTATAATGTGTCTCGTGTAGAGTGTACCCCTGTTGGTTGGTTGATGCAATACTATGATGTGTCTCGTGTAGAGTGTACCCGTGTTGGTTGTTTGATGTAATACTATGATGTGTCTCGTGTAGTGTGTACCCCTGTTGGTTGGTTGATGTAATACTATAATGTGTCTCGTGTATTGTGTACCCCTGTTGGTTGGTTGATGTAATACTATAATGTGTCTCGTGTAGAGTGTACCCCTGTTGGTTAGTTGATGTAATACTATGATGTGTCTCGTGTAGAGTGTACCCCTGTTGGTTGGTTGATGTTTTACTATAATGTGTCTCGTGTAGTGTGTACCCCTGTTGGTTGGTTGATGCAATACTATGATGTGTCTCGTGTAGAGTGTACCCCTGTTGGTTAGTTGATGTAATACTATAATGTGTCTCTTGTATTGTGTACCCCTGTTGGTTGGTTGATGCAATACTATAATGTGTCTCTTGTATTGTGTACCCCTGTTGGTTGGTTGATGTAATACTATAATGTGTCTCGTGTAGAGTGTACCCGTGTTGGTTGGTTGATGTAATACTATAATGTGTCTCGTGTAGTGTGTACCCCTGTTGGTTGGTTGATATAATACTATAATGTGTCTCGTGTATTGTGTACCCCTGTTGGTTGGTTGATGTAATACTATGATGTGTCTCGTGTAGAGTGTACCCGTGTTGGTTAGTTGATGTAATACTATAATGTGTCTCGTGTATTGTGTACCACTGTTGGTTGGTTGATATTATACTATGATGTGTCTCGTGTAGAGTGTACCCCTGTTGGTTGGTTGATGTAGTACTATAATGTGTCTCGTGTAGTGTGTACGCCTGTTGGTAGGTTGATGTAATATTATAATGTGTCTCGTGTATTGTGTACCCCTGTTGGTTGGTTGATGTAATACTATGATGTGTCTCGTGTAGTGTGTACCCGTGTTGGTTGGTTGATATAATACTATAATGTGTCTCGTGTATTGTGTAGCCCTGTTGGTTGGTTGATGTTTTACTATGATGTGTCTCGTGTAGAGTGTACCCCTGTTGGTTGGTTGATGTAATACTATGATGTGTCTCGTGTAGTGTGTACCCCTGTTGGTTGGTTGATATAATACTATAATGTGTCTCGTGTATTGTGTACCCCTGTTGGTTGGTTGATGTTATACTATGATGTGTCTCGTGAAGAGTGTACCCCTGTTGGTTGGTTGATGTAGTACTATAATGTGTCTCGTGTAGTGTGTACGCCTGTTGGTAGGTTGATGTAATACTATAATGTGTCTCGTGTATTGTGTACCCCTGTTGGTTGGTTGATGTAATACTATGATGTGTCTCGTGTAGTGTGTACCCCTGTTGGTTGGTTGATGTTTTACTATAATGTGTCTCTTGTATTGTGTACCCGTGTTGGTTGGTTGATGTTTTACTATGATGTGTCTCGTGTAGTGTGTACCCCTGTTGGTTGGTTGATGTAATACTATAATGTGTCTCGTGTATTGTGTACCCGTGTTGGTTGGTTGATGTTTTACTATGATGTGTCTCGTGTAGTGTGTACCCCTGTTGGTTGGTTGATGTAATACTATAATGTGTCTCGTGTAGTCTGTACCCCTGTTGGTAGGTCTATGTTTTACTATAATGTGTCTCGTGTAGTGTGTACCCCTGTTGGTTGGTTGATGTTTTACTATGATGTGTCTCGTGTAGAGTGTACCCCTGTTGGTTGGTTGATGTATGACTATAATGTATCTGTTGTAGTGTGTACCCCGGTTGGTTGGTTGATGTAATACTATAATGTGTCTCGTGTATTGTGTACCCCTGTTGGTTGGTTGATGTTTTACTATGATGTGTCTCGTGTAGAGTGTACCCCTGTTGGTTGGTTGATGTAATACTATGATGTGTCTCGTGTAGAGTGTACCCCTGTTGGTTGGTTGATGTATGACTATAATGTATCTGTTGTAGTGTGTACCCCTGTTGGTTGGTTGATGTAATACTATAATGTGTCTCGTGTATTGTGTACCCGTGTTGGTTGGTTGATGTTTTACTATGATGTGTCTCGTGTAGTGTGTACCCCTGTTGGTTGGTTGATGTAATACTATAATGTGTCTCGTGTAGTCTGTACCCCTGTTGGTAGGTCTATGTTTTACTATAATGTGTCTCGTGTAGTGTGTACCCCTGTTGGTTGGTTGATGTTTTACTATGATGTGTCTCGTGTAGAGTGTACCCCTGTTGGTTGGTTGATGTATGACTATAATGTATCTGTTGTAGTGTGTACCCCGGTTGGTTGGTTGATGTAATACTATAATGTGTCTCGTGTATTGTGTACCCCTGTTGGTTGGTTGATGTTTTACTATGATGTGTCTCGTGTAGAGTGTACCCCTGTTGGTTGGTTGATGTAATACTATGATGTGTCTCGTGTAGAGTGTACCCCTGTTGGTTGGTTGATATAATACTATAATGTGTCTCGTGTTGAGTGTACCCCTGTTGGTTGGTTGATGTAATACTATGATGTGTCTCGTGTAGAGTGTACCCCTGTTGGTTGGTTGATGTAATACTATGATGTGTCTCGTGTAGAGTGTACCCGTGTTGGTTGGTTGATGTAATACTATAATGTGTCTCGTGTATTGTGTTCCCGTGTTGGTTGGTTGATGTTTTACTATGATGTGTCTCGTGTAGTGTGTACCCCTGTTGGTTGGTTGATGTAATACTATAATGTGTCTCGTGTAGTCTGTACCCCTGTTGGTAGGTCTATGTTTTACTATAATGTGTCTCGTGTAGTGTGTACCCCTGTTGGTTGGTTGATGTTTTACTATGATGTGTCTCGTGTAGAGTGTACCCCTGTTGGTTGGTTGATGTATTACTATAATGTATCTGTTGTAGTGTGTACCCCGGTTGGTTGGTTGATGTAATACTATAATGTGTCTCGTGTATTGTGTACCCCTGTTGGTTGGTTGATGTTTTACTATGATGTGTCTCGTGTAGAGTGTACCCCTGTTGGTTGGTTGATGTAATACTATGATGTGTCTCGTGTAGAGTGTACCCCTGTTGGTTGGTTGATGTAATACTATGATGTGTCTCGTCTAGAGTGTACCCCTGTTGGTTGGTTGATATAATACTACAATGTGTCTCGTGTTGAGTGTACCCCTGTTGGTTGGTTGATGTAATACTATGATGTGTCTCGTGTAGTGTGTACCCCTGTTGGTTGGTTGATATAATACTATAATGTGTCTCGTGTATTGTGTACCCCTGTTGGTTGGTTGATGTTATACTATGATGTGTCTCGTGAAGAGTGTACCCCTGTTGGTTGGTTGATGTAGTACTATAATGTGTCTCGTGTAGTGTGTACGCCTGTTGGTAGGTTGATGTAATACTATAATGTGTCTCGTGTAGTGTGTACCCCTGTTAGTTGGTTGATGTAGTACTATAATGTGTCTCGTGTAGAGTGTACCCGTGTTGGTTGGTTTATGTAATACTATGATGTGTCCCGTGTAGTGTGTACCCCTGTTGGTAGGTTGATGTAATACTATGATGTGTCTCGTGTAGAGTGTACCCGTGTTGGTTGGTTGATGTAATACTATAATGTGTCTCGTGTAGAGTGTACCCCTGTTGGTTGGTTGATGTAATACTATAATGTGTCTCGTGTAGAGTGTACCCCTGTTGGTTGGTTGATGCAATACTATGATGTGTCTCGTGTAGAGTGTACCCGTGTTGGTTGTTTGATGTAATACTATGATGTGTCTCGTGTAGTGTGTACCCCTGTTGGTTGGTTAATGTAATACTATAATGTGTCTCGTGTATTGTGTACCCCTGTTGGTTGGTTGATGTAATACTATAATGTGTCTCGTGTAGAGTGTACCCCTGTTGGTTGGTTGATGTAATACTATGATGTGTCTCGTGTAGAGTGTACCCCTGTTGGTTGGTTGATGTTTTACTATAATGTGTCTCGTGTAGTGTGTACCCCTGTTGGTTGGTTGATGCAATACTATGATGTGTCTCGTGTAGAGTGTACCCCTGTTGGTTAGTTGATGTAATACTATAATGTGTCTCTTGTATTGTGTACCCCTGTTGGTTGGTTGATGCAATACTATAATGTGTCTCTTGTATTGTGTACCCCTGTTGGTTGGTTGATGTAGTACTATAATGTGTCTCGTGTAGTGTGTACGCCTGTTGGTAGGTTGATGTAATACTATAATGTGTCTCGTGTATTGTGTACCCCTGTTGGTTGGTTGATGTAATACTATGATGTGTCTCGTGTAGTGTGTACCCCTGTTGGTTGGTTGATATAATACTATAATGTGTCTCGTGTATTGTGTAGCCCTGTTGGTTGGTTGATGTTTTACTATGATGTGTCTCGTGTAGAGTGTACCCCTGTTGGTTGGTTGATGTAATACTATGATGTGTCTCGTGTAGTGTGTACCCGTGTTGGTTGTTTGATATAATACTATAATGTGTCTCGTGTATTGTGTACCCCTGTTGGTTGGTTGATGTTATACTATGATGTGTCTCGTGAAGAGTGTACCCCTGTTGGTTGGTTGATGTAGTACTATAATGTGTCTCGTGTAGTGTGTACGCCTGTTGGTAGGTTGATGTAATACTATAATGTGTCTCGTGTAGTGTGTACCCCTGTTAGTTGGTTGATGTAGTACTATAATGTGTCTCGTGTAGAGTGTACCCGTGTTGGTTGGTTTATGTAATACTATGATGTGTCCCGTGTAGTGTGTACCCCTGTTGGTAGGTTGATGTAATACTATGATGTGTCTCGTGTAGAGTGTACCCGTGTTGGTTGGTTGATGTAATACTATAATGTGTCTCGTGTAGAGTGTACCCCTGTTGGTTGGTTGATGTAATACTATAATGTGTCTCGTGTAGAGTGTACCCCTGTTGGTTGGTTGATGCAATACTATGATGTGTCTCGTGTAGAGTGTACCCGTGTTGGTTGGTTGATGCAATACTATGATGTGTCTCGTGTAGAGTGTACCCCTGTTGGTTAGTTGATGTAATACTATAATGTGTCTCTTGTATTGTGTACCCCTGTTGGTTGGTTGATGCAATACTATAATGTGTCTCTTGTATTGTGTACCCCTGTTGGTTGGTTGATGTAATACTATAATGTGTCTCGTGTAGAGTGTACCCGTGTTGGTTGGTTGATGTAATACTATAATGTGTCTCGTGTAGTGTGTACCCCTGTTGGTTGGTTGATATAATACTATAATGTGTCTCGTGTATTGTGTACCCCTGTTGTTTGGTTGATGTAATACTATGATGTGTCTCGTGTAGAGTGTACCCGTGTTGGTTGGTTGATGTAATACTATAATGTGTCTCGTGTATTGTGTACCCCTGTTGGTTGGTTGATATTATACTATGATGTGTCTCGTGTAGAGTGTACCCCTGTTGGTTGGTTGATGTAGTACTATAATGTGTCTCGTGTAGTGTGTACGCCTGTTGGTAGGTTGATGTAATACTATAATGTGTCTCGTGTATTGTGTACCCCTGTTGGTTGGTTGATGTAATACTATGATGTGTCTCGTGTAGTGTGTACCCCTGTTGGTTGGTTGATATAATACTATAATGTGTCTCGTGTATTGTGTAGCCCTGTTGGTTGGTTGATGTTTTACTATGATGTGTCTCGTGTAGAGTGTACCCCTGTTGGTTGGTTGATGTAATACTATGATGTGTCTCGTGTAGTGTGTACCCCTGTTGGTTGGTTGATATAATACTATAATGTGTCTCGTGTATTGTGTACCCCTGTTGGTTGGTTGATGTTATACTATGATGTGTCTCGTGAAGAGTGTACCCCTGTTGGTTGGTTGATGTAGTACTATAATGTGTCTCGTGTAGTGTGTACCCCTGTTGGTTGGTTGATGTAATACTATAATGTGTCTCGTGTAGTGTGTACCCCTGTTAGTTGGTTGATGTAGTACTATAATGTGTCTCGTGTAGAGTGTACCCGTGTTGGTTGGTTTATGTAATACTATGATGTGTCCCGTGTAGTGTGTACCCCTGTTGGTAGGTTGATGTAATACTATGATGTGTCTCGTGTAGAGTGTACCCGTGTTGGTTGGTTGATGTAATACTATAATGTGTCTCGTGTAGAGTGTACCCCTGTTGGTTGGTTGATGTAATACTATAATGTGTCTCGTGTAGAGTGTACCCCTGTTGGTTGGTTGATGCAATACTATGATGTGTCTCGTGTAGAGTGTACCCGTGTTGGTTGGTTGATGTAATACTATGATGTGTCTCGTGTAGTGTGTACCCCTGTTGGTTGGTTGATGTAATACTATAATGTGTCTCGTGTATTGTGTACCCCTGTTGGTTGGTTGATGTAATACTATAATGTGTCTCGTGTAGAGTGTACCCCTGTTGGTTGGTTGATGTAATACTATGATGTGTCTCGTGTAGAGTGTACCCCTGTTGGTTGGTTGATGTTTTACTATAATGTGTCTCGTGTAGTGTGTACCCCTGTTGGTTGGTTGATGTAATACTATGATGTGTCTCGTGTAGAGTGTACCCCTGTTGGTTAGTTGATGTAATACTATAATGTGTCTCTTGTATTGTGTACCCCTGTTGGTTGGTTGATGCAATACTATAATGTGTCTCTTGTATTGTGTACCCCTGTTGGTTGGTTGATGTAATACTATAATGTGTCTCGTGTAGAGTGTACCCGTGTTGGTTGGTTGATGTAATACTATAATGTGTCTCGTGTAGTGTGTACCCCTGTTGGTTGGTTGATATAATACTATAATGTGTCTCGTGTATTGTGTACCCCTGTTGGTTGGTTGATGTAATACTATGATGTGTCTCGTGTAGAGTGTACCCGTGTTGGTTGCTTGATGTAATACTATAATGTGTCTCGTGTATTGTGTACCACTGTTGGTTGGTTGATATTATACTATGATGTGTCTCGTGTAGAGTGTACCCCTGTTGGTTGGTTGATGTAGTACTATAATGTGTCTCGTGTAGTGTGTACGCCTGTTGGTAGGTTGATGTAATATTATAATGTGTCTCGTGTATTGTGTACCCCTGTTGGTTGGTTGATGTAATACTATGATGTGTCTCGTGTAGTGTGTACCCGTGTTGGTTGGTTGATATAATACTATAATGTGTCTCGTGTATTGTGTAGCCCTGTTGGTTGGTTGATGTTTTACTATGATGTGTCTCGTGTAGAGTGTACCCCTGTTGGTTGGTTGATGTAATACTATGATGTGTCTCGTGTAGTGTGTACCCCTGTTGGTTGGTTGATGTAATACTATAATGTGTCTCGTGTATTGTGTACCCCTGTTGGTTGGTTGATGTTATACTATGATGTGTCTCGTGAAGAGTGTACCCCTGTTGGTTGGTTGATGTAGTACTATAATGTGTCTCGTGTAGTGTGTACGCCTGTTGGTAGGTTGATGTAATACTATAATGTGTCTCGTGTATTGTGTACCCCTGTTGGTTGGTTGATGTAATACTATGATGTGTCTCGTGTAGTGTGTACCACTGTTGGTTGGTTGATGTTTTACTATAATGTGTCTCTTGTATTGTGTACCCGTGTTGGTTGGTTGATGTTTTACTATGATGTGTCTCGTGTAGTGTGTACCCCTGTTGGTTGGTTGATGTAATACTATAATGTGTCTCGTGTATTGTGTACCCGTGTTGGTTGGTTGATGTTTTACTATGATGTGTCTCGTGTAGTGTGTACCCCTGTTGGTTGGTTGATGTAATACTATAATGTGTCTCGTGTAGTCTGTACCCCTGTTGGTAGGTCTATGTTTTACTATAATGTGTCTCGTGTAGTGTGTACCCCTGTTGGTTGGTTGATGTTTTACTATGATGTGTCTCGTGTAGAGTGTACCCCTGTTGGTTGGTTGATGTATGACTATAATGTATCTGTTGTAGTGTGTACCCCGGTTGGTTGGTTGATGTAATACTATAATGTGTCTCGTGTATTGTGTACCCCTGTTGGTTGGTTGATGTTTTACTATGATGTGTCTCGTGTAGAGTGTACCCCTGTTGGTTGGTTGATGTAATACTATGATGTGTCTCGTGTAGAGTGTACCCCTGTTGGTTGGTTGATATAATACTATAATGTGTCTCGTGTTGAGTGTACCCCTGTTGGTTGGTTGATGTAATACTATGATGTGTCTCGTGTAGAGTGTACCCCTGTTGGTTGGTTGATGTAATACTATGATGTGTCTCGTGTAGAGTGTACCCGTGTTGGTTGGTTGATGTAATACTATAATGTGTCTCGTGTATTGTGTTCCCGTGTTGGTTGGTTGATGTTTTACTATGATGTGTCTCGTGTAGTGTGTACCCCTGTTGGTTGGTTGATGTAATACTATAATGTGTCTCGTGTAGTCTGTACCCCTGTTGGTAGGTCTATGTTTTACTATAATGTGTCTCGTGTAGTGTGTACCCCTGTTGGTTGGTTGATGTTTTACTATGATGTGTCTCGTGTAGAGTGTACCCCTGTTGGTTGGTTGATGTATTACTATAATGTATCTGTTGTAGTGTGTACCCCGGTTGGTTGGTTGATGTAATACTATAATGTGTCTCGTGTATTGTGTACCCCTGTTGGTTGGTTGATGTTTTACTATGATGTGTCTCGTGTAGAGTGTACCCCTGTTGGTTGGTTGATGTAATACTATGATGTGTCTCGTGTAGAGTGTACCCCTGTTGGTTGGTTGATGTAATACTATGATGTGTCTCGAGTAGAGTGTACCCCTGTTGGTTGGTTGATGTAATACTATGATGTGTCTCGTGTAGAGTGTACCCGTGTTGGTTGGTTGATGTAATACTATAATGTGTCTCGTGTATTGTGTACCCGTGTTGGTTGGTTGATGTTTTACTATGATGTGTCTCGTGTAGTGTGTACCCCTGTTGGTTGGTTGATGTAGTACTATAATGTGTCTCTTGTATTGTGTACCCGTGTTGGTTGGTTGATGTAGTACTATAATGTGTCTCGTGTAGTGTGTACCCCTGTTGGTTGGTTGATATAATACTATAATGTGTCTCTTGTATTGTGTACCCGTGTTGGTTGGTTGATGTTTTACTATGATGTGTCTCGTGTAGTGTGTACCCCTGTTGGTTGGTTGATGTAATACTATGATGTGTCTCGTGTAGAGTGTACCCCTGTTGGTTGGTTGATATAATACTATGATGTGTCTCGTGTAGAGTGTACCCCTGTTGGTTGGTTGATGTAATACTATGATGTGTCTCGTGTAGAGTGTACCCGTGTTGGTTGGTTGATATAATACTATAATGTGTCTCGTGTAGTGTGTACGCCTGTTGGTAGGTTGATGTAATACTATAATGTGTCTCGTGTATTGTGTAGCCCTGTTGGTTGGTTGATATAATACTATGATGTGTCTCGTGTAGAGTGTACCCCTGTTGGTTGGTTGATGTAATACTATGATGTGTCTCGTGTAGAGTGTACCCGTGTTGGTTGGTTGATATAATACTATAATGTGTCTCTTGTATTGTGTACCCGTGTTGGTTGGTTGATGTTTTACTATAATGTGTCTCGTGTAGTGTGTACCCCTGTTGGTTGGTTGATATAATACTATAATGTGTCTCGTGTATTGTGTACCCGTGTTGGTTGGTTGATGTAATACTATAATGTGTCTCGTGTATTGTGTACCCCTGTTGGTTGGTTGATATAATACTATAATGTGTCTCGTGTATTGTGTACCCCTGTTGGTTGGTTGATGCAATACTATAATGTGTCTCGTGTATTGGGTACCCGTGTTGGTTGGTTGATGTAATACTATAATGTGCCTCGTGTAGTGTGTACCCCTGTTGGTTGGTTGATATAATACTATAATGTGTCTCGTGTATTGTGTACCCCTGTTGGTTGGTTGATGTAATACTATGATGTGTCTCGTGTAGAGTGTACCCGTGTTGGTTGGTTGATGTAATACTATAATGTGTCTCGTGTATTGTGTACCACTGTTGGTTGGTTGATATTATACTATGATGTGTCTCGTGTAGAGTGTACCCCTGTTGGTTGGTTGATGTAGTACTATAATGTGTCTCGTGTAGTGTGTACGCCTGTTGGTAGGTTGATGTAATACTATAATGTGTCTCGTGTATTGTGTACCCCTGTTGGTTGGTTGATGTAATACTATGATGTGTCTCGTGTAGTGTGTACCCCTGTTGGTTGGTTGATATAATACTATAATGTGTCTCGTGTATTGTGTAGCCCTGTTGGTTGGTTGATGTTTTACTATGATGTGTCTCGTGTAGAGTGTACCCCTGTTGGTTGGTTGATGTAATACTATGATGTGTCTCGTGTAGAGTGTACCCCTGTTGGTTGGTTGATGTAATACTATAATGTGTCTCGTGTATTGTGTACCCCTGTTGGTTGGTTGATGTTATACTATGATGTGTCTCGTGAAGAGTGTACCCCTGTTGGTTGGTTGATGTAGTACTATAATGTGTCTCGTGTAGTGTGTACGCCTGTTGGTAGGTTGATGTAATACTATAATGTGTCTCGTGTAGTGTGTACCCCTGTTAGTTGGTTGATGTAGTACTATAATGTGTCTCGTGTAGTGTGTACGCCTGTTGGTAGGTTGATGTAATACTATAATGTGTCTCGTGTATTGTGTACCCCTGTTGGTTGGTTGATGTAATACTATGATGTGTCTCGTGTAGTGTGTACCCCTGTTGGTTGGTTGATGTTTTACTATAATGTGTCTCTTGTATTGTGTACCCGTGTTGGTTGGTTGATGTTTTACTATGATGTGTCTCGTGTAGTGTGTACCCCTGTTGGTTGGTTGATGTAATACTATAATGTGTCTCGTGTATTGTGTACCCGTGTTGGTTGTTTGATGTTTTACTATGATGTGTCTCGTGTAGTGTGTACCCCTGTTGGTTGGTTGATGTAATACTATAATGTGTCTCGTGTAGTCTGTACCCCTGTTGGTAGGTCTATGTTTTACTATAATGTGTCTCGTGTAGTGTGTACCCCTGTTGGTTGGTTGATGTTTTACTATGATGTGTCTCGTGTAGAGTGTACCCCTGTTGGTTGGTTGATGTATTACTATAATGTATCTGTTGTAGTGTGTACCCCGGTTGGTTGGTTGATGTAATACTATAATGTGTCTCGTGTATTGTGTACACTTGTTGGTTGCTGGTTGTTTTACTATGATGTGTCTCGTGTAGAGTGTACCCCTGTTGGTTGGTTGATGTAATACTATGATGTATTTCGTGTAGAGTGTACCCCTGTTGGTTGGTTGATATAATACTATAATGTGTCTCGTGTTGAGTGTACCCCTGTTGGTTGGTTGATGTAATACTATGATGTGTCTCGTGTAGAGTGTACCCCTGTTGGTTGGTTGATGTAATACTATAATGTATCTGTTGTAGTGTGTACCCCGGTTGGTTGGTTGATGTAATACTATAATGTGTCTCGTGTATTGTGTACCCCTGTTGGTTGGTTGATGTTTTACTATGATGTGTCTCGTGTAGAGTGTACCCCTGTTGGTTGGTTGATGTAATACTATGATGTGTCTCGTGTAGAGTGTACCCCTGTTGGTTGGTTGATATAATACTATAATGTGTCTCGTGTTGAGTGTACCCCTGTTGGTTGGTTGATGTAATACTATGATGTGTCTCGTGTAGAGTGTACCCCTGTTGGTTGGTTGATGTAATACTATGATGTGTCTCGTGTAGAGTGTACCCGTGTTGGTTGGTTGATGTAATACTATAATGTGTCTCGTGTATTGTGTACCCGTGTTGGTTGGTTGATGTTTTACTATGATGTGTCTCGTGTAGTGTGTACCCCTGTTGGTTGGTTGATGTAGTACTATAATGTGTCTCTTGTATTGTGTACCCGTGTTGGTTGGTTGATGTAGTACTATAATGTGTCTCGTGTAGAGTGTACACCTGTTGGTTGGTTGATATAATACTATAATGTGTCTCGTGTTGAGTGTACCCGTGTTGGTTGGTTGATGTAATACTATAATGTGTCTCGTGTATTGTGTACCCGTGTTGGTTGGTTGATGTTTTACTATGATGTGTCTCGTGTAGTGTGTACCCCTGTTGGTTGGTTGATGTAGTACTATAATGTGTCTCTTGTATTGTGTACCCGTGTTGGTTGGTTGATGTAGTACTATAATGTGTCTCGTGTAGTGTGTACCCCTGTTGGTTGGTTGATATAATACTATAATGTGTCTCTTGTATTGTGTACCCCTGTTGGTTGGTTGATGTAATACTATGATGTGTCTCGTGTAGAGTGTACCCCTGTTGGTTGGTTGATATAATACTATGATGTGTCTCGTGTAGAGTGTACCCCTGTTGGTTTGTTGATATAATACTATGATGTGTCTCGTGTAGAGTGTACCCGTGTTGGTTGGTTGATATAATACTATAATGTGTCTCTTGTATTGTGTACCCGTGTTGGTTGGTTGATGTTTTACTATGATGTGTCTCGTGTAGTGTGTACCCCTGTTGGTTGGTTGATGTAATACTATAATGTGTCTCGTGTATTGTGTACCCGTGTTGGTTGGTGGGTGTTTTACTATGATGTGTCTCGTGTAGTGTGTACCCCTGTTGGTTGGTTGATGTAATACTATAATGTGTCTCGTGTAGTCTGTACCCCTGTTGGTAGGTTGATGTTTTACTATAATGTGTCTCGTGTAGTGTGTACCCCTGTTGGTTGGTTGATGTTTTACTATGATGTGTCTCGTGTAGAGTGTACCCCTGTTGGTTGGTTGATGTATTACTATAATGTATCTGTTGTAGTGTGTACCCCGGTTGGTTGGTTGATGTAATACTATAATGTGTCTCGTGTAGTGTGTACCCATGTTAGTTGGTTGATGTAGTACTATAATGTGTCTCGTGTAGTGTGTACGCCTGTTGGTTGGTTGATGTAATACTATGATGTGTCTCGTGTAGAGTGTACCCCTGTTGGTTGGTTGATATAATACTATAATGTGTCTCGTGTTGAGTGTTCCCCTGTTGGTTGGTTGATGTAATACTATGATGTGTCTCGTGTTGAGTGTACCCCTGTTGGTTGGTTGATGTAATACTATGATGTGTCTAGTGTAGAGTGTACCCCTGTTGGTTGGTTGATGTAGTACTATAATGTGTCTCTTGTATTGTGTACCCGTGTTGGTTGGTTGATGTAGTACTATAATGTGTCTCGTGTAGAGTGTACCCCTGTTGGTTGGTTGATATAATACTATAATGTGTCTCGTGTAGAGTGTACCCCTGTTGGTTGGTTGATATAATACTATGATGTGTCTCGTGTAGAGTGTACCCGTGTTGGTTGGTTGATATAATACTATAATGTGTCTCTTGTATTGTGTACCCGTGTTGGTTGGTTGATGTTTTACTATGATGTGTCTCGTGTAGTGTGTACCCCTGTTGGTTGGTTGATGTAATACTATAATGTGTCTCGTGTATTGTGTACCCGTGTTGGTTGGTGGGTGTTTTACTATGATGTGTCTCGTGTAGTGTGTACCCCTGTTGGTTGGTTGATGTAATACTATAATGTGTCTCGTGTAGTCTGTACCCCTGTTGGTAGGTTGATGTTTTACTATAATGTGTCTCGTGTAGTGTGTACCCCTGTTGGTTGGTTGATGTTTTACTATGATGTGTCTCGTGTAGAGTGTACCCCTGTTGGTTGGTTGATGTATTACTATAATGTATCTGTTGTAGTGTGTACCCCGGTTGGTTGGTTGATGTAATACTATAATGTGTCTCGTGTAGTGTGTACCCATGTTAGTTGGTTGATGTAGTACTATAATGTGTCTCGTGTAGTGTGTACGCCTGTTGGTTGGTTGATGTAATACTATGATGTGTCTCGTGTAGAGTGTACCCCTGTTGGTTGGTTGATATAATACTATAATGTGTCTCGTGTTGAGTGTTCCCCTGTTGGTTGGTTGATGTAATACTATGATGTGTCTCGTGTTGAGTGTACCCCTGTTGGTTGGTTGATGTAATACTATGATGTGTCTAGTGTAGAGTGTACCCCTGTTGGTTGGTTGATGTAGTACTATAATGTGTCTCTTGTATTGTGTACCCGTGTTGGTTGGTTGATGTAGTACTATAATGTGTCTCGTGTAGAGTATACCCCTGTTGGTTGGTTGATATAATACTATAATGTGTCTCGTGTTGAGTGTACCCCTGTTGGTTGGTTGATGTAATACTATAATGTGTCTCGTGTAGTGTGTACCCATGTTGGTTGGTTGATGTTTTACTATGATGTGTCTCGTGTAGAGTGTACCCCTGTTGGTTGGTTGATGTAATACTATGATGTGTCTCGTGTAGAGTGTACCCCTGTTGGTTAGTTGATGTAATACTATAATGTGTCTCTTGTATTGTGTACCCCTGTTGGTTGGTTGATGCAATACTATAATGTGTCTCTTGTATTGTGTACCCCTGTTGGTTGGTTGATGTAGTACTATAATGTGTCTCGTGTAGTGTGTACGCCTGTTGGTAGGTTGATGTAATACTATAATGTGTCTCGTGTATTGTGTACCCCTGTTGGTTGGTTGATGTAATACTATGATGTGTCTCGTGTAGTGTGTACCCCTGTTGGTTGGTTGATATAATACTATAATGTGTCTCGTGTATTGTGTAGCCCTGTTGGTTGGTTGATGTTTTACTATGATGTGTCTCGTGTAGAGTGTACCCCTGTTGGTTGGTTGATGTAATACTATGATGTGTCTCGTGTAGTGTGTACCCCTGTTGGTTGTTTGATATAATACTATAATGTGTCTCGTGTATTGTGTACCCCTGTTGGTTGGTTGATGTTATACTATGATGTGTCTCGTGAAGAGTGTACCCCTGTTGGTTGGTTGATGTAGTACTATAATGTGTCTCGTGTAGTGTGTACGCCTGTTGGTAGGTTGATGTAATACTATAATGTGTCTCGTGTAGTGTGTACCCCTGTTAGTTGGTTGATGTAGTACTATAATGTGTCTCGTGTAGAGTGTACCCGTGTTGGTTGGTTTATGTAATACTATGATGTGTCCCGTGTAGTGTGTACCCCTGTTGGTAGGTTGATGTAATACTATGATGTGTCTCGTGTAGAGTGTACCCGTGTTGGTTGGTTGATGTAATACTATAATGTGTCTCGTGTAGAGTGTACCCCTGTTGGTTGGTTGATGTAATACTATAATGTGTCTCGTGTAGAGTGTACCCCTGTTGGTTGGTTGATGCAATACTATGATGTGTCTCGTGTAGAGTGTACCCGTGTTGGTTGGTTGATGCAATACTATGATGTGTCTCGTGTAGAGTGTACCCCTGTTGGTTAGTTGATGTAATACTATAATGTGTCTCTTGTATTGTGTACCCCTGTTGGTTGGTTGATGCAATACTATAATGTGTCTCTTGTATTGTGTACCCCTGTTGGTTGGTTGATGTAATACTATAATGTGTCTCGTGTAGAGTGTACCCGTGTTGGTTGGTTGATGTAATACTATAATGTGTCTCGTGTAGTGTGTACCCCTGTTGGTTGGTTGATATAATACTATAATGTGTCTCGTGTATTGTGTACCCCTGTTGTTTGGTTGATGTAATACTATGATGTGTCTCGTGTAGAGTGTACCCGTGTTGGTTGGTTGATGTAATACTATAATGTGTCTCGTGTATTGTGTACCACTGTTGGTTGGTTGATATTATACTATGATGTGTCTCGTGTAGAGTGTACCCCTGTTGGTTGGTTGATGTAGTACTATAATGTGTCTCGTGTAGTGTGTACGCCTGTTGGTAGGTTGATGTAATACTATAATGTGTCTCGTGTATTGTGTACCCCTGTTGGTTGGTTGATGTAATACTATGATGTGTCTCGTGTAGTGTGTACCCCTGTTGGTTGGTTGATATAATACTATAATGTGTCTCGTGTATTGTGTAGCCCTGTTGGTTGGTTGATGTTTTACTATGATGTGTCTCGTGTAGAGTGTACCCCTGTTGGTTGGTTGATGTAATACTATGATGTGTCTCGTGTAGTGTGTACCCCTGTTGGTTGGTTGATGTAATACTATAATGTGTCTCGTGTATTGTGTACCCCTGTTGGTTGGTTGATGTTATACTATGATGTGTCTCGTGAAGAGTGTACCCCTGTTGGTTGGTTGATGTAGTACTATAATGTGTCTCGTGTAGTGTGTACGCCTGTTGGTAGGTTGATGTAATACTATAATGTGTCTCGTGTAGTGTGTACCCCTGTTAGTTGGTTGATGTAGTACTATAATGTGTCTCGTGTAGAGTGTACCCGTGTTGGTTGGTTTATGTAATACTATGATGTGTCCCGTGTAGTGTGTACCCCTGTTGGTAGGTTGATGTAATACTATGATGTGTCTCGTGTAGAGTGTACCCGTGTTGGTTAGTTGATGTAATACTATAATGTGTCTCGTGTAGAGTGTACCCCTGTTGGTTGGTTGATGTAATACTATAATGTGTCTCGTGTAGAGTGTACCCCTGTTGGTTGGTTGATGCAATACTATGATGTGTCTCGTGTAGAGTGTACCCGTGTTGGTTGTTTGATGTAATACTATGATGTGTCTCGTGTAGTGTGTACCCCTGTTGGTTGGTTGATGTAATACTATAATGTGTCTCGTGTATTGTGTACCCCTGTTGGTTGGTTGATGTAATACTATAATGTGTCTCGTGTAGAGTGTACCCCTGTTGGTTAGTTGATGTAATACTATGATGTGTCTCGTGTAGAGTGTACCCCTGTTGGTTGGTTGATGTTTTACTATAATGTGTCTCGTGTAGTGTGTACCCCTGTTGGTTGGTTGATGCAATACTATGATGTGTCTCGTGTAGAGTGTACCCCTGTTGGTTAGTTGATGTAATACTATAATGTGTCTCTTGTATTGTGTACCCCTGTTGGTTGGTTGATGCAATACTATAATGTGTCTCTTGTATTGTGTACCCCTGTTGGTTGGTTGATGTAATACTATAATGTGTCTCGTGTAGAGTGTACCCGTGTTGGTTGGTTGATGTAATACTATAATGTGTCTCGTGTAGTGTGTACCCCTGTTGGTTGGTTGATATAATACTATAATGTGTCTCGTGTATTGTGTACCCCTGTTGGTTGGTTGATGTAATACTATGATGTGTCTCGTGTAGAGTGTACCCGTGTTGGTTGGTTGATGTAATACTATAATGTGTCTCGTGTATTGTGTACCACTGTTGGTTGGTTGATATTATACTATGATGTGTCTCGTGTAGAGTGTACCCCTGTTGGTTGGTTGATGTAGTACTATAATGTGTCTCGTGTAGTGTGTACGCCTGTTGGTAGGTTGATGTAATATTATAATGTGTCTCGTGTATTGTGTACCCCTGTTGGTTGGTTGATGTAATACTATGATGTGTCTCGTGTAGTGTGTACCCGTGTTGGTTGGTTGATATAATACTATAATGTGTCTCGTGTATTGTGTAGCCCTGTTGGTTGGTTGATGTTTTACTATGATGTGTCTCGTGTAGAGTGTACCCCTGTTGGTTGGTTGATGTAATACTATGATGTGTCTCGTGTAGTGTGTACCCCTGTTGGTTGGTTGATATAATACTATAATGTGTCTCGTGTATTGTGTACCCCTGTTGGTTGGTTGATGTTATACTATGATGTGTCTCGTGAAGAGTGTACCCCTGTTGGTTGGTTGATGTAGTACTATAATGTGTCTCTTGTATTGTGTACCCCTGTTGGTTGGTTGATGCAATACTATAATGTGTCTCTTGTATTGTGTACCCCTGTTGGTTGGTTGATGCAATACTATGATGTGTCTCGTGTAGAGTGTACCCCTGTTGGTTAGTTGATGTAATACTATAATGTGTCTCTTGTATTGTGTACCCCTGTTGGTTGGTTGATGCAATACTATAATGTGTCTCTTGTATTGTGTACCCCTGTTTGTTGGTTGATGTAATACTATAATGTGTCTCGTGTAGAGTGTACCCGTGTTGGTTGGTTGATGTAATACTATAATGTGTCTCGTGTAGTGTGTACCCCTGTTGGTTGGTTGATATAATACTATAATGTGTCTCGTGTATTGTGTACCCCTGTTGGTTGGTTGATGTAATACTATGATGTGTCTCGTGTAGAGTGTACCCGTGTTGGTTGGTTGATGTAATACTATAATGTGTCTCGTGTATTGTGTACCACTGTTGGTTGGTTGATATTATACTATGATGTGTCTCGTGTAGAGTGTACCCCTGTTGGTTGGTTGATGTAGTACTATAATGTGTCTCGTGTAGTGTGTACGCCTGTTGGTAGGTTGATGTAATATTATAATGTGTCTCGTGTATTGTGTACCCCTGTTGGTTGGTTGATGTAATACTATGATGTGTCTCGTGTAGTGTGTACCCGTGTTGGTTGGTTGATATAATACTATAATGTGTCTCGTGTATTGTGTAGCCCTGTTGGTTGGTTGATGTTTTACTATGATGTGTCTCGTGTAGAGTGTACCCCTGTTGGTTGGTTGATGTAATACTGTGATGTGTCTCGTGTAGTGTGTACCCCTGTTGGTTGGTTGATATAATACTATAATGTGTCTCGTGTATTGTGTACCCCTGTTGGTTGGTTGATGTTATACTATGATGTGTCTCGTGAAGAGTGTACCCCTGTTGGTTGGTTGATGTAGTACTATAATGTGTCTCGTGTAGTGTGTACGCCTGTTGGTAGGTTGATGTAATACTATAATGTGTCTCGTGTATTGTGTACCCCTGTTGGTTGGTTGATGTAATACTATGATGTGTCTCGTGTAGTGTGTACCCCTGTTGGTTGGTTGATGCAATACTATAATGTGTCTCTTGTATTGTGTACCCCTGTTGGTTGGTTGATGTAATACTATAATGTGTCTCGTGTAGAGTGTACCCGTGTTGGTTGGTTGATGTAATACTATAATGTGTCTCGTGTAGTGTGTACCCCTGTTGGTTGGTTGATATAATACTATAATGTGTCTCGTGTATTGTGTACCCCTGTTGGTTGGTTGATGTAATACTATGATGTGTCTCGTGTAGAGTGTACCCGTGTTGGTTGGTTGATGTAATACTATAATGTGTCTCGTGTATTGTGTACCACTGTTGGTTGGTTGATATTATACTATGATGTGTCTCGTGTAGAGTGTACCCCTGTTGGTTGGTTGATGTAGTACTATAATGTGTCTCGTGTAGTGTGTACGCCTGTTGGTAGGTTGATGTAATATTATAATGTGTCTCGTGTATTGTGTACCCCTGTTGGTTGGTTGATGTAATACTATGATGTGTCTCGTGTAGTGTGTACCCGTGTTGGTTGGTTGATATAATACTATAATGTGTCTCGTGTATTGTGTAGCCCTGTTGGTTGGTTGATGTTTTACTATGATGTGTCTCGTGTAGAGTGTACCCCTGTTGGTTGGTTGATGTAATACTATGATGTGTCTCGTGTAGTGTGTACCCCTGTTGGTTGGTTGATGTAATACTATAATGTGTCTCGTGTATTGTGTACCCCTGTTGGTTGGTTGATGTTATACTATGATGTGTCTCGTGAAGAGTGTACCCCTGTTGGTTGGTTGATGTAGTACTATAATGTGTCTCGTGTAGTGTGTACGCCTGTTGGTAGGTTGATGTAATACTATAATGTGTCTCGTGTATTGTGTACCCCTGTTGGTTGGTTGATGTAATACTATGATGTGTCTCGTGTAGTGTGTACCCCTGTTGGTTGGTTGATGTTTTACTATAATGTGTCTCTTGTATTGTGTACCCGTGTTGGTTGGTTGATGTTTTACTATGATGTGTCTCGTGTAGTGTGTACCCCTGTTGGTTGGTTGATGTAATACTATAATGTGTCTCGTGTATTGTGTACCCCTGTTGGTTGGTTGATGTTTTACTATGATGTGTCTCGTGTAGTGTGTACCCCTGTTGGTTGGTTGATGTAATACTATAATGTGTCTCGTGTAGTCTGTACCCCTGTTGGTAGGTCTATGTTTTACTATAATGTGTCTCGTGTAGTGTGTACCCCTGTTGGTTGGTTGATGTTTTACTATGATGTGTCTCGTGTAGAGTGTACCCCTGTTGGTTGGTTGATGTATGACTATAATGTATCTGTTGTAGTGTGTACCCCGGTTGGTTGGTTGATGTAATACTATAATGTGTCTCGTGTATTGTGTACCCCTGTTGGTTGGTTGATGTTTTACTATGATGTGTCTCGTGTAGAGTGTACCCCTGTTGGTTGGTTGATGTAATACTATGATGTGTCTCGTGTAGAGTGTACCCCTGTTGGTTGGTTGATATAATACTATAATGTGTCTCGTGTTGAGTGTACCCCTGTTGGTTGGTTGATGTAATACTATGATGTGTCTCGTGTAGAGTGTACCCCTGTTGGTTGGTTGATGTAATACTATGATGTGTCTCGTGTAGAGTGTACCCGTGTTGGTTGGTTGATGTAATACTATAATGTGTCTCGTGTATTGTGTACCCGTGTTGGTTGGTTGATGTTTTACTATGATGTGTCTCGTGTAGTGTGTACCCCTGTTGGTTGGTTGATGTAATACTATAATGTGTCTCGTGTAGTCTGTACCCCTGTTGGTAGGTCTATGTTTTACTATAATGTGTCTCGTGTAGTGTGTACCCCTGTTGGTTGGTTGATGTTTTACTATGATGTGTCTCGTGTAGAGTGTACCCCTGTTGGTTGGTTGATGTATTACTATAATGTATCTGTTGTAGTGTGTACCCCGGTTGGTTGGTTGATGTAATACTATAATGTGTCTCGTGTATTGTGTACCCCTGTTGGTTGGTTGATGTTTTACTATGATGTGTCTCGTGTAGAGTGTACCCCTGTTGGTTGGTTGATGTAATACTATGATGTGTCTCGTGTAGAGTGTACCCCTGTTGGTTGGTTGATGTAATACCATGATGTGTCTCGTCTAGAGTGTACCCCTGTTGGTTGGTTGATATAATACTACAATGTGTCTCGTGTTGAGTGTACCCCTGTTGGTTGGTTGATGTAATACTATGATGTGTCTCGTGTATTGTGTACCCCTGTTGGTTGGTTGATGTAATACTATGATGTGTCTCGTGTAGAGTGTACCCCTGTTGGTTGGTTGATGTAATACTATGATGTGTCTCGTGTAGAGTGTACCCGTGTTGGTTGGTTGATGTAATACTATAATGTGTCTCGTGTATTGTGTACCCGTGTTGGTTGGTTGATGTTTTACTATGATGTGTCTCGTGTAGTGTGTACCCCTGTTGGTTGGTTGATGTAGTACTATAATGTGTCTCTTGTATTGTGTACCCGTGTTGGTTGGTTGATGTAGTACTATAATGTGTCTCGTGTAGTGTGTACCCCTGTTGGTTGGTTGATATAATACTATAATGTGTCTCTTGTATTGTGTACCCGTGTTGGTTGGTTGATGTTTTACTATGATGTGTCTCGTGTAGTGTGTACCCCTGTTGGTTGGTTGATGTAATACTATGATGTGTCTCGTGTAGAGTGTACCCCTGTTGGTTGGTTGATGTAATACTATGATGTGTCTCGTGTAGAGTGTACCCCTGTTGGTTGGTTGATGTAATACTATGATGTGTCTCGTGTAGAGTGTACCCGTGTTGGTTGGTTGATATAATACTATAATGTGTCTCGTGTAGTGTGTACGCCTGTTGGTAGGTTGATGTAATACTATAATGTGTCTCGTGTATTGTGTAGCCCTGTTGGTTGGTTGATATAATACTATGATGTGTCTCGTGTAGAGTGTACCCCTGTTGGTTGGTTGATGTAATACTATGATGTGTCTCGTGTAGAGTGTACCCGTGTTGGTTGGTTGATATAATACTATAATGTGTCTCTTGTATTGTGTACCCGTGTTGGTTGGTTGATGTTTTACTATAATGTGTCTCGTGTAGTGTGTACCCCTGTTGGTTGGTTGATATAATACTATAATGTGTCTCGTGTATTGTGTACCCGTGTTGGTTGGTTGATGTAATACTATAATGTGTCTCGTGTATTGTGTACCCCTGTTGGTTGGTTGATATAATACTATAATGTGTCTCGTGTATTGTGTACCCCTGTTGGTTGGTTGATGCAATACTATAATGTGTCTCGTGTATTGGGTACCCGTGTTGGTTGGTTGATGTAATACTATAATGTGCCTCGTGTAGTGTGTACCCCTGTTGGTTGGTTGATATAATACTATAATGTGTCTCGTGTATTGTGTACCCCTGTTGGTTGGTTGATGTAATACTATGATGTGTCTCGTGTAGAGTGTACCCGTGTTGGTTGGTTGATGTAATACTATAATGTGTCTCGTGTATTGTGTACCCCTGTTGGTTGGTTGATGTAATACTATGATGTGTCTCGTGTAGAGTGTACCCCTGTTGGTTGGTTGATGTAGTACTATAATGTGTCTCGTGTAGTGTGTACGCCTGTTGGTAGGTTGATGTAATACTATAATGTGTCTCGTGTATTGTGTACCCCTGTTGGTTGGTTGATGTAATACTATGATGTGTCTCGTGTAGTGTGTACCCCTGTTGGTTGGTTGATGTAATACTATAATGTGTCTCGTGTATTGTGTAGCCCTGTTGGTTGGTTGATGTTTTACTATGATGTGTCTCGTGTAGAGTGTACCCCTGTTGGTTGGTTGATGTAATACTATGATGTGTCTCGTGTAGAGTGTACCCCTGTTGGTTGGTTGATGTAATACTATAATGTGTCTCGTGTATTGTGTACCCCTGTTGGTTGGTTGATGTTATACTATGATGTGTCTCGTGAAGAGTGTACCCCTGTTGGTTGGTTGATGTAGTACTATAATGTGTCTCGTGTAGTGTGTACGCCTGTTGGTAGGTTGATGTAATACTATAATGTGTCTCGTGTAGTGTGTACCCCTGTTGGTTGGTTGATGTAGTACTATAATGTGTCTCGTGTAGTGTGTACGCCTGTTGGTAGGTTGATGTAATACTATAATGTGTCTCGTGTATTGTGTACCCCTGTTGGTTGGTTGATGTAATACTATGATGTGTCTCGTGTAGTGTGTACCCCTGTTGGTTGGTTGATGTTTTACTATAATGTGTCTCTTGTATTGTGTACCCGTGTTGGTTGGTTGATGTTTTACTATGATGTGTCTCGTGTAGTGTGTACCCCTGTTGGTTGGTTGATGTAATACTATAATGTGTCTCGTGTATTGTGTACCCGTGTTGGTTGTTTGATGTTTTACTATGATGTGTCTCGTGTAGTGTGTACCCCTGTTGGTTGGTTGATGTAATACTATAATGTGTCTCGTGTAGTCTGTACCCCTGTTGGTAGGTCTATGTTTTACTATAATGTGTCTCGTGTATTGTGTACCCCTGTTGGTTGGTTGATGTTTTACTATGATGTGTCTCGTGTAGAGTGTACCCCTGTTGGTTGGTTGATGTATTACTATAATGTATCTGTTGTAGTGTGTACCCCGGTTGGTTGGTTGATGTAATACTATAATGTGTCTCGTGTATTGTGTACACTTGTTGGTTGCTGGTTGTTTTACTATGATGTGTCTCGTGTAGAGTGTACCCCTGTTGGTTGGTTGATGTAATACTATGATGTATTTCGTGTAGAGTGTACCCCTGTTGGTTGGTTGATATAATACTATAATGTGTCTCGTGTTGAGTGTACCCCTGTTGGTTGGTTGATGTAATACTATGATGTGTCTCGTGTAGAGTGTACCCCTGTTGGTTGGTTGATGTAATACTATAATGTATCTGTTGTAGTGTGTACCCCGGTTGGTTGGTTGATGTAATACTATAATGTGTCTCGTGTATTGTGTACCCCTGTTGGTTGGTTGATGTTTTACTATGATGTGTCTCGTGTAGAGTGTACCCCTGTTGGTTGGTTGATGTAATACTATGATGTGTCTCGTGTAGAGTGTACCCCTGTTGGTTGGTTGATATAATACTATAATGTGTCTCGTGTTGAGTGTACCCCTGTTGGTTGGTTGATGTAATACTATGATGTGTCTCGTGTATTGTGTACCCCTGTTGGTTGGTTGATGTTTTACTATGATGTGTCTCGTGTAGAGTGTACCCCTGTTGGTTGGTTGATATAATACTATAATGTGTCTCGTGTTGAGTGTACCCCTGTTGGTTGGTTGATGTAATACTATAATGTGTCTCGTGTATTGTGTACCCCTGTTGGTTGGTTGATGTTTTACTATGATGTGTCTCGTGTAGAGTGTACCCCTGTTGGTTGGTTGATGTAATACTATGATGTGTCTCGTGTAGAGTGTACCCCTGTTGGTTGGTTGATGTAATACTATGATGTGTCTCGTGTAGAGTGTACCCGTGTTGGTTGGTTGATGTAATACTATAATGTGTCTCGTGTATTGTGTACCCGTGTTGGTTGGTTGATGTTTTACTATGATGTGTCTCGTGTAGTGTGTACCCCTGTTGGTTGGTTGATGTAGTACTATAATGTGTCTCTTGTATTGTGTACCCGTGTTGGTTGGTTGATGTAGTACTATAATGTGTCTCGTGTAGAGTGTACACCTGTTGGTTGGTTGATATAATACTATAATGTGTCTCGTGTTGAGTGTACCCGTGTTGGTTGGTTGATGTAATACTATAATGTGTCTCGTGTATTGTGTACCCGTGTTGGTTGGTTGATGTTTTACTATGATGTGTCTCGTGTAGTGTGTACCCCTGTTGGTTGGTTGATGTAGTACTATAATGTGTCTCTTGTATTGTGTACCCGTGTTGGTTGGTTGATGTAGTACTATAATGTGTCTCGTGTAGTGTGTACCCCTGTTGGTAGGTTGATGTTTTACTATAATGTGTCTCGTGTAGTGTGTACCCCTGTTGGTTGGTTGATGTTTTACTATGATGTGTCTCGTGTAGAGTGTACCCCTGTTGGTTGGTTGATGTATTACTATAATGTATCTGTTGTAGTGTGTACCCCGGTTGGTTGGTTGATGTAATACTATAATGTGTCTCGTGTAGTGTGTACCCATGTTAGTTGGTTGATGTAGTACTATAATGTGTCTCGTGTAGTGTGTACGCCTGTTGGTTGGTTGATGTAATACTATGATGTGTCTCGTGTAGAGTGTACCCCTGTTGGTTGGTTGATATAATACTATAATGTGTCTCGTGTTGAGTGTACCCCTGTTGGTTGGTTGATATAATACTATAATGTGTCTCGTGTAGAGTGTACCCGTGTTGGTTGGTTGATATAATACTATAATGTGTCTCTTGTATTGTGTACCCGTGTTGGTTGGTTGATGTTTTACTATGATGTGTCTCGTGTAGTGTGTACCCCTGTTGGTTGGTTGATGTAATACTATAATGTGTCTCGTGTATTGTGTACCCGTGTTGGTTGGTGGGTGTTTTACTATGATGTGTCTCGTGTAGTGTGTACCCCTGTTGGTTGGTTGATGTAATACTATAATGTGTCTCGTGTAGTCTGTACCCCTGTTGGTAGGTTGATGTTTTACTATAATGTGTCTCGTGTAGTGTGTACCCCTGTTGGTTGGTTGATGTTTTACTATGATGTGTCTCGTGTAGAGTGTACCCCTGTTGGTTGGTTGATGTATTACTATAATGTATCTGTTGTAGTGTGTACCCCGGTTGGTTGGTTGATGTAATACTATAATGTGTCTCGTGTAGTGTGTACCCATGTTAGTTGGTTGATGTAGTACTATAATGTGTCTCGTGTAGTGTGTACGCCTGTTGGTTGGTTGATGTAATACTATGATGTGTCTCGTGTTGAGTGTTCCCCTGTTGGTTGGTTGATGTAGTACTATGATGTGTCTCGTGTAGAGTGTACCCCTGTTGGTTGGTTGATATAATACTATAATGTGTCTCGTGTTGAGTGTTCCCCTGTTGGTTGGTTGATGTAATACTATGATGTGTCTCGTGTTGAGTGTACCCCTGTTGGTTGGTTGATGTAATACTATAATGTGTCTAGTGTAGAGTGTACCCCTGTTGGTTGGTTGATGTAGTACTATAATGTGTCTCTTGTATTGTGTACCCGTGTTGGTTGGTTGATGTAGTACTATAATGTGTCTCGTGTAGAGTGTACCCCTGTTGGTTGGTTGATATAATACTATAATGTGTCTCGTGTAGAGTGTACCCCTGTTGGTTGGTTGATATAATACTATGATGTGTCTCGTGTAGAGTGTACCCGTGTTGGTTGGTTGATATAATACTATAATGTGTCTCTTGTATTGTGTACCCGTGTTGGTTGGTTGATGTTTTACTATGATGTGTCTCGTGTAGTGTGTACCCCTGTTGGTTGGTTGATGTAATACTATAATGTGTCTCGTGTATTGTGTACCCGTGTTGGTTGGTGGGTGTTTTACTATGATGTGTCTCGTGTAGTGTGTACCCCTGTTGGTTGGTTGATGTAATACTATAATGTGTCTCGTGTAGTCTGTACCCCTGTTGGTAGGTTGATGTTTTACTATAATGTGTCTCGTGTAGTGTGTACCCCTGTTGGTTGGTTGATGTTTTACTATGATGTGTCTCGTGTAGAGTGTACCCCTGTTGGTTGGTTGATGTATTACTATAATGTATCTGTTGTAGTGTGTACCCCGGTTGGTTGGTTGATGTAATACTATAATTTGTCTCGTGTAGTGTGTACCCATGTTAGTTGGTTGATGTAGTACTATAATGTGTCTCGTGTAGTGTGTACGCCTGTTGGTTGGTTGATGTAATACTATGATGTGTCTCGTGTAGAGTGTACCCCTGTTGGTTGGTTGATATAATACTATAATGTGTCTCGTGTTGAGTGTTCCCCTGTTGGTTGGTTGATGTAATACTATGATGTGTCTCGTGTTGAGTGTACCCCTGTTGGTTGGTTGATGTAATACTATGATGTGTCTCGTGTAGAGTGTACCCCTGTTGGTTGGTTGATGTAGTACTATAATGTGTCTCTTGTATTGTGTACCCGTGTTGGTTGGTTGATGTAGTACTATAATGTGTCTCGTGTAGAGTGTACCCCTGTTGGTTGGTTGATATAATACTATAATGTGTCTCGTGTTGAGTGTACCCCTGTTGGTTGGTTGATGTAATACTATGATGTGTCTCGTGTAGAGTGTACCCCTGTTGGTTGGTTGATGTAATACTATGATGTGTCTCGTGTAGAGTGTACCCGTGTTGGTTGGTTGATGTAATACTATAATGTGTCTCGTGTATTGTGTACCCGTGTTGGTTGGTTGATGTTTTACTATGATGTGTCTCGTGTAGTGTGTACCCCTGTTGGTTGGTTGATGTAGTACTATAATGTGTCTCTTGTATTGTGTACCCGTGTTGGTTGGTTGATGTAGTACTATAATGTGTCTCGTGTAGTGTGTACCCCTGTTGGTTGGTTGATATAATACTATAATGTGTCTCTTGTATTGTGTACCCGTGTTGGTTGGTTGATGTTTTACTATGATGTGTCTCGTGTAGTGTGTACCCCTGTTGGTTGGTTGATGTAATACTATGATGTGTCTCGTGTAGAGTGTACCCCTGTTGGTTGGTTGATGTAATACTATAATGTGTCTCGTGTAGAGTGTACCCCTGTTGGTTGGTTGATATAATACTATAATGTGTCTCTTGTATTGTGTACCCGTGTTGGTTGGTTGATGTTTTACTATGATGTGTCTCGTGTAGTGTGTACCCCTGTTGGTTGGTTGATGTAATACTATGATGTGTCTCTTGTATTGTGTACCCGTGTTGGTTGGTTGATGTAGTACTATAATGTGTCTCGTGTAGTGTGTACCCCTGTTGGTTGGTTGATATAATACTATAATGTGTCTCTTGTATTGTGTACCCGTGTTGGTTGGTTGATGTTTTACTATGATGTGTCTCGTGTAGTGTGTACCCCTGTTGGTTGGTTGATGTAATACTATGATGTGTCTCGTGTAGAGTGTACCCCTGTTGGTTGGTTGATGTAATACTATAATGTGTCTCGTGTATTGTGTAGCCCTGTTGGTTGGTTGATATAATACTATGATGTGTCTCGTGTAGAGTGTACCCCTGTTGGTTGGTTGATGTAATACTATGATGTGTCTCGTGTAGAGTGTACCCGTGTTGGTTGGTTGATATAATACTATAATGTGTCTCTTGTATTGTGTACCCGTGTTGGTTGGTTGATGTTTTACTATGATGTGTCTCGTGTAGTGTGTACCCCTGTTGGTTGGTTGATGTAATACTATAATGTGTCTCGTGTATTGTGTACACTTGTTGGTTGCTGGTTGTTTTACTATGATGTGTCTCGTGTAGAGTGTACCCCTGTTGGTTGGTTGATGTATTACTATAATGTATCTGTTGTAGTGTGTACCCCGGTTGGTTGGTTGATGTAATACTATAATGTGTCTCGTGTATTGTGTACACTTGTTGGTTGCTGGTTGTTTTACTATGATGTGTCTCGTGTAGAGTGTACCCCTGTTGGTTGGTTGATGTAATACTATGATGTATTTCGTGTAGAGTGTACCCCTGTTGGTTGGTTGATATAATACTATAATGTGTCTCGTGTTGAGTGTACCCCTGTTGGTTGGTTGATGTAATACTATGATGTGTCTCGTGTAGAGTGTACCCCTGTTGGTTGGTTGATGTAATACTATAATGTATCTGTTGTAGTGTGTACCCCGGTTGGTTGGTTGATGTAATACTATAATGTGTCTCGTGTATTGTGTACCCCTGTTGGTTGGTTGATGTAATACTATAATGTGTCTCGTGTAGAGTGTACCCCTGTTGGTTGGTTGATGTAATACTATAATGTATCTGTTGTAGTGTGTACCCCGGTTGGTTGGTTGATGTAATACTATAATGTGTCTCGTGTATTGTGTACCCCTGTTGGTTGGTTGATGTTTTACTATGATGTGTCTCGTGTAGAGTGTACCCCTGTTGGTTGGTTGATGTAATACTATGATGTGTCTCGTGTAGAGTGTACCCCTGTTGGTTGGTTGATATAATACTATAATGTGTCTCGTGTTGAGTGTACCCCTGTTGGTTGGTTGATGTAATACTATGATGTGTCTCGTGTAGAGTGTACCCCTGTTGGTTGGTTGATATAATACTATGATGTGTCTCGTGTAGAGTGTACCCCTGTTGGTTGGTTGATGTAATACTATGATGTGTCTCGTGTAGAGTGTACCCGTGTTGGTTGGTTGATGTAATACTATAATGTGTCTCGTGTATTGTGTACCCGTGTTGGTTGGTTGATGTTTTACTATGATGTGTCTCGTGTAGTGTGTACCCCTGTTGGTTGGTTGATGTAGTACTATAATGTGTCTCTTGTATTGTGTACCCGTGTTGGTTGGTTGATGTAGTACTATAATGTGTCTCGTGTAGAGTGTACACCTGTTGGTTGGTTGATATAATACTATAATGTGTCTCGTGTTGAGTGTACCCGTGTTGGTTGGTTGATGTAATACTATAATGTGTCTCGTGTATTGTGTACCCGTGTTGGTTGGTTGATGTTTTACTATGATGTGTCTCGTGTAGTGTGTACCCCTGTTGGTTGGTTGATGTAGTACTATAATGTGTCTCTTGTATTGTGTACCCGTGTTGGTTGGTTGATGTAGTACTATAATGTGTCTCGTGTAGTGTGTACCCCTGTTGGTTGGTTGATGTTTTACTATAATGTGTCTCGTGTAGTGTGTACCCCTGTTGGTTGGTTGATGTTTTACTATGATGTGTCTCGTGTAGAGTGTACCCCTGTTGGTTGGTTGATGTATTACTATAATGTATCTGTTGTAGTGTGTACCCCGGTTGGTTGGTTGATGTAATACTATAATGTGTCTCGTGTAGTGTGTACCCATGTTAGTTTGTTGATGTAGTACTATAATGTGTCTCGTGTAGTGTGTACGCCTGTTGGTTGGTTGATGTAATACTATGATGTGTCTCGTGTAGAGTGTACCCCTGTTGGTTGGTTGATATAATACTATAATGTGTCTCGTGTTGAGTGTACCCCTGTTGGTTGGTTAATATAATACTATGATGTGTCTCGTGTAGAGTGTACCCGTGTTGGTTGGTTGATATAATACTATAATGTGTCTCTTGTATTGTGTACCCGTGTTGGTTGGTTGATGTTTTACTATGATGTGTCTCGTGTAGTGTGTACCCCTGTTGGTTGGTTGATGTAATACTATAATGTGTCTCGTGTATTGTGTACCCGTGTTGGTTGGTGGGTGTTTTACTATGATGTGTCTCGTGTAGTGTGTACCCCTGTTGGTTGGTTGATGTAATACTATAATGTGTCTCGTGTAGTCTGTACCCCTGTTGGTAGGTTGATGTTTTACTATAATGTGTCTCGTGTAGTGTGTACCCCTGTTGGTTGGTTGATGTTTTACTATGATGTGTCTCGTGTAGAGTGTACCCCTGTTGGTTGGTTGATGTATTACTATAATGTATCTGTTGTAGTGTGTACCCCGGTTGGTTGGTTGATGTAATACTATAATGTGTCTCGTGTAGTGTGTACCCATGTTAGTTGGTTGATGTAGTACTATAATGTGTCTCGTGTAGTGTGTACGCCTGTTGGTTGGTTGATGTAATACTATGATGTGTCTCGTGTAGAGTGTACCCCTGTTGGTTGGTTGATATAATACTATAATGTGTCTCGTGTTGAGTGTTCCCCTGTTGGTTGGTTGATGTAATACTATGATGTGTCTCGTGTTGAGTGTACCCCTGTTGGTTGGTTGATGTAATACTATGATGTGTCTAGTGTAGTGTGTACCCCTGTTGGTTGGTTGATGTAGTACTATAATGTGTCTCTTGTATTGTGTACCCGTGTTGGTTGGTTGATGTAGTACTATAATGTGTCTCGTGTAGAGTGTACCCCTGTTGGTTGGTTGATATAATACTATAATGTGTCTCGTGTAGAGTGTACCCCTGTTGGTTGGTTGATATAATACTATGATGTGTCTCGTGTAGAGTGTACCCGTGTTGGTTGGTTGATATAATACTATAATGTGTCTCTTGTATTGTGTACCCGTGTTGGTTGGTTGATGTTTTACTATGATGTGTCTCGTGTAGTGTGTACCCCTGTTGGTTGGTTGATGTAATACTATAATGTGTCTCGTGTATTGTGTACCCGTGTTGGTTGGTGGGTGTTTTACTATGATGTGTCTCGTGTAGTGTGTACCCCTGTTGGTTGGTTGATGTAATACTATAATGTGTCTCGTGTAGTCTGTACCCCTGTTGGTAGGTTGATGTTTTACTATAATGTGTCTCGTGTAGTGTGTACCCCTGTTGGTTGGTTGATGTTTTACTATGATGTGTCTCGTGTAGAGTGTACCCCTGTTGGTTGGTTGATGTATTACTATCATGTATCTGTTGTAGTGTGTACCCCGGTTGGTTGGTTGATGTAATACTATAATGTGTCTCGTGTAGTGTGTACCCATGTTAGTTGGTTGATGTAGTACTATAATGTGTCTCGTGTAGTGTGTACGCCTGTTGGTTGGTTGATGTAATACTATGATGTGTCTCGTGTAGAGTGTACCCCTGTTGGTTGGTTGATATAATACTATAATGTGTCTCGTGTTGAGTGTTCCCCTGTTGGTTGGTTGATGTAATACTATGATGTGTCTCGTGTTGAGTGTACCCCTGTTGGTTGGTTGATGTAATACTATGATGTGTCTAGTGTAGAGTGTACCCCTGTTGGTTGGTTGATGTAGTACTATAATGTGTCTCTTGTATTGTGTACCCGTGTTGGTTGGTTGATGTAGTACTATAATGTGTCTCGTGTAGAGTGTACCCCTGTTGGTTGGTTGATATAATACTATAATGTGTCTCGTGTTGAGTGTACCCCTGTTGGTTGGTTGATGTAATACTATGATGTGTCTCGTGTAGAGTGTACCCCTGTTGGTTGGTTGATGTAATACTATGATGTGTCTCGTGTAGAGTGTACCCGTGTTGGTTGGTTGATGTAATACTATAATGTGTCTCGTGTATTGTGTACCCGTGTTGGTTGGTTGATGTTTTACTATGATGTGTCTCGTGTAGTGTGTACCCCTGTTGGTTGGTTGATGTAGTACTATAATGTGTCTCTTGTATTGTGTACCCGTGTTGGTTGGTTGATGTAGTACTATAATGTGTCTCGTGTAGTGTGTACCCCTGTTGGTTGGTTGATATAATACTATAATGTGTCTCTTGTATTGTGTACCCGTGTTGGTTGGTTGATGTTTTACTATGATGTGTCTCGTGTAGTGTGTACCCCTGTTGGTTGGTTGATGTAATACTATGATGTGTCTCGTGTAGAGTGTACCCCTGTTGGTTGGTTGATGTAATACTATAATGTGTCTCGTGTAGAGTGTACCCCTGTTGGTTGGTTGATATAATACTATAATGTGTCTCTTGTATTGTGTACCCGTGTTGGTTGGTTGATGTTTTACTATGATGTGTCTCGTGTAGTGTGTACCCCTGTTGGTTGGTTGATGTAATACTATGATGTGTCTCTTGTATTGTGTACCCGTGTTGGTTGGTTGATGTAGTACTATAATGTGTCTCGTGTAGTGTGTACCCCTGTTGGTTGGTTGATATAATACTATAATGTGTCTCTTGTATTGTGTACCCGTGTTGGTTGGTTGATGTTTTACTATGATGTGTCTCGTGTAGTGTGTACCCCTGTTGGTTGGTTGATGTAATACTATGATGTGTCTCGTGTAGAGTGTACCCCTGTTGGTTGGTTGATGTAATACTATAATGTGTCTCGTGTATTGTGTAGCCCTGTTGGTTGGTTGATATAATACTATGATGTGTCTCGTGTAGAGTGTACCCCTGTTGGTTGGTTGATATAATACTGTGATGTGTCTCGTGTAGAGTGTACCCGTGTTGGTTGGTTGATATAATACTATAATGTGTCTCTTGTATTGTGTACCCGTGTTGGTTGGTTGATGTTTTACTATGATGTGTCTCGTGTAGTGTGTACCCCTGTTGGTTGGTTGATGTAATACTATAATGTGTCTCGTGTATTGTGTACCCGTGTTGGTTGGTGGGTGTTTTACTATGATGTGTCTCGTGTAGTGTGTACCCCTGTTGGTTGGTTGATGTAATACTATAATGTGTCTCGTGTAGTCTGTACCCCTGTTGGTAGGTTGATGTTTTACTATAATGTGTCTCGTGTAGTGTGTACCCCTGTTGGTTGGTTGATGTTTTACTATGATGTGTCTCGTGTAGAGTGTACCCCTGTTGGTTGGTTGATGTATTACTATAATGTATCTGTTGTAGTGTGTACCCCGCTTGGTTGGTTGATGTAATAATATAATGTGTCTCGTGTAGTGTGTACCCCTGTTGGTTGGTTGATGTATTACTATAATGTGTCTCGTGTAGTGTGTACCCCTGTTAGTTGGTTGATGTAGTACTATAATGTGTCTCGTGTAGTGTGTACGCCTGTTGGTTGGTTGATGTAATACTATGATGTGTCTCGCGTAGTGTGTACCCCTGTTAGTTGGTTGATGTAATACTATAATGTGTATCGTGTAGTGTGTACCCCTGTTGGTTGGTTGATGTAATACTATGATGTGTCTCGTGTAGTGTGTACCCCTGTTGGTTGGTTGATGTAATACTATAATGTGTCTCTGGTAGTGTGTACCGCTGTTGGTAGGTTGATGTGTTACTATGATGTGTCTCGTGTAGTGTGTACCCCTGTTGGTAGGTTGATGTAATACTATAATGTGTCTCGTGTAGTGTGTACCCCTGTTTCTTCAAACCAAAAAGGCCAGGTCTCCTCAGCATATCAGATTACAAATTGTAGGGATCACGTTCTAAAACTATTTTCATCTTCTTCTCCATAACAAAAGCCTAACAACTTACATCTTGTCTACAGATTCCGGTTTCCATTTAGATTATAAATTGTATGTTTGGTGATTCGGTGGTCCCATAAAATGTCCCAAAAATGTTGTTTTCTAAAAAATTAAATACACTAGAAATATAAATATGTTTACACCTGTTCAGATGGAGATCAGATACTATATAGCCTTTTACACCCTTGAAACCTAGGCCTAGTTTATATCTCTTTTCAAGAACTAAAACCTTAAGAAGTTGAAATTATGTTGTGTAGAAACCTTGGCCAGTTGGAATTATAAACTGTAGATTTGTTAGCTCTCTGACTGCTGGACAATTTAAATCTAAACCTTTAAAAAATGTAATGGAGAGGGGGCTTCAATGGTCATTTTTAAAGTTTTCACATGCATAGGAGGTGCGCACTCCCGAATCGCTATAAACACTACCAATCAGAGTGTTAATTACCACTGTCTTTAACAACCACACTGATGACATAGTAAGACTGCACATACAAGAGCGAGAGAGGGAAATGTGTATCTGCAGTAGGGAGCCCCACATGCCAAGGTTACTTGTATCTTCGGTTGTGCCCAAAACACAACTATTTGACTGCAGCCAAGATGAATACAAACAAGACTGACCAATGACATACCAAGAATAAGAAAACCTCAAAAGGGTCATTATAACGGCGTACTCATTTCGTCACTGTGACGTCATCGACAGCATTGGCCTAACATCATGAGGCCAGAAAAAGTGTTTGGGAACACGGTATTCAATGCTACATGCCCTTCTGCAGGATGAAGCCAGGTCAATGTAACCCCCATATGCCCAGGATGCATTCCTTTCTGCGAATAATGACATTATCTTGCAAGAATGTCCGACGTATCACTCTTCGAGCCCTTGTTGAACCATCTGCATTGCCAAATGAGGGGAAAATCTGTTATGCTATCATTTGTTTTTATTCTTAAACAAACAGAAGGTACTACTTACATTTAATTGAATGATTTTCTTTTAACCCCAGGGTGAAAGCCAAGGGCGTTATTGTCGTGGCGCAGTCCGCTTGTCCGTTGCTAGATGTTTTTACCTCAGAGTAGTGCAAAGAGAAAAGGTAATTTAATGCAACGAATGTATATTTGCAGGCGCAACATACAACAACTGGGGAGACTGGCAAGATACCTCCGCATGTTCTGTGACATGTGGGTACGGAGAGAAAACGCGGAGAAGATCAAGAACCTGTCGCAGTGGAGCGTGCACCGACCTCCAGCAGACACGGGAGACAAGCTGTTATCAGGGATCTTGTCCGGGTAAAGCATTGTGTGCTTGTCTTTAAGTAATGGATAACACCTGAATGTGAGAGTGTTCTAGCAAAGAGAGGCCTTTACCCTAGGGAAGACCCGAGGGCGCGTCCGAGGGACTTCCCGCAGGCAAAGGCCTCTCTTTGCTAGAACGCCCGAGGATGAGGGTGTTATCTATTTCATATACCGAAAAAACACAACAGACAAACAAACTAAGGTCTAAATGTTTTACTGCAGGCGGTCCAAGTAAAATAAAGCGCACATAAAATATTGAAATTCTCTGACAGCAGAATATGGGCAGAATATGGGTAAAAATCAACCCATCACAGTCACCAATCGTTGTCTAGTGGTAGAGCCTTGGGCTTCATAGCGAAGGGTTGCGGGTTCGAATCCTGCCTTGTCTGCTATGAAAAATTTAAACTTGGCAATTTTGTGGATTGTGCAATTGAGATGGGAATTAGAGTTTCTTTGGTGCAAATAATTGTACTTGGAGGGCCTTATACTTGATAATAATAATAATAATAATAATAGTCCACTTGTATCGCGCATTAACTCCATGCGCAATGCATGCTTGAAGCGCACAACGTTCATTTCGAGAAGATAGATTTGAAAAGATTTTAGTTTAGTTTTTAGTCTAGATTTGAAGACGGATAGTGAGGGTGAAGTTTTCAGATCAATTGGAAGACTGTTCCATTCTTTTGCAGCAGAGAATGAGAACGATCTATGGCCATAGTTCACTGATTTGACATTGGGTACGCCCAGTAGATGTTGTGAATTTGAGCGTAGGCCTCTTGATGGTGTATATGCCTGAAGAAGGTCGGCAAGGTATTTCGGTGCTGAGCCACTGAGACAGTTGTAGACGATGCATAGTAGCTTGTACTTGATGCGGCAGTTTACAGGCAGCCAGTGTAAATCCTTAAGCACAGGGGTGATATGTTCGTGCTTCTTAGTGAGAGTGACAATCCTGGCTGCAGAGTTCTGTACTCGCTGTAGTTTGTCTATCAGATTCTTCGGAGCACCTGCGAGGAGACTGTTGCAATAGTCCAATCGTGTCATGATGAGGGACATCACAAGGGTTGTTGTCGAATCTGTGGTCAGGTATTTTCTGATGTTCCCGATGTTGCGGAGTTGAATGTAGCAAGTCCTGGATGTATGGGTAACATGGCGTTCCATTGTCAGTTGCGCGCCCAACACTACACCTAGATCTTTGACATCCTCAGAGAGATTGACAACAGAGTCCCCAACTCTAATGAATTGGAGTTTGGTTTTGGATACTCTTGTCTTCGGCTCAACCAGGATGCACTCCATCTTATCATCATTCAGCTTAAGCTTGTTTTCAATCATCCATTCTTTGATGTCACTGCAGCATGTTGCAATGTGTTCCGCTGCATCATTGGCTTCCTCCGGTTCACTGTTGAAGAGGGAAACAAGCTGACTATCATCAGCATAGAAATGCCTGTTGACATGATGTTCTTCAATTAGATGACCTAGCTCAGCAGTGTATAAAGTAAACAAGACTGGGCCGAGGACTGAACCCTGGGGCACTCCAAACTTCATTTCCTCGGGAACAGAAAATACCCCATTGATATAGACGGATTGGTATCTATCTGTCAAATATGATTGGAACCTGAGGTATTTTATAATAAACCTCCAGTGACGTAACTCTGCAAGTTTTCCTTTTACCTACTATATATCTACCAGTAGCTTACCGGGCATTCTTTAGGAAAGCCCCGGGATTTCCTGAGATAAGCCCGGAGCTTTCTGTACAAATGCCCGCAGCTGATGTTCTAATGAGTTGTTTTAAGAGACTTATATGTGTATGAAATCTTTCTCCTAATGTATTATATGTGAGAGATATACCCATACTTTTCCGAATGTATCGAATGATAGCCTACACTTGTTCCGTGGGGCCCTTACGAGGCAATACACGAGGAAAAGTATGGGTATATTAGTCTTATACCCCACCTAAGGTCGAGTGTAAACGGATACTATTTCATAATATTTCTAAACAAATACAGCTGTAAACAAGCTTGTGTATGAAACGCACAACCCAAATACGGCCTCATCTGTGACAACTCCCGAGTACCTCAACCCGTACTGCGTTGTATGGTTACCCATGTTTTGGGATCAAAATTTAATTGATAAGACCCAATGACGGTACTGTCAAAGCAGATGCATGTCCATCTCGCTGAAATGTACAGCTAACGCCATAAACTGCATGGCTAATGTCGACATGTCCAAATAGAGAAAACAGAACCAACTTTCAAAAAATGTTCCCCCATACCCGCCCATGTATATTGTAAGAAACGTGCTACAGCGCCTTTAAAGTTAGGAGCCTTTTATATCGTATCCAAGGATCATTTCATTTCTCATTATTCTTGGAGATAAATGATGCGTATTTTAATTTGAAGACGACATGAGAGACATGTTTGATATAAGGTTATTTGCTACATCACTAGAGTAAAAGAAGAAGTGAAATACAGCTTATTTTACCTTTTTAATCATATCATTTTGAAGGTGACACAAGCGATCTGTGTGCGACTGCTGAACTACACGACGGCGTTGGTTATCGCCACCACCCCACCGACTGCGACAAGTACATCCAGTGCGACTCCAGTACTGGCATGTCCAGGACTGTCTACAGGATCTGTCCATTCGGTCAATTTTGGAGCCAAGAACTTTTCAAGTGTGCCAACTCCTACAGTGTCAACTGTCCAATAGGTAAATTACTAAATTTGGATTTGGAATGGGCAAATTTCGAAATTGGATAGTTCACCTTTAGATTATAACTGGAAGGTGTGCCTTAGTTTAACAAACTGGAAAGTTTACATTAATGTTATATACTGTAAAGTGTACCTTAATATTACAAACTGTTAAGTGTACATTAACGTTACAATCTGGAAAGTGTACCTTAATGGTACAAACTGGAAAGTATACTTAACGTTACAAATTGTAAAGTGTACTTAACGTTACAAACTGTAAAGTATGTTTAACATTACAAACTGTAAAGTGTACCTTAATGTTACAAACTTGAAAGTTTACATTAATGTTACAAACTGTAAAGTGTACCTAAACGTTACAAACTGTTAAGTGTACTTTAATGTACCAACTGTAGAGCGTACCTTAATATTACAAACTTGAAAGTGTACCGTAACGTTACAAACTGTTAAGTGTACCTTAATTTAACAAACTGGAAAGTTTTCATTAATGTTACAAACTGTAAAGTGTACCTTAATGTTACAAACTGTAAAGCGTACCTTAACGTTACAAACTGGAAAGTTTACATTTATGTTACAAAACTGTTAAGTGTACATTAACGTTACAATCTGGAAAGTGTACCTTAATGGTACAAACTGGAAAGTATACTTAGCGTTACAAACTGTAAAGTGTACTTAACGTTACAAACTGTAAAGTATGTTTAACATTACAAACTGTAAAGTGTACCTTAATGTTACAAACTTGAAAGTTTACATTAATGTTACAAACTGTAAAGTGTACCTAAACGTTACAAACTGTTAAGTGTACTTTAATGTACAAACTGTAAAGCGTACCTTAATATTACAAACTTGAAAGTGTACCGTAACGTTACAAACTGTTAAGTGTACCTTAATTTAACAAACTGGAAAGTTTTCATTAATGTTACAAATTGTAAAGTGTACCTTAATTTAACAAACTGGAAAGTGTACCTTAATTTAACAAACTGGAAAGTTTACATTTATGTTACAAAACTGTAAAGTGTACCTTAATATTACAAACTGTTAAGTGTACCATAATGTTACAAACTGTAAAGCGTACCTTAACGTTACAAACTTGAAAGTGTACCTTAATCTTAACAAACTGTAAAGTGTACCTTAATTTAACAAACTGGAAAGTTTACATTAATGTTACAAAACTGTAAAGTGTACCTTAATATTACAAACTGTTAAGTGTACATTAATGTTACAATCTGTAAAGTGTACCTTAACGTTTCCATAGAAAGGTGAAGGATTTGGAATTTGTTTAGGAATAGGTTCGTTTATGTAGAAGAACTTTAAAATCCTTCATTATATCTTCCTGAAACTCTGCATGTGGATCACCCACCTGCTGAAGTGGTACTTTAAATATATACAATTATCTTTCAAAGATGTGTTTTACAAATTATATGGGGCCAGTGGGATATGTCATCTTCTGATGATTTTGTGTAAACAGTGCATTACTAGTATGTGTAAAATTCATGAATGAATTTGATGACTTAATGCAACAGAACAAACAAAACCACAGAAATCGTCTTTCCTTTTAATTCATCTCATATTTACACACAGTCAATCTCTTCCCACAGAGGTTACCCCATATTTTCCATCATATTCTGAAGAGAATAACCTTTGTCGGAAGAGACTGATATACACAGTGTTTTTTTTACAGTGAATGTCATGTCCTTGTGAAACGTTACAAACTCACAAATCATAGTCCTCAACCTAGGTACCATTCCCTACGTGTAACACAGATTTCTGAAAAAAAACAAAAACTGATAGAATAGTGTGTTGTATGCAAGCCATTATAACCATTAATGTCTGATATCGTAATGTCTTGTGCAGACAGGTGCGAGAAGAACTGCGGGGCTAGCTATAAGGTGGCGGGAAGCTGTGGGGCCTATGTCCAATGCTACAAGGACAAGTCTAAGCCTGAGTGCTGCCCCCGAGGCTTCATGTACGTCCCTGGCAAGGGGTGTCGCTTCAACATGCAGTGTGACGAGTTCTGTAACAACCCGTGGGTCAACACCAGTAAGTAAAACTCAAAACAGGACACACAGTGTCTGATCCAGAAGGGGGTTCGGGGTTTCGAACCCTCCTACTCCTCCCGCCCCTCCTACTCCTCCCCGCCCCTCCTACTCCTCCCGCCCCTCCTACTCCTCCCGCCCCTCCTACTCCTCCCGCCCCTCCTACTCCTCCCGCCCCTCCTACTCCTCCCGCCCCTCCTACTCCTCGCCGCCCCTCCTACTCCTCCCGCCCCTCCTACTCCTCCCCGCCCCTCCTACTCCTCCCCGCCCCTCCTATTCCTCCCGCCCCTCCTACTCCTCCCCGCCCCTCCTATTCCTCCCGCCCCTCCTACTCCTCCCCGCCCCTCCTACTCCTCCCGCCCCTCCTACTCCTCCCCGCCCCTCCTACTCCTCCCCGCCCCTTCTACTCCTTCCCGGCCCCTCCTACTCCTCCCCCCCCCCCCTCCTACTCCTCGTACTCGACTGCACAATAGACAGGTATTCACCACTAAAGGCAGACATATCTTTTATATCCTATGGCGATGAGAACATATTGATTGGCATTTAACTTGTATGGAGATTTTTAAGCTCTATATTAATATACATGGTCAGAGTTAAACTATCATATATTTTCACTGAAGCCTGATAGACAGTTTATTTCACTTTAAAATCATGCATAACATAACATACAATCAATGCTGCAGACTACTGTATGAGACGACCCTCCGTTGACAACGACCCGACCAGATTCCGCCTGTTTGCCGGAGATTTCGGGTGGCAGACTTCTTCCTGTCCAGCAAACTCTGTCTTCGATATCCTCTCATGTGAATGCAAGACCAGGCAAACAGGTTTGTATCTTTAAAATTTAATGTATGTTTTTAAGAAGAAACATGGACATTTGGATGTTTACCATTGTATTGGGTCTGCATCCTTTCCTTGGGGGTTTCCAATACTACATGTAGTATTTAGGTATTTTTCATCTTTAATGACAATGGACAGTGTAAATTTGTTGCATTGCTAAGCACAAAACAACAGTGACAACTGGCAATATTAAGCACAGATCAACATTGCTACCGACAATGCTAAGCACAAATCAAAAGTGACAACTGGCAATGCTAAGCACAAATCGACAGTGACAACTTGCATTGTTCAGCACAAATCAAGAAAACATCAAACATTATCCTGATACGGAGAAATAAAATCACGTTTGATCACATTATTTTATCTTGAAACTACGAACCACCATGTTAAATTAAAAATCTAATTACTTCAATATTGCCAGGAGCCTGTGTCCCAGCTTACGACGTAGCGTTCAGAGAACAGGCCTCCATAACAACCAGGGGTGTCCAGTTCATGAACGACATGGCCACCTTCCAGAGGACCAGTCGGCTAACACTGAACCTCGAGGCTCAGGAACGAAGTTATCCAGTTGGAATGAAGTTCAGATATCGGGAAACTTCGGTAACTTCCGCCAGACGTGTTCTGCTCAGCAGTGACAACTGCAACAGAAGAATGGATTTCGTGATTGCCCTGAACGAGGACAACGAACTACAGTTCCAGCTGACCACCTGGTATGGTGACACCAACATGTTCACCCTCTCCACACAGGTAAGATATAAGGTCAGGCTGGTGAAAATCGACATTGTTCTTATTCCGAGAAATAAAATTTGCAAAATACTGTATAGACCGGGATACGACCAGGTTCTGTAGAGACCTCTGCACAAGGTCTGGGAACACCCGTATAGGCGTGCGTCCTGTACCAGTTTAGTGCAGACAAACCCAGTCATGTAGCTGAGTAATCTCATCATGGTTGTTAATGGTCGTAGTTTTGAAAGCATTCGGAATCATTCGTTAACACGTTCCTCGTGTTACGGAAACCAAGGAAAGTATGGTTGTTGGGAGTTCCTGCCCTTAGCTTCTCGCACTGAAAGCTTGTGAAGGACGTTCTGTGTTTGACTGCCTGAATAGCGTCAGAACATGCGAGCCTATCCGCTGTTAACAGGCGGTTTGCCGAGGAAACCCTCTGAACGATATAAGTTGCACTATTTTGCGACTTTTACTTCTCAGACAACGGTTCATTTCAATCCGACTGGATATAAGATGAGAGCGAACTGTTCTCCAGTGTGATGAAGCGTAATCAGTGTTATACTAGTATATGGACATCGCTGCAGTTATAACTAATATTGCTCCGCAATCATTGTTTCCCTGTTTCTATAGTCCACTGTTTGTGATGTTAACCATATCTTGACAATAAAACACGTTCTTGCGTTACTCGTAAAGATTTGCACTCACATGCAATTTTGTTTTAAAATCTTGCTAGTTTTAAAGTTTTTGCTTTCCTAGTTTGTGCTCTCTGCTGAATCATGCACAGTTCCAGCTTCTGCTCTTACGAAAATTTGTGTCAAATTATGTGAGAGGGTACAGGAAAACTAACACTACAAATTAATTACAAATTAACGAGCTGTTACATGTACAGGGTGAGCAATCTTTAGATCAATACATCAATTTATAACCGAAACGATGATTTAACTAAGCAAACAACCTCGAAATGCTTACCTTTTCTGTCTGTAAAAATCATAAATGTATCAAACCATCATGTCCTAAACCATGATCATTAGCATTATTCTTTCATTCGATATCTTGTTCGTTGTTTCTAACTGGAGCAATCTTCATATAAGTTCAACTGAGCTTGTTTACCACTCCAGTTTATGTATTTTTTTCATGAAACAAATATGTTTAAACCATGTATACAGGGTATGAGCGACTTGATTACTGTGACCCTTGGGTATGACGGTTACTCGCTGCGAGTCCACCTGCAGTCTGGAGACAAGATCGTCATGGGACAGCTCACTGGGCAGGGATCTGGTAACTCTATTAATATTATTCTGAGATCTCGGCAATGAAGACATTACATTAAAACAAATATTGATGAAAATAATTCATACTCTCCCAACAGGGTGAGGGTAATGAAATATATATTCAAATAGAAAAATCATACCATTCCCTGTCACTTGTACCTCTAGATTCCTCTCCTAGCAGACAACTATGCGTTGGCGTTAACATGTATTTCGTTCTGATTAATTACTGAAGCAACAGGTTTAAAGTAAATGGAATAATGAGGTAACTGAAGCAACAGGTTTAAAGTAAATGGAATAATGAGGTATTTCGTTATATATATCTCTCCCTCTCTCTCCCTCTCTCTCCCTCTCTCTCCCTCTCTCTCCCTTCTCCCTCTCTCTTCCTCTCTCTCCCTCTCTCTCCCTCTCTCTCCCTTCTCCCTCTCTCTCCCTCTCTCTCCCTCTCTCGCTCGATCTCGATCGAGATCGAGATCTCTCAACAAAATGTTGAATGTGTCCCAAACTTTGAGGTTTGTTTAATTGACTCCCAGGTGGCATGACTGGTATAATGGGGTGTGGTCTTGTTGTTGGCGCGAGTGACGACCGCGATGACGACGGATTTGTTGGAGATGTGAACATGGTAAGTAAGAGGGTTTAAATGAAAAACCGAGTTAAATTTATTTTCTTAAAACTTGAATCAATGGAAATAATGACTTCGTTTGTAAATCAATCATGGAGAGGTTTTTGTAATATTCCTATTCTTGTCAGTAGAAGAAATAGAGAATACTAAACGATGTTCTGTTTAATAACATATTTATGAAACGAGTGAGTGGTTTGGTATTTAACGAGCGAAAGCGAGTTAAATACAAATACCATCACATGACTTTCATAAATATGTTATTAAACGGAACCGAGTTTATTAATTGTTTTCATTACTCACTGATTGAAATGCCAATTAATTCCACGAACTCGTCGATAAATAGGACACACTCCATTGCGACAGCAGCGCTAATAGTGTGACGTCGTATACAATGTGTAATAACATTGTATAATTATTTACAGCGATATCTTCAACGGGCAAGTAATAATGACTTTCAAAATATGGAACGTAATTACTGGATACATTTCAATGGAAATAATGTCTTAAACACTGTATGACAGAGATACGAATATAATGTTCTATGGATTACTGAAGTTATGAAATGGATGAATATACGCAAAAATTAACTCTCAATCAAACGCTTGTAAACCCCTCTTCGGCTTATTTAGAACATAACGCCTTAGACGACCCGGGATGTCATACCTTCACCATGACTAAGTTAAATTTTGCCGTAGGAGAGAGAGTTTACAAGATGATTTATATTCGTACCCACTTGCTTGCTTTTCGACCCATCGGGGTCTCATCAGGTGAATGACGTTGAGTCTGTTAATTATAACGTCATAATATCATAATATAAAGCTCATTTCTTCTTCTTAAAATCCTCTAATTTGCATATTGGAGGCATTTTCCCCATTGACCTTTTTATCCGGACGATTCTTTGCATCTTTCTTATAATTTATTCTTATTTTCTTCTTCAGCTGTCACTGTACAACTGCGATCCGACCATGCCCTAGAAACACCCTCCTCGAGTTTTAGCAAGAAGGATGCTTAGTTTATGTAGAGTTTTACATCTTTAAGAATCTTTTGATTTTGTTTACATTCCCGTTTCATAAAAAATATATAAAATGGTAACTGCTTACAATACATTAAATCTTCTGATTTTGTTTACTTTCCCGTTTCATATAAAATATATAAAATGATAGCTGCTTACAATACATTAAATCTTCAGTCTGATTTTGTTTACTTTCCCGTTTCATATAAAATATATATAATTGTAGTTGCTTACATTAAATCTTTTGATTGTATATTCACTTAAAGTACATATTTCTAATATTTTTATGTTGTATTTTTGGTGTAAATTCTGAGATATGTTTATGATTAAGATTAATTGTTGAAAGCTTTTTTTTTAAATCCATCTTTATTGAAATAGATGAAACCAGATCAACATAATTAATGTCATAATTTAAGTGTCCAAATATCTCATTCATAACAGTTGAGAATCGGTGGGATATGAGTGTATATAATGTTTCAGAGATATGAGTAAATATAATATTTCATCGATTTGATGGATACAGGTATCGGATATGCAGAGGAACTCATATATCGATCACTTTGGTTACTAATGCATTTGTGTGTTGCTAAATATGTTGAACGTTGTACAAAATGATAACCGTTAAAAAATTGTACTTTCATATATATTTTCTTTTCATGTTCTTGTATATTAACTGCTATAGATAAAAATATAACCAAAAATATTATGTTTGTTGTATCTACCATTAACATTCTAAAATATTGTGTGAATTTCTTATCCTATGTTTTATACAACACATACGAGAAGGTGAATAACAGTACTATAGGGCATATATATATATCCTTCTGCAAGCACAGATAAAGTGAGATCCTTCCTTTGAAACGAAGGTCAACAGTAGTTATATATATATTGACCAAGATGCATTTTAAACGTGTAAATGAGTCATTCTCAAAAAAGTGCAGAAATCCGGACACTAAAATTTTAAAACTATTATGCAATTTTTCAGAATACTTATACTTACATACTTATAACGTCAATCGCCAGAGAAATATTTTATCTACAACATGACATGTGATAAATAATTTTCATATCATGACAATGTAATGAAATTTGGTTTCAAAGAGAAGTTCAAGTAGCGCGCTAAGGGACCTGACGTCATATAAACAGAATCCCCTTTATTGCGGAAAACGTACTACACAAACAGCAAGCGCTTCCGAAGCGTGAAGGCTCGTCTCCAGCGCAGTCGCCATAACAACCCATGTGCTGCACGTGCTGAACGTGCTTCTCTTGCAAGTTATCCTTGTCACACATTACTGAATGTAACGATTGCTTTATAAACAATGTTTCTAAATGTCCTGAGAATATACAAATTATTGCCTGTTTAATGTACTATTTATTGAGATAAGACCAGCAAATTGTGACAATTTTTTGCTCTAATTATTTATAAAATGCAAGCAAAAAGTTGGGTAAAACAATTATTCCAATTTCTGTAGCAAATACATAGTTAAATGAAATGGTAAATAAATAACCGCCAAAAATTGTATATTTCAATTTCTTTCATTGATCATAAACTTTGTTATTCTTTCGTGTCTTTGTATACAGTGTGTGAGTTAGACCACAATGCTTTGCGCTTGAAAATAATAGACTGGATCTATGGGTCGAAAAAAATTGGGAAAAATTAAGTGTATATATTTCACGGAGATAGATTTTTGGCAATTTTCCTTTATGTTCATAAACATCCTTGATGGCTCTTTTAGTAATTTGACTTCAATGACTTCCATTATATTAAAACTAGAAGGTGTTTTTAATCGTAAAAACAGATGTCTCCCCCTTCCCCCAATTCAATTTCAGGTATTACTCTTCTAAAAGACAAAGTCCAAATTGTTGCCATGGAAACAGAATATTTTTTTTAAAGGTTCATACACCCAAAAGGCACATCTGCATGATATGGGGAGGCAAGATACCACATTTGGTGAGGAAAGGTCGCATAGTTTTAGAGATCTGCTCCAGAAACAAACCCTACCCTCTAAAAGGACAAAGTTAAAATTGTTATCATGGAAACAAAATTATAAAAGATTTTAAAACAACTTAAACATTTTAAAACATCTTAAACCCCCAAAAGGCACATCTACATGATATTGAGAGGCTGTATACCAAATTTAGTGAATATTGGTCAAGTAGTTTTAGAGGTATGCTCCGGAAACAAACACTACCCTTCAAATAGACAAAGTCCAACTTGTAACCATGGAAACAACAAAAATTTAAAAACTTTAAAGATCTTTAACCCCCAAGAGGCACATGATATGGGGAGGCTGTGTACCAAATGTGGTGATGATTGATCAAGTAGTTTTGGAGATCTGCTCCGGAAACAAACTCTACTCTTCAAATAGACAAAGTCCAATTGTTACCATGAAAACAGAAAAAATAATAAAATTAAAAATAAGCTGAAACCTCCAAAAGGCACATCTACATGATATGGGGAGGCTGTATACCAAATTTGGTGAAGATTGGTCCAGTAGTTTTAGAGGTATGCTCCAGAAACAATGGGAACGCCGACACCGACACCGACGCCGACGCCGACGCCGATGCCGATGCCAACGCCGACGGAAACTCAACCAAAAACAATATGTCTCCCGACCCTTCGGGGGAGACATAAATAGAGATTATTACCCGAGAAAGTGTGTCATATGACTTTTACGAAACGAGTGTGAATTTTTGTATTGCCCGAGCGAGAGCGAGGGTTATACATAAATTTGCACGAGTTGCACATGTGAATGATGCATTATGTTTAATAAATATTTTAACTTAAATATAAAATGATTGTAATAATAATTTAAAGAAATAGAGATGAAATGTCTTTGCTGTAACAGCTCTGATCTTTCCTGTAACAAGTCTTTAATTTGTTACAGGGAAAGACTGTTACAGGGAAAGACAATATCTCTTCAAAAGTGCAATTAAAAACAATGACTGATCTCTCCAGTTGACCAGACCTATAGTGTGTGTTGCTTTCAACAACCCAGATTGAATTGACTCCTACTTCTTTCAAACTAGGCAGCATGTGGGAAATAAGTGTTACAGGAAAGACATTTATAAAATATAAAAAAATACTCTCTTAATTCAAACCACGAAGTTAACTTTTAACAAAAAGTATCTGTCCAGAGTACATGGCTAGTTTTGTGAAGCAAAATATATCACTAATAATGACAGGACTTTTTTCCTGGCAGAAACTTAATGATCATATATTTGTTCAAGATTATATGGCACTGTTGCAGGAAAGACAGTGTGAAAATAATATTAAATATAACTCTAGATTGTGTTGATACACATAAGAAGTGCTTAAATTGTTGTTACTTTCAACCACATGTGGAATTTAAACATTTATTTTCAAAAGACAGACGTTTGAAATTGCATTTCTCTTTGCAGGGACATAGAAAAGTAACCACTTTAAAAACTTATTTATCAAATTAAATTTTAATAGAGTATATATTTACAAATGAAAGTATTGTTTTAGTCATATAAGATGCTTACATTTATATTAAACATAAAAACAGCTCAATCCTGGCTGTTCTCGCTAATTTGGAAACCTTAGAATATGAAAGACAGGAATTGTACACATTTCTGAGAATTACTCATGTACAGAAAGTTGATAAGAAGGGTTTTCTAAGGGTAATAAAATAAACACATATAGCGTGTATACATATACCAATTCTACATCTAGTCGTGACTAACTTTCATTTATAGGCGTGCAAGTCATGACAACGTTTTCCATTACTACCATTTCTAATTAGGAACATGTTTTCAGTTTTCGTGATTCAAAAGCGCACCTCAAAATTTATAATAAATCCGACGTCAAAATAGTTTCCAAACGTTCAAGTACTGGTTCAGACTTGTTATCTTTCTTTTCTGGATATGTCTAATCACAAATTGTGATATTGATATATTACGTCATTTAATATAAACAAAACAATTGAAAAGTAATTGATGTCATTATAAGAGGTTTCTGTTATCAATAACATTCGAAAAATTAGAGCCATTGGCTCTGTTACCCATAGGCTTTAAATATTAATAAAATATTCATAATTACTCATATGATAAAGCTACAAAAGATGGTATTACGAAAGAAATATTACATACAAAATTTTAGACCCTCAATTTTTAGTTTTTAAGTTTCAACTTCTCTTCCTGAACAAGCACATTTTAGAACATCAAATCTTCCCTAAGTCCCTATATTGACTGAAGAGCACATACAGTTTAGTTACAGTATAGTTGTTTAGGTCTTGACCCCTGTGGCCAATATTTGGGGTCGCAGGGGTCACCAATCCTACAATTTAGCATCTATGTTGACGACTAAGGAGCCTGGATATAACACTTCAGCTTTCTCGGGCTTTTCATACTGGAGAAGAAGATGAAAATAGTTGTTTTAGGTCATGACACCCGTGACCTACATTTGGGTTCACAGTGTCACGAAATGAAAACCTTTTGTCAATGAGTCTGTTCATAACATTTAAGCTCACAAGAGTCACTGGTTCTGGAGAAGAAGTCGAAAAAGCGAAAAGCGGATGACCCATTGCTCAGGAAACGAACATCAAATTGCGTTTCCATGGAAACCGGAATAAATAAAAACGTGAAGAAGCTGAAAATATCAAAATGCACATCTACACATGATGATTGTACAACACACTAAGTTTCGTTGAGCTATGTAACACCTCCACTGGACACTGATGGTGAAACTCTAGTCCAGTGATGAGGTAACGACTCCTAAAATGACAACACAAGACAACAGTTCTCTATCTTTTCGTGTATTCTTTGATTCGGACAAAGATGGTTCGCCTAACAGATTCCCGAGTCCGAATGCCCTTCTAACGGGTCGGCCGCCCCAGTATATCTTTGATTGAAAACATATTTTATTTATTTAAGAAATGGATTGAGCAAAACTTATATAGAAGCCCTCTCCACATAATCGAATTTTTTTTTGACAAGGCAAAAATACATAACACAATGACATGCAGCAGAGAATTTAAAAATCTACAAGTGAAATAGACATAGTTGAGTGGGTAAACATGCTATATGTATTATTAAGACAACACACAGTGACAAATAGTATTCTTATGACAAACACATTATGAATATGGTTAAAACATACGTTTGTATTTCTGTATTAATTGAACCGCTTACACTTTCAAAATTAATTTATGAACATGGTGAGACATGTTTCATTGACTGGTAGTAGAGTTGTATTGCCATACACGATTGTATTTAGATCAAATTCTGCCTTTAAATTTTGAAATCTTTGTTTTAATTATAAACGGAAATTAGCATATATTGGACATCTCAAGCAAAAATGATAGATATCTTCAACCAAAGCACCACAGATGCAAAATTTACTTTCAGATAAATTGACACGATACAGATCAACGTATACAAGAATGTTTATACTTACTGTGTATAATGTTAATCTTCCTATCACCGAATAGAAACTATTTTGGGGATTTTACACAGTTTTTCAGATAATTTGGCTTTAATATAAGGAGAAACAATGATACCGAGGATATGGTAAGGTTGTGGACCCTGATAGGAAGAGGTTTTTCCTGACTATTGGGGTCTACAACCTTGCTATATCCTCGGTATCATGGTTTATCCTTATAGTAAGTATTGTACTTTGAGAGGAATATAGATTTTTGAATTCTGCTCCGGAAATGATTTCGAGACGGACGGACGGACGGACGGAGCCAATTTTAATATCACCCGCCAGCTTGGGCGGATGATAATAAATATGATATAATGCAATGGTTGATGTCTGTAATGGTAATGTTTAAAAACGAAAAATATGAATTTGCTTCCATTTATTTGTAGGACATGTGAAGTTGCATTCTCTTCCTACAGAGGTTACGCCCTTCAGATTTCCGATAACCTGTTAGAATGGTGGAATTGATTATTTTGGTTTAAACGTATTTTATTTCATAAGAAATACAGATTGGCGAACAAGCCAGGAGGCTTATATTAACGCCTCTCTTTGAAATTACATACATATAGCTGGAATAATATAACATATTTGGTGAAATGCAATATGGTTGTGTACTAAAATGATATATTAACACAAAGATGTTTGAAATATACAGTATGTTAGGTATGCCTGGTCACGATTTATGGGCTGCAGCGCAGTTGAAATTTTGGATTTATATTGTGAAGTGGAAAACAGCGACAGAATTATTTTATTTCAGGGAATCGTTTACTTTTCTTGATAAACTGATGTAAAGAATCGATAATACGGTTGTTAGTCGAGATACTCAGGGAACCACTACCGTATAATACAGTCCTAAGGTCATATCCCTGAGTGTAGAAGAACATATTTGATCTTAGTTGTTGATAGTTCCAACAAGTAAAAAGGAAGTGAACTACGTCTTCATTGAAGTGACCACATGAACAACTTTGTATATCCGATATATGTCGATTGTATCTGTGAGCGTTCAGATCACTACAGCCAAGCTTGAGGCGACAATGGATAATTTGACAGAATCTACTTCCGGGGTTTAGGTTAAGGAAACTGGGTATTTGAACTGGATTAAGCATACTTTTAAATTGACAAAAGGAGCCCGCATTTTTAATTTCAATCGGCAGGTTATTCCATAGAGGAGGCCTAATAGAGCTTGGGAGGAATGATTGAGAATATCTCTGTGTTCTACAGTTAATAGTTCTGGTTGAAGATCTGTTTCTAAGACTGTAGCTACTCTGTTGAAATACAATGTCTGGTACTAGACCGTTAAGATAATCGGGAGTTAGACCGTGATACATTTTATAGAATATACCAAGTTTGAAGTGATATATTCTATCTTTAGTGAACTATAATTAGTTTCCATATATAGTTTATTGTGACTTGTGCCACGGACTGCACCGCATATTGTTCTTAATGCGTCTAGATGTAGATTTTCAAGTAATGTTGTCTGTTCAAGAGTGCAGATTTATGTTATAATTGATGACCATGCTACCGCAAAGTACATATTAGTGAAATGATAAAGAAAATCCGTCCAATGATCAATTGTTTGAGGAGTCTGAAATACCGATTATCCCGAAAAACGCTGAACACCTTATATAAGTCATTTATACTACCACATTTCGACTACTGTTGTCATATATGGGATAACTGCATTATCAAACAATTGATCATTGGACTGATTTTCTTTATCATTTCACTAATATGTACTTTCCAAGAACAATCGCTTTGGAGTGTAATGCCCAGGTGTTTGTGAGATTCGACTTCTTTAACAGGCTGATCGTCCATTAACAGAGTTGGTTTGATATAATGTTGTGTCTTTCGGGTAAAAGTTATACTTTCGGTCTTACTAGGATTAAAGCTAACTTGCCATTTTCTTGCCCAGTCAGAAATTTTGAATAAATCATTATTTATAATGGCGGCCGCGGTAGCATGGTCATCAATTATAACATAAAGTGATGTATCGTCGGCGAAAAGACGGATATTGCTATTAATTCCATCTACTATATCGTTTATATAAATGATAAAAAGTAACGGTCCTAAAACAGAGCCCTGGGGTACGCCGGCTTCAACAGTTTTCAAATCCGAATTATAGCCATTTATTACATCTTTTGATTATTTTAACAAATGTTTTACAGTATGGTGTTTATAATAAATAAGTTGGACATCTGATTCTCGTAGTTACGAAAAGGCTTTGCAAACAAGTAGAAATTTGAATTCGTTTTCTACATATATCCCATTGCGGCAACAGTGTGAACACAATCTCATTTCTATTCCACTTCTTTGTTCAAGTTTAATCATTAGGTTGTGGCAATCTTGTGATAGAGCTTGTAGATTAGGAATATCATTCGGAAATGTCAAATCAGCTTACCATTGTTGAATGATTCATCGCTTTATTTCTGATTAGATCGAGTGAGATCGAACTATTGCATGATCCATACATGTATATCCGAAATTTCAAATCCATATTTCAAAACATTTCATTAACATGTGGCGCCCACGATACACGGTTTTTCACTGTCCAGTCCATATGACCTGAGGAAGGTAATATGTTCTACAAAGATCGTAAGATTATCGTTATATATTTACTTTTTATCGTCATTTATAAAGTATTGTTGTTCATAAGCGTTTATATCTACACGATTAATCAGGGGAGATCTTCTTTAATGTATTGTGTGCGTTTTTGCAGAGGATTTTGCGATGTTGTGATTTATTTGTTCATGGTGGCTTGTAGGAGATTTTATGACTGCTTCTATCGAATTTGGGGACCAATGGTTTATATATTAATTTATATCGCAGTTTCTCACGTTGAGATATTCTTTTCATCGTTGCATGTTTAGTTCTGCGAAATGAACGAATACGTGTAATTAAAAATAAATAAATAAATAATATGCTAAATCATAAAACCAGATGGTCGTTTAGTCTAAAAACATATAGCTTGTCACAGACTCAAAATAATTCCCCAATTTCCTAATTATTATATTCATATTGAACGTATTACATAACAATATATATGAGTATCCATGCCATGCTATATACAACATATGTTCAGGGAAAGTAAGGTTCTCTCACACGCTTGTATTGTAAATATAGTACGGAACAGACTCTCGTTTAATATCCTGATATTGCAAGTAACTGTTGGTTAAATTTTGTTTACAAAAATTTGCGTTCTACATATGCACATTCCCCGTGTTGATAGGCTATCGGTTTTAATGAAAATTTAAATCTTGATGGGTTTGTTTTTAATTAAAAGTTGTGTTTACTCTGTTTTAATGACATCCAAATAAGTATAGGCTGCACATACCAGCGGCAAGTATGTCATGTACAACAAGCGTAAATATCCGCGAAACGTGTCCTGCCACCAACTACTTAGTATCAACTTTGACCATGTGTCAGTCAGTCTAAGCCTGACATTGACAAGGAAGCAAATAAAGCCGACCAAATAGCACGTGCTTTTGTTTACTAACAGCTTTTAATGGACTAGTCATTGTATGAAAAGGGGCTTAAATTAGCAGTGTATTGTTATATCTCTATATTGTTTATATTTAATTTTATTTCAAACTTTGCCAAAAAACATGGTGAAGAAAAAACGTTTTGCACTATATTATATAACACGCATTAGCAGATATATATTTAAAACCAACCAATCGCTGAAAGCGGTCGTTAAACCTCCGCGCTAGCTACAACAGATGCTCCCTTCTTGTCGCACAGTCATGTGATACCAAAGAGGAAGTCGCCGATGTTTGATCTACCTCGAAGTACGGGAGGGTAGGAAAGGGAGATGGCGACGACTGCTTCCTTAGCTTGTATTCTGCTGGCCGTGTGCTGGGCTTGTGTGAGTGCCACTTGTCCCTGCAGTCGACTCGAACTGTGCAGACCCATCCTCGATACTACACGGGACGAGGTACGTATATGTAGCAGTACGTTGTCGTGGGGGTGTGTAGTGTGACCCGTAGACACTGCCATGTGTGGGTGACGACAACGAAACGAATACAAGAGTATTCAACCTTTATTCCAAAAGGTAGTGGGTCAATTATAAGATGTAAAATTAAACCCTGAAACAATATAAAAGCATAATATCCCAGATAACACACCCCCTAGTGGGCCACTAGTGGCAGGTAGTTATAGTGGCTTGCCACTGGTGGGTAGCAAGTGGCTAAACCGGTGTGGTAGCTAGTGGGCAACATACAATATACAATATTCATTACTATTACATTTATCATCACGATAAATATGTACATAATCTAATTTTATGTTATACATTACATTTATAATTATAGTCTGCCAATGTTATACATGTTACATAATCATACAATATACAAAATACAATCATATATAATACATATACCAGGTGTATGGGCCTAAGTTTCAACGTGATGTAGATCACTACATCCTGTGCCCTCTACTTCATACAGTCATCATGGCATCTGAAGAAATGTGAATTCCTCGGAAGCACAATCAAAGTTCCAACGCAGAGTAAGAAGATAATCTTCTTGCATGTGAGGGACACTGTCCAGTCACACAGACACTCTTATATAGATCAGAGAGAAGGTACGAGAGAACAATAGAGAAGACAGATTGATAGCTTGTTTCTATTGTCTGTGTATGATTGGCTTGTGCTGTGAGTGCAGAGTTAATTAGTAAGAAACAATTAACAGGTTAGCTTGCTATACTAAAACATAAGAGTTAAAATGTAGATTGTTGAATGAATTAATATACTATTTTATACTAAACTGAACTAATTAATATATTATGCTATACTAATGTCTTATCCCAGCTAAACTAAACTAAAGAAAATAACTAACTATATACATTTAAAATATAGACTGCCACATATATTTATTAATAAACTATCAATGTTATGGCAAGTATACAGTATTTACGACCTAAACCATATGATTCGACAACAGGGCCAATACGGGCAAACTGGGCTAATACGAGACAAACTGGGTCAATATGAGTCTGAGCATGCACAGTCGCACATTTGGTGAAAGCTCGAAGCTGTCGCTTCAGAATTTTGACCCATGATATCTGTTCACCAATCTTGATTTTAATTATTATTTCAATATCAATGAGATGTTTAGTGTTGTGCAAATAGGATGAAAAGAGGTCAATTAATTAATAAAATTGTCATTAATTAAGTATTCCCGCATTGGCCGAGTTACAGGTCCTTGAGGGCCAAAACAACGGTCCTCGGACCTATAACTGGGCAAAAACGGAAATACTTAATTAATAACATTATAGTACGTAGGACTATATTTCGCCTAGCTACTTCCACCTTTACATTGTCACTATACTGAATGAACTAGCAAGAGTCAGTACTTATATATATCTGGATGATGTCTGAAGCATACTCTGCCATTCTCTTCCCACAGAGGTAACTCCTACATATTTCCAATCCTAACCTCTATTCTCCAGCACAATTCCCTAGCGGGGGATTCGAACCTCATACTGTATGGATCCTGCTTTTTAACCAATGAAAGCTCATCTTTCAGCGGACATGCCGACCAAGTGACTTCAAAGATCTAGGCATTTGACTCTTAAGGAGGGTTCTATCAAAATTGTTTTGTGGAAACGAAGTTCGAGGGGATATACCTGTTACCACATATATGTTATTAATACATGATTGAAAGATCGAAATTGAAATAAACTAATAAAGGTAATATTTTGATGACTTTATATTTCATTTCTTGATAACCACAAGCGCACATTTGTTGAATAATAAACTCAATGAGAACTGAAGCCATCCATCGGCGCTGCGAGTGGGGAAAATTTGCTAAAGCATAACAGCAAATTGTTTATTATTATTTATGACATGTTACATGTTACTGTATGAATACTCTATCAGTGTATGTCTTTAGTGATTAAAAAGTTGTAAAATTAAGTATAATATAGCATGTTTTCCTTTCACGCAATGCAAAAAATCCAATATGGCAACAGAACCATACCTTAAGGGTCTTGCTCATTAGCATATGTCATTCGAATATGTCTGATGTAAATATCACAAATGAACTATTTTGGGTATTGTCTCTGATTTGGTCTTCTTTATTTATAAGCATGTTTATGATCAATAGCTTTCACAAAATTGAATAGCATATTTAAGGAAAACACATTAAACGCGAAAACATTATCCTATGTTAATTTTATCATTATGACGTGTCATTGGCAAATGTCACTTTTCGCTGATTGCACAACTAGATTCAATTGCAACCAGAACACTCCATTTCTGCCCTTGATTTCAAGTGATAAAGAACAAAATTTAGGATCGGAAGTCTGAAGAGAGTAACCTCTGTGGGAAGAAAATGATTTTTCTGCATGCTAAACCACGGATTGGCAATGGGACAGGAAAAGTACACCAGCGTTGGAGAAGGCCCAAAAAGTAATACCTTTGAAACTGGATCAGCCGTTTGCCTGCAAAACAGTGCCGGCACTCGAAAGGTTATGTTGTCACTATACTGTAATGAACTAGCATTAAAGTTATAATTTTCAGCAACAGTCAATAAAATAACATGATTGACATAATGTGACTCCAACAACATACTCAAACTCTCTTTAAACCACAATGTAAGTCTCCTCGATATGTATTTTCCAGGTGTTTATGTTTTCTCTGCACAACAATGAGAACACCTGGTCTCGGTTCAACTACAGCAAAGTGACAACTATCGTGATGGTCGGTTACGTCAGTCAGGAGTTGATGTGTTACGCACATGCACGTAACACTAGGGTCGTCATAATAGGTACGTCTATTGCCATCAATCTTTGACACTAAAATTCAATTGTCACCAGCTCAAGCAGTAATGAGTCTATCAATAATCTCAGAATATTCTCTTTGTTGGTAAAGTGATTGTGAAAGTTTGATACTACATAAATTATTACCTGAGTAATTGTGCCATATGACTTTTATGAAACCAATGTGAATTGTTTTATTGCCCGTGTGAGAGCGAGGGTTATACAAACATTTGTAAGTGTTTCATGAAAGTCATATGGCACAATTTTGCGTGTACCGGTAATAAATTCTATTACCCATTCTCATCCATTTGAATCACTTAGAAATTACCAGAAAACGGCCCATTTCTCGCTGAAATTCACGCTGAAACATTGGTTGCTAGGCAAAAGTGATATGTGCACATGTATTTGTATTGAAAATATTAACTTACCGGTATTTAGTTTCAACCATTCTGGTTATAAAAACATTCATGCATCACTTGTCCCTGTATTGCTATTGCAGTAATTTTCACATGTATGTATGCTGCCAAACACTCAACACTTCAAAGTTTTTATTGTGGAACGAGTGGCTTCATGCACATATTGCAGTTCTTGTGGTAATACACAATGAATACAGCTCATCTTGACTTTGTTAGGAAGAATGGATAAAATGTGATAGACTCAATGAGATATGCATCTATTGAGTCAATGGTGTAGTTACATCGTGCTCTTGCAATTTGAAATAACGGTTTATTTTATTTTAAGAGAAATTCTTTTGATAATAATATTGTCAAATTGTCAATACATGGCACCTCTATAACTATTAGATGGCGTTGAAATATTTAGTATTACACAATTTGAAGCGGCAAAACGACCGACACAATCACTTTAAGAAAATCCTGTAGGTCAGTCACTCAGGAATGGTTTGTCAGTAATTGATTCAACAGGCATGGTGTAACTGGTAAGGATTTACTCAAAAGATCAACTTTTCAAGTAATCCTGTTCTTATAGAGTGCATTTAAAGATATTCCATTGAAATGAAATACATGCAGGATATTCGAAAATACTTGGCGAATACCATGTATATATCTCATCGAGTGAAGTAATAATGTATAATTTCAATAGTGGAGTAGCCACTGGTGTGAATATATTATTTTGCTGCATGAGGCTTTATTTATAATATTTAACAAATCATGAACCGATAAATGCTGTGTAAGGGTCAGGAGGAACCATGTCAAGGTTTCTCATTTCGTCAAATACATATTCCTCACTGTCAAAAGTTACAACACTTTCAGAGAAAGCTAGCTAGTCTGGAATAGATAGGAATGCAAAATATTGCGAAACTGTTTACTTTAATGTTTCTGATTTTTTTAATTTTGATATTGAATAAAATAGAACAGCGCCGGATATATAGGGGGGGGTGGGGGATTGAAGCTTTAGTGACAAGAGAGACGAAACAATACTAGTACTACCGGTATACTTTGAACCATTTTGGAATATTGGAAATGTGCACCCCCTCTTTCTATCCGCCCCTCATGACGGGCAATGAGGCAATTTACTTACCGGTATGTCCATACCTTCTGTTATTTAAATAGCGAACTATCCTAAAAGCGATCTCACCGATGCCACAAAACGTCAAGCTTGGATACAGAAGCAACTGGAGATAGTGGAGAGCAACTTCCTGGACGGTATAAACATCGACTATGAAGACCCAATCGACAAAGGTGAGGTGGACATCAGAAACGGGTATACAGACCTCGTCAGAGAAACATTCCAGACCTTTAAAAAGAAACTTCCATATTCTCAGGTACGTTCATTCTATCTCCACAGAGCTTTTTTACTTCTCTCAAAACCTATTAAAACATGGTTGTATTTAGGGTTAAATAAAAAAAATTAATGTTTCTCGGTCATTGGCACATCAGTTTAATTTATGGGTGTGACAGCTTTTTATATCAATCAGAATTATTTTGCCTAATTTGTAGTATCAGTTTTGCAAAACCCCAAAATCCATTTGTCCACCAAACAGATGGGTCTGCAGGAACGGATGTGCTTCCATTTTGTATACTTCTACCACCTCTATGTTTATGCACCAAAATTGTACTCCTCCCTCCTCAATGTTTTTTCCAACAAATTAGATAGAAAGTCCTCCCCCCCCCCCCTCATGTTACCAGGTTTATCATTGTCCTGTCAAATCACTTAATTCATTCATCAGATGTTTAAGCTGTATGAGTTCTGTCCTGTATTAAAGAATTTCCTGTGCATTGAACAACTTAACACACAGCGGTTGATCATATTATTATGTACATGTTATGTAATTCCTATAGACTTACATGTTAAAGGCGCTGTAGCACGTTTTTTCGCTCAAATAAGTCGATGAAATGTATTTGAAAAATAATGTCACCAATAGTAAAACACCCTTCTCTCTTCGGAAAGTCAAGTTACAAATGAGTGTGCATGGTTCCCTAAAGCCACTGGAATTGTTTTTGTCATTCGAAATAATAAAATGTGTTCACAATAAAATGGCCACCATGCACTTTTTGCTTTATACGCAATACCGTTATTACCACTACGGATAATTGGTTTGTGTAATAAGATGTTTTACCCTCTAAAGTAAATATAAATGACATAAACTATCATTATAAATGGGAAATTTGAAAAAATAAAATTTGAAAAAAACGTGCTACAGCGCCTTTAATTAGTTGTTGGCAGAATAATAATATGGCCACCCGCTGTACTTCAGTCAACCTGAAGCACAATGTCTCAACACTGCATTTCACTATGAAAGCCATAATGTATCAGAGGTTATGTTGGCAGATAGGACTTGAGTAACCTTTGTTTGTTGGACCTACTTTACAGACACAGATACAAGGAGACTTTCAGGCTATCGAGCCGTCATACAGGTCTTCTGAAATTTGTGGTTCCATATTTTGTCTAATTCAACGAGGTGTTAAGCTTGCTTCATAAAGACCTTTATAGAAGTTCCAATTTCCAAAACGACTCCTGTTGATGCTTGTTGCAGGTAACTGTAGATGTTGCTTGGAGTCCGGCATGCATTGATGACCGCTGCTATGACTACAAGAGTCTTGCACAGTGGACAGACTTCCTGTTTGTGATGTCATACGATGAACAGAGTCAGATCTTTGGGGAATGTGTTGCTGGCGCCAACTCGGGATATGGGAAAACTCTCGCTGGTGAGTCAACTTGGTGGACAGCGATTATAAGTGAGCTCATGATTGTATAGAAACTAGTGTACTGACGATTATAAGTGAGCTCATGATTGTATAGAAACTAGTGTACTGACGTTTATCCAGAACTTGTCACTGATGTCAACTCAAGATATGGGAGTATTTGTTTTATTTGACTGGATTTATGCCTGGAACCTTTTGCTTTTAGCATTCTCTACCAACAGATGTTACTCAAGTAATTGCTTCCACATAACCTCTGTCACAAGTAGGCCATATTTCTTGTTTCTCCCAAAATCAATTGGTGAAGAATATTTGCAATCAAACTTCACTTTTGGACAAGCTACTTCCAAGATTAATACATGTATACAATGAAGTATTAAAGTCATATAGAAATGAGTGGCTTTGTGACCAAATTTCGTCTCTAAAGATTGAATATGTTGACCATAATTTGGTCTTAATCTGAAGCAAAGAAAGTTCGTTCACAGTATTCCAGGTATGTATGTGTTACAGGTGTAAAGGGCTTCCTGATGATTGAAGGTATCTCCCCACGTCAACTTGTCCTGGGCCTACCTTGGTATGGATACCTATATGAATGTCTCACCTTTGATGAGGAGGTAATTATTCTGACATATATCCTTTACATATGCTTTATTTAACTTATAAACCAACTAGATATAACGTGGATTTAAAACAGCCAACTGAAGAAGGAAATGACATAAAAACAAGAAGGGTGGTTTTTTATTCCCTCTAAATTAAAGTGCAATCAATCATGAACTTTCTCATTGTGATTCTCTCCTGTACATCAGAGCACTGTTCCAAAATATTAGGGGCTAAGGGCATTGTTTCAAGATATCAGAGCATTGTTCCAAAACATAGGGCATTGATCTAGACATTATTGTAATGTTCAAATATGTCAGAGCATATTTTCAAGATGTCGGAGCATTGTTCCAAGACATCAGAGCTTTGTTCCAAGATGTCAAAACCTTTGGTACAAGATGTCAGAGGTTTATTCTAAAACATCAGGCCATTGTACAAAGACATCGGGGCATTGTTCCAAGACATCAGAGCTTTGTTCCAAGATGTCAAGACCATTGGTACAAGATGTCAGAGCTTTGTTTTAAAACATCAGGCCATTGTACCAAGACATCAGGGCATTGTTCCAAGACATCAGAGCTTTGTTCCAAGATGTCAAGACCATTGGTACAAGATGTCAGAGCTTTGTTTTAAAACATCAGGCCATTGTACCAAGACATCAGGGCATTGTACCAAGACATCAGGGCATTGTTTCAAAACATAAGCGCATTGTTCCAAGACATTGTACTATTGTTCCAAGACATCAGAGTATTGTTAAAAAACATAGGGCATTGTTCCAAAATATTGTACCTTTGTTCCAAGACGTTGGAGTACTGTTCCAAAACATGATGTCATCAGAGCATTGTTCCAAAATGTGTTAGAGCATTTTTCAAGAAATCAGGGCATTGTTATCAAACACCATCATCTCTGGTCATTATCTAATTATCACTTCTATATCCCTCCCCAGAGCAACACCTGCCACATCAAGCATGTCCCGTTCAGAGGAGTAAACTGCAGTGATGCCGCCGGCTCCCAACACGACTACAGCGCCATCATGAAGCAACTCAAACTGCCCAACAACCACAGGATCTTTGACCAAAATACCAAGAGTCCCTTTATAAACTATAAGGTATTGCGGTTAAACTTTCCTTTATAAACTATAAGGTATGGCGGTTAAACTTTCCTTTATAAACTGTAAGGTATTGTGGTTAAACTTTCCTTTATAAACTGTAAGGTATGGCTGTTAAACTTTCCTTTATAAACTATAAGGTACGGCGGTAAAACTCTCCTTAATAAACTATAAGGTATGGCTGTTAAACTTTCCTTTATAAACTATAATGTATGATGGTAAAACTTTCCTTTATAAATTATAAGGTATGGAGGTAAAACTTTCCTTTATAAACTATAAGGTACGGCGGTAAAACTTTCCTTTATAAACTATAAGGTATGGCGGTAAAACTTTCCTTTATAAACTATAAGTTATGGCTGTTAAACTTTCCTTTATAAACTATAATGTATGATGGTAAAACTTTCCTTTATAAACTATAAGGTATGGCTGTTAAACTTTCCTTTATAAACTATAAGGTATGGCTGTTAAACTTTCCTTTATAAACTATAAGGTATGACTGTAAAACTTTCCTTTATAAACTATAAGGTATGGCTGTTAAACTTTCCTTTATAAACTATAAGGTATGACTGTAAAACTTTCCTTTATAAACTATAAGGTATGGCTGTTAAACTTTCCTTTATAAACTGTAAGGTACGGCGGTAACACTTTCCTTTATAAACTATAAGGTATGGCTGTTAAACTTTCCTTTATAAACTATAAGGTATGGCTGTTAAACTTTCCTTTATAAACTATAAGGTATGACTGTAAAACTTTCCTTTATAAACTATAAGGTATGGCTGTTAAACTTTCCTTTATAAACTGTAAGGTACGGCGGTAACACTTTCCTTTATAAACTATAAGGTATGGCTGTTAAACTTTCCTTTATAAACTATAAAGTGGCAATAAAACTTTCCTTAATAAACTATAAGGTACGGCGGTAAAACTTTCGGATCCTTTTTGAACTATAAGGTATGGCTGTTAAACTTTTCTTTATAAACTATAAGGTGGCGGTTACACTTTCCTTTACTTGAAGATAATAGAACCTCTCAGTTTTGCTCGATGTTAATTCGTTTATTCATATAGACAGTACTTTCAAGTAAACAACACACTAACTATTATTTCGAAGCGTCACCTACTTAGCCAGATATCGCGTTCAAAGTGAGTAAATTTGGCCTGCTCATTATCTCATTCTTCAAACAGTTTTCCGCGGCCCCTCAGTGTAGCATAACCTTCGTAAGCGATGTGACGTCATACACAGGAGTTGCTACAATGAAATCCTTAGGCGATTTGTCGATTTTCGTCGATGATTCGTTTAAAACACAATAACAACTTTTGACATTGTAAGTTTCCGATAGAATGGGTATTTGTGCGTCTGTATGAAGTAAGTTCGTAGTTTTTGAAGGATTTTTCGATATTCAGTTGCTGGTTTTAGTTTGGTTCTTTTACCGATCGAGTGGAGCGTTGGGTTATTTTATAGGCTACAATATGCTTTGAAATGAATAATTTCAATTGTAAACGTCACTATTATTTATTTTTTTGTGCTTGATTTTAAGTTTCAGGAGGCCTGTATTTTTTTAGGTCTACTGAGTCAATATTTCTCATGGTGACTTTTTATTCATAATAGAATAATTGCATTATAACTTAGAAATTTTCAACATTGTTACTGGTTAACAGTTTTTAGAGGGAAAAAAATTGAGCTATCGTTAAATTTATAATCTTGTACATTTACAATTACTTACATTGAGACAGTTATTTTATTCAGTGTAATACAACTGTAGAGAAATGTGGCGGGTGAAAATGTCAAAAGATTTTAAAGCCTACAATGATGTATCTATGATAAGGAATCATGATTAATTTCAAATCGAAATGAAAAGGGCGTTTTCTTTTTCGGTACACATTTTCTTTCAGATTCTGTTCCATCAATATCATGTTATTTGGGTAAAATCGATGAAATGTTAATGTAGAATGCTGAAAATCTATTAGAAATACTTGCCATTTAGATAGTGAGGAAATATAACGCTGAAAATCTAGCTTTTAATTTCTATATTAATTCTATATCTTTCAGAAGTTAGTCATGTAATCAACACTCACTAATTGCACTTAATGCATTCACACCTTTGCTTTGATGTCAGATATCGGTCACTGGAACAGTTCAATTATATAAGAGGTGGCGCGTCAAGATATTGCCAACGTCCTGGTGATACTGAAATGGTCGTTAGTTAAAATAAAGATACACATATAGGCGACATTCAGTCTGGACATAGTGAGCCAATCAAAATTAGGAATGTTATATTCAGCCAACGAAATTTCAAGATGTATTATGTTCTGTTGTTTCATCGGTGATAGCAGCCGGTCATTCACTATTATGTATGATGCACACCGATGTACATGGATTAGCAATCATATGGTGACAACAGATTAGTTATTTAAATCAATAAGGACATTGTAATGTGTTGTTTACATGCGAACTAGTTAGAAAATCAGCACAATGTAGTGCAACAATAAATATGTATTTCTTTTAATTTGTAAAATGATATAGATATATACGTCGCATAAGTCTCGTTTTTCGTTGAGTAGGATTAGCATGAATTCTGGTTTGTTTGCCGGTCCAATTTTGTATAATTGTGGAAACACATTGTTTAATGAATTGTTTTATTGAATCAAAATACTTTGAGATAGTATCCTACATATGTGCTGTTATTTCATTTCAACTGTCAAATAATGGAATAGATAAACGTGAGACCTAGTAACGAGATATGTATCCCGATCATTTGGTACATTCGCTTGTTCTTCAATCAAATCTTTGTTATCGCTTGACTTACGTTGTTCAAAGCGAGATCTCATTGCTAGAATAAGATTCTGACATAACGGAAATGGTCAGTGATGGACATTCACGCAGTAACTCTTTAGAAGTGACACTTCAAAATGACACAAAGAAAAGACAATGACAGTAGATTTACGCTGAAATATCCACTCGGCATTATCGGAGACTAAACAATCTAAACACATGTGTACAGCAACAAAGTTAATTAACGACTGAACAGAATATGCCAACATTGTTTCTAATAGCTTTGATCACGTTTAGGCTGTTTTGACAAGTGAAATCAGTGAAAAATACGTGATGGCTATACTATACGAGTGTATAATGTATACTTGTTGAGCAGGACTCCTGAGTAACACGTCACACCTCTGCTAGCGGCTGATTGGCTAATGAAACGTTTGGCGGCTGTAAAAATGAAGTATTTTTTAAAAACTTTTTTTTCTAATATTTTGGGATGGATTTGTAATCCAATACTTTTGTGTCGTTATTCTTTAATGTTGTGAGAATCATTTCCGCGAAGCCTACCCCCTGAGGTTAGAATATCTTTAAGCAAATATTTAAAGGAGCCTTCATGTCCAGAGGTAGAAAATAAACAACTGCTTAGGAATTTTTAGCTCATCAGGTCTGAAAGCAGAAAGGCTAGAGGGGTGTTTATGGCATGGGGTGTTGGATGTCGTCTGCTGTCTGTAAACTTTTCACATTTTTTTACTTCTCCAGATTCACTACAACCCCAAAGTTTTGAATATTAAGTGTGCAGAAAGCAACGAATGCCATTTTGAAATAATAACTTTATATTATTTTTAATGCTGTCGTCATTGCACAGAATAATTAGATAATTCAACTAAACTTATTTTGCATTCTATCATTTTGATAAAAAAAAATTATTGAACTGTCCAATTACTGAAATTAATGTTGTTGTTTTTTTAGCTTTTAACAACTTGTTACAATAATTTAATTACTTATTGCGACCAAGCTCCTTACAAGGTAATAATAAAACCACATTTTACAAGGCTTCACTTTACACAAACAAACACTCCTGTAGAGGTTTATGAGCTTCTTTCTTGTTCAAGTTCCTCATGATCTAAAACAAGGGAGGCATTGGTTAACATGTCAAACACAGATGTAGAGCTTGGATATCCATTCATGGCAGGGGCGGGATAGCGCAGTGGTTAGCACGTTCGGCTTCGGATCAAGAGGTCCGGGGTTCGAATCACGCCAGGGGCACGGCAACTTTGTCTGCAGTAGAGAACTGTTCTATACGCAGTAAGGTTTGGGTGCAATGCTACACTGAATGTCAGCGTAGTACCACCCATGGTTCGCTAGTTCAAGCTGATGCTCGCAGGTTTCACCGCAGTGCATAGCCACATGGCGTTGCGGGCTTTCTCCCTGCCGTAATACTAGCAGCCGCGATATAAGTGAAATACTCTTGAAAGCGGCGTTAAACCCCAACTCACTCACTCACTCCATTCATGGCAAGCTAGTGTTTCCAAACTATTGCCTAGACTGCCTACAGTACGATTTATATGTGTATGATTCTATTGAGTTTTAAAGAAAATGTCTATTTATCTGTACTCCCATTTTTTTCATTAATTATGTTTTTATAACTATATTGCGTAAAATATGCAGATACGCAGCTTATTTGGATTGCTGCCATAAGACATACAGATACAGTGATCAACAATTTTCCAGAATATTACCAACAAATCACCCTCGGCCCTTACAACATTGATAATTATGATGCTGACGTCTTGTATTTTCGTTCCAGAACTCGTCAACCAACAAGATGTATCAATACTGGTATGACGACCCTGTCAGCCTCACTCTCAAATGCAAGATGGCGGTTACTTTGGGATTACGTGGTGTCGGTGTATGGAATGCCGACAGTTTAGATTATACAAATAGCACCCAGATTGGGAGCATGTGGAGAGCATTTCCTGATTATCACAGATAAGACTTGGACAGTGAATTGTGATGTGTGAAATGTTTACTTCATCAGATTTAGGGGTCCGATCGACTTATGACATGGTATGAAGTCCAGCGGCTTGTCCTATTTTGCCCTTTCGCTTTTTAGCTCATCCGAACCATAATGCAACTACATCTTTAAACTTTTCATATCATTTTACTTTGCCTATGCAATTTGTGGGAACATATCTTGCACCTAGAAGATAAATTTGATCAAATATTGGTGTGGCAGCAGGCATTATCTACGAAACCAGGAAGCTCAAATTTTCAGAGGAAGTTTCCATGACTTTATTTCTTCAGATTTTTCATTTTTTTAGATCTTAAAACCTTTTAGCTAATAAACCGTGCAAATCCTGAGCCTATGACTCTACATTCCAACTCCTTCTCAAGATCAACTCCTTGACTGATGGGGATAATAAATGGTGGGTTTGATGACTATGTGACCTCCAGTTAACGCTAAAAAGGCCATGCCATAAAAATATATTTCTGTTGTCTTAACTTGAACATAAATGCCTTTGAAAACTGAAATGCATTATTCCGACATAGCCAATATAGAATATAAACAGTAGATTTGGTGACTCTGTGACCCCCAATTAAGGCCACATGGCCCCAACAATTGGGAACATAAACAGTAGATTTGATGCCTCCATACTTGATTGTCCGAAAATCCTCTCCAGCCAAAAACTATGGTGGAAATCCATCACCAATGTGGATAATGAATTCATAGAATTGATAGATTCATAGAATTAATTCTGGACAATTTTATCTAAGCTTTTAATGTATCATATAAAACTTATTGAGCTGCAGAGCCAATAGCTCTATTTTTATGTATTCTTGATTACTCTCTGATTATTATGAACAGATTGATTGAAATAGAATGACAGTTGGGCAGAAGTTGTAAACTGGGACTGACTGTCCATACCTATCAACACATTTTACCCAAATCTCACGCACTACAAAATGTCTGTAAATTTGTTTACAAGTTTTGATTTGTCGCTGTTACTGTAAGATGTTGAGTTTCAATCTGTTTTGTATCAACTCTTACCAGTCTCCAATACTGGCCGATTTAGGCCTTGCAGTATTTACCTTATGATCTCTGTGCTTGGAAATCTGGGCCCACTATGCATTTCAGGTGCAGCGACCCACTCTCTAGGCACAACAAAGCATGGGAAATAATGCAAGGCTTAAAACAGCCAGTAATGGAGACTGGCAAGTGTTATGCTTTATGTTTGGAAGCTGCTGTGTATTGGCTATGGTGAATGCAGTATGTCATATATCATCAGGGGAAGAGGCTGGGCCCTCGACTGTTGATTTTGGTGACCATGACATTATTTTTCAATTTTGAAGTGATGTCAGTGATATCAGTACCTATGTCAGTGCTGTTTGATCACATTCTACAGGCAGCAATATATATATTTGTCCATTTTAAGTAAAACATTTATTTATTTGATATCATCTGATAAATGACTTGATGATATGATGACAAAATAATATTTTTTCTATCAAAGTGGGTTTACTTGAATATTTGTATTTATGAATAAAAACATGTTGCTGTGATACTCTGAGAACTCCTTGCAGTGTTAATCTTCAGAACATCATGTTCGAGGAATAAAATATCTAAAATAGTGTAACTGCCGGGAATGAACCAATTCGATAGATGTTTATCACCAGAAGGTCTGATGACATCCTCATAACAGTTTAGTGCAGACAAAACCCAGCTATTAGCTGGTAATCACATCATAGTTTTTAAACGATTGCCATGCATTGAATGCATTTGGAATCATTTAACACATTCTGAATCAATGTTCAATATTCCTGATGAACCATGGGTGGTACTGCACTCAAATTCAGTGTTGCACCCAAACCTTACTGCTTTCTTTCTCTACAGTTCTCTTCTGCAGACAAAGTTGGAGTGTCCCTGGAGGGATTCGAACAACAAACCTCTTAATACAAAGCCGACTTGCTAACCACTGCGCTATCCCACCCTTGCAAATCAATAGATTCAGGGTTCAAATCGTATTTGTGATTTGCAACTTACCAGCTTGAGACAAGTTACCAGACTAATCTTAAGGTTCTTTCATGAATGTTTCTGCGAAATAATTTGAGGGAAAAAATCAAATAAAAAAAATTCCATATAAAATTATTGCTACTCTAAATTTCGAAGAACAAACTTTCTTTTTATATGAAAAATAAAACAAGATGAAAAATTATTTCATACATTTATTATTTCACCATGAAATCCACAAATATGAATGAAAAAGTACTTAAATATATACATACAGAAACTCTGATAAAATGCAACCAAATTGTAACATCAGCTGACTGGGCAAAACAAATCAAATGTCAAATATTACATTTTGCATAAACTTTCAAATAATTACCAGGCAAGTTTTAACATTCCCAGTTTAACAAATTTAGTATGACTTCCGTGGATATTAACTATAATTGCAAGTTTATGTTAAAGAAATTATTTTTTTCTTTTATTGATACCAAAGATTGACAAATTCAGTACACATTTTAAATTGAAAGTCTATTTCCAATTGGCTGGCTATGCTTTTTTGGTTATCATCTGTTACAATTATATTTTCTAGATATTAGAGTTTAATACGCACCAATGAAAAGATGATAAACTTGGCTATTATTATGTACATTACCGATACTCAGAATAAGAAACAGTCCACACCCGCTTGTAGTCATAGCTGTGTGATTGGCATATTAAATTAGAATGTATCAAATCATGATCTTTATGAGATTAACATAAATTTCGAAGATACTTGGTCTTCACAAATCAATAATTTTAATTATGACAAATGAAAAACACCATCCACATTGAATCTACAATAATTTAACAAAGAAAATGGGAATGATTTGTAAGGATATCAACACCAAATTAAACGACAAATAGTAACTTTGCAATCAAATCTAATTTTCAAAGGATATTAAAACAGCCATGTAAAACAACAACAACTTCAAACAAAGACTTAAATGAGCAGGACAAAAATCAAAACAAAAACATGTTTAATTGTTTAATGACTTGCTAATAAACCAAAAATAAACGCTACAAAAGATCTATTGGATTGTTTGAATAGAGAGATACCTTGTGTGATAATGGGTCTTCAGATCAGCATACAAACAACTAAAGTAACTCTTATTCATCAAGCTAATTATTTTAATCAATTGCTACTTTTAACAATCTACTCACTTTTTTTTACACATTCGACTCCTATTTCTGAGATGGTTTAAGTTGATAGCACTAAAAAACATTCAAAAAAAATTATTTGATGTTTTTAACAAAAAGAAAACCTGATCAAATACTTGGTCCCCTAATATTTGGAGCAAACAATAACATTCTCAGTTACATGGTTTATCTAAGACATATAAACCAAAACTGTTGCCAATCTCTCCCTATAAAAGGTCACTCAAGTCATTTCCTCCCACATAACATCAGTTCTAATCCGACAATGTTTGGCAACTTCCTAATCACACTCCTAGCAGTGATTCTTCTTGGGGAAGAGAATGGAGTATTGAATCTTTTATTATTATTTTCATTCAATTAGTTACAGACACTGTCTATCGGAAAGCTGGGCTTCAATTCAGTGGAGTTACCTCCCTTTGACCATAACTCGCGTTGCAGGTTTAGATTCAGGAGACATTTTGACATGAGATCTGCTTCTTAACATTATTCATACCTTGTTATATCATTTGTTCATTAAATTCATAATAAATGTAGCTTACCTTTAGAAAAGGGGAGAATTAAATATAGTCAACAAATAAATTTATGTAGTAGATATATTTATGTGAACCGAACCTCACATATGTATATTGCCATTATTTACATGACTAAATGTACACAATACACATTGACACTGGGATAGGAGACAAGAGCTCAAACTAGTATCAATCTCATTCAATTGAGATCACACATTGCACTGGATGTCAATCGAAAATCTGTAACAAGCAAGCACCTGTTTTCAATGGGCAGATTGTTGAACATGATTTTGTGAAACTATATTTCTTAGGTGAAATAACAACACTATTTTTCATCTGAATTGTTTTTTGGTTCACTAGCTCATTGAAAAGCTAAAATGATGCATGTGTCTGAATTATTTTGATATGATAATATTCAACTACATATAGGTCAGATTCATTGGTGTTCTCCCAAAGACAAGTTGAAAACAAACAAACAACCCAAATGCGGGAAAAAACTTTTCTCTTGTCGACTGATGATATCATGAGTACACCAAGCACAAAATGTGGTCTAATTTGAATTAGAATGGAAAATAAATCAGCAAGAATGCTACAGACAAGCGTTATCTATAGCAAGCGAAAGTATAAATTCAAGGTGTTTAGTCTGAAGACAAAGTCAATGTTTTAATTACCTCCACTGTTTGCAAATACTTATCCGATGTAATAAATCAGAGATTGTTTATCTTAAACATCTCTAAAATAAGGAGTGGGATGACATTTCAACATAATTTGACAGTTATCTCAGTACTTAAAACAAATCTTATGACCTAACAGTGGAAATATTAATTGGATGAAGAACTTCTTTTAATAAAATTCCTTTACAATTTCTTCAATATTTGTAACTCTTTAAGTTGAAATATTGGAACTCCATATTGAAACCTTTCGGAATCATGAAGAAAATTTCTTATCTGATTTTTTTCACTTGGTAAAAAATAAGAAAGGTCACACTCCATGGCAAAGTATCTGGGGATGTTTCACTTGCTGGACACTGACAATACAAAACATTGGTGGGTTTTCTCCCAAAGCAAAAGCAGCCCAAGTGATGGTGATGATATTCCGCACTCCTCTTCCACCAAACAGTTAAAGCACAAGATCACCCTTATCTTAACCCTTTACATGCAGTGATTGAAATAATTTTAGAAACGAAAGGTGTAGATTCTTTAAACCCGCCCCCAACAGAATATTCCAGATAAAACATTAATTTTCCTCTTGAAAATACAGAAGTATTCCATTTCTTACAGTAACTTTCCCTTTACCTTGAGCCTGTTGCAAGTCTGGAAATGAGTGTCTTATAAAAATGCACTATAATTTCTTAATGTGTGTTGTTCCAGCATTCAGTGTCTCAGGAATGGTTTGTCACTTGATATTAATCAATCAACACAAGTAGCTGCAGGACCAAGCAATCATAATGAACATAAAGAGTAATCTGCTACAGGCAAGGGACTGAGATGAGTAAAGACAACAACCAAAATTACTCTATCAGCACGTAAAGGGTTAATATTGATTCTCACACTTCAATTATTTAGTGGAACACCCAGCTCCGTATTAAACCATTGGTTCAGTTCAAGTTTACAAAGCGCATAATGTTGATATTCGGAAGCGTTACATGATCACACGCCGCCGAATGTTTCTTGAGAGGCGTAGACAACATAGAGAAATCCATCTTCGTCCTTCTCCCGCTCGTACACCTCAGAGATGGGGGTGGTGTTGCTCACCATGCTGTGGTTGTTGACCAGGAGGTAGAACGCCTGGCTCGGGTGCAGCTGGAGACGTCGTCTGGGGGAGGAAAACATTCATTATATATAGCGGCATGGTGATTTGGTCTTACATTCTGCTGTCAATATTATTCACTTACACGTAACCCATCCCTGATACTTTATGTAAAATATGAAGAAACAGTTCTTAAATCTATTTATTTTTAGATAGGCCTATGTATGTTGACTGCCGAATACTATATGCCCCGTCTCATGCTAAACACGAGGCGGAGGAAATAAAGGTTATCATCACAGAGCCTGCTAGAGCCATGCTCGTATCTCGCTCATACAATGAACAACTACAAGACTGTTTGACCAACCTGATTATTTTCACGAGTTCGCTCATGTTTACATTATCAGGAACCAGGAACTTGGTTTTGTCCAAGATCGGCAAACTCTTCTCGTTCTTATATCGCTCAATAATCACCTGAAATAGATTCAATTTTAGTTCATGACTTTTAATATTACTGAAATGAAGTTAAAAGATGGTTTAGAACTTTCTTTAATATATACATTTTATAGACACAGTGATTATGTTTGCGTTTAAACATTTGTTAAAATTTTATTCCTCAAATACATTAACAGAGGAAAATCCTTTTCAAAATTGTTGCTTGTTTGGAGAATAAGTTGAACTAACATATCACAAAGAACCTAAAAAAGATGTGCACTTTGTGAAATGGGAAGTCATTAAATCAAACAGTTATTTTGTTTACAGTAAATTAACTGTCGTTTTATAATTAATCCCAGTGATAATTTGGACAGAGATGAATTAATCGGAGTCCTTCACAAAATTGCTACAAGTTGAAATCAAAGCCATAGACAAATAATACCATATTAAACAAAAAGTTTGATTAAAGTAGACAGTTGTATCCAGTTTTCCGTAACAATCACTTGTTTTCACTTAAATGAAACATTTTAGAATTATCAACAATACATTTGGTTCTTTTTTCAAGTCTGTAGTTACTAGCATAAGAAAGAAACTAATTCTTGTGATTCATATTTTTACAAAACTATATCATCACTCTAGCTTTAAACATGCTATTAGTGTATATCACATAGCAAGTTAATACAATGTTGCTAAAATACCATGGGGATAATAACATTAATGTGTAACATATATTCATATCCAATAAAGAATATAACAATGTTTGTTTATTGTGAAACAATGTTCAAAACTTAACAATAAGCAAGACATAACAAGATGACACATCTTCAAATAAATTTTACACCGATCTTTATACATGCAAAATATAAAAAAATTAATATACTAATCTAACAATCTAAATCTAATCTAAAAATCTTACTGGAATCTTGTCACAGTGTTGGCTTCTGATTGCTTCGACATCTTTCACCCTTTGAGCTGTAAAACAAAATTCACACATACACTAGGTGAAGTTCAACAATGCTCTGTTATGTCGTAGCAATGAAAAAACCCTGATAGAACCCTCTCTTTATTGAGAAGGGAGCTTATCCAAATGACAAAATAAATAGTGTCAATCCTTTGACTTTATCCTCTGACATCATCAATATTATTCTGATGATCCACTTCACTAAAAGAACATGATGAATTGGTTGTCATTTAAGATGAATTCAATTGAGAAGATCTGCTTAATTAAAACAATAATATTTTACCATATCAAACACGTCATCAAATATAATACACAAGAAATACACAAGAGGAGTTTTGATTTTGAAAATCTCTCTCTATATATACATAACCATAAAAATAAATGTGGGAACAGATTTACTGGTAAAAGTCGGTACGAGTTGGTTTGGTGTACGAATTTGTGGTGGAGCTTAGTTATTTAGGTACAAAGTCACATACAGCCGCTTAAAAAATCCAAATAATCTTAGAAGGGGTCTCTTCTGGGGATGAATTTTGAGTGTATTACTTTTATGTTGATGGTAATGTATGATTTAATACATGGGGTTAGAAGTTTTGAACATTCTGAACTGTTGTGACATTTGTGAGAGTGAGGGAGAGGAGTTTGTTAGACAGTTTGATTCTATAAACAAGTGCAAGTCGTGGTGATGTGAATTGGGAAAAGAGGGGGATTTCCCCAATTTATTTTTCACTCCTTGTCGTATTTATTGAATATTGGAATACATACTATATGATTCATCTAATTTGGACCTTGGCTACACATATCGCACTTACAATATTATCTCTTGAAACGAAAATTCGACGTAATAGTGTTGTCACTGTCACAGCCAGTGGATCACAAGATAGAACTGACACAGTTTCGGTCGTTCACAAAATAACAACAGTTAGGTGGGTTTCTGTAGAGGTTAGTTGATACAAACTTAGATAGGACGTTACTTACAATATGTCCTCCTTTCCTTGAACGTTTTCATAACCTGTGCCATGGTAAAATGATGGGCAAGTTGTAAACAAGATAAATTCGACGACAATCGTCTTTGCGCAAGCGAAACCGGATGTTTATGTCATACAATAAATATCTCGGGACATTCCGGTCTTGCTCGGTATTTTCCGCTATATAATCATGGGTTGTCTCCCTTCCGTTGTTTAATTTGCTGATGACCATTTCCATCTGTTAACAGATTTAAGGTGATAATGATAATTACCACCAAAGGCTTGTGTTTCTTTGTACATAGGCTAACTTCATTGATATGTTAATGTCTTACGTCTAAAAAATAAAGGTCTCATAATGACATATGCAATTACTATCGGTAAAGGAACGAAGGCAAATACTGGTAGAGATAAAAAAAAAATAAAAAATTGAAATAAAAAAAAATCCCTATAAATTTTAGTGTTTTTGGAGCTTCTAATAACACAAATAACTTCGCAATAGAGTTACAAATCCACAAAGGAATTTATCAATATTAATCCACTGCGTATACATCTCGACACTTAATAAATATAGACTATTGGTTTGTGACTAAAATAATAAATCTATTGAACATTTCATGAAATAAAAACCTTTATTGATAACCAAATATACACGTGTATTAACGCGCTCACGACCCAGGCTTGTTCGCCAGAGGGTGACTTACTGGCTTGGAGTTTTGTGTTTCTTTGTTTTACCGCCAAATTGCACGGTATGAGTTACAACCAATCCCAGCAATAGGATGTGATCACGTGACTTTGTTTGCTCCATCGTTCAACATGGAGGTCACGCAGCCTTTTGGAGGGTGATCGTTGCGTAAAAAATCGGAAAACCACGAAACGTTATGCCAAGAAAGGGCAAAAGCCAAGGTAGGAACTGTATGTAGTGTTGTGTCGCTGGTGGGGCTTTTTGCCCGGCCCATGTCGATCGTTTGTTTGACTGACTGCATTGAAGTAAACATGCACGGAAGCGCGGTCCAGTTTTCCTGTACGAGTTAGCCCCCAGCGTGCCCCGGGATGTGTTGTTCAGTCGAGTTCTCGCACGTGCAGGCTGTGATATACAGAATATATCACACGGACGACGTCAGAATGATATAGCATTTATAACACCTCGCCAAAAACGATTGATCACAGCGTATATTACGAATTTGCAGTTGTTATTTTGGTTAAAAACTATACCTTCTTTCCTTGTTTCACAAGTAAGATAATAGCCGTATTACAACTTTAACAACATAACTGTCAAAAGGTCAATGTGGGTAGCACATAAACGACTAAGTACTCCATCTAGCTTCATACTGACTGGTTGTTACAAACAACAACATAGCTTCACTTGTGTCAAGTTATCTCATGTGCAGCTCTTGTATCCGATATATTCTTATTTGGGTCATCCCCTTCACTGAGCCCCAATTTTAATAGGCTAAATTATAAAGAGGATGTAAAAGTCAAACTTGAAATATTAAAACTCAACAATGAATGATGTCAAGCCAGACTAACTTCATGTATTACATTGTAGTTTATATTGACTACACTGTTGTCACCTTCATTTCATTCCATCTTTATTCACACACCAAAGCAGGGGGGTGGGGGATTGTCTCATCAAAATTTCAAGGGATGATGGGGGAGGAGTGGGTGGGGTGATTCCCTTGAACACCCCCTGCCATTTGTATATGTAAATATGAAACTTGAAACATTTTAAGTTGACAATAAATATTGTTGTGTCAGACTAACGTTATGTATTACATTGTAGTACATATTGGTTATATTGTTATATTACCCATATGGGAAGACGGACACAGGGTAGTATTTTTCCTGTAAGTCTCATGGGAGTTACACCTTTTTCTGGCTTTTGATTGGCTGTTACAGAAAAATAAGAATTTCATTGGTTGCCGGAACTACTTCATTCATCTTTCTTACTTTTCCCGACTAGTAACTTTAGAAACTGTTTTCTGCATTTTAACATGTTTTATTTGTTTCCCGCAGTTGAAATTAGCGTTTTCGTACATGTGCCGACGCATCAAATGTCGGAGGAAGCAGTTAAATTGTCCGAAATTTAAAGAAACTAGCGATTACTGCTTGACTGTATAACCACTGAAAGCTTCACGGACGACGGCGATCGTTCGAATGTAATGACGTCATAGGCGCGAGCGGTTATGACGTCAAAGTGTCGATTGTAACGTCACAGGGCTTTTCGGTTTGAGCCGACTTGTTTTTGAGCTTCGCACACCTCTTGATATGGATGTTGCAATAACTTATATGTATAATCATGGATTGATAGTAATTGGCAGGAATACAAAACTTTCAACTAAAGCCACATCTTTCTTTTATTGTGAAAGACATTTTCGCAGGGGACATTTTAATCGTGCGGAGTAAACAAGGATAGGTACGTAAGAAGTGAATCCACGTCACACGCGTATGGATATGGAGATTCATCTCCTTCCCGGGTCCTTTTAGAGAAGCTATTGGCTTTTAATATTCGCGTTTTTACTTTAATTTGTCATATGGGTAATATAAACAATAACCAACTCGTGACGGGGAATGACAGATTATCTTTCCCTCGTTATATCAATTGTGTGTAATTCTCTCGCCAAGGCTCGAGAATTACTCAAATGATATAACTCGGGAAAGATAATCTGTCATTCCCTGTCACTCGTTAGTTATTGTCTAAGTCACCTTCATTTTAATCCGTCTTTGTTTACGCATTGTAATATGAAAGAGGTGGGGTCATCAAATTCACTTAATTACTTGTAAGACATTTCAAGAGGGGGGGGGGGAAGATTTTTTCCCCCAGAACACCCTTCTCCCATTGGATCTGCCACTAGTAATTCACATAACTCTGTTCTGTTGTATGTGTTATAGACAGTAGATAAATAATATTTTTCTAGAATTAACTGTGTAATGTTTTTTAGTTGATGAATTGTGATTTGAGTTATCCAAGTCATTAAAAAGTAGAAAATATAACCAAAATATTATATCACAGTATCAAGATAAGAAGTAAAACTTGTTATTTTATTATATGCTATAGTATCGGGGCCGCTAATGGCTGCGATACTGCGGAAGCAGCGTTAACCAATAACTCACTCACTTTAGTATCAGGAATGTTTTCAATTAATTCTTTATCTGTACCTGATTAGCAAACTTGACCCGTTTGTGATGGCATCATTCTATTGTTGCACTGTCGTTTTAACGATTTCGGGTCAAGATATCCGAGGTATCCTGCAAGGGTTTCAGGCAACTTCGTCTGCTGTGGGGAACTGTTCTAGACGCTGTAAGGTTTGGGTTCAAAGCTACACTGAATTTCAGTGTACTACCACCCATGGTTCGCTAGTTCCAGCCGCTGCTTGCAGGTTTCACTGCAAAACATAGTCAGAACAGTGTTGTTGGCTTTCTCCCTGTAATAATACGTTCAGCTGTGATATAGATGGAATACTCTTGAAAGTGGCATTAAACCCAAACTCACTTCACCTCACTTAAACGATATGTTAATTGATCTCAGTAGCGATGTCACACCATTGTATAGATGTTGTCATCCTGTGATACTTTCACAGTGATAAGACAATATCTTACTCTGATGAATACTCTTCAAAGCGGCGTTAAACCCTAACTCACCTCACCTCACCTCTTACTTTGATGAAATGAGCAATTTTCTCTTTTTGATAAAACTCTATTATATAGTGTAGGCTATGGTTAATGAATATAACCCTGTATAGGCATGTGTTCTGTACAAGTTTAGTGCAGACGAAACCCAGTCAAATAGCTGACCAATCACATCATAGTTTTTAAACAGTCCTTGTTTTGAATGCATTCCGAATAGATGAAAGAATAGCTGTTTGGAGTTATCTGCCCCTAGCTTCTAGCACAGAAAGCTTTTGTTGAAGGTCCCATGATTGGTTAACTGAATTGCATCAAAAGATGGGAATCTACGGGCTGTTATCAGACAGTTTTGCAAGGAAACCTCCAAACAATATGAGTTTTATCCCGATAATTGTATGTACTATTTTGTAACTTTTATTCCTCGAGAAAACTGTCTGTTATAATCAGACTGATATAAGATACAGTTGTTATTTACTTACCCACTTCACTGATTTCCAGCTTATGAATTGTAGAAAGCATAAGTTTAAGTTAAAATTTATACTGACATTTTCAAAACTTTTACAATCTTGATTTTTTTCACACATGACTTAAGCTGCTGCCTATGTTAGAAATATGTCATTTTCAAGCAATTTGTAAAGAATGAGAACTATTGAAATATGAGAATAATGATTTACTATACAGGAAGCCATTTGGATTTGCTTATAACAGTTTTATGTAGAATACAGGAATCCATTTGGGCAGTGATACGGAATATTTACAGTGATACGGAATATTTACTTGCTGACATGTCAAAATTTATTCAGTTGAAAATATTGGCATGGGGAAAAAACATCAAAGTTCATAAACGTATAATTTGTAAAAGTTGTCTTTTATTATTTTGAAATATCCAATTGTTGTTTCTCAAGTAAATATGTAGGCAAACTGAACTTTTCCTCAATGACAGACTTGACAGCCATCTCCAGGGAGATCCAGGAGATACATAGGAAGGAATAGTGGAGAGGAAGGAGCAGCAGTCAACGTGTGAACCAGGAATGTTTTACACCAGATGTGGTCCTTAGTTTTTATGTCTCGCTGGTTTCACTGGCAGCTCTTCAGCATTCAGTGTGTAAATATAGACCTTCCCATCACCCCTACCAGCCAAGTGGAACAGTCTGTTTATTCCTGCTGGTAAACAACATATTTGTAGTGTAAGGTAGATAACTGGAAGGAAGTAACACCAGTGTATTATTTATCAGTTATATTTTTCATAAACGTGTTGTTGATCTGGTTGTAATATCATTGAAAGCTCAGTAAGATGAGATTTGAAATTTAATGTAAAAAATTCTTAAAAAATCAAATCTCCTTATATGTCACATTGTGCTTGAAACTCAAATAATCAAAGTTTGACTGTGATCTAAAAAGTAATGTCATGGTCACCAAAATCTAATCAGCCTAGCCCATCCACTATTTCTCCTGTCTCACGCTAAACATAAGGCATGAGGAATGATACTTGAAATTGTACATGTTTAAAAGTTATTTCAGTTGTGTCCAATTTACAAGTATCTCATCTAGAGAATATAATCTGTTGTGAGCCATTGGCTGAAAATACAAAAACATTTCCTCTTTAATTTTGGCCCTGTTGGTAAAGTGTTCATAATGTGATCGGAATGCCAATGGTTAACTATTTGTTGACTTTAGTTTTTTTAGGTCGTATTCATTAAAAATAAAAACAATGAGAGGTGAATCAATTCATCGCCAATACAAGTTTATAAAACTCTGCTGCCACTTGTCAAGACATTTTTAAACAAAGTTATGATAGATATGTTAACTCTGGATATTCTATAAATATCTATATTTTGATATCACAAAGCTGTTAGATTAGCAAAAATACAGTGTTTCTACTCATTTCATGATGTACATGAAAACAAAATGGTGGACCCTGCTAGAACCCTGCCTTTAAGTCCTAAGACTGTAAGAGGGCACCATGCACTATTCCTCCTTGCTGGAGGATGAGACTGTGAGGTCTAGCAGCAGCTGAGATTGGGACGACATGATTGTGTTTCCAATACTCCATCGACAGATAGTTTACTGGCACATCTTACACCATAAGTGGCCTTATTTGTGCAGATTTGTTTGTGAAGTTATCTTTGGAAGAGCGTGAACAAGGATGCATATATACCGGTATCGACGCCTATGTGCATGCGAAGTGGAAGCTTGTTTGACAAAATATAAAAGGAATCTTTAACAGTTTGTTGTGTGAATATATTGTGGTCTAATATGTTAGTTTGTTACAGGAATATACTTATTACACTTGTGAAATATCAACTTTACCCATACTCTTAAAAAGCGGTATTAAACCCCAAATCACCTAACCTCAAATTTAAGCATGACACTCGATTAAATAAACCTGGAATTTTACAAACAAGTATCCTCAATAATTTTTACAGGGATATATCACAGTCTGTTTCGAGATATATCACTCTGTATCAGGGATATATCAGTCTTGTATGGATATATCATTCACGGTCCATTTCAGGGGTATATCAGTCTTGTAGGGATATATCATTCACGGTCCATTTCAGGGGTATATCAGTCTTGTAGGGCTATATCATTCACGGTCCATTTCAGGGCTATATCACAGTATTGTAGGGATATATCATTCACGGTCCATTTCAGTGGTATATCACAGTCTTGTAGGGCTATATCATTCACGGTCCATTTCAGTGGTATATCACAGTATTGTAGGGATATATCATTCACGGTCCATTTCAGTGGTATATCACAGTACTGTAGGTCTATATCATTCATGGTCCATTTCAGGGGTATATCACAGTCTGTTGCGAGATATATCACAGTCTATGGTAGGAATGCATCACAGTCTATGGTAGGAATAAATCACAGTCTGTTTTTAAGGGATATGGCATTCTTTTGCAGCCATATATCACAGTCTGTTGTAGGGATATATCAGCCTGTTACAGGGCTATATCACACTTTGTTACAGGGATATATTACAGTCTGTGGTGTGATATATATCACAGTCTGTTGTAGGGATATATCAGCCTGTTACAGGGCTATATCAAACTTTGTTACAGGGATATATTACAGTCTGTTGTAGGGATATATCAGCCTGTTACATGGATATATCAGTGTCTCTTACAGGGATATATTACAGTCTGTTGTGTGATATATAACAGTCTGTTGTAAGGATATATCACAGCCTGTAACATGAATATATCAGTGTCTCTTACAGGGATATTATCACAGTCTTTAATTTGTTTCATGGATACGTCAGTCTGTTGCAAGATATATCCATGAAATAGGAATATACTGCAGTCTAATACACTATTGACTATAAATGTTTTGTTGGCATATGTCATGTTGAAAATAGGAATATTTAACACAGAGTGTTTATGGTAAATATACAGACAACTTTCTATATACCATAGAAATCCATCACAGTTTAATATTATTGAAGGTCTGTTCGTGTTGTATCGGAATATATCTAGTCTGATAACGGGATATATCCCCGACAGACCGACCACCCCTCCTCTCCCAATTATTTGGGTCAGCCAATGGCGTTCGTATTGATTCTCGGACGTTGGAGACACAAATTAATCCATATATCTGTGCAAAGGTTCAAGAGACGAGTGTAGTAGATTTCAACCATTTTGTTTCCGCAACATTGCTTCTTTTGGTTATGCTGTAAAATATTTTTGAGATGAATTTACGCCATGACATACAGGAATTGAAATTTTTTAAAGCACTTGTTGACATTTTTTCTTCTCATCTACATTCCTTCAACCACAATGCTAAGTTTGAGTCTTTTCTTTGAAATCAATTCTCATTGCTTTATAGTGTTGGTTTGTAATGATTCCATTCTTCCAAGATGGAATATTATATAAGCTGAATTCTAAGTTTTTAAAAAATCATAAACTGAAAGATTTATCATCCATGTATAGCCTACATGTAGTATGAAACATGTATGTAAGATGACATGATAAAGTACTCCGAGTAAAATTCTTAAATCTTTTCAAAATGATTAATTATGTGTAAGATGAATTTCATGATTAAATATTTATATTCAACCTTTCGTGCTTCAATACTCAAAACGTGTCTTTGTGGAAAACATCTTGTTGACATTTCCTCTTTTTAGTCAAATACATCTTTCATGATGACAGAGCAACATTTGATTGATATTTCATTTCTTTTGGGGTAATATCTATGAAAATAGGTAGTCACTATTGTTGTTTTGTGACAAACGTTTTGTCAAAATTTATTTCTTTTGGGTTTTGGACTGTAATGAAAAATATTGTAATTAATCTATAATTAATATTTTTGAAAAGTCACCTGTAACAATATATGTAGTGACATGTGTCTCATGAGATATCCTAACAGCTGCAGACCCACATCAATACGTTACATATGTATATGCAGTTACCATGTATACAGGTAACAGTGGAGAAGGGACGGGATAACTCAGTTGTAAATGTGTTCAGTGTTGGATCAAGAGGTCTTGGGTTCAAATCTGCCAGGGGCTTGGCAACTTCGTCTGATGTGTAGAATCATTGGGTGGCAATATTTCAGAAAAATTATGTTCATTTCCGTACAATCCATGTTTTCTTGCTTCCATCTTCAACTAGGTTTCACAGCGGTGTTAAAGCATCAGAGTTTGGGGGCTTTCTCAATTGTATCTTGAATGACATTACATGTGTTGCCTGATTACTGAATAAGCCATACCACCTTGCAAAATATTGCCTTCTATGATATTAGTGAAACATATACACTTCCTCTTAAAGTCGCTGTAAACCCCAAACAATGTCATATGCCCCTTTAGTCCAGATTTTGTCTCAAGCTAGTTTCCCTCATTTGTTTAATGTTGCATTTCTGTCATGTTTAATGTTGCATTTCTGTCATGTTTCTGACTCAACTCACCTCACCTTGTCAGTTGTTACATATGTTCAAATACCATTGCTTTTCCCCCAGTGAAGTGGTTGTTGAAGCTAAAACACGTCATGATGGTTGGTGCAGGAAATCCAAAGGTCATCATAAAGTCATTGATCACGGTTTTAGGTTTTAGGTTTTAGGTTGTGTACTAATATTAGAATAGATTTTGCCGTTTTACTCAATAATATTAGGTAGCTAATTAATAGCAAGGATAAGAAATGTTGTCTTGTTTGGTATTAGATTTGATAATATTGAATTTCAGGAGTTAGATGTGGCTCATGTCGTAGGTAATTCTGAGTATCTGCTTATTGAGTCAGTTTTATGCCTTGTACATTCAGTTTGAAGTCTAAACTGAACAAATATTAGAACTGAGGAACATTTCAGCAATTTCATCAATCTGCATTCTCATCACTGTGATTAATTATCATCCAATCTTTGAGAGCATCTATCACTTATATTTATACTTAAAGGGACACTGCATCGAGGATAAAGATTAGGCTCATCTTTATTTCACTATGCTGATTAGAGTGTCTGCTAACGCCTTACGCTTCACTTCACTGTCTACATGCAGTAGTTTTTATTACCAATTACGTCAACTGTCTGAAATACAGTGTCTGTGACTTGTTAGCAGAAATATTAATCAGCATAGGTAGTTACACATGATCTGATTTTTATTCTTGACGCGGCCACAAGCGCCTGTAACAATTTATATGTAGGTCATAGACACGATACATACTTATAGTAACAAGGCAAATCACTGTTTCATCGTGAGAATTTGGGAAATTTTCAAAACTCGATTTCTGTCGAAATAAAAATGAAACAGGTAAGGTTTTTGTACTTGATACATTGCTTACTCACTATTCGTACGAATGCAAGTCACTTTGGCACTTGAACATGTCTTTAATCGGTAAATTTATAGAGTTTTTGTAGCGAGGTGGCCATTGATCGTCTCATCGTCGCGGAAGTTTACAGGGGGCTCCGGGCTTGAAGGGGGGGGTAGCCCAGTGGTTAGCACATTCAGTTTCAGATCAAGAGGTCTGGGGTTCAAATCCCACCAGGGGCTTGTCAACTTGTTCTACAACTGTTCTACATGCAGTAAGGTTTGGGTGCAATGTTACACTGAATTTCAGTGCAGTACCACCCACGGTTTGCCAATTCTAGCCAATGGTTACAGGTTTCACCGCAGTGCTTATAGCCACAATGTTTAGCTTTATCTCTACAAAAGTACTAGCAACCCCTAATCACCTTTTCTCATCCATGTTAGAGAGTTTCTATAAATTGGACTCTCTTAACAGTTTAGCACTATTTGACTCAGCAGGTAGTAAACAGGAATTTACTTTCTAACCAGAGTCATATCCTTGCATTTGAAACAAAGATATCTTAAGATTAAATTGATGAAATTTCATTGAAAAAATCAACATAACATTCTAGCTTATGTGAAACAGTGATGATTCTCATCCTATACCTGATCTTTTCCTTATAACTTTGTCTTCTCAAACTGGTCGTGCTAGCTGAGGCTTTATATTACTTTGAAGGCTGACTTGGTCGCCTTATCAGGAAAGAGTTACCTCCCTTCTGCCATAAATTCCCTTTTCCATCAATATATATTTGTCATTAGGGTTTGAATTATTGGTTTTTTTTTATGTGTTAATTGATTCACTTATTAACATGACTTCAATGATTTGGATTTGTGAAATAACTGTATACCCTAAATGATTATCGCTTGAAATGTTGGTAGTATATATGGATGTTAATTTTGTCAGTAAATTCAACTGATCTGATATCCACAGATCCTTATGGTTTCGGTCTTGTTTTTAATACCTATTCAAATAAATGACATAAACATACATATACAATTTATTTGAAAATATCCCTCTGATTATAGACCCTCTTGTTGATTTTTAGAATAAATAAAAGATAAATTATGAAATATGTTTTTTTCTAAACTTCATCATTTGTAGCAAAATTGGGTTATATGCAAGTTTCACAAAAAAGATGGTATTTTTACATATTCTGTCTAAGTCCAGAGGAACTGTGGCTTGGTTACGCCAAGTTGTCAGGTGAACGTTATATATACGTTAATGTGAGTAGTATATCTAGAAGTTCAACAGGTATTGTGTTGCATCATTTACATCAACAGGGGTCATTGGTAACCTCTGAAGGTCACAAAACAGTTTACATGATGGCATATATATGTACGACTTCTCAACCTCTTGTCAAGTGGTCTGGGTTTTGAATCCTGCCAGGGGCTTAGCATCTTTGCTGTGGATAACTGTTCAACATGCAGTTAGGTTGGACGAAATGCTGCCCTCAATTTCAGTGCAATGCCAGTTCACTACAAATCAATGCTTAAGTTTTCACCACAATTTCCTAGCCTCAATAGTGTTGCAGCTTTCTCCCAGCAATAATATTAGTAGCCTTGATATAAGTGAAATGCTCTTGCAATCACCCCACCTCATTTCAAGGAGAGGAGTGAGCACAAGTAAAAAAGAAAGATATCACACATTAGTGAAACCTCGTTATACCAGTAAAACAGCAAGTAATCACACATTAGAGAAACCTTGATATACCAGTAAAACAGCAAGTAATCACACATTAGAGAAACCTATATACCAAAACAGCAAGTAATCATAATTAGAGAAACTTTGGTATACCAGTAAAACAGCAAGTATAAACCTCGTTATACCAGTAAAACAGCAAGTAATCATACCGTAATTAGAGAAACTTTGGTATACCAGTAAAATAGAAAGTAATCACACATTAGAGAAACTTTGGTTTACCTGTAAAACAGCAAGTAATCATAATTAGAGAAACTTTGGTATACCAGTTAAACAGCAAGTAATCAATCATTAGAAAATCTTTGGTATACCAGTAAAACAGTGAGTAATCAAACATTGGAGGAACCTTGGTATAGCAGTAAAACAGCAAGTAATTACACATTGGAGAAACTTCGGTATACCAGTAAAACAATAAGTACATGTTTTTCAATAAAAATAATTATGATATATGCCAGGCAGCTAAATATTTGAGGTGGATTGTGTGGATATAGATAGCTCTATTTACTTATCTAGCACAGAGAAAGTGGGGTTATCAGGTAAGAAATGAGAATTGTGACCCCCATGTGACCTAAACTACACCCTGCCCTTGTGGGTAAACAAAGATAGATATAGACTTGAGTTGGTCTCCTGGAGAATAATTGACAAATACATAGTCACGACATCATACCATACCAAACGATATCATACCATACCATACCATACCATACCAAACTATATCATACCATACCATACCATACCATACCAAACTATATCATACCCTACCATACCATACCAAACGATATCATACCCTACAATATACTACACTACATGTTACATTAAACTACACTGTACTACATTATTCCACAATACACCTGTCTAGCTGTCTTAGCTAGCCAGTAGTTTTACCCCATGACAGTGTAAGAAGTAAGAGTCTCAAATACAGTCTCGATGTTAATTCTATACAAATTATGAAAATAAATAGTTATTATCACATAGATGAAGGTATTTTAATTTAAGGTTATTTAAAATCAAAGACAAAATTGTTATCTAGCAAACCAGCTAACTGACCCCAGTTATGAAACTTTGCCAGTGCTGCTTGAGTTTTCAACATTTCCAGGTGTTTTAAAATATTGTGAAAACAGTTGAGGTAAGAATGCCTTGGAAGATGGCATTGAAAGGGTTCATCTGAATCTTGTACTATTGAACAGTAAAACAGGAGACATACTGGCCAGTGCTCTGCTACCTCAGTACTATCGATGAATTAAGTTGAGTGATTACTTGTTCAGTTTCAGGCTTCCTTTATGTCAATTATAATTGATATATGGTACATACAATCCAATTTTCTCTTTTATTCGATAATGACGTCTTTACTTTTTGTCCTCGGCCTCACCTATTTCAGTGATACAGCTAACTGTCGTACTATAGGTCATTATGAAACAATAATTACGGGCCACAAACGTTAATAATATCATATCTGTTCTTTATTTCCATCATTATCCATCATTTTGATTAAGCTCTTTGCCATTGTTTTATGTGCTATTTCCAATTTTCATATTTTTCTTTCAAAAAGATCAATAAAAGATGTCTGTGTTAATTACCCTCACAAGTATATAATGTCTGTAATGTTAGAAATAGCATGGAGCTGTATTCAGATGAGTTATTGCAGCTTGTTTACCAATACACTTCTTTGTAAAATAAATATGTTTAAACCAAGTGTAGATGTTCTGAGCGAGACCGCTGACTGTATATATAAGAGACTAGGTCGGCCAGAAACAAGTCTAGATGTTCTGAGCGAGACTGCTGACTGTATATATAAGAGATTAGGTCGGCCAGAAGCAAGTCTAGATGTTCTGAGCGAGACCGCTGATTGTATATATAAGAGACTAGGTCGGCCAGAAGCAAGTCTAGATGTTCTGAGCGAGACTGCTGTCTGTATATATAAGAGACTAGGTCGGCCAGAAGCAAGTCTAGATGTTCTGAGCGAGACCGCTGACTGTATATATAAGAGACTAGGTCGGCTAGAAGCAAGTCTAGGAGTTCTGAGCGAGACCGCTGACTGTATATATAAGAGACTAGATCGGCCAGAAGCAAGTCTAGGAGTTCTGAGCGAGACCGCTGACTGTATATATAAGAGACTAGGTTGGCCAGAAGCAAGTCTAGGTGTTCTGAGCGAGACTGCTGACTGTATATATAAGAGACTAGGTCGGCCAGTAGACATCTGCATGTAATTTTCTTAGATCCCAACCAACGTAATTCGAGCAGAAGCAGTCTTGGCTATTGACTTTGGTAAGAAGGCGAGCGAGCGTAGCGCGTTGAAAATAAACCCTTCCTGGTTGATATAACGCTCTTTTCCCTTTGTGTCGTATAAATTGAATTTGATTTTTCTTCTCAGCAGAAAGTATTTTGTTCCAAAAAATAATTTTAGGTTTCATTTGTTAAAAAAAATAATAATTGTTGATACTAGTCTTGTCACTGTTCTGTTGAATAAAATGAATTTGATTGGTTCTTCCAGGCAGTAGTTAAAAACCTATGTTAAAAAAATGGACAGTTTTGAATTAATTCATTTACTGGTAAGAGTACAATCCGGTTGACATGAGCTGTGATACCCAAAGTTTTATCTTGAGAGATGTTGTCTTTTGCTCGTTGTCATGTCCTACGTCATCCAATCATTTCACTTCTTCTTCAAAACCCCTTTTCTTGTCATCGAGATTCTTGACATTGCTGAAAAATACATTATCGTATCTTGACTATTTTCATCATTGTTACACAATATTATTTAACGTCTTTGAAATTGATTCAATTTACACATTCATCTGAAGCTTCATTTCGTGTGGTTAAAGAATTTATCCATGTCTTTTTCATCACCTTCATCAATATCATCTTATGTTAATGTTTGTGTGTAAAAGTTCACATTTCTGTTCTAGATATGTAGAAGTGTGTTTTAAGAAGCACTGTCGTTTTGTCCACCATGTTATCACCACCATTTCATATCATCCTCATCTTGTGTTTTTGCAGTGCAGTGATGTCTTGGCGTGACAGGTGAAGTGTCTTTCATTGTCCCACACGTTACTAACATAGTTCATCCATCGGCACCGCGGAACTGACCTCAATATATTACAGATAGAACATACATTTATTTGAAATTAGCAATATAAATGTTCATGATGCAATAAACGCAGTTCTATTTTTGTGATGAAGCATCCTTCAATCTTTCAATGTCTTTATGCACAAAGATCAACTTGGGGAGTGTACAACTCTTACTGCTCCTAGGGTCCAACAAGTCGGATGTGATGAAAAAATGTTTCAGAACTTTTGAATTGCTTGAATTGAATCCATTTGATCGTGTACGCAAGAGATAACAAGATACATTGAGTAAATATCTTTTTTCTATAATTAAAAAAAAAATCTAATATCTACAAAAATATGTTTTATATATTTGTTGAGGTCGGTTTTCTTGGTGTTTGTGTTTACTTACATCACATTTTCATTGTTCATTGTTTGTTTGTTTATTCAATGTTTCATTTATCATAACCATTTTTTTATCCTTTCATGTCAATGAATTTGTCACAGTCATATCGTGTCTCATGATATAGTTGTGTATTGACATGATCTTTTGGTACGTATTTTAATAATTAAATTTTTAGGAACATTGTTACACAATTGCAACATTTTATAATTGTTTTTTCATTGTTAAAAGATCTTACATGCGATATGTATGGTCAATGAACCAACATTTTTACTGGTAAAAAATTCTACAAGGGATATTTATGACCAAACAATCTTAAAATGAATATTTTATTTAAGAAGAGTCAAATGTTGTGTTGAATGTTGTTAAAGAATGGTTGTAGAGCATGTCCGTTTAGTATAGACGTAGTTGTCTCCCTTTCTTCAGAGAAACCAAGATACAGCTGAACACTGTCATTTTACAAAAAAATTCTTCATATCAACATTTATGACAAATTCGTAGGTGTTCTTTACACATTCAGAAGTAAATAAATTTAGACTTCATGACATGATAGATTTCAGCTGTATTTTGTTTGTTTGTGACAAATGATTCATCCATACACCAGATGTTTCTTAGTTTTAACATTCTCCAATCAGCTCTTGTCATAAGCTCATTTATAAGACTTTGTAGTTTATTATATGCACTTACAGATTTAACACTGCATGCCCTAATTAGAACCTTTTCTGAATTAAATCAGAAAAAGAAAAACAAACCTCAAAACATCTGATATCATGATATCAACAATGTATAAAAGGGAATAATATAAAAATAGTTTAGTAAAGAAGAGGCAAATATTTTAGACAAGTATTTTTGTGGTACAATTTATTCTAGACTGTTTGCCTCTGTATATTCAATGCGTGAATATTACACGAGTAAGTGTAGGATATGGTCCAGTAGTCAGGTGCAGGGGATTCATTGAAGTTGTTCAGGACCCTTCCAACTTGGATGGTAGTTTGCCTTTGAGAATCCATTCAGTGCAACTAGTTTCAGTTAGGTTTTCATTGTCTCATGGGGGCGGGATAGCGCAGTGGTTAACGCATTCGGCTTCGGATCAAGAGGTCCAAATTCAAATCCTGCCGGGGGCACAGCAACTTTATCTGCAGTAGAGAACTGTTCTACACGCAGTAAGGTTTGGGTGCAATGTTACGCTGAATCTCAGCGTAGTACCACCCATGGTTCGCTAGTTCCAGCCGATGCTCGCAGGTTTCACCGCAATGCATAGCCACATGGCGTTGCAGGCTTTCTTTCTGCCATAATACTAGCCGCCGCAATATAAGTGAAATACTCTTGAAAGCGGGGTTAAACCCCAACTCACCTCACCTCACCTCATTGTCTCATCACAGGTAGTTTTGCTACATTTTGTGTTGACTACGAACCATAGGGAACCCTCGATATACCACAGGAGGTTGTACATTATTATTCTACCTACCCACTATTGAAGGCAATACAGAGTAAGATTGAAGTTATGTTTATACATGTCTGTCTTAATAAATGATATCATAAGATAAAATCAGCTTGGTAACTAGCCTAATTTTGTCTAAGACGGTTACCACCCTGGATCAAATGTAACCAGGTAACATCGCCGCCAATAGCTGCGATACTGCCGAAGAAACATTAATTCACTCACTTACTCAGTTTGTCATGGTAATACAAAGTTAGTACAACAAAACATTAACAAAGTTTTAGAACAAATATTATTATTTCAAGCTATCTCAGTTGTGTATTTTACAAAATTAAAACTAATCATTCAGTGGTATATGAATATTGATACCCAATGCATAATGTGTTCATTATAGTAACCAACTGTAAATAAACAGCTGGAAACTCCAATAACATATTTTCTTCCCCTGCCTGCAAATAAATTCATTAATAATAGTCACACTTCAATAGTTGATATTTAATTTTGCCAGCTGGCGTAAAGGTAGATTCAGTACTTATTTGCTTGACCTATTTTGGTTGTATATCCATATATCTATACCTATCTCCTATCTATATCTATATCATATAACACTGTATGACTGGTGGTCATAATTCGAACACAAAGTAGCCTTTGTTCTAAAAGAGAGGAGATATAACCCATATCAGACCATCGAGATACTGAATATGTAATCTGAGAATAACTAAGAAAATAGTCCATATGTGGACATGGGGTAATGTCGGGCAAACCAAAGGCTATTTTCTAATTACCAGGTAAAGGGTTGCTTTAGGGAAATACCCTGGTTGGTTATCAACCTGCCTAAAAGATAACTGCATATTCAAGTATAAGGGGGTGGTGGGAGGCGGGATAGCGCAGTGGTTAGCGCGTTCCGCTTCGGATCAAGAGGTCCGAGGTTCGAATCCCGCCAGGGGCACGGGAACTTTGTCTGCAGTAGAGAACTTTTCTACACGCAGTAAGGTTTGGGTGCATTGCTACATTGAATCTCAGCGTAGTACCACCCATGGTTCGCTAGTTCCAGCCGATGCTCGAAGGTTTCACCGCATTGCGGGCTTTCTCCCTGCCATAATACTAGCAGCCGCGATGTAAGTGAAATACTCTTGAAAGCGGCGTTAAACCCCAACGCACCTCACCTCACCTCAAGTATAAGGTTAGAAAAAGGAATCACACAGGATGGTCATGTGTCAATGATAGGAAAAGCAAAATATTGCATTGACAGGAAAAGAGTTAACAAAGATGACTTGGTTAGTGGTTAATTAGAGCCATGTCCAGAATATTATGGCATTTTCCAGTAATGGGTTAACGATATACGTGGATCAGGTGAGTATATATGGCCAACTAGTGTTGTGACCTCTGAAGAAATATGCATTGTCTGACCAGTAGATGGCTTGACTGGTCATAGAATGACCCATGGTCACTCCTATCATACACAAGTGATAAACAAAATTCCAGCCCTTATCCCCAGACTGACCACCAGCCCACCAGTCAGCACAGGGAGTCATGTAGACTTCCTTAAGTCTCTAAGATAGAGGTCTCAATTTATCAGTATATCACAAACCACTTTAACGCTGTCGCTACAGAATTTATTCATTCTGAACGACCACTTTACATTAATCACAAACAAAGAGAGTAATCCGGGTGTTCACTGGCTGAAAATAGTCTACTGAATATTTGAAGGTTTCAAAACCCTAAAGTGAAGCGTTGGCAGGTGACATTCGTTAAACACATTCAAATATACAATAAAATCATAGGTTTTCAGAAGCTACAAATTAGTCCAGTCAAACAAGTTTGGTCAGTGATTGAGATGGTCAGGGCCACTGGGGGATGGTCATCTTGTTAATTACCTCTCAGCTGACCCATAATTAGCTTTTATAACGAAGCCCAGACAGGAGGATGTGATCAGGCGCACTCTCCCAAAGTGTTGTGTTTAGCAGGAGACGGCACCGAGTCCCTGATGCTATTAGCCCACAACTAATTCAGTAAGTTTTGGCAGTTTATTGAGACTTCTGTTGGAACTTAAGCCAGTTATTAAGATTGATAAAATGTTTTGAGAAATGCATTATGAAGATTGATAAAGTGATTTCTCCAAGATCCGCCACAAAAAAAGATTAATTGTCCATTGTAATTGTGGATTAGAATTAGAAATTTGATAGGATCTGAATGTAGTTACTTTGAGCATTATCACAGCTTCACAGTTAAGGCTGCTAGACGTCCAGGTAGGTAAACGTTCCATGTCTGTCATCATGGCTGCTCCTTGCTACTCCTTTGTCCTCACTTCATTTATTTGTTAAGGTACCATCAATAATTCATACAGCATTGTTTTCAACATGTAGAATATTGGATATCAACAAAAATAAAATATGACCTTTCTGGTTGACATGGTATTCATTTTCATTACGAAATATTAGCAAATGAGAAGTAATTTATGCAATAAATAAATGGTAAGCACAATGTTAACGTGGGCTGAGACTAATCTCAGCCTTAAGATCAATTGTAAGTACACCCTTTACATTGGTTAAAACTCTTAAGATCATTTTCTGGAATGGTACCTTGAAATTGCACTGAATTCATCAATTCATCAGCAGGTAAAATTACTGAAGTTATTTCTTTCTTTGTAAATCCCATTTAAATCCATTTACAGTCATTAAAAAATGCTAGTCTTGCCAAAATCATCTTTAAGATATACTTTAGTCGAACGACAGACGGGAAAAGGTCATCCGCACTTGCTGTTATTATCAGCTCTGTCGGTGGAAGTCGTTGTCATTGATCGATCCTCCTCACAGACAAATACAATATCACTTTAGTTTTTTCTCGGACGAGCCACTCCTTCTGTGGTGGCAGCAGCAGCAGCAACCCATGAGTACCAGTAGATAAACCACGGCAGTGGAGCACATTTATATGGCAGCGCTGATCTTCATAGACGTATGATTAACAAGGCAATCAGTTGATTTGCTTTGTTCCAATTGATTTCCCTTGAACTCGGAGAATCTAGGCTGGAGGAGAGGTATCATATTCGGAGATAATAATGATAGAAATATCAGATAACGTCAGGAAAACATTTTTGTTAATTAGATAAAAGTTTTGTTAATTTGTAACATTGAAAATATGACTTCTTTGATTGGCATTCTATATAGAATAGAAAAGTTATTTATTGATACAAAATTTCTTCATTCTGAACGTATGGTTTATTATGTTGCAAGTACATGTAGTAAATCTGTCAAGAATTGATGTTATTGATATCCTAAAATATGTCACGTATTCAAGTTATGATACAAGATTCCTAAAGAACGAGTTTAGTAGTTGAGGAAATACCTGGACCACTCCAGGACATGTTAATTAGCGAGTACAGATGTAAGTAACGGGTGGCGCAGCTCAGGTGTGTATGTAAATCTTACCATGGTCTGTCCTCATAATAAAATTAATTTTCACTTCCTGTAAGAAGATGATGCTCTGCTTTTGTACTGGTCAGTGGAACTGTCAACACTTTAAAGTTTAATTTGTCCTTAAATTCAGTCGCTAATATATATAATAGTTCAGGCATTCTGGATGAAAATATGGCTTGTGAGGACCATTGTGTTTTCTGCATCTATTGCCGAGGTTTAGTCTGCATTGACAGAATCCAGGCGGAACTAACGTCATTAGTTGTATTCCCTTCTTCATAACATGAGGGGGCGGGATAGCGCAGTGGTTAGCACGTTCAGCTTCGGATCAAGAGGTTCGGGGTTTGCATCCCGTCAGGGGCACAGTAACCTTGTCTGTAGTAGAGAACTGTTCTACACGCAGTAAGGTTTGGGTGCAATGCTACACTGAATTTCAGCGTAGTACCACCCATGGTTCGCTATTTTCAGCCGATGTTTGCAGGTTTCACCGCAGTGCAAAACCACATGGCTTTGCGGGCTTTCTCCCTGCCATAATACTAGCAGCCGCAATGTAAGTGAAATACTCTTGAAAGCTTGGTTAAACTCCAACTCACCTCACCTCACCATAACATGATGGTGTTCTATCTCTATCAAATTGTTAATCTATGATGGGCACATCTTATCTTACAGCACAGTTTTCTTACAAATCATTTTAAATAATTCTAAATCCTTAATTGCTTCTTGTCACATATATGATCTGTAAACTGGTCAGTCTAATATTACCAAGCCCACGCTGATCTACAAGGACAGCAAGTTCTATTCTCTTCTTCAAGATTAATAAATTTTATATCAACCAACTGGTCAGTGGATTTACCCACACCTCCAACCCCTAATCTATCTATAAAAAAACGCATCAATTTCGATCCCTCCTTCAAAATGAAGATGTTCTATCTCCTTGACCAGACCTCGAAGGCCGGCCTCATCTTATCTAACAAGGCCGGAGTCTGCCCAGCCAAGCACTGGTTAACTGTCCATCACTCTGTCTGTCATTGACTTGCTCCAGTCTGGCCCAGCTTGGGGAGAGGTCAAAGGTCAAGTCATCCAAGCAGAACGTTGACCAGCCCCAATTGGCTGAGGTGTTTGCACAATCAGTTGGTGTGTCTAGGTCTTTGTGTGGAGGGAGCAGCACTGTGGTCTGCCTCTCTGTCTGTGCAACCCAATCCTATCCAGTTGCCATATTTATCCTGCAGGAATGCTACAGAGGTATCAGTGCGTGTTGTTTTGAATCTCGGATTCTGGATTTCTGGATACTTTTTTGATCGAATGTGAGCAGAGCGGAGCTGTTCTGAAGATGACTGCATCAAGTGAAGGGGTAATGTACCGTTGTTATGTTAGAGTGGAGGGATGAGACCATTGAGTTGAGGGTGGAGGAGTGAGAGGTGGAGTATGGGTGGAGGCTTGGTTAGAAGAGAAGTGAAGTGAAGGGTGAAATGATTGACTCTTGTTGTTATGTTACCTTCTGGTTTGAGACAGGAGAGTTCTCTGTAGAATTGTTAAAATATATAAAATATGGGACTGATTACATTGATGTGAAATGCCAGTGTATCTGCTTATGTTGGGTGGTGGTTTGAGATGACAGATAGGGGTAGAAGTGACTTGTCGAGACTTGGTTGTACAAGGACTGACTAAAGTGAAATGTTGAAGTGCAGTTTATATCTTTGGGTACTGGTTTGAGATGACAGTTGGGGATGGAAGTGTGATGTTGAGTGGGTGACACAAGGAGTCTGGACTGACTAAAGTGAAGTGGTAATGTAATCTGGTGAGTGAGTGAGTTGGGGTTTAATGCCGCTTTCAAGAGTATTTCACTTATATCGCGGCTGCTAGTATTATGGCAGGGAGAAAGCCCGCAACGCCATGTGGCTATGCATTGCGGTGAAACCTGCGAGCATCGGCTGGAACTAGCGAACCATGGGTGGTACTATGCTGAAATTCAGTGTAGCATTGCACCCAAACCTTACTGTGTGTAGAACAGTTCTCTACTGCAGACAAAGTTCCCGTGCCCCTGGCGGGATTCGAACCCCGGACCTCTTGATCCAAAGCCGAACGCGCTAACCACTGCGCTATCCCGCCCCTTTTTTGATGTTGAGATGCTGGGTGGAGATGACCGTTAGTGAGATGTTGATCCTTGGTTATACAAGGACTGACTAAAGGGAATTGTTGATCCTGGGTTATACAAGGACTGACTAAAGGGAATTGTTGATCCTGGGTTATACAAGGACTGACTAAAGGGAATTGTTGATCCTGGGTTATACAAGGACTGACTAAGGAGAGGTGTTGATCCTGGGTTATACAAGGACTAACTAAAGGGAGGTGTTGTTCCTGGGTTATACAAGGACTGACTAAAGGGAGGTGTTGATCCTGGGTTATACAAGGACTAACTAAAGGGAGGTGTTGATCCTGGGTTATACAAGGACTGACTAAAGGGAGGTGTTGATCCTGGGTTATACAAGGACTAACTAAAGGGAGGTGTTGATCCTGGGTTATACAAGGACTAACTAAAGGGAGGTGTTGATCCTGGGTTATACAAGGACTGACTAGAGGGAGATGTTGATCCTGGGTTATACACGGACTGACTAAAGGGAGGTGTTGATCCTGGGTTATACAAGGACTGACTAAAGGGAGGTGTTGATCCTGGGTTATACAAGGACTGACTAAAGGGAGGTGTTGATCCTGGGTTATACAAGGACTGACTAAAGGGAGGTGTTGATCCTGGGTTATACAAGGACTGACTAAAGGGAGGTGTTGATCCTGGGTTATACAAGGACTGACTAAAGGGAGGTGTTGATCCTGGGTTATACAAGGACTGACTAAAGGGAATTGTTGATCCTGGGTTATACAAGGACTGACTAAAGGGAGGTGTTGATCCTGGGTTATACAAGAACTGACTAAAGGGAGGTGTTGATCCTGGCTTATACAAGGACTGACTAAAGGGAGGTGTTGATCCTGGGTTATACAAGGACTGACTAAAGGGAGGTGTTGATCCTGGGTTATACAAGGACTGACTAAAGGGAGGTGTTGATCCTGGGTTATACAAGGACTGACTAAAGAGAGGTGTTGATCCTGGGTTATACAAGGACTGACTAAAGGGAGGTGTTGATCCTGGGTTATACAAGGACTGACTAAAGGGAGGTGTTGATCCTGGGTTATACAAGGACTGACTAAAGGGAATTGTTGATCCTGGGTTATACAAGGACTGACTAAAGGGAATTGTTGATCCTGGGTTATGTATACAAGGACTGACTAAAGGGAGGTGTTGATCCTGGGTTATACAAGGACTGACTAAAGGGAGGTGTTGATCCTGGGTTATACAAGGACTGACTAAAGGGAGGTGTTGATCCTGGGTTATACAAGGACTGACTAAAGGGAGGTGTTGATCCTGGGTTATACAAGGACTGACTAAAGAGAGGTGTTGATCCTGGGTTATACAAGGACTGACTAAAGGGAGGTGTTGATCCTGGGTTATACAAGGACTGACTAAAGGGAGGTGTTGATCCTGGCTTATACAAGGACTGACTAAAGGGAGGTGTTGATCCTGGGTTATACAAGGACTGACTAAAGGGAATTGTTGATCCTGGGTTATACAAGGACTGACTAAAGAGAGGTTTTAACTGGGTTATACAAGGACTGACTAAAGGGAGGTGTTGATCCTGGGTTATACAAGGACTGACTAAAGGGAGGTGTTGATCCTGGGTTATACAAGGACTGACTAAAGGGAGATGTTGATCCTGGGTTATACAAGGACTGACTAAAGGGAGGTGTTGATCCTTGGTTATACAAGGACTGACTAAAGAGAGGTGTTGATCCTGGGTTATACAAGGACTAACTAAAGGGAGGTGTTGATCCTGGGTTATACAAGGACTGACTAAAGGGAGATGTTGATCCTGGGTTATACAAGGACTGACTAAAGGGAGGTGTTGATCCTTGGTTATACAAGGACTGACTAAAGAGAGGTGTTGATCCTGGGTTATACAAGGACTGACTAAAGGGAGGTGTTGATCCTGGGTTATACAAGGACTGACTAAAGAGAGGTGTTGATCCTGGGTTATACAAGGACTGACTAAAGGGAGGTGTTGATCCTGGGTTATACAAGGACTGACTAAAGGGAGGTGTTGATCCTGGGTTATACAAGGACTGACTAAAGGGAGGTGTTGATCCTGGGTTATACAAGGACTGACTAAAGGGAGGTGTTGATCCTGGGTTATTAAAGGGAGGTGTTGATCCTGGGTTATACAAGGACTGACTAAAGGGAGGTGTTGATCCTGGGTTATACAAGGACTGACTAAAGGGAGGTGTTGATCCTGGGTTATACAAGGACTGACTAAAGGGAGGTGTTGATCCTGGGTTATACAAGGACTGACTAAAGGGAGGTGTTGATCCTGGGTTATACAAGGACTGACTAAAGGGAGGTGTTGAAGTGCAGTGGATATGTTGGCGGTTTTCAAGATGATATTGTAAGGGGTGGGAAGTGAGATATATAGGTTGAGTGACTCAAGTGAACTGGTGAGGAAATGTGTTGTGAGACTTAGTGACGGTTTGCTTTGAATTATGGGGTAGATGATGCATTGTGGAAGTTTTAACAAATGAAAATTTAGTCAGGAGAAAGAGAGGGGGAGGATTTAACAAGGAGAGGATAATGGGGAGGGGGGGGGGGGACTAGCAAGCATGACTTGTGATCTGTCTCCATATCGAGTGAGTCAGACAAGAAGAGAATGTAACTGATACAGTGGAAGGATACTGTGTTGTAGCTGTGATTGCCAGGGGTGGAGAGATTGTTGGCGATGTACTTTGGGTTGTAAAAGACTGCATAAATGAAGGAGTAATGGTTAGAATGTGGGTTAGATTAGGATTAAAGGACGAGCGATGCAGGGGATGTGTCCAAGTGCAGGCTGATGTATTAGCTTCCTTCCAGGTTGGTGTGACAGGGAAGGGAAAATATTTGGACGAAGGAAGTTTTGAGATTTGCAGTGACAGTTATAGATGGAGGTTAAAGGTGTTGTCGGTTATAGAATGAAGTGGATATTTGTCTGTGAATGAATATTAAAATGGAGGCGGAGAAATAACGATTTTCTTATTCTTGTAGAAATATAGATCTTCTTCCAGGTCGGAGTCATGTTTTGATTAAGGGCGGAATGGAATAAAAAATAAATGGGGGACTAACTGGTGGAGCAACATGTTGAGATGGTTTGAGGTGTTCATGTTGATGACTTTATGCTGGTTGAGAATGAACTAGCTGATGTTATTGTGATCCGTGGTTTATAGAATGAAAACTTCTGTCAGAATTACTCCTTGGCACTGTATAGCTTGATCTGTTAAATAATCGTTAGTCTAGGCCTTCATCAACATTATTTTTATGACATTTAAGATTGTAATACAATATTCCCATCATGGGGAATTGCAATAAGCTTGTAAATTGTGTTAATGCTGTGTAATTAATACACTAATAATTAATAAAAGAGTGTTAGGGGGAATATGCTCCATATACATCATTTTAAAAACAAGAAACAAGACTACAGTGTACAGTGACTGGATGAAGTGAAAGGATTATGAGAATAAACTAAGCGATAGTCTATGAAATGCTTTAAAACTTGATAATTGAGAGTTGGAGCTAGGGAGGCTCAACAACAATCTTTGTATATGAGACTGGATATAGAAAGAGCAAAGTCTTTGTAGTGAATTGGATGTGAGACAGGCTACACTCCTGAAGAGATAATGTGTGTTTGGAAGCATGAGTGTATGACCCACTTCTAGGAGGTGAGATTGAGATTGAGAGGGAGCGAGACTGGGGGAGGGGGAGGGACTGACAGGGTAGGGTTTGTGTTGGAGTTCTCTCAGCAGCTGAGAGTAGTGTAGGTTACACACTCCTCCCTCCCTCCCTCCCTCCCTCCCTCCTTCCCTCCTTCCCTCCCTGTGAAATGTATGGCCTGTCAGGGTTACACCCAGTTCACAGGACTCTACTGTAGATTTGTTCTCAGTGTAGACTTGTCTCTGTCTATCTACAGTGTAGACTTGAATGGTGTACACTTGTCTTTTCTATCTACAGTGTAGACTTGATTATCTACTGTGTAGACTTGTCTTCGTGGTTTCTCTAAGTGTAGGCCTGATAAGTGTAGACTTGTCTATCTACAGTGTGGACTGGATTGGTGTAGACTAGTCTCTGTCTATCTACAGTGTAGACTGGATTGGTAAAGATTTGCCTCTGTCTATCTGGTGTGTAGACTGGAGTGTTGTTAACTTGTCTGTCTATCTACAGTGCAAACTCGCTTCATTCTATCTTGGGAGTAGAATGGATCAGTGTGCATTAGTTCTCGTTTCTCAACAGGGTAGACTTGCCTCTGTCTATCTACAGTGTAGACTTGTCTCTGTCTCTCTACAGTGTAGTTTGGACTTACTCATGCAATAATAGTTTTTGGATTCTACAATTCGGCCAATGAAAAATGTTTGTGGACACAGCCGTCCTGTAAAGGATTGAAATGGCTACACAACAAAACACTGAGGTCATAGTTTTCAAAAGAATTTGAGAGTTGATATCATGACATCTGAAATATTCACATATGTCTTTTAAAATTATTAAAATTGCTTGAAATGATTTAAGAGTATATAAAACACTTTATTATGCTGGGTCAATTTTTCTCTGTCTGTATGTCAATAAATATTTCATTATCAAACCCATGTCTCATTTTCAGGAGAAAATGTCAAATGTATACCATCCAATCGAACTGAGTGAATATAATGCCGTAAATACTCCAGGGAGGTTAGTTTAATAATAAAAAAGTCATAAGTGAAAGCGTTTCTGATATCCTAGTCTTGTTGTTAGAGAATATTTGTGATAAATCCTGAAACTTTCATCTAATGTTGTAAATAAAAGGAATAAAGTATATGTCAATGTGATGTCTGGTTTCTAAGATGTCGGGAAGCTAAATTGATATTTGTACTTGTTCATGTGTTTTGATTCTGCATTGTTGGTTTTCACTTGTTTTAAATTATTGATTTTGACTTCATTTTATTTTACTAGATTATCACTGAGAAGTTTATCAAACAATATTATGCTAATTATTCTGTTGAATATGCTTGTATAATAGAAAGTAAAAAAATCATTCAGATATGAGTATGATTCAGGTTAATTTCCGCATAAAATCAGTTAATTATTAACCCTTACGTTGCGTATATATATTTTACCATTTTTAGCCCCTGTGGCGGAATTTACAGGCTCGCAGCTCGCAGCAGTAGTTTGAGCTTATTCACTAACGAGCTCTGCTGGCGGAATTTCCAGGCGGCGATTCCGGTACCGTTTTTACGAAATATACCGCATCTACATGGCGAATAAGGACTATATACGGGCGTTCAATACAAATTCAAGTAGCGACCCCCGTACACAAATGGCTAATTCACACCCGAAACTTTGAATGAATTTTCTATGTTTTTTCGTTTTTATTCTATTACTTTCGAAAGATTGTCTTTAATTCGGGCCTCGTAACATCATAAATACGAAACGAAAAAAATTCCATTTATATACGGAATTGAAGACAAGATGTCTAGCTTCACAATGATATAAAAATTATTAGAATGCGACCTTTGGTTATAATTCTATAGCTATGTAAAGTTTGTCTTTATTTCCACCTATAAAATCGTCAATACTTACAACATGTATGCGGCATTGCAAACGGTCGTTCATCGCACTTTTCCAAGAAATCATAATCTCGAACCAGTTGACAAATAAGCACATGTCAACCCAAATATGGTTATGTTGTTTGACTTTTCAAATAAACGCTAACCTCGAACCATAACTGATGAAAATATGTTGATTAGTTTGTGTGCCGTTTGGTTTCACATGCCTCTCAGAAAGGTAAAATTGTATCTTTATTTCTGTGAATAAATCTGCGCATTTTATATAGAATAAAAGATTATTCTTTTCGGTTTATTGTGATATAAAAATTATGAAAATGCATTCAGTATTTTAGCCGTGATAAATGTTTTAGAAGTTGTGAAAATCGCCGATTGTTTCAAAATTAATGAAGTGTAAACATGACCTTTTTCACGGCGCTTGCTGTGTCTTTATTATATTTTTGAGATTTTCTAATTTTATATGGGAATGTAGTCCATTGTTTCCCCTTTATTTTGCCGTATTTTTTTTTGAAAACAAACTATTCGCTCACATGATATGAAGTGCGGGAGTAAGGCGAGTTAGCGATTTTTTCCCCCGTCTCGCGAGATGCGAGGCAGATAGCAGTCTCGGGCGAGGCAAACCCGAGGCAATACAAACACGTGGGTGAAAATAGCCTCAAGCGAATTAATGCTTCGGGGGCTAAGCCCGACAAAATTGGCCTTTTGTAAAGCTAATTATCAATGCGTTACGGGTCAACAATGCACACGCAATTTGGTGTGAATTTTACTTGATATTTCGACCGGACATTCACACAGACTTGTTATCGTGGCTATCTGCGAGATGTATGTAAACAAGTTTTCATGTGGCGATATACGGACACACTTCGTCTCGCATTTCGCCTGGGGGGCAAATAGAATTATTACTGACCCGGTAAATGCACTAAGTCCAACGTACGGGTCTCGCCAAGGGTTCTAACATTTTTCTCTATGAGCCTCCCGGATAATTCCGTCGCCCGCATGTTAAGGGTTAATATAGCAAAAGGACGGAAAAATTCAAGTAATTAATGTAATAATGCAGGTTATTAGTTTGAGTCTGAGATGCAGTGCCAACCATGGTTTGCTAGTTCCAGCCTAAGTCCTCAGGTTCCAACAAATCACATAACACATAGGGTGTTGCAGTCTTTCTCCCTGCAATAATACTAGCAGCTGTGATGTAAGTGAAAAAAATCTTGAAAGTGAAATTAAAGCCCAAATCACCTCGCATCACCAGAAATGCATTGGCAAGTTGGCAACTCTCAGGTCCTTTGTATGCTGAATAAAGTTCACCATTAATAAAGTTACTTTATTCAAAATGTGCCCCTGCTCACCAAGCGGTTAGATTGGGTACCTGGTCAGGAAACCTGTGTACAGTCATAATTTGGTTGTTCACTCTCTCCTCATGCAGTATAACTACAATAAAGTAAATTATCTGAAAATCCCCCCAGGCTCTCCCCCCGCCCCCTCCCAAAATGCAGGCTTTCTTCCTGGTTGATGATGTTGTGTGGCAATATAGATATGAGTCAAATATTCATTGAAAGAAAGAAAACACAAATTACAATTCCAACATACTCAAGATGAAACCGGTTTGTTCGGTTATCAGGATATTTCTCCTTTCTCATGGCCGAGTTGGACCTGGTGCCAACTCCGACAAGCTGTTTCCATTCTTCTGTCTAGGTTTTATATTTAGAGTAGATATGCTGCTCCCTGCAGGTGTATTCAGATAATAGCTTCTTGTATCTCGTTTCCACAGGAGCTGGAACTGAAAACGTTTACTTTTTTCTGTCACCATAAACAGGAGCTGATAGTGCTACTCATACTTATAGAGAGGTACTTCATGGCTTATGTTTCAATTTTGCCTAATGGTTTTGCAAGGAGCATGGTAGAAATTGTTTAGGAGAATTACGTGCAAAACACTTAACTTTATTTTACTTTTTGTTGTGAACAAGTGTGAATTGGATTTATGCTTTGTTATTTAACAACTTTGGCTTTTGTTTGAAATATTTTTAACAGATAAGAGGAGCTAAACATGAAGGTAAAACTAAAATTTAGTCTATGAATGTCTGAAAGTTTAAATAGCAAAATCACTCTCAGATATTTTTATTACAACAAGTAGGTTGACGTGATTTGTGTTGATCAATTCTGAAGAGGCAATTTACAGGATCCACCATCAATTCATTCCGGAATCAACTCATAATTAAGCAGCTGCAAAATTCAAATTTGTTTTCAAATAGATTTAGTGTACAGATCTGGGCCCCCTTTCACAAAGCAACCTTTACTAAGGTTAACCTTAAGTCCCATACTTTAACATTGCACTAACTTAATGACTTATGATCACCTTAGGGCTTTGTGAAAGGGGGCCATTCAGTACACTGAACAATCATCAAGTATTATACAGATTCTGATATAAACTGTTAAAACTTGAACATTTGAGTGGTTGAATATATACTCAATCTTTTCTTACATCTTTGTTTATAGATGAAAAACAGAAATAATCTGCATAGAAAGAATAACAAATTAGCTATTTATTCACCAATGACATTGTCATTTGAAGTAGCTATAGAGGAGGAAACAGCTCCTAAAGACTGCTCAGAAAGAGGAAGCAACAAGGTACTGATATTTACAAGCACCGGTCCTTCTAGTGACATGTTAGCCAGGTTCTGGGTCCTCCAGCTCTCTCCACCGCAGTGGTCCAGTCTCAAGTTGCCTCCTTCTCTCCCCATTGTAGCAACAAGGGGACGTTTAGTATTGGAAATATTAACACTTAGTGGCCACTTTGATTAGAGCAATACTAATTGTGTTTAGTTGAATATAACCGTTCATGTAAGGATGATTGATTGATAGGGATTCAACTGCGAAAGTGACGAGTCGGAAAGTGCAGTTTGTCAAGTCTAATGGTAACTGACAAGAAAACGACAAAACGAAAATGAAAAAGTACATTTCCCCAACAGATCAAGTCAAATCGTGATTGAAAAATACATTTCCCGAACAATGCTCATATGCCAGATAATGGTATAAGTATCTGCACTGAAACATTGCCATGGTTAAATGAAGAAGTTGATCATCCATTATATCCTTGTCCTCTCCATCACACCAACTTCAAGAATGCCTCTTAAAGAATTCCACAACAGATCAAAAGTTCCCAGTCTCAGGCTCCTAAATGCACAACATTGCTTGTTAGATGTAACCGTTTACGAAATAACCCGAGGATAGCCAGTGGTCACTTTTGGAATAATTCCTTTGTTTACCTTCCTTCAAACTGGCCATAAGAATTAATTACTAATTAATTCAACAGCCAAAGTGTTAAGTTCTCAGAAGCGTAGGTTCTATTGCCTGATAACTTACATGTTTCCAGTAATTCAGTTAGCAGGACTTGTTAAACTCGAACCACTTTAGCTCTTCAAGTGTTAACATTCTTGTGCAGCAATAACATAAGTATAGCTATAAACAAAGTATATTCGCAACAGTTCCAAATTATTTGTCTCAATCTAATTAGCTGGTGTAGTATTAAGATTTGCCCATGAAGCAGGGCTTGTACACTCAGATAACGCCTATCAGTTACACTCTTTATCAGTCAAGTAGTCAGGGGATTATTGAGTAGATAACACTCGTATTCTACCCATATTGGACGGATGTCGCTCCCTTCAGAAGACCTGTTTGTTGTGGAGGTTATCTTGCCACAGACAGAACTTGCTAAGTTTATCACTTGAACCTGAAGAATGTCATATTACGTCTGTCTGTTTTATTATTGACATTTTGTGATTACAAATCAAGCTAAATCTATCAGCTGTATGTTGTAAAATAGATACCCTGTATCTCATTACTTTCACCACGGAAAAATGTGAATATATTAACTGTTATTTCTGAAAGATAAATTACACTGGGATCTGACTGGGAGATGTTATGGGTGAAGTGGTCTCAATGATGAGCTTTGTGTGAAATGAATATTCTATTTTGGCTCTATTGCAGCAAAAATTAATTTGTTTTACCGCCTTTCACTCAGAGGTATTTGTTGGCATTGTAATACTTATCATTCAAGTATTAAAAGACGTGCACGGGTTGCTCTATTGGTTTCAATGAAAACTACCTAAATCTTTTCAGCTTTTCACTCACTATTTGTATTTGTGAGTGTGTATATATGGGTTCTATTTGCAAGAGTAAACCAGACTTTTTTCAGCCTTTCCCTCAATGATTTGTATTATATTACATAACAATCGACATGACACGTCAATCAAGCAAGTTGTCCTACTATCATGTGGGCTGTACTGTTATCATGTGGGCGTGTGTTGTTATCATGTAAGGAGTAAACCAGGTAAGCTCTGTTTCACTGCTTTCTGAAACAAGTCAACCTTTATCCGACAGGACACCCACCTAACGTTTATGAAAGGTCAGTGCTGATTGGCTGATCTGTGAACTTAACTGTCTCCTTCCTAAGCCTACTGGAGTGATCACTGATAAGATATTTGCCAATATCCGTAGTGTCCCAAGTGGGCCGACAATACCCTCAAGCCATGATGTGTGTTAACGTCCAAGTTAATCATATTTGTAGATGTTCATCTGATGTTATCACTGTCACACTCATCTCAAATATACCATCGATTTCTGTAATATGTTTAACCCCCTCACTGCCAAATTAACGTTTTGGACCTGTGATGGTGTCTTGATAAATTAATGTCAATACCCTGCTTGAGTTGATGGTAGTTTAAGAGTTAACAGTTTGAATTTGATATGAAGCTATGTCAGTTTAACCCTTGACCTTAGTCACAAACATTTTCAGATGATGTCTCCAGTAGGAGCTTGTTAACGGAGGTAGTGATCTAACTTTAGTCAAGGCTAAGGAAAGGCATACCTAGAATGATAGCCTGTAAAGGGTTAATACTGGAGAATAGTTATTGTTCAATTACAGTTTAAATGTTAACCCTCACCTCACCTGCAGGCCGAGGAGTATACCAGAATAAGCTATCTCAAATCGAAGACAAAAGATTATTCCCTTTCTTTTTCTGTCATTCCTCTCACTTGGTCACTCAGAATGGTTGGGCAATATGTCAGTTTGAAAAATGTTTAGTTTGATGGTTATTATTTTGAATCTGTTGAAAGCTTACAGCACTCCAACAGGCTGTTTGTTTAATGAAATGCATCTAGGTTTGGAGGCTTTAGTCGACAGCAGAAAGGAGGGGGTTAAAGCTTAGAACAATTACATTGTCAAATCTCTTAGGATTGGTAGGCATAGATTCTAATTGCGTTATCTGGAAAGTGACGGCAATATAAGAAATTATACCATCTAGAAATTTTGCTGTTTTTAAATAAAGATGTGTTTATTAAAAACATGCCTTTATTATTCTTCATCAGCAATTTCTAGACTGCCCATCTTCAGATGGCCTATTTGTAGGAATAATTCCTATAGTTCGACCAGTAGGAATGGTTTGCTTCTTATCACATTAGACTATCTGGTAAAGCGTAAGATAAACTGGATCAATAAATGTAAATATATTTTTGTGTGGCTCACATGAGAGTTCAATAATTGAATTTTTAGGAATACATTCGTTGAATTATAAATACTCTTGACAAAATATTATTATCTTATTAGTCCATTTCTCACAGAGTTAACATTTCTTGGACAGCTTTTTGCCCAATCAGCACTGGGACCAATGAATCCGAGCAGTGAATAATTGAATTAATTTATCTCCAATAAAATTCCTCCCAAGCCCCTTGACACTTTAGTTAGGTGCTTAAAACCTGACTTCTCCGTGAAGTTGTTAACCCTTAGACGTCCTCTCTTTAACCCCCTCGCTTCAATGAGTCCACTATTGACCTGTCACTCACACCATTCAGCTCTGATCCCTAACCAAACAGCTCACTCAAACCAGTTTGCCTCATTTCATCTTCGGAGCTACCTATCGCTTAAATCCTAAAAATCAAGCCAAAGAAAGTCAATAAATATCGATCCAGTTTGCCCAATATATCCTTTTATTTCAGTTTGTTGTTTGAATTTTCCGAAATTTTAGCTACTCCAGAGTTTGAAGTTCAAGTGAGCCAAAGCAAGTCAGTAAAAGTCATATGTTGATATCATGCTTAGTTACATGCTATCTACTGTTACCAACACAATCTGAACTCTGGGTGTCAATCTAGCATGTCTCTCAGGACACAAAACTCTGTTGACCTGTTTCTTGTAGAACACCATCTTATTTCTCAGTCCTAAAGTTCTCTAGACTTTCTCCGTCTCCCTTTAAGAGTTTCAAGTCTCAACACCATTGTCTCGGTTGACCGGGTCCATGTGTGCAAATATGCCATCAAATCCAGCCCACACACCTGACCTTTGGGGTCAAGATTGGCCTGGGGCTATGGTCAACTTAATTCAAGTGGACGTCCACTAAACATTAAAGTCCAGTGGTCATCTATTGTGGGTGGACAGTGTCCATCCCAGGTGTGAAGTAACCAGCATGTTAGTCAGGGAGCATGTGTACAAACAAGCTTGAGTGCACTCGCTGACCAGCGTGATGTCACTGTAACATCTTGGTGAGATAATGTCTGTAACATCCTGGTGTTCTGACATAGTGTCCGTAACATGCTGGTATTGAGAGATAATGTCTGTAGCATCCCAGCATCTGAAAGTAACTTCTGTAACAGCCTAGTGTTCAGAGATAGTGTCTGTAATATCCTGATATGTGTAAACAACTTTTGTATCATCTTGATAAATGGAGATATTGTCTGTATCAACATGGTACTGCAATATATCAAAACATACCTTTGTAACAGTCTGGTACATCAGTGTGATAACATTGTAACATCCTGGTATCATAACATCTATGATATCTGTAGTATCTTGATGTTTGGACATACATTCATTTAAATCCTGGCATCTGACTGTGACAATGTAAAATGATAAGCCCTGATACTGGTAAATATCTGACTGTTCATAAGGAAAAGGCCTAGTAAGTGTTTCACTGCTGCTTATTCCATGTTAGCTTTCTGTCAATACAATATGTTTATACCAAACTGCACTTATGCACCAAACACATCTCTACATGTGATGGAGATATCTGCAATGTTGCACTTAGTCACAGTACCCAAACTATTGGTCCCTGTACTGTTTTGGCCATCCAAAGACACCTTTGGAAGTTTAGTATTGGAAATAATGTGAAGATCGAAGATTATGTCTTTTGGTGCTTCTCACCAAACACATCTCTAAAAAAAACCCATAACTTTGGAACAACTCTGCTAAACCGATATTTAACCAATAAATGACGACTAAACATTGTAGCATCCGGAGTGCGTGGTCACATTAGGTTGGTTGTCTTCCTCTGACCAGGTCCCAATGTTGTCATCAATATGTATACCGGTATATCTATAGGTGTTTTGATAAATGGTGTAATAGATTTATTTAGGATATTGCTAATTCCCATATGATGAGGGACCCTGATATCAAGACTGGATTCTATGTGTCAACCATTTTGAAAATTAGTAAAGTTCAAAGTCAACTGATATCAAATAAATTGTGGCATGAATGGTTTAGTTTTTCTGATGACGTGCAGTTGTCAGTTGTCGACTGTTAGTAACATGATATAATACTCTACTTTCAGTACCAGTTATAGTCTGTTCTACTGTTAGTTACATGATATAATACTCTACTTTCAGTCCAGTTATAGTCTGTTCTACTGTTCGTAACATGATATAATACTCTACTTTCAGTACCAGTTATAGTCTGTTCTACTGTTAGTAACATGATATAATACTCTACTTTCAGTACCAGTTTAATCAGAGTCTTGTCTGTTGTTAGTAATATGACGTTTAACTCTACTTTCAGTATCAGTTAAGCCTCTTCTACTGTTAATATACAATTGAGTGAAATTCTTTGAAAGTTGGTAAAAGACTAAATAACTTTTCCCCCTTAACCCAAGGCTTGTTTAATTAACTAGTCAAGTTAACAATTAATGTCTTGTTGAACCTTAACTCAGTAACCAGGGGGAGACAACCCTGTTGGATCTGAATCTGAGACATTAGACCTGGAATCAATCCTGCAGAATGACGGTTAAACCTAACAGAGGCTAAATTTTGTAATGTCCATCATCTCGTATTCCGATAAACACAATTCATGCCTTTCTCTTTTAGCTGTCAGAACACACAGACAGACAGAATAATCTCCCTGGTATAGGATGTGGTATAGTCGAGCATATTTCACATATCAGTGCATACAGCAAGTCATTCCTTTGTTGTGGCTCTCCAGAGGTTTCCCGTCATTTCTAGGATGAAGCAGATTTGTTCCACCCAATGGATAGCTTTCACAATTCTTCAGATTTATTTCTTATTACTGACTCAGATTGCGTACCAACCTTCTCAACCTCAGAGCTATATGAATTAGATCAGTTAAACGTCATTTTGGAGAAATCTTGTTTGATGTTTGTATGATGCTTTATTTTATTTAGCTCGTAAGAAACTTATTTTGACTGTAACATGTAAAATTATCTTTCCTTACAGTAAAATACTCGTTTCTGATTGGCTAACAGTCAATTCGTTTTTTTCTTATGTACCCCATTAGTATCACGCCATAGTTACAGCTCCAAGCAAGAGTAAGGGTCGCATTATGGTCAGATGACGTTATAAAATTATGCACGCAGTGTACATAGTTTTGAACAGCTGTTTACGAGTCCATTAATTACAAACTTATTTTAGCCATATTTGCGGCTTGGTATGGAACCAATTCTTATATTGCACACTCAATTAGATTAATATTAACTCGTTGTTAAGCATTCAAAAGCTTGAAGTAATACGTTATACGACTTTTAACATTTCGGTCAGGACGGATGACGCCATTTTGTTTACGTTTAGGATCACGGTCATTCCAGCGATACCAGCTGATCAGTCACTCAACACTCGCAGTCAAAACGCAATATCTATAATAATACTAATATTGTTGACATGACGGAAAGATAAATACCTTGTATACTTCGTAATACAGTGTCATGTACCATCTTTGTACCAGAGTCATCTCTCGCCTGAAAGCTCGGGAGACACTGGTGCAAAGATGGTACATGAGACCTATTACCCTCGTGAGAAGCATACAACTTATAATATATCCTACATCGATTTTGATTCCTGTAAATCAGGCACTGAGAATTGTTATTTTTCAGGTCAAGGGTTAACGCTAATGAATTGAAAGTTCACAACTTAACAGGAAAGCTCCAGAACTTGCCACTGTTAACTAGATAAACTCGCAGAATATTCTGGTACCCAGCAGTAAACGCTCAACTGATGATTGGTCCATTTACAGAATCACAACTTGTTAACAAAGGCAATAGTCCCAGACTTGCCACTTACTAGAGATATATATTCCAAGACCTTGAGTTAAGCACTCTGCTCCATCAGGGCCACATTCATCCCCTGATCATCTTCACAACTTTTGCCTCGCATACTATTAGTTACACGGTGTTTTGACAGGGTGTACGGGACTGTAAGACCCTTGTATATTCCGTATTTTCCTGAGGCGCAGCCGAAGGAAATGCGGAATATACAAGGGTCTTACAGTCCCGTACACCCTGTCAAAACACCGTGTAACGAATTTATTACTCTTTAGATCTATTATTTGTACTTATTTCACTCATTTTTCGATAAAATATATAGGCTACATAGCTATTTCCGTTTGTGATAAAAACTCCACACAGTGTGAAACAGCAAAAACACTGTAAAGAGTGTACCGCTCCATATCAAGGGAGATAACTCTGCGGCTAAAAAATAATCGATTTTCAAATTATTATTACCTGATGAATAATAGAGAGACACGTATTTTTATTGAATTAGTTTATTGACGCAAACAAAATAAATAATGTATATTTGTTGAAATCACCGTACTTATGTTTGTTAAGGTAAGTTTCGATCCTGAAATTCCGAGTCGAGCAACCGTTTTACTTCCGCATTCCATCTTAGGTCAAGGTCATCCGTAAGACCTGTGTAGTTAGTCACGTGACCTGTCTCACGGGTCATACGGAGGGTAGACCCTGGCAAATCTGCCTACACGGTTTCGTATGCATTGGCTATTGACCAATCACAATTCAACAAATTTATCTAAAGGGTAATAATGCTATATATAACCAGCTAATACAATAACTTTAAATTGAGCAATAACGGGAAGCGTCCGGACGAGAAGACTGATGAGCAGCAATCATATTCCCAAATCACAACATTTCATTGGTTGACAAACTACATGCTGTATGTATATAGTGAGGGTAACCAACCGTCAGCAATACAAGGCAAAAGCTATGAAGGCGATCAGGACAAAAAGTCTTCAGGGTACAAATACTCTGATGGAGCAGGATGGCAAGTAAAGAGTAATAAATCCAATAGGTATTTGTTTAACTTCTTTGATTGAAGAGTGATTCTTTATTCTCTACAGGTATCTCGGTGTATGTAAGACAATGTTTTTTGTCACTAGAGTTAAATTTTCTTGTCAAATTTCATTCTCATCATCTCCAAACTTTCCGGTTGACAAATTGAGAGGATATTTGCGGTATATCTGAACCCTGTGACCATAAAACCCTCCATATTGGGAATGTCCCTAATAACAACAGCGAATCTTGACTACCCCTAGTTCTGACAGGTGAAGCGTTTGATCTCTGCGGCTCCTCGCCACCTGGATTTATTGCCGCTGTTGACAAAAGGCTTCCTAAATAAGAGTTAACCCTTAATAATGGCATGGCTAGTCCGCTTTGAAAAAACATGGAGATATTTACCCCCGACCTTATCAGTTTGAATAGGGGTTATAGCCTGTAGTTTGTCTTTGTTAGGGAGAAATGGTTTGAATTTTAAAATTTTGAATGATTTGAGGAATGTGCAATACATTTTTACTTTTAATTGAAAAATCATGTTTTTTTGTGGATTTTTAGTCTTGATTAATATATTATATAATTATCAATATATGTTAAATATAATAAATAAGTAACGCTTAATTTATGAAAATTGACTTTTCATGTCTTTGTTTAACCTTAAAAGATTGGATAATAAAATAAAGATCTAAAACTAAAAACATCCACTTCGGTACAGCATCTTGACCTTTGACCTTTATTCATTTAATTTGCAAGGTCAGAGTTCATGTGTGAGTTATGTCCAAGGAAAAGGAGAAACGAGTATCTCAGTGTTTTAATATTGTTCTCAAGTGGTTGCACTGGGTGTGAACTAGTTTTGTTTGTCTTGTTTAGCTTACATCTCGCAATAATCCATGATAAGCTTTGATCTACATACATATCTATATCTTCTATGAGTATTTCCAGCTCAGCAGATGAAGAATAAATGGCTTCAAGTAGGTTCCAATGAAAAATATTCTTCAGAAATTAATTATTTTGAAAACAATTATGTACGAATCATGTGTCGGAAGTTCTTTGACGAGGTCGTTTATTCCCGGATTAATATCAGTTATAGACAATGAGAGTGTGTGTGCATGTACACTGTGATCTAAAGTGTTACCTGTTGTGTTCAATGCAAAAAAAAGAGTTTTTTTTGTTTTCATGGCAACAATAGTTAAAGTGGGAATATTTTTTCCTTTTGGATATTTTTCATCACATAATGATAAATAAAATTCCAAACAATTTTGAATATCTATTTTAATATCAGCGTATAAAAAATCGTGGATGATGTCTCCAACTGCCCATGTAATGGCTAATTTGTAGTGGATGACTGTGGATCAAGTGTGGATGACGCGGGATCAGTACTGCTGGCTGAAGCCCACCATTGATTAGACTCCCTGCTATTCATCACAGTTGACAGCGTGTCAGACTTATTGAACTTGCAATGACAAACACAACATTCCGTGGAGAAACATACTTTTATGTGCAATGTTTTTGCTCTGAATCTGATCTGGGAGATTTGGTTTAGAAATGAACTTTTGTCCTGGTGGATATTTATGACAGTTGGGAGATGTTTAGGAAGAATATTTCCTCCTCAATAATCAATGTACCATAGGTTGCAGGAAGTGGCTTCCATTTCAGGTGGGGTCTTCGGAGGTGAAGCTGTACACCAGTCACAGACCAGAGACTAAACTTTGGAATTAAGAAAAATTGTGGTTTATGAAAGAAGCCCTTATTATAACTAGTATATGTGAACTGAGTAGAACGTATACAAACTGAAAGTTTCTTTATTCAGTGCAACAGAAATTGTAGCAAGCATCCCTTCAGCTAAAGCTCTTTGCCCGAGAGGCTGAAATTTTGGGGGAAGATTCCTTTTTCCTCCATGGAGTTTGGGGTCTCTGATCAGGGTCGGCCTCCAATAAAGAGCAGTAGTAAAGCAGTAGGTAATAAGCGTGTGAGCTAGGGAACTCCTAACACTACTAAACAAGAGCTTCAGTGTATTTTATTGACACTAATATAGCCATGTGATGATGTCAGAGGTTCGGGAATAGTTCTCTTACCGCTATATGGAATATACTGGACAAAAATAGTTACGGATGTATCTAAGTTATAAATACAGATATATTTATTCATTGACACAACAATAAAATGTCTTACCACAAAAAATCCAATACCCCTCACTTTTTGTTGTTATAAAATACAAGGCATAGAATGCATGTCACTTAAGATAGACTTTTGATTTCCTTTCAAATACTAACCCCCCTCCCCTAACGTGAATGTTACATGAACGCCTCCTCCCTCTGTTCCAGACTGCGATCCCTATGAGGATGTCCGTGCTATGTGGGAACTGCCCTACGCCTACCAGGTACTGAAACTACTCGCGCCAAAGTTCAACTTCACTGCCCTCAGTATTCAGGTAAGAGCAATTCAAATTTCCTAAGAGATGAATGGTAACTTTCAGCTGATCGGCTGGTTCAGCTGTGTTTCAGGTCGATCTTCTACCTTCTAGGAGGAGCAGTTTAATTGTAGCCGGTTTGCTAATACTTTTTCCATTTTACTTTTCATAAATTCTTGTATGTTATATGTCATTTTGAAATAAAATACTGTTTTAATCATCTTCTATAGATCTCCAGCCTGGGCCTCAATCCCATGCATTCAACTGTGTCTTATAACCTCTGTTGCCATCCCTGTTATGATATCGTTGTATCCAATGTCTCCATTCCATCTGAACAATCTTGTATACTCAAGTCGAAATTCAGCTCCAGCAGATGCTTGCAGGTTTCACTGCATGGCTGTTATTGTAAGGCAGGTTTCCCCCAGCTTACATGGCGTTACATCAACATCACTTTATCATATACTTTCAATGGGTCCAAATGTTTCAAATAAGTCAAAATATTCCCTTCTTGTGTCACATTGTAACAACACTGAAGTTGATTGACTTTCTCAAAGGTTGATACAACTTATAAACAAACATAACAAGGAACAGTGTATGATAAAAGCTTTACAAATATTCAATCCAAAACTTAAAAATATAATTTTATCTGTAAAGATTCAAGAAAAATCTCAAAAAGTCATGTGCCCGGACCAAAACATACCAGATTATGGCTGTCAGAGAAGCCTTATATCTTACACTGACACAGAGGCAATAATTGGAAATATTTCTTACTTTTAAATTTAATAAGGCAAATACTGACCAATATTTTGAAGGATCACATGACCTTTCTGAGACAATCAATTGGGTAGAAATACCTGTGTCATGGTGGTGTAACAACTAGATCAGTAATTAACTTGATTTATTACGTGTTCCAATGATTTTAAGTGATAAAAAGTCAACTGTTGATACAAACTCGAACTCTCACTATCCCCACTATCTTGTGTACCTTGACTGGGAATCAAACACTCTTTGAATGATTGATAAACAGACAATATATCAATTTTGTGTTTCCATGGAAACATACTAAACTTGAAATGTTATTTTGATGAGTTATGGAATTGCAAGTGATATTATATTTCTAGAGAATTGATGAATATGATTTTGAACTTAAATTCTTATTTCTCCAGAGATAAGGCGTGAATGAATAATAAATATAGGTTTTGCATGGTAAGTTGTTTCTACATTTATTTTTATTTATTCAGTAACATTATTTTCAAATCACACTGACTGATATAGAATGTAATCTTTAAAAAGACATTGTTTCAAAGATAATACTGTTGCAGTATGGTTGACCATGCTTGAGGAGGATGGAATGGCTGATTTCTATAATTTACATATTTCTTGTATCCATTACGTTTGATTATTATCTGAAAACAATTACGGGGATGGATTTGTGTAAGAAAAAGAGAAGCTTTACTATCATATATCTTTTGTAATAAAGTACACTTTTCGCAGTGGTTAGCACGGTTGGCTTTGGATCAAGAGGTCTGGGGTTCGAATACTGCCAGTGGCTTTGTAACTTTGTCTGCTGTGGAGAACTGTTCTACATGCAGTAATTTAAGGTCAAATGGTACATTGAATTTCGCTATTTCCAGTCAGTGCTCACTGGTTTCACCATGTTGTTGCAGACTTTCTCCCTGCAATGATACTAGCAGCTGTGATATAAGTGAAATTATCTTGAAAGCTATGTTAAACCCAAACTCACCTCACCTGACCAAATATATAGTTAAAGCATACAACAAAAATGAAGGGAAGGCCTATGATGTCAGCCCAAATTATGATAGAATCGAGATTTTGATCCATGTTACTCATGTCTGGCATTTTTAAAATAACCGAAATTTTATATTTATATGATCCTCATAAATTCTATATATGGTAAGGGATATCTGTCACAAAGGTTGACAACCTGGCTTGTATTGAATGAACGGAGTTACCTACGTCATGTCGTCAATAAAACGTGTTACCGTCATGAGTTTATCACGAATGAAACCTACTTTAAGGTAGATAAAAATATGTACTAGAAAATTAAACTATTTAACATTTCTGGTTATTCATGATAATCTGTAAAATTTCCCTAAAATTTTGTTGTTTCAATGTTTGAATCAATAAAACAATAAGGATGCAGAATTATGGTTTGACATTGAATATTATCGATGTAAATTAAAAGAATTGGAAATAATTAAGTATTTAATATATTTTAAATGTAAATAGAACGTTTGAAAACAAAATCATATGTGTATGATCCGTAATTGTAATCAAATATAGGATCAATTAAAATTTGATTGAAAGATAAATTTGATGAATATACATGTAGATTTTTAATTTTCTATCAACTGATAATTCCGCAAAGCTTCTATTTCTTATAAGAGAGATTTACAAGACTTGTCTTTATGTGTAAGAAGTCTCTCACCAATCAAAGGGCACCCTCTCTCCGCTATTGGCTTCATAGCCTCTGTAGGACTATTGATTACACTGCCTGTATATAAGTACAAGTAGGTATATTGTGCATGATTTATTGACACAGAGACAGTTGGCGACATACTTTGTCTATGTTCTGCATAAGGAGAAAGTATATACTGTAAGTAAAATGTGTGCCTAATTTTATATGTGGGATTTCTGAAAAAGTGTAAGTAAAATATATGCATGCCAAAGGAAAAAGTAATAATGTAAGCCACATTTTTATTTGGTTTACATCTGTTGGTAAACATTAGCGTTATAATCAATACTTTTAAACTATTTATAGATCAGCTATCAATAATGGTGTAGAAGTATGTTGTATATTGACATTTGATTTATATCTCTCAATATGTAAAAAAAACTGATGGGGTTCTAGCTCTACTTTAATAACATTTGTGAATAGTGACATAAAATTTAATCTGCGTATTGATATTTTTATTTAATCTGTATATTTACATTTTGGTGACTATTAGCGCGTTCAGCGTTGCGGGCTTTCTCCCTGCTATAATACTAGCAGCCGCGATATAAGTGAAATACTCTTGAAAGAGGCGTTAAACCCCAACTCACCTTACATTTTGGTGACTATAAGTTATGTGAATGAAAGCTGGTCATATTTCTATATTGTCTTCTCCTGAAATATTCAGTTTTATCCCTGCACTGGCTCTTCTGATTTCCAATCAGTTTCTATCTGACCAGCTTGGTGCCTTCCCTTCAGGTTTCAAAGGTTACATTTAATATCAGAACATGAATATATCAAATTGAAAATTAAATCTGTTCCTTTAACTTGTTGGTTGAAATAATAATAATTAAGTGTCGCACCATGATGAAAATTATGGCAAGTTTAGATTATTCCAAAATAACTGTCTCCCCTCCCCCCCAAATTCGTGGAAATTTGTGCATAATCCTCAATCTCACATGGGCAATTACAAAATTTACACTCGTTCCATAAAAATCATTTGGCTCACTTTCTCAGGTAATGATCTGTATTTATTAACCAACTAACCTGAGTTAATTTTTCCAATACGAGCGCATGTGCACATCACGTTTGCCTAGCAACCATTGTTTCAACGTGAATACCTGTATTTTGTTGTCTGTGATATCCTACAACAATTGTTCGTGACGTGATTATAGTGCCAGTAGTGAAGACATCGGTGTTAAAATTTAACTTTATATTCATTTCGACCTACCCAACCCAACCCATAGTACCGTCAAAAACTTTGTAAACCATAAAAATGAAAATGTTTTGCTTTACCTACACTGGTACTGAAAGTAATCATTGTTGGAATCCAAGCTTGTTCCCTGCAGACAGCCAGGTAGATTTATGTGTGGGCAGACATTACTGTATCAATTCTTTGATTTCCTTCTCAACTGCCATATTATCTCTGACTCAGAATGTCACCTTTCTGAAAGCAGTTTATATTGAGTGAGAAAAACCTGCATTTGTCTGAGGTGTGAAATACTGCACTTTGGTCAAGTGTAAATGAAGTGTTTCCTGACAGGTTTAAGATAAGAAACAGGTACAGGATTGAATAAAGAGATACTCATTTATGTTCACTTACTTTTAGTTTGTCTATAAAATTGGCAAGAATTTTATTGGTGTTAACATTTTTTCACCCAATTTTGCCAAACTTATTGTTTGAAATTCAGGGAAACAGCTAAATTATTTTTCTTTTTTTGGCTACAGTAATCTAAAATTTGAAAAAAAAGAAGTTAAGTTTCTAGAAGCTGATGTCGATATCTATTTTGAGAGTTTGTTATTTACCTACTTTAATAGTTTATCAGAATAATTGTTTTCTCAGGGTAAATATTTAAAATGTTATTAATATTTTCTTTTTCTGTGTATTTCATTTCCCCAACTTCATATCGAGAGTAACTGTTTAGATCATGTAAACATTTACATCAGACCAAGCATTAAGAAGAGATGCCGTGTTTATGTTGATAGAAGAGAAATATTCTGGGAGACTTATCAACGAATCTTGATGTGAACTATGGTGTATCAGCTCAAACCAGGCCCAGTAATCACCCAGAGTTGAAAATGTTTTTGTTTTTCTGGATCTTGGATTTCTAAGTTAAGAAATTATTTCTTATTCACATGTAAAGATTTGCTTGTCATGTAAACCAGGGGCAGTACAGTGAATAGTGCATTTTGCTCCGAATTAGGTAAAGACCCATGGTGCTATTCTTGGGTGACTCTGTAGCTGTTTAACAGTTAGTAATGCGACTGAATAATGGTTGTTCAGAAATGAAATAAGTATCAGCAGATCTTGGGTGAATCGTAAGTCCTGATATATTAAATAATGTGAACTAATAATAACTTCCCAATGACTTGCTGACAATCAAATACTTACTGCCCCTTACCATTCTCACTGTTACCGAAGCTAGATCAAATTAAACGTTAACTATCACGTATCAAGTAGTCATCATATACTATGTTCACTTGTTCTTATTCATCATACCAGCTTCTAAAATGCCTCTCAAAGAAGTTATATACTATGAAGTAAAAAAACCAACAGAATAAATTGATAAATTTCATGAACTGGCCGAGAGCCGAACTGGTAGATAATACGCCTCTTGAAGTCTCTTGAAAGCAGGGCCGAGGTTAGATCATTAATGTCTCCTGCTCTTGTTCACAGCTTGTTCAAGTCGCCTAGTGTACTGGCAAATTTATTTCCTCTCATGTGGCGTCACGGCTGAGTGCACGGACAGATTGAATACACCTCCAGCATCTGCATAAACTTAACCCCCTTCCTACTTGATTCACTCCCCACTCCTTCTCATCTACCCTCCTTCCATTCGTCAAGTATTTCAACAAGTACAAATTTTACCTAGAAATCATGAAATAAATCTTTCCCCCACCTACCTCAATGAATAAACAAACTCTGAACACCAGCATAACTCCATAATGCTGTTCATTGTGATGATGATTTCCAACAGTTGATTGAGATATTCTGGCAGTAAAATTATGTCCTATTTAATCTATGAATCTTCCATCACATATTTCTATCAAATGTCCTCCACCAACCATTGTTTAAATCATATGCTTCTAAACCATTTAAACTCACCACTCCATTGTTTGCACTGACATCTGGCAACTATAAAACCATTGTTATTGTGACAGCATCTCGAAGAGCCTGGATCGTATGATTATCCCTTTACCTAAGGTGGTAATGTAAGGGTTGAAATGTGGGAAATATTATTTTTAATGGTATCAATTTGTAACCATCTGCTTATACCACTTTCACTTTCTTTGTTGAGCACCCTTATTTTGTTTAGGGCCCATATTGACTCCTCCTAGATCCCCTATTATTTAACCCTGTTCACCCCCGTGACCCCTCATCTACCAACCCCTTATTAACTCCCTTGCAGCTTCTGGAGATCTATAGATTTAGCTAGACTGGCACACAGTCCCCTGAATCAATGTTTCCCCTTCCATGATGTTGTGTTATCCAAGTTCTCCTTTGTGCTGAGAGTTGTAAGTGCTGTGCAATGGATGACATTGGTGTCTTCGTCTCTTAGTACTGAGAGAGCTTTAAGGATCAGGAACTACTTTCACAGAGCAACCTTTACTTAACGTTTGACTTACCTTAACCCCAACTCTTCAACATTGCACTAAGAGCACCAATAAATTAGGCTCCTGAAGCAAGTCTAGATTTTCTTGTACAAATCCACTATCTCTACCCTCTAAGTATGAATGGACAATATTTGCACTGAGCAACCCATTTCATTTCCTAAACTGACACCAAGCTAAAGAAGTCAAGCTTTGACTTTTCAATTTCTTCTTCAGCCTACTAAACCTCTTTGGTTTATTAACCCCTTTATAAACCTAGGTCGAATTTCGCTTATGATTTTGTAGGTGGCTTCTTTTCTTGGAATAACCAGGTTTTTCTACAGTAGAGATGGACAGGATTCAAACTTGAAACTCTTCGCACCTTTAAACCCAAAGCTCTACCACAATGTTAATTAGGAATGAGCTGAGAGAGTGAGTTTGAATTAGCGAGTAGAATATATATATTTGTTCAATTCCGACATCTATCATTCCAACTCTCTTGCCCAAAGACCTCACCCTCCTTTTCCCTGCCCCACAGTTCACTCATGATGAGGGGTAAATGAAAGTTGAATTGGACGTATTTGAATCTATCCACCCATCCAATTTCCAAACCGCAATTCAAAAGGTTTGACACATTGACTTTCATTTCTGACCCCAGTCCATCCAACAATCTTGCCCCCAGAGCCTTGTAATCCCCACCCCCATGAGGAGGGGTGGGTGAGGGTTGAACTGACTCTGTTTGCACCGATCCACCCACCCGAACCAACTCACGAGTCACACCGACTGTTTGTCTTCTCCACCCAGCACAATAGCCAGGGACAAAGACTGGAAGCCGAGTGAAAAGGGCCGACTTGGCATGTCTCTGTTTGAATTAACAACTTGTGGAGCCCAGTGAATTAGAGTGGCGGGGAAACTGGAGAAGGGATATTAGTCTGTCCACATAACCAACCCAGTGTTGTTGTCGACGGCCATATTGGAGGAAGAATTTGGAGTAAGTGTGTAGTAGATCAAGGCAGCATGGATTTACCCTGCGGCAACCCGGTTGACAGGTAGTGTTGTGTGTTTGTAGTGGGACTAGTGATCTGTAGGCACTCCAGGAGCCAGGACTAATGTCCCTCTTCTTTACATTCCCCCCTCACACCTCCGTACAAGTGTGCAAACACTTCCAGCCAGTGGGCACGTCTGTCAGGGCATTCTTGTCATCCTCCGTAGTAGGGGTCCGATAGCGAGTCTATCTCTCTTCTGTCTTTGACCACCTGGGGTTAGGACTTAGGCTCAAACTGTCTCTGGAAAACTTTCTTTTAATTTTAATGTATTTATTCACAACTATTTCATCTAATATCGGAAAGAAACCTGAGATAAATGAGAAGTTTAAATCCCTCTCTCGCAAATCTAGACCTGCTTTCCCATGATATAATGTCATAAGAATTTAAAAGGACACCTAGAGAGCGCTATTTAGGACTCTTTAAAAAATACCCTAGTTAAGAGTAATTTTTAAATTTGCATGTTGTGTTGTATATTATTTTCATTCATTAGAAAGATACTATTTATTGTTATTTATGTTTGGTTTATCTAGACTTGCTGACTAAGGATCTAGACTGTATTAAAGGCTCTTATTTAAGTCAGACTGGATGTAAGGACTTCTGGAGCTGACTTCCCAGATATAATATTGTTGTATTGCTTGTAAGAGTTGTTTCTGTTCAGCTGTGGTTGACTGTCACCTTGATGAAAGAGAACTATCAGTCCTCCAAGTATCTACCTACGTAGATATACAACCATTTCAAGTGATATCCTCATCATTAGCTGCTGTCAAAACCAGATCCTCACATATGAAGCTGAATACTTTTGTAACTTGTATTTTTTCCACAAAGCGTGTTGCTTGGCAAGGGAACTGTGAGAAGAATGTGGAGTTGTATAAACACTTGGCTCGTGTGTATGTATACACCCAGATTACCATCAGTTAGCTTGCGGGATCTCCTCTCGGCCATCTTGGATGGCAAAATAAAATTAACCCTGGATCTGCCGTGGTGAACTTGCCGCAGATCTCTCATTGTTACAATTACAGTTTGATATAGAGTTCCTGGGTGCTGAACTCAAATGGGTGGGATAGCGCAGTGGTTAGTGAGTTCTGCGTGGGATAGCGCAGTGGTTAGTGAGTTCTGCGTGGGATAGCGCAGTGGTTAGTGAGTTCTGCATCGGATCATGAGGTCCGCGGTTCGATACCGCCAGGGACTCTGGAACTTTGTTTGACAGCAATGGGTTTATGCTACATAGTACCACCTATAGCAGGTCGTTCCAGCTGATGCTTGTAGGTTTCGCTGCAACGCATAGCCATATTAGTGATAGGGCAGCTGATGCTTGTAGGTTTCACTGCAATGCGTAGCCATAATAGTGATAGGACAGCTGATGCTTGTAGGTTTCACTGCAACGCATAGCCATAATAGTGATGGGGGATTTCTCCCTGCAATAATACAACCTGCAAGCAATTTTGATGTAAGTGAAATACTCTCTGGTTTCACTTTTATGCATAACCAGGTAGATACTGCAGGCTTTCTCCTACCTTCCCCCTAAAGGCATAACTCCCTCCAAAACGGTCTAATTGCTGCAGTTTTTCTCAATTCTTTGCTTGACCTCAGTGCCGTCTTCAGCGATTTTATGTACTCTTGAGTTACCTCCCCTGTCCCACCCAATCTGCCAAATTCTTTACATAATAATCTAACTTGCAGCGTCAACAAAAAAGCAAATCCTGCAATCGACTGACTTCGACTTTTAGGTCAGCATTTTGGTCCCTAGATGTTGTTTCAGGTGCAGCACACTGACAAGCTGGCACAGAAGAGTTGACAAACTGCAGCAAGGTTTAAATTAGGCATTGACAGAGACTGGTGTGAATTCTGTTGTGTGGGGGAGCTTTGCTCTCTCTTTCAATAATGCTAGCAGCAATGATTTAGTGAAATTCTCTTCACCAAAGACTAGCTCACTAACTTTTGATTATCGACATTTGAAGTTGAGGGCACATCATTCTATTGATCCATGCTCAGAACATTTTCACTCATGAAATATTCAGATATCTACAATGACAAAATTAAATATATGTTCATGGAATTTTAAAAGATTTGTGTATGTAAGCATGATAAAAGACATAAAATTTAAGTTGTTTGGTAAATTCATGCTTATCTTTTTGGACTAATGTGAGTAATAATTTCCACAGATAATATTTTCATCAAATATTGAAAAGAAGACATATTTCACCTCTGATGCTTTCAGTGACATTTAAATCAAATTGGACTGAATACTTATAGGATAAAGTGTTCTCTTAATGAATAGGATTTTATCAAATATCCAACTCAGAATTAAAGGTTGTGAGAGACATAGGAGAAACGAAATACATTAATTTAGCAGTAATTACCTCAGCTGATGCTATTATCAAGAATATTCAGCTGATCATTTCATTTCAGGAATTGCCCCGAGAGAATTTCTCTCACAGATATGCATGTTGAATGTTCAATCGCTGCAAATCAGCATTTTCTTTTTAAGTCGTTTCGCTACTCTTATCATCTATTATCTTTAGAAAAGCATAGAAATAAGATTTATTTACCCTGGGGTCTGTGCTATAAGAAATAAACATGTAATAACAAGACAGTGGCCGTGTTAAAATTAATTGATTGTATTAGGAACACACTTTTTTAATGTTGATTCCACTTCTTCAAAGTCTGCTTACACTGGTCACATGTCCCAGGTTATATATCATAGTTAGGGTTACAAATGTTTAATTAATTCTTCAAGGCTAGGTAGCTTAGTGGGTAGAGCTTTCAGCTTTGGATCAAGAGGTCTGGGGTTTGAATCCCACAAGGGGCTATGTAAATTGGTCTGTAGAGAACTGTTCTACGTGCAGTAAGGTTTCGGTGCAATACTACACTAAAATTCAGTGCAGTAATCCCAATGGTTAGTTAGTTCCAGTCAAGGCTTGTAGGTTTCATTGACCCCAATCGTGTTGCAGGCTTTCTCCGTACAGTAAAACTAGGTGCCATGATTTAAGTGAAATACTCTTGAAGAAATCACCCCAAAGCACCCAAATTACCCCCGCCTCATCTAAAACTGTTTGACAGTAGATATGGTTGGTTTGAGGTGAGGTTTTATCCTTTTGATAGTATATTTTGAATGACATCACAATGCTATGTTGTTGCTAATGGCTCAAGTGGCGTTAAACAATAACCCAGCCACTCACTCACAGTGCTGTGATGTCACAACCATACAGTCTTCTCTCTATAAGTATACTTCAGGTAGAAGCCAAAAAATGTAAACTTGATGTGACCTATATATGGTTATGTGAGACCTATGATTAATTAGCAACATGTCGGACATACCTGGGTTGATAACGACCGAAATACCTGTCACCTTCAATAACTTGATAACAGGTAAACAATTCATATAGGTAATGTAAAAGAAAATGTAGAACATATTTGTTAAATCAAAAAGTTAAATCAATTGTCAAGTGTTATTCATGCTAGTGAAATAATTAACTGTTAATTTTGAAATAATTCTTGAAGATAAAACTTGATTAAAAATTACCTGTTCACTGTGCTTCATACACCTGACAATCAGATAAGGGACTATGTATTTGATGGTGGACAGTCAAGATGAAGTTATATGCTTATCTAACTCTAGTCTTGGGGACCGGATAGGTCGTTAGCACAGACAGACAGACAGATGTTTATTATAGTCTCACCTCAATCACTTACATAAAATACAGATATTAACTCATACAGATAGTAAAATTATGAGCCACCCTGTAGAGGGTTATGAGAGACTTTACAATACAAAAGAAAGGTTCATTTATCTTAAAATGTATAAAATTATGGCTTAAAATACATATAAATATACATTTTGTAAATAATATAATCTAATATACAATCGCCTTAGTAGTAGTTGGCGTAGAACCATCCATAGTTCGCTAGCTCCAGCCGATACTCGCAGGTTTCACCGCAATGCATAGCCACATGGTGTTGTGGGCTTTCTCCCTTCCATAATACTAGTAGTCGTGATAAAAGGGAAATACTCTTGACAGCAGCGTCAAACCCCAAATCACCTCACCTCATCCTTATTTTTCTGAAACCGGTTGTTCTTGGATAGCCTATATCCAATTTATTTACATGCAGTGTGTGGGTGGGGCTAGAAATCAAGGTGAATTATATCTCACATGGCACTATAGAAGAGTAATACAGCTGCCTCGCTTTTGAATGAAGTTTTATTCAAAGTGTAAGGGATCTTCCATATTCACAACTAATATTTGATGAAATTTTATATCTTATCAATCTAATGTGTTAATGAAACAATATGTTATGGACTATTTTTTGTGTTTATACTTGTTAATTATATGCTTCGTTTTATGTTGCTTAATTGCATTTTACAGTTATAAATTAATTAATGAACGAATCAATATCATGTTTATGAAATATAACAACAGATTAACCGCATCATTTTCTCTATTTCTCACATTTAATATGTGGATCCTACAGGCAGCAACAGCTTGAAGACCACATAATTATGCTATTTAAATCAATAACAATACTGGAGAGAATGTGTTCAAATGCCATGTTTTACTGATAATGTTTCATCAACTCTGCAGGTGACGTACAATATTCCGCACCCATTCAGAATCTACTGTAATATGCGTTCTAATTTGTGCTACTTAACGAAGCTTGGTTCTTTCCCTTCTAGTGTAGTGCGTATTAAATACTGCGATATGTTCCAAGACCTGCGCTGGGGGTATACATGATGGCTATAGGTAACAGAGTACAGGCTTTATGGCCCTGTCGGGAAGGACAGCAAATATGCTGAATAAGCGTGGACTGAAACATTAACCTTTCATGATCAAGGAAACGTAAGTTGCGCCAGTCTCTATCACTGGCAGTTTAAAACTTGCTTCATGTTGTCAACTTTTCTGTGTCAGAGTGTCAGCATGCACCATGAAGTACAGGTGCAGTGCGCTGAATTTCAGGAATCATGTTGAATTATCCAACATTTTTTTTAATAATATTGAACACTGAGTATAAAAGTTGACAAAAGATTTGCATTTATTATCATTATACAATTTCAGTCTAGGAATACCAGCAAATTTGCTGAATAGGCCTTGAGCGAAACTATAGCCTTGCTGTAACCAAGTCACAGTAGACACATGTTTAGAAGCCTTTTAAACAGTCTATTTATCTCATTTATAAAAGTTACATTATCCTAATAAAATTCATGAAACATTTTTTTAAACTATGCTTTCAATTAAATTAAATCTTAACAAATTTGTTGAATAAGTCTGGAGTTGTATAACATTTTCGCCCCTGTCTAAGTCATAGACAAAATGATTAAGGAGCCTTGTGCACAGTTAAGTTCTCATTGAGCAAGTCTGGCTGTCTCAATACACTTCTAAGGACAAAAATTGCTTTTTGAAAAAAAAATTAAAATCATAAACCCGATTCGGCAAATATGCTGTGCAGTTAGCAGCTTCCATGCAGTATCCAGGTCACAGTTTAAGAATTCTTTAAGTGTGCATTTGTAGATGGCTCTTTAAAAACTGTTTCCATTCAAATGTTTATTTAAGATTAGCGCTGTTTCCCGTAAACAAATTAACTTCAACAATAGTGTGTTAGGTTAGGTTTTGTTTCATGTTCAGTGTGGTGTTGCTGTCAGTTGAAATTGAATTGGAAACTTGTCACTTGAGTTTTGAAAATGAATTTGGAAAATGTTTGCTTGACTTTTATGTCTTGTGGATAAGTCGTTTAAATTTTAGTGTATTTTAATTTTGTGTTTGCACAAATGTATGAAATTTAAGGATGTGATTTTCAAAATACTTGTTTTTCATCATTTACAGTGTGGTTTGTCGTCGTAAATTAATGAGAAAATATTTTAATTACATCAAGGTATCAGTTGCCAGAATTACCGGTATACGGTTCTATAATGTCAGTATGAAATGCTGAAGCAAGTTTTATTACCCATTTTGTCGAAAATAACTGAGTTAATATTTTCTATACAAGCACATGTGCACATATAATGTTTGCCTCACAGCCATTGTTTCAGCGCGTGTTCCCATATTTTGTTGTATGTGACGTCATAAAACAATTGTTAATGACGTCATTGTGGGCTGTTCTCTCATGTTTTTGTTACCTGATTCAAATGGAATAGAATGGGTAATAAAGACATTATTACACCTGAAAGTGAGCCATATAACTTTTACAAAACTCATACAAATTTGTGTGTACCCCTCGCTCTGTGTATTGCGATACGTATCGTATCTTGGCAGCTGTATCGAGATATGTGTCATATCGTGGCAGCTGTATCGAGATATGTGTCGTATCATGACCCACCTGCATGCTTGCACCCCTAATAATTCTACCGCATGGCGACTATAGATGATTTCTTGTTTTCGGAAATGTTAATTTGAATAATAGCAGGATGACATGAACTGTGACATGAACTATAGGGGTTTTATAACAGCACTAAACTGCTTTACTTTTCTTCTTCATGACTGTGTAAAACAAAAGTCTTTAATAAAGTAGAAGTAGAGTTGAGGCTGAACTGAACACAATGCAATGGCATCTACAAAGAAAATTGTGTAATGAAAAGCAACAAATTATTTTTAAAAAACAAAGAAAACATTGCAAAGACTTAATATTAGTCTAGGTTAATGATATGTAGCTAATCGCAGGTAGTAAACAGCAGAGCGTGTTGCCTGTCCCCGAGTATCGCCAGGTAGAGAGTACATGCTATCTGGTGTTTGCACTCTCCTCACCCTCCCTCCCCGCGACAACAACAGGCCAGGGGAGGCAACTCTAACATGAACAAGCAAACATATGTAGGCAGAGTGGAAGGAATACCATGATGCTGATAACTCAAGTATTTCACTCCGGACTCCGTTACCGTTTTCTACATGGCATTGTGAGATAGTGTTTGAGCCGTGTCTCTCTCTCTCTCTCTCACTTCGTTGAGCTGGTTCAGTTTCAAGTGGCTTGTTTATATCCTGGTGCATGGCTTGAGAAATCAATGAGAGAAGGAGTATCATGGCAGGCCTAGATCAATAGTGTCCTGCTCTATTGTCCTTAGACGGGGGAAGTCAGTGAAGCAAATCTTCTTTCTGGGTCAGACTCGCCTCAGGCAACTGCCGTGGGTCGGGTCAGGAAGCCTGGTCAGGCTTGGAGGGAGTGGATTACTTTAACATGTAACAAAGGTAAAATTTACATGGATTTCACTCTGCTAACTGACATTGTCTCTGAATCATCATTTCTCATTTTCATTGATTTTTTTGGGGGGACATTTAAATGTGAAAATTGATTTGATTTCATATCATATGAAATGCCATGTTATATATCTCTTGTTATTGTTTTTTTATAAAAAAACAGTGAAAGATTTGTGAGTGTGATTAGCTTGTGCTGTCTGCGTGAGCGTGTTGTTAAGCTGGCTAACCCGAGACAAGCTGTAGGTTTGTGGGTTATAGTGTGAAGAAAGAAAAGCTAGCAAATAAAGGAGAGTTTGCATCTCTCACTGCTGAGTCTCTATAAATAACCTGTAGGCTGTACTCTTCATCTCCAGACAGCAAGATCTGCCTTAACCCCCTACCTGCTGGAGGCAAATTCAGCTTACATGGCAACGTAGAGAGGAACATCTTCCGTAGACCAGGGGTTAAGCTTCTGCTATTTGTTACAGGGTGGGAAAGTGATATTTTTGCTTCTGGGGAAAATATTTTTTATTTTTCTTGCAAGATGGGTTTACAATTTTGGAAACATATTTGTTATTAGAGAAACATAGATTTAAATAATTGGTCTATGAAAGGTTAATCCGTGTAGGAAGTGTAAGGTTTGAGAAAATATTTTTATTTTGGAAATAATATATTTGAAAACAATCTTGTGGATTGCATGTTTATTTCATACAAAGTCAGAGAGAATGGGGTATTAAGAATTTGACTGAAAATGTTTGTTTTAGAAAGGAATAGAGACATATGAATATTAAATAAATTGTGTGAATTAGAAATACATTTTATTCACACACAGGACAAATGTCATAATCTGCAATAGGCTGAGTGGATGAGCTGATGGTATAGTCAGTGCTGGTTTGTGGGACTTGTCCCAAAGAGTACAAAAATGTGTACAGATATATAACAATATTATTAAATAGGGTAAAGTTTATAGATTATCCTAGTGTGTGAATTCAAGTATAAGTTGAGATTTTTTAGGGAAACAGTATTTGTTTTGGAACTGATATGTATTGTCATGTATTTAGAAGAAAGGAGGTGTAGCTTTAAAGGGGCAGTAGCACGTTTTTGCAAATTTATTTTTTCAAATTTCCCATCTATAATGATAGTTTATGTCATTTATATTCACTTTAGAGGGTAAAACATCATATGATTACACAAACCAATTATCCGAAGGGATATTATCGGTATTGCGTATAAAGCATAAATTGCATGATGGCCATTTTTATTGTGAACACATTTTATTATTTTGAATGACGAAAATGACTCCCATGGCTTTACAGAACCATGATCGGTGTTAAATAATAACTCACTCACTCACGGAACCATATACACTCAATTTTTAACTTGATTTTCCGAAGAGAGAAGGGTGGTTTACTATTGGTGACATTAGTTTTCAAATACATTTCATCGACTTAGTTCAGCGAAAAAAAACGTGCTACCACCCCTATTTAAAATAGTCAGATGAAGGGGATCTAAACCATGTAACTACAAAATTCTCCTCCTCCGGCTCCATGTAGTGAGGACTGATTTATTCTCCTCTAGATTTAAAATAGTTTGTGACATGGAGCAGAAATTAGTTATGAGATGCTGAGAAAAATTATTTATTTTGAAACAATATATATTGTGAAATATGTCAGAAAGTGATGCTTGAGGTTTCCCCTAATTACCGGTTTGAAGTAGAGGAATATGTTGTTGTGGAGAGGATTAGGGACTTGAAAGCCTCTGGCCCGAGGAGAGTTAAGGTTTCACACAATTCTAAAGGAGGGGAAGTGAGTTTACTCTTTAGGGGAAAATATTTGTTTTGGAAAGGATCGGGGATGGCCTTTAGAAATATGTAAAAATTTACAAACTTGCTGAAAATGTGTAGTGTTTGCTTTAGACTGATACTAGGAGAGGAGAAATAACCTCCAGGAATTTATCAAAATTGTTTCATTTAGTTCAGCCTGATTTGATTATGCCTTGTTGTGGTATTTGTGATAAGTATAAACCTAATTAAGAGATTTTGTTTCTCAATATTTGGATCGCTACAGCACGCAGACCTGTTCTGTTTTCAAAACAAACAATTAAAGTAGACCCTCTGTGGTTTGAAAAGTCAAACTACTTCAATCATATCTGTATAAAAAAAACTAATCAAATTATACTCGCAATATAATTACAAGAGTAAGTTTCATTAAAATATGATATCAGTGATTTTGTGAAGAAATAAAACAGATTTTGTTAATCATAATGTCTATTTAACTGATTTCCATATTTTCCTTTTAGTTTGAAAATAAACCCCGCTAGGTGCTTGGCAACTTCGTCTGTGCTAGAAAAACTGTTCTACATGCTGTTAGTTTTGGTTGCAAATTTGCCACCCATGATTCGCTGATGCTCGCAGGTTTCACCACATAGCCACGATAGGGATGCAGGCTCTCTCCATTCAATAATACTATCAGCCATGATATAAGTGAACTCCTCATGAAAGCGTTAAACCACAAATCTCCTCACATCATCTCACCTTGATAAAGAATACAGTGTAGAAATACATTTTTATGACGAAATGAAACAAAATAAGAAGAAAACTTCTAGATGATGATTCAGAGTGTTAGAAATCTGTATGTGTTTGTCATGTTTAGTCATCAGCAGCAGAAGGGTTAACAATTCAGTTTCATGTTTATTGTTTCTTGATGGTTTTGATGCCTCACAAATCACATTCATTATCTCTCTTTCAAGGAAATTTGAGATTTTAAGGCTATGATTATTTAATAGAATTAGTTATTTTGATTTAAATCTTATTTTTTGGCTTCAATTTCAAAACTAGTTATTCAAACAATTGTGACTGATTATTGTTAAGTACATATAAGATAACTGACACATGAATGCACTTGAAAATAATATATATAGAGAATACTAAATGACGTTCCGTTTAATAACATATTTATGAAACGAGTCGCTCATTAAATACAAATACCATCTCACGAGTTTCATAAATATGTTATTGAACGGAAACGAGTTTAGTATTTTATTTATTACTCACTGATTTGAATGCCAATTAATTCCACAAACTCGTCGATAAATGGGACACACTCCATTGCGACACATTGGTGTCACAATTTTTGCCATTATGACGTCACGTCAATCGAAAGCATGTGATGTTATTACGCAATAACACGGTAGATTTATTAAACCGTGATATTTTCAATGGATGAGTAATAATTAGATTTTTGAAACCCTGTCACCCTTCCTCATATTTCCAATATTTGTTATTTCAGTTGATATGTATAGTCGCAGTTGCACAATATGATATCCTTAATTCATTTAACATTGAAAATTCAATTGACTTTAATTTGAATATTTACCATCAAAATATAATGAATGATTGAAGTTTTTAAGGTTAACGTCATATCATCAGCATTATTCCATGTGATTATAGAAAGAAATATTTTTGATTTAAGGTTTTCACTCCATGCGAAATATTGTTCCGTTTGTAGAAGTGACAGGAAAATTAGCATACTGTCAGCCGTAGTATTTTCTGAAATCAATCATACTATATTACATCCTCGGAATGCGCAGAAATATTTCTAGTGAATCAAGCCTTGTTGTCCCTGTGGCATGACAGCTTTACTAGCGTAGTTAAGCTTTAATACTTGCTGTTTAATCTTGTTGATGGCCTTTTACTGTTTGAACTACAAGATAGACTAACACTTTCAATGGCATGAATGCATAATTGTTAGTACAAGTTAATCCTTAATGGTTTGTTTAGTTTGAACATGTAGTACGTTTCTTTTATCAAGTGGAAATTATTTTTGAATGATGTTTCCAGATTATAAAAATGACATGGTTTAATGTAAAAATATATGTGATTTTCATTTCAATGTGCTGCTTTTGTAAACGCCCAGTTACTAGTATTTAGTCACATATATATGTGGGGTTTTGATTGTGTAGATCTTTTTTATAGCATTAATCCTACCAAAAGCAAGTTGAGTTTGTATACCAAACATGTATTCCTTAAACCCTTGTTAGGATTAGTTACAATAGAAATATTAAAATTTGTTTGCGTTCATTAAAGTACAAAAGAAAAGTAGTAAATATATTTAACAAATCAGCTAAATTTCAACTTAATCCAGCAATTTTGTCTGCATCACTGTCTCACAATGTAAGTCCTTTTTTTTTTTTTACAGATTTGTAGTTTTAATACCATTAGGTTGCCTAAGGATAAGTATTGGATGAAAAATAATTCTTTTAATATTGGTAATGTTTTTGTATTAAATTTTATTTGACAAAATTGTCATATCAATTAGATAATTTGTTCAATTGCACAAGCACATGTTCATGGGATGGAAACAAAGACTGCATGCACTCAAAGAATGAATGGCAATTTTTTTTTCAAGTTCATCATTTCAATTTCTTAATGGGGTCATTAATTATGAATTTTAATTATAGGAAACCTATTTAAGTTGTTCTCGATCACTGTCCTGGTTGCAGTTTTGTGTACAAAATTTGGTTTTCTGTAAATGGCTTGGCTAATTATGATTTGGAGTTAATTTATTTGGAACAAAATTATGTGAATCGTAACAAATAATCTAGAGGTATATGAAACAAGGAACTGAACACAAAAAAACTTCAACCCCTGGACCAAGGAATCTTTTAACTATTGCCTATAGATAGGCACATCTTGACGATCACTTTGGCTATCAGCTTTTCCTTTCAACGGTAACGGTAACGGTAACGAGGTCTGGGGTTCGAATCCTGCAAGGGGCATGGCAACTTTGCCTGCAGTAGAGAACTTTTATACACGCAGTAAAGTTTGGGTGCAATGCTACACTGAATTTCAGCGTAGTACCACCCATGGTTCGCTAGTTCCAGCCGATGCTTGGAGGTTTCACCGCAATGCATAGCCACATGGTTTTGCGGGCTTTCTCCATGCCATAATATTAGCAGCTGCGATATAAGTGAAATACTCTCGAAAGCGGCGTTGAACCCCAAATCACCTCACCTCACCTCACCTCAACATTTACTCTACTGAATTGATCAGCGTTCAGGCATTATGGAGTGACTTATTTACTGGAATCAAAATTTCTTCTCAATAGAATATTCAAGTCTTTGAAGGGCATTTAGAAGTGGAATACTTAAGACGTTGCAAAGTATATGCTTACCCTTTCATCAGGTGGAATATCCACAGTTTAACCTTAATTCCAAGTCTTAACAATACAATGCTAAGTGAAAGAATAGCCCTTGAATCTCACATTGGCAGCCAAAGGCACATAATTTGTTACATAATTTGAAGTTTTGATGAACTAGGTGCGATTAGATTATTAAAAATTTCACGACTTTCTCGACGCAAATTCTCTTGTAATTTGTAAACACGTAAACTCCTTCGCAGTGTTGGTAAATCCTAGTTGGTCCACTGGTAAACATTGATTTTTACGCATGTTACTGATAAATGAATATTTTAAGTTATCTGCTACCCTGTTGGTATGTTTAATAGTATGTAATAAATGAAGAGCCAAGAAAGAGTTATACTTTCTCATACAAAAAAATAACTTCAGGGTCGTCTTTTGGGTCAAAGATTAAATGTCTGACTGGCAAAAGTTTGAATCTGCAAACTTGGTTTAGTTACAAAATGTTACTTTTCAAAATCTAAGTCCATTCATGCAAAATAACATAAACCAATCAACAAAATAAACCACATTTCAATGTTTATCACATCAAGAAGATATGATAAGCTTGCTTGTGATATCGAGACCAGTTACCTTGCACCGAACAACCAGGAAAATCAAATATGATCAAATATTTATGATATTGGTTTGCTCTATTGACTGGAAGCGTGTAGGCTTTGTTCTTGCTAAGTGAAGGCACAGTCGTCCGTCTTCTAGAAACGGTAACCAGCCACAGTGGGTTTTGCTTTGTATATCCTGTGTAGGTATTACCTTGTGATGAGGTTATCACCTGATTTTGAGTCTTATGTATGCATTCAATTATTGCTATATTCATTGGGTTTTTTGTTCTGTGTGTTTTTTGGTCTTCAGATTAAGAGTAACAAGCGAAACTATGTGTGGGAGTACAAATGATCTGTGTTATGAAATCCGTTATGGGCAATGTCAATAACTATATACATACCAAGGGTATAGGCTTATCTTGATTATTGATTTAAACGTGCCCATTGTTTGGCAGAGGCAGATCGCGGAGAGCCTGAGGTTTTTATCATGTTTTATTGATGCTGCGCAGAGAGCGTAAATGAATGATTGTTATTTATATTATCTTTCAATTTCTTACTACTTATATTGCGAATAAAAGATTACGTCCTGAAATTAATGTGCTGCTCCATGATCATTGTTGTTAGTTTTGATGCCTATATATGCCTTGTCTGAATGTTACTACTCTTCTTGCTGCAGTAATGAGGGACATACCATTCCTGGGGGCTGATTTACAGGAATTGTAACTTGTTAATAAAGGAAATAATATGTGAAGTGATTACTCTTGTGCCTTCATATCGTCGCGACAACATTTTTGTTGCAACTCTTAGAATATCTAATTGGTCTATTTCATTTTCAGAAACCTTGGTACAGTTTTGTCAAATACTAACCATTAAATGCGGTAAAACTGTTGTTTTAAGAATGGTCGTAAGATAATGAATGGATAAACAATTTCTTAATTTTGTATAGGCAACGTTACGTATATATATTCTAATGTTGTGAATCACAACTTCTAAAATTACAATCAAACATGTTTGTTGTTTATTTGAAATATCTGTTTCTAACATAATCAAAATCTAGGTTGTAATCTATTTACGTTAATAGTTACTTAATAATTTCACGACATAATAATCAAGAGAATTTAATCACCCAAACTTTTCAAAAGCACTATTTTAGCGACTGAATTCTCTTAACATTTATTTTATCCATTCATGGTCATTACAAAAATAGAAATTATTTTCATTCAGAACGATGAAAGAATAAAAAATATCCCAAATCTAAGTACGCTAGTAGTTTGCTACACGCTGGGCGGGTGTTGTTGAGTGTCTCTATACATTCCGATTGTGTGCAGTAATAAGGAGAGCTAAAGAGCTAGAGTTCCACCAAACAATAGCAGTGTGTTAGTCTGATTGGGTTACCTGTGCTAGAGGTGCGATCATCAAGTCTCGTTAGGGTGTAAACACTCGTTGCTACAGGTGAAGAACTGATCCAATCTCCGCCAAGACATCCGATACTCTGTCCTTAACCCTTTACTTCTAAAGTAAAAGTTGCCAATGTTACCAACATGAATTATGATCAACCAGAAGTAGAATGCCGTGGTTAGGTTTGCTGTTTCTTTAGGTACCAACCTTATAGAATCTCTCCTACAGCATACGGCAGTCTCTCATAGCTTAAATTGTCAAACTGATTATTAATGTTTACAAATTTGCACTGCAGAAAAAAAGGGGACCCTCTAGAAGAGAGGTTTATAGTTATTAAATTCCATTTCAGGTTTGTTATTTGGTATTGTAGATAATTGAAAACTTTGTTGAAGTTATTGACAATTCTGAAAAAACATGCAACCATTTCTCCAAACAATGTTTATTAATACCTCTCTCGCACATTCATACTTGTGATGTCACAATCCATCAATGTGAGAGAGAACATTAATTTATACAGCTTCAAAATTCTAATTGCAGATTGATGACCCATTGAAAGTGCAATTTTGCAGAGTGTCCAATACCATCTTTATAAACAATGTCCGTTACAAAATAAGATTGATATCATCTTTCCGTTTTATTTCCAGGAATTGGAGGAGTCTGTTGTAGAGAAGACAAGTGCAGTTTTCAATGATGTGGTGGCCAGACTGCTGGGGTTCCTGCAAGACGACAGCACTGTCCTGTAAGTGAAACACCCCAGTCTCTACAGCACTGTCCTGTAAGTGAAACACCCCAGTCTCTACGCACTGTCCTGTAAGTGAAACACCCCAGTCTCTACGCACTGTCCTGTAAGTGAAACACCCCAGTCTCTACAGCACTGTCCTGTAAGTGAAACACCCCAGTCTCTACAGCACTGTCCTGTAAGTGAAACACCCCAGTCTCTACAGCACTGTCCTGTAAGTGAAACACCCCAGTCTCTACAGCACTGTCCTGTAAGTGAAACACCCCAGTCTCTACAGCACTGTCCTGTAAGTGAAACACCCCAGTCTCTACAGCACTGTCCTGTAAGTGAAACACCCAAGTCTTGACAGCGCTGTCCTGTAAGTGAAACACCCCAGGCCCCATAGCACTGTCCTGTAAGTGAAACACCCCAGTCTCTACAGCACTGTCCTGTAAGTGAAACACCCCAGTCTCTACAGCACTGTCCTGTAAGTGAAACACCCCAGTCTCTACAGCACTGTCCTGTAAGTGAAACACCCCAGTCTCTACAGCACTGTCCTGTAAGTGAAACACCCCAGTCTCGACAGCACTGTCCTGTAAGTGAAACACCCCAGTCTCTACAGCACTGTCCTGTAAGTGAAACACCCCAGTCTCTCTTATTGAAGCTGGACAAGCCTCTGCTTACTTTTATCTGTCATGCTGCTGTGATGATATGTCATGTTTCACACTTTGTGATATTAACCAGCCGGTCTATAATGCACTACTTCAATTAATCATACATGCATCAAAGCACAACATATTACCCAGGTCATTGCATTGGTGAACGTTTAACATTTCCTTCTCAACTTCTTGGGGAGTATACATATATAATTTACTATTACCATATCACACAGCCTACAAATCAGTTAGTCCTGATCTTCATACTAGTCTATAGTCTGTATTCAGATATAGCCAATATGATGGCTGCAATATTGTCCAAGCACATTAAAGAATAATTCCTCACTCACACAAATCAAATTACTGACATATTTCACGGTTTAGTAGTGGATTAAAATTTAGCTGACATAGAAACTCCCATTACGCCTACACAGCAGCAGATAAAAACACTTCATTATCATACAAATATGAAAATATGTAGAAGATTATGACGAGCTCTGATACCCATTAGACCAAGCCTATAAATCTAAGAATGAAAACTCGCGTTGCTTCTATATGAGTGTTTAGCTCAAGTGATATGATTCACGGTTTTCTTACCTCAATACGAGTCTGTACCATTCCTTTAAATGACGTGGAATAAAGGAATAAAGGTGTTAATGAATGCATAAGTGTAGTTGTTTAGAATATTGTTCAGTTTCTCCGTATCAATATTCAAAACATTTTGTTTAGCCATCTTCACTTGAATTGTGTTTTTTAACTGCTTTTGATTTTGCCGAGAGACAAGTATTAATTAATTAATCAATTAATTAAATATTGTTGTAGGCATTTAGTACCTTTTGCTGTTAGTACTACTTTGTTTATTACCTGTTTATTAACGTTTACTCCTCTTAAATATTTACTGAAACAGTTTAACAAAATGTTAATGATATTTGATAAATAAAGAGATATATATTGAGAAATGTACAGTAGGATCTTAATTATATACCAAATTACTTTCAAGATTTTATCTCGCCGCTAATGGCTGCAATACTGCCGAAGCGGCGTTAAACAATAACTCACTCACTCACTCAAGATTTTATTTGATTTAAAAGAAAAGCTTAATTTCACTCGGTACAACTTATATGCAAAACGATGAATATCGACTGTAGAGCATTTAATAATTCAAATTCAGGAAAGACAGTTCAGCACCAAATGACCTTTGCCATTTTATTGGACAGTTCATTTTGACTCGACAGTAATTTACGATTTGATAATATGAGAAGCTGATACTAATAGGGCAATAAACTGGACAGCAAGGAGAAGACAAGTGAGTGGGAACTAAAGATATTTTTGCGGGTTAAAACATTCTGCCAATAAAACACGAGGAAGTGTTTAATTATTTTATGGCGGGAGACTTCACTCCAGAAGTCGTCATAGTTGAGGTCGGAGTGTGTCATAACCGTTCCTACCTGTCACAAGATGAGCATAAAGAAGTGATGATGTCTTGACTTAGTTACTGCTTAAGTGATATATGGTGGATATTGTCTCTTGAAGTGAAAAGCACCCTGCACACTCCATCCATCGTCCTCATTTACCCAGTCTAGATTTTACTGCATCTCCTGTAGCAATGTTAAAGTTTGATATTGTTTCGTTAAGTTTACATGATTATGACATGATATCTCCTGATTAAGTGTCCAACATTCTGGGTAGCCAGGTTACAGAAATCATCAGATTGGCCATTGGTTACTGATCAATGAGTTGTCCCAGAGGTTCTGGAACTCTTAGGTAAAGGTTCATTATTGTAAGTGTTAAAGGTGAAGTTCTAAAGCAGATTAGCCACCATCTTGCTTTTTAGCAGTTAGCAGTGGGGGACATTGCCATGTTAGTGGCAAAAACTTGTTTGCATTATGTGACATGAAGAAAATGCTGTATTAAATTGAAGAAAATGCTGTATTAAACTTATTATTAATTTTTCTAAATAAAAAAAAATATATTGATAGAATATTCACAAAGTAACAGATACTTTATCATTAAACTAATCAACTGAATTGTATTGTGCCAAAGCAAAGCTTTTCACACTTGTAGTGCCGATGAATGGTTTCACTTTTCATTGTTTTGTTTTTTGAACAAATTTTCAAGTCATAAAATTTTTATCCTCAGTGGATTGTGCAGTAAGCATGTGTCAATAACATATATGTGTAAACAGGAATGTCCTCTCGAATTTCGTTTCTACCAAAAATACCCCGATAGAACATTCTCTTTAAGATGTTTAAACTATCTTGTCTGTAAACTTAGACAGAAATACATACCTACAATTAACCTCAGTCAAACTTCACAAATCTAAAAACTCTATGACAATCTGTGTGACAAGATTGTCATAAAAGTGTTGTGTTGAAACTGTTCCGGTATTGAGAAGCTGAACACAGCACGACGAGAGTGACAATTAATGCCTCGTCTAGAAATATGTATGAATATTTGATCAGCATAGATGCATTAATCATTAGAAGTACTAACATTTTGAAACATTACACCTTAAAGCCACATTCAGGCAGGCAAACCTAAAAGGTTTACTTTCAGCAGTTGTTGGATAAGTTGTTTCACGTTTATCATTTATTAAAGCTGTTGGGTTGAACAGGTGCTTGCTGGTGCTACACAAGGTAGTGACAGACTTAACCATATTGTCTGAAGTATACAAGCTATTTGAACATTCTTCTTTGGTTGGCATTCTAGAAGTTGAGCTGCTGAACAATGAAGATAAATTTATGGATGTACAACTTCTTTATTCTAGGTAGGCAATGTCTTGACATAGATTCTAATGACGTTGTCATCTACACAGAATACAGAAGTCCATAAATTTGTCTTCATTCTTCTATTTTAGAATTGTGTCGTAAAAGGCTGTCTGATTTGTCTAGTACTGCTTTTTGATTTTAATTGATTGAATGAATCAATTTCAACTCCCAAAATAATTTGAGGAGCCCAGTTTACAGAGGAAGTTATTATTGATAATCAACCACTGACAGAGATGTACCACTATTTATATGTATAGAAAATAACAGGCCACATCTAGCTAACCTTTGTCCAACTTTTTGTAGAGGAAGAAGAAATCAATATGGATTATCTGCCCCTTGTCTTGTTATTGATTTGTAATATGACTAAGTGGCAGTTTTTTATCCAAAGCTTCTGGATTGAAGACAGACTAGTGGAGGGAAGTGACGCGGCATCAACTGTGACAATGTGTGACAATGTGTTGATTTTAATGCTTATTGTGCTTTGCGCCAACTCTTTGATGGATGAAACATACTACTTGATTGGTAAAAAAAGCACTTCATCAGAAGATATAGGGTTGACAAGTAATTCATATATATTGACACTACGTTGCTGTACAATTCACTTTGTGACACTACGTTGCTGTGCAATTCATTTTGTGACACTACGTTGCTGTACAATTCACTTTGTGACACTACGTTGCTGTACAATTCACTTTGTGACACTACGTTGCTGTACAATTCATTTTGTGACACTACGTTGCTGTACAATTCACTTTGTGACACTACGTTGCTGTACAATTCACTTTGTGACACTACCTTGCTGTACAATTCATTTTGTGACACTACGTTGCTGTACAATTCACTTTGTGACACTACGTTGCTGTACAATTCATTTTGTGACACTACGTTGCTGTACAATTCATTTTGACACTACGTTGCTGTACAATTCATTTTGTGACACTACGCTGCTGTACAATTCACTTATTGACACTACGTTGCTGTACAATTCATTTTGTGACACTACGTTGCTGTGCAATTCATTTTGTGACACTACGTTGCTGTACAATTCATTTTGACACTACGTTGCTGTACAATTCATTTTGTGACACTACGCTGCTGTACAATTCACTTATTGACACTACGTTGCTGTACAATTCATTTTGTGACACTACGTTGCTGTACAATTTATTTTGTGACACTACGCTGCTGTACAATTCACTTATTGACACTACGTTGCTGTACAATTCACTTTGTGACACTACGTTGCTGTGCAATTCATTTTGTGACACTACGTTGCTGTACAATTCATTTTGTGACACTACGTTGCTGTACAATTCACTTTGTGACACTACGTTGCTGTACAATTCACTTTGTGACACTACGTTGCTGTACAATTCACTTTGTGACACTACCTTGCTGTACAATTCATTTTGTGACACTACGTTGCTGTACAATTCACTTTGTGACACTACGTTGCTGTACAATTCATTTTGTGACACTAGTGACTACGTTGCTGTACAATTCATTTTGTGACACTACGTTGCTGTACAATTCATTTTGTGACACTACGTTGCTGTACAATTCACTTTGTGACACTACGTTGCTGTACAATTAATTTTGTGACACTACGTTGCTGTACAATTCACTTTGTGACACTACGTTGCTGTACAATTCATTTTGTGACACTACGTTGCTGTACAATTCATTTTGTGACACTACGTTGCTGTACAATTCACTTTCTGACACTACGTTGCTGTGCAATTCACTTTGTGACACTACGTTGCTGTGCAATTCACTTTGTGACACTACGTTGCTGTGCAATTCACTTTGTGACACTACGTTGCTGTACAATTCATTTTGTGACACTACGTTGCTGTACAATTCATTTTGTGACACTACGCTGCTGTACAATTCACTTTGTGACACTACGTTGCTGTGCAATTCATTTCATTTTTGAAGTGGAGAGTTACAGAATTTTTTTAAAGCGTCATTTTAAAAATATGTGAATCTTGAAATAATTATTATGAAAATACATAAGTATTAATGTTAAGTTTATTATCAGCTTTATTAGGTTATCAGGCCTGAAAGGCCTGAAAGGCCTGAAAGGCCCGATGGGCTTTTGGCATGGCATGGCGTCCGTCCATCCACCAGCCATCCGCCGTCCGTAAACTTTTCGCATTTTCAACTTCTTCTCCAGAACCAATGACTCTAGAGAGCTGAAATGTTGTGTGCGGACTCCTTGGTTAATGGGGATTCTAAATTGTAGATTTCGTGACCCCTGACCACAAATGGGGTCACAGGGGTCACAACTTTAAAAACCTTATTTCCTCTTCTTCTCCAGTTCCAAAAGGTCTAGAGAGCTGAAATGTTGTGTGCAGACTCTTTAGTCAATTGAGATTCTAAATTGTAGATTGGTGACCTTGGTGCTCCAAATATAAGGGCCACACAGGCCATGACCTGAAATCCTATTTTCATCTTCTTCTCAAGAACAAAAAGACCTAGAAGGCTGTAATATTGTTTACAGACTCTTTAGATTCTAAATTGTAGATTTGGTGACCTGTGGCCCCAAATATGGGCCTCACAGACCATGATCTAAAAACTATTTCAGTCTTCATCATTAAAAATATAAACCCTGATGAGCTACAGAGCCCATGGCTTTATTTTTTAACATAATGTTTGGTTTTGATAAATGTCATGAAAATCTATCCCAAAAAATTTAAATTACAATTTTCAAAATTCAATACAAATATATTTTAACAATATGATAATCATTTGTAGGATACTTTTCTCGTGAATCAGTTCAAGTGGTCCCAGGCACACACGTAAGATCAATGCATATATGCATAATATAAATCATTGAGTTAGAGAACAACATTGGATGTGTGCGAAGCTCTTGATTCAAAACTTGGGAATGAAATGATAAATTTAGCACATCGTTAGAGACCGTTCTAAAGAATTTGCTCTGTAATCAGTGAAATATTAACGAATGGTTTCAGCTAAATTCAGCCTCCACCGACGTTGTAAGAATCATCTTAGCTTGCAAGACATGCTTCTTGCCCTTTAATCTAATTCAGGCCATATTTGTTGGGAATCAATGGCTGCAGAAAGTATTAAATATGGCAAAGACGAATCGTAATCACCGTCTCCTTTGCTGCGGGACTTGAGAAAGGAGAATTCGACGGGGAAATGTCACTATCGTTGATGGAGACCGAGCAAGAATGAAGTAAATTGCGGAGGAAAAGTGTATCAGAATTCATGTCCACATGGTTTTGTTCCTGCTCTATACAGAATTAGATCAAGGTGGAAAATTGTTTTCGGGCTGACTTATTGGTGGTGGAATAAAAAAAATCAAATCAAGGAATCTAGACTTAATCTAGTCTTTTAATTAAAGATATAATCCTGAATGAACATGCTCGGTGAATTGTGTTCGTGTTAAGATAGTTATAATCTATTACATAAAATAATTAAATAGCTGAAACAGGGTAATTGGACTGACCTCATGTGACATGGTATAAGAAGGAGAAGCAAAAAAGTATGGAATGGAATTGATGGGGAGAAAAATAGATCTAGGTATAATCACGGTAGTCAATGAAATAAAGATGTATTCCCTCTTAGACCCATACCCTTCTGTAAGGAAATCAGAAACATTCCATCTACCGGTAAATAAAGTTTAAGGCTCTGCTAAAATCCATCTGTTCACTGTTGCCTTGATGTCATTTCAGTTGAATTTATTTCTTTTAAGTTATCATCATAACTCCACTGAGCATTCCTATGATGAATATTAGGTGCCTTATATTCATGATTATTATTGTCATTATATAGAACCAATGACGTATATGTGAATTATTAAAGGCTGTGAGTCAGACATATATATATATATATATATATGACAAAGTGTGTACAAAAAAAGCCAAACCGTGATATTTCAACAGATACGTCAAATAGAGATACAAACTGTATACCCCTGCTTATAGTCTAACATTTAGACTCTGAATTGAATTCTGGATGACCGACTAACCCCCACTACGAAGTAGTTGTTACAGTCAATCTGTCCATCCATTGAAAGTTTAACCAAAACTAGGGTTGTGGTCAATAACTGAGGCTTAATTTCAGGAATCAATACCAGGACCAACCATACACCTATATACATGTAAGAAATAGTATAGTTTAAACTCTGCATTAGTTGAAATGGAGAACAAGAGAGAGCTTTTATAGAATCATTGCAATATCATGGAAGTCCATAGTCTTCCTTTATTTCAGTAATGTGGGTCCTCGATTCCACCGTTTTATCTAGGACCAACAGTGACATTCACTGGTCCCCCAACTTCTAGGATTCGATTCCCGAAGAGACTTGTCACAAAGCTTTACATAAATTGTTAGAAGTTGATATAGGTATATTATCATTTCTAGAATGTTGCATTTACGTAAATTTCATTAAAAATTTCACAAGGCTGAGAAGCATATTTAATTCTTTACACACAAATCGAAATGCAAAGACCGTACTCCATTTGTTGAACAGTCAACAGCTCAGAAATTAAACAGTTAAAGAAGAGGTCTTTACACTTTAGCTGTTTAAGAGTTTATTAGTACCAAACTATTCTGGGTGCCCAATTTACAGGAATCAGAACTTATTGTCCAAATGAATACGGCAGATAAAACAAGGCTGTTGTCTAGGTCCATGCTTATTCCGTATCTTTTCTGTCTTTTAGTTATCCTAAATGGAGCGACTCTAGTAAATCAGAGGTTATAGGGTTAAACTTGGATAAAACAAGGCTGTTGTCTAGGTCCATGCTTCTTCAGTATCTTTGCTGCCTTTTAGTCACCCTAGACTGGTTTTGGTCTAGTAAATCAGTGGATAAAGGATGGTGTCTTCAGTCGAGTTGGAGAAAATAATTCAATCATGACTACCAGGTAATCTTGAAGGGAACAGTCTGTTATCTTCCACTGCAATGAGGGGAGTTTATCCTAGACAAATGACATCAACTCCAAGTACCAACGTTAATTGGAAAATTTACCTTTTTTTTGTTTGTTTCAGGAGCACCGATGTTGAGAGCTTATTATCAAAGTTGATCTCACAGAAGAATGAAAATGATGAAAATCACAATTTGCTGAAATCGGGAAATCTTTCTGATAGTTTGCCAAGTGAAAAAGTAAGTAAGATTTGTTCGAAATGTTATCAATGTATTTCAGCATTCCAGTCACATATTAACCTTACCCAAGCTGAGTGCTCCACACTTGCATCTTCATCCTCTTGCCAGGGGCTTGGCAACTTGTCTGTTGTAAGAACTACTTGAAGTAAGTTTCGGTGCATTGCTACCACCCATGATTCTCTTCTTCCAGTCAAAGCTTGCAGGTCTCACCACATTGCATATCCTCAATGACATTTGAGGGCGTTCTCCCTACAATGGTACTAGCCGCTATGGTACAAGTGAAATGCTCAATATTGTGCTGTTATGTCCCGTATGGCCTCAGCTGTTAAGTGTTATGACCAATGGCCAATCCAAGAATAATCCCTGTCTCCTTTAGCTCTGAATTCTCTCTTTAGTCAGAATTCAGTGATGTAGCTACAATGAATGTTGACATTGTAGAATTCAGTGATGTAGCAACAATGCATAATTTAAGGGGCAGTGGTTAGCGCGTTCTGCTTTGGATAAAGAGGTCCAGGGTTCGTGGGGGCGGGTTAGCGTGTTCAGCTTCGGATCAAGAGGTCCGGGGTTCGAATCCCGCCACTTTGTCTGCAGTAGAGAACTGTTCTACACGCAGTCAGGTTTGGGTGCAATGCTACACTGAATTTCAGAGTATTACCACCCATGGTTCGCTAGTTCCAGCCGTTGCTCACAGGTTTCACCGCAATGCATAGCCATATGGCTTTGCGAGCTTTCTCCCTGCCGTAATACTAGCAGCCGCAATATAAGTGAAATACTCTTGAAAGCGGTGTTAAACCCCAACTCACCTCACCTCACCTCCAGGGTTTGAATCCCGACAGGAGCACGTCAACTTTGTCTGCAGTAAAGAACTGTTCTACACGCAGTAAGGTTTGGGTGCAATGCTACACTGAATTTCAGCACAGTACCACCCATTGTTCGCTATTTCTAGCCAATGTTCGTAGGTTTCACCGCAATGCATAGCCACATGGTTTTGCGGGCTTTCTCCCTGCCATAATACTAGCAGCCATGATAAATAAAATACTCTTGAAAGCGTCTTTAAACCCCACCTCACCTCACCTCACCTCACCTCATATTTACATTGAAAAAATCAGTGATGTAGCTACAATTCATGTTTATTATCAACAGGGCAATGTCTTTTTCACAAAAGCTGACTCATAACGAATGTTTTTCATCAATCAGAAGGAAAATGTCTTTGATAAAAATGACCTATGTACATGAATAAAAACATCATTGAAACCATGGTGATGTTGCCATCTCTGTGTTTGTCTCACTTTGGAACGGTATAAGAAAGCCGATGATTGGTAAATGCTCATTGTGGGTGCCCCAAGAACTCAATCGTGTCCAAGTTGGTATGTTTTTTTAACCTGAATTTTCATATGACGCTGTCATTTTATGTTAGTTTATCTATTACTGTGTTTCTTTTTGATGTGGTGACCATCTTTAAAAGGTTCTTTTTAATTCATTTTGTTTATACCTTGCAATTGAAACTTTGATATTTTGATGAAAAAAATACCCTTATCAATGTACCATTTACGTTATTAAGGTTTTCCACCTTCTAATTATTGATAAGAATGTATCCCTTCGGTATTACTTTACTTGCTTTTGCAGTGGCATTCAGGGGAATATTATGCCCGTACCTGCTGATGCAGTGATGCGGTCTGTGTGTATATATATGTCTGTGTATATATATATTTCTGTATCCGTGTTTGGGTTTGGTTCCTGTCACTACAAGTATTAAACCAGTTTTTAAAATATTTGACTGATAATTCATGGCTGCTGCATGTTCATATTTGGTATCAGTCGTTCTTCATTCAGTTAACTTGACCTCATTTTCAAGGTCACTACAAGACTTTGGCAAGTTTTGAATATGTTCTTAGTCCAATATAATAATAATTGAATCAAACATGAAAAGCTCACTACACTGTAGTCCTTTTAGCTCATTTCTTGATTGTGGCGGGAGACACGTTTTTGACAATTTCTTGTATATCCATGTTTAAGTTACTGGAATTTATATAGGTCAAAAGTTACCAATGGTGTTATTTTATCGAGAAGTAGTGACTGTTGTCGAAAATTACCCTTTTAGTGCCAATCTGTTCAGTATAATCACATTATCAAGATGTTTAGTCGTGATTATGATCGAAAACAGGACATGTTCCAGGGATGGCGCGCGTCATTTGTTCAAATGTAATTTCAAAAGTTATATGTAGCAGACACAGAGACAGATATTGGTTGGTACTGTTCAATGGAACTGGTATTTTCTTGTAAATGGCGTGCATGAATTCGGTTTCTCATCGTGTATTAAGCCGATGCTTGAGTTTCATTGAATGCAAGTTATTGTCAAATATTTGGCGTTAAGGGATACATATGCAAGTCGAGTGAGATGATTTGGACGTAAATCAGTAAATTTGTTATTATTGTATGTATCAAATCTAAATAAAATTACATGAAAAACATGCAATGTCTCTTTAATAAAATCCATCAGATAAAGGTGTTTATGGCTGCTCTCCATTTGTGTGGGATGGTTGTCCAGTACTCAGGTTGTGAAACATATTAAAACGGTTTGTTTTACAGTTACAGATCTTTCGCTGGCTGATTGACGAAGTGTTTTGCAAGAAAGGGGAGGAATTGGACGACTTCTTGAACGACCATTACAGCCCGGAACAGCTGGTGAGTAAATCTATATCTTGTCATCGACACAGTTCCTTTTCACCTTTGTGAATTAGTTTAAAATCAGTCGTCAAGATTGTTTGGCAATAATTAACCATGTAGAGAGTTAACCACCATATTATTTTGAATTTAACCCCGGCCTCAAAACAATCCGAGACCCTCAAACTTGAATAGAACCGAGAGTGCTGGTGAGACCCAGGATTCTCTATTACTGATATGGGGAAATCTCTGGCTGATTCAGGAATTTTTTTCAGTCGGCCAGGAGGTTGTTAAAATTAACATGATTCACAAGAGGAGTTTAAACCCCTTGAAAACTTCTGCCCATCCCCTCCAATGCATCTGCCACTGAAAAAAAATCAAATAGATGTGAACAGGTGAAATGTATGTATTAAAGTTTATCTCGCCTTGCCGTATAAAGCTAAGATAGAAGACATAGGTTGTCAGCTTTTGTTTGCATGGAGCTTGGGCTTGTGACCTAACTGTTGTTTGTCCTGTCGGCTCTGCAGTAAAGATAAGGATACAAGCTGTGTGGATAAGCAAACACTATTCAGTCAAAAGGGAAGTTAAAATAGATAAATTGTGACTGGCAGATTGTACACGGCAGAAGTTTTTTTGCGAAGCTCCTTTTATCCTTGGAGGCTCATTCCAGTATCATGTCAAAGGATCTATTTTTTGTGTGTGGTTCTTGTGGCTATTGGCATGGTTGGTTTACATGGTGGAGACAAAAAGATTTGATAAATAAACCCTGAAGCAGTTTTTTTTTTATCCAAAATTGAAAGTCAAAGAGAAAATTGATTCAGACCTGTATGAAAGATCCAATAACTGATTCATCCTAAAATTGAAGATGTGAAAAAAATGGAAGATTTCTTTCTAATGAATAACTTGCAAATACATGTTATGAATGATGTTCAAAATCAAAACCAAGAATACACTAAAAATGAAATTTTATAATAGACAGATTATGAGGTCAAAGTTCATTGAGTTCCGCATTATGCACAAGTCTCCACCTCCAAAGGGACTTCTTTAAACGAGAGAGTTTATTGTTGTGCCACTGCATCGGATCATAATTGTCTTTGATAACCCGTATACCTGACATGAGGTGGCGTCTGCTTCAGCCACCCGCATGAATTACCTCCCTTTAAGGCGAGCAGACGGCAAGCAGCCTGTGCTAGGCTGAGAGAAATGTGAAGTGAAGATGGTTGGTGCGAGTTGCCGTCAAGTGATCAGCATATCAAGAAAAGATAGGGCTTTATTACAATATTGATCTGTCCATTACGCACTGTCAGCCTATGTTCCCGCAACTGCCGTCGGCCGCTTGCTCTCCTCCGCTAAATAATACTATTTGCTCCCGATCTTCCTCCGTGGGTGTTTACTATAAACACTGTGGTCTCGTCCTATCCCTGACCAGAGCTGCTGATGAGTCTAAAGGACAGGCAAAGTCGTCTCATCCCACCGTAGACCACTGCAGCAGCCGAGGTAAGGTGCTAGTCCAAGTTGTACAAAATCAATCGAGGCGAAAGGGCTCGTTACGTTGGTGACTCTTTTCCCTCCTACCAGTCAAATATAATCTTGTCTCGCCTCAGTGAACATGACTGCTTAGGCTCGTGCTGTCCTAACGTCTGTCGACAGATTATTATGGTCAGCAGTCCGCAGTCAGCAACTGAATTATGTATTCGATATTTGGTCAATACAGAGCGCTTACGGAGAGATAGGAGTGTTTGTCATCCATTGTATCTCAGCATGCTCGACGGAAACGTCAAACATGCGGGTTTAGAAGCAAACATGAGGGAAGGTGATGCCGACACCAGATTATAGCAAGAAACTCAGATTCGGACACGCTTCAGCGGGCACTCTCCGTGTTAGGAGAATTATTGGTTAGAGGTTTTTAGTTGTCGCTTTGTTAGCATACACACCATTTCAGCTATTCTACGTAGGTTGAGTGAGCAGACTTCTGTCTTTTGTTACCATCTCGAAGGATGTGTAGGGTCGCTTTTGAATGTTTGCTTTGTGAAGGGTCGATTCATTGACCGTCACACCTGACTTCCAGCGACGACTCTTGTCGGACAGACAATTGTAGACGGACAGATTAAGTGTTCACAAATCCACTCTGTATATACACAGCTGCTAGGGGCTTTAAATCATGAAATTAGCATCCTCGAGGCGTGATCGAGATCGCAGTAATCCCACTAAGGCGATCACTCTTATCTTATCACATGTTAATTGATACTTGAATCATATTGATTTAGTAAGTATATCTCTTATCAATATGTCATGTACATTGATACTTGAAATATACTGTTATTATTCTTTTATCTGCTCGTTGGACTCCCATCTTTTATGTCGTGATTTCTTGTAATTCATCACTTTTTTCCGCTAACTTTGGTCAATACATGACCACTAAGCGCGATATGAGCGTGCAATTGGGTGGATGATAGCACTATATAAATTTTCATCTATATATATGATGAATGAAACAAGTGAGAACAATTTTAAGAAAGTAAAATATAATTTGCATAAAATGATAAGAGATCCTCAATGAACAAGATCATTTTGATATCCCAAGATATTTTTTTTTGACAGTACTTATTGATTAGGAGAATAGCTAAGATGTCCAGATATTGAAGATAGAAAATATATTATCTCTGGTTGAAGAATGAACATTTTACGGATATGCAACTTCTTTATTCTGCTCATGCAATGATTCGATAGATTAAATCATCAGGGATTGTTCAAAGACAGGAAATATTGTCTTGAAGAAGATTGAGAATTGATTTTAAATAAATTCAGTATAAATCTTTTTGTCTTCCCTGTGAGGATTGAAGCCAATGGCAATGTTATTTCTTTGAATCAGTTGACATCATCATCAGTGGGTGCGGGTCTATCAGAGCTGTTAGTGCATTTTCTTGATTCAGGAACAAGAGTTATTTAAGAGTTTGTATTAGTAACAGAAGCTCAGATAGCATAGTGGCATTGCCTTCTTCCAACACTTCTTCTTTGTTTCATTCTACCTTTTACCTTCAGCGTTAGACCTTCAGGCTGTTGTTGCAGGTTGCACTGTACAGTACAGCTGCTGTGTTGTTGCAGGTTTCACTGTCAGTACAACCGCTGTTGTTGCAGGTTTCACTGTCAGTACAACAGCTGTTGTTGCAGGTTTCACTGTCAGTACAACAGCTGTTGTTGCAGGTTTCACTGTCAGTACAAACGCTGTTGTTGCAGGTTTCACTGTCAGTACAACAGCTGTTGTTGCAGGTTTCACTGTCAGTACAACAGCTGTTGTTGCAGGTTTCACTGTCAGTACAGTATCGGTGTTGTTACAGGTTTCACTGTCAGTACAGCCACTGTGTTGTTGCAGGTTTCACTGTCAGTACAAACGCTGTTGTTGCAGGTTTCACTGTCAGTACAACAGCTGTGTTGTTGCAGGTTTCACTGTCAGTACAACAGCTGTTGTTGCAGGTTTCACTGTCAGTACAACCGCTGTTGTTGCAGGTTTCACTGTCAGTACAACAGCTGTTGTTGCAGGTTTCACTGTCAGTACAACAGCTGTGTTGTTGCAGGTTTCACTGTCAGTACAAAAGCTGTTGTTGCAGGTTTCACTGTCAGTACAACAGCTGTTGTTGCAGGTGTCACTGTCAGTACAGTATCGGTGTTGTTACAGGTTTCACTGTCAGTACAGCCACTGTGTTGTTGCAGGTTTCACTGTCAGTACAACAGCTGTTGTTGCAGGTTTCACTGTCAGTACAACAGCTGTGTTGTTGCAGGTTTCACTGTCAGTACAACAGCTGTTGTTGCAGGTTTCACTGTCAGTACAACCGCTGTTGTTGTAGGTTTCACTGTCAGTACAACAGCTGTGTTGTTGCAGGTTTCACTGTCAGTACAAAAGCTGTTGTTGCAGGTTTCACTGTCAGTACAAACGCTGTTGTTGCAGGTTTCACTGTCAGTACAACCGATGTGTTGTTGCAGGTTTCACTGTCAGTACAAACGCTGTTGTTGCAGGTTTCACTGTCAGTACAACAGCTGTTGTTGCAGGTTTCACTGTCAGTACAACAGCTGTGTTGTTGCAGGTTTCACTGTCAGTACAACAGCTGTGTTGCAGGTTTCACTGTCAGTACAAACGCTGTTGTTGCAGGTTTTACTGTCAGTACAACAGCTGTTGTTGCAGGTTTCACTGTCAGTACAACAGCTGTGTTGTTGCAGGTTTCACTGTCAGTACAACAGCTGTGTTGTTGCAGGTTTCACTGTCAGTACAACTGCTGTGTTGTTGCAGGTTTCACTGTCAGTACAACAGCTGTTGTTGCAGGTTTCACTGTCAGTACAACAGCTGTGTTGTTGCAGGTTCCACTGTATGGTACAACCGCTGTGTTGTTGCAGGTTTCACTGCATGGTACAGCAGCTGTGTTGTTGCAGGTTTCACTGTCAGTACAACCGCTGTGTTGTTGCAGGTTTCACTGTCAGTACAACAGCTGTGTTGTTGCAGGTTTCACTGTATGGTACAACCGCTGTGTTGTTGCAGGTTTCACTGTATGGTACAGCCACTGTGTTGTTGCAGGTTTCACTGTATGGTACAACAGTTGTGTTGTTGCAGGATTCACTGTATGGTACAACAGTTGTGTTGTTGCAGGTTTCACTGTCAGTACAACTGCTGTGTTGTTGCAGGTTTCACTGTCAGTACAACTGCTGTGTTGTTGCAGGTTTCACTGTCAGTACAACCGCTGTGTTGTTGCAGGTTTTACTGTCAGTACAGCCACTGTGTTGTTGCAGGTTTCACTGTACAGTACAGCTGCTGTGTTGTTGCAGGTTTCACTGTATGGTACAGTCGCTGTGTTGTTGCAGGTTTCACTGTCAGTACAACCGATGTGTTGTTGCAGGTTTCACTGTATGCTGTGGTTTTGTTCAGCTGCTGTGTTGTTACAGGTTTTGTTCAGCTGCTGTGTTGTTGCAGACACCAATTCTATTGTGTCCCGTTTTAAAGGATGTGAAAGTAAAAGTAAAAATACTGAAATGATCTTGAAAACATCATCATGTTCAAATGATAATTCAAGATGCAGGGATACAAATAAAATAGTCTTGAAAGACAATTTAAGAAATCACTTCATTTCCCTCATTTCACATCCTAAAAGTAAACAGGTTTCAAAGCCAGGAAGATCGTTGCATAATGGTGTTTCATGCTTTTTACTGACAAGAAATGTGTTTAGAGAGCTAGAGGTGAAACAGTCCTTAGAGTGGAGTATTGGACAGGGAATATCTCCACTTCATCTCATCGACTGTCCAATCAAGAATCATGAAATGATGATGGGTGTTGTAGAACTGTCATCTTGAGCTAATTAAGTCAAGTTGTCACCTGAGAACACCTGTGCCAGTCTCGCTGACTGATGCTAGGTACGAGAGTGGGATATTTGTTCAACAAGACATGAGAGATAGAATCATCTCTCACAGGAGTGCTGGATATCTTTTAACATTGTCTCAAAACCAACCCGATCATAACATAGATACGCTAATTAAATCATATAATGAATAGAAAATAAGTCTTTTCTTTATAAATACCGTTTTTATTCTCGTGAGGTATCACGATTCAGTGTCATCAATCCTAGCTCCGCCTCTAGTAAACTTCCTACCTCATTCATTAAAATAAACAAAAAAAAATTCAAGAAAAGACAGATTTATATCCTTTAAAAATTGCATGCAGTATGGGATATAATTAAGTATATACAAGCATGGGTTAACCTTGTTATTTCACAGAATTTTAGCTTTTGACATTTTGGCATTTCTGTCATTCTGAAAACTGAACATTGTTAGAATGTTTAAACTGAAAAAATTCAAAAAATACACATCCTCTTTTTATTATTACTCTGAATAGCTGAAATTGTGGAATGCCTTGATTTAGTACCTTAACCCTTCATCTGCCAGTGGTAAACTTTGACTGAGGTGTTGAACAACAGGAATCACAGGGAATAATAGTAGGTGTAAATGCAGGATGGTTTAGCGCTGATTAACAGTCATACCCGTTATTACTGCTTAAGCGTTTAATGGATTCATGAATATAAAAGTTCATCTATATTAACCCTTAATTGATTTCATGAATTATCAATGTTTAAATAAATATGTCAAATGTTTTGAACAAGTTTCCTCTTGGCTGCTTCAAATAACTGGAAAATATAAATTAGCTCTTTTATATCAAGCTTTCCTTTATTTCTTACTGAATCCTCAAACGTTTTGGTTTTCTATGGAATGCCATTTGATATCTAAATATACATGACATTTTGATATTGACTTTCGTCAGATAATCACTTTAAGGCATATAAAGTTTATAAAGACTTTCTGTATTAGGTCTTCTATTAATATTTCATAGATTTTATTGCTCTTATCTATAACATTTACTATTTTCAAAAACCATAAAAAAAGAATTTCTGTTGAATAGCATTCTCAAATTACTCCTCATTCGTTCACTTCAATAGTTGCTTATGTGAATCATTCAGTATGCTTCAATAAATTTGTCTTCATTAAAACTGTAAATTTTATTGTCTTAATCATCATCACAGTATTGCTTTGTCATGTGTAGGGCAAGTTGTTTTTAGGATATTCCGCTTCTGTTTGATGCTGAAGTAATCCCTATATACTGATTCCTATATTAACGTTAAACTGAATTGGGGTGGGATAGCGTTGTGGTTATATTAGTGTCATCGGCCTTGGATCAAGAGGTTTGAATCCCGCAGGGTTCGATTTCGTTTTTTTTCCATACACTGCACCTTGTGCAGCTTGCCACACTAAATGTGACTGCACCGCAATAAAACTCACTGCACCAGTTTTTCATAGAAAACCAGAGACCAAATTCTAAAAACAATGTCACATGATGGTACTTTAAAACAGGGATGCTGATTCAAATTTTTGCCAGTCGGACATTTCATCTTTGACCCAAACAGACAAACCCGGAAGTAAAATGTTTTTTTTATGAATAAAGTATGAGAAAGTATTACTATTTGTTGGTTCTTCATTTCTTTGCATACTATTAAACATAACACGATAGCAATTAACTATAACTATTAATTTACCCCTAACATGCATAAAATGGTTCATAATTTAAAATCAATGTTTACCAACTACGATAAAAATACAGAGAGTGTGAGCGAATTTGCATCAAGATAGACAAGAAATTTCAAATAATTTAATTGCACATAGTTCATCAAAAGTTCAAATCATGGACCAAATGATATGTATCTTCTAAATAAACATTTTAAAAGGAACTCATTTTCAATATCGATATAATTTACATAATCTCAACTCGGCAGAGCACGTGGTCCAACTATTTTCCATACGACTATTTCCTATTCAATATGTAGTTACTAATTTGAACATATATTATTCTAATAAGATTATTTTTATATTTATACATATACATATTTCGCAATTGTAAATGAATAATTATTAAATAAGAAGAAATAATGTAAATTGGAGTTTTTAAATTAGCATACCTCTTTATAACGTGTGTCATCATGTACATACAATCGAGTGTTCGTAGCGTCATACAAACGGTGTTTGTCTACATTACGTCTGGTGAAATAATATTGCTGATTCTTCGTTTTTGATAGGTTTATTTATTTTGAATTTGTATAATAGCTTTACAATACATCGATATTGATCTATCATACTTTGTTACAGTATGTTACCTAGTTTTTATGACAGATGTTATTAAATTTATCAAAATTCAACTATTCAAAGTAGCAAAATCTTAATCTGTAACAAATTCATGAATCACCGGTACGGTCAGGCCACACGTTCATGCAATGTTTATCTTTGACAAAATTTGTTTTAAATGCGATGTTAATTAAATATCTTTTTCGTAAATATGTTATGAAATGGCTCACATCTTTCAGTCACTAAATGTCACTGAGAATATCAATTAAATATCAAACTTTGTTTCTGCTGACAATTATAATTTGGCCTACTGTAGTCGAGTGAACATGATGATATCCGTGCCTCGTGCTGTAAGGAATAAATGTGACTTCTTGACTTGATCAACGTATTTCAATTTCATAAACAATTATGACCGACACAAGCAAGTTTAAAGTTTAAAATAACTTTAATAATGTTAAGTTTTGAGGCATAAGAATTAGCACATATTTGCTGTAAACAACTCACTGCACGGTGTGCAGTCGTATGACAAACCTAGGCTGCACAGTACAATATTAGGCTGTTCCGGTGCAGTTTGATTAACGTGAAATCGAACCCTGTCCCGCCAGGGCCTTGGCAACTTTTTCTGCTGTAGAGAACTGTTCTACATGCAGTAAGGTTTGGATGCAATGCTTAACTGAATTTCAGTGCAGTACTATGGTTCGCAAGTTCCAGACGATGCTCCCAATTTCACCGCAACACATAGCCACATGGTGCTGTGGGCGTTCCCCCTGCAATAAAGGAGCATCTGTGATATTTGTGAACTACTCATGAAAACTGTGTCAAATCCAAAATCACCTCAAGTTAAACTGAATACATTTTCTATCCGTTATGGTGACAATAATTGAAAATATCTGGGACTGACAAGTCAGGGTTAACACTAAATAGTTTCGGTAATGGTTGGCTAGTTTAATGGAGGTTGCCTTGTATACTGTTTGGTTCTTTTGTAATATTTCAATTGATTTATATATTTTTTAACCTTTCTCCTTAAAACTATGTCTTTTGAATGAAATATTTATTATTGTGGTTTTACAGAGTTGTTTTTTAATTGTTTTTATCTCTAGTAATCAATACTTCTGCACAAGAGTTATGTTTTCTCTAGTCAGTCTGTGACGTCCAGTCATGCATTGAGAAGAACCAGATAGAAGCTTGTGGAATTATTGTCGATATCATTTAAACTTACATCTTTAATGTTTGTTGAAAATAATTTTTCATTCTAATCATTGTATCAAGTTACTTTTAGAGATGATCCATGTGAGGTTTATGGCGTTAGTGGGGTTAATGTCAAAGAGCTAACTCTGCAGATAAAGTTTAACTTTCAATCTGCAGCTACTAAACAATTCTGGGTAATCCTCTGGTTTGTCCAAGGCCACTATCCTTGGGATCTTTAAGTTCTCTTAGCGCTAAGATAATCTTAACCTTATTCCTGCGACTTTCTTTAAGCTTTCTTAGCGCTAAGGTAATCTTAACCTTATTCCTGCGGCTCTTGAAATATTCCAGTACAACCTCTCTTCAGCCATTGGCTGATCCTGTTATTTTGGTTAGTGAATTGTGATTCTTTTAGATCGGCTGCTTGAATGGAATGGAATGTATTTTCAGCTGTAGGTTTCTGCCTTGAACATTCAAATTTGTAAAAATCATTAGTAGGGCTTCCACGGGTCCAAAATATTGGACTCGAGTACTCGAGGGGTTGGACTCGACTCGGACTCGAGTACTCGAAATTGATACCTTTCAGCTAAGTGGCAGCATGTCACAATAACATTTTGTAAGTCTTTGAGGCTTTAGATTATGCATACAGTGGAACATTGATATACCACGAAGTAATACCCATATCGCGATACAATATGGCTATATGTCCCCCAAAATAATCAGTACCCATACAACGTTCAGCACTACAGTTGATGAATCTAACACCATTTCAGGTTCAAATGAAATAATATTTAGGCAATTTTATTTTCTGGCTCAGTGATAAAGACATGCATGTTCAACTTGCACAAGGTGACTAAAATTAATGTGAAATTAATGTGATCTTTTATCGGGTCCTCGAGTCCCAGAAAATGGACTCGAGTCCAGCTAAACCCGACTCGTACTCGAGTACTCGAGTACCCGTGGAAGCCCTAATCATTAGCTGCACCAAAGTTTTAATTTTAACCCTACATCTGCTGTTTTGGAAAAAGGTTTTTATTGCATGGTGATTCCTGGGGGAGTTCATATATATGTCAGAAATAATTCCAATTATTCAGGATTAAGAATTGGGTTCCAAATGAATAAGCAGTTCCTTTAGATCTGATGGTGGAGCAAAAATATTAATAAGATATTTATCCCCCAAAACTGTGAGATATCATGCAATATCTAATAAGGAACATAGTTTTGATAGTAGATTTTGCACAATGCCCTGACATCACAATGCTTTTGCATTAAAAACATGACTCGCAATACTATATCATCTAGAACCTTGTGACAGACAAGACAATAAATCTGCTGTAACATCGCTGCACTGCAACTATTTGGCAAAAGAGTATGAATATAGACCTCCGGTAAATTTATTAGAACTTAAATCAGCAAATGCGGTGTTTCAGCACGTATTAAATCGAAATAAAATATTATGAACAATACTCAATGGCAATTTAAGGAATCATCACTTGTACAAATGGAATAACCAGAGGATGGTCTTAGACAAAAGAAAAATAAATATATCCGTGTGATTACTATATGGACAGGTAAAGGTTACCATATTCTCTCGGGTATAAGACCAGGGAGCCAGGCAAACAAACATCTTGAAAACATCTTAGGCTAGGTCTTAGGCTTGAATATGGTCTTATACCCAATAGAATACAGTAGTTACAGTCAGGCCTCGATAATCCGAACGCTTCACTTTTTCATCAAAAACATTCGGATAGTGAAATGTTCGGACTACTGAGTACTGAAGACTACTAAAGAGATTAATTTGGTTACATCTTCCTACGGAAACTGCGAGATTCGGATTATCGGTGGCCGCATTATCGCGGCCTGACTGTATATGTATATATAGTCTCTATAGTCATTTCAGTATATATTTAGGCCATGGCCCATATTACATATCACTGAAGGCTATGAATAATATTAAATTATATTATCGTGGCATAAATATATTCAATTTTGATGCTAATTTCACAAACTGTGTTTTACATTAAAGATTTGGATATTATGCAAATAAGATGAGAGATCAAAACAATTTTTTAAATTTAAATTGATAATAGTCATCAAATGGAAAGTATCAATTTCAAATTGAGAGCTAAAAAGCTTGCGCGGATTATCCATTAAAATACATAAAAGTAAAATTCAAAGAAAAATGTTCAATAAAATGTTTAGATATGTGACAGCTGACCAGTATACAAATTAAATAAAGAAACAATAGATATGAATAAAATATATTGTCCAATGATAGATAGAACGTGTTTGAATTATTCACAACATATTTTACTATTTGAAAAAATTATTAAAAAGTACACAATAGATGTCGTTTGCATAGCAATATGAAATCTGTTTTCAATGGGATTTGAATTCATGCTTGACAAGGGAAGTGTGCATTATAATTAAACTTGAAGTGCCATACTGGATCTGCGTGCCACATGTCTGCTCCGAGTGTGCTCTACCTGGTGCACGAGCTCAGTGATGTGAATATTGATATTTAGCTGCTATTATATATGTTATAATTATTTTCCATCTGTTTTGTATATACTACATCTGTTGCAGAGGCCGATCTTGGTTGGTCAGGATGCGCTTAATAATAACTACTGGTACTTTGATGGTAAGTAAACATTTACATATCCTTGTTTATAAATAAATAAGCTCCTGATAGCTAATATATAGCCCAGAGCTGTTCTTATAAGTGACTGCAACCAGCTCAGGTTGGATTGGGTAGTTTATATACTACACAATTGGTTGGAAGTGTTGAAGTGTGGTAAGTGTTGAAAGTGTTGAAGTGTTGGAAGTGTTGAAGTGTTGAACGGCAAACAGGTGCATGCCTCTGAGTTTGAATCCAGTTTGGTTCCATCCTTGTATTCTTCATAAAACAAAACCTCATTAAATCTTTACGTACTGAAGGGGAAATAGTGTTGGAGATTCCTGAAATTCAGTCACCTAAGAATGGTTTGGAATAATTCAAATCTGAGAATCAATCCAGGTGGTAATACCTGCCAAAGGTACCATGTCAGTCAAGGATCACTGTCACAGTACACCCTGACCCTGGTACCTTGTCCGGCAAGGATCACCCTGACCCTGGTACCTTTTCCGGCAAGGATCACCCTGACCCTGGTACCTTTTCCGGCAAGGATCACCCTGACCCTGGTACCATGTCAGTCAAGGATCACACTGACCCTGGTACCATGTCAGTCAAGGATCACTGTCACAGTACACCCTGACCCTGGTACCTTTTCTGGCAAGGATCACCCTGACCCTGGTACCTTTTCCGGCAAGGATCACCCTGACCCTGGTACCTTTTCCGGCAAGGATCACACTGACCCTGGTACCATGTCAGTCAAGGATCACTGTCACAGTACACCCTGACCCTGGTACCTTTTCTGGCAAGGATCACCCTGACCCTGGTACCTTTTCCGGCAAGGATCACCCTGACCCTGGTACCTTTTCCGGCAAGGATCACACTGACCCTGGTACCTTGTCGGGCAAGGATCACCCTGACCCTGGTACCTTGTCGGGCAAGGATCACCCTGACCCAGGTACCTTGTCCAGCAGGGATCACTGTCACAGTACACCCTGACCCTGGTACCTTGTACGGCAAGGATCACCCTGACCCTGGTACCTTGTCGGGCAAGGATCACCCTGACCCAGGTACCTTGTCCAGCAAGGATCACCCTGACCCTGGTACCTTGTCCGGCAAGGATCACTGTCACAGTACACCCTCACCCAGGTACCTTGTCCGGCGAGGATCACCCTGACCCTGGCACCTTGTCCGGCAAGGATCACTCTGACCCAGGTACCTTGTCCAGCGAGAATCACCCTGACCCTGGCACCTTGTCCGGCAAGGATCACCCTGATCCTGGTACCTTGTCCAGAAAGGATCACCCTGACCCAGGTACCTTGTCCGGCGAGGATCACCCTGACCCTGGCACCTTGTCCGGCAAGGATCACCCTGACCCTGGTACCTTGTCCGGCAAGGATCACCCTGTCCCTGGTACCTTGTCCGGCAAGGATCACCCTGACCCTGGTACCTTGTCGGGCAAGGATCACCCTGACCCAGGTACCTTGTCCAGCAAGGATCACCCTGACCCTGGTACCTTGTCAGGCAAGGATCACTGTCACAGTACACCCTCACCCAGGTACCTTGTCCGGCGAGGATCACCCTGACCCTGGCACCTTGTCCGGCAAGGATCACTCTGACCCAGGTACCTTGTCCGGCGAGGATCACCCTGACCCTGGCACCTTGTCCGGCAAGGATCACCCTGATCCTGGTACCTTGTCCAGAAAGGATCCCCCTGACCCAGGTACCTTGTCCGGGCGAGGATCACCCTGACCCTGGCACCTTGTCCGGCAAGGATCACCCTGACCCTGGTACCATGTCCGGCAAGGATCACCCTGACCCTGGTACCTTGTCCGGCAAGGATCACCCTGAGCCTGGTACCTTGTCTGGCAAGGATCACCCTGACCCTGGTACCTTGTCTGGCAAGGATCACTGTCACAATACACCCTGAGCCTGGTACCTTATATGTCAACCACCACCAGAGTCCGTTCTCTTTTTTTCTATGTTTTATATAGCTAAAACCAATTTAGTCCCGTTGCAGTTACAAAGATTGACACACGAAATATTTACACAACCTTTTGTCATGTTACAGCTAAAGATATTCATACACGAAAGATAAGTAGCATTGCAGTTAAAATGGTACTTGCTTCATGTCTGCTTGGTGTAAAACATCAAGAGAATAAAAGGAAATATGCTGCTTGTTAATGACTTGACCATGTATAATGAACACAAATTCTTGGGAATAGATATATATATCTTGTTTACCAAAGGGAATCATTCTTCAACAATTTGTGATCTGGCCCTGTTGAAGATTCTCTCATTGTGACTGCATGGTATCACTGTCTTCTAATCGGGGCAGAAGCGTTGACCATTAGCGCTTGACCTGCCAGACTGGGCGTCTTATATCACAGTCTGCACCACTATGAGGCAAGCTTCTCCGCTAGATTGTTGCTCAAGTACGAGCGGCCATGTTTCCAATAATTTTGTCTTAATCATATATCAATGTCTGGCCAGAGATGTGATGTTTTCGTACCCTGTCTTGTCCATTGTTGAATGAAAGCTCCGTTCATCCGATGATATTGGGGACTAGTGGGAACCCTGGTGATTTGTAGAGATCGAAAAAAGAAAAATCTATGCAAATGGATATTAAAATCTGAGGATTACTGTCCTTCATGGATTAGTTGGTGTTGAAGTTGGGGGATAGATCGCTTTGTTCATTTGCGCATCTCGTGGATTTTACTGTGACATCGGTTCCTATAAATGATTGCTAAGTGGTCTGCCAGGAAATGAAACTTGCTGGGTGAAGGAATTTGTCTGACCTTTGACCTCATACTTCAGCCAATCATGTTGAAGCTTCCATGTTATAATATGATTCTGTCTGGATTAGATGATATATTGGTCTCCTATCATGTTTATTGACTTTCCACTCGAAACAATATCCGTTGACAATGTTCAATTTTAAGTAGCTTGTACAAATCAAGAAAATGTTTTGAAAAGTCATGAATATTGTCGAAATGTGAAAAATCTATGATTTTAGAAATCTTTTATTTTCTTATGAAACATACCACCCACATCCGCCTTGCGGCTATAAACATCAAACATACCAACCTCATCCCCTACTAAAACATACCACCCTCCTCCCCCTCTGGCTATAAACTTTAGGCATACCAACTCCATCCCCTACTAAAACATACCAACCTCCTCCCCCTCTGGCCTGGCTATAAACATCAAACATACCACCCCAACCCCCCTCTGGCTATAAACTTTAAACATACCAACCCCATCCCCCACTCAAACATACCACCCTCCTCCCCCTCTGGCCTGGCTATAAACATCAAACATACCACCCCAACCCCCCTCTGGCTATAATATATAAACATACCAACCCCATCCCCCACTCAAACATACCACCCTCCTCCCCCTCTGGCCTGGCTATAAACATCAAACATACCACCCTCCTCCCCCTCTGGCCTGGCTATAAACATCAAACATACCACCCTCCTCCCCCTCTGGCTATAAACATCTCTTGGCTGTGAAGACGAAACATATCAACCCCAGCCCACTATTGGCTATAAACATCACCCCATCCACCACCTCAAACATGCCACCCTCACCCCATCCACCAACTCAAACATGCCACCCTCACCCCATCCACCAACTCAAACATGCCACCCTCACCCCATCCACCAACTCAAACATGCCACCCTCATCCCCAATACTGCAAACCCTCACCAACTCCCGATTCACTCAATCTCTGGCTAATTCCCCACTCCTCCCCCACGCAATCCACGTCAATCTTGTCTCCGATGCTCTTCTTCTCTTCATGTCTCCGATATCCATTCCGTGAGCGCTCCATTGCCCTGAGGGGGTTGCAGGCTTCGTAGTCTCCGACCCCAGTCTGTTTCCAACCATTCGGCCAGTGTCACAGATGGTTAGGGTCAAATCGGAACCAGATTAAGCTCCAAGATTACTGCAATATGCTAGCAATACTTTTGTTGTGCATTATTAGCGAGAGAAAATTGAAAAACTGGATCACAGGCGAAGAAGTCTTAGAATATTTCAGTTAATTAACTGAGTTGACATGTGAGCTGAGGCAACCTGACGACTGCTTGATTCCTTTTCTTTTTGTGATCTATATTCACAATCTTCTTGCTTTTGTGGTAAGATGAATCAACAATCACTTTGCTTTAGTAATGGATTGAATTATCCCCAGAAATTGGGGTGGTACATTGAATCCCCTCTACTTTTGTGGAACATTGAATCTCCCTTCTACTTTTGTTGTACATTGAATCCCCCTCTACATTTGTGGTACTTTTTAGCTTATCAGGTCTGAAAGGCTGGATGGGCTTATGGCATGGCATGATGTCCGGCGTCCATCCGTCCGTCTGTAAACTTTATGCATTTTCTCCTTCTTCTCCAGAACCTTTTGGTCTAGAGAGCTGAAAAGTTGTGTGCAGACTCCTTGGCCGATGGGGATTCTAAATTGTAGATTTCGTAACCCCCTGACCCCAAATAGGGTCACAGTGGTCACAACCTTAAAAACCTATTTTCATCTTCTTCTCCAGTTCCAAAAGGTCTAGAGAGCTGAAAAGTTGTGTGCAGACTCCTTTACCAATGAGGATTCTAAATTGTAGATTTCATGACCCTGTGACCCCAAATAGGGTCACAGGGGTCACAACCTTAAAAACCTATTTTCATCTTCTCCTCCAGTTCCAAAAGGTCTAGACAGCTGAAAAGTTGTGTGCAGACTCCTTGGCCAATGGGGATTCTTGATTCTTGAGATTTTATGTGCTCTTCAAAGGGAGGTAATTTAAAGGAAACTACAGTTATGAATTAAATCTTCAAGTGTGTCTTTATTTGTAGGGGATTTTATCTCTTGCCTCAAAGATTTGTCAGAGGAGTAAGGACCTTAAGACCTATTTCATCTTCTCCATTTCTAGTATTTCCTTGTGTTGTGTTGTACCTCTCACCTAGAAGTTGACATTTTGAATTAGTTAATGTATAAAATGCCTGATGAGCTACAGAGCCAATGGCTCTATTTTTTGTATTGTAGATCATTAATCTATCATATTTGTAATATGTGGAATTTAACAAGATATTTGTTTTCACAATCGAGTGGATTCAACCCTTTCTTTGATTTTGTCGAAGATTGAATTTGACCATCTCTCGGCATGTACACACCGATTTATTTATACTTGGCAGTCAGTTGGTTGAGGCCTGTGCTCTCTGGAAGGCATCCCAAAATATGTATGATGTTATATTTCTTTTTGGAGAAATGGTCTTCTTTGATGAATTGAATCACACTGAAATATTGATGTTCTTTCATGTTTCCCAGTGCTTCGAGTTAGTTGAGTAAAAAAGAGTAGTCATCTGTGAAACACTCGTACTGGAATAACTGTCTACTGCAGTCCCAGAATGTGCTCTCTTCAGGTTGTATCCAACTTTAAGCGCTTTTGAGCAGCTACATAGTCCTGGAGACTAGCGCTATTTTTCTTTAGATTTCACAAATCTTCAATAGATTATCAAAAAGTTTTTTTGTGGTTAAAAGGGCAGAGTAAATAATATTGTCAACTAAAAGTATTTTTTAAAAGTGAAAAATTTATGATAATTTTATTTTATTTAACAATGAATTAAAGAAGGTAAGAGGAGGTTTAGCGTTTAACATTATTTTCAAGAGTATTTATCTGTTTTGATGGCTAGTATTATTGCCCAAAATGCCTTTGTGGCTCTGCACAGCGGTGAAACCTGCATGTACAGACTGGAATGTACTGCAAAGAATTTCAATGCAAAATTTGGACCCGACCTTGCTTGAAGTAAAACAGTTCTCTGCAGCAATCATGGTTGCAGAAACTCCTTGTCTGGATTCGATCCCCAAACCTCTTCGTCCAAAGTTGAACACTTTCCTGCTGAACTAATGCTATATCCCCCCTTACAATAAAACAATAAACTATACACAATCGTGGTTCAAGACTGTCAGCATGAATGATAGAGAGGTAGGAAATTTGTGTATGTTACCTTTAGGAGTTCATAGTTAGTTGTAGAAATGCCAAGTTCTTAATTAGGCTTAATCAATTGTTCAAACATGAAAATAAGTTTAAACATTTGTGAGTTTAACTCTTTCAAGATTTGACTTACTAGCATGGCATTATAGATGAATTCTCTTCAAGTTCTTGACAATAAATAGAAGTATTCACATCTACTCCCATGATTATGAATTAGCTAAATCTCAATACTGACATTTAAGTGTCTGACTTGTCAATGTGACAGTTTCAGGGTCAAGTTGACATAGCCTATATAATTTTGAGGGGAGAGAAAATATGAAATACATTTTGCACTCCATTCTAACAGCCATGTGTTTGTAATTTCAAATCACATTTCAGGGTTCGTTTTTCCCCAACTTAATGGTTTACTTTTTGGATACCACTGTTCTGTTTGTTCCTCACATGTTTGACACAAAGATGGTTACTCAGATGAGGACGAGACTCAAAGAGCGTATTAAAACCTTACTGCACACTTCCCGATACAAGTTGCCGCGGACGCACGAACACACTGTCCTGATTGTCTATTTATGATCTGGAGTTAAATAAGCTATCATTAGCACAAGATTCGCAAGGTCTTGTCAAAGCCTCATGCTGAAGGCAGCAGAGCGAACAAACAAGTGTAATATGGCCTGTCCCCTTTCATACCACCGCCCCATTAAATTTATTCATCGCTTTACAACTTGAAATCCTCGCTCTTTCTTGACTGAGTAAAATACAGTACAGTGGACTGGAGTGTCTAAACCCAAGCAGCGCTTTTTGTCCACACTGAATAGACCCTTTGAAAGGCAAGGTATATCCTAGCCGAGTGAATAGTGTTTTGAAAGACAGTATATACAAGTATAAAGTGTGGACGCAGTGTCGAGCCCATTATGAAAGAAGAGCGAGTATATTCGCCTCTGTGAGGGGTCACGGGTTGACCTCCGGGCCTACACATACACCATCCTGGCAAGTCAATGGAAAAGGGACTAAAAATAGCGGGATCTGTGTGTTGAGATAGTGTGTTTATTGATAGCGGGAGAAGCAGGTATTGAGAAGTGCGGCTGTCTGTCAGTCAGCTGGGAGATGTTCTTCCTATCCTTCGTGTTCTGGTGCTAGCAAGTGCTAGCGGGAACTAGGGCCATGTCTCCTCACTGAGATCTCTGTTCTCCTATTGACAGAAGGTGGAGCTTGTGATCATTTTATGTCGTAACGGACGGGAAAGACTCAGCTGTACAGTGTTTTGGATTAAAGCCTGTGGATACTATACGCAATGGAGGGTATACATGAGGTGTCGGTGGATTGCACCTGGGTGAGTGATAGCTTAACGAGGTAGAATGGACATGGTGTATGTCAGGTGGAGGGGCAAGCGGATGGGTGAATCTCGGGTGGGCAAATCATCCACTGCCATTGTGTGATAGGAAGAGCAAGTGTTGGTCGGGTCGGGGGCAAGTCAGTACATTCTGATAGCAGGCAGCCCGGCCACATGGGCGAGTTGTTATTCCCCCTCTACATGTGGTTTACATTGCTCCTCTTGTGTATATGGCTTGCCAGCTAACCTAATGCTTTTTGTTGTGAACTACTCACATTCTGAGTCGTAATTGAAAATTGTCCGTGACATTGAATTTTAGAAAAGAATCCATGAAATTTTATGGCTTATGTCATCAGAATTACAGACTGTTTTTGTTACAGATTGTTCTGGTTCTTAAATGAAATTAGGAAAGTCATAGATATGAAGTCAAATGTTACTTGAATAGGAATGTGACAAGTTTATTTTTTTTATGAAAAGCTAAAACAGTATTCATTTGAATTTAAACTTTAGTTTTATTGTGTAAGTTGGTTTTAAAATTATGTCATGTGTAATATTGTGCTGATTGTATTCATTTCTTTACGACTGTGATTACCACTACATCTATCGGCAATCTGTCTAATAAATTTACCGGTAAGCAAAAATAGTTTTTCTAAACCCAAAATTCAACTGTCTCAATGAACTGTGTCACCCAAATTTGTTATTTAATAATAAATTCTTGAAAGACTCAATTGTAGAATACTATAGAGGTATAATGTAGCACAGTAGCATAATATATGAAGACAATTTAACTGTTGAGGGAAAACAGTAACTTTCCAAAGAAGTCAAGGACAGTTATGAATATCATTGTTTGCTGTACATCATGTAGATCTCGACTAGGATCTGTGGCATAATGTCAGAGTAGTTACTGAAAGATTTTGTAACGACAGGTGAGCGAGAAGGTAATTTTATAATGAACAAGGATTTATTTACTTTGCTGTTATGAACTGTTAATAGAAGCATTCTAGGAGACCTAGTTGATATCTGTGTAAGACTTTTACATATATGGCTGTAAACTATCTAGGTCAGAGCAATAAATACAAATGATAGGTAAATAAGTACAGCTAGAGGAGATAGATAAAATGGAGTACTGGTACATATAGGAGTAATATTTTTAGTAGGTTGATACATAGTAGTACAGTTTTAGGAGATCGATACATAGTAGTACAGTTTTAGGAGATTGATACATAGTAGTACAGTTTTAGGAGATTGATACATGGTAGTACAGTTTTAGAATATTGATACATAGTAGTACAGTTTTAGAATATTGATACATAGTAGTACAGTTTTAGAATATTGATACATAGTAGTACAGTTTTAGGAGATTGATACATGGTAGTACAGTTTTAGAATATTGATACATAGTAGTACAGTTTTAGAATATTGATACATAGTAGTACAGTTTTAGGAGATTGATACATAGTAGTACAGTTTTAGTAGGTTGATACATAGTAGTACAGTTTTAGGAGAGCGATACATAGTAGTACAGTTTTAGGAGATTGATACATAGTAGTACAGTTTTAGGAGATTGATACATAGTAGTACAGTTTTAGGAGATTGATACATAGTAGTACAGTTTTAGTAGGTTGATACATAGTAGTACAGTTTTAGGAGAGCGATACATAGTAGTACAGTTTTAGGAGATTGATACATAGTAGTACAGTTTTAGGAGATTGATACATGGTAGTACAGTTTTAGGAGATTCATACATAGTAGTACAGTTTTAGGAGATTCATACATAGTAGTACAGTTTTAGAATATTGATACATAGTAGTACAGTTTTAGGAGAGCGATACATAGTAGTACAGTTTTAGGAGATCGATACATGGTAGTACAGTTTTAGGAGATTGATACATGGTAGTACAGTTTTAGGAGATTGATACATGGTAGTACAGTTTTAGGAGATTCATACATAGTAGTACAGTTTTAGGAGATTCATACATAGTAGTACAGTTTTAGGAGATTCATACATAGTAGTACAGTTTTAGGAGATACATGTGTAGGCTATTGCAAATTACTGTGAGTAAATACTAAATTAGAGAAGATTTATTTATTTTATTTTATTTTATTTTATTTTATTTTATTTATTTTATATTTTTTTTATTTAGATAAATACGTTTTCCTATGAAAATCCTGACACGGAAGCAAATATTATACATGACTCCAGTTTTACACTGGAAGACTTAAACCAAGTCTGTAATGCTACAAGCCTCCAATTGGCATACAACCTGCATATCTCTCCGCTGCATGTAGATAGCAAATCTAATATTTCTTGAGATAAACTCGCACTCTGTGGGGAAATAATGCGAGTCTCAAGAGTTCTTCTGACTGAAGAGTGTCAAACGTGGATGATAAGCCAAGAAAGGAAAGTATCTAGAAGAAACTCCTCCAACAATTAATTTGCTCAATATCTTTGGCATTCACTCCTTGGCTTGCACTCCACTCTGTATAGCACTTTGAATATAGAACTGAGAGTTATGGCATTCATTCCTTGTCTACATGATTCTTTGTATTGTGTTCGAGGCTTGGCAACCCTTGTTGGCTGTGGCAGTGCAGGGGTTAATGATCCATTTGACATTTTCTTAACTGATCATTTAAATTAAATCCAAATTAAATGGAATTATTTTAATTTTTTGCTGATACATAATCAGTCATTTAAAGTTTTTAATAGAACTGTTAGAAACATATTCTTGTGTTCATATCAACCATTCAAGTAAAACCTAAATATTCATTTTCCTACATTTCTTAATTAAAGTTAATAAACATTTATAAACAGATCACTTCTCACAATGATAAGTTGTGAGATAATAAGATAATACCCCTGTGTAAATATCAGGTCACTTAAAAGCAAATACCATGCATACCACTACAATGCAACAAATACCTTTCATTGTCAAGAATACCATCGGGGTACTGCCACCTTTGAGAAAAGAACGAACACTTCTAGGACATTTTGTGGAGAGCCTTATAGAGAAAGAAGCTGAATATTGTAAGGGTTATTTTTCTAGCTTTTAGAAAAGACTATTTCCAGGTTAATGTGGTGGAGTTTGTATAGAAAGAGACCTGATACTGTCAGGGGTCACTGGAAGTAAGTGGGGTCAATCTCGATCCTACCCTCGGAATGTGGGCTTTACTCTGAATAAACTCAGTGTTTATGAGGGTATGTGTTCCCATCGTGGGATCAGAAGTTCATCATCAGCTCAAAATGTTTATGAAAGTGACTTTTTTAGATTGGACTTGAAATTAAAGCTGTCATGACTTGACGGCTGTTATTGTTATGTAGGTTTTCAGGATTGTAAGTATTATTATACCCCCGACCAACGGTTGGGGGTATATAGTTATACCAACGATTCCGTCCGTCCGTCCGTCTGTCCTTCCGTCCGTCCGTCCTTCCGTCCGAAGACAATTTTTGTCCGATCGATTACAGAAAAACTATTCGTCTCATCCTTTTTAAATTTGGTACATGTCTTCTTCACCACTACTAGGAGAGGTGCAGTGCGAAGTTTAAACCGAATTTTTTAATTTTTGAATTTTTGGCGATTTTTTTTTTTTTTTTAACTTAGTCAAATTCTGAGCATTTTTTGTCCGATCGATTACAAAAAAACTATTCATCTCATCCTTTTCAAATTTGGTACATGTCTTCTTCACCACTAGGAAAGGTGCAGTGCGAAGTTTAAACCGAATTGGTGAATTTTTGAATTTTTGGCAAATTTTTTTATTTTTTAACTTAGTCAAATTCGGAGCATTTTTTGTCCGACCGATTACAGAAAAACTATTCATCTCATCCTTTTCAAATTTGGCACATGTCTCCTTCACCACTAGGAGAGGTGCATTGCAAAATGTAACACGATTTGGTGAATTTTTGAATTTTTGGCAATTTTTTATATTCTTTTACTTTATCATAGCTAGAATGACTGAAGCTACTTCTGTATTGTGATTTGTTGACTTCATCATTTTCTTTTTCATGTAACTTTCATCAAAAGCTACTTCTGTGTTCTCGTTGATTTTACTTTTTATATTTCCACTGGTTATATTTTGGGAAAAGTTAAATTTTCTTTCCTTTCAGCCATCAACTGCTGTATATCTCTCACTGTGCCTTCAGGGGTGTGCTTCCATGTACCTGTTGTTTAAAGTCACTCGAATGAATCATTATGATGGATTAATTTCCAAAATAAAGTTGAAATCAGTGGTAATAGCAGTAGTGTATTATATTACCAATACCTTTTCAAGTTACTTTTATTCCTTTTTTGACTTAAACCACCTTTTTCACATGAAGATCGAGACTTGTCCTACCATTTCACAAACAGTTTAATCTTAGCAATTACATTTCAAAGCTTATCAATCCTTAGGTGTGCAGACACCTCTCTCTTTAAGTAAAATAAAAATGTCAAACGTAAACAGTCGGGGGTATTAGTGAGCCACGCTCACTTTTTTGCTTGTTAGGTTTAGTAATGCAGTCCAGTTACTTATTCAACAAGTCTAGATAAACTGAATATATGGAATGGAAACTTTACAGACATAAACTATTAGAGATGGAGGACAATAATTATTAAAATTTCATAGACTAGATTTTAGTTTAATAAATCGCCGCTAATGGCTGCAATACTGCCGAAGCGGCGTTAAACAATAACTCACTCACTCACTTAGTTTAATAACATTATTACGTCACATCAACAATTTACATCACATCAAATCATGCCATATCATATGAAAATATTCAACAAACATAAGCCACATCACATTAAATTTCATCATATGACATGACATTACATCGTATCACACCACATCACATTATACCATGCCAAAGACCACATATCACACCTTGCATACCACATCGCATATCACAACATGTCACATCACATCAACACATCACATCAACTCATATCACATCAACACATCACATCAACACACCACATCAACACACCACATCAACACACCACATCAACACATCACATCAACACATCACATCAACTCATATCACATCAACACATCACATCAACACACCACATCAACACATCACATCAACACATCACATTAACACATCACATCAACTCATACCACATCACATCAACACATACCACATCGCATATCACAACATGTCACATCTTATCAACACATCACATCGACTCATACCACATCTTATCAACACATCACATCAACACATCACATCAACACACCACATCAACTCATACCACATCACATCAACACATCACATCAACACATCACATCAACACACCACATCAACACACCAGATCACATCAACACACCACATCATCACATCAACACACCACATCAACACATCACATCAACACATCACATCAACACACCACATCAACACATCACATCAACACACCACATCAACACACCACCTCAACACATCACATCAAGTTAAATTTTCTTTCCTTTCAGCCATCAACTGCTGTATATCTCTCACTGTGCCTTCAGGGGTGTGCTTCCATGTACCTGTTGTTTAAAGTCACTCGAATGAATCATTATGATGGATTAATTTCCAAAATAAAGTTGAAATCAGTGGTAATAGCAGTAGTGTATTATATTACCAATACCTTTTCAAGTTACTTTTATTCCTTTTTTGACTTAAACCACCTTTTTCACATGAAGATCGAGACTTGTCCTACCATTTCACAAACAGTTTAATCTTAGCAATTACATTTCAAAGCTTATCAATCCTTAGGTGTGCAGACACCTCTCTCTTTAAGTAAAATAAAAATGTCAAACGTAAACAGTCGGGGGTATTAGTGAGCCACGCTCACTTTTTTGCTTGTTAGGTTTAGTAATGCAGTCCAGTTACTTATTCAACAAGTCTAGATAAACTGAATATATGGAATGGAAACTTTACAGACATAAACTATTAGAGATGGAGGACAATAATTATTAAAATTTCATAGACTAGATTTTAGTTTAATAAATCGCCGCTAATGGCTGCAATACTGCCGAAGCGGCGTTAAACAATAACTCACTCACTCACTTAGTTTAATAACATTATTACGTCACATCAACAATTTACATCACATCAAATCATGCCATATCATATGAAAATATTCAACAAACATAAGCCACATCACATTAAATTTCATCATATGACATGACATTACATCGTATCACACCACATCACATTATACCATGCCAAAGACCACATATCACACCTTGCATACCACATCGCATATCACAACATGTCACATCACATCAACACATCACATCAACTCATATCACATCAACACATCACATCAACACACCACATCAACACACCACATCAACACACCACATCAACACATCACATCAACACATCACATCAACTCATATCACATCAACACATCACATCAACACACCACATCAACACATCACATCAACACATCACATTAACACATCACATCAACTCATACCACATCACATCAACACATACCACATCGCATATCACAACATGTCACATCTTATCAACACATCACATCGACTCATACCACATCTTATCAACACATCACATCAACACATCACATCAACACACCACATCAACTCATACCACATCACATCAACACATCACATCAACACATCACATCAACACACCACATCAACACACCAGATCACATCAACACACCACATCATCACATCAACACACCACATCAACACATCACATCAACACATCACATCAACACACCACATCAACACATCACATCAACACACCACATCAACACACCACCTCAACACATCACATCAACACACCACATCAACACACCACATCAACACACCGCATCAACACACCACATCAACACATCACATCAACACACCACATCAACACATCATCAACACATCACATCAACACACCACATCAACACATCACATCAACACATCACATTAACACACCACATCAACACACATCAACACATCACATCAACACACCACATCACATCAACACACCACATTAACACATCACATCATCACATCAACACATCACATCAACACATCACATCAACACACCACATCAACACACCAGATCACATCAACACACATCACATCAACACACCACATCAACACACCACATCGCATCATACCACTCACACCATGGTCATACATGTCATACTTTTAACTGTTATTTACATGACTAGAGCCTCATCCCAATAAGATTGTACCCTGCACAGTTCAACATTTCCGTGATTGACATTGCCAATGTTTGCTTGTGGTTGAGATTACGCTAGACAATTTGATGCATTTAGTTGTGTGCTTGCTCTCTCACCCTCTCACTCTATCGGATTCAAGATGGCCGATTACACCCAAAGTGAGGAAAGACACTGCGCTGAGTTTGCGTTCCTCACCAGTTGTGTTTGCTTTTAGAAAATTGCTGTATCAGTTCATGATGCGTCCCGAGAATCGATATTCCACCATGATTTTTACTTCATTATTCTTTGGACAAATTTGCTGTCCCAATTAGTAAATATCTCGCAGGCAAGAGGTATCTTGCCTCAAGCTAAAAAAGTTGATATCTCAAATTGTCTTTTCCATTATATCTGTTACTCGTAGCCAAGTTGGCTGTTTGTTTTGATCAGCCTCAAAGAATTGTGTTGCTGTAGGAGAACAATTTGTTCTTTATCACCCTCCAGAATCAGCTGTAGGTGGTGTATACACACTATAGTCTGTCATACTTTCAACCCTCAAGAATCAGCTGTAGATGGTGTATTCACACTATATTCTGTCATACTTTCCACCCTCCATATTCAGCTGTAGATGGTGTATATTCTGTCATACTCTGAAGGCCCTGGCAGGGGTTACTTCACAGTTATTTCTGATAACTGAGGATATGTAAAACTGATGAATGGAAAAGGATGTGTTCCCATGAAATCATTTGCTCACATATGTTTCTACAGTTTGATTGATAAGACAGTGGTTAGCACGTCAAGCCATCTAGGGGTCTAATATTTGAATCCCACCAGCGCTGTACTGTATCTAAGTGCAGTGCTGCCATGTTTCACTAATTTTAAGTCGGAGCTTGCAAATTTTACATCACTAGAGAACAACAAGACGTTTTTGGCTTTCAATTATAATAGTGATGTTGGTGAAATTTTCTCTAAAACTGCCATTTATCCCAGATCAGTTCATCTATCAGTTCCAGTCGGTAATAACGAAACCAGTTTCCATCTGACTATCGTTACAATCAGTATCAGATCATATGATATTTGTCATGAACTTCATTCCGTATTGTTTGTATAATTGTTCTGCTGGGACTAACTACGCTGATGACATTTCTCCGATTGAGAGGATATGAATGAGTGTTGATGGCCAATATGGCATCTATTTAGCTGTTATCGTTCCTCCATCATCTTTACTTCTTCATCTGCCAGTTAAAATCAATAATTCATTGGCATTTAAGTGCGGCTTTGGTCTGTGTGAGTTTCCGATGAGTCCAGTTGATATCTCGTAACATGAATAAGCCCAACAACCGATTGCTAGAGATATAAGAAGTTGAGAAAGTTCAGATTTTGCAGAGACATCAAAATATACGATTCAGTCGAAATTTGTGATTTTCAGGCTCATATTGGAATTCAAAAATTGAAGTCCTGAAGACTTATAGTAATTCATTTTGGAAATTTTTATTCGTTTTTTTTTTTATTATCATGATTCTTTCCTATTAAATTGTCAGAATTCAGCAAAAGTAGACATTGGTTTGTTAAATTAGTAACTTGATCAGTCGATCGCACAGAAGAACTTTGCTGAACTTCAACCTTTACTCAGGCATTGACTAAGGATGTTAAACACTGGTTATATAGATGTGAAATTCTGCCTATATAGATGTCAAACTCTAGATATTTGAATGTCAAACTCTGGCTATTTCTTGCAAATTCATATAAATATGTAGATCCAACTCACATCAAGCACATCACGGCTCTTCAACAGACGGTACTAGCTTCAAAATACGGCCATGACACATGTAATGATCGAAATCATTGAGCTTGTAAGCTTCCTTTCACAGAGTCAATGATCATCTTGATCCAGTATTGACTCTCATCCGGACAAACGATGATGCCGCTATTACTGCAGACGCGACCTAATTGGCACTGATTCATTAGGACTTGATCAAGTCAACATCGTTCTGTAGCCGTCTTCGTTAATCCATCGGTAACAAGAGTCTCTGATTCTGGTATATCTGTAGTCTTTACTTTGTAATTATCGGTATCAATCTGCTCCAATTGTAATGATCTAATATTAGTATATAAATATCAAATAGTTGGCCAAGGTCACAAATAGGTCCACAGTCTGGTTTTGACTGGGGGGGGGGGGATCTCTAATCCCTGGCCCTTCTTGCTTACGTGATCTGCCTCCTGGTGTGATAATGTGGCAGTACTGCAACTTTGAATTTCAGTGAAGTTCCACCAGTAGTGCACAGCTTCTATCCAAGGCTCTCAGTTTTCACTGCAATGCATTGCCTCAATAGTGTTGCAGGCTTTCACCCCGTAATAATGCCAGCCACCTGTGTAGGCCTATATCTCTCTGGAATAATACCAACCTATACCTCACATAAGACAGTCAGTCTCCTCACAGGAGAAGTAGACCGTTTACGTAAAGTCTGATAGTTATAGACTGCCTCCCAGTATCCTTATCAATATCAGCTTCTCTAACCTACAAGTTGGAATAACACAAACATCAAGTCTGGTTTCTTTATAAATTGTTTTTCCAATTTATGTAAGGGTTGTTATAGGTTTGATTTCAATATGAATCTCAATTTAATATTTGGAAATTTACTCGGCTTGGCCTGATTATCTTCATATAGGGAATTAAGTGAAATGTTTGTCACAAAGCTTAAAATATTTCAAAATTCCTTCCCATACCTTTTAAATCAGGAAACTATGATAAAAAACGGAGAGTGTACAGATAGGTTTGCAGAGAAATTTGACAAATTTTAAATATTCAAATTCCATCTATCTGTCAAATGCTTATATGGTTCTTTTTAATGTTATTTAGTTACAAAAATGCACTACGGAAAGACTGAACCAAGTCTAGTTGCGTTGTAGACTGTAGCTGTGTAACACTGACCTTTGACCTCTGTTGAGTCACATATCTCAAGAAAAATGCACTGAAGTGACCTCAATCCCCGCATGCAGTAAGCAATGCCATTTCCAACTCTCGCTTGTTCTGCTAACTTCACCAGGAGCAAGATCTAGTGTTAGGTTAAGGTTGACTTGCTTTAAGTCGACTTAAAGTTAAGTTGAATTGCCATGAAGGGTTTAATATTTCTGTAACAATTCACTTGCAACTTCAGTGTTCAAGCCTACTTCAAGTTAAGTTGAATTGCCATGATACTTCTGTAACAATTCACTTTCAACTTCAGCAGGAGCAGAATCTAGTGTTAGATTGAGCTTGATTTTCTTTAAGTCCCCTGTAAGTTACGTTGAATTGCCATTTAGTTAATTACTTTGTTATCAATACACTTCAAATCACAGCACTTCTCTCTGCTAGAGTGACTTTACTCTCATCAAGATTTCTTAAGTTTCTCTGCTCCATGAGTTTGTATTGAAATTTATGCAGCTAAAAGCCATAACAATAAAAGCTTTAAATAGGACATGAGTTAATTTCTTAAGGATTCATAGAATGAATTTTAAATTTCCAAATTCTATTCTTTTTACAATTTGAGCACTTTCTTTCTTCTACCTAACCACTTTAGGATATGTTTTGTGGTATGTGACGCTTGAGTTACTTGGAATCTTCTTATTGTTTTTAGGTTTAGTTGGATTACAGTGAAGTAAAGTGATAGATAACATATGCAGTGTGTTGTTGCATGTTCTCTCCAAGCTTGCGTAACCTCTGTGAAGAATCAAGCTAGACTTCATTCAAGACATCTGTAAAATTGAATTTTGTTGTACTAAATGGAATATATAATATTGCTTCTATTGTTTGTTTTTTATTCTCGTCCAACTGTTTCGCTAATTCCTACATTCGGGATTCCATTAAGGTTTCTTTCTAGCTTGTAAAACGAATTTACATGTATTATATTTTTGCATGTTTGCTCCAATTTTCATTTGCTTGTTTGTTCTATGAAATTAACAATTGAAAGACTTGCTTCAAGGCTTCTGAGGGGGTTGGATAGCGCAGTGGTTAGCTTGTTCAGCTTTGGATCAAGAGGTCTAGGGTACTAGCAGCCATGATACAAGTGATATAACCTTGAAAGCAGTGTTAAACCCCAAATCATCTCTCCTCACCTCACACCTCAAGGCTCCTGAAGACATTTAACTGCATTATCATGAAGTAAAATTATGTTCATTACTTTGTGCATGTTCGCTCCGACTTTGTCACTAGCGCTGTAGTACATTGAGGTTGACTTTCTTCTAGTCTTCTGGATAGTAAGTTGAAGCACAATGTAAGTTTGCTCTACTCTCATGTTAAGCAAAGGGAGTTAAGGTTGACCTTTGTTATGGTTTCTTTGCTAAACAAGTCCCAGATCTGATTGTCCTCATTTAAAGGTGCCTTTGAAATATAAAATCTATTTTTCCTGGATATAACCTTCCAGATTCAAGAGATCTGATAATATCCATTCCAAAAAGGCATTAAAAGAATATTCCTGAAACTAGTGTTCTCAAAGCCTAAGAGAGAGTCTAGGTGTGCTTCAGTCCCGATGATAGACAGCCCCAGTGTTCCATCAAGCCTTTCTCTACTGGCCCACTCTGAAAATCCATACCAACATTATGTGCATATTTGTGTATCTAGATTTGTGGAAGAAACAGAGGACTAGAGAAATGTCTCAATGGAAATTCATAATGTTTTCTAGCCTCCAACTGTACATGTTAGTCCTGTAAAGGAGCAGTAGAACAAACTTAACATTAACTCTCACAGTGCCGTGGGAAGCTTGAGCTGCTCACCGGGTGCTGTAAGAATATGATGGTATAGCCATGGTCAGATAGAGATTATACTACATGTATTTGGTAGTGTTGATAACACAAATATTACTCACTTATGTTACCGACAATGAACAATTTTTACCAATTACATATAGAAATGATCTATTAGGTAGGAGGATTGAGAAGACACATTGTATATATATTGGTTTATTTGTCCGGCTGTGTTGAAATCTCCTGTAACTCACTTTTCTGTTCTCATTCATCACATCGGTGGCAATTTTTGTCAATAACAACTTCTGTTATATTCTGTTATTATAACATTATTCTTTAAGACAATGATATTGGTATGAAATGTTGATCATTGGCTCTGGACAGATCCGCGAGACTGTTCTCCAGTATGAGAGCACCATGAGAATATATATAAAATGACAGAATCACTCGAAAGTACAAGATACTGGTGATCAATATCTAATTCAAATAATTGCTGATCACATGGCACTATCTCCAGGAGCTCTGTCTCGCTCCGAGATGTGTATCTCCATGATCAGTCTCAAATTGCTCTCTCTATATATATCCTTAAAGGCGCTGTAGCACGTTTTTTGCAAATTTTATTTTTTCAAAGTTCTCATTTATAATGATTGTTTATGTCATTTATATTTACTTTAGAGGGTAAAACACCTTATTACACAAACCAATGATCCGTAGTGGTAATAACGGTGTTGCGCATAAAGCCAAAATTGCATGGCGGCCATTTTATCGTGAACACATTTTATTATATTCGAATGACAAAAAAGATTACCATGGCTTTACGGAACCATGTACACTCATTTGTAACTTGATTTTCCGAAGAGAGAAGGGTGTTTTGCTATTGTTGACATTATTTTTCAAATACATTTCATCGACTTATTTGAGCGAAAAAACGTGCTACAGCGCCTTTAAGATCCTTAGAGTTCTGCAGTAATTTTCACTCAATAATGTTCATTTCAATATATTTGTACATTAAATTTCACTCTATTGTCCTAAGTTTCACTCTGTTGAACTATATCTCACTCTGTTGTTCTACTCAGTCTTATATTTCACTCTTGTCTTATATTTCACTATCTTGTCTTATATTTCACTATCTTGTCTTATATTTCACTCTTGTCTTATATTTCACTATCTTGTCTTATATTTCACTCTTGTATTATATTTTACTATCTTGTCTTATATTTCACTTTATTGTCTTATATTTCACTTTATTGTCTTATATTTCACTCTGTTGTCCTACATTTCACTATCTTGTCCTATATTTCACTCTGTTGTCTTATATCTCACTCTGTTTTCCTATATCTCACTCTGTTGTCCTATATTTCACTCTGTTGTCCTATATCTCACTCTGTTGTCCTACATTTCACTATCTTGTCCTATATCTCACTCTCTTGTCCTATATCTCACTCTGTTGTCATACATGTCAATCTCTTGTCCTACATTTCACTCAATGAATAGTATCAAGTTCCATATTTCACTCATTTTCTAATCGTATATGTCACTCTGACTATCCTCAAAGTCTAATATTTCATTCTCAACGATTATTTTCAAGATCTTGTACATTCCACGAGAGGGTATCACCATTCTTTGTCAATGCTGTTGTAAGGATTTTCAACCACCTATTGTGAAATATATCCACATCAATTTCGGGTGCAATTTTGCTAAGTAGCAAGTAATCTGTTTTTCCGCAGCTTCCGCGAGGCTGTGCTGGCTTCGTGAACACAAGCCCTCGACTCGCTTCCTGGCAAAGAGGATCAGGTTTAATTAACAATAGTCTACCGATGAGGGGCCTTTCTTCTCGGAGCGCGTACAGCCTTCCCAAATTGATTTCATTGCGAAATGGAGGATTCGCAGCGCCAGTGAAATTGACGATAAATAGAAGGCGAATTCTCGTTTCTAGCATCTAAAAAGCCAAAAGAAATTCTTCCGTGAAGTCAGAGCTACTACTTGACAGACACTCTCATCGAAGTCTGCTTTCAAGCGTCGTGCGGATGGCGTATTAGCGCAAATTACTTTCCATTTTCTATATCGGACCTGAGAAATGTCAACTTGATCGTAAAATATGTGTTTGTCAGTCTTAGTCACTTTGGGCTTCTTTCTTACTATCAATATTTCATTTAAATGATGCTTAGGAATTCTTCTGTGTAACTTGACACCAATTAAATGGAGAAAAATATCAAGTAGATATATGGATTTAGGTTTTGTGGCATCCTCAAATGAGTCATTTAGATCTGAAATGTAAATCACTTTAAGAAAAATAGGTTTTATTATTTTTTATCTGGAATTTGTTTTAAAATTGAAATTGGAGTTCATCTTGAATATGACATTTGATTGTGTAAATATCTTTTAAATTTATTATGAATATCTAAGCACAAACATACATAGATAAAGTCTTCAAATTCATTAAATCAAGTTTTAAGATTATATATATATTCAATTATTATCAAAATTCAACTTTTCCTTGTTAAAATTCTAATCGCTGGAGAAAAAAAAAATTTCTTTTAAATAAATGCCTAAATTACAAAGATGTAATATTCATCATTAGCTCACTTACGTAATAATTCAAATCAGGCATTGAAGTTAAAGTAAAGTGTTTATGCTCATGTGAAGATGATGTTGGTGTTATCTATAAGCAGATATTCATATTAATGCGTTACATAGGAGAAGCAGGTAAGCTTCTGGCCCTGACATTTAGTAATAGCAGTAATATCAACGTAGCTGGAATATTGAATGACGTCAAACTCTTTCTTATATTCTAGACTGTGTATCACTATTGTATAGGAAGAAGATCCAGGAATGTTCATTGAAAATGTGGGGTTGGTCATTGAATTTACATGCAACAGAGGGGGGTGGAGGATGTGGGGGCTAGAAACCTCTTGACCCAGCCCTCTGGTTCGGCCACTGGTAATTAAGTTTAAATCTTGACCTCCTGAATAGATCAATGCTAAATCTTTCTTTCAGAAATTATTTGAGAAATCAGTTTGTGAGTGAAGGGAGTATACCTGGATGTGAGTAATCCATCAGACTATCTGTTGGTTTACTCTAAGTATTCAGGTAAAGGAGCCAGAAAATATAGACTTGCTATTCAGAAGATTTCTCTTGAGAAAACTGTCCATCCCCACCTTACCGTACACAGTTGGATTTTCTGAAAAAGTACTGGGACATTTGAAAAGAGTGTATAAAAATTTTTTAAATTACATTTTATGAATGAGATTTGTCCCAGGGGCGAGTATTTTAATGAGATATTTAGATGTATGAATTAATTCTTTTAGCCACATGTCTTGAATATTTTAGGAGGTTTCAGGGGTGATTCCTGCCACACTCGTTTTTGACGGTGATGCCAGGACCAAATTTGCTAACTTTGATCCTCAACAAAGTTTTTAAGATTAAATTTAAGAGACACGTTGATTTATGTTTTGATAGAATCGTAATTTTTTTTCAGGAGATTAGAAGTAAATAATAATGGGAAAATAATGAACCGGGAAACCATGAGAAAGACTAGGTCATTAATTGAATATATATTGATCAGGAGATCAGTGTACAGTCTGTCTCCTTCTACAACCCAGACAGTAGAGATATGGTTTTATCCTGTACAAGCTGTAAAGCATGTTATCCAAAATATCACTGCATTCCAAATATATAATATGTGCTGCATTTGTAGGTTCAGACAGTCTGACGTCTTTCTAGATATTACAGCAATATGTCCTAGATATTACATGTCTGAAAAATAAAACATTCTGATGTTGTCAGAATTGATACTTTACCAATTAACCCTTAACATGCGGGCGACGGAATTATCCGGGCGGGCTATAAGCGATTCCTAGGTGTCTGTATACGGATCCCGGATACAAGACTTAGAATAATTCACGGCTGTCTAAGTATACTCTATCACCCATACCGGGTCACGAGTCGATTGTGTCCGCGACCCGACCCATGAGAATGGCTGTATTTACGCATCGCGACCCGACATGAGAATAAAGCTTTGTTCAGTGTGTGGTCGGAATATCAAGCAAAATTCACACCAATTTGCGTGTGCATTGTTGACCCGTAACGCATCGATAATTAGCTTTACAAAAGGCCAATTATGTCGGGCTTAGCCCCCGAAGCATTAATTCGCTTGAGGCTATTTTCACCCACGTGTTTGTATTGCCTCGGGTTTGCCTCGCCCGAGACTGCTATCTGCCTCGCATCTCGCGAGACGGGGAAAAAAATCGCTAACTCGCCTTACTCCCGCACTTCATATCATGTGAGCGAATTGTTTGTTTTAAAAAAAAAATACGGCAAAATAAAGGGGAAACAATGGACTACATTCCCATATAAAATTAGAAAATCTCAAAAAAATAATAAAGACACAGCAAGCGCCGTGAAAAAGGTCATGTTTACACTTCATAAATTTTGAAACAATCGGCGATTTTCACAACTTCTAAAACATTTATCAAGGCTAAAATACTGAATGCATTTTCATAATTTTTATATCACAATAAACCGAAAAGAATAATCTTTTATTCTATATAAAATGCGCAGATTTATTCACAGAAATAAAGATACAATTTTACCTTTCTGAGAGGCATGTGAAACCAAACGGCACACAAACTAATCAACATATTTTCATCAGTTATGGTTCGAGGTTAGCGTTTATTTGAAAAGTCAAACAACATAACCATATTTGGGTTGACATGTGCTTATTTGTCAACTGGTTCGAGATTATGATTTCTTGGAAAAGTGCGATGAACGACCGTTTGCAATGCCGCATACATGTTGTAAGTATTGACGATTTTATAGGTGGGAATAAAGACAAACTTTACATAGCTATAGAATTATAACCAAAGGTCGCATTCTAATAATTTTTATATCATTGTGAAGCTAGACATCTTGTCTTCAATTCCGTATATAAATGGAATTTTTTTCGTTTCGTATTTATGATGTTACGAGGCCCGAATAAAAGACAATCTTTCGAAAGTAATAGAATAAAAACGAAAAAACATAGAAAATTCATTCAAAGTTTCGAGTGTGAATTAGCCATTTGTGTACGGGTTTCGCTACTTGAATTTGTATTGAACGCCCGTATATAGTCCTTATTCGCCATGTAGATGCGGTATATTTTGTAAAAACGATACCGGAATCGCCGCCTGGAAATTCCGCCAGCAGAGCTAGTTAGTGCCAAAGCCCAAACTACTGCTGCGAGCTGCGAGCCTGTAAATTCCGCCACAGGGGCTAAAAATGGTAAAATATATATACGCAACGTAAGGGTTAAGTCACTTTAACCCTTTTCAAACTAATGTACTGATATTCTTGGGGTACATTACTGGCTCTGCCTATCTGGCAAAATTCTGAAACCTCTTTCGTGAAATAGATATCAAGAATTAGACAATGACCAACGTTTTGCTGTCTGCTGAAGCAATTTTGAGTGAACTGATGCTCAGCAAGTTAAACAGCCATCGGCAGGGAACGGGTTAAGTTCCTTTTGACACTGGCTTTTAGTTATGGTTTTGCTTAACACTTTACCTTTGGCTTCCCGACTATTCCAAGATCTTCAACCAGTGGTCAATTCCTGTAACTTATATATTACAGATAAAAGTTAGTCACTGTCATATAAATGAAATACTTGCTAAGCCCCGTATCACCATATATGACTGAATGTTTCTGCGATATGGTTGGTAACGGACAACTCTGTATTTGCAAGTGAAGTAATAAGTGACTAAACGGCTCAAGGATGCATGAATCACAGGAAGCTCAACTCGTTATCAAGGAGAACATCGCAATCAAGTCATAACTCCACTAGTACTGGTGTCAAGCACTGCACGATTTAAGCCTTGCTGCATTATGTTAACTTTTCTGTGTTACCATATCAGCACACACTATGAAGCTCAGGTGCAGTGTGTTAGCTCAGAAAATTATTGTCATCTGCCAATTATGATGGAGACACAGGGCTTATGACTTTATAGGCCCATAAAAGTATTTACACGCAAATTTGGGGGCGGGGGGTGTCTCTTGACTCACTACTAGACTTTGGGGAATAATCAAAGAGCGACCTCATTGAAGGATTAAATACTGTATGCATGATGAGGAAACAAGAATATGGTTATGGCGAGCACTGGATGGCTTCTGTACAGGAGTTGAAGCTTAATGGTTTAATCATCTCAGTCAGACGTCTGTCATCAATGTAAGAACCTGCTGGTGTTAAATATCACAGAGAAAATTCAACTTCACTAAACACAGGGGTTGTTTATCAGAACAAAGCAAACTTCTTTCATGTTAAGTTTGCTGTAAGCATTGTCCGTTAGTTGCACTTTGTTTGTTGTAGGCACCGCTGCAAGAGGAACAATGCCTTGCTTTTGTTTTCAAAGTTCAGAAAGTTTTGATGTTTTGTTTCCAAATGAATTTATATGTGCAAAATAATAAATCTGCATTGAAAAGCATATCGCTTCTGTCCATTAGTCCATACACATATTTAAGCCATTTTGGTTTATCCCAGGAATAATTTACTTTCTGCAACCTTCAAACTCCTGATCTTGGTGAATTTAACTACTTTTTCTCTGTGAATACAGCAATCCCAACTTCTCTGTGAATACAGTGAATCTGGTACGGTCTAACTCACCTGGAGTCACTGACCAGTATCTCATCGATAATGATCAACTGTGAGAAAAACTGAGTCCCATTTCCGGGGTTAGCCTGGAAAGATATATAAATGTACTATTTCCACCAGGACTAAACACGGACCCGTTAGTTAAGTGCACAAAACTATTTTCAGAGGCCAGGTTTAATGATTAGTCACTAGTTGAAGAGAGATTAATGTGCCCGCAGCATGTTAAGGGTTAAGATTTTTCTCGAAGTTCTGATGAACGAAGATCTGTCTACGGTCACAACAGATATATTAGATACTATTTGAATGATCACATGAAATAATCATAGCAGCTCCAATCAATAGAACTCATGTAAAGGTTAACTGGCATGATGTAAGTATAAGTCTATACGCAGAATCTCGATATGCACGTTGATAGAGGAATCAATGGAAGTTTTGTACCGTCAAGGTCTTTGTGTATCTTGGTCATGCTGCAGTGTGTTACGGTTGCCTGTGGCAACACATACTCCAAGGATTGTATACAGGGATGTAGACAAACACTTTCGAGAAATGAATCTAGCTGCTACTTTTGCAATGCTATTGACAATATGTCGTTTCTTCATTATTCATAAAGTATTCGTTATTTCAACCTACAGTCATTGTCAACATGTATTGTCTTAAAAGCAAAACGTCTGTTTGACGTCACCGTGCTCTCATGTGTTTAGTATTTGTCCGGCCGATGCATTGTTGTGCGTCTTACGTAATAATACAACAGAGTATAATTATTTACAGTTGGGAATTGGTTGACTCCTAGCCGGCTGAGATATCAGTACCAACTGCCTGAATTTCTGTATGTCTCTTATGTAACAGGATTATATGTTTATTCAGTTTTAAGAAAGCAGTGTCCAGTGAGAGGGGAGGTTCGAGGAATTTAAAATATGATTGTTTTTGTGGAATTGTTGATTGGAAGTTGCATTGATTGACATGTTGTGCGTTGGTTGGTTGACAAACTGATGTGAAAGATATTATCAGTTGTCATGTTTTCATGTTAGCCAATAGTTAACTCCTTACAAGCTCATCATGGTTGAACCGTGAACGGTTTTGCTATTATCAAATTGGCTGTATGAATGTACAGAGCAATAATTTGCTAAATTGCTACACTAAATTTGATTTAAAACATGGAAAGGGGGATTGATAAACAGGGTTACCCCTATATAAACATCTCTCCCCAATATAAATATCTCTCCCTAACTCCTACACCAAATTTGCTCCAAATATATTGCATTGGTGCCAAGTTTAGTTTGAGAAAGAACAAACCTACCTCTTATTCGTTTGTTTAACACATTTTTTAAGTTAATACTTATTCATTTGAATATTTATGTGTACAATTTCAATCCTGTTCTGCACTAAATCATTTTCAGAATAAACAAAAGCCAACCTTCTGACAATAAATATTCAAATATATCACTCTTGGTTGCAGATCTACGACTGTACAAAGAGGCAAGTCACAAGAAGAGCGCGGCACGGCGCGAGTGGGAGACTGCGTGTGTGAGTCTGTCCGACTGGAGGCTCTTCCTGCGACACTTCCGTAAAACCACCAACCAGCAGGAGTTGTTGCTCTACACCTACCTCAGGGAGGAGTTGTTCCCCCTTGTGGAAGTGTCCCTTGAGGTAGGGGTCACTTGTCATTGTTTCACACGTACAATATGTAGCTCAATTGGTTGAGTATCTGCTCATCACCTGGAAGACAGGGTTTAGATCTCCAACTACAACTTGCCAGTTCAAGTTTAATGTGTTGTTTTTCTCTGCTTGTCACTCAGCGGGGCGGAATAATGCAGTGTTAGTGAGTTCAGCTTCTGATCAAGAGCTTCGGGGTTCAAATCCCCCCAGGGCCTTGGAAACTTTGTCTGCTATGGAAAACTGTTCTACATACAATAAGATTTGGGTGCGATGCCACAGTGAAGTACAGCGCAGTACCAACCATAGTTTGCTAGTCCCAGATGATACTCATAGGTTTCACTGCAATACATAGGCACCATGCGTTGCGGGCTTTCTCCCTGCAATAATACTAGCAGTCGTGGTATAAGTGAAATATTTTTGAAAGCTGCCTTAAACCCTAACTCACCTCACCTCGCTCAGTATTAAATGAAGAGAACAACTCTTTTGTTTGCGGTTTACAGCTGCTCGCTGGTACACTTGATGCACAGACCAAATTTTATTAGTATTGTGAGCTCAATAAAGTTATCAGTCATAATCCTAGCAAAAAATGAATTGTAAAAATGCACAAATTTGAGTAAGATCATTATTAAAATTGTCTATGCTTGGGAGAGTGGCTCTTTTCATCATCGCTTAGCAACTGCAGCAGTTACCAGGCCACCACAGTTCATGCGATAATTAATGTTTTTCAGAATCGAAATCTCAACGAATCAACTTGTGATAACTGTGATTCTGAAAAAGACGTCTTAATGAAACACGAACGAGAGGAAGTGAACGCAATGCTCAAAGATTCGGCGGACAACATGAATCATGAGGTCAACGGAACTTCGCTGAAATCGGAGACGATGATGGATATCAAAGAGGAAGGGACTGAAGACGCATCGCAGAAAAGCATTGACAACTGTAACTCCAACCCAAACTCTAATAAGATGGCAAACGGGGATATGGGGAAAGGTGAGATCAATCTGGGGTTTCTCAGTGATTCATTCACATTTGTCTCAGTGATTTTGTTACTTCATGTCAAGGAATTTTATGATTAATTAATTTTGTATGTATTTATGTTGATAATCAATATAATTTATTCAAATGACGACTAAAGTTTGGAAACAAGGATATTGGGAGGAAAGGCCAGATATATTGAAAATAAATAATTCCTAATAGTTTTGCCACTTATCCCTGAAATATTTTTGTCAGTTTTCATTTGTCAATCATTCAGTGTTTATGTTTAAGATGAAAAGCAATTATTTATTTGGTTTACAGATTCTCTTACCATGATTTGACAAATTTGAAGAAAGAAAATAGTGTTACTAAGAATCTCTTCCAAATAGATATGTTGCCAAATTGTCCCTCCCAATTAAAACTATTGTTAGATTTGCTAGATAGAAACTATGATTTTTCTAATGAATTCTGAGCCTGTTTTAATTACCTAAATACTTTAAAACTTTACTGAAGCAAAGGTTTTTTGCCTCTTGACATACTGCCCAAACATCTGCAAACCAAGAAATTAATTTTTCGAGGCCTAACTAACAATTTAAAGGCAAGAAATGTGACAAATCTGATCCTCTACATCGAGGCCTGACTGCCATTTATTAATCTCCATTACTGTAACTGTAGCTGCAGGTACCTAGCACCCCAAAAGTTGTCTTTCCTTGAATGAGTTATTATTACAAATTTTTAATTTGATTTGTTTTCAATCCAGATAATCAAATAAAGCATGAAGATAGTCCATCCAACAAAACACAAGGAATGAACTCCGGTCCGAATAAAAAAGGTAAAAATATTTGCTCTATTTATTTATTTTACAGGTAAAAGTTCATGCACATGCTAAAGATTTAAGTGAGATGTTTTTGTTAAAGCTGAATAAACTATCCTGCACTGTACTGTCAAAACCATGTTTAAAGTCCAACATGTATGCCACATGAATAACATCTGGGAAAGGTTTAGAAATCTACCTCAATAAGTTGTTATCTTTACCAAAAAACTTGTTTACTTATATGTACTCTATAGGTTTAAAAATTGGAAAATCTACTGCAACAAGCACTATAAAATAATTTGCTTTGTACAAGTGTCTGTAATCAAACCAGAGGTCTTAATGCTTATCCCATGACATCCTATTCAAACCCACAGCAAAAACGGAGAAGAACAGTTCAGGATCGGCTGGTGACGGACCTCACAAGTCTCCCGGTGCCCAGCAGTCTCCCATGCCCCCTGGTGGCCAGACTAAAGCACAGCAGATCGCCATGTCGATGGAGCCGCCCTTCATGCAACAACAGAGTCAGATCTTCGTGTTCTCCACGAGTACGGCTAACAAGGCCGCGGAGGCTGTGGTTCAGGGACAGTACAAGACTATGTTGGACTTCCACCTCGACCAACCCAGTACGAAGAAATTCCTTCAGGTAGGTTCGCTTCACCATGGACTGTTTGTTCAGGTTTGCAGAATTTTCAATTGGGCTGTAAGAATATTCTTTTATTCTTTTTTCACTTGTATTTTGCTCGTTCTAAACCTACTTGATGATGTTAACAGCTTAAATGCAGGTTCTCTCATAAGCTAAATAAAGTTGCTTTTATCTTTCAAAATTTTATCTACATGTTCATCACAAAATCAGAATTAATAATAGATGGAATAATACTGAATCAGTAAGTAAAGGTTAAGGATGTATGCGATCTGTGTTGGTCATTAACTGACTAGATGAAAGTTGTTATTCCAAGAATTAGGTCACTCAGGAATGAGTGTGTCAAAGTCTTTCAGCAGGTTCAATATTAAGCAACTATCAATGAACATAGCACAATTGATTGTCCAGTTTCTGGTTGAGTACTTAATACTGCTTTGAAATTTGTTTCAGAAGCATCCCTTGAAACCCAGTCAGTTTGGGAGAGGAACTGGAATGCAGATGATCAACCCAAGAAATCCGAACCCAAACATGATGAAGGGGCAGCCGATGGGAGGATTCGGCCCGAACCCAGCCTCCAGTATCGAGCAGTGGGTCCAGCAGCAGAACGCTAACCTCAAAGAGGGGATGGGAATGCCAATGAACAATATGAACGGTCCAATGTTCCCTTCAAATAACCCAAGGATGATGGGGTGGCAACCAAATCATGGAGGAATGGGCCCAAACTTTCCCATGTTTTCAGAGTTTGATGAATTAACTGCTGCCAACAATATGAACCTGTTACAAAACAAAGTGCCCAATGAGAGCTTGACACCAGAACAGTTACATCGGCGAGAAGAACAACTCGCAAATTTACGTAAAATCCAACAGATGTTGTTTCCAGACCAACAACGGGGTCCTGGAGGTCCTCAGCAACATCAACAGTTCCCGCCGGGTCCTGGTCCCGGTCCTGGGCCGGGGATGATGCAGGACGGGATGAGCATGCAGGGGGGCATGTTTCAGCAGGGTATGATGGGCTCCCCTCATGGTATGATGGCATCCCAAGGTATGATGTCACCCAACCAGGGGATGATGGGTTCACCACATGGTATGATGTCATCCCAGCAACAAATGATGATGTCCCAACAAGGAATGCCACAATTTGGACCTGGTGGGCCATCCCCTCAAAACAATCTGACTCCAGCTCAAAGAGAATGGATCAGGTTACAACAAGAGTTTTACACGGAGAAGAGACGGATTGGAATGCCTCCCAATATGGACCACAATGGTCCTCCTCCTCCATACTACAGTTCCATTGCTCACAAGCGCCCCGGGGGCATGGGTATGAGTGAACCTACCTCGCCTAATATGAATGGCCCTCCCATGCATGGGATGGTTCCTGAACAGGAAATGGGAATGTTCCCGAGACCGCGACGACCGTCCCATCAGATGGACCCAATGATGGGACGTCCTGTGTTTAGCCCCCCTGGTATGCCTCCTCAAGGTCCAGGCTTTGATCCAGGAATGATGCCCAATATGCCAGGGCATGGTGGTCCCGGAATGATTCCTCCTACATCTCAAATGAAAAAATCTCATATTTCTTTACATCGAGCAGGTAACCCAGAACAGTTTCAGCCTGAATTGGGACCAAAGTCTGGTTCCTCAGGTGGTAAGAACTCTGTGAACAGCAAACCTCCGCCCAGTTATGCCCAAGCTCAAAAACGAAAGAGAGATGACCTTGATGATCTGTACAAAAACTTGCAACCAACTCCTTCACCTCAGCAAATAAATTACCTGAATCAGTTTGAAGGTCAGGAATTGACTATAACGAAACAATTGAACTCAGCATATCGTGAATCAGGAATTCCTGGTGAGTCTCAGCCCCCACACCTACCAAATCACTTCCAACAAAATCAAGTGCATTCACCTATGCATGGACCTGGCTCAAACAAAGGACCCATGTCAAACTCAAGCCAGAACTCTAGTGTTGGGCCTTTATCAAGCCCAGGGCCCATATCAGGTCCCTCTCCTATGTCTGGTCCTTCCCCCATGTCTGGTGCTAACATGAGATTATCCCATTACGATCCACCATCAAACAATAGCATATCTAGTGCTCCTACCACACCTACAGCTAAATCGTCCATGTCAAATATCACATCAGCAAGTCTTGCAAATTTAGCAAAAGGTGTCGAACACTTGTCTAATCAAATGCAACAGAACATGATGCAAGGGGGCCCGTTCCACAGTATACAGGTGCAAGGACAAATGAACAATGGTAGTAATGGAGGCCCAGTGCCTGGTGTTCCCCAGCAACAGCAACCAGGACCTCAGCAACATCCTCCAGGAGGTCCACACGGACCTCATCCACCTCACCAGCAACAGCAGCAACATCCACATCAGACTCCTCCACATCTGCATCCACAGGGACAACCACAACCTCAGCAGCAGCAGCAGCAACCTGGCAATGCCTCCAGTATTGCACAAACACAGACAACACCGAGTGTGAATAATACATATGTCAATGCAACCATGTCCATTCAGCAATTGAACATTCAAAGTGTGAACGCACCAAATAATCCAGGTGCGGGCAACTACAACCCTTCCATGCAGGTACAGCAAATGAACAATGAGACATCACAAATGAACCTTCCTGGTGGTCCTCAAGGTCCAATGGGACCGATGCCGCCTCATGGGGGTCCTCAAATGTCCTCAAGTGCAACCATGTCACAGTCGCAGATGATGACGAGCCAAGGGCCTCCGTCTATGGGAGGGAAAAATCCTCAGTTCCCCAGTCCCAATCATCCCTCAGTCAGTGGACCCAGTAATCCAATGATGGGTCCTGGTGGCCCGGGGAGAATGAGTCCATCAAACTTCCCTGCAAGTTCTGTGGGCAATGCCAATGTACAGATTCAACCCAAAGCTCCCAATACAATCCAGTATCTGCCAGCAAATCCTCCATCAACTCAACCCAGTATGGGTGGACAGAAAAGACCTGATTTGGACTTCATGCAAAACTTTTCAGGCCCTCTTTCAAATATGGATGGAAAGTTTCCAAGTCCTATGAATAACATGGATGGAAAAGTGCCAACATCGACTTTACAATATTTCCCAAACAACTCTCCAACACAAAGTGGCCGATCAGGCATACCATCCCCCTTCTCTCATCAACAACACATGGCAATGCAACAGTCTATGATGATGCGTGAACCCAACCCAGACTTTCCAGGAATGCCAGGTGCAGGACCAGGAATGCATCCTGGAGGTGGAATGCCTGGTATGGATGGACATCCTGGCCCGATGGGCCCAATGGGAGGGATGGGCCCAGGAGGGAATATGCCTCCTGAGCAGATGATGGGTATGGGTGGTCCTGGAATGGGCCCCGGTGGCCCAGGAATGGGTCCAGGTGGGCCTGGAATGGGTCCAGGTGGGCCTGGAATGGGTCAAGGTGGGCCTGGAATGGGTCCAGGTGGGCCTGGAATGGGTCCAGGTGGGCCTGGTATGGGTCCAGGTGGTCCTGGAATGGTTCCAGGGGGACCAGGCCCTATGCCTGGAATGAATTCAGGTCCTATGGGACCTATGTCACCTATGGATCCCCGGATGGGGAATGGACCTCAGAATCCTGGCTATATGCCTAATGGACAAACTATGATGAGCCAAAGTATGATGCAGAGTCAGCACCTGCAGATGCAAGGCCCTGGACCGGGAATGTCTAATATGCCCATGCAGGGCCCAGGAATGCAGCGACAACCAAATCCTGGAATGAGAATGCCCGTGCAGGGCAATCCCTCAATGCCACCCGGAGGGCCAGGTTTAGGTCCAGGGGGGCCTGGTGGGCCTGGAGGGCCATCATTCAACGCACAGTATCAACAGTTCCAACAACAATTATATTCTCAGAACAGACAGAGACAAATGTCACCCATGGGAGGAATGATGGGTAGTCCAGGACAACCATATATGGGCATGATGCCAAACATGCATGGCCCTACGTGATCAGGAGAGTAAATGTGAAATGTGTGGTAGAAGTGTGGGAGGCTGAGAGATTTGCAATTGATACGTAAGTGTGTGGAGATCAGTGGAAGTGTTGAATCCATGTGATCTCACTCTGACCTTGACCTTGACCCAGTATTGCTCGTCTACTTATCAGTGAAGCCAAGCTGTTCATTTTGTGTTCAATAGAACTTGGAGAACGTACTTGTGTGTGATTGACCACGTTTTGCTCAACATTTGTGCGACATTGAATGTCTTCATCCTGTGACGAAGTATTACACATTTTCACCCATGGCGCTGGATATACCATCTGGATTACCATGGGAGCAGGGAAAGATAACTCTGTGCTTGTTTGTAAAATATGTTCCCAAGCAAGTGATATTCCCCTACATATATACCCTGACAGTGCAATGATAATGCCATTATTAGATAGCATGTAATAGCCATATTTTGGTGAATTGATCATAATTGAAATGTTATGACACAAGATATTTTTGTAATTTGTAAAAAAATTAGTGACAGCAGTGCTGTGGCTGTAATCAACCAACCAACATGCATATCTGTTTCATCTGCTGAGTACCTCATAGCCGTGTCAGCCATTTTGTTTTCCTATTTTGATTGCTGCAAATAATCCAATAAGCTTTGGACATCAATCCTCGTATGAACCACTTGCTTTAAAAATGTATGAACGAGTTCAGTTCTGAGAATTTAAAGTCTCATGAGATCTCACTGTGCAATGTGATTTATTTTGTGTATTCTGTTGGTACTTCAATAGATTTATTTGAAATTGCATAATGATTTGTTTATTGGAGTATAGCTAACGCCACATATCAGTAAGCATTAATATAACCACCTTTACTGCGCATTTTCACCCTGTTTCTTGTTATAACCACGCTACCTTTCATCATCATGACATGAGCTTACTATGACATTGAAGAAATGAAATCGGATATCAATCTAGATTTCATATTTATTTAAAGCATAAACAACCACTATTTAAACTAAAAACTTTATAAAAACAAATTTGCCCTTGAAGGGGGATTGGATATTTAAGATTAATAAAAAAAATTAATTCAGAAAGTGAATGTTCATTACAAAATGTCTGTTTTATATATAGAGAGAAATAAATGACCATAAACCGTTATTAAAGTATCAATGATGATAATGTGCAAACAAGATTTTTAGTACGTAAGTCTAAATGTATGATCAAGATATTTTGATTTCGCCACCTTGATCATTCAGTTTGGACCAAGAATCGTACCTCAGCTATACTGTATGTTAGGTTAATTTATTAAGATATTTTACAATGAAATATTTAAAGTACTGAAAAATTATTGAAAATGAAAAATATATGATTTACTTTTGATTGAATTATTTCTGAAAAAACCCAATGGCTTGACCTTGAAACGATGGAAAGTTCTGAAATCAGACTTGACAAGAAATTTACCACTTTCAGAAATGCCAATTGATTTATTTTTTCCCATGTTTGTTTAGTTTTCTATAATTTATGTGTTCTTTCGTCTCTCCATACACGCCTACTAAATCTCTGAACAAAAATGATAAATCAGCATCTCTGAGCCTGCAACAAATTTTTCAAATTGTTTTAAATCACACTTGTGTGTGTGCAATATGTAATATTTTTTCAAATAGTAAGTTTAAAAGGGATATATATTTTTTGTTATATACAATTTCTATTTCATTTACTTTGAGAAAATATTTTGTTGTGTTCTTTACAAACATTACCATACCTTCTGGAACAATATTAACACGAACCACAAGTTCTCATCACTATTAGTTTTCAACAACAATAATGTCTCAACCAAAACTTGTGTTCAGAATGAAAATGTTTCATTTTCTTTAAAGATTCTAATTTGAATCATAATTTAAGTTTGACAAAAGTTATAAAAAAAAATGTAATAATGATTTTTCAACACGGATGTACCATTCAAAGCATTTTCTTTTCCATTTACAGTAAGTTGTGTTAGACAGTTGAATAAGTTCAGGAAACAAAATGTATTTATCAAACAAACAAAGACTATCTTTAAAAAAAGAAACCACAGAAAGTTTCTTGAGTATCAAGTGACAAAAATTTTGATATTTATTCTGATAATGTATTGTCTATAGGAAGTGAATGTACCCGCTGGTTCGGTATATTGTCATATAGCCAGTCTCTCCCAAGTGAACTATCACAGGCTAATCCCTTGGTTTCCAAGTTGTGATTCATGCAAATTGGCCATCAGAATGATTTGGTATTATTGTTTTGAACAGCTTAAGTGAATGATTTACAAATAATGAAACTATGAAATGCAAACATTCATCCTTTAACTTTGAATTGTGGAAAATTGAATAAAATGTTTGGATGAATTGAAACTATTAAAATTGCTTATTTATTATACAAAGTTTATCATTTGATCAGAATATGACTAATGCTGAGTGATCATGACATCTTGAGATTTTAAATCTGACATCTGCTGAAGGTTTACATTGGAAATAACAAGGAAGTTCTATCAATATTTTTCAAAGTCCTTTGACATGTAGTTTACAATTCATTGTTTCTCCTTTCATTATCCTGCAAGCTTTAGTGAAAAGATCTGCATTATAGACACCCTAATGACAATATTTTTCATATATTTTGTGAGATTAAAGCTTTTATAAGTTTTTGTTTTAAAAAATATTCTTTTAGACCCTTCAAAGAATAATTTTCTTTTAGATTGAAATGAATTAAATCAGGATTTGTGTAGAATTGGAAAGAGTGCATCACAATGTATTGCAAATTATATAAAAAATATTGTCTGATAGTTTTTGTCATAATCGAATAATAAAATATCAGTATATATTCTGCATGTAAGAAAACAGGTTTATGATTTATACATGCAGTCATTGGGTTTCTCTCTAATGTTGTGTTCAAAGGGAGATAACTCATACTACTTGTGTAACATAAATATATAGACCTGCATACAAACTATATATGTACATACAATGTACAGGTGTAAAAAGGAATTAGTTGTAGTTTTGAGTGAATCCCCAACAAAACTGGTGATTCGTTGTAGTGTTGCTATAGAAACGTGTCGTTAATGTTTTTCAAGCTGGTGACATCCATGATGATAATGTTCATTGGCTTTAGCAGCTGACTACTACGATTCTATTTTTGATAAATTTTATATATCGTCGACTGCTGTCTCTCAAAACGAGAGATTAACTTTGTGTGTACAGAATTTTTATAAAATGAATGCCTTACTAACCGGGTGTTTTCATATGTCTAACGGCAGTGTCGTCCACTGTTAACAATGGCAGAACGTAGCGATTCTGACTAGTAAATTGTTTAAATCTGAAAGAATGTGTTTTGTTATTATTTGATTATTCAGTCTGATTATAACAGACAGTTTTCCGAGGAATGAAAGTTGCAAAATATTACATTTGTCAGGATATAAACTCATATCATTCGGCGGTTTCCTCGCAAAACCGTCTGTTAACAGCCCATAGACCCCCATGTTCTGGCACAATTCAGTTAACCAATCACAGAACTTCCCAAGCTTTCGGTGTGAGAAGCTAGGGACAGATAACTCCAAACACCTATCCTTTCGTCTGTTCCAAATGCTTTAAAAATGGCAACCGTTTTAAAACTATGATATGATTGGTCACCTATTTGACTTGGCTTTGTCTGCGCTAAACTGGTACAGAAAACACACCTATATGGGATTTCCTCAGACCTTATGATGGGGAATCTATAGAACCAGTTCGTATCCGATATAAACTATTTAGCAGATTTAATTCCTCGGAACAGGGTCAATTTTAATCAAACTTTTTGATTATTATAATTATTTAAAGGAGAACCTGTTAAAAATAAACAGTATACATTGTAAGTTAAAGTACAGTTGCAACCTTAATTTCCAACAATCATGCACAAAGAAAATATCAAGGAGAAAAATACAACTTAAAGAAGCAACTAATTTTCAAAAACAATAGGGTATGTTTTCACATACAATATTTTTTTAAAAGATAACTTGTGAAAATCAGAAGGGTAAAGGGAGATAACTTTACTTTTATTTTATGGCGCTTCCTTCATTGTCGCAACACATGGGGCAATGTTTAAATCAAGTGAGTGTGTTTCGTTGTTAGTACATCGAGTTGGAACTTGTCACTGTAGCTCATCCACTCACTCACAGACTACACAATGATTATTTAACACGCCATTATCAGGTTCTGTCATCCCAGGAACCAATGATGCTGCAAGTCTAAAACGAGCAAGTAGAAAGAATCAGCCGTATCACCCGCAAAGTTAGAAAAACTCTATTGAACAATGATTATGAAGCTTTATTCTTTAATAAATCCTCAATAACTCATATTTTGGTCGTAATTGTTTTATAAGCTATTCAAATCATTCACGCTACTCAAGACTATCGGTGTTGTTCTTCCCACAGACTGCAATACTGCCGAAGCGGCGTTAAACAATAACTCACTCTTCCCACAGTGTTGATGTCAGCTTTTACGGGTTTCAAGTTCTGTTCTGGAAGCGAAACTGTAAATTGCATATTCAGAAATCCAAATAATTGTTTTTTTAAAAAGCATATCATCACTTGATTACTCTTTCAAATACAAACTTTTATTGAGCTAGTGCTTACAGTGTTCAGCTATGATCTGGAAGCGAAATTGTAACGGTTGTTTCTTTGGAAACGGTCAAAGATAGATTTCTAAAGATGTTGAAAAGACACATCTACACGTGATTTTTGTCTCTCATGTCAAATTTCATTGAGCCAGCCTTTACAGGTTTTGAGTTCTGTCCCGGAAACGAAACCTGGACGTGCTGGACGCACGAACAGGCCAATACACAGTTCACAATTCCACCCCGTGTGAACGTGTACGCCAGAGCAATATTCCCAGAAGGGAAATGTACGCTCCCCAATGCTGGCGGTAACTTTCGTGTTGTCTGTTGTTAGTAGAATTTTATTAAATATCTCATGATATATACACTTTTAAGCAGAGATATGTCATGCTGTTAATTAGCATTCCATACATTATACGTATACCAACTTTCAATCATCAATTCATTGCATAGAGTTATCTGCTGAGACATTTGGACACTGCCGTCAGTGCTACACGTGTGAATTTCGGATTTCAGTCAAAAATACTCTGACACCAACTGACCTAAATGTTTTAAAGTTCTAACATACTTTTCTATGACCTATTATCAGTAATCCTGCGAAATATAAAGACTGGACAGTTCACCGTTTAGGAGCATTTCTGGTTTAAAGATTACATGGTCATAAAATCAGTGTACACTTCAAGACCCAACAACATTTCTTTAGTGTACGCTCTCAATTTATCTTGGTGTCCACTCCCAAGAGCGTAGTGTATTATTGAAAAATGAATGATTACATGTTTCCATTTAATAATGCTCAATTATTTACAGGGTAAAATAGTATGTGTCTGTGAGTGAGGTTTATGTGGCTGTCGGGGCAGGTTGGGTCGATTTTAAAATACTCGTCTTTCGCATTTTACGAAATTATGCTAAAATATTTGTGGAAACTTTAAGTCCCGATTTGTAGTTTGCGATGTAAAGAAAGTATGTAAACCAATTTTTAATTATTTTCTGTCAATGTACTTACATTACAACAAAAATAAGTTTTACTGACCCAACCTGCCCCGGTTTTCATATATATATTAATGCATATTTTTTTTTCATTTGAGTCCCCCTAAATTCAATACGAGAACTTGAAGCCGATAAAAAAAAAGTGCATGAAGTGGAATGTCCCCTCGAATTTCGTTTCCAAAAAATACCCCGATAGGTCCCTTTGATTAAACAGATATTGCTGAATAGAGAATATCGTCCAAGTGTCTTCAGATATCATATATATCAACACGAGTTGACAGGTCCATATATTTCTGGTCTCATGGTAACCTCTGAAATATACTGGGGAAAAATCAACAAGCATGTTTTCTTTTGAGATAATTGAATTTAACAAACTAAAAAAACAAATAAATTAAAAGCATTTGTCCTTTTATAGGATATAAACAAACATGTCAAGAGACTTGCCACCTTTCGTGACAAAAACAATGAACTTAAATAAACAGAAAATGTCAGATCACAATTCCTACAGCAATGTCCAGGATTGTAGATAGTTCACCATTCTGTGAACCAAATAAAACGTGTAAAATTGAACAAACAGCGACTGGAACGAACATACTGTTTAGCGCAGTTGATACACTTGAACGGTTTCATCTGTGCATGTGTGTTTATGTGACCATGGTAGTCACTCCATCTTCACAACGTCACGGGCGTAACGAAAAGATTTCCATATCTTCTCACTCCGCCCTTGACCTCATCCTTCCTATTTTCAGTGCTAAGATTTTAACGTACTGCAGGTTAATCTGATAGGCCAATCAGAAGACAGCTTGCAATATGAACTTCTGACGTAATAGACTTGATCTATATTTAGACGGGAAATCACCTTTTCTAATTCGTCTAATTTCTCCGCTAATTTTGGGTCGTAAACTGTAGCACACTTTTGACAGTATTTTGATCAGTCCAGGACTTGTACAAACTTTCAATTGAGGCAATAAAATCATTACAATTCGCTTACATAAACCTGTAATCGATAATCAAAACGTCGAAGCGGACAGCTTCAAAAGCCATAAAGTTGGCACATGGAGTGGACGCACTGTTACGCTGTTACTGTATGATGACTGCCAAACTGGATACATTCATAATTTTCGCGTATGAGTTTGCGCATGTTATCAGGTATCGATTGTTAAATTCACAATTTTGCAGCTGGAAGTACGTTGAATGATTCAATTTAGTTGGTTGTCTTAGTTTTTAAAAAGTCATTTATAAGTTAAAACAATAACTAGCATATGTTATTCACTCCGAAATCGAAGAAATCAAGTGTTGAGTTTAAATGAAACTATCATTAATTATTTTACACTTTTTTTTTTACAAAATACCAAATAACTCGTGTGGCATCATGGTATTTCGATTAAACAATCTCAATTATTTAATACTAAACTACATACCGAAAATACAGGCTGTATAACGCTTTTAAACAAACTGTGATTTGATTTATTGTTTGATAAACTGTGCCTGACTCTAACTCTTATTTATAAACGTTAAAATGTTTAAATAAGCACGTTATTAATTGAAATAGTATTATTAAATGCTAGGATTTGTATTCAAATCTTTTAACTTTGTTTGAACGTGGGTATTTCTCATTTGCATATGAACTACATATGTCTCTGTTATAAACTTAACAATCAACTTATTACACTTCCTGGCTCGCATTTGGTCTTCTTTCTTAATTAGCATGTTTATGATAATATATTTTCATGTAGTAAAGTTCTATATGACGAGTATTGCAATGTACAAGAAGAAACGTTAACCCAACGTATATTTCTAAAAATAACAATTTTAGAATTATCACTTCTGCAGTACCGAATGTAAACGGTGATTTCATTGGCTGTTTGTAAGCAGCTGGTAAGGGGCGTAACTCGTGATCACAATAGATGTCGCTGCTTCGTTACACAGTTTTCTGTGATGTTGAGGGCAAGGTAAAAAATGCATAGAATTTATTTCGATGCATTTTCACCTTGCCGTGGGAAGATGTAGTCACTCTTGCTCATGCATATCTGCATAGGTTGCATCCTTCTCGTGCTTCTCTCGTATGTGAGATCTTAAAGGATAGATGCAATGACATATGGTCAAATCGGATTCATTAAGATGCGATGTTAATTTGACAATTGCTCGATTTTAAATTTCTGAAATCGGTCCATAAATTACTTATACACGGCTTTTAAAAAAAAACCCGCCTAATTTAGCCCTGGCGACCAGAATGAAAGTCTGCGGGGGTGTGGCCCCTAAAGGGATAACTTCTGTGACGTCACGTGAGTAATCTAATCATTGGTGATAGTCATAATTCAACGTAATTTCGCAACATTTTGATTGTTAATTTCACAAAGAAATCTTCAATAAACCAACTTAAATTTCCCATATATCGAATGTTTAGATATCCAACTAGGTAATTCCGCAGATGACAATTAACATGTCTTTTTGGCGGTGTAATTCACCTCATAAATTCATTTAGCGGCAGTGATAATCATCATTAATTAATTAACGAGGCTTGGCGAAGTAGCTGTCTAGCCGGCCCCGTCTGTCGCTTCATTCACGCCTCAGTGAGCATTTTCAAAATGAATCGCCCCACTAATTGCGGTAGTGTTAAATTAAAATCGTCTTAATTATCAATTGCATGTGTCGATTTTATGCTCAATTGATTCCGATATACAATACGTAGAGGTAATCATCTGTCATTCTTGAGAAAAATGCATTTCATCAGATCTTTAAATTGGAGACAGAACTGTAGGTACGAACAAAATTGCCGCATAATGTGCGGCTTCTCTTGACCTTAAGAGGCGTTGAAGTTAACGGAGGTTCAGCTTTATCGGTTATTTCTTCAATGTGGTCGAAGCTTTCATCAGCAAGTGTCCATTTAACACAAATATGACACGCATATGTGGGTTACAAACGGTTAATCTGTAGAAAAGTTCTCAAATTACCTACTTGGAAGCGTACAAAAAATTGCTATAACGTGAGTTGAGAGCGGACACTTGCGTGTATTGGAAGCGGACACCACGCGACCACGTGGCGGGATGAACATCTGTAATTTTCTTCATAGTCCAGAAATGCATTGACTTCAAATTTTACAGATACTTACATCAATACCTTTAAAACTAGCTGTTTCAGTATCAGCTCTAAATAAAGTGTAATTATTGTGCACGGATGGAAAATTGTGAGTGACTGTCGGATTTCCTGGCCAAGACGTCGTAGTTTTCATACGTAGAAAAATAACCAGGGCATAAAATCAGCTGCAATCTGGTGTGATAGATTATGGATATCCACTATTTTACAGCATGGAAGGATTTTGGATAATTGTATCTATGAAGATCAGTAACATAAAAAATGTAACACTGATTGATGAAAACGAAAGTTACCGCCAGCATTGGGGAGCGTACATTTCCCTTGTGGGAATATTGCTCTGGCGTACACGTTCACACGGCGTGAATTCGTCGTTGTACCCCCTTCCTGCAGTAGGCCTACTCTTAGTCGCCTACTGTGTTTGACGTCATGGAATCGTGGACATATTTGTCAAATCAACTGTAAAATGACACAAAATATGCTGATGTCTAAATTTAAAATTTAAAAATGCCGAGTAAAGGGAGGCCGTTAAATACACAAACAAACAAATCAATTCTGTGGAATCGAATCTCAAGTTTTTTACTGATGTTTCTCCAATGCGCAGGCATGAAACCTTTACTAATAATTCAGCTACACACACGCGTAGTCCTTAAAACTTTCATGCCAGAACAAGAACTACTCCTATATAACATACTGAACAGCAAAAGAAACGCGAGTCCACTGTAACAATTTCGTTATTACTGATAACGTTGTGTTGTTGTAAAATAATCATGTAAAGTTGTGTAAAGTTATAATATCAGAGTATTAAATTTTTTGGGACATGATGTTAATAACGTGTTGAACAACATGCAGACATAACGAAAAGTCAATACTGGTAGAACTTCTGCAGAGCATTATCTTGTACCTAGTCATTTTCTGGGAAAACAGCCACATTCCTGTTCAGATGATGAACGTCCCGATGTGCTTTTAAGTGCTTTGCTGATGTTGATTTGACGTAATGGCGTCATTTTGAATTTCATTCAGAATGGTTCTATGGGTCCCATATTGTAAAACTTCAAGGTATTGCATTCTTTTTCGGTACAAAGGTGTTGTGCAAGTCCTTGCAAACTGTTCAGCATGCAATCGGCCAATATCCCAGTTTCCTAAAATTTCACGGTTTTTTTTGGCTAAGCATTAATTACTTAAACATTGAGACTGGAGTCTTAATTTGGGGTCCTTCTCACAGAGCAAGTTTCGGGTTACAGCACGAGTAATTTGCATTTTACCAGGCTCTAGCAGATCATGTCAGCATGACAATATGTGACGTGCATTTTCGCCAACTGATACCTTTTGACTTTGCAATGGTAACCATCTGTACTCTACAGTACCAATAGCTCAACATGTTCTGACATTTACTTATGATATGACAAACAATGGGCTGATATGCAAACAGAAACTATAAACATTAAAACTAGCGTTACTTTTGCTGTTTAGTATAGTTTAACTTCACCCTAGCTCGAAACAGTATCCATTATAGTCTTAGATAATAATTCAACTTCTCCCTAGCTCGGAACATGACGCACTAGTCTTGTAGAATAGTTCAACTTCAATCCAGCTCGGATCATAACCCACCCTTTGAGAAGCAAGTCTATATTTTGGTCTCCACTACAGACCCACCCTTTTGAGAAGCAAGTCTATATTTTGGTCTCCACTACAGACCCACCATTTTGAGAAGCAAGTCTATATTTTGGTCTCCACTACAGACCCACCCTTTGAGAAGCAAGTCTATATTTTGGTCTCCACTACAGACCCATCCTTTGAGAAGAAAGTCTATATTTTGGTCTCCACTATAGACATTCAAGTTTCTCGGAGGCTCCTTTGCGTTATTGTTTTGAATACATTGTTTTAAAAGAATAAATAATTAAAAAGGTTTTCAGAGACTATGAGACAAGAACGTGAGCCGGAGTATATAACATTCTGGTATCCAGAGTCTGTTGCGCTGCGTAACTGGCGACTGGCTTAATATAGACCAGTCGCCAGTTACGCAGCGCAACAGACTCCCGGTACCAGAATGGAGTATATAACATAATGAAAATAAAGCATATTTTTGTATTGGTGAAAATCGGCCGATAAGAAAGAGGGGCGGTGACTTAAGATTTTATAGCACTTCATTCACTCAATGCGTTGAGATCGGTGCATACTGAATATTATGATGGATATATAAGCATTGTTACTGGCAATGATTTTAATATTCTTCCGTTTCAATGTGATGTGATGATGAGTGTACACATATTTTCTTACAAAAATCAACGCCACATTCTTCCTAACAGGCACAAACACCGAAATATCCAAGTGTCGGTTTGTGAGAAATAATGCAACGTTCTAACTATGCTTATACTTATTATTATATGATTGCAGGTGAAATACCGGGGTCTATCAATGAAAATAAACCGTGTTATAAGTCACTAGTGAAAATAACAATGGAACGTGTTATCAGTCACTAGTGACTGATATAACAATGACCTGACGTCATAAAACAATGCTCCGACGTCATGACACGTTCATGACGTCACATTGTTGCTAAGGCGACAGGCTCATTCTGGAGCCGAGTCTATGTCGGTGAATATGCAAAGATTTGGTCATATAATAAATAGAAAATTTGTCTTTTCTTGACTAATACCATGTTTATCTCATCTCGTGAGGTAGAAAAGTAAAATATTTTCACTCGTGGCTGCGGCACTCGTGAAAATATAACCTTTCTACCTCACTCGATGAGATAAACATGGTATTAGTCAAGAAAAGCCAAATATCCTCTAATTATTGGTGCTGGAGACCTGTGATTGAGGGATACCCTTGGTTCTCCACCACAAACTGTGAGGGTACAGGGATGTAAGAGATAACATTGGTAACACGAACGGACCGCACTTCATCTCATAAGCCAAGCTGGCTTAGCAGAATGCGAGGTACGAAAGAGGAAAAATGATAGTGGATAATTAAAAAAGTGCATGTTCTCTGGCCACATGACCCTTAGGATTTTATATAATATTTATATACTATATGAGATTTACTTTCACTCAAAATGGATTTTTTTTACACATCCAGGTTTCGATTTTCTGTCTGACAAAAGGTTAAAAACTCAACAAAAATAAATTAAAATTAAAGTGTAGGTCTAGTCCCAATATTTTGTTTGAAAAATTATATGGATTATAACTTGACATTTTAGTTAGATTCAGTCAATACTTTCTACTGGGATCGGTAATTTCTGTTGAATTTAAAAAAGGTATGGACACACTTGGAAATTATCTACAAACTACATGATAAGCTGAAACGAATGTGTCGTTTGTGAATATACATGGTCACAACAAATTGAAAATTATTTCGAGCAACAGAAAACAAATATAATGCAAAGTTTCAATTCAGTCAAGATCACAGAATATACGCCAACAACGTTTACTCCTACTCTGCTTTACTCTTCAAGGAACACTATAATAGCAATCATTCTCCCTCAGGAAAACATAAAATAAACGGGGAAAATATCAATTGAATAACCGTTCATAACACGATACGCCCATGCATGCACGGAAAAAGACGGAACCTCCCGACATCCTGTGACGTCGTATTACTATGACGTCACAATACTACACTTGACAGAAAGATCTTCGCCTGAGGTAAGGAGGTTGCGTTTCTAATTTGATTCGATTAAAATGACATGTCTTTATTTACAACGGGTTTTAACAATACTTACACAATCAATTGATCATATTCATAATATTTTAAAAGCTTTTATAAGTAACGGTTGCCAGAAAGAAATGCATCGGTCTTTTAGACACAACTTGAAAAGTTGTTTCTCGAAAAGTTTTATTGTTAAATTTCCAGACCGTGTTTCTCAAACTAATTGAAATAGCATGATTGTTAATGTATATTTCGATTAGTGATGTTGCGAACATCGGATAGTGGTTTGCATGGCACGCGGGACATTGGAAGAGTTGAATCTTTTAATCAAATTCGTATCTATTTATCGTTTGGTTCAAATAAATTTTCAGAATAACCCTCTTTTTCATCTGCCGCATGCAGGTGAAACTTTAAGTTTTACGTATTTTTAAGCTCATAAAATATTGAAATGCTTGTTTTGTACACTTAAATCTTTTTCTTTGTGTTAATGGATTAGACCCAGTGTTCCTATTTGCATTTTAATTGCTAACTGTTTATGTTAGGTCATAGTTATAGATGATCACAGACTATATTATCATCATCATGATATTTCGTCACATGTTATTAAGTATTACACTTTTTATTTTCAGGAAATGGGGTAAAAATAGTCAAAAGTTGTTAAATCATCATCACAAAAATGGACGACGGTAAGTATTATTAAAGAACCTTGCAAAAATTAATTTAAAATATAGATTAAAGTTAAATCTTACCTCGTTTTAATTGATGGCAGTGGTTGCTTTATGCAATGAAACACGTGTATTGTTGACTGACAAACAACCTGCTTAATGCGTTTAGATACAATTTGAGAGAAGGAGTAGGTTTACTAGACAAACTACCGATAATGATCGACCGAGCTCATTCCAAGTAATTGTACACAGCTCTTGTTAAATTTTCAAGGGCAGTTTAACGATCTGATAATACAGGGTTCGTTATGTTCATTATCTAATATCCATGTTGATAATACATGGTTGTATATCGAACGTATAACAGAGTCAATAAATATTGAACCACCATCACCATCAACAACAGTCATTTTCAAATTAATCAATTGGTCAGAAACCTAGAGTTTCTGTTAAAAGTTATAAAAGTTTGTATTGTAAATGTATTATAGAAGTTGGTGTTCTAGAGAAGACAATGACATTTTTGGATGATTTACTTCTTTATTTAACAATGGCGATGTTTTGTTATAGATCTATGCCGAAATGTCGTCATTGTTAAATAAAGAAGTAAATCATCCATAAGTCAATCGGAGAAGAAAGACGATATTTGATCGGAGAGAAAAAGGATGTTAGCTAGCGGTGTTGCAAACTTTCACCGATAGGGATTTCTGCTAGATATTAGAACTGTGGCCTCTTGTAACAGAGGTTGCATGGGAAGAAATGAGTTGAGAAAACTCTGTGGGAAGAAAATACTTTTGCCCATGATTTACATTTTCCCAGAATGTCTAAATAGCAGGTAATATGTATTACTTTCGTTTACAGCAAAATCGGAAAGCGGGGGAACAAGCAACACCGAAGGAACTGACTTGGTCCGACCCTCCTCTCTAACCGAGTACGAAGGAACTGTGTGTTCCCTGTTCAGAAGGGGAAACTCACAGGTGTCGGTGCCAAGCGGTGTAGATAATAAGTATCAGCTGAGCTTTCAACTCTGCTCTGTGAGGAGCGAGGCCGCTGTCAAATGGCGTCACGCCTTAGCAGAGAGAACCCAGGAACCCTCGGAGGAAGAATCACAACCCCACGACAACCCCTGGTTGATAGAAGGAACAGGCCAGGTGAGAGATGGCCTCCCTTACAAATTGGGGAACACTCTGGAGTTTGCCGGACAGCCTTTTCTAAATAAATGTTTGGGGATAGCAGAAGGCCATCTGGAACAGTTAGAAATACCAAGTGCTGAAAGCGAAAAGAAAGCAGAAGGTCCCGGAGATTGGTACAGTGGCGGGAGACTCACTCCATCTGAAAACAGTTCAACTGTAACGGATCTATCCGACGTGAAGAGCACGTGCGGCCTGTTGGATAACAACCGGAAGTCGTCTGGTGTAGGCAGACTTGCAGACGCCTTCAAGAAGCTGGATGTGACGTCAGATTGGAAGACCCGCTTCAAGAAGGTCGAGCCTTGGGTAGATCGGTATGCAGCCCAATATGAGAAGATATCATGTGTGAAGAAGAAGCGTATCAAGCGACTGGTAAACCACTTCCCACTTAGGAAGACAGAAGGATACATGTCCTTGACCAGTATTCTGAGCTGCGCACCATTAAGAACCGACTCCGTTGATGCATCTGAAGTAAAACTGGAGGCACATTATGGCGAATCCCTTGAAGATGATATTCCCCACGGCACTCCAGGAGGCCAAACTGCGGGAAGTGCACTTTCAGTCTCTTCTGTGAAGTTACATGAGGAACCAGCTCCAATTAAAGACATCTTTGTGGACATATTCACCGGGCAGTGCCTCCGCGGGTACAAGTTTGGCAAACGCCTGGAAGAAGGAGCATCTTCTATAATCTTCTTAGTTGAAAAGGACGGCAAGAAATTTGTAGCCAAAGTCTCCAACCGCCAGTACTCAGAATTTGACAAGAGGTTCAAAATCCTTCGACATGAATACAAAGTAATGAAGCGCTTGGAACATTCTCACATCGTCAAAGTCTTTGACTACTTTGTTCACTGTCAGCACGGCGTCATCATCATGGAATACATGGAACAGGGTGAGCTCGCAACCTACGTTGAGAACAACTGGCCTCTGCCCCAGACTGAGCTCAAGCGGATCATGAAGGACGTGTTCAAGGCTGTGAGGCACCTACAGAGGAGGCACTTCATCCATATGGACATCAAACCCAACAACATCCTCATGGACGGACAGGGTCGAGTGAAGCTGGCAGACTTCGGCGGAGCTACACGAGTTGGCAGGTTCAGGAGGAACTACAAGATGAACTTCTTCACGCTTGAATACGCCCCGCCAGAGAAACATAGAGAGGAAGAGTGCAGACATAGGTACCTCCCAAAACACAAGAACTATGACATCTGGAGTTTGGGAGTAATGTTCTATCAACTACACACTGGGGATCTCCCCTTCGAGCTGGAGGAGGGTCAGAGCTTTCTGCCCAAGGACAGCTTCCTCCGTCCGGTGTGTTTCCCAGAGGACGCCGAGCAGGACATGTTGCTGCTGTCTCTCATCAGAGAGTGCATGGTCCCGGAACCAGAGGACAGGATTCGACCCAAGGACGCCTTGTCACACCCCTTCTTCCTTCTTAGGGAGGTTTAGACGGCTATATCATTGGTCCGGCCAAATCATAGTTAGTTCTGATATTATAAGGTTTGAATTATCGTAGATGTGGTCAAATTTTGAAAATTATTTATGTTATACGAGATCTCTGAAGAATTTAACAATGTAGATTTAGGAAAATTTCACTATTTTTTGAGAATCTGTGATATTCCTTCAAATCTCTGAAGGTTGAAACTACATCGTTTGAATAATTCTGACTGGGTTTTGAGGATCTTTAATGTTATTTACTATCTCTAAAGGTAAGGACTAAAGTTGATCTCTTTTTTTAGTATCACGATTGGAACATTGGTCTTGGATTTACCTTCTTATGTAGCATTATGTTGAACCTCCAATATAATTTCGAGTCAATTAAGATGAGTTTTCCCAGTTAATGGCAGGTCCACCTAGTATATCAAGGCATTACTGATGTAACTTTAGAAACAACTGGGTTCACCTCATGTCAGAAATGTTTGTTTTCAATGGTATTCTTTTAAAGAATAGATTAAGATTATGTAGCATTATGTTGAACCCCCAATATAATTTTGAGTCATTTAAGGCAAGTTTTCCCAGTTAATGGCAGGTCCTACTAGTACTACTACTACTGGGTTCACCTCATGTCAGAAATGTTTGTTTTTAATGGTATTCTTTTAAAGAATAGATTAAGATTAACCTTAGACTTTTCAATATTACATTCAATTCTTATTGCATAATAATATTGTATATAGATATATGATTCTTAAATATCGAAGACTGCACATTTGACTTGGTCATGCTTAGTGCTCCCCATGTAAACAGAGACTTAATATATACATATATTTCAACCTGTTGTTTCTAAAAGACATTTCTACTATAATCTACTGCAAATCACAGAGTACTTCTGTAAATATATATACAACCATTCAAATTAAAGTTATGAGATATGATTCTGTTTTGGTCATATTTCAAGTTAGTTGATTTGGTGCTTAATGATGCCTTATGAATATTTCACTTATTTGAGATGACTATTGCAGAAAACAAGCCTGCATTGCTGTGACACCTACAATTTATCAATTTATCGCTGGCTTCATAAGGGTACTGTGATTGATTTCAATGTAGCATTGCATGCATGGCCCAAACCTCTCATACTGTGTTGAAGTGACGGACTTGGGGGACGTATAACATTACAGCTAGTTCTAACTAGATTGTGTTGAAGTACTGCAGACATAACACCTTTTTCAACTTTCCAGAAGGCGTGATCAAACAACTGAACATGAAAGACTTGTTGAACACTTTTATTCCTTTGTATACATATCATTTGTCACAGATAAATAAATTTCATTTTGCACATAGTCATATATAAATTATTAACCCATATCAACCCGTAGGCATGTTTGGAGAGGTTTTAAACTTTCCACAAAAGTAATATATAACCTACATCAGATTGATGTGAGCTAACAGTCCCCTCTTTGAAAGAAAGAGTCAACAATTGATCCCATAAATTTGTAAAATTTAAAACTCTACTTATCAAACTATATCAGCTACTATTTCTATGAGAGCAAATTTTAGAATTTTTGAAACTCATATTACATTTTGATGAAACACAGTTTTTAACATGACACCATTCACAGACAGCTGAAACCATGGCAACAGAGTCTCACAGCTGACAGATACAAGCATACAACCAAACATAGCATGTTGTACCATCAGCACATTATAACAGTGTACCGTCAGCACATTATAATATTGTGACATTAGCGCATTATAAAAGTGTCACATTGTAACACCAACACATTAGGAACATGCCACAATGTAACATCATCACATTATGAATGTGTCACATTGTAACATCAGCACATTATGAACGTGCCACATTGTAACATCATCACATTATGGATGTGTCACATTGTAATATCATCACATTATGACAATGTCACATTGTAACCAACTCAAAATATTCATAAAGAAGACATACAATCAGCTCTATCTACAATGGTCTCTGTTCAATTCTAAAGCATTCTTTTCCAGATGATAATTATATTTTCAAATGATTATACACAAAGGGAATGTTTTGAAATGAAATGACTTAAAATGACTTCTTTGGCAATAAATGACAGTATAGCAATTCTAACAAAAACTTGAATAGTGATATAATTACATAAAAAAAGGGAATTTGAATTTTTTTTTATTTCACCTGTAATGATTTAAGTTGCATACAAGTCATTACACCAAAATAAATTATGTGTTACGATAACCAATAAACTTATAATAAATAATCATCTACTTTCATTCTGTTCTTCAAATACTAAGTAATCTGAAGGACGGACGGACAAATCCTGTTCCAACAAAATCTCAGTGTATCTGATAGTGTGGTACTGAGAGCTACAAAAGAGAAACATGTACCTAAAAACATTTGATGTTTAGGTTAAAACATTTGGAGTGCAAAAGTGATGTGACCTTTTACATAATGGATAATGATGTGACACTACGATGTTATCAATAGAGACTGACTTTATGAAAAGCATATGTATAAAATATACAATTATAAACTGATAATGAGGTCAACATATTCTATTTCAGGTCCTTATTAACAGGTTTTGGCCAAATATGCCAGTCTATAATTGTTTTCTGTATTTATGAAAAACAAACAAAAGAAAACAACTATGAAAGTAAAGAAAGGTATTTTGGTTCGATGAGAAGATAATGGTATAGTTGATTCTCTGCATCCATGACAAATTTCTTAATCAATAAAATTCTACAAAAGCTTCCATTTTTCAACAACTGGACCTTTTAGTATCACAATGACATAGAATGGTATGGTTCCTTCAATCTTCAACAAAATGGATAATCTATCGCTTTCTACAGAAATCTGTATTTTTCAATACCGGTAGATACAGAATAGAATCATGATAAAAGTACCTCTTGAAAGTGTGTAAAGGTTTGAAAATCGATGACACACGTCAATAATTATAATGATACTCTTTTCTATTGTGCTTGAGAAGATAGATTCACTGTATATAGGTAAATCTGCACTATCTATCTATCTAACTATCTATCTATCTATAACACTATAGCATCCTGGACTTTAGGACATACTCGTACAAGCTGTCACATATATACAACATTGCAGACACTCGTATTCACACTTTTAACATGGCACACACATGGAGTCAACAAGAACTGGCATCTGGACACAAATGTCTCGTAAATATAATCATCAAGGAAGATTGTGACGATAAGCATGCTGTGCTTGTATTTCTAAATCTTGCTTAGCACGAAGATAGTTGTATGCCAATGTCAACTATCTAAATGCTTAGAGAGCTTTGGAAATCTAAGCCATGAACTGATCTTGTAATGAGGGTGATTTGGGGTTAAGGATTTGCTTAATATTTCAGTCACATTGTTTGAGTGAATGGCGAAAGCCTGCAACACCAGTGAAGCTATGCTGAGATGACACCGGAGTGTCAGATGGGGCTAGCGAACCATGGGTGGTTGAGCACTGATAAACAATATAACATTGCACCAAACATTACTGCAAGTGGAAAAGGGCCTCAATTTTCGGAGCTCTGTTAACGCTAAGATAGTCAGAAGCCAATGTTAATGAATAGAATGTACGACTATCTTAGCGCAAAAAGTGCATCGCAAATCTTGACCAGTTCTCAAGAGCAGATAAACATGACTGGGCCACTGCATGTGGAGGATGATCTGCCTTAAAATGATACAGATTTGACGATTTTCCTGTCACATGTTTTTGTCTTGACGACAGGCAATACCTAACCTCATCAGATAGTTATTTTTCAGAATAACGTTGGATTAATTTTGACTATGCTTCAAGTTGGTCCACAATAACCGTTATGAATCATGAGGAACAACTCCAGCCAGGATTACAGCATCTACAGCAGTAAGTCCATCCTCGGTTACCCATGGTTTTATATATGCTCCGTGACGGATGGCTAACACAATGACCTCGCTTGCTTTGAAACCAAGTGATATGAATAGTCATTGGCTCGAAGGTCCAAGCTGCGTAGCAGTTTGATTGGCTTACGCCGGCCAAGGGCGGGTAATTTGAGTACAGATTTCTCTGATAAGGTTTCCCATGGGTGATATAGTGGAGAGTAACGGAGCATATATAAAACCATGGGTAACCGAGGATGCAGTAGGTTAAGGGTTACGTTATTTAAGAGGCTGGAAGCTCTAAACTAATCAACTCTGCACCACAGTCTCTAGAATAATGTAGAGGAGAAATGGAGAAAATATTTACATTCATATTTTTTATTTGGATTTCAAAACAATTTGTATAGACTGCTACTTCGTCTATGGCCAAAACAGAACTTTTAATTATTTATTCTTTAAAAATGACTATTTTAGTAAACATCGGAAAGGAGTCTCTGAGAAATGGAATTTCAGATCCAAAATGGTTTGAAGTTCAAAAGGTGATAAAATGTCGGGATAGGGATGAAGTTGAGAGAAAATATTTGTTCTCAACGAAATGAGTATTTGGGTGAATGAAAACGACTGGGAAAAATAATAAAGATGGCTAATAAAAGACGACGTTTACAAAAGAATTAATTAAGGATTTAACAAATTCAACCAATATAAGCAATGTATTCATATTTCTGATGAAACTCTTTCATATAATAAAAGTTAACTTTAAATGAACTTACAAATATAATTAAAATAGACATGCATCTTGTGATCAATAATTTAAATGTCCATGAATATCCTTTTTCCTAAAATTTCATAACTTTTATCATTTTCAAGTTTTTGACTACATAATCTCAGTTTATTGTTATGAAAAAATAATCTTAAGTCCAATCATCCAGTTAGATTACTTGATGCTGAGGTTCAAAAAGTAAGTTGAAACAATACATAAATTCAGACAAAATTAGTAATGAGAGGAATGTTAGACTGTTTGGTCAGGATTTTAAAAAAATATAGAAAAATAACAAGAAAAAACTTATTTACATAAAAATTTTTACAAATCTCATTAAAAATGAACAAACTTTCGTTAAAGTGAACACATTTTTATCAATTGACTAAAGAAAAGACAAAACAAAGGATAAAACATAACTCTGGTATAATAATATGACAGTCTTCATGAAATAAATTAAATGAATAAACAATAACTGATTAATTGGTTTGTGTAATTCTAGTCTGGCTGATTCATTTGAAATAAAATTCTAAATTTGATAACAAACATTGAAAGAAAAGTCACTCTTTATTGTGAGATTTTAATCTCCAATAATTGTGGATTTCTCAAAATAAATGCATGACTAGAATTCACTCACAAACAATTTTTAAAACGAAATCACTTTTTCTTTCTTTAGCAATTCAAAATAATGTAATTGTAAGTACCAATACATGCAGGATTTCAATGTCTGTGTCCTTCGATTGTGAAGGGAGATAACTCAATCTTAAAATCCATGGGAGATAACTCTGTTTTGAATGCCAAGTGAGCACCAGAAAGGACCTCCATGACAGGAGAGGTCCAAAAGGGGAGATCAGTGGGTCAGGGCAGGTTGTTGTCTAGCTTCAAGAATATCTGCAACAACAATACACAACACAAATTTAAAACCCTAATGGAGATCAAAGTAATCTTTTAGTTTCCAAAGAAATTGAAAAAAATTGCAATAGCAAGATAATTTTTCATCCTAGAACCAGAAGGCAATTTCACTATTAAACCGATCTTAGTCCTAATATAAATAGTAAGCCCAGTCTTAACACTGGCTAAGACTAATAGAAAAGCTAAGATTGATTAGTGGAACGGAACCCAGATCTTCAATATTCTTACAAGTAGTTAAATTTGAGTAAAACATGAGTGTCAAATATCGACAGATATAGATCAGCAGGCGGGGTCAGTGCTATGAGAGAGAATATCCTTCATATCGGGGACACCCTCGTGTGGGAGCTATACTCATACAATGTACATGTAGTAAGAGTAGAAGGTCACACAAAAATCCTGCCTCTTATCCATCCTTTTAAAATTAATTACTAAACAGGAAATTTTGTCATTACCTGCAATTATCCGATGCCATGGTAGAGTCACATAGGTCAGGTAAGCGTTGAGAGCGACGCTGTTTGCTCGACGCTGCTCCTTGAACCAGTGCCACGCCTGCCCGAAGGACTTTCCCCAGAATCCATTGTACTGTTCTAGGTGAGTGTTTAGTTCTACAATATAGGCACAGAATTGTGGAGATATTCTGAGTTTTGTCAAAAATTAGCAATTTAAATTGAGAAAAACTTCCAGTAAATGGGGATACAGTAGGTGTGAATCTATTTTGGAAATGATATCCTATACATTTTTAAAAACATCTTAAACTCAAAATGACATGGTCACTTATTTTTCTATGCCAGCTAGTGCAGAAAAAGTCTAAAAAATAAATGGTTATATTTGTTGAATAATAAGGTTTGAGATTATCCATGACACTAATCCAGATGTTGGGAGAAATCGAAACAATGTCCCTGTGACTGTCGGCACCAACATTACCCTCGAGGAACTCAAAGGCAATGTGCACTGTCACCAAAGATGAAGGATACCTGATATTTATATATATATATACATTTGTGTAGTACTAATATTTCCAGAGTATGTAGTGAATTAGAAGAACAAGAGAAAGTCTACTGCACCTTCCTGCAGCGTCCCGGCCTCCACCTCGGGACAGCCATCTTCCGTGTAGTTTTCAACGTTCTCAGTCTCTGACTGTGACTTCTTCATCCCCACTGCCCGCCGGAACCCGCCTCGCATCAGAGAACCCAGTCCGGAACTTGGGTCACTCATCCGCCGCTGTGAGTACTGGTTCTGGGGGATAGATGCATAGTATATTGTATGAGTCTCTGTGACATACCATTGTCTGACATCAGCAGATATTTTACAAGTCTCTTTTTGATGAGGCTGATTTACTGCAAGTACTACAAGTAAACACCATGCCACATGATGAATTCTTGTATGCTAATGAGGTAATTAGTAATCCCAAATTATTTCAGAACACCTAGAGATAAAACAACCAATGTTATATATCTTCAAAATTAAATTGCACTGTAAATTTTTTAAATTTGTTTATTTACCGGATCATCAAAATCGTCGACAGGAAAATTCTCAAGATCTGGTGTTTCGGGTCCCGACCCCTTGACTCGACTGACGGCCATCTCCGCATGACCTTTGGCCTGTGGACCTCGCATACGCATATACTCCACCCGCTTCTGACCTTTGTACCAACCCAGTGACATCCGCTGCACCATCTTCGATGTCAGACTTATCTGTAAAAAAAGATGAATAATGAGTTTTGATAATTCAGTAATAAGTAATGGACCGTGAGTCAAAGTGTATTTTCGGTTTGTACTGAATACTATAATTTATTATATTGAATTCATAAAAATTTCCATATTTCTTTTTTTTCCACGTTGGAGTTATTTTGAAGTAAAAATGTGTTTTGTTGTGGCTTTAGTTTGTTGTATTCTTGAATCTGAACTGTACAGAAAATGTATTGAATGGAGTGTTCACAATGTGTATCATAATATATACGGAACTGTTATCACCCCAAGAAGTAAGGAGATATTTTAAACAAAGTTGATTTATCTATGCTGACAGCTGATATTAATAAATTTATCTAATTTGGAAAGAAATACTCTTTCACGCAAGCTTGTTACTTTTTGAGTTTATGTTTCACACTGACTAAAAGTTACATACCTCATCACACAATAATAACCTCATAAAGAAATCAATCTTTGTGTAAAGATACCACTTTCTCCAAATTAGCTAGATCCTCTAAAGTAAATACACATTTTAATTTGACAAATCAGTCTGATAGGCGTGCAGTGGCATTATCAATGATGTCAAATAGTAACTTCCATACAAAAGCATCTTTCAAAAACATTGCATCGTAACACTATCAACTGAGGGAAACAAATAAACATGTGATTACTCTTGACTCAAGTGTTCTAAATAGTTAGGATCATGCGACCTCATATTTCAAACGTTGTTTAGATACTGAAACCATAAGTTCCTCACTCTTGCATCGTAGACCCGCTTCAAAGACTCGTACTTGACGGCCCCCTGGAAGATGAGACCCTGGAAGGAACCGTCTTTGTCGGACGCCAGCAACTCCACCGCTATGTTCTCGCTGTCGCGGATAACGATGTCCTGGAAGGCCTTCAGACACAAAAATATTATCATATATTATACTCAAAAATATCTTAGGAATCAAAGAGTAAATGATTATTGGACAATTAGTTATCTGTTGGACTGAGAACATAATTATATACCTCTTCAAAGTTATCCACTGTGAAGAATATATTAGGATATGTGATTTCTTCCTCAGTTCCTTTGCTGTCCATGCGTCTCCGGCTGGGTGACGGGTACACACGCTGTTAAAAAAAAGAGGTTGAGTTTTGAATCAGGGTATCAAAAGAACTATGGGAGATTTTTCGGGCTTAAAACTTCTTTTGAAACAAGTACTTTAACATACATTTCAGTTTTTGATCTAGAACCAAATTGGATTATCACCCTTTCTTGCAGAAAAGAGGATTGACTTTTAAAACTGGCAGAGGAATAGTATTGCTTTCAGAGCTGGGGATAAAATGAAACTGCAGACAGTCCCCACTGCGATTTTATATATATTATTCATCTCATTCAATCGCATATCCTGAATTGGACCCAGACATTTCATAACATTTAAAGATTTATTCAAAAATATTTGATAGCTTTAAGTGGTATAGAGTGTCCAGTCACAAGTAAAACCGGTCATTACTTATTGTCACAAGTCACTTCCATCACTATGCTGTCAGCTCTTCGCTGACTTAAGAGCAGTTCAGATATGAGCTCAATAAATTTCATTTACCTGTGAAAATTTCTTGAGTATTTGTATGTTTTTCTCATCAGTCCTTGTACATACCGCACAGGTAACTCTATAGACAAACTGGAACAAAAATAAAAACTTCATAAAATATTTTAACAGTGATAATGGCATCTTTAAAATTCATTTGAAAGAGGTTACAAACCAAAATGCGATGTAAATTAAAGTAGTTTTGTAAATACTTTATCTGTTACTTGTGAACAGATGTTCTTTTCTTATATAGAGTTTGTTCCATAAGTGAAAGTTTATAACTACTATTACCTGATGCAAAATAATATTAAGGTAAACTGTCTCTTCCCAATCTATCGTTTTATCTTCTAATGACGGAAGCTTCTTGGAGTCTCTCCTATAGACTTCGATTTCTGCCTGTAAACAAATATTTATGAATAATAAGGACAAAGCAATTACATAACCTATCTGTGTTACATTCCATTTACAACAAGTGTTTGCCACTAACATGGCAATGTCCCCCGCCGGTGACATTGAGTTAGTAAGACACATCATTGGAGCTACTTGGGTTCATGATATATCGTGTTAATAAGAGTTCTAAAAGTGGTCAAAGTGTTGTAGTGACCTTGAAAATAAGGTCAAGGTCACCAAATCGACGCCGGTGACATTGAGTTAGTAAGACACATCATTGGAGCTACTTTGGTTCATGATATATCGTGTTAATAAGAGTTCTAAAAGTGGTCAAAGTGTTGTAGTGACCTTGAAAATAAGGTCAAGGTCACCAAATCGACTGGCGTCTGCGTCATCCTCCAATGTAGACTGACACCAAATTTGAAAACATTTGGTCCAACCGGTCATAATAAATGGTGATAACAAGAGTTAGAAAAGTGCTCAAAGTGTTGCGGTGACCTTGAAAATAAGGTCAAGGTCACCAAAATAAACTGGTGTCTGTGTCTTTCCCCAATGTAGGCTGAAAACTAATTTGAAGACTTTGGATGCAATGTTTCATGAGATATCGCCTTTACAAGAGTTCAAAGAGTGGTCAAAGTGTCGTGGTGACCTTGAAAATAAGGCCAAGGTCACCAAAAGTGACTGGTGTCTGCGTCTTCCCACAATGTAGGCAGAAACCAAATTTGAAGACTTTGGATGCAACGCTTCATGAGATATCGCGTAAACAAGAGTTCAAAAAGTGGTGAAAGTGTCATGGTGACCTTGAAAATAAGGCCAAGGTCACCAAAAGTGACTGGTGTCTGCGTCTTCCCACAATGTAGGCAGAAACCAAATTTGAAGACTTTGGATGTAACGCTTCATGAGATATCGCGTAAACAAGAGTTCAAAAAGTGCTGAAAGTGTCATGGTGACCTTGAAAATAAGGCCAAGGTCACCAAAAGTGACTGGTGTCTGCGTCTTCCCACAATGTAGGCAGAAACCAAATTTGAAGACTTTGGATGTAACGCTTCATGAGATATCGCGTAAACAAGAGTTCAAAAAGTGGTGAAAGTGTCGTGGTGACCTTGAAAATAAGGCCAAGGTCACCAAAAGTGACTGGTGTCTGCGTCTTCCCACAATGTAGGCAGAAACCAAATTTGAAGACTTTGGATGTAACGCTTCATGAGATATCGCGTAAACAAGAGTTCAAAAAGTGGTCAAAGTGTCGTGGTGACCTTGAAAATAAGACCAAGGTCACCAAAAGTGACTGGTGTCTGCGTCTTCCCACAATGTAGGCAGAAACCAAATTTGAAGACTTTGGATGTAACGCTTCATAAGATATCGCGTAAACAAGAAATGTGACGTACGTACGTACGGACGCCGCTGAATACATAGTCCCCCGTTCCGCGTTGCGGCGGGGGACAAATATTTTTAGTGAACTGAATTCTTCTGAAATATAATCAAATCTTAAATGTTTCATGAAAAAAGCATTATTATAATAGTTCCAAAGGGTCAAATCTATTTTTACATTCAATGCAAAAGCCGAAAGGTAAACTTTTCATGAGAGTAGAACCATTCAAAATTTAAAGCTAACTTAAACTGACATTAAGTATATTTGACATTGTTTAATTTTACTTTTACACAAGTTACGTTTGACTAATTGACATGGACAAGCTGCAGTACATTGTCTGGTTTTCGATAAAATTTGTTCGTAACTCTCGCCTTTATACTGTCTTACAATTAAATCAAATCAGAAGGGATATAATTATATGAGATACGTGTATGAAAGGAGAATAAATGATCATCCCATATACAATCTTCATGTGGATTTTCTCACTTGAGCATGTAAAGATTTTGGTTTCCCCTTTGGATCGGACTGATTTCGGCGCACATAAAACAACATGTCGTCACGACTCTCATCCGGGGAGATGCTGCCATCAAGGAAATACTGGGAGAACAAGGAGGTCCAAAAATTGTTGACACTTACAAGTTCAAACCCTGAATCTGAAACAGTTGTCAAGAAATCATGTCAATCTGAATACAATAATCACTTATGGCAAACTCTAACAGGAAGTAATTTTTTTTTCTCTCTGTACTAAAAATATATATTAATGTACATATACAGTTCATTTGTAACATAATAATTAGTTAGTTCATTTGGTGGATTTGATAAATTGAAATAATTGTTGAAGGGAAAGTTCTATCACCAATCTATCGGCAGCATCCACCATCTTGATTTCCTGGCATTTTGTGAAATGCAACACGCTATATTTAAATCTGACCCAATTAAAAAAATTTTAAGTAAAAAAAACATATACATTGATAGAATATTCACATAGTAACACATAACATATCATGAAACTAATAAACAATATTCTGTTAGGCCGTAGCAAAGTTTTCCCTATTCGCAGCGCTGATGAATGCCTTCTGTTCTCATTGTCTTTATTTTTCAATGAAATGTCGAGTCATCAAAATATTAATAAAACTTCATTAATATCTTTGAATATGACTGTGTTTTAATCATGTATTAATAGCACATATGTGTGAACGTGAATATCCTCTCGAATTTCGTTTCCACAAAAAATACCCCGATAGAACCCTCCTTTTAACATTCATTTAAAAAAGAAATACCGGTAATACAATTTGGTCAATATGAAAACACGTGCAATTGGTTGACAAGTCAATGGATCATAGTAGTGTGAATTAATTATTTTTTTTACAACTATCTTATCATCAAATAATTTGTAAATATCTAAATCAATCAGAAGGTATTTACTATTGAGACTTTGACAGCTGTTTATTATGTAAATCTATCGAACTTTACATATATAATCACATTAGTCACACTGGTTTTAATTATTATTTAGTATCTAGACATTTGACGTTCGGAATAACTGAAGCCTGTGATAATCGCGCAATTCTTAGTCAGGTGACATAAAAATTAAGAATCCTTAATTTGACTATCAAATATTGACAGACACTCACACGTTTGCAGGCAAACATCTTACCATCATCGCCTATTAACGGGTTAATTTTGTTCCTCTCCTCGGCAATCGAGTTAAGCATTCTTTGTAAAAGTGACTCTTTTTTCTCCGGAAGGGAAGATTCCGTTGATTCATTAGATGCAGCATCTTCGTCATCCGCCATGTTTGTCAACTAAATAAACAACTTCCGGTATAAAGTGAACTAGGAAGTCTAGCTGTCACTCATATTGCAAACATCGACAGTTTAACCTGCCCACTATCTATATTTTCCTTCGTTTAAGCACCAACGTCGAATAATGATTTTCTTAGGTAATACATAATATAAAAGATGTAGCAAGGATTCAAGCGTCTTAGTTTATTTACGGACGACATGAAGAAAGGGGGCGTGTCCAAGTGCCCTATTTTACAAAGGGAGGTAATTTCATAACAACATGCCTTATCTCCCCTTCACTGGGAAGGTCGTCGCTAGGTGGCTTCGAGCACGTTCTTTCCTTTCGCCCTTGGATTTCGTCAGGGATAGAGACAGAAATCATGGAAGAATACGCACGTGATCCATGTCCCTGGCGGATCGTAGATGATTGTGGTGGGGCCTTTTCGATGGGGGCAATCGGCGGATGTGTTTTTCACGGAATTAAAGGCTTCAGAAATGCTCCAAGTGGCAACTATCGTCGTCTGATCGGAAGCCTCGTGTCGCTCAAAGAGCGAGCACCAATCACTGGTGGAAATTTCGCAGTTTGGGGTGGACTTTTCTCAGCTATTGACTGTTCAATGGTTTACATAAGGAAGAAGGAAGATCCATGGAACTCTATAACAAGTGGTGCCCTTACTGGGGCCATTCTCTCTGTACGAAATGGAGCCGGTGCCATGGTCGGTTCGGCCATTATCGGAGGTGTCCTCTTGGCGTTGATAGAAGGAATGGGAATCATGTTCACACGCTTCACTGCTTCACAGTTCGACCCTGCCAACAGAACAATCGTGGAAGAACCTCAGCCCTCTCAACAGACGAACATTTTCAGTGCGAATCCGCCTCAATATCAATGATGATTTAGTTCTTTAGATAGTTCTATATCTGCCATAGTCCAAGACTGGGAGAGAGAGAGACATTTCTGACTTGTCAAGTTAAATTTCCCAAAACAAAAATCAATGGGATGTGCCACTTCTGGTTTTTAAACATTTGAAGATAGACTTTGCCAAGAGTGGCAGATATTATTTGTTACTTTGAAAGAAAATGTTGTTTTAAAGACTATAAAAAGAGGGTGCAATGTTACCCTTTTATCTTTTGACCATTGTTGTTTGTAAACATGTAAACAATACATAAGTTATCTCTGAAAAAAGGAATTGCATATCATGTGTTGAAATATGTTGGTGTGCAAACATATTTATGTTACCAAATATTATGTTTGCAACATGTACTGAAATTTAGATTGTCTTTACATGAAATTCAACACATACAATAAAAAAAATGAAAATATACATTGACAGCATCTTTTGTAATAATATTTTATGAACCCGTTTTGTTAGTATGAAGAATCTGAGTTTCAATAATGTATATTATTATTTTTGGATGTGCCAGTGCATGGAATATATTTTAAAATAAGCCAGTTTCTGTGTTGTAGCACATGTATTATTTCAAACACTGGTTGTAGTAATGTATTTTTATTTAGGTAATTCATGATACTTGTATATATAATATATTAATCTCTTTGATAAGTAAATGATGACTCAAAACACTAATACTATGATTGTCAAGCTATTACAAAAGAGGGAAGGTATATTTTAAGAAATACATAACATTTTGGAGTATATATACTTCTTCATTAAGAGGCATATGCCATTTCACCTAATGGAGTAAGTGTTTAAGTTCTTTAGTGTTTTCACATTAAAGAATAATCCAGGAAATCACCCTTCAGAGACTGGATATGAATTATACTTCCTTTAAAATCAATTTGAGACATTATTTCATTCATCTTAAATCGCATTTGTTCAGCACATGTGGCTTTGTTTCCATGTTTATCAACACAAGAGTTGGTGCTTACTTTCTATTAAAACTACGGGGGTGGGATAGCGCAGTGGTTAGCATGGTTGGATCATGAGGTCCTGGGTTCGAATCCCGCCAGGGGCATGGCATCTTTTGTCTGCAGTAGAGAGCTGTTCTACACGCAGTAAGGTTTGAGTCGATGCTACACTGAATTTTAGCGCAGTATCACCCAACATGGTTCGCTAGTTCCAGCCGCTACTTGCAAGTTTCACCGTAGTGCATAGCCACATGGCATTGCGTGCTGTCTCCCTGCCCTAATACTAGCAGCCGCGATATAAGTAAAATACTCTTGAAAGCGGCGTTAAAACCCAACTCACCTTGCCTCACCTCTATTAAAACTGGCATGCTTCAAGATGGTTTGTGGATGAAATTCTGTCAATTGGTTATTTTCACCAAAGATGTGAAAGTGTTGCTACATATTTACAATTCTATGAATGACAGTTCAAACACAAAACATCAAACAAAACTGATTTAAGACATATGGCTTGAATGGCTACTGAGAAATGATTTTGAACTCCATGCATACTCTACAGTCAATATAAAACAATGTAAAACACTTTTGAAATACATTATGAAATTGAAGATTAATATATTGGTTTACAAGCATATATGAGACCATTATTTTTTGGCCCATCAGGCTTATGGCATAGGCTGTTGTCAGATAGGCGTCGTCCGCAAACTTTTCATATTTTTACCTTCTCCTGAAGAACCGCAACTTCCCAATGCAAGGCATAACTCTTTGCCAGTCTCCATTACTGGCTGATTTAGGCCATGCAGTATTTCCTTAAGAAATCTGAGCTTAGAAATCCAGGCCCACTATGCATTTCTGGTGTAGCGATTCATTATCTAGGCTCAACAAAGCGAGGGAAATACCACAAGGCTTAAATCAGCCAGTAATGCAGACTGGCAACTTGGCAAGAGTTATCCTTGCGTTTGGAAGTTGCCAGAACCGCTGCACCGGCAAGGTTGTAATTTTGTGGGGAGGTACCTTGCAACTAGGGGATCAAAGTTTGTCCATTTGGACCTCAACCCCATCAAATATGGGTGTGGGAGGCATTATTAAGGAAACCTTTAAATGACTTCTCTGAAACCAGTTCACATATGAAGCTAACATTTTCAGATTAACACTGTTATTACATAAATGATGTAATTTGTTCATTTGGTCCTGCCATGTTATAAAATGGATAGAATCTTTTCTTGTTAAAATTTTATCACAATGTCTAAATGTAAAGTTTGCTGAGAACATTGCAGGGGATGGGGTGCTTTAGTTTTGCATGTTTGAGGACTATTCATTGCACATTATAAGCCTATTATATCCATAATATTATGCAAGTCTACAACATTACGTAATAAGTTAATAACCCTCTGCTAGGAGCTAATAAGCCAATGGCTCTATTAGTTATCATTTCTTAAACATGATTGAAGTTTTACCGAAACCATTTTCGGGTGACCTGTTAATTTGAAGAAAAATGTTTCAGACATAAAGATTTGTGGATTTGCTTGTTATTTGGAGTTATCTCCCTTTTATCAAATCTTTACCTTCATTTTCCTAAGATGTAGATTTCAATGTAAAATAACATTAACAATCCATCTATACAAACTACAAATTTAACAGTTTTTTAAAAATAATACTGTACTGAATTGAGGCTTTCAGTAAAGTTTATATTTAAAATTAATGACTTATTTATGGCATTATTTTGTCTGTCAAACGGACATAAACTTGTAATGTAACCATCTTGGTGACTAATTTAGTTGTTCTTACTGCTATGGAAGTACAAGTCTACATTTTCCTTTGAATCCAAAATAAATACATATTATATCGTTAAGTACCAGGGATGCAGAAATCGGTCTATTTGCCGGACATGTCCGATTGTAAATCCAGTTTGTCCAAATGGAAAATTGATCTATCGGACATCAGTTGACCGATTGCAGAAAATAAAAGGAAATAATAAGCACCCTGGCTTAAGGCTTAATAAGCACCCTGTGATATTTTAAGCTATTTTGGTCAGATGGACTTCCCAGAACTGCTGGAGCTCCAAAGATGAAATGTTTGGGGATCATCCGATGAAAACACTGTCTTACGGAGCCAGAGGTGCTTGTTTTGATGGTAAATGTTACAAATCAGTTCATTTGTGAAAAACTAACATTATTATTGAAACCTTGCTGTATTTTGTTAACATTTCTGTGTTGGCATATCAGCATGCACATAAGTTGAAGAGAGTGCAACAAGGCTTCGATTAGCCAGTGATAATAAATTATAAGCAGTCGAAAATATCCGTCAAAGATTATAGTAACTGGGTATTTAAATGCAGACAAAATAAATAGAAAAACACTAAAAGGAATGCCTTTTTAGCTCATCAGGGCTGAAAGGCCTGATGAGGTATCTTGCACCTAGGGGATCAAAGTTTGTGCGTTTTATCCCGAAGAATCCATCCATTTTTGTGACCTTTGATAAACTGCCTTGGACTATAAAGCATGCAAAAGGATTATCTACAGAGACAATGGCTCTAGTCTCTTTGTTTAGATCTTTGATGTTAGATACAATCATGCAGTTCCTGGTGAACTACAGAGCCAGGGAAATGTTCTGGGTGTAAACGTTTTCTTCCCACAGAGGTTCGTTCTCTTCTTTCAGAGGTTACTCCCACAGATTTACGATCCTCGGAAATCTGAAGGGAGTACTAGTAACCTCTGTGGGAGGAGAATGGGTGTTAACTGATGGGTTACTACTACTGGTGTAGGTCGCCATTTTGGATGTAAGTTCGAACAGTTGAACCGCTTTCCGTGTTGTCTAGACCTGACATGTCCGTCCAACCGTCCGAAAACATTTCGCTTTTTCGACTTCTTCTCCAGAACCAATAACTCTAGAGAGCTGAAATTTTATGTGCAGACTCCTTGGCCAATGGAGATTCTAAATTGTAGATTTGTTGACCCTGGGCCCCCAAATAAGGGCCTTACAGGCCATAACCTATTTTCTTCTTCTTCTCAAGAACAACACCATGTCAGGGGCACGGCAACTTTGTCTGCAGTAGAGAACTGTTCTACACACAGTAAGGTTTGGGTGCAATGCTACACTGAATTTCAACATAGTACCACCCATGGTTTGCTAGTTCCAGCCGATGCTCGCAGGTTTCACCGCAATGCATATCCACATGGCGTTGCGGACTTGCTCCCTGCCATAATACTAGCAGCTGCGATATAAGTGAAATACTCTTGAAAGCGGCGTTAAACCCCAACTCACCTCGCCTCACCTCTCAAGAACAAAAAGATCAAGAAAGCTGTAATATTGCGTGCAGACTCTTGAGCCAATGGGGATTCTAAATTGTAGATTTGGTGAGCTGTGTTGGCCCAAATAAGGGCCTCCAGGTCCATTACCTAAAAATCTTAATTCAGCCTTCATCATTATGATGAGCTACAGAGCCCATGGCTCTATTTTTCTCCAGAATCAATGAAACTCCTTGGTTGAAGAGGATTCTAAACTGTAGATTTGGTGACCCTGTGACCCCAAATAAGGGTCACAGCGGTCATGACCTAAAAAGCTATTTTCCTTCTTCTTCTCCAGTCCCAAAAGCTCTACAAAGCTGAAACGATATGTACAGACTTTGGCCAATGGGGATTCCAAATTGTAAATTTGGTGAACCCGTGAGCCCAAATATGGGCCACAGCCTAAAAAACCTGTTGTAATAATGTTTGAACTCTGAGATTTTATGTGTGCTTCATTGAATACCAGTAATCCCTTATAAAAGACCGCATCTTTTTCATGTGAGAGTCCTAACATGATGTTTGAGAAATGCAGAAATTGAGAAAAGAAAGTAACTTTGCTGTTAATCTTATTCAATAGGAATGTAAAATATATGTGGTATACGATTTATATCTACATTATGGACATGTTTGATGTAATCAATGTGAAATGAGAACTATTGAATAGCCTATGAACTGAATATTGTGTCGGGCGGCAAAGGAATAAATTGAAGAGGAGTCCTCGTAACTCTCTATTCCTTAAAAATAATGGAGCCGAGGCCCATTATTTTTAAGGAATGGAGAGTTACGAGGATATTACCCTACTTAAATTACACTCAAAGTATTGCTCTTTTATCAAAATTGCTTTAGAAAGTTAAAGAAATTATATTTCTATTAAAAAATATGATGTGATGTGTAACTCTCCATTACTGAAAATAATGGAGTGAAAGAACAATAGGATGACGTCACAAGTGTTATTTAAATAAGCTATGTGAACTGAATATGACTGGTGATTAAAATTCATAAGACTATTAAAAACAGCTACATGAGATCGTGACACTATATCTTCTCCAGTACAGAAAATATTATATATATTATTAGCTCATCAGGCCTGAAAGGCCCGATGGGCTTATGGCATGGGATGGCGTCCGTCCGTCCGTCCGTCCGTCCGTAAACTTTTCGCTTTTTCGACTTCTTCTCCAGAACCACTGGGTCTAGGTAGTTGAAATTTTGTATACAGACTCCTTGGGCAATGGGAATTCTAAATTGTAGATTTAGTGATCCAGTGACCCCAAATAAGGGCCTCACAGGCCATAACCTAAAAACCTATTTTCATCTTCTTCTCCAGAACGAAAAGACCTAGAAGACTGAAATGTTGTGTACAGACTCTTTAGCCAATGGGGATTCTAAATTGTAGATTTGGTGACCCTGTGGCCCCAAATAAGGGCCTCACAGGCCATTACCTAAAATCCTATTTTAATCTTCTTCTCCAGAACGAAAAGACCTAGAAGGCTGTCATGTTGTGTAAAGAGTCTTTAGCCAATGGAGATTATAAATTGTAGATTGGGTGACCCTGTGGCCCCAAATAAGGGCCTCACAGGCCATTACCTAAAATCATGTTTTTATCTGTTTCTCCGGAACAAATAGACCTAGAAGGGTGTAATATTGTGTGCAAACTCTTTAGCCAATGGGGATTCTACCTTGTAAATTTGGTGACTCCAAATATGGGCCACAGCCTAAAAAAACCTTTGAAATTGGATTTTGGACTGATATTTTATGTGCACTTCAATCAGTCTTCAATTTATCCCTAAACAATACCTGAGGGAGAGTCATCTCATCTTGTTGATATGTGAGTCGTAACTTGGGTTTGAGAAATGTATAATTGAGAAAAAAGTAACTGTGCAGTTAATCTTATTCAGTAGGAATGTGAAATATATGTCTACTTAAGATTACAATCTGCATTGTGGACATGTTTCTCAAATTGATGTAATCGATGTGAAATGAGAACTATTGAATAGCCTATGAACTGAATATTGTGACAAGCCACAAAGGAATAAATTGAAGAGGAGTTAAGAATTCTTTTATGTTACATGAGATATGTGAACTGCATATGACTGGTATTGAAATGGTAAGATAATACTATTTCTATCTTCTTCTCCAGAACAAAAAGACCTAGAAGGCTGTCATGTTGTGTAAAGAGTCTTTAGCCAATGGAGATTCTAAATTGTAGATTTGGTGACCCTGTGGCCCCAAATAAGGGCCTCACAGGCCATTACCTAAACTCATGTTTTCATCCTTTCCTCTGGAACAAAAAGACCTAGAAGGCTGTAATATTGGGTGCAAACTCTTTAGCCAATGGGGATTCTAACTTGTAAATTTGGTGACCCTGTGACCCCAAATATAGACCACAGCCTAAAAAAACCTTTGAAATTGAATTTTGAACTGATATTTTATGGCACTTCAACCAGTCTTCAATTTATCCCTAATAAAATACCTGAGGAAGAGTCATCTCATCTTTTAGATATGTGAGTCCTAACTTGGGTTTGAGAAATGCAGCATTGAGAAAAAAAGTAACTTTGCAGTTAATCTTATTCAGTAGGAATGTGAAATATATTTTGAAGATCAAGTATCCATTATGGACATGTTTGTCAAATTGATGTCATCAATGTGAATTAAGAACTGTTAAATAGCCTATGAACTAAATGTTGTGGATATCATAAAAAAGGCCCTCACAGGTCAAAACATAAAAATCTATTTTCATCTTCTTCTCCAGAACAAACTAGAAGGAATATTGCGTTCAGAATGTTTAGATGTTTAGATGAAAAGGCTTAGAACCGTTAAAATTGTACTATGTACCATGAGATTCATCACATTGCCTGTTCTCTCTAAGCCTTATACAGTTAGATCAGTGCTGCCAGTGTTTAGTGCAAGGCAGAGGCTATTACATAATTTGGCTGTAAAAGCACAGCTGCCTCGTAACCAGAGCCAAGGGGTCAGCATATTGCATAATCTCCTGTGTGTTGACCTTGCTGGGTGCTTTCTCTCAATTTCAAGACTAAGATTTCTCAGGTTTTACCCGGCTAAGGATTGTGCATTATATTGAGACAATATTATTTCTGTCTTCATCATCAAACAATATAAACCCTGATGAGCTACAGAGCCCATGGCTCTATTTTATATATATTATATTAATATATATAATTCACTGGCTGCATGTTGTGTAATTGCGTTGTGTTGACCTGGGAAGTGACCACTCCCTAGTAGATAGATGCAAACGACAGGCTGCAGCTATTGCTGTCAGAGCTAATACACAGAGGTTTCAGGTAACTTCAAACTGTGCTGTGTTACAGTCTGTGTATGAGGCTGGTTTAGTCTTACACTCAGATGCTTATTCATAAAATATGAACATTTTATTAAATATTGAAAGGAACCTATGAGAAACCGATGAAACCAGAATACAAACAAGAACTAAACAAATAAAATGCAAAAGTCTATAATATTTATAGTGAATGTGGATTAATGTGTCATCAATTTTGATAATAAATTTCAAGTTTGATGACTGGGCAATGCCTTATTATGTGATATCGTAATCTTTTCCTTTGAGGTAATGAATAACACAATACTGATGAGTTTCAGAGTCAATGGCTCTATTTTTAAAACTTGTTTTAAAAACTCTTATGCATAACTTCCGACTTATACACCTGGGAAATCTTTTGACATCTGAGGCAAAGGTCAAGGTCACATAAAAAACAAATCCTTGTTAACATGATAACTTAATTTGTTCTGTCAGGTTCTTGGTTGGTATAATATTGTATCAACTATGGAGAAAGACAAACATTTCAAAAAGGGTTTGCTAAGATCCATTAAAGGTCAATGTCCCGATTTGAGCATGCTTTTGCGAATATGCCTTATTTTAACTATTAACAATTTGATTACCTTGCATGATTGTTATACACAGAAATCAATAGGTTTCAAAAACGCATGTAAAAACTTGTTAATTATACTCACTTTGGGGGTTCTTTTGACATGTTCACAATCAAAACCAAACGCATGGTGACCGCCCTGAAAAACATAATTGTATAGTGGCTACGGAGAAGGCGGAGTAGGGGACAGGCGAGACCTTCAGTTTCGGGGCTGCTCATGCGTTGTCCCACAAATTATATCAGAGCATTTAGGGTTTGAAAGGGAATTCGAAACGACATTCCTGTTTACACATACATTGTATATGTAAGGAGTGTACAAAAGAAACGTTGGCTGATTTTCAACAGAGTCAAAAACAAAATACTGCCAACCGGACAAGGTCGGTTTTCAATGTCTTTGATGAGGATATGTTTTGTTAATAAGTTTTAAAAATTCCACTCCTCGCGATAAGATATATTTTAACAGACACCGATTGGGTGCTAAATATGTTTCATTTAATTTTAAGATACGTGAATTTCGGAAATTAATGTTAATAAAAGATCACAAAGATTTTGATGACATAACCAACGATCTTAGACTTTAATTCGTTAATGATCTCTATGCGTCTGGAAATCGAAGGTTTTGTATACGCTGACCGACATCCAAAAATAGCCTAACTAAAATACTGTTATGGTGATCGTGTAATGGACGATTTTATTTATAAGTGATCTGATGAATCTGGGACATCGACTGTACAGCTGAACACACTGCTCAATTAAATTATTAGCTGAGACACTGTCGACGATTTTATCGATATATTTACAGTTTACACAGTGTATGACAAGCAACAGATGTTCTATACACCAGACCATTGCATTTCATAGATGTTCTATACACCAGACCATTGCATTTCATAGATGTTCTATACACCAGACCATTGCATTTCATAGATGTTCTATACACCAGACCATTGCATTTCATAGATGTTCTATACACCAGACCATTGCATTTCATAGATGTTCTATACACCAGACCATTGCATTTCATAGATGTTCTATACACCAGACCATTGCATTCCACAGATGTTCTATACACCAGACCATTGCATTCCACAGATGTTCTATACGCCAGACCATTGTATTTCATAGATGTTCTATACGCCAGACCATTGCATTCCATAGATGTTCTAATACACCAGACCATTGCATTTTATAGATGTTCTATACACCAGACCATTGCATTCCATAATTGTTCTATACACCAGACCATTGCATGTCATAAATGTTCTATACACCAGATCATTGCATTTCATAAATATTCCATACACCAGACCATTGCATTTCATAGATGTTCTATACACCAGATCAATGCATTTCATAGATGTTCTATACACCAGACCATTGCATTCCATAATTGTTCTATACACCAGACCATTGCATGTCATAAATGTTCTATACACCAGATCATTGCATTTCATAAATATTCCATACACCAGACCATTGCATTTCATAGATGTTCTATACACCAGATCAATGCATTTCATAGATGTTCTATACACCAGACCATTGCATTCCATAATTGTTCTATACACCAGACCATTGCATTTCATAGATGTTCAATACACTAGACCATTGCATGTCATAGATGTTCTATACACCAGATCAATGCATTTCATAGATGTTCTATACACCAGACCATTGCATTTCATAGATGTTCTATACACCAGACCATTGCATGTCATAGATGTTCTATACACCAGATCAATGCATTCCATAATTGTTCTATACACCAGACCATTGCATGTCATAGATGTTCTATACACCAGATCATTGCATTTCATAGATGTTCTATACACCAGACCATTGCATTTCATAGATGTTCTATACACCAAACCATTGCATTTCATAAATGTTCTATACACCAGATCATTGCATTTCATAGATGTTCTATACACCAGACCATTGTATTTCATAGATGTTCTATACACCAGACCACTGCATTTCATAAATGTTCTATACACCAGACCATTGCATTTCATAAATGTTCTATACACCAGATCATTGCATTTCATAAATGTTCTATACACCAGACCATTGCATTTCATAGATGTTCTATACACCAGACCATTGCATTTCATAGATGTTCTATACACCAGACCACTGCATTTCATAGATGTTCTATACACCAGACCACTGCATTTCATAAATGTTCTATACACCAGACCATTGTATTTCATAGATGTTCTATACACCAGATCATTGCATTTCATAGATGTTCTATACACCAGACCATTGCATTTCATAGATGTTCTATACACCAGACCATTGCATTTCATAAATGTTCTATACACCAGACCATTGCATTTCATAGATGTTCTATACACCAGACCATTGCATTTCATAGATGTTCTATACACCAGACCATTGCATTTCATAGATGTTCTATACACCAGACCATTGCATTTCATAGATGTTCTATACACCAGACCACTGCATTTCATAGATGTTCTATACACCAGACCATTGCATTTCATAGATGTTCTATACACCAGACCATTGCATTTCATAGATGTTCTATACACCAGACCATTGTATTTCATAGATGTTCTATACACCAGACCATTGCATTTCATAGATGTTCTATACACCAGACCATTGCATTTCATAGATGTTCTATACACCAGACCATTGCATTTCATAAATGTTCTATACACCAGACCATTGCATTCCATAAATGTTCTATACACCAGACCATTGCATTTTATAGATGTTCTATACACCAGACCATTGCATTTCATAAATGTTCTATACACCAGACCATTGTATTTCATAGATGTTCTAATACACCAGACCATTGCATTTCATAGATGTTTTATACACCAGACCATTGCATTTCATAAATGTTCTATACACCAGACCATTGCATTTCATAAATGTTCTATACACCAAACCATTGCATTTCATAAATGTTCTATACACCAAACCATTGCATTTCATAAATATTCCATACACCAGACCATTGTATTTCATAGATGTTTTATACACCAGACCATTGTATTTCATAGATGTTTTATACACCAGACCATTGCATTTCATAGATGTTCTAATACACCAGACCATTGCATTTCATAGATGTTTTATATACCAGACCAATGCATTTCATAGATGTTCTAATACACCAGACCATTGCATTTCATAGATGTTTTATACACCAGACCATTGCATTTCATAAATGTTCTATACACCAGACCATTGTATTTCATAGATGTTCTATACACCAGACCATTGTATTTCATAGATGTTCTATACACCAGACCATTGCATTTCATAAATGTTCTATACACCAGACCATTGTATTTCATAGATGTTCTATACACCAGACCATTGCATTTCATAAATGTTCTATACACCAGACCATTGTATTTCATAGATGTTCTATACACCAGACCATTGCATTTCATAAATGTTTTATACACCAGACCATTGTATTTCATAGATGTTCTATACACCAGACCACTGCATTTCATAGATGTTCTATACACCAGACCATTGCATTTCATAAATGTTCTATACACCAGACCATTGTATTTCATAGATGTTCTAATACACCAGACCATTGCATTTCATAGATGTTTTATACACCAGACCATTGTATTTCATAGATGTTTTATACACCAGACCATTGTATTTCATAGATGTTCTATACACCAGACCATTGCATTTCATAGATGTTCTATACACCAGACCATTGCATTTCATAAATGTTCTATACACCAAACCATTGCATTTCATAAATATTCCATACACCAGACCATTGCATTTCATAAATGTTCCATACACCAGACCATTGCATTTCATAAATGTTCCATACACCAGACCATTGCATTTCATAGATGTTTTATACACCAGACCATTGCATTTCATAGATGTTCTATACACCAGATCATTGCATTTCATAAATGTTCTATACACCAGACCATTGTATTTCATAGATGTTCTAATACACCAGACCATTGCATTTCATAGATGTTTTATACACCAGACCATTGCATTTCATAGATGTTCTATACACCAGACCATTGCATTTCATAAATGTTCTATACACCAGACCATTGTATTTCATAGATGTTCTATACACCAGACCATTGCATTTCATAAATGTTCTATACACCAGACCATTGCATTTCATAAATGTTCTATACACCAAACCATTGCATTTCATAAATGTTCTATACACCAAACCATTGCATTTCATAAATGTTCCATACACCAGACCATTGTATTTCGTATATGTTCTACACACCAGACCATTGTATCCCAAGATACTGTGCTGAGATTGCTAGTATCCTGATATATGAAACTACTAGCGCATCTCTGAAACCAGGTTGTTGTTATGTAATAGGTGTGCTGGTGTTGGTCGATATTCAGAAGCAGAACTCTGTTAATTTTAGACTACAGCTCGTAATTTACCAACAACGTCATAGATTCACCATTACTAGCAATATACTCTATATATACCGTGTGATACTAACACATGTACCAATATAGTTCAAAGTTAGGGTAAATATTTCTTTCTACTCAATCTATATTTCTTATCGTGTTTCCATGTTTTTATGTCTACGTTCAATTATTGTTTTATGCCTCAATTGTTGTAGACCTTTCCAGACACTTAATAATATTTGATTTTCATAAATAAAGTTCAATGTTACCGCTTTAGATATCCTGTTAAGTTTTGTACCGGTTTTTTAATGTCTGCACCTATAAATACTATTAATGTTTCGTATTTTCAGATTTAATAGTGAAACGTTTATTTTGCCCCTCAGTAAATATCCATTCGAATTATTACCGCGACACTACGCGTAATTCAACAATCAATTGCAAACGTATGTATACATATGAACCTTGGCAAAGAATGGAACCTGATATCTCGTGTGAACATATTCTGTATTGTTTAGAATCTAACATATGTCGGGCATTTAAGAGTTTGAGAGAGGAGGAAGAATGTCTATGTACTGCGTTTTAAACTTTTTGTGAGTCTAACGTAGATTCTACCATGACATTTTAAAATCCTTGTTTTTGATTGGTTTATTTTATAGTCGAACGGAGGTTCGAACACGATTTTTGAGAACGGAGATTTTCCGAGTTTGGATACATGATGACGTAATATTCAAGGCCAAACTATGTCATTGAAATAACATGGGTAAATCAGTTATCTTTACTTTACGGTTTCCATCATGTTTTCCTTCTACGCAATTTTATCTGTGTATCTGTTTTGGAAAATAATTCTAATTTGGATCGATGTTTTAAACAGTGAAACTACAGTAGTCGATCAAGACCGCGATAAGCCGCGAACGAACCGGTTTCGGTTCGGATACAATGACGTCATAAGATCAATCAGTTATGACGTCACAGGAAATTGTCGCGTCAATTTGACAAGTGGTGGAGGAAAGCTTTCAAGGCGGAGAAACCTTAAGATTTACATACCTGTATGTTTTATTTGATTAAAATCTATGTTGTCACTTAATAATCATATTTGAATATGAATGAATTTTTAATTTCACTGTTTATTCAATTTCTACCGCATCGAAAACAACGGAAATGTGATGCGTCATACCTGAAGAAAAATGGGTTCAACCGATTACCGCATCACTCAGTTCACTTCCGCATTGAGATCAAGCAATATGCTATCGTTTTGACAGTAGATTTTGCACATTGTCCCGTTACCACCCACCAGCAACCACATGAATTCAAAGGTTTCATCATCAAGTAATGACTCACAATTCTATAACATAAAAAAACCAAAAAACGATGACATCATAATGCATGACATGACTCCACACTGCTATATCACCGTGTTGGAAGTATAGTACATTTACCATTAAAAGTAATGAAGAATCGTTTTGGATCAAACATATCAACTCTCGTTGATAAAAGTCAAATATATATATAACTTCGGATATTCTAATTTTTTCATTTCGTGTTAATAAATCACACATATTATGTACAAGAATCTGTTAATATCTATCAATGCAATAAACAACAGTCTCAATTTTCAAATTATTATATTCAGAGCAAAATGTTAATGGATCGATATATCTTATAATAAAGAACACACCATTACATCATCACTTGTTTATATAATAAAGCTATTTTAACTTCTCCTTTGTCTGCATTTATGGCCCAAATCTTGCCCTTCATTCGGATTACGAAATGAAATCTTCGTTTAAGCCAAAACGTCTATCAATTTACAATAAATAGAAACCATTTCATTGTTTTTGCCGCGTGGAGTGGGAAAGTGGAATGTTCACTTAATACACTATTTAAAAGTACATAATTTCCACAACACGAGATAGAAACCAATACCGTCTCGTGCGTCTTCTTTTTTCAGATTTTGATAGGAATATCAATCATGGAGAACCTGTCAACGTTTGCATTTCTGTTTTCTGTTTTCTGTTTGTGTTTATGTGTTTAATGTATTGCATAACATAACCTGTCCTTGTATAACAGAATAATAACCACAACCATTCACGATTATCAACATGAGAACCCCACGAGGTTCCTCTACAGACGTCTCGGCGTCGCGCATGCATCTTCTTGTGTTTCACATTCTGATATGGAATATTTGCTCAAGGAGAAATCTGTCAAATCTCGGTTACCGGCAGAACCGTTTACCTCGGATCGATACCTGTGATTAGGCGCCACGCACCTGTCTTTTGTACACGCAGGTGCAAAAAGGATGCGCGCGCACACCATCCGTACTTCCCGTTCTTGTAGATGCATCACCAAGGAGATATGTTCCAAATACAATAATCAGCGACATCCTCATGTCATTTCTTTGAAACTTTCTGCCCAGAAGACTTGGACGTGATTTCCCCGTGTTATGTTCCATCGATTTCTGTAAGTTTTCAAAAGGATTGGATTTACCTCTCAAACTTTCGTTTCGGATATGACATTGTTGTTCCCTGGGATTACGTATCAATTATCTCATGCCTCCGGGATATTATAATAATAAACACATAACTGTCATTTTAAGTTAAATTCTGATACAAAAGAATCTACATCGGGAAAAGTGTGTTCATGGTTGTTACAAAATTAACGTGTACCACAAAACATGTTGTGATGACAAAGATAAACGGTTTCAATAAATCGTTAACCTGACTGTCTTAACGACAAATTCGGGTGATGAAATGATGGAAGATGATGGCCCCTTTCCCTGTTCCGGAATTATATCCATGGAGTTAATCTTGATTAAGGATTTAAGGTTCCGTTCTTCAGATAACTAGTTCTATATCCTGAAGACGACATCCCAGTTTAAATATCGTGTTAAAATATTCATCACTCTAAGAGAAGTGAATCTTAAATCGCTTCTGTCTACGGATCACGTTTCAGGAACCAGTTGCTAAGCAACCGTCACAACCCCATCAAGGAATTCTGTTACACAATTGGGATGTTTCACCTCTCGGAGGGATAGTTTTTAAGAAAACAGAGACCAAATTTTGATTCTTCAAAATGACGTGATACCTGGAGAAGCTCGGGATGGAAGCAGGAGTTAGAAGTCAGTCCTTGGCACCTAAATTGTCGCTGGCACCCGGGCGTTCAGGACCGAACCGGGTAGTGATCAACGTCGGGGGTGTACGATATGAAACCTACAAGACAACTCTGAAGAGCATCCCGGATACCCGTCTCTCCTGGCTCACAGAGACCACGGCCCAGAACCCGGATTATGACCGTGCCAGTGGGGAATATTTTTTCGACCGGCACCCTGGTGTATTCAACATGATATTAAACTACTACAGGACGGGCAAGCTCCATGCCCCTACAGACGTTTGTGGTCCCCTGTTCGAGGAGGAGTTGGCCTTCTGGGGCATAGACGAGAAGCAGATAGAGCCGTGTTGCTGGAGTAACTACAGGGCGCACAGAGACGCCCAGGAGACCCTGGCCGAGTTTGATGGGGGAGCCGGGGAGAAGGCGGAAGATTTCGACGAAGATGAGGAGGACGAAATCGCCAAAAGATTCGGCATTGTTGAAGAAAAGAAAATAAATAAACCACTTTGGGAACGCTTACAACCGAAAATCTGGAGTCTTCTGGAAGATCCCAATTCTTCCCCCGGAGCTAAGGTGGGTGTTAGTTCGCTATCATACCTTTTGGCATAGTTACTATTTTCAAATTATTTTGTATTATTTTCAAATGGTTCCAATAAAAGCATGAATCTACGTGGGTTTCCAAGCATGCCAGCACACAATCAATATCGGGTTTCTTACCTTCTGCAAAGTTTGGCAGTATAGAGTGTAAGAGGTGCTTTGTTTCTCGAAATATTAAATTTCCTACATATACTCATATTACTATATGTAGTTTGGCAATGCCGATACATTAAACAATGAGCACTTTATGATGATACCAATTTGTCTCCCGATGCACTTGAAAAAGGAATTCATTTTTATTGACGTTTTTATTGGGATCCATTTAAAAATGTTCTCCACATCTTATTCTTAATGTCGTCACATTCAAACATTATACAAAAACTTTAATGTTGCGTTCAAAATAGTTTTCCACAGACGGTAATGTGAAATACATGTAGTATGATACAGGCACTAATGAGTCTATTCCGTGTTATATTCAAATGGTTGCTGTAAGTTGGTATAATTATGCAAAGACACATTTATCTAATTATGAACAAATGTCCTATGTTTTCCTACATTTCGTTAATCTTTACCATGGAATTGTAAATGTATAAAACGAATATGTGTATATCTATATATCTGAAAATGATAGCTTAACATTAAGAGAAGAGCATATTTAAGTACTTTTGATGAATTTCTTATGAACATCTATCTGAAAATTTATAAGTGTTTACTAAGAATAAATATAAATGCATTGTGTTAAACTTTATTTATTGAGTGGCACAGTGATTTCATGGCTTATATTTATACATTTTGTTTTTTGGCCTCATCGCCATTTATGCGGAATTAGATAATAAATGACATGTATGTTACGTAATTTGTAACCTTTACAAGCCAAACCCCTTAAAAGTAAACATATTCCCTCCCGACAACACCTTTTCGTTATTTGCAACATGAACTTTTATTTAAGATTTCGATGACAACATTTCATATCTAAATTTTAACCGTTCTCAATGACATTTTGAATAACATTTGTATTTCGTAAGTGGCATTGCGAAGATAACGCCAATTCAAGCAAAATAAAATAAAATAATTTGTTTTATCTCATCCTTTTTTTCAACGTTAACTTTACCTGTAGATATTTGTTCTCATTTAAACATTGCCTTTTTAAGTGAAACAAAACTGACATGAAACCTTCATTAAGTGTGACAAAATGTCAAACACTATCTATGAATTATACAATATGTTTAGCGGCGAGAGAACTCGGAGATGGTTATTTAAAAATAAAATTATGTTCCTTTCAGTGAAATATCATTTTTATTTTTACTGTGCACATATCAGACTAACTCATGACATCAACTGTACAATGCTATGACGTTACTCTTACAATTGGCATGACGTAAAGATGCTTTTACATTGATACAATGGTAACCATTGGCACAGTTGGTGGATTGAGTGTACATTGTTAAAGGTACATCCATTGTGTTGTTGGGGGTCAAATATGACAAACGTTATAAATGGTCTTATTTTATCGAGAAGTACCAACTGTTACCGAAAACAACCGTTTTAATGATACTTGACTTAGTATATTGACGATATGAAGGTAAAAGTAGTGATTTCTGATCGAAAACCGGACAATGCACTGCGTGTGGCGCGCGCCAATGAGTCAAACGTAATTTTGAAATCTTATTTACACCAGACAAAGTAACAAATTTGGGTTAATAATGTTCAATAGGTCATATAACTACTGTGCATGTAAATAGTACGTTCACTTTCGGTTTCTACACATGCATAATGATGTTAATCGATTTTAATTTGAAAATAGTAATTATGATATGTTTGGCGATTGGGGATGAAAATGCAAGCTAAGTGAATTTATTTGTATTGTAAACAGCACATATGCTGTGTTGGAACGTATTAAAGCCAAATAAAATTTTATGAAACACAATGGATGCACCTTTAAGTGATTTATGTACCTGTATGTACCTTCAATTAATTGTCGTTGTGTATTGTTTAGGTCACAATTTGGTAAAATGTATCAGCTTTTTAAGTGCAACAGAGACTCATTTGTAAAGTAACCTTTGCAAAAGATAAGTTTAACAACAACGCTGACTTTCGATAACCTATTAGTTGTGTTTGAAAGGTGACCGTTGGCGTGTTTGACATAAGTGACATCAATGGAAATTGAGTGAAAATAATGTCTAGATCACGTGGTTCTGATTCTGGAGACAACGTTTCAAAATATAACCATGTATATGTTCCAGCCCTGTAGTTACAATATACACAAGGTATCGAGATTAATCCCCATTAACTAATCGAAGTCCTCTTCATTTCCGCTGTACATGTTCATGCATGTGACATTCTAAGGGTCCTTCTTCTTTTCTCATACAATATTGATTGGTCATTTCCACCCTTTCTGAAAGTCGGTGTTGTCAGCGCTATTACAACAGGTACATATTGCATGCGTCTCCACATTCAGGAGCGTGCATGAACAGTTGTTTGTTTGTCTTGGTAATCACTTGTCATAATTATATATGAATTATTTGGAAGATGTTGTAAGACCTACTGCAACGCTGTAACCAATGCCAGAGTCTAACCAAGATATACAGTAGTAACAACAATAACTTTGTTGATACCGATACCAATGGCAATGCTAAATACATTATTACATTTAATTCAACAATAAAAAGAATGACAATGTCACCCCATACCATACAATAACATAACATACTATATCATAACATACCATATCATCCCGTACCATACCATACCATACCATACCATACCATACCATACCATACCATGCCATGCCATGCCATGCCATGCCATGCCATGCCATGCCATACCATACCATCCCATACAATATCATCCCATATCATCCCATATCATCTCTTATTACCTAGGGGGGCAATCATATCGGGGTTCATATTTTTCATACGATGCCCTAGGGCAAAATATCATGGTGACGTTACGTCATAAAAAATACTATGACGTTGCATTCTAAATCCGGCGACCGTGGGTCTATGGTTGAAAGTGGATTTTAGCGTATTTTCATTAATTTCACGACTTCGGTAATAAACATAATATTATATTCGTGTCTATGTCATACTATATTTACGACACTCGTGCCTGAATATCGGTATATCCCTCGCTCTCGCTAGGAGAAATACTAATATTCAGGCACTCGTGTCGTAAACATAGTATAACATAGAAACTCATATAATATCCTCTATATACAAAACCACATCCAATCCAGGAATATCATACCATACCATATCATCCCATACCATATCATCCCATACCATACCATATCCCATAACATAACACAACATACCATACTATATCATATCATCCCATATCATACCATACCATCCATACCATCAAACAAAATTGTGAAACATTTGTACATTGTTGCCACTTTATTGTCTCCAATAAACAGAATAATGCACAGATAACTTCATATAGTGTTTAACTAATTTACGACCTGCTAGCACAATATAAGGGGTGCCAATGTTTTGTTGTCAACACATAGAACTACTATTTTTGAATAGCAATGATGAGACACAACATGAACATACCTTTTTTAATATTATGAATTTAATATACGGTACTGAGGAAGGAGCATCAAAAGTTTGTAGTGACTTTGTTTCAAGTTACGATTAGTTGGTGCGCGGCTGGCCCCCTGTCTAACAGCCTTGAACGATCCTCTAAACTAATCGAGGCGTTGATAACCATATACTACACATACAAGCTCAAACTTAATGAATATAAACTAGCCTTCCATTTGTCAGATGTAAATAATCCGCATGTATTCATATAATATGTCAGATTGTATTGTGTATCAATAAAATGTCCATATTTTCCTATATGTATGCCTACGTAAACATCTGATGGGAAAGGAAAACTAAAAAGAAAAAACAACACATATCATATCACGATATGTCACGTTATGCTGTGTCTTGCTACGTCCTGTAATCGTATGCCAATAAATACCATGCCATGAAGAGTAATACCATATCAGACCATACCATTAAGAGTAATACCATACCATATCATACCATGCCATTAAGAGTAATACCATACCATACCATATCATACCAAGGTACCATTAAGAGTAATACCATACCATATCATACCATACCATTAAGAGTAATACCATACCATACCATATCATACCAAGATACCATTAAGAATAATACAATACCATATCATACCATACCATTAAGAGTAATACCATACCATACCATATCATACCAAGATACCATTAAGAATAATACAATACCATATCATACCATACCATTAAGAGTAATACCATACCATACCATATCATACCAAGATACCATTAAGAATAATACAATACCATATCATACCATACCATTAAGAGTATAACCATACCATATCATACCAAGATACCATTAAGAATAATACAATACCATATCATACCATACCATTAAGAGTATAACCATACCATATCATACCAAGATACCATTAAGAATAATACAATACCATATCATACCATACCATTAAGAGTTTAACCATACCATATCATACCATACCATTAAGAGTAATACCATACCATATCATACCAAGATACCATTAAGAGTAATACCATATCATGAGGAGTGATACCATATCATACCATACCATTAATAGTAATACCATACCATATCATACCATACCATTAAGAGTAATACCATACCATACCATATCATACCAAGATACCATTAAGAATAATACAATACCACATCATACCAGACCATTAAGAGTATAACCATACCATATCATACCATACCATTAAGAATAATACAATAAAATATCATACCATACCATTAAGAGTAATACCATACCTAACATACCATGATACCATTGAGAGTAATACCATACAATGAAGAGTGATACCATATCATACCATACAATGAAGAGTAATACCATACCATATCATACCATACCATTAAGAGTAATTACATACCGTAACCATACCAAATCACACAATACCACTTAAATATAATACCATACTATATCATACCATACATGTACTATTAAAAACAATACTATACCTTACAGTATGATACAATATCACAATCATGATATCATATCATACAAAGGAAGTCACAACACAACACACAACACAAAACACACAACACAATACAAACAAATTAGTACACCGCAACAACCACCCACAACGTCTTATCTGTACAGGCTGGTTGCGAAATTAGTTTAGTCTGCTTTATGTTTTCCTATGAGCTGATAATACCCAGGAAGACTGACGATAAGGCCTGCGTATTTGATTGATAACAGCGTGTCTTGTCTACCTACACACTGTGTTGAGGGGAACTATGAGATGATATGGTATGTGGGTGCTACCGATAGTTAATCTAGGTATACTTTGTACCATTCAGCCAATTTGCGATGTTGAGGGAGCCGGAAGCGCAATTCCATGCATGGCGAACATGTTTATTAATAATTGATAATGGGCCATTTTGCGAGATTACTACGACAGTTATTGTTTAAAAATATACCGATTTTTCTGTTGCAAATAACATTTTTAATTTCATTTTGATGTTAGATTATAAGGAAGGCAAAGTATAAACATGTGGCTCTTGGAGCTGAAATACTAACAAATTGGATCTGAAGTATATTTCACAAAATGTTTCAATTTTATACACTGGTTTGAGCACATATAAATGATAACCATTTTCAGTCTTTCTCATTTATTGATCTTATCCATTACTGTTATGATTGGGAACACTTTTTGTTACCTGCATTGATAATGTCAATGAGACCTTCATATCCATTGGTTACACATCCCACGATGCAACCATCAGTCAAACAAGACGCACTTGATCTATGTATATAATCGTTTGGCTAAATGAACAAGGAACAAGTAACTGTAAAAAGAATGAATATAAAGCTTAGAGTGAGTTTATGTTGCTTAAAACAACTAAACAAAGGTAGGACCGGCAGACAAAAAAGAAGATATAATATCCATATATTACAACTTTTTTCTCGAATAAAGACCGATTTGGTCGTTTTTAAAGATGAAGATGGGTAGATAAATAAAATAATGATTGAAAACAGACGCAAGACCAGACGACAGATAAACAACACGATACGGTATCCATGGCCGTTGGAAAGGGCAGAGGTGACTGTGAATGAGAGGAATCGACGAGTCACGTGACATATTGGTGATGAATAGTCATGACCGGTAATCGCAATGGTCATTCATTAATTGAAAACCATGCACTGGGTGACCTCTCTGGTTGTTGTTTTATTAGAGAGAGAAACTTTAGTAGGACTACCAAGGAAACGGGTCCGGGTACACAACAGGGACAACAATACCTGGGACGCTTGGTATTCCACTGCAAAAGACAACAACATATATTCCCATCCTTAAAATGTTAAGACCAAAATCATTTCTATATATACATATACATATACATATGGTGAATATATAAATGAATATATAAATGAATATATAAATGAATATAGAAATAATTAGAAATAGATTTTGTAATTTATTCACAAATAAATTTATATATAATTTGAGGTGAACATTGAAAGAAGAGAATGAACCATCCAGCGACAACTTTACAGTTAGTCAGTTACATTTGAGACATACTTGAGAGCGCATATCTCCTTATGTTTACACATAAAAACCAAATGGACTATAACTTATTCATGGATCACATGAGGGTGGTATTGATTTGAAGGTTAGTGTTGGAGATAGGAACTTAATGTCATGCAGATATGAGACACTGTTTAAAGTTTGACCTAAATTGAGAACATTTTATTACGAAAAAGGTTGCCCTTGAATATACCGCACTTTTGTTTTCCTTGTGTTGTATTCAAGTAATTGTGAAAGTCTTTTGAAATGACAAATGAAAACAATTTTCTTTGGTTTAGGAACTCCTACAGGAACTAGTTAGATGATTCACCTCCATTGAACTTAGACCAAACCTGGTAATTCGTGGCTCGAGCTATCTCAATTAAAATGTAAAATGGATATTCACATTTCGTGACATTGATTGATGAAATGCATGTATACAACATCAAGTGGACCAGACATTTATTCATAAATTAGGCAGCCATGAGTGAGTGATCTGATATAGAACTTGCATGGCTAGGGTCATCAACACCAATGAGTGTTACATGCCTCCATTCGTAGGGTTATCTCCATAGGACCATGCGTATTCACATCATTATTTGTATAGTTCTAATAGGATACGGCACCACATACATTGTAGTAGTACAATGGTTAAACGTGTCTTCTTCTTCCTATTACTATCATCATATACTGTAAAAGTGTCAAGGAGGTGACAGTTGTTGGACACATGATGTGGCGACATGCTAGTTGTATCACTTATGCGATTTCGAACACATTGTTATAATGCCAACCGTTAACAAGTTCTTGAAATGTTTGTAGTTTGTGTTCTACCTCTTTAAGTGACACGTAACTCACATATACATAACATACTAACATACTTATTCAGTTATTCATGCGATCATTTATTTAACTTTATTTCACGTTTGCTTATAATTAATGACATCATCGCATTTTATATAGACACTCTATATTAGGTAGATTAAACTTTTCATCAACGTATGTGTTTGTGAACCAGGATAACTGAATTGTTTTGTTTGGGTTTCAGGGTCACGCAATATAGCAATATCTTCCCAGGGACGTCATCAACAATAGAATTACGTCAATAAATATCCATGACACAAATAAACACTCTGACATTTGCATTGCACCGAAGTCACTGAAATATGCATGCACATGTATTGATAGTTTACGGAAGAATCGAAAACTCAGTGACACCATGACCTAAATATTTCTCAGCCAATACTGTGCTCCACAGAAGTTATCGTTTGTGTGAGGTAAAGCGATATCCCCGAGGAGATATCGAAAGGTTTTGTACAATGGCTTGATATCATCATTGATGACATCACAATGCTATGAATTCAATGCGGGGCCAGTCTGATGATAGTGCAATGTTTTGGGTAATTCATTTTTTATTATTGTAAACCAATGTCCCACCCCGTATTATCCATAACACACTTTAGGGGACCATTGTTATTACAGTTTATCCCACAGACGAAACTAATATAACTTCACGAGTGTCACCCTTATTCCGGGTACATCATATAATTTCCCGTCATTTACAATTGATAGGTAAATATGTGAACTCAACAATTTGCCATTAATATATATATGTAACATTTGTTTACCGTTCTTCCGGATGATACGGAATTTCTATTTTTCAGTTTCTGTCTGTATGGTATCATATTTATTCTTTGTCAACTGACCAAGATTTATTCAAACTTTATTAAAAAATACGATATTATTTTCATCCCGCGTCTTACAAAACGTACACATATTTACAATGTGACTGACAGTTTATGAATGACTAATTACATGTATGTGCACAGGGGTTCGAATCGCATTCTTATATAAACAGAAATACATAAATGTGTGGTATTTTTTCACGCATTATAAGAACTTTATTCATTTGGTCATGGCAAATTTGTTAAAAGTTTCAACTGGCTTCGTGGTGTAATGGTTAGGTCGTTCGGCCAGACATCACCAGGACACGGGTTCTATCCCAGGTGCCTTATATGTTCATTTATAATCTGACATTTTATATAAAGTATCATTTTTCTTAGATTTGGAAATTCAGAAAATTGACTCAATTGTTTCTCAGTTGTTAAAAGTGTAGGTATATCAGAACAAGTGCAGGTGTGTCGGCTAATACACCTACATTTGTAACAAAAGAAACCATAGCAACGAGACCGGAAGTGGGGTATAATGATACAAACGACGTGACAGTCCTTATATCAATAGCGGGGATATTTATCTCAAATCTTTATTTCTTAACCGAACATTTGGATTTGGAATATATGCTCACCATATCGTATATAAACAGTATATGATTGCAAAAATCTAGATTTTGAATTTTCAAAATATTGTCAAAACAACGTTTCGAACCCCTGTGATCATGTGAATGAAATGTGAGGAAAAGCAAAAGAGTTCGGCCCACTTTCACAAATCACAAAGGTGATCGTAAGTCACTAAGGTAACCTTAGCATTATTTTCAAGAATGGGAGTTAAGGTTAACCTTAAAGATTGCTTTGTGAAAGGAGCCCCATATATTCTTCGTTGTTGTGATGAAGATGTTATTGCTAAGTAATAAATACTCTTGTCTACGGTATAATGATCTATCCCGAAACGTCGCAATAATTATTGTTAAATAAAGAAGTTGATCATCCATACATATCCTTGTCAGCATCCTGCTAGTCAGACAGATGACACTTTATAAAATATTGCATATGATAGATATTTGATATCAAAGGAAATAACTCTCATTCAGATGTTGGAAGTGATATCATTGCCATGACGTGTAGCATTTGACGAGATAATGAAACTACGTAAAAATCGGAATCGTATAAAAAGTAGTTCCGGCCGTGGTCTAACTGAAATTCAGGTTGGTTATACCACGGCTCAAACAATAGCAGTTATGGTCTAAACCCCTGTTAAAGGAGGGAAGATAGACATTAAATCCACTGCTCTTGAGAAACGAGCTAATGAAGGATGAACAGATGAACAAACATGTACACCGACAGTATATATACAGTACATAAACATGCAATAAATTGATAAGTGTTTAATCTAACTGTTCTTCTTATATCTTCTTATATTTCTTATAGAAAATCGATGTAACATCTAGTTATTGTTTTTGCCTACATATATAGTGTGTCTTATTGATTGATTGATTTATTATTCATAATTAATGATTGATAAACGAAATGCGATATTATTTGGAGAGATAACTGTTAATAGCTAGTCTTTTATATACATTATTTGTTATTATGTCTTGCAGACAAACGTTATAGCTTCCAGTATAACCAGGGAATATTGCAGTCAATTAATTAATTAAAGTGAACATGTAGTATTTTTCATACACTTATATAATATATTTATATTTGATACGTGACAAAATACCAAATGTGCTGATTTTGAACGCCTAACAACTGCCGAATACGCATACAGAATCTTAAACCACACGTCCCATTTACATGTATGATATAGTTATATTAGCTATAATACAGTATCAACCAAAATCTGTCTTGTTGATCTATCTGCTATAGATACAAAATTAAAAACTACTAATTTCCAACCGCGGTACATTGTCCGGTTTTCGATAAAATAATTTTTTAGCTATCAGTTGTGATTCTAAAGAACCGGTTAGTATTAAAGTGATAATTTACAGCAACAGTCAGTACTTCTTGCTAATATAACAATAATAATATGATTTAACATATGTGACTCCATGCATCCTACTCTTTGTCTATTTAAATATCAATAATGACTGGCAGTTATAGGCTATTCTTATAGAATAACTCTTCATCTTATTTGCCAGAAAGGTCAATTTCTAACTGTATAACGTTTGCTTTCTTCTTTCAAGCAATGGCTATACTATTTCCTTTTTCCTTTTTGAAGTGATCGTCTTGATTCAACATCATTGATATCAATGAATGCAAAAAATAATATTAGATTAATTGAAATTGAAAATGATCTAACACTACCCAATTAATGTAGAAATATTAGGTAAATTGAAATGGTTAAATAATTAGGTATATGATCTAACATATGTTCTTGTATATTGCAGACAATCGCTATAATCTCGGTGTTCTTCGTTCTTCTGTCTATCTCCGCGTTCTGTATGGAAACCCACGTGCTCTTCCGGTACTCCAAGGAGACGAACAGTACCCTACAACAGGACACTGTGCGAGAGACCATGCTTCGCACCCGTCCCCTTCTCTTCCTGGACGTGGTGGAGTACACATGTATAGTGTTCTTCACCATTGAAATCATCATCCGCTTCATGTTCTGTCCCAGTAAGATCGCCCACGTGAAGCAGGTGCTCAACTGGGTGGACTTCACCTCGGTGATCCCCTTCTACATCAAGATAATCGTGGTGGCCATTGACCCCTCCCTTGAAGACTCTACCGGCCTCTACTTCCTCAACTCCCTTAGACTCATCCGAATCTTCAGGATTCTCAAGTTGACGAGACATGTCAGTGGCCTGAAGATTCTTGCTCATACAGTGAAAGCCAGTGCTAAGGAGCTCCTCCTACTCATCCTAGTGTTGTGTATCGGTGTCTTGATATTCTCGTGTTTTATATACTATGCCGAGCAAATCGAGGAGGATACGCAAAATGATTTTCAAAATATTCCCAAATCGTTCTGGTGGGCAGTGGTAACCATGACGACACTTGGATACGGTGATATGTGGCCTCGGACTGCCCTTGGTTACATCGTGGGCGCGATATGCGCGTTGTCTGGTCTGCTCATGTTGGCACTTCCGGTTCCTGTGATTGTGAACAACTTCACGTTATATTACTCCCACGCGCAGGCGCAAATGAAGCTTCCGAAAAAGACGAAGAATGTCCTTGTTGGCGCAGCGGACGCGTTGAAGCAACAGGACTCAAGAGTGAGTATTGAGAGCGGGAGGAGCAACCCGGAGAGGTCGGCCAGTCAGGAGAGTCTGAAGACCATACACGAGAAGGTGGACCGCAAGGGGAGCGAGAACAGTCAGGAGAGTTGTGACAGCGGAATCAAAACAGGTGCGTGGTATAGTGTATCCATTTTTAATATCAAGACATAAATATTTTATATATGTTACGACTAAGAACATGTTTTTACAGTAATTTCGTAATGTAAAGCACAAAGCGTAGAGGTTATGCCCTTTTGAGTGGCTGGACATTCACTCACTGTAAGACAGAAATGTCGGGATATATAAATACATTCAAAGACAATGGTTGTTAGGTAACTGGTTGTAGTGATATTGACCATACTCCTAATGTCTGACATAGTTCGTCATCATATTAGTCCACTCCATGTTACAACAGCTTTTTATGCTTTTTTTTTCTTTTTTCTTTTTTATATTGTCAGTACCTTTATTTCCACTTCAGTTACATTAACTGCATTGTTTTTAAATTTAAAAAATGTTTGTTTTTTCCCCATCAGATATTTACATATACTTATGAAACAATGAACGTTCGCGTTGCATATTGGCAGCGATCAACTGAAAGTGCCATTGATTGTCCTATAAGTATGTGTCATGTAGGTCGTACATTTATGTACAGTAACGTTTTATTATAGGTCTAGTAAATTAACAAGTATTGTCCAGTGTGTCTTTGAATTTTCTAAAACGTGCATACAATTTCTATCATGCCATTTTAATGTGTGTGCTTATAAATATTGCAGTGGTTTAGTTTATATTTTTAAAAAATACTCCCTGAAGATATTGTTATGCTTTGATGGAAATATAGTATCAATTTGTTTTTAAAATCTGTCAATAATGTAAAATACATATTTTAATTACACAATATTGGTTCATATGTTGCACAGTAGAGATCGAGTAGCATTTCGTTCTTGTTTCCAGGTCGTTGTTTCTAGAGACAGCCTGTGGTGCTCAATACCGAAACAGCTGCATTGTCATTACTGTCGTAACTGTCCTTGTAATCATTCTTATCGATATTAATCATTATGGTCATGGAGACGATGGCAAAATGTGACAATAATTGAAATGGTGACAGTAATGTCAATAGCAATAACAAATGCGTTTAAAATAGCATGCACTATATTTTAAACTCTTCTTTTTCATGAACGTTGCAGCCAGCAACAACGGAGAAAACTGCGGAATCAGCGTTATCTTCACGGACGAGATGAGCGAGTACCCGGCGCCACCCAAGGTTCGAACCCCGCCCTCTATAAAGAGGAAGAAGTCCCAGACACAGAAGGTCACCCAGAGTCCCCCGAACGGAGGGGGCAGCACGAGAAGGGGTACGTACGCACAAACTGAATATAGTTGGGAAATAAAGACATAAACCTTCCTGTCAGATTATTCCATCCTGTAACGGTGACGGAGAGGACGCCGTGGCGAGGGACTAGTGCATACAATCTGCCTTGGCACCCACTTCTCTTCATTTCTACTGTTGGGTTGGTTATTCCAAGTGAAAGTCTTAAAACGTTTGGGGAGGTTGGGGAGAGACAAATAGAATGGTAGAATGGGGATAAACTAAATGAAATGTTCGTTACCACACAAATCCCTATTCGCATTATCATTTAAAGTCGCTATCAATTCGACATGATTTGATTTATCCCCTTAATAGCGGTTGAAGCGATACGTCCGTTTTGTCGTGCACCAACAAATGAAAACATCCCAATGTTTAGTAGCGTGGTTTATATAGATTCATTAACTGCACTTTGCATAGGCGTAGGAACACCTTTCACACCAATTTTTAGAGAAAAATATATCATATTTTTTCCCGCCCTTACGGGTCTGTATTGTCAAAATAGGCGACTAGTAAGCACATGAAATCGATGATCAAGCCATTTATACTATAAAAAATAGTAAAGAGATGAAACGAGGTCAACACCCCATGTCAGTTTGAGATACAATTTCAGAAAATTGTCATCATATTGTCCTTAAATATCATATACCACATCACAGCCAATACATTTTCCTTTATAATAAGCCATAAAATATAAAACTCGAACGCGTATTTACAAAGATATGAATTTCAAAGCTTTAAATATTGACATACTACGGAAGTGAGCCACGAGTCCCCATAAAAATCGTTTGAATTTTTTTTTTTTATAAAATCGCTTAAAATATCCAGTCAGCTAGAAATAACCAAGTTACAAAGACCAGAGTAACGTTCTGATTTGTAAGGAATATATTCATCATGTTTGCTGAGGCCACTATGTAATCCATACAATGAGACCCCCCGTCACAAGAAGTCAAATTTACTCCCCATCCCCCCACCCTTCAAACCGTTCCTTAGCCTATGCTTGGGAAACACATGAGCTCATGACCACAACATTATGATTGTTAAAAAGATGGTATTGCGCTAAACAAATCTGTGGATCAAAGATAGGGCACATTGGCTACAACTTCATTTCCGACTTCAATTCAAGAAGCCCGTATACACGTATCTCGACCGATGGCCTTTGTGGAATTGTAAAAAAGGGCCACAGGGTGACTACCTTAAAACTAATTCGTTTTCTTCTCCACAACGAAAAGAGCAAGAAATCAGAGAGTTTGGGTACAGCCTTCTTGGTCATTACAATATTGATTATTAGTTGTATATTTTGATGACTCTGTGGCCCCCAAAGAGGGCCACTGAAAACTATACACAACTTGTGTGCCGTCTCCGTGGTAAATGTTTTCATTGTATGTCTGACAATTTCTGGGATTTCAATGTTCAACCTTTTATAAGGTATTATTGAACGTGAGATAAGCTGCACAGTCAATTCCTCTTTGTTGTTATTATCAATGTATTTCTTTTTTGAAGGTACCACAAATATTCATACATCATACATTTTCAAAATATATAACATAATGGATTGCGAAGTTTTCACATAACAATTGGCATTTTGTGATGTACATGGTGTGCATTTTCATATCAAATTAGCAGAAGAGGTTATGCAAAAAGACTTTAGCATTAAGACCAAAACGACATGATTTGTATATCTACATTCTGTGTAAAGCATCCTGCCCATTAACGTCATACCTGTCTCGAAGGACTGATTTGAGATGGTGTATGTGCGGCTTTCTATTTTGACATTTGCGAGTGTATATGAAATGTTTGGTAACAATATAAATCAAATTCATAACGTCAATTCCGTTTTCCTTTCTAAATTTGTCAGTTTTACATTTGATCCATTCCTATAAGTGACACCACAGACTTTTACATGTACACAATCAAATACAATATGCTTTATAGTTTCAATGAGGCACTTACAACATACATAATTGAGACGTTTGCAATTTGTAAATAAAGGCACGTCTGTTTGTTGTTAATATTCTATGGATAATGCGATATTGATAGTACATCAGTTTATAAGTTACGGTGCTGCGAAATGGAATGTAAATTTAGTTATCAAATCAACTCCTTTTTACAATTATTCTTTGGGGAATGTATCTGGTTCTTTATGACCCGGAAACTGTTTTATTCGATTAATGTTAGTTCTTGTACGGGCCGACATTACTTATTCATTTGAATTTGCCATTTTGTAAAAAAATTTCTGAATGATATTGGTAAGAACCGTTGTCAGACAACCAAAAAACGAATGTATGTAGATGTACATTAAAACTTACATGAACGCCTGTTTAATTTCAGGATCAACGACGCTTAAAGGCAACGGGGGAACATCCAGGCGAAGATCCTTGCTTCCAAACTCGATTGTTGATGTGGAGATTTGAGAGTCACTTAATCGTATATATTGAGACACAATGATAGCCTGGATATATTATATACGTGTGAACATACAAGGAGAGATTTGATATATCACATATTGAGATACAAGAAAGGACTGGATATATAACATAACTTATATATTGAGACACATTGAGAGTGATGTAGATATATCACATAACCATATATATTGAGACGACACATTGAGAGAGTGGATATATCACATAACCGTATGTTTTGAGACACAATGAGAGACTGGTTATATCACATAACTTATATATTGAGACACTTTGAGAAAGTGGATATATCACATAACCGTATATATTGAGACACGTTAAGAGTGATGTGAATATATCACATGACCATATATATAACGGGGCACATTGAGAGTGATGTGGATTTGTCACATGTGCACAACGACACGGCCATTCTTTTGGTGTCGAAAGCCTAGACAAGTGCTCACCTTGTGATATTAGATATATTTAAACATATTTAACGTCAATTGATTGGTCGCTGTGACCTTGTGATGGACTTTATCATCATTTGATTGGTCGCCTGTACACTCTCGAATACATAACAAACACAACTCTTACTTTATTCAAGTGCTTGCAGTTATGTTGCAACATGACATTGGTCTTCATGAGATTGATTTGCTTTTATAATAACAGTGTGTGTCACTTGAATACAAGTTCCAAACCGTGCTGAGTGAATGGATCACGTGATGGGATCACGTGACACTGTGCTGTTCATGTCGACACCGAGGGATGTGTCCTGAAATTTACATACATTTGGTGTTTGAGTCTAACAGAGGGCTGGTGTGTCAGTAACCAGATTGTCCGGTGTGATATTGTACATGTCCTGGATGATCCACACAATTTAACTCTATCACAACCAGATTTGGTTACTTATGCAACCGTTATATACAGATTATAAACTTCATAATAACTCAAGAGTTATACCGTCGTTATATAAGTTATTTCGTCAGGATCAATCACATTTAGTTACAATCATTATGATTTAAAAGTTAAATCATAAATTGATTGAAACAAAGGCCTTTTTAACAAAGCAGAAGTGTTAAAGGGGCAGTAGCACGTTTTTTCGCTCAAATATGTTGATGAAATGTATACTATTATGTTTTGTCCTCTAAATCTAATTCAAATGACATAAACTATCATTATAAATGGAAAATTAAAAAAAAAAATGCCCAAAAATTTGCTACTGCCCCATTACACATAACAAGTAACTGTTAAATATGTAACTATCGTTATTTATATGATAAATCTGATCATACTGGACGTGCTTCAAGGAAATAAGAGTTGCATGGATTAAATCAAAAAAACATCTTAGAAATATATAATGTATACTTTAACTTGACTTTTAATGTGATAGTTAATCTAAAGTTGTTTATGATAACATAATTGTTTTGTTTTTATCAACAGCTATTTGATTTGTTATCATCTTGTCCATTGTCTCACACAGATAAATACTAAAACTAGTAAAGGTTCATTATTTCATTGATACGAAAATTAAGAATTTGAATTATAAGACGTTAAGATTATTGAAGATGTTCTTAAGCATGTTTTTGAAAACGTGATATAGATAGAACTGAAATATACACTCATAAATCACCCTACACGTGTAACGAAAACACGTGCGTGAGTAAATATTGATAATTGTGATACATAAAAGCATTCGAGCCATGTTACTTAAGAAGCCTTACACAAGTAGCTTTGGACGAGGGGAAATCCAACGCATTGTTTGCTGAGTATTTACCTCGGGCCGTCTAATCAAAGCTGTAATTAATCTGCTGGACTTGAAACCCCTCGCGAAACAATCACATTGTAGTAGCCCCGGAATCAGGACAAAGCCATTGATTGGTCATCATACTATCGTCAGTTCTGCTTTCAAAATGGAACCGATCAATGACGTCACGTCCGGTTAATCGATAGCGCCATCTATCAGATGGTGAGACACCTGTGATGGTTCCCATATTAACTGAGAGTGGATATCGGAGATTTGGGATAAAGGAATCTGGGCTTTGTCCCTTGTCCTTGTTACTCTTACCAAGTATCGCTGCAAAGATCCAGACAACACTGACAGGTCTTTGATCTCTCTTACTTCTTATATATAGACACTCTGTATGAACGACGTCAGTTATTGTATATATGTTACATAAAGGATCGAATGAAGTTTATTTAGTCTATATTTCTCGTTTGTTGTCTTTATTGATTGGAAAAAGCAAAATATAGATCGAATTATAAAAATAAAAGTGGAATAAACGCCCAAAGCGCCAAGCCATCTGTCGCTGTCATATCAGGTCACAGATATATCGTCCCAGCCTTTACGGTTGTTGTCATAATACATGCACATTTTGAAACGAATTCATTGAAGGTTAATCGTGTTACTGTTAAGAAGGTTCATGCGATTAATTCCATCTAAAATTAGAGTTGATGCAAATACTATGTTGTTGATTAATATACTGACTATTTAAAGGAAACAGTATTTGTGTAGAATATTTTTAGTTTGTAGTTGACTTTGAGCTTTTGTTAAAACCTACCGATTGCATCCAGTCAAACATACCCTCTGCAAGCTATCTCTTCGCTTTAAGCAAACGGAACTCAATTACAATGCAATCAATTTGTAGAATAATGTCAACACTAAATTATACAATACAACTTTTTCGGTTATTGGTTAAAGTAATGTAAAAAGATAGGCATTTAAATACGTTGTATATATATATATATATATATATATATATATATATATATATATATATATATATATATATATATATATATATAATTACTTATTTAAGAGGCATTTAGAAGTTGGTGATATGATGAAATAACAAATTTGCATATCTTTGCAATAAAGAAGTTGTAAATCCTTATATTTGATAACTCTTCTTTACTAAATTTAGTTTTATATATAATATCATTGTCAAATATTTAGAGAATTTAAGTGTTGACTTGTTTGATGTGTTATCTCATCGAGCATTCATATGATAAAAGGTTTATTTTTTCGGTTGACATAGGTCAAGTTGACATTTCAGGGGTATCACATCCACGGTACTGCCATTGTGTCACGAGGTTTAACCTGATACTGGTATACCACACAACCCATTAGGTAATTAGTTCACTTAAGAGTTTAAGTTATATTTAATGGTTAGATATTTATTATAATATGATATAACATCATAACATTACACAAATATTTTGTTTAAACAGAGACAAATAATTCCGGTAACTGGGCAAATATTTCTGATGTCTTACCTCGAGCTGTGAGGATAACAGCTTACGTTGCCTGTATCCTCGTGGATAATGTATTTCACATATATATAAAAAAAAAACCCAATTTATTGCTTATTATATAAGAAAGTAATTAAAGATATGCTGTCATTTTCCTATGAGAGGCTATATATTTTCATATAGGCAGTCCATGATAGATCTACCACAGAGTAATTCCATTAGCGAAGAGACGAAGTAGCTGACGTAAATACATAAGAAGAGCCATAACGTCAGTTGCGCGCCAGATCCAGCCTTTGAAGAAGAAATAACTCACAGTTCTGTGTGAAGTTTAATTACATAAAGAATATTAACAACTGCATCCCGAAAGTTTGTAGAGATATTTCTGTATATAAGTGGATACATTAGTGTATATAATTGGAATTCCTAAGAACGTCAGTTTCATTCCACTCAATTATTACTTTCAGTGCACTGTAAGGTTCATTACATGTCCACTAATTATTCTCAAACTCAGAATGAGGCGTGTCTGGTGCCATTTTCGAAACTGTAGAGGGGTGGCAAAGATATGTTCAACTATTGCGATCTAAACGAAATGAGAATACATTTCGCGAAAAAACGAGTCTCAGAGGAAAGATGACTACCGACATTTGGAATTATACAGAGGAAAACACTACCTTTGTAAATAATACAATTGAAACTAGTTCCGTAAGAGTCACGTGTCATAATTTTCTTCCCACAGATGTAACACAATCAGCTTTTCCCACGTAACCTTTGATAAAAAATGGGCCATATTTCTCGATGTTAACTAAATCCCATTGCAGCAAACATCGAACCATGGATTGTCTCCCTACTTTCTATCCAATGGAATCAATCTTCCATTGTCTTACATCGAGGTACTTCATAGGTTTTAGCCTTCGAATGTATAGTCTATTTCTCATAAGCGTATGTACTTCCAAGGACTTATATTATATTATGTAATGTAAGTCCTTGGTACTTCGAGTATGTCTGATATAAATGATATAAATGAACTATATGTATTTCTAGTTTTTTACTCGTATTTGGTCTACTTTATTTATAAGCATGTTTATGGTCAATTTATTAACATATATAAATGGCATACATCGAAGATCACACATAAAATGAATAAACGTTTAGCCAATATTTCTGTCTCCAAAAACCATTGTGGAAAATGGTTACCTTGACAACGACGTCGCTGATTGCACGACTAACTTTGAATGCAACCAACTAGAATTATTTACTTTCTAAGAAAGCACTCCACTTGCAACACAGATACGCCTGAAGGAAATTGTCTGGATAGAATGACTACTCCTGTAATAACAGCTATATACAAATCCATGTAATACATATAGGCATGCAAGAAAACCCAATTTCATTGTGAGGATATATAATGTTTTATATTCAAAACTAGCTATATAACCATACACACCAGTCATATAAACAACGACTGGTGCACAGACTGGAGAGGAAATACCGATATAGGTATTATACTGTATAGTATAGCATCTATATTCATATTTCCTTCCCAGCCTGTGAGGGGCTACAACGTTCCTTTTATAGGACATTCTTTTCCCAGTTGGTTAATACTGGGTGTTTTGCTAACATTATTTAGCCAGTGTAAACATGCCCGTATGTCTCTGACGTACAACAGCTTGAACAGATTTTTAAAAAATCGATCAAATTGACGAAGCAACCAAATATTTTATTTGAGCGCAACATTACACAACAATATCACAGAAAATATCACATGAATCATTTACCGTATATATATATATGACAAATGTACATCAATACACTGACACACATCATACAACATATAATGGACTATCTACAACAGGTGCAGGCTACAATATGTACTTTAAAGTCATGTAGCTAGGGCGTATAACACGTAACATAGGGACAAAGTTTTTCTTGACATTTTTAGAACATAATATTCATATCACATAGGAAGAAAAATCTAAAACTACACATTCATTTATTACCAGATGCTTAATTATGATGGTAAATTTTCCCACATACAGACGCCTTATTTCAATATGTATTCTTATGTTTTATTAAAAGTCACATGAACTAAACGGTACATGTAGATCTGACATACAGAGATTGAACTTAGTAATAAATAATAGTCTATTTATTAACGCCTACAGCTCACACTCAAGCTAAGCCCACGTGAAGACAAGGAGTATTGGACATCGGGATGCTCTCAGCAGCTAGTCGAATGTGAACTGGAAGATTGTACCCTTCTGGGGGGCGACATGCACGGATCATCTGCGACCGACTTTGGCTGAATTACATCTGAAGACAGTCAAGAGTCGTCTACAAAAACATTAAGAACGCTTCACACAATCATCTCAACAGACCTGACGCCGTGAACAAAATAATCAGTTCAAATCCTAGAATAGTTCGAAATACACATGTTCGATCGTTACTTATTATAATTACTCACATATGTGATCAACATTGCTTGGGTTTACTAAAAACGAATTTTAAAATATCTTTCTCCATTGTCTCCCCATTAAGTTCAAATAAGATTTAAATTTAAATGTTGGTAATAGTGAACTTTTAAGGACGTTTTATACATAGTTTTCGTAAATTACATAAGGACAAAAATAATCTAGTACACGTTGCTATATGCATGTCCATATGGCACTGATTTCCTCAATGAAAACGTTCATGGAAGCGCACGTAATATCATTCTTACTGAAGACGTTCTGCTTGTGTACACAAGATAAGCATAGTTGACAGAAAGCGAAACGTTCCAGGTGATGGGTGAAGATACGTGAAGATGGGTGAAAGTGTAATGACGTGAGTGACGATACTGATCCTTATATACTAGTATGTATCAGTTAACCATTGAAACAACTAACAACACGGTTGTCTTATATCACAACGAAATAGATTTAAGAAGAAAAGAACCCATTAAGTTTGAGTAAGTTTGAGAAATATTAAAAAAAAACAACATAGGAATATTTTGGGATTATATATACAAATCAAGTCACACATCTAATGTTTAAACATGTGAAGTATTGGGTAATAAAGGCAAAGTTTTTGTTTCAAAATATAGTCCAGTTGATAAGTCTATGGTAGATGCCAAATGAAGGGAGTAAGTTCTAATTGTTTACCAAGTATCATGGTGGAAATAGGAAATCTAAACTAGAAAAATTATGTTATTAAGTGATGTTTCGATTAAGATATCATTGTTTCATAATATTACTTAACACAAAGACAACCTCTGTATGGTAAACGTAAATCGAAACCGTGAATCATCTTTATAAATGTTCATAAAACATTGTTTCATCTAGTCTTTGAAGGAATACCGAATCGTCATGTATGTTCAAAAATAAATGGTTATCCAGAAAATCTTCTTTTCTTTTTTTGGTCTGATCAAAGCCTTGTGCATATTATAGTTAAGGAAACGATTTGCCGAATGCATAACGCGTCTTATAATGACATATATAAATATCATATATACATTTCTTTTAGACGAATTCAAATAGCAACATCTATATCATTATTACGGCTAGTTTCTTACATGTTGTATCTAAATTAAAACACACACATTTTACGGGCAATGGAAATATCATCAACTGTTACACTATGTTTGTACATTGAGACTTTGACAAAGATTGACAAGTACTTATAGTGATAACAATTCAGATAATTGTCCATCAGAATGACGAAAATTGCGTTAAAGAAAATTGAAATGTACTGATGTTTCACGTCCTGTCCTTTATTGAGTTCAGAATCTATCATAAGAGAATCCATGCTGTGTATGATGATAAAGGCGGGGAATCACTGACTTAACTGATGATATAATGATGGAATCGTTGTTCAACCAGAAAAATCCCTGTCATTGTTCCAATGAAACACACATGCCACAACACAACACGTGTTGAAACACATAGATAAGTTAGTAACCGTAAGAATATGAAGAAAATGCTATCAAGAAAACGATATGAGATGCGCGTTCAACGAACCATTGTGAAGTACACGTACATTAGGGTATATACGTTAAATAATACATAGCTATTCAGTCGTTATAAACAATGGAGACACACAACTAAAAAACACTATGTATGGTACCCACACAAAAGAAATAAAGTGATAAAAAAACAGTGTGACAACACCTTGAATGAGGAGTTTTTTTTATAAATAATCTTCTCTGGTCAACTCGATTAAAAAAACAACTTGTTGCACCAGTTTCAGCTTCAGCTCCAGCGTTTCGGTTTGGCCAGTTCGAAGCTAAATATAGCACATCAACATAATGGATCCAGTGATTCAAGTCGAAGAGGCAATCTCATTAACATCAAATCAAACGTAACACTCCTACCCCGCTTAGCTTCGCAGCGGTCATGTCTCTTGACCTTATATGTGACCTTTCAAATCCTTAAATTCCACCAACCGCAGGTTTGCATTCATATGGAATCGTACCGACGGTATCCTCGCCTCGCTACTTTCTGGAAGTGCAAGTCGCGCAGTACTCAGATGGAAACGCGGCGAGGTAAGAGTGTTACGTCATCTGATTTTAAATAGCTTTGCTGATGGGATGCCAACAGAAATAGGAAACAGGCATTCAAAATCATTGTCGAGTCGTGTCCCACTGTACTGATTGTATCTTGTATGATAATATTTAAACTTTTATTCTCGTGAACAACGAGGACAGGAAACATTTCATTTTCTATTTTGTGAAACATTGAATAAGTGCGTTGATGACATTAACACGCTTATCACCAGTAACTGTTGTGAGTTTTTGTAGTCTACTCATGATCCTTTCCAAATAATATAGGTTTTACAAATTTTGAACATCGATAATATAGTTAGGCCGATTACGGTTGGGACTGCCTTTTCGCGTTCTCAGTAACATTCAAACACTTATATACATGACTGTGTAGAGTATCGACCCGACTGTCCTGAAGTAAACCTCTCCCCTCACATACTCAACTCATATCTTCTCTCGGCTTCATTCGATAGTTTGCATCCGGCAAATGGAGCATGCCGATTGGATGCATCCACGCAGTCAGTGACGTTGTTTTTACCGACACGAAGACTAGAGATAATTCTTCTGTGCGATGCGCACATATTTCTTACTAGTCGGAAGTCAGTCGAAAATGTGACGAGTTTTTATCGGATAGCTGAATGGACGATATACGTGTTGCAAATACTGCCGGACTGTAATAGAATTTACGTGGACATAAATGGGGAACGTGTGAATTGGATGGTGACGTACGTAAACATATGATAAACTTAGTTCCAGGTAAAATGGTGTAATACAAGATGAAATTTTCAATCTACTTAGTTTGAAGCAATATCTAAGTAAAATGAAGTTTTGACAATCTTTAGAAATAATATTGTCATTCAAGTGTCCAAAAGATGAAGTTCATACAGCTCATAAAGGTCAAGGTCACACAGACACATAAAGGTTACACAGAGACAGGTGACCCTTGACACAGGAACTCTTTCTCCTTCTCCTTCTCCGCCTGTTTCTTCAGTTTCCGCCGCAGATAGAACTTCTTGAAGAGGAAGAAGAAGAATGAAAGAGCGAGTCCACACAGGGCTAGGATGAACACCCCCCACGTGTGGGTTAGTCCAAACTGTGCACGTGCTGCACGCTTTTTTACAACGTCACATTGTCGCTTGTCATCCCACCACCTTAAAGAGGAATATATCAGTGAAAGGTCTTCATTCAATAATCAATTAGTTTACGTAATATATGAACATCAACCCATTCGAGTAACCAATGGTAATATTTGTCCAGCGTTGTAATTGCGTTGTTGAATACGCTAGCCTATATGGACTATTTGTTTTTAGGAAAGACTGTATTAAAAAAAATAACAAACTGTATACTGTCCTCAATTTCAAGAATGATATGATATATTTCCATACTTTCCATTAAATGACGGTATAAGATATAGAAGTTACAAGCTTTATAAATCTAGAAAGACTCAATGGTATACTCACTTCTTTTTAAGACCCAATATAAAGCCAGATTCTTTCATCTTGAGAAGGGCAATGTTTATCTTTGTTTTGAAGGGCGCTCCTGCCGGCATCCCTATACCGTGCTCCTGTATAAGGATGGGTGAGGCGACTGACTTGGTCTTGCAGTATTTGAACTCGGAATAGGTGTTGATCAGGTAGTCAAATATGAAAGCACACTTCTTCTCTTCAACCATTTTCCGTCCTGTGGAGGAGTTGGCAACAAGACCATCCGCAGCTACTTTGTTATATATCCTTTCAAACATTTGTGATTGTTTCCTCTCGAGAAACTTCATAGTAGCTGATTTGTCCACAGTGCAGACTGGAAAACTGCTCTCAGCGAGATCTTCAAACGTCTGAATGCTCTTCTCGAGAGACTTGGTGGTCAGGAAGGCCGCCATGTTGGCCGTGTAGGTGGACACAGTGATGAGGACGAAGAACGTGAAGCCGGCAGACAGGATGCGCTGTGAGATGGGTTTGGGTGAGAAATCTGTCCCCCTCTTCAGGAGAGTTCCAACGGCGTACCAGAGGGTCTCCTTGGGCGAGAACTTCCGGTCCTCAATGGTGTTGGTGTCGAGGGTGAAGAGGATGAAAGAAACGAAGATGGACGCCCCAATGATGGCGAGCCAGAGATACGGCGAGAAGGGTTTAAGGAACTGGAATATGTTGTACTCGACTTCCGGTTTGGAAATGAGGATGTTGTAGCCCGTGCTGAGCACCCCTTGCGAGAAGTCGATCACTGACTCCCGCGCTGAAGTGATGGAGATAGCGCCCATGGCTAAAGTTGCATTCTGAAAAATAGACAGCATCAGTTGCGTTACATGTACAAGGAGGAAATAACTAACGTATAATAATATAAGGACTAAATGAAAGTTCATTCCGCACCCAGCACTTTCTTATATCTTACTTAATCCATGGTGATGACGTCACTCTATTGTGTTAACAGGCCTGCTTGTAATCATTTTATTGTTTGTCAGTAAGATCCCTGCATTCTAAACAAGACTTGTAAAGTGTGAATAGCGTGGGGATCGTGGTGAAACACATGAAATGCAGGAGTTCGGCTGTCAGTCAAATCGCTTTGCGTGGAAGATTTGCGCCATGCACGTGCGTGGAAGAATCCATTTCATAAGGGTCGAAGCTACTTGTACCATATCCGATGAATGGGCACCGAAATTTGCAAAATAATATTTTTTTAGGTTACATAATTGAAATGTATTGTCTATAATGCTAGATAATCACATATGTATGTTTCGTGACGTCATACATGGATTAAGATGGAGAATGCATTCGGAGCCGTGGATTCGTTAAAAATAATCAACTCGCCCCTTCGGGACTCGTTGATTATTTTTAACGAATCCACGGCTCCTCATGCATTCTCCATTACATAATATCTCATATTGACGTTAACATGATTATACACAGCATGCATTATTTTTCATGTCTTTGTAGTATGGAGTGTAGCTTTAGAAGAAAATTACTTAAATTGTATAGGGTTGATTATATATCGGTTGATTGTAATATAATGTTGAGACTGTTCATTGTTGGATATTGTTGTAAGTGTGGTTTCAGGTAAGTTTTCCGTAGTTCTGTGTAAGATGGACATTATAAAAGTACGTGGAATTCATCTTCAATGACAGAGATGTTTCTTTTCTTGCATATCCCATACTACTGGTAATGAAGAATTATATTTCCTATCATTGCGTTCCTGAACTTCTAACCACACTGACTGTCAGTTGTATTCTAAAGACGATAAACAGTTATCGTTAACTACCTTAGCGAGAATCTCTCCGACCATACCGTCCCACACACCGTCTTTGACCCTGACTCCGTACCCGTTGAGTGGACTCGGGTAGATCTCGTACTCGAAGTTGATTTGTTTCTGCAGCTGCTTCAGCAGGTCGATGGTGAATCCTTCGTAGCGGTCGTTACCCTGCAGGTTCATCGAGGAGTCCTTCTTCTTCAGCATCACGAACGGCTCCTCCTGAAACATGGGAATATAGTCAGTCAGAGTTCACTCTTGAAGGGAAACTAAGATGATGTTTCTTCAACTGGTCTATTCTTGTGTAACTTATGGCTACAATAACGTTAGGTTTATAGTTGAGCCCCTTTTCAACTTCAAGTACGGTTCAACATGACAATAACGTCAGTCAGAGTTCACTCTTGAAAGGAAACAGAAGAACAAATCTTCAACTGGTTTATTCTTCTTTAATTTATGCTTATGGGTAACGTTTAACTTATATTTGCTAGGTTCATGGTCGAGGTCTTCTCCGACATCACGAACTGTGTCTCCTGCAACAATTGTCATGGTCAAGTCCTTATATTCATCAGATTCACAAGTTTTGAGTTTACTTTATCACAAGAACAATGAGGACATTTCTTCAACTGGTTTGTTATCATACACCATTAGGAAAGACTATTTTCGTCAGGTGAATAACAAGTGTTCCTTCTTTATTGTTGGGAAAGTGTTATCATATTGTAAATAACGTTTTCTTAGTCGTGAAAGTCACGATAGGAGTATTCACACATGAGTATGCTTCTTTATGGCGAATCCATGCATGGTCACTTTTGTCCGAAACTGCAGCTAGTCCTCAATTGCTCAAGCCCCCGTGGTCATGATGTCAACGACCGAGAGAAGGACACTATGTTCAAACTGGATTTTAAAATGTTGACATGGCATTTACTTTGAAAGGTTTTGAATCGTGACTTGGTCATGTTTAAAGTGCCCTCCTGTCTGGAAATGATCTATAAATGACATTTATTTGAAAATAAGGCGGCATAGATGATGGACGACAATTGCTTATCGTCATGACCCTTAAACTGAATAAAAGGCAAGGACTAGAAACCTCAATGTATTAAATTGAAGAAGTTCCTTTTAATCATATCCTTTTCATTTTTAAAGACATTTATTTCAAATACTTTCATTCCCGAGACTTAAAGTTACCAATAAGGCACACGTATTCGTTTGTTGAATTCAGAAATATACACAAGTTACCCCCCTTTGGTATTTAATCTTGTTTATTTCTATGCACGTGTTATCGTCAAATACTGAGTGTACTTACGTCAACTTGAAGCTAAAATAATCAAAGATAAAACTTCACGCTCCTGGCACAATTTCCTCTAAACTGATGAGGTTACTATGAGCTGAACCGTGCAGGAACTAACAACTAGGTAACACTTTATATAACTTTTCCAGATGTTGGAAAGTTGTTAGTCGACGTTCAAGTATATGTTTAATGATGTCATCGATGGAAATGTATATATGTATTTAATAAAACAATATATGGGAATACAAGCATCCAGACATTGAAACATTGAACTTTTTATAACACAACATTCGAATTGCTCCAATTACATGCTCTAAGTGCACAGGTGTGGGAAATATCTAGGAAGGAAAGGTTTCAGAAACACATGCTCTTTAGTAGCTGTATTGTGTTATGGCGCATTGAGGAGATGTTTTAATTCAGACCACAGAGAAAGGAAAAAATAAATTGAGTTAGTTTTATAGGATGGAAAGTTCTTCATTGTTGAGACACTTATAGATTAGTCATATGATTTTGAATTTGATTATCTGTGTATACCGCCAGAAGTAATGTTTCGTGGTTTCCGACTTAATGAGATAGATTCATAACAATGTCGATGTAATGGTCCCAAGTTATTTGATGTCCAAACATAACTGTCTTCAATTCTTTATTTAGTCAATGTTCGCGTCGAATTGGCCCGCAAGTCCTCCATCACTGGCTGTTAAGTATTGACTGCATTCGTTACCTTGTCTCTGTTATACAGCGCGTACCATAAAGTTCAGGTGCAGATAACGGTAACGAAATGGAGTAAGACTTAAATTAACCAGAGGGACAGGCTGGCGCGATATGTTACTTGAGAGGAAAGTTGGTTCGGCGTTGGATCCTAAAAGCAAACATTAAGTTTTCAAATCGTTCAACTTCAAAGTGTTGTTGGACACCCAATCCACCATGAAAGGCTGTCTGCAGCAAACTGTACTGTCAACACACCTGGTGGCTACATCTTCCTCAGCTGGGAATCATTAGCTCTTTGTACAATTTGGTAAAGACTCCGCATCATTACGGTGGGAAAGCAAAAATACGGGGCGTCATACTTTTGGTACACTTAATAGGCTTAGAAAGCGAATTTGAAATGTAAGTTGAGAGAAATATTATACTTATACTCACGAGAACGACGACAACTCGAAGGATGTCCGGGAAGATGCCGGACTCGTTAGTATCATCGTCCTCCTCGCCGTTAGCACCCGTCATGTTCAGCCTCTCCGTGGCGCTGTGTCCTGATGGCGTCCAAATACCAACCTAGACGGAGGGAACACATATATGAACCGTTTGTATTTTACAGAATGATGTATTGCAATATTTAATAATACATTCATCCGGGTATAGTTGCCATATTTCTTTGAACACACCCCGGGTGCTATTTTCACCAGCACCCCTTGCACCCCAGGTTCTATATATTACATACTTCTATTCGAGGCTGGGTCTCCAGGTTTCTTTGTAGATCTACCTCTTTTACCCCCGGTTTGCATTTAAGGCCCGGGCTCTATTCAAGGACATTGGCAAGTTTGACGTTTGATGTGCTTTACTGAGCATACGTTAATGTACTTATATAATTAGATGATGGGTTGTAATGCTGTATCCACTGTCACATTTTGGATGAATACAATACAAGTTTGTATCCTTTGGACACAGCAGAGTTTCTACTCACCCGCTTGTACATGTCCTCTCCGCCATGGTTGTACAGGTACAGGGTGTAGTTGATTCTCTGACCCGTGTCGTTGAATCGGATCTGACCGGTCTGTCCGAAGGGGAGGTTCACCTAACAAAGTCACAGAGAGATAATCACTGGCAGACGAAGCAGCACCAAACAAATGCAGATATATATGTGTGTACCCACAAAACGAAAAGTGACCATATCACGGCGGATGCACATCAGTAACTATCAAGTTAACATCAATATATAAATATATATATATTGCCTCTCTCATTCATTTATAATTCTAAATACCCATCAGGTTTTTCCTCAAATTCGAACATCTAGATACCTTCTTCATGTTATTCAGAAGCTTTGATCTTGAAAATTCATTCTTTTTGCCTTTCTGGGCTCTGAGATATTCGTACAGAGCATCAGTCGTCACGCTAGCAGCATCTTTAGAAATGGCGACTGTTGCGTCTTCCGGTCCATTTTCATTTCCGGGCCGGAAGTAGCGGAAGGCGAGGAGCTGACACCTGGCGGAGAAAAGTCGTAGCCGATACATCTGGTCTGCTCCGGCCAAGGGCTCAAGGTTGGAACTCTGTACAGACAAAGACTTACACTAAAATAACATCAACTGTACGTTAATGCGATTTGATTTACTCCAAATAACGTTGCGATTTAACGTCGCTAAATAACGCATGTTGTCATATATATATAAGGGAGGTTAAGAAAAGTTAACTTTCAATTTCTAAATCATTCCATTAATTTCGCGACGGATATTGTTATTGAAGAGAAGCTTGCAACACCAGTGTTACAAAGTATTGTGACGAAACATGCGTAATTCTAACCCCGCACCGGGTGATCTGAAGTCGAGAAGCTAACTAGTTCACTTCCCAACTGCAATATGTAAAGCCAGGATGTCGTGACACTAGTAAGTTCTTAAATGTTATCATTTGAGAAAGAAACACGTAAATAATACAAATATGAAACTCGTATAAACTCACGGGCAAAAGAAACGCTACCAGGTTTGTTTCATCTAGATTGAAGAATAAATAAAGAAGTCAGATTAAAAAAACAAAATGTTTATTCAAAAAGAACATGTGCCGATATCATATTCATAAAAAATGCAACCAATCAGGTTCGGTATCAACATCACAGTCGCCAATATTCGTCCGGGGGTCAAATATGCCAAGTTCACGGTTATCACTGATCCCGGTGCAGGGAAATCCAGGCTCAATGTAACGAAAGCAGTTCACACGAATAACGTGTTGGAACCTAAGGAACCTTTGCCACTGACGTCGCTACCAACGTAACACCGTCCTTGCCCATCTCAGTCTTCGTTGGCGATGTTCGGCTGTCAACCGCTGCCCCCGGAACGGTCTGTATGCCCTGATGCCATGGGACCTGAGACGTCTGTGCGTCTGCTTACCCGGTGGCCCAGGGCACTTGACGCCGATGACGTCACAGTCAAGAAACGGTTCCTGAGGTCTAACGTGCGCAGGTATTGGTCCTCCTGGTGGGTTGTGACTCTTGGTCGGCCTGATCTTGGCTTATCTGAGGTCTGTCCGGAATGACGATAACGCTGCATTAGTCTTGTGACAGTTGTGCGGTGACAGCCAAACGTTCTTGCAACATGGGTGTCGGTGGCTCCCATTTCAATCATCCCGATTGCTCGCTCACGATCTTGTAAAGTTAATCTTGCCATTCTTCAAATGTTTTTTTTCATAGTGGGTGTCTAACAACCAATTCGCATTGGTTTTATACCCGTCGGGCATGGGTCTTGTTTGTTTTGCATGAAAAAGGCGAAAACCACAATTTGGGAAAATTTGGGGAAATCATGCGTTTGATACCACAGTTCAATATGAAACAATCATTGTTGTGTTTGGGCGATGTGTTTTCATGTGGTTGGGTTTGAAACTGGGTTTGATGTTTTTCGTAATTTCAAATCTAAAGTGGTAGCGTTTCTTTTGCCCGTGAGTTTAGTTCATAATCTGATCTTCGAAGTCATATCTAA